>OZ012554.1:20398485-25398485 GCA_963935595.1 Schoenobius gigantellus
CCGTGAACTTATTGTTTCTGACCGGAATAGATTTGTCGTTTTTTCATTTGTTCCTGTTTTTTTGAAAACGTTTTAGTTTATTTTAGATACTTGTATATTATGAGAACATAGTCACACCTCAGAAACGGACATTAAAAATTAAATACTCGATTTGATAATTCATTAAGTATTTAGTTTTTATCGGTTCTATCGATTTATTTAATACAACAAATATTGAAGATACTATAAATACCTACAATAATATATACGCAGGCAGTGAAATGCCTACTTACTCGTATCTCCGAAAATCTCTCTCTCTTTAATCCCTAGTACGAGTACTATAATGTGAATGTAAAATTTAGAAAGACGCTTCAATTGCAAAATGTAAACGACAAAATAACTGTCTTTTTTCAGCAATTCAGATCAAATATCAACTTCATGGCACTTTTCCGGTTTACATTCGATAGATAAATTAATAAAAATCAAAAATTTGGAAATAAAGCGAATGGTTTTTCAATATCTTTGTTAACATCTAGGCTAACTTAAAAAATAAACACCACAACAACTTTATTAATTTCAGTGTTAAGTAGGAGAGATTAATAAATATTCGATACCATATAATGTCCTTGTACATTTCAAACGTCCGGCTTAAAATTTCATTCTTTGAGGAACTTGGGAATAGAAATAAATGTTTCGAATATCTCTTTGTCTCTGGCGCTCATTTATTTCATCTTAAGTTAGCGACTCATTAATCATTTGTATCTGTACCTGAATAGGAAGCATTTTGGTATTTAATAAGATGTGTTTTTTAATAGCGGCCATATTTCGTTGCCGTCCTAATTTCGCTGAGAACTTTCGAGAAATGAGATTAGTTACACAGGGTCATTATTTAATTAAAAAATTAATGATGTAGATATATCACGTTAAAAAGAGTATAGAAAAACCTTTTACTTAAAGTCAAAGTGAGTGTGAATAATTACTTGTACTTATAGCCAGATAAATTTAACTATGAAAGTTGATACCTCTATAATATGATTTTAATTACTTTCGACGTTGAATAAACTGATTTAAAGATCACCAGTTATTTTCTCTCGGTCTTTATACTTGGGTCTAGGAGACATCGAAAATATTTTGAAAGGCAGTTAATACTGATTAATATAAAAAAGGATATTACGATATGATGCTGCCCGTCTTTGGTAATATTTTAGACTTGCTAATATTATTTCGATTATGCGGTGGAGAGGTCTCTTAAACGCGATACCCGAGAGGAGAGAATCTTATTAGTTGTTTTCCGTCATCACCATCATAACAGCTCATATACGTCCCCACCGAGGGGCTCGAGCCTGCCTGAAATCCGTATTACACAACGTGCGGTCAGGCGGGAGCTTAAGCTCCTGAACGTCCATAAGTCGAGTGGGCCGGATGGCATCCCAGCAGTGGTGCTGAAGACGTACGCCCCTGAGCTGACCCCCGTACTAACGCGCCTTTACCGTCTTTCCTATCAGAACAATAGGGTTCCATCTTCGTGGAAGATTGCTCACGTCCACCCAATTACCAAAAAGGGTGACCGATCCGACCCGTCAAATTACAGGCCAATAGCGATAACGTCCTTGCTCTCCAAGATTATGGAGCGGGTCATCAACTCCCGCCTCCTACGGTACCTAGAAGAACACCAGCTGATTAGCGACCGACAATACGGCTTCCGTCACGGCCGTTCAGCTGGTGACCTTTTAGTTTATCTGACCCACCGATGGGCGGAAACCTTGGAGGGCAAAGGTGAGGCTCTCGCCGTTGGACTCGATATCGCTAAGGCGTTTGATAGGGTCTGGCATAGAGCTCTTCTCACGAAGTTACCATCATATGGAATCCCCGAGGGACTCTGCAAATGGATAGCCAGCTTCCTGGATGGTAGGAGCATTAAGGTCGTCGTCGACGGCTGCTGCTCCGAAACCATGCCCATAAACGCTGGTGTTCCACAAGGTTCGGTGCTCTCCCCAACCCTGATCATTCTGCATATCAATGACATGTTGTCAATTGAGAACATACATTGCTATGCAGATGACAGTACGGGTGATGCGCGGTATACCGACCACCAGAATGTCCCTCGGAGTTCGTTGCTAGAAAGGCGGTTACAACTTGTGTCTGAAGTCGAAGACTCTCTAGGGCGAGTCTCCGAATGGGGTGCAAAGAACTTGGTTAAGTTCAACCCCACGAAGACAAGTGTGCGCATTCACTGCGAAGAAGGACCCATTTATCGTAGTGCCTCAGTTCCAGGGAGTTACTCTTCGTATGTCCGATGGTATTGGAATCCTCGGTGTGGAAATTTCTGCTAAAGTGCAGTTTGGGAGTCATTTGGAGGACAAAGCCAAATTGGCGAGCAAAAAGCTGGGCGTCCTGAACAGAGCCAAGCGGTACTTCACTCCAAGCCAGCGGCTAATGCTCTATAAAGCACAAATTCGGCCGCATATGGAGTACTGTTCGCACCTCTGGGCGGGAGCTCCCAAATATCAGCTCGACCCTCTTGACTCCCTGCAAAGGCGTGCATTCCGCATCGTTGGTGATCCCAATATCACGGCCTCAATGGAGACGCTGGAGCAAAGGAGAGACTTTGGTTCTCTCTGCGTGCTCTATCGGCTCTTTAACGGAGAGTGCTCTGAGGAACTGTTTGCAATGGTGCCCTCTTCACCTTTTTACCATCGCACCACCCGCCATCGCAGTAGAGTTCATCCATATTACCTGGAACCAATCTCGTCTAGTACAGTTCGGTTTCAGCGTTCATTTATTCCACGTACGTGTAGGCTCTGGAACGAACTCCCAGCTGCGGTGTTTTCTCAGCGCTACGATATGTCCTTCTTCAAACGAGGCTTAAGAAGAGCATTTCTCTCCAGGTAGGCAGTGACAGAACTGTGCCCCTGGCATTGCAGATGTCCATGAGCGGTGGTTACCACTTAACATCAGGTGGGCCACTGGCTCGTCTGCCACCGTTAGCAATAAAAAAAAAGCCTACCCTAAGTTAAGGTGTTTAGGCTTTAGTCAACCACGCTGGCCCAGTGTGGATTGGTCGACTTCACATACATCTTTGAATTTCTTAGCAGATGTATGCAGGTTGCCTTACAATTTTTTCAGCGTAGAAGCGTCAGACAAATGTTCATATGAGATTCAAAAAGTGAAAAACACACTGGTAGGCGGTTTCGAACGCCGGACCTCCCGTTTGGAAGGCAAGTGCCGAGTCCACAGCCCCACCGAAGTTCTTCGCAATATGTACATGAAAATAACGTACGTTTTTATAATTTCTATACTAATATTTTAAAGAGGAAAGATTTGATTGTTTGTTTATATGAATACGCTTCGAAACTACCAAACCGATTTTGATAAAAGTTGGTATAGGGATAGGTCGAGACCAGGGGAAGGACATAGGGTAATTTTTCTACTGGAAAAGAAATTCCCACGGGAAAACAAAAATAACGCGGGCGAAAAGCTAGTCTTTATATAAAACAGATCTCACTTAAGGGTTGCAACACTTGCAACTGCATCACTTGCAGTATCCGCGCTAACAATATTCACGTCCCGTAGGATAGCGTTGAAAGCACTCTAGAGACTACGTTGCTTGCTGCAACGGCTGCAGAGCCGCGACCACAATGTGCTTCGCCGAGATATTGATACTTTTATTGCACGTAAAAGTATAAATTTGTTTTATCAACACGTCACCTATTGTTGATACTGTAAACAGAATGTGCACCGTTTCAAATGGTAACTAAGAAAACATTGTCTACTAATGAAGCGAATTCATCTGATTTTTTTCATAAGAATATAAACAGACTTCAAAAAAACTAAAATGATAAAAAAATACAAAAAATAAAAACCAACTTCAATAATTTCAGTGTTATTGAAGTCGGTTTTTATTTTTTTTATTTTTATCATTTTAGTGGATTTAATACAAGCTCACCAAAGTAACTTGAAAGAATACGATAAAGATTTTCTACGATTTTCTCAGGAACGCGTGAAGGTATCAAGCTGAAATTTATATCAAATACTCAGATCTGCTGTTCCTTGGAGCTGTGAAAATATCACACTTATAGGCCAACGCAATCAAAAGATACAGCCGCTTATACCGCAAATTTCCGCAAATTTTCGACACTCGCAAGGGAATCAAAATCTACAGGGTACTTCCCGTGAACTCACAATCTTTGGTACGAAGTAACGTCTTATAGCACAGATAAAGGAAAAATTGCGAAAACCGTAAATTATTTGTTACATCATATAATAAAAATATTTTTTATAATTTTGTACGGAACCCTCGGTGCGCGAGTCCGACTCGCACTTGGCCGGTTTTTTTAAATAACAAAGTTGGCTAACAAGCAACTGCCCACCTGATGGTAAGTGGGTACCGTTACTTGTAGTAGATACATGGTTCCTGTAAGATTCCAAAATATGCAGCCACTACAAGAACCAACAAATATAATATACTCTTTTTTCCCGGATCCATTTTTTATTGCAAAAAAGTGAGTCCTTTATTCATTACCTATATGCTATATTGAATCAATACCGTTTAATGTTTAAATTTTATCTATTTTAGAGTTCCGTACTTCAACAGGAAATACGTAACCCTTATAAGAGCACCTTGTTGTCCGTCTGTCCGTTTACCCATGCGTTTATCGAGACCTTCTTTTTGAGGAACGCGTAAAAATATCGAATTGGAATTTATATCAAATACTGTCTACGGAGCGTCGGTGGCGCTGTGGACTCGGCACTTGCCTTCCAATCGGGAGGTCGGGGTTCGAGACCCGCCATGTACCAATGTGTTTTTCGTTTCGAATTTCATATGTACATTTGTCTGACGCTCTTACGGTGAAGGAAAACATCGTGAGGCAACCTGCATACATCTGCGAAGAAATTCAATGATGTATGTGAAGTCGACCAATCCGCACTGGGCCAGCGTGGTTGACTAAGGCCTAATCACCCGAACATAGGGTAGGCTCGAACCCCTCGGTGGGGACGTATGTGAGCTGTGATGATGATGATGATGATGATGACTGTCTACGGTCTCTTTCAGCTGTAAAAAAATCAAACTTGTAAGTCAACGCGACTTTCGCAAATTTTTCGGTTTTACAAGGGAATCAAAACCTATCGTACTTCACGTTGACCTAGAATTATAAAATTTTAATAATTAGCACATGCTTAGGAAAAGATCTGAAAACCGTAAATATTAGCCAGGAACTTATACAGGATCAATTTTAATGCACCTGCAATCTCGCAGGATTAGATAGATAACATCATAAACAACGTTTGTTCTACGACTTTTGATAATTCGTTAGATTTTACTTTCATACAAATATAAATATTAATTTAATATACTTCTAGAATGTTTGTAACTCTACGCCCATCACCAGAATTACTTGGGACAGCGCGCGAGCGTAGCGTCGTCGCTTATAAATGAAACATAGACTTATTAATGTCAAGACAGCGCAATAAAAACTTGAAAGTTGATTTTTGTTCAATTTATTGAGTTATCTTAGAACTCTTAAAATAAACGTTGTAGTTAATGATGTTAGCTATCTAATCCTTCGTGGTTACAGGTCCATTAAAATTAATCCTGTATACTAAGACAACTTGTACAGAACCCTCTGTGCGCGAATCCTATTTTTCCTCGCTAGCTTCTTCGATGTAAACGTTAACGAAAGAATTCTCATTTAGATAAGCTAATAAAATTTTTGGCGACAGCTGAATCGGGGCCGGCATTTGCTATTTATTTCGCCTTTCGGAACACCTATCGCCGGGCGAATCGGGTTTTTCTATAGTGAATTTTCTTCTTTTAGCACGCTAATACACCGAGCCAGCATAGTGTCGGAGTTTTATAGGGGCCATTAAGCTGCTGACGTGATTTATTAACAGCAGTCATTTGCGGCAGTATCCGTGACTCAGTTAACGCCTTCCGCGCCACACTGGCATTTAGTATTTTCGGTCACTCAATCGGTTTCTCATGAGGTGAGTTGCATTTTTAAGGCAAATTTCGGCCTTTTTTTCGGGAGGAAATAGGTGTCTGCACCGTACCCGCCATTGGCTAAACGGTGAGCTTGTAACGGTGAGGTTGGTGGGTATGCCTGGCTCTCCCGGCAGAGAGCCAGGCATACCCACTAAAACCCCCCAGTGTTCTCATTGCCCTTGTGCGCGTTGGGTAGGGTTCACAATGCGAGTTCACTATCCACGCACCCGGGATTTATGGCCACGCCCTGGGCAAGAAATCGAAGTTTAAAAAATGTGAACATACGAGTACAACACGTTTGAATGTAACTTTTCCGAGCTCAACTTAAGAAAATATATCTTACTCGAGTTGTTAATTGCGCTAATCATAGCTGACCCTATTTGTAATTTCAACAAAAATTTGCACCACAATATTTTTTATTCATTATAATGAATGAATTAAATTATAAAAAATTATGTGAATTTTTTATAATTTAATTACAGCGACAAATTTTGGTCGCTGGTCGTGTTACTGATAACGGACAAAGGAAATATACCACGGGGTGGGCAAAAGATACTAATAATAATAATAATAAAAAATACAAAATACATATCTCTATTTGTAACAAATTAAAACAATTATTTCAAGTTTAGCTAACAAACTTACGATTAGGGGATATAATGAAAACATGATCTTACTTGGTTGATACGCTTATAACATCGATCTTTATCCCTATCCCTAACTGAAGATGCCAACTCAGAACTCTCATTCTCATTTTGGAATACACTATTTGAAATAAATTTAATATCCATTGCTTGTTTAATGAGCAGTTGCTATGTTGACGTTATTATTGATATAAAGTGTATAAAGGACAGCTCTGAGCTGGCAGACAAAGTTAGAGCGTATGAGAGGGCGAGGCACAACAAAAATATATATTATAAATAAATAAATTATTCACAAAACTAAAATACAGTCCCAGTAAATTAATATATCGCCAAACTGCTATACAGTTTGTTGGCGATGATGCACACTTTTAAATTTGATAACAATCGAGCTTTCATTCAGGCATTGGCGTAGGTACGGGGGGTTTGGTGTCCGGATACCCCCCATTGAAAATCAACATACACTAGAGATAATGAACTTTTCCTTCCACGTATCAGTATACACTAGGCAAATTGAAGTTTTAATTTGGACCCCCCATTGAAAAGTTATACCTATGCCTATGCATTCAGGGCACCCCAATCCTCAAGACTCAGGACATGAGCAATTTTATACTTTTCACTTGTTCAAAATGAAAGTTCGAATTTTCCACTATAACGATAAAAATGATGGCAAGACGTTCCGGTATTTTAGCGTAGCAAAATAATTCCTTCACGAGTATATTTTAAAGTGTAATATTTAAAGGAATGGCAGAAACTTTTAGGAGCAGTGTCACAGATAATTCAGCGCCGTTGAATATGAGACGCGGAGTCCGCATTCTCAGGGGATTTAAGTGAAAGATATCTGTCTAATGCATAAAAATGTCCAATGTTCAGAGTGAAAACATTCTTGCAATGTCCAGCGCTTGTCGTAGAACCTTCATTTATCTTGCGTATTAGTTGCTTCTTGCACTAGTAGCTTTAACGATATGAAAGTGAAAGAAAACTCTTTTCGAAATTAATGAAGAGAGTTTTAAATTTTAAAATACATCGTTTGCTAATGATTGGTACAAATGCATTATTTATATTTTTCGTTAATACATAACTATGTTAATGTCATTTTCGAAGCTCATAGAATAAACTATTCAAAGCAATGAAATTAAATTATAATGATTTTATAATATTACTTGGTTCATTATTATTTTCTCATTACGAAGTGTTTTATTTGTTATTGCTATAATAGTCATATATAACACGCTGTCATAAGTGTCGCTTATATATGGCTTAGTTATCGCTATCTAGTATTTTAAAAAAAATGTGTGATCACTATTTTAAAGTAGCAGTCACTATAAAAATAGAGCAAATGAAGAAAATTCAAAAGACGTAAAACTTTCGTGGAACTAATACAGATAGCTATAAATAACAACAATTGCGCAAAAGCTAAAAAGTAGTATACAAATTGAGCCATTTCCATTGGATTGCAAGTTTCACGTGAGTCGTGACTCGTGAGAGACAAAGGTATCAAATGGGGCGGGAGATAATGTCCCGCGTCTTATGCGCGATTCCCCGAGACGGAGGCTTCAGGTGAATTTATGCGAGCAAGTTCTTAAAATATTGCTTGGTTATCTTAAGCACTGAAGTTAGTGCGGGAATTTATATGTGCCTTTAAAAAATTGATTTTGGATATTTCTTTTCATTTATAGCTTTCAGTCGGAGTAGATACTTAATGAGGATTTAAATATCTCGAATCCGTACGTTTTTTTCATCTGCACACCATTTTCATTTTTTTGATCAGTATTTCTCATGAGTCTCTTTCGGCATACGAGTATGTCATACATTTACAAAAACCTCAAAGCATCATAGTATGAGTATCTTGGATTCCCCATACAAGTTACAATCTCTATCTCAGAAACCTAAGGACATAATTTTCAAATGTGTACTGTGAAATACGCACTAAAAATCTTTTTGCATTTTATTATATTATTCTTATTTATTTTATATGCCAGTCAGTCAGCATCCTTATTTGTATATAGGTAAAAATTATTAAGCTTTGCTATTGTATAGCTTTATATATTTATTAAAAACGCTTTAGTAACGCTCAAAAACGCTTTATTTATTTATTAAACACGTAAGTATATAGTTATTTGCCTGAATATAAAGCTTCTCGCTTCTAGTTAAAAAAATAAAGTCTCGTACAAACTTTCGACCTTAATTACCCAGTAAAGGGCTTTAAAATCACAAAAAATATGTTATTTGCAGTCATCTGTGACATAATTATTATCTGTGTGCCAAGTTTAAGTAAAATCCAACCGGTTGTTGGAGCTCTGTTTTGATAGATCAGTCAGTTTCCGTTTTAATAGTAGGTATGTATAGATAATCTATACTAATATAATAAAGAAAAAGATTTGATTGTTTGTTTGTTTGTATTGAATGGGGTCCGAAACTACAGGACCGATTTAGAAAATTCTTTCACGTTGAGAATTCTACGTTATCCCTGATGAATATAGGCTATAAAATTGAGAAAATATAAAATTCCCACGGGAAAACAAAAAAAAAGCGGGCGAAGCTGCGAGCGGAAATGTAGAGATAAAGAGCAGAAGATTCAAAGCCCAAGTCTTCAATCAAAAAGCAACATTTATTTATAATTGGTACGGAGGACCCACTCGAATAGATAATTTATTATCGACAATATTCAAACATATTTGTTGCATAATTTAATTGAGATGATTTCCAGTTATTACACAACATGACAGTGTATTGCAATAAATAAAACGTAGACTTCCATTATTCACTACAGTAGGTACATGTAAAAAAAACACAAATTGTAAAAAAGAAACTAGTTCTTTTTTCACATTTTTATTGAACCATGTTCCGACTTTCTATACATCCACTCAATTACAGCGCGGTGAAAAATTGAAATAACATAATGTTAAGTATTTAAAGAATATATTTTTAAATGACTTTATTATAATTAATTTTCAACTATTTCTTTAAAATAACATAGATTTGAGCAAATTATTTGCAATTTTTTTAATTATAAAAATGAAAAATAATGGCTGAATAGCTGGCCGGCCACAGAACAAAAACAAAATAAGCGGGAAAGGGGCAATGCGATCTTCATTTGTTTTTTGTTAATACTTCCGTATGGCAGAAATTTGTATTAACTGATAATTATATTTGTATAACATTGTGTTAATAATTAACACAATGAGTTCATCTGATTCAGGTAACTATGGAGTTAATGCATGATTTTTAGGGTTCCGTAGCCAAATGGCAAAAAACCCTTATAGATTCGTCATGTATGTCTGTCTGTCTGTATGTCACAGCCACTTTTCTCCGAAACTATAAGAACTACACTGTTGAAACTTGGTAAGTAGATGTATTCTGTGAACCGCATTAAGATTTTCACACAAAAATAGAAAAAAGCAATAAATTTTGGGGGTTCCCCATACATAGAACTGAAACTCAAAATTTTTTTTTCATCAAACCCATACGTGTGTGGTATCTTAGGATAGGTCTTCAAAAATCATATAGAGATTTCTAATATCATTTTTTTCTACACAGAATAGTTTGCGCGAGAGACACGTCCAAATTGGTAAAATGTGTGTCCCCCCTCTGTAACTTCTAAAATAAGAGAATGATAGAACTAAAAAATATATGATGTACATTATCATGCAAACTTCCACCGAAAGTTGGTTTGAACGAGATCTAGTAAGTAGTTTTTTTAATACGTCATAAATCCTACGGAACCCTTCATTGGCGAGTCCGACTCGCGCTTGGCCGGTTTTTTAAGAGAAAGTGGGCTAAAGCAGAAGTTGTTAATTTATGTAAAATAAGATTTACACGTTTTTTCTTTAGCTAATTCATTGTTTTATTTTTACTTTCCTTGTATTCGTAATGAAAAGCACAGTGTTTACCTCGGGTTAAAGACTTATTTAGTCCCTCGAACTATTGGTGCCCTCGCTACGCTCGGGCGCCAAACACCGTCTAGGGGGACTAAATAATTTACTTTCACCCCTGGGGTAACAATATACTATTTCATATCCTCATCGTCGGAAAGTAAGCATCAAAATAATATATTTTGTTTAAGTAGCACTATTGACAAAAGTGAAACCATCAATTCCTGTGTGGCTGTTACATAAAATATGCATTGAAAAATCATTAATTGCTAACAAAAAATCGATAACTATTATCTGACTAAAATTAATTCCCATAAGACATGTACAATACAATAAAGAACTGCATCTTTTGTAAAATCGTTTATTTATTTACCTTTCATCAAACTTAAACACACAAAACACTATTTTTACTGTAAATTGTTTAGTTTTTATACAAGAAAATCGAAATTGACATTATGTATTAAATCGATAGATTTCAAATCGATTTTTTTACTACGCCAACACCATTCGTTCTAAATAGTTGCTATAAAAAAGAATTAGCTTCGCCTTTGTATACACTGTAGTACAGTACAATCAAGTGAATGTAATTTTTTCGTCTCTTTTACTGTGAACCCGATTTACTTTTATAATGGATACCGATATTGTTCGAAACGAGAACCCGGCTATACCCTTGGACACAGAAGCTACTTTTTTTGATCCCTGGCACTGCTTTGGATACCTAACCTGCGTCTGATGTTGATACTGTTACCTCGGTATAGTACCCCAAGCATGTATAAAAATATATAATTTGATGAAAACAGTGGTTGGTAATGTACACAATCATATTTTTTTCCTTATTAATAATATCATTTTAGACTAATATACGATTAAAGTCACAAACATTAGCAACTTCTGACTGGAATATAACGTTTGCCTATTTAGGCATATCACTAGAATTTCCCGCGATTAGGTATGACTTGAGTTACATATTTTTAGATACAAAGAATTAAAACTGACAATTTTTAATAAGTTTGATTGCTGTTCATGTTAAGCCAAAGCACCCATACAAACTGAACAATTCCCTTTACATTGTAAAAATCTTTACTGGGAGATTGCTAAAGCACTATGAATATACTCGAAATATTATCGACTTCGACATAATTTTGGTTACGTACATTTTAGACAGAAATGCGTGGTGCTATTTTTCAGATTTTATAAAACGTCGATGATTTCAAACTAATTTTTAGTATGGAAAATACTAAAGATTGAATTCTATTTTAACCATTGGACTTATATAGTGCTTACTAACCGATTTAGCTTTCCATCTCGGCGTCTACTTATTTTGAATATAATTAAGAGAACATACACTACTCTATACGACGAATAGGTTATTTTTACCTATATAGGTATACTCTTTTATATTGTGAAATTAACCCTTATTTACTAATGACCCGACCACACGCCACGTCTTACCTGCAAGCATGCCTGCATAAAAGCAGCTTGCGAAGACAAGAGCGTGCGTGTGGAAGACGGTATTAGATTTGTATGTTCAAAATCTACAGTGAAATTCGAGGTGAAGACATAGCATGTGTCACATTAAACTATACTCGCACATTTACAAAAGTTTCTCTCTCTCCTTTATAAACTCAAAAGTGCTATCGACATAACATTGTTACCTTCACTTGATATTGAGAAACATTAATATTGTAGCAGCAACAAAGGTGAACGACGCGACTTCGTAAAAAATCACAGCGCAAACTTATTCCCCACAAACATTTATTTACTTTTGACTCTACGAGCTCTCAAAAGCTTATGAAAGTTTTCGGAGTTTATTTGCTAAACTATTCAAAGCCACGCACCATTCGCGACTTTTTTCAAATAACATTTTCACCGACTGCATTCATTCGACACAAACGCTCGTATCTGACGTTGATGGAAAGCAAAAGCCACAGTTTTTTTTTCAAGAGACAATTAACATTACTGACTCTTGACAGCTAATGGTATATCTTTACCTAGCAAGTCGGCCTAGCGCACTGAGGGATCCGTACAAATTATCGTAATATACAGGGTCAATTTTAATGCACCTGCAACCTCGCAGGATTAGATAGTTATTCCACGACTTTAGGTAATTCGTTAGATTTTACTTTCATACAAAAATAAATATTAATTTAATATACTTTTAGAATGTTTGTAACTCTACGCGCATCACCAGAATTACTTACGATAGCGCGCGAACGTAGTGTCGTCTTTCATCGTCACTTATAAATGAAACATAGACTTATCAATATCATGATAGTGCAGTAAAAACTTGAAAATAGATTTTTGTTCAATTAATTGAACGTTATAGTTAATGATGTTAGCTTTCTAATCCTGCGAGGTTGCAGGTGCATTAAAATTAATTCTGTATAAAATTCTCGTGTCACAGTGTTTGTCACCAAAATATTTTTGTGTTTTTTCGGTAGGTCGTACGTTGAGAATAGGTTATGAACTATTTTTATACCTCTAAGTGAAAAGGATATTTTTTTTATAATTATGGCGAAACGAAGTTTGCGGGCACAGCTAGTCTAAGTATACACCACTAAAAAATCAAGTCGCAATCTATGCTACTGGCTACTGGGAGTGAGGGGTAGCGACGGGCGACTCGAGTTAAATAACTCGGGCAACTCGAGTTAAATAACTCGGCCAACTCGTGTTCGTCGTCCAGACCGTTGACGTTGATTTTATCATCTAATGAGTTGACTCGGTCATTCATTACGGACTCGAACTACTACGGCGCATGGTGCCGCTACTCGTAGCAATGGGCGAGTCGAGTTGAATAGCCCAGGCCCGGGCATATTCATATCGGTATTTTTGGATAAATAACCTAGTTTCCTTTTATTACAAAACACACAAAAATAAATTCGACTTTGAATCGTCAGTCGGTCGAATCAACTCGACCCGAGTCAGCCTGAGTTGCAACCCGAGTTAGGACTTATTTCAACTCGAGTTACCCGAGTTGAAAAAATTTGCGACACGGCCCATCGGGGCGGCGCTGTTTCGACCGGCACGCGTGGCGTTCCTCCAACGCCTAGACCCTGCCAGGTCTCATCCCGCTCCCCCATCATTAATATTAATTGATTGTGTGCAGATGCATATCGAAAGTTGCTTTTTCAATAAAATTTAAATTGTTTGTCACCAGATGCGCGTAAAGCCATAGTAAATATTGGGATTGACCATTTTTGAGTTTTTTAAGAGATAAATTATTCTTGTTTTGCTTATTTACTCGTATTTCTTAACATATGCTGTAAGACATTGATTCTTGCCAAATTTCATAATTCTAGAAAACACCGTATATAGGTGTCGATTCTCTTGTGTAATTGTAAAGTATGCGAAAAAAGTGTCATAAACGTATGACTTACACGTTTGACAGTTGAAAGAGATTGTCGACCCCAGTTTTTTATATAAATGTCAGATTGATATATCTACGCGTTCCTGAAATAAATGATCTTGATAGTCAGACGGACAGACGGATAGACTGACAGACCGACAACGAGGTGATCCTATAAGGTTCGTGCCGAGCAATGATCACCTTGAAAGTCTTAAAAAATAGAAGAACAATTAATATACATAGTTACTTAAAATTTGGCACCAACTTCAATATAAAACTGCGATGTTGTATGTATTATTATATTATTTATGACTTTTTGGTGTTTTTGAAGTCGGTTTTGTTTTTGGTGAAAAAAAATTTGCCTATACCTAATGTATATATTTTTAAGTTTGAAATGCAATGATATTTTCATTGCATGTTGATAGATTTATCCAAACTAAAAAAAATATACATTAATATTAAAGATGCTGATCATATGTAGAGATAAAGATGACCACAACATTGTTTTAGTTTGCAGTCCATCTAGCGAAGAACAATGGGGGGGACATGTGTAATATCTTGCACCAAATGGTAAAGATACGAAGCGTATCCTGCATTCTACCTTTAAAAAAGAATACTTATTATCCTTTTTAGAGGTCAAATCCCAAAGTAATGCAATCGAAGACGACTCGTGATGAAATTAGTCATAAAAAACTAAATATATTCAAATTCAAACTAAAAATTATACTTATACGCTGTCTATGGCAAAGCCACACTTAAGAATTCCTGTTTATCAAGTCCAAGAGTTGTCTGATGTTTATTGAAGTAGCTCACAAGTAGCTTGCCTGTGGTAATGAGGTTAAAAGGGAAACGACAAATTGTAACCAAGAAGCCGCATCCTTCTTGTTTTCTGAACAAACTTAATTACTTAACAACGGCCCCACATGACATATTAATAACTTTAATGGCAATTGTATTAACTGGTCATAATATAATATATCATGATAGTACATTCCTTAAGCTTTAAGCTTGTCATAATTAAAAAACAATAGTTGATTTGTACGCATTCCTTCGTATTGTTAAGTGCCTAGGTTCGTTCGTCGTTCATGGATTTTGTGAATTTTTTGTTTTCAGAGTTCGCATATTCGGAAACCGAACTAACAGCTGTCCTTCTGACACTTCAAAGTCATGTAAAAATGAAATTAATTTTTCATTAATCGTACTCGGAAAGTAGGTCTGAAGTTGCCTGGGGAGCGGGTTAAAAGTAACACTTTTCAGCCCTAGGGAGAATTGCTTTCAAATGATAAAACTAGTTCTATTTTGACATTTATGCTGAACCATGTTCCAACTTTCTGTTCAGTCACTCAATTACAGAGCGATGTAAAATTTAAATAACATAAAGTTAAGTATTAATTAAAGAATATATTTTTTTAAATGACTTCATTATAATTTCATCATCATCACAGCTCATATACGTCCCCACCGAGGGGCTCGAGCTTACCCTATGTTAGGGTGATTAGGCCTTAGTTAACCACGCTGGTGCGTGCCCAGTGCGGATTGGTATTGATACATTATAATTTACTTTCAACTATTTCTTCAAAATAACATTGATTTGGGCAAAATGTTTACCATTTTTTAAATGATGAAAAAAGAAAAATAATGGCTGAATAGCTGGCCGGCCACAGAAGAAAAAAAAACACAAAATAGGCAGGAAAGCGGCAATCCGATTTTCATTTGTTTTTCGAGTTGTACAGCCTTACAAATAAACGTGACTTCCGTATAGCAGAGATTTGTAATAACATCATGAGTTCAACTGATTCAGATATGGATTTAACACCTGTAGGCTTACTCTCGAACCAATTTCGATCGATCGACATTGGGATTGTGATTTTTCGTACGCTTGAGTAGCAACACTAGCGCAAAATTGGTCCCGTATCTTGCGAAAATTATATAATATTGAGTTTGGTGTACTCAGAATCCGCACATTACTATTTCAACTACATGTCTTTAGAAAAACGTAGGGTTTTGAACGATCTTCTTTTTACACATAAATTGTTTAACAATCGGATTGATTGCCCCCAGTTGCTGGAAAAATTTAATTTTAAAGTTCCAGTTAGGTTGCCCAGATCACTAATACCTCCACTGAGTCCGCCACTCCGTAGAACACTTTTGGGGTCCAATTCTCCAGTTTCAAGAATTTGTATACTGGTGAATTTCTACAGTAAGAATATTGATTTACATGCTGTGAATTTGAGGGCTCTGCATAAGTTTATGCAGTGCGCCGTGGACGTATAATGATAATATGCAATTAGAGGCACAGTAATTATAGTGTAGTATATAAGATCACTTTTTTTCTCTTTCTTTAATGTTTAATCACTAATAAAAAAAAAATTTAATTTATTTATTCAATACGTTAACCACATAATTTAAAATTACTAAATGCCATCAAAAGCCCTCTAGGGGCTTGAACGATGGCATGCGTTCCCAGCTCACTGGGCATTACATAGGTAACAAAAAAAAAATCAAAAACCAACTATCATTCAGCACCGTCACACATTAGGAAAGTTTTAAGCACCTGTTTGATTTTCTTTCTATTACTGCTATCTGGAAGTTTTACAGGTATATTATTTAAGATGTCAGGTAGCATATACTCCCACGTCCTCTTACCGTACACATTATTCGTATTTGGTAATTTATATTTAGGTAAATAAGTCAGCGTACGTAGGTACGTACGATAAACATTGTAATTGCAAGGTAGCATTAGCGTAATAATGTAGGGTAGCATCTCTTTCTTTTTAGAAATAAGATCAATTACTATTTGTGCATACTATGTTTACCTATATGTAGTTGTACACTTAGCACAATACCATGTATCAATCGTATGTATCATTGAAACAGTGTAACAATTATTGGTAAACTAATAAACTAAAAAAAAAAATTACGGGTCTGATTTAGCGCCAATGTGACAATTTTTGACAACACGGTTAGCGCAGAGGTCGAGTGATCGCCTACTGCGCAACGGGTCGCGGGTTCGATTCCCGCACGGGACAGATATTTTGTATGGCCTACAGAAATGTATTCCGGTCTGGGCGTATGTACTTGTGATATTCTATGTTTGTAACTGCACCCACGACACAGGATAAAATCCTAGTGTGGGGCGACGTTTTTTTTAAAAAAAAAAAAAATTAAGTGTACGAAAAATCTCAATGTCGATCGATCGCAATTAGTTCAAGAGTAAGCCTATTGATTTCATAAGAGAAGAGGCTAAAGCGAAGTTGTTGATTTATTTCAATTCTTTATTGTATACATAAACACTGGATACAAGTGAGTACAAGGTTTAGAAGGGCGGACGTTTTTTCTGGGAGAGATTTCTTCCAGCCAACCGAAGTGGAAGTGAAAGATGTCGTGTAATTGCGAGAAGAATTTTTCTACATTTATAAAAAAAAAACAATTCTACAAAATAACTGACACAAACATACCTACATATATATTTATACAAACATACATATTTATACATACTTACATATATACATATTTACATACATACTACCTATTATACTGATGACAAATTTGAGAGAAAATGCTCTTTTGAAGGATTGGACAGAAGGTCTCTCGCGAACTGAAACAGGCAGCCCATTCCACAACTTGGCAGCCTGCACGGTAAACGACTTACGGGAGAAGTTTGTATTAAAGTGGGGGACTTTGAGGACTTTGCTGGTAACGCACGACCTCTGAGGACCAGGGACCGAAAAACCCGTTCATTTGCTTAAGCCGTTCGAAAGGGTAACCCATTCGTATGGTAACCCAGTGGGCTCGGTAAGCCGTTCAACAGGTTTCCCAACAATAACGATAACCCGTAAAATAGGGGTTACCACCCACAACAATAATTTACCGCTTACCCAATCTTAAAGGTTTTTAGTGTTTATGCGCTTAACCGCTTACTGTTCGGGTTAGGGTAACCCTTTCCCTCACGCACACCGAGCGATTGAAATAGCACTGCGGGCGCAATAATGCCAGAGTTCGGTTGCGACCTTCGGCAAATATGCGGTGCAAAAGCAATCTACACGCGATATACCTAAGGTCTAAAATATTTTTTACAAATTAATCAGCGTTTAGAACGGTAACCCATTTGGGGGTTTTTGATATCGGTTAGCGGTAACCCGAATTAATTCAATCGAAGGGATTAATGTGTAAACCGGTAAGCCGTTTGAAAGCTTACCGTAAGGCAAAGGGTTTAAAAACCCAGCATTATAAAATACCCCATCAAAACCCTAAGGTTACCGGCTATAACGGTAACCGGGTCCGGTCCCTGCTGAGGACGATATTTATCTAATATATAAAAATCTCGTGTAACAGTGTTTGTTATCGAACTCTTCCGAAACGACTTGACCGATTTTTATGAAATTTTTTGTGTATATTTCGTAGGCCATTTTTATATCTCTAGGTGATATTTTTTTGACAATTATTATGGCGAAACATAGTTAGCGGACACGGCTAGTGTAAAATAAAATACAGATTTTTTCCTAATTCCGGTTTTTATTTTCATTCCTTGTTTACGTAATAAAAAGCACCTTATATTATTTATTGTACACACATTTTTCAAATAGAAACATATTATACAACAAACATGTACAAGGGCGAGCTTATCTCTTGAAGAGATCACCTTACCTCTGCTTAAAGTCTTATTTAGTCCCTCGAGCTATTGGTGTCCTCGCTACGCTCGAACGCCAAACTAATTAAGTTACTTTCACCCCTAAGGTAACAATGAACTATTACATTATAAAAAAGTGATGTGTGTTTTATGAAAAAGTTGTAGTTGTTTCTCGAGATTTTTCACACTCCAATTTCATCAGTTTAAACTCAACAGCTCTTAAGCACAACTGACGGATATTATTATATTTTTATTCTTAACAATAATTAATAAACAAATCCATATAAATAAAGCCTTAACAGGTATAACGTAATAAAATAATCGGTATCGAACTCCCAACCGTTTATACTTCTTAAGTGGTTAAGGCGGCTCAAAATGAATTCTCAACTAGATCAAGAAGTAATCTACAAGCTTTAATGTTCATTTCGCTCATTGAATAAATTTGAAGCTGCTTATTCATTATGGATAAACATAAATGTTGGAGCGAAGCGAACGCTAAACTTATCTTTACACAACGTAATGAAAGTTGGTGGTTTGAATATAAATTTGAACTAAATTATCAAAGACGCTATTTGAACGCGTCTTTGAACACTTATCCGCTAGTAAAACGAATCTTTTCACTTGCGAAAAACGATTTTAACTGCATCAAAAAGATGATGAAATATAAAATATGTTAAAATTAAACTAGGTAGCTAGTTTCTTATATCTTACACTCAGAGGGCCTATTACCGATCTCATGGTTTTGCAAATGATATCATATGATATCATAGTGCAAGACGAAAAATACGATTTCCGGTCAGATTTTTGATCATTTGTTCATTATTTAATGATGACATCATTGAAATTATGCCATAGTGATGATATTATTGGAGATCGGTAATACGAAATGCAGCATTTCATGACTTCTTTTTCTCAAATTTATACCATGTCATACGATAAAAGATTCATAATTGGCCTGCAGATTGTGATTTCATTTAAGTCTTGACATTGCCCATAGTTTTTGTTTTAAAAAACAGAAAATTATTCGGCTGCCTAATAATTTTAGTTGTCCAAATTATAAATGGGTCTTTTTTCCTGGGCTTCGGCACGAAATATCAAAATTTGCAAAATCAGAATTACAGTCCTAAATTTATTTCTTGTTTAGATAAAATGAGATAGAGAATAAGGATACGACAGGCACAAAGACCCCTTCCAAAATGTACATTTTTACAGTTTATTTTTGTTTGCAGAGAGAGGCACATGATGAATAAATGATTGTGACTCTGTTCAGGAATAAAAATAATTTGCTTTTGGATGATTATTTATTTATTTAATCTTTATTGCACTTAAAACTGTACAAAGGGCGGACTTAATGCAACAAGGCATTCTCTACCAGTCAACTGAACGGAAAGAAAAAAAAAAAAAAGTATTAAAAAGATTACCTGTGCAATTACTAGCTTCACCCACGGCTTCACTCACTGGCTTCAGCCACTGTTTTAATGGAAATCTCCGACTTCAGTTAATGTCAGGCTTCACAGTGAGTTTTATTTGATTAGTGTTTTTTTTTCAAACCACCAATAGAACCAATGGAATTCTGATGCATAAGTGGACGACAATCACAAAGTTAAATATTAGTTTAATCATAATTTATTTAATCTCCAATGTTATTTGTCCATAGAGAAAATGCTATTCAATTTGCACTATTGATGTCGGCTTGTTTCCGTTAATTGGGAACTCAAATTGTAAATATTCTACAATACCTACGTAGTAAACAGAACACGGTAACCCTGTTTTAATTGACAATCTATTTAACGTATTTTTTTTATGTATAACTGTTTTTATTAAACACTAGCTTTCCGCTCGCGACTTCGCCCGCGTTTGTTTTGTTTTCCCGTGGGATTTTTTTCCCGTAGGAAAATTACCCTATGTCCTTCCCTTGGTCTTGAACTATCCCTATAACAACTATCATCAAAATCGGTTCAGTTGTTTCGAAGCCTATTCAATACAAACAAACAAATCTTTCCTCTTTATAATATTAAGTATAGACAACAGGGAAGCTCTTGATCCTCATCTCACCTGATGGTAAGTGACGATAAGGCGGAAGATGAAAGCGAGCATCAACATGGATTGTTGAACAACTGCGGAACTGGCTATCTTACCTCTAATTGTCGGAACACAGCAATGCTACTAACGTTGTTATTATGGCGACAAACCTAGGTAGGACTGTGGTAGACTGTAGTGGCGGGTTCAGAAGCCCTACTACCAACTAATCCAAGCGCAAAAACATCCGTCTCATGGGAAATCGAAACCCCAACCTCTAGATCAAAACCGAGCGGTCTCAATCGCTAGACCATGAAGGCGGCTTAATTTATTTAGTTTGAAGCTACCTTCCAAAATTCCATTTCATTCATCCTATAACGTCTCTACGGAGAGCTAAAATCTCACAATATCTAACGATGAATACATAAATACAATAATTTATCAGTGGTGATTCCTAATACATTAGTATTAAACGCGAAAGTAGCTCTGTCTGTCTGTCTGTCTGTTAGATTGCGCGCCAATGTTGATGAAATTTGGTATAGAAAAAGTTTGAACCCTGTGGAAGGACATAGCAGGCACGAGTTTAAGGTGAGGTGAGGTTTCCCAGGAAACCTCACCTCACCTTACCTCACCTTAAACTCGTGCATGGCGACTGCTTTATTGCAAGGTAATATAGTTGATAAGCTTTGCAAGGTAGTATAGTAATATAGCTGTGACCGAACCAAAACGTTACATTTTACACGTTTTAATCGATTTTTGGAAAACTGAGGTAAGTACAAAAAAATGCAATTTTCTACACAATAAAAATTAACGTCTATTGGTCTTTTAATAAATTTTCTGATTCACAACTGTTTTAAAATATTGAACAGAGTGAACTTTGGATTTTTTTCTATCAGGTGAAATATTTATTAATCACGTTTCTGTCTTTAAGAATGCTTAGATAATAATATGTTCAACAATATCATATATGAATTGTAGAACTGTATGTTTTATATTTGTGGCGGTACAGTTAATCGAAACTATTTGAAAAGGGGAAAGCAGTGCCTTAATTCTAACAGGTTCCTTGTTTTTAACTGTACAAAATTTAAAATAAATAAAGAATTTCAATAATATTTCTTGTATTCATTTGTTTATTTTTGAAGTAGTTTTAATAGTCAGAAATATAAAATTCGTATTCAGTTTTTATCTTGAAGATATTTTGCCTTGACCCCTTGAGCAGCATTGTGATTTAATTCAATGTGGCACTACTGTGCACTGCGTAGAAAGAAATAGTTAATCTACGTTTCCCGTCAGTTATAAAATACACAGAAAAGTTTGTACTGTTGATACCTACGAATCGTCAGAAAACATTAATTTAGTCGCATGCTATGTAGATTTAAATAATTTTCTAGAATTTTTGTTTTTTTTTTAAATAGTTTCTCGTTTTAAGTAATGAGCGAAAGATACAAATTATGAAAAATCAATACAAGAAAAAAAATCGTCTCGGGCGGAAATCGAACCCACGTCTTCACTATACTGTGTTGACGCCCTAACCACTGGACCACCGAGCTCTTACCGGCCCCGACAAAATTTTAACACTTTAGATTTTGTGCTTTTTGAAGTCAAAGTAGACTTTATTCACACTTAATAACTACGTATCAACTGCACTTTAGAAATTTTACCGATGTCTTGAAGGGCTTAAAAACAATGGAAACTTACGAATATTATATTGCTGACTTTGCATTTAAAAAAAATGCTAAATAAATTTAAATATGAATGTTACTTCTTTTTATGTTACTGTATTGTAAAGGGACGGCTGTGCAAAATGAGACAAGAAACGCAGTCGTCTGTGAGTACAAAACAAACGCTCCGTTTGACAAAGGACAGCTACAAAGCAGATTTAATTAAAAGATAAAGTAATAATACAATATAATTATATTTTTTCAAATTAAACTAGTGCAATTCTTTGTAGTGTCTTAGCCGCTTTCCTGTTATTAAATTTCACAAGTCTGCTTAATTAGGTATTAAAATTACGAAATTTATAAGGATAAATTTTCTTTCTTCTTACCAGCCCTGCGAGCATAGAACTCTCGATAAACAAAATTTTACAGCCAAGATCGACATACTCGACAAAAATCGATAAATTTGACAGATATTCCTAAGGAGTGAAAAGGACAGACGCTTTTGTCGATCAATATATGTCGATCGACAAGTCCATGCTCGCAGGGCTGGTTTGTGTTTATGGAAGGTTTAGCAATTATAAGAATATAAATTGCTACAAAGGGAAACATACAACTTTGAATTTTAGTTATTGAATTTCGAGCTTTTTAATAATATTAAAACACTTCATTATACACAAAGAGATACAGATAGAAAATTTTCAAAAATATAATACAGATGTACGACACAGGCGGCTTTATTGCTAACATGCAATCTTTTCCAGGCAACCTTGGAAATCCAGGCGACCAGGGAAATATTTAAAGGAAATTCAAATTGGGGATGGGTGAAGAAGTAGATAATTATGGACAATAAAAGACTGATTTAGCTAAGGATTTAAAGACAGGAAGTGATTTTGGATTTTATTCTTATAGGAGTCCAGCGTATGAGCTCTCTTAATACTCTCAGGCATTTATTTCCATAGCCGAACGGCAGACGCTGGAAAAGAGTATGAAAGAAAATCAGTACTGTGGAGTGAAAATCAAGAGTTAAAGTTCGATCATAAAATACGACTCGAAGAAGAGGACCGAAGAGTAAACAGTGATTTAAGATATGTTGGAAATGGATGGATGTGATTTTCATACAGAAACAACGCTATACCCACCTGTGACCAAGGGCATAGGTAGACTTGTTGTTAATAATTAGGATAAAAACTGTGACAGATAACGTTATTTTTTTAATTCTAGCCACGGATATAAATTTTCTAATCAAGTATTCAAGTCTACTCGTAATCGGTCAGATTCGATTATGACACCGAGCTCATTCACAAAGCTAGTAATCGATCAGTGTTAAATCGATTCAATGCTCTATTTCCATAAGTTACGTAAACTTGAATCTAGAACGGTGTAAATTCAGCAAATAATAGTAACAGTTAAGCCCACTGCATACGGGACGTGCTTTTCCCGGACGGGAAGTTTCGGAGACATCGTCGCATGAAAGATGAATAGCAAAGTGCATACTAGCCGGACCATACACGGGACGGGACGTGCCAAGCATCGGCAAAATATTATTACCGATTTATTTCTCCAATATTATGTCCCGACGATATTGTACCACTTGCTGTACCGTCGTTGCATCTGCTAAGTATGCACACGCATGCATTTTGGTACACATGTTTTATAACTTATAGTGAGCCTAGCAAATGACTCTTTTCCGCCTAATGTTAAGTAGAAGTGGCGTCCTAATGCGAAAATAGTTAATGCTGGAGAGGAGAACACGCTGCACTAGTTACTTTCACATTGCCTTGTATAGTGCTTCTTCACGCCTGTTTAAAAGGGCTCAGGGTTGTAAGGTGGAAACACGTGTGCTATCAGAGAGTTGCACTTTAAATTAGCACCTATATTACATATGGCTCTTGTTGGATTCAGAGCAAAACCGCAATCCCCACAAGAAGCACAGTGTACGTTGCCAACTTGTAACATCAGATGTAAATTCACGGTACCGAGAAATTTCACTGCTATATTTTACCCTTCAAACCGGAACACAGCAATGCAAGCACTACAGCTTTGCGGCAGAGATAAGTAAGATGGAGGTACTCAAGCAGACGACCCTGGTACAGAGACAATGGAATTGAGAGTTAATTGTGCGTTATTTGTGCATAGTCACAGCAAGTCGGCGACACCATTTGCCAGCACATGTAGTTCTAAATAGGAAAGGAGAGGGTCGGATTAGGAAAAGCTCTTCAGAATATTTTTAAAATTCCCCGTACCGTTTTGCTCGAAGCAAAACACGCCTCGTATGTAGCGGGCTTTATCTTAGTTACTACCGTCATATCCACGAGTTGTCTTTAGGCACTTAGAAGTGAAACTCAATTTTGAATTCGGAAATTGGTCGTGCAACTTATCATCTGATTAGCAGTGATGGCCTCATGGGATTGAGTTAAGCTAACTATAGTTGATAAATCTAACCAATTGGAAATCAACTCAATCTATTGAAGTTTGAATTCTATTGCCATACGCTCAGATATAGTTTACATACATTTAAAGAGTCCCTAAAAAAAAGTTTATTTTTTAACTTATTCAGCTAAAACCCTTAAGCTTAAGCTGGCGTATCTATCAATGAATACGTTTAACGGCTTAATGTGTTACAGACGATGTATTGTCTCGTCGATTGACAGAAACAGAGGTATTTTTAAATGCTGTACGGTTCGCCACCGTACATTTTACGGAATCAGCATTTCTATAATCAAATACATTTGTATTTGTCATTCACTTACTTAGTTAGCATCGTTAGCAACTAGTCGTGCGGCCAAGCGCACATATCAAGCTATACATTATTGCAGTTACCACGTGCAAATAAACATCGTTCTAAAATTAAGTGTTCTTATTTTTTATCAAATATCTATTGTGTGTTTGTGCAAGCAAGATCAAGGCACAAACATAGTGGTATTTATTGGTAGCGCTCATCGTGTTGAGTGAGAGATGCGCAAACCAAAAGTGTACTCGAATCTATTACGCTATTTAAAAAAGTGTAGGGTATTAACAATGTTGAATGCATTACATGATATATTTAATGCAGTATACATTCAGAGCAAACTATCATTTTTTGTATATTTATTCTCAGTCTACTTATACGAACACAAACACAAAATACAATGGGCATTATTCAAACAGATTGACATCAAATGATGTCAAACAGTTGATCACCTCACACTAGTATCATTCGTTGTGAAACAATAGGCAGTGATATGGACCTGCGACTGTTGACACACTTGCATCAACCATAAAAGGCTTGTTTTCATCGTTTGCTTTCAGCATAAGATTTCAGTTGCTATCGACAGTAATCGACACTCAAATAATGTTGTGATGAAAAAGTATTGCTATTATACAGGATTATTGTTGGACCCCCGCCAATTTTTTCCTGTCATTTTATAGCAGTAATACAACTAATTTATAAAATAATAATAGTAAAAAAAAAAACAAACAAAGCTTTTCTTACCATATATGATCAAATTACTCATCAATGCGAATCAAACGAGTCTAAACTCGATTGGGTTGTGTCGTTTTATTAAGGAGTACCTATGGCCACCTTCCAACTTCAGCATCAGATCAGCTCAATGTCGTGATATTATTGCATTGTCAATAACTCAATGGGAAACCAAGAAGTGGGTGAAATATATCTTGGAAGATTTCATTACAAACACTGGGACAGGTGAAAGTAAATAAAAGCTTGTAAAAATTAAAATTATTATAAAAAAACTTTTTTAAAACAAGCTTTTATATCACCATAATATTGCATTGTCACGCGATATACATATGCATGCAAAATTTCAGCTCAATCGGAGACCGGGAAGTGGGTCAAATTTAACTTGCAAGATTCCATTACAGACATCACGGGACAGGTAAAAGTAAATAAAAGCTTGTAATAGTACATTGTTACCCTAGGGGTGAAAGTAACTACCAATAGTTCGAGGGACTAAATAAGTCTTTAACCCGAGGTAAACATTGTGCTTTTCATTACGAATACAAGGAAAGTAAAAATGAAACAATGAATTAGCTGAAGAAAAAACGTGTAAATTTTATTTTACTTACATAAATCAACAATTTCTGCTTTAGCCCGCTTCTCATATAAAATCAGGCGTTAACGCCATATCTGAATCAGATGAACTCATTGTGTTAATTATTAACACAATGCTATACAAATATCATTAACAGTTAATACAAATCTCTGCTATACGGAAGTATTAACAAAACTCTACAAATGGAAAAAACTAATAAAGATCGCATTTCCGCTTTCCCGCTTATTTTGTTTTTTTTTCTGTTGCCGGCCAGCTATTCAGCCATTATTTTTCATTTTCATAATTAAAAAAATTATAAATATTTTGCCAAATCTATGTTTTTTTTTGAAAGAAATAGTTGAAAATAAATATAATAAAGTCATTTAAAAAATATATTCTTTAAATACTTAACATTATGTTATTTCAATTTTACACCGCGCTGTAATTTAGTGGCTGTATAGAAAGTCGGAACATGGTTCAATAAAAATGTGAAAAAAGAACTAGTTTCTTTTTTATAATTTGACAGCAGCTGTCAGTTGAAAGTGATTCTCCCTAGGGCCGAAAAGTATTACTTTCAACCCGCTTCTCAGGCAACTTCAGACCTACTTTCAGAGTATGAGTAATGAAAAATCATTTTTTTTTTAATTCTTCCGTACCTGAACTAAAATGATGGTCATTTGTTTGTTTATTGCGCACAGTGCCCAATGCAAAGTCGCGGCATCATCAATTTTAGGTATTCGTACACGTTAGAAATTTTTCGCCAGTTCTAGGACGCGCAAGGCGATGTTGAACACACGCGCCTAGAAATTTGGGATTGGAACAGTGGTAGAAATATGTGGATTTAAACAAAAAAATTATAACCCAGACCTTTTATATATTACTTTCTTTATCTTATATTCAATTTTGGCGGGGGGTCCAAAAATAACCCTGTATACCGGGCCGAACGCCGAAATAATATTTAAGGAGCATATTATATTGGCCCTAGGTGCTTTTTTATATCTGAAAACCTAAAACTTACCGATTTTACACTGAAGACAAAAACTTTCTGGTGACAACCATATGATAGTCCAGCTGACTATGGAATTGACATAAAAGAAATGTAAACACTGAATAAGTCTAAGAAATAAGGTACGCTGATGAAGGCCTGTCGACACTTATAGGATCAAAAATAGTTTAATATATTTTTTTCCAAAAGAAAGAAGTAGTTTGATGTAATCCTAATAGTTTTCCTACAGAATCCCCACTTCTAATGGATATTATTATTAGGTACTTTAATCTTTTTTAAAATATGTTTAATTATAAGTATTTTATTTAATATACTTTAATACCCTTACATATTATTTCGGTGTTTCGTTACACCATGTATATAATAGGTATTGTATTTATTGGTAAAGTACTCTTAGAATAGGGATGTTGATACTCATTTAGAATATATATTTTACTATGTATTTACAGTGCATTATTAGTGGAAAAATATTGTAGAAGTATTGATAATATGCACCTGCGATTATTACATTCAAATATACATTGACATTTTTTCCATTCCCAAACGATTCTTAGAACAAGGGTTGTGTGTTTAATTGTATGGGTATATGTTAAGTTTACCAATATCTTTGTAATTTGAATACGGCATTTAAAGTGCGAAAAAAAAATATATATTTTAGTTTTATTTTAGTTTATTGAATTACGTTATTTTTTTATTCATGCATCCAACATTTCAAACACCATATCGGTGATGGTAACCAACCAAACGGCCTGATAAACCAATGCATAAACCCGCCTTTTCGTAACACGATGATTCATTTAACAATCACGATTATGTCACATTACACAGATAAAAACTTATTTTCAACTACTACATATCTACTCAAATCAATATCAAAACTGCTTGTCTTCAAGTGTTAACTTGGCACTGAGACCAGGGACATAAGTTTACACTTTGAATTGGCGGCGACTATCCTAAGGAATTCAATGCCGACTATCTAGCCAATGATTCTCAGCTTGAACACTATAGGTACCTACGTTTACTTCACCTTTTTTTAAAGTTTTGATATTGTGACCGTAGATGTAACGACAAACTTGGACATGTTGTATAGACTTGCACATATAAGATCCCGTTCACACGACACAATTTTCGCTTTTGGTCAAATTGACAGTCAAATTAGCTATTCAGGCAGTATATTCTTGTGATCGGGACTGAAGGGGCTCATAATTATGTTACAAATTGTTTTTACGCTCCATCTTTGACAAATCGAGACGGATCGAATTGTCACGTTATTCTTCAGAATCGGCCACCCGATGCGAATGCCCCTTGTCATATCACGTGCGGAAGGACAGAACTCAAAGTCTAGTCGCGGTTGTTCGTTGAGTCTTATAAGTTATTCTGATGTCCGTGAAAGTCCTGTACGGTGCAAGATTTCGTTAGTTTATGAAAGGGCCTATAAGGGACCCGGTTTAGGGAACGGGTATGCAGACCTATGCATCTTACGTCTGGCGCCTCTCTCTGAAAACTCTAGAAGTGGGTGTACCAAAGTGAAATGACTGGGTGCTGTGATTATCTTACAAGTTCGCTATGCACAGGTTAGCAACTGTACGTAGCAAACTTGTGACATAAACACAGCACCCAGATTTCATTGCCTGTTTAATCCGATTTCATTGCCTGTTTAATCCTTCACACCGAAACAAAGCAACGCAAGCACCAAATTGCTTTGCGGCAGGAATCGTCAAGATACAGGTACAGATGACTAAGGCACAGAGTCTCTCTCTGGTGATGAGTTTTGCAATTGCTTCGAGTGTTTTTTTTATGGGATAGGGGGCAAGTGAGCAGACGTATCACCTGATGGTAAGTAATTACCGTCGCCCATGGACACCCGCAACCCCAGAGGAGTTACAAGTGCGTTGCCGGCCTTTGAGGTGAGAATACGCTCTTTTTTTGAAAGTTTGAAGGTCGTATCGGTCCGGAAATACCGCAGGCGACAATTCGTTCCAAAGTTTGACTGTGCGAGGCAGGAAACTTCGAGAGAAACGCACAGTTGTGGACTGCCAACCATCTAAGTGATGGGCATGGATTTCTTGCCGCGTGGAACGATGGCGGAAAGAGGCGGCAGGTATAAGTAAGTGTGACAACCCTGTGGTCCTCAGGTTTTGGAAATCTAATCCCTAAGAGACTTATTTGAGCTACAGAGTCAACACATGTGGTGTATTGTATGTTTTCCTCTTTGCCCTTGCAGGCCCTGTCAAAGTTCCGAATAGAGTCAGGGTTTGCAGTTTGCCTACTTCTACCCGCAATGATTATGAATCAAGGCCAGTTATTTAATAGAAATAAATAAGTTGCTTGGTGTAACATTAGTGAAAAAGTTAGATATCAGTGAAATAGATATCTGAAGATTATGCCGTCTTACATTGAAGTAATGAAATATTAAAAAATGAATCATAAAATACCCTGTAAAGCACACATTCACACTTCAACGTTACGTTGATTCTTCGTACAAAATATACACATGATTACCTATTGCGTCGTAAAACACGTCATATTATCTTTCAAGTCACCAAATTTATTTGCAAATTGTCTGAACGAAAAAGCCTCGTCAAATTTTATTTTTTTCAGTGAACCTTTTTCAGTGTATCTCGATTTTTTAATACTGTGCTGGTAGCTCGAGGGTTATTTTATTAGAAACAGTTTGTGCTACATTAAAAATAACATTTACACGTTTTAATTTCTTATTTCAATTATCATTGTGATTGTCCTTTTATTTCATGAAATTTAATAAACGATATAGGCCATGGCTATGGTTAATTGGTTATGGTTATTTCACTTATGTTAACATTTCCTAAATATTAAATTTCTTATAAATATTAATATTTCAATTAAATGTTAATTTTGGATAATTGCCCGAAATTGCATGCAATATTGCACAAAAATCTATGAAACTTGATTTAGGATGAAAAAACTTTGTTAAATAAATTCTATCTTGTAATAGATTGATTATTATAATTAAATTACATTGCTGATTTTCCTTTCGCTTAACGAAGCAAAATGTCATTTTAATGAAGCAAAACATATCTACTAAATTAATTCTAACGTAACGAAGCTGGTACCGATGTCTCTTTAGATTACGCAATAGCGTTGTGATACAGCAATTTTAATTTGTACAATTTATTCGCTGAAAATTTAATTTTATTATATAATAACAATAAAATAATATAAATGAGTCAATCTTTTTAGGGTTCCATACCACTGAACCGGAACCCTTATAAAATAACTTCATTGTCAGTCTGTCCGTCTGTCTGACAAGACACCTTTTCTTAGGAACGCGTAGAGATATTCAACTGAAATTTATATCAAATATTCAGGTTTATGGTCTCTTTTAGTTAAGAAAAAATTTAACTTGTGAGTTAACGCGATCATAAGATATTACCGTTTATGTCGCATATTTTTGCAAATTTTACGATTTCACAAGGGAAAACTTATACGGCCTTCTTAATGAAAATTTTACTGCTTGTATCATCCTCGGATTAGTTACTCTGTATTTTGTCTTGTTTCCTAACATGTCGGCTGTCATATGTCAAAATAAGACAAAACACCGAATAACTAAACCAAAGATGTTCCAAGGAGTGAAATTTTTATTATAAGATCGTAAAGGTACTTCGTTGACCCAGAGTCGTGAAAAGAAAAAAAGCAAGATCTTATAACACATGTTCAATATTACTACAATAGTTCGATAATTATTTTCAGTTATTACGGGTATTTGCGTGAAACGAAATAAAATATTTGAGGTTTTATCAGTTTGAATAACTGCGATAACTTTTTGGTCTGTGGTGTCATTACACACTCAAAGTTGGTAAATTGACGAAAATAAACAAAACACGAAACGTTTGGACAGCTAATGGTAGTTGCGTTACAGCTACATGTTTAATAGTTTTCAAATTAACTCATAAAACTAAAATGATTTTTGTAGAACGTGAAATGTTGGAGCTTATAGCGACATTGTAAATGATAAGTAAAATAAGTAAATTGTAGTTAAATGGTAAATTGTAAATGATAAATAAGTCCATACATAATAATGTAAAAGTGTGATGTGAAGGTTTGTTATTTGATGAAGCAAAGACGGATTGTTATAAAATTTAGCACACAAGTAGTATATCTGTTTTATGATACTTATTTTTTTTTGGTAAATTTGGTAATTATAAATTCCAAATTTAGATGCGTTTATGATAATTAATAACGTAACATGGTACGAATTGGTTACATAAAAAAAAAAACTATTTATTATAGGCCGCTTCATCTCACTATTTATCAAACTATTCTTCACTTTCTATAACTTTTTTAGATCAGGTCATAGCAAATACATCAATATAACTAGTTTTCTTGCCAGCGAAATCATTTAGTTTTAGAACATAGTGACAAAAAGTTAGAGCAAAATTTATGAAGCCATAAAGAATGAGGTCGCGCTCGCTAACTGTTCTGAAATGCTAATAGTGGTGCACATTAAATAATAATTTCTCCTTTTACGGTGTGACTATGTAGTCATAATACTCATACATAACATCGAAAAGTGGCTACGAATTTACCTTGCTGCTTTAAAACTTCCAAAACAAACTCTTCCGAATTGCCGTAGATAATAGCGGCAAGTTTGAAGTTTCGAAAACTTATTTGCGCTTCAACATTCCATTCGTTATACTCATTCGGCACTTAAGCAGTTTGAACTTTTTTTTCTACAATCACTGGGTGTCACTTGATTTTGTCACTGGTCGAAATCAAACGTGTTTACGTTGCGTCCGTACAGCGAGGTCCGGGGACATGGGTACCGCTACCGCGCGTGTGTCCCGTGCAGCGACTGGAGAGGTACTTGACGGGCGGTACAGTGGCGCGGCGGCGAACATGCGCACTTACCATCTCTGCCTTTCAAGCCATTGTGAGACGTGCCTGTAAACGCTCCTCTCCCGCATTACTTCGAGATAAACCTTTTCGGGATAGTGTGTAGGTACTTTTATTGTTTTCCTTACATTCAGCATATCTATTCTCAGACTGTAACCGGGGATTTTCGATTGTTAGAAAAAAAACTTGTATTGTCATATTATAAGTAGTCAGAGTGGATAGGATAATTCCGATTATTTTGTTTTGTTTTTATATATGATTGGTAAAATACGTAATTTCAAAACTATTTTAAGGTAAACGTGTTATCATTGCTTGAAGAAGAGCTCTTTATAATCCTGAACAAATCTTTCTTCAATTTTCATAAATTCAACATAAAAATAACAGGTTTTATCTTCTTTTCTTCTCTTGTACATAAAAATGAATTTCCGTGAATGAAAACTGCCGGTCAAGCCGTTCTTGAGAATTTATTTATTAAAAATATAATAGGGAAAATCCTGAAGTAGGTAAAGCTAAAAAATAATATAAAGTAATATCTATAAGGAAAACGACTGTACATTTCGCGATTGTTAATTTAGATCTGTCTTCTATCAAAAAGATGCGAAATTCAACGGGTCAGCTAGTAAACGTATCAATTAAAATTTTATTGATGTAATTGTGTAAACATAAACATAATCAACGAAATTTATTTGCCTGTGACCAAAGAGATCCATTTATATAATGATATTAGAGAAATATGCAAATACTAACATTCGACAGAAATATCCAATCAATACTTAAAAATAGTTTATACTATTTACGCTACATATAGGCGTCAGAGTAACTTATATTTAGAAATGGATTTAAATATAATTTAGTTTGTACGATTTTATACGTTGTACGACGTTAATTCAGACAACCTAAACAGGCCCTGAATTTTGGTCGCAGATGTCAACATACAATGTGAAAGCATTAAAGCAAACACTATTGATAATCGTACATTATGAATTATATGACCATTAGGTATACAAGGATATAAGAGCATCTATAGGTAGTATAACGTGTACACGATATAACATGATATAACAATAGGTATTTATGGCATATAACTAATATTTGTTACTGTGTATATAATCCAAGTAAAACATCGCACTTTTGATAGGATTTTATTTAACTCACACTTTTGTATGCGTCAAATCTTGCAAGTTAAATCTGACCCACTTGCCAGTGTCCGATTGAGCTGAAATCTGATATACACCTTTAGTTCCGATGACAATGCAATTATGCATAATTATTGTTGTAAAACCAAAATGAACGCCGCAACAATATGACAGATTACACATTTTTTTAAACCCCCCGCAATATGTGTATCAAATGAAAGGGTTTGCCTTGTAGAATGCAGTACCTACACCATTTAAATATTTGGAAAGACTTAAAAGTAGAAAATAATAGTACCTATTTTTTTTTCTTTTTAAAAAGCAAGTTTTATTTGCGCGTAGAAAGTGCACTAAAAAGGAGAAAATATTTTTTCTTTGCTGTTACATAATGTGGTTCAAAATCTTGATGACTAAAAATAAGCTTGAGGTGCTGATCATAGAAATTAAATATGATGAGCGACCTACGCTTGTATTTTTAGTCATAGGCAAAGACCTCGGTAAGTCTTATTTTTCTATTCTCATTATAAACGCAATTACAATAAAGACAACTATTAAAAAATGTTTTGTGATTAATCAAAAAGGAATTGACATCTGTTATCAATACAGATTCCTAGCTCACAAACTGGGGCTTTCAGGCTCTACAGAGTGTGACTTTTGCAGCGATAGAGTCGCGAGTTGCGACTCGCGACGAAATCTCGCGTCTGCATCGATGCAAATAAAATACAATATCGATACAAACGCCTGTATTGCAACTGCGTCTCGTTGCAATATACAACTGTATTGCGGTAAGAAACTGTACTATGTATCGCTTTTTTAAGGATTTGTGGTACCTACATCAAACGCTCAAAATATATTGTGAAATAGATTTACTACTAAATTATAAACTATTATTTACCCATAGATTAATTCTTCTAACATTATAATTATATAAAAAGTAATATTATTATGTTATTTTTGAAAAAGCTTAAACAAGATTAAGCCTTTATCCTCGCCCATAAGTGAATAATATGATATTTTTTTAATAATTTGTCATAAACACAACAATAATTTGTTAATGTTTCATAATTCATCATTAATATACCTAATGAATTAATAATACAGACGAAATACCCTTAACTTTTGTCTGTATATTACTTAATTCGTTCGTGACATATATTCATGTAACATATTTAAAATTATCGAACAATAGCCGAGGGTCTGAAGGGTCTGAATAATCGAGTTATTATGACTTCAACGTCCGCGTTTAGATTCGACGGGTAAAACTACATAGTTAACACAAAAACTTTTGGATACGGACATCCAATTAAGTGAACTTTTGCTGGAGATGAGAATAGAACTCTAGCAAAACATTAGACAAGTATTGCTGTTCGTAAATTATACGAATTATCCTGAATGACGCCATAATAAATAGTTTGTTTCTTTCGTGGAGATTTTCTGTTAAAATTTGGAATATTGTTCTTTAGTAAATAACCTTGTATTATTAAATAACTTAAATCAAAAAATTAAGGAATATAAATCAGGTTGCCTTGGATTTCACGGCTAGGCCGTCAAATCGCAAATCAGATTTTATGCCTAATGTAATGCTCTCCATTCTCGATTTTTTTTCAACATAGATTGCAAACAAGCACATAGGCACTACCTACTTTAATTAATTGATTCAACACTATATTGAACACAAAACATACATAAACAGGACACAACACATAAAGAAACACATTAACAAAAGGCCGGTAGTAGTAATAGTAGTCTTTAGTAATAAGGCGGCCTTATTACTAAAGACGCAAATTTTATCAGGCAACCTTGGGATGAGCGTCGGTGGCGATGTGGACTCGGCACTGACCTTCAAATCGGGAGGTGCCAATGTGTTTTTCGTTTTTCGAATTTCATATGTACAGCCTGCTTCAAAAGTAGATAAACATTTTAGTACCATGTCACACCAATTATTAACAATGCAATAATATAGGTGTAACCATACTAAATAAAAGGAATAGTTGGTGTGACATGGTACTGAATCTGCTAACAATGCTTCTACTTTTGCAATCTACTTTTGAAGCCGGCTGTACATTTATCCGACGCTCCTACGGTGAAGGTAAACATCGTGAGACAACCTGCATACATCTGCGAATAAATTCAAAGGTGTTTGTGAAGTCGACCAATCCTCACTGGGCCAGCCTGGTTGACTGAGGCATAAACACCCTAACTTAGGGTAGGCTCGAGCCCCTCGGTGGGGACGTATATGAGCTGTGATGATGATGAATCTTGTGGTTTGGGAGACTTCCTACAATACGAAGATAGAAGACGGGATAGTGCTAAGCAGTTCCGTTTTCTTTCAAATAAATTTTCAAATACATATATCTATGGTCTATAAAATAAATAAATAAAATCGTAAGCATTTTATTTATTTATTTTATAGACCATAGACCATAGATAGTATGTATCTATACTATATAAAGCTCCGCTCAGAATTCTACTTTAGAATCCCTCGCTCCGCTTGTAAATCCTAGCATCCTTCGCTGCTCTCGGGATCCAACTTAGTCCCTCGAATTAAATTCCCTATTTTCCACTCGTTGAGTAATCTACTATTATACACCAAGAAGAGATAGAAAGTGCTCTTTTAATCTCTTCTTAAAAGTGTCAATCGATGAGTTCTCTCGTTTATCGGCCGGCAATTTGATTCACAACTGACGGCACGCACGCTACAGGACCTAAAAAAAAGAATTTGGTATTCGACGGTGGAAGGACATAGAAGGGTATTCGTTAGACATGAACGTGTAGGGTGAGAGGAAGGAGGTATGTGGTGACATCGGCAATGTAAATACTCAGGAAAATTGAGATTACCTAGGATTTTATAAGTAAAAGTTAGGATGTGCATATCTACGCGACATCTGGGGGATCCTGATCAACTCACGAGTTCACGTGGATCCCCTAGGGGTTCGGGCTGGGGGATCCTGGTGAACTTACTCGCGTAAACGAATTGGTAACCATTTGAGCTGTGATCTAAACTATGATACATGATTAAATTTCTTGTTAATGATGCGGTCGCATTGTCACGATAACATGATTATTCGTTATCCACGCTCCAGTCATAGCCTATAGCTAATAAAGCTGTAGTAATAAATTGTTTCAGACTAAAAATAAAACGGATCCCTAGATTCTACAGCAGAAACATTCCACTTCGTTAAAAATTGTAAAGAGTTCTAATCTGACTTCCATTGGATTGTAAGTCACTCAATTAAAACTCTTCAACTAGTCGTAAAAAGCTTGCGTTGAAAATGGAATGATTCCAATTTTTTAAGCGAAGATATCCGGTTGTTTGATAGTACTTATTAGTAATGCGCTTTGAATAGATTTGAAATACTAAATTGTGTCTCATCCCTGTTATTTAGTTATCGCGTTGGATTAGAAATAAAGTGGTTTCTCCCTTGGGTCCAAGTGACTGATTGAAAGCTCCAAATAAAATATTATTCTATAACAGCGACGATTGTACAATATAGCACGAAAGAACTTTGCGACACGCATATTTACACAAAAAAAATTATTACTACTGTTCGGAAATCTAGGGCACACGCTAGATTTCCTCCCGTGAAGTTAGTCGCATACTACCTCGCGTATTGATAGGTCGGTGACAGGTGCGCACGAGTGAAATGCGCCCGACTCGCGAATTTAATTATTACCTTATTTAAGTAATCAGGTATCTTGGTAACCTAATTAGGGCCCTGTGTATGTGTATAGTTGTTTGCCAGTCCACTGTGTTGTGAGCAAGTGTTCCTAGAAGATATTCAGGGTCCATGGCTGGGCTTTGATCATAGAGGAGCGCTCCTCTCTCCTCTGCTGTTCCGGTGCTGTATGGGACTAACTTACTTAGGATAAGGTTCTTCTAACGTGCGATTCAGGCTCTGTGTATCACAGACGTAAGTACAACCCGGAGTTAAGGGTGAAGAGTTTTCCGTTCCGATTAAAGGGTGGATAACGAATAATCATGTTATCGTGATAATGCGACCGCATCATTAACAAGGACTCATACATCATTAACAAGGACTCATACATAAAAGTATCTTATCGTAAAAGGTATCAAACATTTTAAGCCAAACGTAAACAACAATTTTGTAAATGCTGTAGGTGAAATCCGTTTATGAAATCCATGATCTTAATTACCTATTGTACTTGTAGAAAATCGTCGAGCTAAGACTGACCTTAAAATATTTTAGCATTAACATTAAGATATATAAAACAATAAAAAATGTTCCCGGCAACCGTTTGTCTATTCGTAATGAATAAAATATTAGAAAGTCGGACGGGAGCAGCTCAAAATTGTTTTGAGGACGAGAAAATACTACGAAAATATTTTATTCGGTGTAACGAAAAGGATCTAAACTCTTAACATTTAAGAGGTTTTATCTTATAATTCAAGCTGACTTCGATGACTTAAGTGGATTCTAAAAGTTGAAAAGATCGTTCTTATTGTTGGTTAAAACAATTAAAGAACAATGGCCACTTTCTATACATTGGAAAACCTGAAAATGAAGTATCATGTCTTAAGATAAATTGTATGAAAACAAGTACCTCTATGGTAATAGTATATTATGCATGTATATTAATCGAAAAAAATGCTGCGAAGGAATATTAATTCTGCTGTTTTGGTTGGTTGCCGAACCATAGGCTGTTGAAGCTAGGGTTACTAGGGTTTGGGGTGCGATGTCAGACCACCTCCTCGTGGTGCACCTTGGGTAACCCGGCAGAATTTCTGCCGCGGGCTTAGTCTGCCAGCTGCCCCCGTGGAGGGGGGCATGGTGTGGCCGGGCTTAACCCGGCGGGTCACTTTATGTGGCCATGTGGGGCGTCACCTCTCCTTCCTTTTTGTGTGTCGCCCGTGGACCCGCTCGCGGGTCATGGCGCGCTGCGCCTTGTGCTGTTGCCCCTTTGGTTAGGTTGGTGCGGGTCCTTGTTGAGCTTCGGCATGTCGTTGTTCCGAGTCGGTGCAAGCTTGTTGAGCTTCAGCGTGTCGTTGTTCTAAGGACTGAGGCTGATCCGATCACTGTGTGACTTCGGCATACTTGTGCGGCCCCAATGAGGGGGGCGTGGGATGGGCGAGTGCTACTCGGCGGGTCACCTCGTGTGGCCATCGTGACCGCTTTTTGCGGTGGGTCGGTGCTTTGGCGAGGCTGAGCTTCGGTTCGTGTGCGCGTCGCTGGATCCAGTGGGGTCTGCCGTCGGGCAAGCCCGTTACCCCGCACTGAGCGGGGCCGAGGGCCTGACGCACTGAGCGTCGGGCCGCGTGGAAGAAAACCACAGTAAAAAATTATCACCCGGAGTATGCCCCGGGAACCCCTCTCCATCTTCATCTTGGAGAGGGCGCGAGGGGCCCGCCATTGGTGGGCAGATGCTACGGACGAGATTATGGTTGAGTACAGGAGGGTGCCCACGATCTCGTTCGGCAGCGGCACGTTCTTTGGGCGTAGCTGTGCCAGGTGCCAAAGAGGGCATATCGAGGGGTTTAGTGGGTAGTCGCTCTACTGCGGAGTCCCACGCACCCTTGTCCCTGCGGGGGCTTGGACGGTGTGATTCCCCTCGTAAAAACCAATGTTATAACATGGGCACAACTTGTGCCCATATTATAACATTGGTGTGTTACCTAGCGTGGGCTTGATATGAAGAGAGTATGTGTACTCCAGTTGGATTACTTGATGAAGTTGTCGTGAGAGATGATGATGAATAAAGAAACATTTATTTGCCTACTAGCCACTGGATTATTATTTTTAGTACCTACTCACATCTATCAATAATAATCTGTGTAACAATAAAATGAGTGGTATTAGTAGTATTTTATGTGTAATTGTTTTTGTGTGAAATTTTTTAACAAAAAATTAAATATTTGGAAAACATTTAAAAAGTGCAGCTGTTTTATACACGGCCGGTTCATTTGGGGGGCGGAAAACCTTCACCCTTAACCGTAACCAAACTCCGGGGTGTACCTACGTCCGTGATACACGGAGCTATAGTCGCCCGGTCGTAATGCCTTGTACAATAACAAAAACTTATAAATATCAAAAAACTCACTGTGGTTATTGTTCCATACAACACCTGAACAGCAGCGGAGAGAGGAGCGCTCCTTTGTGGTGAAAGCTCTGCCTTGGACTTTGAATATCTTCTAGGAACACTTGCTCACAACACAGTGGACGTGACAAACATACACAGGGGGACCTTATCAGGCCACCAGAACCCCTGGCCACTTAAATAAGGCAGTAAAACTATTCGCGAGTCGGGCGCAATTTCACTCGTGCGCATCGTTACCGACCCGACCTCTCAATACGCGAGCTCGACTCCCCTTGACGGAGTCGGGAGCGAATCTAGCGCGTGCCCTAGATTTCCGAACAGCAGCTTAGAAAATAAAACAATTTCATATATACCTACTTATCTATTAATATACGTGTAGGAAGCAATACGTCTAAAATAATGCATCATATACGAGTAGGTATACAAAATAACTTACAGAGTAACCGTAAAATAAACGCTTATTAAAACGACCTTAATTTTATTATTGAAGGCATAAGGGTTTCTTTATAAACTCCCGTATACTACTAATATTACCTAAATTATATGAACGCCTTTAAGACCGCGTCAATGTTATAGCCAATTTACTTAGTGTAATATACGAAGCTTAACAATATATTGTTGCGGGATGCTCGCTTCTGCTCCAACAAGTGTCTGGAAACCATATAATTATTTTATTAACATTCACAATATTGGCTCAAGTGGCATACCTTGTAAAAGGCGCTGATAAAATTGCGAATTTGGAGGACTTCACATCTCGACTTTAATATCTATCTATTAACAGTGCTTACAATATAACCAAATTGTCTAAGATTAAAAACGCGAGACTAAAGTCAATATCCACCTGATACCATTAATTATAAAGTAAACACATATAAATCTCATTATTATTTTCTGATAAATAACAAAATTTTATTTAAATCTCGGAAAAGTGGCCAACATACTACAATACTATTACAAACTTTAGTATAAAGTTTTAGGAAATATACGAGTATATACAACGTGCAACAGAAACAACGAACACTCTAGAAGTAGTTTATTTAAAATTGGCTTCTCAATCGTATTCAATAAAAAAAATAATTTCAAAAAAAATAATAAAAAGAAATATAATAATAAAAATAGAAAACACGATCACTATGGCGAAAAACTTAGGTGAAACAGTGGTAGCTAGCCAGGGGTGCGATGTCAGACAACCCTGGGCAACCCGGCAGATTTTCTGCCGCGGGCTAATAGTCTGACGAGAGGAGGGGGGGGTGTGGGATGGCTGGGTTTAACCTGGCGGGCCACTTCGTGTGGCCACCCGCTTCATGCGGGGAAGGGAGAAGTCCCCTCTTCTTATGTAAAGAAGAGGTGTGACCTCACCCGCGCGGCGGTGGATCCAGTGGGATCTGCCGTCGGGCAACCCGTTACCCGCACTGAGCGTCGGGCCGCGTGGAAGACAACCACAATAAAATACCAGTTCCGGGGTGTAGAGCGGCGCAAATTTGCGCCGCTCCACAAAGTAGCAGAGCCGGGAGGGGAGTCCGGCAACGGACATGTCACAGGCAGGGGGTCAGCGGGAATAAGGCCTGGCTGTTGTCCCCTTTCCCTTATCTTGTGACCGACGGAGGAGCTGCTGGGGGGGTTTTTAGTGGGTAGGCCCGAACCGTGTAAGGTCTGGGGAGTCCCACATATCTTCGTGGTTTGGCTCGACCACGAGGAATGCGTAAATGCATTTTCCTCTCTCCCGAACAAAAGTGGTAGCTAGCCAGGCGGTCTCAGAAGCCCTACCACCATCAGGGTGTGCGTCATTTCTGTTACACATTTTATATGTATATACACACAGAACACAGAAAGAGGTTAGAAAGGCAATCATGCACCGTTTGTACGGGAACCGCTGTCGCCAGTTTTGCTCCCACTTCTTTTCCTTGCACCGCCCATGCAAAGTCGCGCGAAATCGGGCTGAACCAATCACAACGCTCACTGGGCTCCTCATTCACAGAAATTCACTGTCGTCAAGAGCCGCGTGTACAAATAACATTATTTTAGTGATTGACATCAATGAATAGTTATCGATATTAAATATTGCCAGCTATTTAACCATTTGAAATATTTAGAAAACCAAAAAATAATTATTACTTTTATTATACGTTTATAATTAATAACATTCAAGTAATAATTTGTTTCTATGAAACAAAATTATAGCTTTTTAGCTCAAAAATGTTGTAGGTTAGACGTAAAATAAAAGAAAAACTATAATACTATAATGCACCTGTCCGAAAGCATAAATTAGAATGGATAATCTGATAAACGGACGTGCGATAGTTTAGTTGTTAGGATATTTTGGTTGGATGGAGAAGTAAATATTTGTAAAGTAAATATAAAGTACTCAAATCTTCATGTCTTAATGCAAACTTTTTCTATAAATCGTTAATAATATCTTCCATTTTATATACTTTTTTTTTCAAACGTCGATTTTGTGCTTGTATTTTTTTAATTATTTTTTTTGTCGTTTTATAACAGTCTCTTTAGAAACAAGTATTTTTTTTATTTTTTTTTCTGGGTGTTGATGCATTTGAGCTATTACTTGACAGTACATTGAACTGAAAATAATTACGGATTTATTAATTGACTATTACATTTTAAATTAATTTTTATGTTGTCGTTATTTTTACCTGTAAGATTTTTTTGGGACTGTCTTTTATTATCAAAGAGGTTGATGTTATTGAATCCAAAATGTCCTAGAATAAATCAAGTACCTTATATGTAATGTATTTTCTTAAAACTTTACGCTACATATTTTACATAATATTCATAAACATAGCTTTACCTGTCTCATCCGTTTTGTTAAATCATTATCGTTTTTGTGATTTACCATTGTTTAATTTCTCTTTGATTAACGACGAAGTAGAACTTCTCGCATCATTTATCTTAAACATAAAAGAGTTGGCTTACTGATATTGCAATCATTATTTGATATCATTAAAAAATTATAATACATAATGCAGAATACAAATACACGACTTTTTCATGTGGTATTACACTGCTTTTTAAATACTTGTTCCCAGATTTTTTTATATCAAAATCATTTTCACTAAAATGTTTTGAGCAAATGGTACTTGACTTAGTAGGAATCCATTCTTCTCTACCTGTTGCGTCAATCCACTTTTTACGTATATCCGGATCTTTAGGAAAACTAAAATTATATGTCCAAAAACAGTTATTAAAAGGGTATAATTGATAGTAAAATATATTTAAAATAAATAAATCAATACAAAAACCACCAACAGCCTCGTGAACAAATGTTCGTGCTTATCACACAAACTAACGTAGGAATAAGAACAAGACTAACACAAACATTTGTTCCCGCCAGGATTTGAACCTGGACTGCTTGATGTAAAGCTCCGTTACTGACCACTTTACCACGGCGGCGCGGCGTCCTAACGGCGTGTCTAGTATTCATGATATAACAAGCTGGCCACCTACCTATGCTAAAATAATCATATAAATATTATGGTGATATTAAAAATTCTAAGTTGTAAAATTAGTTTAGAATTTGCCCATATTTTTTTTACTAATCGAACTAATTGTATCGTGAAAATTGAAATTAATTTTACAATTTTAATCTTTGATTACATCGCCGTACTTATATGAATAGGATGTTAGAAAGGATAGGTGTTAGCTTCGCCAAACATTCTGTATTCGAAAAGTAATAATTATTATTATGGCATTTTAAGTGACAAATAATATGTTATTTTTACTTTATACAAATATTTTAAAATATACATTTATCGATAAAATGTAATGCGTGCGTTTTTTGATTAGCACGGCACTATCCCTTGTACTGCGACTACTGCGTTAATGCTCATTAAGCCAAATGCGTCACTACCGAAAGCAGTGTACTACATTACGCGCTCTAAGTAATATGGCAAAAATCGCGTGCGTACATTGCCGGTAATGTATATTTTTTAGAAAAATATTATGTAACTTATCGTTATGATCAGTTTTGGTGGATTTTGACATTATGATCTTTGGAATATGGTCATTATGATCAATTTACTACTTACCGATGAAAATAAATTCCTTTTTTAGCTACACTTGATACCTGACTTCTTGTTTTACAAGTAATTATAGCACAAGAAGGCATTTTTTTATATTTATAGCGCCGCGCTTCTCGATACACTCACTGTTGTTGTCCGTCAGTGATTAAACAACGCGTTCGCGTTGCGGGGCCACAAGTATGAGCATTTAGTCATAGTTGTGGCTACGCGTGCCCCGCCCACATAGCCCTTCTAACCTCTTTCTGTGTTCTGTGTATATACAGATTAAAATAAATTTCTTCCTTGAAAGTAACATTCCAATATAATGTTACATAAAAACATTGATTAAATTACGACGAAATGCCTGAATTTATTTTATTTTATTTTATTTGGGATAAAAAACAGTTACAATATAAAGTCTTATTCTAAGATAATTTTTTACACATAATAATATTGTAACCAACAGCTTTATCCACATATTAGCATGTAGATTAACAATTGGAACTTATAAATAGTGTATTAAATCTAAAATATGAACTATATTAACGATTCTATATAAAACTAGTCGTGCCCGCCCACCAAAAATACCCAGTTAACATCACAATAAAATTGGTCAAGCCGTTTCAGAGGAGTCCGATAACAAACACTGCGACACGAGATTCCTATACATTAATCAACAACAACACATATCCTATATCTATATTTTTACAAGCTTTTATTTAACTTGCAATGTATGTAAGTATGTATGTATGTTCGGGTGGAATCTTGCAACTCAATTTTGAAGCAGATGTCTTTAACCGATTGAGCTGAAATTTTGTATACACACAGTTTGGATGAAAATGCACGGTTAACTGTGTGACGTCATTCTAAATCCAAGATGGCTGCATACCCAAGATGGCGGACCAATTATTTTTAATGCACCCCTACAATATGGGTATCAAATAAAAGGTCTTGCTAAGAATAACTTGAAAAATTGTGTCACTAAAACTAAAAGTGATGTCACTATTAATCCAATATGTCGTACTTGTAAAGCTAAAAATTAATTTTGAAGTAGATATCTTAAACCGATTGAGTTGAAATTCTGTATAGACGTTCCGGCAAACGACCTTGCAACAATGATGCGTGCAATGAGATGAACAGACTCAGAAACGTGTCCAGTGATAACTAAAAAGTAAAAAATAAATTAAATATAAAAAAAACCTTTTTAAAAACAAGCTTTTATTTAAATGCGCTAAAAAGAATTAATAAACTTTTACACTAAAACTTTTACTTATAACGTCATTTCACATTTGACACAATTTATATGACATAAAAGCTTGTCGCGAGATTAACTTTTGTAGATAAACAAGTAAATTAAATAATTTGATGTGAATAATTTTATACTTTACAATTTTCAAAGTAAATTCGAGTAGGTACTTAAAAGTACTCTTTTAAGTACTTTTAAGTTACTACACACAAGTAAATCTCGCGACAAGCTTTTATCTCATATAAATTGTGTCAAATGTGAAATGACGTTATAAGTAAAAGTTTTAGTGTAAAAGTTTATTAATTCTTTTTAGCGCATTTAAATAAAAGCTTGTTTTTAAAAAGGTTTTTTTTACATTTAATTTTTGACAATAAGGTACTCCTGAATTTATACTTAGAGTGAGCAAATATATCCACTTACCATCTAATCTGGTTTTATAATAACAAAAACTTTGAAAGGTGGCGGAATTATTAACACATAATGCCGCAGTTCGGCCAATGTATGCGTTGTAATATCACCTGTGCGACAGCTTTAATAACAGGTAAGTTGTGTATCTTGATGTCTCGTTAACAGATTAATGCGCCTCTTGGCAGATTGACTTAATGTCCTAATGAAAATAGCGGGCTCGCTTCCGATGTGCCGTTACAGTTTTACTGCTACCTTATTAGATACCTTATCAAGGTCGCAATGAGTATATACCTACAAAAATGATTACGACATAAATTAAATTATTTGAAAATGTGTAATCTGAGTCGGATTGATTCTTATAATAAAGCGTGGGTAATATTGATATATATCTATAGTTTTATTGCAAAAAAGAAAGATTTGTATTTTTGTATTGGTAAGGCTCCAAAACTGTTAGCGCAGAGGTCGAGTGATCGCCTACTACGCAACGGGTCGCGGTTTTGATTGCCGTACGGGAAAAATATTTTGTATGGCCTACAGAAATTTGTTCCGGTCTGGGCGTATGAGCAATTGCATGACTGTGATATTCTATGTTTGTAACTGCACCCACGACACATGAGAAAATCCTAGTGTGGGGCGATGTTCTTTTAAAAAAAAAAACTACTGGACCGATTTGAATTCTTTCACTAATAGAATGCTACAAAAGCACTGAGACTATAGTATATTTTCCTATGGGAAAATATGGAATTCCCACGGGAAAAACGAAGATAACGCGGGCGAAGCTGCGAGCGGAAAACTAGTCTAATATATAAAAACAAATCTAATATATAAAAATCACGTGTTTTATGATTTTGTTTGTGTATATTTGGTAGATCTGAGAATAGGTCTAATTTTATACCCTGGGTGATAAGGTTGGCCCTCTCCAGTTTTTTTTTGAGTTTTTTTAAATTATTTTTTGATGATTTGGCATCAAAATCATCAAAAAACGAACGTGTTTTCCCACGGGAAAAACGAAAATAACTCTAAATTTTCACCCTTCTCCCACGAACCCCCATTTTTTTAAATAGCGATATTAGTATTATTACGGGCGCAACATAGTTCGCGTAGCTAGTATATTTAGAATTTACGTATTAATTGATTATACGTAAGTACAAAATTAAGTCATCAGCTATGCTATCGCATTTTTAGTTCAGCATAAGATTACTCAATCTCATTTCGTAGCATTTATCGAAAACTACTACTCTATATATCACATTGCTACGGAGAATATAACCGTAGCATAGAAGATATTTTGTAGTCTACAATGAAAATCTTGATGAAAATCTAGATGAAAATCTTGACCTAGGCTCTAACGGAAAAGTGAGTCAAAGATAGCCTTTACTAATCAACATGACATTAGCATGGACTAACATTGTAGACCCATGGAGAGCACTAACTACTCCATATAGGTAATTAATATTTGTTAGACAGTCATCGTGAGTGTAAGTTGTCTGCGGGTCTAACTAAACTGCCAACTCGATGTAATGTCTCTGCTTAGAATATTGTTACGCCGATGGTATAAGAAACTTCCAGCGTGGTTTTCTAGGACTTAGAAGCGTTTTCAGCAGCCTGAAAAGGCAGCTTAGCTCGTTTCAGGAGGTGCTCTATCACATACTAGAATATCGAAATTTTACGCAAGTTGCCGTTGTTTTCAAGCGCCTGAAACATGTTTTCAGTTCATGTTTCAGGCGCTTCACCATAACCTGAAAACCCGTTTTCAGGCGTCTTCAGGAGCCCTTATGGGCCTTTGAAGCACACTTCAATATATGACCAAATTTTCAATTGGAGTGAGTGAGATAGCACGATAAGAAAGGGACAACAATAGTGAGCACCTTCCAGATATAAAAGATAGTTCAAATTGCATATAGAAACTTCTAGACGTGCTGGCTTATAGAGATAGAACATGCTGACAGAGACAGAGAACATAATCGGACGTACCACGGAACTTTCGAGAAGGAAAGACAAACAATCGATCGGGTACGGAATACTCGAGAATCGAACATTCTCGAATGCCTCGAACGTTCACCGGTCCTACGATATAAGCGCGAGTGCAAATGGGGAGTTCGGACGGACAGTTCTTTTCAAGAGAGCAAACCGAGAGGATCAAGCGATACCAGCGACTTGGAGCGACCTTCTGCTGCGACATAGAAGCGTTTTATAGTGAAGTATTCAGTGTAGTAAAGTGGTGTACAGTGTTTAGTAAAGTGGTTAAATTAATGCTAAATTAAATCCTATCTCTAAATTTACTGTCGGCGTTTCGAATTTTCTATAGAACACCCACCCCGCAAACGTAACAATATGTTATTTACCATTAAACTGCCAATGCGTTTGTGCTTGGATGATTTGCGCCATTTTTTACAATCTTACATCTTTACAACTTTACATCTTACATAACAAGTAGGTACATAACGGATACATGACATCAAGTAACACAAATAACATAAAAACTTACTTAAATATTTGAAAGACCATATGAAGTTTACAGACAAGTTCGTCGTATTTTTTATAGGACGTTGCGTCGCGCAGCTGTTTAGAAGACCACGACCTCGGGCAGCATGATTCGGCTGCCATGATCAGAATATCTTCTACATATCTCTGAGACACCAATGGTATATTTTATTACATGCAATGCTATCCCATGTTTGGAGCCCCCCACATGACTAACGATTGAGTTATGGGGCTTAGTAGCGTCAAGAACCCTGGATTCTTCGTCGCATACTTAAATTTTGAGTATGAGTGAGCGCTAGAAAAAATACTCACGTGCAAAATGAAATTTTTAAGGAAAAATTAAAGCAAACATAAAATGACTAAAACAAGGATGAAATTTCATTTCAATTAAATTGACTAAAACAATCACCATGCGATTTAATTGCGAATTTAAAAATGCATGCAAAGAGCAGCAAAGAGCACGTTTAGCTCACTTTCTAATGAAATTAAAACAGATTTATCTGAATATTATTACAGCTAGGGTCAAAGATGTCTTGCACCTAATAATAAACATGAAAACATGTTACATTTTTTGTTTATTATTTTCTATGAAAAGTTGTTTTTTTTCTAGTGATTTTCTTGTAATTGCTAAAAGGTGCTATAACAACTACTGTAACTGTAGTTGGTGTAGTAGTGCATGATTTTCATCAAGTTCATTTAATTTTATACCATAATTTTATATTTTATATTACGGTATAAGCATGTGCGGACATCTAATTATTATTTTGAGCGGCGTCTCCATAATTAGTTAGTAACTTATCGTACACTTTGTGGAGCATCACCGTAACATCGTAACAAGTTTTATAAGTGCCATAATGTTCATGGTTCTATTAATATTCGTTTTCAAACACAACTTTCTTCGTGCGGAACTAGTTAATAACTCTTAAGCATTGTCTAACTTCCTCGAAAACGTCGTGTGTGGTTTTCTTTATTGGTTTGTGTGGTGGCACTTCAGTTCAAGCACTTCGTACTGGAGTGGCGTAATGAAACGCGGGCAATGTGACGTTATCGTTATATTAAAGTTTATCATACTTGTTGTACTATCCGTTAGATACATATGGCACCCGACAAAAATGGCAAATAATATTTCAAAGCTTACGTACCGTTTATAAAAGCGATAATTTGGAACTGGTATTTTTAAGTCAAACCTACGAAAGTACTTTTTAACATACAAACTAATTAATTTCGTTTTTAAGCGGGATAAAGTCGACAATCCTGCGTCGGCGTACGAGGAACTATGCTGTTGTCTCTGTAGGGATTTCAGCCTGTGAGAAGAAGACAAATCTATCCAGCTGTTAACAGCTGAGTAGATTTGCCTTCTACAAAGTTTTAGCCTCAAATTCAAAAATTTTCTTGGAAATTATTTGTTATCTACCTTAACTTGCACCGAAGTGCACCGAAGAAAGGTGCTTATCTTTATGCCTCTTGAAAAATTAGTTTATTCGTGTTTTATGACCATTTTAGCTAAAAAAATGAATTCAATCACATATTAAATTAACAATGATATTACTTTAAGAAGAGAACGAGGTTCGCTATAAATTCGATTTGGCATAAGTCAAACCCACGGATAGTTCGAATTATTTAGCTTATCTATATTCCAGATCATCCCACAGTGGTGTCAAAGACAGCATAGTCTGTAGTTCCTGCTTTCTGGAGGTAAATTTCATACATGTCCTACTATAGGGTCTGATTGTAATGTAAAATATGTTTAATTTCGATACGTCAGGTATATTATGCCTTTTCAAAGCAGGTTATCGATTTTGAATTTTTTTTCTGTCGTTCTCTCATTATGATAATCTTTAGCTGATGCAAAGTGGTTGAGAGATCCAATTATGAATCTCATAAGAGTAGTAACACACGAAGCATTTCCTAATAACTGAAGTTTATTGCTACATAATTAAACTGAAAATAAAAGCTCACTACCGTATCACTTTGTTTTTTTTTATATATAATTATAATTGTTGACTACAAAGAAATTGGTATCATTATTACTATTAGTTTAATTTTTACGGAGGCACCATTAATAATAAGCGATAGGTAGTAATCTAAAAACTTAAACAATCCGGTGATTGAATTGTATAATAAACATAGATTTGGACAAATGAACACGCCCAAGCCGCAATCAAACGAAATGAAATGATAACGATCATATTGATCAACATTGATTCTACTAAATCCCAGGAGCAATCATTATTCTTTTATTTGGACTAATCTAGTAGGAACACGTCGAATATATTTCACGAAAGAATGGACTTTCATGGCTATTAAATCACATGCAGCAATAACAGAAACCATTGTTATTGCGTGTTGCCATGGAATTTTAATTAGTGTAAGGGCTTTGACACGGATCAAATCGATTAAAGAGATTGCTCAGCATTAGGGAAATTGATATTGTAAATTGAATTCTGTGTAAATATTATAATATTGTTTTTCTCGAAAACTAAACATTGAAGGAATTATATACATGACGTTTACCTTCCTAATTCACTTTCGAAATTGTTTATTAACAGGGAAAATAACCAATTATTTATGGAGTGCCTCAATTCCGTGCCTCAAAAAACGCAAAATAAAAGCTATTGAAATACTTTTGTTTCAATAGCTTTTTATTTGCGTTTAATGGTAATTGCTATTTATTTGTTGTTTGATTATTTGATGAAGACACTATTTATAAGTACCTACGTCAATGGCTCATCATCATCATCATCACAGCCTATACACGTCCCCACCGAGGGGCTCGAGCCTACTTCACGACTTCGACACGGTCGACTTCACATACATCATTGAATTTCTTCGCAGATGTATGCAGGTTGCCTCACGATGTTTTCCTTCACCGTAGGAGCGTCAGACAAATGTATATATGAAATTCGAAACGAAAAACACATTGGTACATGGCGGGTCTCGAACCCCGACCCCCCGATTGGAAGGCAAGTGCCGAGTCCACTGCGCCATCGACGCCTCCAATGGCTACGGATAGCTAAATTTTTGTCGGTGGCGAGCATATATTAATATAGGTATGTCATTGATCAAAGTTTGACTACCTCTATTGTGATTTTCGGTAAATACTGAATTATTGTAGCATCACGGAGTTTTTTTTATACAACTACACTCCGGGACACCTAAATCGAGCCACCTTGCAGTTTTGGATTATATTGTCCATAACTTTTAAAACATGTTCGGTGGACCTAAAAGTGTTATATAATTTTATAGCTGGCATATTCATAATCAGCACATCAGATTGAAAATGAATGTCGGATACAAAATTGCATAAAAACTTTTTGGTTGTCCAAATATGTACTCTAAAGTTATGGACGATATAATCCAAAAGTGCAATGTGGTTCGATTTAGGTGTCCGGGAGTATAGTTGGCAAACAAGCAAACTGTCCACCAGTGTGCGGAGTGCGAGTTTTATCGAGCTTTACTCGATCGTACTCATCGAACGCGTAAACTCGAATTTGTATGAAATTAGAGCAGTGCCATCTAGTAGTCACTAGATAAAGCTGTCTCATTCCATAGCAGCTACTAGGCGCTGCTTTAATTCGATACAAATTCACGTTAACGCGTTCGATACGTACGATAGAGTAGAGCTCAATAAAACTCGCACTTGGAACTCTGATGGTAAGTGGTAATAGTCACATTAGTTCAAATTCAAATTCAAAAATCTTTATTCAACATAGGCCTTTACAGGCACTTATTGACGTCAAAACAAAGCAAAACAATCTAATTTAAAGAAATTATTTTAACCTTGTATGTGCATACATCCTAAATATACTCAAGATGTCTGCGAATAAAAGTAGGAATGAAAAAAAAAAGTTGATTCTACACCTGTTCGGAAATTGGGAGAGCCTTCTCGAGAAGAACAGGCAAGAAACTCAAAAGGTCTACATTTTTTATCTCCTCTTTTAAATCGCCATTTACAATTTTGGTTTGTTACAGAGTCACATATAATTTACATTAACCAAATATTTTTGATTGCCGTCGTGCTTTCAACCTCGTGAAAAAAGATAATGGGTAAATCTCTATATACCGGGTGTAACGGAATACCGAAATAATATTTTAAGGTTGTTGATTTACAAAAAAATGTTTTATGACTATTCTTTGTATTTTTATTATATGCCTACTTTCGATTTAATACGCTTAATTGTTAAGCAAGCACACAACTTTTAATATTATTGCGGTATTCTGTTACACCCGGTATAATAAAATCGTAGGGGTACAAAAATCTGTAATTGCGAAATATTAAGAAAAAAAATACACAGGTCGCCTTAAAATCATTAGGAGAACACGATAGAATAGTTTAAAAAAAAATGTTTGTTTGTCTGTTTGTCCGGAAAGATCCCCAAAACTACTGGACAGAATTTGATATAGCTTACACCACAATGCTTAGAATTTTCCGGAAGAACATTTAGGCATAATTTCGTTTGTTTAAAATTCACTTTTTATTTTTAGTGAAAAAATACCATATAAAATTTTCGAACAATGCTCTACGTAGAAAATCAACATGGCGCAAGTGAACTTATTTTGACAAGTCTGTCGCATAGTACGAGAGAAGTTACTTTCTTCTACGAAGGAAAGGCAATGGAACTACGCCATACAGCCTGATCTTAAGTAATTGCAAGTCGAAAGTTGAAAGGCAGGAATCAATTCTTTCACCTAATACAAATAAAATTTAATATTTTCTGTTAATGGCTGTGCCCATCTGGATTTCGCCAACCGAATTGTCTTTTTCTTATGTCGTACCGTGGTGGTAAGGCAAAAGGATCAAGCCATACATACATTTTTTATGACAATATCGAGTCACAATAAAATTTGTAGATTGGTTTAATTCTTGAGTAATTTTCACAAAATCGGTACAATTTTTGAAATATTGAAAAGTGAAGATACCCTTTTCAAGGTAATTTGAAAGGTGTTATATGTTTTTACATTAGGACTAAGGAATCAAACTCTTTCATCCATTTAAAACTATTAACATAATAGATAACAGTAATAGATTAATATTGATAATTTAAAAAAATATCTGACTGCAATGTTCCATTTTTCCATGAAAAAATACCATTGTGGAAAGCAAAATAAATGAAATGAAATGAAATGAAATGTTCTGGGTTACGCGTAGAGGGACGGGACGGGACTCTTGATCCTAATAGCTAAAATGACGAATCACATTTTGTTGGATCCACCCAAGGAACATGGATATCGAACGAAAAACCTAAAGAGTAGAACACATTGAACCTAGCCACGTTGACTTAATTCGACATGACTGCCGATAAAGTTCGTTTCCAAACCCAGCAATATGCATATCAAATGAAAGGCCTTGATGAGTAGAGCACTATGAACCTAGGAAAATCGACCTAAACTCAACATGGCCGCCGCTCAAAAAAAGGATAAAAGTTCGTATTCAAACCCAGCAATATGGGTATCAAATGAAAGGCCTTGATGAGTAGAGCACTATGAACCTAGCAACATTGACATAAATTCAACATAGCCGCCGCTCAAATAAGAAGACTAAAAGTTCGTTTCCAAACCTAGCAATATGGGTATCAATTGAAAGGCCTAAAAGAGTAGCGCATTATGAACTAAGGAAAATTGCCCTAAATTATACATGGCCACCGCTCAAAAAATGGATAAAAGTTCGTTTTTAAACCCAGCAATATGGGGATCAAATAAAAGGCCTTGATGAGTAGAGCACTATGAACCTAGCAACACTAACATAAATTCAACATGGCCGCCTCTCAAAAAAGGTGGATTAAAGTTCGTTTCCAAACCTAGCAATATGGGTATCAAATGTAGAACATTATGAACCTAGGAAAATCGAACTAAATTCAAAATGGCCGCCGCTCAAAAACAAAAGGATGAAAGTTTGTTTCCAAACCCAGCATTAAGGGTGTCAAATGAAAGGCCTTGATGAGTAGAGTACTATGAACCTAGCAACACTGGCATAAATTTAACATAGCCGCGGCTCAAAAAAGGCGGATAAAAGTTCGTTTCCAAACCTAGCAATATAGGTATCAAATGAAAAGCCTAAAATAGTAGAGCATTAGGTACCTAGGAAAATCGACCTTAATTCAACATGGCCGCCGCTCCAAAAAAAGGATAAATGTTTGTTTTCAAACCCAGCAATGTGGGTACCAAATGAAAGGCCTTGATGAGTAGATCACTATGAACCTAGCAACACTAACATAAATTCAGAGTAGAGTATTATGAACTTAGGAAAATTACTATAAATTCAATATGGCCGCCGCTCGAAAAAATGGATAATAGTTCGTTTCCAAACCCAGCAATATAGGTATCAAATGAAAGGCCTTGGTGAGTAGACCACTATGAACTTAGCAACATTGACATAAATTCAACATGGCCACCGCTCAAAAAAGGTGGATAAAAGTTAGTTACCAAACCTAGCAATATGGGTATCAAATGAAAGGCCTTGAAGAGTAGAGCATTAGGTACCTAGGAAAATCGATCTAAATTCAACATGGTCGAAGCTCAAAAAAAAAGGATAAATGTTCGTTTTCAAACCCAGCAATGTGGGTACCAAATGAAAGGCCTTGATGAGTAGAGCACTGTGAACCTAGCAACATTGACTTAAATTCAACATAGCCGCCGCTCAAAAAAAAGGATAAATGTTCGTTTTCAAACCCAGCAATGTGGGTACCAAATGAAAGGCCTTGATGAGTAGAGCACTATGAACCTAGCAACACTGACATAAATTCAATATGGCCGCCGCTCAATGAAGGTGGATAAAAGTTCGTTTTCAAATCTAGCAATATAGGTATCAAATGAAAGGTCTTCAAGAGTGGAGCACTATAGACCTAGCAAAATTGACGTAAATTCGACATGGCCACCGCTCAAAAAAGGTGGATTAAAGTTCGTTTCCAAACCTAGCAATATAGGTATCAAATGAAAGGCCTTGAAGAGTAGAGCACTATGAACCTAGGAAAATAGCACAAAATTCAATATGGCTGCTGCTTAAAAAAACGGATAAAAGTTCGTTTCCAAACCCAGCAATATGGGTATCAAATTAAAGGCCTTGAAGCGTAGAGCATTAGGTACCTAGGAAAATCGATCTAAATTCAACATGGTCGAAGCTCAAAAAAAAGGATAAATGTTCGTTTTCAAACCCAGCAATGTGGGTACCAAATGAAAGGCCTTGATGAGTAGAGCACTATGAACCTAGAAACATTGACATAAATTCAACATAGCCGCCGCTCAAAAAAAAGGATAAATGTTCGTTTTCAAACCCAGCAATGTAGGTACCAAATGAAAGGCCTTGATGAGTAGAGCACTATGAACCTAGCAACACTGACATAAATTCAATATGGCCGCCGCTCAATAAAGGTGGATAAAAGTTCGTTTTCAAATCTAGCAATATAGGTATCAAATGAAAGCTATTTAAGAGTAGAGCACTATAAACCTAGGAATATTGACGTAAATTCGACATGGCCACCGCTCAAAAAAGGTGGATTAAAGTTCGTTTCCAAACCTAGCAATATAGGTATCAAATGAAAGGCCTTGAAGAGTAGAGCACTATGAACCTAGGAAAATAGCACAAAATTCAATATGGCCGCTGCTTAAAAAACGGATAAAAGTTCGTTTCTAAACCCAGCAATATGGGTATCAAATGAAAGACCTTGATCAGTAGAGCACTATAAACGTAGCAACTTTGACGTAAATTCGACATGGCCGCCGCTCAAAAAGACTGATAAAAGTTGCTTTTTAAACCCAGAATATGGGTATTAAATAAAAGTAGGCCCTGAAGAGTACCTACCTAGAGCAGCCATGCTCTAAGTGTGTTCCGCGAAACCCTAGGTTTCCACAATACCCCTGTAGGGGTTCCGCAATAATTTAGAAAAAATCAAAACACCCCTCTCTGGTCGTACTTTTATTATGCTTATTATTAAAGAATACACTTTTAAAAATTATTGTATTATTTGAGGGTTCCGTCAAGTATTTCGCTTTCCAAAAGGGTTCCGTCACCAAAAAAGTTTGAGAACCGCTGACCTAGAGCATTACGAACCTACGAAAATTGTCCTAATTTCGAAATGGCTGATGCTCGAGAAAGGCAGAATAAAGTTTAAATATAATTATTTATATAAAATTATGGAATAAAATGGAGGAAAAAACTAAACACTGTGTTAAACATTTTGATGGCGAAACGTAGTTCGCGGGCACAGCTAGTATGCAATAAGACTGCTTGATCCTACCCCTTTGTGATAATTCGAAATACTATTAAGCTTATCAGTGTTGACGCATAAACTCATGTTTACATTATGACATTGGGAATTACTCACTTTCGGTTGCAAAATTTGGTTACTTTCAATATTATGTCACTTTCCTAAATACTAAGTTCGCAGAAGGTTACTTTTAATCACTGAAAATATCTGTATATCCTTTGTATTCTAAGGTTAACCTAATACTTAAGTATAGCAAATAGAGCATCATTCATAAATTCAATAATTAAGATAACAATGCAGTCTTTAATAATATTCTACAGAAAAGTGTTTACCATCATCATCATTTTAGACAAGAGGCCCACTGTTCCCACTGTTGGACTTAGGCCTCCCACAGGGATCTCCATACCATGTGAATTATTAATAGCTTCTCTATTTTGATTTATCAATGGAATATTGGATTTTATGAAATAAATACCTCTTGCGCGAGAAAAGTTCTCGCCGAGAAAGACTTAATAACGGTAAACTTACAGATGACCGGCTTATTATGGCGTTCCTCAGGGAACCCATCGCTTTATCACAATCAATTACATCGATTTCCATTTTTATAATAACACTATTTGCAGTCCTTTTTATTCACTATTGAACAACTCCTCGAACCATGTTACAATGCAAATAATTTTTTCATCCCCCCATCTCGGAAAGAGTATTTTTGCAATTCGATATCCGACCGCCAAAGCCGTTTTTATCCGCTTGAGGTTAAAGTAAATTTGAATTTAGAACATCGCGTGCACTAAGTATGTGATTTCAAAACATCATTAAACCTATTTACTTCCATCTCCATGGTGCCGAATTTATCATACAACTTTTTTAAAATTTGTTAAAAACTCACGACTCTGAATCTCCTTGGTGTACTTTTGTTTTTAATTTGCTTTGTTTCATTTCCTCGCTGAGGGGGGATGAAAAATTACGTGTTGCACTGGAGTGCAAAGATTTTTTACCTTGTGCTCTTTTGATTCCCTCGCTAACGCTCAATTTTGGAATCCTTCGCTTGCTCGGTCATCAAAGTTGAGCACGCGGTTAAAAAGCAACTTTGTACTCATGTATAACAAATAACTATTGTCGACCAGTTATTTTAAACGAAACCATCGTTGTTACATATTTCAACTTTTGTGTATTCGGATCTCATCATTTCTGATGCGATCAGCAGCAGCTTCATTGATAATATAGTAGTGATATGAAATATGGATTCGATGTATTGATATTCAGGTAACTAAAGCACATTTGAATTGTTTGTAATTTTATTTTCGATTTAACAAAATTGTAATGATTTGCAAGTTTGTAAATAAAGAAAGAGATATTAAAATCATGGAAAAGTTTTCTGTGAAATGAAATTCGATATTTATAAATCTTTTGTTTTAATAGCTACCCGTTCCTCAGACTTATCAACTTTGGCACGTAAATCACTTATTCCTCAAAGTTGCCATTATATTGATGACTTATATTAACAAAGGAATCCAACCCTTATTTCGTATTGTTTTATTCCGCTGTATTAACGTACTTTTACTTAAACCAAGCCTTTAATTATACATTTAATTAAAACTTACCATGACCTTAAATCTAAAGTTTCTGCCAAAAGCTACTGGGGACATTGCCCTATTTATAATATTGTGTAGTCGAGTAAGAAAATATTTTATTATTTTCACTAGATCTCTTTGAAATAAAAAGTATATAGCGAGTTTGGCTATATCAATTGGTCCCAAGGAGCTCAAAAAATTGGCGATTTAATGTATCCTAACTATTGCTATACCAAAATACATGAATAATAATAATAATAATAAATACTTTATTGCACACAAAGATATTGAGACAGAAAATTTTCAAAAACAACACAGATGTACAACACAGGCGGCCTTATTGCTAATAAGCAATCTCTTCCAGGCAACCTTGGACCAGGGAAATACATATAGGAAATTTTAATCGGGGATGGGTGCAGTAGTAGCTAAATATGGACAATGAAGGACTGATTTAGCTAAGGATTTAAGGATAGAAAGTGATTTCGGACTTGGTTCTTAAAGGACTCCAGCGTACGAGCTCTCTTAACACTCTCAGGGAGAGAGTTCCATAGCCGAACGGCATATGCGGGAAAAGAGTATGAAAGATAATCAGTACTGAAGGGTGGAATATCAAGAGTTAAATTAAAATTCGATCGTAAAACACGACTCGAAGAAGCGGACCGAAAAGAGAACTGTGACTTTAGATATGATGGGGAAGTTGGAAGAAACAAAACATTGTAAAGTAGGGATAAAACATGTAAATCTCTCCGCTGGAGAATTAGAAGCCATTTAAGTTGAGAACGATAGTAAGATACATGGTCAAATTTACGCAGATTAAAAATAAACCTAATGGCCACATTTTGTAAACGTTCCAAATTGTCTAGCAGCTCCTCCGATAGACCCGCCCAGGCGGCGTCAGCGTAGTCAATTATGGAGAGTAGGAGTGACTGAGCTAACACTGTTTTTGTAGCCATTGGAAGGAAGTTGCGAAATCTGTTGATAGAATAATATGCGGCAAACAGCTTTTTGCGAACAGCCTCAACCTGAAGTCGCCATGATAGACACTGATCAAAAACTATACCTAGATTTGTCACAGATTTGCTGAATGGAATAACTGTTCCATCAAAGATCACTGCTGGCAGCAAACTGTAATCAATACGTGAAATGAAATAGGAGCTGCCGATAATGATTGTCTGTGTTTTATTCGGATTAATGACAAGACCGTAATATTTACTCCAGTTGTTAATTATACTAAGATCAGTGTTGGTTACCGAGATAGCCTGTGAAAAATCAGATAGTGGGGCTTGCGTGTAGATCTGCAAGTCATCAGCATACAAGTGATAGAGACATGAAAGTGATTGCGAAATGGAATTTATGAATATCGAGAAAAGAAGCGGAGACAATACGCCACCCTGGGGGACACCGGCAGCCATAGTGCACCAATCGGACAAGGAGTCCTCAATGCGTATCCGCTGCCGACGCTCCAACAGGTAACTATGAAACCAGTCAATTACGGTAGGAGATATGCCAAGAGAACGTAAGATACTAGTGAGCACATCAAAATCCACCGAATTGAACGCATTGCTGAAATCTAACAGCGTCAGTAGTGTAAGCTGGCGATTTTCCATGCCCTGGTGAAGGTCGTGAGTGATTTTAGCTAAAGCAGTAGTCGTGCTGTGACCCACGCGGAAGCCGGATTGTAAAGGGTTCAAAATTTTGTTAACATTTAGGAATCTGAGAAGTTGACTATAGACAAGTTTTTCAAGGACTTTGGAAAGGAACGGGAGAATGGAAATTGGACGAAAATCAGAAAAAGAGCCAGGATTAGTTTTCTTTGGAAGAGGAATAACAAAAGCATCCTTCCATGCAGAGGGAAATACACCAGACGTGATGGAATTATTAAGGATTTGGGTGATGATTGGGGTAAGGATATCTAAGATAGGGAGGATCATTTTGCGACTAATGCAATCACTGCCTATAGCACCAGAAGTTATAGAAGTAATAGTTCTCTTGACATCACTATCCGTAAATGTCTCAAAAGCGAGCGGAGTGTAATCAGGTAAAGGTAATGAAGAAAGGTAATTTAAGGTATCAGCTTTTCGATCACCACTAAAGGGCGAAGTTGAGGTAAAGTGTAAGTTAAGAAGATTGATGTCAACTTTGAAGTCACTACTACGCATCCGAGATTTACCAATACCAAGTGATTTGAGGAATTTCCAGACTTTAGCTGGGTCTTCATTTTCGACAGAGTTATGTATATGGCGTCTTTGGGCGTCTCTTATCACTGTGTTGCATCGATTTCTTGCGGTATTGTACCTTATCTGATTTTCAACGGTGGGATTGAGCTTGTACCTAGCTTTTTCTTTGTTCCTCTTGTTCATTAAAACACGGATATCGTCAGTAAGCCACGGAGCAGGCAGATGTTTCATTTTAATGGGTCTTACAGGGTCTACCCATGCTAGGTATCATAAAGTTCAGTCAGACGAGCATTAAAAAGTCGCACTTGATCGTCAACTGAATCACAGTCACGTATATCTGACCAGTCCAAGCCAGCAGCATCCTTACGAAGCTTTCCTACATCCATTTTGGTGAAATTTCGCCGAAGTAAAATGCTAGGTTTAGATCTCGGTGGGCGAACACTATATGAAAGATAAATTAGGTCGTGGTATGAAAAAGCGTCCGCGGAAAATTGACCATGCTTGCTTACCATGTTAGGGGAAGACACTATCATTAGGTAGAGAAAAGACGGGGAGCAATTAGGAAAATGATGTGATTGTAAGAGTTTACTAATGTGACCAGTTTTTGGGATCGGGAATCATTTTTTGCCAGACACGTATTAAAGTCACCCATAAGAATAGTAAGTGTAAAGGCTGGAGTAAAGGTTTCAATGAGTTGCTCAAAGGAAGCAAAGTAGTCTACTCTCAGGGATGGACTATAATAGACACCCAGGAGGATCCGAGTGTGAGACAGAGAAATGTCAAGAAAAAGATGCTCAGCGGTATTAGGAGGAGGTGGCTGTGGAGAGTGACTGAGAATAGAGTAGGAAATGTTAGCACGAAGATAAATCGCCACCCCTCCATGCGAAGAACTTACCCGGTCATTTCGAATTAGGTTAAAACCAGGAAGAGAATAAGAAGTTGAAGGTAGCCGGGAATTTAGGAATGTTTCTGATATAAGAATGGCGTGAATATTTTTATTATCAAGAGAAGTAAGCATATCTGAGTAATGAGAGGGAATGCTCTGTGCATTTAAGTGTACTACATTGAAGTTCTTCACAACATCGCTGAATGAATCATGTAAATGCTCACCGAGAGTTTCATCGAGGCTACGAAAACTGGAGTTGGAAGAGGGAGAGGACGAGCAGGATAGGAAGAGATCACTATCGTTTAACGAAACGTCCATAATAACATCTATCGTAAAATACAGAAATAAAAGTAAAAACTAGAACAAATTAAATAGTGAACAAAAATAAAAAAAAATGTATGGGTATAACTAAAAAAAAACAAAAACAACAACATGCACAAAAACACCGAGATATAATCCTAAGGAGTCTCACAATATACAAAAAGAAAGAGATGGCTCAAAGTCGGTGTAGCCTAGGCATTAAACAGAAGAAAAAGAATTTGACTTTGACATTTCTCTCTAATCTGTGATTTGGTTGAAATTACAAATGATTTCGACGGTGGTGTGATAAAATATAGGTAGTTTTAGTTAAAAATGACGCCACAACATTAATGGGTATGAAAGCATAACAGATAATAATATTATACTGACACACAGAATTTTCACATAATCTAACTAATTATGAAGATTTAATTTCATTTACATATATTATGATAGAGATTATTGGATGAAAAATTTTTTTTTACAAAAAATGAAAACCATACTTCAAAAACACTGAAAACTTAAAAATAATATAAGAATAGGTCCAGACAACATCACATAATTATTGAAGTCGGCGCCAAACGATGATCTCCTAGAAAGTGTTAAAATTTGTCACCGACTTCAATATAGAAGTGTGATGTTGTCTGTACCTATTCTTATATTATTATAAAGTTTTCAGTGTTTGAAGTCAGTTTTATTTTTTGTAAAAAAAAAATATTTTTAACTTTTTAGTGAATGAAACCTTCTTAGTCAAAGGCCTTCCTTGGAAATGAAACCTTCTTATAGTGTTTTCCTCGATTTTCTATGGGATCCCATCATCAGATCCTGACTTTGGTGACCACCCTTGGAGTAGGTATACTCTATCGAATACAAAAAAAAAATTGGAAATCGGTTTAAAAATGACGGAGTTATGAGGTAACAAACATTTAAAAAAATACAACCGAATTGATAACCTCCTCCTTTTTTGAAGTCGGTTAAAAAGTATTGCACCGACACCGCATAATGATTGGCAGGGATAGGCGGGTAGCGAATAAGGCAGGGAATAGTGGATTCAAATATATGTACAAGTATTGTGACGCTCTTTATGTAAATTGAATACTATATAGATCAGAATTCACAATAAAGGACTATCCTGGGTAACATTTTTTTTTTATTGCAGAAAGTTGGCAAACAAGCAAACTGCCCACCTGATGGTAAGTGGTAACAGTCACCTATAATACATGTGGCTCTTGTGAGATTCGCAGCAAAACTGCCACCCACACAAGAACCACAGTGTACGTTGCCAACTTGTGACACAAGATGTAAAGTCACAGTACCCAGTAATTTCACTGCCATATCTTACCCTTCAAACCGGAACACAGCAATGCACTGCTGCTTTGCGGCAGTAATAGGTAAGATGGAGGTACCTAAGCAGACGACCCTGGTACAGAGTCTCCCTCCAGTCCTTTCAACACACTTGCTCGTAAAGTGGGTCTTATTACCTTGCATTTAGACCCGTTATTCGTTATTAAACACGAGTGCTTTTCACTTTACATAATCGCACAAGTGCGGTAATCCCAACATGACAAATACTTATCCCGATGTCTCATTTGCACCATTGGCCTGCACCATTAATGGTGCAAACGTAACTACTTTATCTCGTTTGCACCATTGATAATAATACAACTTCTTCATCCTTCTTTTTGTTCAAGATTGCAAAGTAAATGTATGTCCAGTACGCATTCTTAAATTTATCGCTTAATACCCTTTTTTTTAACACGACGTTATGCGGCTGCGAATTGGAATAGTAGATTGCTTTATAAGGGTGGAAAGGAATCAATCCCTACGAGGTTGTTAGACGCCCGAGCGCAGCGAGGGCGGCTATAGTCCGAGTAGGGTTTGATTCCTTTTACCCGTGTGTAGCACTCTACTTTTCATTTCGAATGCAAGGAAAATAAAAAATAGCTTTTCTAATAAAATTTATTAATAAAAATACTCCTAACATGACATATCGACATCGTGTTTTACACTTAGTGTACTTTTAAGCATTGAATATCTGCTCCATAGCGTAGACGCCTGCACTTTATGAGATAGTTCATTAAAGTATATAAGAAATACATTTTCAGAAAATGATTTTATATTCCTTGCATCTCGCCACTTCATAAAGTCGGAATATGTATTTAAATATCTTTCCTTTGAAATTTTTGGCAAAAAAATTTAGAGTATTGTATTTGCTTCGTTCGTGACTGAATCTGGAGCCGAAATTTCAGAATCGCTTGAATTCATTGTTTTTCTTAAATACCTAAATCACACAATCAAGATTTCGGTACAGCGTAACAGATTCCCCTCCCGCCAAAATTATCTTTTTCACAGGTATTTTTAAATTTGGAACACATCGCGTTACCTGTTACTGGCCATTCAGCCAAATACTTTTATTATCATTGTACCAAAGATTGTATGTACTTAACCTAATTCAGTTCTATTTTTAAAATTTTACTTTCCGCCCTAAGGAGGGAAGTAAATAGTATGAGAATTTCCCGCCCGCTGGTGGGAACTAGCGTTTTCCTCCCAATACTCAGATCAAGGAAACGCTCCTTTCCGAGCATGAGGAATGAAAACAAATGTACAGCCCACTACTGGTTACTTAAATATTAAATTAACAACGACATTTAAAAAAAACAATAATTAATAACTATAATAACTAAAATAAATGCATGGGAGCCAGCCGCGCGGCCGCCCGGTCGTGCAACCTGTGCTCAACACCATGTATCTAAGGCCTATTGACGTGCATGAGGTTTTTTGTATAGGTACTTAAAAATCTTAAATCCAAATATAGTTATGGAATTGATGAACTGCCACCTTTTTTGATAAAAAAAATGTGCTGAAGGATTGGCGGTACCATTCCAAATTTTAATTCAACAGTCATTTTCAAGCGGAGTTTTCCCTGACTTGTTGAAAGTATCAATAGTAAAACCTATGTATAAAAAGGACGAAAAATTAGAAATAAAGAATTATCGGCCGATATCGTTATTACCGACTGCATCAAAGGTGTTTAAGAAGGCAATGTGCAAACGCTAATATTCTTTCTGTGAAAAGTACAACATATTTGATAATTGCCAAAATGGTTTCCGTAAAAATAGATCGACAATTTTTGCTGTAATATATAATTTCATACAGGAAACATTAGAAATTTTAAACACACAAAAATACGGAAAAAATACTCTTGGACATATCGAAAGCTTACGATAAAGTTCTATTTAGTATCTTTAGTATAGGTATAAGAGGTAAAACGCACGAGTGGTTCGCATCATACTTTCATAATAGGCAACAGTATGTAGAAATTTAACACTTTGATTGGAATACAGGACAAATAAGTAATATAAGATCAAAGGTACTCGATGTAAACAACTCAATCCCTCAAGGCAGTGTTCTTGGGTGTGTGTTGTTTTTGATTTGCATCAATGACCTCCCCAAACTATTTCAAAAAGAGACTTGTGTGCTGTTCGCCGACGACATCTCCATATTGACTTCATGTAAAAATAACACAAATCTTAATAAAAATCTCACATCAATTCTTGATAAAGTTTGCTACTGCATGAATGACCATAATTTAATATTATTATAAAAATCAAAATTAATGCAATTTAGACCATACCAAAAACAACCCATTGATATAACTTTTAATTATAATGGCACCGCCTTAGAGTGCGTAGATACCTTCACGCTTCTCGGATTAAACATTGACAGTAATTTAAACTGGAAAAATCATATAGAAAAAATAAAATCAAAACTATCGTCGTTTACTTATGCCCTAGGAGAACTTAAGAAAGCTACTGATTTTGATTCGGCTATGTCTGCTTATTATGCTTACGCACACGCGTGGCTTTCCTATGGCATAATTCTCTGGGGAAATAGTACAGATTCTATAAATGTTTTTTTAGTGGTTTTGATAATCAGTCTTACTTCCAAATTTAATTTATTTTTAATTTAATTTATTTTTATTTAATTTATTTTTATTTAATTTTTTTTACTATCGACATTTTAATATTGAATTATTTATTGAAATTAACTGGCAAAAAAATAAAATGACATGATATATTTTATGTATTGACCTCTTTTAACCTATTTTAAATATGAATATTTACATTTTTCATTTAAATATTGACGATTTAAGAATTTTATATTTTAAATAATGATTTGACATGTATTGTTTCAACCTGTTTTATTTTTTAATGACATGATATAAATATGTGAAATAATGTAGTTTAAATGTAATGAAGGCGCAATGGACTTTATATAATAATGTAATCGGATAAACTTGTTCCTATTTGAATTTATTTAAGTATAGTGGATAATTTTTATAAATATGTAGCAACATACGAGTACCTACTAAGTTGTTGTGCCCAACAGGGTCCAAAATTATCTGTACCATCCAATGTAATTTTGGATACAATAAAAGTATTGAGTAAATTATTAAAAATTCACACAAACTTGTTTTTTAAAAACTAAAATATTTGGTTTATTAGTTTTGAATTTTGACTGTTTGGCCCTTTTTTGTTGGCTGTATGAAGAGTTTAGCCATGCCCGGGCAGCGCGCGAAAAAAAAAGGCGGGCGGCATTTTCCCGCTATTGAAATTTTTTGCCTTTTTGTTGTAATTGATAATTAATAATTGATTATCTACAAATATGTCGAGTCCAAGTGAAGAAGAATCCATATTATTAACTCCGCCGGAAATAATTATGGAGGCGCAAAGCACGAGTAAGAGTTTGTTGCCGCCAAAGTCAAAGGATAAATACTTGGCGGCATACGATACTTTCATGCAGTGGAAGATTGATAAAAAAGCGCAGTCATTTTCAGAAAAAATATTAATACCACAAGATCTTTTATTTTACTCACAAGTGTGTTGAAAAACGTCGTATGATACACGCGCGCATTGGTCATTACGTACTCTGCTTTCTTGTCGCGCTCACCTGCCGCTCGCGCACAATATCGCCTCGTACGCAATAACCGACATAGCGCGCTCGTATCATAATGTACTATTAATCGTTTTCTCGTAACAACACTTATGAATGCATTTCTCCAAGTACAGTCACGGGATTTAAATGCTAATCAGGTTAAAGATGTTTTTGATTTTGTCGCATTATATGTACAAACAATGAGCGCTATGGAACACAAAAAAACTATCAAAATGTCGATAATGTTTGTATTGGGATAAACGACTTAATGAACAATAATTACAGACAACTTGCTAAACATTTAAATTCATTGACTTGTATATACATCTGCTAAATAGTAGACATTAAAAAAATTCCTCCACACATAATGATTTATATCAATTATTCCATTGTACCTCTCGCAAGAAATGGTTTAGTTATCAATGTCGAAGATCTTATTGGGTTAAATTTCAAGAAATAATAACATTAACGCTAAGATGAATATTTAAAATGATACAAACGCAATCTCAATTCATCTTTATACAGATATAATAGAATTATATTAAATTTTTCTATCTCGTTTAATGTTTCGGCTACGTAATGAATTCTTATTTGAGATCCTGCTAAGAAATACCGAGAACTCCTAAACCAATGCTGTCAATATAAGTGATTGTTTGGAGATTAATAGGTGCCAACTCCACTAACCGACAACATCTCAAAATCCCGCAACAGGGAACGATCGCAAAATATACAATCTTGATTTATTAGCTTTCAAACTTCGCAAGTGGGGCTTGAGAACTGTCTTCGAATATCGTAAAATGTCTCCACTTGAGTCTACCGATATCGCTGTGGAATGCCATTCTAAATTAATATTTAAATATTATAACGTGATGGAAAAGAACACGTTTCTTTAAAACCTCGAGATTACCCTAAATGTTAGCTAATATGAAGATGATCCAAGGAGTTTAATATAAGGCCGCTAATGTTAATATCTTTCTAATGTAATATCTTAATATTTTGTAAATATATAATGCCAATATAAGGGCAATTTTACCTTACAAACATAGTCCCCTATTCCTCTTTTGTATAGTGACAATAAAGCAAATAAATTATACGCAATTAAACAGGGAACCTCTGTCTTCGGTCCGAGCTGTAGCTGTCTCACCCGAACAACAGAACAGCTTAGTGTTCCCTCTTACCAATCGAGATTATTTATTTTTTGTACACGAATTTGTGCAATTTTTCCAACATAATATATCTCAGAAATACTCAACGTTGTAGCACATTAGCAAAGCACAGCGCACAGTATACAGTCGCAGTAAACGAGGCACAAATGAACATGCTAACAGAAAAAGATAACAGACTCGTTCTGCCTAAACGGCAACGTGTAAACGCTACGTCCGTTGAAAATTACAGCGTATACAAAGCGGCATGTGAATTTATGGGTCTTTCGTGTGGTTTAATATTGGGGTCCCGTGTATCACATCCTGTGGGGTGTCTACCACCTTGCTTGTATGGAACTTGTAATTTGCATTTTGAGTATACGCCCCTGCAGTTAAAACTTAACCGCTAAAAGCTGAGGTGCTGGAAACTTTGTTTCGATCTCCATGATACCCCGTGATGTAGATTAATGGATAACTTTCGCTCACATAATTTATTTTCGGATTGCTGCATCGAGTTATATCGCGTTTATGGTCATTTTATGAAAATCCTATAGTTTAATGGATTGTTAAATATACTTATTAACATATTAATATTTATTTTGAACAACCGAAACAATAAAACAGATAACATTTTCGAAGAATAAATTAAAAGCTTCACGTAGTATATTTTTTATTATTTATTTTTGAAAAGGCTTTTATCAAGTAGTGATAATGTCGTAGAATAATAATATATTTGACAATTACACAACTATTGAAAATTTTAAAAATATTTTTTTTCTTATCAATCCGTTCAATCGCTCCAAAAAATCAAATAACACAGAAATGAATACATTTCATTTATAGGATATATCAAATATTTTTCAAATTTTAAGTAGCATTAATTTCTTCTTAATTTTTTTCAATATCCATCTTTAGCAATGATGGTCATAAACCAAAGAAACACATTCACATAAAATTACTTTTACGGCTAATGTTCAAGATAAGAGCGAACACTATACACACATTAAAATGTTCGGGAAGTTGACTTGTGCTCGCAATCCATAAATCAGTGATTCAAAGACGAAGGAATGAGAGAACGGAACGCGTTCGTGCAATCAGTACGTGATCGCTGCGCAATCCTAAAGCCGATACAGTAACGCTCCTATAGAGATTTCACAATTCCTATACGTAATAGCTAATGAATTAAGAGCCTCTCTATCTATACAATGTGTAACAAAAACCCTGTGAACACTTTAAGCATGCCCCATGCTCAGACTCGATATGTTAGCGTTTCTATGTGTATCATTTTCTAAAACTCTTCAATAAAAAAATCAAAATAAATATTTAATTTTTGTTTATCCTTTTTGCGCCGGAAAAAGCCGTTAGAAACATTTATTTCAAACTAGTGGGGCGGACGTTGTCCCGCCCGTTTACAGCGCCCCCTACCGTGTCCAACTATACGTTTAAACCTTCCCTGGACCTATTCAAACACACACAGACAATTTTGTTAGAATCGGTCAAGCCGTTTAAGAGTTTTTGCGAAACAAACACACAGCGTTTCATTTTTATATATAAAGAAAGAAGAAGAAGAAGAAGACTAGTGGGCCGGCAGACGTTGTCCTGCCCGATTGTTTGATTGATTGTATCAAACAATCGGGCCGATTGATTGTACATAAAAACCTTTCCTGAATCTATTCAAACACATACAGCAAATTTCGTAAGAATCTGTCGAGCCGTTTTTGACTCTTAGCGAGACTAACACACAGCGATTCATTTTTATATATAGTGGGCCCGGCAGACGTTGTCCTGCCCGATTGCAGCGCCACCAATTTTATGTTTAAACCTTCCCTGGACCTATTCAAACACACACAGAGAATTTCGTAAGAATCTGTCGAGCCGTTTCAGAGTTTTTGCGAGACAAACACACAGCGTTTCATTTTTATATATAAAGAAGAAGACGACTAGTGGGACTAGTGGCATACGTTGTCCTGCCCGTTTCAATGACACCAATTGTACGTATAAACCTTTCCTGGACCTATTTAATCACACACAGAAAATTTCGTAACAATCGGTCGAGCCGTTTTCGAGTTTTAGCGAGACTAACACGAAGAAGATATATTAATTTCAAAAACAATCTAATAGTGGATATTATTTGGACAATAATAGTACTTTTTTATGTTTTTATTACATACTGTATTGTATATGAGAGGTGATATCGGTTGTTTTTATGTCTTAATGAATATTCATCGAGTTTATTAATCATTTAATTTATGCTCGTATACGTATTTCAAAATTTGTTTTTCAAACTATTGATAATGATAGAACAAATTTAAATAAAACAAATTAATCTTATACAGCACATCTTTCAAATTATTTCTCGAATAAAATAGAATAATGACAGCACTATACACTGTCTGGAAATATTTGATAATAGTCTGAAAATATTTCAGACGTATTGTCATGAATTTACTAGAAACTGGTGGAGTACTTATTAGATAATTCTTTTGTTGAATGTTTTCATATATATGATGATAGCCTTCTCAATATTCAGAATTTTCGTTTAATATGTGTCTACACGCGGAAGCCTCGCCTTTTGTGGTTTCAGAGTTTAAAATGTTGAATGGTTATCTAAATCTTTATAAAGCGATGTAGTTTGCATTCAATTAAATATTTTAAACGAATATAAAGATATAGACTAAAAAATCTTTGTTGTTTCAATTTTCTATGTACCTACGTATTATTGACGTATTGTATTCTTTATTGTACACAAATTTACATGAAAAGGTGTTACAAAGAAGAAAAATGTACAAGTGTGAGCTTACCTCTATAAGAGATTTCTACCAGCCAACCCTAGCGGGTGTACTAAAACTCTGATTGCGGGAACAAAATAAAATATAATTTGTGCACCAAAACCAAATAAAACATAAAAAATAAATTAATTTTACATATACACACATGCACGCCCATCCACCCACACACGTACACACACACACACACTCGCGCACACACACACACACACTCGCGCGCACACACACACACACACATACTATTAACAGTTAGTTAATAAGTGCTCTTTCAGTTTCTGTTTGAAAATACCAACTGACGTGCTTTCCCGGACAGCAGCTGGCAATCTACTAGTAGACGTAGTACTGATTCTAAGAAAAGAACAATCTCGATTGTGGAAACATTTTGGGAATCGTTATATTAGAACGCTTTAGAGCGTATCTTCTCCTTATTCCCATAAAAGAAAGCATCTGACGTCAGAAAGCTTTATAAGGTTCCTTAATAGCTAGACAGTCATTGTTAAGTGGTCACAGAAGTGATACAATGAACGATCGCATATTAAAACTTGTTTATGATATATATATTATGGTGAGTGATTATCACCACGAGAGAAAATATCCTCATACTCATATGTACCTAACAAAATTTACTCAAAGAAGACTTTTTTAGAATAAAAATATATTAATGATTTCAAAGGTTTTTATTCTGTTACCAGCCGGTAATCTAACTCGTCAAATGTTAAAAATAAACAGCCTGTATTTTATTTAATAACACCGATCAACAGGTGATGTATAAGTATAAGTAACAAATCTTCATAATTTACATTATTTTTTGAAGTTTGTCGAAGACCATACAATAAATTAGAATAATGAACATTGGTTCTATGATAATACTTTCCTGGGTCATTTCTAATCTACTGATAGTATCTTTGGAGTACACCTAGGCTTTGGTAACATGAGTGAGCACAAGTAGGAATGCAATCATTGAATACCTACTCTGGTATTTGGCTGCTTAGTAGTTTTCATTTTAGAAAGAAAGCCCAGTTTCGAGCATATCAAAGTACTACAAAGCCCTCTTGCCTGGTTGTCCTTGCGCAATCCGAATTTTATCCGAATTAATTTCCAAGCTGACTTGTCGAGAGACATCACTCTACTCCTGGATAATTACTTGCAATACTTCCAGGTTGTTTGTGAAAAGATCTTGGAATCTACGAACACTAAATTACTTAGTTTAGTAGTTCCTGTTATACATGAACACCTCTCTTTATATGTACTGGTTCTGTGAATTAGGTTAGGGTAACTCTCATGATTGCACTGCATAGATGTTTTTGATTAAGGTTGTGTAGTGGGAGATGGTTTACTCAAGTGTTTTGTAAAAACTGATACAGCCCCTGATACTACACACCTTCTTGTAATCGATTCTATTAGAGTACATAATTAATTAAATACAGCTGATTCTGCTTGTGAAACCGGTTTGTGCAATGGGCATGGTAGAATTTGAACTTGTTGGTTAAGCAAATAGTGATAATTTTACAAGCTTTTATTTAACTTACAATGTACGTAAGTATGTATGTTTGGGTGGAATCTTGCAACTCACTTTTGAAGCAGATATCTTTAACCGATTGAGCTGAAATTTTGTATACACGTTTAGTTTAGATGGCAATGCATGGTTAACTGTGTGATGTCATTCTAAATCCAAGATGGCGGCATACCCAAGATGGCGGACCAATTATTTTTAATGCACCCCTACAATATGGGTATCAAATAAAGGTCTCGCTACGAGTAACTCGAAAAATAATGTCACGTCACTATTAATCCAATATGGCGGACTTCTAAAGCTGGAAAATCAATTTTGAAGTAGATATCTTTAACCCGATTGAGCTGAGATTGTGTATACTTACACACACAGTTTGGATGAAAATGCATAAATAACTGTGTGACGTCATTCTAAATCCGAGATGGCGGCATACCCAAGATGGCGGACCAATTATTTTAAATGCACTCCTACAATATGGGTATTAAATAAATGGCCTTGCTAAGAATAACTTGAAAAATAAAGTGGTGTCACTATTAATCCAATATGGCGTACTTCTAAAGCCAAAAAATCAAATTTGAAGTAAATATCTTTAACCGATTGAGCTGAAATTCTGTAAGTATAGACGTTCCGGCAAACGACCTTGCAACAATGATGCGTTGAATTAGATGAACAGACTAAGAAACGTGTTCAGTGATATCTAAAAAGTAAAAAATAAATTAAATGTAAAAAAAAACCTTTTTAAAAACAAGCTTATATTTAAATGCGCTAAAAAGAAAAAAATAAACTTTTGCACTAAAACTTTTACTTATAACGTTATTTCACATTTAACACAATTTATATGACATAAAAGCTTGTCGCGAGATTTACTTTTGTAGATAAACAAGTAAATTAAATAATTTACACATAAGTAAATCTCGCGACAAGCTTTTATGTCATATAAATTGTGTTAAATGTGAAATAACGTTATAAATAAAAGTTTTAGTGTAAAAGTTTATTTTTTCTTTTTAGCGCATTTAAAAAAAAGCTTGTTTTTAAAAAGGTTTTTTTACATTTAGTTTTAATAAATAGTTTGTAAAACTGAGGTAAGAAACTAATTGGGCGATATTTGTTCAAATTCATCTGTTAACTTTTTAGAACAACGAGATAGCATTGGCATATTTCCATTTCATGAAGATCAGTCCTTTTAGTTATTTATGAGTTTTATTTATAAGTAGCTTATTCAGAAATTGTATTACTATATCTTCCTTGACAATGATAATACGGTCTTCTCTAGAATCTTATTGTTATTCACTTTTTTAAAAGTTTATTCGATCTCCGTCTGCGTAGTTTCCAGCACATATTCAAAACCATCGTTCATATTGGTTCTATTTTTTTTGCACTTATGTGTTTTGTTCGTAAGAAATATCTTTCAATATGGACGTTTAACTATATGTTTGTGATACTTTACCATATCTTCTTCGACGTGATTTCTCACATTGCAATCTTATTGTATGATTATTTAGATTCTGATTAATATTTTATTTCATCAACGATACACGTTCATCGTTAGTTGATATTATGTAGAGATATGCTGAACGCTACGCTATGCTCCTACGGTGAATAAAAAGATTGTGAGGCAACCTACATATATCTGCGAAGAAATTTAAACGTATGTGAAGTCGACCGATAGAAGATCTGTACTGGGCCACCGTGATAGACTAAGACCTAAACGCCTTTTAACATAGGGTAGGCTCGAGCCCCTCGGTGGGGACGTATTTGAACTGTGAGGATGATAATGATGATGCAGAACGCTATGAGATGAGTTAGTGAGGTGAGAGGTGCTATATTTTATTATATATAAAGCAACTCGTTGCATTTCCCTCCGACCTGGCTGCATTTTGAAGTTTTACGTTTGGAATTTTTTCATTCTTTCCTTCCTCCCGTCACTCAATTGCTGACATCAAGACGACAATAATTCGCGAGGCACAATTCTTGGTAAGTAATTTATATGGCTGTTTATTCACAGTTTTGACAATAGTCATTAAATTTTTATAAGGCACTCTGCCTTTTTATTATATTAACTACTTGTAACAGTGAATAGAATATAAAAATCAGTGACGGATCCTTCCGTGCTTCATTTCTCTAACCCAAGATACCCACTGCGCACCCGTCATTATTCGTGAATATCTTGATAGATAAACTTTAAGATCTCTTACGATATTAGTGGTTGTGAAAGTTAAGTAACGCAGCGATGAATTATATTAAGTTTTCGGAACTTCCCAAAAGCCTGCGAAATCTGCCACAGGCATCTGTCAATACTGAGAAATTGATATTTCTGACGTTATTTATGTGAGCGATAATTTTTCCAGTTCAAGTATTCGGAATAGGAGTTTAAGTCAATTCCCTTCAGAAGGATTTAGTGTGGAAGTCAAATGGCATTTTGTCCTGCTTCCAATTAATAGTGTCAATGTGAAAGTTGTGTCTTCGCTATTCAACGAAATTTTGCCACGCCAATAAATCAGCAAAATTAGTTGAAAACTTGAAAGTAAGAAGTAGGTACTTATATCACGATGCAGGGTTGATTAGAATACAAAATATTTACGAATAAACACTTTTATAGAAATATTGATAATCAGTGTCCAAATATGCACTAACAATATGAAACATAATCTATTTATGAGCATATATTATACTCAAACTCAAACTCAAACTCAAAAATCTTTATTCAATATAGACCTTTACAGGCACTTATTGACGTCAAAATAAAAACATAAAAATCTTCAACCAAGAATCTAATTAACTAAATTATTTAATCCTTGTATGTACACACACCCCAACCATTATTAAGATGTGTGCAAATACAAGTCAAATGAAAAAAAAAAAAAAAAATTGACTCTACACCTGTTCGGAAATTGGGAGAGCCTTCTCAAGAAGAACAGGCAAGAAACTCGGAAGGTCTTGTATTTTTTTTGTCTCCTCTTTTAAAATGCCAACATTACAATATTATATTTCACAAACATTTTTTTAAATAATATAGAAATGCCTGTCGGTGTGAGTGGAACAGTTACTCGAATGAAATTTATCCCACTATCACAAAGTGTTAACACCCTTTAAACGTCAATTATCACATTTTTTGTCAATCCCAAGCAGTTTTATCTGTCATATAATCAGACACTTTATAATATGCTTTTTTCATAAGTGCGCCCTTGATAGCGACTTTAAATTTATTCAAGTTAAGTGCTTTAATATTATTTGGGATTTTATTGTAGAAACGTACACAAAGGCCTTTGAAAGAATTATTAATTTTTTTAAGCCTAGTATTTGGTAACGCTAACATATTCTTTTGCCTAGTATTTACTGAATGAATATCACTGTTTTTACAAAACGAATGTATATTTTTATGAACATATACTATATTCTCGTAAATATATTGCGACGCGACGGTCATAATACCAATTTCTTTAAAATTTTCTCTCAAAGAGTCTCTTATTTTAAGGTTATAAATAGCACGAATAGCCCTTTTTTGCAGCACAAAAACAGTCTGAATGTCGGCAGCATTTCCCCACAGCAAAATGCCATACGACATCACACTATGAAAATAGGCAAAGTATACAAGTCTTGCTGTATCAACATCAGTCAGTTGACGTATTTTCCATACAGCGTAGGCTGCAGAACTAAGTCTCTTCGACAATTTATCAATATGTGGGCCCCACTGAAGCTTTGAATCTAAAGTAATACCAAGAAATACTACGGTATCCACAAGGTCCACATTTTTATGCTTTATGTTAACAGTGGTGTGAACCTCTTTAACATTGGGTAAAACAAATTTTATACATTTAGTTTTCCCTTCATTGAGGCACAAGTTATTCGCATTAAACCAGTAAACTATTCTTGAGATAGAACTATTTACATCGTCATAAATTTGCAATCGTCTTTTAATTTTAAACATAAGTGAAGTATCATCTGCAAATAATACAATCTCATGCCTGTCTTGTACAAAAGCAGGCAAGTCATTTATATATATTAAAAATAGAAAAGGACCAAGAATTGAACCCTGCGGAACTCCCATTTTAACCGAGGCGCCCTGGGACCTCTCCCCGTTGACGTCTACTTTCTGAATCCTCTCAGTCAAATAGGAGACGAGTAAATCCAGAACAGTGTCGCGAAATCCATAGTAGTGTAATTTCCTGATCAGGGTGTCATGATGAACGCAATCAAACGCCTTGGACAAGTCACAAAAAACGCCCAGCGCATCATGTGAGTCCTCCCAGGCCTCATATATATTTTGTATTAACTCAACACCAGCATCAGTTGTTGAGCGACCCTTTCTAAAACCAAATTGTTTACAGTGTAGAAGATTATTTCTGTTAAAAAAGCTTTGCATTTGTTCCAACATTATTTTTTCAAAGATTTTGCTAAAAGTAGGTAGCACAGAGATAGGTCTAAAATTATTGGGGTCTGATGTGCTACCAGATTTGTGTAATGGAATAATTTTACTCAGTTTCATTAGATCAGGAAACACACCACAGTCAATGCAATCATTAAAAATACTAGCAAGTATTGGAGCTATTGTTTCTATTACAGATTGGGAAACATCTACAGAGTTGCCCCACAGATCCACGGTTTTCTTTTTATTCAGCGTTTTAAATGACTTTATTAAATCATTTGCACAAATATGGGCAAATTTAAATTTATCATCACAAGTTTTAACATAATCTTTTACAATAGATTCGGCTACAGTGGGGGAGGAATCCAAAGATTTTGTGATTGAAACTGGAATGTCAGTAAAGAATTTTTCAAATTCTGTAGCTACCTCAATATCTACTGTAACTTTCTTATTTTCAATATTTAAACAAAAATTGTTGTTATTAGTTTTTACTCTTCCGGTTTCATTATTAATAATGTTCCATGTCGTTTTAATTTTGTCACTACTATTTTTTATTTTAGAGCTTAAATAATTGGACTTTGCAAATTTACAAACTTTTTTAAATACTTTGGAATAAGTTTTTACATACAATTTAAATTGATCACTAGTATTTAATGAACGCTCATTGTAAAGTTCATAAAGTTTTATTCTGCTTTTGTGAATACCTGGTGTGGCCCATTCACTAAAAGCTAATCTACCATTGACTGAGATGGTTTTTGGAACAAAGATATTTTTAAATTCACAACAAAATGTGTTAAAAAAGTTTTCATACAATTTATTTGGGTCTTCGTCATAATCAATATACTTTAAATTAATACCAAGATTATTATTGAAACGCTCCAAGCGGCCAGCAGTCTTTGGTACAACAGTGATATTCTTTTTCGCCATAAGCTTACATTTATAAGGTATAGTAACAAATTGACCAGAGTGGTCAGATTCTAAGTTATTAAAAACATTTTGTGCTAATGGTTCTATGTCAGTATAAATATTATCAATGCATGTGGCAGAAATCTCAGTAATTCGTGTTGGCTCCAGAAATAAGTTTTTAAGATTATATGACTGAAACAAATTTTTAATTCTCATACATAAACTAGAGTTTTCTAATAAGTTAATATTAAAATCTCCACAGACTAATATTTGTTTGCCTTGCTTACAGACTTTATTTAAAACTTCATCCATTATATTTTCAAAGTGGTCATACAATCCCGAAGGAGGCCTGTATACGCTCACTACAATAATCTGGTCCAACTCTACACAGGCAATTTCTATTGTTCGTTCAACTGAGAGGTTCACAATATCTTTACGATCTTTATATTTAAGCTTTTTATTTAATATGATTAATGAGCCACCGCGAATTGCATTTTCTCGACTGAACGAACTACCAACCTGGTGGTTGCTAAAATTAAACATGAACTGGTGGCTTTTAAGCCAATGTTCGGTTATACAAAAAATGTCTACTTTACTACTGTTCATGAATAACTCAACTTCCAGATCTTTGCCCATCATTCCTTGCATGTTCTGGTGCACCAGGTTGATAAAATTTACATGTTTATTATATTCAAATGGGTCTTCCAGTACATTATCTAATAAACAATTTTCATTTTGTTCTTTATTTAACATTATGCAAGAGGATTTCTCTATTGTCTCAATACCTAATTTAAAGACTTACTAACTAATACATCAGTAATATTACTGACAGTCATCCTACTTCTACGTTGCTCAATAGGAGCAATTTTTGTAGCCAAGTTCTTGGCTGAGATATAAAAATAATATGATAGCGATTTTGCTATTCGTCTCTTATAATAATTTGATAGACAATATCTATTATCTTTAGTCAAATACAATCTATTTACATAATTATTGATGTCAATTAAATGAAATTTATTATTATGACATAAGGTACTTAACTTTAAATTCAATTTATATCTTACACTATTTTCCTCTTGTGACAAGTTGTTGTAATAAGGTAATGTGAACAAAATAATTTTTTGTACATTTAAATTATTTAATTTATTTAAATAATGAGTCAGGACTTTTTTGTTCATATTACCTCTATTTGCAATAAATAACAACAATGTAGTAGACTGGTTAAATTCACATTCGATCACTTTTTTTAGTATGTCACAGTACGAAGCACCAGGCATGCAATAGTTCATTATTGAATGTCCCATGTTTGTTAGAAGTTGGCCCATACCTATGCCAATGTCATCACAAAACATAACAATATTGTCACTTGTGACCACTGAAGTCTGTAGTGATTGTGCATAGTCAGCTGCTGGTGGCTGAGATACCATGTTGAGAGCAGGACACGCATGATCAGGTACAACATTATAAATTATTTGGCTATCCAATGTTAAGCTATCGTTAGTGGAACTTAAGGAGTGTTTGTCCAGTAAGGCCTGATATCTGTCTTCATTAAATTGACAAAGTGTGGCTAGCTCTGTGACTGATTGGATATGCTCCTTAATTTCATTTTGAGCATTGTAATAATTTTTTGTCATGTTTGCTAAAGAATTTTGCAAGTTATTAATGACATTATTTAATTCTTGTATGTCCCTTTCATACATGTTTCTGCTCTCTCTCAATTTTGAGTCAAAAATGTCCAACGAATCTATTAAGCAAGCACGCTGCTTTCGTAATTTAATATTACTTTTAAAAGAGTTATGATTCTTAATTAATTTTTGTTTCTTCTTAATTAATTTATTAATTTTAACATATTTTTTGAGTTTATTTTTACTACTAAAATGTAAAGGTATGGACTTAACTGATGTACCTGAATACTGCTGTGTGAGATTTTGTCCACCAGGAGATTGCTGATACTGTAACGTTTAACGCTGCTTTTTATTAATTTTTTGGATATCACTATGTTTTAATGGAGAATACGTAACGTTTTACTTCGTACTGATGCATAAAGTATAAATTTTGTAGATCACATTATATCTACGGATTGGTGTAAATTGAGTTCTTTAATCATTATACACATGATAATGATAAGTCGGTTAAAAATGATACTCATTTTTAACCGACTTCGAAAAAGGAGGAGGTTCTATGTTCGACTGTATCTATTTTTTTTATGTATGTTCACCGATTACTCCACCATTTGTAGCCCGATTTTCAAAATTCTTTTTGTAGTCGAAAGAATATACTCCCGAGGTAGTCCCATTGTCATGAATATCAAGAGAAACCTTTGAATTTCATAGGCATGTCACCGTATGTTCACCGATTACTCCGCCGTTTACTGACCGATATTCAATGTTATTTTTGTAAGCGAAAGAGTATACTTCTGAGGTGGTACCATTGTCACCATGTCATGATCTGATGATGGGATCCTATAAAAATTGAGGGAAACCCTTGAATTTCATAGGCATGTCCAACGTGTTTCATGTTTTTGCTGAAGATGTTCAGGTATTTGCATCTGATAGTCATCAATCATGTTACTGAGCTGATGATGAAAGGTTTCTGGTAGGTTAGGAGTTCGGAAATAATTATTTCAGTACTGTTTAGAGCGAAAGACGTTTTATTTTAAGTTGTTCTGGTGTTTGCCTTGGCTCAAATTCTAAAACGCATGTATTATAAACTAAAAAGAAGGAAAAAAAATTTTTACAAAAAAATTTAATCGACTTCAAAAACACCAAAAAATCATAAATAATTTTAGAATTCATACAAACAACGTCGAAGTCGGTGCCAAGAAATGATCACCTGGAACGTCTTAAAAAATGAATTAATATACCTACTTAGTTACTTTGGCACAGACTTCAATATAAAACTGTGATGTTGTTTGTATGTATTCTAAAATTATTTATGACTTTTTGGTGTTTTTTGTTAATGTTTTTACTACTATCTATATTATTGTTGTAGACAAGTTTCTCGATTTCTGAGATATATATGTAGGTTCATGCTGTAATGTAATTTGAGTCCCATTTTAATGCTTCACCTAGCGAATCCTTTGAAGGGAATTTGCCTTTTTGTCAGCAAGATGAAACATGTCAACTGTGACGTGGGTTGAGAAAGCCTCAAATCTATTTGACATAAATATCTGTCAGACTGTACGGAATTAAATTCTAGATTCTGAAATTATTCTGAAATTAAGAAGGGTTAACGATATTTATTATTGAAAAACCACTACTTATTTATTATTGAAACTTTGTTATCTACATTTTCTGTGTGTGATTAAATAGGTCCAGGAAAGGTTTATACGTACAATTGGTGTCATTGAAATGGGCAGGACAACGTCTGCCGGACCCACTAGTCGTCTTCTTCTTTATATATAAAAATGAAACGCTGTGTGTTTGTCTCGCAAAAACTCTGAAACGGCTAGACAGATTCTTACGAAATTTTCTGTGTGTGTTTGAATAGGTCCAGGGAAGGTTTAAACATAAAATTGGTGGCGCTGCAATCGGGCAGGACAACGTCTGCCGGGCCCACTAGTCTTATATATAAAAATGAATCGCTGTGTGTTAGTCTCGCTAAAAGTCAAAAACGGCTCGACAGATTCTTACGAAATTTGCTGTATGTGTTTGAATAGATTCAGGAAAGGTTTTTATGTACAATCAATCGGCCCGATTGTTTGATACAATCAATCAAACAATCGGGCAGGACAACGTCTGCTGGCCCACTAGTCTTCTTCTTCTTTCTTTATATATAAAAATGAAACGCTGTGTGTTTGTTTCGCAAAAACTCTTAAACGGCTTGACCGATTCTAACAAAATTGTCTGTGTGTGTTTGAATAGGTCCAGGGAAGGTTTAAACGTATAGTTGGACCCGGTAGAGGGCGCTGTAAACGGGCGGGACAACGTCCGCCGGGCCCACTAGTTTGAAATAAATGTTTCTAACGTCAGAATTTAGAAGTTGGGAGAGTGAAATGTAGTAGGGTGTCGCCGGCGCAAAAAGGATAAACAAAAATTAAATATTTATTTTGATTTTTTTATTCTTCTTTTTTCTTAATTTCAGAATAATTTCAGAATCTAGAATTTAATTCCGTACAGTCTGACAGATATTTATGTCAAATAGATTTCATCAAGGTTTTTATTTTTTGTAAAATATTTTTATTTTTAACTTTTTAGTGAATGAAATCTTTTTCGTGAAAGCGCAGAAGCGAAAGAAAAATTAGCGTTTCCCTTGATTTTCATGGGATCCCATCATCAAATCCTGACTTTGGTGACCTTGGGACCACCCTAGGAGTATACACACAAAAAAAAACATACTCATCGAATTGAGAACCTCCTCCTTTTTTTTAGTCGGTTAAAAAATAAAAACCGACTTCAAAACCTACCTACCTATTCTTATATTATTTTTAACTTTTCAGTGTTTTTGAAGTCGGTTTTTATATTTTGTACACTAAAAAAAAATTATAATATGTATCAAGAATTTGTTACCTTCATTCATGCAACTTATTTATATACGAGCGCACAAAGGTGCATGATTACGGTAATAAAGTATAGTTGGTTGGCCGTTATAAGATTACTTTTTGGATGTCACTATGATTTTTGTGGATGTTATTAAAAACTTGATTACTTTTTTGGCAAGTCGCAAAGCTGGAAAAGGATTAATCATTTTATCTTATTTGAAATAACAATTAGAAATGTTTACAAAGGTGACGTCACCAAAATTAAATAAGACAGTTTATTGTTTTGAATATGTTTTACTTAATAAGCGTTCAATCTTTTCAAATTGATTTTCATAATCATTTGTGGTTTGTAGTTTTAAAAATGTTGATGATTAATTTTATTATATTTTACTCAATCAAGCAACACTTCTACTTGATAAGCATTTTTTTCAGTGTAAAATATTTTTTTAATAACTAGTGTAACACGGCCTCTTCGCCTCTTCTTTGCTAGGCAACATGTTATGTTAATGCAAGACTGTTTGATGTGGTTTTCGTAGTTTTCAATATAATATTATAATAAAGTAACGTATGTTGTTTTTCTGGCTAATGTAAATGGCGCCCAACTAGTGGATAATATTCGTCGACGACGCAAGACGCCGCGACGTGAGTACGAAAAGAAACCATGACTTTGCTCAAGACCGCTTCCGTGAGTACGTCTACTGTTTTCTTTCATTCACCGCTGAGGACCGCTTTTACCGCTCCTATAACACGTCGACAAGCCGGACAGGCGAGCACATCTCGCACTGAACCCAGCGACGGGAACGAGAAGCCAGAAGCGAAACCAGTATCCACGAGGAATCGAACTCGGTACTTGCGAATACCGCCCACACGCAACCGAGATACCGAGATATCAGTGATAATGAATACCACGCAATTGTTGACCTAGTGGAAAATATTTTCACCGCGCCGCCGGCTGTATCTACCCAGCGCGATGAACACCTGATCTCCTTATCCGAAGAACAACTTACCCGTTTACTCTCTACTGTAGTAAAGAGCATTGTGCCGCCAACTTCATCACCAACCAGCAATCTTCGAAACTCGAACTGTTCCACTTTACCTTTATCGACACCACAGGGTAATTTTGTCAGCTGCACAGCTCGTTTTGACGGATCTCAACGCAACGCAGAAACCGTTGAAGCTTTTATTGATGCAATGGTTATTTACAAAGAATGTGCCTCAGTATCCGACGACCACGCATTACGAGGACTGTCAATGCTGCTAATCGGTGACGCCGCCGTATGGTAACGAGGTGTCAAGGCGACGGTATCGACCTGGGACGACGCTTTGAAGAGATTGCGCTTCATGTACGGCGCACCCCGTCCCGCTCACCGGATCTTCCGTGAGGTTTTCGAGAGAGAACAGCTTCCAGAAGAAAGTGTTGACGTATTTATTTCTAAGCTTCGTACTAATTTATCTTGTCTCCCTTATGTACTTCCCAGGAAGTACAAACAGATGTAATCTATGGCCTACTGAGTCAAAGAGTTCGTATAAGAGTGCCGCGAGAAAGCGTCAGCGATGTCGACTGTCTACTCGGGCGTGCAAGATACGTAGAAACAACCCTTAATGAGGTAAATTATAATAATAATTCTTTATGTTCAACTAAAAATTCGGCTTATAATAACTTTGACATTTCGAATTCAATACCTAAAACTTCTTCCCATGATATTAACCCGCCGATGCGCGAGGCCAGACGAGTTAAGGCGCTATATCGAAAATGAATCAAACAATGGGAGGCGTGGTCAAAGCAGCTAGTCTTTATATCTATGTCAACAAAGTCGTGAATGCGTTGCACCCGCATGCAATCAGATCGCTTAGAAATTATCGACGTAAGCGACACAATACAAATTACTTTATGAAAAAATAACTATGTTTACGCTCGAGGAAGAGCGAGTGGCAACACTGCATATAGTCTGTGCATGTGAGAGCCTGTGGCGGCCGGCCGCATGTGACATGTCAGTCGAGTCGAAAACGTAATGACATTGAAATAGGTTACCGGGCGGCGCGTTTTCGAGAAAATCGTAATTGAACTAGTTTTGCGCGGCGCACCAAACAATTTTGGTTTGTGAGTGTTTGCCAAAGTTTTATTGTCGCGAATATCGCGAGTGAGCGGTCCGCTAAGGAAGTGAGTGGCGGCGGCCTAATAAGCCTATGTAGTGATCCGGTCGTGGTTCGGTGGATTGACAGCAGCCCTTCAGGAGCCGCGACTTCCTTCGAGCTAGCTCAGGAAGTCCACCGGCTACATACGGAGACCGGATCGGCTTAGGGGTAAGAGATACCAATTTTCTAGGAGCTTGCATTCGGTTTTTAAATGAGCATATTAATCCGCCGACTTGGTGGCGTCACTTTAGGCGCCATCAAACTATAATGATTAGAAAAAATGCTTCTGTACGATTCTGGATACTGATGATGGCTACTTATTTAAGGAACTTTTTAATTAATACCTAACACCGTTTACTAGTAATGCTGAATATTCTTATTTTTAAGAGGTAATTTCAAAAATAAAAAATATCGAGGCAAAATCTTTAAATCGCGTTTTCGGTTCTGCTCGTGACTAGCTAAAGATATGAAGAAACACATATTTGACTTTCAGATCTGTAAGATCTCTCAGTTACCTATGACATTAAAAATAACCAATATTTTCGATATATCGCCTTAACCCTACAATAATCGTGCCCGACTCTAGTTCGAAATTAGCAACCTCGAATCGTTTAAGGCCGCGCTGTACCTTCTGCAAACGTTTTGGTCATTTAGTAGAGGAATGTAGAATTAAGTCAAAAGCTAGCGAACGTGAGCCTGAAAAAACGGTCTCTTGCTATAGCTGTCTGTGGTCGTCAAGGTGTGGTTCGTACCAAATGTCCAACGTGTACGACTACCGCTTCTTCCACAGATAAGGTGAATTTTAGGAGCGCGCTTACGGACGTATGCGATCGAACAGTATCAACCGACCCTATGCGACCCACTATATACATACAAGTTGCGTCCCTAACAGGCGTAGCCATATTAGATAGCGGTGCTAACGAATGTCTCGCCAGTCCAGATGTTTACGCTCGAGGAAGAGCGAATGGTAACACTGCATATAGTCTGTGCATGTGAGGGCCTGTGGCGGCCGGCCGCTGTGACATGACAGTCAAGTCGAATTTGTAATGACATTGAAATAAGTTACGACGTGGCGCGCTTCTTCTAGAGTAGAATTGTTATTGTCGCGAATGTCCGCTCGTATAATGTCGATTAAAAAGTGAATTGGTGACCTATTAGGGCAGGGTTTCTTAAAGTGGGGTCCACGGACCCCTTAGGGGTCCGTAACATGTGTATCAGGGGTCCGCAGTAGGTCAGTCTGTAAACATATTGTCTAGGAAAGTGTGTAGTAAACTCAACGTAAACCTGACATGCGCCTTGCCTTGTCGAAGACAATCCCACAATATAACGTTCTCATTGAGGCCAAACAGGGGCCTCACCATGATCGCTTATAGCAAAGTTAAAACATTATTAAAACAGAGACACCGCTCTTGCTACGTATAGCGCCATCCCGCTCTAAGCGCCTTTTTAATATTGTTTTGGGCGATCATGGTTAGGGGGCTACAGCACCCTTCTCATTAACTTAGTAGTAAGTGTAATGAAAGTACCAATAAAAGTACTTTTTATTAATATAAAAAGGCTTTTTTCATTTCCAATTTTTTTTCAATTGTGATAGTGGTCCGTGGAATTGTTTAAATTGTGAAAGTGGTCCGTGACTGCAAAAAGTTTAAGAAACCCTGTATTAGGGAAACGCAAATGTAGTGAAATGATCCGGTCGTGGTTCGGTGGATTGACGGAGCAGCCCTTCAGGAGCCGCGACTTCCTTCCAGCTAGCTCAGGAAGTCCACCAGCTACATACGGAGACCGGATCGGCTTAGAGGTAAGCAATAGCGTTTTTAGGAGCGTGTAGTCGGTCACAAAACCAGCATTAATCGGCGAATCGCCGAATTGGTGGCGTCGACTTTAGGCGCCATCACCCGACTTATACCAAATTCTCGTAGATCGCGGTACAGTTTTCACTATGATAGCGACCAATAAACTCGCCGCGGGAAACTCCTTCTAGTATGTAGGTGGTAGGACTTACCGCTTCCCGAATCCGATACGGACCGTCCCTCCTAGGTATGAACTTCGCAGTTTGCCCGATGTCAGTATCATTAGCCCTTCGAGTTTTTAGCAGGACCAAATCTCCGGCCTTATAATCGGGCGGCTGTCGTCGGCCTTCATCTGCATATTTCTTCTGGGCAACCTGGGCGAGCTCATGCACGTCTCTGGCACCTAGAAGCGCGTTCGATAACCTACGAAGGTAAGGCGTAATATTAGCGACAAAGTTATCGTTGTCCACAATGGTCTTCATTTCGGCCAAGACGTCAGCCGGAGCACGCAGCTCTCTTCCAAAGGACAGGTAAGCTGGTGTAAAGCCTGTGCTCGCAGTGACAGCGGTGTTAATCGCAAACCGGATGGCAGGGAGGTGAGTATCCCAGGACGTGTGGTCTTTACCCACAAGTATTGCCAACTGCGGTTTAAGTCGCGATTCTTACGCTCGACCGGGTACGCTTCGGGATGGTACAACGGCGTCAAAGACTGTTTTATACCCATCACGTAACAAGCCTGTTGCATTACCTCAGCCACAAATTGCACCCCGTTATCGCTTATCATCCTGCGAGGTACTCCGAATCTCAGGAATACTTCCGATATTAAAATTTCAGCGCACTCGACACTGGTTGCCTTTTCTAAAGGGAACAGCTCTACCCAATTGATACACACATCTTCTGCGATCAAAATCCATCGATGACCTTTTCCCGTCCTTGGTAAAGGCCCAAACAAGTCGACTGACAACACCTCGAACCTTCGAGTCAGCGCGGGAGTCTGAAGGAGCCCTGTAGTCTTCTTGTTGTTTGCTTTTAACGCTGGCATGCGTCGTGGAACTCGGTAAGCACAGAGTGTGCTTACCGAGTTCCACGACGCTCCAACCGCGGGCCATTTTGGTATAGAACGGAATTTGCAGGGCATTCGATCGCGTTACTACTGGCCAGGGATGAGATCTTTCGTTGCAGATTACCTAAAACGCTGTACGGCATGTACCTAGGAGGGACGGTTCGTATCGGATTCGGGAAGCGGTAAGTCCTACCACCTACATACTAGAAGGAGTTTCCCGCGGCGTGTTTATAGGTCGCTATCATGTGTGCAATTTGACCCCTTTCGTTGGGGTTAGTGAGGCCTCAATTCGGGAAAAACGAAAGCGTGGTAGACCCAAAAAACTATGTAGGCGCTAGTCCGAACGCGAGGGCGCTAAGTTCGAACTAGAGGGGGAGTGTGTAACACGGCCTCGTCGCCTTCCCTATAGGTACCCAATATTTGAAAGCTCACGTAGAACAGTCGGCAGAGCTGACCAGAGAGACGTTGTTGGTTGCTAGGCAACATGTTATGTTAATGCAAGACTGATGTGGTTTTCGTAGTTTTCAATATAATATTATAAATAAAGTAACGTATGTTGTTATTCTGGCTATTATACTAGCTTTTATGCTCTAAAATAGGAAAATAAAGTTTTTTCACATTTTCATGATGATATAGTTAACACCTTGTCGCGCGATTTAAAAAAAACATTTATTTTTTTAAATTACCATATCTCATATCAACATCAAGTTAAATAGGTATTATAAAAGTGTCGTAACAAGCTTAGATATCATTATTAAAAAATTGTGTACAAGATTATTTTCCTTTTTTAGAGCATAAAATCTTATTTTAAAAACGTTTTTTTAGAATAATGACTGGAAAACACAGATACTAAAAATATTAGCTTAGTGAAATAAACACTCAGAGTAAGAGTGTGACACTCTTACAAATAAAAATGAGTTATACCACATTTATTCCACCCTTATACTAGGTATAGTTATACTTAGTATAAAACGAGAATAACTCTAGAATATTTTTTGACAAATAAACGAGGTTTATCTTCGGTATAGCTATTCTTCCGATCTATCAAAATTCACAATATGGCAACAGCGCAATCAAAGAGAAATGTACAAAAAAGTAACATACCTATTATCTGTGAAAGCTGTCAGTTTTTCGACCGGGCGACCGTTTTGTTGATTGGTTTCATTTCCATATTATTATACTTGTTTATACTTTCGTGTAAATAATTATATTAATTTGAAAATAGTTAAATTTCGATAAAGAACTTTGATTTATTTTAAAAATGCTGAATAAACCAATTTCGTCTCGGGCGGGGATCGAACCCGCGTCTCCAACGTACCGTATTGACGCTTTGACCACTTCGACCACCGAGCTCTTATCAGCTCCGACGAAATCTTTAACTGTATTGATCTCATTAATTTGGGGGAGGAGGGGTGGGGGGTGGAGATGGCTATGCTCGGAGTTTCTTTACGTGAACGATAAGTAATGATGAGATCCGTAAGAGACGCCGCGTTGGTAAGCCCCCCAAAAGGTGAACCGACGACCTGATGAAGGTCGCGGGAAGCCGCTGGATGCGAGAGGCGCAGGACCGATCGGTGTGGAGGTCCTTGGGGGAGGCCTATGTCCAACAGTGGGCGTCTGTTGGCTGAAATGATGATGATGATTGATCTCATTTGAACTTTGTTAATTTTTAACAGTGAATAAAGACTACTTTAGTGTATCCATTAACTATATTTAAATATTATAACCTCAAATGACCACAGCAAACAAGCACAAATCGAGTTATACTAGGTTTATACAAGGGTGAGGGCTGGTATAACTTCGGAATAACGTTTGTATCAATAGAAATGTCAATGTTATACTCAGTATAAGTTATTCTTGGTTTATTTGTAGACATTTTGCTTATTCTTAATTTATTCTCGAGTTTAACTTTATGCCACGTTTATTTGTAAGGCTGTCAAAGTACTAAAACTACTAACACGCACAAAGTACTGAGACTAAGGCTCGTATTAATAGTCGCATCTCAAGTGCAAGCTCGAACTTGAGCTGTTATTTTTGACAGATGTGCCATACATTAAACGTCAGAACTGCTACTCAAGATTGAGCTTTTACTTGAGATGCGACTATTAATACGAGCCTTAGTTATAAATAAAAATGAGGAAAATTGTCAGTGTTCAACAAATTAATTCACTAAGGTATTTTTATGTTTCAGATTTTTCAGGTTCAATGCTCTCGAGTGTATTTCATGGATTTATGTTATATTATTATTTATATATTCAAATGCAACAAAATACTGTTATATTAACTGCGCAACAAAATTCTTACCATTTGCAAAATTACAAAACATTTGAATAACTACGCTCTACCTCCAAAATAATCCAAGGTGAAATGCAAATAATATCATTAACCATGTATCAGGTGAAAAGCAAATGATCTTTATTTAATCCGTAATCATGCTAAAGTGGTTTTCAGAGAGGTGTTTTAGGCGTGTTATAATGTCCAATCTGGATAGGATTGCGAGTAAATTTTACGTCGAGTCCATTTCAGCTGTCCCCGACGATTTTTTATTATTGGCTGAACGAATTTAGTATCTGGGGAGATATAAAAGGAAATGAAGCTAAGCCCTTCGGAAATCTCAGAAATTGGTCTTTTTCTTAGAGTGCGTATGAGGACAATGGTGCGACTCGGATCCAATGAAACTGAGCTACTTTCTGTACTCTCGGGAACAGTTTTTACGATCGACTCTAAGATTTACGCTTCGCTGGCATATCGAATGCTTACATATTTTAACAGTCTGTAATGTGTTGTTCGTGAAAACAAAGAAATATTTGCTAAATATTTGTTGCGAGTGAATCTGGCTCTACGGAAATTCGACGGGAAGCGTTCGCAAAACAGCATTTCATTTTTTGTATAAATAACGTTGCTATAATCTTGAATGTTTAAAGCTCCACCGAAGCCACTTCCCGTCCCTCAGGCGTTCGGGCCTGTAAGTAAAAGTTGCAAACTAGATAATTTTAGTGAAATTCGTCTCCCGTGGACCTTGACACAGGTCGAGGCACGGTTATTAACGCAGGTATAAGTATGGTTGATCGCTCCCACGAGTGCCATTGCAGAAGTGCCTCCGAGGATGCGGCTGGCAATACAGCGGTGCTCCGGAATCCCTACAAAATATGGAATGCCTAAACAATAGATAATAATAATATGTAGGTGTACTTCCAACCAGCCGTTGTGAGTTAAGCTCTGAATATATCACCAGCGCAAATAACTCTGAAATTTTATGGCAAAAGCGTGATTGCTATTTTGTGGTTCCACGTGTTTCAGACATACCGGAGCTTTTGTAAAAGCTGCAGACCTTGCGGTTACTCTCAATTAGAAGCATTTAAAATGGACACATTTTTTTTCGTAATATATATGACTTTTGAACATATGAAATATTTTTTTTGTAATTTCGTTGAACTGGATCATCAATAACGCTAGCGCACGGCGTGGGCATGATTGACTTATATTTGTTATCTCATTTTAGATAACATAGATAATAGTGTAGTCTAAAAAGCATATAACCCATCTAATACTAAACCATAGCCTGAGCGAATTTGATTTGTCAGATTGATTTCTATTGCCTTATCACTAAAGTTATCAGTCACATCTGTTGTTGCCAAGGTGCATTGTCAGCTTCTCGGCAGGTACCTACATCGAACAAATGCAATCCCATTCACGCAGGAAGCAACATGAGTGCTGCCTGCATCATAAAGTAGTTTAATCTTAGCTGTCCGTGCGGTGCGGAGCGTGTAAGGAAGAATATGAGTAGCCCATAGCTCCCTTTTCTTCCAGTGGATGTGATATGACCGCCGAAGGAAATATACCACATTTACAGTTTTGCAAAGAGAGCAAACCCCTGTTCAATTCCTCCTCCACTTGCTTTTCCCAGCTTTGAGATATATATGGGCATAAGTGATGATGGAAGTGGTTCAATTAGGTTTTTCCGTGACCGCACGTTACATCATCTAGAAGTGACTACCTAGACAGGTGCGTTACATTCCAATGTCATTGAAATAACATCCGTTACATCCCATTAACATAAACCTTCTTTAACAATTTTAATAATAACACATGCATGTATTATTCATTGACGATTTTTATCCTTTGAAATGTAATATTTAACAAAATATCAGTTTGCAATGTATTCTAGATGGCGTATTTTTTAAATGCTGAAGTTTCTGGGTGAAATACGAAAACTCCATTCCCGGGCAACTAGTAACAAATTAGGGTGACATTAATGCGACGTTTTGGGTCCTGAATCCGTACCTTGGTCACATTATGCAACAAAGAACGTACAAAAGCAAATTTTCAAGATCCCAACTTAGGCTATTTCAACTCCGTGATGATAAAAGCTTAACACTCTTTTATGTTGGTACACAAGTTGGTTTGTCGTAAAACGTGACGTAAACAACGTTCTATTAAACAGTAAAATATAATTACGCATAGTAGAGGAGGAATTTTAATAATGTACAGTACAATTCTCTTCGGTTAATTTTAATGACATAGGTTTTTTATAAGTAATAGTAAATTGATTTATTTTAGCTATCATATCATATCACCATAACTTCTGACAACTAGAGTAAAAGTAGGTAGTTCCTCAGTTATTAAGAGGCTCAGATGGAGCTTGATTCCATCTTGTCCCATAGCGTTTTGTGATGAAGATCAAGAATTTTCCTACTGTGTGAAAAAAATATTATTTAGAAACGCAAAACTGTGGTGTAAAGGGTTCCGAATAACATTTTCGGAATCCAAGCCAACCTTGCCTGCTCGCGGTCCATGCTGCCAATTTTTTTTAAAACGTCGCCCCACACTAGGATTTTCTCCTGTGTCGTGGGTGCAGTTACAAACATACAATATCACATGCACTACGCCCAGACCGGAACAAATTTCTTTACGCGATACAAAATATTTCTCCCGTACGGGAATCGAAACCGCGATCCGTTGCGCAGTAGGCGATCACTCGACCTCTGCGTTAACCGTTGTAACGAGGTACTACTCGTACCTATTGTAGATATAGTAACTCGTTGCATTCCCGCCTAACCTGACTGCATTTCAAATCTTATGTCTTTGACATAATTTAATTTGTCTTTCCCGTCACTCAATAAATCACTTTAAAAAAACGCCAAAAGTCGTGAGTGCAAAATTACCACAAAAATTACTAATATTAATATATTTATCATAAATATCCCAAATATTATGATAGAAATCAAAATATAAAGTCTTCCTTGTTAACTTAGGCAATTATGTGTAAGTTTTTATTATCTTGGTAAGTTTTATATTACTATGTTTATTTTCCATAGTTCTACAATAGTTATTATATTTTTACAGAGTGCCTTTTCCTTTTATATTTGTAACAGTGGTAACAATACATAATCAGTGACAGAACATTGGTGCTTCATTTGGCTGACCTACTTCCCTAACCACTGCACCTGTGCGTCACCGCTGAACCTCACCCACCTCACCACGTTACACCGTGTCGCAATTAACGAACGAGGTCTGATGCTGGTCTGATGTTCCCCACCAGCACTCTGGGTCAGCGTCATAGGATTGATCCATATCCTCCTTTTTAGGGTAGCCCCATACCCACTGGGCGTATTATGCTTTTTTTTCAAGGGGAATGCGTGACCGCTCCATACCCGCTGTTGCCTAAACAACGAGCGTGTGTGGAACTCTCCCAGCAGAGTGCTAGGCGTATTATGCCTGATATGAGTCTGAAGTGAAAACGGCTGAGCGGAACGACATGTATTTTGGAAGAAATATAGTGATTTAATGAATCAATATATACTTTATTGCGCAAAGAAAATCAAAATAAATACTCATATGAGAAAGATAGGCGGCATTATTGCTAAAAAGCAATATCTGCCATTGAATCTTGTGACGTAATGTAAGATTTACATACAATAACCCAATTTTGCAAGCCAGACAGATGAACTACTAAATGCAACACAGTCTACCCAAACCTAGGAAAAGTGCAGTCCAGTATCTTTAAACTGATTGTTAGAAGCCTCAACTTGACTTTTTTTATGTATACTGTAGCCGATTCCTATATAATTTCAATAATCCGCTGTATTCGAGCCATAACCTAAATTCTCAGTAGGAAATGAGAGCCATATATTTCTCGCCATATTAGAAGCTGGCGCTCACCTATGTTAAAATATGGAACTCCGTGCCGCGAACACGCTCGGTTAATTGTAAAATTTAGAGTTTGATAACTTTACTCAACTTTTCGTCCGTTCACCTGTGTAAATTTTCCGCGACACGGCAAAACTTCTGACAGTTTGCCCACCTCGTCTCTGTGAGTGTAAATCAATACTAATCGGCTGAAACAAACTATAATGCACACCCTGAAAGTAGTTTGGTTGGAATTGGCTACTGAATCGAATTAAATTAACCTTCCGTGAACCACGTGGACAGAAGTTACGTCCTGCATCATGTGGGGTTTCCTGGATCCCATTATTACCTAATATTTTTATAGGTAGGTATATACCTATTTTAAATATTTACATTGTATTTATTATTATTATTTTTGGACTATTAGAGGATAAAAAAAATCAAATATAATCAATATTTTTAATATCTTTAGGCCATATAACAAAAATGGTACTTTTTTACTAACAAAAAAGAAACAGTCTTCTTAGGAACAGCTTTCTTAAGAAAACCTATCCACATAACTTCTTTTTTCCTCGATTTGAGGGCTTAATAAACTAGAAAACAAAACTAAAATGAAAATAAATATTTATATAAAAATAGTCATATTTCACCATACACTTACTACGTACAATATACGACTTGTCTTTTAACGACGTCCCGAACTACGTGGGGTTTATGAGACCCGGCCGCACTTTGCCGTCTTCTGTCCACTACTGCGCCTGCGACGCTGTGACTGAATCACTGTTGCTATACGGTTTGACAACGTCGCAACTCCAGCTACACGAGATTTCAAAATGTACGCGCAAAATTTGAAAAGGATATACACATTTTAGTTTGGCTGGGGTTTATTAGACCCCACGTGGTGCACGGAAGGTAAAGAAAATAATAATTTGAAAAACAAAATACTTATTCCAACATCCCAGCTTCAATGGAGACGCTGGAGCAAAGGGGAGACTTGTTTCTCATTGCGTGTTCTATCTATTCTTTAACGGAGAGTGCTTCGAGGAACTGCTTTCTTCACCTTTTTACCATCGCACCACACGCCACTGCAGTAGAGTTCATGCGTATCACCATTATCCCGTAATTTTAATGCGAACCAGACCCATACGAAGGATAACTATGGAAGTCGCAGCTAGCTGTAGATTTTAACAGTACCTACCTACTCTCGCAGATGTCAAAAAATAATTCCCCACTAATTTATGTAGGCGAAAGTAATTCTGTATGTTTTTTATGCTCATATGCCTAAACTGCTGAACCTATTTGTTATTGTTCCATTACTAATCGCTAAACCATTGTTGATGGCAGGGGACAAATGATGTCATTATAGCAATTATTTTTGGGTGATTAGCCTTAAATTACGTGCGAGGTGGAAAAGCACAGTGAATACCTGCGCGTATTAGGTACTAATCGCCATAGTTGAGTGTTGCTACATATAAAATTAAAACCAGAAAATGTCAATGTTGCCAGCAACATGCTGCGGTCCTGGAAAGGAAAAATGATATTACCGACATTAGTTTGGTACCTAAAATCAAAAAGTCACATTTTTTTTCTTATATTGCAAAATATTCACAAGATTACCTTTGTAATTAAGTATTTTTAAATATACCTGAAAAGCTCCTAGTTACATTTAACAACAAAACACAAAGTTCGTTGACATTAAGACATCACCATCCACTAGCACCCCGAGCTAAAATCAAACACGGTAGCCCCCATTGGCTCTACGCACGGCGACACCGCTCGAGTGACGCTCATTGTTACCGATATTCAATTATACAAAGCTTATAGAAATCCAGATTGATTCGGCTTGCGTTCGTTTGGAGGCGTGGATACAGCGACCAAATGGTGCAGGGACATCGATCAGCACAGTTAGCCCCGAAATTTGGCAGCTGCGGGGCGAGTGAGATGCGGCACTAATCTGATTTACTTGCTCATGCCACAGTAAAAGTAGAGAAGTTTGTTTATTTTGAGGTCGTGCGAGCAAAACAGTTTATAAATTCCATCAACGGGCGACTACCCTTTTAGTTAAGCAGCAAGCAAAGCATGGACGCTTAGACGGCGCAAACTCGACTGGCTTACTTCGACATTAGGTACTCGTCTTAAAGAACAATTTCAATTAAACATGTTTCTAGCTTGTTGTATACAATTAAAATTGAAGCAATAAATTACTTGTGTGGTCTAACTAAAAAAATTGAACATATTTTGTTTCAAAACTTTTCTCAGTGCAAACAATCTATTTTTACGATATCTGCCTAAAAATTACCTGTTACATAATAAATAAAGTCATTTATTCCCAAATTGACTCGCATTACCTATTGTCCTAGTCAAATATTAACCCTTACCAACGTGCTCGCAAATCTAAATTGTTCTCCTCAGAGTAATGCAACCTATAGCAAGAATGTGTCGCCAGTATAATGAGCTTTTCATGGGCTGTGCAGACATTGATAATTATAATATTCACTGCAGTTTTCATAAACTTATATTATTGAATTATGTTTATTGTTAGAACAATTGAATATTGTTGAGTAATTAAAAATTATAAATGAAGTCAGTATAACTTCATTTGCGTAATTTTTATCATCCAGTATTTTTTAAAGTATTTATATTCTATTAATATTCACTTTTTCGTAGTTGTAATTTTTGTTAACAATCCTTTGCTGCACATTGATGGCTTAAGTATAATGTACATACTTTGGGTTTCTACCTTGTTTTCAGGGTTCAATGTATTTTTTACTCAAATGGCAGTAGCCTGTTTTGAAAATCGCAATAAATGAAGGTAAACGGATACTGACAATTCTTGAAATTCAATTGTTGCGCATAATTAATTGCGTTTCTCCTGTATGTATACAAAAATGTGCGACTTGTTGACACCGGTTTTGAAGCCGCGCAGGGTGTGGCAAACAACTTACTTGTTTTCTTTTACTATGCTCATGCCTACGCGTACTACTACAGCGGCGTGTTAATGAAACAGTTCCACTGGGAAAATTGAATTGTTGTTATAACCATAACACTAACAGCAGTCACCGATGCCCCTGTGACTTTCAATTACGATAATTAATAAGTAATTCGTTTTCGTCATCTCATAATCCATTAGAAATAGTTGTTAAGTGGTATGTAAATTGTGTCGTTACTCATTTAAGGGGAAAAGATCTGAATAATATCATATTATATGAGACTCAAGACCTTCATCTGATTGTGAACGCATCCTACTAATAAACTGACGATGTACGGGAACTATTCAACCCGCACTAGGCCAGCGTGTGTTTCATACGAGTATCTCCCTTTTAAGCGCAGCAGGGAAAGTGAGGTTATTGTGACTGGGATGAAGATGTGTTAATGGCATTGTATATGGTGTCGTAGAGGCAGGGGGCACATAGATCTACTATCTGTCCGGTAGTAGGTAACTGAGTGCACGGGCATGCGATCCCGCCTTCCCCGAGCTACTATTGTTCACAACCCTTTTCCTGTGACTATAGTATCCCGTCCCTCCCATCCCAACCTTCCTTTACCATTCCATAATATCCATCCCTACATGCGGTTCCTTTCCGCTCATCACACAAAGTCTGTCTAGGCGATGAAGGCAACACAACGCAGATATGCAACGTGATTTGGCGGACTCGGCGGGTCAGCAAGGCAAGGTGGATGGCCTAGGGCGGGGGTGGAGGGCATATAGTCACCGTCGGCCAGACACAGCATCTGACCCCTTCTTCAATCGTAGCGGTTTTCCGTTCCACTGATCCAAGGAGAGGAAGGACGAGTGTTTGCGCCTGAGTTTGCGCGAACGCTTGCGCACCTTAATATATCCATAATTGACTCCGATTGCGCGAAAGTCCTGTGGCGATGGGTAGAAGTGGAGAGGTCTAACCTGATGCAAGCTAGGCTTTGTTTGATACCTGCACACAGGCGGTCTCGGGGGTGTAAGTACACGCCGTGGTCGTTTCTGCACTGCACGTTTGGGGCGACAGTGCGGGTTCGGCAGCACCCGGGATGACAAAGCAGCCCTGTTTAGGGAGGCACTGCTTTCCCCGCTCAGCCGGGGAGGCGGCTAGAAAAGGTGCCCTAAACAAATGCTCGTCCCAACTTGGTAGATGGTAGTAACCGCGGCTGCCATCGCATCACTTAAATCGTGCTCGACGCAATTTCAATAGAATCATGAGAACATCTATAATGACTTTTGGCGCGTGGAACGTGAGGACGCTTCTTGATCGTGATGGCAACGCCTGCCCTGAACGCAAGACCGCCATAGTAGCTCGGGAACTTCATCGCTACGACGTGGATGTGGCTGCTCTCAGCGAAACACATTTTGCTGACGAAGAAGAGCTGGTGGAAGTAGGTGGCAGATACACTTTCTTTTGGAAAGGTACCGCTGCTTCCGAAAGTCGCAAATCAGGTGTAGGCTTCGCTATCAGGAATCACTTAGTAAAGCGACTACAGGAGTACCCTGTACATATCTCGGATCGCATTACCACACTGCTCCTCCACCTGGACAAAGACAACTACCTTAATATCATCAGTGTCTATGCTCCAACGCTAGACAAGTCTGATGATATCAAGGATAGATTCTACGAGGAACTCACGCTTTGCCTAGACAGAATAAACGCCAAAGAGCAGGTGTTATTGCTGGGCGATTTCAATGCCAGGGTTGGTCGGGACTATGAGGCTTGGCCTGGAGTTCTGGGTAGACATGGAGTAGGCAATATGAATAGCAATGGTCAGTTGTTGCTCAGTATTTGTGCTCAATACGATCTGGCAATTACAAACACTATGTTTAGACTTGCTGCCAAGTACAAGACAACATGGATGCACCCAAGATCTAAGCACTGGCATTTGATTGACTACGCTATTGTCAGGCAAAGTGATTTCAGCCAAGTGCAAATCACACGCGTTATGCGAGGTGCGCACTGTTGGTCTGACCACCGGCTTATTGTCACTAAGCTGCGACTCCGCCTTCGTCGCCCGACTAGATCTTCGACAAAAAAGCTTGCGTCTTTAAACGTGGATAAGCTAAAAGATCCTGAGGTGAGGAAGAGATACGCTGAAGCCTTGTCTGAAAAGCTGTCGACAGCTGATGAGGTAGGTATGACGTTGGTGCTGCTTGGAGAACTTTGTCATCTCATATCATGGAAACTGCTTCAACTGCACTAGGCAAGAAATACCGTCGCAATGAGGACTGGTTTGATGGAAATGATGAAGTTCTGCGAGCAGCGCACGCCAAACATCGAGACCTCCTGCGACATCATAGAAGGCGAAGAGGAAGCGTTGCGGTAGTCAAGGCTAGTGACCAGGAATTGCGTAAGCTGTCTCGACATATTAAAGACAAGTAGTGGCAGGACAAAGCTAGTCAGTGGCTCAGTGACACAAACCAGGTCGGAGAGTTCTACAGCGAGGTACGTAAGCTGATTGGTACATCCTTTTTTTTTTTTTTTTTTTTCGAGGGGAATGCGTGACCGCACCATACTCGCCGTTGGCTAGACGGCGAGCGTGTGTGGGGCTCTCCTGGCAGAGTGCCAGGCCTACCCACTAAACCCCCCGGTGTTCTTCCTGCCCTTATGGACGCGCGTGGTAGGGTCCACACTGCGACTACCACTACCAACGCGCCCGGGCTAGCCCGACCTGGCTGGTCGAGCTACACCAGGGCAATCCCCAGACGGAGGGCCTTACGGCGGCGTACACGGGGCCAACCGTGCACGCAGGCCTCAACGGCAGGGTCATTAGACGGGCATTGCTTGCGCGAATGCCCGCCTTCGCCTGCCTGTCCGTCTGCGGCGGATGGGAGCGGCTTGAGGATAATTCTCCCGCTCCCTCTCCGCGGCCTCCTTCTGCGAGATGACGTCCTCGCAGAAGGAGGCGACAGCCCCCCATTCCGCCTCGCCGCGGAACATGGCCACGACTATGCTCGGCAGCGAGAGGTCTCCGCCTCCCAGCGCAGCGTGAAGTTCGCTGCGCTGGCGTCGCCAGGCCGGGCACACCAACAATGTGTGCTCGGCAGTATCGTCGGGAGCGTCGCAGTGATGGCACTGCGGCGTTTCCTCCCGACGCGCGACCCGATGCAGGTAGTGACCGAAACAACCATGTCCGGTCAATACCTGCACCATGCGGAACGAGAGACTGCCCTGCCGGCGCCCTACCCACTCCTCCAACACCGGACGTATCGCTTCGATCGTCTGGTGGCCGGCAGCTGGGAAGGCGAGTGCCTCACCCCATTGACGCAGAGCCTCCCTCTGCGCTTGGGTACGAACCCGCTCCACTTCCTCGGGAGCGGATCGTCCCCCCCGTTCTCCAACGGCAACCCGATATCGATACACCTCTGCATGTATGCGTGCATCGACATCCCATGGCGTTTGGCCCGCAAGAACGCAGGCCGCGCCGTGGCTGACCGTGCGATAAGCTTGCACGGCCCGGGTTGCTATGACCCTCTGCGGACGTCGCAAGAGGGCCACCGTTCGGGGGGAGAGGCACTGCGCCCATACCGGGGCTCCGTAGAGTGCCATCGACCGTATCACCCCGTGATACAGTCGACGGCACGCCGATCCTGGCCCTCCTACATTAGGGAGGACCCGTCCGAGTGCGGCTGCGGCGGCACATAGCCGTGGAGTGAGGAGTTTGAAGTGCTCTTCAAAGCTCCATCGGGGATCCAAAACCAGGCCGAGGTACTTAAGTTGTGCCTCGACTGGTATGCGGACCCCGGACTCGAAGCCCCGGTGGGATCCTGCGACGAGAGGCGTGGAACATCATAGCCCTCGTTTTATCGAGGGCGACGTCCAGGCCCAGGAGGCGGATGCGTCGAACGACATGTGAAGCGCCGACCGACGCAAGGTGGGCCGCCTCCTCCCCCGTTTTTGCTCTCGCCGCGACAAGCGTTTCATCGGCGAAGCAGACGACCTCCATTCGTGGAAGGAGGTCGCCTCGCAGGACCCAGTTGTACCCCAGGTTCCATAGTAGAGGACCTAGTACGGAACCCTGGGGCACACCTGCCGCCATTGCCCACGTATGGACGCACCCATCCGGCCCCTCGTAGAGGATGGACCTGCCTTGCAGATAGTCCTCCACGAGGGCGCGGAGGTACGGAGGCACCCGGTGGAAGCGGAGTGCCTCCTTTATGCACTCGTGGGGCAGGCTGTTGAAAGCATTGCGGATGTCAAGAGACACCGCAACAACAGTCTCCCCACGAACTGTGGCCCCCTCAGTCCACCCCTTGAGGAGGGCCACTGCATCCATCGTGGATCGGCCGGTGCGGAAGCCGAACTGGTTATTTGCTAAATCCGGCCCCCGGTCCTCTAGGTGCTCGACGATGCGGGAAGCGAGAATCTTCTCGAAAAACTTCCCGGCCTCGTCGAGCAGTACCACCGGCCGATACCCAGTCGGGGAATCCGCGGGGCGGTTCTCCTTCCTTAACAGGCAGAACCTGCCCGCTTTCCACCGACTGGGGAAGCGGCCCGAGGCGATGCATAGGTCAAGCACCGCTCGGAACCGCTCCTCGAGGTGTCCCAGGGCGAGAGCCAGAACCCTGCTTGGGACACCGTCTGGTCCCGGCGCCTTCTTTTTGCGCCGGAGCCGTTCCCTCACCGTGTCAAATTCCACGTTTGACACGGGAGGGATAGCGACAGCCACTTCCTCTGGAGAAGCATCCGGGGGGACCATTCTGGGGGGCTGGAACGGACCGGGATCGGGGAACAGAGTCCTCAGCACCCGGTCCAGCAGCCCGCTGTCCATAGCGGAGGTAGAGGGAGCAGAAGCTTTAAATTTCCCCCTCACCACCCGGTACGGACGCCCCCACGGATCGTCGTCCAGGAGCCGTATAAACTGCTCTCTGGACTCCTCCTTGGCCCTGCAGATTTCGTTTCCCAGGGCCTTCTTGGCTGCCGCATACACCCGACGAAGTTCAGCTTCCTCGTTGGGTGTAGTTCCGGCGCGCCTACGACAGCGCACGTAGGCGCGCCTGGCCCTCATACTGGTGGTACGCAGGTCCGCAATCTCCTGCGTCCACCAGTACACCTGCCCCCTTTCGGGGCAAGCCGAAGCCGGGGCTTGGCAGACGACCTTCATGTCATCTGCGAAGAGCTCCGCCATGCCGTCGACATCCCCGGCAAGGTGGGGCGGCACTTCTGCCCACGCCCGCACCATCGCCGCCTCCTCCGCTACATCCGGGCGGAGCTTGGTGAGCGCCCATCGAGGGAAGGCGCTGACCGCGGAGCCCCTGCGGTTTGGGGCCCCTTGAGATGCCGTGGAGACCTCGTAGCGGACATACAGGTGGTCCGACAAGGTCTCCACATCCCCCTCCACTCGCCAGTCGTTGATTCGGCGAGCAAGGGAGGGGGTAGCGAAGGACACGTCCACCACCGACGTGCCCTGCACTCGGACGCAGGTAGGGGTGGAGCCCCTATTCAAAACCTGGAGCCCTAGGGACAGGACCCAGGACTCCAAATCTCCACCCCTCGGACTGGTTCTGGAGGACCCCCATGCAGTAGACCATGCATTGAGGTCCCCCGCGATCAGCACAGGCGTTGGGGCCGTCCTCCGAACGACCCCTTCTAACACAGCCAGGAAGACCGCGAAGTCCGCCCGGCTGCGATTGGGGGAGAAGTAGGTCGACACGACCAACATTCCCCCCCACATGGCGGCCACGTAGCCAGTACCCCTCTCTCTTAAATTGAGAGAGGGGGCTGTGCCACGCGCCACCCGCATTAAGGCGGCGGAACCATCCGCCGCCACCAACAAGTTGGGCGACTGTGGCGGAACGTAATACGGTTCCGACACAATCGCTAACTCCACACCCCACTGCGTCGCCCACAAGAGGTCCTGTGCCGCGGCGCAGTGGTTAATATTCACCTGGAGGAGCTTTATGGGACCACTAGGCATTGGAGGTCTGCATTTGCTCCTCCTGGGCCACAGCGGCGGCCGGTGCTGGCGATAGTGTCAGTGGTACCGGGCTCTTTGGGGCCACGGTCACCTTCACCGGGGCCAGACGGCCCCTGACCTGCGGGGGGTTGCAATTCATACCCCCCATCCTGTGGCTGGCCGGCCTCTTGGCGTCTGCACAGACGGCGCAATTTAGCGCCGCTGTGCAGTCCACCGCCTTATGCCCATCGGAACCGCAGCGAAAACAGAGTCCACTGCGGTCCTTGGCGGAGGGGCACCGCTGTATGGGGTGCCCCATGCTCAGAAGTTGGATGGAGGCAGAACTCCATCCAACCTCCAGCCGTCCGGCATCAGCCAAGCGCTTCGCCGCCTCGACGGGCACCGAGGCGAAGGCCGCCCCGACACCCCGCACCCCCGTATGCACACGGCCCACCTTTATGTGGTGGAGGCCACCGGCCTGTGCTAAGACCTGACCCAGCTCTTCGGCGGACACCGAGTCATCGAGGCCGATGACCCGGATGTCCGCCGTTTTGACGGGACGCGTAACTTTCGCTGCGTCTCCAAGAGCTTCACCCAGCTTCTCCGCCAGTGAATCAGCTTGGGACGGGGATGTCTCCTTTGGGAGCTCGATCATTCGAGCCCCTGTTATCCCCGTCCGAAATTTGGCGGGCCCGATCCCGAGGGCGCCAAGACTAACAGAGGCTTTAGCCTTAGCAATGGCCTCACTATAAGTGAGGCTATTGGCCACCACCTCTGGTTTAAGAGCCACCACCACCGCCAGGGAGCGTGGCGCCTTAGGCAGCTTCGGCGCCCCTTGCGTCGCGGTGGCCCCGGAGGCTCCGGCCTTCTTGGGCAACTCCCCGTCGGTTGCTAGCTTCTTGCGACCTCGCCGCACAACCACGGACCATGAGCCCTCAGTCGGTGCCGTGACCTCTACCGAGGACTGGACTGCCGCAGGTGTTGGGACCGCAGTCCTCCTCTTGACCACTCTTGCCGCTTTTGGCATATTAGCCGGCGGGGCAAGAGTGGTATTGCCAGCCACAGTGTTAGCTGGCCGGTGCTGTTGGTGAGGCTGCGGCTGCGGCTGCCCCGCTCGATCCGCTGCCAGCGGCGGCCTCCGAACCTGAGCCGGCATTAGTCGCCCGTCTACCTCGAGGCCCTCCAGGCGGGCCGAAACCATAAAACCCACCTGGGCTAATAGCTCCCGCTGCATAAACTCGATGCTCTCCAGAAACTCCGCTCTGGAGAGTGCCTCAGCGGGGGCGGCCTTAGCTGATTGGGCCTCAGCCGACTGGGCCTCCGGCAGTATCACTTGTGGGAGCTCTACCTCCATTTCGTCGTCGGAGGCTATGACCTCAGACTCAACGTTTTCCATGACCGCGGCCACGGCCACTGCGCTACGGCCCTTTGGGCGTTCCGTCTCCCGCTCCGAGAATGCCCGACGAAGGGCCTTAATTTCCCCCTGCATGACGTCAAGCTGACCCCGGAGACGCTTGTTGTCGGCTTGAAGCCGACGCATCTCCTCCAAGGTCTTCCTGGACGCCAGAGTCCTTACAATGTCAAGGAGCGTGTCAGAGGCGTCCTTTATCTCTTTCCCGCAAGTCCCTTTCAAGTTACGGGACTTGTGTGCCACCCCCGACAGCACCTTCGCGCTTTCTTCGGCCCTGATAAATAGGAGCTCATCGGTGGGCTCAGGGGAGCGCTTCCCCTTGCCCTTCCCCTTTTTGGGGGGGGCTGCCATGCTCTCCGGCTCCTCGTCACACTCCGACTCGGAGTCGGTATCAACCTCCGGCTGCTGGAGCTCCCGTCTAGCTTGGGAGAGTCCTACGCCGTGCAACAAGCCTCCCCTCCCCCTACGAGTTCGGGGAACCTTCGGGGCATACGGTGCCGTCACCTCCTCCGCCTCGGTTGTTGCTTCCAGGTCCGTTACCAACGGATCCTGGAAGAAGCGACCCAAGTTTGACCGCTTCCTCGCAACAACCTGCTTCAGCCGCTCAATCTCCCTATATTCAGGGCGACTTTCAGTTACGCTGTCTATGCTTCAGCGGGGCGCCCCCCCACCTACCTTCTTCAGCGACGACACGGGGGAAACCACCCCGGTTATTGCTTTTACCGCATCACGTTTGACCGGTGCGCGGTTTTTCAAATTTCCGGATTCCCCCGAGAGCACAAGATTATTCGGGTCCCTAATGGGACCTCCCTCACCTGCGGTATCCGTCTCGGACATCACGTCCGAGTCGGACATATCTCAGTTGTGGGCCCAGCCCAGCAGGGAGTATGTTGGCGAAATCACCCTAAAAACCGCTTTCGCCACACAAAAAGAAAACGAGTAAAAAAGAAAAAAAAATTTACCCCGACGCCTTCCTCCTTGTTAGAGCAGCTCAAGCTAAATAAGGAGATCGTCGAAACAAAATGTTGATTTTCACACCCAGAAATACATAACCTACGCTATTCTAAACCTATGCTATAATCTAAATCTATCTAAAAAACAGCTAATTCAAAATAAAAACAACAAAGATCCTATTCTAAATGCGGATTTTTGGACCCAAAAGAGTGCCACCTACAGCACCGAGGGGATGTAGGGAAGCCCAATTTTCGGATCAAAAATTCCCTAACACGAAATTTGACCCACTTGCAGAGCCACTAGGACTTAGCAAGTGGTACCAAAGGACGCGTCTTGAGGAGATATACAAAGTTGCGGAAGACTCGGAAGTCGTGCAACTCGTATATCCCGAGATATTAGAAAAAAAATAAAACCAAAATAAAAAGACGCACTTACGCAAAATGAAAAACGGAAAAACAAGATTAAAAAATACAAACCTAAAATCAGGCCTAATGCCGTATAGACCTAAAGATGTAGGAAAAAATCTAAATGTTTTTACTACGAAGAAAATAAAGAAAACCTTAAAAACAAAAAAGTTATCAAGGAAAAACAAAAAATTGCTATTTCGACTTTCAGGGGTCGAAAAAACAGAAAAACGTAACTTAAAAATAGCAAATATAAACTTAAAAATCTACAAACGAACCAAAAGATAAATAAATAAACGACAGAATTTAGGATAAAACAACCAAAATAAACAAGCAAGAACAAACAAAGATATAGCAAGAAAACTGAAAATTTGCAGCAAATTGCTATTACAAATTTCAGGCGTTCCGTACTGGAGTGGACGCGGGTGAACACTGGCACGTCCGGCACGGAACTCTGATTGGTACATCCTACCATGCAAAGGTTTCTTTAAGGTCTTTAGACGGTCGGAACCTTTTGATGAGCAAGGAGGATATACTTAAGCGCTGGGCAGAACATTTTAATACCCTGCTTAATGTGGATCGATCAGCTGGTCTGCAAGGTATCAGTTTAATGCCTCAACTCCCTGTTGCTATTGAGTTAGATGAGCCTCTCTTGCATGACGAGGTTGTTACTGCCATCAGACAGCAACAAAACAAACGGGCGGCTGGCATCGACCTTATACCGGGAGAGCTGATAAAATACGGCGGAGAGGAGTTGTATACGTTGATATGGGAACTGTTTGTTCGTATGTGGGAGGAAGAGCGCGTTCCGGATACCTTTCAAGTTTCGCGCATAAGTGCTCTCTATAAGAACAAGGGTGACTGGTCTGACTGCAACTCCTACCGCGGTATTTCGCTCCTATCGGCTCCTGGAAAGGTATTTGCTAGAGTTCTACTAAACCGCCTACAGGACTTGTCTGAAAAGATTCTGCCTGAAACCCAGTTTGGCTTCCGACCTGACCGAGGCACATGCGAAGCGATCTTCTCTGTGCGGCAATTACAAGAAAAGTGCAGAGAACAGGGACGTCAGCTTTGTTGACCTGGAGAAGGCTTTCGACAGCGTGCCTCGTGAAGCTCTCTGGATGGTGCTAGGAAAGCTGGGATGCACGGAAAGGTTTGTGAGGCTTCTTAGACTCCTGCATGACGACATGCAATGCTGCGTCGCCGTAGACTGTGAACAGACAAACTTTTTTCCCGTTACCTGTGGGGTAAAGCAAGGTTGCGTCTTAGCACCTACTCTGTTTGCCTTATACTTTGCGGTGGTAGTTAAAGAAGTCTCACAGGGAGTGCGCATCCGCTTCCGCACGGACGGCAGTCTTTTCAATTTGGCTCGACTTAAGGCTCGCACCAAAGTCTCATATGCACTGATCACTGAGATCATGTACGCTGATGACTTGTGCTTCTTGGCAGAATCCCCAGACGGCCTGCAACAGCTGATGTCCGTTTTCCACCAAGCATACTGTAAGTTCGGCCTGAAGATCAGTGTCAATAAGACGGAGGTGATGTCCCTAGACATTCACGGTCACGAGACACTGACCATTAAGCTTGGTGAGAATGTGCTGAAGTAGGTAAATAAATTTCGCTATCTGGGGAATACTGTAACATCTAAGTGTGACCTTGATGCTGAGATCCACAGCCACCTCGGTGCTGCAGCTGCAGCATTTGACAAGCTGTGTTCCAAGGTTTTCCGCTCACATGACCTTAAGTTAGCCACTAAGATTTCAGTTTATATGGCAATTGTGCTGCCAAACCTCTTGTACTCCTCCGAGACGTGGTGTGTGTACCGCCGCCACATACGCACTCTGGATCGTTTCCACCTTAAATGCCTCCGTACCGTCATGAAAATCAGATGGTCCGATAGAGTGCGAAATACCGAAGTTCTGCGACGAGCCCATGTTGGTGGCATTGAGGCCTATTTAATGCGTCGGCAGCTTCAGTGGTGCGGTCACGTATCACGTATGGTAGAGAATACAGTGGCGAGGCGCATATTCTACTCTGAACTGGAGGAGGGCAAGCGAAAGCAGGGCGGACAACTCCTCTGGTTCAAGGATGTCCAAAAACGACATATGAAAAGATGCAATATAGAGACCTCTCAATGGGAGCGTCTGGCAGCACAGCGGCCAGAATGGCGCAGGTTGGTAAACAGCAAAGTTCGCGAGTTCGAGGATCAGCGTAAAACTAACCTTGATACCAAACGCGACCAGCACCAAGGCTCGCCCACCTGCTGCCATAACATACCGTTACGAAAACGGCGTACTTACGTGCCCGCAATGTGCACGGAGTTTCGCCGCGAAGATAGGCTACATAAGTCATATTCGGGCGCATGAGCGCCAAATAACCGGCTAGGAGTCGAAGTGGTCGCCATGACCGAAACCGGTCGGACTAATCATCATCATATGGTGTCGTTAGGTTGGGAGATGTTGCTAAATTATAGGATTTAAAATATTTTTCAGTGGACATCAAACAGATAGAACTGCTAATTTTGTTTAAGCGCTCTAATACCGGGCGCCTGCACTATGTGGCGATCCTCGTAGCGCTCCAGGATCCCTTAGATGGGGGTTTTGGGGATCCTCGTGTAGAAACGCCGTTTACTTCTAATTCAATACTTTGTTATAACGCGAGAATGCATGTACTGTTAACCGTTACCCTGTTAACTCTTCTATCAAAATGAATGTCGTCCGAATCTAACTCTCAGCATATTCAAGTGTTCTCGTTTTAAATCCTTGGCGTGAATGCCATAAAGTAAGCGCGACCTGGCAAGGAGTCGCCACAGGAAACACTGTCATACTCGTATCATACTAACAGCCGGTTGCACCAAAAATTCATTTTACGAACGCGTAAAAAGTAACATAAAAAGTAAACGTATATCGTAAAAAGATGTTGGTGGAAATTGGAAATAAGATCTACAGTTAAATTATTTGAAAAAACCGGCCAAGTGTCAATCGGATTCGTGCACTAAGGGCTCTGTTCAAACTTATCTTAGTATTTGTTCCTAACTACTTACATATTTAGGGGTTTCAGATTATCCTTAATATGTGCTATAAGACATTGCTCCTTGCCAAATTGCATGATTCTAGATCAACGTGAAGTATTCTATAGGTTTTGATTCCCTTGTGAAATTGCAAATCCATTTTCTCAGAAACTCATAGATGCAACAATAACGCTTTTTCACAGACAAGCTAAACAGCAAGTTCACACTTCATACAGATTACTTAAATGGGACAAACCTAGAACTGGAACAGTTTTTGTACGCAGGTCAAGTAAAGTAAGGTTCATGGGTCCTCATCTTTACACTAAAATATATAACACTTCCAGACATAATAGACTTAACTAGAGCAGGCTGCAGACTGACTGTATATAAATGGTTAAAAGAACTAAAATGAAACGAAAAGTCTTCTACAAACACTAAAATAAATGCAGATCTTCAATATTAAATAGAAATTAACATTATTTATTCGACTACCTTTATGTATCATCTTGTGCTGTACTTAATTTATAATCTTTACAATAAAAAGAGAAAGATATATACAACAGGTACATTTCCGGATAAAAATATATATAACACACACAAACACCACACACACATGCACATAAACACACACACACACGCTCACACAACACCACACACACACAAATACGCAAACGCCTTCTCGTATGTACTTATATGTAACATAAATGGGAATACTGGTATTCACGACACAGGGAATCCCAATGTGAAGTCCAAAGTGCTTAATCTCTAGTCATATGTTTTTAGAACAGTTTTTATTTTATTTTTATTTATTTTACATCCAACTTAAATGTACGTCAAATTCTTGGGCCTACGGTCTCTTTGGGCTGTGAAAAAATTAAACTTGTAAATCAACGCGATGGCACAACTCTCTTTTTTTTGTTCCCGCAAATCTCTTTACAAGCACGGCTCGAATAATCTTGAAATTGATCGAGAAAATGTGTTATTAAATGAGATTATTTACTTTCGATTGTACCTAAGCTACCCATTCCGATATAACCGTCTGATTATATCCAACCCCACGTTGAAATAGTCCGACCAGGGGCCTTACCATGATCGCTTATAGCAAGGTTAAAACATTATTAAAACAGAGACACCGCTCTTGCTGCGTATAGCGCCATCCCGCTCTAAGCGCCTTTTTAATATTGTTTTGGGCGATCATGGTTAGGGGGCTGGAGTTTGTTATTCTGTTCGCTAATGCTTTCACCGGCTGTCAAACTAACATCGAAATGTTCTTAACGTTTTCTCTTTGCTTAATAAAACATGCGACGAACAGAAAAGTAAATTATCGATGTTTTGAAAGTATAGTAGCTGTCTCTCAATATAAAATATCACCATCGTCATCGTCATCATCATTTCCGCCAAGAGACGCCCACTGCTGGACATAGGCCTCCCCCAGGAATCTCCAAACTGATCGGTCCTGCGCCTATTAAATATAGCTGTTTAAAACATTTTGCAAAGGTATCATAACTTTTTAATCTTGAAATAAGGGATTTTGCTACCTTGACTATTATTCAATCGTGTCGTGGTGCTATTTTAACAAGATCGGTGCTATTTCAACAATACCGGTATTATTTCATCGGGCAAAAACAAGTAATCTTAATGGTTAGCGATTACCGCAGCACATGGACACTTGCAACACGTGGGCTATCACTTGTGCGTAGCCGACTCATTAAAAGATCGACCCTTCTTTGAAAAACCCCATTCTACATATAGTCCCTAGAGAGTTCATGCCACATCCTGAGCGTGCGCGGAAATGAATTCCTTCAAATGCGTGCAGTTTTTGGCGATATACGCATAATTATGCTCTCTGAGGTCCTAATAATCAATACAGTAACGCGTTGATAGAAAAATAGTGACCAATGTTCTAACTAACTATTGTTCTAACTTATTACATTATTAAAGTATTCTGACAGCGTAAACATTGCAGAATTAGGTGTCACAGGCTCACAGGTAACGTTTTATTACATATAAAAATAGGCATTAATAATATATTAGCTACTTTACTAAAATAAAAAGATTTTAGTTTGTATGTACAAAATAAGTGTATGTAGCTTTTGCTATGAAAAATGGCTCTATGAAAGGAAATTCTCGGTGTATCATTATTAAAACATTTTGTTTTTTGCCGAAAGATATACCCACCACAGTCCAATTATAAACGTTTAGTACCGTGGGTAGATTCCAAGACACCTAACCTATGTAATAATCGCCATTGTTAGAGCAGAGATATAGGTCTATTTAGCGAGCACGTAGACAGTGCAATACACAAGTAGAGGGGCTTTCGTGCAGTTGAACTCTCATTAGGTGGTGCCTAATGACGCGTCAGCTTGTTAGTGCACGACCCTACAGCATGCGTTGAATAAACCATAGTGGTTAAAGAACAATTTGTAGGGGTGCTTGTTTTTATTACGCTTTCCTACATTCATGTTTATGTATCTGGATATGTTACTGGTATCTTTTCAAAGTGGAACTTTTTTACATCGCCTCATATTTTTTCGTCTATCTATCGTATGTCGCATTACACAAAAACATGATATCTTTATACAGGCTTAATTATGCACCTGCAACCTCGCAGGATTAAATAGCTCATCATTTTGATAAGTCTTTGTTTTCACACTCATTTACGTATAAGCGACGACGAAAGACGTCACTACGCTCGCGCGCTGTCCCAAGTAATTCTGGTGATGCGCGTAGAGTTACAAACATTCTAGAAGTATATTAAGTTAATGTTTATTTTTGTATGAAAGTAAAATCTAACGAATTATCAAAAGTCGTAGAACAAACGTTGTTGTTTATGATGTTAGCTATCTAATCCTGCGAGGTTGCAGGTGCATTAAAATTGACCCTGTATAGGTCAGAATTGGTCTATGTATTAGCACATAATAGATAATCGCGTCGTAGATCTGCGACTTTAAATTTGTGTGATAGTGGTTTGATCCTGGTGTAAAGTGTTAGTTATTTCATTAATTTGTTTTTTTTTATTATTTTGTTTTTTACTGTTTATTTTATTAATTTATTTTGTTATTAATAATTGTTTTTGATTTTTTTTTTCAGAAGGAAAAACTTTAAGTTAAGAGTAAAAACCTGATTTTAAATACCCCCTAATCGAATAATTTTTAGATAAATGGCTACGATCCGAAAAAAGTGGCACTTGATTTTTATTTTATGACTAAAGTTTTGTAATGTGGTGGTGGATTGTGGAGTGGAGTGGATAGGTAGGTCGTAATTAATGCTCCAATGTTCCATCAGTGATTCTATTTTTACGGTACCAATATTCAAATAAAAAAGCACTCTGTAACAAATATGGTACTAACTATTGTAAAAACTTTTGAATAATATCAAGATAATATAAAAACTTGCACGTAAGTGCCTAAATTTCTTTGGAATATGTGTTTTAATTAAGTGTATGGATGATTCTAGGCACAATCTTAAAAGAATTATGAATCTCTCATAGCATTAAAATTGTAAATTACTAAAAATAAATAAAACTAATGCTCTGGGAAGATTAATGTCGAGATTATTATTTTTGTGTTGAGCTTAGCTTTGCCAAATAATAACTCTAAATATTAAAATAAAGCAAAATGTGGTTTATAAATAGGGAAAATAAGTATGTCTGAAAACTCAACGGCGGCGGCGATTGTTTTCTTTGGACATTTTCATTTCAATTGGTTATTTTTTTAAGCAGAACTTTTATTAATGGGTTTTAAATGCACCTTTAACCTTTAAGTATGGACGTGTAGCCTCACAGGCTCCGGGTGAATGTTAGTTTCTAAGTTTTGTGTACTTCCCCCCGCTCTCCACACTTCAGTAGCTCAGTAGCTTCAGTTTTAGTATCAAAACGACCAGCGAAGGAGGAAATTACGTCATTCAAGGAAAAATACGTGAGTAATACTTATCTAAAAATCTTTTGGAGCCTATCAGGCTACACGTCCATAGTTGTGTTATAAAAATATTTGTAAGCAACTTTGTTCTCTTTTTACATTTTCTGGTAAACTTTGACTTATTTATGTTGGAATAGTAAAAAAATAAAAGGGAGTATGGTAAATATTTATTTTTTATAATGTCTAGTTGATTTTACGGCTGAAAACGTAGTTGTACTTAAAATTACCCAAAATGTGCCATTATATTTTAATTTTGATTGTTTCTAGAATTATTATAAAAAGTGGCTTATATATTCACGTATTTTTACTATAACTAAACCATACTTTAAGTTAAATATAGTATTCAAGCTATTTAAAATAATTTTGTTAAAAAACACTAGTTAATAGGAGCCTGTGAGACTACACGTCCAGGATAGTGTTATGAAAAAATGACGTCCATACTTATAGGTTAAATCGAAGAATAGTGTTCTGCACGACACAATTTCACAAAGTTAATTTTTTTATTTGATCGATCAGTCTTTTAAAGACAATAAATGCCTTTAATAAACTTATTTATTATTTATTATTTTACAATTTATGTACACACAAAAAACAGCATCAAGAACATATACACATGGAAACACTGTACAAAGGCACTGCTTATTTCTTAGCGAAATGTCTTCCAGCAGCCCCGTCACTAATATAAAAGTATTTAATATGGTAGTTGTGTGTGTAAACACAAACAAAGGTAAAAATAATATTAATAATAAAAGACCTACTTTAATTAATTAAATAAAATACAATATACAAAAAAATACGGATATAAAAAAAACTAATAAACTACATTGTTAAAAGATAATAAGCTTTTACTCGTTTCTTAAATAGATGTAAAGTTTGACAGTCGCGAATGTTGGCTGGTAGGGAATTCCACAGTCTAACTGCATGCACAGTGAAGGAGTGGGAGAAAAAGCCGCTATTATGGGACGGGAAAGAAAGCAGGGAGCGAATATGGGATCGACAATCAGCATTAGGAGGACGTGCAGAGGAGAATCGTTCGCGTAGATAAACAGGATAGGACGGATTGTGAAGAATATTGTGTAGGAGACTAAGAATACGAGCATTTCGACGGAGTCTGATAGGAAGCCAATTCAGTTTTTTCCGGTACTCAGAAACATGATCGTATTTCCTTAGGTTAAATATGAACCTTATACAGGTGTTCTGCATGCGTTCCAGTTTGTTCAAAACTTCCTCAGTGGCATCAAGGAAACAGGCATCAGCGTAGTCAAAAATAGACTGAATAAGGGATTGGGCTAAAGAAATTTTCGTGTGTAAGGGAAGAAAACCTTGGAGACACTTCAGAGAATGAAAAGTAAAGTGTACCTTCTTACTCACCTCATTGACATGTGGGAGCCAGGTCAGATTAGAATTGAGTATTACACCTAAGTTTTTGGCAGTGTCAACGAAGGGAATAAGTGCACCGTCGAGAGAAATTGAGTGAAGTAAGGCAAAGTCCAGCGAGTTAAGTATAGGGCGACTTCCGACTAGCAAGGCTTGTGATTTATTAGGATTAATGAGCAAGCCAAATTGTGTAGCCCACTCATTAATACGAGTTAGATCCTCATTGATAGCATCAATTGCAGCATTTGCATCTGCCGCCGTAAAATGTCTGTATAACTGCAAATCGTCTGCATAGAGATGGAAATGGGCGGAAATAATAGGAGTAACTGTATTAATAAATACCGAGAAGAGCAACGGAGACAGGACGCCACCCTGAGGCACGCCCGCAGCAAGCTCGCACCAGTCAGAGTCGGACTCTTCAAGGCGAACACACTGTGAGCGGCCTCGAAGATAAGAAGTAAACCAGTTAATAGAAGGGAGAGAAACATTTAAAGATTTGAGAATAGCTAGACTTACTTTTTTTTTATTTGAAAATTTTCAAAACCGGCTTTATTTAAAATATCTTACAAAATTAAAATGAACAGAAGCTCCAATACACAACTATGAACTAGAACTAAATTAGAAAAAACAAAAACATAATATCTATTTATATTATATACTAGCTGTGCCCGCGAACTACGTTTCGCCATCAAAATACTTAACACAGTGTTTAGTTTTTTCATCCATTTTATTTCATAATGATTCAACTTTATTCTGCCTTTCTTGAGCATCGGCCATTTCGAAATTAGGACAATTTTCGTAGGTTCGTAATGCGCTTTTTCTAACGGTCCACAAAATTAAATACATTACATATTACTATAAACACTAAGTATAATTATTGTTTTAGAGACATTATTGATATTAATAAATTCTTCTTCAGTAGAAAGAACTACACAGTTGCAAGAATAATCTTTATCGTATTCATGTTTCGAATTAAAATAAACAATTGTTAGTAAATTAGAACTGTATACGAATAAAGTTTAGATTTTATAATGGGTGTTGGTAACACCAACAAAATATATTTTTTGGATATGACAACTTGGCCAATTTTGACTGGTCGTACAGTAAGCTCCTTGTCAAGCTATACTGTTTGACCTTTGAACCGTTCTTATGTCGCTCGTAATACTGGCGGTTTTCGTAGAGTTAATGTATAGCATGAATGGGGGGTTACTGTACAAATACGTTTTCCGTATTCGATATCCGATCACGGAATACAGACACGGAGTTTCGTGAACGTAGCGCAGACGTTCGTTTCTTCTCATTCGGGATTTCTACCATTCTACCTAAACGTACGTACAGAACGTGTACCGTTCGTAATAAAAACGAACGTGTGCGGCAGTCAATGAGTATTTTGTATAGATTTGATGCATTCGGATGCCCGCATTCAGAAAACGAATGCGAAAAAACGTATTTATGCGGTTAGCCTTAAAATGTATTGAGATTTCCTTTTTTGTAACGTGTACTGTGCGATATAGTGTTGCTGGCATAGTTCGGTTAGCAAACTCCCCGTGATGACTAACATCCAACACACAAACTTGGAGTTATAGTTAGTTAGTTCACGATCGTTGCATTATCACGGTCTCGAAGGACACTAAATACAGGTAACATCTAACTTAGAACATCCAATAGGCCCCGAAGCGGTTCTCAAACATTTTTGGTGACGGAACCCTTTTGGAAAGCGAAATACTTGACGGAACCCTAAAATAAAACAATAGTTTTTAAAAGTATATTCTTTATTAATAAGCATAATAAAAGTTCGACCAGAGAGGGTGTTTTGATTTTTCTAAATTATTGCGGAACCCTTATAGGGGTATTGTGGAGCCCTAGAGTTCCGCGGAACACACTTAGAGCATGGCTGCTCTAGGTACTCTTCAGGGCCTACTTTCATTTAATACCCCTATTGCTGGGTTTGAAAAGCAACTGTTATCCGTCTTTTTTGAGCGGCGGCCATGTTGAATTTACGTCAATGTTGCTACGTTCATAGTGCTCTACTGATCAAGGCCTTTCATTTGATACCCATATTGCTGAGCTTAGAAACGATCTTTTATCAGTTTTTTTGAGCAGCGGCCATATTGAATTTTGTGCTATTTTCCGAGGTTCATAGTGCTCTACTCTTCAAGGCCTTTCATTTGATACCTATATTGCTAGGTTTGGAAACGAACTTTTATCCACCTTTTTTGAGCGGTGGCCATGTCGAATTTACGTCAATATTGCTAGGTCCATAGTGCTCTACTCTTGAAGACCTTTCATTTGATACCTATATTGCTAGATTAGAAAACGAACTTTTATCCACCTTCATTGAGCGGCGGCCATGTTGAATTTATTTATGTGTTGCTAGGTTCATAGTGCTCTACTCATCAAGGCCTTTCATTTGAGACCCATATTGCTGGGTTTGGAAACGAACTATTATCCATTTTTTGAGCGGCGGCCATGTTGAATTTATAGCAATTTTCCTAAGTTCATAATGCTCTACAATTTTAGGCTTTTCATTTGATACCCATATTGCTAGGTTTGGAAACTAACTTTTATCCATTTTTTTGAGCGGCAGGCATGTTGAATTTAGGTCGATTTTGCTAGGTTCCTAATGCTCTACTCTTTAAGGCCTTACATTTGATACCCATATTGCTAGGTTTGGAAACGAACTTTTATCTATCTTTTTTGAGCGGCGGCCATGTTGAATTTATGTCAATGTTGCTAGTTTCATAGTGCTCTACTTATCAAAGCCTTTTATTTGATACCCATATTGCTGGGTTTGAAAACGAACTTTTATCCATTTTTTTGAGCGGCAGCCATGTTGAATTTAGGTCGATTTTGCTAGGTTCCTAATGCTCTACTCTTCAAGGCCTTACACTTGATACCCATATTGCTAGGTTTGAAAACGAACTTTTATCCATTTTTTGAGCGGCGGCCATGTTTAATTTAGGGCAATTTTCCTTAGTTTATAATGCTCTACTCTTTTAGGCCTTTCAGTTGATACCCATATTGCTAGGTTTGGAAACGAACTATTATTCTTCTTTTTAGAGCGGCGGCTATGTTGAATTTATGTCAATGTTGCTAGGTTCATAGTGCTCTACTCATCAGGGCCTTTCATTTGATACCCATATTGCTGGGTTTGAAAACGAACTTTTATCCTTTTTTTTGAGCGGCGGCCATGTTGAATTTAGGTCGATTTTCCTAGGTACCTAATGCTCTACTCTTCAAGGCCTTTCATTTGATACCCATATTGCTAGGCTTGGAAACTAACTTTTATCCACCTTTTTTGAGCGGCGGCCATGTTAAATTTATGTCAATGTTGCTAGGTTCATAGTGCTCTACTCTTCAAGTCCTTTCATTTGATACCCATATTGCTAGGTTTGGAAACTAACTTTATTCCACCTTTTTTGAGCGGCGGCCATGTTGAATTTATGTCAATGTTGCTAGGTTCATAGTGCTCTACTCATCAATGCCTTTCATTTGATACCCATATTGCTAGGTTTGGAAACTAACTTTTATCCACCTTTTTTGAGCGGCGGCCATGTTGAATTTATGTCAATGTTGCTAGGTTCATAGTGCTCTAATCATCAATGCCTTTCATTTGATACCCATATTGCTGGGTTTGGAAACGAACTTTTATCCGTTTTATTTGAGCGGCGGCCATGTTGAATTTAGGGCGATTTTCCTATGTTCATAATGCTCTACTCATCAAGGCCTTTCATTTGATATGCATATCGCTGGGTTTGGAAACGAACTTTATCGGCAATCATGTCAAATTAAGTCAACGTGGCTAGGTTCAATGTGTTCTACTCTTTAGGTTCTTCGTTCGATATCCATGTTCCTTGGGTGGATCCAAAAAATTGTACCGATTTTGTGAAAATTAGTCAAGAATTAAACCAATCTACAAATTTTATGGTCACTCGATAAGTATTATCATAAAAAATGCTTTATACATTGGTTGTATGGCTTGATCTTTTTGCCTTACCACCACGGTACGACATAAGAAAAAGACAATTTGGTTGGCGAAATCCAGTTGGGCACAGCCATTAACAGAAAATATTAAATTTTATTTGTAATATGTGAAACACCTTCATTCCTGCCTTTCAATTTTCGAAATCCAATTACTTAAGATCAGGCTGTATGGCGTAGTTCCATTGCCTTTCCTTCGTGGAAGAAAATACCTTCTCTCTGTACTATGTGACTTGTCAAAATAATTTCACGTGCGCTTCACGTGCGCCATGTTGTTTTTCTACCTAAAGCATTGTTCGAAAATTTTATATGGTATTTTTTCACTAAAAATATAAAGTGAATTTAAACAAACGAAATTATGCCTAAATGTTCTTCCGGAAAATTCTAAGCATTGTGGTGTAAGCCATATCAAATTCTGTCCAGTAGTTTCGGAGATCTTTCCGGACAAACAGACAAACAAACAAACAAACAAACAAACAAACAAACAAACAAACCAACAAACAAACAATTTTTTTAAAAACTATTCTATCGTGTTCTGCTAATGATTTTAAGGCGACCTGTGTATTTTTTTTCTTAATATTTCGCAATTACAGATTTTTGTACCCCTACGATTTTATTATATATAGAGATAAAACTTAAACTATTTATATCAAATTAATGTTACTAAATATAACAAAAGCTAAAACTAAATATAAAATTAAAAAAATAAAACTAAAAATTAAAAACTTCGATCTGCCTCTATATCGGGAGACATGGAGGCAAGAACACTGGCTGCGTTTCCTCGCTGCATCGCTATGCTGATTCTTTGCGCGAGGAAATCGCCAGCCCTCCTGTCTCCAGAGGCCTCGTTCAGCCGCGGAGAAATTTGTTTAAAAAATTTCTTTGCGTCTGGACCGCATGGACCTAGAGTTTTAACGCCGAACGACACAAAAATGTAGTCTTGTACAATAGCCACGTACTTGTGCTCCTTGTTTCTTTCGACCGTTTCAGCCGCAGCCCCAGGCCTCGAAACTGTTGCCTTGAGGTGCGAGGGTGCCAATGTGTCAACGCAGGTTGCGGCCTAAACTAACGTCCTCCCACGTTCCGAAGGCACTAAAGTCATACCGTCCGGCCTCTTGCCGTCATCTCTAATTATGCCCCGTGGTTGAAGAGTAGCCGGGACATTGATGGCGGCAAGAGCCCTTCTGATAATTTCGTTTTGAGTGCTGTGACGAGCCAATCGACCGGCACTTTCCTGACAATGGAGCCCGTGGAGTCCAAACTGATCGATGTCCTTACCGCATGGGCTGATGTGGGGCTGACAGACCAGTGCTCCCAGGCTAGGACCCACAGCAGTCTGGAAACTACTGTTGTCGAGCAAAGTACTAAATAAACTTACTACTTACATGTAATTTAAGCACGTTTCGGTATGAATTTAAATTGTAATTTTTTACAATCATTTTCAAAGTTACCTTAATGTTACTTGAGTTTTTTATACTTACGACTTAAACATACAAAAATATGATAATACTCATTTATTTATTACTCATAAAAGATTAAATAATACTTATCAAATTATCATAAAAACAACATTAAAAATTTAAGAAACAAAAATAGCTTCACCAAACCTATCAATGATAAAAATAACGTCAAAATTAAAATTGACAAAAGCTCGAGACCAAAAATTGTTATCTATTTTTGTCTCGGACGATACCCCGAGACTACTCGTACAGTAAGCTCCTTATCAAGCTATACTGTTTGACCTTTGGACTGTTCTTATATCGCATGTAATAGTGGCGGTTTTCGTAGTGTAAATGTAAAGCTTGAATGGGAGCATACTGTACGTCCCGTTGGCACAGATAATATAATACACAGTACCGTGGATAACCTGAGAAATCGAGTCGCAAGTTTGCGGGAACGAAAAAAAAGAGCATAGAATTGAAATTAATTGCGCGAACGCGAACTGAAGAAGTAGGCCGCCATTAGACTAATTTGGAGATCTGCGTACCCACAATGGGCTATTACGCTGACGCAGGACTTACAAACAGTCCCCGTAAGCTGCCGCAGTACAATGTTGATTAGGAAAAATGTGTTTACAGTGCGCAATACATTATGCGCATTACTACGATTATCTTTATTGCTCTAGAATGAAGTACGGCGGTATTGCATGCATTACTATCTTATAGTTTTTAAATTCACTTTTAATGTAGGTAGTATATAAACTTATAAATTCGAAATAGTTAGAAGATTATCTTACGTTTTATACATCGTTAGTTGACAGATGAAAAATTATACAATAGCGGTTGTACCTATTACAAAACGTGGTCTAAAACTCGCCTTGGTCTAAGCCTTTCACTTGTGTTAATAAGAGTAGATTGAATCAGCGTCAGGTTTAAACCAAGACCAAGGTTAAACCACTGTTTGTAATATGACGACTAACAATTTTGTTTTTTTTTTTGTTTTATGGTGGGTTAAAAATAGCTTAACTATGTAGTGCTTTTTCTCACTGAATTGTTGAAATATTGGGGAATCTTAGTTGAAAGAAAAAAAAACAAACTTATTCCTTTAGTCCGATACAAAATGAAAAGCTTTATTGTTGTAGGTACATAATTATGATACACATATGCATATGTTAACACAATTCCTCAATGCAAAGCACTTAACTTAATGTTTAATCAATACAAGCCAAGGGCAGGATGGTTCAGGTTTGTTTGATCAATCTCGGCAGGTAAAAATCAGGTACTAATTGGGTACAAAACTACAAAATGAGGGGCAATAAAGTACACCAACAAATAGTTATAGGTTTCCTTTTTTTTTTTAAAAGAAGTTAGTAGCCTTCCCCGGAGCGGTTGTTAGTAGGGCGTACCTTCGATGCTAAGTTTCCGCGATCACGGTATCTTCGAATATTCCAATTCCTTAGATTATTCTCTCTATATATGTACAATTCCACAGAATTCCTCCTTGTGTTAGGTTAGTTTGTTATGGTTTCTAGCTGTAAGGTCAAGCAGCGGAGCCCTACGGCCTCCGGTGACTGCCCTGGAGATTCATAGCACAGTGCTAGGTTAAAAATATAATTAAATATGCCTATGATCTTAGGGTCAGTGGGTCTAACACTGAGTTCTGAAGGAATCCCAGTCAATACATTTGAACCTCATGTAATAAACATAGCAAATGAATTCTAAAACGTAATTTTTAATAAATTGACAAATGGTCTTATTGGTTAGTTAATAAAAAGGACATATGGAGGGGAGAGCACCTACTTTGTGTATAATTACTGCTATTAATAAAAAGAAAACAGCTTAATTTGTGAGTTATTTGCCAAAGAAGGATGTGAAACTTAATATTGTAAAAATTTAGAATTTAACAGGAAATTCGCAAGTGTTACTCAATATATGCCTTAATCCCACTAAGATGCCGCTTACTATCAGGTTTTTTTAATGAAATAGGGGATGGAAAAGGCGAATTTTGGAAATGTAACATGTTTGATTTAATAATCAATTTACCCACAAATAAAAATAACATTAACAAAATCTGCTTTAAATCATGAAATATAATAAGTTAATTAGATACCTTATTGATTTTTTGCACTTATTGATACAATAAATCCATTTAATTTAATGAATCGCGTGACGGCGAGTAAATATAGTATTTTTCCCCTTAGCTTTACTCTTCAAGCTGAAAACAAAAAGAACTGAATTTTGTAAATTCTTTTCAAATTAAATTCACACGGAAAACGAGAGAAATACCTATGGATTTTCTTCGCTGAAATTAATTTAAATACTTTATCATCTTCGAATCAATAACAAATTTCTTGAGTCGATGTCTCACAGACAAATCATAACATAGACGATAGACGCGTTCAAAGACTAAGGTGAAAAATGGGCGCGTTCCATCTACGCGCATACTAGAATCGAGGTCCGTTCACCGAATGTTAAGCGTCCTATTGGCGACGGAACCTTCCCTAAAACCAAATTCATTTCATAGCATGTGTGTCATGATGTGTCAAGTCAACGTACGGATCTATCGGAATTCTACAATATGCTATAAGTATTTCCAGCCCAAGTTATAAGCTTGGTTGAAAAACGAAACGTAATGAAAAAATTAACCATAAACAAACTGTGAATGCTTCCCAAATTCTATTCGACGAAACTATAATTATATGATCTATAAGCTTAAGTGTATTTTATTAAAATATGTCTATAGAAATGATCGAAACAAACGGTCTAAATGTCAAATTCCGAATTTTGAGAAAATCAACCCACCTAAATGGAAGCACGGGATTTTGGGCGAAAAAAAACTATCTTTGTAAATAAGGCCAGGATAAACGCGAGATTTATTTTGTTTATGCAAAAAGTGAATAATGACCAAAGATAATTGCAAATGTCACTGACGTGACGTGAAACGACGTTGACGTTGACACTTGACATTGATATTGTGAAATTAATTGACAAAGTTAATGTAATTGTGATTTTAGTTGTGAAATTTGTGTTAAAACTACAGTGAAACCAAAGTGTTTTTGCAAAATTAGTGTTTTATGAAATTTTAATAAAAAACGGTGTTACAACTAATATAAAGTATCGTATACGTTTTATTAGAAATCAGTTATTATCGTAGTCATTAATTGCCTTATTTATAAGAATTGTACTTCATGGATCACCTCCGATTAGTTACTGCGTGATTTGTCTTGTTTTAACAAAAGGCAGCCGACATGTGCGGAAACAGGCTGAAACAAGACAAAACACGGAGTCCCTAATCCGAGGATGATCCAAGGAGTAAAATTTGTATTAATAAGGTCGTAAGAGTATGTGCAATAAATAGATGCGCTCGGCGAAATTACGACTGATTCAATATGTCTGTTCAGTTGTCAATGAGCTACGAAAACTGGAGTCTGTTGATAAATCCATGAGTCTGTCACCGAAAACGACGGCGATGTACCATCGTGTAAACAACCACATAAAACAGTTGACTTTCCAAATACAAATAGAGTATAATATATTACACCTATTTAGAAATTTTTAATAGCTTATGTGTATAAACTCTAATCCTCAAACTTCACATAAGAACCAGGTTATTGTAGCCGCATTATTGGATTAAAAATAGCATTAAGATAATCTTTGAAATCGGAACCAAACAATTTAATGCCAAATTTCAATTTTATCGGACACGGGTAGCAAGTTAAATTTAATTTTCGAGATTCTATTACCATCATTGTAAGCATCTCTAATAGAATATTGCCTAAACAAAAATATAGAATTTATTAATTAGCTCGAAGAACAAATATTTTGGTTGGATAGATCGCACTTTGAGATTTGTTAATTTATTCTCACAGCTTGACAACTTCAAGAGGTTTCGCGAATTTCGTAATTGGTTTAATTTATACTTAAATCATTCATCACATCTCGAATCCTAAAACAACGGTTAGAAAGGTAAGCGAAAAGCAATTAATAAACTTTCGACTGGATTTTCAACCAAGAGTTTTCACTACAATTTGTCAAATCAAAATGGCATATAATGCGCAGTGAATTTGGCACAAAATCACGAAATTCATGACATAAATCACTTAAAGATGGTTGGAATTCGCGAGGTGTCATAGTAAATTATATGCAAATGACATATTTCGTTATCGGTTAAGATCCAAGCGCGGATTGTGAAGTTCCCACTAATTGTTTGCCTTTGCAAAGTTTGCGTTGTCTTGTACACCAAAAGCTCAAGTTAGCAAGCAATATTTGTCTTCCTGCTCATACAATAAAAGCTCACCTACACAGTCTCCACATAATTGAATATTCAAAAACTTTTGACTGTCTTTTTATGTCTGCAGAATTTAAAATTATTGTTTGAGTTACTCTGTACATTTTGGTGATAAGATCTGTCGATCTAAAAAGGCCTGCGGATCTAAAGATCAGCGGAATCATAACATGATAATGAAAATATGATTCAGTTTGGTAGTCATAAAATGGCCAGCATGTTGGCAAGTCGTATTATAAATAGAGTGCAATTCATTTTATGCAATTTTTATTATCGACTGGTTTGTATGAATTTTCGTAAAATGGTCCACAAATTAGGACTTGCTAAGGTGTTTAATAATTAGGGTGGAATAACAGTAGATTTATTATAATTAGGGTGGAATAATAGTAGAGGCAAGTGAAAAAAAGGTAAATTCTTTTCGAAGCACGAACTTGTATCCCGAGAGGAGCGAGCCATACGATGATCTCCCAGAAAGTCTTAAAATTTGACACCGACTTCAATATAGAAGCGTGATGTTGTCTGTACCTATTCTTGCATTATTTTTAACTTTTCAGTGTTTTTGAAGTCGGTTTTTATTTTTTGTATTTTTAACTTTTTAGTTAACCCTAACTAAAAAGTTAAAAATACAAAAAAATAAAAACCCTAATATAATACAAGCTCACCGGTGAGCTGGTATTAAATTAGATCAGATCCTGACTTTGGTAACCTTGTGACCACCTGTATACTCTATAGTATCTATAGTATACTCCTATATACTCTATCGAATACAAAAAGAAGTTTGAAAATCGATCTACAATTGGCGGAGTAATCGCGTTACATACACACAAAACACGTTGGACACACCTAAAAATTTAAGTGTTTTCCTCGAATTTTATGAGATCCCATTATCAGATCCTAAGTTTGGTGACTATGGAACCACCCTTGGAGTATACTCTATCGAATACAAAAAGAATTTTGAAAATCAATCCACAATTGGCGGCGTAATCGCGTAACATACACACAAAAAAAACATACGCATCGAATTGAGAACCTCCTCCTTTTTTAAACTCGGTTAAAAAGGAGGAGGTTTTCGAAACACGATATCATACAGTTTTATAGAACCTTGTACTTGTATTGTACTACCACTCTATCACGGCGTTACTGACGTGGCGTCACTGCCGCCGAAGCCGCGTTGCCCACCTTGTGTCACCTCGCCATTCGACTACATCTACTGCCATGATGGATTGACTAAAAAACCTCTGTTAAAAATCAGTCCACTTAGTGCATACTTATTTTAATGTTGTGTTTTATACTGTATCTGCAAAAAAGTGGAAATAAAAAATATTAAGCATGATCAAGCTATCAGAATAATACAATACAAAACTAAATTGAAAAGCTGGCGGCAAATATTCAAGAGCGCGATCATGTTTGACGCAGGGCGAGTGTGAAATTGGGTTGGCTAACAAGGCAGGTACAAATACCACAGAAGAGCCTTCAACGCCAATTCACAGTTATTGATCTACGGTCAGAGCGACGATGCTTAAGGTCTTTTTTTCTTGCTCTACCAAATAGATAGATTTTACTACTAGTGTACATAATAAAATTTAGAGACAGAAGTCTAGAATATGAAAACGATTGTCACATACCCACCGAGCTGAACCAGTCTAGTTGCTCTAATCCTAACTAACACACGATATTCTAGTCACCATTATTAGTTTGGTTATTGTGGGACGTACTGTCTCTCACCCTCCTTACCCTCCCCTTCCCTTGCTCTTGTATCATACCAAAATGATTACTAGAAGTTGTTCAAACTTAAACCTTAATGTTTAGGTCACTATTTGCGGTTTTGTGCCTCCCTGTCATTATGTCTGTAACTGATTCCATTGCACTCTTGCGGCCTTATTGATAAAAATATTACTCCTTGGATCACCTCAGATTAGTTACTCCGTGTTTTGTCTTGTTTCCGCACATGTCGGCTGTCATATGTCAAAATAAGACAAAAACACGGAATAGCTAAACCGAGGATGATCCAAGGAATAAAATTTTTATTAACGGGACCGTTGGAGTGTTATTTTAGAGAATCCTTCCAGGATTCACACCACTTGCTTTTGTGTCTTGCCCAGATTGTTTTCTGATGTAACCTTTTTCTAAGGTCGGATAATCATATAACGATTCTAAGATGGTGAAATTGGCCATAAGTGGAGTAGACCGGCAAATGGGTACGCCAGGATTCTGGTCCATCAGCACCTATTCTGCTAGTAAACTTATTCCCAGCTAAACCTCCCTCCGATATCTTTCTGCTCTATAGATTGAAACATTATACGGGATTAGGAAAGCCAATTAACCAAACGCACCCCATTTTTTCTGATGTAATCTTTTTTTTGAGGAGGGAAAATCTTTTTAAGGTTTTCAACAAGGGGCTTAGCTGACTAGGGTACACCGGCGGCTATTTCGCCGATGTCTCTCACATGGCTAAACCATCCTACGAAAACTCGTCGCCTCCGGTGGGGGTACGTTCGGCCTATTTAACGTACCCCCTGGAAACAGGCCCAGCAGTACCTATAAACAAGCTGGGATTTTGCCAAGGGAGGGCTTACCAGGAATAACTCATTTTAACCCTTTCGTAGACTTCATTGACCTGCATAATTCACAAGTGTATTATGTCAACCAAATAGTATTTTTATTCACCTGGGTGCATTAAAGCTACACAACATTTTTGTATCTTTTTGTAGTTTTGTTATTACGAAGGATTTCACCTCCGAGTAGTGTTGACCACTTTTGAGAAAAATTAGAACATATCTGATTTCTTTCAATTGGCTATTTTTCTTTGGCTTATTTGCATTATGGGATTATGGTAAACGATTATATAAAATTGTAGAAAATCAAGAGCGATAATATAAAACGTCAGTTCGTGGTGACAAGTATTATGGCAAACCCTACCTTCCTACCATATCCGTGCCTCTGATTTTCAATGTTACTTGATAATAATAATATCCATTGACCGGAAATACCGGTCAGTCAGTGTGTATCGTTCGCTGTGATTGGTCAATCTAAGGATGGAGTCAACTAATAAGCTGAAATTGATCGACCAATTAACGGCATATTATCACGTAAGCGAACAAAATAAAGATTATGCATTACGATTCTTTGAAAATGGTCCGCTTATGTTTTGTATCGTTTTTTTTTCATCAACTCTCTAGCGGTAAAAAATATGCGTGAGTTAAAAATACATGATAAGCATCTTAGGAGTTCTGCCTTATATGATTTCTCAAGATTCTAGCATTTCTCGAAGATTCTAAATAAAATGTTGAACCGAACTTGCAGCAGCATCAGCACCACAATTGGCAACCAAACCAGTAAGACAGGCTACAACCTATTCTTCTATAACAGCTAAGCCCATCCCACCAAAGCCCCGACCAAACCATACACTAATCATCTCATCCAAAGATGAGATGAAAACAGGTGAGGCTGTCTTAGAACAAATTAGGACAGCTCTTGACAATAAGAACACTGGGGTGAAGGTGGAGCGTGTTAGAAAAGCCAAGAACCGCAAAGTCATATTGAGCTGCGGTACAAAAGAAGACTTGAACTTAGCCAAAGAAAAAGTGAAATACCACAAGGACCTGAGGGTGGAGGTGGCGAGACCCTCAAATCCACATATTATAATTAGAGATGTCCTGGCCTATCACAAGGACCAGGACATAATACAATTTATAACATCCCAGAACAAACACCTCTTTAAAGAAATCGACATTAAAGATGCCATGATGAGAGTTCGCTATAGGAAAAAGGCCAGTAATAACTTAGAGTGCCACCCTGTTCTGGAAGTGTCTCCGTTACTCCACAAAGCACTACTGGAGGCTGGGGTAGTGTATATAGACCTTCAGCGGCGGCCAGTATTTGACCAATCCCCATTAGTACAGTGTACGAAATGCCTGGGGTATGGCCACACAAAACTGATTTGCAAAGAGAAGGAAGACCGCTGCAGTCATTGTGGTCACAAGCACAGATGGACGGATTGTAAGTTACGCAAAGAGGGTAAACCCCCACAGTGCCTTAACTGTCTGGAGGCGCGAGGTAACAGGGATGGACAATCACCTACAACACATAATGCCTTTAGTCACGACTGCCCAGAATGGCAGAAATGGGATGCAATAGCCCGCGAAAAGGTATGCTACTGCTAAGGGCACCACAGTGAGACCCCTCGGAGCTAGCAGTGTGCTGAATATCATCCAAGCAAACCTGCATCGTTCCAAAACAGCTATGACTGAGTTACTCCGAGTTGCAGAAGACCGCAAAATAGACATCGCTATCGTGCAAGAACCATATGTGGGTAACAAGAGCTGTATTAAAAACTATTCCGGCACCAGAATCATACAGTGTTCAACCCACATAGGGAAACCGGTCAAGGCAGCCGTTATCGTTTTTGGCGACAGACTAAGAGTGACTCAGGACCCTGAGCTAGTCACGGAGAATGAGGCGGCAGTATGGTTGGAGGCGACGGGCCTGCGCCTCGGAGTGATATCAGTCTACTGTGAGGGGAATGAAGATATTGAAGACAATATAAACAAGCTAAAATATTTTATAGAAAAATTAGGTGTGAGGGACCTCATCGTGGCGGGGGATATTAACGCGTGGAGTCCGTGGTGGGGGAGTAGATCCGAGGACAGAAGGGGGGAACAATACACTGCTTTCCTGAACGAGATGAACCTGGAGATCCTAAACACAGGTGTTATACCCACATTCGAAACCTACAGGGCTGGAAGGCTGTTTGCAAGTCATGTTGACGTCACAGCGTGCAGTCAGTCCTTGTTAGGAAAGATAACCGAATGGAGGGTAGACAGAGATCTCATAACGTCCGACCATAACGCCATCACATATACTCTACTGCAACAGAACGTCATAGAAAGATTGACACCTATAAACACAAGGGTATATAATACTACCAAAGCAAAGTGGACGGAGTTCATCAGAGAATTCAAAACCAAAATACAAGAGGAGAACCTAAGTACCTCACTCATCAATTCCACACAAGACCTAAACGCAATGGTAGGAAAATACACATTACTGGTGCAAAACGCTTGTGACCTAACGATTCCTAAAATAAAGGCAAAACAGGGGAAACCGACACCACCCTGGTGGACAAGCACACTGGAGCTGAAGAAGAAAGATGTGCTACAAAAGAAACGCAGAATCAGGAACGCGGCCCCTCACCGCAGGGAACAGGTCTGGGAAGAATACCACAGGGCTAAAACTGAGTGAGTATGCAGATATGGCAAGTTACGAACAAACAAACAGCTGGAAGGAGTTCTGCACAAGACAGGAAAAGGAGAGTATGTGAGACGCGGTTTACAGAGTCTTGCGGAAAACTTCACGAAAACAAGAAGAAGTGCTCCTTAAAGATCAAAACGGACACACCCTGACTCCACAAGAATCCGCAGAGCTTCTCACTAACACATTCTATCCCAACGATACAACGGAAACCGACTCAGCTTATCACAACATGATCCGAACACTGACTGACAACACCATTTGGAAGGACAACCAGCTGGGACGGAATGAACCACCGTTCACAGAGGCGGAACTGGAATCGGTGCTAAGAAACCAAAACCCAAAGAAAGCACCGGGACCAGATGGACTAACGGCCGACGTGTGCACAACAGCTATCAGAGCTGATGGAGGTGTGTTCTTGGGAATAGCGAACAAATGTTTATCCCTGATGCATTTTCCTGATCAGTGGAAAGCAGCACACGTGATTGTTCTAAAAAAGCCAGGGAAAGAGGACTATACACACCCTAAATCCTACAGACCCATTGGTTTGCTATCGGTACTGGGAAAAATCGTCGAAAAACTGATGATAAATAGACTGCAGTGGCACATCTATCCTTCACTAAGCGCAGGCCAGTATGGCTTTATGCCGCAGCGTGGAACCGAAGACGCCCTCTATGACTTAGTGGGACACATTAGGAGGAAAATTCAGGAAAAAAAGTTGGTGCTAATGGTCTCGTTAGATATAGAGGGTGCCTTCGATAACGCGTGGTGGCCAGCGCTCAAACAACAACTTGTCAATAAGAAATGCCCCAGAAACCTCTACTATATGATAGAATCCTATCTAAGTGATCGGAAAGTAGAGGTCAATTACGCAAGAGAAAGAGCAGGAAAAGAAACAAATAAAGGATGCGTTCAAGGTTCGATTGGGGGCCCCACATTCTGGAATGTTATCCTGGACTCCCTGCTTGTGTGGATGGAGGGGAGGGAAGTGCACTGCCAGGCTTTTGCTGATGATGTAGTCCTGGTATTCAACGGCGAAACAGCGCAACAAATAGAAGAGACCGCAAACGGGATACTGGACGGGGTGCTCAAATGGGGAAGTCATAACAAACTTAATTTTGCACCACACAAGACCAAAGCAATGGTGCTAACAAATAAATTAAAGTATGACCAACCCATTGTGATGATGTCTGGTCAAAATATTGAGTTGGTACACGCGATCAAAGTACTCGGTCTCACTATAGACAGACACCTGAATTTCGTTGAGCATGTGTCAGAACAATGCAGAAAGGTAACTGACCTGTATAAGCAAATAGCACGTGCAGCGAGAGTCTATTGGGGACTGAACGGTGAGATCATCAGAACAATATACGTTGCGGTCGTAGAGCCTATAATGCTGTACGCCAGCAGTACATGACACGGGGCTGCGGAATCAGTAAGGGTTAAAAAACAGTTCGAGTCGGTTCAACGGAACGTTGCCATAAAAATCTGCAAGGCCTACAGAACAGTGTCCTTGACGTCTGCTCTAACACTTTCGGGACTGCTCCCGCTGGATCTACGTGTGCAAGAATCAGCAACATTATATAAAACAAAAAAAAGAGACTGCGTTGACCACCTGCCGTACGGCAGAACTTTAGAGAAACAAGTCAGAGTCCTAGAGAGACCACACCCATCTCACCGAATTCTGGTCGGCTATGAATGTCTAGAGGATACTACACCATCAACCCTCAGAAAACACAACATCTCAAACTTCTAGATATACACAGATGGCAGCAAAATTGAGGGGGGAGTAGGCGCTGCCTTCACATGCTGGACAGAGGGCAAAGAATCCGCAAACTATACATTCACGCTCGATCCGGCATGCACAGTCTTTCAGTCGGAACTGTATGCTTTGCACAGGGCAATAAAGATGGTCCGGGAGGAGGGAGTGCGGACGGCATCTATATTGAGTGACTCCATGTCTTCTTTGGACATCATAACAAACCCTAAAGCTGACCACCAGCTTGTGCAGAGGATACATGAAGACATAAGGGAGATCAGAAGCAGAGGTGGAGAGATTAACCTATTTTGGCTTAAAGCACACGTGGGAACAGCGGGCAACGAGAGAGCGGACGAACTGGCGAAGATGGCGGCTCTTGCAGATGGGGGGACGTTTGACTACGGAGATATCCCCGTGTCATATGTCAAAAAGAAAATTAGGGAGGAATCAGTCCGCATATGGCAGGACCGGTACGAAACCTCTAACACTGGGGTAACGACTAAGTGGTTCTTTCCAGACCAGAAAAAAGCCTACAGCTGGGTCAGAAGGGAAAAACTTTCCCCTTCCTGGTGCAGGCCTTTACGGGACACGGAGGCCTCGCAGAGTACCTCCATAGATTTAGGCTAAAAGATAGCCCAGGTTGTGGGTGCGATCCAACCGAGTCTGAATCTGTATGGCACGTGATACTGGACTACCCCAGGTTTGCTGGTGCCCGCCATGATCTGTGCCAGAGGATACAGACAACGGTCTCCAAACAAAATATCCACGCTCTGCTAGTGGACAAGAGATCAAAGAACTCAGTCGTGCAGTTTGTTGAGACAGTAATGGAGACGGTCGTCCATCGCAATAAAAACTGCACGCCACCAGCACCCGAGGAAAGGTCAAACCTTCATAGAGTAATGCAACCAAGGCAAGACACAACGACCACAAAAGAGATGGCACAGGAAAACTGGTTGGGTGCCGGAGAGGGGGGCACACCCGGAATTAAAACGAGAGGAGTGGCGCTGTTTATGGATAGTGGGAGGGAAAGGTTGGGAATTAGTTTCTGTGTAGCTGGAGCCAGAAAACACATAGCTATTTCACCAGGCTTGGCGGTCCTGTTGAAAGGCAGCACCACCAGAGCCACTATCAAAAAAAAGACATATGAGTCAATGCCGGAGGTGGTGCTGGCCGGAAACAAGTGCAGGATCGTGCGCTCCAGGAACAAGTCCATCCTTCTCTTATCCAGAGACATGGACAACAAGTCGCCATTTACCAAGGCAGGGGAATTACTGGGAAAGCTAGAGGGTGGCCCAAAGGTCATCAGTGTGGATGTTATGAGGGCGGACCTAGAGAGAGGCGAAGTGCCAGACTATACTCTCCTCACGAGGGCAGCCAATAAGCACGAAATTATTGTGTACGAAGGCCGAGGTCAAAATCTTGACTTTCTACTGAAAAACAAGGAGCAGACACCACGCCATGGCCAAACGGAGAGCGGCTCAGCCAGACTACAAAGGCTACACGAAGAAGCAAGGCAAGCAGAGAGTCTAAGAACACGCCTTCTGTCGCGTAGATCCCCGACCGAACACCTAATCAGGGGAATTTGCGTTGCCCTGGAAGGATCGAGTACCAGAACGCCGCCTCTTAGAATCACCCCAGAAAAAACTACACCCCAAGCGGAGATGCCCCTCTCAAGCAAAATAACCACACTTGAAGACATGGGGAGGGTTCGCCCGCCAACACGCATTGCGGTAAACCGGGACGAAGACAAACTAGTCAACGCCTATCTGGAATATGTTGAGATATTGCGTGCATCGCTGCAGGTAAAATATACTGCCTGCAGAGAAATACTAGAAGCATTCCAGAACGATGCTCGCATGTTGCTACGAGAACGGCTGGATACGGCGAAGGCAGTAGTCTATAATAACGACACTGGAACAGTGTTGGCGGGTGGCCCCAGAGTGGGAAATCACCGATACATGGCAGCATATAGTGGAACGACGGGTATGGTTCTCGAGGATCGTGAACGGACATCAGAGAGGGGAGCCCCAGCATTCTATACCCCCGCCGAGGACCCAATAGTCGTGGTTGCTAAGTGCACCCGTTTCCTGTTGGAGGGCAGGATCCTAGAGACCGCTAAGGCGGTGACGGGAACCTGGACCTTAGAACCTTGGGAAAAGATAAAAATTCGGTGGATAGACGGGGTACTGGGATGTGGGAAGACTACCTGGCTCCTTAAAAACTTTTAGTTAAAGGAAGACACGATCCTCACCAGCACACTCGAGACGGCTAAAGAGCTGACGGCGGAAATAATGGGTCGTCTGGGCGCTGTCGCAAAGGGGAAAGTAAGAACCATTGCTTCGGTACTGATAAATGGAGCAAAGGAGTCTAAGCGTCTACTCGTGGACGAGGCTCTGATGGTTCATTTTGGAGCCATAATAATGGCAAGCAGGCTGTGCGGGGCAAGAGAACTGGTGTTAATGAGTGATACAAACCAGATCCCCTTTATCGACAGAGACAACCTATTTGAAATGCAATACAAAGACCCAATTGCCGTAACGACAGTCTCAGAAAAGATACTCTGTACACACCGATGCCCGATAGATGTAGTATACGCCCTGAAGGAGGTGTACGGGGCATATACACGTCCAGGGATGCACTGAGATCCCTAACTTCCACCATGACATCAGAAGCAGTGTCCAGAAGGACTGACCCGGAAACGCTATTCTTGACCTTCACCCAAGAGGAAAAGGAAGCGTTCGAAACGAAAGGGTATGGTACTGGAGAGAATTCCAGACTGCTGACGATACATGAGGCTCAGGGGCTGACATACCGTAAGGTGATAGTGCTAAGAGGCAGAGAACCAAAAAACCCGGTCCATGACAGTGTCCCTCACGCTGTAGTGGCAATTTCCAGGCATACGGAGTCATGTATATACTTTTGTGGGGAGCATAAGGAGCATGACGCCATAAAACAACTAATTGCCCAGTCCAACTCAGCAACTGACGACGAAATAAAAAATTATAATTTGCAGATGGCGTTCAAAGACCTAAATAACGCAGCGATCTAGGTGCTGCCCCATTAGCAGAAAAATGCATGCATAATGAGGAATCCCTGAAATAGCGGATGAGCGGGTGCGCCGTGGATGGCGCTTCGATTGCACATTGCATCGGTGTCGTATTCCGTAGACTGTAAACAGTGCGAATACTGCTTATAGTGTGCGGAATGTGGCGCCTGCGGGGTTATTGTCTGGGAGAATCTATCGCAATCGCTTACACTTGACAGTCGCCGTCCATCCGTCGCGTCGTTGACGCGGGGCTCTGCGAAGACATACTTTTATAAAGTATGTCTTCGCAGAGCCCTGTGTTAACGGCGCAATCGTTATCACATTGATGGCGATTGTGGTGGATTTTTTTTTCTTGGACAGTGACCCACCTGGCATGGCGCCATCGATGGCGCGCCCCCTTGTCTGTTGTCCGAAAAATCCCTCATTAAATTTATATATAGTTTTATATTATAGTATAAATGTACGTATTTATGATATAGTTCACAACTGGTATGTATGTGTGTGATGTGCGGTCGGCGGCGCGTAGAGCCCATTATATTGCACTAAGAAAACCTGCACTATTACGAGCGATATAAGATCTGTCTCATGGTCGATATGTGGGCTCTGAAGCGTTGCCGTTTGTACGTTTGTTTAGTATAATACGGTAGGGTATCATAATAGTTATATTGTAAAGTATATTTTAATTTATAAGCTGCGCAAATGTAGAAAAAAAAAGTTACTAAGTGATAATTGTTATTTATAAGGAGTTTAAAAAGGAATTTTGTAAAAAAATAATAATAATTTGAACAAGGGCATGGACTAAGAGTCTGTGGAGTAAACATAATAATAATAATAAAAAAAAAAATGTTGAAAATCTGTTGAAAACACAAGCTATTTGCATAAAATAAATTCTATGTGACGAGTAAGTTTAAATGCTGTTGGTTTGTAAAACCTTTCTTTTAATTATGAATCAATTGGCCAATTTCACTAACCTTGTCTTAGCTAAGGAAAATCTTAATAAGAATACTGTCACTTCTTGTCTTTAATGAAAATATCTTATGTATGTCTTATCTTATGTATAATAAAAAAATGTCTTTAATGAAAAAACTTTAATGAAAATATTACTTAAGATCGTTAGTGCAATTGGCCAAATGTGTTTTTGTTATTTCTTCTTTAGGTACTTCACTCAAATATAAATTCGATTCGATTGCCGTGTCGACGTCTGCGTCTACCATTCCCATCGTGGTGACCTGGAGACAACTCGACTTTTTGAACATCTAAGTCGGGTGGCAGATGACGCGCTGGAGCGATTTCCTTCCGCCGAGCTGGTGTTTTTAGGGGATTTCAATGCTCACCACGAGTTGTGGTTAAGTTCCTCTAAAACTGACCATGCGGGTAGGACTGCCCACGCATTCACTCTCACGCACGACCTGACACAATTGGTCACCCAGTACACCAGGGTACCAGATATTATCGATCAAGCGCCCACTTTATTGGACCTTCTGCTGACAAATCGCCCTGACGGATATCAGGTGGTGATTCGAGCTCCACTAGGATATTCGGATCACTGCCTGGTATCCGTCTCAATGTCTCAGGCGTCGCGACCGTTGCCTGTGGTTGCAGCACGTCGTCTGTGGCACTATGCATCAGCAGATTGGGACGGTATGCGGGATTATTACGCATCTGTCCCTTGGTGGCAGCGCTGTTTCAATAGGATAGATCCGGACTCCTGCGCTACCTCTGTTGCTGACGAGATCATACCAGGAATGGAATATTATATTCCGCATTCCAATCTCGTCAGTAGAGGCAGACGTAACCTCTGGTTCAATCGCGAGTGCGCCTTTGCTGTTGAAAACAAACAGCTGGCTTACCGCGCTTGGATTAGAGAGAGGATCAGATCTTCTTTCTTTTCTTCTAGGGATCCCAATACTAGCCTACTGAAAACAGCCTACAATAATGCCACCAAGTTGTGTAAGAGGGCTTACATTAGAGCGGATGCTCAGCACATTGCACAAGTGGGCCAGGAACTGCTTGCGCACCCTACGGGTAGCCGTTCTTTCTGGCGCCTGGCCAAAGCTGTGCAGTCAAACTTCTGCCAACCCTCGCTGCCACCGCTGAGACATGCCGATGGCTCACTTGCTCATCAGCCGCAGGAGAAAGCCGACCTCCTGGCATTCCCGTGTCGATGACTGTGGTGCACAACCTCCGAAGCTGTCCCATTGTGGCAGCACCATGCCCGATATCCGTATCAGACAGCGTGATGTGCGGGCGGAGTTCCAGTCGATCAATACTCGGAAAGCAAGTGGACCAGACGGCATTCCTGCGATTGTTCTTAAGAAGTGTACAGCGGAGTTGACTCCGGTCCTGACGCGTCTATACCGTCTGTCGTTCCCTGCTGGTTGTGTGCCGAAATCTTGGAAAGAGGCCAATGTCCAGCTTCCTCCACGAGCGTAGAATCCGCGTTGTTGAAGAATTCGTTGACGGCTGCGCTTCGCGGTTCGTGGCAGTGAACGCTGGAGTTCCGCAAGGCTCCGTTCTATCCCCAACATTGTTTCTTCTGCATATCAATGACATGATTTCCTTGGGAGCTATACATTGCTATGCAGACGACAGTACAGTGCATGGGGGATATCACGGACGCTCAGGGGCTGCTCGTGGTGATATTGGTAGGGAGAGGCAGAATCTTATCATTGAGCTCAACAGGACGCTGGACCTCGTCTCCGAATGGGGCTCCAACAATCTTGTTGAGTTCAATGCTAAGAAAACACAGGTGTGCGCGTTTTCGGCGAAAAGGTCACCTCTCCTCCCCCTTCCTTCTCTTCAGGGCACAACCCTTCACACACAGAGCAACATCACCTTGCTCGGGATGAACATTCGCTGCGATCTGAACCCCAGAGACTACATCGAATACGTCATAACTACTGCCTCACGGAAACTCGGTGTCCTGAACAAGGTGCGTAGGTATTTTGCGCCGGACCAACTATGCTTGTTGTATAAAATTCAGGTTAGGTCTTGCTTGGAATATTGCTCGCACCTTTGGGACGGCTCCGCTCAGTACCTGCTCGATGCTCTGGACAGATTGCAGCGTCGCGCTATTCGCATTATTGGCGATGTAGAGGTAACTAACACCCTCGAGCCTCTACAACTTCGTCGTGACATCGCCTCTCTTAGCGCCTTTTACCGAATGTTCCATGGGGAATGCTCTGAGGAGCTTTTTAACCTTATCCCTCCCTCTCCATTCCTTAACAGAAACACGCGTAAGGGCTTTCGGAGTCATCCGTACACTGTGTCCTCCTTTTCACACCGTACCAAGAAATTCCAAGATTCCTTCTTCTATCGTTCATCCCACACTTGGAATTCTCTACCTACGCACGTGTTCCATTCTACAACATGGGTTCCTTCAAAAGAGGCGTGAAAAAGCATATTTTGGGCCGGCAAGGGGCGGGCAGGTAGGGTAGTGGATGTCGTCCCTACTCTACCTGTCACCTCATTTGGGCCTCTTTCACCGCTTAACATCAGGCGGGAGGAGGTCATTTGCCGGGTCATACATAAAAAAAGAATTGTAGTTATTTAATTTGCTGTTTGGAATGAATTTCCAATGAAAAATGAATTTTCAATGCATTTGTAATATTGGTTAGATGGAGATTTTTAGAAAGGTTATTATCATTATCACAACAGCTCAAATTTACGTCCCCACCGAGAGACTCGAGCCTACCCTAGAATAGGGTATTTAGGCCTTAGTTTAATAGTTATTTGTTATACATGAGTGCAAAGTTGCTTTTTAACCGCGTGCTCAACTTTGATGACCGAGCGAAGGATTCTAAAATTGAATCACGAGCTCAGCGAGGGATTTAAAGATTAGAATCCTGAGCATTAGCGAGGAAATCAAAAGAGCACAAGGTGAAAAATCTTTGCACACGTAACTTTTCATCCCCCTAAAGCGAGGAAATGAAACAAAGCAAATTAAAAACAAAACTACACCAAGGAGGTAAAATAAAAGTTGTATGATAAATTCAGCACCATGGAGATGGAAGTAAATAGGTTTAATGTTTTGAAATCACATACCCAGTGCACGCGATGTTCTCAATTCAAATTTACTTTATCCTCAAGCGGATAAAAACGGCTTTGGCGGTCAGATATCGAATAGCAAAAATACTCTTTCCGAGATGGGGGATGAAAAAGTTATTTAATAAAAATGGGACAAAAAAGAAGGACAGGAAAAATATTAGAAAGCAAATATTAAATGAAGTCTGGGAAGCTCCCAGAAAACACCATGGCTGCCCGCATCATCGAGCTCCTGGAGGTCTGAGGGATAGACTTGGCCTTCGCCCTGAGGCACTTAGGGGAGCAGTTCCGGGCGGTGCATGATTTATGTATCGCTTCGGGCAGCTTTTCCGGGCGGTGGAAAGTGGGGAGGCTCTACCTATTAAAAAAGGAGAGCCGCCCCACGGATTCCACGTCGGGGACAATAGCGCGCGCAACGTGTCTGGGAAGTTCCTCGAAAAAATCATGGCTACCCGCATCGTCGAGCACCTGGAGGTCCACGGGATAGAATTGGCCAACAGCGAGTTTGGCTTGGGCACCGGCCGGTCCATGATGGAAGTAGTAGCCCTCCTCAAGAGGTGAACTGAGGAGGCCACGGCTCGCGGGGAGGCTGTATTTGCGGTGGCATAAAGGAGGCACTCTGTTTCCACCGGGTGCTTCCGTATCTCCGCGCCCTCATAGAGGACTACCTGGAAGGCAGTTCAGTTTTCTATGAGGGTCTGGATAATCGCGTCCATTCGTGTGCCACACCCTATTGGCGTGCCCGACCTGGCGACGCCAGCGCGGCAAACTTAACCCCAAGCTGGAAGGCGGAAACCTCTCGCTATCGAACATGGTCGTGGTCATGCTTCACGGCGAGGTGAAATGGGGTGATGTCGCCTCCATCCGCGAGGTCATCATCTTGCAGAAGGAGGCTGGGGAGAGTCCTTAAGCCACTTCTCCCGCCGCAGATGAATAGGCAGGCGGCGGGCTTTCGCGCAAGCGATGCCCGTCTAATGAGCCTGCCGTTGAGGCCTGCGTGCACGGTTCTCCTGCATGCTACCGTAAGCCTCCTCTATCTAGAGGATTGTCCTGGTGTTCTCGGACAATAGTCCTTGGCGATAGCTCGGCCGTGATCGAGCTTGCCCAACCGCGTGGGTAGTAGTATCCCATTATGGACCTTACCATACGCGCTCACAAGGGTAGGGAGAACACCTGGGAGTTTTATTGGGTATGCCTGGCACTGTGCTAGGAGAGCCCCACATACGCTCGTCGTCTAGCCAACGGCGGGTACGATGCGGTCACGCTTTCCCCTCAAAAAAAAGTTCTCAAATTCTGCAGAAGTATGAATGCAGCAAATTGTCTTGGTTGGCTCTGACTACATCCACGGGAAGAAACAAAGCGGCGACATTAGTATTTTAAATCCGTCACTGCATAGAGAACCGGTATACTTGGTTTTAATCCTTCCAAACTAAATTACGGGCTGATCTTATACTAGCTTATCATAATGCTTAATGACATTCAATTTCCTTTCTTAGCTACGTTATTATTACAAAAACGCGTGATCCGGAAGTTAGATAATAAATAAAGCTCGTTAACAGGATAAGTCGCATATTATTCGTATCTGTGACAGAGAGCAAAATCTCGTTTTTATTGCTATATTATGCAATACAGTAGGTAATTTATTGATTATGATGGAATCCTCCCAAACCCTCAACCCATCACTTTCCCACTGGCCTTGAATAGTATAAAGATTATTAGCGGGTAGGGTAGTCCTCAAGTTCCACATTCGCGCTATCGCCTGTATCCCTTACAGTAGGTGCTAATGGTGCGTAAATGTGAATAATGGATTAAACATTATATGTGTGTGTAAATTTCATGTGCTTTTGTATTTTTACAAATACTATCATTCGGACCTTTTACGTATGCATATTACTTTAACTTCTTTCTGTAAAATTTATGCACAATAAATAAATAAATTATATACATAATTATGTTAAGTTCATGTTAAAATGAAAGGGTGATAGAAGGTACATGGTTACCCTTTTTTTTACTTACTTATTTAGTCCCCAGACGGTAAAGAAAAAAATTTACACTAGCTGTGCCCGCGATCTACGTTTCGCCATAATAATTGTCAAAAAAATCACCTAGAGGTACAAAAATGTCAAATCTACCAAATATACACGACAAATTTCATAAAAATGGGGCAAACCGTTTCGGATGAGAGGAGTTCAATAACAAACACTGTTACACGAGATTTTTATAACTGGTGTAAAAAAACCAATCACTAAGCTCACGTATTGAACCCATCGTCAATATCATTTTTGTCTTCTGGAATCTAGATCATACCTGGGAAAGTGACAATTCTATTTAAGTTTAAAGTGACAAATATTTTTTCGGGGTTTTTATACTAAAGCATTTGGAACATTATTTTTAATTTTCACCCAAAGAAACATCAAAGAAAAAATCTGTATTTATTAACAAATAAAAGGTTTTAATTTACAACGGACGCTGTCTATTGTCGCCGCGAGCCGCTGACTCACGCAAAGACGATATCCGTAGCGAGCGAGCAGACGTTACATTGCGTAGTACTTTTTAACCGACTAAAAAGGAGGAGGTTATCAATTCGGTTGTATTTTTTTTTTATGTTTGTTACCTCATAACTCCGTAATTTTTTAACCGATTTCCAAAATTCTTTTTGTATTCGACAGAGTATACTGCAAGGGTGGTCCCATGGCCAAAGTCAGGTTCTGATGATGGAATCCCATAGAAAATTGAGGTAAACACTAATTTAATACCAGCTCACCGAAGATGAGCAGGTATTAAATTAGGGTTTCTTTCACTAAAAAGTTAAAAATATTTTTTTTTTTTTACAAAAAATTAAAACCGACTTCAAAAACACTGAAAACTTAAAAATAATATAAGAATAGGTACAGACAACATCACACTCTATATTGAAGTCGGTGACAAATTTTTACACATTCTAGGAGATCATCGTTTGGCGCCGACTTCAAAATACAAGTGTGATGTTGTCTGTACCTATTCTTATATTATTTTTAAGTTTTCAGTGTTTTTGAAGTCGGTTTTTATTTTTTTAGCAGTTGTTTTTTAAAACCAACCAAAAAATACATTTCAGTTCCCATCAATTTTTTTTCATACAAGTTAATTTTAGTGGTCTCAATGCGTAACGCGGGCTTTGTGGTTGATTTTTTTACACCGTGTATTTTAAATAAATCAACAACTTCTGCTAAAGCCTCTTCTCTTATGAAATCAGACGTTCAATCCATATTTGAATCAGTTGAACTCATTATATTAAAACAAATCTCTGCTATACGGAGGGGTAGCTCTCTTCCTCCTCTCGTTAATAATATAATCTGTTTTCTACTAATGTAATCTGCTCATTATGGTATTTTTCAAATTGGTTTTTCTATTCGAAACACTCCATTTAAGATAAAATGCCGCTCACCATAAATAAAAAAAATCATTTGCCAAATACTGAAAAAAAATGCAGGACTTAATATTTGTTTGATTGTCACTCAAACAAATATTAGGTCGCTCAAATATTATGAAGCTTCTCATTTTGTATTTGAAATAACTCGAATGAATGTTTAAAAGTTACTGTTCTGTTGATTTATCTTCATTCGCAGTCAGTCGCTCACTTAGTAATACAATAACACAAATTAATTATTTCTGTCTCTTAAAATTTTCATTTACAGTCACTCGTTTAAATACTACGCATTTCAATTTAGCATCGCGTTGTAAATGAGTGGCTGTATAAAAAGTTGGAACATGGTTCAATTGAAATGTCAAAATAGAATAAAGTTTATTTTTTATAATTTGACAGCTGTCAGTTGAAAACAATTATCCCTAGGGCTGAAAAGTATTACTTTCATCTCGCTCCTCAGGCAACTTCAGACCTACTTACTTTCAGAGTATGAGTAATGAAAAATAAATTGAATAGGACAATTTATTTTAAGTTGACCTTTCAATTCCTATTGTCTTAAATGTCTCGAATCCCACGCACAAAAAGTATTTAATTAAAGGTTGCAATATCAGGTTTAATTCCGAGAAACGAAAGGACGAAGAGTTGAACTTTTAATCGTAGCTTCATACGTAACTTTTAATACTGGAGCACATTTGTAATATTTTTCACCATATATTTACCTACTGGGTTTTTTGAAAGATACTTTTATTTCTCCCCTTTTTAGTTATTAATAAAAATATATAGGTAGTTTTAAAGTCGGTTATTTTTTTTTAAATTTGGTACTTTATCGCAAACTAGATTATCTACAAAATAACATACCTGTTACAATAATAATAATCAAAATAACCATATTGTACGGGCCTATGCTAAGGACGTACACTAATGTCAAGATTTCAATTTTATGAAGAGAACAGGAGTTGAATTATAGACACGTGTTTGCCGTGAGCGTTTATTTTGCACACTGACGTAATAATGCAATGCATGCACATAAGGACATTGGACACGTAAATGTCTCAATACAAAATATAAATGTGCGAGTTAGCTCATACACACATTTTCCGAATAACTCATGAATTTTAAAGTATCCGTAAACAATTAGATACATTTAATATTAAATCAATTGAAGTAAAGCCTAAAAACACCGGGGGGTTTAGTGGGCAGACCAGGCACTGTGCCCATCTGACTGGGTGACATAGCCCCGAGCCGCTCGCCCCTCTGGGAGTTACAAACAATAAACCTGGTAAATAAACCAGCAATATAAACAAACTGACACTTCACATAGGAAAGCTATGCGAAGTATCAGCTTGCTTATACTGCTGGGCCTTCAGGAGGTGTGATCGGTAAATTGGCCACCCTGATCCCGAACACACCTCCATCAGGGGTGGAGAGTTTAAAGGGGGAGGAGCCGGGTATCGGAACACTAGCGGAACAGGCGCTGGTGGACCCAGAGTCCTACGGCATAGCCAAGTGCACAGCCTTGTCCACTTAAGAAGAAACACCAAGGTCGAGCGAATTCAGAAATAGGTAATTGTAAAATGTATTGCTGTCGCGCTGTTTGTCCGAACAACTGAACTGAATGCGATTGAGACAACTGCAGCTGGGACCGAAAATACCTATGAAAAGTACACAAAATATTACATCACTCAATAAGTCCCCGGTCTGACATATATATAGCAACATTGTTCACAGACCCACGTAAGTTACAGGTAGTACCAACCTTCAAACAGTATCCGCCTTATTACAAAACATGGACTAAAGTTAGTCCTGGTGTAAACCAATACTAAATTGACGCTGCCTCTATCTATTTATATTGACACAAGTGAAAGCGCACTACATTTAAACCAAGACTAACTTTAGACCAGGTTTAAACCATGGTTTATAATAAGACCGTATGGGTCAACATTTTGTGGCATTTTGGCGGTCAGTTTAGATATTATAGTCGTTTTAGTGACGCCATTATTGTAATTTTCAAGACAATGGATAGAAAGGAATTTCGTGTTGATTAAACACTGTTTTTGATAGGAAAAAATACTGGTGGAGCCAAACAATGACTTGATAAGCATTATGGGGACTCTGCGCCAGGGAAATCAACTATTATTGACTAGTATGCTGAATTTAAACGCGGTCGTACAAGCTCTGATGATGCTGAACGCTCTGGTCGTCCAAAATCGTCCGTTGTTCCGGAAAACATAAAAAATGTCAACAAAATTGTTTTAAAAGATCGGAAGATAGAGTTGCGTGAGATAGCCTACACTTTGAAGATATCAGAAGGTAGTATTTTTACAATTTTGCATGAAAATTTGGGCATGCGCAAATTGCTTTCCAAGTGGGTGCCGCGTTTGCTTACACCTCGGACTAGAAACAACAACGCGTCGACGATTCAGAACGCTGCTTGGAGCTGTTCAAACAAAATAAGAGGGATTTCTTGCATCGGTATGTGACAATGGATGAAATATGGAACCATCACTACATGCCTGAATCAAAAAAATCGTCAGCTGACTGGACAGCAGCCGGCGAAAGTCGTCCAAAGCGACCAAAAAAAACCAATCAGCTGTCAAGATTATGGCATCCGTATTTTGGGACGCGCATGAAATTTTGTTTATTGACTATCTTGAGAAAGGCAGAATTATCAATAGTGAATATGACATGGCATTATTGGATCGATTGAGTGCAGAAATCAAGGAAAAACGGCCCCACATGCAAAAGAAAAGAATCCAGTTCCATCAAGACAATGCCCCGTGTCACAAATCGATGAAAACAATGGTTAAATTGGATGGATTACACTTTGAATTGCTTCCCCACCCACCGCACTCTCCAGATTTGGCTCCCAGCGACTACTGGCTTTTTGCAGATATGAAAAAGATGCTCCAGGGAAAAAAAATCGGCACAAATGAAGAGGTGATTGCCAAAACTGAGGCTTATTTTAAGAGCAAAGACAAAGCGTTTTATATAAAGGGCATCGAAAAGTTAGAGAGGCGTTGGAATGGATGTATCACTCTTGAAGGAGAGTATGTAGATGAATAGAATAGAATTTCTAAAAAAAAATTGTTTTTCATACTTAGACCGGAGACTTATTGAGTGATGTTATACATTTTGTAGTGCACTGTTTTCTCCGCGAAAAATTTACCGATTTAATTACTTTTTGCTTTAAAATTAAAGCAAGGCTTCTTCTGTGTTTCTTTGTTTTGCTTTTTTCGTATAATCTTCTTTAATTTTTTGCTGGACGTTTGAATACAGCAGAAAATTAGGTCGATTATTTAGATTTTTGAAGGTTTAAAATCTCTTTTAATTATTAACTTAATAAAAAAAGGAAAACACAGTAACATGCTTGTAGTGGCTATTGATTTTATTATTATTATTTAACAGGTTGGCAGTTGAAACAACTGATGTTGACCTATCCTGTTACTTTTTTGCTAGATATTTGTCCAATCTATTTTTGAATGTTTTTATTTGAAAAAATAGAGCAACGAGTGCCATTATCCAGGAAGGAAACAGGGGACTGCTTTTGTATAGAAAAACGGACTGTACGATTTCCTCTTAAGCCTAATGGTATCGTAACGGATATCCCGCCTCAAAAAAAGTCACATGGCTTGTATAAGATTATGAAGAACGATTATAATAAGTACAAAAATATAATTTAGCTTACAATGATAGCATAGGTTGTTGTCATTTATTTATTCACAAGAAAGCATAAAAAGCAAAGCATATTCATCTTAGTACGATAAACTTACAGTGAGCGCGAAATCTGTAAGAATTTCGAAAAGGGACTGACGGAAATAGACCGAACATTATACAGTCAGCACAAATCCTACTAATGACAAAAATAGGTAGTTCTAACCTCTGTGGTTCTAACCTAATGAGGCGGTTACGCCATACAATAATACAAATTAACCAACACGAAAAGAAATGCATGCAGTAAGGCCGCACGAAGACAATGGTGCACGTTTGGGTAAATTCAGGCGCATTCTTGTCCGAACACTAATTAGGGCAGACAAATAATCGCATAATCCCATCCCGCTTGCCGCGATGAAACAAGAGAAACAATATATGCAATTATATATTCCGGCTACGCGGGGCAATTAACATGGAAATTCTCGTTAGCTTTTCGCAAAGGGAAACTTTTGATGTTAAGGAAGAGGGAAAAATTTCAAGAGCTCGCCGACCTCATTAACGAGCCTTTAATACTAGTGAAGCGCTTCCGGGTAGTGCTTGCGTAAGAATTTTAAGTCGGATGCATTTTTTAAGCGGACGCTCAGTACTGTCACCGCGCTGCGTACACCCCGCGCCATTGTACCGTTCTCGAACAAAAAATGAGGGCTGACAAACAAAATAGCTCTATTCGGAGCTCCCTAAAACGAACAAAAGAAAAAAAGCAACAATACACGGAAGTTATTCATCCTCGATTTTACTGAAACTACTCCAAATAAGGTTCGGCTTACCACAGAGGAATTAAATTTAGTTTTTTTTACCGACTTCAAAAAAGGAGGAGATTCTCAATTCGATACTTATGTTTTTCTTTCTGGTATGTTACGTGATTACTCCGACAACTGTGGACCGATTTTCTAAATTCTTTGTGTTTCGACAGAGTAGGTATACTTCTACGGTGGTCCCTTTGTCACCAAAGTCAGGATCTGATGATGGGATCTCAGGAAAATCGAGGAAAACCCTTAAATTTAATAGGTACGTCGTCATGTTTCATGTTTCTTCCGAAGCTGTTCAGGTATTTACGTCTGGTTACCATAAACTGAGCTGATGATGGAAGGATCCTTAACTTTTAGGAGTTAGAGGATTTTTAGGAACAAAAGGCACATATTATTGATCCTTTGTTGTATTCTTTCAAGTCACTACAGTGAGCTGGTATTAAATTCAGTAGAAAGATATTAATTTGAAAAGTTACAAAAAATTAAACCGCCTTCAAAAACACTTAAAAGTTAAAAATAATATGAGAATACAGACAACATTACATCTATACAAATAAAATAAATTAAAGTGGCTGTTTGTAATGTCAAAATAACAAGTTTTTACTAAATGGGTATAAATTTATATCGGGTACCAATAACAAAAACACAATTTTTAAAAAAATTGTCTGTTTGTCTGTATGTTTGTTCTCGCTAATCTCCGGAACGCCTGGACTAATTTTGACGGGACTTTCACTAATAGATAGCTAATTATATAAGGTATAATATAGGCTTCTTTTTATCAAGATCTTAAAAAAAATTGCCTACAAAAATCAAAATGCTGCCAAAAGTTACTTTTCAACGCGGACGAAGTCGCGGGCATAGCTAGTTCTATATTAAAGTCGGTGCCAAACGATGATCTCCTAGAAAGACTTAAAATTTATTACAGTGAGCCCTGTTTGCGTGTAACGGACCACATTAATATATGAGAAGACGGTAGTAAAAAAAAATATTGTTATTCTATGGCACCCACCCGTGCCCACGAATACTGAAAAGTGATCGAAACGTCAGGCTAAATAACTAAAATGTTTTAAACTCAATATACGCGAGTAAATCCGAAAAACGTAGTTTTATTTAATTGTGTAGTACCTACTCGTTATTTGCACGAGTTAAATATAATATTAGGCTAAGCACACAAGACATGTTAGCAGAACAGAGTTAAACTGCATTATACATCATAGCACGAACAAAGGTATACAGCAAGATACACTAATCAAAACTCTTGTATTATTCTCTACCAAGTAAGATGTTGCAAGCTCCATGTTGAAATTTCGGCGTGTTTGGACAGTGAGAAATCCGCGAGTACCCGCCGCGAACCGCCGGCTTGTTTATAATAATACCTCTAATCTCTCTTGTATACGGCCGCCACCTGCCCTTCGGACTGATATTTTGCACAGCGGAATTTCAAGCCAGAAGCGTCTAGTTAATTTCCTTGAAAATTCATCTCCTTGTTCAAATGTAAAATAAGTTTTGTTCTCCCAACCGGTTTTCGGTTATGGCAGCCAATCTTTCGAGACTTGTCTAGTACCTGTGGCTGTGCGGGAGAAGTTATTGTGAAAGTGTCTGGCTGCGCAAGCACAAATTCAAGTATGCTCTCTGTTCCTCCAATCGTATTATCCGGTGACATTGTTAGCTGGGCCGAGATTAGAGAGTTCAGTCAAAATCACATAGACGCATTTGCCGAAAACGCATAGAGCAGCAATTTGTCATTATAACCTCCCAAAGTAAAAAAAGTTAAAGTTCCCAACATTGCCGTTCTATGCGTTTTAGCAATTGATTTATGAACTTTTTAAGAATAATATCAATCTTGCAGAAGCCTCGAACAAAAGTGTCAGAGACTTTTTTGTAGGTGTAGACACATAGTTAGCAGTACATTGTAAGCTACACACGCTCACACAATTTTGGATGGTATGGTAGGTAAGTTAAAAGTCAAATTCGAGCAAATATTAAATCGAGGTCATCGAACAAAAGTTATGCTTATCTCATTCACTCTTTGCCGAGATATAGAAACAATGATATTAAAGAAATTAAATTAATTTTATCTTTTGAAACATTTATGAAAAAGCTAATGCTATAGGGGGACTAACGTAAAATACAATATTCCATCCTTTTAACGAGCATTTCTGCTGTTTTCTACTAAATAGTTCGTTACTGCAACGAGTTGTTGCCACGTGTGAAAAAAACGAGACCGAAAGAAAACTTTGCTTACTCGTCGCGCTGAGCATAGTTTCGACTCCGGCATTTATTACACGAGATTATTAATTATCTGCAGGCATAATATGGATCTTTCATCGAATGACATGGTATAAATATTGACATAAAGAAGTCATGAAATGCTTCATTTGGTATTACCGATCTAGAATGATATCATCACTATGGCATAATTTCAACGATGCCATCATAATGTAATGAACGAATGATCAAAAATGATTTCATAATGATGTTATTTGAAAACCATGAGATCGGTAATAGGCCTGCTGGTTATTTTTAACCGACTTCAAAAAAGGAGGTTCTCAATTCGATGCGTATGTTTTTTATGTGTGATATGTTACGCGATTACGCCGCCATTTGTAGACCGATTTCCAAAATTCTTTTTGTATTCGATACAGTATACTCCTGGGGTGGTCCCTTGGTCCCCAAAGTTGGGGTCTGATGATGGGATCCCATAAAAATCGAGGAAAAATCTAAAATTTTTAGGTGTGTCCAACGTATTTTGTGTGTATGTTACGCGATTACTCCGCCAATTGTGGACCGATTTTCAAAAATCTTTTTGTACTCGATAGAGTATACTCCTGGGGTGGTCAAAGTCAAGATTTAATTATGGGATTTATGTTTTTTCCGAAGTTATTCACGTATTTGCGTCTGGTAGTCATGAACCGAGCTCACCTTCGGTCAGCTGTTATTAAATTCCAATCCAAGGTCAGGTCAGGAATGTGAGGTGATATTAAATTCAGTTAAAAGATAAAATTATTTACAAAAAATAAAAACAACTTCAAAAACACTGAAAAGTAAAAAATAATGTAAGAATAGGTACAGACAACATCACGCTTCTATATTGAAGTGGGTGTCAAATTTTAAGACTTTCTAGGATATCGTCGTTTCCGAGGAAAATTTCAAGACCAGAGGTCACCCACCAGGATGTTAACCACAGCAAATGTCGCTTAACTCTAGCAATAGTAATGCCGAGCGCACAGACGCGCGCGACTTCAGCACCGCGCGCCCCAGATGTAATTCGACGGGTGTGAAATTTTCAAAAGAGTTCGCTCCGATATAAATTTCTCGGTGGATTCATTGAATGCAATAAAATTTTCTGCACAATTGAAAGCCATTTAAGAGCGTCGGCTGCACTGAATGTTAATCACGTGCAAATGTGAGGAGAACAATCACATTGCGGGAGACCTGCTTTTTTGTTGAATTCTCAAAACAATGAAGTTAGTGGCACTGAAAGCGAATGAAATAATAGCGATCCAACGACCGTATAGCCATTTGAATCAATTGCCACGCGGAACACATGCTGAATGATATAATATTCTTTCTTGGAATGGTAATCGCTTTTGCGTTCAGCATATGATTCATGACGTGGTCGGAGATATTGGCCGAAATTCAAATGTAAAAATCTATATTCAACATAGACCTCTACATGCGCTTCTTAAGGTCAATCATAATCGAAAAAGGTTGACTTTGTCACTTGTTCGGAAGTTGGCTTTGGAGAGCCGTCTCGAGAAGAATTGTCAAAATTGGAAGGTCAAATATTTTGTATACTCATCTATATTACCAATATTTTTTTTTTATTATAGGGAAGTTCTTGGCCTTCATCACACCTGATGCTAAGTGACAATGAAGCCACTATTGGAAACTAGCTTCTATTGGACTCTTCATCAACTAAGAAACTGGCTATCTTACCTATTTATATTATTAACATTGTCGTATCAACAATTGAACATTACCAAAAATTATTAATGATGGAACAAAACAAATGTTACAGTAAAACTTAACTAAAACACAATGTTAAGTTTTTTTATTGATGACGTGAGCCTAGCAGACGATATCCTGCCCAATTATATTGCCACCTATACCGGGTTCAATTTTACGTTGTAACGAGGTGCTATACATATAGCAACTCGTTACATTCCCGCCTAACCTGTGGCCCTACCGCCTAACTCGGCGATGCACTCGCTAGCGTTAACTATAGTTTTAATGTCACCGGTGAATATTATCTGTGTCTGTGACATTAAAACGATAGCGAGTTCTTTGCTATAAGTTAGGCGGTGCCTCTGGCTGCATTCTCCTCTTCACATTTGGCATAATTTTCATTTTGTTTCTCCCGTCACTCAATTACCGACATCAAGACGAAAAAAAGTTACGATGGCAACATTAATACAAAATATTATTTTTATCGCCACTGTTTCTAAAAATTAGACAATACTATAATGTCATGCATATCCTTGTGAATATTATGTAGTACCTTTTATATTAATGAGCGCTCCACATTCACGCAAGGATCTCGGGAGAACGCGAGAAAAACACGAGAAGCGTGAATGTGGATCCGATTCCATATTCTTCGCAGGTTCTCGCCTTGTTCTCCGACTTTTGCCAGTTTTTGGTGCGAGACAATTAGAGCTGAGAATGCGAGAACAGACGAGAACTTGTATCTACTCCACACTAGCATTTTTCTCAGTAGCCAGCGAGTCACCGATTAGTACAGTTGTGCGTGGTATTTATGCTGCATCAATATGTGCGGGATTTGGACGAACGAACTAGATTTGTCATTCCTAGAATATTTCCAAGTGGAACCGATTTTATGGAATTCAAATTTAAAAGATTATAAAAATAAAAACTAAGAAACCACGATGCGTGAAAACGTATTAGTATTTTGATGGAATTACCAGTTGACGAATTAAAAAAAAAAATTCGTTATTAGCAAGCTACAGAAGCTATAAAAATAAAGTAAAGCTATAAGTCAAGAAATTGGATAACCTTGCGAGTGTGTACCCAAAAAGTTCTCGCCGAGATTCTCGCTAAGATTCTCTCTCGCTGCGCTCGTGATTCAATGATTAGAATCCTGAGCGCTAACGAGGGAATCAAAAGAGCACAAGGTGAAAAATCTTTGCACTCGAGTGCAACACGTAACTTTTCATCCCCCCTCAGCGAGGAAATAACTAAATGCAAGATACTTTTACTTCAGTTTAGGTATATTTTTTCTACAACATTATGATAGGTAAGTATTACCAGAAAAATATTTATCTTATTATAACAAATACGAGTAATACGTTTTTTTTAATTGTTTTAAAGTTTCTTATTTATCGATAAGCCATATCCATACGACGTTGAAACAAAATGGCACACGCAAAGCAAATTAAAAACAAAAGTACACCAAGGAGGTTTAGAGTCTGAGTTTCTAAAAAATTTAAAAAAAGTTGTATGATAAATTCGGCACCATGGAGATGGAAGTAAATGGTTTAATGATGTTTTGAAATCACATACCTAGTGCACGCGATGTTCTAAATTCAAATTTACTTTAACCTCAAGCGGATAAAAACGGCTTTGGCGGTCAGATATCGAATAGCAAAAATATTCTTTCCGAGATGGGGGGATGAAATAGTTATTTGTTATACATGAGTGCAAAGTTACTTTTTAACCGCGTGCTCAACATTGATGACCGAGCAAGCGAAGGATTCTAAAATTAGAATCCTGAGCGTTAGCGAGGGAATCAAAAGAGCACAAGGTGAAAAATCTTTGCACTCGAGTGCAACATGTAACTTTTCATCCCCCCTCAGCGAGGAAATGACTAAATGCAAAATAAAACATTTACAATCACAAGATACTTTTATTTCAGTTTAGATAAGTACATATTTACTACAACATTATGATAGGTGAGTATTACAGAAAAATATTTATATTATGTATAACAAATAATACTTTTTTTTACTTGTTTCCAAGTTTCTTATTTATAACAATACTACGTCAAAACAAAATGGAGCGCGCAATGCAAATTAAAAACAAAAGTACACCAAGGAGGTTCAGAGTCTGAGTTTTTAACAAATTTTAAAAAAGTTGTATGTTAAATTCGGCACCAATGAAATCACATACCTAGTACACGCGATGTTCTAAATTTAAATTTACTTTAACCTCAAGCGGATAAAAACGGCTTTGGCGGTCAGATATGGAACAGCAAAAATACTTTTTCCGAGATGGGGGGATGCAAAAGTAATTTCTATCCTTGATTTTAAAAAGTTACAAAAATATTATCTCGGTTGTCGTAAGTGTAACTGGGCTCCGCCATTTTCTTCGCGACAGCTAAGCCATATTTTCTTTTTAGTTCCTTTGTGATTAGTCCAGACTAGTCCGAACTAATTGTTGTTCCTGTTCTTAGATGAGTTTGTAAGATCTAGATTAACTGTAAAGCACTGACAATTTTCCCTCCCACTTAAACGACTTTGCGTTATGAGGGTTTTCTCTAATTTAGTTCAGTTTACTACTTGTTCTTACTTTTTACCAAAAGTATTTTTATTTCGATTGAGATAGCGTGTCTAATCAAATGTTAATAAATTTTAGGAGGTTGCGTAGAGTTTTCTCGTAATAAAATTTTTTTGCATAATTACAATGATGTACTAACATAATGTTTCTGAACTTAGATGAAGGACTATTAGAAGCTATAATTAATTGTACCAGCGAATGAACGTTAAAAGTTTTAAGTGTTTTTAAGTAAATGACAGTATACAAAATAACGTAAAACTATATAGACTAAAAATCAACAACATGGAGTGAGTTTGATTAGCAATATGAATAAAGCAAGCTCATGCCAGATTATACGCGTTCTATTTTTATGAGTTTATTTGTTTACAGAAAGCTTTAAATAAAGATGAAGGCCTTATTTAAATTTATATAGGTTGGTCAGAAAAGCTCCCTGAAAAATAAAACCTGAAAGATAAAATAAAGTGCATTACCGAGTCCTGACTTCCACTAGAAGTTTAATGAGGATTGAAAGAAATCCGAAGTATAAGAAGTTTGAGAAACTTTAACCTGATTTTATGAAGATTTAAACTTACTTCATTACCAATTTCGTCGTCGGTCAAGTTTATGTTGTGGTTTTTTAAACAAAATATATGGGTTTCTTATGTTCATTACTATAGAACAATTTCAAATCGCAATGTTAAGAGGATATTTTTGACATTATATATGTTTTTTTAGAGCATGTGATTTAATTACATCGTTGTATTATCATTCGCACTAATATTATAAATGCAAAAGTATGTCTGTCTGTCTTGTCTATCTGTTACCTCTTCACGCTTAAGCCGCTAAACCGATTTAGATAAAATTTGGTATAGAGACAGTTTGAGTTCCGGGAAAGGAAAGTTCTTATCGCAGAAATCAAGGAAATTAAGGGGGTGAAAAGTGGGTGGAAGTTTTTATGGGGAATCAATGACCACTGAACCGATTTAGATGTAATTTGGTATGGAGATAGTTTGAGCTTATACACAAAAAAAATTCATAAAAATCGGTCGAGCCGTTTCGGATGAGTTCGGTTATAAACATTGTGACACGAGAATTTAAAATATGAGTCTAGCTGTGCCCGTGAACTGCGTTTTGCCATAATAATTGTCAAAAAAGCCCTTATCACCTAGGGATATAAAAAATAGGTTACAACCTATTCTCAGACCTACCGAATAACACAGTTTCCGAAAACCAGTTAAGCCGTTTCATACGCACGACACGAGACACTGTGACACGAGAATTTTATATGTATGTATTTGTATATATGTGGGAATTTTATATTTTCCCGCAGGAGAAATAATTTTTTAGCCTATGTTAATTAGGTATAATATTATATTCTAATGGTGAACGAATTTTTGAAATTGGTCCAGTAGCTTCGGAGCTTATTTAATACAAACATACAAATCTTCCTCTTTATAATATTAGTATAAGATTTATCAAAAACTATATTAAACTGTGCTTATAAATTATTTCCAAATATTAACATTCAATTCTCAACTAGTTAACTACCTATTTTATATTCATGTCTTGCTAACCGTTCCAAACATCCTCCCCTATCTATGAGTCCACCGGAAGGACACGATATAAATGTCCCGTGATCTCATCAGCCGAGTAACAGAATAAAATGAGTTTCGTTCATTTGTCCACGCTCACGTCCCCACAAAGGCTATCGGGTGTAACATTTTTCGTGGGCAGACTTGGGCGATTTTCCTTTCATAAATCAGAGGGTGCGTGACGTCACGTTCTTTGGCCAATGCGTCGGTCGCAGACGTGACGCAACACTTCGAATGCTATTTACTTTACTCATACCTACTCAATTTTTCCAACATTAAATTTCTAAGTAGAGTTTTAAATACCTACATATTAATTTGTGTCTCTTCTAGCAAGTTTGTTATTTTTTCAGTTTCATCGACTTACTAGCTGTTTCGCTTTAATAAAGCTCAATCCCGTAGTTTCCCTTTTTTGGATGGGGATTTCAAACTCATACTCAAAAATATTTATTCAATAGGCGACTTATTGACGTCAAACAAAATATAAAAATCTATTGAACTAAAATATTTAACAATTAATTATTTAATCCTTATATTTACACACAACCTTAATTTATTAACCTTTAATCCTTATATGTACAAACACAATCATGATTAAGATGTATGCAAATACAAGTGAAATGAATAAAAAAGTGGATTCTACGCCTGTTCGAGCCGTCTCGAGAAGAACAGGCAAGAAACTCAGGAGGTCTAATTTTTCAACCTTCTGGGGGAATTTTGAAAAATCCCCTCCTTTATGACCGTCTACATAAAAGCTAACGAATTCCTGGACCGAATTTCATACTTAATGATACCTTAGTCAGTTACTTTTAGAAATACAGCCCCCGTAGCATGAACACCGAAGCACGACATGATAAAACGATAAATCGATATGAACTGTCAAAATATGTTAGATATAATGGGTAGGTACCTCGAAATTTTATCAATATTAATTATATTTACAATACCCAAAATAGCAATACCAGTCTTCAAAATATACTCAAAACTTCAAGATAGCTCAAAAATCCAACTTTTTTAACAGTTCATATCGATATACCGTTTTATCATATCGTGTTTGTTGTGATGCTAGGGGGACGAATTTCGTTATTGCCCACAAACAATGCACCTTCGGGGACTAGTCAACGTTTTTGTAATAACCTCGTATTTTAAAGTCTTTTAAAGTTTATAGTGAAATATTTTAAACACTTTTATGTTTTAGTAGCTTAGAGCATTCATACGGGAGACGGCAAGGCTGGGCGAACCCCTCTGCCAATTTACGCTGACCATATGACCATACACGTTATATAAAACTAGTTCACGCGCGGCCGCTGCCATTTGGTGTCGTTTTCGTGTCGCACTAAGAGCTCCAAAAAAAAATGGTTAATTGTGCAGTTTCCTCCAGCTACTCAAATCTTCGAGATTATGGCGTTTCCTATTACATGTAAATATAAAATATACATTACCGTGTTTCATTTGTTTACAATTTTCAAGTAATTTTTATGCCGTTACGATAGAAAAATACAATGGTACGATGGTAGCTCAACACAATATACGGGCGTTATATTATCTGTGACACGGGCATTTGCTTAGTGCTGGGACAACGTGAGTGAATGATGCTTATTCATATTTTTATTTATCATTCACTCCGAAGTTATGAGTTAGAATAATGTTAATATCGGTGCATGGATTATAGGTAGTATAAGATTAAAATAGAAATTCAAGTGGAATTTAATTGAACAAAAAAATATCAAGAAAATATTACTTATTATTTTGCTTCAACTTTGCGTTGTAGTTTAAAAAACTTTTCCTATACAATTACTTACTCTAACCAATTTTTCGACTGCGTCTCACTTGATTTTAAGCCTATTAAATAATCTATATTGTTATTTTACAAAATGCAATGTAAGTTAATACTCCAGTTAGAAAAATGTCATGTAATGTCCTCTAAATTTTATGTTGTAGTTAAGTTTATAAGTACAAAAAATGAGCAATTTTTTGTACTTTTAGTTTTTTTGATTATATTTTCGAAAGGCTTTGAAGATGCAAAATGTTCATAAACTCTCAAGTAGATTTTATTCAACTGTACTTCTATTTAATTTTACACGTTGACTGCCAGACAGCATACAAAATAGAAAAACTATTGTTTGCGGTCACCGTTAACCGCGTTTTCGCGGGTTGGCTTGAAGCGGCTTTGCGTGACTCGGGCGCAGAGACGCGGACTAGAGGTGTAAAAAACTGTTTTAAATTTATCAAAATTTAAAAAGGATGTTAAAGTTTAATGTATCTTCATCGTTTATTACATTACCCTTAAGAGATACCCCTTTAATCATTATCCTTCTGGGATTGTCGGGGAAAATTTTCAAAATCATTGGAAAATTGAAAACTTAGCGGGCAAAGCCGCTGGTGGGTCGGAATCTAGTCTCTATACTACATCACTACATATTATAAAAAATAAAACCGACTTCAAAAACACCAAAAAGCTATAAATAATAATAAAACAAGACTACATTATGACATCACAATTTTATATTGAAGTTGGTGCCAAATTTTAAGTAACTGTTGTTCTTATATTTTTGAAGAGTTTCAAGGTGATCATTGCTTGGTACCGACTTCAATAGAAAACTGTGACGTCGTAAATAGTGTTATATTATTATTATTTATGACTTTTTGTCAACATCTAGGATAAAATGTATGCTAAAAAAGTATTACGATCCTGTGGGATACCAACAACTAATAAAAATCGGAAATCAAATCAACGCGGACAAAGTCGTGAGCAGAGAGCTAGTTTGAGTAGGGAGCTAGTTTGAATAGAGAGCTAGTCTGTTCCCCGAGAGCTGATAAAAATTATGATTACGCATCAGAGCGCTTACTGTGTTTCGTTAACTGAAAATATAAATTCGCCCCCCCCCCCTTCCCATCGAAACAGAAACACTTGTACATAGTCCAGTTAGTCTAAGTAAGTTTTAAGTACGTATCGGTCGTGCCCTCTCAATCTCTGTCTTTCGGTAAATATACTCATTTTATCTTTAATTTTTATTACATTAGGCGTGAGATACAATAATTTATTTTCAACAGGAATCTGTCTTTTAGAAGAACCATAATCCAATGAAATCTTTTGGAGGCACGAAGATAAGCAGGTACAGCTGGTTCTCGGCGACATTCAGCAGTCGTGGGTGTGAGATAGGTAACAAGCAAGGACGACTGGTTCCCGGCGGCGTCAAAAAGATGTAGGTGGCAGGTAGGTCCAAAAAGCTTCCGTAGAGGGCCTGATGAACCCCGTAGATGTGACTCGTAGAAGGACTTGTAGTACAATTTTCAAAGGAGCTTAGCTACTAATAATATGCCTCTGGTAAGAGAGCTGGCCATAGTGTCCTGGGGAACTTAGCTACTCCTAAGGTGTTTCTGTTAAGAGAGACAGTAGTGGGATAATCTGTCACCTAAGTGCTACAAAATTTTCAGCAAGAGTGTCAAAGCGAACCGAAACTGTATATTCTAGCTCCGACTTTATGGGGTACACCGCTTTTTTCAGTTAAAAAAGATTTTAAATCTACTGCAGTGGGAGTGGGACCCACCTGCAGTTATGTGGGACTCTCCCTAATGAGGCCTACCCACTTAAAAAAATACTGGGGGGTTCCGTCAAATCACATTCCCGACACACAAAGAGAACTTTTGGCAATCGCTTTGTGTGATGGGGTACACCCCTAAATATCCCTAAAAAAAATATTTATTGACGATAGAGTTTGACATCTTTACATTATCATACGAGGAATTTTTGTGAATGTGATCCTGCTGAGACTGAAACGGTATGGCACTTGGTCCTAGATTGTCCTAGATTTGCTAGAGCTCAATTTGATTTGGCAAATAGCCTGAATAATTTAGTTTTAAGAAAAGACAATGTTCATGTATTACTGATGGACAACAAAACCAAGGATATTACCTTGAGGTTTCTGGAATCAGTGGCCGCAGTGGCAGTACGGCGAAACAAAAACTGCAATCCACCAACGCAGGAAAACGAAGGAGTAAGGGAAATCGTAGCGCAACGAACGCAGGATCGCTACATAACACAGAAAATACCGCATGAGGGCAGTAAGCTTAGTCACGAGGGGTGTGTCGCTGTTCATGGACAGTGTAGGGAAAAGGATTGGCGTTAGTTTCTGCCTATCAAGAACAGAAGGAAGGAAGCACGTAGCCATTTCACCAGGCTTAGCAGTCCTGCTAAAAGGCAGCACAACCAGGGCGACCATCAAAAAGAAAGTTTGTGATGCAATGCCAGAGGTGATGCTCGCCGGGCAAAAATGCAGAATCGTGCGGACTAGGAATAAGGCCATCCTACTCTTGGACTGGGATGTGGACGGTAAATCACCCTTTACTAAAGCAAGAGAATTGCTGTCGGACCTGGACGGAGACCCGAGAGTCATCAGCGTGGATGTCATGAAAGTGGGCTTCGAGAAAGGGAAAGTGTCAGATTATACACCCTTATTGGAAAACACGCAATAATCGTGTATGAAGGGAGAGCTTTCTGCACAAACACCCCGAGCAGACTCCATGCGATGGCCAGACGGAAAGTGACTCAGCTAGGGCACAGAGGCGACACGAGGAGGCGGCACAGGAGGAAAGTGAAAGGAGGCGCCTCCAGTCACAAAGACTATCCCCGACAGACGATCTTGTCAGGGGAGTAAGTGTTGCCCTGGGTCACAGACGTCTTCAGGGGCTGGTGGGCATGACAGCAAAGAAATTGGGATCTCAAACAGGAGTACCCTCCGCATCCAAAACCACAAAAACCACACTGGCAGACATGGGTAGAGTGAGACCGCCGCCCAGGATAACAGCTGATCGAGACGGTGATGACCTAGTCAACGCCTATCTGGAGTACGTGGAGACACTGCGGGCGACGCTGCAGGTTAAACACACGACCTGCACAAAAATTCTTTAAGCATTTCAGGCAAACACCCGAGTGTTACTACGGGAACTATTGGATGGGGCGAAGGCTGTGGTCTACAATAACGACAACGGAATAGTGGTGGCGGGAAATCACCCGATTGACAAAAGACAAATGGCGGCGTACAGTGGCACCTCGGGTATGGTGCTGGTGGATTACGAAGCAACTGAGGAAAGAGGAGCACTCACGTTCTGCACACCGATCTAAGACCCAATAGTGGTGATCGAAAAATGCACCCGCTTCATGCTGGAGGACCGGATTCTGGAATCAGCGAATGCCGTGACCGGAACCTGGGTCTCAGAACCATGGGGTAAACTGGCGATAAGGTGGGTGAACGGAGTGCCAGGATGTGGGAAGACCACGTGGCTCCTCAAAAACTTCCAAATCAAGGAAGACATGATCATCACAGACAGTTCTTTTGCGAGACTGCAAAAGAACTGTCGGACGAAGTGACGAGTCGATTGGGGGCAGTCGCAAAAGGGAAAGTAAGAACCATTGCCTCGGTCCTTATAAATGGAGCGGGAGCATCAAAACGCCTTATGGTGGATGAAGCTCTCCTGGTCCACTTTGGAGCCATCATCATGGCATCAAGGTTGATCGGGGCAAAAGAATTGATACTTATGTCGGATACAAACCAAATTCCCTTTATCGACAGAGACAACCTATTCGAAATGCGTTACGGAAGTCCTGCCGCCATAACCTCAGTTACTGAAAAGCTCCTCTGCACACACCGAAGTCCGATGGATGTGATGTATGCCCTCCAAAATATGTACGAGGGTATTTATACATCTCGGCAAGTGCTAAGGTCCCTAACATGCAGAATGGCTTCGGAAGCGAGACAACGAAGATGCGACCCAAATACCCTCTTCCTCACCTTCATTCAAGAAGAGACAGAAGAGCATAGGAGAAATGGGTTTGGCATCGGAGATAAGTCCAGAATACTGACGATCTACGAAGCACAGGGACTAACGTACGAACACGTCATAGTGCTCAGAGGAGCTGAAAGATACAACCCGGTTCACGATAGTGTCCCTCATGCGGTGGTCGCCATAACTAGGCACACGGTGTCCTGCACTTATTTCTTTCGTCAACTGAAGGAGGACGACGCCATAAGACGCCTCATTGTCCCTTCCAACACGGCAACGGATGACGAGATCAAAGACCATAATGAAAAGATGACGCCCTTACACGGGCAGCAATCTAGGTGCAGGACCAACCACCAATAGAGATATCATCCCGAACCCCATCCGGAACTAGTCCTATCAGTAGATTGTAATATATGAATAGTTATTATATATTTAGTATAATAATGCACGTACGAACATAGTAATACATAGATTATAATAATAATAATAATACACTTTATTGCAAATAATTATTATTTTATTAATATTAGATTAGATTATTTATATTATTTAATTATTAATATTAGATTATCTTTATATATGCAACTATAAAATTGTAAATGCGCAACTCACCCTAGATTAAGTGAAGAGTACTTAGTAGTAAGCGTTTTATAGATCACATAATATTGTACCCAAGAATTCAGAAGGAACGGACCACGAGTCTGTGGAGTTTTAAATAAACAAAAAAAAAAGAATATAATAGCTGATCTATTCTCCACTTACATATTATTTCATCTTCTTGTAACTCCCTTTACAGTTCCTAATAGCATTTCGAGGCTCTTAATGTTAAGCGATGAACATTTATCAAGCAGCTTGTTACACGTAGTTTCAAAGGTTATCTCAGTGTATTTTTCCTCGTAAATCAAACACAGAACGTGCCGTCACAGTTATTTGTTGTCTTGTTAGCGTAATAAGCCTAAAGGCGCTCTTTAAAGAGCTTCTGAATTTATGAATCATGCTGTATCCATTGGGGATGAAATAAATTTCGAAAGATTGGTAAATAAAATTACAGTGATTTTTCAGGGTCGATGTATAAATTGGAAATAACTTTTTCAAACCCAGCCGTTGTAAGAAAAGAAACAAGATCTTAGAGCTGAGAATCAAGCTGATGGAAAATGGGCATGGCATGGATCTGCAGTCTTCTGAAGATGCTCGTCGGCGTCTCAACAAAAAAATCTCTATATCTCTGACTCACGATATACGCCAATTAAATACAAAACATATTAATCCATCGAGTAGAACAAGGGCTCCAAAGTATTCTTAAGAACAAATCACTTGATCAAAGTCTGCTGACGAATACCTCGGTAACCTTTGGCAAATACCTCGGTAAGTCCAGCTTCTAGAAAGGGGTCAATCTAAAAATTCAACTCTGCTAAGCAGCATTTGAAATGCTACGCAGCATATTCTTGGCTCATCTACTGCAGTGTCGCACGACGAAAGTCTTCAATTCGTGCGTGTTGCCAGTGATTACGTACGGAACTAAGACATGGCCGCTTACAATGGGCCTCTAAAAGATGATTGTAGGCTGAGTTCGAGGTTTTTCTACATAATCGAATCAGATAAAGTGAGATATATAGAAGAACTAAAGTCGCCAAAATAGCTCAAAATATTGCAAGCCTTAAGTGGTAGGACACATCCCTTGACGACGACAAGATTGACGGTGACGGCCTTTGGGGCGAAAAAGTCCTCGAGTGGTGGCCGCGTATCAAGAGACTCGGCGTTGGTAGGCCCCTCTCAAGGTGAACTATCTGGTGAAAGTCAAGGGATGCCGCAGGATGCGAGAAGAGGAGGCCTATGTCCAACAGTGTGCTGAAATGACAATGTATAGTCTCTTGGCTGAAATGACGATGAAGAGCTGGGTACAAATTAGGAACCATTTTAGCTTTTTTATGTTCATCTGCCATTTGTCTACCAAGATTATTATTTATTTATTTTATTTGGCTTTTCAACAATAAGTACACCCTTACAAACTAGAATTACAATCAATGAGAATTACAGTCTAAGTGCCTCATCACTTAAAGAAAAGCACTGCATGTACCGAAGATGTGTGCATAATGCGTATTTAATATACGTGTTCGCTAAACATGACGTTTATCGTCCAAAAAATAACAAAGGGAACTGTAAAACTATAACTTATTACAAGGCCAGAACAGCCTTTTTGATACCAGGTATTGAAGTATAATTTAAGTCAATAGCAGCTTCATAGACTTTGTACAATGCATACATTCTGGGTAACGAGCTATGCTTCTTAAGGTTAGTGTAATGTTCTGGTATGGCAAACAATTTTCGATTCGAATTGCGCGGTAAGTAACGCGGCTAATTAAATGAAACTCTATTGAGCAAGTCGGGACTATTAAGGAAACCTGCTACAAGTTTTTTAAGAAAAACTAAATCCAACATCTCTCGACGCTTTTCTAACGAAGACATCCCAAAATACCTTAATCTATCACTATATGCCTTAAGTTTTTTGCCCATTATAGATGCATATGTTAAGTGCCACAGGAACCTTTTTAGTAACCGTTCAATTCGTGTTACGTGAACACCATACCCTGGAGACCAAACAACACTACAGTATTCTAGGTGACTTCTGACTAGACAGTTGTACATAACTTTTTTGTATTACTAGATAGCCCTGAAGCATTTAAATTACCTAAACGAGTGCCAATAAGAAAGGCCCAAAGAAATTTACTATTTTAGGTAATCGGTTAAAAGATAAATAAATAAAATCTGAAATCGCACACTGAACTCAAATCATGTTCATTCGAAAGCTTACAAAATAAAGCCGCCGTGGAACGAACGCCTAAAGGGATTATTTTAAAATATTAATTATGTTTTCACGGCTAAGCTCGTTTCCTTGTCCCGCAAATGCGGGGCAATAAATAACTGTGACATTTAATATCTCATGTGTTAGCCAAATCGGTTGAATAAATGATACCTTCGCCGTGTTAATACCGTCGTAAATTATGAATTCAGGATTCTTATTGCATATAAATAATATGACGCGCGTAGCGGGATGTCCTACATTCAGTTAATGGTCGGTAAAAAAGGAAGAAATCTTATTTAAAAAGTCTTAAAGGCATTTTTTAACTTTTAATATTATTATGGTTTAGTTTGGCTCCATATGAACAAAAAAATTACATGGTCGTTTAGACCATTTGGTGAGGTTTTCCGCTTTCAACCCTTACTTTTTAGGGATCCGTAGTAAACAAGGAACCCTTATAGTTTCGCCATGTCTGTCTGTCTGTCTGTCCGCGCTTTTACTCAGAGACTATTAGTACTAGAAAGCTGTAATTTAGTAAGAGTATGTATATAATCATGCCAAAAAATGTGATGGAAAAAAACATTGAAAAAAAACTCTATCTGGTAAACGGTTATATATGGACACGTGAAAAAAATTACAACAGCAGGCGTAGCACGGGCTGCCAAGAAATTTGTGATAAGTCTCAGTGACACGTATCCCTTGAGGAGCGTCAAGAAATTTTATCATGTCAGTCACACTAAGGCTGCGTTCCGAAAATCAATAAGAGTCACTATTAGCACGCTCAAACGCGTCCCGAAATGTTGTGAGCGCGCTAATGTTAGCCGGCATGAAGAACCACATGACGACATCGTTAACGTCATATAGAACTTACGGCGCTAATGCTCTGGAGTGAAATCACTTTAGGCGAACTGTCAGTCTGACGTTCGATAATTGTGTTTTCGGTTCAAAATGAATGTACCTGTTCTGCCGGACCGAAATCGTAAGCATGCTGATAGCACTTTCAGTATTCCCTGTTATCGGACCGCAGCCTCAATACGCGCCACCGTGCTACTCTTTAAGACATAGATATTATGTCACTGAAATTGTGATATAATGCGTGACTCAAGTCCCGTCTTGGCAGCCCGTGCTACGCCTGCAGTAGTATGTATAACGAACTTTAAAGGAAAACTATCAGATTTGAGTACTAAGTACAAACTAAAAAGTTATAGACGACTAACTTATAAAATGTACTTGGAAAAGTAAAATTTCATTGAAAATTTGTACTGAATATAAATTTACGAACCACGTGAAGTTAAGGAAATATAAAATCATTGCAGCTTTAATAATAATAATAATGCCTTATTTAATAGCAACGTATTTAGTAATCTGTGGCAACGTGTTGTGAGGTGTGAGTGTGAACTCAAAGTTGGCATTTGCAACTACGGAACCCTACACTGCGCGTGGCCCGACACGCACCTGGGCGGTTTTATTCTAAGGATTGAATCTGAGTAACACTGAAACACGGTGCTTAATTAAGTTAATAGTATTTTTACAACACTAGTTGATGTTAATGGACTACAAACAAGTAAACGCCTGATGATGATGATTCTTTTTTGCTGTTATAGTCAGATTGTTTTCATTAAAGCTCATTTTGACGTTCTTTCGTTATATAATACAGACATCGCAAACATAAATAAACATCTAAATAAACAAAAATACAACGTTTCACGTTAATTACTAACTTTCGTAAGCGATCAAAACATGGACACAATACATAACGTACTGATTAGCAAAATAAATATACGAGCATTTGTCGCATTACTCTCGTCATTTTTCGTATAAAAATAAGATTTCTTTCTTTTTTTGTAATGAGCTATTTTTCTACTTCACATTCTCGTATAGCGGGTCACTGGGTCGTTGATAACATCTCTTTCCGGATACAATCAGGTCAAGACGCCTATTTTCATTCGCTGTGCAACTGACGCTGTATATATATAAGTTGCATTTTTAAATAGCCACATTTATTTTGCTCTAAATACCAAATATTGTATCCCTAAAAGTTTGATTATTTATTGATCGAAACACATTTATTATTTTGAACGAACCTAATTAGCAAATCTATAGGGGCTTGATTAAGACCCGGTTCGTAGCTACCCGAGCTGCCCCAAGGAGGTTTGGAGAAAAACATATTTTGCCAGAGCCTGGATTGCCCCGAATAAGTAAAAGATGGATGTCGAGGTTGGTTTGGTGGGTATGCCGCTAACAGTCTGTCGGGAGAATCCCACACATGATTGACGGTAAGATATCAGCGAGTTCTTTCATTAATATAAAATATACGACATCATTTTAACCTTGCAAAAAAGGTCCTCGATTGGCTAATCAAAGTAATTTATGAAACCGTATTTTAATTATGTATTGCTACGTATTTAAAAATACCACTTCTGACAAAGATGCCACTTCAACTTCCACAAAAGACAACGTTTATTTCCTCCGCGATAACAAAAACGTAAACTTAACACAACTTAAAAAGCACTTCACTGTGCACTCCCTACTTCGCAGTAGATCGCACTTTTTATCACTCGTAGATTTTTTCCCCGCTTTGATCCCTTCCAGTCAACTGACATTCTTGCTAAAAAAATACCAGATGGGCGTAGACGAAAGTCGAAAGCTCTAGATAGTTACCAAATCAACTGGAATAATCTCAATTGTTCGACTCTATTCCTAAACTTTCTTAGCGCCTCGCTATATTATGTAACCTCATAAATGTACATTACTAATTATTATTCTTCCCTAATTATTATTTCCACAAATAATTTTCACACTACCCTTGCAGGAAGAAATCACTCAATAAGATGGATAAGGTCGCACATTTTGCCTGCATAACAAGGATTTGTAAAATACGATCATTTAAATTACAATATGATTGTGATCTCAAAAAGAATCTGTTATGCATACATCCGAAAATATGATGTGACCACCAAAAAAAATGTGGGAAAAAGATATTGGCTCACAAATAGTTTATAACCGGTAATAACAATTAAAACATATTTTTTGTGTCTATAATGATCATTTTTACTCATGTTTTAATATAAAAAAAATAGCAAACAAGGTTGCTCATCCGCTGATAAGTGGAAACAGTGGCTTTTAGTTGCTCACAAAAACCCAATGTACAACAAAATTGCTAAGTTGTGACAAGGCATAATACCAAATTTATAAATATTACTAAAAATTATGGAAATTTAAGAGCGAGGGGGCGTAATGTCAGATTTTACACTTAGAATTTAGAAAATTACAAGACAACGGAGATAACAAAGCCGGACAAAATCTGACACGAACACGAATATTTGATTTAATATCCAGCGGTGGTCGCATTCCATCTTATACGAATAAATGATTCGATTCACAATGTTCCGCATAAGATTCGCAAGTGATTCCTCCATATAAAATCTAAAATTTCCACCTTCTATTATTTATCGCAGTTGGTTCGTTTTATTCGCGTCTTATAACTCCATTCTTTCGCTCCCGGAGGATTTTGTAGCGGGCGGCGCGATACAATAACAAAAATATTTGATGCGTAAAAATTTATTGGAGGACTATTATCAAGGTTTTCGTTGTATTTTATTTCTCAATAACCTTTGTCGAGACTATTGTGTTCTTCATAGAATCGATAGCTAAACAACGCATCGTTTATCCGAATCAATCTATTGAATTATTTGTCTTGAAACGAAATTCCCATGGTAGCTGACGAATAACCCTTTTTCTAGAAAATACTAACTGTTGCCCGCGAATTCGTCCGCGTGGAGTTCAGTTATATCGTGACTTCGATTATGCCACGCGTTACTTGGAAAACTCATTATAAGGATATAGGGATTAAGTTTGTCTTGTCTTTTGTTAGGGCTTAAGCTATCTCTGCAGCGTGTTTTGTCATTACAAAAGGTGTTACGTTGAGAAAAACCTTACGCATACCTCGCGCTTGGAAAATCGCGAGGTTATGTCGGACTCTCCACGACCACTGAGACAGCCAGAGACCGCAGCCTACCGACTAAAACCCAACAATGCCCCCTCAAATATGCCTTAGCACGAGCACGCCCATCACCGCCGCATTCTCCCCGTCATCAGGCAAAGCTGATATGCCGGAGAGGGACGCCTCGTGGTCGGACAAGGCCATGGGAACCCTTTCGGATACTTCCATGACTTTATCAGCGTCTGCTCACCTAGGAGAAGGTCGTACCTTTCCAAAATGGGAAGGTCGGCGCTGTGACAGCGCTGTATTACTATGATAGGTAATACCATACAGCGCTGTCACAGCGACGAACTCAAGGCTGTCACTTTAGAGAATCGCCCCGCAGGACTCGAGCTTCCCGGGCCCGCGTCCCGCTGGTCACCGTCAGTAGGAAGAAGGTAAGCGAACTGTCACCTCCTTCGTCAGTTCGCTTCCTACGACGGCAGGGATCTGCTGATAGGTCATCTTACCTGACTCGCTCTGCTGCCTCGTAAGACTGCTAGACCAAGAGTGGTGCTGCTGAGGACTCTGCACAGCACACCCTTGAGGAGTGTGCTGCCTTTTTCTTGCAGCGCAACATGCTGGCCTCGTGCGTTGGTCCCGCTCATCCCATCTTTGATAACAAGCATGGTCGAGAGCGAAGAGGCCTGGGAAGCAGCATAGTCTTTCTGTGTAAAGATCATCACACAGAAGGACTTTGCTGCGTCCCAGGCCTCATAAAATAGTTCAGAGTTGAAATAAGTGTACCGGTGGTGGCATTAAGCTCCCCCATTGCATGGGATTAAAAATAATTGGCAAATTTTGATTTATACACCTATGCCCAACCTTAAAGACAGAACAGACGTGATATTATTTATTTTATAATTTATTTTACATAAAGCGAAAGCTTTTTGATTCTACCTTGTATAGGGATGGAGATACCTCCGATTGAGCTGCATTATTGGCATCATTCTAGTGAAATGTGTATGCCTTTGATGTAGCAAAAACATATTTTAATTTTATGCTATCGTTATTTATTACAAAACCCTACAATGAACACATCACAATGTCTCGTGGAAAACCATTATTCCTTCACAAAACATTAAAAGCACTGGATATCAATTAAATATAAATAGAATTTACGAGTAACTTCCTATATTCAACGACTATATTTATAAAAAATTCAACAGGTCTAAAAATGTAGTAGCACTAACCCTGATTCTATCGAACAAACTGGATTGGACAGTATAAATTGGTTACACAAGCAAACATTAGAACATTTCACAAAGCTTTGCGATAAATGTCCTAAAGTCTAAAATCGCTTGAGCCTGGTATCTCAGTATTGGGCATGAAATCGAATTTCATTCCACAGCTTGTTTAGACATGGATACTTCGTTGAGTCACAATTTGTAAGCGATTAAGCAACAAATGCCTTTAGTGGTCTATATTTGAAATAACTGCATATAGGTAAGTTAAAAGCATTGTACACAGCTAACAAAATAGGTTATCAATGTACTTTGGATAATTAAAAAATGTTACTCGCACATGGTAGCCTTTAGACACATCGCTTATAAAAAGGTTAAAACAACATTAAAATAGAGAGACCGCTCTTAATGCGTATAGAGCCATTCCGCTTTCAGTGCGGTTTTAAAATTGTTTTGAGCGATTTTAGGCGGCTGGTCTCTCCCCAAATGACGGCAAAATTAGCCTTAAACTACGCTGGCCAAACATCCTTTAGTAAATTTGGTCATGCGCCCACTCATAACCAAAAATCTCATAACCAATACGTAAAGGTACCCACTCATAACTGCTGATGTGAGAAGACGAAACTCACAACCAACACAACTGCACAATTATGTACAGTTGCTTTAATAATTATTAACAAAAAAACCGGCCAAGTGCGAGTTGAACTCGCATGAATAGGGTTCCGTACGATGTTACCTATATTGAGTGATTTATGATGTTATTTTAATATCATGGAATTCTTATAGGTTTTCCTTTAATCTATGAGTAGAAAACTAATTTCTGTATTTTTTTTCAAAATTTTAGATTCAGTAGTTTCCGATATAGGGGGGGGGGGGGGGGGGAATGGTCAATTTATTATGTCACACGATGCAATTTTCCCAACAAAAAAAAATATTTTCCATCTTTCCCCCAAAAATAACCTCCCATATACAGATTTCATCTATTCACGTCACACCTCTGCGTTTGGGTCACAGAAATTGATATGTGTACCAAATTTCAACTTAATCGGTCTAGCTAGTAGATTCGGAGATAATTGACTGTGACCGACAGACAGACGGACACACGAGTGATCCTATAAGGGTTCCGTTTTTTTATTCGAACGTACGGAACCCTAAAAAGGGTGAATAAAATTTTGTTTGAAGTGATTTACTGTTACCCATATCGCAAGCCGAAAGAAAGGCGTTTCCGCGTCCTTTTTTGACGAAGTTGACAATAATGATCAAAATGCCATGAACATTTTAACGTATATAATACTAACTTTCCGCTCGCAGCTTCGCTCGCGTTATTTTTATTTTTCCGTGGGAATTCTAGTAGGAAAAATAATTTATTACTCTATGTTCATCAGGGATAATGTAGAATTCTAAATGTGAAAGAATTTTTCAAATCGGTCCAGGAGTCTATTCAATGCAAACAAATAATCAATTCTTTCCTCTCTATAATATTAGTATAGATAAAAGTTTCAAGCAAAAGAATAGAGTATTTCCTAATTCGTGTCATGAAAAAAAAATCATAATTACAGCTGCGCGACCAGCACACTCTAACATAGTCATAAATTAAGTCCCTTGTTGCCCGTTTTTAACTTTGCTCACATATGTATGTAGAGTTCTTTTTTGATTTGACATGGATTTTGCAGTGACGTTTGCCTTCAGTTACGAAGTATTAAAATTCCGTGTATTATACAATGTATGACGCGTCAAATGAAATAAACCATTTTTTTAAATTAAAATAACTTAATTTTTTCCTGTGAATCTCTATATTCTACACTAGCTGTGCCCGCGAACTACGTTTCGCCATATATTTTTTTCCCGTTTTTGGAACATTTTTCATTGATGCTCAGCTCCTGTTAATTGTAGCGTAATATTATATAGCCTATAGCCTTCCTCGATAAATAGACTACCCAACACAAAAATAATTTTTCAATTTCAATCCGTAGTTCCTGAGATTAGCGCGTTCAAGCAAACAAACAAACAAACATACTCTTCAGCTTTATAATATTAGTATAAATTTAGACTAAAGATAAAGGTAAAGATAAGACTCACCAACAAGTTGTTATCCATTCTCAAGAGAGTTTGCTCGGTTTCATGCATTAATATTTATCCTATTTTATTCCTATGAATTTCATAATTAACATGGCCCGAAACGGCGTGACACGGGTCATCCACCCCTCGTCACAGCTGACTCGTCTTTACAGGACCCCAAATATTATAATTCCTTGTTCCAAGGGCTCTATCTCGATTATGAATTTACTTGCTTTTTTACTATCTGAAAGCGTCAATCATTTCTGTATAGAGACTTTGGTGATGTAAATACATGCTCAGAAAAATACTGATATAAAAATGTGAGCAAATCTTTAATTATGGCTCTTTGTCCGTAGCTTCGTCAACATTTCATGACGCACAATATGCCTAAAGGTAACTCATCATCATCATCATCACAGCTCATATACGTCCTCACCGAGGGGCACTTAGTTAGTTAGGGGTAATTAGTTAGGAAGATAAGGCCTTAGTCAAACCACTCTGGCCCAATGCGGATTGGTTGACTTCACATACACCTTTGAATTACTTCGCAGGTGGATGCAGGTTTCCTCACGATGTTTTCCTTCATCGTAGGAGCGTCAGATAAATGTACATATGAAATTCGTGAAACGAAAAACACATTATTACATGGCAGGATCGATCGCGGGCTGCCAGATTATACTCGGGGCAGAGTCCAGTGCCGAGGCCACAGCGCCACCGACGCTCTATAGGCAACCTACTGTTATGTTATATACCTACTATTATTTACTCGAAATAAATTTCTTTAAAGTAACTTTAAATGATACAAAGCCACAGTATGAATAGCATTTACCATTGAATAAATTCAAAAAATTATAACTACTATTCTGGGAGAGTCAGGAACTCAACAAATGCTGGGCGAATATTTAACAAATCGTTTGATTATTCGTATTTTTTTTATCTAAATTGGCATACAGGTACCTGAGGGTAAGTGGATACATTCGCCTATAATATACATAGTTCCTGTACGATTTTGCAAATCTATAGCCCCCACAAGAAACCTTCATATAAGATGTCAAGTTTTTTTAACCGATTTCCAAAAAGGAGGAGGTTCTCAATTCGATACGTATGTTTTTTTTTGTGTATATGTTACGCGATTACGCCTCCAATTGTGAACCGATTTTCAAAATTCTTTTTGTATTCGATAGAGTATACTCCAAAGGTGGTCCCATGGTCACCAAAGTTAGGGTCTGATGATGGGATCCCATGAAAATCGAGGAAAACCCTTAAATTTAAAGGTGTGTCCAACGTGTTTTGTGTGTATTTTACGCGATTACTCCGCCAATTGTAGACCAATTTTCAAAATTGTTTTTATATTCGATAGAGTATACTCCTGGGGTGGTTCCAAGGTTACCAAAGTTAGGATGTAATGATGAGATCCCATGAAAATCGAAGGAAACGCTAATGTAATACCAGCTTTTAAAACTTTCTAGCAGATCATTGTTTGGCACCGACTTCAATATAGAAGTGTAATGTTGTCTGTACCTATTCTTATATTATTTTTAACTTTTCAGTGTTTTTGAAGTCGGTTTTTATTTTTTGTAAAATATTTTTGTACAGTATATACCCAGAATTTCACTGCTTGTTTCACTCTTCAAACCAGAACACAATAATGCAAGCACCGCTGCTTGGTGTCAGAAATAGGTAAAATAAAGGTACTCACACATACGACTCTAGTACTAAATCTCCATCTGGTAAAATTCAAAATGAAAGGAAATAATGGCAGTGTTTTTTATTTCAAACTATAAACTTTATTAAGAAATTCAGATTCTAAAAAATATAAAGTGTTTTTTATTATTTACATTTCTCCTTGTGTTAATATCGTGTTACAAAACAACCAGTAAAAATATAATATTTAACAACGCCAAAAATATTGTCAACCTAAAATAAACTGCTATGACTACGAGTACTTATGACAGAAACCTAAATTTTTCATTACACATACTCGAAAAGTAGATCTGTGTTGCCTGAGGAGCGGGCTGAAAGTAATACTTTTCAGCCCTAGAGAGACTCATTTTCAACTGACGGCTGTAAAATTATAAAAAAACTATACCTAGTTCTATTTTCACATTTCCATTGAACCATGTTCCAACTTTCTATACAGCCACTAAATTACACCGCGATATAAAATCGAAATAAAGTATATATAAATAAAGTAAAATTAAATATAATATAAAGTTAAATATTAATCAAATAATATATATATTATAAATGACTTTATTATAATTTACTTTCATCTATTTCATTAAAATAACATAGATTTGGGCAAAATATTTACCAATTTTGCAATAATGAAAATGAAAAAAAATGGCTGAATAGCTGGCCGGCCACAGAAAAAGAAAACAAAATAGGCGGGAAAGCGGCAATTCGATCTTCATTTGTTTTTTCGAGTTGTAGAGTTTTGTTTATAGTTCAATATAGCAGAGATTTGTAAGTTCATTTGATTCAGATGAAATTTCATATAAGAAGAGGCTAAAGCAGAAGTTGTTGATTTATGTAAAATGAAATTCATTCATGTTTTTATTTTTACTTTCCTTGTATTCGTAATGAAAAGCACAGTATTTACCTCGGATTAAATACTTATTTAGTCCCTCGCACTATTGGCGTCCTTGCTACGCTCGAGCGCCAAACTCGGGACTATATTAGTTACTTTCACCCCTAGGGTAACAATGTACTATTTTTGGCGGTAATTGATACAGTGATACTGGTTTTGAAATGTTGTAAATGGACTCTTTATAAGGGACCATTTAACCCCCCTTTGCGCTTTACGAGTATTTTTGTAACACTGTGTTACTGTGTATAATGGTTAACTGATGAATTACCGACAATAGTAGAACAAAATGTAGTGTTGACTCATCGCTCTTTCCCAATCCTAACCCTTCGCCACACGGATTAATGATCATCTTATCTTATACGCCCTCATAAGTGGAGTGGACCTCGTCACGTGATATATAAGCAGTGTTCCCTAAGTGTAAATTTAGTGTGCACTGGCGTTGTGTAAATTTATGGCAATTTACTGGGCTTGTTTGCGGTCGTGCGACGCCTGCGAAGACGTTTATTTAGTGCACACGTCAAGCCCTTCATGAACTCTGAAGACATTATGCTGGGGAGTATTTATCTCTTGTGATAATAGGTATTATACGATCTAATCTCGCGTGATCCTTAATCTTCAAGATGTACTTAATTTATCAAATATATAGGGTTTTGATATCAACAAAAGGTAAACATTAGTAAAACGGTTATACTCGTAAAATGTCATATTTGTTATATTTGTTTATTATATTATACTATTATATATATTATATACTATATATATTATACTATTTGTACTCCTAGTCATATTTGTTGTTAAAATGACAGTTAAAATGTGATAGGTTAATGATTAACCGAACTTATGAAAAAATGTATTCGTCACAATCATCACAGTACATCTATAGTCCGTTTTTTTAACAAACGAGAACCTACTGAGTATGTCTCTCGTACATTTCCAGTATTGACAGAGTGAGATGGGTCTTTGTTAGGGGCGGGGCCAACCCTTTGTTTTTGTTTTGAAATTGTAAAGGCCCGTTCTTATTGAATAAAATGGGCTTGATATTGGAATACCAACGCCAATAGACCAATAGCAACGCAGCCAAAAATTTCCGGTATGCGTTTGTTAAAAAAATGGACTATAGTAGTACCTAGGCATGCTTGCTTATAAGGACAAAAACTTAAAGGAAATTCAGTGAAACTGGGAGGATGCCGTGTCGGCTCAGTCGCGACCAGTCCAACAAAAGTCAACACAAAACAAATCCGAGCGTAGTTAATGGACGAGTTAAGCTAATAGCCAAAAGCTTTCAATGCTTACTAAGTCGCACGGCGACCACTTTATGAGCCCACTAACCGTTAATTTTCCAACATTCCGTTAGAGAAATTTCGTGCGAACGTAATATCTGCTTGCGGGAATATTTCATGTTGTAATGACCAGATGTATTTGATTTCTATGGTTGTAGAGAAACCAAACTTGACCCTATAGGCAAAAGCGAATTTATCTTCATGATTTTCTTGCCACAATTATTAGATTAAAAAACTATTGTTTCATATTATTTTCTTTATTAGGATAAGGCAAAAGGACATTTTTAAGGTTATTGACGCCACACCTTAATGTCTTACAATATTATATATACTAACGAACAATTCCTATAGGCATTGGGAATTTTGAAATAACTTAAGAATAAAAGCAATTTTCGTTTTTCAATAAAGCACAATAAATAAACATTTTTATTCTGGTAACATTCTCAGTGTGAGATACCGAATTCGAATTTTTAGCTAGAGCCCAACATTGAATATGCTCCGCAAACATTTTTTGACTCGTAAACATCCTGTGTAAATAAAATATCGAAACTGCAGACGCAGAATATTTTTAGCGGATATACTGTTTTTTGAAAATTTATGGAGTGTTGAATTTTTACAGTTATTCCACAAGAAATAAATTTATATAAGTAAATAAAACATCAAAGTATTATAATTAATTTTATTTTCTGTTACTTCAATAAAAGTATTGAAAAATCTTGTAAATCCAAACTTATTACGTGAGTGTTATCTACGGCTGTATCTGTACCAAAATAAATAATGTTAAATAGCTGTTAAATTTCCATCTAACTCGGGCATTTTGTAAAATATGTAGCCAAAATACTCTGCCATGGCAAAATTTCATACAAAGTATCCTTTGTAGACTGTTAAGCTTGATTCTCGCCCTCTGTTCCGTAGCGCGTAAAATTGAGATGGCAATACGAGCGGCGTTGTTTCGGAAAATCGAAAAATCTTAGCACGAGCGCAGAGTGCCGCTCCAACCCTTCCGACGCTCTAAGCGTTTGTGTTCGTGTTGAGCTCTTCCAAGGAATAATGGCAAGGAATCGATTTAGAGCATCTATGTTGGAAAATATACTTAAATAATATAGTTAATTGCATATTCTTCAACACTTGGATGTGCCGGTAGTCTATTTGGCACCTCTGCGGTGACCTAAGCACGGCCCACCTCTCGACAGAATTGAAGGCTTTCTCATAGTCCACAACTACCAAGCATAGTGGCAGATTATATTCCACGGTCTTCTGTATAACCTGCCGCATCGTATGAATGTGGTCTAACGTACTACAGCCTTTGCGGAATCCGATTTGTTCGGGAGACTGGAAGTCGTCAATCCTGCGAGCGAGATGATTCGTGATGACTCTCGAGAACAGCTTGTACATGACTCAGAAGCGTGATGGGTCTGTAGTTCTTCAACTGGGTCCTGTCGACCTTCTTGAAGAAAAGTACCACCACGCCCCTGTGCCATGCTTTAGGCCTTTTGCTCTCGAGTATGGCGGAGCATCGGTACCGGTACATCTAAGTGTTGAAGTAATTGTACGATAACGTCACTATGTCAGTCCGCCTTCCGGACCAAAACTCGAAACCAATACAACTTCAGCGAGGTGTAAGACAGGGCGACGCTATATCGCTGCCTGTTCACAGCTGCGCTGGGGGATGTGTAGCTTTTAGACGAGAGAGGACTCGGCATCAATATAAGCGGCGAGTACATGACTCACCTTCGTTTTGCCAATGATATCGTAGTCATGGCAAAGACCGTGGAAGATCTAGACACAATGCTCGAAGATCTCTGTAGAGTCAGGGGGGTTTCACTCCGCAGTTTAGGTACGTTTGGCCGGGCGGACCGACCGGGCGGTATGTGGCATAAGTTTGCCGCTCGGCTCGCACGCTGGCCGCGTCGCACGTAATGAGGTCATTTTTGTAACGATAACTGCATATCGGTGAGTGGGAACCCTGCGCTCTTATCGCCAAATCGGTATCGGGTCAGCGACGCGTAACGGAATAGGAACACTCTTGTCATGCAATAAATTTCAATTTCCCTTGCAGTCAGATGAAGGTCGTAAGAGTAAGTAAATTTTCATACCTAAACTTGGCTTTTCTTCGAGAGTGATCCTTCTGTACTTTAGTACTATTATTTATTCTGTGGCAGAGTTTCCCAACAAGTGCATCTTACAACGAACATAGAGAAGACCAAAATCATAGTGAATTCCTATGTAGTACCCACTCCTGTAAAGGTTGGAGGCTCTACACTGGAAGTTGCTGATGATTATATTTACCTAGGGCAAATAATCTAGCTCGGTTAATCCAACTTCCAAAAATGGGTGAATCGTCGAATCCAACTCGGCTGGACACGTCTAATGTCTCCCTCTCTATTCCTACATGTAAATGTAACTGCTAATAGTCGATTTCGCTTTTTAAAATTATCACCGCGAGAACAAACGAAGCCTTAACATAGTAGACAAGGAACCGTTTCCTGTTACTGGCTGCAGTGTCGGGCGTTTTAATGGCATTGAAATAAATTATTACACAGTTGTTTCTTTCCGCAACGTCACAACTGGGGCTTGCAGGCTAGCTTTTGAAACCAGTTACGATCGATTTATACTGATATTGTGACGTTCCGAACTCTTGAGTTGCAACCTTGCAACGCTATCGGACTATACAATGTGTAACAGAAATAAACCAAACACTAGATTTTAATTGGGATTCGATTTCAATGAAAAAAGTTATAATTTTAAGAAAACATTACCAAAATAAATATTTGTATCCAGAGCGGAACGATTCAAAATACACCACTCGAACATAAAATGGTATTGCTCCCGAGCTGGACACTACTTTTTATCGCCATCTATGTGAAAATAAGTGTAACTTTTTAGTAAGAATACACGTTTATTTACTCACTTACATTCATTCAGTCAAAATCAGACAAAAAAAAAAAGGATCGATTAACTATTAAGGCCCCTGTAGACAATCAAACATGTTTGTCAAATTTACGTGTTTGACAAACCTATTTGTTCGTGTAGGGCTGTGTTTGACGCGTTTCACAAACAAACTACGTGTTTGATATTTTGTTTAAAGGAATTCTGGATTGAGGTTGTGTTTGATGAAAACGTGATGTTTGTCAAGCAAGTTTGACGAATCGTGTTTGATCGTTTACAGGGCTCTTTAGCGATGAGCATCCTCTGCGGGGCGCAACTAGCACCAGGACAAGATGACCGATCGAGTGTTTACTTTTATAAATGTTTGATTTGTATTTATAAAAGTAATTAGTTATATTGCTCTTATGCGTAAATTTATTATTATTTTATTTTGTCATTATTATAAATACTAGGTAATATGGACGTCACAATCAAGTGGAATAGAATGTTAATTAGTTACTTAGTTGACATCTAGCGTCACGGTATGCACATCAACGTTTATTCCATTCTTTATTTTAATTACTCAATATCGGACAGGAATGTCCTTCCGTTAATGAAGACAAAAATTTTGTAAACTTGTTAACATATTTTCGCTATTTATATGTTTTAGTTACATAAACATCTCGTAGGTGAACCATCCACCTCATAGGAGACCAAAGCTAAAATATTTCATAGAGCACATTTTCTGTTTCGGAGCGTCGGTGGCGCTGTAGACTCGGAACTTACCTTGGGAGGTCAAGGGTTCGAGACCGCCATCTATTAATGTGATTTTCGTTTAACAAATGTCATATGTACATTTGTCAGACGCTCCTACGGCAAGAGAACACATTGTTAGGCAACCTGCATAATCTGCGAAGAAATTCAAAGGTGTATGTGAAGTCCACCAATGGGCCAGCGTGGTTAATTAAGGCCTAAACACCCTAACCTAGGGTAGGCTCGAGCCCCTAGGTAGGGACGTATATACATGAGCTGTTATGATGATTTTTTATTTTAGGTCTGCATAGCGCAAATGATCCGTGTAAACGCGGGAAACCGTTTATTAAATATGTCGTTGTGTGCCGCTCATGTTGTTGAAAAAAAAACTGCTATGGATCTAATTTAAATCTTGAGTTTCCAACTTGAAAAGATGGACCATCCCATTTGATATATTAATATAATTATGTAACTCGATCCTTATTTAATGAGATCGTATGGCTTTAACTAATAACCGAAATATGAAATGTACAATTTTATAGACATGAAAGGACCAATAAATTCAAGGAACTGATAAAAGTCACTTTGACAAAAAATATTTCTAAGCCCACAATGAGATCTCGGGTTCCTGCTTATTTGATCGAAAAGCATTTTTCTAGAGGCTTTCTTGTGTAGGGTCGTTTCTTTTGAACTGAATCCTTCCCTAATTATAATAATTACAGTTCACTTCGAAATCACATTGTTATTAATTTTAACCCAAAAACTGTAATTACGACAACAATTTATTGTGATTAGCTTCAAGTATATTAATTTACGAATATGTATGAGACTTTGTATAAAAAATGCTAAATTTTTTCATTCGCTTTTTTCTCAACCAATTTTCACGAAATCTTGTAAACATTTCTAACTTTCCACCAGTTATGGTGCGACTTAGTAGAGCCTTGGAGAAGGAGGGAATGTTGATACGTAGCTTTTAACAGTAAGTAAAGTTTGGCTTAACAAAGTACAAAAGAGTTCAAACTTTCAGAGTCTAGGAACATCGTCGTGTAGTGGCCCGTTTATCGGTTTTGCAGGATACATTTGAGGGAGTTTTCCCAAGAGCTGTTTGGTCTTATATCACCGTCTTCCTTTTATCACCGAAGCACCTAGAGGAAGACAAAGAGCCCTACGTAGTAGAAGTTCACCTCTCCGCACGAAACTTTTCGTTCCACTTTTATAATGCATCCTGCGAACAAATGGAGTTCACTATAGCTCGGGTCTTTTTAGGACAAGAGTGAATCGGCACTTAATGAGTAGGCACGCTCCACCTTAGTCCCCACCTTTGCTTACCATAAGGCAAGATGAGGTCAAGTGCCCACTTTATGTGTGGGCACTTAAAATACAGTTATATTTCGTCCGAGCTCGTTGGCTGAATGTGCCAGGCGGCAACACAGTATGTTGAAGATGCAGGTTCGAACCCAGCCCGAGTTAAAGTTTTTTCATTTTTCCATAGTAATTAAATCATATATATAATTAGCTATGATAGATATTCTCTACGGCGAAGGAGCCGGAAATATCGGGTTACATTTTAATTAGAACCGCAAACAATCTACTTAAAAATGCTATTAATTTTATAGCAGACATCTTCGATCTCTGATCAAAATAGACATGAACGAACAACGATGAAGGCTATTTACCTACTAAAACAAACGAATTGTACGTAGTACGCAGACAGTTGGGATCCGTCCGGGAATCCATTATTAAAATCAAATGAAAATATTAGCAGAATTAATGGTTTTACCTACTTATCCGACAAAAGGTTTGCTATAGATTCAGCGCTTCGATTCATTTATATAAAAAACGTTTAATATCTGAAGTAATATTTGACGCTGTAAATTAATCCGTAATATTTGGAAAGAGATTCTAAAATAGAAGTGTAAAGCACTTAATACTTTTATAAAGTTCAGCTTAAAAATAGAATCATTTAAAGCTCGTGTAAATTGTTCCATTTATGTTACGTACATTTCGGTTCGCAACAAACACCATTAACCTTGCATCAGATCTAACCAGATCATAGTTACTAGAAATTTATTGATAGCAGATATTGTACCTATGTAGATATTTGTTCTATATAAGACTAGCTGTGCCAGCGAACTACGTTTCGCCGTATATTTTTTACCCGTTTTTGCAACATTTGTCATTGATGCTCAGCTCCTATTAGTCGTAGCGTGATGTTATATAGCCTAAAGCCTTCCTCGATAAATGGACTATCCAACACAAGAACAATTTTTCAATTTAAATCAGTAGTTGCTGAGATTAGCGCGTTCAAGCAAACACACAAACAAACAAACTCTTCAGCTTTATAATATTAGTAAGTATAGATTAGTTGTCTTAAAAAGTAGAAGTAGTAAAACATTGCAGTCGGCCGGTCAGCAGAAAATCGTCTCATCAAGTCCCATCTAAGACATCAATCTAATAGTATTTTTATTATATTTCATAAAATTAATCAATTAATATACAGATAACTTCGCGTAAAATTTAGTTATTGTGTATATGAGCAAACAATTCTCACATAATATTAAGTACATTAGGTGTTACTAGTATTTACTAATAGCATATATATATTAAAAAAATAATATCACCATGCAATTCTAATATATTTATCATCACATGACATGACAGCAAACATGTAACATGTCTAGTTTCGAAATTGTCAATTGAATTACACAATCTAACGCAAACTCTAGAAGACACAGGAAATTGAAATCAAGTGGTTATGATGAATATTATACCAACTCATAACCTTCAACGAGTTACGCACGCCACGCTAATCTGATAATTGATATAAATTGGCACTTCATCACCATCTGTGTAAAAGTAAAGTTCCCTAATCCCCCCCATAGATCTAAACTTCGGAGTGAAGACGCGTTTGGCAGTTTTATGGCTCGCAATATTACGGATACGTTTAATAAATTCCCCCGGCTCGTCCAAACTCCTACATAAATTAAAATGAAACGACATGAATGTTAACGATGTCAGCGGACTTTGCGCTTTTAAAGTCACATTAGTTTTGTGCGAGTGTGTTCTTTGCAATGCGTGATATTCTCGTATGTTTCAAAGACAAATTATGCTTCTGACAACTTAGAGATAGAATGTTTGAATGGTAGTATTCTCTCATATTTTAAGACAAACTATCCTTCTGACAATTCAGAAATAAAATATTTTATACATTTGTTTTGCATTTGTATCAGTTACCTTTGAGTTTTGTCTATGTGTTCATATATATTGTAATTGAAAAAAATAATAAACGATTCATTCTCGGTTTGGACTTCAAGCAGTAAAGAGCACGTACCAATGTTTTCTTTAGCGTGAGGCAGGACTCAAATTTAATAATTACCAATATAAAAAATATGTCATCTTTCATTACAGATTTTTAATTAGATACGCTCAGAATTTCACCCCAGTTGACACCAATTATTTTTGCTCCTGACGCATAATGACCCATAATTTAAAATCTAAAAACGCATATTGACCAATAGTACGCATAACGACTATTTCATATGAATAATACGCGAAATGACCAAAATTCTATAGGTACGAAATATTAACAATTTGGATGATTCAACTCAATCCAAACATTTAAAATAATAGGATTTAAGGATTAGTGGTATGAAAGATAAGATTCGTGAAATTGCTGTATGTTTACGTTTTTACATTTATTAAAAGTAAAATATGCACAACTACTTGCTCCTGCAAATTCAACAATAAAAAATATTTGACTATAAATTAGAAAATAGTGTTTATTATTACTATTTACGTCACTAAAGGCTTCGTTTGTCCAATATTTGGCTAAAAAGATAACCTAAAAAGTTGCCTTCGCTTTTATTTCCACTCATGTCGATAGCGAACTTACATTTTAAGCTCCGTATGCGCGGTAAATATATTTTATGTCAAGACTCAAGAGTTTCATGACTGTGGAGGGTTCCGCGCGTTGGGTACTCGGTGCTCTCAGAGCCATTTAAGGCGAGAGTTGATGCGCAAATAAGTGGAAAAGTTTCATAGTCCTTAGTGTACCATCTCTCGCAGTTGTGAGTGTTTGGAGGCAAAAAATCGCTTCTTAGTTACTGAGTACTAAAAAATGTTATGACCGCCTGAGTTTAGTGATGGAAACACCTGTTTTATTTGTAGAGTTCCGAGATTCAATACATCATTTTTATGAAGCATTCTAAATCGCAGCTTACGTCATTCAGACTAACTTCAGTTGCGCGCAGTGCATCCTGCAGATAAACAGACAGTAGTTCTGGCGTTCCCCTAATAACCTGCACTGCACGGACGGTTTATAGCTGAAATGACGTAACAATACAGAGATATAAAGGGATTTAATCGGCACCTTTTGTGGCTCACGCCGCACTAAGCCAGCATGGTATAAGGCGGTAGGTTCCCTTTATTCTTCTTACTACATTTTCTTTCGTTAACGAGAGATCACTATCACGCGTGTAGGTATAAATTTTTTTGACCAGTTTTTATTTCCTTACTAGCTGTACCCGCGACTTCGTTCGCGTGAAATAGTAACGTTTGTTGAAGATGATAAAAAGTAGCCTATGTTATACCTTATACACGGTGTTTCATAATAACCAATAAATAATCAATGCGTTATCCAAAACTAATTATTAAATTGTGTTTACCCGTAATGTCATTCAACCCAAAATTTTCATGTAAATCATAGACATGATGATGATACTATGATATCTTATATATGAACATGAAACGCTGTGTGTTTGTCTCGCAAAAACTCTGAAACGGCTCGACAGATTCTTACGAAATTTTCTGTGTGTATTTGAATAGGTTCAAGGAAGGTTTATACGCAATTTAATTCGACCCGGTAGGTGGCGCTGTAATCGGGCAGGACAACGTCTGCCGGGCCCACTAGTACATGATAATTTTGGGTTGAATGACATTACGTGTAAACACATTTTAATAATTAGTTTTAGATAACGCGTTGATTATTTATTGGTTATTATGAAACACCGTGTATAATTAGCTATCTATTAGCGAAAGTCCTGCAAAATTGGTCCAGCCGTTTTGGAGATTAGCGGGAACAAACAGACAGACAAACAAAAAAAATTTCAATTGTGTTTATGTTATTGGTACCCTATATACATTCATACCCATTTAGTAAAAACTTGTTATTTTGACATTACAAACAGACACTTCAATTTAATTTATTTGTATAGATTATTGTAGAACTCATGTTTCTAACTAATCAATTGATTGTTATGTATTAAATTTAGGTAATGTCCTCATAAAATTATCTTATCCATATAAATAGGTAAGCTTAAAACAGTATTTAAGTATTACTAGTTCGGCTGCAGATGACTTTCTAGGTTTCGTCATCACAGCTCATATGTCTCCACCGAGGGGCACGAGCCTACCCTAACTACATAGTTAGAGCGATTAGGCCTCAGTCAAACCACGCTGACCCAGTGCGGATTGGTTAACTTCACATTATACACCTTTGAATTACTTCACAGGTGTATGCAGGTTTCCTCGCGGTGTTTTCCTTCAACGTAGGAGCGTCAGATAAATGTACATATGAAATTCATGAAAAGAAAAACACATTGGTACATGGCAGGATTGATCGCGGGCCTCCCGATTCTACTCAGAGCACAGTCTAGTGCCGAGGCCACAGCGCCACCGACGCTCTTTTCTCTTGCGTCAGTATAAGAGGTCTTGCGTCAGTATAAGAGGTCTTGCGTCAGTATAAGAGGTCTTGCGTCAGTATAAGAGGTCTTGCGCCAGTATAAGAGGTCTTGCGTCAGTATAAGAGGTTGATTTCTCCCTTTTGGACTTTTCGCCACTTACCATGATCGTGCCATCTTTGCTGCTCAATAAACTAGGATTATAATTTCTATACTAGTAACAATTGCAATTAATTAGATGGTGGCTCGGATATTTTCCTAGATAATGACTGCGAATTTATTAAGTCAAGAAACAAAATATCGTCTGCGCGGTGCGGTGCGCGGTTCGGGGCGTTCGGCAAATTGGTTAATAAATTAAAAGCGGCAGTCTCAGCGCCGTCGCCGACAGATGGCGCCTGAAATACGACAGGTATTTAGCGTGTTGCAACATCGTCGGCCGCGATTCGCGTTTTAATTTTATGCTTTACGAGCAATTTTTATATCAATTTTCTCGCGTCGCACTCGGCCGGCATTGACTACGGCTGCGGCACACCAGATGATACGGCAATTTGCGCCGTTGTCGGGGAAAATAAGGTGGGGTCACGATCAAATTACGTGTTTGCTGTGGTTACGAATAGCTCGTATACGGGAGATAAGATAATGGGCCTATAAAATGAATCGTTACCGAAAAATTTATCAGGGCAAAAGACTGGGGAAAGCAAAAGCAACCACATAAATCTCGTATCAGAAACACTTGTTAGTGAGGAAATCTCTTAATAGGCTTAGGAATCGGAGAAAATTGTATTAATATTGAGGAACATCTGAAAGTATTATAACATATACTCTACACAATCATTGTACGTAGCTTTTTCATCACTTCTTTCAAGTTATTATTTCGGAAATAGCACTTTATTTCCTTTCACAGTACCAGTTATCTCCATATCAAACTTCATTCAGCTACTTTATCATTTACATCCTTTAAATTACACATGTGTGTAGTCCTTACCAACTCATTCCTGTTTATATGTAGGTGTAGTATGTAGTGACCTAAACGAGATTAATGTCAGGTTTTACAAATTAATTAACGAACATTTAGAATGGACTTTCTGTCATGATCATTCGTGATTAAGGAGAATATAGTGATCAAATTTACAATTTTTTCATTATTTTAGCATTTGGGTGTAAAACACTGATATTTAATCAAACTATTAACTTTTTTCTATTATAATCACTTTATCAGTTTTAGTGAGATATTTAAATCACAAAATCAACATGACGTTCATAGTATTTTTTCACATTAGAAACATAAGTCTTTTAGACTAGTAAGTACATAAATACAGGTATATTCAAACATATCATATATAGCAAATGTACACGAGGGCACACGAGGGAATATCAGCATAGGTGGAACGAAACCACCACCTGCATTAATAACTTGTTTAATATGAATAAAATAAAACTTTAACCTCCTGCTCAAGGAACAACATCAAGATTAATCTGACCAAGGTACAACTGATCGATAGTAACCGAGGTGCAACACTCCTTCAATGCTGTAGAAAACGGTTGATCTCAAATATTTTTAGATTACACATCTCGCAAGTTTATCATTGTTTAAAAACTTGTTAAATTAAAGATTTGATTGCATACAAAAATTAAGCGACTTTTATAAAACATACAAAAACTTCAAAGTATATAAAAAAAATTACTTCTTTCGGCAAAAAAAGTGTCTACTTCGAGAGCACCAAACACCGGCTTAATAATTTTAGAATCCGTCGCTTGCTCGGTCATCAAAGTTGAGCACGCGGTTAAAAAGCAACTTTGCACTCATGTATAACAAATAACTATAATAGCACGGAAATATATTAAAACGAACCAAATGGCCTAGGTACATATAGTACCGAGGTCCAACAGGTTCCCCTACTATATACGCACCTTCGAGGGTTCACAGGGTTTTGGTACACACTGTATTTATATAAAGAGAAAATGCTAAACAAAGAGAAAATACTTTTACTAAAGAACTAACGCTCTCTGTGCGGTAATTAATATTGGTTGTAAGGATCTGCGTGAAAGGGAAGCTGTGTATACGGAAGTAAATCCTGAAAGGTCCGTTCCAGCGATACAGGAAATGATGACCTGAATACCGTAACGTGTGGTGAGGCGATCCCTCAATGTGATTACAGGGAAGATACAAATTAAGTTATTTATTCATGCAAATAAAACTGGAACAGTCTTTGAACGGCACTGAACGGTACATTGAATCAGAATCACGCATATATTTTATACTGTGTGTGAATTTAGGGATATTCATGGACATAATCTATGAAGCTAAATTAAAAAACGTTTATACAATTACATGAGCATTTTACGAAAACAAAAAACGAAGTTTCATTTCATTTTACTTCAATGAAATAAACATAACGCCCACGTGTTTTACGCCCATTTTCATCATTTCAACCAAATGACCCCACTGTTGGACATAAATCTACCCCAAGGTTCTCCAAACTGACGAGTCCTGATCTACTCGCATTCAGTGGCTTCTCGCGACCCCTTTTCCGTCCCAGTCTGCGAGTGCTATACTCCAGTTCTGCCCAAACAACCGTCCTGCTGGCGAGGAATGTGCCCTGCCCACTTAAACGTATACGGCGTAACTTATAACGTGTACGGCGAAAGAACAGCAAGGTACCTGATTCCCAGATTCATAAATTCGCTACCCGCGAACTTGCGCGATGGCCTTAATACTAAAAACATTAAAAGTAAACTAAAATTGTACTTTACTAAGACTATAAATTAATTTATCTAACAACTAGAAACGCATGTACTCAATCCCACAGAATATGTATTTTTATTTGCATTTTTGTACATTTTATTGATGTTTGCTATTTATTGTGTTAAGTAGATAACTCTAAAATGTAAATTGACTCAAGTCACATTATACAAACCTCAGAGGTTTCAGAATGTGTCTTATACAGATGATTTCAATGTATGTTTTTTTAGATGGTAAATAAATGAAAAAAAAAAACTTCTGTTCGCAATTCTTTGAGCTATGTTGTGTTCTTTAGTTTTTCTACGGATCTTATCATTCCTGCTGCGACCCCGCATGGAATTCGCGAGCATAGCCTCTCCATTGTCCAGATTGTAGGATTTCTAAGCGGCCACGTCTTAGTTTCGTAAATTATCACTAGCAACAAACAAGAAGCAACTAGGTAAAATTACTGGCTGCCAGTGATTCGCCGCCTTGAGGTAAAATTTTTCAACCTTCCTCCTTTTGTGAATATTAACTTTGATATTTCAAACTATAATGTAACTTCAGTCGTTTGCGCTTGCTTTGTGACAATGATTCCAAATAGTAGCAATATTGTATTTAAATAACTATTCATAACTAGTGTCACCTTGTGACATTCATAAAATATCACCATTTCCATCAAAGAACCCACACCAGATTCAATCAATTCATCTAACAACTCAATCAAATTTCTGTGAAACGCACGAGTACGTTGAACCGTCTATTACTTCAATCCCTTATTCGTAATTCAATCAAATCTATTTATAACGTGAATAGTGAATACCTTTACATTCACGGGCCTTGCCCTTAGTTTTACTTAGGCATCATAGTAAGTATTACATTCTCGCACTACGCTGGCCAAATCTATAATGTCCCAGCCTAAATGGATGCGATTTGCTTATTTTATCCAATTGACTGTAATCCCTTATAAGATTAAATCCCCTGACGTACTCGTTACGATGTTGTCATCAACTCTGTTAAGTCTTGAAATGAGCTTGCTTCACAAAACGTGTTGCTCTTTGAAGATAATGAATACCAGTCCACTGATTTATACGGTCAGGATTTATTCCTATTACATGATGTTCATGAAATAGGTAAGTACTTTCACTTTGAGCGTCGGTGGCGCTGTGGAGTCGGCACTTGCCTTCCAAACGGGAGATCCGGGGTTTGAGACCGCCATGTACCAATGTGTTTTTCTTTTTCAAAATTCATAATTATGTACATTTGTCTGACGCTCCTACGGTGAAGAAAAAGATGCAGTCTGCATCCATCTGCGAAGAAATTCAAAGGTATATGTGAAGTCGACCAATCCGCACTGGGCCAGCGTGGTTGACTAAGGCCCAAACACCCTAACTTAGGGTAGGTTCGAGCCCCTCGGTGGTGACGTATATAAGCTGTTATGATGACTGTCACTTTGATTTTACAGCTTATAATTTTCTTACAATTTTATAAGCGTTTGAAAGAATTAATTCATTTTATATAAAACTTTGTATTTTCAAAAAAAAAATCTGAACAAATTGAAAAATGAATAAACTGAGTAAAGAAAAAATTTAGGTTCGGGCGGGATTTGAACCCGCTTCTCCAACATGTTCCGACTGAATGTATGTTAGGAGCTTTGTTTATGACGTCATTATCATCACCCAAGCCTTATACCGCTCTTACGTGGGGTCGGCGCAAACATTTTCTTCTTCTTGTATTATACATTGTATCTTCTATTATACTTCCTTTTATACATTGATTTCTAATCGTTTCATTCTAGTCAAACCACGCATTCATCTTAAAGGATACTTAATATTTTAATTGTTTAGAGCTTGGCGACTATTTCCACTATTTCTTAACATAAATAGGGGTAAACAATAATAAGAAAAATTGTACAATAATATGAAAAGTTGTGTTGTCCCAGAATAAAACAACTCACTTGTGTCATTATCTGGCACGGGTGGTTTTTTAACCGACTTCAAAAAAGGAGGAGGTTCTCAATTCGATGCGTATGTTTTTTTTTTGTGTGTATGTTACGCGATTACGCCGCCAGTTATGGACCGATTTTCAAAATTCTTTTTGTGTTCGATAGAGTATACTCCAATGGTGGTTCCATGGTCACCAAAGTCAGGATCTGATGATGGGATCCCATGAAAATCGAGGAAAACCCTTAAATTTTAAGGTGTTTTCAACGTGTTTTGTGTGTATGTTACGCGATTACTCCGAGAATTGTGGACCGATTTTCTATTTTTTTTGTATTCGATGGAGTATATACTCCTAGGGTGGTCCCAAGGTCACCAAAGTCAGGATTTGATGATGGGATCCCATGAAAATCGAGGGAAACGCTAATTTAATACCAGCTCATCGAAGGTGAGCTGGTATTATATTAGGGTTTCTTTCACTAAAAAGATTTTATTCACTAAAATAAAAAATATTTTACAAAAAATAAAAACCGACTTCAAAAACACTGAAAAATTAAAAATAATATAAGAATAAGTACAGACATCACACTTCTGTATTGAAGTCGGTGCCAAATTTTAAGACTTTCTAGGAGATCATCGTTTGGCACCGACTTCAATATAGAAGTGTAATGTCTGTACCTATTCTTATATTATTTTTAACTTTTCAGTGTTTTTGAAGTCGGTTTTTATTTTTTGTAAAATATTTTGGTGTAACATATTCTTAGATTTAGTATATTAACTTTACTAGGGAAAATAAATATATATTTTTTTTATAATTTGGTCAATAAATCGAAGAGAAATCTTTGATTTCGACTGTCATAGCTGGCAGAAGGAAAGCTTCTTTAGATAATCCCAAAGCGGTTAAATTTCTTATCTGTTGTAAAATTTTACATCGACTCTGGCCTCTTCCTTGAAATCTTTAAATTATTCACTTCACAAACAAATATTTATATTTAATTAAAATACGTGAAGGCGTAGACTAATTTTGTGAGTGCCTAATATAGATTAGTCCGTGCCAGAAACAATAGGCGTTCCGCGGGCTCCAACTTTATCAAATCAGCGGTTTTCCGTTCAACATAGCGAAATATCTAATTTTAAACTTGATAAAATATCTTTGGCGCGAAGCGGCTTCATAAATCGTTTTCTTGGTGTATTGGGATATTTGGACTGGCTTTTATTCTATTTACCCGGAATCGAGTGGTGACTTTCATCATTGGTTGCAAGTTTTCCCGCTATAATAATAAAGGAATCATTAAAATATACGTATTTTTTTAAGTATAAAGTGGTGGCGCCAAAAAAACCAAATGCGCAGTAAAAATGAATGCTTGAAATGAAACGAAATACGAAAAATATTTTGATTCAAATTTATAATCTTTATATACCAATCAATATGTGTAACATCGTATCTCTTCGCTCGATAAATAAATTTCGTTAGAAATAAGCAGGCCCTACGTGTTTCATACCCTATCTTATTTTATTAATACTTAAGTGTCCTTTCGTAAATTCATTAAAACATTATATCCAATGCGGAACGTATCTTCTCATTATATCCAATATAAACGCATACTTACGCATGTAGCTATCTACCCGCATTAATACGTCAACAATGCGTCCCAATGATTTCCCCTTTGAAACGACCCCAGTTGTCATCGTTAAACCGACAAACAGAATCCATCAGAAAATAACGAATAACGCAACCGAATCTCAATGTCGTTGTAAATCAGAGCTTGGATTCCAGTGTAAATTGTCCCCCGAGTAATAGCCGATGCGACGTGACAGGTCGTAGCTCGGCGCCGTGACACTGACAAGATAAGCGGTGTCGGTGTCTGCCGCGCACGCGACCCTGCGCTAACTTAATCTTGCCGGCCGTAAGTCAACCACTAGAATCTGTCACGGTTACAATTACATATTTTTTAATTGAAAAGAGTGATTGCCTGCCTGTGCAAGGACTTCTAGATAGAATAGATATAAATTAATTTGATCTGATATTGAAACTAGTCTAACTATCTTTAGAGAAGTGACTCTAATACGAGTTTGGCAGTGTTTACGCATTTATAATACAGCTGCTATTCATCTGAATAAATAATTGTTACAAATTAAACTTTCATCTTCCTTTCCTTGTCAAGTCATTCAGGGTTGCGTCTCCTTGCGCTCGGTGCTCTTAGAATAATAGAAAGCTCTGCGTCTACAGTTTCACCCGCATGCCTAAATGACTAAGGCTCGTATTAATATACGCGACTCAAAGTTGAGATCGATCTTAAGTTGCAGTTTTGACGTTTAATGTATGGAACATCTGTCAAAAACAGTGTCTTGAGATCGATCTCATACGTGAGATGTAATTATTAATATGAGCCTTAGTGCTCCACAAATGTTCTACTTCTGTCTTTCAAACTTTATCTGTGTCATTTTCAGAATTTGATCTTTATTCTTTTGAAAAGTATCTCAATACGCGTACGTGTATATCCAGGTATCTAAAGAATTTTATCATAAATTTTATTAATATTAAGTATGTGGAAATTTTCCAAAAATCGACGAAGAATGAGACGATATCATCCAAAGATTTTAATATTCAACAATATTCACATAAATATCAACGAAAACAATTCATGAACGCAGATAGCATGCTCTACCCGCGGCTCTAGCGGGGAATAATACTCTGTCTAAAGTCTCTTCTATATAGCTGTGCCCGTAAACGTAGTTTCCCCAGTAAACATACTAATACTTATCGCTATTGAAAAATGGGAGTTGATGGTAGAAGGGTGTAAATTATTAAGTATTTTTGATGCCAAATCATAAAAAAATAACAAAAAAAAACTAAAAATCTGGAGAGACACCCTTATCACCTAGGGGTATTAAAAATAGCCTACAACCTTATTCTCAGACCTGACAAAAATACACAAAAAATTTCGCCAGTTTCGGATATTAGATTATTAATTGAACACTAAAAAAGTATTCATGCACTGAAAACTACTTTCAAAGTCTAATTCAGATTAAAACTGTTTGTATTTTAACTACGAATAAACTGTAGCTACACAACAATTTTACTGCTATCTTATAAAGCTTTAAAAAGTCAAGTTAAGCTCCTCAAAAAAATAAAATACCTGTCCACATTCAAAACCTCTTTTAAAAGTTTTACATGTCACTGACTATAATATGGGTAAAGCCAACAACAATCATCAAATTTTTCGCAGATAAAAACGTTTTCACTCAAAGATACAATCTCATAAACCAGCAATCGAGAACAATTTAAATTCAAGACCTCTCTCGACCGCAATTATTTACCCAGCCGTTCTACACTATCCTTAAATCTGTATAAATATTCATGAAACTGTTTTATAAGGAGACCTTTGCTCTCTTCTACAAAGCAAACACAGTCGCGCCGTTTTTCTAGGGGACATCGCTACACGCAATAAATTTGTTTTGTTTGACTTATAACCTTTTTGTTTATGCTCCGGCAAGGATACTGTTGGATTTAGATGGAATAAAGTACCTTTATTGAGTCGAAGTGGGATAAAGGACGCTCGAATCTTGTGTAGAAGAGTCTATAATTATTTTTTCGACGTTGTTGTTTATATTCGTTTCAATATGGCAATATCATAGGAAAAATAAAATAATTTAAAAAATAACAAAATTAGTGATGTGTAATAAAAATATAATATGAGGATAGTATATTTTATAAATATTGCAACAGACACGTCGTCGTCATTGTACAGTAAGATTTAATTATATATTACATTTTGAATTACGCTTACTAATCGTTTATAATACCTAGGTATGCCAAATCATATTACAATGGCACATTAGAAGTAAAACCATCAAATACAGAGGCATGCCTTCATTTAAATGTTAATTAAAAGACAGTAGCGTATATCGTAAAATATCTAAAGGTCATCAGGAATTTAATTTGTAATTAACAAAAGGGTCACATTAACCATGTCAAAGAGCTCCCTTCCACTCAGCGTCCTGTATTAAAAGTTCACGGGAACTGACTAATGAGAGTTTTGTATAAATATTCAGTGTAGTTGTTATGTAACTGTTCTCTTATACTCCGAATTATCTCTTCTATCTTCTTCTTCTAGTAAATTGTAACCTTTCCTTTAATTAGATTTCTATTTGTTTATTTTTCTATAGTCATGAAGAATTATCCAGACTCATGAAGAGCTTGGCATGTTTCATTCCTTTAAATTTTGACCTAATTACTTAATTTCGAATTTAATCTTTTATACATATATATAGATGATGATGAATGAATGCACGTAAAAGCTTGTTAAAAAATTCTTTAATATTTTTTTCTTTCTATACAAAACATTTCAATTTACTGCAATAGGTTTTGCAATATATACTAATCTATACTAAATTGTAATTCATAACTCAAAAAATATGTTGAAATTAATAAATTTATTTTTAACAAAAAAAAATAATAAATAATTATTAAATCTAATATTATAAAAATGTTGTGTCACAGTATTTGTTATCGAACTCCACCGAAACGGTTTGGACGATTTTTATGAAATTTTTGTGTATCTATACTAATATTATAAAGCTGAAGAGTTTGTTTGTTTGTTTGCTTGAATGCGCTTATCTCAGGAACTACTGATTCAAATTGAAAAATCTTTTTGTGTTGGATAGTCCATTTATCGAGGAAGGCTTTAGGCTATATAAGATCACGCTACGATGAATAGGAGCTGAGCATCAATGAAAAATGTTTCAAAAACGGAAGAAAATAGTATGGCGAAACGTAATTCGCGGGCACATGCTAGTATAAAATATTGCTTCACGACTACATTTTGGTGGCTGAAATGATGACTACATTTTTTGCTTCTTCAGCTCTATATTAAAACACTTAGGTACTTTGTATGAACTCATGTCATTAGTATGCCCTTATATTGTTATGAAAGAGCAGTCTTACGGAATGAAATCCTTCATATTGTCGTGTATTTGTTAAAAGTCATCATTGAAAAAGTATCGATATTAGAAAAAGTACTTGTTTCGCCTACTATTATTCACACTATTTTTCTCAAAATATCCAGCAAGCAGAATCAAAACCTTTCCATTCATACGCCGCAAAGGCCCTTATATTATTACATAAATTCAAGCAAAACTTGCGAATATAAATTACGTTTCAACGTGACAAGGGACCAAATGCATAAATATTAATGTATGCGCTTGAAGAAGTAACTATTGAATTCTTGAGAAACGAAAACTCTTGAATTCTAAAAGAAATTGGGAGTAAAACTATGTAAAATTTTGTATAGGTACTGTGATACAATACAAGATGAAGATATACAACATAACACGTATATTGACAAATTATAGCCATATCGATTTTGAGTTATCTTTTATTAAAAAATAATATAAAAAAATTACATTTCCACCTAAAGATAAATTGTCTATTGGTTTTATGAGGCTAGTAAAAATAATAATAAAAATAACGTTATTTTAATTTAATTATTGAAATTTTATGTAACGGTTATACACATACTCGGAAAAAAAACTTATTGAAATTTATTAAAAAAAATACATTTAGAGAAAACCCTGATAGATACTTAAATAAATAATAATAACATATTATGTTAAAGTAATTTTCGAAAAAAGATATATATAAAAATATTATGTGCTAATATTACATGAACAGCCGTGTTTCGCTTAAGAGGCTGCCCAGTTTTGCTCGAAAGAGATTGAAATGAAATTTATCACGGATTTAGGAGTGGAGCCTAATACAAAAAATGATTTTATCCCAGTAAGGATCCAATACACTGAAGTCTTCAAAGTCTACATAGATGAAATTGCTGGATAAAATTATAACACTCAAATATCTAACGAAAATTAAGAAACTTTTAAAATATTTTGGTGTAAGCACATCTTTCCTATTACTATACATACTTTTCCTCTATATTACGTATTGTGATACTTATGATGTGATGCGATGTTATTGATTAACAGAAAACGATTAATAGTTCCTTATTGAAGTAATAAGAGAGCGTCGGTGGCGCTGTGGACTCGGCACTTGCCTTCCAATCGGGAGGTCCGGGGTTCGAGATCGCCATGTTTTTCGTATTACGTATTTCATAATTATGTACATTGATCTGACGCTCTTACGGTGAAGGAAAACATCGTGAGGCAACCTGCATTCATCTGCGAAGAAATTTAAAGATGTTTGTGAAGTCGACCAATCCGCACTGGGTCAGCGTGGTTGGCTAGAACTTAAACAACCTCCGTCTTATTACAAAACATGGACTAAAGTTAGTCCTGGTGTAAACCAAGACTAAATTGACGCTGCCTCTATCTATCTATATTGACACAAGTGAAAGCGCACTACGTTTAAACCAAGACTAACTTTAGACCAGGTTTAAACCTGGTTTTGTAAAAAGACCGCCCAACTTTAAGATTGGCTCGAGCCCCTCGGTGGGGTCGTATATGAGCTGTTATGATGATGATGATGATTATGTTATGTATTATATATGTTTTCGATTTAATTCGGAGAATTAATCGCTTTTACCAACCAATCCGCACTGGGCCAGCGTGGTTGACTAAGGCCTAATCACCCTAACATAGGGTAGGCTCGAACCCCTCGGTGGGGGCATATATAAGCTGTGATGGTGAATCGCTTTTAGGATATCTTGGTAACATTTTTTTTATTGAAACTATGTTGGCAAACAAGCAGGCCCACCTGATGGTAAGTGGTAACAGTCACCTATAATACGTGTGGCTCTCGTGAGATTCCAAAACTGTATCGTGAGATTCCCCACAAGAACCACAGTGTACGTTGCCAACTTGTGACATAAGATGTAAAGTCACAGTACCCAGTAATTTCACTGTACCCTTCAAACCGGAACACAGCAATGCAAGCACTGCTACTTTGCGGCAAAATACGTAAGACGGGGGTACCCAATCAGATGACCCTGGTATAGTCTCCCTCCTGGTAAAGCTACCAACTTGTAGTAATCATTGTGATATCAAACTTTAATTTGGTTAACATCATGCGACATTACACTGAAAACTATTTCGATTAATCATAAAGAGAAGACATGTTGTGTGTGGGATGGAGCTATACATAAATTTTGCTTACTAATGGTTTGTATACTAATATGTCTATAACAGATAAATATTTTACGTTTATGGAGAAATGTATTACTTTTTACAACAAAGATCCACATAATGCTAACGACTTACCTATTCATAAGTTTAAAGCGCATGTGAAAAAGACTCGGAGTAAAGTTTATCATAAAGTCAACGGTTATATTTAAACGATGCAAATTCTACGCGTTGATTGTTCAAGACGTCACTCGTTAAAATGTAAAGAAATGGTGTTGTGTATAACTAGGTAAAAAAAATAATATCACTAACGAAATTATTTATTGTTAATGTCGATACTTCTGATTAAGTTAAAATCCGTCTTATTACAAAACATGGTCTAAACTTAGTCCTGGTTTAAGCCTAACGCTGTCTCTATCTATGTACGAGTATATTGACACAAGATTGACACGAGTGAAAGCGCACTAGGTTTAAGCCAAGATTAACTTTAGACCAGTAGGGTTACTCTTGAACCAAATCCAATCGATCGGCATTGAGATTGTGATTTTTTGTACGCTTATTTAGCAACACTAGCGACAAAGTGGATCCGTATTTTAAGAAAATTAGATAGCACCGAGTTTGGTTCACTCAAAATCACCACAATACGGTTCCAATTTTGTGTCAATGTGGAAAATCAAGCGTACAAAAAATCACAATCTCAATGTCGATCGATTGGAAATGGTTTAAGAATAGGCCTACAGGTATAGTCCAGGTTTTGTAATAAGGCCGAGGTTTTTTTGCGTCCATTCTTCTTATCGCGAACGGTCCCGAATAAGGTAGGTAACAATTTGGATGATTCAAAAATGCTTTCTATATACATACATATAAAGAATATTTTAATTTTATTTGATTTGGTTTGAGTATCGATTAATAATTATATTAACTAATATAAATTCTCAATGAATTTAAATGATTTAGAATCACTTGACATTATGGCAGTATTATTTTGATTTTGACTGTTTTGTGTTATTTTTCTTAACATACAATTTTTAACGTTTCTCAATTTCTATAATACATATTTAGGTAACAGGAGTTGCATGATCAAAATTCAGTTTTATTTTACCTTACAATGCAGAGTAAGCAACTTTTTGTCTTCTTTTAATTATCACAAAGTTATCACTAAGACCTACCTATTCATGTAGACTGCATATGTCATAGTGCAAGAATAATTTTAAAGTATTACATTAATTGTCATATACCTACAGGCTGGAAAAAGACCCATAACAAAGCCCGCGTCTAAGCATTAAGACCACTAAAATTAACGTTATTACGTTTATTTTTCCATAATACAAAGCTTTTAATAAACTAACTTTCATTAATGACAATATACTGCACCGATCTCAGTATTGCCCATAATATTACTGTACCAATCACTGTATTGCCAATATATTCTTAAGGTGCCAATAATTGTACCTTTTCAGAAATATATCTACAATCGAGGTTTTTATCCCAATAAAAAATTATTTTTAACTATATTATCTACAATGTTAATATCGCTCGTGCGTGTGCTTCAATTCATGCGTGTTGCCAGTGATGGCATACGGAACTGAGACGTAGCCGCTTACAATGGGTCTCATAAGAAGTCTCAATGTCACTCAAAGGGCAATGGAGAGGGCTATGCTCTGGGTTTCTCTACGTGATCACTTCAGAAATGATGAGATCCGTAGAAGAACTAGAGTTGCCGACATAGCCCAAAGAATTGCAAACCTTAAGTGGCAGTGGGCAAGACACATCGCTCGTAGGACTGACGGCCGATGGGGCGGAAAGGTGCTCGAGTGGCGGCCGCGTACCGGGAGACGCAGTGTTGGTAGAATCCCCACATGGACCGACGATCTGGTGAAGGTCGCGGGAAGCCGCTGGATGCGGTAGGCGCAGGACCGATCGGTATGGAGATCCTTGAGGGAGGCCTATGTCCAACAGTGGGCGTCTCTTGGCTGAAATGATGACGATAATATCGCTTATAAATCTTGAATTGGAAGAAATAGTTAGAAATATTATGATACGCTAATAACATAACTTGAACACTTGATTCTAAAAAAACTTCTCTATAGTGCCAATCATTATAGTGGTTACCCTTTTATGTGACTGTGAGTCAAAAAATATTCTATAAGTAGTGGGTCCGGCAGATTGCAGATTGCAGCGATTGCAGCGCCACCAATTTTATGTTTAAACCTTCCTTGGGCCTATTCAAACACACACAGAAAATTTCGTAAGTATCTGTAGAGCCGTTTTTGAGTTTTAGCGAGACACAGCGTTTCATTTTTATATATAAGAAGACTATCGTCAGTCATCCTTTTAATATTAAATTTCGCTATTAAAATAGTGAACGGAGAATTATAATTTGGGTTTATATTTGCTTATATTTAAAGCAAGCAGGGTACACATGAGACCGCAGATGACAAGGGTACGGACAGGCGTCGGGCCTGTTTGTGTTGTGAAACTAAATTTTAATAACTAAAACGCTTGCACAAGTATGTTTAGGATGTAATAATGTGCCAATAGGGTTGTTGTGATAAAATCTTATTAACATCCATTCCTTTTTCGCAAATCCCGATAAATTGCGGCTTAAAAAGTTTCTCTTTATTCTCGTTTCGCCGGGGGATTTGCGATAAAATTAAATGTTAACGTTTAAAATGATCGCAGTGTTACAGTACCTACGCTCTGACAGTACAATTAAACTTTTTTATGACTGGGTATCTTTGTTGCCACGTTCGGAGTCGAACGAAACAATTTTTGAATGTTGTTTAATAACCGTTGACATAAAGTTATTATAAGCACAGGAAGATTTAGAAATCGAAATAGTTGAATTTTACAACACAAAAACTCCGTTGCGTCGTTGTTGCAATAATAATTCAACGCATACGGCTGATTGCACCAAATTGTATGTTTTAAATGTTTGTAAAAAGTAACAGTAAAAGTCTATACATATAAATACGTAAAAATTGCACTATAATATCTCACCTCTAGTTTCAATTTTACTTCTATATTATCCCTTACGTTAAAAAAGGTAATTTTTTTTAAACCATTTTTATGTATTAAGTTGTTACTTTTTACGAAAACGTAAAACTTGGTGCAACCAACTGTAGAGTGTCACACGAAATGCGAAAAGGGTATACCTGGAGCGCGTTCAAAAGAGATAGAGCCTTCGCTACTTTAGTACCATTACTTATTCTGTGCCTACGCGCAAAGTACAACTTTTCGCTCAATGCCCGAAGCAGCGTACTCACTTAGAGGTGTAACCATTGATTTACTACCAAACGTAGATAGAGCGCTTCATACAAAAACGCGCTTGAAATCTGTCACCGAATCGACTATACATTTGTACTCGCTAATATACAGGGTGTCCCAAAAAATAGTGTCAAGCGTAAGTCCCTCTTGGAGTACCCGAATCACCCCCATGTATGTTCCGCGATTATTCGTAGTTTTCGAGTAATAATTTTTTTTCTGACTTTTTGAAAATTTTGATCCAAAGAACTTAAAAATTTTAAATAAAAAAAAGTAGAACATATTTTAATGTTTTTCTTTTTGCCACTGAATCATCTTTAGTGCTTCTTTTATGTCTAAAATAATCAGCTTCGTAACTTTAGTGGAAATTTAGAAAACAGTAGTGTAAAGTCAAAATTTGAATGTTAGTGAATAATTACTTAAAAATTCATCTTTAAATTAAAAATCTAAACAGGCAAATTCATGGTTTCTAAGTATGTGTAAAAACTTCTCTAGACTCACTGCTTTCATAATCATTTAAAAAAAGAAGTACTTAATAGGGCTACTTTGGCTTAAATCGGCCATCAAAGACAGCGAGGTGAAAATTTCATAAAATTTACCAAATTCCTATCAGATGATAAAAAAAAATATCTGGTCTTTTTATAATTTCTAAGGTTCAGATTATTTACAATTTAGCAAAAATTAACTACATGAAACCCATATTTAAATATTTTTCTCGCGGATCACATCGGTTGTAGTGTTGGATGTAACGCAGTACTTACCTGCAAAAAAATTGCCCGAGTGAGAGGATATGAAAGAGACCGCATTATTGCTATCTCTCTCACTCTCATTGGCGAAATGGATAACTGTAACTGAGGAATGCTATTCTTTGTGACAAGGGGATGAGGCGGGGGGTGTAGTCCGAGCGCCTATTGTGTTCTGGCGCCAGTCGTTTGCCTGCTTTTGTTTGCGCCTTACGTACGATACGCTCATTTGTGATTATTTGGCGAACTTTGCTTTCTTTACGGACCTTGAGTGCGATTACGATTTGGTTTTGTGTGAATACGGGATTTTGACAAATTTGGCATTCTTAACGGACTTTTCAAGCTCTTCATTTTGTGATGTCTTTTTCATCGCAAGAATATGCTCTTATGCATTACTTTTATGGATATGCAAGAGGATATGCTTCTGAAGCAGCCAGGTTGTTCCGGCAGCAAGTACAAAATGGAGGTGGACCTCAGCCTGAAACTTGGCCTGATCATCGCATGATTTTAAGAGTACATAACTTACATGGAAGGACGCCTACCAGGTAGAAGATCGGGGCGCCTATCTGAAATGAGTGATCCAGATACTGTCCAATCAGTGGTCGAAGAAGTGGTGAGAGATCCATCAGTTAGTGTAAGAATAATAGAACGTCGAATCGGAATTCCGAAATCACAAGCACATCGAATACTTAATCAAGAGCGTTTTCACCCATATCACATCCAGGAAGTTCAGCAGCTCAAGCCCGCAGACTACCCGAGAAGGGTGGCATTTTGTCAGGAAATGTTACGGAGACAAGCTGAAAACGAAAATTTCTTTAAAAATATTCTATGGACTGATGAATCACATTTTAAGCGATGTGGGGTGTTTAATGCGCATAACTACCATTCGTGCAGTATTGAAAATCCACACCTCACAAGGGAATCTAATTTCCAAGAACAATTTAGTATCAATTTGTGGTCAGGCATCCTAAACGGACAGCTGATTGGTCCGTTCGAACTACCAGACCGACTGAACAGCGAGGCCTACTTGCAATTTCTACGACGTGATCTCGGCGTCTTATTAGAAGATGTAGACCTATTAACGCGGAGAAATATGATTTTTCAAAACGACGGCGCTCCATGCCATTTTGCTAGAAATGTTAGACAACATTTGTCTGAAACATTTCCAGGCAGATGGATCGGTCGTGGAGGGCCCATTGCGTGGCCGCCACGGTCCCCCGACTTGAACCCCATAGATTTTTTCGTCTGGGGATACTACAAGGAATTAGTATACGCCAAGGACATTACAAACGTCACAGTGTTAAGAACAAAATTAAGACAAGCGGAAGAAACAATAAAAAACAACAGAATTGCATTTATAAATTTAAAAGAAAACTTTTTTAGACGATGTAGAATATGTATTGAGCACGAAGGTCGTCATTTTGAAAACATTCTTTAAGCGATCGAATAATAAATACTTTGAAAATAATGTTTTGTTTCATTTATTAAGTTATAATAAACCTTCAAAGGTTATTAAAAATGGCAGCAGGAACAGTTATTTGTGACCTTCAAATAATAAATTTTTAGGTTTTCTACAATAATTTTTGGTTTATTAATAAATAATTGGAATTTAAAAAAAAATATTCAGAAGTCGAGTTTTATGAAATTTTCACCTTGCTGTCTTTGATGGCCGATTTAAGCCAAAGTAGCCCTATTAAGTACTTTTTTTTAAATTATTATGAAAGCAGAGAGTCTAGAGAAGTTTTTACACATACTTAGAAACCATGAATTCGCCTGTTTAGATTTTTAATTTAAAGATGAATTTTTAAGTAATTATTCACTAACATTCAAATTTTGACTTTACACTACTGTTTTCTAAATTTTCACTAAAGTTACGAAGCTGATTATTTTAGACATAAAAGAAGCACTAAAGATAATTCAGTGGCATAAAGAAAAACATTAAAATATGTTCAACTTTTTTTTATTAAAAATTTTTAAGTTCTTTAGATCAAAATTTTCAAAAAGTCAGGAAAAAAATTATTACTCTAAAACTACGAATAATCGCGGAACATACATGGGGGTGATTCGGGTACTCCAAGGTGCTCTAACTCTGGACTTTCGCTTGACACTATTTTTTGGGACATCCTGTATACTTGAATATGCACGCCGGAATAAAAATTACCATAAAGAAAGTACCGTATTTATCGAATTCAACCTTATTCTGCATTATTACGGCAACTATTTTAAGTACAACCGTGTGAAGTTACATCATTTCATACCTAGCCACAGATCAAACGACGTTTTGGTAATTGCTACAAGAAAATATCAATTTTATACTCTCAAACATAATGCTTGAAATTGCTTATCGCGTTGTCGCTCCAACGCATGAATGAGATAACACATCGTGATACGACGCCCGTGCGAGCGAGACGATTGTGATGTACTGACACTGACGCGAAGCGACATGTTTATGATTAAAGTAATTGTTTTTGATTAGTTTTAACGTATAAATCGAATATTTGAATACATGATAAGATGTGTAATGAGTTTACTCACGGAAAATATAATATCCCGTCTTTTTTCTGCCGTTTCTGGCTATTGCTACATTGATTTACTACCAAACGTATTGCTACCACAACTTTTGAATGCGCACTTCGGCATGTTTACGTGCCGACAGCTAATCACTCACTATGGAAAGGAACTGCACGAGTCGCGATTGAGCAGTTCTTCACCGGCCCACTTTTCGATCGTTCATGCGTTATCTACGTTTGGTAGTAAATCAATGGGTGTAACGCGTAACGTATCTGATACAGTATCTAGTGCAGGGGTTCCCAACCTTTTACCCTATGCGCCTCACCCAACATTATGCTAAAATATTACAACCTTTGAGGGGCTAAAGTGGGGAGTCAAAATAAGAAAATTAAGAGAACTGTGAAGTGCCAATTCATGGCTCGAGTATACACATTCAAAAATGCAGTTTATTGCACACCGCTTAGAGTTGAAAGTCCGAGGCAAGTGCCTACATTTCTTATTGAAATATTGTTTCGGGCGATAACTGTTTTACCTTTACGAAATTGGACACTTTTGGTCTCATTAGATTTAGTATACTTTAATATATGTTTGTACGTTTTGCAATTCAGTATAATTTAGTCAAAAAAGATAAAAATGCTCGAGGTAGTTTTTAAGTCTAAAATATGGATATTTAAATGCTAATAATGTATATTCTGAGCAATATTACTTCAAAGTCAAAACGTACAAACCTAGATCTTCAGTATATTTTCAACATTTTCAAAAATTATGACAATTGGATTATGTAAAGAGGGAGAAAAGCGTTATCGCTTTTTATATGAAAATTTAAAGCTTCACAATCCACTTAAACAAACGATGAAAATATTGGCGTGTTTGTTTAGTTTTATTCAAGAGATGGTTGCAACGTGTCGCCGACTTCGCATAGGTGGTACCGTCCGCACCGCGCGAACTTATATGAACAATTTTAATATTCTTTATACAGTTTAATTGTGAAGCCGCTCGCTGCGCCCCCCTTGGTTCACTCTACGCCCCACAAGAGGAGCGAGCCTCACGGGTTGGGAAACCCTGTCTAGTGAGTACGTCGGCGCGAGCTTCGAACAAACATCATTACCCCTCGTTTACACCAAGAAACAAGTAAAATACTAGTTTTATACAATACTTGTAAAATACTTGCCAAAACGTAATTATTTGTTTTATACATGTATTGCGGCTGTCTCAAACATTCTTTTGTTTATACCACACCCCGGACACTCCATACAACGTTCGCAAATCAACTACTACTTAGGCAAATTACGTTTGTACACGCGCAAATGTGTGCGTGGAATCTAGGAGTGCGTGGTTATCAATCGAAATGACGCGAGAAGTGCAGCGACTGCCTTCTCTTTTACCCGCATAGCGCTGTCTCTGTTATCGGTCGGCGCCGATGAAGCGAACGCGCGCGCCCTTGTTTAAGTGTCAGTGATGTCTACAACGAAGTACGGGGTGGGGTGGGGTGAGGTATTTGAAATGAATGTTTATATAGTTATGTTTATTTCCCTGGATTTTTTGTCTAATACTAATTAAACACAAGTTTTAAACTCTATCCATGCTTGTTGGATAATTTTTTTAACTTTTACCGGACGGACCGCATTTATTTCAAGGGGGGAAGAAAAGAAGAAGAATGGAGTGGTCAAAGAAACAAACTTTAGATCTTATTGAGCTCTTGCATGTACAAGAATGCCTGTGGAATGTGAAAAATGAACTTTATAAAGATCGTCAGAAAAAAAAGATGCATTGGCAGCAATTGCTTTGCAAATGGAAATTAATATTAATGATGTTGACAAAAAGATAACTAATCTCAAGAACCAGTTTAATAGGGAAGTAAATAAAATGAAAACAGTCTGGATGCGGTACAGATGATGTATATGTTAGCCCTTGGTATGCATTTAAACCGTTATCTTTCTTGAGAAATAATAATTTAGCCAAACCAGCTAGGAGCAGTGATAGTATATCTGAAGTAAGTGTTTTTTAATTTTAACATAGTTTTAAAATTTCGACATGAGTAGAATTAAAATTTATGAACTCTACGGACAATTTATTGCGCCTTTGGTAGACACGCTAATATTCTTAAATAAAATATCATCTTTTGTCATTGTAATATTTTATTAAGCATATTGATTTTGCCAAGGCACTTTTCCTAAATCAGTTAAAAAATATGCAGCAAATTCATCCCTCACTTGTCGACTAGAAAAGCTTGATCTTCTTGCAACTCGTTCAAGAGGGGTTAGTTGTAATGGATTATAACTCCATGAACCAGGGTTGACAACACCACAATTAACATTTTCTTCATCAAAAGAACCTTGTGGTGAATATGTCTGTTCGCCACTCACTCGCAGATAATTATGTAAGTGAACACACCCTAAAATAACACTTTCTACCTTGGTCGGACATAAGTGAATAGGTTTGAGAAAAACTCTGAACACTGCTGATAAAATACCAAATGCATTTTCGACTGTCACCCGCACTCTGCTTAGTCGGTAATTATATATTCTCTCAGATGTACCATGTATAATTGTTTCATTAAGATATTATCAAGTGCAAATGCATCATCAGCTACTATTACATAAGGTGAATTTGCTGCCCTGCCAGGCAATGGTTTTGATTCTGGAATATTTTATCTCTGTTCTTTGAGAGCTTTATAAAGTGAATAGTTTTTGAAAACTTCTCTGTCTGATATCCTTCTGTAGTATCTCCAATAAATGGGTGTTATTTGTGTGATGTTTGGTGAGGAATAAAAATGTCCAAACACTTACGGTGAACAATAATGTAATATCCACATCCACAGGAAAAGTCACAATAACACAGTCACAGTTATTACAGTCACAGAAGGAGAAATAGAATTATACGCGCACAAACGGTAACGACAGATATACAGCACAGTACAGAGAATAACAATGACAATAGTAACAGATAGGTAGATTGCAAGCGAAAGCGTAGGCGAGAGCGACAAGCGATTCGTGTCGTGAATGCGTCTCGACTGGCGTACGTGACTTGCGAGTCCGCTTGCGATGATCAGCGCGTCACCGGCGAACAAAAGGTTTACCGTTAGCCGGTGTAGCAGTATGCGTTTTCATTGTATCGCGCGCCTTGCTATGCAACGAGTTGATACGACATTGTGTTGTTCATATAAATATGTAAATAAATATTTAAGTGTAAGTATATATGTTTATGTATTAAATTATTATTATAATTAATTATGTTGTAGGTTTTTAATATATAAATTATAAGTGTAAATATAAAATATATAATTGTGTATAGGATTAAGGTAAGTTACAAAATATAAATAAAGTTGCCTACACTTCCTTGTACACCAACATTGACATAAATGAAATTATAGTTTGCATCTACTAAGGCCATTAGTACTATACTGTATGTCTTCTTGTAATAAAAGTATTCACTGCCACTTTGTTCTGGCTTTATTATCTGTACATGTTTGCCATCTAAAGCTCCAATACAGTGAGGGTAGTTCCATTTCGTTTTTTTTTTTTTTAATACTACGATGCCGGCAAACAAACTTACGGCCCGCCTGATGGTAAGCAGTTACCGTAGTCTATGGACGCCTGCAACACCAGGGGCATCACAAACGCGTTGCCGACCCTTTAAGAACCTATTTACTCCCTTCTTGAAGAACCCCATACTGTATTCCCCGGGGAAAATCTCGGCAGGGAGCTCGTTCCACAACCGGAGCGTGCGTGGGAGGAAATTTCTCTCAAACCGCACTGTTCGTGACCACTTAGGCTCCAGCGTGTGAGGATGAACACCCTGCCGATGGCGAGCGGTGCGATGATAAAAAGTGGCCGTTGGCATCATGTCGAACAACTCTTCAGAACACAACCCGTTGTACAAGCGGTAGAACACACATAATGAGGCAAAGTCTCTCCTCAGACTTAGAGGCTCAATACCGCTTGTGAGTTTGGGATTGTCAACAATTCGCTCAGCTCGTCTTTGGACCGAATCAAAAGATCCAAGTTGGTATCGAGGTGCTCCCGCCCACAGATGACAGCAGTACTCCATATGAGGCCTGACCTGTGATTTATACAGCAACAGTCTTTGCCTTGAAGAGAAGTACCGCTTGGCTCTGTTAAGCACACCTAGTTTTTTGGACGCCAACTTGACCTTATCATCTAAGTGACTTCGGAATTGGACGTCGCTGGAGATGTCGACACCGAGGATCCCTAAACTCTTTGAGATGGTCAAGGGTGTGTTCTGGAATTGTGGGGCCACAGTAAATGGGGTTTTCTTAGCAGTGAACGCACAGACATGTGTCTTAGAGGGGTTAAATCGGACTAAATTGTCCCGCCCCCAATCGGAGACTCTGGATAGAGTGCTCTCGATTTGAGACACAAGTTGTTCACGACTTTCCTCCACAATGGAACGAGGGATATTTGCACGGCCTGTGTAAAATGCATCTCCAGTGCTATCGTCTGCATAGCAATGGATGCCGTCAAGCGACAGCATATCATTGATATGCAGCAGAAACAGTGTTGGATATAGCACGGAGCCTTGTGGGACACCAGCATTTATCATCCTGGTTTCGGAGCAGCTACCGTCAACTACGGCTCTAATGCTCCTCCCGGATAAAAAACTAGCAACCCACTTGCACAATCCCTCGGGAAGCCCGTATGATGGCAACTTCGATAGAAGACCCCGGTGCCAGACCCGATCGAACGCCTTCGCTATATCCAGGCTGACTGCCAAGGCCTCACCTTGACTCTCAATGGCAGAGGGCCAACGGTGTGTGAGATACACTAAAAGATCACCAGTCGAGCGACCGTGGCGAAAGCCGTATTGGCGGTCGCTGATCAGATCGTGATCTTCTAGGTATCTAAGGAGTTTTGTGTTAATCACACGCTCCATCACCTTAGAGAGAAGGGAGGTTATAGCAATAGGCCTGTAATTCGATGGATCTGATCTATCGCCCTTTTTGGGCACCGGGTGTACATTTGCAGTCTTCCACGAAGACGGAACTTGTCTTGTGCGGTAGGAAAGTGTGAAAAGTCGCGTTAGCACAGGACACAACTCAGGAGCACACTGTTTTAGCACCACTGCCGGTATGCCGTCTGGCCTATTCGACTTCTGAACGTCGAGAGAAAGTAGCTCCCGCCGAACTTCACTCTGTGTTATCTTGACTTCCGGCATGGAGTGACCACACCACGGGATGGTAGGTGGTGTGGCGCTTTCGTCACCGTTCATAGTCGAGTTTGAGGCAAAGAGATTACCCAATAGATCGGCTTTCTCTTTAGCGCTATGGACCAAGTTGTTACTGACATTTCGGAGTGGTGGTAAGGACGACCTACAAAAGTTTCCCTCGGCAGCTTTGGCCAGCGACCAAAAAGCACGACTACCCGAGGGGTAGCTTGCGAGCCGCTCGCCAATTCTGCCGAAACTGAACTGAACGAAATTGAATTTAGCTCTGGCAATAATTTTTTTACTGGCCCTCGAGGCCGCATTATACTTGCGTTTCACATCAGTTAGATTGGGGTCATGTGTCCTACGAGCCGTGGTCCAAGCCTTGTACGCGGCTTGCTTAAGAAGTAGAGCTTCCTTACAAGGCCGGTTAAACCACGGTCGTTTTTTTGCCCCCGCAGCTACTAATGAGTTAGGAATAAAACATTCCATACCCACCAGGATTGTCTGAGTGACTGCGGCTGCGCAGGTGTCAGGATCATCTGATGTGAAGCAAAGCTGCCTCCACGGGTACGATGCATAAAATTCTCGCAATCCATCCCAATCTGCGGACTTGTATTGCCACATGCGGCGCAAACTGGGTGGCCTAGATGGATCAGGCTGCGCGCAGGCAACTTGAGTCCGGACGAGACAGTGGTCGGAAGAACCGAGAGGTGCATCCACTGAAATAGAATATCCGTCCGGACGTGTGGTCAGCAGAAGGTCCAGTAAGGAGCTCGTATGGTCCTCAATGTCTGGTATTCTTGTAGGAGAATTGACCAGTTGAGAGAAACCATAGGCCAGAGAAAATTCGTGAGCACACCTCCCCGCGAAGTCAGTGGACCGAAAACTAAGCCAGTCTACGTGATGGGCATTAAAATCTCCCAAAATCACTAACTCGGCGGAGGGATATTGCTCAAGGACTTTATCAGTCGTCAAATTCAGGTGCTCGAATAATCGAGCTGTATCCGCTTCTCCGCTATGAGACCTGTATAGGCACGCATAAACGCGGGTGTGGCCACCGCAGTCCACACGCACCCATAATCTTTTATTGTTACTATTCATAATATTTATGGTATAGGTAAATAGGTTAGGAAAATTCGCTGTGCTGAAAGTTAAAGGAAAAAATATGCGATGCTAAATCAGCCGATGACCAGCGCGGGTAGTGCGGTTTGTCGGTGCAGCGTACGGAAGGGCTCCCGGTCCCCCCCCCCACGGCAGCAGCCGGGTTCCACTCCGGTCTCCTTCTCCGGCACGACTGCAGCCACAGGGATTTTTCACAGGTTGGCAGTTCAGCCTCCCAGGGCGGAGATTAAGTAATCCCTGGGTTCGGGAACTCTACTAACCTGCAGGCGGCCAGCGGTCAGCCGTTTCACCGGGTCTCCCTGATCGCTGCACCCACACTCCGCGCCCGCACCGATAAGGACCGTATTGTGCGCAACACTGGTCCCCCGCTATCAACACCGCGAATCTTCAAGAGCTCTGGATACCTTACTCACCGCAGGAACACAACACTACGTAGGAGTAATGTTATTTAGCTGCGGTCTTCTGTAAGGCGGAGGTAGTTCCCCAGTCGGGCTGCTCCAGTTTTGAGCGGAGTGAAGCCCGCTGTGCCCTACCTCTCTTAAAAAATTCTTACCTCTCTTAAAAAGTTTCAAATTCTTGCTTATTTTTAACCATTCTTGTGTTGTTTCTGGTATCTAAAACAAGGTACATTGTTAAAATATAAATAATAAAGCATATTTAATAATAATAACTAATAATAATAAGAATCGAACTTGGAAAATTCACCACTCATCGAAGATCATGACAGTCCTAGTATATCAGGAGCATCGGACGTGTCGTCTATCACAGAAAAAAAGGTTGTGAAAAGAGGCAAGCTATCAGATGATAGGCAAAAAGAAGCTCTGTCTATGTTGAAGGAGGCACGTGACAACCTCATTAAACGCCCAGCCAAAGATGAGTTTGATGTATTTATTGAATATGTTGCTTTTAAGCTACGAGGTGTTATTGCTAAAAGAAATGTTTTGGAGTTAAAGAAAAAATACAAGACTTAATTTATATAACCAAACTAAATGAAATTAATAATGAGTCTGTTCCTTCACGGTTGCCAGCGAGCCTGAAGCGACTGGGCGAGCCAAGAGTTTTGACTGAAGACAACCAAGACATGGAAGTTGCTGCAAATATACTAGTGAATTCAGAGACTGAAGAAATAAGTGATTCATATCAGATACAAGATGACTCTGGAAATATTTTAGTGTCCTTAAAAAAATAGTTTCTTAATTAACCTAATATTTTTTAAAATCTTGCGTTGATTTTTTGAACTAAACATGTAAAATCCAGCGCAGTGTAGAACCGCGAATTTTATGAGTCTATTTTGAAAAAATATGAAGAATTTATAGAAGAAGATAAGAATTTGAGTTTTAATTTGAGTCTATCCTTTATTTAAATAAAAATGATTTTTCAAATTTGTTCTTTATTCATCTACTTCCACAAATTATAAGCAACATTTCTGTCAGTTTACCTTAAGACATTCTTTCAATACTTTTATAATCGCCTCGCAAACTTCAGGAATGCATTGACTAATCCTTGCCTTCGATATCCGATGCAAGTACATCAAAGATGAATATGAATCACCAGTAGCTAGAAATCGCAGACAAACAGCTAATTGCTCTGCTGGAGGAGTGATGGCATCTCGAAAATTTGTATTCTGTTTAGAAATATAGGGAGTAACTTTTTAAAGCAAATTCTCGAAATTTATTGGTGTCATCCTAACAAAATTTCTGAATCCACTTCTGTCTTCTATTATTAAATCATTTAATATGGAACGATAGGCCCCTTCTTGGTCTCTTTTTCTCAAAAATTATCGCGACCAGTACTCGCGTAATTTTCCTCGAATTCGCTTAATTTTGTATTATATACACTTGTATATACTTGTTTATACAAGTATATGTATATTCTACTTGTATACTGCACTCATGAAGTAAAGTTCCTCAACATCTTGACTTTCCATTGTCAACAGTCAATTGAGTAGAAAATATTAATGAAACTACCGGACTGGCGTGTCATATTCTACAAGTTTAGCAACAAGAAGTATAAAATGTGACATCATTAACATGTAGACAACTAGTAGTCCACAAACTTCATACAACAAGTTTCATGCGTGTTTTGTATTCAACATGTTTTATACATGTTTACGAGTGTAAACAATAAACGAAAACATTGCATAAAACTTGTAAAATACATGAAAACGAGGGGTTATGGAATGGACGGAAGAAAAAGTCTACTGTTAAGCACGTTTAAGCGAGACTACTGTTAAACACGTTTAAGCGAGACAAAGCTGCTAAACACGTTTAAGCGAATCGTCTGTTAAATACGTTTAAGCGCGACAGCTGTTAAACACGTTTAAGCGAGGCAACTGTTAAACACGTTTAAGTGACACTACTGCTAAACACGTTTAAGCAGACGACTTAAACACGTTTAAGCGAGACGACTGTTAAGCACGTTTAAGCGAGACGACTGTTAAACACGTTTAAGCGAGACAAAGCTGCTAAACACGTTTAAGCGAAATGTCTGTTAAATACGTTTAAGCGCGACAGCTGTTAAACACGTTTAAGCGAGACGACTGTTAAACACGTTTAAGTGACACTAAACACGTTTAAGCAGACGACTGTTAAACACATTTAAGCGGGACGACTGTTAAACTCAAAGCGTGGCAACTGTTAAATACGATTTAATGGGACAAATAATAAGCACGTTTAAGCAAGACTACTGTTAAACACGTTTAAGCGAGACAACTATTAAACACGTTTAATTGAGACGACTGTTTAACACGTTTAAGTGAGTCTATTGTTAAACACATTTAAGCAGACGACTTAACACGTTTAAGCGAGACGACTGTTAAACACGTTTAAGTGACACTACTGCTAAACACGTTTAAGCAGACGACTGTTAAACACATTTAAGCGGGACGACTGTTAAACTCAAAGCGTGGCAACTGTTAAATACGTTTAAGCGAGGCAACTGTTAAATACGGTTTAATGGGACAAATAATAAGCACGTTTAAGCAAGACTGCTGTTAAACACGTTTAAGCGAGACAACTATTAAACACGTATAATTGAGACGACTGTTAAACACGTTTAAGAGAGTCTATTGTTAAACACATTTAAGCAGACGACTTAACACGTTTAAGCGAGACGACTGTTAAACACGTTTAAGCGAGACGACCGTTAAACACGTTTAAGTGAGACTACCGCTAAACACGTTTAAGCGAGACGACTGTTAAGCACGTTTAAGCGAGACGACTGTTAAACACGTTTAAGCGAGACAAAGCTGCTAAACACGTTTAAGCGAGACGACTGTTAAAGACGTTTAAGCGCGACAGCTGTTAAACACGTTTAAGCGAGACGACCGTTAAACACGTTTAAGTGAGACTACCGCTAAACACGTTTAAGCGAGACGACTGTTAAACACGTTTTCAGCAGACGACTTAAACACGTTTAAGCGAGACGACTGTTAAAACTGTTAAACACGTTTAAGTGAAACGACTGTTAAACACGTTTAAGCGAGACGACTGTTAAACACGTTTAAGCGGGACAACTGTAAAACACATTTAAGCGACACAACTGTTAAAGACGTTTAAGCGCGACAGCTGTTAAACACGTTTAAGCGAGACGACTGTTAAACACGTTTAATTGAGACTACACGTTTAATTGAGTTTAAGTGAGACTACCGCTAAACACGTTTAAGCGAGACGACTGTTAAGCACGTTTAAGCGAGACGACTGTTAAACACGTTTAAGTGACACTACTGCTAAACACGTTTAAGCAGACGACTGTTAAACACATTTAAGCGGGACGACTGTTAAACTCAAAGCGTGGCAACTGTTAAATACGTTTAAGCAAGGTAACTGTTAAATACGGTTTAATGGGACAAATAATAAGCACGTTTAAGCAAGACTGCTGTTAAACACGTTTAAGCGAGACAACTATTAAACACGTTTAATTGAGACGACTGTTAAACACGTTTAAGTGAGTCTATTGTTAAACACATTTAAGCAGACGACTTAACACGTTTAAGCGAGACGACTGTTAAACACGTTTAAGCGAGACGACTGTTAAACACGTTTAAGCGAGACGACTGTTAAACACGTTTAATTGAGACTACTGCTAAACACGTTTAAGCGAAACGACTGTTAAAGACGTTTAAGCGCGACAGCTGTTAAACACGTTTAAGCGAGACGACTGTTAAACACGTTTAAGCGAGACAAAGCTGCTAAACACGTTTAAGCGAAATGTCTGTTAAATACGTTTAAGCGCGACAGCTGTTAAACACGTTTAAGCGAGACGACTGTTAAACACGTTTAAGTGACACTACTGCTAAACACGTTTTTACCACCATTGCAAACAGTTCCTCAGAGCACTCTCCGTTAAAGAGACGATAGAGCACGCAGAGAGAACCAAAGTCTCTCCTTTGCTCCAGCGTCTCCATTGAGGCCGCGATATTGGGATCACCGACGATGCGGAATGCACGCCTTTGCAGGGAGTCAAGAGGGTCGAGCTGATATTTGGGAGCTCCCGCCCAGAGGTGCGAACAGTACTCCATATGCGGCTGAATTTGTGCTTTATAGAGCATTAGCCGCTGGCTTGGAGTGAAGTACCGCTTGGCTCTGTTCAGGACGCCCAGCTTTTTGTTCGCCAATTTGGCTTTGTCCTCCAAATGACTCCCAAACTGCACTTTAGCAGAAATTTCCACACCGAGGATTCCAATACCATCGGACATACGAAGAGTAACTCCCTGGAACTGAGGCACTACGATAAATGGGTCCTTCTTCGCAGTGAATGCGCACACTTGTGTGTTCGTGGGGTTGATCTTAACCAAGTTCTTTGCACCCCATTCGGAGACTCGCCCTAGAGAGTCTTCGACTTCAGACACAAGTTGTAACCGCCTTTCTAGCAACGAACTCCGAGGGACATTCTGGTGGTCGGTATACCGCGCATCACCCGTACTGTCATCCGCATAGCAATGTATGTTCTCAATTGACAACATGTCATTGATATGCAGAATGAACAAGGTTGGGGAGAGCACCGAACCTTGTGGAACACCAGCGTTTATGGGCATGGTTTCGGAGCAGCAGCCGTCGACGACGACCTGAATGCTCCTACCATCCAGGAAGCTGGCTATCCATTTGCAGAGTCCCTCGGGGATTCCATATGATGGTAACTTCGTGAGAAGAGCTCTATGCCAGACCCTATCAAACGCCTTAGCGATATCGAGTCCAACGGCGAGAGCCTCACCTTTGCCCTCCAAGGTTTCCGCCCAACGGTGGGTCAGATAAACTAAAAGGTCACCAGCTGAACGGCCGTGACGGAAGCCGTATTGTCGGTCGCTAATCAGCTAGTGTTCTTCTAGGTACCGTAGGAGGCGGGAGTTGATGACCCGCTCCATAATCTTGGAGAGCAAGGACGTTATCGCTATTGGCCTGTAATTTGACGGGTCGGATCGGTCACCCTTTTTGGGAATTGGGTGGACGTGAGCAATCTTCCACGAAGATGGAACCCTATTGTTCTGATAGGAAAGGCGGTAAAGGCGCGTTAGTACGGGGGTCAGCTCAGGGGCGCACGTCTTCAGCACCACTGCTGGGATGCCATCCGGCCCACTCGACTTATGGACGTTCAGGAGCTTAAGCTCCCGCCTGACCGCACGTTGTGTAATACGGATTTCAGGCAGAGAACTTTCACACCAAGAGATGGTGGGTGGTGTGGCTCCCCCATCGTCCATTGTCGAGTTAGAGGCAAAGAGTTCAACCAGGAGATTGGCCTTCTCTTTTGCGCTGTGGGCCAGGCTGCTATCAGCTCTACGCAGTGGTGGGAGATTGGACTGGCAGAAATTACGTTGCGCAGCTTTGGCCAGCGACCAAAAAGCACGACTCCCACTGGGATAGCTTCCTAGTCGCTCGCCAACCCTGGCCACGTGTTCCGCCTTGGCTTCAGCAATAGCCTTCCTGTTGGATCTGGAAGCAGCGTTGTACTGACGCTTCTTCTCCGTCACACCAGGATCCCGACTTTTCCTGGCGTTTTCCCAGGCGATGTACGCAGATTGCTTGAGGTGCAGGGCAGTCTTCCTGCAGGTATTGTTATACCAGGGACGACTGCGACCGCCAACAGGTATTTTGGCGTTGGGAATGAATGTTTCCATTCCCGTCAGCACCGTTTCAGTGACGCAATCTGCGCAAGTATCGGGATCTTCGGAGGCGAAGCAGAGCTGCTTCCAGGGGTAGGATCCGAAGAATTCTCGGAGTCCATCCCAGTCTGCTGACTCATACCGCCAAACTGCACGACTGCCAGCCGCAGACGCGCGATGGGGCCGCGCAAGACTAGCAGTACTACGGACAAGGCAGTGATCCGATGATCCAAGAGGAGCATCGACCACAACCCTGTATCCGCTTGGTCGTGTAGTCAGCAGAAGATCCAACAGGGAGGTTTCATGGCTCTCTATATCTGGTATACGGGTGGGCTGTACGACCAGTTGAGAGAGGCCATAGGCCGAAGCCATGTTGAAGACAGTCCTACCAGGGAGGTCAGTGGTCCGGGACTTCAACCACTCTTTATGGTGAGCATTAAAGTCACCAAGGACCACCACCTCCGCAGATGGGTACTGCTCCAACGCTCGGTCAATCCCCTCTTGGACGTGCTCAAAAAGCTGAGCTGACCCTATTTCACTGGCATGGGACCTGTAAAGGCACGCGTAGATTCGGGTAAGGCCCCCATGGTCCACGCGCAGCCATAGTAACGACAGGTCCCGATGCTCGAGGCCCCGAAGGCGGCGACAACAAACATCGCCCCTGACGAAAACACACACCCCGGCTTTACGTAGGAATGTGTGTTCCAGCAGACGACTTAAACACGTTTAAGCGAGACGACTGTTAAAACTGTTAAACACGTTTAAGTGAAACGACTGTTAAACACGTTTAAGCGAGACGACTGTTAAACAAGTTTAAGCGGGACAACTGAAAAACACATTTAAGCGACACAACTGTTAAAGACGTTTAAGCGCGACAGCTGTTAAACACGTTTAAGCGAGACGACCGTTAAACACGTTTAAGTGAGACTACCGCTAAACACGTTTAAGCGAGACGACTGTTAAACACGTTTTCAGCAGACGACTTAAACACGTTTAAGCGAGACGACTGTTAAACACGTTTAAGTGAAACGACTGTTAAACACGTTTAAGCGAGATTACTGTTAAACACGTTTTATCGAGACGACTGTTAAACACGTTTAAGCGGGACAACTGAAAAACACATTTAAGCGAGACAACTGTTAAACACGTTTAAGCGAGACGACTTTTAAACACGTTTAATTGAGACGACTGTTAAACACGTTTAAGTGAGTCTATTGCTAAACACATTTAAGCAGACGTCTTAAACATGTTTAAGCGAGACTACTGTTAAACACGTTTGAGCGAGACGACTGTTAAACACGTTCAAACAGGATAACTGTTTAACACGTATAACCGAGACAACTCCTAAACACGTTTAAGCGAGACTACTGCCAAACACGTTTAAGCGTGACGACTGTTAAACACGTTTAAGTGAGACAATACTGCTATAAATAATCATTTATTTTTCTTTAATTTTTCATGACATAACAATGTTTTGCACTTTAATTATTTCTAGTAGGCAAAAATGGATCATGTCATGTCATTTGTGAATTGTGCTGATTGCAATGTTCGTATTTCGGAGATTCGTCAATTCATATTCTATCAGAAATTTTAATAACTAATGTTTTTGAAAATACTCTAATACGATTTAATTTAGATTTCAGACATTAAACATCAACCTTTTTCCTTTTATAAATACAATAAACTTATTATACTTACTCAAAACTTATTTAGGTACAAAATAAGGTGTTGAATTAAAGAAAATCGTTCACATATGTATTGTTTAACTGCTCATTACGGGGTATAATAGGGTAATAATAATTTAATTACAAGTGTAATTAAATTATTATACCTACTCAAATATGTGGTATATACATTATGGATTTCCTCTCGACGCATTTATATTACCATCAATTCATAGGTTAAGCAATGCGTTTTTAACAATAAAATTAAATAATCTTTCTCTTATTGCTAGACAAAAAAAAGCAACAAAGCATAGGTAACAGGCAAAGAAAAATTTAAATTAAGTATAATGAAGTTTCGAAACGTTGTCGTCACGTGAAAATTTCCAAAGAACTATGTAGTGTTTCTGTAACTCATCCCACCCAAGAAAATATTTGCGAATAAAACTCCGAGCGTCCAACTAATCTAACAGCAATTTGCTGTCAGAAACGTAATGTTATGTTTCCTTAATGTCACTTGAGAGTTTCCGAAAAAGGTCCTACATTTTTTATTTCTTTAAGCGAGAAAATATCGGAGAAATTATCTTTTCAGGTTTGATTGTTCTCGAACATGAAACTAATTGATTTTCAGTGTTCAGAGCTACTAATAATGATTTGATCGAAATAAAAATAAATACTCATTTTTGGGCACTAAATTGATACTTTTCTGTAAGCTAGCAATGTTTTAAGTAAATAAATGCTGGTAAAAATATCTCAATATTTTAGAAATAAAGGTCCTAAATGACGAACCTTTTTTTTCCGAAATTCGACATTAATTTATTTAAAAACTAATTAATACTTGGCGTACAAATTAATGAAGTAATATACAAATCCCACCAAAAACATTCTGTAAAAAACTAGCCAAGTCTCGATGGAGCTGCTTGTTTATCTCTAAAAAGTAATGAAATCTGAACAAAGTCGTGCCAAGTCTAAGGTTCCTTACTGCAATTTCTTTATTTTTATAGTTAATGTTGTGTGACTTGGCCGTTGACTTGTACCCACTAACGTATAAAGAATGTTCAACGACCAAGTCTGTGTGACAACGACCAAGTCTGTTAAACATTCTTTATACGTTAGTGGGTACAAGTCAACGGCCAAGGTTTATTTTTTCGGATTTCGGATCGGGATTGATATATTTTTTATATAAGTCAATAAAATGTGCGTGAAACGAAACGCATTTACTTTCATTTTACGTTTTGACGGCCATCTTGTTTACACAGCTTCATTTATTTTTGCTAACGACCGGTACCGGATTATGTGTAAGAGTGTGTAAAAATTCTGCTTCACGTCGTGTAAGTATTGATATTTTTTTTGTTCATTGTTGATAATCAATGAATTTATTAAAAAACAACCAATGCATTAATGTGTCTAGGTAAATATAGATGACAAACAACGAGTGTTATTTTCTGTAGCTCTAAGAGGTTATGTTTACGTTGTGCATAGACTTAAATGTTCTTTTCATTTTTGTTTAGGTATAAGAAGTAAACAATATCATTATCTAAAGAAAGTTTTTTATGTCAAGCAAAAAAAGATGAAGATGTTTCGTCAGTGTGGAGTCATTTTTTAGTCGATAAAGCGGGTAGCTCAGCACAATCAGAAGAAAGTATAATTTTGTTTTGTTTTTAAAGATTTAAAATAAAAAATTGATTTTGATATATTTTACTGTCTTTTTGTTACCAATTTCTCTTACCAATACAATCCCGGGACTATCCCGGCATCCCGGGATTAACTGTAGATAATCCCGAAATTCCGGGATTAGAAAAATGGACCGGGATCGAATCCTCTACTTCCAAGGTATTCTATAGAAACCATAGATGATTGTGTTAGAATCAGGGACTTCATCTACGTCCATCCATAGTAGATTGTTTAATGGACCAACATTATTTTTCATCTATTATTGTAAAAAAGTAACGTTCTAATTTTGTTAGAATAATAATGTTTACACACGAAATTTTTGCTGTAAAATTTTAGGGCGATAATGTTATCATCTCGATTCTCAAACGAATCAATTTCCTACCGTTTTTCCTGCGTACTTTCGTTCAATGATAAGTTTACCATATTCAAGGCAGCATTCAAGTATCGTATAACATATTCGACGGCGTCAGGAGATAAATCTTCGGCGTGCATTAATCTCCGCTTACAAAGGGTTATGAGAGCTCCACGCCTAACATATTTGCATTTTACGCTGCAATAAACGAAAAATCGATTATTGTGTTTATCTTTTCTAGCGGAGGACGTTGAATATTCAACGTATTTACAGATTCAAAGTGTGATAAGTTTCTATATACAGAAACCCATCGTTGGAACTTTATGAAACTGCTAAACGAATACAAATTGTTCAGATTGTATTTTCAAATTTGTCGTGTTACAACATGAGAGGCATTAAATTTTACTTTAACTTTCCAAAATCACTTTTAATCTAATTTTAGTTATGAATATGAAAGCCCAATATGAATTAAAAATTTGATACTTCACATCACAATAGACTTTCATATTCATAACAAACAAATGGTACCTATTAAATTCACTTGTAAAACGTGATTGTACGAGTAATAATGTCAGTGCGTTAACGTTTTTAAATCATTAATTCTGTTAATGTCAATTTAAGAAAAAATTACAAAGATAATTTTTTTCTTTTTAATTAATCGTATTGAATGAGTTCTATCATGTTGCCTTTAGAAAAAACCTAGATACTGTAGCGCGTCGGTCATGTTCACCGAGGCACGGGTGCCCGACTTCTTTGTAGTGATGAGGTTACGCGTGGCGTGCTTCTGGGACAGAGTCCGAAGCACTGGACACTGATTCATCGCAGCTATTTCATTGGTGACCCCATTCCCAGCTAGACCTCCCCCTAGGACCCTTTTCACCCCCTATGGAGAGGACGATCAGGATGGATCAGAAAGGCCCAATTTACCGAGTGAACCTCCCTGAGACGGGCTCATAGCAGTATAATAACCTAGGGAGGTTACCCCCAAGGCCTAATAAGGGCAAATTATTGGAAGTGCCTGAAGTGCTTCGCAGGGAATAAATCTCACTATCCCTGAACAGATACTCCGGAGTGGCTCATGTTAGTCAGATGTATATCGTTCGCATCGATCAACATGGGTCATATCCCAATATTCATGTACATAGTTCATAAGCAATCAACTAAACAACCACCAATCAAAATTGGGTAATTAATTAAGTACACAGAAACAATAAAAAAATAGCACCAGGTCACCAGGCTTAAAATTATTTGTAGGTTAAGTGAACGCCAAGTTTCGTTCCAATCAATTCGGCTGTTTTTGCGTGATTAAAAAATATCTACATATAAAACAAACAATCGTACAGAATCATACTAGAAAAAGAAAGCCTACGTAAAACTGTGTATTCATAAAGAAATTTTCTTTTCAAACTAAAAAGAAATGCTTATTACTACGGTAGGGCGGCGTGAGCGAAATAAGAAGTTCTCCGCGCAAACATCACGTAGGTGTTGCGATGATTAGCGGCTCGGCTTGGCTGTCCGCTCACGTGCCTCAATCTGCTTAGTAGGACACCTTCGGCCCTTCATTTGCCCAAACCCCTTAGGTATACTGAAACAGATTCGGATAAACAGTCGGTCGTTAGCCAAGGACGCTCCTTGGGACCATCTTGATTTAGAATCTTTATTTCAGAAGGTGCGGGCGGCCATGCTATCACTCACGAAATGGCTCAGAAATTATGAATTTAATTTATTTTAGCGATTTGAGTTCACTTTGGTGGTTCATCTTTTTATAAATGTTGTTTTTGTTTAAAGTAACCGAATTTGACGGAAACGGAACCTTATAAAAATGCATGAAAGTGTCTTTTGCTCTGAATAATAATTGGAAACTATCTCCCGGTTCGAGTCGTACTTTACCTTTTGTTAATGAACCTTCTACGGACAGAATTTATATTTGTGACTTCATTTTCTCTAAACGCAAAATAAATTGAAAAATAAATACATAAATATAAGAAATCATTTCATCTCGGGCGGGAATCGAACCCGCGCCTTCAGAACACTTGAAAACGTGGGTTCGATTCCCGCCCAAAACGAAAGTTTTTCTTGAGTTGACTAATTCATTTTACTATAGACAGATGCCTATAGCTGAAGTTAAGCGTGAAATCCCTATTTTGATATTTTCTGAAAAATCTAATGAGACCATTGTGAATTTAAATAACATCGAAAAGCGACCATGCGCTTTCGGGCTATACTTCTAGTCCCTACCAGCCATCACCATCACTGGATGGGTTGGGTGGAATTTCAGTGGAAGGAATGGAGGGACAGCTGGTAGAGACTAGTGGAATAGCCCGAAAACGCATGGTCGCTTTTCTGCAATCAAAGGGAAACGAAATACACGGTTACATTTTCTCATAAGCTTGTAAAGACACTCTTGTTCAACTCACAATTATATACCTATTTAATTTGATACTTGTAAAACTTATATCAAAGCCAATTTCAAGCAGCGGATGTATCAGTAACGAAATTAATTTCCTTCCAATCAACAACAAACATTGTTAACAAAAACATGAATACCGAGAATTATTTTACTCGACCGTGGATTACGCCAGTGTTTAAGACATAAAATAAATTAGTCCTAATCAGTTCCGCGTCTCTACTTGCCACTGTAAAAATGTCTCTGATCACGCGAACCAAATAAAACAAATTTATTAGAATCGCATGCGACACGTGAATTACTAAATAGTAAAACATTAATGGTAACGAAACTAGATAGAAACCGTTGGCCTCCGTTGTGCATTCAAGGAAAAAGATATTTAAATTAATTAGTCAATTTTTCATTACAGCGTGCTATATTTCCACTGCTCGGTCCGACCCGGCAATAGCTACGGGAACATTACATGAATGGCTTTCCTCTCTGATCTGAGAGTCAAACCACAATATAGAGAATGATACAGTAGCCCGACTCAGGCGTGTCTTTGAAATTTATACCTAAAGCTGAACTGGGCGCTAGGGTTTTTTTTTTACTAATTTAACACTCCACTGATTCGTCCCTTTCTATGGAGTCGGGCTACTGTATCGTTCTCTATATTGTGGTAAAACTTTCAATTCATATAAGAATCAAAATGCCTAAATGAATGGCTACAAACTGTAAATCGTGTACAGATCAAAATGTCTACCAAGCAAAATGCCTAAGAAAATATAATAACTTTTAAGTAGTAATTCGTCTATAGATCAAAATGTCCACCGAGCAAAATGCCTTAACGGGGCCGGTAACAACATGGCTACCGGCAAAGTAGAGCATATGACATACAAATTTCCCAATTGCATATCTTTACATTTGGAGTGGAAAAAAGTGGCATAAGACTTTGCCGTTCCATACGTTCTAACGTAACGAACGCAAATTTGACTTCAGCTTCAGAGAATGAGACTCCCTTCTTCACACAGCATCGCGAATCTATTAGATGTAAGTACTCCGGACGCGCTGTGTCGCCTCCTACCGTATTTGGTTGATGTGTTGAACTCATTTTATCGTTATGTGTATGCTCTCAATTTTGTGATTGTTATATAAGTTGCAACAAAACTATAAAGGATTTACATATACACTATGTCATTACTCAAAAAACCAATCGATTCCGGATGGCCTCTAATCGAGCATATGACAGCACATAGAATACAACCTTGCACTTCGCACCTCAACTAGTTGGCAGGGCTGCGTATTTGGAGCATGTGCGTGCGAGCGTGCGTGCGTGTATGTTCAATAAATTACCTACTTGCTACTTTATCACAATTTAACCCTTAATATGATTAGGTATCGGATTCAGCACACATCTTAACTACACATTACGTGAAGGAAGGGTTTCTATTGGTTTCTATACTGGATTTCAGTACTGATATTGTGATCGTCCTATCTGAATGAGTAATGAGTATAGCTTCGAATTACACTCAATAATACCAATTCCCACATCAATTATGGACGGCGTACGTGGGACAGTCGACGGAAACAGAATTGTAGGCTGGGCTGTCGACGAATCTCGGTACGATAAGGTACCGTTAGTGATTTGCCATAGGTACTGAAGCAAGCGACCTATGCAAATCAGTAATCTCTAGTTTTATGTTCATGAAAAAAAATTCAAAACAACAATATATTTTCATAAATTTATTTTCCATTTAAATATCCACAGATCTGTCAAACAAATGGGGACATGACCTAGTTGTATTAGATGTCAAAGATGGTTAATGATGTTTAGTTTTATGTGTTAGTGTATAATTCAATGACCATTAATTAGTAAAATTATATCCCTATACTGTTTTATAACACTGATGTAACTGCTGAGCAAACGTATGCTCGCTTGTTACATTAATGTAACAAGCGAGCAATGAAGTCGGTGCTTACACTTCACTACTCATTTGATACTATACTCCAAAGACATTATAAGAGATTAGACCGACAATGCAAACGTTAATGTATGCAGTTCGCTTCAACCAATTTTTGCGGGGGGAACAGTGAGGCGTGTCTTAAATTGACCAATCGTACGCACGCACAATTGGCGCTGAGGTCGACCTTAAGGCAGCACGTGTAAGTTAGTGTTGGGACAATACGGTGGTGACAAAAGATTTATCGATATTAATGTAGCATATTACTTACGTATTTTAAATTGCATTTAAAGATAATTTGATAGATATATTAAATCTCATCGGTAATGTGTGTAATAGAGAGTATTTCATTTAACGTCTTTAACCCCTTAGGTCCTGGCGTCCATCTCAATGGACATTATTTTCTAACCCGTTTAATATGAAAATCTGGAGGTATTATTTGGAGGTACCTGAAAATTGTATATCAAACAACAGTGTAGACCTGGTGTCCATCTAAATGGACATGTCACTTTTCAAAAAACTTTAAAAAGTCATACATTTTTTCTACGTAAAATCATTAACTGTAATAACCTAAATATTTAGAAAATCAACACAGATAATTTTTCTGCTGCGTTTTAGAAATTCAGATCTGAAGGGGTTCACATGCAGGTAAATAAAAAAAATATAATGTATACAAATTCATGCCATTTATTACAGATAAAAATAAAAGTTGTCTTGACCTGCTAAAATAAAACCTCAATTATTAAACAAATCAGATTTTTACGTACGAGTATGTTGATGTAGGTAAGGTGCTCAATTAATCCCGTGCTCATAATATTTCGTTGCGTGCTACCGATGGCACGTGTGCCAGTGGTGCCAATTTCTGCCCTAGGCGATAAAGATGGCCCTTTTACTGATTTGTTTTTGACAATTATTATGGGCGAAACGTAGTTCGCGGGTACAGCTTTAATATATATATATATATATTTATGGGATAGGGGGCAAGCGAGCAGACGTATCACCTGATGGTAAGTAATTACCGTCGCCCATGGACAACCGCAACCCCAGAGGAGTTACAAGTGCGTTGCCGGCGTTTGAGGTGGGATTACGCTCTTTTTTTGAAAGTTTGAAGGTCGTATCGGTCCGGAAATACCGCAGGCGATAATTCGTTCCAAAGTTTGACTGTGCGAGGCAGGAAACTTCGAGAGAAACGCACAGTTGTGGACTGCCAACCATCTAAGTGATGGGCATGGATTTTTTGCCGCGTGGAACGATGGCGGAAAGAGGCGGCAGGTATAAGTCCGAACAATTCCTCGGAGCATTCCCCGTAATAGGAGTGAAATACTGTCTCGATCTATTGAGCACACCAAGCTTCTTAGAAGCTAATTTAGCTTTACCCTCTAAGTGGCCACGGAACTGGACTTCGCTCGATATGTCGACACCAAGTATCCCAATATTGGCTGAGGCAGTTAGGGTTGCTGTACTGCTGATTTTTCCAGGTAAGTTCGATAGCCATTTTTACTTTTAAAAAATAAACTATGTGCAAAATGAATTGAGCATATTGTTGAATATGTTGTTGGAATCCAATCTGTTGGTCTTCCGGTCGCCTCAACCCATAATAGTTTTAAAGAGGGATCTTTCGGGAATCTAAAATGAAATGTATATAGATATGAATACACTTACTGTAAAAATTAAATAAATGCCTTTTCATTTCTTATCTGGTATCGTACGAGTGCCCCAATCCCAAATTAATTTGTGTTCTTTCATGAAGATCCATTAACAATTTGAAAAAAAAAACACGTCAAATTTATAAGGTAAGCCATTGAAAAATATTTATTTATAAAAAAACAGACAAATCCGTATATGGGCACTAGTATTTTAGCTTAGAGCAACCTAGTGATCGAAATACATTCAAACATATACAAAAAAGATTTATTCCAATAGGCGAAACATAAGAGTTATTAGCAGTATTAAAAGGCAATAGTAATGCAACAATGTATTGTATTAAGTATAATAAATTGTATTGTAAATAATGTATATTCAATACCAAAGCAAAACAATTGTAGTCAATATTATCGATAAATAATATTTCCTTGATGTGCACCACACTATATGTAATATTACCAAATTTAGACGACGGTTGTGCTCGTATGTACAGTACCGTGCGGCCACACTCATACTGTTTGTAAGGTTATTACTCAATAATTTCGTTGTGATATCAAGTTCAGCAAAATAAATAAGCATAATTATGACTTACCTGTGATAAGTAATGTTACAATTTGACTTTGTTTCAATTACTGTTCGGTTTTTACACCACAAAACAGAGCAATTTGGCATTTTTAAGTCTTTTTATAACCAAAGGCGCGCTCGACATTCGAATGCAGACTGAATCGGCATATATCACCGCGCGATGAGTAGAGGTCTGCTGACCGCTGCGTGGTTCAATTGGATTTCTTAGAGGCCGTGCGTATTGTCGGTCTAATCTCTTATAATGTCTTTGCTATACTCGTACAGACGACTATTCGCTTTCATATGTATGGTGTTCAAAGAAATGAGCTGTTGTAGATATGGGATGACTTACATTTGACGACAGTGAAATGGCTCTTTCATGATATGGAGGAGTTCCATGATTAGTCGCTTAAAAATCATTTTGAAGAAACCCATTTCTAACACATATGTACCAGAGGGAGACTGGTCCAGGGTCGCCTACTTAGGTACCTCCATCTTACCTATTTCTGCCATAAAGCAGCAGTGCTTGCATGGCTGTGTTCCAGTTTGAAGGGTAAGATCTAGCAGTGAAATTACTGGGTAACGTGATTTTACATCATAATTATGTCACAAATTGGCAACGCACGCCGTGGTTCGGTCTCGCGTCCACTCATAACTGGAATAAAATGTGGCGACTCATAACTGACTTGACCCATTGTGTGGGTTCTAGATTTGCTACGAATTACCACTACAACTTACCATCAGGTGGGCAGTATGCTTGTTTGCCAACTTGTTGTTAAAAAAAAACCGGCCAAGTGCGAGTCGGACTCGCGCACCGAGGGTTCCGTACAAAATTATTAAAAATCTGTTTATTATTGATGTAACTAATAATTTACGGTTTTCGCAATTTTTCCTTTATCTGTGCTATAAGTACGTACGTTACTCCGTGCCAAATTTCAAGATTCTGAGTTCACGGGAAGTACCTACCCTGTAGATTTTGATTCCCTTGCGAGTGTCGAAAATTTTTGGGCGGCATAAACGGCTGTATCTTTAGATTGCGTGGGCTTAAAAGTTTGATTTTTTCACAGCTCCAAGGGACAGTAGACCTGAGTATTTGATATAAGCTTGATACCTTCACGCGCTCCTGAGCAAAAGGGTCTTGACAGACAGACAGACGGACGAACGGACAACAAAGTGATCCTATAAGGGTACCATTTTTTCTTTTCGAGATACAGAACCCTAATCAAAACGAGAATATCATCATAAGACAACTATGCAAGTCAATGGATACAATAAATGTCATTGTATCAATAACGTTGCGGAATTGTTTCATTCCAAATTAATTCGTTCAAATAACAGAAAGTATGATAAGGTTTTTAAGCTAGTCTAGTACTTATGGATGCTCAACAAACTCAATACCAAACAAGCGAACCAACCAAATTCAAAATGACAGTTTGAATATTAAATGGCATTGATTGACAATCAAATAACGACTAAAAATATTTTATTTCAAATATGAATCTGGCGCTTAACTGTTAGCTGACAGAATCGTTTAGTTTAAGTTTTCTGTACTGCAAGGTTTTTCCTACTACAGATATCCTCCTATTAAGTACTTAATTTAAAAAAATTACTTCTTGGATCATCCTCGGTTTATTTATTCCGTGTTTTGTCTTATTTTGACAAATGACAGCCAACATGTGCGGAAACAAGACAAAACACGGAGTAACTAATCCGAGGACCATCCACGGAGTAAATTTTTTATTAATAAGGCCGTTGGGGTATAAAAATAGCCTACGATCTATTCTCAGATCTACCAAATATTCACAAAAAGATTCATATAATTCGGCCAAGCCGTTTCGGAGGAGTTCAATAACCGACACTGTGACACGATATTTTTACGAGTATATATTAGATATATATATGTTAGATTGTGTTATTGGTGATCCATTTCTTAATGTAACTTTGGCTCAGCAATTTCACCAGCAGTGTAGCCATGGGGTCCGAAATAAACATAAATTACACGAAATATTTGCCATAACACCTACTCGTACAATGATTTATTTTAGAAAATTGTAGCAGTCAATGCAGAGAAGAAACACCTATGTGAACAATGCAAATAGGCAAGAGAATTGAAACATCATCTATGATGAACGATGTATATTGGATGCTGCCAAAAAATATTGCATGGGCAAACTGATTGTGATCCCTTGAAGTAATCTCCTCCGGCATCTCAATGGACCCGGGGATTTCGGTTAGAGCCATCAGATATTAATATCTGCGACGTCAGATGCCCCACACCTGGTAATCGTCTAATAAAGCCGCCTTATGAACTCTACGTTATAAACTTTGTCATAACTCGAGTAAGGCTTTCTGCCCAGAGTATAAAAAAATGTTCCATCTCTGTGCGGTAACTTTCGACTTGGCGCCCCAGAAACTCATTTTGTATAGCGTACAGACTCTCATCTATAATTTTATGAATATAAATTGTTAAATTTTAGATTAACACCATAACAGAAAGCCTTCTATAATGAAATCAATTATGTATTTCAATTTATTCTCAATTTACATGTTCTGAAGGATCAAGTTTGATTAATTTTTGATTTGAATCGAACAGACGCAGTGTTCTCGGATTGTTGTAGAGTAACGAATGTATAGGATAAAATTATGTTTCTAAATAGTAAAAAATACTAATATTTATTATAACAGTTGAAAATAATTGATTTTGTCAAACAACCTATCGCGGACACCACTATTCAATGGAATATTTTTAATTGATACGAGTAACAACGTCATGGTTGTAGACTTTATATATTCGATATAATACAAAATATGTCAATAAAATTTATACCTATCAGGGAAAAAACACAATTTTATACCTTCCTATGATATTTTATTTAAAAATTAAAAAATTTTTACGTTGTACTATTTGAAAAACTGAACAAATAAAAATAATTTAACTTCTTCCAACATTGTATTTACTATCATTCGTTATAATAATTGTTTACAACGATAAAGCTTACAAAATGTCAGCGCATATTAAAATTTACTCATTACAAAATTTGACTTCTTTTAAGTCATAAAATATACTTATCATCAGTGATATCAGGTATTACAAGCTTAAGCGATCTTGCCATCTTTACGACGCTGTAAAGGATACTTACATTAAATCCGGGACCAAAGCAAATACGCACTTAATGCTGAAACTTTAAGGACTACAGTATGTAGCTGCAATTGTAATTTATCGTAATATACAGCAAACAACGTATGATATGCTTGACAACAATATCACAGAGATTTCGTGTTCGTACGGGGCATATGTAACGTACCCTTTACAGGCTCATGAATATTCCCTTACATGTGTCTTCATTTGCATGATGGTAATAGATGCACTAAGCGCGAGCGCGTCACCTGATTTGCACTTTGTGACATCCGGGCAGTGATTTTAATCGACGCAAACAAAGCCAGAGTGGGAGATGTTACTGATTTCAATAGTACAACAACATTGTTTGGGAATCAGAATCACTATCCTTCCTCTGGGTGTCATTAAGTTTAAAGTTTACTGGTTTTGAAAACATGATAATCATGTTTTTGTCCAGTGAAATGGCATAAGCGATGCCAAACAGAATCTGTCGACCGTAAATTGTTTGCCTTAGGAATATTTTACCAATTGATCTCTTCGTTAGCAAGAATATTTAAACAACAAAATTTTTCACTTTAGGCTTAAGAGGAAATCGTACAGTCCGTTTCCCCATACAAACGTAGTCCCCTGTTTCCTTCCTGGATAATGGCACTAGTTGCTCTATTTTTTCCAATAAAATCAATGGCCACTATAAGCATGTTTCTATGTTTTCCTTTTTTCATTAAGTTAATTATTAAAAGACATTTTAAACCTTCAAAAACCATCGTCATAATATTTCGATAAAAAATCGACCTAATTTTCTGTTGAATTCAAACGTCCAGCAAACAAATTGAAGAAGATTATATGAAAAAAAAGCAAAACATAGGAACACAGAAAAGCCTTGTTTTAATTTTTAACGCAAAAAGTAATTAAATCGGTCATTTTTTCGCGGAGAAAACAGGGGACTCCGAAACGTATATTTTGTGTACTTATCATTGGTATTTTCGTTCCTAGCTGCAGTTGTCCCTATCGCGCCCAGTTTAGTTACACAGCGCGACAACAATACATTTAACAAATACTTATTTTTAAATTCTCTCGACCTTGGTGTTTCCTGTTAAAGTTCTAATTCTAAACTTGACAATGAAGAGCATTGATAGTTTAGGCACGGAGGTGATGGAATAGTCAATCAGCTAGACCATGACATGCAATATCCCCTTTGACTTTCAATGAGATTCCACAGGGGCAAAGACGTGTGGAACTCCACGGCAAAGTGACGATACCCATTAAACCCCCCGAAAACGTTAGTTTTGAGTGACTGCGAGTACTGTTCCATAGCCCCAATCACTCAAAAATAACGTTTTCAGGGGGTTTAATGGGTAGCGTCACTTTGCCGTGGAGTTCCACACGTCTTTGCCCCTATCCAAGGGGCTCAGATGTAGGTATTGTTAAGGCATTCCTAGCGTATTAATAAAAGATGTCAGATGACAAATATTGATATTTGGCATTTAATATTTTTACATTGCGGAAATAAACAAACCCATGTCTAAAGAATCTTATAAGGTATAAAAACATTAATTAAAAGATATATCTTATCAAGCTCGTAATAATAAGCTAGAGTTATTTATAACTCCATTTATTTTTTCCCAAATCCCATATAATACTGTTCCGGACAATTATAGGTCATTAGAGACAGTAATGGATCTATATGAGAGGCGTATCGCCAGTTATATCTTAATTAGCAGTGTACTTAATACGAGAAGAGTTCCATATCTCTCGCTACCAGGATTCTCTTAGTTATAACTAGTTATTGCGAACGACTCTGCCCGCGTTGAATTCGAGCTCTCAATCTACCTATGCATTCAACAATATACCTGATACCCATAATAAAAAACCTCATATCTTTTTAAATAGTTTTTGTTTATAAGATTTTTTTACATATTCTTGTAAATAAATGTGAATTTCCACATAGATGTTATCTCACTTATTTCTCTTTTTTTTAATTTTATTTTTAGATGGCCTATATATGTATAATACGCTTACCATCATACAAACAGTCAGCCTCTTTTTACTCCATTGTGGATGGCTTTCTAAAATAAAATGACTGTATGCGTATATAGTATGTACATAGGTCAAAAAAGGAGGAGGTTCTCAATTCAATGCGTATGTTTTTTTGTGTGTATGTTACGCGATTACGCCGCCAATTGTAGATCGATTTTCAAAATTCTTTTTGTATTCGATAGAGGATACTCCAAGAGTAGTCCCATGGTTACCAAAGTTAGGATCTGATGATAGAATCCCATTAAAATCGAGGGAAACCCTTAAATTTTTAGGTGTGTCCAACGTGTTTTGTGTGTATATTACGCAATTACTCCGCCAATTGTGGACCGATTTTCAAAATTCTTTTTGTATTCGATTGAGTATACCCCTGGGATGGTCAAAGTATACCAAGAGTATATTAAGAGCGTCGGTGGCGCTGTGGACTCGGCACTTGTTTTCCAATCGGGAGGTCGGAGTTCGAGACCGCCATGTACCACTGTGTTTTTCGTTTAGAATTTCATATGTACATTTGTCTGACGCTCCTACGGTGAAGGAAAACATCTTGAGGCAACCTGCATACATCTGCGAAGAAATTCAATGGTGTATGTGAAGTCGACCAATCCGCACCACTGGGCCAGCGTGGTTAACTAAGGCCTAATCACTCTTACATAGGGAAGGCTCGAGCCCCTCGGTGGGGACGTATATGAGCTGTGATGATGATACCAAGAGTATACCAAAGTCAGGATCTGATGATGGAATTCCATGAAAATCGAGAGAAATCCTAATTTACGGTTTCTTTCACTAAAAAGATTTCATTCACTAAAAAATAAAAAATTTTACTAAAAATAAAAACCGACTTCAAAAACACTGAAAAGTTAAAAATAATATAAGAATAGGTACAGACATTTGTATATAAATATATAAACGGGAATTAACACGATAAACACGATGTATGTAAATACCTCGTGTTTATCGTGTTAATTCAACACGAAAAACACAACACACTCAACATGCAACACGAAAGTTTGAAAGTTAGACATTTGTATGTCCATAATGTTTATTACGCTTTAACAACAATGCCGCAAAAGTGATATTGTTAAAATTAGGTGTTATTCGTAATTATCCTAAAAAGAACATTCACCTCAAACATGAACGACCACTGTTAGGCCGTTTACCACCATGCTGGCGGGTTGATGCATGAAGAGCACTGGGTAACTTTCAACTTAAGCACTAACTGAAAAGTTAAAAATAATATCTCCTTATATATAAAAAATATTATACAAAATATGAAAACCGACTTCAAAAACACTGAAAAGTTAAAAATAATATAAGAAGAAGTACAGACAACATCACACTTCTATATTGAAGTCGGTGCCAAACGATGATCCCCTAGAAAGTCTTAAAATTTGTCACCGAGTTCAATATAGAAGTGTGATGTTGTCTGTACTTCTTCTTATATTATTTTTAACTTTTCAGTGTTTTTGAAGTCGGTTTTCATATTTTGTATAATATTTTTTATATATAAGGAGATAATACCCGTATTGTGTTCTTAATCTATATCTTTACTTTTCGATTTAATGCATTCTAGTCATTTAACCACCTAATGCAAAATTATGGTTATACCTACCCCGTAATACAACATAAGATTTTTATTGAAAACTAGCTGTGCCTGCGAACTTCGTTTCGCCTTACGATAGATTTCCCGTCATATTTTCCCCGTGGTATTCCCGTCATATTTTTCCCGTGGGAAATATAGTCTATGTTACTCACGAAGGATGTAGATTTCTAATGGTGAAATAATTTTTAAAATCGGCCCAGTAGTTATCGAATTTTCCCATAGGAAAGAAATACTTTCCCGCGGTAAAAATTATAATATAGCCTATAACCATCAGGGACAATGTAGCATTCTAATGGTAAAAGAGTTTCTCAATTCGAACCAGTAGTTTCTGAGATTTGCGCTTACCAACACATTTTGCAATTCATTTTTATGTATAAGATAATCGTTCGTGTAGGTACTATGGGACGGCGTTCGTCCAGTGTTGGAGGAGTGGGTTGGGCGCCGGCGAGGCAGCCTCACCTACCGGATGGTGCAGATGATGACTGGGCGGTGCAGATGATGACCGGGCACGGGTGCTTCGGACATTATCTGCATCATGTCGCACGGAGGGAGCAGACGCCGCAGTGTCACCATTGCGGCGCTCCCGACGACACGGCCGGGCACACCCTCTGGGAGTGCCCGGCCTGACGACCCCAGCGCGATGCATTAGCCCTCGCGCTGGGCCTAGGTAGGGGTACGCCCGTCGCGCTGGCCAGCGTCGCACGGGAGATGCTGACCAGCGCGGCGGCGTGGGAGGCTGTCGCCTCCTTCTGCGAGGATGTTATCTCGCAGAAGGAGGCTGCGGAGCAGGCGCGAGAGGATGACCCTCTCGCCGCACCGCTCCGGCGCAGGCGGTTGGTGAGGAGGAGGCGTGCGTTCCTCAACGCGCGCCAGCTCCCCTAGCAAGCTGGGGGCTGAAACGGCTCGGCCGGATGACCACCGGCCGAGAGATACTTTTCACCCCTAGCTTGGCCGTCTGGGGGGGTCGAATTTCTCAAGATACTTGTCGACCCCCTCCGTAGAGGTAAGTCCTGGCGCGTGCGCCAGGCAACCCTCCAGGGGGCACAATCGGGGAATGGCCAACGCCGATCCCGATTGTGTCTCCACGGTGGTAGAAGTATCTAGAGGGTTTTTAGCCGGTAGTGGGTCTTCTACCCGAGTCCTGCATATCCTTGGGGTGGCCTAGTCAGCTCAATTCCCTTGTCGAATACCGTAAAGACTGTATTTTCCCTCTTGTAAAAAAAAAAAGGTACTATGGGACGGGTTTCCCTATTTGTCTTCGAAAGTTGTTGAAAACATTTTTTCCTTTATCATAAAGTTATTATTAAACATTATACAAAACTGTTTGAACAGAAACTGGCCGATGATTTAGACTTGAAAAGGTGACACAAATAAAATTCCTGTTCCCAGTAGCTGTCACTATTATAATATTAATATGGAAGAGGCAACAACAGAGACTACTCTCCTCTGAGCTCTTTGCAAATCTTGTTTTTGCAACAATTATAAATAAGATCATCCAACGGGAAATGTTTTGATTCTGATTAAATATTTATCAGTATTAGGCGTTAGGACTGAAATGGAATATACTCTGTTATTTAAGTCTGAGGCATAATGGTATTTCTGTGTTTTTTTAAATTATTTATGAGTGACTACTACTAGCGAGTCTTCGCCTGGATAGCTTAAGATGAACCCTCTGTCTTTGTGTTTGCTACCCAGTAATTTTTTTGCATAAAATTGGTTTATTAATAATAACTTTATCCATAAACACAGCTTAGGGACATAACAGACATTTACAAAATTATGTTAAGACATTACAAGCTCTCATACAGTCCTGAACATGAACAGCAACTGAATTCTCAGAGTAATCGAAGATGAGAAGTAGAGGTGCATTATCAATTTAAATTCGAGTAGCTAACTCGATTGAAGCAACACCGGAAAAGAGCGAGTTGAACTCGCTCATCGAGTCGAGAGTTCTGTACAACCTTATCTAAGTATATAAAATTCTTACTACTAACATATTAATGATTTTTCTTAATATGTGCTGTAATAGAGCGTCGGTGGCGCTGTGGACTCAGCACTGGCCTTCTAATCGGGAGGTCCGTGGTTCGACCCTGCCTTTTTTTTCGAATTACATATGTACAAGTTTTTGTCTTTCGAATTTAATATACATTTGCTGACGCTCCTACGGTCAAGGAAGACAGCGTGAGGTAATCTGCATACATCTGCGAAGAAATTCAAAGGTGTATGTCAAGTCGACCAACTGGGACAGCGTGGTTGACTAATGCCTGAACACCCTAACATAGGGTAGTATATGAGCTGTTATAATGATGATGAGGATGAGGTACGGAGTCCTAAAAAATAATCAGTCTCAAAGCTATGCCGCTCTATTAGATCGATAGAGTGGCACTGGCCCTCAGAATGCCCATGGAAGTAACGTTTTCACACCCCAAAACTATTGCTGGCAAAGCAACAGATGTGTCCCCATATACTGGCGTTCGCTTAGCGCTTCGAACACTAATAACATACACGAACACCTTACTATCAAAATGATGCAGCATTTAATATTCTATGCATATACATATGCACTGTATACACGATTGACAACGACGATTTAATATACAGCGCCACGCTGTAGATTTAGATCGGTCAGTATGGGCAAGTCTGTAACTTAAGATCTTAAGAACCATGTCATCGATTTCAGTGACAAGAAAAACTGCATACTTAGATTTAAAAAGAACAGACCTTTTTATGTCTTTTAGTTTGTATGTCTTTTGACGACATGGTTAGCGCAGAGGTCGAGTGATCGCCTACTGCGCAACGGGTCGCGGGTTCGATTCCCGTACGGGACAAATATTTTGTATGGCCTACAAAAATTTGTTTCGGTCTGCGCGTATGTGCATGTGATATTCCATGATTGTAACTGCACCCGCGATACAGGAGAAAATCCTAGTGCGGGCCGACTTTTCTTTAACAAAAAAAAAACAAAACAAGTTACAGACTTACCCATACTGACCGATCTAAATGTGCCACTCTTTATTGTAATATGAGTGGTGAATTCGAGCGCGTTATGCATACATTTGCCCAAATTATCCTAACCCTACTCCGCATCAATTAGCGAACAATCCACCACTCCCTCATACTCCATTACAGAAGAGAGAAAGAATGTAACAAATCGCCTTCTTGCTCCCTCTCCATACCCTTCCGCGATTGCATACCGCACCAATGTAAAATAACTAGGAAAAAAATGGGTTGAGTTGAAAATGTATTTAGTCGGCTTTATGATCATTCAGATATTTATGTACTACTTCAGAGGGCTTGGATCACAATGGGAGCTGTTTAGTGGGTATGTGGGGATATGCCCCACATGCTGCTATCCGTATATCTACTCGGTTGCTCAATTATGCTATATAGGATATAATTTTTCTCAATTTTTATATATTTTACTCAGTATAATTATTATTATTCACTGTACATATTCTATCTACTTTTAGCATAAGACAGGTATGGAGTTCACAATATCCATAATATTACCTTTATCCTTTGTGCTATGAATATTGCTTTGCCAATCAATGATCTGAGCCAGTAAGCCATTTCGGGGATAACAAGCCCGTATTCGGAACTGGGATACGATATTGTCCTTTGTGGCTATCAGTTCGATGTTTTATTGCTATCGTAATATGCCTGCCCATTTATTACATAACATAAAATCCACCATCGCATTCAATTTCGGCATCTATCATTGCTTTAGAAAAGTCAATAATTACTAATTTGTGAAAGACATGCAATGTGTCACGGTCTTTCGTGTTACGTCAGAAAAAGTGAGGTTATGGTTTTTGAGCGGGAGAGAAATGTCCGGATAAAATACTGTCATCCTTTAAGCCGGGACTTATAAAATACTGTCATCCTTTAAGCCGGGACTGTATAAGTCCCGGCTTAAAGGATAACTATGATGTCGAGAGAGAGAGAGAAAGAAGGGTGTTGTCAATCTGGGTGAATATGTTGGCTCGCAGATTTGCGAGTTTTTTCTAGAAATGTAAGAATTCCATTTTTTGGAGCATTTTGTACATCTTTTTACACGTGTAGCCAACAGCTCCCGCCGTATAGAATTCAATAATAACATAATTGATGCGGAAACGCTGTTTATCCCTGGTGCGCCGAGTGCGGGGCAGCCCCAACAGCGTCCCCTGGCCAAGATTGCCGGTAGACTGGATTGCAGATACTCATTAATCGCTGCTGTGATATTACCACAGAGTATCACAGCGGTGATTAATGCAACCTGATCATGTAAAGTACTTACTTAAAATCAGACAATTACTAACAGTTTTTGTGATCTGAAACAATAGATAAAATAAAATAATAATTTTTATCCTCTGTTTTTCTTATCATATACGTACTCTGAAAAATCAATATTCTCAGTCTGTTCAAATTAAATAAATATTTTACTTAAAAATTAAGTAATAATAAAGCTGAAATTAAAAATTCAATGACTATATTACTCTATTTTACGTAGATTTTCAAAATTAAAAAAAAATTCTATTAAAACAAATAAAAATCAATTAATCACCTTTTAAAAAGTATATCAAACATTCTATCAGTGAACTCAAGTGAAATGAAGAACTACCTACATTAACTTGAAAAGCTAAGAAATAAGTTTGAAAGAATTGAATTTGTTTTCAACAATAGCCCCACTGCGTTGATCAAAGTAGGATGAATTAACATCAAAATAAACGTAAATAAGCGCCAAGGAGGCGTGAAATTTGAAGCAGATGCTCAAGGAGGAAAGAATGAAGGTTCAAAGGGAACAAAATTCGCGCGACGCACCCACCTTAAGTACTACTGTACTCTTTGAGGTACATCAATGGCCCTTAATCGTGTAAAGCCGTAACGACAGAACTGCGATCGCAGTGAAGGACTCACTTAAATACTCCACGGCCCAATATCAAAGGGAGTCAAGTTCCGAAGGCTTTTGAGTCCTCATTTTTCCCAAAGGAAACGCAGCTACTTTTTCTGGAAAAACACTGCAGCGTCATTAACATCTTGCCCATCTGTTTTCGAGACAGCCAAGTGAAGAAATACAATGTCGCCGTGGAGACCATAGTAACTAATCCATATTTTAAGTTACAAATAAACCCACGTAGATTTCAGGGTCTCGCGCCCACTCATAACCAAAAATCTCATAACCAATACGTAAAGGTCCCATTCATAACTGCTGATGTGAGAAGACGAAACTCATAACCAACACAACCACACAATTCTGTACAGTCACTTTAATAATTATTAACAACATTAACAAAAAAGGGTGAATAATATTTTAAATCAAAGTAAAAAGCTTGGTATAAAAGAGGTGTAAAGAGGCATCTTGCAGGTCGGCAAGGTGAGGGTGGCTATTGCGGTGTGTAATCTCTCTCCCGCATGAAAATTAGACTGCACAATAATACAGAAGACAAAATGTAATTTTTTTACAAAATATATATTGAAGTTCGTGCCAAATTTTAACTAGTACTTATATTTTTAAGATTTTCTAGGTGATTGCTTGGCACCGACTTTAATATAAAACTGTGATGTTGTTTGTATTCTTATAGATATTTTATATGATTTTATGGTGTTTTTGAAGTCGGTTTTATTTTTTGTAAAAAAATATTTTCAATCTTTTTAGTTAATTTAAAATACCAAAACCTTATCCTAAATGTAACAAATACTTTTCTGAAAACCGCGTGAAAATCGAATTAAGCCAAACGCGAGATTACCGCGGACAAACATACATACAAACATACAGGTCAAACTGAGAACCTCCTTTTTTAACCAACTTTGAAGAAGGAAGAGCTTCTATGTTCGACTGTATCTATTTTGTTGAAGTCCGTTAAAAAGGATCTGCTTATTTTATAAATGAAATTTATTCCAGCAGGCCTGCAAAAGGAGAAGTTTTCATATATTACAATTTGCGTGTAGGTATAGCAGCTTAGAAGGCTATCAAATAGTAAAAAAATATATAAAAATAAAACCATACTATATAACATACTAAATAAAAAAATGTAGAAATACCTATAACACAAATAATATGAATATTATTAAATTTTTATATATCATAATTTTAGGGCTTGGATAGATAGTATTCTCTTATGCGGCGCTTGAAAGAGTAGATGAGATGTAGCTATCAGGACAAACTAATTCTCAATTTCTCAATATTGTTATTTTTGTTGAAGATGTCACGGAGAGAAACTATTTATGCCTTCCTCGCACTAAGATTTGTTTAGTGCTTACCCGTGGTACTACCGTTGGTACTACTGTTAGTATAGTACTACGGGTATTTTTTGATGCCCGATCCCGGATTTGGTGACAATGAGACTAATCCAGAACTATACCCCCTCAAACAAAAAAAGAATTTTCCAAATCGGTTAATAAATGACACAGTTATGAGGTAGCAGATGTAAAAAAAGAACATACAATGGAAATGATAAAGTCCCCCTTTTTGTGAAGTCGGTTAAAAAATGAAATGACTCGCAATCGAAAGTTGCGTTAAAGTTGCTTTTAAAATAGTTTTATTAAAGCCTTCCTTAATTTTTACAAAATAATATAAATATTAAAACCGATAGTTATCCACATACCTACATGGCTTTCTTTGATTGTCAAAGATAAAAAGTAGTACTACAGGCAAAATTAATCACCCGTAGTACTACCGGACACGTGAGTAGTACCACGGGTAAGACTGGATTTTTTGTGAATTGCGTCTTGAAATGACAGTTAAGACTGTGTTGCCGTTTGTACTGTAACTAAATATTTCCTTTTAGTATGAAATAATAAAACAAAGAGTACCTACTTTAAAATTAGTATGCAAGTATATAATAGTAAGCAAGCACTATTGGTCTCAAATGTACTTCAAAGAAGTTCACAGCTTAGGTGTTTGCTTTTTTTATGTTCGGTTATGAGTTGCTCCTCTAAATTAAATATTTTATAAGTTTAAAATATATTTCATATCCATGGTTATGAGTGGGTCCTCAAGTCAGTTATGAGTCCCCACATTTTATTCTAGTTATGAGTTTCTGGTTATGAGTGGGCGCGAGACCGATTTCAGAATAGGACATCGGTAAGTGTCAATTTGAAAACAAAATAATGTACCAACCAGAACTGAGATATTGTAACTAAACTAAAAACTGTCTTACCGCTTTCGCCTACTTAAAAAATAGATTTTTCTATCATGTCATAGAGACAGCATTAAAATTTGTCAAGAACAACTTTTCTGACTTACAAAAATGTATTTAAAAATTGTATTATATTTTGAACTCTCCGAATACCCCTGGTCTAGTTGGAGGTCGTCGAAGCTCTACGGTGACATTTGGCCCCACGTGGAGCGCCAATTGTCACCGTAAAGCTTCTATGACGTGATAGAAAGATCTATGTTTTAAGGAGGCGTAAACGGTTAGACAGTTTTCTTGTCACAATATAGCTATGCAGGCTTACGTGAAAGGAAAAAGTGGACTTTGCACGTGTCCGGAAATTGAGAGGGCTTCGGAAAACACAAGTTCAAAGTGTATCCCACGCTCAACTGTGGATATTATTCGAGTAAGATCCTGTGATCCTTAAAAGGTTAATCGGTTGTTTATACATATAAACGGTTTCTTCGAATGTTATCGTTGTCTATTTTTAATATCGAAACTTTTAGCTGCGTAATATGTTATTGAAACATTTAGATTTGACTTATTACCAGATACCTGGTGAAATCTTCTTTGATGTTTATATTATATACTGGTATGTATACGGTATACCTAATTAAGCAAAATGTTTTAATATATGTATTGTTTTTATTGTACAGACAGACGATTACTGGTCAGAGGCCCTAGACAAATGCTACACGCTAACTTTTCCGCAGTCATTCCGCAGAAAAAATGTATGGAAATTACATTAGCTTACTACAACCTCACGATATTTTTTAATGTCATCTCCATACATTTTTTTCTGAGGAACGACTGCGGAAAACTTAGCGTGTGGTATTTGTCTAGGGGGGCTAACCGCGCGAAGATCGCTCTAATATCAGATGTTATAGTTGTGCAAGTGTTGTTGAACGTACACAGACAAACTCGCTACAAGATTATACTAATACTATACTATTACCGTGATAAAGGAATATCTTAGTTTAGAAGACGTATCCGTAGATTTGTTTACTGGTGATATAATTTTGCCGTATTTTTAATCGACTTCGAAAAAGAAGTAGGTTTTATGTTCGACTGTATACATTTTTGTATTTTGACTGTATATATACTTAATTTTCATGTGATCCTATCATCAGATGGTGACAATGGGACCACCTCGGGAGTATAATATTTCGATTACAAAAAGAATTTTGATAATCGGTCCACAAATGGCAGAGTAATCGGTGAACATATTATTATATTAAAAAAATATATACAGTCGAACCACGGACCTGAGTCGAACATAGAACCTCTTCCTTTTTCGAAGTCAGTTAGAAAACAACGGACGCAGCGATAGAGCAATGTCACACTTAGGTGTCTAAGTATCTATAGCTAATCATGACAAATTGCTTACAATAACACTTGCGTAAGGGGCTAAAATATGAAATTGCAAATTTCAGCAGCATAGAGCTGGCGGTATACCTAACCGCGCTAAAGTCTGTACATATTTTTTGAGCGCGGAATGAGCTATCCTGTCACTGGTGGTAGTAATCATATTTGGGTCTTATTTATAAAAAATGTGTCGTGGCCCCACGGGCCTTAAGTCTTAAAACCAAACGACTGTTCAAAAAAGCGAATTGAAATTTTCACAAACGCCTTTCTACACAAAGGGAAACCTTAAGCTCTCAGAGAATGATGATAAGCCATTAAATTATAATGCAACTTGTAAAGGCTTGCAAATATTTCTTTTATTTACGACAAGAATCTTTAAGGTATCGCCCTTGTAGGAGTTCTCGGCCATAATGGAAATAAACATTTTCCTCGTTCCAAAATAACATTTATTTATGTAAATGAGCGAGGTAATGCCGGGTGTTACCGCTTCATTTTAAGTATAATCAGTTTACGGCGCCACTCAGGAGCACCCTTTTCTTAATTGCAGACGTAGGATTTAACGAGGGCAGAAGAACATGATTACTTTACAAATTTTTAATATTTTCACATCGAGCTCTATAAGTGTCTAAAGAAAAAAAGAATGCTCAAATATTTGTGTTTGAGCGGAGTTTGTTCCGCCCGTTCTCGTGTTTACGTCCCTATTCCTGCTCAATGATTTTGTTTATAGGCTTACCGAGCAAATTTGACAAGGCCGAAAAATTAGAGAAAACAGTTTGTCGGGAAAAAATTGAGACGGATCAAAGTTCAAAGCGTAACCTAAATGAATTCTTTACGGGGTGTTCATTTTAATAAATAATGTCGTTTTTATATTTCGCCAAATTTACAAAGTGCTTACTAAATTTTTATCCCCTTACAAAGAGGAAGCTTTATTTAGCTTTCGCAAAAAATCCCGTTTATTTCGTACCAATAATTCTGTTCAAAACCTTAATGTTTAAAACTCGAGGTAAAGTCAACGACCTCCACTGAAAAGAAATAAACAACTCATTTTACGATATTTTCTTTGTGTAAAGATTGTCTTATTTGCCTGTAATATTGAAAAGACGCTGAATAATTTCACACCACAATTCCTTTTAAGGTGCAAATTGATAAATTGTTGTACGCTAAACTACTGTAGAGTATTTATTCGCCGACCTGAAGGCAAACATTTTGAATGAGTTGAGCAATTTATAAACGTTATAAGGTGCAAAGTGGGTTTTAATAAAAGCTTGTTCCCCGGGCGACAAAGACTGCGGTGCTATTGTTCGAGATGGAGGCGGCCGCCCATACTGCTATACCTTTTATCTCTCTCCCAATACTTTCATCAAAATTCTAGACGAAATACGTGGATATTTTATGATGTTCTTCCTTTTCAATATTTCTGTATGGGTTCACAAATTACGTCGTGAGTATTGAATTTGGGAATGAATAGCTTTAATCTTGGTAATAATGTTGAGTATTATAATGAAATTATTATACGTACGTAAATATAATTTATTTTAGCATTTTTATTTAGCATTTGAGCATTTCACTTCAATATTCATCTGCCTTCTAAAGCAATAAAAAAAAAGTACTCTAATACAATAAAGAGTTTAGCCACTTATTTTCATCATGTAGTAACAGTGTCTTTCTTCAAAGGTAATTCAAAGGTAAAGGTAATTGACACTAAATACTGTTTGCAATAGAGCAATGAGACTCTGTCCATACAATATATTCATATTTGTTATTATTTGGTATATTTAGTCCACGGAAACAACTTAAGCAACTCCTGAAGTCAAAAAACAGTAGTAGGTATATCACCAAAATTTGGTCCATTTTAGTGGTATTGGGAAACTAATGCTTATTTTTACACCTTAACTTTTGGTAGTAACAATTACAAAAATAAACTTAAGTTACCCCAAAAAAATCCTTTTTGTCTCTTTTGTTTCCTAAAATGAACTGTAATGAATTGGTAGGTCACGATGATTTGCAAATTAATAATTATGACAGTGTTTAAATATGCTCCATAAACTGGAACACAGCGGCCAACATGGCGGCGTGGCCGCTAAATGCCAGTGACTAGCCCTGCGTTCCGTAAAACGATAAATGTGATAATATCGCGAATCCGACCAAAGTCACAACATAACCTACTGATTCAATAGCCCTTATATTTTGTGACGATTTAATTTGGTCGGATTCGCGATATTATCGCTTTTATCGCAATTCGGAACACACCATAGGTCGTTTAGATTGCGATGACAGATCTGGCGATCTGTGGGCTTAGTCTTGAAATTAACTTCGATTTTTTTTTATTGCAGAAAGTTGGCAAACAAGCAAACTGCCCACCTGATGGTAAGTGGTAACAGTCGCCTATAATACATGTAGCTCCTGTGAGATTCGCAGCAAAACTGCAACCCCCACAAGAACCACAGTGTACGTTGCCAACTTGTGACACCAGATGTAAAGTCACAGTACCCAGTAATTTCACTGCCATATCTTACCCTTCAAACCGGAACACAGCAATGCAAGCACTGCTGCTTTGCGGCAGAAATAGGTAAGACGGAGGTACCTAAGCAGACGACCCTAGTACAGAGTCTTCCTCCAGTGATCACACAACATTGACATTATAATTTCATACTCGTAAGTCAAATAAAATAACACTGATGGTTCTCTTAAAATCCGCGTAATTTCTAATTTAGTGCTAGTGTTGCAACTCAAGAGTAGAAAAAGAGTACAGAAATTTACAATACTGGGTTAGTCTTAATAGGTGATATTATTGGAGTAAAGAATTGTTTTAAATATTTCAAAACCATCTACGCTGTGGCAGCCCTAGTCGTCAGCTGTATATTTACCTTACGGTCATTCTAGGGTCAACAAAATATTATATTTTATCTACGCGAGATGCTTATAATGATAGACATCTGTCACTCCAAATATTTTATGATGCGTTAGTACCGCCCCAAGCTCCGCCCGTTTTCAGGGCTGTACATTCTTCTTTTATATTATTTTATGTTTGTATGAAAATAAAAATAATCGTTTTCTGTGATGTAAACGTGTGTATAATATTCTCATACGTTGAGACCCCGACCGTCTGATACATCCATTTTGACTAACTCAGTATAGAATTAATGTCGATCGATTAGAATTTGGAAGAGAGATTAAGCCTACTGGCATCTGAGCTACTGGTGCAGAGAACCCTTCTCTTTGATTCTGTCCGGGCTGTTGACCAACCATGCGAGATGTAACATCGTACAGAGACCACATGTGTTGGTAGAGCTCGTATAAGCTAAAAAGACGCACATAGGGCGCGTCATTTCACTTTTCACTTAATTAGTTGATTTAGTTGTGTGAGTGCAAATATTAATAACTACATTGACTATTCTGATGTTTTGCTTTGTTTTGACGTCGATAAATGCCTGTAAAGGCCTATGTTGAATAAAGATTTTTGAATTTGAATTTTGAATTTTCGAATTGTGTGAACTCTGGATCTGTACTGTCGACTAGTCGCATGATAAATTCGATAACACTATATAGCAGCGCTGGAGCATTATATGAAACAAGACATCAGCTCTGTCGCGGGCGTTTTGAGAATTTGACAACTTGACAAGTTAGACAACTAATCCGTTGAATGACCAATTGATTTTCATGTGTAGTGCGTCTTCATTTTAAAGGACAATGTCGAAAATCGCCACATGACCAACAAAGATTTGATTTACGTTATAATTATATGCATATTTTATAACACTCATAACAATGTATTCGACGGACAAATCAAAAATATATAAAAGTACTTTTAGAAACAAAACCACATGAAGTAAAATATAGGAATGGTTATTGTTACCTTTGCTCTGCTGAATAGAATTGAGTCGATTTTATGTAGGTATGTCTATTTATTAATTCTATAAATTAAGTTTTTCATAACTTACAACGTAAGTTAAATTAAAACATACGTCAATTGACTACTCACGCACTATCGCTTGTTAGTTCGTCGTGTTTTTGACTTGCTTTATAATTTCGAGATTTCTTGTTCTTTACTACGTGGCTATAATATCGTTCTTTAATTGATTGCAATAATTATTATTATTTTAATAATTGTATAGGTATGGACTATGTGTATTGCTTTAACGAATTAAAGTGTTACCTCAACTGACCTCAAAATCTGATTCATTTTGATATTTAATTGGATTTCGAAGCTTGTCCATAGTAATTGATGTGGACGTACAGTATTTACTAATGTCTAATTATACGATAATCATTTTTTCACTGCTGTTGGTATTGGGGCGAATAATGTATGGACGCAGAACAATGTCCTTTGCTTGGGTGCGTAAATATGATAGTGAGGTTAGACAAGCTCTTTCCATGTCTCTGCAATCCCTGTTGCGAATGGCTGCTGTGACTAAAATTCGTTCTGAATAAATTTTTACGTCTTAATTGAAACGCAGTTCTGTTTTAGGATCGCATCTAGAAGTGATGTGCGTCCGCGCCAGCTTGTAATGTTGATATGGTTTTCGAATACCTTGAAAGTGAAATTCAAGCTACGTTTATAGCGGTCGTGTTTAATTGGCATCTAGCGCATTGAATATTGTTTCGACGTGCCGTAACGATGTTCGACCCAATCACTCGACGTACCTACACTGACACACTGTTGCTATGCCGTCATCGAATATACTAGCATAAAGAGAAATGTACTAACAAGACTTACTCACTATACACATGCTGGCGCCCAAATTAAAGCACTTGAACCGGACGCTTATATCATAACTACGTCATTCAAATCATTCAAATATAATTAATAGAATAAATCATTACATTTAATTCGTCAGTTAATGGTGCAATAAAGATTTATAGGTATGACTAATGAAAATCAGAATCAGAATTTTAGTTATTTATTTATTCTGTAGTACATTCTAGCTAGGCCCACTGTTGTTGAGTATAGTACCTATTTAATTTTATAAAGATCTATTGATATGTTTTATTTTAAACTTTTTTAAACTAACTTATTTAGATGATATTTTACTTATAGATAATGAAATATAGATAGATATTTTACTTTAAGAGTATTTTATATTCCTATCAAAATATAATAATGATTTTATTACATTTTGAATGGAATTGTAATATTATACTTTATTGCAAACAATAAGACACGCAAACACAAAAATCTTTTCCATACAATCACAGTGAGAGGAGAATAATAAAAATAATTTATAGAAAGGTTGTATACAAGGTGTTTGGTCACATGTTCACATAGTCATATAAAAGATAAAGCGTCTTTGAAAATTCGAAATTGTAAAATTAAATCTAATTCCCCATACATTTTTTTCACAGACCCAACCACGCCACAACTTTTATATGACTATGTTAACATGGGTAGGTTTCGGCTTGACAGGGTATTGATGGCTTATTAGTAGATTAATCAATTATTCAAAATATTTCTTAAGAGAAATAAGCACCTTCATATACCTCTGAAATGCAATGCTTAAAAACTTCGTTAGATAGTAGAAATTTGAAAACGAAAGACTGAATCAGTTACTGGAAAATACCCGATCAACAATTACACTTGAGAACCATCCTTACAGTGCTCTTATTAACTCAATCAGATTCTCGAGTCTGTGATCCTCATTATTGCATTTGTAAGGGAAAACTTTGACATTTATTTTGCGCTACGGTTGTTGCGATCATTACTCAAATTATTCAAATTAGGTGAAAAGCTGGAGACTCGGGCGGGGACAGTCACGCATTTCATTCATTACCGCGTAAGAAGTGAACCGAGGGTCAGTTCCATTAATAAACCACAAACGAACCGAAACTTCTCCCTTTGATACCAATCTCCAAATTCACCATTTAAACACAAGAAATAAAAATGAATTTGCCGTTCCAACGTTCCTTAAAAAAACTAGTTTATGGGGAAGGAAAGGCTAGTTTATGGGGAAATGTATATCTTTTTACAATAAAGTTCCACAAAGAGTTACTGATTTGCCTTTTCATAAAATTAAGCCGCATGTTAAAAGACTCTTATGAGTAAAGCTTATAAATAAAGTCAAGGATTATAGCCTAACACAAGTCATTGGCATGATTCAAATAATTATTTGAGTCGTGCCAATAACTGATGTTAATTTGTAGATAATTGTTAATTCATAGATCCGGTGATGTGATATTATGTTAAGTCATAGATACTATAGTTACATAAATATTCTTGCCTTTAGTCCATCTAGTCCTAGGTACTAGAGTAGTTTAACTATCGAACTGTTTGGACAAAATTATTCTAGTTTCCTAAAGAAGGAGAGCGTCGGTGGCGCTGTGAACTCGGCACTTGCATTCGAATTGGGAAGTCCGGGGTTCGAGACCGCCAGTATATACCAGTGTATTTTTCGTTTTTCATAATGTACATTTATTTGACGCTCTTACTGTGAATGAAAACATCGTGAGGTTGGAGCCTACCTTAAGTAAAGGCTTTAGCCAACCACGCTGGCCCAGTGCGGATTGGTCGACTTCACATATACCTTTAAATTTCTTCGCAGATGTATGCAGATTGCCTCACGATGTTTTCCTTCACCGTAGGAGCTTCGGATAATGTACATATGAAATTCAAAAAACGAAAAAACACATTGGTACATGACAGGATCGAACCGCAGACCTTCCGATTAGAAGGTCAGTTTTGAGTCCAGAGCGCTACCGACCGACGCCGACACTCCAAAAAATTTATTGGTCTAACGCAACAACTCAGTTTCAACTCTGCTTTGTCTGCGTGTCTTATTAGTGGAATTGCCCCTCTGAGGTCTGTGTGCACAGTGATTTTAACATTCCTTCACGTTTCGCATTTGCGAAATGCTCCTGAAGATTTCTGTCGAATAAAAAGCAGACGGAAAATTTTATCAGCTGAAACGTTCTGCGATTCTTTCTAATTCCATTTATTTATTTTACGTTACGCATCTAATGTTTATTGGATGTTGAGGATTTTTCGTATGTGATTGATACTTGACCTTTATGGTTGACTGGATTTGTGAGCCATCGATCGATCAGACCTCGCAGTCGGCACAAATTTTCTTTGTACCTAATGTACACAAATCAAATGGTTACAGAGTTTTAAATCCAATAGGCAAGCGAATTGAGTTTTATTATTGCAATAAGTTGGCCAACAAGCAGACTACCCACCTGATGGTTAGTGGTAACAGTCACCTATAATACATGTGGTTCCTGTGAGATTCGCAGCAAAACAGCAACCCTCACAACAACCACAGTGTACGTTGCCAACTTGTGACTTAAGATGTAAAGTCACGGCACCCAGTAATTTCAATGCCATATCTTACCCTTCAAACTGGAACAGAGCAATGCAATGCAAGCACTGCTGCTTTGCGGCAGAAATAGGTAAGACGGAGGTACCCATGCACACGACCCTAGTACAGAGTCTCCCTCCGGTAAAATATGTAATAATCCCTCCGGTAAAATATATATGAGTATTAAAAGCTTAGATCTAATTAGTCTGTCAGTTAAAGAATAAAAAATGTACGATATGACTAAAAACTACTGAGTTATAGCTAATTAAAGGTATCGAGCGGGGGTTCGCTTCATCACGAGTTAGTAGAAAATTGCCTACGTATGACGTAATGCGACATTTCAAATCTATGTATCGTCGCAGTTTGTTGATAAAAAAAATAATACATGTACTCTTTTTTTAATTTGGCAGACGGACATTAAAAGTTGTCCTCTTTCCAATTAAACCCATGAAGAAAATTTAAATGAGTATCAATATTGAAACGAATACAATGGCACACATATCGACCTGTTGCCAACATGAATCATGATATCTTGAACATTGAAATGTATGTATGACTGAACTCAACATCTGTAGCGCAAAAAGAAAACAAAATTTATTACGACAGTACAAATGTTGTCGTGTTACGTAACGTTGTCAAACTTGCTAAGCTCTCTTAATGAAAAGAAAATAACTCTTAATTATAATTTTGTTAATCTATAGAGGTATAATGTGTGAACCAAGTTGCGCGTGAGAAATATGCCTAATGCATTCTTTAAATATAAGAAGGGAAATATCTTCGCCTTTTTTCCAGCACTTGAGGAAAATTGGCGATAAAGTCGAAGATAGATGTGAGCTTCATTTGGATACCTAAATAATAGAGAAACTTGCTATCTTACCTATATTTGTCGGCACATCGCAGCAGTTATGAACTTCCTATTCGGCATTGAAATTGTTGTACTATAGTTTTGAGAAAATTTCACGTATAAATAAAATTTCATTAAAGTCAACTTGGTAGCATGTTATTGCAAAGAAACATAAACTGTATATTGTTTTATGACATGAAACTGAATTACAACCTGATAAACGACTTTTTTGGCCGACTGTACACTCAAACATAACATACTTTCTGTTCACTTCAAGTATGCTGTTACCTCCAGTTGCGCTCACCCGCACCGCACCCCCTAGCACGCCTAGCTTTTGTCTGAGACGTCAATTGACTGCAGCAAAGTCGAAGCGAGCGACTAGTATGTTAACGTAATAATAATAAATGAATACTACCACAAAGTGTAATAATAAAAAGTACTTAAAACTGTTATAATAATAAATAAATAAATAAAACGTTTAATAAACTGAGATTTGAATAACTATTATGCGCCACCGCGTTAATGTACGTCATAATAATGGTCTTGGGTATAAATCTTGATTGGGGTTTTACTAAATTATAAGTCATTAATTGGGGCTTTATTAAATTATAAATCATTAAGTGGGGCTTAACTTACTTATAAATCATTTATCGGGGCTTTATTAACTTATAAATCATTAATTGGGGCTTTAGTAATATGTTATAGTAGATTGCTTTATAAGGGTGGAAAGGAATCAATCCCTACGAGGTTGTTAGACGCCCGAGCGCAGCGAGGGCGGCTATAGTCCGAGTAGGGTTTGATTCCTTTTACCCGTGTGTAGCACTCTACTTTTCATTTCGAATGCAAGGAAAATAAAAAATAGCTTTTCTAATAAAATTTATTAATAAAAATACTCCTAACATGACATATCGACATCGTGTTTTACACTTAGTGTACTTTTAAGCATTGAATATCTGCTCCATAGCGTAGACGCCTGCACTTTATGAAATAGTTCATTAAAGTATATAAGAAATACATTTTCAGAAAATGATTTTATATTCCTTGCATCTCGCCACTTCATAAAGTCGGAATATGTATTTAAATATCTTTCCTTTGAAATTTTTGGCAAAAAAATTTCGAGTATTGTATTTGCTTCGTTCGTGACTGAATCTGGAGCCGAAATTTCAGAATCGCTTGAATTCATTGTTTTTCTTAAATACCTAAATCACACAATCAAGATTTCGGTACAGCGTAACAGATTCCCCTCCCGCCAAAATTATCTTTTTCACAGGTATTTTTAAATTTGGAACACATCGCGTTACCTGTTACTGGCCATTCAGCCAAATACTTTTATTATCATTGTACCAAAGATTGTATGTACGTAACCTAATTCAGTTCTATTTTTAAAATTTTACTTTCCGCCCTAAGGAGGGAAGTAAATAGTATGAGAATTTCCCGCCCGCTGGTGGGAACTAGCGTTTTCCTCCCAATACTCAGATCAAGGAAACGCTCCTTTCCGAGCATGAGGAATGAAAAAACAATGGCTATACATCTGCGGAGTATGCTACACAAGTTAATCACGTCTAACGCCTGAAACAATGCCATATACCTACCAATTAACGCGTTAAACAGTTGGCCGCATATTTAGAATTTCAAAATTTTTGGTATTTACGATGCATCTGTAGCAGTATTACAGTAAATACGGGCTTATAAGCCACTGAATCTATATTAACTTGACTCGGTCTACATCACGAACCGATTTTCCGGTTTGGATGATGGTATCAAATACTTTGTAGCGACAAGAGTGCCAATTAAGTAACGCACTCATTGGCGGTACATTTGTATTCGCTACATGTGGCTCGAGTAATCTATATGATAATGTCGCCGGGCACTGAACACATAATAGTGTGCCCAATGGAATGCCACATCAACAAAAGCTACAAGATCGTGTCGGGAGACCGCCTGGAATTTCTAATAGAAAATTTGTAATTAAGACGTAATAATACCTCAAAGATATTCCTTTTAACGCTAATTTTATTGGATACTAGCTGCGAAACGCGCGTTTGCTAGGGTCAAATACATTGTGCGCTTAATGGTTACAAAATCAGTTTTTCTATGTCGTTTATGTACTCGTATACTCTTTTTGTCATTCAATGTACTTTGTGTTTATGAATTTCTGAAGCAATTACAGACACACATTTTCGTAGTTCATTTCCAATATTCTAAAAATATCCTATAATATTCTAGAAAATTATGGAAAATCAGTAGGGTTACTCTTGAACCATTTCCGATAGATCGTCATTGGGATTGTGATTTTTCATACGGTTGAGTAACAACACTAGCGCCAAATTTGGTTCACCCAAAATCCGCACAATAGGTACGTGCTCAATTTGGAGCCAATGCGCAGAAATAAGCGTACGAAAAATCACAATCTCAATGCCGATCGATCGGATTCGGTTCAGGAGTACCTACTCCATATAGAATAGTTGTTACTCATTGTTACTCATAAAAATATATTGTCCAACACAATCTCGAGTTTATATGATCCGTAAAATATCAGAACAAGGGCCACATCTACCACTGCAACCATAAGTGGGTGGCATTGGGTGGTTAAGGAAAAAAAGCGAAACAAACTTTGTTAGAGTTGAATATGAACAAATTAATATTCATTGTAAAAAATATGTTTTTAATAAATTCAACAATGAATAATAATTTCCCTATCTTAACACTGGTGTAAAGGTTAAGTGTAGGGGTTGAACCACGGGCATGATTCGAACTTGCATCTTCAACATACGGTATGCTGATGCCATGACCAGTTAAACCATCCAAGACCTGTCCAACGGGAACGAAATTTCAACTGCATTGATCTCTTGTTTCTTCAAGTCACTGTATTTTAAAAAGAAAATGCAAAGCCACAAATAAAGATAAAATATGTTAATTGTTAATTTTTATGAATGGTAGTAGTTGCTCATAAAGCATGTAATTTCTGTATAATAAGGGAGTGTGGCTGAAGATGCGATGACAAAGATCGAGAAAGTAATGCTTAGATGATTTTAGCAAGCAGAAAGGCTGAATAAAGACGACTGACAAAAGAGATTTAGGTAAGGTTTTTTTTTTTTTTTTTTATGGATGGCCCGGCAGATGACCTCCTCCCGCCTGATGTTAAGCGGTGAAAGAGGCCCAAATGAGTTGACAGATAAGAGTAGGGACGACATCCACTCTCCTACCTGCCCGCCCCTTGCCGGCCCAAAAGATGCTTTTTCACGCCTCTTTTGAAGGAACCCATGTTGTAGGATGGAGGAAACACGTGCGCAGGTAGAGAATTCCAAGTGTGGGATGAACGACAGAAGAAGGAATCTTGGAATTTCTTGGTACGGTGTGAAAAGGAGGACACAGTGTACGGATGACTCCGAAGGCCCTTACGCGTGTTTCTGTTAAGGAATGGAGAGGGAGGGATAAGGTTAAAGAGCTCCTCAGAGCATTCCCCATGGAACATTCGGTAAAAGGCGCTAAGAGAGGCGATGTCACGACGAAGTTGTAGAGGCTCGAGGGTGTTAGTTGCCTCTACATCGCCAATTATTCGAATAGCGCGACGCTGCAATCTGTCCAGAGCATCGAGGAGGTACTGAGCGGAGCCGTCCCAAAGGTGCGAGCAATATTCCACGCAAGACCTAACCTGAGTTTTATACAACAAGCATAGTTGGTCCGGCGCAAAATACCTACGCACCTTGTTCAGGACACCGAGTTTCCGTGAGGCAGTAGTTATGACGGATTCGATGTAGTCTCTGGGGTTCAGATCGCAGCGAATGATCATTCCGAGCAAGGTGATGTTGCTCTGTGTGTGAAGGGTTGTGCCCTGGAGAGAAGGAAGGGGGAGGAAAGGTGACCTTTTCGCCGAGAACGCGCACACCTGTGTTTTCTTAGCATTGAACTCAACAAGATTGTTGGAGCCCCATTCGGAGACGAGGTCCAGCGTCCTGTTGAGCTCAATGATAAGATTCTGCCTTTCCCTACCAATATCACCGCGAGCAGCCCCTGAGCTTCCGTGATATCCCCCATGCACTGTACTGTCATCTGCATAGCAATGTATAGCTCCCAAGGAAAGCATATCATTGATATGCAGAAGAAACAATGTGGGGGATAGAACGGAGTCTTGCGGAACTCCAGCGTTCACTGCCACGAACCGCGAAGCGCAGCCGTCAACGACAACGCGAATTCTACGCTCGTGGAGGAAGCTGGCAATCCACGTACAGAACTGCGCGGGTAATCCGTATGCCGGAAGCTTGGAAAGAAGAGCCTTGTGCCAGACTCTATCAAAAGCTTTGGCGATGTTGAGACTAATAGTCACCGATTCGCCGCGCTTATCGATAGATTCACCCCATTTGTGCAAAAGGAACGCTAGAAGGTCACCTGTTGACCGTTTAGGACGAAACCCATACTGTCGGTCATTAAGTAACGAGTGACCTTCCAGGTAACGGATCAGCTGGGTATTAAGGATCCTCTCCATGATTTTACACAAAATGGAAGTGACGGCTATAGGACGATAGTTAGCCGGATCAGAACGATCTCCCTTTTTGGAAACCGGCTGGACATTGGCCTCTTTCCAAGATTTCGGCACACAACCAGCAGAGAAAGACAGACGGTATAGACGCGTAAGGACCGGAGTCAACTCCGCTGCACACTTCTTAAGAACAATCGCAGGAATGCCGTCTGGGCCACTTGCTTTTCGAGTATCGATCGACTGGAGCTCCGCCCGCACATCACGCTGTCTGATACGGATATCGGGCATGGTGCTGCCACAATGGGACAGTTTCGGAGGTTGTGTACCACAGTCATCGACACGGGAATGAGCCGCGAAGAGTTTTGCCAGGAGGTCGGCTTTCTCCTGCGGCTGATGAGCAAGTGAGCCATCGGCATGTCTCAGCGGTGGCAGCGAGGGTTGGCAGAAGTTTGATTGCACAGCTTTGGCCAGGCGCCAAAAAGAACGGCTACCCGTAGGGTGCGATAGCAGTTCCTGGCCCACTTGTGCAATGCGCTGAGCATCCGCTCTAATGTAAGCCCTCTTACACAGCTTGGTGGCATTATTGTAGGCTGTTTTCAGTAGGCTTGTATTGGGATCCTTAGAAGCTCGGCCTCTGATCCAAGCGCGGTAAGCCAGCTGTTTGTTTTCAACAGCAGAGGCGCACTCGCGATTGAACCAGAGGTTACGTCTGCCTCTACTGACGAGATTGGAATGCGGAATATAATATTCCATTCCTAGTATGATCTCGTCAGCAACAGAGGCAGCGCAGGAGTCCGGATCCATCCTATTGAAACAGCGCTGCCACCAAGGAACAGATGCGTAATAATCCCGCATACCGTCCCAATCTGCTGACGCATAGTGCCACAGACGGCGTGCTGCAACCACAGGTGACGGTCGCGACGCCTGAGGCACTGTGACGGATACCAGACAGTGATCCGAAGATCCTAGTGGAGCTCGAATCACCACCTGATATCCGTCAGGGCGATTTGTCAGCAGAAGGTCCAATAAAGAGGGCGCTTGACCGATAATATCTGGTACCCTGGTGTGCTGGGTGACCAATTGTGTCAGGTCGTGCGTGAGAGCGAATGCGTGGGCAGTCCTACCCGCATGGTCAGTTTTAGAGGAACTTAACCACAACTCGTGGTGAGCATTGAAGTCCCCTAAAAACACCAGCTCGGCGGAAGGAAATCGCTCCTGCGCGTCATCTGCCACCCGACTTAGATGTTCAAAAAGTCGAGTTGTCTCCAAGTCACCACGATGGGAACGGTAGACGCAGACGTAGACACGGCAATGAGTGCCAAAATCAACGTGTACCGCAAGGATGGAAAAGGAAGGTTCCTCCAAACAGCGCAGGCGACGACAGCAAACATCCGCCCGGACGAACAAGCAAACACCAGCCTTCGCCTTGAAGGACTCCTCAAGAGCGTAGCCGGGGTAATTAAGGTAGCCTGTATCGGCCGGGCAGATAATTTGCGTCTCCGTCAAAAACAGCATTGCTGGACGGGCTGTCTCGAGATGGTGGTGGACAGCTAAGAGGTTAGAATGGAGCCCGCGGATGTTAGCGAGCCCCACCTCGAATAATGGTGTTTTGGTGGGATAATGCACCCCTGTACGACCTGTCTTAATATTTTGCGCTGCCATAATTATTGGAGTGAGAGGCGTGAAACTGAGGTGTCCTTGCCGCGTTTCGCATAGTTAATGTGTGTAGGCCTGTTTCGCCAGGGAACAGCCGACAGCTGATTTGCGCTGACCCTCCGCACGGAAGGGCCCCCGAACCCCCCCGGAAGTGGTCGCCGGGACCCACCGTCCGGTCACCAACCGGCACGACGGACCACTCCGAGATTATGCGTGGCATGGTGGGGCAGCCTCACGGACTGGTTAGGTCCGCTTGGGCCCCTGTACTATACCACGGGCGGCCAGCGGAACAGCCGTTTCTTCGGGTCTTCCTGGGCGGAGGGTCAACGCAGTCAACCTGGCACTGGTTCGACGGAAGCCCGCACAAACCATATGAATCGCAGCAACGACCCCTCAAGCTCTGGCTGTGCGCAGACTGATCCCGAAACGCGGACAAAAATGGCCACTTGACGGGTTTTACATCATGCGCACGGTGGTCGCTAGCCAGTCCGGTTTTTCAAGCCCTACCACCAGAAGTTGGTCACTCGATTAGCACCACCCGGGGATCACGTGTAGGATCTCGAGGGTAAAACCTACGGACGTGAGCGACTCCAATCCCCAAAGTGAATGCAAATGGGTAATTTAGTAAGAGACGTCCTTTTTACGAGGGAAATGCATCAACGTACCGTCCAAGCATCATCGGTAGGGACAAGGGTGTATTGGACTCCACGATAGAGTGCCTTTCAGCCCAGCCTGGCCCATCCTGTCCCTAACAAAAATATGGGCTACCCGCTCTACCAGAAGCATAGAAGCAGTTAGCGTCCCATAGCTGCCTCCATCTTCGCAGGTGGTAAGACATTGGGAAACTTACCTGAATCGCGAGACATCTTAAAGGAAACCGTGTCTAGATTACTCTCAATCGACAAGTTACCTGGGTCAGGAAACATCTTAACCCTTAATTAGGCAAGTGGGGTGTCATACACCCCAAAGCAAGTCTCCAGGCTTATAATTTTTTAATTAATTAATAAAAGATTATGGCGCTGCTCTTCTGCTTCATAAACCAGTGTTACGTTTAGAATTTAGTCGCGATAATCGTTCAGCTGTAAAGGGTTTGGGCATCAAGGGCTAAAAAACCAAGACTGAATACTCTAAGTACAGCGATAATGTACGTAGTGAACTAGTGACCATTTGATTGTAGTCTGTCAAAATTATGTCATAGATAACTAGTACCTATTAACCATTTCGTTTCCTGTTTATAAAATAATTATTATTTTGAAAACAACTTTAAAAGTTGATTAATATTCATGTTCTAATGTGGTCTCCGATAAAATTGAAAATTGAGTTTATTTTGTATTTCATTTAATCAACCGACTGTGGGGTGCTACACAACCCGCGCGACCATATACGCAACTTTTACTTTTCAGGCGCGCCTAATTAATGGTTAAAGGAAAACCAGGTCTATATTACTCTTAATTAACATGCGTGTACCTAATCAATAATGAATGTTGAGAAAGCTAAAGGTATGTTTATACGCTGCGCAAATGTAAAAAAAGTGAGTACCTATGTGATAATTATATCTATAAGGAGTTTATGACAATGACATTTTGGAAATAATACAATAACATAAGCAAGGGCACAGACTATGAGTCTGTGGAGTAAACAAAAATAAATAAAAAAACCTCTCCCCACACCCATGGAAAAAAGGCGTAGGTATGTTTAATATTATATATCTTTTTATATTCTGTTATATTCTTATTTAGGAGCTGGAATAAGGACGCAACAGTGTAATCCCTCATTTGACAGCCATTTATCTATGGACATTCAGCCGTCGTATTCTATGCAGTCTAGCGGCCGGAGGTCGCATACACTACAGTTCCTCCACCCTATTTATCAACACGATAAATATACCATTAGGTACCTAAACCAAAATCTAAATAACAAAATTAATAAACTATAACTAATTAAAACTTACTTAATCCTTATAACTTACAACCTTCTCGAGTCTACATTTACGAATAGGGCGAGGCTCGGGTGGTACCCCGGTAGACGATTGCGGGGTTGTTTCTGGGGCATGCACCGATGGCGCGAACGCGTATGAAGACGCGGCTGATGACTCAGCTGTCGCTGGCGTGTTCACCGGTAACCCAGCTGCCACTGGAGTTATTGCCGTAGATTGGGAACACACGTCTGGTGTCGGTCTTAGCGAGGCCGGAACTCCCGTTGACGTAGGCGCAAACGAGAAAGCAGACTTCGCTGGTTGTGTGCGAGTATTATCCGGCAAAGGTATAGCTAGCGACCTACTCGTAGACACAGGACACTCAGAATCTGCTTGGGTTGCAAGAGAGTTTTCTGTGCGTTTCCTCAGCTGGTCGATATGCCTATGAATGTGCTTGCCGGTTGTTGTATCGGACACCGTATAGTCAGTGGGTCCAGTAGATCTAACTACCTTACCTGGTAACCACTTCTCCCCCCTTAAGTATTGCCGGAACCAAATATCCTGACCCACACTAAAAGCCCTGACCCTTGACCCTTCTCTGTCAAGCGGAGAATTTTGAATCCCTATCTCCGGATTGGGCTTAAGAGCATCTAATTTAGTACGAAGGTGCCTTTTCTGTAAAATCGCGACAGGAGCTTCCCCAGTAGTAGCATGGTTAGTATTCCTATAATGCTTGAGGAAAGCGTGCAAAGCCATTTCTACGTCTTTCTTTTCTGTCAAAGCCTTTCTAATGACCCGCTTTAAAGTCCTCACTGCATTTTCAGCGGCCCCATTGGATGCAGGATGATATGGAGGTGTAAAAATGTGCTCAATAAGTTCAGCCCTGGTAAAAATATTAAACTCAATACTGGTAAATGGAGGCCCGTTGTCAGTCACGATTTGTCTGGGATTTCCAAACCTACTAAACAGTTCACTAAGCTTATTGATGGTGAACTTGGCTGCCGTACTAGGGACCGGAAATACCTCTAGCCACTTGGAAGTTGCATCCACAGCCACCAGATACATTTTACCTGCTATGGGGCCCATAAAATCCAAATACAGCCTGGTCCATGCTTGCGCGGGGCACCCCCAAGAGCGCGGTGTAGCACGAGGCGGATCGTCCGCGTGTACAGCGCATATTGTGCAAGCAAGGCACTCGCGTTCTACCGCCTCGTCGATCCCGGGCCACCACACGTAACTTCGCGCTAGAGCTTTCGACCTCACAACGCCCATGTGTGGTTCATGGATAAGTTCTAGAATACGTTTGCGACATCTTTCCGGCACGACTAATCTATGGCCCCACATTAAACATCCTAACTCCTCATATAGTTCTGACTTGCGGTTGAAGTATGGCTTCATCGCTAGGACGTCACATGTATCCGGCCAACCATCACGGATGTAGTACAGCAACCGCTGCAAGATATTGTCTTCTGCCGTAAGCCGCTTTAACTCATTGTAGTCCAATAAGAACGCATCTTGAACAAAATGCAGAAAAGTTTGTTCTGGAACTACCTCGACCGCACTAGCTTGGCCGTCTACATCGACAGGTAGCCTCGACAACCCATCAGCACAGTTTTCACTTGTTCTGATGTACTCAATTTCATAGTCGTAGGCTGACAAAATTACTGCCCAGCGTTGCATTCTGCTTGCAGTCATGGTAGGTATTCCGGCATTAGGCCCAAATATTGAAACAAGCGGCTTGTGGTCAGTGCGCAAAACAAATTTTCTGCCATAAAGGTACTGATGAAATTTTTTCATGCAGTAAATAATTGCTAAAGCCTCCCGGTGAATCTGTGAGTAGTTTTTTTCCGCCGATGTGAGCGAACGCGATGCGTAAGCCACCGGGCGCTCCTCGCCCGGCCCGGCTTGTGCTAGTACGCCGCCTACGCCTCGAGAGCTGGCGTCGCATGTCACTATCAGAACCTTTTTAGGGTCGTAGTGAGTCAACACAGATGTGCTAGTGAGAGCCTTTTTGACCTCCGAAAATGAACGTTCGCAGTCAGCATCCCAAAACCATTCGACCCCCTTACGCAACAAAGCATTAAGGGGAATTAGCAGACAACTGAAATTCCTAATAAATTTTGCAAAGAAATTGACCATCCCCAAAAAGGACCGCAACTCACTTACGTTTCCCGGTCGTTGAATTCTCATAATCGCCTCAATTTTAGTTTTGTCCGCCTTTATTCCGTTCCTAGAAACAATGTAACCTAAATATGAAACCTCATTGGCAAAAAAGACACATTTACTTTTCTTTAGTTTTAAGCCATTCTTCACTAAACGTTGTAAAACCGCGTTGAGCGCTAATAAATGTTCCGACTTACTTTTCCCGCCTATAATTACGTCATCTAGAAATACTTGGACATTAGGGATGTCAGAAAACAAATTTGTCATGATACGCTGAAAAATGCCTACGCTAGATGACAGGCCAAAAACTAGGCGGTTGTACCTAAATAAACCTCTGTGGGTATTAATAACGGTGAACATTTTCGTCTCGTCTAACTCAATTTGGTTGTATGCCTGAGAAAGGTCTATTTTGGAAAAATACTGAGCTCCATTTAGCCCGACAAGCACATCCTCAATCCTAGGGAGTGGGTAGCGGTCTACTATCAATACCGGATTTAACGTTGCCTTGTAATCCGCACAGATTCTAAGCGTACCATCTGCCTTGTTCACCGGCACCAGCGGTGACGCCCACTCGGAACAGTCGACGGGCTCGATAATGTTGTCGCGCAGCATGGCATCGAGTTCCGCGTCGACCCGCTCCCGCAACGCGTAAGGCATAGGCCGCGCGCGCCGAAACACCGGTGCCGCGCCCTCGCGCACGCGCAGTGTCGCCTTGCCGCCCAAGTACCGCCCGAGCCCGCTGCTAAACACTTCACTGTACCTGTCGATCAAATTACAAATTTCCTTATTAACATGAATTTGACAATTGTGAAAATCAAGGTCTACGTTAAGGTCAGGCAACCTTATCTGTAGCTCAGTCAACCACTGCCTGCCTATTAAGGATGTAGTACCGTCTTCGATGATAAAAAGTTCTAGCTCCTTCTCTCGATCCAAATACCGTACCGTGGGCTTAATGATTCCTATGGGTTTTAATTTAGAACCATTATAGAATCGTAAAACAGTACTATCCCTTACGATTGGGAGGTGCGAGAACTTTTCGTCATACGTGGCTTTACTAATACACGCGATAGCCGTGCCCGTGTCGACCTCCATCTTAATAATCTTATCATCAATCGATAAAGGTAGACTTACAGGTGGGTAATTGTTTAAGCTGAGGTGGTTCAATCGCTTCTCGACGTCGTCTTCCTCCGCGCTGGTTCCGCTATCGATGTCGCCGAAATGGACCCCCTTCTTTCTGCCGCGCTCCAGTCGAGAACTCTTGCCGCCGCCCGCTGTGCCGTACTCGGGACACACTCGTCGAAGATGCCCGATCCCCCGGCACTTGCTGCATACGAATTCTCGAAAGCGACAGGTGCCATAATCGTGGTTACGCGCTCCGCAAGCTGTGCAGTTGCCCGCTCTCCGGGCACCCTCCGCCGCTGCTGCGCCGCCGCCGGCACTGCCGCCGGCTCGAGCCTGCCTTCCCGCGCTGCCGCCGGCCCAAGCTCGCCTTTCCGCGCGCCCCCGCTGCTCACGTGCCGCGGCCGCCTGTAGTGCGTGCATTGCGCTCGCCGCCGCCGTCGTAGATCCGTCCACCGCTGCTGCGTCCTTCTCTGCCGCCTCCAACGAACATGCCAGTTTCACCGCTTCCGCGAACTTGATGGTGTCATCCTCCGCAAAGAGACGTTGCCTTATGACGTCGTTACGTAAACCGCAAACAAATTGGTCACGTAAATTATCATTCAAATTTTCGCCAAACTTACAATAACGTGACAGCTTTTTCAATTCAGCTACATATGCCGTAGCGTCCTCATTAGCGCCCTGGCGTCTCTGACGGAATCGGTACCTCTCGGCTAACGTGGACGGTGTAGGCTGTAGATGTTGTCGCATTAGCTCGACAACCTGTGAGTAAGACAGTGTCGCAGGTTTCTTCGGGCTGGCTAAATTTACGAGCAATTCGTAGGCTTCGTCGCCCATAGTAGCAATCAGCATGGGGAGACGCCTCTCGTCTTTTATTTCGTTGACAAGAAAATACATCTCGAGCCTGTCGACGAATGATGCCCATTGACCGTTTCTCACGTCGAATTCATTTAATTTTCCGACCGACATATTTACCGTAATTCTCACGCGTACTTCCTTTGTAAGTAGTTTAACACTTAATCTTATTTTATTTCCTCGTCGCCACTGTTATATTCTTATTTAGGAGCTGGAATAAGGACGCAACAGTGTAATCCCTCATTTGACAGTCATTTATCTATGGACATTCAGCCGTCGTATTCTATGTAGTCTAGCGGCCGGAGGTCGCATACACTACATATTCCTCAATAAACGTTCACCGCTGCCTACTTATTCGCAGACACTGTAAGCTATTATTTTGCTTCAGTTTTCTGTGAATTTATCTACTTATTAGTGTAAACAATTAGTCATTATTACTTACTCAGTATTGTAAGTTTTTAAAAAACAATAAATTTTAAAGAAAAAGTCATTTGAAACTTCTGCAAGTACGAGTGATAGTTCCGTCATTATGACCTAATGAAATTTAGCCGAATCGCCAACTAGGCACCCTTGATATATTAACGCTATAGAACCGACATACTTTAATGATCAAACGAATTCACCTAAGGTGAAGATCGATCTTAATTATCTTGTCTTTGTTGAAGAGGCTTAATTTGTTAATAGCGTCAACCACGTTTAAAAATGTTTTAAACGAAATGTACCTTTCACGTATGTGACCGAATGGGAAACATTATAGTTTTAGTTGGCGCATAATGTTGGCGATATATTAAAATTCACTGCAAGCGGCAAACTTTTCACAATTTTATTTCCTGCGCGAAGTGTGGCAAAAGTAATCCGGAACCATTTGCGGGGCGTTCGCCGGTGCCAGCGGCAATGGCAGCCCGCTCTTTGTAACAAATATTAGTCGCCGACATCTTTGGAACGTCAGAGCCATATATTAATAATAAAATAGTTTTTAAAATACAAACGCCTTCTGCGAAAATACAGTCGTTATGATTCTCCAACTGTGACGCAGTTGGAGCCGAATGTGTCATATGTGTCGAACTCATGAAGCAAACAAAAGTTTTTGCTTCGTGGTCGAACTGCGCAGCGCTTTGATTGGTATGTGGCGTTGTTAGCTTGACGCATTAACGCGTTGACGCATTAACGTAGTTGAAGCCCTGGGGTGATGATATTTTTCTCAAACATGCTCGGAAATGTAGGCATTATTGTAGTAAAAACAAGACACAAAGTTTGTAATTCTTGACTCATGCATTACTTTACCGGCCTAGGACAGGAAAGTAAGTATGAAAATTCATTATTGGCCGCTGCTCCAATGTTTTTTTAATTTATCTATAACTTGAATTATGTAACTTGTCATACAGCCAATGGCTACTACATTATAAAAAATGCACTCTTCGAGCATATACAACGTGTCTTATATCTCCCCATAAACTATCAAAAGTGCCAACCTAAAACTGTTCCAAAACTGAATTTTCAAAAATTTTACAGTTAAATTCGATTGATATAACAAGTTATTAAAGTTGACACATTCTTTTCGGTTAAATGAATATTATAATTTTTATGGGGAGTTATTATGAGACACGTTGTAAGTATTATGAATATGACAAAATTTTTATTAAAATGTTGATATGAAATCACACGAAAATATGCTTAATTTTCGTTGCGAGAGAAAAAAGTCATAATCTGCAGTATTACATTTTTTGCGTAAAATATGATTGGGATGTATGGGCTTTGTTTCCTTTGCACTAATTGAAAATTAAAAATTATTAATAAATGCTAGGCTACTATAATTAATTAATTTATTTATTGCTTGATTTGTTTTTTTTTCATATTATACTCATTTGTTTCCAATTCAATTCAAAATCTTTATTGCATACCATAATGTGTGAAATAGGTGGTTCACAAAAAATAAGATCATTATTGGTATGTATGTAATCAGCTTTTACGAAGAAGAGGACATGTAATGAAACCACGCAATACAAGACTTTGTCATCGATTAGGACAGGATTTACTGTAGTTTTAAAATCACCACACAACCTTACCTGACCATTTTTTTTATGACGGGCACCACAGGCGTGCCCCACTCGCTCCAGTCGACGGGGGAGATGATGCCATCGCGCTGTAGCCGCGCCAGCTCCGCGTCAACGGCGGGCCGCAGCGCGTGCGGCACGGGGCGCGCGCGCCGCCAAACGGGCGCAGCACCGTCCACCACTCCCAACTTAATTGTACATTTGTTAAACATTCCAATCCCCGATTTGAATACTTCAGGGAATAATTTTTTTAAGGAATCTACTGCTTGTTGTGAACTATGCGGTACCTGATTTTGTACATTATTAATCGATTTTAAAAGTGGAAAATCTATATTGAAAGATCGCATCCAATCACGGCCTAATAGCGACGGGCTAAAGTCATTATCGATTATCGTTAAACTTAAATTCGATATCTTTTTGCCATTGATTTCTACTGTACAAACAAATTTTCCTTTCGGTCTTACCTTCTGCCCGCTGTACATTTTCAAATTAGACGAACACGATTGTATTGTACAATTATCAAAATATTTCTTATATGTCTTATAAGAAATTATACTGATAGCCGAACCGGTATCTCCCTCGAAGTCGATCACTACATTGTTTATTTTTACCGGTACGATCCAACGCTCATCGGAGTCCTCATCACTCAACTGGTACACGGCGACCGCAGTGCTGCATTCCGAATCCGATGATGAACGCTCATCACCGACCCCATGAACAACTTTTTGTTTGCGAAGTCGGCATACTTTCGCTATATGCCCTATTTTTCCACATACGTAGCACTCGCTGTGAATAAACGAACACTTTTCCGCTGCGTGGTTGCCGTGGCAACGATAGCACTGCCGCGCAGCACCGCCACCGGCTCCGAAGCGTGCGCGGCCCCTGCCGCGTCGCGAGCGCGCGCTCGCGTGGTCGGCGGCGCCGGCGCCGCGCGGGCCGCCCACCGCGTACACAGGCTCGGCGTCCGGTCGGCTGCCGTGCGCCGCTGCCGCCGGCCCTCCGCCGCTGCTGTCTCGTACCGCCGCCTCGAGCGACAACGCCAACTCCGTAGCGCGCGTGAAGGTCAATTCTTCGTCTTTTTCTGTCATGATGCGTTGACGAATTCTGTCACTGAGAAGGCCGTGCACGAACTGGTCGCGTAGGTTTTCTTTGAGTGTATCGTTGCTTGAAAATTTGCACGCCTTGCTTAATTTCTTTAAGCCGACCAAATAGTCGTTGATAGATTGACCTTCGACCTGTTTATGTGACCTAAATATCATTCTCTCGGCGATAACAGACCTTTTTGGAGACAGGTGTTCTTCCACGAGTTTTTCTATTCTGTCAATAGGCACGTCTTCTGGTTTTTCTGGATAACACAAGTCAATAATCAAGTCGAGGGCTTCGGTCCCCACGACGGCCACCAGGTATTTAGATTGATTTGCGACTTTAATATCATGTATCGTGAACCACGCCTTCAATCTACTCATGTATGTCGACCACCTGTCCACGTGTAATTTAAATTCCTTGATACTGCCACAATTAGGTATTCTATTATCAGACATTGTAAGCGATACTTTAATTACACTTTTTTTTTTACTATAACTCACAACTCGTCGCCAAATGGTATGTATGTAATCAGCTTTTACGAAGAAGAGGACATGTAATGAAACCACGCAATACAAGACTAACTGTGATTTTTATTGTGAGCCAAAACAACATCTAAAGGTGGGTACCTGCGCTTACTTAATTATTAACAAACAATCTACCTTCGATTTACATGAATAATAATGACCATATATACCAATTATGGACCTGTTGGGCACGCAATCGTTGAACAAGAGAGAGGAACCTATTGCAGTTTTGGTCAATCGCGTATTTTAGTTTTGGTCATTTACGTATCTGGCCATACGCGTATTTGCCCATTTGCGTACCTATCTCGCTAAATGCGTCTATTGGCCTTTTGCGGTTTTGGTCATTTGTGATGTACTCAAATCAATATACGGCTACCATATCTTTTGAGTATTCTAATAAATGGCAAAATAAATTATTATATTTAATATTTTCATTTCATTTCTAATTACAAATGAGTTATTTTGAGTAGTATATGAAAGTAACGAAAAACAATTCGCTTCTTCATCGATTCCTTGAGAATCAATACATATTGTCTATGAATTTACATATCGATGACTGATCGATTTGCCACGTGATTTAGCGATGGCATATTATGTCAATCCATGGACTTAACCTCAGAAGAATTGCTGGAGTGATTGTTCTGAGGACTTAATAATCAAAACAGGACTGAGCTCTATCCAAAATGACGTATGCAAAAATACGCCCTATAACATATACGAGTACGCCTATGACTTCATTTAGGCCATCAACATGATAGAGGGAAAACGAGCCGAGAGGGATAGCCAGAAGAGAGGCCTTTTGTCCCTTTCTCTCATTGCCATTTGGAAAACAAATCATCGAAATTAGTAGATTCGTTTTTAAAGGGTGGTGGTGTCGCATTGTGGTTTCTACCACATGCGCCCTAAGGGGTAGGGATGGAGAACACCGGGGGGTTTTAGTGGGTATGGCCGGCATTCTGCCGTGAGAGATCCACACACACCCGCCGTCTAGCCAATGGCGGGTACGATACGGTCATGCATTCCCCCCGAAAAAAAAGGTTCGTTTCTAAAAACACTGATGACTATTTTTTAAAATTCAACTATTCAATTACTTTAAATATAGTAATCCATCAATTATTAATGGAAAGATGTTTAAAACAAGGTTATTTCATTTAAATATTTCATATAAATAGGGTAGACTTGAGCCCCTGGCTGGTGACGTGTATGAGCTGTGATGATGATGATGAATTAAAATATCCTAAAAAGGGACAATTGTAGTCTTTAAGGTTAGAGTACTGGCAACAAGAGTGAAAATGGGGTTTGAGTGATTTTGGCATTGACATTAGTACGTCATTTAGGGCGTTGATTTTGAACAGTTTTAGGGTGTCCATAATGAAGTTCTTTCAGTAAAATTTGTGCATTTACTTTTCCATTAAGTAAGTATACCAAAAAATGATTTTAAGCAAATGTGGCTAAAAGTAATTTCGGCGAATATGATGCAAAGCCTGCTGTGTTCAGTTAATATTTTAAATAGGAGGACTTTACAGAAGCAAGATTTCAAAGAGCTTTATAAGTGAATGCGATATCGTTAATTTTTCCCTCTCTGATCAGAGTTGTTAGAGATCCTCTAAGAAGCAAAACGCCTAAAATGAATTTCTTCAGCCCCCCTAGCATGACCACCGAAACACGATATGATAAAACGGTATATCGATGTAACTGTTAAAAAAGTTCAAATCTTCAAGTTCTGAGTATGTTTTGGATATTGGTATTATTATTTTTGACATTGTTAATATAATAATGTCGATAAAATTTCAAGGTAGCCATTATTATATCCAATATATTTTAACAGTTCATATCGATATCTCGTTTTATCATATCGTGTTTCGCTGTTCATGCTACGGGGACAAGGCATATTACCTATGCTGTAAATCGTATACATATCAAAATGCTACCGGAGGGAGACTGTACCAGGGTCGTGTGCTTCGGTTCCTCCGTCTTACCTATTTCTGCCGTAAAGCAGCAGTGCTTGCATTGCTGTGTTCCGGTTTGAAGGGTAAGATATAGTATTGAAATTACTGGGTACCGTGACTTTACATCCTAAGTCACAAGTTGGCAACATACACTGTGGTTCTTGTGGGGGTTGCAGATTTGCTGCGAATCTCATAAGAGACACATGTCATGTACTATGACTGTTACCACTTACCATCAGGTGTGCAGTTTGCAGGTATGCCAACTTTCTGCAATAAAAGAAATGTCTATCAAGAAAAATACGTAAAAAATAATTATTTGTAAATAGGAATTCGTCTATAGTTCAAAATATGCACCAAGCAAAAAGCCACTGCATTAATTCTAGGCACTAGGCAGTATATTTTACGAGTATATTTTCAATTACGTTGGAACTGCTTGTTTTTATGTCTACTTGTTTAGTGCACACTTGTGCGCCCCCCGTGTCTACCGGCACACTTGTGCGGCCCCCATGAGGGGGGCGTGGGATGGCTGAGTGCTACTCGGCGGGCCACCTCGTGTGGCCACCGTGGCCGCTTTTTGCGGCTCGTATGCGCGGCGGTGGATCCAGTGGGGTCTGCCGTCGGGCAAGCCCGTTACCCCGCACTGAGTGGGGCCGGGGGCCTGGCGCACTGAGCGTCGGGCCGCGTGGAAGAAAACCACAGTAAAAATTACCACCCGGAGTATGCCCCGGGAACTCCTCTCCATCTCCATCTTGGAGAGGGCGTGAGGGGCCCGCCAATGGTGGGCAGGTGCCGCCGACGGGGTTATGGTCGGTCCGTAAGGGTTCCCACGACCTCGTTCGGCAGCGGCGCGTTCTTTGGCCGTGGCTGCGCCAGGCGCCAAAGAGGGCAAAGGGTTTAGTGGGCGCTCGCTGCGGAGTCCCACACACCCTTGCCTCTGCGGGGGCTTGGACGGTGCACAAACGCATTCACCTCGTAAAAAACCACCTCCTTCCTAGTCAATATATGGTTAAGATACAATTTTGCATAATCATATTGCAAGGTAGGATTTTCGTTCCTAATTAATAAAAGGCTAAGGTAAAATGCTGCAAAATCGTTATGATTTGTAGTAAGCATGCTGCCTCTGAAGGGCGTCGATGGCACTGTGGACTCGGCACTTGCCTTCCAATCGGGAAGCGTACACGGTTAGCGCAGAGGTTGAGTGATCGCCTACTGCGCAACGGGTCGCGGGTTCGATACCCGTACGGAACAAATATTTTGTATGGCCTACGGAAATTTGTTCCGGTCTAGGCGTATGTGCATGTGTTATGTAGAATTTGTAATTCTACATTGGGATTTCTTTTCATTCTACGATAATTCTTTCTATAAAAAAATCTCTATGTAAGAACCTACTTTAAATATAGTTACAGAAATAATTGATAGATAGAATCCAACAATCTATTCAACATCAGTCTCTGGACAAAAATAATATTTTTAGATAAGTAAAGTATGATTTTGCATATCTAAGTATTTATATTTTAGTTATTATTTGTTAGTCATATGGATTTTCATCCTATTATTGTCATACTCAAATTATTCTTTTCAATACTAAGAAATTATGGACAAACGGCCTCCCTTCTGGCTATCCCTCTCGGCTCGTTTTTCTGGTCAGAGAACTCAGTCCTGTTTTGATTCTTAAGTCCATGTGTCAATCCCATACATTTTGTTCTTCGCTATCGTTTTTGAATTGTCACTTTGTGTAGGCCCCCCGAACACTTTAACCCCTTACTCGGTTGAGCAATGATGAGTCAATGATTATCTGAATTTGTAGACATCACTCGCTGTGTAATAATATTATTGTATAGTAACGATATAATTTATTGTAAATATTGTTACCTACTTGTTATAAAGCTGATAAGTTCTTGCGCCCATTCTGCTTATCAGTTAAAATGATGTTCTGATTGGATGGAAGATAAAAAAATTGGACGATTCAAAAGACTTTCCTATCAAGTCATATTTGAATGACTTGATAGATAACTAATTTGAAACGTTAAAAGATTATTTTGATTTTGAGCATTGCGTATTTCAAATGTGGAGTACATACGCTACGACTTAATAATTTTCATCTGGCAACACTTCCAGTAAATTCGTTTCCAATTTTATTTCCTCTCGAAGTGCGGCAAACAAGCGGCCCGGAACCGTTTGCGGCGCTAAGGCGCCGTTCGCCGCCGGCGTATAATACGGCACCCCTCATTGTTCACTATAAATAGAATTTTACTGAAAACTCTCTCGGCGAATTGAGGAAATCATGGCCAGCAGTCATATAGCAGCTGTGCTGATTGTAGTTGCTTATCTTATCTTATTAGCGGCTTATGTTTCCTCGTGTTTTGACAATAAACGAAAATATTATATCATGCCCTTTTATTGTTTTCCTTATTATTAATGTGTGTACCAACTAACTATAACTCTTATATGTATGCCAAAGGTTTTTAATAAAGCCGTTCTTGATATCCTCGTACCTAGCTACAATGTTGACAAGACATCTTATTAGGAATCGTATCTGTACGTTTATACGTAAACAACATGGTAAATAAAACACACATTTTCTCATTTCATTCCGTTTATGTATTGCGGCCGACATGACATGTTGTTTAAAGGCGCGCCTTTATATTCTATCCTAAGCCTAATCAAAGTGACGACTGCTTAAAATGTGAACCTACTTGCATTTCATTTGAAATTTTATCCACACTAATATAACAAATGTTGAACATGAATTTAAAAGCAGTGTTATAATAACATTTTAAATATAGTTGTCTATAATAAAAAAAATCTAGTAGAGCATTGTTTTTGCCCGGGAAACTGTGCTATTAAATAATATTTCATTATAATAATTATAGTTTTTTGACTGAGTGACGATAACTTTTGAGCCATGTGTGTGTGAGTGTGGTCACAATATCTAACCCGATAATTATTATTAAAATCGATAGTTACCCACATGTTGTTCTTTTATTGTCAAAAATAATAAGTAGTACGGGTAAAATTAATCACCCGTAGTACTATCGGACACGTGAGTAGTACCACGGGCAAAAAAAATACCCGTGGTACTACCAGTAACCACTAAGTACCAACGGTAGTACCAAGGGTAGGCACCAGTTTGATCCTATAATTTTTTTTTGATAATAATTCACTATCGGTACCACATAGCATTTCCGTTCTACACGCATCCGGGTCTCTTTAGAAAACAATTGCTATTCGGACTCAGGCAGGAAAAATTGGCGACGATGTAGATTTTACTTGATAATAATTTTTTTCGAGCGGAGCCTGAAACATGCAGTTTCATAAACTTACAGTATGTTGCGCTTACTAAAATCAGCAAAAATATTTAGAAAATCACCAGAAATTATTGTACTAAGACGAGGAGGTGCCGAACTCAGGATGGCTGACTCGAAAATTATCGTCTCGAGCTCCTCCGTGCTTCGGAAGACACGTTAAGCCGTTGGTCCCGGCTGCATCTGCAGTCGTTAACACACTCCAATCCGCCTTGGGCTCGCGTGGAGAGTTATGGCCCAGTCCCCTTAACCATCTATAAGGAAGGCCAGTGCCCTTGCAGTGGGCTCATGAAATGGCTGTGGTGATGATGATGATAAATAAGAGGCGTAACGTCAGGAGTGTTCATAGACATCTGGGTATCAATCGGACGTTAACGCCAACATTTCCGTCGAAGAAAAAGGTAACACCATTCTACCATCTAACGCGCTGTAGGTACAGTCGCCCAAAAAAGTGGGTCACCACCCTAAGGTTGATATTCTTTTGCAATAATAATAACGAAGGTAACATCATCATCATCATCGTCATCATTTATTGCTCTCCATAATGTTTCGATACAGGTGGTACTTACATATTATAAAGGGTTCAATTATGGACCCTGTCGGGCAAGGCATATTTAAAGTAGGAGAGAGGAAGCGTTTTTATATTAATTAGCAATTAAATTCTAATCTCATTATACAATAAATTATAATATGATCAGTAAAAAAATAGAACGTTCCATTAAAATCGATAATTTTGTGGCATATTTTACATTATTATTGTATTTATATTTATCAATGTAATATTATTTATTCATCATCATAATTTTTTTTAATAATAATAAATTCAAATATATATATTTCATTTAAAATTGCATGTCAAGTCAGGAATTGGTTGCATTACATTTATTACAATTTATCATTAAAATATTCTTCGATACTGTAATAGCACTTGTTTATTAAAAATAATTTGAGCTTGTTGATAAATGTATTGTATTTAGTTTCATTCTTGAGAGATTTTAGTAATTTATTATATATTTTAATTGACATGACTAAGGGACCCGAAGAGTGCATTTTTAATCGCGAAGTTGGAAGATTCAATTTATTTTTATGTCTCAATGTTATTTTATTTTGTATGTTTTCCCGCTTAGTATAATGTTCAGGGTATTTACGTACAAATTTACATATTTCAAAGATATAGACACATGGCAAAGTTAATATTTTAAGTTTAACAAAATGAGGTTTACACGTATCAGTTTTGTCATTATTTACTAATATTCTGATAAGTTTTTTCTGCAAGGTAAAGAGAGATGGTGCATCTGTACTATTTCCCCATAATATTATACCATAGCTTAGCCAAGAATGAGCATACGCATAGTAAGTGACAAGTGCAGTTGATAAGTCTGTAGTTTTCTTGACTTCACTAAGGTCATAGCAAAATTTTGATATTTTAGCTCTTACGTTTTTACATGTTGTTTCCAATATATGTAGGTAACTATGGTTATGCCAAGCAAGTTAAAGTCTTTTACAACTTCAAGTTTCAATCCCTCAAAAGCAAAATCAGTATTTAATGTTGCCTTTTGGTAAGGGTGGAATGACAACAGTTTCGTTTTCGAGAAATTAACTTCCAAATTATGTTGTTTCATCCGATCTACTGTTTTATTAAGTATAGAGCTAAGATTTTTATTTAAGTTGGAAGTATTGTTGCATGAAACAAGCAAAGAGATATCATCCGCAAACAGAACACAAGGCCCTTCTATAATTTTAGGTAGGTCATTTATGTAGATGAGAAACAATAAGCATCCAATCACGCTTCCTTGCGGAATTGAGGCGTTAATTGGCTTTGTGTTCGACCTAATGTGTTCTATTTGTCGCGTTTCGCTATTGAAGAACTCTACCTCCACTACTTGTTGTCTGCCTGTTAAATATGATACGAGCCAATTATGAGCTTCTCCACGTATTCCTATTCCGTATAATTTATCTAATAGTATATTAAACTGCACTTTATCATAGGCATGTCATGTCAAGCAGTATACCTACTGCGTATTGTTTATTGTTAATTCTAATTAAGGCTTCTTGGACATATTTAAAGACAGCAAGTGTCGTTGATTTATTTTTTTGAAAACCTCATCAAATACTTTGTACTTCTCACAGAAATTATAAATTCGGTTACACATAGCTTTCTCGAATATCTTAGAGGCGGTTGGTAAAAGGGCTATAGGACGGTAATTGTTTGGGTCGGTTTTAGAGCTTTTTTTATGTATAGGTCTTATTAGTGCTTGTTTTAATTGATCGGGGACGACATGAATGATGTTTCGTTTATACGCGAAGTCTTGTCAAGACTGAATGGCCACTAAATACGTTTTAGTGTGGACTTTTGTTCGCTTTGCTTTTTCATAGGCAGATAGAATAAAAACGAACTAATATTTTAGACGCGCCTTGATCTACTTCAGTAGTCTTCATCAATTTTCTTGTGAGCGAATTTTGCATAGTCAGTATATTGAAGCCTGTAATATGATGTCAAAGAAATATGCACCTTCTCTCTTGCGACAACATTGTATTTTCGCATAGCCACACTTATGCTCATATTGGATAAGGGTAGATAATGACCAAAAGTATACGCATATAGATCTACAGTATGCGATTATCGTAGCTTCGGAGGGCTAAGGGAATGACACTTGAGCGTAACCACGCGCAACAAACCCTTCCCCTTCGGTTTTCACTATCCTTACGCTGGTAACAGAAAATAGTTTAAATATTATAATCTTGAATTATTATTTTAAATTTATCATTTTATTGAATACCAAATTGAAAACCAAAAAGCCACTTAAAACTTACGATCGATTTCAACATCCTATTCGAATTCGAAAAATTATAAGCTAATATACAAAAAAATATTGTTATGATAATATTAAGAGCTTCCCTGTTCAAAGATATACACAACCTGTATAAAGTTGAATAACGTCCAATAGCAAAACTAATTTTCTCAGTGCGGCTTTTATCTTTTTTAATAAACAAACTCATCTGGAAAAAAATAGGTATACATACTGTACAAAAATATAAACCGTCTGCTGAATTTTAACTTATGATCATTCATCATTTGCTTCGACTTCAAAAAAAAAACAAAAATGATGTATGTATTCACATATTTATTATTTTGGATTTTTTGTATTTTTGAAGTCGGTTTTTATTTTTTGTCAGTTATTTTTTATTTTAATCTTTTTAATGAATTTAATACCAGCTCATTAAAGTTACTTCAAAAAATACAGCTGAGAGTCAATACGTTCCTATTGTATTTAATAAACTAACCTTTTATTTCTAACTTTCAAGGATCTTTCCAGCATGAGCTCGGCTCATGACTATCAGACGATTCAGATGCAAATAAATACCTAAATATTTCCTATTATATTACCTGAATAGTTTACCTGGGATTTTCTCACCAGAACCTGCCTTGGTGAAAGTGGATCAATTTCAAAGTATACCCTTTCAAACAAAAAAGAATTTTCTAAATCATTTATTATATGACGAAATAACATATAATATCTCCTTTTTATGAAGTCGGTTAAAAATAGAACAATTAACATGAACATTATTTACCGACAAGAAACTAAATTTGAACTCAATATACCCAAATATGAATTAATCTTAAACGAAACAGTTTAAAAGTAGTCGAGAGGCAGTAAATGGTGAGGCATAGTAGATGGTGTTTAAGTATTCAAGCGAGTTTGCTATTTGATCTCCATAGCTCACAGCTCGCTAAACGATGCTCTTTGTGCGAGAGATTTTATTATAAGCCCCATCTGTGCGGAGAATTGGTTTACATAAAAACGTTACGTTGAAATAGAAATACCCGTAAACTTAAGGCATACTTCATTGCTTTTTAACTGACTTCAAAAAAGGTGGAGGCACTTTATTGTGATGACCGATTGTGTTCGTCGATTTCTCCGCTATTTGTGAAGCGATTCTCGTAATTGTTTTTCTTTTTAAAAGAGTATACTGCCGAGGTGAGCTCATTGTAACCATGTCAGGAACTAATGATGGGATCCCAAGTGAGAGAGAGAGAAATATCCCTATAAAAATTGGCACTGACTACAATATAAAATGTGATGATAGTTTTAACGTTGTTTTATTCTGAATATATTACTATATTAGTATGAGATAGGGACGCGAATAAAATTGTTAACAGCTGCAAGCCCTCACACACCTATTTCAGTATTTTTTATCTTACTGTAGAAATCATGCCATGTAATATCTGTTGAACCCAATAGTTGACTGGCAGTAAATGCCATATGGCATTAATAACGCCATTTGTACATTGTTTTTTAATTGTGCAAAAAAGATTAAATAAATAAATAAACTCAGGCTGCCTTATTTCCATAGCTGTTACACTAGCTGTGCCCGCGAACTAGATCTCGTAATAATTGTCCAAAAAAATGTTTGGCGCGGACCACTTTTATCACCTCGGGGTATAAAATATAGCCTACGACCTATCCTACCAAATATACACATTTTTTTTATAAAAACCGGTCGAGCCGTTTCGGAGCCGTTTCGATAACAAACACTGCGTTACGTGATTTTTATATATTAAAAATATTTCCTCAACATTTATAACTCATTTTGTTGTATACTTTTCTAAAAGGTACAAAATTTATACTTTTAACAGAGCTCTTATTTACCGACGAAAAAACGTAGGAGGTACTCAATTCGACGCGTATATTTTTTTAAATGTATGACATGCATAACTTTTTACAGAGAACTCCGATCTTGATGATACTTTTTTTATTGGAAAGGATGTACCCCGAGAGTGGTCCGATATAAATTTGAAAAAAACAATTCCAACCCTAAAGGCACAAAAACGGGGGATAATTAATGATACACTCACTGATTGTAAAATAGATGAAAGTCACAAAAAAATATAAAATAAAAACTTTTTAACAAAAAATTGAACCGCCGAAAAAACTAAAAAGCAAAAACACTGAAAAGTTAAAAATAATATAAGAATAGGTACAGACAACATCACACTTCTATATTGAAGTCGGTGCCAAACGATGATCTCCTAGAAATTGTTAAAATTTGTCACCGACTTCAATATAGAAGTGTGATGTTGTCTGTACCTATTCTTATATTATTTTTAACTTTTCAGTGTTTTTGCTTTTAAGTTTTTTCGGCGGTTCAATTTTTTGTTAAAAAGTTTTTATCATTGTTAAGCTACGCTGTAGCTGTAATTCGTAGATCTCATTCTGCTGCCAGTGCTACGGCATACTGTAGCGTATGAAATAGTCGTAGTCGAAAAGTATTACATAAGCATGTAGCTGTATAAAGTTTAAGTAATTAATGTATCAGTGTAAAATGTACAAAAGCTGCAGCATTAAAACTAGTGACATGTGCAGTAGCAACTTGAATTGGTAGCGATTTCGTAGCAATAGTAGGCAGTTTGCACTCATCACTGCAGTGTAGAGAGAACTGCTACGGATTCGTAGCTCTTACGCTTTCGGGCAAATTCGGCGCGCGGGGCGTTGCCGTCGAGGTTGAACCCTGAACAAAGCTTTGACAATGTGTACTTACTTCTAAACTATTATTATTAAATTAACAGTACAACATTTTTGGAGTTATTGCATTTTTGATCTAATGAATTACACTGCTTAAGCGCTTTCATACATCCTTGGGCGTTTATAGGGGAATATCACTAACGACCATTCACGATCATTCATCACAGCTACTGTGTAATAAAACGCGACGAATACGGCGTCGTCGAAGTTGTACCCTGAGCAATGCCCGTGTTAATGTGCAGTAATTTGAGCGTTACAAGTTTACGACTTAATTTGTACTCGTAATCAGTTTAGCGCGACACCTCCCCGGCGGAGATTACCCGGCGGAAACAAACGGCTCTCGAATAAATCTTGTCATCCTACTCGTACATACATACGAGTACTATCCCCTTACCACTTTACAATGCCTTTTATATATTAATGCAAATTGGAAACCGAGTATAACATAAAAATACAAGCTAATGATTTAACACTGAATAATAAAACACTTTATTGCACACACATATACACAGTGCATCAAAAATATAACACAAATGTACATCACAGGCTTAAGAGGCTGACAACTCTGAGCTGAGTTCATCGAGCCCCACTTAAAACTTTTTTAAGCAAAACCTGTTTAATATACCGCAGTAAAAAATATGTGCTACTTTTGAAAATATTTCTGAAAATATCCTTATCTCGAAAACAGAAAAATTTCTCGTAAAAAAATGCCAAAGACCCATCAAAAAATCAAAATTTCTCGTTAAAAAATGCCAAAGACACCCATCAAAGTTATTGAACAAAGGCTATTTAATGATTTTCAGGGAATTAACTCGTTGCACTTAATTTGATAATATTGATGTTTCATATCTTCAAATAAGTTACTAGATTTTTATAAATAATATTTTGAATTTTTGCTCAATTTCAATAACCCACCGCCCCCGTAACCCAATAGAAACCCGTGTCTCAAGGACGTTGGCGTTACTCAGAGTTATTAATATTGCGTGCGTAATTGTAGTCGTCATCATCATCATCATCATAGCTCATACAGTCCCCACCGAAGGGTTCGAGCCTACCCTATGTTAAGGTGATTAGGTCTTAGTCAACCACGCTGGCCCAGTGCGGATTGGTCTACTTCACATACACCATTGAATTTCTTCGCAAATGTATGTAGCTTGCCTCACGATGTTTTCCTTCACTGTAGGAGCGTCAGACAAATGTACATATGAAATTCGAAACGAAAAACACATTGGTACATGGCGGGTCTCGAACCCCGACCTCCCGATTGGAAGGCAAGTGCTGAGTCCACAGCGCTAAATTGTATTTAAATACGTTAAATTCGTATGTTAGATTAGACACATTTTTATCATCATCTCAGCCAAGATGCGCCAACTGTTCGACATAGGCCTCCTCCAGGAACCAGTAAAGGCTATTTACCAGTATAGGTTATTTATTAACTTTTTTAAGCCCGAGCTTAGTTAATCTATGCTTCGTCTCATTCCATCTTATTCAACTTTAGTTCTATTCGAAAAGGACAAAGTGCAGATTAACTAAACTAGGCTTAAAAAATTATCAATACGGGCCAATAAGAGCGCGCGAAAACTTGGAAGACAGAGAGGAGAGAGCGAGAGTGGAGTGGTATACTTACAGTATACATACTGCGTTCAGATTCGTGATGAAACTGATTCGATCGTTCTTTCTTCCAATATTTGAACGTTGCTTAAAATTTTCCTTTTTTATCCAAAATCGATATTTATCGACTTTTTCTCTCGATAATTATCGTTTTTCAAAATGGACCGATAACCCATAAAAAACTGATTATCGATTATCGGATTGCATACCCTATATTGAGCAATCTCTTTCAGGCAACCTTGAATTGAACTAGGAAAATTAGAACGGGGGGGGGGGGGGGGGTGCAGTACTGTTGAAGAACAATAAAGGGCTATTTTAGCAAAGGATTTAAGGATAGGAAGTGATTTCGGACTAATTCTTAGAGGATAGAGAGTACCAGCGTACGAGCTCTCTTAGAGCACGAGGCAGAAGTTTACTTTTGTTTGCTTCTTTGCGTAGCTACTTACTTTTCTCATGTTACAATATTTTTACCAGCTAAAATTTATAAACAATTTTTACTTAAATTCGTTGCATATACAAAATTTAACTACCATATAGATACACCATATAGTGGGACTAATAAAATACTTATGCTTAATTTGCTCAATTCTTATTTCTTCTCACCCCGATAATAAAGTAATTACATCATTATCTTTCCGGGAGAATTCATTTGCATTTGAGATGTCTTCCTCACAAAAGTTTGAAGAAAAAAAGTGATCTATACGTTAAAGTAAGTCTTCGAGAGACGCCTACTGAAACTGCCAAACTGCATAATGTATGTTCTTAACGACCAGATAAGCTGGGCCGGACTTAAAACTTGGAAATCCTCGTAGGCTTTGTCACTCTAAATTTTATTTTGTGGCTTCTTGTCCTCAAAAGAAGTATAATTAATGGTGTCAGGCGTTATTTTTCGAAAGTCCAGTAGTAATTGTTAAGGAGTAGGTATATAGCAAAAGTTTCGACAAAAAATGACGATGGTGCCTTCGCTGCGCAGAGAAGGCGACAACATCTTGAGGATGCCAGGTGGAGTGGCGAAACGCGTCGAATCTAAGTATTTGCATGTTGGTGTGGTACTAATTAGTGATATTCCTTTGTCGCATGCGATTGAGGGAGGGCGGGCGGTGCACCATTGGCCTGCGTAGTTAGAACCAACTACCGACATTTTTTGTCGGAAGTTTTGCTTTATACCTACTCCTTAACAATTACTCAAAAGTAGTTAATGACTCAAATATTGACTCCAGGAAAGTTCTCTCACAAGTTCTCAGTAGCCGGCGAAAGTCTAATATTTAAGTAGGTAATAGAGTGGTTAATGGCTAAATGCTCGCTACAACTATTTACTTTTTGATGATAAGCATAAAAGTGAATGTATGTGGAAAGTGAATGACTGAAATAAGATGAATAAAAAACCGGCCAAGTGCGTGTGGGGCCACGCGCAGTGTAGGCTTCCGTAGTTGCAAATGCCAACTTTGAGTTCACACTCACACCTCACAACACGTTGCTATTAAATTAGGCATTATTATTATTATTAAAGCTGCAATGATTTTATATTTCCTTAACTTCACGTGGTTCGTAAATTTATATTCAGTACTAATTTTAACAACGGAAACTTACCTCTAACAAAAATTGCACTTTAAAACCAAATATTTCAGAAACGGATCCCTGAATCTAAAAATGGTGTTGTGAATCTTAAATTATTTTTAAAGACCTATTCAACAATACCCCACACGATGGGTTAGTCGAGAAAAAAAATTTACTCCTACTTTACTTGTATGGGAGCTACCCTAAAAACCTTTCTACTACTTTTTTGGCATGATTAATATACATACCCATACCAAATTACAGCTTTCTAGTACTAATAGTCTCTGAGTAAAACCGCGGACAGACAGACAGACAGACAGACATGGCGAAACTATAAGGGTTCCTTGTTTGTTACGGAACCCTAATAAAAGGGAGTTATTACTAACTGAAGAATAACGGAAAATGGAAAAAAGAAACACGTTAAGCGAACCCTAAAGAAGCCGAGAAGGTCAATGTTAATCTAATTTAGCAAAAATCATATGGAGTTTATAATTTTCATCTAATGAGGACAATTTTTGTCACGAAATTTAGATAACCCTTGTACAAAATATTGTATTTTGGTATTTTCAATTCCATGCACTATAAAATTATTACAGTGATATAGAAATTGTTCTTATGAGGTAAAAACTTTTTAAGGGTTATAAATACTATTCCACGAAATAAATAGCAATGAACTAATACTTCCCTAAGTTCGGCTCTGTAATAAGCACATTTAAGTACCAAGTACTTACGCTGTTCGTCAACCATGTTGGAAGGTTTAACTTTTAAACATCTTGCATCACAGTTTCTCTACAGAGTAGAATACATTATTATCTATTCTACTCTAAATCGTCGATATTTTTTTATAAGATTTATAAGTCAACTTATTACTCAAATAAAAAACACGTGTGGTTTTTGAAGATTTGAAACTCAACCTTATTTGATTGAGCATTTTGTAATTCAATTCCTACAACATTATACAAAAATAAGCTGCAATGACACTAAATACATTGATTTACTTTAACAATATTTCTATATGGAAAGTGTATTTGTGTTTATAATCACAAAACTTGTATCCTCAAATATTTATTTTGTTATAAAGCATAGTTTTATTTAAATATACATTATTATTTACTAAAACAATATTTTACTTACTATTGAAGAGACTAAAGAAGTTTCCTTGCTCGAAATTCTTAGAACAATAAAGATACGATTTAATTCACAAGATAAACAATTGGCTGTTAAATATAACTACACGTTGTTATAGCTGTGCTTGTTCTTGCGCCTTTTTCAAAACGTAGCATCGTTTTAATTCTAGATAAGAGACATTATCGCAACAACAAAAATAAACTTACCTTTGTCCGATTCGCGTAGAATAGCGACCTTTTCTTTCAACACTTGCTATCACAATCCTTGCTATCTAAGGATTTCTAAGAGTCTTTGTGCATATGAATTATAAAACGTTGTTTTTTAAAAATATCGCAACAGTAAAATATCCATATTGAAGGGCTTTTCAAATTTAATTTGAGTATAAAACAAATAATATCTGTGTTTTATATGTATTTATTGTAAGAAATTTAAATTTAAGAAAAGCTATTTGCATATATTTTTTCTTACCTTGTATTTTGTATTTTTTGTGCTAACTAAACGTCTATTCATTCGAACAAATAAATAAAACACTTTGTTGCACACAAAGACACAAAATTTTCAAATATAACACAAATGTACTGCAAAGGCGGCCTCATTGCTAATGAGCTATCTCTTTTAGGTAACCTTGGACTAAGAAAATACTCAAAGGAAATTTAAACGGGGGATGGGTGCAGTTTATGAAGGACAATAAAGAACTATTTTAGCTAAGAATTTAAGGACAGGAAGTGATTTAGGGCCTAATTCTTCAAGGACTCCTGCGTGCGAGCACTCTTAATACTCTCAGAGAGTGTTTGTGGTCGGACGGCATATGCTGGAAAAGAGTATGATAGAAAATCATAAAGGACATAAAGGGTTAAATTAAATTTCGATCATAAAGTAGAAAGTACGATTTGAAGAAGAGGACCGACAGAACTGGGACTTAAGTTATGGTGGAAAAGCCAAAAGAAACAAAACACTGTGTAATATTTATCAATATGAGTTCAATTTCCCGTGGGAAAGATGTTTTTCTGTTTGTTCCGCTTGGTGATAGGGCCTTTAAGCCCGACTGACTAGCTCCCTGTACTTTAAATTATATGATTTATTTTTTTATCATTATCTACTATAATAATATCTATATATTATCAACAGCCGTACTTGCTACTTCTATTATATGAGTCCCTAAAGTCAGGCTGTGCCGAGTTTGAGAGTCACAATTACTTCTAATAGGCTTACAAATCATTGTATAGTTTCCTTTAATCTGTAATAGTTATGTACTAGTACCTGTGAACTCTGTATTGTACTCTATTTTGCTTTATTTTATTCTAATTAACTCTACTTAAATTTACTTCACATTACTTTATTCCATTCTATTTCAACTCACACATTCACACATTACACGGCTGTGCAAAGGTCTTTCTTTAGACGAGGGCGTCCATCATTGAATTTTGAATCGGTAGCCTAACATCCTGTTGGCCTACGACACATTTCTGGTTAAATTAGTGCAGGGTATTGTTTCGAGTTCTCCAGCTCTTTGGTCGCAGAAGTGTGATTCCGTAAGCTTCCTTAGTCTGCTCTTATAATATTTTCAAGGAGAAAGAGATTGATCCGCTTTTATTATGTTTTCGAGAAGCAAGGGAAAGGCGACACATGTATTCTAAATCCGTCGACATACAAACAAGTTTAACTACCTTCGGTCTAACCTTTTGTCGACATATCGACAATGCTATAATAACACAATAACCCCATTTCACTTTTATAACATAGTTGACTTGAGGAGGCGGTGAGCCGGTGAAGCTCACTTTCATCGAGCCTTGTCGTCAATAACAACAAATGGAACGAAGCTATATTGACGACAAACAGGCAATATAAGCCTTAAAAACAACAGAATCTTGGAATTAAAATCTTTTATTAAATTCACCGTTCCATTACTAAATTATGTTTATAGCCGAGTATTTTTAAAAAAACCTTGTAGTTGGTTTAGCATAATCTGAAATTCAAACGGCACAGTCATGTAGTTACCGTAAAACTTTTAGCACGAAAAGGCGCTATCTGGGCGAATAAACTCAGTTGTACATTGCTAAATGCTGTCTCAAGGCGCGGTTCTGCGGAAATCGACCGGGCTGTGAATGCAACCTCTTTGAAACTGTAAACCGTGGCACAAAAATGTCGATTTTCTAAATAAAGGAGTGAAAATAAAAAAAATACACATAGAAATCTCAAAAACTGTTTGAATATAAAAATCCTTATTCAACATGATTATTGACTACCAGAGCAAATACGTGGATAACTTCAGAAAAAACATGGAACACGTTTGGACATGCCTATAAAATTTAAGGGTTTCCGATTTTCCTGAGATTCCATCATAAGATCCTGACTTTGGTTACAGTGGGACTAGATAGTTTAATATGAGACAGAGTTATGAGGCTACAAACATTAAAAACACATACAGTCCAACTGATTACCTCCTCTTTTTTTTAAGTTGATTAAAAATGGATTAGCTTCCTAACACGTACACATGTACTAACACATAAGATTCATCATAGATAAAGCGGTATTAGTCTTCCGAATTGGTGTAGCTTCAATCAATATTGTCATCACAGAACAAGCAAGCACAGCTCAGAGCCGCGAAATCCACGCCCGCAAAGTGAGCAAGTTTCCCAGAGGCAGGTGCCACGTTGCCATGAATATTAACACATATGAATATTCCGAGAACGTTTGTGCATTTCTTGCATGATCCCACATCACACTACTCCTCGAGAAAATGTTCACAGTTCTGTACAATCTTAAAAGATGTTTTACGCAGATAGAAATTTTGACTTCGAAAATTCTTATAATAGTAGGTAAAGGTAAGTAAAAACATTTTACCATAAGCTCAGTTCATGAAAAAATATCGCAGCCCTAAAACATTCGGTATGCTTAGACAAGTCAAAAATATAGCATACGGTCGAATCGAGAACCTCCTCCTTTTGTAAAGTCGATTAAAAATATTAGTTCTCACACGGTTACGTTTACAAGACTTATTCAGGAGTATTATAATGATAACAAATAAGTTGAACTTCACGCATGCAACTTCGCGGGTACAGCTAGTATTACATAATTTTACTAACAACTTTATAACAGCATACCAAATTATATACTATGGAAATATAATAACAGAATATTGCACACTCTACTGCTACGATTAATTACACTTTATGGGCAATTAACATCTTGTTATTGTGAAAACGTAATTTAAAGCTGATATATTTTTGCAAGGCACGAACAATCTTAGCTGCGTTCAAGTTTTATGTTACTTGCCAACTTTAAGACTGTGTTAGGAATATTTAGTTTTGTGTAGTTTTCACGTGAAAAACATAAAACTCCCGCAATTATTTATGGACAAAATTCATTTTAAATGCGAAGTTAGATTGGAGCCCCACACCAAAAAGTCACATTTTGTACTCTTTTGCACTATGTAACATTTCATTTGACCGAATTCAATCTTATCTCAAGTTGCGACAAAAGGTTACATTTTCACCACGTCGGTGTTTTTTTTCTTGATATAAATAATTGCACTAAAAGTTAAATTCAAATTCAAAAATCTTTATTCAACATAGGCCTTTACAGGACTTATTGACGTCAAAACAAAGCAAAACATTCTAAGTTAAAGGAAACATATTAACCTTGTACTAGTATCTGCATACATCCTGAATATAATCAGGATGTCTGCAAATACAAGAAGGAATGAAAAAAAAAGTTTACACTACACCTGTTCGGAAATCGGGAGGCCTTCTCGAGAAGAACAGGCAAGAAACTCGAAAGGTCAAATTTTTTATCTCCTCTTTTAAATCGCCATTTACAATTTTGATTTTGTAACATAGTCATTGAAAGTTACAAAATACAATCAGTAGGTATGCTTACATACACTTACAATGTCAGAAAAGTGTAAACGTAAGTTAGATGACATTACCTTAGTCCCATTCAAATTAACGTTTACGCATTCAATGCGTATATGATCGAGTAAAGCTCTCACTAAGCACTCAGAAAATGAGTTTCAATGAGTTTGTTTCATAACAGAGGTCTATTAAGTCGTCTTTTGTCACCGCAAGCGGCTTAACGACCTTTGTGTTTGTTCATTTGCCGAAACTAATCGCATACAACGCGAGATTTATTAAGTGATTGCGATTAACTTGATGAGTCAAACCATTCCCTTGTACTAAGCCACGTACTGCTCCACTCCTAGACTTACTTTATCGTTGTGTAATTTCACTTTGACTGAAAAGTATAATTCTTAAAAAAATAATATGTTGTTGTCGCATATCTACACGTATTATTATAAAGAGGAAATATTTGTGTGTGTGTGTGTATGTAATGAATACACTCAAAAACTACTGGATCGATTTTTCCTAGAAAAATATGAAATTCCCGCGGGAAAACAAAAACAACGCGGGCGAAGCTGCGTAAAGTAAAGCTATATAAAATTAATTGAACGAATTTAAGTCGATATATAAAATTAATTGAACGACATTATTAGAAACTGCTATTAATATAACTATTTTAATCACTGTTAATCATGATTATTATGAAACTCAAATACGCAATGCATATTGTATAATGATAACAAGGTGACATAATATGTACGAGTAAATATTGTTCATGAATCATGAAGAAGAACCTATATTTTGGAACTTGTATGTTTAGTATTTATCATGAATCATGATAAATACTAAACAAACAAGTTCCAAAATATAGGTTCTTCTTTCCTCTTAAGACATTTTTTTTTTTTTGGTAATGCAAAAGGCCTTATCGCACATAGCATGATCCCGGAAATCCTGTATTATAGTTAATAAAAATCACTAGCTGAAAATATTTTATTATACATGCTTAACACAATATTTTTAGCATAGTAAACTAGGTAAAACAGAAACCTCACAGAAACCACACCAGCTAAAACAAAACAATTTAACGAATACATAAACGTTTACAACCATTAAATTGGATGGAAATAGTCAACAGCGAAACAATATTGCTAAAACAACAGTTTAGTAACAATTTGGCGGACTCTACAAGTCCATATACCCACATTATTAGCGCCGGTTCGACCCCACTGCTCTCCAACAAACTTCAACACTTGATTCGGAAATTTTCAGTTCAATCAACCAATGAATTTCGATTAATTTGGGTCCGAATCAGACTAACAAGAAGCAAACTGTGTTCACTTAAGCCAAACAGAACTACTTCAGCAATTACGAACAATGAAATGAAGGATTGCTAAACTTTATTCGACTTTGGCTTATGAAACAAAATTAATCTTGAAATGTACACGGTACAAGGAAATATGACGTAAGTCCGTGTACCAACTCCACCGGACCTACAAACTTCCGTTTTAGTGTATAGGATCCAATCCAATGACATACTGCTTGGATAGTACATACCGTGAAGTCTTTGAATCGGTCAGGGAGCTAAGCTTCGTTGGCGGTTGCTAAGCAATTACGCTATATAAAAATGTACAGCTCGAATATTAACTGCATAAGAATGTTGGACAATATAATGTATAGGTACGTAGATGATGATGTTCGTTTTATATTATCTACGTCAATTTAATTTTTATATTACCTACATCAATTTATTATAAAATAACTCAATTGATTGGTAAATGTTTAAACATCTTATATTCAGTTATTTGATCTAATATACTCGTATGTATAAGAATCTCGTGTTACAGTGGTTGTTATCGAATTTCTCCAAAACGACTTTTATATTTTTATTTTAAATTCTGTATATTTTTGATAGGTCTGAGAATAGGCCGTATAGTATTTTTATACCCATATCTCTCCAGAATTTTTTTAGTGTTGAACTTTAATAAAGAGAAACGTAATTCGCGGGCACAGCTAGTAAAAATATAAAATTCACATCATTTAAACTAACACGATGACACTTCATACTGTAATCATTTAATCATTATGAATACGAAATATGATAGCAACGCCGTATACCTAAGTTGCTAATTTATTTTACTCTGTTTTCTTGTGCCCTATCCCGTATCGTAGCTACTTTCTATACCCTATGGTTGCCTAGTAGAAATTGCAAAGTAGATACAGTCAGCAACACGTTAAGCTTTAGATTTGCATTACGAAAGCCGCCGCTATTACGAGCGACATAAGGGCGGTCTCAAGGTCAGCATGTAAAGCCTGGCGTGTTACGGTGTGTACCTGAATAATAAGCCGCCAATTGTCAATGTGATTTATAATGTATTGTGTACTTTATGTGCAATAAAGTGTTTATTCATTCAATACTATTGTTCATCATCACAGCTTATAAACGTCCCCACTGAGGGGAACAAGCTTACCCTAACTAGTTATGTTCGGGCGATTAGGCCTTAGTCAAACCACGATGGCCCAGTGCGAATTGGTACCAATACCATTGTTGTTTTCCAACAATTAGAGGTGAAATAGCCACTTCCCCAGCGCCAGTGTCCTGGTCCAGGTGTAGCTCTCTTCCGTCTTCGGCCTTATCGTCACTTACCATCAGGTGAGATGAAGGCTGAGAGTTTCCCTGCTTTGTTAAAAAAAAATAATTACCTTTTCGCTTCCATGACCCTACCCCGATTCAATCGACTCGCCAACATACGCCATAAAATCCTTGCGGTATGAATTCCTTTCTCGATTGTCCATCAGCCCGTCCCTCGCCAAAAATACAATAAAGTCCATGGTGTAAGCCTGGGGGTCTGTGTTTGTGACGGGCTCTTATCCCTTTAACAGGCTTTGTACTTTGTCGGGCAAGTGTAGGCCGAGGCGACGTGGACGATCCGCTCTAAGCCTTTTGTTCACTCCGCGCCGCACTTACAAGAGGGTCCGCTATTTCAAGGCATTTGACATTTTTTAGCTAATTAGACGGGGAACCATAAATCTTGAGGCAGAAGTAGAGTGCCCTTGTAATTTGCGTGATAATAAATTTTATTTAAAAAGATTTTTCCCGTAATCTTCGTGGGCTGTTATTTTAATAGCGGTCTATTTTTAGCGGCGTCCAAGCTTGCTCTATTTTAATGTCTCTGATTAATGAGAATATCCCAATAATGCCTCGAATATTTTTTCAAGCAAAAACTTTCCCATTTATTGATACAGATACGCCGAGTAGAAAATTGTATTTCGTTATTACACCAATGAATAGAGATGGTTGCGAACAAGCATCGCATTATCCATTATTACACCTTTACAATTTCTCAGTTTCCCTCCCACTTATCGCGGTACCTACCGAGCTTCCAAAGAGAAAATATCAAGTAATGCAATCGAGAATTGAACCCGCTGAGCCAGGGGACATCTGTTGAATATTAAGATAAAACAAAAATTATGAGACACCTATATTTCCTTTGTGAAAAATATTATTTTCAGTTGAAGAATAAATAGGATTTGCCTTTTTTGTCGCGAACAGTTATATTATCATTGCGATTTTGCTTAGCTGAAAAGCCAATATTCCTCTATATTGACACTAATTGAAATTTACTTTTAGGATCACAACTGAGTTACCGGGATGCTTAATTTTGTAGGTTATTTCGTTAAACTTTGGAATTTACGCGGAACATGAAATAAGGCAAGAGCGCTTTGCTTAATTGACAATTTTGTTCAGTATTCAATAACCCTGTGATTTAACAGTTTTAAGATGTTAATTTAATAATAATGAATTTAATGCCCTGGAAGATGATTAATATTCAAATATATTATATGTTACGTGTAAAAAGAATTAAATATCAAGAATTAATATTATTATATTTAAATATAAGTGTGATTAAGCTGAAGATTATGTTGTCAAAATCAAATAGCACAAACATGACCATGATGATGAAATGATTATAAGAAAATAATTCGCTGATAAGCAACGGATTATTTTCTACTCTTCAATGTGACGACGATTTAACAGTTTTATGATGTTAATTTAATAATAATGAATTTAATGCCCCTGAAGATGATTATTATTCAAATATATTATATGTTACGTGTGAAGAGAATTAAATATCAAGAATTAATATTATTATATTTAAATATAAGTGTGATTAAGCTGAAGATTATGTTATCAAAATCAAATAGCACAAACATGACCATGATGATGAAATTATTATAAGAAAATCATTCGCTGATAAGCAACGGATTATTTTCTACTCTTCAATGTGACGTTTGAACTAGGATTGTTAAAGTTAAAGCTTCAGTTCTTGACCTTGCCTTGCGATAAGAGCCCTCTTATGAAACAGAAGACCTTGGAAAATAACTAACTAAACATATATAGAAACGGGCATTGACTGCAGATGATCGCAATAAGGTACACAATTATAAAAATTCTTGACGATAATTACATAAAAGGGTTTCAAATACACTCCTTAATCAAAGATTTCACTTTCAAAGCTGTTTTAAACTTGTTTTAAACCAACTCTGACAAACAAATTTGAGATTTACTTAATATAATCGAAGTAATTATCTTATTGCTTAATATACTAAGATAATTACTTCGACTTATAAAGGCACCTTAATACATGAGTACGTATATGCTATTAAAATGTTTTTGGCCCAAGCCCAAATCGATTTGTTACTGGCGCACAAAGGCAATAAAAACTGAACGTGCATACATGATAACGCCGAAAAATGACTGCATCTGTCATAGTGTAGTACACGAGTGCACTCGTGATACCAATTAAATAACTGCGTCCAAGGGGTAACATCTATATAGACACAATATAAGTCACATTCAAGGCGAAGTCATTTAGCGTCAGGGCAAGTAAAGGGTCAGTAACAGGCGTCAGCGCTGGCGCCGAGAACTGACCAACCACACTGTTTACAAACAGTCAGTAGTCGTAGTAATATCTTCACGGTGTACGCACGTAATTGAAGTCAGTAGGGAAAATGAAATTGCTAAATGTCAGAATTTACAGCAGCAATTGAATTATTTGTTAAAAATTGTTCCAATCTCTGTCAGCTCTTCCAAGTTGACAGAAATGTTAGAAAAGGAGTTACCTATCCAAAATCTAAGTAATAACTTCTTTTATAACTGTAAATATTATACCTAATTGTCACATTGTTTGTTTACCCCACTAAAGTGAAAAAAAAAACAATGTTGGATATGAAAATTGATAGACGACAAAAATGATTGCCTGACTGACTGCCACCCTTCTTTTTTTTTTCTCGGGGGGAAATGCGTAACCGCACCGTACCCGCCGTTGGCTACACGGCGAGAACTGACTGCCCCCCTAGACAAATGCTAACCTTGTCTTAGCTAAGACAATCATAAAAAAAAATGCTGTCACTTCTTGTCTGTAATGAAAAGAATGTGATAGCAGCGGCCACTTAAGATCATCCTAAGCTATGACAAGGTTATTGCAATTGGCCATTCATATTTTATGGGGTACCTCTTCATTTTCGCCATATGATTGAACCAATTGTAAGTTTTCGTTTATTTTCCCGTCATTTTAATTTTAATTACGACACGACTTAAAGCACTGACTCGGTCATTTAGGCAAGGACAGTGCCGCCGCAGGCGCGGGTGGCGGGGGGAGTGAACTGACTTCAAAATAATCAAGAGGGAATATTGAAGTCAGCACTGATGCGACAGCGCTGTACTGACTCCCAATAAATTAACATTAGGTCAGTACCGAGTCAGCACTGACCTGCCTCTAATTTGGATTCAGTTACTTACCCTGTGTATCCGGCTTCACGGTATATTGGTCAGTGTTTGGCGCCAATGCTAGCGCCGAATACTGACTTGTACCATTTATGTATGGCTTACATTGAGTCTGAAGTGGGCAACGCTGTCTCACTCTGCACTGTACTGCCTTTCAACCAGTTTACACAATGTCAGTATGGAGTCAGCACTAACGCTGAAATCTACTAGAAAGGTCTAGTTCCCACCACTATTATCCACTGAACAGTCATGCTGTTCTATAGAAGCTATAGACAAAACAAATAAGAATACCTATATAATTTCTTGTTGCATAAATATCTGCATATCTGCGTATGAGGTCAAATTTATACTGAAGTCATATTAGCTGTGACTGAAATGACTTTCGTTATTTCTGTTATGTCAGTATAAATTTTATTTATTTATAATTTTTCACTTATGCCTTTCAAATTATTATTTTATAGTGTCGGCAATTCAGCGCAGTATAATTTTTACTAGTTGCTACATTCTATTTGAGGTTCGACTATGATAAAACTTTTTATCGCCGTCGCTAAAATATTTCACCATTGCACAAAGTTGTCCGCTGCCAGCTGCGTCAACTGTCTAAACTCTGCCACGTTTGTTTGAATGACAACAAACATTATAATATTGTGTTCTAGAATTCGAAACGTTAACCACACTTCCACGCTTCCTAAACGTTTCATTATAAATGCGCTCTAAAACAGCTCATTGTTGAACGTGTTTTTAATAACATTTAAAGACTGCAAATAATTGTATAACCTTTAAATAATTGAATAAGCTCGACTGATTCTATGTAATCGTATGCGATCCTATGCTTTTAAAATATAATAAAACAGCTTACATACGTTCACCAATGTTAAGGGGCAACAGCAAACAATATACTTTTAATATGCTGAGCTGAACTGTTAGATTATTCAAATAGTCAAGTCTGGTACTTTACCGCTATTCCTAGATTTCGGTGTTATCTAGGTCGACCATAATAATAATAATAATAAATGTAATGATGACGAACAACTATAGAAAATATATCCTGAAGGACGGTACAGTTGACATCTGTCGAGCATGCCGCCGTCCCGGAGAGTCACTCAGGCATATTATCTCTGGTTGTTCTCATCTCGCTAACGGCGAGTATTTGCACAGACACAACCTAGTGGCCAGGATCATCCATCAGAAACTTGCCATTCGATACGGCCTTGTCGAGACTGAGACGCCGTACTATAAGTACGCACCAGTGCCGGTTCTTGAAAATGGTCGTGCGTTGCTCTATTGGGACCGCTCTATCATCACGGACAGGAATATTGCTTGCAATAAGCCTGATATCGTGGTGGTCGACCGGTCCCAACGCCGAGCAATGCTCGTCGATATCACTATCCCTCATGATGAGAATCTCGTGAAAGCTGAGAAGGACAAAGTCAGCAAGTACCTTGACTTGGCTCACGAGGTAACCGCCATGTGGGATGTTGACTCGACGATCATTGTTCCGATAGTAGTTTCTGCGAACGGTTTAATAGCGAAGAGTCTCGACCGACATCTTAAGGGGCTCTCGCTTGACGGGTGGATCAAGGGCCAGATACAGAAGGCGGTGATTCTTGACACGGCACGTATCGTTCGGAGATTCCTCTCCCTGTAGCCCTAACCACCGGTAGCTTGGGCCATGCTCCGCTGCCAGTGGAACCCTAGATTTAAGTTTTTTATAATATTTGTGTTTTTATATCTATATATTGTAAAAAACTTAAATTTAAGATGCTTTTTTGAATAAATGTATAATAATAAAACATCTTTATTCAGAAAATCTAAGACACATACATAATTTATATCCTGCCAAACTGCAGAGCAGTTTGTTGGCGGGAAAAAGCAAAAAAAAAACAGTCGCTCTATAACTAGACAAGTATTAGATTTTCACAACAACAAATAGTTTATGCACGTAGAATCAGGGCTTCTTCTATTAGCTTGCAGGCACTATTAGGTACAAATCACTCCACGTTCTAGGTAGGTGCGCGAGTACCGTGGTCAGCCCCCCTAGACAAGATGTCTTTCGATAATTGCTAACGCAATCGCTAAATGGACAATGTATGAGATTTGACAATTGCGCTCGAAAACTAAGCGAGGGCTTATGTCAAATCCCATACATTTTCCTTCTAGCGATTGCGTTAGCGATTATCGAAATGCATCTTGTCTAGGGGGCCTGTTCGTCTATACGTCTGGCGTCGGGAAGGCAACAACTCGACTCTCATCGCGTTTTTGTTATGAAATAAGAAGAGGGCGCACGGCGCGCCTAAAGGACAAGTATTCGAAACAACCAATATAAAATAAAAAAAGCCGTTTGGCGTCGAGGAACATCAGATAGGAACGAAGTTAAGTATATTATTCGATGAGTATTTAATATTTAAAGAATACATTTTTTGTATGTAAGTTTTTTTATTACTTTTGTAATGAAAAATCCTGATGATCAAACAAATGGTGGTGAAATAAAAAGCATTATAAATAACAACATTATAATACCAAGAAGAAAGCAGAAAATCGCCATAAAAATTAAAACTTTCTAAGCAACGTGCTATTCTGTATCAATCAATATTCAAAAAATTCAACGTCGCCCCACACTAGTATTTTCTCCTGTGTCCCGTACGGAAATCGAACTCGCGACCCGTTGCGCAGTAGGCGATCACACGACCTCTGCGATAACCGTGTCGTCAAACATGTTTTAAAAATATGTGAATCTCGATTGACTACTTAACTTACACCAAGTCAAAGTCGTGGGCGAATGAGCTGCTGTGTTTTGTTTATACATATTTCCATATATATTCCATTTACCAATAAAAAATTGAAAACGATCTTTATTTACAACATATTCACTACGAATATGTTTGAATAAATGCGTAGTACAAAGGATTTTTCAAGAGACACGTACAATTATTGAATAAGCTATTTTACCAACAGCTCTCTGTGTACTCGTATATAACGCCTCAGGCCTCCAGTTTTACGCTTTCCCATCAGAGCACAAAACGCTTTAAAAGCTTGTGTGCAAACAAACGAGAATAATAACGCAATTTTATCCGCGGATGTAAGGCGAATATTCATCTACAGAGCCAAAAAGCATAAAAAGACACCTTTGAGAGATTTACCGACACAATATTACAATATTTGCACGGTTGGTGAAGTGTTAATATTTCAAAAGCGAAAACCAAATATGAAAACATTCAAACTGGCTACCAAGATGTGAATGTAATTTAGAATGTAAATGTGCCTGGGTTTAAATTATTCAAATACAATCAATATTATACATAATCATTCTCGAGACCTACCATTCAACTTCAAATAAAATTTTAATATTGTCTGAACTGTCCCCTCGACCGCATGTCTTTCGATAGTCACTATCGCTAAATGGACAATGTTTGTGATTGCCAATTGCGCTCGAAAGCTAGCGAGGGCTTATGTATGCTTATGCTTATGTCCCATACATTTTCTTTTTAGCGTTTGCGATAACGATTAACAAAAAACGTCCAGGGGGCTGTAATACGACGGACCTTTGCAGCCTACCTTCCATGACCGCACGCCGCATGCGCGCTAACAATGTGATCTCTGTACAAAATTTCATTAGAAATAGTTCAGCTGTTTGGCGTGAAATATATATAGACAAATAGACACTTTCGCATTTATAATATTAAGTAGACACTAGGTTTCCGCCCACTTTACCTGCGTTTTAAATTTCTCGCATGGTAATTCCATGTTCGTCTGTATTAAATAGGATCTACACTATACAGGATTACTTTTTTACAGAAGCTTACAGAAGCAGGAGCCAAATGTTGTGTGCTTGTTCAGACAAGCAAACTGAATAACTATTACCACGGGACCAATCTTGAAACCGCGAAAAAAATCAGCCGTTCCATACAAATGTTCAACATCCACTGAACGGAAATGTATGGAAATATGCGAGATACGATCATATATTTTAATCGCATTGACTACTTACAAGTATTTTTTTAAGTGAATCTTTTTTAACAAAATTTTACGTCCATCTATCGCATGTCGCATTACAAAAAAACATGAGGTCTTTAATTTCACAGCTTCGCATATGAGAGGATTGGTCCTGTGCGGTTAGAGCTTCGACTTTAAATCCGAGTGGCAGTGGTTCAATCCAAGTGTAGTGCATCACTTTTTTGTTCTTTTAATTATTTTGTTTTTTTATTGCTTTTTTGTTGTTTATTTTATTATTTTTAATAGGTTTATTTTTATATTTTTTTTATAAATTTGTATTTATTTAAGTATAATTTTCTTTAAACCAAATGAAATAAAATATACGAATGGTTATTTTTACCTTTGCTCGACTGAATAGAATTGAGTAAATTTTATGTAGGTATGCACATTTATTTATTTGTATAAATTATGTTTTTCATAACTTCTTTCACAATTTACAACGTAAATTAAATTCAAAAATACATCAATTGACTACTCACGCGCTGTCGCTTGTTAGTTCGTTGAGTTTTTGACTCGCTTTATAATTTGTGGGATTCTTTGTTATTTACTATGTGACTATAATAACGTTGTTTGATTCATTGCAATAATAATTATTTTATTAATTGTATAGATATGGACTATGTGCTGCTCTAACGAAATAAAGTGTTACTTCAACTAACCTCAAAATCTGATTCATTATGATACATAATTCTATTTCGAAGCTTGTCCGTAGTAATTGATGTGGACGTACAGTATTTACTAATGTCTTACGAAAAGCATTTTTTTACTGTTGTTGGTATTGGGGCGAATAATGTATGGACGCAGAGCAATGTCCTTTGTCAATATTTTCCGCAATTGATTTCCACAAAAACTGAATAACTTGAATATTATTGCTCCAAAAAATTTTTTTTTCGCATATTTCTTTTGTATTCCCTTTCCTCTATATGCCATTAAAATGTTTAAGGTAGTTAAATTTTAGTAATGTACTAGCTGTGCCCGCGACTTCGTCCGCGTGAAATAGTAACTTATGGCAGCATTTTGATTTTTGTAGACAATTTTTTTAAGATCTTGATAAAAAGTAGCCTATGTTATATCTTATATAATTAGCTATATATATGTGAAAGTCCCGTCACAATCGGTCCAGCCGTTCCGGAGATTAGCGGGAACAAACAGACAGACAGACAAACATTTTTAAATTGTGTTTTTGTTATTGGTACCCGATATACATTCATATCCATTTAGTAAAAACTTGTTATTTTGACATTACAAACAGCCACTTCAATTTTATTTTGTTGTATCGATAGTATAGAGAATAAATATTCCACCTTTGACTCGTAAAAGGTAAGTTTATTTTACAAGTCAGATTTTATACAATTACATCTAGGATCTATAATAGACAAAGATAGAGTAAAAGGAGTGCATATGAAATAATTTATTGCAGAGCGCAAATCTAATAAATGAATTGAAAATAAGATTGATGCTTGCAATCTGACATTGACGTGACAAATCACTCGCGAAGCACTAACAATGCAACTGAATCCAAAGCCCTTTGTTAGATTAATGAACACAGCGACAACATTAGAGAGACACTGAAATAAACATTCAAATGTTGAATCTCAGCTCGTGGACTAACGGCAGAGATAAATAATCTCGCTTGGATAATCGGACCTCCGCAGGCATTTAAATGACTCGGGTTAATGAAGTTCGGTACTTAAGGAAACAACACCCTTATTGCGATTCCGAAAATCCTCCTCAAGTGTATTGCTCAGTGCCAATTTCTTCGGGATGACTCGACTAATTGGGCAATTATGTCTCGAACGTTGCTATTTTACAACGACAAATTTAATAGCGCCATAACGTGAAAGATAAACTCCCAAGCTCCAACATTGTAAGTTGGATGCAATAAAGCTTTATTAGCACGACCACAGTGCAGGCGGACTATCTGAAACCGTACGTGCGTGTAGCGCCATGTGGATGGAGTGGGTATTCTAGATGAATATTGACTATCGTATAAAGTAGGAACGACAAAGTTTGCCTTCATCTCACCAGATGCATGGTTAGTGATGATAAGGCCAAAAATGGAAGCGAGCAACCTGGATCCCTCAACAACAGAGGCACTGACTATCTTACCTCGAATCATTGGAGCACAACAACGTTTGCAATGTTATTAACATTGTTGTTATGATGATAATCTTAGATAGGAAGTGGTAGCTAGCCAGAGAGATTCAAAAGCCCCTACCACCAATTAAACTGTTGGATGTAAACGTAACCCTGAGTGACTTTTGACTGTTGACATTGGAAGAAGAAAGCTGACCCTTGCTCTATGACACGAGGCTCCTCTATATAAGCGCTTGCGGCCAATACACATTTCTTTTTAATCGCCCCGACCATTAAATAAGTTTGTTTGTTGACTACCGATGTACATTGTAGTTCAATACACGATATTAATATTTTTCCTTGTCTGGTGTTTAATTTCTAAAATAATATCTCATCCAAACCAAGCAGATCAGAATCATGTGGTTAAGGTACAAGTTGTGTTATACAAGTCTAATGCATTTCAATACAAACACAATGTTTGAGATTGTAATACTTATTTTTTGAGTTAGCTTTAATTAAGGTTGTTTAATATTAAAGTGATTAATAAAACGAGTAAAGTGTCAAAATATGTGGTTTAATCCGGCAATGCCGACAGAATAATTTTCTTTATCTTATCCAAGGGAACACAATATTAGTGTGTACACTGATTGTAGCCTACGGCTGCCAATCAGTGGTGGGGATATGAAGTTCCGCTTTGTATCACTAATATTATTTAACTATACAGGTTCTTTGCACGATTTGATCGATAACGCACTCTGTAATTTACTCGCTAAAAGCCTTTACCTAAGGACGGTTTGTTTTATAATTAACTTTTTTGTATGGAGTGGACTCAGCTGTTATATTCAAGGAGATCCCGCTCCGGAGACACCTCAGGCTCCGGGCCACCGGACACTGATGGTAGAAGAGAAGTCGGGGCAACCGGGTTCAGTAGTTGAGTCTGACTCCGGGGTATGCGATAATCACAGGGTAAGGGAATTTCTCCTGAAATATTACACGAATATGTATGAGCAATCACTATAAAAAAATGCAATACAAGTAGGTAGGGGTAACCGATGATAATATTAGGAATATTATGGTAATGTGGTTCAAGTTAATTCGAAAGGTCAAAGTTCACAGAATGGCTGGCAATCATGTAGGATAACCTTACAATTAAAATTATGAAATCTAAGAACAAATTTAAAACACTACCACAGGAATCGATCTCAGAAAACGGTAACGTACCTGTCGGAGGAAAGTGGGTCTGCCTAGCTGTGCTGGTAGATTGCTGGCTGGTGTCTATTCTAATGACGCTACACTATGTCGTGCGTGCTCCAAAATAATGCGAACGAACGGCTGAAAATTTAGAAGGCAAGGATTGAAATAACGAAAAGGCGTCATAGGAATAATATAATCATGAACATAACTTACGTAAAATGGGTTAGAGGCCCTTATATTAAATTGAGTAAATCCAACGGTGTGGAAGATTACTAGGTGTTCGCTTATCGATGCTTGCTGAAAATGAATACCTGGTTAAAACGCTGCGCTGAATACGAGACAATCAATTAAAAGAATCAAAATGAAGAATTAACCATTTCACGGTGTGATACTTACAGATTTGTTTTAATAAAATAATTTGTAGATAGCCAACAGGCACAAGCGTTCGACCGTCAACGTCAAAACAGAAAATATGACTGTCTCGGCTCGGCCAGTCCACAGACTAACTATTCCGAGATAACATAGACTAATAAACATAGATAAAAAACGAAGTAAACTATCGATATTTATTGAATTAAAAGTTCCTGAACTAAATTTGAAAATAATCAAAGACACGATATACGAGTACATAAAACTATTATAACCCAAGGCGCGTTCAATGTTTTCTGAATTTAGATAAAAAAAAGGTAACTAATACATGGAAATGTCACTAGATGGCAGTAGGAACCTGATTAGAAATTTCTTGTAGAGAAATTTATGTTACAAGTTCATCATCACCATCATATCAGCCAAGAGACACCCACTGCTGGATATAGGCCAAGTACTGATCTACTGTAGGAACAGTATATAATGAACCTCTATAATAGGCTAGATGACAAAACAATTTTTTTTGCTTTAATAGAAGCTCATTCATATAATAAACAGAAAGAAAAAAACGGTTTTCGAATAACTATAAAAACAACCAAGATATAAGGTATTAAAGATTTTTCTCCATCTCTTTCTAGCAAAACGGCAATTTACAAGGAGTTTATATGGCCGTACTCAACAATGACGTCACGGTCGATGTCGGATCTCTCTGTCTAATCGCTTTCAAATTAACAACTTAAAATTCATATTCATATTCATATTCATATTCATTTATTTCATAATACATGGGTATATACATTGGTGTTCTAAATAATGGGTAGTGTACAGCCATGATTCGCCTTGTAGACATATGAAAATTACAAAAAAGAAATACAGACATAGAAATATAAACAAATTCAAAGACGTATCCGATTGGTATAAAAGCCTATTAAATTATTTATAATTAATGTCAATAAAATCATAGTATTTAATATCAATGTCAATGTCAACTACAATGTCTGTCATGTAAAATAAAATTAAAAAGAGACTAACAGTACTTAAATATAATAAATGTCAAAAATGTATTACAAATTAGATTTAACAATGTCAATGAGGGGAATAGTAAAAATTAATTGATTCAAAATGCAGAAGTATAGTACTTAATATGCTAAACACTATCAAAATTACCTACAGATTAACAATGTCAAATTTATATTAATAAATGTCAAAAAAAAAAATAGATTAACAATGTCAAAATAATACCAAGTTAAATGTAAAAATGTCAACAAATATTGTCATTATTTCAATTACCATTATTTAACTGTCTTATCATTTAAGAAACTTTGAAGATTATAGTATGCTTTGCCAGCAAGAAAACCATTGAGGGCAGTTTTAAATTTTTTATTATCAGTTATTGACCTTATAGACAGTGGGATTTTATTATATATTGTAGGTACCATATAATTAACACTAATTTTTCGAAGTGAAGTCTTATAACTATGAGCTTGTTTCAGTTTGCCCGCTAGACGGCTTCCGCTGGGATATGCTTCAAAATAGTGCAAATTGTTTCTCGCAAAGTTTGCAATCTCGCTAATATATAAAGATGTAACCGTCAAAATTTTATGTTTGCGAAAATAGTTTTCACATGAGTCTTCTTGGTTTAAGCCGAACATTGATCTTAGGCACCTCTTTTGAGCCTTGAACACACTTTGTTTGTCAGTGCTATTACCCCAGAACATTATACCATATCTAAGAATAGATCCGATATATCCATAATATGCTGTTAAAAGTGTTTTAATTGTAGCAACTTGTCTTAATTTATACAACGCATAAGAAAATTGGTATAATTTTTTAACTAGAATGTCAATGTGAGGTTTCCAAGTCAATTTACTATCTATTGTTAATCCTAAAAATTTTGTAATATCCACTTCTTTTATTGGAATTCCTAAATGATTAATGTCAAATTTTGATTGAAAATTATTCCGTAGTTTAAAATTCATTAAATATGTTTTAGTCAAGTTTATCTTCAAATTATTTAATGTCAACCACTTAATAACTAATGAAAGAGTATTATTAATGTCATGTTCTATATCATGTATGTTGTCGTATGTAAATAATATAGTACTGTCATCAGCAAAAATAGTCATAAAATGTTTAGTTACATTAGAAAGGTCGTTTATGTAAATATTAAATAATAGTGGACCCAGAACACTGCCTTGTGGAACACCAAAGGAAACAGACCTTTCTTTTGATTCATAAGTATTGTTGTTACCACTCTCAGGATTGATTCTATTTATATGTGTTATTTGTCTACGATTATTTAAATAAGATCCAATTAGTTTGTTAACGTTTCCTCTTATACCATACGCTTGGAGTTTGCTGAGCAGTATTCTATGATCAACATTATCAAACGCTTTGGTCATATCCATGTAGATGGCGAATGTCGGTTTTCGTTTTTGTACATAACTAATGATTCTTTCTATAAACTCGAATATTGCCATATTAATAGACTTATTTTTTCGGAATCCATATTGGTGCTTTGTAAATATGTTGTTTATTTCAAAGAAATTGTATAGTTTGTCGTATAAAACTTTTTCCAGGATCTTTGAAAAAATGGACAAGAGAGCGATAGGTCGATAATTTATTAACAGTTTCTTATCTTTTTTATATATTGGAATTGTTATTGTGATTTTCAATCTATCAGGAAAAATTCCTTTCTCCATACATAAATTTACTATATGGCTTAAGATTGGTGCAATTATATGTCCTACTTGCTTAATAGCTTTAGTTGATACATCGTCATAGCCTACACTGTATGTATTTTTTAAAGCGTAAATAATTTTTAAAATGTCATGTGGTGAAGTTGGTGAAAGAAACATTGATTTGGATTGATTATATTGAATATTATTTAATTTTGGGTCAATATTATTAGAAGTATTTACGGAGTCAACGAAAAAATTATTGAACGCATCGGCTATTTTTGTCGGTTCGGTTATTTCCACGTCATTGTTTAAAATACAAGAGATATTTTCTCTAGGTGTATTTTTATTGTACTTATTAATTACTTTCCATGTCGCTTGCGATTTATTATTGGATTTACTAATATAATATTCGTTTTGCACCTTCTGTGTTAGTTTGATAATTTTTTTATATCTCTTAGTGTAACTTTGAAAGGCTGATTTATTATCTAAAGTTGGAGATATACGGTATTTCCACAAAAGGTGACGTCTTTTTTTGCTACACGTCTTGATACCCTTTGAGACCCATTTAGGTTTTCTTTCAAATCCGACTTTTACTCTCCTGTTAGGGAAACAAAGATTGTAAAAAAGTATAAAGTGATTATGAAAGATATCAAAGGCGGAATCTGGGTCATCTGTTTCATAGACATCATTAAAAGTAAGATTTTTAATGCAATTTGTGAACTTCCGCATGTTATCGCGAGAGAAATCTCTACGACAAGTAGTCCAATATTTTAGTCTGCATGTTTTACTGACAGGCACTTTAATTATTTGAGATGTATGGTCGGAGAGAGCTAAGTCAATAATATCTCCTTTAGTGCCACGTATGTTATGCATTATATTATCTATACAGGTTTTACTACTTAGTCTTGTAGGCTCCTTAAATTGAAATTTTAAGTCATATGAAGATAATATTTGGTCAAAATGTCTGGTAATTTTACTATTTTTTAAGATGTCAATATTAAAGTCTCCGCAAATAATTATTTTATAGTCAGTATTGGAACGAGTTATTAAATTCAATATTTCGTCTAATTTACGTAGAAATAAATTTAACGATTCTAATCTCGTTCGGGGTGGTCGATAAATACATACAATGAACAACTTGTGCTGTGTTAATTTTATTGCGGAACATTCGATCATATCACATATTGATTGTTTGACTAAATTCGGTACGTTTTCACATTCATGGCTGTTCCTAATAAGAATGCAAGAGCCACCTCTGTGCTGCTGCCTACAGAAATATGACACTAATTTGTAGTTTATTAAGTTCAGGCGACATAGGTCGGTTTCCATCATGTTATGTTCTGTTATACATAGCATATCGATAGTTTTATCAGAGTCCTTCAATGTTTCGAGACTAACCAAAAGAGAATTCGATTTATTTATAAGTCCGTCAATATTTTGGTGAAGAACATATATATTATTATAAACGAAATAAATGATTACCAGAAATGTTGTTAGTTGTAGACGTAGATACAATATCAGACCTACTCTCAATGGCCCCGTTGCTGTCAATATCAGAAGAAAACATTTCAATGTCAATTTTGATATTTTTCATTATTGTTTGGAATATATTTATCAGTCCCGAATTATTTATTCTACCAGTCAAGTGAGAGAGCATTTCATTCGTCAAACAAGTGTTGGAATCAAAAAAATGTACAAATTCGTGATTTTGTAATTCCAAGTATAACAGATTATTAAACATTTCGACTTTGTAATTGTGTATAGGCGCTCCTTGTATATAAGTTGGTGTACATATTATAATATTTGTATGATTTATTTCTTTAACTGAATTCCTTATCATATTAATTAATTCAATAGGGCTATGGTTTGATTTTAAGTCGGTATCACCTAATACAATTATACAATAATCATCTAAAGTAAAATCTAATAATTTATGTCGTAAAGTAGCCAGTAGATGTTGTATTCTCGAGTTGGGTGATAGGAAACGGCAAATATTAAAATTTGCAGAGAATATATTTTCAACAGAGTGTAAAGTACCCGTATAATGTCTGTTACTTAAAATATACAGTTTTCTTTTGATTTCGTCAGCTTTGATTTCAATGCTACTTAAGGTAGTTTGATAACTTGTCGAACATTCTTTGGAATCTTTTGGTATGTTATGTCCGTAATTAGTCACCCTATTTTCAGATTCCTGGGTTTTCAGAGATTTAACTGCAGTCTGGTTGTTATTTCGTTTTACTTTCTTCTTTTTAGATGATAGCATCGGTGTGCCAGTAATTTGATCCACAATACTAACTTTTTTATAATTGTCGATAATAATAAGACTTTTATTTAAATCCGTCTTCAGTCGATAATTTTCGCTATGCAAATTTTCTATTTCTTGGTGAGCGCTATTCAATTGTTGGTTTAAGTTTTCAAGCTTTTCCGTAAGATTTTTAATATTTTCATATAGCTCTGCAGCATTCATTGATTCATTCAATGAGCTGTTCGGTAAGCTCATCATTGTCGTATCAAACAAACTTTCTTTGGAAATATTTGTAAGTGAAGAAGACCTTGGTCTATGTCGTCGGCGGATGGTTACATTTTCCGAATCATAATTTACACCAATGATATCGTCCTGGTTCATTGTTGGATATATTAGTGATTTTCCTAAGCTATAATGTAAGGATGTGAAACAGCTGTGGAGGAAAGCCCCCGAGCGACTAAGCAGTGAAACTACGATGAATGATAAGGCCGTATATATTTTTTGCCCTTTGCTTTTTATAAGTCCAATATAATAATTGTATCTATGGTCTGTTTTGGTTAGTTTCGTACCGTTGTAGCTCAAAGTTCTTTGCTACTAGGCCAAAACACAGGAAAAGTTTCTTGACGTTAGGTTGGTGTTACTGATTGTCAAAATACAAACCAATCAGCTGTTAGTCGATTTAGCACGTCATACGCGTCATAGGTTATTTACAGCGAATAATATCAATGTATTTTATATCGTGAATTAGAAAGCGTATTTTCAAAAAGATAACTGATTTCAAAAATCTCACCAAAACAACATTTATCTTCACATGTACAAATTCCTTTGGTTTTCAGTTTGTGATGTTGCAAGTTCTTGCTTATGTTGTCGATTCACATTAATTTACTGCACAAAAAGTTCAGTTAAAAGCATTAAATATTTATTTTTGATATGGAGCAATTTGAGTGAGTGTTTACTTTGTTACGGACGTGACGTATCAAATAAAATAAAATGCTTGTTTCTAATGTATTTCTAAGCCGATTTTAATTCTAATTTTACAGGACTGCATCTTTTTCCACGGTATTTTAATATTTAAAGACGAGACGTAAAAATTAGAATTCAGTCATCATCCCAATTCTTTGTAGTGTTACTACAATCCTGGTATAGCAATGCGCTCAATATGCTTTTCAGAATAAATTATTACACGATTGTGCAATTAGCTGCAAATCCATTCCATTAAACTGTGACCTTGTTAATTGTGGTGTAACAACATAAGCCGCAACACGCGACCATTGCAATTGTGTTAGAGTTTGCCGTGTACCGACAATATCCGTGAAAACAGCGAAGGCAGAGCCTGGTTAACATTTAAATATATGCTGGTTAGTGCCGCGGTGCGGTGATATCTACAAGCAAAATAACACTCCGCAAATAGCGGGAGGAAGAATATCTTAACGCCAATGGATAGTAACGGAGTGAAATCCCCCTCTATATCTATATCGACACTTTGACTTAATAAAACCAAAAGTGCCAAAAGATTGGTGGAGTTGATTTGACAAACAAAACATTCGATACTATTAATTTATGATGACGGCATTTTGTGAATACATAGAACCACAATGCAAAGCATGAAAGTGTCATAATTTTATTGATCCACCATCAGAATACAATTTAGACGTCAAGATACGCTCAATAGAAGTTCAGTGTTCATGAAATAGACGCGTCTCCGCTTCCAAATACCCATATGGGTTTTCACCTCAAGAAAGCGACATCTATACAAAGCAGTGTAAGCGTCTAGTTCGTCACCATCAAGATGGCTTCTAAAGCTATATGATATCACTAAAATATATACTCGTATTTATGACAACATACCAATTTACAAAAAAAGTAATATATTTCTAATAGAAATAATTCTCTAGCTACTTATGCTTATATTCAAGTATAAACTTAAAGAAGATTTTTCTAAATCCTCTCTAAATATTAATAGAAGTCTTCTAACGACATCAGAAAGAAGGAACATGTTAACCGTTATTGTATGAGCGCTACTAAACACCACCACCACTTTACTTCCTTAAATTTGGAACCTCCTTAGAAACAATTGACCTCATGCACCGTGTTGACAGGTTGGTTAGTTTCGAGTTTCCATTTCTTCACTGGGCTATAATTGCGGCAATCTTCCTTTGCCAGCGCTTGCAATATCCACGGGACGAGAGGAACGATAATACTTGTATTTATGAGCTGCAGTAATTTATGACCGATTTACAAATATTTTCCAGAAAGAGGTAACGTTTATATGGCTCCTATATTATAGCCTTCCTAATAAGTAAATTAAAGCCATACTCAAAACAACCAACCAGCCTATTAAGAATCACTATCAACAGATTTAATTCGGTCAATTCCGTGGAGAGTTTCCTTGTAACTTGCACAATTCCTCTTTAGTATTAGCTCCAACATACTTGGGGGTCGTAAAATGTAGCAGTAACATTTTAATCCGGGCTCCGTGCTCTAATGGCCTCACCGCATATGATATAGTGCGCGGCCCGGATGCAGACGAACATTCTATTGCCGCCGCATGATCTATGTCCGGGGCATGCTGCAGCCGAAACGACACTATTTGCCATCATGCTAATTTCATTCAAGTACAAACTAGAAGGCAGTAGGTTAACTATAATAAGCTTCTTTTAAATGCTCTTAAATTTCTCTCAACAGTCCCTTTTACAGGTTTGTAGAAGACGAATTCTATATTCTAATAAGTGTGATTTAATCTTAAGGCGAATCGCTCAGGTGAATTGTATTTATGATAGGTGTCTACTGCTGCGTCTTCTATTCAATTAATAAATGCATAAATTTTTCGGATTTGTAGTAACACAAACAACTAAACGGCTAGTAAAATGGACCTAATTTTTTGTGGTCCTAAATTGTAAGTGGCACACAAACTTTAGGCCTAAACTTTTTCACATAATGTTCACTTATCTTAAATATGTTTAGCCTATTTTCATTTCGCCAAACTTTTTATCGCCGTATTTTAATTTACCAAATACGTCATTAGACCGAATAATATTTTTTTTACTATTAACTGTTACACGGAGAAATGAGTTGTCCTCATGATGACGGCCGGGTCTCGAAGGGTAATAATAATCCACACAAAATAAAAACACATAAATGATATCGTGTTTTTTTTTGTTAGGAATGTTATGCAAGCAAGCAGGCATGCATACAAACTGACTTCCGTGACGGCTGCGGCGCTGCAGGGTTTCGGCGGTCTCACGCATGCTAATCGTCACAGATGACTTCTGCTTACCACCGCAGTTTCAGCTTATTGGCCGGATTCGCCCATCATCCTCAGCCGCGGCGTCTCGCTCACAGCCACCTACTCCTCAGTCCGCGGGTCGCCTCGCCCCTAGGCGCCTACGTGGATTTGAATTTCACTCTAGGGGGCAGGGTTTCCTAACCAGTGAGGCGCGCCCCACTTGGGGGACGTAGAGTGAACCAAGAGGGGGCGCAGCGAGCGGCTCCAGAATTAAATTGTATAAAAAATATTTATAAAAACTGTTCATAGAAACTCGCGCGACGCGGACGGTGCCGCCTATGCGAAGTCAGCGACACGTTGCAATCCTCCTTTTAATAAAACTAAACACGCCAATATTTTCATCGTATGCTTAATTTTTTTGACTCTCTATTTGCCTCTAGGGGGGGCGCAGTATTTTAGCATAATGCTGGGTGAGGCTCATAGGGTAAAAGGTTAGGAACCTCTGCTCTAGCGGTAGGGCGTGGAGTCGGTTTTACAGTAATTAATTTCTGTCACTAACTTTTGAATAAAATGTCAATAATATTATAAGTGAATTTATGGTGCTAACGATCCAAACAATCTTAGGGTTTGAAATACTTTAGCGTGTTTATCATACTGCCAAAAGAAACCTTTGCCAATAAATTTAAATGAATATTTTAACATCAGAGATTATAAAATTAGGGCTTTCAATTTTTATACAAAACTATTAACTATGCGAAAATAAGTGTTAAGCTAAACAACAATTATATGTAAACAGTTTAATTCAATACGGTTCGGTCAAATATATGGACGAGTAATTAGGACTAGTAATTTTAGGCATAAGGGCATTCCAATTGGCTAAGCTGTGGGCTATACCGTTTGAGAAAATGTCAAATCCGAATTTTTGAAGAATCAGCTCCCAAGACCAAATAATTTGGAGATCCAAATAGTATGGGCAATGTCCGCCTGGTACAACTACCCCTTCCATGGTATCCCCTACGGTTAGAGACAAGTGGAAGATAAAAACACATAAGTCTACTGGCTAGCAATGGACGTTTCTCGGCTTGTACTATGATGGTGATGAATTAGAGATTGACATTTCTATATTTATTTATTATTACAGTTTTCTTAATAGTAACTATAAATTTTCTTGAGCTTAAATTAATTAGTTAAGAACATTCAGTAATTGAAGTTTGGTTAGTGGGGATTCCATAAATAGTTTGGCACGGTTAGGTTGTTGGTGCTTCTTCTTAATCACTGTTCTTAGAAACGGCATTTAGAAGCTTAAAACAAATTTCATTAACAAGAAAGCTCGGATCATCGCTAAAGATTTCTTGGAATACAGTATTACCAGAAAATTGTTCGAAAATATAATTTTAGCCTTACTTTTGCCTCATATTCAGGGTATGCGACAACTTCTTTAGGAGTATCTTAATAAGCCGATTATAGACATGAATTTAATTAGATAACACCAATCCCTCCAACTGTAAGACGGCTAACATCATCATCAACTTATTCTTGCTGAGAAAATAGTGCTAAAACCCTTAAAACCACAGACGTGTATCTAAACAGACGCCACTAGTTTATTTTTTAACATACGACAGGGATGCTCTTTGCCTTCACCTGATTGTAAGTGAATACACCTAATAAGGCCGAAGTTCGAAGCGAGCTTCTCCTGGACCCTCAATAACTGAGAGACTAGCTATCTTACCAGTAATTGTTGGAACATAACATTACAATGCTATTAACATTGTTATTATGGCGACAACCTTAGATAAGACAGTGGTAGTTAGCTAGGCGGGCTCAAAAGTCCTACAACGAACTAAATTGAGCAGAAAAATTTCTGCGCCTTGGAGAATCGAACCCCGAACCTCCCGATTAACACCCGGTGGTCAACTACTAGATCACGGAGACGGAAATGTACTTTTTAAACTGTCAGCGTTTCGCCCATATCGACACCGGCCTCCAATTGAAATTTAGTAAAACGCCAATAGGGGTGTGGACAGAATATGAAACTTTGAAATATAAATAGACCATCAGTCAGATAATAAAAAAGTATCACACGTATTGCTTAGTCAAAAAAACTACTGAGATAAAGCGATTTAGAGTTCATTCGCATGAGCGCTTTTCTAATGTCGGTATAAAAAGCGTTTAGTAGAGCGCTACCGTATGAACAATGTATACTTGGGAATGCATTTGTCCCAAGTTTACATTGTTCATACAGTAGCGCTTTTAAAACGCGACGCTTTTTTAGCGAGCAATGCTGTATTTTCAACGCTGGGCGTTGAGCGTATAGTATCGTATTCGTATAGTGAACGTTAGAAAAACGCTAATGCCGGGACTTAGCGCAACGCTTTTATAATGCTCGTGCGAATAAGATCTTAAATTTAAGGAGTGGGACCTCTCGACGTTAGATTAAGTAGGCGATTTACGTGCGTATGACGTCATGCGGCTCTCCAAATTAATATCGTCGAAAATTGTTGATTGTGTAAAAAATTACGTGCCCAATATTTTTTAATAACCTACATATCGGACATCAGAAAAAATAGGTCCGCTTGCCTATTATAATTACCTTATTGAGCTGCACAAACTGAAAAACATATGGAGACCGAAATAATGGTAACTTCTTTTGAAGTTGTTACGCTCGGTTTTCGTGCAGATGGAAGGATTGACGTTATCTAATTACATTTACGTTAGCGTTAAATAAACATTACAAACATTTCGTTCCCCTCTTTTTTCAGCTCAATACATATTTCGGTTGACGGCCAACGGTTTCGGCACCGAGACGATGGAGCGCGGACTAAATGACACGGTTCAAAATAGGATTAAGTATTCCACTTTGAGCTCCTGGGTGATGTCACCCAGGTGATCAAATTCCACATTTTGATGTTCTAAAATCACCCGGCACCAAATCACCTAGGTGATCACGGTATCTATTTTGATTAAAGTCTGATTTTCATAAAGATTTTCTATTAATGACATTATACAACACCTTTGTAAAAACGAGTCACGAGTCCGGACCCCAAGCCCCAAGCCCCCCTCATTACCTACCTATAGGCTATCGAACCACAACACCACAGAGAAATGCCTCTAATGAGTAACGTCTGGGCAGTAACTTCCTGCAAGTATAATTTATTAAAAAAAATGAAATAACTAAATCAAACATTGTTAATAAGATAATTTTACTTCGTACATTAAAACGTCAGTCAGACATCAAATCGAAATACTAAATTCAATATTCCAAAGTAGGAATGTAGTCTTACAGCCGGTTGCACCAAATTTACTTTTTACGATTTCGTAAAAGTAACACTAAAAGTCTATATAAATTCCTAACAATTATACCATAATCTAGTTTCAATTGTAGTTTTATTTCATCCTTTACGCTTAAAAAGGTTAAATGTACGGCCTTTGGTTAATGAAACGATCCATATTTATGTATTAAGTTGTTACTTTTTAAGAAATCGTAAAACTTGGTGCAACCGGCTGTAAAAGTAAATAAGTAGTTTCAAATATAAACGACAGATTACTTTAACACTTTCAACTCACAGAAGACTGCAGTCAAATATCACCATGTTCTATTCGTGAGGGAGGCTCCACTCCAACTGTCGCCCCGCCCGCCACCGACTACGTCCGAATGGGGGGTGTAAGTAACACATATACCCAGAGACACATCATACACAGAGAGAAGGATGAGAGAGTAGTTAGATAGCTGGGTATATGCATTACCATCATCCGGCGTGACGGGCGGACGGGACGAAAGTATTCTATGTATGGCAGGTTCAATTAAGTTACAATACAAATCTCATACCTGAGTTATATTCTATCTTTGTCTCATTTATATCTGCTTCGCATTTAGATACATCTGCACCTGAGATATGAGCATCCCATGTATATCTAATTTCCACTGGATTGTACCGTTCACCTCCTGTGGGTTAAATTTAACTATTAACTAAATACCTTACATCATCAAGTAGTTTCAACTTCTTATCGTTGGTATTCAACGCTAGCAGCCTACGCTGCACAACACAAACACACTTGATTTCCCATCATGTACTACTAAACACCTTGGAGGTACTGCAGACCCAGTGATCGACAACCATCACCGCGGCTCTACCAACCTTAATAGACCCACAGCTTCTTCTCTGGACGTCTCCAGTCGACTGGACCTGGAACACTAATTACACCAGGTCTTTCTTGGCGGATCCCAGGCCATTTATTCTGGAGGCCCGGGGCTCGGCTTGTTGCCAGGACCTTACGTCCCGGAACCTCGCCTACCCGATCACTTTCTTGGATCCCGGGCCATTTATTCTGGAGGCCCGGGCTCGGCTTGTTGCCAGGACCTTACGTCCCGGAACCTCGCCTACCCGATCACTTTCTTGGATCCCGGGCCATTTATTCTGGAGGCCCGGACTCGGCTTGTTGCCAGGACCTCACGTCCCGGCAACCTCGCCTAACCGTGAACTTAGGGGGAAACCAAGTTACACTTATAACAATGAATCACACACATTACTGATCTTCTAACTACAAGATATGCAAGATACTTAGAATTATATGGACGGCACTTCAGGACTCAGCTTCAGCCACAGCAAACTTTATATTTCACTTTTACATCGAAAACTTTATTATATTTACAAACTTATTTAGCCATAGACTAAAGAATCGCTATAAGCCTTATCTTAACTATGATTGGCTGAAGCGTGCGTCACTAGTGTTGCTATTTTATTATTGTCTATTCGCGACCTTCGCGACACTCCCGACGCAAGGAAGAAGAATAGCAGCCAGGTTACTTGTGCATTCTTTGATTTTGTCGAGAGCTCTTACAGCAGCATCTCGACGAGGAGTTCTATCATCAGAACAATCTACCGGTCCAATTGTTTGACCTTCATAATCAGGATCATTGTCTGAACCTTCTAGTTTATCATTATCATCTGAATTTCCACCTTTTCTTTTTCCACCCTTTCAATTAGATTTATGCCTTGATTTGGAGGTGGCAATTGAAATGTATTACTGGAATCATCAATCTTTGAAGCTTCCTTCTGCACATCACGGCAATTTTCTTCACCTTCTTCTATCTCTAGTGGATAGAGATGAGCAATAGATCTGGTAAACACATTATTATCCACTTGAAGTTTAGCAATACGACAGAATCCATCAGTTGCTCTGATTAATGAGGACTATTTTGCGTACCTTCCATATTGTTCTATTTTTGTTGTCATCTTTAATTTGAACGATCTGTCCTATGGCTGGTAGTAACTTTGATGTCACTGTTGGTTCTCTGGGTGAGTGCCAATATCTTTTACGTAGGCTTGGTAAATATCTGTTTGAGAACATTTGTTTAAACTCTTCTAATATTGTGAGTGCTCGTTTCCAGCCTCTGACAATTTACACAAATGCATTTTCGTAAGGAAATCGGAAGGCTTCAGTACGTGTTCTATTTCTGTATCCACACTGGTAAGTGGTCTCATGTTTATAACTGCTTCTATTTCCTTGATCATAGTAACTAACTGATTGTATCTTAGTAGATGTTTCTGAAAGGTTCTTTTAATACCGTTTTTACGATTTCAATCAGACGTTCATAAAATCCTCCAAACCAGGGGGCCAACTGAGGAATGAATTACCACTTTATTTTCTTATCTATGTGATTAAGGTTCTTCTGCATGACATGAATCTTCTTAATACTAGCAAGCCATCTTTTGCCGTCAGATTTTGAACAACCTCATGATGAATCGCCCTTACGGCCAAACACATAAATAGGGAAATCCATCTCTTACAATGTCTGTTCTCCATTATTAATTAGTACTCGAAAGTATTCCATTTGAATCTTATTTTCTGTCTCTGTTTCTAAATTTCTATTGTGTTGTCCTTCACACATAGTTTCTTCCTTGTCTTTGTCCTTATCATGTTGGATTTCAGAAATAGCACCTACATTATTTTTCGGGGTTGTATCATTCTGAGCATGTTCGGTCAGAACCTTCCCCGACAAAAAGGAAGAAGCAGATGAAGCAATATAACGCTGGGTCTTCATTAAGAAAGTCTGGCCCTATTAACCATCTTTGCTTTTCTTCAATTGAACTCATTATTCTTGTAGCTAAAAACATCTGCTGGATTAAGCGCAGAGGGAACAATTATGTTATTTCTAATTCTTTATTCCTTTTAATTTCTTCAACTCTTCTAGAAACAAGTAGTCTTCTACCACCATTCAAACAGTCTCACTATCAATCCAAAGAATTTGTCTACTCATAGTACCCATAAAGTATTTTAGTGTAAAATTTATCAAATATGTAATATTAGGACTGCCATCAGCTTAATCAAGGAATCTTTAAACTGTCCTGGTCTTTCAATGGAATTAATCTGGGTTTTCCAATTTTCCATTCATGTATACAGCAGCAGCATATTATTATGCAGTAGTAGAAGCATCTGTAAAAACATGTAATACAGAACAATCAAAATTTCCTTTTAGGAAATATCTATCAATTTGTATATTTCTTATATCATTGATCTTTGTTTTTAATTTCTTTCCGTCTTTCAGACATTTCTTTTTTTTTTTTTACTATTTAGAAAGGTACTATGAATGAATCAACATGGATCATACACTGACGCTATCACTTTTAATATACATATTTTTGTGTTTATTTTCATCTGGAGTATAGTGATTCCTTTAGCATTTACATCAGTTAAGTTGTGGTCTCCGGTTTCTGTATACTAACAGTTTCGTCAATTTTCGTAGGGCACAGTGCTCTATTATGATATCCATTTTCACAATGGCGGCATTTCTTCTTAGTGTCACCACTCTGAAAAACATGTCTTCGTCAAAGACAGTTGTAACAGCGGCCTCGTAGTCTAGCTTTTCTTTCAAGTATGGTTTTAAATTTGTTACATTCATCGTTATTGTGGCCTCCGTCACAAAATATGCATGTAGGTTTTTTATTCTCTTCATTGCAGGTATGCCTTTTAATCTCTTTTCTTTATTCAAAATTTTTCCTGACTTTCATATCGTCGCTTCCGCTGGTTTATGATTTTTCTTCCTGTGTTATTGTCGTTTTTCTCAAGTCTGTATTCTTTTCTTCTCTTTAATTTTGTTTCTTGTTTCTTTTTAAATAAAAATTGTGACAGAAATTACTATTTTAAATAATGTATTATACTTAGATATTGACATAGTTGAATTGTATTTTTTTTATTATTGACATAAGGATTTTTTTATTGTAGTGAATAGAAAATTTAAGTATTACTTATTGATAAATGTATAACGTCTTTCAGAATGTTAGTGCAACGAAATAATTATAATACCTAAAAATAGTTGACGAAATATTTGCACATTGTTGTCAATAGGATATGTCGGATCAACAGAATGTACTACCAACTATTATTGTACCATATTCTAGCAAATAAAATTATTCTATTCTATTCTATTCTATTCTTGATTGATTTTCATTTCTAATTCTAGTTTTAAATCTTCCTTGGCTTGATTTGGTTTGTTGAAGGTCACGCACATGAAGTGTTTCCACAGTGCATGGTTCTGAAAGCTCAGAACATTTTCTGAATGCAATAGGCTAGATGACTAAAAAAAATTTCTTGCTTTAATAGAAGCTCATTCATATAATAAACAGAAAGAAAAAATCGGTTTTCGAATAACTATAAAAACAACCAAGATATAAGGTATTAAAGATTTTTCTCCATCTCTTTCTAGCAAAACGGCAATTTACAAGGAGTTTATATGGCCGTACTCAACTATGACGTCACGGTTGATGTCGGATCTCTCTTTCTAATCGCCTTCAAATTAACAACTTAAAATGCTTGTATCTAATGTATTTCTAAGCCGATTTTAATTCTGATTTCACAGGACTGCATCTTTTTCCACGGTATTTTAATATTTAATGACGAGACGTAAAAATTAGAATTCAGTCATCATCCCAATTCTATCAGCATCTTCTTTAGCTGTAATCATTGTATCCAACTGTTTTCTTATTTCTTCTATAGCATCAGTACTTGTTCTAATTTTAATCTCATAAATCAAATCTGAAGGGAACTTTTCCATAATGAGAAATCTAAGGTGATTGTGATTAATATCTTCTCCTAAAGTTTCCAATATCCGAAGATGTCTTTCCAAATCGTCGAAGACTTTCCTACAATTGGTTATGTTATTATCAGCGGATTCTATTTTATATAATGCTGAGTAGTGTGCATCAATGAGATGTTTCACCTTGCCATATCTTTCCCAAAGGGTGTTTAGGGCAATAAGATTTTATCGGTATTGCATTCTTAGGTTCTCCAATTAGTGAAGCTTTTAAATAAAGAAGTTTATTTACATCTGAGATGTTTTTACTATGTACACTCGATTTGAACCTATCAAAGAATGAGTGCCAGTTGAGAATATCCCCATTAAAGGTAGGTAATGCTACCTTTGGGAGTTTACCGGCATCATATGACCTTTCTTTATTACTCAATTCCATTTTTGCAGAATTAACTTATGTTAGTCTTCAGCTCAACTAACACTTCTTCAGCGAGAAGTTGTTTTTCTGACATGACCGATATCTCTTCTATAGGAGCATCTTCATTTATTTTTAAATATTCAGTCAATTTTTCTTTGAAACTTTTATATTTGAGTTTAATTTATTATATAATATTTGTGCGCCTCAAATCTCATTTGAGGTAAGGGTATTTGGAAGGTCTTTGATTCTTAAAAGATTTTTATCAATATGTTCATATACTACTTAATTGAAGTCTCTTTTTCCGAATTTCTTTCATATTGAATCTTGTAAGTGAATATATTTCTCACATCTATAGGTAAGACTTATGACTTAAGTATCCCTTTGTCAAATATTTTTTTTTTATTATTTATTTTATTGTTATTTAGACTTTATTAAATTTTTATTCAGCTGGTTAACTAGTTTAACTAGTAATAAGTTATTACTAATACAAATTAGAAACTTAACTTATTATTAATCAATCACTTGCAAATATCAAGAACACATACTTACATATACTTGGTTTTCATCTGTGTATAACAAGCACTATAAGTATTTAAATACCAATATTATTAATAAATATATTTATTTGACTGATCACAGTACTTTCCAAGATCATCATCCATCCATAGTTAAGTTATAATAAATTGAACCAGTTAAGTCAAGAATATTATTTTCAGTAGTCTAATTCAAAAGAATAAAATGAGTGGTACTTTGTTCTTCATTCAATTCCTTTTGTTAGAATTTACCAACAAGGGAACAATAATTGTTTAAATGAAAATCATAAACTTGTTACCACTATTTAAACAACTTCAAAAGAGAGTACCTAGATGTAAACTTTTCTTCGTGATTTTTAGTTTATTAAGTAATTAATTTTTTTTTATATAGCTTAGGCCTCTTAAAGATTAAAGTTTCATTAAATATGTGGGAATACAACCACTAATAAATCAGTTTCACTTCACATGGGATAACATGTACTTACATTTACTGAATAAAATTTGTTATTTACATGATAGTCGCAGGCTTCCCTTACCAATCAGTGAACCAATAATATTCTCACAAAGTAAGGTAGTGTTTTCTTTCAATTCTTCTATTCTATTCTATCTAACACTGACATTACATGTAGCTGTACATGTTGCTGTAGATATACTGTCTAAGAAAATGGGTAACCAGTTAGACAAGCCTGTGCAAATATGCAGTTTCTTTATCTAAAATTATAAATGTTCTGTTCTAATAACCTTAGTTTCTTATATTCTTTAATAAATTACAGTACCTAAGTAAATATTAAAAAAACAACTCTGCTAGCTCAAGTAAGTTTTAAAAATAAAATACACTATGACACGCTCAGTGTATTCACACACTATTTATTTTCACTTTATTTATTCTTTAAAACACTGAGAAAAGGCATATAAATTAGCTGGTATTTATCTTCTTTCACTCATGTTAAATAAACACATATCTTACCAAATATGTCATATTTTAATAAATGTACAACATTTACTCTTCACCAGTGTTATTTGTAACTTTAGCCAAAATCCCCTTTTTACAAAAGAGAACAAGAACGCCAGTTTAGGGTCAATAGGAATCATGCCTTGTTGCCTCAATAGAGCCACAATAGATCTGTACAGGTCGCAGTGGCTCGCTGAGGGTCACTACCCGTCGCCCACAGCCACCCCCAAATAACAGAACAGATCATGCCTTCTTGCAACATTATCAAACAATGTGGCTTTATTATTTAGCAAGTTAGTTTTTGTTTTTAGTAAAAAATGTACAACCAATAATATTGCTATCGGTATGGCCGTGCATGCTATAGCGTATTTGTGTGCCTCCTCATCCTCATTCTCACTTGTTTTCAGCAATTCTGGCAAGTGATGAAGTTTGTATTAAGTATGATACAATCACACCATACCCATACCTTGTTAGGTCTTAAAAGTAGGTTTAAGTAATTAAGACAATTAAGGCAAGTGCCTGTGCTTGAATGCAAGCTATGAAACAGCTTCAGCTTTTCTTATCCACATAAATTACTTGGCATTTTCTTAACAAATTGTTATACAAATTGCAAAATCACAAAACTCCTTTTGTGGTTTCTTTCTACTTTTTTATTTAAAGCTTTTAGCATAAAATTGCAGGATGGCACCAGAGTTCATGGAATGGATGGAACTTTAATATAGTGTCGCTCCACATGTACACATACCTATTAAAACAACAAAGCTTCGCACACATAAACACAAACTGTTGTCAGCCAACACACCACAAATTGATGTTTCCATTAGCGGGAATTTTGAGTTTCAATTGTTTTAACAAATAAACATACATTTTTTAATAGTTACAGGTAATGAATGAAACAAAATGAGAATTTCTAATCAGCTAAGCATAAAAAAGAATAATTATATCACAAATTTATTAAAAAATTGGCATTTTATTTCTCATTAGTTTTCTTCATGCGTGACTTGTTGTGCCATCTGTTGAGATTTATACATGTAAGTTTTATAATCCTTTATCTCCAACTTTTCTATGTAGAGGCCGTAACCAGCAAACAAACAAACAATGTTTTTTCCTTTTTTGGAACAAACAATTTTATGGAAGGAAAGGGTATTTATCTCAGAACATGATTCATTTTATTATTCACAACTTCACATATTCAGCTCCATTTTCTTCTATGGAAATTATAGCTCAGTTTTTGCTTTATGTTAATACCAATTTTTTCTAATTCAGAAATCTAAATGCCACATAAAATTATGCTCTTCATATCTCAGGTACAGATCTCATGAGGTGATCCCAGCACCTCCACCATGTCGCCCCGCCCGCCACCGACTACGTCCGAATGGGGGGTGTAAGTAACACATATACCCAGAGACACATCATACACAGAGAGAAGGATGAGAGAGTAGTTAGATAGCTGGGTATATGCATTATCATCATCCGGCGTGACGGGCGGACGGGACGAAAGTATTCTATGTATGGCAGGTTCAATTAAGTTACAATACAAATCTCATACCTGAGTTATATTCTATCTTTGTCTCATTTATATCTGCTTCGCATTTAGATACATCTGCACCTGAGATATGAGCATCCCATGTATATCTAATTTCCACTGGATTGTACCGTTCACCTCCTGTGGGTTAAATTTAACTATTAACTAAATACCTTACATCATCAAGTAGTTTCAACTTCTTATCGTTGGTATTCAACGCTAGCAGCCTACGCTGCACAACACAAACACACTTGATTTCCCATCATGTACTACTAAACACCTTGGAGGTACTGCAGACCCAGTGATCGACAACCATCACCGCGGCTCTACCAACCTTAATAGACCCAGAGCTTCTTCTCTGGACGTCTCCAGTCGACTGGACCTGGAACACTAATTACACCAGGTCTTTCTTGGCGGATCCCACGCCATTTATTCTGGAGGCCCGGGGCTCGGCTTGTTGCCAGGACCTTACGTCCCGGAACCTCGCCTACCCGATCACTTTCTTGGATCCCGGGCCATTTATTCTGGAGGCCCGGGCTCGGCTTGTTGCCAGGACCTTACGTCCCGGAACCTCGCCTACCCGATCACTTTCTTGGATCCCGGGCCATTTATTCTGGAGGCCCGGACTCGGCTTGTTGCCAGGACCTCACGTCCCGGCAACCTCGCCTAACCGTGAACTTAGGGGGAAACCAAGTTACACTTATAACAATGAATCACACACATTACTGATCTTCTAACTACAAGATATGCAAGATACTTAGAATTATATGGACGGCACTTCAGGACTCAGCTTCAGCCACAGCAAACTTTATATTTCACTTTTACATCGAAAACTTTATTCTATTTACAAACTTATTTAGCCATAGACTAAAGAATCGCTATAAGCCTTATCTTAACTATGATTGGCTGAAGCGTGCGTCACTAGTGTTGCTATTTTATTATTGTCTATTCGCGACCTTCGCGACACCAACAGAACTTTTGCGCTCCGGATTTGGGTTTGGTTTGGCAGCAATAGGCTGCCGACAGCAAGAAGCTGCTGTCGCTATTTGCGAGCTTCCATAGGCTACGGGCTTACTCGCGAAACCTATTCAGATCGATCAATACTAATATTGTAGTTTTATGTAGGTACTCTTGGGTGAAAACACTAGCGCCAAATAGGATCCGTAGGTATTTCAAATTGCGCAAAACTTGAATAATTTCAATAACACTGGCACAGATTCACAATCTGGGATCGGTTCACCCTGGATCCGCGTAATACAGACAACGATGGTGCCAAATGGGGTCAAAAGTACTAAAATTATATAAACCTATTGGCGGAACGTATGCTTGATTACTAGTGTTGTTATGTTTTTTATACAACGAAGTTGGCAAACAAGCAGGCTGTCCATCTGGTAGTACGTGGCTACATAGACAGTACCTGTAGTTTCTGTAAGGTTTGCAAATATACCGCTACTACAAGGACCCAATATTCGTTGCCAACTTGTGATATATGTCATCAAATTGGACATGCCATCACAGTTTCCAGTAATTCCACTGCCTGCCTTACCCTTCAAATCGGAACTCACTCCGATCATATGATTCACTATGGGTCGCGTCCGAAGGCTCAAGGTCGCTCAGCGGGCAATGGAGAGAGCAATGTTTGGGGTCTCCCTGCGTGATCGGATCCGGAATGAGGAAATCCGCAGGAGAACTAAAATAACCGACATTGCTCGAAGGATTGCGCAGCTGAAGTGGCCGTGGGCGCGGCACAAAGCGAGAAGAGCCGATGGCCATTGGGGCCGAACAGTTCTTGAGTGGCAACCACGAGGGTCAGTGGGTAGGCCCCCGACCAGGTGGATCGACGATATGGCAAAAGTCGCGGGAACCCGCTGGATGTGGGCAGCACAAGACGGATCGTTGTGGAGATCCATGACCAGCAGTGGGCGTCGTGCGGCTACGATGATTATGATACGAGTATGATTGGTGAAAGTATTTTGTTTGAACACACATGAAAGAAGAAAGTGACGTCCTCCATAAAAACGTGTAAAAATATGAACGTGTAAATATATGATATGATATATCCTGTTATAAAAACTGAGCTTTAATACGAGTACTATAAAAATATTCAAGGGCGTCAAACCAAGCGCCTTAGTTATGCTAGGAACAACCTCCAACACAATAACATCAACAAGTTATTGGCACCGAATGAAAGGGGAATAATCTAGCGTAATACAAACTAGAACTGCAGGTGGCGGGGCGGTAATGGCCTCGCCGACTTGATGAATAGGCCACGACGTGTTCCGCCTCCGAAATGCCCCCTCTATTGGCGTCCTCTAAAATATTACCGAAATCGCCCGCTCAACATCAACTAATTCAATGTATAGATTGATTTACTCAGTGCTTGTGAACGTTTACAAATGGTTTAATTTTGGCCTCAGGCATTTATTTCAGCTGGCTCTAACAATTGGCACAAAAGATTGTTACAAGCAGCTCTTGGCTGGCAATTCTTTCGAAAGCTTGCGTTTAACACAAAAGCGTTTTGTGAGATTCGACACTCTAGTCGAAGAGAAATAAACTTCATTATTAAGTAGTTTGTCGTAGCCATAATAATTTAAAAAAACAGTCAAATCGAATTGTTGTGACCTTTCGATTTAACACGTGTGATTCAAATCTTTAAAAATTCATTATTGTGAAAAAGGTTTTTGTTGGGATTGTAGTTCACGGCTATACTCTTTCTGGGTTTGAAACAAGCGTAAGGTGAGTACCTACAGAAAACTTCAATTAATATTCTATACACGATACGGCGATTTAGAATAAAAATATGACCAGAAAACCCTTCTCTTGCCCTTCTTTTTAAACTTTAATCTGACATTTCAGTCTTAGACAACTTTTTCTCGTGTGTATGGTACTTACTTCATAAGCACTCACAATTACCTTTCGATCCCATGCTTTTAATAAAAGCGTACATCAGACATATAGTCTGCAGAACCAAGATATGCTAGACAGTTTTTCAACGTCATTAGTTGTATTATCAGGAACTACTGGTTCGAATTGAAAAATTATTTTAGTGTTGGATAGTACCTACATTTATCGAGGAAGACTTTAGGCTATACCCAACATCACGATATTGTTATTTTCGAACATCCACGTGAACGAAGTCGCGGGCACAGCTAGTCTATAATTTACATATGAAAATATACCCTCTCTTAAAAAGAGATGTAAAAAATTTACTTCAAAACGTGCTTATCTATACTAATATTATAAATAGGAAATATTTGATTGTTTGTTTGTTTGTATTGAATAGGCTTCGAAACTACTGAACCGATTTTGATAAAAGTTGGTATAGTATAGATAGGTATAGTTGTAACGCGAGCGAATTCGCGAGCGGAAAGCTAGTGCATGTATACATTGACTCTCGAATCCATACACATTTTTTAAACAACACGACAGACATACTCGTACATATATGTATTATGGTTCCTACTATAATATTTTAGTCTGGCTGTAGAGAGTAATAGTATAATATATCTTGACTTTTTAGAACATTATACATAATATCTACTATTGATAATAAGAAATCGTAAAAGAACAGACTTGCTGCGTTTTCGAATTACTGCTTTTAGTCTTAGTCTCTATTAATATAGTTATTCTCTATTAATATAGTATTCTGATGATTCCAAGTGCAGCACGCAATGTGAGTCTGTTCCTCTCTCATTATTGTCACTTAAATATGCGCTCCTCAAGATACAGGTTAGTTCCTAGTTAGGGGGTAGGTGGCAAGTGGTAAGACAAGCAAATAATAATCTTCTCATGTATCCTAGCTATTTATGTTGTTAGGTTACAAGTCAAATCTATTTAATATACAAGCATCTACACACTAAGACACAATTTCAACTTCACTTGCCTTCTTACTGACCTAGTACTAAAGCGAAAAGCCGCATCGCAAACGTCACAACTTTTTTCACGACTAAAAAACTACAAAACGTCTGCGCCAAATTCTCACCGAGTCAGGATTTATCGAGAGGGCTTTGATTTATGGTTCGTCCCACACATGGGCCTGAGGTTCAAAGACAAAAAAGGAAAGTTTATTTTTGTGAAAAAAATACAACATGGCCTCCAATTTGAGTATCTACACAAAGAGGGTGTAACTTCCATTCCCCTAATACATTTTTCAATGTTGTTTTATACTGAGTAGCTGCTGATAGAAAGACATGACGAGAAAACCAAATTATTTCCCAGGCTTTTCGTTTAACTTCGCTCCGTTATCAAACATTTTCCGAATAAAATTGACACCTTGTTAATACAAATAGGTTGCCTACACGTTGTTTTAATGCCTTTAATGAAGATTTATTAACTTTTTCAAATTCAAATTCAATATAGTTTATTCAAATTGGATTATTACATAATCACTTTTCCAAGCTATGCCAATGGTTCACACGTCTACGTCGGGAGACCTTGTACTGGAAATAATCGTAGACTTTATATCTATATATCCTATACTCATAAGTTTTTTTACATGCGCTTTAAACGAATGAACAAATTAGTGGAACTTTAACGTAAATACTTATGAATTTCCCCATAAATGACCCCTACAGTTTTTTGGAGCTCGTACGTTTGAACGGCAAGTTAGTATTTTTAAAGACATAAATCAAATTTTCATAAATGTACTGTCCTGCTAAATTCAATATATTAATTTCTCTAAATAACTCTCTTAGAGAACCCCTTGCTCGTAAAATTAAATGGCGCTCTTTCTTGAAGTATAAAAATACATTCCATACTAGCAGCCGATCCCCAGCCGATTCCATATGACATGACACATATAATTTTTTTTTATAGCAGAAAGTTGGCAAACAAGCAAACTGCCCACCCGATGGTAAGTGGTAAGGTAACAGTCACCTATAATACATTTGGCTCTTGTGAGATTCGCAGGAAAACTGCAACCCCCACAAGAACCACAGTGTACGTTGCCAACTTGTGACACAAGATGTAAAGTCACAGTACCCAGTAATTTCACTGCCATATCTTACCCTTCAAACCGGAACACAGCAATGCAAGCACTGCTGCTTTGCGGCAGAAATAGGTAAGACGGAGGTACCTAAGCAGACGACCCTGGTACAGAGTCTCCCTTCAGTAAATGATATGATCCTTATTGATACTCGTACCGAAATAAGTTTCATTGATCAAATTTAAAGGTATAATCAACAATAAAGCTAGATAAAATAACACCTTATAGGCTTATTCGAACTCTTCTTACCTACTAGATAAGTTAATCTCCAAAAACTTGATCACAAAATGCATCAGACAAGTAACATTTCAACATCAACAACACGATCAGCACTTCTCCCAAAAATAATCAAACTTCCCACCTTACCTGCAATAAAATTGGCGAACCAAATGTATTTCAAACGTTATAAGTCAACGTCACTCCCCATATCGCGGCTGCTCGGCTAGCTGAAGAATGATTCCGTTCAAAAACTACTTCTTTCATCTTCAGTTAAACCTATTTCCGAACCGCAACTTGCCAAAACTTGGCGAAGTTCACCGGAACCCCACGTGAATCCGACCAAATCAATTCAACTTGGAAAGAATGGGCAAGTCTGCAAAGTCAAAACTTCAACCGGCTCACCTCGCGAATAACTCTGTTAAATTTAATACGAGTATCAAAAACGCGAAGAAATTTGCAACTCACCTGTTGCTGCGACTCAATTAAACAACTTAGCATTGTGCTAGCTTAATTAATTGGCCCGCAACTTAGCCCTCGCCAATAATGAGGATTGATTCACGCGCACTTAAAAATGTTATATACATAGTTGAAATACTTATACTTCGAAAATTTATTTAGAACGTAATTTTCAACGACAATCCCGGTGTTCCATTTATGCATCGCCATTTTTTCACGCTACCATTAAACGTTACTTAACCATTGCATGTTTACGCAAACTTCTTTTAAGAAATGTTACAATTCTACCCGCGCTATTATTCACAAAGGGAATCTAACCGAAAAATCAATATATTGTTTGAGTGAAACGCATTAAATTAACACACGATGCTAGCACTGCTAGCGCCAAAAGCTAACAAAACGCGATGATGCTAAAAATGTTGAAAATGCTGTGAATCCGTGCTTATCTGGAACACACCTAATATAGTAGCACATAAAAAGGTATTTTTAAATATTAGAGCAGTCACTGTTACTATTCATAAGTATATGAAATATATTTCAAACGCCTCAGCTACATTAATTTAACTGCTAATTATACAGGGTGTAACTGAACACCCCAATAACATTTAAGGGTATGTATCCATCAGAAGTAGAGATTCTGTAGGAAAACTATTAGGGCTAACAAACCTACTTTTTTTTCCACACAAACTATATAAATTATTTTTTGGTATTAAGTGCCGACAGCCCTACGTAAGCGTAGGAGGAATACTACGCTCACGTCTGTCACGTGTCATTTTGTGTTTAAATTTCTTTTGTGTTAAGAGCTGAATTAGGTTGTCACTTGAAAGTTTTTGCTTTCAGTTTAAAATCAAATAACTCTGAAAGTATTGGGGTTCCAGATCTCAGACAAGCACCGAAGGTCCATTTAGTATCTAACTTATATGCCCCTTAAATGTTATTGGGGTGTTCAGTTACACCCGGTATACAAATATTTTAGTGCGAGTTGGACTTGCGCACTGAGGATTCCGAACAAACTTATCTAACTATATAAGTTTCTAACTGCATATTTACGCTTTTCAGATTTGTTCCTCAACATGTGCTAAAATACCTACCTTGCTTCTTATCAAATTTCATGATTCTATAGGTCCACGGGAAGTACCGTATAGGTCTTGATTCCCTTGTGAAATCGCAAAATTTGTGAAAAATACACAACATATGGTCATGTCTTTTGATCGCGTCAACTTACAAGTTTGATATTTTTACAACTAAAAGAGGACACTGTAGAAAGTACATTATGCATATACATATTTTTATTATTAGGCGCGTCAATATTGCACTTTGGTCGTGACCTACAATTAGCGATACAATGAACTACGGCCCGTTGTGGTGTTTTCATAATTATGCAAATTTTAAGATCAGTGTTCAATTAGAAGTCTTAACAACAACTCTAGATTTGCATTCTATTTTTCTTCTTTTTGGCACTCATTGCATTTACATTAGATTAAGTTAACATTTAGGTCAAGTTGCATCCTTTACAGACACAGACCCGAGTATTTGATAAAGGCAGACGGACAACAAAGTGATCCTATACAGGTACCGATTTTCCGGTACGGAACTCTAAAAACGATTTCCTAAGCTCAAATACCTGATGACCCAGAACTCGCTGCATAAAAACCTATGTATCGAGATACACAATGGGAAAATGTGCATTTTGATCGATTAAGGTGAAAACATAAACATAATATTTTAAATTTGGCCGCAGCATAAATTTTATTGACCCCACTACTTCTAATCTGGCGGAACCTATATATCGTCAAAAATGAGAATTGCGCCAAAATTTTCATTTTGACGTTTAAGTTTAGAATATATCAGAGGGTGCCAAACTTCATTTGGCCGCAACCTCCCTGCATCCTTGATGCAATCTTCTTCTTGTAGTTCCTCTCCTATCATTCCTCAACTTTCAAAAATGGCGCCTCCTGCCAGCACTTTTTCTCTTTCCAGCAATCTTTCCCTGGATAATGAGTTGGGTTAGCTTGTATTTATGTATGTATGTACTTGTATTGACTAAAGGACGACATCGGTCCTACTCTCGACTCTGAACAAACTAATTTCAGGTTTTGCGCAATTTCATGAGTACGTTGTGTTTTGTAGATGCTTCATATTGATTTCTGCTTTACTCTATATCAGGTAAGTAACTATTTATTTTAAAAAAATAATTCAGTTTTAATACAATTATTTTCCGTTACTCTGAAATATTTAATATTTCAGAGTAACCGGATTTCGCCATTGCGAAATAACAACAGAGCAACTGGTTACAATTTTTCAAATACGCAATAACAGTACATGTCACTAAAATCGAACAAATTCATTCGACACACTCCATTCTGCCAGAAGCTTTACGGACTATCTGAAAGTAAACCTTAAAGATATATTGTTCTAGATTAAGACGTAAAACGGTAGAAAAGCAAACAGTCACCTAATACCGCGGGCGAGATCCTTGAAGGAGGATAATCACAGGCGGGACGTGTGCAAAGTGAGCCGTCTCCATAATAATCGTTTGTCAGGAGACTTGCAATAAAGCTCCAAGGCAAGGCGTTTTACTCATCACTTTATACAAATAACAACCTTACTTCAACGCATCAGAACACATTTTTCCCTAACGCAAACACTGCACTATGACTTATCGTGCTATATTAATTCGCGTTCGAAAATAACCTTTATCGCTTGAACTTAAAGTGCAAAAACATTTCAACGTGACGTAGCTTCTTTTGCTTCGATTCAGCTTTGATGGTGGCTATATACTGAACCGGTTTCCGTCAATTGTTTCTCTTGGGTATTATTATTTGAAGATTATGAAAACCACAAAGATGTTCATATTTTTATTTAGTACATTTCAACATTGTGTGATGACGAATTGTATTCGTATTACCGGCAAAACGTTCTTCAGTCTTTCCGTTCTATTCGTATTATTCGCCATCCTTTCTTGTGGCACGACACTTAAAACCAAAACAGGAAAACACATACAAGGGAGGTAGAATGTCGCGTTTAAAGCTCTAGAGCAGCCAGGCTGAGGAAATAACCCTTTCTTATAGGAGACCGCACCAAATAACGTCATATTGAGTTGTTGTCTCTATTCTTGTATTTTACACATTACAGGGAAGCTCTTGGTCTTAATATCTTCTGTTAATAAGAGACGATAAGGCCGTAGGTGGAAGCGAGCTCCCACCTGGATCGAGGAACCAACAATGCTATTAACATTATTATAATAGTAACAAGTTAAGGTAAGACGCTGTGGACTCGGCACTTGCCCTCCAATCGGGAGGTCCGGGGTTCGAGACCGCCATATACCAATGTGTTTTTCGTTTTGCGAATTTCATATGTAATTTACCTGACGCTCCTATGGTGAAGGCAAACATCGTGAGGCAACCTACATACATATGCGAAGAAATTCAGAGGTGTATGTGAAGTCGACCAATCCGCACTGAGCCAGCGTGTTGACTAAGACCTAAACAACCTATCTTAGGGTAGGCTCGGTGGGGCGTATATGAGCGGTCATGATGATGGTCATGAAAGACGGTGGTAGCTAGCCAGGCGGCCTTAGAATTCCTACCACCAATGCTGAAAAACTTCCTTCCTAGCTGAAAAACTGGACCGTCAGATCAACCGGACGGAAAAGCATATGGATATCACACGTGGCATGTAACTTCATACATTTTTGCTTCACGAAGACTACGTTAAGCGGATACAAAACTAAAAGACAATAAAGCCATTTTTTCATAAGCAAACTGAACTAAATCCATCCCAGTATGTCTACAGAGAATGATTGCTTGTATGCGCTTGTTAAATTAAGAAAATATAGGCCTAAGTCACGTGAACATTAAAAGACCGACTTGACAAAATTCCTGAAACCTCTTTTGAACGTCAACATAAATTAAGAGATTCCAAACGTAATTAAGAATTTATGACACGCCCAAGCTCAACTGCTACTCCGTTTTACGCGACGAGACTTTCTCGCTTAAAAAAACATTGAGAACTGAAGATAGCACAATAGACTGAGAAAAGTTCGTCCCAGGAGGTGTCGACCAACGCGAGATGATTAATTACGAAGGAGATTTATGACGAAGGAGCCGATCAGAAGGCCGATAAAACAATACGGATTTCACGGCGTATACACACCGACACGTAGCACCGTGTTGCTGTTGATTTTTCTCATGGAGAAATAATATTGATTGTACAAAATAGGTGGGAAAATAAGGTTTCATGCGTAAAAGACTTCCCCTTCTCACAAAAACAATATTAGTAAGGAATTATAAGTTTCACACGTGTATGTTCTGATTCAGTGGCAGTAAAAATGGGAGAGGTTGTCGCTTTATGAAAATAAATAAAAGTAATTAAAAATGAGATCAAAGTAACAAAATACCTGTTTGATTTACATAAACACAACAACTCAATTCTGTTTTCTATATTTTGTATTCACACAAAGTCGAAATGTAATTTTTTATCGCCGATAAAACACAGAAATTGAATGTTTGCAATTGTAATAGTGGTGAGAAGGAAGAGTTGTGATAAAATCTGCACTATCTTCTGTCTTTGGATAAATTCTTTAGGGCTCGAAACCATTTTCGATCAACGATGGTACGTACTAATAACATCGAATTCATTATTGCTCGTTCAATCAAAAGTTATTACGTAATAGGTATAACGAAAGGCTTGATGACTTAAAACACTCCAATTAAATGCAATAAAAATTTAATCCCATTAAAGCAAACTTTAAATCATTTCGATAACAATCGCTCTATGGAATACCCCGAGGAAGCAAAGATAAATTAAATTTGTTACAAAAGTTCATTGGACGGTTTCTAGCCACGATATTAAATTTATGCCATCAAGAGGCATCCAAAGAATGGGCATTTATCTTAGATTTTCAATCGAGAAATCCAATAGTACCTACTCGAATGTATTAGATTGAAGTATTCCCATTTCAATTAAAGTGTCGTTGATATTATGTAAAATAGATTATCATCACAACCATTGGTACAATAAAATTGTACATTAAGTTTAGTATATTTATTTAATGCGCACATACACACACATATAAACAAGAGGCCAAGTGCGAGTTGGATTCGCACACTGAGGGTTCCGTACAAAGTTATCCAAGTATATACGTTCCGTACTACGTATATATTTACGGTTTACTGATTTTTCCTTAACAAGTGTTATAAGACCTTGTTTTTGCCAAATTTCATGATTCTAGGACAACGGTACCTTTTAGGTTTTGATTCCCTGTGAAATCGCAAAATTTGCGAAAATATGCGACTTATACGGTCATATTTTTTGATCGCGTAAACTTACAAGTACGATTTTTACGGATGAATGGGACCAAAGACCCAAGTATTTATTTGCTATAAATTTCGGTTTGAAATCTCAAGGAAAAGGGTCAGACAGACAGACAACGAAGTGATCCTACAAGGATTCCGTTTTTTTTTCTTTTGAGGTACCGAACCCTAAAAATACAGTCCTAAACTCAGTCTCAGATAGACCTCTACTAGCCAACCCTTTATTTTCGAGGGGAAATGCGTGACCACAACGTACCCGCCTTTGACTAGACGCGAGCGTGTGTGGGACTCTTCCGCCAGAGGCGGGCATACCCACTATAACGCCCTGGTATTCTCCTTGCCCTTTTGGGCGCGTGTGGTAGGGTCTACAATGCAATACCACTACTCACGCGCCCGGGCTAGCCCTACATCGTCAAGGGGGGATTATCTGAGAACACCAAATCAACCCCTCCAGGACGGAGAAGCCTTACAGCGGCATGCACGGTGCCAACCATGCATGCAGGTCTCTGCGGCAGGGTCATCAGATGGGCATTACTTGCGCGCATGCCCGCCATCTCCTGCCTATCCGTTTGTGACGGAGAGGAGCAGCCTGAGACTCTTTCTCCCACTCCCTCTCCGCAGCCTCCATCTGCGGGATGACGTCTTCGCAGAAGGAGGCGACAGCCCCCCATTTCACCTCGCCGTGGAGCATGTCCACAACCATGCTCAGCAGCGAGAGGTTGCCACCCCCCAGGGCGGCAGTGACAGTGTAAAATAACATAATACGGGGTTACGAAGTGCATATCAATAAAACTTGGCATTGACCACATTACCATAGTATTATTGGTCATATTTGTGACCACCTGGTGTAAAATATTGGTCGCTGTTTGACAGCCGTCACCTCAGCCAATGGACGCACACCGTTGGACATAGTCGACTTTGCACATATTCTTTAGTATATGTCATATCACCCTAAACTGTTATACTGTGTACAATAAAGAATTAAGATGCTAAAACAAATTACCAACTGATACCTGCACTACACTATCTCAGTAGATTGGCTAAAGCTTATTAAAGAATCTAAAAGATGAATATACTTACGGGAGTGACAAAATACCTCTTCCCAGAAAACTCTCCTTATTTCATAGTCTTGATGCTTTCATTCTACGAGAATGCTTTAATTTCTCTTTAAGAAGCTGGCTCCAGACTGATTGCAACTCCATATTTATGTTCTTCATAGTCACGAGTTTAAGTGAGCACACAAGTAAACAGATATTTTACGAAGACAGTAGACACTAACTAAAGGAACATACATAGTTGCATACTACATAATAAAAATAGAAATTCGTTAGTTGCAGCAGCGACAACAACAGATTTTGGCGTTTTATGGTTTTAGATTTTTCGACGCATTTTCTTTTGTAGCCCATAAAACTTTTATCCTTACTTTATATACCATTGGAATACGAGCTACGAAATAGTCTACATCGAGGCATGTCATTGGTAACGCAAATCGAACCCTTTTAAGATCCATGATATAAAACGAATGGGAACGAAACAACATATATATTTTAGAAGATATATATGCACTTAATTTACTGCTCAATGCAAAATCTAGGTATATCAACCAATAATAATCTAGGATATCTCATTTTAGAAGCAATTAATTTAAGATTAGTGTAAATATGAAGTTTTCCTTATTCTTATTCACGGAAGTTCTCATCCATATAACGTTTAGAAATTCTATAGCCTCAGCGTACCCAAATTGTTTTGAAATTTCGTCCAACATCCATTATACGAGTAATACGCGAAAATCTGCTTTAAGTGCGTGCATTAGGAAGACGTCACAAAGCCGCCTTATTCATAAGTAGGTTCTTATGTCAAGAATATCGAAGAATAATGAACTCCTTCTTTTAACCAACTAAAAAAAAAGAGGAGGTTCTGTGTCCGACTGCATATATTTATTATGTATGTTCGTCGCTTATTTCGCCATGTGTGCCGACTGCCGATGTTTAAAATTCTTTTTGTAATCGAAAGAGTGTACTCCTGAGATGGTCCCATTGTCATCAAGTCATGATCTGGGGTGATAGGATCCCAGAAAATCAGAGAGAAACCCTTGAACTTCACAAGCACATGCAACATGTGACATGTTTTTTTTTCTGAATATATTCAGGTATTTGCATCTGGTAGTAATTTATCACGCTATTGAGAAGACGATGAAAGGTATCTGGTGGGTTAAGAATTCTTTCAGTATAATGGAAACTTACTGATGCATAGTTCTATTCTTGCAAGGGATTCAGATGAGCTGATTGTGGAAAGTATAGTAAGAAGTATAAACAACTAGATTGTTAGGAGTTGTATGTATTCTTATAATATTTTCGAATTTTAGGTGTTACTGAAATATTTTTATGATTTATGTTTTTTTTTAATTGCATTCACGCGTATTCACGTCCGAATAAAAAAACGGAACCCATATAGGATCACTCGTGTGTCCGTCTGTCTGTCAGTCACAGTCAATTATCTCCGAATGTACTTGACCGATTAAGTTTAAATTTGGTACACATATTAATTTCTGTGACCCAAACGCAGAGGTGTGACTGAATAGATGAAATCTGTATATGGAAGGTCATTTTGGGGGGAAGGGGAAAATTTAAAAAAAAGTTGAAAACTGCATCGTGTGACATATCAAATGAAAGGTATTGCTGTGAAGATCTTAAATGTATTTTTAAAATAAATAGTTTCCAAGTTATTCAAGAAAATAGACGAAAATTGACAATTGAAAATTGACTTGTCTCCGAAACTACTGAACTTAAAATTTTGAAAAAAATACAAAAATTAGTTTTCTACTTACAGATTATAGGAAAATCTATAAGAAGTCCATGATATTAAAATAACATGGTAAATCACTCAATATGGGTAACATCGTACTGAACCCTCTTCACGCGAGTTCAACTCGCACTTGGCCGGTTTTTTAAAATATTTCTATCCTTCTCGATAATATTTCAAATGTTACCTATATCTTTCATCATACACAGCACAAGATAATGATTTCCTTGAAACGGATATCGTTATTTATGTTCTGTGAGGCGATAAAATCTAAATAATATTGATGGTAATAAACAGCTACCTATATTCACAGCTAATTACAAAAAAAATATCAATTGTTAAGTAGCGATAGTTATTGTTCGTCATGTATTGCCGTTTTCTCTTTACCTCTCTACCTCAAACGCACACGATTTTTAAACGACTTCAAAACAAGGAGGAGGGAATCAGTTTTGTTGTATATTCTTTAATTTATGTTTGCTATCTCATAACACTGTCATTTATTAACTGATTTGGGAAGTACTTTTTTGTTTGGAATGGTATATACTTCCCGATTGATCCCATTGTCAAGGTCAGAATCTGGTTTGCCAAATTTTAACTCATGTTTTTCAATCATCTTCAAAATAATAAAAAAAAAACAAAAAAATAAAACCGACTTCAAAAACACCAAAAAGTGATACGTAAGTATAATAAATTTCTTTTTACATCTAAGTATATAATATATGTTACCACAACAACAAAATATTGTTAAGCTCGTATACATTACTTTTAAAATGAGTGCATTGATTTCGCCAACAAACTGGTAAGCAGTTTGGCGATACATAAAATGTTAAAACTGTATGTAATTTTTTGAATAAATAAATAAAAAAAAATGTAAAAAAACCTATTTAAAAACAAGTTTTTATTTAAATGCGCAAAAAAGAAAAAATAAACATTTACACTAAAACTTTTACTTATAACGTCATTTCACATTTGACACAATTTATATGACATAAAAGCTTGTCATATCGTTTTCACACAACGAACTTACATACTTACTTACATTGCAAGTTAAATAAAAGCTTATAAAAAAAAAAGTAAAGCTACATTAATTGTTCTTATATTGTTTAAGACTTTTAAGGAGATCATTGCTTGGCACCGACTTCAATATAAAACTGTGATGTTACTTATATGTATTCTAAAATTATTTATGACATTTTGGTGCTTTAGATTAAAAATACAACATGTTAATTAGGTATTTAAAATATAACTGATAAAACTAAATTATAAATCCAGAGAGGAAATGCAGCTAGCATTCTCGGCACCATGGCAACAGCCCACGACCTCTTCGACCCCCTTCCCCTCCCCACCATAGCTCCACTTTCATAAATTTAACTCTTAAGGCGCATAGTGGTCCCAATGACCTTGGGTCGATCGTCCCGCACTGATTACATATGAGTGAGTGAGTGAGGTTGAGGGGAATATTTAAGCAAACCTTTACGCGTAAGATGAATTATTTCAATAAAAAATTAATTAAGGCGAATAAGAAAAATCTAAAAAGACCATCCCCTAGAATATTGTTCACTTTATTTATTGAAATCGAAAGTATACGATTTAACCTAATATTTACGACGCGATTAGGTTTAAAGTTTTAAAATCGAGGCATGTTTGGGTCACATTTTAACCAAGTTTTAATTAATTTATCAAAAAATTAAAAAGACCATCCTCTAAAGAATGCGTTGAATAATAACATATCTTTTTTAAAGATTTTTTTATTCAATATTTATGAAGAGAACCGGTTTTTTCTGCAATGATTTTTTATGTTTGACCTTACTATGCGCCTTAAGTTTCCTCCTCTTTCTTCCCCCTTATTATTTAAATTAGCCTTGTTTTAGAAGTCTGTTTTATTTTTTTGTATTTTTTTATTTCTTTTTATTAAATACATATTAGAATTTGAGCCAAGGCAAACACCAGAATAACTTAAAATAAAACGGCTTTCGCTATAAACAGCTTCAGAAGAATTGTTCCCGAACCTTCCATCATCATCTCGGTAACATGACAATGATTACCAGACGCAAATACCGTATATCTTAAGAAGAAACACGAAACACGTTGGACGTGCCTATGAAATTCAAGGGTTTCCCTCGATTTTCATGGGATTTTACGGCAGTGTTTGCTTCGCACTCGACTTGGCGGGGGCACTGCCGTACCCCCAGATGGCTTGTAGTACCTCATTGAACTCATCTTTGGGTGCTGCATATGAAATATTCTCTTATCCAATGCCTCACCCTAGGGTTGTGCCAATTTGAATGTGGCTTATTTTTACACTAGGTTTCTTCATTCTCACACCCTTATCCAACTTCCTTAAATTGATTACACTGATCCAGATATATGGCCACGCTGTAATACCAATGTCATGGGTTTGGATTCATTTTCTTAACTTAAATTTTCCATAATAGCCACAGCCAATCTAATTTCAGTAACGCTGCTAGTATTTAGCTGAACATTGGTTTCAGTACAACGTTCGCATGCTACGTACCATTTTATCATGCAGCTCGTTACATACAAGACCACGTTCGTGATTTGCAACAGTTACATGCAGAATATAGAACGGTCCGTAAATGTCAAACGTCTGGTTTTATTTGCGGTGACGAACCTTAACAGATTTCCATTGCGTATGGTCGAATTCTGAACGTGCAACGTGAAATATGATATATCAAGACTAGATTTTAAGCGATGATATTTTTTTCGTACTACGGTGATGGGCTTTATTGAATACATGTGTCGCCGGTCCCCCGATTAAGGGAGTTTACAATGAGACCTCTGCCAAGATACAGAAAACTAGATTTTAAGCGAAGATATTTTTTCCGTACTGCGGTGATAGGCTTTTGTAAGTACTCGTACATATATTGGCGGTCCCCCGATTAAGGGAGTTTACAATGACACCTCTACGAAGATACGGAAAACTTGAAGAAACTCTACACCGAGGCGTCTGGATAGCCGTCGTGGTATGGTAAGCGAATAAGTGTGGGTCGTTGATGGTTTTTACCTTAATAAATAAAAACCATTTTCTATGATTAATTATTAAATGATAGACCGATTCAGTTCGTTTATTGAACGGTACATTGCATTGGAGCCAAATTTCTCTTAGGTGATCATCGTATCGTTTTCTGTGTTCTGTTTAGTGGTAATAATTGTGGCTAGAGCCATGTTCATATTACAACTATTTCATTGTACTACAGATTGCATCAAGAGCTAAGAAATATAGGCGAGTCTTATATGCCAATTGTTTCGTGAATTATAAGGCGTATCGAATGTCCTTTATTGGACGCTTTATCTGGAATTAAAAAAACAGAGCACAAAATTATTCAATTTTAACAAAATATCAAACACTAAATGACTCAGCCACCCGATGCTGTGGCTCATTAGCTATAATAGTGCGCTTGACCAATGTTATGGTAAGCTCCCTAGTGTACTCAAATTTAAATATAATACACGAAACACATTCAAGAAACGTAAGCATAAACACATCATTATGATGGAATAGACTGTAGCATGAAGAAATCAAAACACAACGCCATCTACTGGATGATTAGGTATCCAATTTAAGTTAACCAGCCCCCTCATTCACAACTGTGGGAAAACAGTCAAATCAGGGAATCTCTACACTTGTCACTTTTTATTGGAGCACATTAAAACGAGACGGGACGAGATTTTTCGAATTGAATCCGCGATCCGACAGCTGTGAATAGAAGGGTTAGTATTGTGTCCATAAATTAACGCACACCACCATTTGTTTGAAACTTATGGAACTTACGAATAATAAAAAAATATTCGAATCGAAATAATAAATATTGAGGTTAATAATTGAGATTAAAATTATCCCAAGGAATCAGTTGACTAAAAAGGAATAAGTTGGACAAAATTACATACCCTAAGCCAAATTTTATCAAAATCGATTAAGTAGTTACGGAGTTTATCCCAGACAAACGGAGATTTTTTATACCTATATCAAAAAATTACTCCATCCATGCGTTTATCAATGCAGAAGTATAAGGCATTTTTCGTAAAGTCTAATGTTAAATAATTAACCAATGGCAAAGCCTAGGGTCAAATAATTAACCAATGGCAAAGGCTTTAGAGATCGGCCTAAAATAGAATTTTGACTCGAAGGGAGCTATGAGTATAAATAAACACGAAAAATCTTTTCGTATATTTTGTGACATGTTTAGCTCTACATTTTATCTGCAAAATATATCATAGGACTGTTCCAAACAATGATGAAATGAGCTTATATATTGTAACATAACTTTTATTATTCTATTTAGCTATATTGAATGATTAATAAATTGTAAGCAAACCAATTATTATTGTTTCAGCCGTAATAAGCTCACTTTTCATTATGATATTGAAATCCGCTTTTAAAGTAATGGTTTTATTGGAACAAACTGCATGGGTGGGTAACGCATTGGTTGGACGTTATCGACCTAGCGCCTGGGTGATTAACAGTTTAACAACGTTAAAGTGTTGTGATAGCCTTTGATTGCCTGCCGGTATCCATGTTTTCAGTTTGCGTGTGACTCTACCATTTCCGTAATAGTCTTACTGTTCTAACATTTATACCTTTAGATTAAGACTATGTAATTTCTCTTTTTTACATAAATTTAAAAAACCGCATGTTTTACCTAAATTGTGTACTTTATTGAATCATTACCACAACTGAAGTTTGATTGTATTTGCATGGAGGCGCCCTTTTCTAAATAATTATATTCATGCAATTCTCCAGGCACAGCACACTCTTAAATAAGTAACCCACGACCTGACCAAATTTCACTCGCGTTCTCTCTCATGCTCACCGAAAGAGGTTACAAACTTCGATTCCTTGTGAAATCGCAAAGTATTCTGAAATGTGAGACATAAACGGTCAATCTTTTGATTACGTTCACTTAGAAGTTAATTTTTTCACGGCTAAAAGAGACTATAGATTCGAGTATTTGATATTAATTTCAATTTTATATCTCTACGCGTTCCTAAGAGTTCTTAACTAACAGACGGACAATGAAGTGATCGCATAAGTGTTCCGTTTTTCCTTTTGAGGTACGGAACCATGAAAAATCAGAAACATTTCGATCACCAAACTACCACTTTTGTTTCTTTCTCAATGTTTCAAAAGGACAAAGAAATACAGGCAATGAATAATGTTTCCAGCGCGGTTTAGTTCACAGCGGTCGAATAAGAGCTCTCGCTTCTCTCCGTGGCACAGAATTATGTTAAAATGATACAAGGTTTCTGAAAGCCTCCGACTATTATTCGGATGGCTGCATTAGGCGAGTAATCGAGTGAGAACGGCCATTCTGCGGGTCTAATTCTCTCCCTGCCATCAATAAACATAGTTTACTGCGCTCAACAAGTGCCATTGTTACTGTTACGCTAAAGAACAATGGTGCATTTGTTTATACGAATTTAGCAGCGGTACATCAGATGCTGGAAGCAGTGCTGTCTACTCTTTTGTTGTGGCAAACAATGAAAAATATATTACAAAATTATGCAATAAGCTACAAACGCAACACGGAAGGTAGATAAAGTGTCTGCATTTGCGTGTTATCTGTGACTGCGGCTTTAAAGCAAGACAAAGACAAAGATCGTTTAGAGTGTAACGAAGTGATTTTTGTGGGTAATCGGATTTTCCCAAGGAAGTTTAATGAACCATTAATCTCTTCTACATTCCAATTTAACAGAATAAATTTATTGAAGGATGTGCACGTAGTAGGCTTAAAAGTTTTTATATTAGGTCGTTTAAAAATAAATGGCGGTTTCTAACTTTACATTTTTAATGTGTTTATTTTAAGTACAACAAAACTTTATTTGCCAAACCGATGAGAAGCGTCGATGGCGTAGTGCGTAAGGCCGTCACCTTCCAATCGGGAGGTAGCGGTTCGATCCCCGCCGCGTACCAATGTAATTTCAAATTTTGAATTCATATGTATGTTTTTTCGACGCTTTTACGGTGAAGGAAAACATCGTGAGGAAACCTGCACACACCTGTGAAGAAAGAATTTCTTTACAGACTGTGTGTGAAGTCGACCAACCCGCACTTGGCCAGCGTGGTTGATTCATCATCATCATCATCACAGCCCATATACGTCCCCACCGAGGGGCTCGAGCCTACCCTATGTTAGGGTGATTAGGCCTTAGTCAACCACGCTGGCCCAGTGCGGATTGGTCGACTTCACATACATCATTGAATTTCTTCGCAGATGTATGCAGGTTGCCTCACGATGTTTTCCTTCACCGTAGGAGCGTCAGACAAATGTACATATGAAATTCGAAACGAAAAACACATTGGTACATGGCGGGTCTCGAACCCCGACCCCCCGATTGGAAGGCAAGTGCCGAGTCCACTGCGCCACCGACGCTCCGTGGCAGACGCAGCGTGGTTGATTAAGGCCTAATTGCCCTAGTTTAGGGTAAGCTCGAGGCCCTCAGTGGGGACGTATATGAGCTGTTAATGATGACCGATGAGATACAAGCTTGTTTATGCCAATCTTGTAAAATGCCAGAGTTCTGGAAACGATGAAATCATTGAAGGCATTTTTGGCGTCGTCTTGGTTTCTAAAACATTTATTCTATAAAAAGTTGTCCAAATATTTAAAGTAGTGGGTGAAGGTCTGGCGAGTATGGTGGGTATGGCAAGATTTCGTGACCCAACTGGTTAATTTTTCATTGTTGTAAAGCAAAATTGGTCCTTTTCCTTTGACTAATGCTGGATAAAGCTGTCGAAGTTTCGTCCATTGCAGTAGGTGTATATTGGGCATTCTAAAACAGTTTTCATCAAAACACCGCAAACGAACGCAGTGAGATTTGAGCTACGCTTCGCTGCGCTCTAGCTCCGCAAATCTCACTGCGTTCGTTTACGGTGATTTGATGAAAACAGTTTGAGATTGCCCAATATACATTATATAGGGTTAAATGGAAAAGAAGATTTTTTATTTCATTTCATTTCATAATGTTTCTATTGTGTTGTGTTGTTTGACTTTTGATTGATTGCGATTGATTGAAACAGTATACTTTTGATTGATTGCGATTTACTAGACACATTTTCAAGGTTTTCTATCTCAGAATATTAAGGCATTCAACTAGGTAGCAGTGCAATAACAACAGAAATTAAACAGGTTGAGGTTTCGTAGCTTCAGGACTCAACTCTCGGATAAGTACCGTTCTACACTCTGCCTGCCATACAGTTTCAAAGCATTCCCACGAAATTCATTTATCAGCAATAAATTTATTGCACATTATTCATATATCCAGTTACGAGTGCTTACTCAAATAACAAGGCTTCTTTCACACGTTAATACTTTTATTTGTTTATTAAATTACTTCAATTAAATATATTCTTTATTATAAAACAAAGTATAAAATTGTTGATTTTTACAAAATATTTAAAAGGGCGGGCTAATCCCTGAAAGATGTGTTCCAGTCATCACACGAATAAAAAATAGAAAATAAATATTCCAATAATTTAAAAAATGAAAATATAAAAAATATTAAGAACATTTTAACTACCTACCTTGGCTGACTAAGGTCTTAACATCCTAATTAAATAGGGTAGTGCGGTGGGAACGTGTATGAGATGCTGCCGATGAATACCACCTATGTATTATTACAATAATTTTCATAAACTTCTATGGTTCTGTCCTCATGTCGTATCAATATCGTTATGCTATAAATACATTCGGTTCGCCTAATAGAACGATATACCTATTGTTTATCTGTTTTAAATAGTAGTATCGAAAAATGAAAATTAGAAATCGCATCCGTTATTATAAAGAAGACTTTTTAATTTGGAGATAATATTCGTTAGTAATTGTAAATATGTATGTACATGTATAATTTAAATAAATATAATAAACCCGAAATGAAAAAAAATTTGGAGCATGCAGCCTTACACGAGATTTCTGCATCAGCAGAATTAAACGGTTACCAACTATTTTGCTGTATATGCACAGTATTGTATTGCAAGTTTGTGGAAATAAACGACAAACAATTAATTTGCTGATTATTTCCGCGTCATATTGCACATTGGTAGAATTATGGGTAAATATCAAATTTTGCTAAATATCATGAAAGTCAGAGGTGCAAAACGTTATTAAGTTTTATATTTCGAGTATGGAACCGACTTTTTGAAAGTAAACTACCAAACTATAATCTTCTCTTAGATGTTGTGATGCTGAATAACGATCTACTACTACCTCGAAAATAAAAATCCAATACACGTAATTGCGTCAGTTCGTCGTTTTGTTTCTTTCTTGCTACGTAAGTACTTTTTTTTTATATAGCTGACGAAGTTCAGTCGATGATCGGACCGTTTTTGGATCATACGCAACTGCGGATCAAAAATTTTGTTGCAGACCTGAGAACTGCTCCACTCACACGTCCCGGGTACCATAGTACCCAGAGCGCTTCGCGTCTCCTTTGCCTAAAACGCGCGGTGTGATAAAAAAATCACGAAAAAAAAAATATTTTCTCTAAATAAAGTGTCAGTTCTTTAGTGTTTGAAAAACGAACACTGATTATGGAAGTGGAAGTGAATGCATTAGGATTCTCGATAACGTATAGACATCATATCCGTGAATGCATATTTGTTTTCTTATAAATATTTTGTGTGGATATGATTTGGACGGAAATTAATAATTTTATGATTATATATATAATAGTTTATAATATTACTTACTTATTTAACAATATAAAAATTAATGAGCATTCTTTTTTAGATTAGTCATGTTAAATAAAAATGATTATAAAGATAAGGTATAGGTTGAGAACCTCAGTAAAATTATTACTTGCATTGCACTTTTCTTATATAAAATCCGGAAAAACTGTAGTCACAGTACACTCCAGTGCTATCTCTGACCACTAACAGTGCTTCAGTACCTCCTCATCAAAAAATCTCAAGACCAAGACAGCTGAAAAATGTTCGTAAGTTTTTATACTTTATTGCTATACTTTATATCTATTCTTTAATTGTCTATAAGTGGTTGATCATCTTCATGCTTCAACAAATTGAGCCGTTGGACCAGGCTGTATATGACGTGACCTCTCCAAGTGCTGTCTTCACGAGGGACCATCAAGCCCAGCAGTGGCATGCTGATTGACTGATGATGATGATGATATTTTTTTTATCTTATGAAGTGAAGATGTGAATCTTCAACTCGTTTTCTTGTAACCACTCTTAATACTAATATGACATTTACTATTTTCAGGTCGGATAGCAAGCAAAACAAAAGGTCAGCCAAGAAGAGCTGTGAATCTGACCTTTTCTTTGATACCGACGACGGAGACATCAGGTACTTTTATTGCTATATTTACATATATCTAAATTTCAAGTGTTTAATGTGTACAATAATCGTGTATCCTTTTTCTATCTCCCTAGTCCAAAGAAGAGAAGCAAGGCGATAAAGTGCCTATCGAAGGCGAAGAGTGCAGAAGTGAAGAATACATCGTCGTCCAATACTTCTGAGTGGTTGTTCGACTCAGAGTCGGACAGCGAGGTTTCGCGGCCGCCAAACCTGCCAAACAAGACCACCAGTATCCTAACACGCCGAGTACCTGGTGGTGTAACGCGTCGGACTGCACAGCTCGACGGCGACTTGCTAGTGGAGCTACGCCTCTACAACCAGAAGGAGGTATCTAATCTCAGCGGCCTTGACCGGTGCGAGCGCGCTATCGTTTGGGTACGCTTGCAAGGCGAAGCAGAATCTCCAGAATTTTACGCATTAAAAAATTTTGTAAAATTAGCTAAGGCAAAGTTTACCACAGAGAGGATATTTTATAAAGATAAAGTTAAAAAATAGGTTCTCTTTTGTTTCTCTCTGCGTAAATTATGTTTTAGCTGGTTTACTTATTGTTTATCGTTAGCAAACTCAAAGATTAGGTACTTACATACTTAAGCCTTTATTACTTTAACTTTGAGAATTTGTACTGTCCAAATCATAATGTCGAGGTCTACTTTCTGTTCAGTTTGTGACGTATCCGTAAATAACAAAGTTTTCTCTGCACATTTGAAAAGTATTTTACATAAGAACAACAGTTCGGTCGTTGATAGTGAGGGGGTTGAAAAAGTTCATAGCGCTTTTCGTAATCGTATAGCATCGTACCGTGTTCGATATCAAGATGAGGGTCATGATAGTGCGCGTGTTCGCCTGCCCGCCGAGTTTTTATGGCACTTGCGCTCTCGCGTACGCCTATTGCTCATAGCGAAAATTCAAGCTCACACTAATGTTAAAGCTAATTTTGAACTTTTCTGTGAATTCTTTCTGCTTAGTAAGTATGATTCGATTTCAATCAAGTCATTTGCAACGGAAAACTTCATCTTGCATCAAAACTTCAATTTTGAAGATATGTTTTCAAAAATTATTCACTTAATTTGTAAAAAAATTGAAGAATTTGAAGAAAGAGATAGTGGGTGGGCCTATTTACAAAGCCTATATCTAGAAGTAAATATAAACAAATATAACCCGTTAAGAGGCTCCAGTTTTATAGAATTACCAAAGTCCATAAAATGTAAACGAGCATGTATCAACATTCAAAATTCTGATAATTATTGTTTTTTATGGTGTGTCATGGCAGCACTATTTCCTATAAACAGAAACGCACATCGAACGTCAGCTTACCCACACTTTAAAAATGTACTCAATATCAAAAATATGATTTTTCCAGTTGGGTTTGCGGACATCAAAGTTTTTGAAAAGAATAATCCTCGCATAAGTATTAATATTTACGGCATTCAAAAGAATGGTAACATTGTTGGACCTTTATACAAAAGCGAGATTCGCAAAGATCATCACATTAATATGCTTTTCCTGGAAAACAGAAAACGCACCCATTACTGTCTTATTAAAGATTTATCTAAATTACTTCGTCTTCAATTAACTAAACATCATTCTAAAATATATTTATGCGAGGATTGTATGATATTCTTTGATAGTAATGATAAACTGAAAGCTCATGTTTGTGGTGGTGTATCGACAATATTACCCGGTGATGGAACACGAATTCAATTTAATCATTACGAGCGAATGCATGACATGCCCTTCGTCTTATACGCAGATTTTGAATCATTATTAAAACCAACTGAACTCGATTCTGGATCAGGCTGTACAAAGATATTGCAAAAACACGTACCATCAGCATTTGCTTATTACGTTGTGTGTTCTTATGATAAGTCGCGTAATAAATATGTATCTTATCGAGGTCCAGCCTGTGTAGAAAAGTTTTTAGAAAGTCTATTATTGGATATAACCGATATTTATAACGTTTTGCAGTCGCCAGTGGCTATTTGTTTAACAAATGAAGACAAAGCGAACTTTGCTCGGGCTACAAATTGTTTTCTTTGTGATAAAATATTGTTTGACGATAAAGTTAAAGATCATTGCCATCTTACAGGACGGTATCGTGGTGCAGCTCATTCTTATTGCAATATTAGATATTGTTTGCCTAAGTTTGTTCCTATATTTTTTCATAATTTAGCGGGTTATGACAGTCATCTTTTTATACGACAGTTGGAAAAACTATCAGGAAAAATACAAGTAATAGCAAAAAATAAGGAAAACTACATATCTTTTACAAATTTTTTTCAAATTAATGATAAAGATATCATACCTGTTCGATTTGTTGATTCTTTTAAATTTTTAGGCACAAGTCTAGAGAAACTTGTCGCAAACTTAAAAAATGACGACTTTAAACATCTGCGGCGTTATTTTCCTTCTCGTGAGCATTTTGCTTTAATAAAACGAAAAAGAGTGTATCCATATGAATACATGACTACTTGGAGTTCATACGAAGAAAAAGTACTTCCGCCTCAGGAGTTCTTTTTCAGCAAATTACGCAATAGTAATATATCTAAAGTAGATTATGATCATGCAAAAAAAGTCTGGCAAACGTTTGAATTATCGAATCTCGGTGAATACACAGACTTGTATCTTAAGTCAGATGTTCTTTTATTAGCTGACGTTTTTGAAAGTTTTCGCCAGACATGTAAGATGAATTATAAATTAGATCCAGCCTTTTATGTTACAGCACCGAGTCTCAGTTTTGATGCCATGCTATTAAAAACAGATGTTAAATTAGAATTAATACACGACCTGGAAATAATAAGAATGATTCAAAAAGGTATTCGCGGTGGAATATGTTTATGTTCGACAAGGTATTCAAAAGCCAATAACAAGTATTTAAAAACTTATGATCCAAGAAAAAGTAATAACTTTCTAATTTATATCGATTGTAATAATCTCTATGGATATGCAATGTGTGCTTATTTGCCTCATTCCAATTTTAAGTTATTGAATGACTTGGAAATCGCTGGAATAGATTTTATAAATGTGCCAACTAACGGAGACACTGGTTATATACTAGAAGTAGATTTAGAATACCCCGAACATTTGCATAATGATCATAACGATTTTCCATTCTGTGCTCAAAAATTTACTCCGCCAGGTTCTAAAACTTCAAAATTGATTCCAAATTTATACGATAAATATTTCTATGTCATACATTTTGCTCATCTGCAAACATGTATAAAACATGGTTTGTTGTTAAAAAAAATACATAGAGTTATTCAATTTAATCAGAGTCCTTATTTAAAGCAGTATATTGACATGAATACTGAATTACGAAAAAAAGCTAAATCTACATTTGAACAAGATTTCTTCAAACTTCTTAACAACAGTATATTTGGCAAGACGTTAGAAGACACAGAAAAGAGGGTTAATGTGAAATTAGTCAATAAGTGGAATGATGATAGTAACAAAACAAAGAAAAGTTTCTGTGCAGAGCAAATGATAGCTCGACCAAATTTTCACAGTGTTACAATTTTCACTGAAAACTTGGTAGCCATTCAAATGAAGCCTGAAACAATCACTTTGGATAAACCTATATACATTGGTTTTTCCGTTTTGGTAATATCTAAGAGTCACATGTTTGATTTTCATTATTCTATTATGAAGCCTTTTTATAAGGAAAAGTTAAAACTTTGTTATACGGATACTGATAGTTTTTTGTATTCAATAGAAAGTAAAGATTTTTATGCTGATTTAAAATCAAATTTTCTTCCCTATTTCGACACTAGTAATTATTCTGTAAATAACGTATACGACATTCCTAGTTGGAACAAAAAGGTGCCAGGTCTCTTTAAAGATGAGCTAGGAGGAAGTTTGATTTCGAAGTTTGTAGGATTAAGGTCCAAGTTATACTGTATTAAAACGGCAGAAGATGAATTAAAAAAAGCAAAAGGCATACAGAAGCAAGTATTAAAAGATGTACAATATAAAGATTATTACAAGGTATTAAATGAAAATACATTTTTGAAGAAAAAAAATATCATATTTAAATCTCTTAAGCACGAAATATTTACTCAAGAACAGAACAAAATAGCTTTGTCAGGTAATGACGATAAACGTATCATATTAAAAAACAAAATTTCTACTTTATCATGGGGTCACTGGGATAGTTTAGTTTAATATCATTAGTTTTTCTTTAGAAGCACCGTATTGTATAGTTTATTATTATTTTAATGGTAATCATGAATCAAATTGTAAGTTGAGAAATATGTTACCCCATCATCTATTTATTTATTTATTATATGGCTTAAGTAATGAATAAGTTAATAGAATAAAAACATACATGAAATTGTATAGTATGTACCGACACGGCACTTTATATTGTAAAGTTATTTAATTTTAATATTGTTATCCATCAGTTATTTGTTTAATAGTATTATACATTGTTTTTTAATGGTAAATAGGTAAATTAATTACCTAGTTTTAATCAAATACTTAATGTTGTATTGTAACGATGAAAATATATAACGTTATAAACCAGCTACCATGTTTTTTTTTTATTTCATAATCCATAAAATATAAAACTATTAATAAAATAGCACACGCAATGAACAATTCGAAACTGGTTGGGACATGTTATTGCTGATTTAGGTATTCCAACTTATAGTTCATTAGTAATTTGTCCAATTGCGATTCCGTGCGAATGCTTTGTTGTTATGTCAGCATTATATTTACACTATAAATAGCTATTAAAGTCGAATGTTTTTAAAATTTGTTTCACACATAATTAATCAAGTGACAACTACGGTCACCCAAATACATCATGGTAAGTCGTATAAATTATTTTTCTTCAAACTCTTTTCTTGTGTAGTGGTTAGATCACTAGTTAATGTTTATTTGTATATTTGATTTAGTTGGAAGATAATGTTGTTGTTAAAACCTTATGGTTGTGATGCTGTTATCGTGATTCTCATATTCTATCGGTTCCGTATAAGATAGTCAGCCTCCTTGTGGATCCTAGATATACTCTTCTACCTCCGCCACTATATCAATCATTTCTTCGATGTGAAATTATTTTTGTTGCATAATAAATTAAATTTCAGAATACCCAAGAAATCTCGCAGTCGCTACTCATAAGCAAGGAGGCAACAGAAGATTATCCTCCTTGCTTTGAGCAAAATGCGCAAGATATGTTGGAGGGCTTCTCTGAAGAATTTCCACATTGGAATGCTAAAGATTCACCGCTGCATGCCAAGGTGGTTAAAAGTCTTTTTAATAAAAAGAAGCCCATGAAGAGGAGAAGCAAGTTACTGCAGAATACGAAGGGGAACGAACCTTCTTATTTAATTAAAACAATACCTACTAAAGGGCGGCGATTAATTAAATTAGAAATATTAGATCTGGAATCAACCAGCAATGATCCATTAATAAAAACACAATATGTGGTAACCGAGCATATTGATCCAATAATGGATCAAGCAGAAAATATTATAACTAATATCTCTATGAAAATATGTGGTTACAGTTATAGTTTTTAAATAACTATTGCTGACCTAAAACATTTGTAGATGTATATTAAAATTCTCTAATGTGCTAGATGCGTACCTACTATCTTTAGTTACGTGTACACTCACGGAGATACATTATTTCAACAACATTATTCTTCTGAAAAATTATAGTAATGCTTATAAATTTTACTAACTAAGACTTATGTTATTTTAAATAGTTATGTTAGTTTAAGTCTTGTATTGTTTTCAATAAATATTATTTAAAAATAAAAAGACTTGTATGAAAATGTTTGTTTTTATTTTAACACCTCTATAATGTAATCAAATATTTTGAAAAACATTCATTCAGAATTACCTCTATAAATAAATCTAAGATAAAATTTATTAGAATTCAAATACATAGTTTAAAATAATGGTAATAAAATTAAAAATATAGTTTTATTTATTAAAGAACGCAGTGTATTACTTTGTTAAAGTAGGGATGCAAGTAATTAAACAATGTTTATTTTTAAGCATCGATTCCTTACTCATATCATTTTTTATTGCACGATTCGAGAGGGGTGAGAGCTCTTTCTTCTCTCTCCATTCTTCTCGATGCTTTAACATTGTGTGTTCTAGACACGTCCAATAACTTAATATAATGAGTGGTAACAGTATCCAAATTCTTCTACTCCTTGCTATTGTTACCGCCGTCGAATGCTTAGTCTATATGGTGGAGTGAGTGCACTTACAAGTAAATATACTGCTAGTTCTCTTATTATTACGAACGCAAAGTGTTATATCCATTTTGTTAAAAGCCACGAATCAAAACGGACAAGTTGCTATGAAGTTCCTCAAACAAAAGGAAACGTTAAAATTAGATTATAATATCTGTCCTGCATCATTATGTGAAGCAAAGCGACATGGCAACTTATTGCCGAGCACTATACGATGTATTGTTTGTGGACCATCAAATTGCGGCAAGACAAACTTAGTAATAGGTTTGTTATTACATGAGAATGGTGCACGTTTTCGTAACTTATATGTATATTCTAAATCATTATACCAACCAAAATATGTGTTCTTAGAAAAAGTATTAGATTTAGTTGCAGACATATCTTATAGTAAATATAACCATAATAATGATATCATAAGCCCACACGAAGCTTTGCCAAACTCCATTATAATATTCGACGACGTAGCTTGTGAAAACCAAAATAGCATTCGGGATTATTTTGCTATGGGTCGACATAAGAATATTGATTGTTTTTACATTAACCAAACATACAGTAAAGTACCTAAACAACTTATAAGGGACAATTCTAACCTCATTATTTTATTTAAACAAGACGATGTAAATTTAAAACACGTTTACGATGAGCATGTAGGTTCAGATATGTCGTGGTCTCAGTTCCGTGAAATGTGCTCAACTATTTGGAATAAACCATTTAATTATGTTGTGATCAATAAAGACTGCGAAAGAAATAAAGGATGTTATAGGATGGCATTCGATACTTTTGTAGTAGTAGATTAATATACATAAGTTATTGTTTCATCACTACACAATCACTATTACTCTGGATTTTGCATTGAACGGAATCCTTGTCAAAATGGAAAAGCAACTTAAAAAACAAATTGTAAAAGCTGCAGCTGCTGTAAAAGGAAAGGTTGAAATGATAAAGGATATGAAAAATACAAATGATGCCACTCTGGAATCCATATTCAAACCTATAACCGATCCACTGAAACAAATAGCCATTAAGAACAATGAAATTTCTCATGAAGATGAGGATGAGTTTGAACATTATACAATAAAAAAAAATAAACATAATGACAGCGAGGCAACAAATTTTTCTGATGACGATTTTAATGAAGAAGAGGAACAACAGTTCTATAAAAAATTTAATTCCGAAAAAACCCTTGTCGTATCACCTTCTGACAACAATAATATGAGTGATGCTTCCTTTAAGTCCTTTCAATCATCACCAAATGTTTCACTTAATAGTTTATCGTGGTGTGCTTCACCCGACGCAAATATCCCTTTTGGAATAAAAAATGAACGAGGAAAACTTATGCTCGGCCAAACACGTGTTTTCGACGACGGAAAAATTATAAAAATTGGAAATCGAAGTTTAAACAAAACTCTTGGATTAAAAGAATTACTATTTGAAAAGACACCAAATTTGGATGTTATCACAGATGAAGATTTGCAAAATTATAAAGAGCTTCTAATAGAAACGAATGCACATAGGCGTAATTGTGATCCACGCAAGCCAATTAATAGTAACAAAGGGTTTAAGTACATGCATATTATTAAACCACTGTTTAAGTTCTCTAGAAATAAGTATGACAGCACAGAAAGTCTTACGGTAGGAAAAGGAATAAATCTTTTAAAAAGTGTAAAGAAAGATATAGATTACGTTTATTGGGATGATCCAAATGAATTAGTAGATCGATTGAAATTACTGTTTGCATCTCGTGATGCTGGCAATACCGGCTTAGATAATGAAATTATTGCGATTATAGAAGAGCTGTACGAAGCAGGCATCATTAAAAACACCAAATATAAGGAACCTAATTTTAAAAAAACTGATCAGTAGTTATACAGCAAACACCGCATAGATACGGAAATGAATGTAGATAAATTTGGTCATCACGTTCATAAACGTTTACGATTAGAGGAATATATTGGAAATCTCAACGATACATTAGTGAAGTCAGAAACAGGTGAATATGATTTAAAATCATCAAGATTAAAAGGGCTTATATCGCCAGGCAATGATGACGAAGCCGCCAATAAAGCTTACGTGGATGAAAAGACACACGAACTAAGAACTAATATTTTAAGTGATGTAAATATTCGTTTAAATGATTTTGAAAGTTCAATACTTAATAAGCTAGCCACCTTGTTTTACACAAGGACAGAAATTGATCACATGCTTCAAGAGAAACCAGATAATAATGAGCAAACAAGACATAGTGAATGAGCTTCACAAAGCAGCAAGAAGGAATTTTTCCCGGCGATGTACGATCATAAAAGGAATAGATGATTTATGGCAAGCCGACCTCATAGATTTGCAAAAATATTCACAGTTTAATAAAGGGTATAAATATATTCTTATCGTAATTGACACTTTATCAAAATATGTATGGAACAGACCTTTAAAATCAAAAGCGAAAAATTATGTTACAGATGTAATGCAAAGTATTTTAACTACATCATTACGAAAACCTAAAAATTTACAAACTGATTTAGGCACAGAATTCTACAATGATAATTTTAAACAATTAATGAAAAAGTATAATATTAATCATTATTCAACATATTCTATTAAAAAAGCATCTATAGTAGAAAGAGTTATAAGAACAATTAAATCTCACCTTTACAAACTATTTAGTTTGAACGGAAATTACCAATGGTATAAAAATATTTTAAAGGACGTTGTAGAACACTACAATAACACTTTGCATAGAATAACAAAATTTAAGCCTGTGGAAGTTAACAAAGTAAATGAGCTTATAGTCAAAGGTTATATTATGAATTCTCAAAAGAATAAAACAAGTCGGGGATATACATTTCGTGTTGGTGATTATGTTCGCATAAGTAGATATAAAGCAGATTTTTACAAAGGCTATACGCCAAACTGGTCCACCGAAATATTTCGTATAGTAAAAGTTAATCACACTAACCCAACAACTTATCAAATAGAGGACAGACGCAATCAAAGAATCCTCGGCTCATTTTATGCATACGAGTTACAAAAAACTAAGTTTCCAGACCTATACCTCATTGAAAAGGTTATAAAAAGAAAAGGAAACAAATTGTTTGTAAAATGGTTAGGATTAAGTAATAGCGAAAATAGTTGGGTTGATAAGAATAAATTGGTTTTATGATATAAAATAGCTCAAGATATCTTTATTGATTCACTTTTTGTTTATCAATGAAGAAAGGAAGTGGTATCATAAACAGCTTAATAAATAAGATTCCGTTTGAGTTACATTTACCGGGCTACCAATATTGCGGACCCGGCACAAAGCTTCAGAAACGATTACTTAAGGGTCAGCGAGGAATTAATAAATTGGATAACGCTTGTATGCACCACGATATTGCTTACATAAACAACGACGCTAACGTAAGGCACAAAGCTGATCTAGATCTATTAAATATGGCTCAAAGAAGATTGAAATCAAAAGAAGCTGGAAAGAAAGAAAAAATTGCTTCATGGATAGTAAAAAATGCTATGAAGGCCAAATTAAGAGCTGGTGCAGGTGCTCGGTCGTTTATGACAGCTGTGAAAAAACTCAAATCTAAATTAAAAAAAATAAAATCTAAAGACACAAATTCTACTATTAAATATGCGGTCGCCGCTGCAAAAAAACTATTTAGAAATAAAAATAAAATGAGTCTACCTCGTTGTATTCCTATTCCAAAATGTGGAGGACTGTTACCGTTAATTCCTATTTTCGCGGGATTATCAGCTTTAGGTTCACTGGCTGGTGGAGCAGCTGGCATAGCAAAAGCGGTTAATGATTCAAAAGCAGCTCAAAAAGCTCTTCAAGAATCGGAACGACATAATAAGATGATGGAGGCGGTTGCTCTCGGAAAAGGATTATATATTAGACCTTATAAAAAGGGTGCAGGTCTATATTTGAAACCCTCAAAAAACTAATAAAGCGGCTACCTAGGCGGGCATTAACTAATTGGGATATATTAGAACATGCTAGTGATATTCCATTTTTTCGTGGTGTTTTCATGAGGGATACGTTGCCCTCAAAACCTAGGAAGATAGAATGCGGTATTATAAATTTAGATACTTCAAATAACATTGGAACACATTGGGTAGCCTACGTGAAAGAAAATAAGTATGCTGAATATTTTGATAGTTTTGGTAATCTGAAACCTCCGTTAGAACTACTTGATTACTTAAGAAATGTTTCTTTAAATTATAACTATGAGCAATATCAAACATTTGACTCTGTTAATTGCGGCCACCTTTGTATAAAATTTTTAAAGGAGTATTGGAAAACACATTTATATAAAGCTTGAAATAAAATTCTTTATCAGTAGTAAAATGTCTTTCACTGTGTCTATAACTGGAAAAGGATCCTCTCTGATAACAAACTACTCACCTACTTTGGAATTAAGTGGATACTATGAGTGTGGATTGTTGTATTTTTCAACATTTAATTCTATACCCAACATAGATAAAAGAAATAATAAATTCTACTATGACGATAACGAAGTAATCGAAATACCTGAAGGAGCTTATGAACTTCAAGATATCTGTGATTATTTAAAGACATACATTAGAAATGCAATGTTAAAATTAACTTGTAATAATAATACTTTAAAAACTACAATTTTTTGTACTAAAGATGTTCATTTCAACAAAAGTGACTCACTTGGAAGGATTTTAGGTTTTGGTGGAGAAACAATAAAGGCATTAAAAAGGACCGAATCTCTGTATCCTGTCAGTATATTGCCAACAACCATTGTGCGCATCGAATGCGACGTAGTTAGTGGGTCATTCGTGAACGGATCTGCAAGTCATATTATTCACGAGTTTGTTCCTAACGTACCACCTGGTTATCGGATCATTGAAGTGCCGAAAAATCTAATATATTTTCCTGTAAATAAAAGTTCTATAAGTGCAATAACTATACAATTATTAGACGCCGAGAATAAACAAATCAATTTACGAGACGAAGAAGTACAACTGTATCTACATTTTCGTAAAAATGATAAATTTCAATAAAAATCATGACACAGCTTGCATTCAAGTTAGTACTAGAAGATCACCTCATAAAAGCACACCGCTTCACATAAAAAAGAAGCTCACCAAAAACAATAAGGAATTTTTGAAGTTGATTGGCTTGTTAAAATGAATATTTTAAATATATCTCAATCAACATCATACGACAATAGTATTGAAAGTTTCGAATATCATTCTTATAAACCGTACGTAACAAGTTTCAACAAGAATGATGAAATAAGAATACCTATTAATCAACAAGATCTATGTCTGTTACCCTCACTCAGCACTTTGTATATTGAGGGTAAAGCCAATGTTTATAATAGTTCGACTAAAGAAAAAATATCAAATGTGTATTTTATCAACAATCCAATACTATATTTATTTCAAGATATTCGATATGAGTTAAACGGAATAGAAATAGACAAAATAAAAAATGCTGGCATAACTACAACAATAAAATCGTACCTCTCGTTAAATGATAATGAATCTAAATGCTCACGTGTATGGGGATGGTCAACTTCTGGTACAAACAATCTTAACGGAGGAATTTTTTCGGCTTCTGTGCCGTTGAAGAAAATTTTAGGTTTTGCAGAAGATTATGAAAAAGTTATAATTAACTCCAAACATGAATTGGTGCTATTAAGAAGCAATACGAATCTCAATGCTTTGAAATTAAATGTCGGAGAGGTGGTCGAAGATATAACTATTAGCAAAGTTGTTTGGCGAGTTCCGCACGTTAAAGTATCAGATCGTGAAAGAATCAATTTGTTGAAACATCTAGAAAAGGACAGGCCTATTACACTAGCATTTCGAAATTGGGATTTGTATGAATATCCATTATTACCGAAGACACGTAAACACACTTGGTCTATCAAAACTTCGTCACAGATAGAGAAACCAAGATTCGTTATTATAGCCTTGCAAACCAATCGCAAACACAATGCGGAAATGTCAATGGCAGAGTTCGATCACTGCAATGTACGAGATGTAAAAGTATATTTAAATTCATCGTATTACCCTTATGAAGGATTGAATGTCAGTTTCTCAGAGGATAAATTTAATTTATTATACGAACAATATGCAAGATTCCAACAGTCTTATCATGGACGGCGACCAGAGCCGTTGATGAGCTTGAAGGAATTCAGAGACGTTGCCCCATTATTTGTTATTGATTGTTCTCACCAACAAGAAACGATAAAGGGATCAATCGATGTCAGAGTGGAGATTGAAACAGACCAAGAAATCCCGGATCAGACAGCAGCATATTGCTTGATTTTAAATGACTGCATTTTTGAGTACAAACCTCTGAGCAATATTGTGAAGAAAATATCTTAACTAAATAAAGTGCAATCAAAAGGTATTTGAAAGAACAAACTTCAACTTTATGTTAAACAGTGGAATACAACGAAACAATGAGTGCTGATAAGAGTTCGATACTTTTTGTTGATGTTCAAGGATTCAAAGACTGCAAAAATAATTTTATTATTAAGGAATTTGCGTTAGCCACAAAAGAGTTTACGCAAGTCTTTTTAATAAAACCTCCATATTCGTATCTAAAATTATCTGCCGAAGAAAAAAGAGCAGTCAATTGGATTGAACGCAACAGAGGAATATACTGGAGTCAAGGCAATATAGATTTCAGAGAATTTAAGAGATTAATTATTCCAATTTTAAAGGACCAAACCATAATAATGAAAGGTGTTGAAAAGCAAAAATGGATTAAAGATTTGTGTTCTGACTGCTTTTTGATAAATGTTGAAGGCAAAGGTTGTCCTAATTTTGCAACATTGCGCAATAGTTATGCTAAAGGTGGAGCTAACTTCAATTGTATAACTCATAAAAAAGAGTGCGCTCTAAGGAATGTTTTATTCATAAAAAAGTGGTACTTAAGCACATGTAATTTATGACTTCAGTAGATTGTACTTGAATGAAAATTTGTATTTAAAGTATTGTTCTAGTTTAGCTATGATGATATTTGTTACTTGCTTTATAATAAAAAAATATTTTTAACAAAAATTTCTGCGTTTTATTAATGAAAACAAATATGGTGATTCAATATACTCGCATAACTCTTTATTTATCAAAAATTACAATTTAATGGTATGAATAATTTAACCCTGTATAATGTATATTGGGCAATCTCAAACTGTTTTCATCAAATCACCGTAAACGAACGCAGTGAGATTTGCGGAGCGTAGCGGAGCTAGAGCGCAGCGAAGCGTAGCTCAAATCTCACTCCGTTTGTTTGCGGTGTTTTGATGAAAACTGTTTTAGAATGCCCAATATACACCTACTCATTGCATTCGAAGAAATGCATTTCGTCCATTTGGTGATAGTATATCTTTGCCGTAATCCGCTGTTAATGTTGCTTTGAGGACCAGTTTAAACTCGTACAAGAAGATGATACGCAGTTGCTTATTTTCCACGTTAAGTCATAAAATTAATAATCACGATGTTTACAGAAAAATAATATATAAATGATAACAGCTGACCACGGAGAAATTCGAGCATTACTATTTTCGCTTAATACTATACTGTAACATAAATTTCCCTACAGGAAATTTCTAATCAGGTTCCTACTGCCATCTAGTGACATTTCCATGTATTAGTTACCTTTTTTTTATCTAAATTCAGAAAACATTGAACGCGCCTTGGGTTATAATAGTTTTATGTATATCGTGTCTTTGATTATTTTCAAATTTAGTTCAGGAACTTTTAATTCAATAAATATCGATAGTTTACTTGGTTTTTTTATCTATGTTTATTAGTCTATGTTATGTTTACGCTCGAGGAAGAGCGAGTGGCAACACTGCATTATAGTCTGTGCAGTGAGAGCCTGTGGCGGCCGGCCGCATGTAACATGTCAGTCGAGTCGAATACAGAATGACATTGAAATAGGTTAGACCACCGGGCGGTGAGTTTTCGTTTCGATAAATATATAACAAATAGTATTGCGCGGCGCACCAAGTGATTGTTGGTGCGAGGGTCCGCCAAGTTTTAGTGTCGGAGAATAGTGTAAATGCACCAAAGTTTTTATCGGTGAGTTCGGGTATTGGTGGCCTAATAGGCAAGTGTACCATCCGGTTCGGTCAGACAGCAGCCCTTCAGGAGCCGCGACTTCCTTCGAGCTAGCTCAGGAAGTCCACCGGCTACATACGGAGACCGAACGGATCCAAGGTAAGTAATACCAATTTTCTAGGAGCTGATAGTCGGTAATTAAATTCAGCATCATTATTCGGTGAAACGCCGACGTGGTGGAGTCTACTTTGGGCACCACCAGTTATCTCGGAATAGTTAGTCTGTGGACTGGCCGAGCCAAGACAGCCATATTTTCTGTTTTGACGTTGACGGTCGAACGCTTGTGCCTGTTGGCTAGATAGCCTGAATTATTTTATTAAAACAAATCTGTAAGTATCACACCGTGAAATGGTTAATTCTTCATTTTGATTCTTTTAATTGATTGTCTCGTATTCAGCGCAGCGTTTTAACCAGGTATTCCTTTTCAGCAAGCATTGATAGGCGAACACCTAATCTTCCACACAGTTGGATTTACTCAATTTAATATAAGGGCCTCTAACCCATTTTACGTAAGTTATGTTCATGATTATATTATTCCTATGACGCCTTTTCGATATTTCAATCCTTGCGTTCTAAATTTTCAGCCGTTCGTTCATATGATTTTGGAGCACGCACGACATAGTGTAGCGTCATTAAAATAGACACCAGCCAGCAATCTACCAGCATAGCCAGGCAGACCCACTTTCCTCCGACAGGTACGTTACAGTTTTCTGAGATCGATTCCTGTGGTAGTGTTTTAAATTTGTTCTTAGATTTCATAATTTTAATTGTAAGGTTATCCTACATGATTGCCAGCCATTCGGTGAACATTGACCTTTCAAATTAACTTGAACCACATTACCATAATATTCCTAATATTTTCATCAGTTACCCCTACTTACTTGTATTGCAATTTTTTATAGTGATTGCTCATACATATTCGTGTAATACTTCAGGAGGAATTCCCTTACCTAGTGATTATTGCATACCCCGGAGTCAGACTCAACTACTGAACCCGGTTGCCCCGACTTCTCTTCTACCACCAGTGTCCGGTAGCCCGGAGCCTGTGGTGTCTTCGGAGCGGGATCTCCCCGATTATCACAGCTGAGTCCACTCCATACAAATAAGTTAATTATAAAACATTATTCTACCGTCCTTAGGTAAAGGCTTTTAGCGAGTAAATTACAGAGTGCGTTATCGATCAAATCGTGCAAAGAACCTGTACCATATACTAGTTCAATAATATTAGTGATATAAATCCTCACCACTGATTGGCAGCCGTAGGCTGCAATCAGTGCGCCCACTGATATTGTGTTCCCTTGGATAAGATAAAGTAATCCTTTTGTCGGCTTTGCCGGATTAAACCACATATTTTGACATTTCACTCGTTTTATTAATCACTTTATATTAATCAACCTTAATTAAAGCAACTCAAAAAAATAAGTATTACAATACGTAGAGTTCGTAAGCTGTAGTCACACTTTAATTTGAATAAATTAAAAAGGTTCAAAAAATGCACTATAAATAGCACAAATGCACGAGAACAATGTCTTTGTTAAGTTTTTTGACAGTCCAAATTTTTTGCTTAAGTGAAGTGAGCAGCGTGCAAAGTCCGAGTTAACAGTTCTAATAGCAATTAAATCAAATCATAATACTTACTAGCTTTGTAAATTGGTAAGCCTTAAAGCGTAGCGGAGTTAAAAGATAGAGAGACAGTAAATGTGGTTATAAGCTAATGCTGTTCTCATTTGTAGTTATAGTTCATGTAGAAGTAAAAGTCAAGAACTTTACTGAAACAGGCAGAGGTCGCGACACAAAGTGCAAAACCTTACTGCCTTTTGCATTTTCTTAGAAAACAGTGCCGCAAGCACGAACCACTATAGTTATGGTTATTGTAATCATATTGTTTGTATGAAAACTATAGCAGCACGTCTACGGTCGTTTAAGAAACTAATTGGTATCATAGTGGTAATGTTATAGCTAATGAGAGTTGTAGTGCTTTTTCCTGCTGAATTGTTGAAATATTGGGAAATCTTAGTTGAAAGAAAAAAAAACAAACTTATTCCTTTAGTCCGATACAAAATGAAAAGCTTTATTCTGGTAGGTACATGGTTGTAATTCACTTATGCATAATGTTACTGAAGTTAACAAAATCCCTCCATGCAAAGCACTTAACTAAATGTTTAATTAATACAAGCCAAGGGCAGGATGGTTCAGGTTTGTTTGATCAATCTCGGCAGGTAAAAATCAGGTACAAATTGGGTACAAAACTACAAAATGAGGGGCAATAAAGTACACGAACAAATAGTTATAGGTTTCATTTTTTTTAAATTAGTAGCTTTCCCCGGAGCGGTTGTTAGTAGAGCGTACCTTCTATGCTAAATCTTGCAATCACGGGTCAGAGCTATGATATTCCAGTTTCTTAACTTATTCTCTGTTTCTAATATTATTTGTGTAATTCCACAGAATTCCTCCTTGATATTAGGTTATTAGGTAGGTTAGTTGCAGCGGAGCCCTACGGCCTCCTGGAACTGCCCTGGAGATTCATAGCACAGTGTTATGTTAAAAATATAATTAAATATGCCTATAATCTTAGGGTCAGTGGGTCTAACACTGAGTTCTGAAGGAATCCCAGTCAATACATTTGAATTTCATGTAATAAATCATGTAAACATAATTTTCAATGAATTGTCAAAGTTTCTTATTGGGTAGTTAATAAAAAGGACATATGGAGGGGAGAGCACCTATTTTGTGTATAATTGCTGCTATTAATAAAAAGAAAACAGCTTAATTTGTGAGTTATTTGCCAAAGAAGGATGTGAAACTTAATATTGTGAAAATTTAGAATTTAACATGAAATTCGCAAGTGTTACTCAATATATGCCTTAATCCCACTAAGATGCCGTTTACTATCAAGGTTTTTTAATGAAATAGGGGATGAAAAAGGCGAATTTTGGGAATGTAATATGTTTGATTTAATAATCAATTTACCCACAAATAAAAATAAAATTAACAAAATCTGCTTTAAATCATGAAATATAATAAGTTAATTAGATACCTTAGCGTGGGCGGAGTATTATCTATTGATATAATTTATTTATTCAACTAATTCACCGAATCGCGCGCCGGCGATTATAAATATGATTGAGCTTTTACTCTTCAAGCTGAAAACAAAAATAACTCACTTTGTTAAATTCAGGGTGGCTTTTCGAATTAAATTCACACGGAAAACGGGAGAAATACCTATGGATTTTCTTCGCATATCGAAATAAATATATAAAAACTTTATGATCTTCAAATCAATAACAAATTACTTCGATCGATGTCTCACAGACTAGTCATAACCTAGACGATAGACTAAACCAACGCTCCACTTGCGCGCAGATTTGCGTTTATGTGGAAGCGACGGAGCCGAGGTCCGTTTGCTGAATGTTAAGCGCCGTATTGGCGACGGAACCTCTCCTAAAACCAAATTCATTTCATAACACTCGTAAGACTCTTAACTTGCTTCAAGATGTGTCAAGTCAACATACGGATCTTTCGAAATTCTACAATATGCAATAAGTATTTCCAGCTAAAGTTATAAGTTTGGTTGAAAAACAAAACGTAATGAAAAATTAACCATAAACAAATTGTGAATGCTTTCCAAATTCTATTCGACGAAACTATAATTATATGATCTATAAGTTTAAGTGTATTTTATTAAAATATGTCTATAGAAATGATCAAAACAAACGGTCTAAATGTCAAATTCCGAATTTTGAGAAAATCAACCCACCTAAATGGAAGCACGGGATTTTGGGCGAAAAAAAACTATCTTTGTAAATAAGGCCAGGATAAACGCGAGATTTATTTTGTTTATGCAAAAAGTGAATAATGACCAAAGATAATTGCAAATGTCACTGACGTGACGTGAAACGACGTTGACGTTGACACTTGACATTGAAATTGTGAAATTAATTGACAAAGTTATTGTAATTATGATTTTAGTTGTGAAATTTGTGTTAAAACTACAGTGAAACCAAAGTGTTTTTGCAAAATTAGTGTTTTATGAAATTTTAAGAAAAAACGGTGTTACTGTAATAACGGCATCTACCGGTGGTTGTTGACATTACTTGCTATACACTGCTAGTGTCAAGATATACTTATTTAACAACGCCATCTCGGCGTCAGTCCTGACACTACAGTTTTTTTTTTATTACTTTCTTATATTTGATGGGCATAGGATATAATGCTTTTTGCCTATTTATCACAGCCATATAGGTGCTAGCAGAAGAGGTTTCGCTAGATTTTGCCACCTTATTGGTGAATATTTTTTTTTACAACCATGTAGGTGCTAGCAGCAGTAGTTTCGCGCTAGATTTTGTCACCTTATTGGTGAATGTGGTTTTTTTTATTACAATCTTTAACATACCATATTAATGGATTTACGTAGATTTAAGGTACATGAATGTTAAATATTCTTTATTTACACACGTTTATATTTAAAGTTTTATTTTTTATCTTATACAAATAAATAAACTTATAAAAAAAAAATAACGTTAGGCGTAATTGGGTACAGAGTTTATCACGAATGAATAGTTTTTAAGTACCTAATTGATTCTAATTATGATAATTTTGTTTGGTTGGTTAGGAGGTTTTGAGGCTGACGAGGCGTCAGACGAATTCCCTACGTGAATTCTATCGTGGTTGGGGGGATACTGTAACACTGTTTTTTCTTAAAATTTCATAAAACACTGATTTTGCAGAAGCACTTTGGTTTCACTGTAGTTTTGGCACAAATTTCACAACTAAAATCATAATTACAATGACTTTGTCAATTAATTTCACAATATCAATGTCAAGTGTCAACGTCAGCGTCGTTTCGCGTCGCGTCGGTGACATTTGCAGTTGTCTTTGGTCATTATTCACTTTTTGCATAAACAAAATAAATCTCGCGTTTATCCTGGCCTTATTTACAAAGATAGTTTTTTTTCGCCCGGAATCCCGTGCTTCCATTTGGGTGGGTTGATTTTCTCAAGGTTCGGAATTTGACATTTGGACCGTTTGTTTTGATCATTTCTATAGACATATTTTAATAAAATACACTTGAACTTATGGATCGTATAATTATGGTTTCGTCGAGTGGAATTTGGAGGGCATTCACAGTTTGTTTAGGGTTGATTTTTCATTACGTTTTGTTTTTCAACTAAACATAACTTTAGCTGGAAATACTTATTGCATAGGTATTGTAGAATTTCGAAAGATCCGTATGTTGACTTGACACATCTTGAAGCAAGTTGGGAGTCTTACGAGTGTTATGAAATGAATTTGGTTTTAGGAGAGGTTCCGTCGCCAATACGGCGCTTAACATTCAGCAAACGGACCTCGGCTCCGTCGCTTCCACATAAACGCAAATCTGCGCGCAAGTGGAGCGTTGGTTTAGTCTATCGTCTAGGTTATGACTAGTCTGTGAGACATCGATCGAAGTAATTTGTTATTGATTTGAAGATCATAAAGTTTTTATATATTTATTTCGTAGGTATTTCTCTCGTTTTCCGTGTGAATTTAATTCGAAAAGCCACCCTGAATTTAACAAAGTGAGTTATTTTTGTTTTCAGCTTGAAGAGTAAAAGCTCAATCATATTTATAATCGCCGGCGCGCGATTCGGTGAATTAGTTGAATAAATAAATTATATCAATAGATAATACTCCGCCCACACTAAGGTATCTAATTAACTTATTATATTTCATGATTTAAAACAGATTTTGTTAATTTTATTTTTATTTGTGGGTAAATTGATTGTTAGATCAAACATATTACATTTCCCCACAAATAAAAATAAAATTAACAAAATCTGTTTTAAATCATGAAATATAATAAGTTAATTAGATACCTTAGTGTGGGCGGAGTATTATCTATTGATATAATTTATTTATTCAACTAATTCACCGAATCGCGCGCCGGCGATTATAAATATGATTGAGCTTTTACTCTTCAAGCTGAAAACAAAAATAACTCACTTTGTTAAATTCAGGGTGGCTTTTCGAATTAAATTCACACGGAAAACGAGAGAAATACCTACGAAATAAATATATAAAAACTTTATGATCTTCAAATCAATAACAAATTACTTCGATCGATGTCTCACAGACTAGTCATAACCTAGACGATAGACTAAACCAACGCTCCACTTGCGCGCAGATTTGCGTTTATGTGGAAGCGACGGAGCCGAGGTCCGTTTGCTGAATGTTAAGCGCCGTATTGGCGACGGAACCTCTCAAATGAGGGGCAATAAAGTACACGAACAAATAGTTATAGGTTTCCTTTTTTTTAAAAGAAATTAGTAGCCTTCCCCGGAGCGGTTGTTAGTGGGTCATACCTTCAATGCCAAGTTTCTGCGATCACGGGTCAGAGATATAATATTCCAATTTCTTAACTTATTCTCTGTTTCTAATATTATTTGTGTAATTCCACAGAATTCCTCCTTGATATTAGGTTATTAGGTAGGTTAGTTGCAGCGGAGCCCTACGGCCTCCGGGAACTGCCCTGGAGATTCATAGCACAGTGTTATGTTAAAAATATAATTAAATATGCCTATGATCTCGAGGTCAGTGGGTAGTGGGTGCCGTTATTATTTATTTCGTAGGTATTTCTCTCGTTTTCCGTGTGAATTTAATTCGAAAAGCCACCCTGAATTTAACAAAGTGAGTTATTTTTGTTTTCAGCTTGAAGAGTAAAAGCTCAATCATATTTATAATCGCCGGCGCGCGATTCGGTGAATTAGTTGAATAAATAAATTATATCAATAGATAATACTCCGCCCACACTAAGGTATCTAATTAACTTATTATATTTCATGATTTAAAACAGATTTTGTTAATTTTATTTTTATTTGTGGGTAAATTGATTGTTAGATCAAACATATTACATTTCCAAAATTCGCCTTTTTCATCCCCTATTTCATTAAGAAACCTTGATGGTAGGCGGCATCTTAGTGGGATTAAGGCATATATTGAGTAACACTTGCGAATTTCATGTTAAATTCTAAATTTTCACAATATTAAGTTTCACATCCTTCTTTGGCAAAGAACTCACAAATTAAGCTGTTTTCTTTTTATTAATAGCAATAATTATACACAAAATAGGTGCTCTCCCCTCCATAGGTCCTTTTTATTAACTAACCAATAAGACAATTTGTCGATTTATTAAAGATTATGTTTTGGAATTCATTTGCTATGTTTATTACATGGGGTTCAAATGTATTGACTGGGATTCCTTCAGAACTCAGTGTTAGACCCACTGACCTCGAGATCATAGGCATATTTAATTATATTTTTAACATAACACTGTGCTATGAATCTCCAGGGCAGTTCCCGGAGGCCGTAGGGCTCCGCTGCAACTAACCTACCTAATAACCTAATATCAAGGAGGAATTCTGTGGAATTACACAAATAATATTAGAAACAGAGAATAAGTTAAGAAATTGGAATATTATATCTCTGACCCGTGATCGCAGAAACTTGGCATTGAAGGTATGACCCACTAACAACCGCTCCGGGGAAGGCTACTAATTTCTTTTAAAAAAAAGGAAACCTATAACTAATAACGGCAACGGTTCTGTGACCGCCGCGGGTGCGGCGGTCACAGAATACCCACCCCGCCATTCTTCCTGGCGTCTCGTAGAACCCGAGTGTAGGATAACGCGCCATATAACATCTGGCGGCGTTTTTGCATGTGTCTGTTCCTGTCGTTTTTTATTGATTTGCCTTGATACTTAAGTTTCCATATACCTAACATCTTCAAAATTGATATTACCATTACATAAGTACATAAAGATCTAAAACACAAATATTATACGTGTCTTAGTTCATACCATTATAAATATATTACTTATTACTACCATTATATAAAATGGATATTACTTCTTTAGTATCTGATACCAGAATTAAAGAACAAGTATGTACTTATTATAACTGTTATGTGGTTAGATAGATGCATTGAGCACAAGATCACAAATATAAACGTGTCTTGTTCATTATTTTTATATGTATTCTACTCTAATCAACAAAATTAATTTTGAATTCCTCACAGGAGCGGTTTGCAACTCTAGAAATAAGCCTTTGCTATATTCTTATAATGGAGAAAGTTACATCTAGCTGGAAACGTAGGAAAATCAATATCGACGATCAGGGGCAACGACACATGCAACTCATTTTTTTTATTATTCCCTTTTTATTGTTTTTTTTACTTATTATTTGACGATTGGAGTCAAAATGTCTGTAATAACGACATCTACCGGTGGTTGTTGACATTACTTGCTATACACTGTTAGTGTCAAGATATACTTATTTAACAACGCCATCTCGGCGTCAGTCCTGACACTACAGTTTTTTTTTATTACTTTCTTATATTTGATGGGCATAGGATATAATGCTTTTTGCCTATTTATCACAGCCATATAGGTGCTAGCAGAAGTGGTTTCGCTAGATTTTGCCACCTTATTGGTGAATATTTTTTTTACAACCATGTAGGTGCTAGCAGCAGTAGTTTCGCGCTAGATTTTGTCACCTTATTGGTGAATGTGGTTTTTTTTATTACAATCTTTAACATACCATATTAATGGATTTACGTAGATTTAAGGTACATGCATGTTAAATATTCTTTATTTACACACGTTTATATTTAAAGCTTTATTTTTTATCTTATACAAATAAATAAACTTATATATAAAAAAAAAATAACGTTAGGCGTAATTGGGTACAGAGTTTATCACGAATGAATAGTTTTTAATTGATTCTAATTATGATAATTTTGTTTGGTTGGTTAGGAGGTTTTGAGGCTGACGAGGCGTCAGACGAATTCCCTACGTGAATTCTATCGTGGTTGGGGGGATACTGTAACACCGTTTTTTCTTAAAATTTCATAAAACACTAATTTTGCAAAAACACTTTGGTTTCACTGTAGTTTTAACACAAATTTCACAACTAAAATCATAATTACAATAACTTTGTCAATTAATTTCACAATTTCAATGTCAAGTGTCAACGTCAACGTCGTTTCACGTCACGTCAGTGACATTTGCAATTATCTTTGGTCATTATTCACTTTTTGCATAAACAAAATAAATCTCGCGTTTATCCTGGCCTTATTTACAAAGATAGTTTTTTTTCGCCCAAAATCCCGTGCTTCCATTTAGGTGGGTTGATTTTCTCAAAATTCGGAATTTGACATTTAGACCGTTTGTTTTGATCATTTCTATAGACATATTTTAATAAAATACACTTAAACTTATAGATCATATAATTATAGTTTCGTCGAATAGAATTTGGAAAGCATTCACAATTTGTTTATGGTTAATTTTTCATTACGTTTTGTTTTTCAACCAAACTTATAACTTTAGCTGGAAATACTTATTGCATATTGTAGAATTTCGAAAGATCCGTATGTTGACTTGACACATCTTGAAGCAAGTTAAGAGTCTTACGAGTGTTATGAAATGAATTTGGTTTTAGGAGAGGTTCCGTCGCCAATACGGCGCTTAACATTCAGCAAACGGACCTCGGCTCCGTCGCTTCCACATAAACGCAAATCTGCGCGCAAGTGGAGCGTTGGTTTAGTCTATCGTCTAGGTTATGACTAGTCTGTGAGACATCGATCGAAGTAATTTGTTATTGATTTGAAGATCATAAAGTTTTTATATATTTATTTCGATATGCGAAGAAAATCCATAGGTATTTCTCCCGTTTTCCGTGTGAATTTAATTCGAAAAGCCACCCTGAATTTAACAAAGTGAGTTATTTTTGTTTTCAGCTTGAAGAGTAAAAGCTCAATCATATTTATAATCGCCGGCGCGCGATTCGGTGAATTAGTTGAATAAATAAATTATATCAATAGATAATACTCCGCCCACGCTAAGGTATCTAATTAACTTATTATATTTCATGATTTAAAGCAGATTTTGTTAATTTTATTTTTATTTGTGGGTAAATTGATTATTAAATCAAACATATTACATTCCCAAAATTCGCCTTTTTCATCCCCTATTTCATTAAAAAACCTTGATAGTAAACGGCATCTTAGTGGGATTAAGGCATATATTGAGTAACACTTGCGAATTTCATGTTAAATTCTAAATTTTCACAATATTAAGTTTCACATCCTTCTTTGGCAAATAACTCACAAATTAAGCTGTTTTCTTTTTATTAATAGCAGCAATTATACACAAAATAGGTGCTCTCCCCTCCATATGTCCTTTTTATTAACTACCCAATAAGAAACTTTGACAATTCATTGAAAATTATGTTTACATGATTTATTACATGAAATTCAAATGTATTGACTGGGATTCCTTCAGAACTCAGTGTTAGACCCACTGACCCTAAGATTATAGGCATATTTAATTATATTTTTAACATAACACTGTGCTATGAATCTCCAGGGCAGTTCCAGGAGGCCGTAGGGCTCCGCTGCAACTAACCTACCTAATAACCTAATATCAAGGAGGAATTCTGTGGAATTACACAAATAATATTAGAAACAGAGAATAAGTTAAGAAACTGGAATATCATAGCTCTGACCCGTGATTGCAAGATTTAGCATAGAAGGTACGCTCTACTAACAACCGCTCCGGGGAAAGCTACTAATTTAAAAAAAATGAAACCTATAACTATTTGTTCGTGTACTTTATTGCCCCTCATTTTGTAGTTTTGTACCCAATTTGTACCTGATTTTTACCTGCCGAGATTGATCAAACATGGTAGTTCCATGCACTTCCGCTAGGCTCCACAACATCATCCTTCAGCATTTGGTCTAGGTGTTTATTTAATTCTGCCAGTTTTGCGGGTGAGACTACATAATACCGTTGTTTAATAGGTGGATGGTCACCGGTATCAATTTTATGACTCACTAAGTGTGTCCTACCTAGGCCTTTCTTTTCTGCGGAAATGTCATCAAATTGCTTTATGACGTCATTGACCAGCCTACGCTCAAGCTTAGATAAAGTTTCAAAATCGTGTAAAGCACGGCTGCCTGACATAACTGTGTACACCTGATTATTATTTTTATATAAATGTCCGCTATCTTCTAACAATGATAAAATATCTGGCGCAATATTAAATTCCTTCCAGAAATTTAAGCCAAATAACAACTCTGTAGCAACTCCAGGGACGACGTAAAATTTAATAACACGAGTTTTATTCTCTATCGATACTGGTAAAAATAAATACCCAGTTACTCGTGAAGTAGAACCATTTGCAGTTTTTATAAAGTCTAAGTCCTCAGACTTATGTAAAGTAGCGAAATCTTTAAAATATTTGTATGCTTGCCCTCCCACAATGGAGATCTGTGATCCTGAATCCAGTAATCCTCTGAATTCCAAGCCAAAAATATTAATCTTCAGATAAGCTCTGGTATCATTATAGGTGGCGTTAGTAGTAGCGTGAACCGATGTAACCTTACCTTTATGCATATGTATGTTACTAGCTTTATTTACATTATTATAGAATTTATTGTATTTCTGCCTTGATTGTTCAGAATTACAATGTTTATTATAAAAATATACTGTTTTATGCCATCGGTTCACTGCTTGGCGTTTTTTGGAATCTCTGCGGTTGAAGGTTTTGAAGAAGTGCACTTTGGACAATTATTTGCATTGAAGCCCTTTTCTCCACAACGATAACAAATAAGTACCCAAGGCGCCTTGCAATACCTCAAGCTGTGGCCATTTTTCCGACAGCGGACACAAAAAAGATTATTTTGTGTATTATTCACTGGCTGTATTGAAGAGACTTTTGGTGACGTCTTGCTAGTGCTGCTACTACTATTACTACTTTTATAACACAAATCGGGAGCCAGAGAAGATGTGGTGACCCTAGGAGGTTCACTGAAATGCACCGATCGCTCCTTTGCACCTTCTAACAACCTACATTTTTTCTTTAGATCAGTCCAAGATTCCACTGGGGCTAGGGCAAGCTGAGTAGTATAAAATGGTCTAATATTAAACATGACTATGTTCAATTTATCATCATCAGAGATTGGTTTTGATAATCGAGTAAAATAATTTTGCATTATACTGAGATAATTCACAATGCTTTCATCGGGGCCCTGAGTACGACTCCTAATTTCCTGCATCAAGCGATGGTCATAATCAGATGGAAGATATTCCTCGAGAAGCAAGGTCTTCAGCTCAGACCAATTGTGAACGTCTGACTTTACTCCTCGATACCAGCACAGCGCTTCATCAGTAAAAAGTTCCGCCGCAGAACAGAAAAGCTTTGAATCTGAAAGGCCACGAGACAAGCATAATTCCTCGAGGCGTTGTAAGAAAGCTTTAATGCATGTCTTGCCATTGAAGCGTATATTCAGTTTATGCACGGAGCAATCATTAGCTGTATTGTGTGTAGTTGCAGTGGAGTGCTCAATAGGTTGTTCAGGTGCCAAGCTACTTTTAAAATTATGACAAATATTATCTATTTTTACAAGAATGCTATCTAATTTATTATTCAGAGAAGTAATTAAAGAAGTAAGATTATCATCATACTCCGATGAAGACAAGCGACCAATTCTGTGGAATAAGTGGTGTGCAAGAGTTTGAATTCTATTTATCATCTTAAGTGATGACAGCTTACTTGAAGTACTTGTGATGAGTTTCTCAAGATCATCTAATTTCTTTTGAATTACTTTTAATTCAATATTGACATCAAGATCACAAGTCAGTATTTCATCAGAAGGCAGATCTTTATTGAGAGTACGGATCTGTGCTCTCAGAGCCATCACCGTGTCAGCTGGTTTCGAACCCCTGATTTTCACCTCATATTCTAGTTCATCTTTGTTAAGTAAATTAAAACTAATTGGTCTTTGTTCCATTTTTGTAAAAATATACTACGCTCTATTCTATATGATAAGTTAATTTTACAATATTATTTATGTTATATACTCAAACTATGAACAAAAAATCTTAAAATATATTCACCTTTGCAAATGTAACTAAAATTTGTTTTTTATTTATACCTATCTGAACCAAACCTGCATAGAATTCTTATTTATCTTATAACTAGTGAGACCGGCAGACGTTCTCCTGTCCGATTCCAGCGCCACCTACTGGGTCCAGTTGTACTTTTAAACCTTCCCTGGACCTATTCAAATACACATAACATTTCGTAAGAATCGGTCGAGCCGTTTTTGAGTTTTAGCTTAACTAACACACAACGTTAAAAAAAAGAAAATTATTAAAGATACATACCGAGATGGATCAACACTATCTGAGCATTTGACCAGAATAATGGGCCATATAATGCCACAAAACCTGCTGTATATTCGGGCGCCAAATTGTAGTGCTTTTTCCTGCTGAATTGTTGAAATATTGGGAAATCTTAGTTGAAAGAAAAAAAAACAAACTTATTCCTTTAGTCCGATACAAAATGAAAAGCTTTATTCTGGTAGGTACATGGTTGTAATTCACTTATGCATAATGTTACTGAAGTTAACAAAATCCCTCCATGCAAAGCACTTAACTAAATGTTTAATTAATACAAGCCAAGGGCAGGATGGTTCAGGTTTGTTTGATCAATCTCGGCAGGTAAAAATCAGGTACAAATTGGGTACAAAACTACAAAATGAGGGGCAATAAAGTACACGAACAAATAGTTATAGGTTTCATTTTTTTTAAATTAGTAGCTTTCCCCGGAGCGGTTGTTAGTAGAGCGTACCTTCTATGCTAAATCTTGCAATCACGGGTCAGAGCTATGATATTCCAGTTTCTTAACTTATTCTCTGTTTCTAATATTATTTGTGTAATTCCACAGAATTCCTCCTTGATATTAGGTTATTAGGTAGGTTAGTTGCAGCGGAGCCCTACGGCCTCCTGGAACTGCCCTGGAGATTCATAGCACAGTGTTATGTTAAAAATATAATTAAATATGCCTATAATCTTAGGGTCAGTGGGTCTAACACTGAGTTCTGAAGGAATCCCAGTCAATACATTTGAATTTCATGTAATAAATCATGTAAACATAATTTTCAATGAATTGTCAAAGTTTCTTATTGGGTAGTTAATAAAAAGGACATATGGAGGGGAGAGCACCTATTTTGTGTATAATTGCTGCTATTAATAAAAAGAAAACAGCTTAATTTGTGAGTTATTTGCCAAAGAAGGATGTGAAACTTAATATTGTGAAAATTTAGAATTTAACATGAAATTCGCAAGTGTTACTCAATATATGCCTTAATCCCACTAAGATGCCGTTTACTATCAAGGTTTTTTAATGAAATAGGGGATGAAAAAGGCGAATTTTGGGAATGTAATATGTTTGATTTAATAATCAATTTACCCACAAATAAAAATAAAATTAACAAAATCTGCTTTAAATCATGAAATATAATAAGTTAATTAGATACCTTAGCGTGGGCGGAGTATTATCTATTGATATAATTTATTTATTCAACTAATTCACCGAATCGCGCGCCGGCGATTATAAATATGATTGAGCTTTTACTCTTCAAGCTGAAAACAAAAATAACTCACTTTGTTAAATTCAGGGTGGCTTTTCGAATTAAATTCACACGGAAAACGGGAGAAATACCTATGGATTTTCTTCGCATATCGAAATAAATATATAAAAACTTTATGATCTTCAAATCAATAACAAATTACTTCGATCGATGTCTCACAGACTAGTCATAACCTAGACGATAGACTAAACCAACGCTCCACTTGCGCGCAGATTTGCGTTTATGTGGAAGCGACGGAGCCGAGGTCCGTTTGCTGAATGTTAAGCGCCGTATTGGCGACGGAACCTCTCCTAAAACCAAATTCATTTCATAACACTCGTAAGACTCTTAACTTGCTTCAAGATGTGTCAAGTCAACATACGGATCTTTCGAAATTCTACAATATGCAATAAGTATTTCCAGCTAAAGTTATAAGTTTGGTTGAAAAACAAAACGTAATGAAAAATTAACCATAAACAAATTGTGAATGCTTTCCAAATTCTATTCGACGAAACTATAATTATATGATCTATAAGTTTAAGTGTATTTTATTAAAATATGTCTATAGAAATGATCAAAACAAACGGTCTAAATGTCAAATTCCGAATTTTGAGAAAATCAACCCACCTAAATGGAAGCACGGGATTTTGGGCGAAAAAAAACTATCTTTGTAAATAAGGCCAGGATAAACGCGAGATTTATTTTGTTTATGCAAAAAGTGAATAATGACCAAAGATAATTGCAAATGTCACTGACGTGACGTGAAACGACGTTGACGTTGACACTTGACATTGAAATTGTGAAATTAATTGACAAAGTTATTGTAATTATGATTTTAGTTGTGAAATTTGTGTTAAAACTACAGTGAAACCAAAGTGTTTTTGCAAAATTAGTGTTTTATGAAATTTTAAGAAAAAACGGTGTTACAGAGTTACGGCCGGTTGCACCAAATTTGACGTTTCACGATTTCATAAAAGTAACAGTAAAAGTCAATATAAATACGAGTACGTAAGAGTTGCACCTTAATGTCTTACCTCTAGTTTAAATTGTAGTTTTATTTTATCTTTACGTTTAAAAAGTTAAATGTACGGCGCGAATCATATATTTAATAGTGAAACGACCCATTAAGTTGTCACTTTTTACGAAATCGTAAATTGTAAAACTTGGTGCAACCGACTGTTTAAATATGAATCGTCAGCACGAACTCACTTTTGACATGTTTATTCGAACTCCGCCGATGCCATACCTACTCTGGAACACCATGGTTTGTATACCAGGTCAAATTTCCCTTCGGAACTTCTCCGCTCCCTATATGTAGATCACCAGGTTGTAACTAGAATCGAGTTTTTCCATTCAGGGGTTTGATTCCCCATTAAAAAGTTTTCTAGCGCGGTTTGGTTGCGTTTTGTTGGGAATGTATGGTCTGTGTTATCTACTCGCTCGCATGTTTTGTATTTTTTTATTATTATTTGATGTTTATATTTAATTTAAGAGTGTCGGTGTCGCTGAGGCCTCGGCATTGGAATAATCATAATCCGAATTATTGCTAAAAGTGGCCACTTTGAGCAATAATTCGGATTATGATTATTCATATACATTTAATATATTAATATGCCTGAATAGCTCAAAAAATCTAAAATATCTGTATTGAGTTCTTGACTGATCTATTTTTTTGTAGAAACGTCTTTAATTTATCATCATTAATAAAAAACAACCCAATCATGTATATCATAGTATCATCATCATGTCTATGATTTACATGAAAATTTTGAGTTGAATGACATTACGGGTAAACACAATTTAATAATTAGTTTTAGATAACGCATTAATAATTTATTGGTTATTATGAAACCCCGTGTATAAATACATCAATAAAAATGAATCACCAAATGCGCAAAACTCGAGAACGAGTGGACCGATTCGGCTAATTTTTTTTTTCATATTTTCCTTATGGCTCCAGGAAGGTTCTTATATAAAGATTAAACACGAATATTGCGTGGAAAACAGTACAAACAACACTTTCCTTTTCCCATACAAATCACAGAGTAGGTAAATAACTTTTGACAGAACGAAATCTGTCCGAACAGCTAGTTTATTTTTTTTTGCGGTTTACTTTGTCGCACGTTGTATAAGTAGTAGTAATATAGAAATTGACAGTAGGTTATGTATTGAAAATAGCAACATTAGTTATCAATTATCACAATTAAAACACAATTTATCAATTTCATTTCATTACACTTATTACTAGGTAACTGTCATTAAAAAACAAGAAGATTACGTCTCTTCCTATTAAAATATTTCAAACATCGACGGGCGGGCACAGAAACAAAATTAAATAAAATAAGATTGATTAGTCTGAATTCTTAATGCTTAAATTGTTAAGTTCATTGTTTCTGAAATGTCTCGAGAATTTGCGGATTGAAGGTTTGGAACCTTTGGAATCAAACCAATAATTGGAATATCCGACGAAACATTGCTTATTTATTTACGAAAGAAGGAACTTGGGGAAAATTGGCCAACCTACTGACAATTCAGTGTTTTTCACAAAATAATAGTTTTAAATCTTGCTTTGTTTGTTTGACAAGAGAGCAAAGTTTTTCCATGCTGCGAGCTGAGTTTAAATCGCGACCTAGAATTGAATAACGAGCGTAGGGAGTATATTAATTACGCTGACTACTAAGTACAGTGAGTGATTTAATTACACGATACATAAAAGTATTACGAAACATAAGTTCAGTTTTAGTACATAAAGAGCACATTATGAATGTCAAAAAGTAACATAAAATATACAAATTAAATATCATCGTCACAGCTTAAATACGTCCCTACCGAGGGGCACGAGCCTACGCCCTAACTAGTTAGGGCGATTAGGCCTTAGTCAAACCACGCTGGCCCAGTGCGGATTAGTTTACTTCACATCCATCTTTGAACTACTTCGCAGATGAATGCAGGTTTCCTCACGATGTTTTCCTTCACCAAAGGAGCATCAGATAAATGTAGATATGAAACTCGTGAAACGAAAAACACATTGGTACATGGCAGTATCGATCGATCGAGCGCCACCGATACTCTTAAATTAAATATAAACATCAAATTATAATAAAAAAATACAAAACATGCGAGCGAGTAGATAAGACAGACCATACATTCCTAACAAAACGCGACCAAACCGCGCTGGAAAACTTTTTAATGGGGAATCAAACCCCTGAATGGAAAAACTCGAATCTAGTTACAACCTGGTGATCTACATATAGGGAGCGGAGAAGTTCCGAAGGGAAATTTGGCCTGGTATACAAGCCATGGTGTTCCAGAGTATGCCACCATGTGCCGTTGGCATACCTAACTAAACAGACGGTCTATTTAACCCACTTCCCCGTGGCCTGGAAGATGGGGCGTATCATCGTCCTCCCCAAGCCGGGTAAGGACAGGCTCCTCCCGTCCAGCTACCGACCCATTACGCTGCTGTCTCACGTGGCCAAGTTGTTCGAGCGATTGCTGCTGCGGAAGATCCGCCCGTTCATCCCACTACGGGATGAGCAATTCGGATTCCGCAGCGGCCACTCCACCACGCTCCAGCTGGCGCGCGTGCTCCACCACCTCGCGGCCGCCATGAACCGGGACAACCACACCGTGGGGGTCATCTTGAACATCGAGATGGCCTTCGACCGTGTGTGGCATCCCGGTCTCCTCTTCAAGCTGGCCGCCACCAGCATGCCGCCTGCCTACGTGAGACTGCTAGCGTGGTTTCTCCAGGGTCGGAGTTTCGTGGTTTCGGTCGAGAACACCACCAAAGAGGAGCTACGGAGTGCCCAACTCCGAAAATCTGAGTCCACTCTTGCCTCCTGGCAGGAGCGATGGGGCACATCGGAACAGGGGAGGGAGACGTATCGGTTCTTCCCGGACGTGGCGGCCCGGCTCAGGTTTACCTGGGTCGAGCTGGATTACGAAGTCTCACAGCTACTGACGGGACATGGTCATTTCAATGGTAGGCTGTTTAGGTTCTCACTGGTCGACAGTGCTAAGTGTCCTTGTGGGGAGTGCGAGGATGAGGACCTGCATCACGCACTATGGGAGTGTAGGTTGTACAGCGAGGCGCGTAGGGACTTGGTCGATAAGGTGAAAGCGCTTGAGACGGGTCCGATTTATTACTGCGATCTCGTGGGGACGGAGGCGAATTTCCAGCGGTTACGGGACTTCGCGCGACGGTGGTACTCGATTAGGAGTGGGTTCGATAATAGAGGCGAAGCAAGAAGAGGGCAACCGCCCGAAGAAAGAAGAGACTAGATAGTAGACGAAGCCAGCGGTACCACGATCGGTGGGCACACGGCGACCTGGTGGCGGACACCGAAGGCGTGACGTGTGTTGTCCAACCCGTAAGGGGAAAGGGACACAGGGACAAACAAGAGAAAGATTTAAATAACTTGTAGGGAGTCAAGAAGTGTGCGCGGCTAGAGTGCGATTACGCAGGTTCCGCGCACATCTCCCGCTGTTTCGGCCCGTATAACCACGATTGGTTGAGTAGGGCCATGGGTTGATGGAGGGTAAAAGACCTCACAGCCACGCCCCATCCTCGCAGGAGTGCCCCAGAGCAGCTGCCTCTCGCTGTGCCTGTACGCCGCCTACACCGACGACATCCCCACCCTCCAAGACCAGCTCCAGGAGGGACAGTGGGACGTCGTGTTGGGCCCTATTCGCCGACGACAGCGCCTTCTTCGCCTCGTCGCGGAAGGTTAGTTTCGCCTCCACACGGATGCAGCAACTGCTGGACCGCCTGCCAATATGGCTGGACAACTGGAGGATGGCCATCAACGTGGGTAAGACGGCCGCAATCCTGGTAGGGTCGCAGCGACGCATGCCACCGCCACTGACACTCCGCGGACAGGGCGTAGCTTGGCAGACCACAGTTGCGTACCTCGGATGCCGCATCGACCGCCAACTGCGCATGGTACCCCAGGTTGACCATGTAGTCAACCAGACCAAGATTGCCCGTGGCATCGGACGTTCGGATGCCGACGGTAGAGGAGTTCGTCGCCCATCTGGCGCGTCGAATGTTCGACAGCGCCGACAACGGGCCCCACCTCCACCTCCACAACATTGCTCCCTATGTTCCCAGGCCTCCAGACTCTTCCGGACGAGCGCTGCTCCGCGACCTGTTGTCGCCCAGGGCGGAGAGAGACCGTGACCTACCACCGTCACCACCACCATCACTAGCTGCATCCCCACGACAAGGCGAGCCACCCCGGCCAAGACTCCGCTTCGTCAGCGACTTCGCTGCCGACGCCACTACCTGACCAGACCTCGTGTCGCTTACGGCTTGTAGTCTGCCGTGGAACCCCACTGCTCGCGCGCGTGACTCGCCTAAGTGACACCACTGCCGGACATGATACTACCACCCCACGAAGACCAATGGCCCCCTCCTCCCCTTACACTGCGCTCCTCCGAGCGCAGTGTAAGCCGCGGCCTGCTCGCCAGCGCTCGCTGGGCTTGGGAGAAGGCCCTCTAACCCGGTGTGCTTGAGCGCGGAGGGCCGTGCATCGATCCCGGAGTCGCAGCACTGGGGGGTGGCGAAGAGGGGCCCGTCACTACGTGACGTGCCCAACACCGGGGAGCTACCGCTCGCCGAGAAGACGCCCGGGCAAGGGGCGTTCAAATGCTCGAAGCCCGCACCCGCCCATGGCGGATGATATCTTGACTAACTGACTCTATGTAACCTTTTGATATCCTGATAGTTTATACAGCCTTAATAAAAATGTATAAAAAACATTGTTCAATTCCATATGTTACGTACAGGATGTAAAGCAACCGCTTCTAAAAAAAGTGAGAACACAATTCTACTTGTGAAACTGAACAACTTTTCTCTAAAATTATGTCTAAAAATGACAAAAATTTCTCACAATCTATACAAAATGATATTTTAACTAAGGAAATTGTTATGAAATTCCGTTTTTTTTGCGTTTTAGTTTTGACAACGCATAATACTCTCGAGCATTGAATTCGGGTCACAAAATAATATCTGAAAAACTGTGAATTATTTACTATGTTATGAAAAACAGATATTGACTAAATATTAGGTTTGGTATTTAATTGTCTATCAAACACTATTTTATTTCACTAAGCATGCATTCTTTGTTTCCAAAATTATTACTTTTATTTTTTAACCGACTTCAAAAAAGGAGGAGGTACTCAATTCGATGCGTGTTTTTTTTTTGTGTGTATGTTACGCGATTACGCCGCCAGTTGTGGACCGATTTTTAAAATTCTTTTTGTGTTCGATAGAGTATACTCCAAGGGTGGTCCCATGGTCACCAAAATCAGGATCTGATGATGGGATCCTATGAAAATCGAGGAAATCCCTTAAATTTTAAGGTGTTTCCAACGTGTTTTGTGTGTATGTTACGCGATTACTCCGCCAATTGTGGACCGATTTTATTTTTTATTTTGTATTCGATAGAGTATACTCCTAGGGTGGTCCCAAGGTCACCAAAGTCAGGATTTGATGATGGGATCCTAAGAAAATCGAGGGAAACGCTAATTTAATACCAGCTCAGCGAAGGTGAGCTGGTATTAAATTAGGGTTTCTTTCACTAAAAAGATTTCATTCACTAAAAAGTTAAAAATAAAAATATTTTACAAAAAATAAAAACCAACTTCAAAAACACTGAAAAGTTAAAAATAATATAAGAATAAGTACAGACATCACACTTCTATATTGAAGTCGGTGCCAAATTTTAAGACTTTCTAGGAGATCATCGTTTGGCACCGACTTCAATATAGAAGTGTGATGTCTGTACCTATTCTTATATTATTTTTAACTTTTCAGTGTTTTTGAAGTCGGTTTTTATTTTATAAATATGTGTGTTACGAATGGGTCCATATTGGCTCACATAATATTCTAAATCCTATTCTTTGTCTTACTATACCGATTTGTGTTCATAATAATCACTCTTCATAATGTTATTTTTCATACTTTTTTTATTCATACATTTTTATTACTACCAACGGAGCTCATAACAGTTAGTGATCATAATTTTTTATTAATACTGTTACTACCAAGAACCATTTTAAATACATATATTTTTTTTCAGATTTTCTTCATAACATTCAATGATCATATTGCTTTAATTAATTATGTTACTAAGAACGTTTCCACGAGCAATAAGTATGCATAAAGTCGAGAATACACATAAAGTCGTTTCTGGCGTTTCGCCGGCCGCTGCCACGGCACGCTCGCTTCGCTCGCTCGGCTCGCGCGCTTGGTTCATGTTCAAACCTACGCTCGTCGCTTCGCTCCTCGCTACCTATTTTTGATATGCCTACAGTTTCTACATCGCCAAAATATTCTGTATTGTTATATGAATATTATAGTTATTTATTCGAATGATTATGAGTTTCGATCATTAGTATAGAAAAATATATGAAAACAAATATTAGTAAAAACTAAGTGTATGATTAATGATATTATGAATTTCAATGATTATGTTATTAAATATGTAGTTTTTAATTTTTTTATGAAGAATGATCATTATGGTTTTAAATGGTATTAGAAATAATTTCGGACCTCCAATGATAGGAATTGAAAGTTATGTAAGAAAATGCGCACCCGTTACGAATATTAAGAGACTACCAAAATTATTGGTTATGGAACAATCCTATTTCGCAGCGTCGTGCCACCTTACACCGGCCAAACCGCCATTTGCAGACGGCGGCCGCTCGAAATAGTATTGCCTGACCACTACAGAATTGCACATGTCTACGGCTCATTACCACTACATCGGCGTGCGTAAATGGAAAACGGATTCAAATTTAAACACAATTTCGTTTTACGCTTCTCTACTTGCACGGATTTAATAAAATGAACAGACCCCTTAGACAAAACCCACACGCTAATTTACTTTTTTCCATGCAAAATAGCTAGGTTATTCTTTGATCCTCATTGTCGATAGCCCTACATCAGCGTACCCTGTTTCTTAATTCAGAGTTTACATTTCTTTTGCGTTAATTTTACAGGCAGCTGGACTGTGTTTACCACTTAAAAGTTTTTTGCTTCCAGTTTAAAGTCGATTAATTCGGAAAGTATTAGGTTTTAGAAAAGCACCTACGGAAAATACCTACGGTCCATATGCCTCATATTAATGGTTTAAGATATTTATTCTCATAAGAATTTTATAATTCACTTACATGAGAAATACTTCGAAACAACATACTATAATCACAAAAATCACCGAGCGTGCCAGGTAATTTAGATACTAAGTTACAAAACAATAATTTATTTTTAAATTGATTTTAAAATGAGGGTACGTTTGAAACAACTATAACATGACCAGTTAACGTACAATAAACACAGACACACAGGTAACAAAAACAATTAGACAAAGCGGGCGACCACAAGAGACACGGATCCAAAGTTAGTCAACTGGATGCGGCATTGGTTATTACAAGCCAAGTTTTATTAACATTTTTGTTTTTTATGTTTATTTCTTTAACATTTTAAGCAAAAATAATTATTGTTTTAATAAAATCTATTAATTTTTTTTTTATTTATAACCGTTTCTTTTTTATTAAAATATTTATTTTATAAGTAGTTATACTATTATTTACAACTCAGCAAGTAGGTAATTTTTAACCATCTTTTTAAATGTTAACATATTCTTAGCTTCCTTAATCTCTTTAGGCAATTTATTATAAAGCTGTGCACTTTCGTAAGTAATATTCTTTTTTCCATAGTTAGTCCTTGGTGGGCGCAAAACTAATTCATTAGCATTCCTTAATAGTTTCTGTTGTATACTTTTATTTAGTGTAAACGATATATTAGTATGTATGTCTTTATTTAGAATTTTTCGTATGAGTATGCAGGAATAGTATTGGTAAGTTTTTTCGATGTTAAGTATTTGAGTATCTTTATATATTTTTGTTGTTGGCGTCAGAAAATCATAACGAAATAATATTTTTACTAACTTATTTTGCGCAATTTGAACTGTACTGAGGTTTGTTTTGGCTGCTGATCCCCAGATTTCAATTAGGTAATCGATGTGCGGTTTAGCTAAGGTATTGTAAATGGTATATCGAACTTGTTGTGGAAGGCATGGAACTATTCCTCTCAGTGCTCCAGTAAGCGATATAAGTTTTTGTTTTATTTTGTCTAGATGTACTTGCCATGTTAATCGATTATCTAAAATTAGGCCCAAATACTTTTCACTGATTACTCTCTTAATTAGTATTTTCAAAGGTTAGTTCTAGTTAATTTTCAAAGGTGTATAATCAGATATTTTTTTATTTTTGGCTGCAAAAATTACATAATTCGTTTTAGCTACATTTATTGTTAGAAGATTTGAGCAAAACCACATATTAAGTAAATTTAGATCACTCTGCGCGTCTTGAATAATAGATTCAATGGTGTTACCAAAGTAAAATAAGCTTGTGTCATCGGCGTAAAGTGATAAATCTCCTGATAATTCTAGTGTGCTTATATTATTAATGTATATCAGGAACAGCAACGGTCCCAAGATTGAGCCTTGGGGAACACCATATGTCATTAATTTGGGACTACTTTGATATTTTGAAATTTGTACTATCTGAAAACGATCAGAGAGGTATGATTTAAGAAGTTGGTGAGCCTTGCCTGTAATGCCTATATCATTTAATTTATTTAAGAGAATGTTGTGTGAGACTGTATCGAACGCTTTTTTTAAATCTATAAAAACTCCAACAGCTACTTTTTTATCGTCAATATTATTTTTCAATTTGGTTACAAGATCTACAGTCGCCGACAACGTATTCGATTTGGGTCTAAAACCATATTGCTCGTGATAGAGAAAGTTAATGGAGCTAATGTATGTCTCGAGTCGATTAAAAATGACCTTCTCAAATATTTTAGAAACCACAGAAAGTACAGATATAGGCCGGTAATTACTGGGATCACTTTTGACACCAGATTTGTAAATAGGAGTAACTTTTGCAATTTTGAGATTAGTGGGAAATATTCCTTGCTCTAAGCAGTTATTTACACAGCGCGTAAGCTCTGGGGCTATCACATTTTTTAAACATTTTATTGACTTTGTATTAATCAAATCAATGCCTGAGCTACTATTTGGATCTAAGTTGTCGATTATTTTAATAATTTCATCTATTGTGGCCGGTTTCATCGTCGCTAGTCGTTTGTCATTGTCATTAACCTGTGCGCTTGTAAACGTCTTGTTATAGTGATACTGAGAGGGAATATTTCGTGCAAGTTCTTCTCCAATTGATGAAAAGAAGCTGTTGAAGCATTCACAGATTTCTTTTGTGTCGGTAATCGTAGTTCCTCCTATTACCAATCTAGGTGACTTCGTAAATTCTTTGCATGTATTGTTTCTGAGATCATTTATTATTTTCCATGTTCTATTGGGTTTGTTTTTGTAATCTGTAAATTTCTTGTAGTAGTATTCCTTTTTCATTTTTTTGATTTTGTTGGATACTAGGTTTCTCTGTTTTATAAATTTATTTTTTACATCTATGTTCTTAGGATAGCGCTTGTATTGTTGCCAAAGTATGTTTTTGTGATTGATCTCCTTAATTATTCCTTTTTGTATCCATTCTTGCTTCGGTGGGTTATTAGTCTTGACCTTCTTAAATTTACAGCTTTCAATACTTTTTAATAGTTTCTCTTCAAACTGTGTGTAGACATTATTATCGGAAGATTCTAGTGTTTCAAACGATTCCTGTAACTTTTTATAATTTAGTGCTTCATAATCTATCCTTTGCTTTACTTCAACGTGATGCCTTTTTATTTCGAAATAGATCTGCTTGTGGTCTGATATTGACGATTCAACAATTGCAAAATGAAATTTGTTTACCTCCAGATCTGTTGATACATGGTCAAGGATAGTTTTACTATGTGATGTTTCGCGTGTGCAGTACTCAGGAGAGATCTTATTGATTATTGTATAGCCATTTTCCAAAAGTGTATTTTTATATGCTTCTACTGAATTATCTGATTTAAGTAGGTCAAGGTTGAAATCACCAAATACTATAGCTCTTCTTCTTTGGTGTAATTGTAGTGAGAAAGTTTCCAGAAATTTTGTAATGTTAGTTCTACCAGGTTTATATATTGCGCCTACATCTAATGAGAATTTTTCTATATGGATCCACAAGAAATGATTTTCATCTTTTTCAAGTTCATATACAATATTATGGTTAAGATTTTTGTGGACAAAAATTGATACTCCACCGCCTACTGTATTTTGTCTGTGTTGATAATAATGAGTGTAACCAGGCAATTGTATTCTTTTGGCTTCGTCACTAGATTTAATCCAAGTTTCTGTAAGAATTATCACATGTAACATATTTTTAAAAGATTCTACAATACATTTTAATTCATCAAGCTTGCCGGGCGTGATGATACTTCGAACATTGGCGTATAAAAATTTCATGGATTGCTCGTTAGTTATAAGGTCGTCGTAGTTGTCTGTTACCTGATAAGTAGTTTTCTCTTCGTGAGTTAACTCATTTAGTCTTCCGAGTTTTTTGGTAGGGTCTTGACAATTTTAGGAACATTTTTTATGTATTTAATGCGTATGTTTTCTTCGCCTCCATCAATTCTACGTTTTAATTCCTCCTTTAGTTGTTTAAAGCTGTTTTGTTGCAACGGAATCTGATCAGCAAATATTTTTATCTGGCTGTTTTTAAGATTCACTTTATTGCGTAATATTAGCTTTACAGTTTCATGCTTGTCAAAATAAACTTTAATTGGACGATCTGTACCTGGTTTGTATCTCCCAACACGTACATTCTTATTTGGTTCTGGGCAATCCTTTAAACATGTCCTAGCAACATCAATTACTTTATTTTTGTCTAAAGCATTACGTTCTTTGGCATCCGTGAACACCGGTTCGGGAATACCTACAATAAGTAAATTTTTCTTTCTCATGTACTGGTCATTCAATTCAGCCAATATCTATTCATATGGAGGACTGGTAGTCGTATCCTGATGTGGCATTTTTAAGTTTTTTACATCAGACTCCAGATATGCAATTTTATCTTCAGTATGGTGTGAAAAGTTCTTAAGATTCCGTAACTCGTCTTCAATTTTATTTTGATTTGCAGTTAAGTGTGTAATCTGCTGTTCAGTCGAACGTATCGTATCTCTGATGTCTTGAATTTCACTTCGGATCGTTGCAATGTCATTTCTAATCTGATTGGTACTCTCTTTCTGTGTTTCAATCGACGAAGATAAAAGCGTCATCATATCCGACATTTTTTTCTGAATTTCAGACAACTGGCTTTGGACCTGTACATTTTCTTCATCGAAATGTTTTCGTTTATTACGGAAAGTAATCGTAGACCGTTCGGAGATGGGTGCACTTGGCATATCTGATAGATTTGGCTGAGACCCACTACGCTCAATATTTATGTCACTTCCAGTAGGTGATCGACATACATTCATGTTCACTACAATACAATACACACACCAGCTTCTATGACGCGTGCACAGATGTCAGAGCGAGTTGAAAAATCGTAACTGTCCCGTTTACCCGAGGGGGTGAGGAGCGGTTACCGCCGGTCGTCCGCTGATCAGTGATGACACACACCCAAAGTAAATGTAGTAACGCAACGCACTAACGTAATGTATTACTTGATTTGTTAAGAGGACTTTAAGGTGGAAAATAGATTGACATCAATAAATTATTTTAGAGAATATTTTTGCTACACGTCCACCACGCACGCTCGCTCGCTAGAGATCATATGCCTTTCATATATTATTTCAGCGTTCAGTTACACCTGGTATAATATTACACAGTATTCCCGAGAATTTGAATAACCAATACTAAAATCGCTAAAATCAGCTATTTCATACCTACATAAAAGTTCAAGACCTACTCGAACGAAAAATATGGCACTTTTGATTTTTTTTCGTGAACTCAAAGTTGTTAAGCTTGATGATCTTAATAATAAGTGAAAGTTAAAGCATATCATCAGGAACACGGTGTATAACCGCTGAATCGCAATATGGTAATCTCGAGGGCTGACGCGTGAAATATTCTGAATTTATTAAGCACTGTCGCTACGGACAATGTGCTGTTAATGGCCACATATCTCAACCCGATCGACAGGTCAGGGAGCCTACCATTATATCACTTAGAGTGCAGAGGTTCCCAAACTATTTTTTCATAGACCACTGTTAAAATTTTGCTGGTTCCGGTGGACCCCTACAGAGCTACATTTTTACCATATTCCAAAAACTCGACAAAAATGTGAAGATAAGATCCAACAATGGAAATTTGCGTTACGGCTGAGTTCCAACCACGAATAAACAGTTTTCGAAAAAAAGTAACACGTTGTTCTGGATATGGAATATGCAAATTTACAAGTAACAATTGCTAAGCTTCCTAAAATATTATCTGCCTACATTGATAGGTGAAGTCAAGTGAACATTTTTTTTTATGGTATAGGGGGCAAACGAGCAGACGTATCACCTGATGGTAAGTGATTACCGTCGCCCATGGACACCCGCAACCCCAGAGGAGTTACAAGTGCGTTGCCGGCCTTTGAGGAAGGAATACGCTCTTTTTTGAAGTTTGAAGGTCGTATCGGTCCGGAAATACTGCAGGCGACAATTCGTTCCAAAGTTTGACTGGGCGAGGCAGAAAGCTACGGGAGAATCGCACAGTTGTGGACTGCCAACCATCTAAGTGATGGGCATGGATTTTTTGTCGCGTGGAACGATGGCGGAAAGAGGCGGCAGGTATAAGACCGAACAATTCCTCGGAGCATTCCCCGTGATAAATGCGATAGAAGATGCATAGCGAGGCGACATCTCTACGCAGCGCCAAAGTATCAAGCCGATTTGATATTTCCAGGCAGTCGACGATTCGAGTCGCTCTCCGTTGAATGCGGTCTAGTGGGAGAAGCTGGTATTGGGGTGGCTCAGCCCAAAAATGAGAACAGTATTCCATATGAGGCCGAACCTGCGCCTTATAAAGTTAAAGGCGGTGCGCCGGAGTGAAATACTGTCTCGATCTATTGAGCACACCAAGCTTCTTAGAAGCTAATTTAGCCTTACCCTCTAAGTGGCCACGGAACTGGACTTCGCTCGATATGTCGACACCAAGGATCCCAATATTGGCTGAGGCAGATAGGGGAATGCTCTGAAAGCGAGGAGATACGACAAATGGCACTTTCTTTGCGGTGAACGCGCAAACTTGTGTCTTTGTAGGGTTGAAATGAACCAAATTAAGTCGACCCTAGTTAGAGACTTTCTCTAATGAAGATTCAATTTCGGACACAAGTTTATTCCGGCACTCAATGACGTTTTCCCGAGAAATGTTCGCACGGCCGTTATAGAAGGTGTCTTTCGTGCTGTCGTCTGCATAACAATGAATGCCGCCAATTTGCAGCATATCATTGATATGCAGAAGTATTAGTGTAGGTGATAGCACACATCCTTGGGGGACACCAGCATTTACAGACAGTGAGTCTGAGCATTCGCCATCAAATAAGACCTGCTTCTGTCTGCTAAAAAACTAGTCCCAGCCGTATTGTTGGTCACTGAGCAGCTGGTGATCCTCTAGGTACCGAAGGAGCTGGCGGTTGATAATTGATTCCATTATCTTTGAAAACAAAGGGGTTATAGCTATCGGCCTGTAGTTGGACGGATTCGAGCGGTCAACTTTCTTAGGGATCGGATGCACTAAAGCTGTCTTCCACGAGGTTAGAACTACGCTAGATGAATAAGAGAGCCGAAATAGACGCGTTAAAACCGGTGCCAGCTCTGGAGCGCACGTCTTTAGCACGATAGGAGGGATACCATCGGGCCCACTCGAATTATGGATATCCAGGGCGAATAGTGCTCGACGCACTGAACTTTGGTGGAACCGAATATCTGGCATAAAGCTCTTGCACCGCGGTATGGTTGGCGGTTCCTGTCCCCCGTCATCCAAAGTCGAGTTGGATGCAAAGAGTTTCCCAAAAAGATTGGCTTTCTCTTTTGCATCATGGGCTAATGATGTGTTATCCTTGTGCAATGGTGGAAAGGATTGCGTGCAGAAATTTCCCTGGGTAGCTTTGGCGAGAGACCAGAACGCACGAGACCCCGAAGGAAGACGTCCTAGTTTCTCGCCAATTCTACTGATGTGCTCCGACTTCGCTCTTGCAATGTCTCTTTTGAAGGATCTGGAGGCAAAGTTATACTGCTTTTTTAAAGCGCTGGTATTTTCATCCCGAGACGTCACCGCGTTTGCCCAGGCTTGGTAGGTTTCCTGCTTCCAGCGAGAAGCCTTTTTGGAAGATTGACCAAACCAGGGTTGGAACCTGCCACCAATGGGGACAACTGAGGATGGAATGAAAATTTCCATACCCTGCAATACCACATCGGCAACAGACTCGGCGGCGACGTTGGGATCATACGGCATAAAGCAAACCTGCCTCCAAGGGTAGGACGCAAAAAAAGACCGCATCCCATCCCAGTCTGCTGACTTGTAGTGCCACACGCAGCGACTACGTGTGACGTGAAGTCGTTGCAAGCACGAGAGTAGCACCGCTCCTAATGAGGCAGTGATCCGAGGAGCCAAGAGGAGCGCCGACAGATATGAGATAGCCGTCGGGGTGAGAAGTCAGCAGAAGATCCAACAGTGAAGGTTCCTGGCTCTCCACATCGGGAATTCGCGTGGACGTAGTAACCAATTGTGTTAAGCCATATGCAAGAGCGAAGGCGTGAACAGATGTCCCCGCATGATCGGTTTTGCTTGAACCGAGCCATTCGGTGTGGTGTGCGTTAAAATCGCCAAGTATCACGGTCTCCGCGAGTGGGATCTGCTGCTGCACAGCATCTGCAGCCATTTGAACGTGCTCGATGAGTCGGTCGGTTTCAGTATCACCGCTATGGGACCTATAGAGGCACGAATAGACGCGGGGATGGTCGTCGCTGTCTACACGGAGCCATAAGCCGGAGAGGTCCCTACTTTCAAGGTGACCGAGGCCGATACTGGCTGGTGAGGAAGAAGTTTAAAGCTTCCGCTCCCGGCTATGGACAGGGGGCTGTTAGACCGGGTGCTGAGTACACTGGTCCGTTTTAGCCCTCCAGAATGGTCCCCCCGAACACTCTTCCGCGGGAAGTGACTGTCGCCATCCCTCCCATGTCGAACGTGGTAAGGGAAAGGCTCCGGCGCAAAAAGGCACCTTTTTATAGAAAAATTTTGTTTCCTCTAATAATTAATCAATTTAAAAAATATAATATACGTGCGTTTCGGTTATATCGTTTCAATAGAAGCCCATGACGTGCGTGTGTAAACAAATAAATGATTGAAATGTCGTGCCGGGCATTCGACAAGCCGCTCATATGTATGTCTATTTATCAACCCCCAGCTTTTTAAAAGTGAAATGTCAATAGCACCACTTACGATCATTATACAAAATGCTTACTAAATAAATGTTTGTGTAAATGCTTGTAATAATTTATATTGAGCTGATATCATAGAAAATTCATCATGTTTCTGTATGGACAATTATTCGCCTTTGCTTTTTTAACCTTAGCCATTTTGGAGAGAAAAGGGGAATGTTTGAAAAATTCAAGGATTTTTATTAATTTGAAAAGACTATCGTAAAAAATCATTTTAAAAAAAGAACCATTACAAACTTTGTCTATTTTTAGCTAAAGCTTTTCCTGCTACTGCCTCCTAGAAATCCCCGATACAGCAATTAGGCAATGATAGATTTATCATGATCTAATTTGATTAACCGATATCAAAAAAAGGAGTAATTGTGTCTATTTTTTATGTATGTTTACCGATTACTCCGCCATTTGTAGGCCGATTTTCAAAATTATTTTTGTAATCATAAGAGTAAACTCCAAAGGTGGTTCCATTGTCACCAAGTCATGATCTCATGACGGAAGACCAGGAAACTCAAAAAAATCCCTCAAATTTCATAGGAACGTCTTTTAATGTTTTTTCTGAAGATATTAAGGTAGTAAGGAGGAATGATGGAAGTTTCCTGATAAGTTGGGAGGTCGGAAATAATTCTTACATTACTGCTTACAGTGAAAGACGTTTTATTTTAAGTTATTCTGGTGTTTGCCTTATCTCAAATTCTAATACGCATTTATTATGTATAGATTGTAATATTTTTTTACAAAAAAAATAAAACCGACTTCTAAAACACCATAAAGTCATAAATAAATAAAAATACATATAACATTACATTTTTATATTGAAGTCGGTGCCAAGCAATGATCACCTGGAAATTAAAAAATAATTTGGCACCAACTTCAATATACAAATGTGATCTTATATTATTTATGACTGTTTTAAGTCGGTTTATTATTTGTAAAAAAATCTAATAATAATTAATGAAACACCTAAATGAAAATAGCATTCAATCGTTGCGTGATAAAAGAATCACCTACGAAGAATATTGCACTTGTATTCTAACAATATGGAACAGATCAAAGGTAAGCGCGTTGATATTTATAAGTTCGTAGAATCCTTTGAGATTTGAATCGGTGGAACCTTTAGCTGTCTGATGCAGCAAGGATGCCGTTATTGATACAAGATGCGCAGTTTACGTTCTCGTTTAAAAATAAATATTTTCTGACGAAACAAGTGGAAGCTGTGATAAAATATTATTCTTGATTTCGTAAAACATTGGCAACAATTGCTGTTTTGGTAAAAAGTATTTTCTGTCAGACGGCCGCCATTATCGACAACTTTAACAATCATTGTTGTATAAATACAAACCTTTATTTATTTGATACACCTACCTTCCTCATACTTTACTCAACTTAATTTTTATGTTACTAGGACAGTAACATAAAAATCATTTCATGACTCATTTTACTGATATCACAGGTAGACAGGTAATGTTTTACTGAACTAATTTTCATATAGGAAAATATAATACATTTTAATAGTTATCCATTTTATAGTTATTTTATAGTTACCATCCTATATTATAAAGATTACGAGGAATTATATTATAAAGAATGTAAAAATCAGTAGTCAACCGACATTTAGGAGGAATGCTGTTTTTTACATAGGCTTAGGTAGGAAGGTAGGAATATCTGATTATGCAGTAGGCGCCATGTCAAGCTTACGTTTGCACTACGAAAATCGCCCCTTTTATGAGCAACATAAGAGCGGTCTTAAGGTCAAACAGTATTGTTTCGAACCTTAGTATATGGATACCAAAGGACATGAGATACCTTTTTTTTTTTTTTTTTTCGAGGGGTATGCGTGACCGCACCATACTCGCCGTCGGCTAGACGGCGAGCGTGTGTGGGGCTCTCCTGGCAGAGTGCCAGGCCTACCCACTAAACCCCCCGGTGTTCTTCCTGCCCTTATGGACGCGCGTGGTAGGGTCCACACTGCGACTACCACTATCAACAGGACATGAGATACCTACGATAAAAGCGTGCCAAAATTTGTATTGGTGCTCTAAGATGGCGGAAAAAACTAGGAATGCCGCATCCAAGATTCCACACTTATTATGTTTTTCTTTATACAATTCATTAAAAAATCAAATAAAATGCACTCACTAATAACGCTCACTAACTGATATTTTAGCACAATAATACGGTGCTTTGTAATGGCGGACTGGACGCAAATTTAGTCGTGCCATAGTTAATACATTGCGAGTCCATTGCTGTACTTAGTCTGAGTTTCGCACGCATGTTTTTCCTTCACGAGCACCGGCCCGAGCACTCGCCCCGGTCCCGCACGGGTATACTAAAAAACCTATTGACAATACAACAGTGCAAGAACACCTTGTCTTAACAATAACGAATACATAAAACCAAGAATCATCTAATTTGGCGCAGTCGTTCGAAAGTTATGAGCGTACATACATTTCGAAGATCCATTTATATTTATATAGATTGATAACCAAAACGCGACAGGGTGTGTTGCTTTCCCTACTCGGACGAACACAGACTGACCACGGGTCTCACGCACAGCTACCTAGCACGTTGAATGTGCTAATAGTGTCATAAATAGTGCCTGGAACCTAACAGAAGAAGACCCGAGCCTGTGTATATCCTATGGTCGACTTAGGTAACAGTGAAATATAGGATATAGCGGTAAACCAGCAGACTTGATTATTATAACCTTATAGCCCAGCATATCTCAATATATTGTTTGTTGTTCCCCCTAACAAGTATAGCTTAACGCGGCGCTTAAATCCACGTCTACTAAAGCCCTTAGCACGCTCTCGGATCGTAAAGGAAGATTTTCAAATAAACTCGTTCACTTCTCGATATTTCATATGTATTTCTTGGCCTTTAGTTATAATGGTACAACATTTCTCTTAGGCCGTCTCTTGGTGACTCTCTCTCTCTCTCTCACAAAAGACGATCGAGCCTAATCGCGTGATGTCTTTATTCCATAATCAAACTCATTCAAGCATGACATTATATCATGGAACATAGAGAGGCGGGACCTACACAAGGAGCAAGGAGGTCACCACGGTACCTGCTATAATGCAGCGAAAGGTAATGGGAGATCGTCACCTAATGCGAAGACGAAATCTCCTAGAAGGGGGCAGTGGAGACGAAACGGGAAAACTATATCCTTATGCTGCTCTCTTCCGATGCACACCGTTCGATGGTAAAAGTTGGACCTATGCAAATTGCCTTCCATGACCGCCCTAGGTATGATCTGCGCGCAAAGATAACTCCTGGTTCACGCAATTATTGGTTTCCCCGTCTGGAATTACATTTACACCATTCCAGAGTAATACTCCGGAGGCGTTAAGACCTAGCCCGTAGCTTCCCAAACCCTGGACTATGAACAAGATAGACATTGAAGTGGTTTTTGTGGGTATGACCCACACGAACCTACTATGAGGTAACTTAAAAGTTTTAAGTTAAAACGCCTGTGGACTAGCTATCTATAAATATGATACACAAAAGCATTACAACTTTTAGAATACATCCACATTCCCAAACTACTAAATAATCCCAGATAAATAGACGCACGAGAACTGCCATAAAATGAATGGCCATTTTCATCTCGTACCATTAAAACTAAGTAAATACAGCGAAGCTCTTGAGTGTGCAGTGCATAAATTGGCCCCTATCTGACCATCGCTGACCCCTAATGGCCACAAGGTGGGACAGATTGTTATCGTGAAATGGGAATTCTGGCCGGCACTTTGTCGATACAAGGAAATTTTGCTGGTCGTTTGTACGGCTAATGTAGGAGGCTCGCGACGGAAAACTACGGCCGTGATTAATAGTCCCTTGTAAGCCTCGTAGCAAATATAACATTAGCGACAATATGTCTCTACATGCTACCTACTTGTCTTGACAGGTCATTTTCCCGGTGACAAAATAATAGGTTGATATATAAGTTTTTTATCTGTAGAATAGAATGAGACCGATCATTGTTAATTGTTCGATTATGATTGTGTTAAATAAATATTGCAATATTTTTAATTATAGTATTTTACACATTTATTAGTACCGAAAAATGTTAAAACTAAATTTTAAAAAAGATGAAATCGGTTTGTTTGTGTTGTTAAATAATGAGTATATATGACAACTAGTCGAGGCAACACGTGACCAAAATGTTGGCTTTTATTTTGGGCAAAGAATAAGCTTTGCCATACAACGTGGCAATGCTGCCAGCATTTTGGCAACGGTCTCTTAGATTAATTTTGTACATAAAATATATTTATCGTAGGAAAATAATTTTGTAGCCATAATAGACTACAAAAAGAAGACTTTTTTTATATTTAGGAGCTTGGAGATTAATTTTATTAGGGTAGTTTATTATTATTTATTAAGGAAAGATATAGGTTTGATATTGTTGCTTAGTACTTCCTTAATGACAAAGTTAAATTTAACATACTGACTAAGGCCAATTATGAAAACAACCTAACTGTGTATAAACGACCGCAAAATCTTAGAATTATCGGTAACAAAAAATATGAACTACCAAAAACAAATAATATATAAACCTAGAGCCTAGAAAATGACCTAGAGCGCCGAATTATGTAATTCCTAGCTTCGTAAACGAATTGCCTGGATATTTAATCTTGCTACAAATGTATACAAATGTATGCGACGAGAAGGCGAAATATCAATTGAAAAAGTTCTTAACAGAGTGAATCACTACGAACAGATAAACCAAATTGGTTTGTGAGCCGCAGTTAATGTATATAATCCACAGTGTAATATAATGTTTTGATCAATAAATAAAAAAAACAAAGTTTGTGATCCCCAGACAGTGTATAAAGTCTGACTTACGACAATTGTTTAATTGTTAAGTTTTGATGCCGGCGAACTACGTTTCGCCAGATTCGTTCACGACCTATTCTCAGACCCACCGAACATACACAAAAAATTTCATAAAGATCGGTCAAGCCGTTTCGGAGGAGTTTGGTAACAAACACTGTGACACGAGAATTTTATATATTAGATAAAAAATATACCTATTTCAAGGACACGATAATAAGTATGAAAAAAGTCAAAATGGCATTGTTATGCTATTTATTCCGGGTGTAACGGAATACCGAAATAATATTTTCAACACCGTTGCTCGTAATTGGTATGTAACTACACCGATTTTAGTTTTATAATGTATCATATTACCAACTTAGAATATCCATTACATTTTTTTTCGAATTACCACACAGTTTGGTAATCAAAAGTTAATAGTTTCGTAAAGAAAAATCACGCTTTTATTTATATGAAAAAAATAGGAACCAAAGTTTGTATTTTACGGTGTTGAAAAACGTCGTATAACACTCGTGAGCAGTTAAAAATTACTCACTTGTATAACAATAATCATCAACAACCTTAATGTACTATTAAGGTTGTTGATTAAAAAAATTGTTTTTGATTATTCTTTATATTTTTATTATATGCCTACTTTCGATTTAATACGCTTAACAGTTCAGCGTATTAAATATTATTTCGGTATTCCGTTACACCCGGTAGAAACACCCCTAAACATTAAGATTATAAGACACACACGAAAGTAAAACGTGATAAAAAGAGATAAGCACAACCAGCATTGAAAAGTTTGGATTCAAATCTCACCATGCATTTTTGTTACAAAACCAGGTTTATTCAACATAACCACGAAAAATCTAAAATCCTGCACGTAAATGTATATTAAAATGATCTAGGCAGGTGCCTATAAACCGCAAAATGCTAGAAAAGAATGCTTGACGGGTTCTAAAGCTTGAAATGAATAGGACACCTTGCTTACAACGTCTGGCTGCCAGACGACATGCAATTTTACAACATAATATTATTGTAGGCAAACATGGCAACTGCAGCAGTCGAATTTTAAATACCACGACTAAGTAAACACAAATACTACATCAAGCTTTGGTATTAAAATTTATATTAAAACACAAAAATATGATCTCCTTATTGATACATAGCGACTCATAGATACTCGTTGTATACAAGAACTAATTAATTTTGATTCTTGTTTAGGAAACTTTATATAGGAAACAATTCGGTTCGTGATCTGGGGGTACTCCTTGATGCAAAGCTAAACTTCAACGACCATATCGCAAACATTGTTACAAAGGCTTATAAGCAACTCGGTTTTATATTAAGGACTACGGCTCCGTTTTCGGACATTATGTGTGTAAAGTTGCTGTATTACTCTTTCGTTCGTGGTATATTGGAGTATTGTAGTTGTATCTGGAACCCTCAATATGTTGTCTATAAGCAAGCAATCGAATCGATTCAACATAAATTTATCAAACATTTGAATTTTAGACAGCAGTTGAGTCACCTGTATTATCCAGAGGCATGCGCGCGTCACCATCTGTTAACATTGGAGAATCGACGTTGCTTGCTTGACATGCTTTTCCTTCACAATATCTGTAATGGTTGTATTGATAGTCCCGGACTCACGCAACTTACGATTAATCTTAGGACCCCTTCAACTAGAACGAGACATACAACATTATTTCATACTCAGTGCGCTAAAACTAACTATGCACATAACTCTGTCATTAATAGGTTACACAATTTTTACAACAAGAATTTTTCAGGAGTTTCAGATTTATTTTATGACAGCAAGGCAAAGTTCAGGCATGAGATTGTAAGCTCACTATCACAATCATAAGACATGCACAGGTTTCCCACTTAAACTGACACTCATTTTTTTTTCCTCATATACACATAAACACAAACATATAAGTACTCACTCAACACAATACTCACCTTTCATTTACATGCGTACAAATATTATAACTATGGACTTATTTCACCAATTTGCTTGACATCATTTATATAGGTATATTATTTCTAATGTGATTTATTTTTATTTCTGACATAGTTTTTCATTTAATTGTGTTTTAATTTTAATATTTGACATGTTTTTAATTTAATTTTTGATATATTTTCGATTTGGTTTGAGATTTTTCATATGTTTTACTAATACTTATTTAATTTTATATAATTTTTTGATGTTTTAATCTTATTTCTAATCACTCGGAGGAGATTGTTTTAAAAAATGTAAATCCGTAATTGGCTAGAAGATTTAAGCTTGATTTGTACACAATGTATTTACTCCAAGAGCTGTGGATTTTGTAATAAACAAATAAATAAATAAAATAAATAAATAAATATTTTTCAAATACATAAATAACTTTTTGTATTAATTAGCATGTCTATTGCTTATCGCGTGTAAGTTATAGCACCATACTTTTGAAAAAAATGTATCATTCTAGTAATAATGCGCTCTCAGCTCGAAAGGCCTGCCCTAAAATTGAGTTTTGGGATAATTCCTACCACGCTAACCCAAAGCGCCAAGGATGGTCCTCGGCAGCATACATCAGGAACAGAGGCTCAAACCCAATTCTACTAATACTACTACTACCATCCGACCGATTTTGGCCATGGCGACCACTTCGACTCCTAGTCAGATCTGCGCTGGTGCGCTCGAAAATGGCTGATATAACCAATCTTTGCAACAAACTCCCGCGCGCAAAGCGGGCATATGAGTTTGCCATTAACAAAATTATAGTCAATGGTCGCGGGTAGACGGGCTTTTATCTGGTCGCGTTTAAGATCAAGATCAGCTTTACGCTGCTCATAAGTTACAGCCGAATCGAAATTATAAACGTCAGGCAATATAGGCTTTCCGATTGGTCGGTCGCAACGGTTTAGGATTCGGCTCGAACTTATTGTATCTAGAAGGGTGTTTAGGGCCTAATCCAAAAGTAGTAATGGGCTTCCTTTTAATGTTGTTTTATTTTGCAGAGCAAATTTTTACATTTGAAAACAATATGTCTCTGAAAACAGATTTTTATTTAACTGGTATCATCAGCTGGATGCAGATAATTCAAATTTCGTAATCTACTTAAAAACTAATAGTAACGAATAGCAAAAGGTAACATTGTTGTGCTCGTTAATTTTAATGTTAAAATTCCGAAAAATAAACTGTCAAATTCAATTCTTCGATTCGAAGTTTCGTAAATTAGAGTAGGTTTGAAGAATATATCTGTCAAACTATTTGCGGTCGAACGAAAATTCGAATCGAAGAGAATCGTGGTAGGAAACATGCGAAATTTTGTTCGAAATTTCGTTTTTGGTTGAAATAGAGTAGACCCCCTGATCCGGAACTTAGAGCATATATAGCCTAGAGTGAAATCAAATAGTTCTAGCGACTACGATGCAAAAGATAATGTTATTGATTCACATTAAAAACTTATTTATATTCAAAATAAGTTACAAATACCACAGAAGGTCAAATGAAATCGTGCTCGTTGTCAAGCATTATTTCGCACTTAGGACCCACGCAACCGAAATTATGATTCGTATTAAATCACGCAAGACTCACCGATATGTTGGAAAACCCACCACCCGTTCATTAAAATTTTACGACAGTCTGTCGAATAACTCCACTCAGCAAACTCAACTGTTCTGTTTGTGTTCCTGAAAGTCTGTATTTTCTAATATAAAATACAGACTTTCAGGAAAAGCTCATATTATGAGCTTTTTTTTACATACGACAGGGAAGCTCTTGCCCTTCATCTCACCTGATGATAATTTACGATAAGGCGTAGGTGCATGGAGCTTTACCTGGATTCCTCAACAAGTGAGGAATTGGCTATCTTACCTCTGATTGTCGAAACACAACAATGTCCTTCACCGAAAATCTTTTCAGTTCAATCGTTACAATCCGTCAAATATTCTTAAGCCAATAAAATGATTATGAGTATTTTTATTATAATTATTAAAACTAACTAACTACATAGAAACAACGTGACTTCAGCTGCACATCGCCGCGTCGCGTCGTTGAGAATTTGACGTCAATGATGAAAGACATTTAAATGTTTTAAATCTATTAACTGGTTTTTGTTATACAATTATTTTACTTTATCCATATTTTAATATAATGGTCGGGTTAAACGATTAATATTTAATAGGATCTTTAAATTTTAGCACCCAATGCTTGGACGGTACGCCAAATAATTTTCCAACTTTAAGCTAGCGCGGTCTTCAGAGAAGAGAGTTAGTTCCTAAACTACTAATAGCTACAAGCTAAAATTTGTTTAAATAGCAGAACTTTCGAGTAGATATGAGCCGCAGTGGGGCTGCTATAAATCAAAATTATTGATAAAGTTTCACCGGGCTACGTACCTGAGATATTAATATCGTCCATATTTCATTACACAAACATTTCTGTACAATCGGAAATTTCTTATATACCTATACCCATATTTGTTGCTATCCCGCCAAATTCTTAAATAGGTTTTCGTTGCTTAATATATTGATCTGTGTTAAGAGTGACATATTTGTTAAGTTCTTTTTATTTACGAGGTGTCGTATGAACTGAATATTGCAAATCGTTGTTGTGTTTTTTTAAATATCACGATTGAAAATAATATTAATTAAAACGATTTTGTGAATGTCTTTTTTTTTATTTTAGATTTGGCTTCTTATTTTAATTTATTTTACATTGTATTTATGAAAGCGCAAGGAGATCATTGACATACATAACACGAAATCGCAAAAACTATACTTAACTTAGATGAAATTTATCTCTCCAAAATCATAAATATCGCAGGTTTAATTATCATACTTTGTATCTCCATTTAGTCAAATTTTACAGGAGGAAGAAAAAACTATTTTATTGAATAACTTACATTAAATAAAATAGTTTTTCTTTCTCCTGTAGAATTTTACTAAATGGAAATACGAAGTTTGATAAAATGAAGACCAAGTTCAATATAGTGATATGGTGTGGCTATCGCATTTACCGATAAAAGAACTGACATCTATGTAGGTGTAAATTTCTGTAGACAATTCATTTGAATTGTTTGAATTAATTTTTTCAACGTTAGTATTTAAATGAATTTCAATTGCTTAAGAACAGCATTCTTTTTATTATAATAACTGTCTGATTTACATTTCTAGTTTCGACATTTCTAGTTTTCACGTATACTAATCATATTTAACTTATTATCTTTATGTTATACACAAGTTATTTTAAAGCTATATTATTCTAAACATGTGATTTGTCAGTAAAAATCTGGCCAAGTGTGAGTTGGATTCGCGAACCGAGGGTGCCGTATAAATTCCTCTGAGTATATAAGTTGCTAACTATGAACGGACGACAGCATATCAAGGTAAACATCTTTTGGCGTTGTAATAAGTACTATTTTGCAACAGAAACTTTTTTCCTCAACATTGCTTTTGCCAAATTTCATCTTGTCACCTTCCCCGTTGACCTGGAAGAAATTTTGTAATTTCACAAGGGAATAGGGTACGGAAGTACTAAATTGCAAAATATGCGAAAATAGCTGAGAGAGACCGTAGAGCCGAGAATTTGATATAAATTCTTATCTTGACAGACAGATGGATGGAAGGACGATAAAGTGATCCTATAAGGGTTTTTCCTTTTAATTTTCGGAACCCCAATAATTTGGTTAAACATTTTTAGAATCAAATCTTTTTGAGGGCGAAAAATAAAATATCCAGAAGGATAAAAAGTTTTAGTAATTTAAAGGTATGCAAATGTGAACTACTGATTATTTGTATTTTTTAAACGCTGTATGATTATTTGTAAAATGACTTACATATTTGTATGAGAATCTGAAATCCATTCGTATGAAACAAACCTAGACGAGAAGAGGAAAAACAAAACTAAGTAATCCACGTGGATATGCGGAGGCTAGGTTTAAATAAAATAAAATCAATTTTAATATTATTAATTATAATAATATCAAAGATATAATTATAAAATATATAACACTAGCTGACCGCCTGGACTTCGCACGGGTATACTAAAAAAAATAAGACCTAATGGCAATAAAACAATTTAAGAAACTAAACAATTGGATGTCAATCTGTCAATTTTCACTGTCACTGTCATCTGTCACTCACTTTTGTAGGTTAACTTATATTACATTTTTAAATCATTCGTATAATTTTCCAAACATCTTTTTTTATACAAACCTTGCCCTGACAATATCTAACACAACAAAAAAAAATAATTGTCTAAGTTGGTGCTGTTGTTCTGAAGTTATGGGCGTACATGCATTTCAGTGATCCATCATTTTATTGGTAAAGATTTTTTATTGTATTACGTAATACTTACTTAATAATCATAATCGCATTTTTATTTAATAATTTTTCAATTACTAGAAGTTACTATTATTTACTAAATGCATACTAATAATGTATTAATTAAAACCGAAAAGTCAGCGTACAATAAAAAGTTGGAATTTGATCTCGTCCACAATTCCCAAGTTCGGCGATGGTATCGGAATGCCCGGCAGGGCCGTGAAATCCCAATAACAGAGAAATTACGGGCCAGTTCCACAAATAAGCCACAGTCAACCGTTATAACCGCCCAATAGGAGCGAATAAATTGACTTGTGACTGTGAAATAATCAATGTCGAGATCTCAGAACAATCACTACAGCATAGAAGGAAGATTAAAACAAGAATTAATTGTGTGCTATTTGTCTCTTTCTAACATACGGCACAAAACTGTGTAAATGTAAGAGATGATTAATATTTGTCTTTTGGCATATCACAAGGTGGTCAGTATATGAATTGATTGAATTGTCATTTTGGTTAAAAATATTAAAATTGGTTAAAAATATATAACACGGCTAAATTCTATAGTACCTTGTATCGAAGATAGACCATCAGAGTTTGAACTATTTGAATTGTTCGTATAATAATTGTTTGTGCGTCCCGTGGCTAGTAATATTTTGATGACATTTTATTAATATTTAAGTGATTAGAAAGCAAGAATTCTTTAGGTATTTACAAATAGTGTGTGTTTGTGCACTCCGTAACACAATGTCTTGTGTAGTTTGGGGTTGCAAGTCTCATTCGTCGCGAAAGGAAAACAATCAAAATTTATTGACCTTAAATTGGCATGTTTTCTCATATTGTTACTTGAATGTGAGCTAATAAGTACACTTATATACATATGAAATATCGCTGAATCATTTTGTAGAAAAAGAATACGTAATATTAACTTCACTTTTATGTTTTAGCGATTTTTAGAAAATTACTTTGAGGTTTTCTTGATCATGCGTAGTGTTGTAAAATTTTGTCGATATTTTTATTTTACAGATTTCCTAAAGACAATGTAAAAGAAAGCATAGTCAAATTTGCTCCAGATATTTTCCATCAGATTAATTTTGTATGTACTTAGTAGTAAAACTATGAAATGGAGATGTCATGACGTAAGTCAAGTTATTTAATGTAAGGAAATCTTTAAACTAAAATATTATTTATGAAAATAAAAACGTATTTAATTTCTTAACTATTTCTTTAAGGAATCCTTGACACGGATGCCAAGAGCAACCAGTTCAGATGATTTTTTTCTAAGAATTAAAATATTAGATCAAGAAAAGAACAGAAAGAGTCAAAAAGGTAAAATATCAAAACGCCGCCTTCGGAAAATTTACATTCTAAGCCCGGCCGCACATCAAGCGTAATAAATCTATCGAAAAATGTCTTAACAATAAAGTATGGTCAAATGTTGATGTTTTTAGTTTAATTTCCAAGCACATGTACAAATAGTAGTTTTAGCATTCACGAATTTATCAAAGGTTCAAAATCCATGAGGGTTAAATTTTCGGGTAAGTAAATTAAATATGAGATTAACCTCAAGTACCTCTAAGCGATGCGATAAAAAATGAATTAAATCTAAGCGATGAAATAAAAGCAGTGTGTCTTCGATTTCCTTCCTATAGAATTTGTGAATCTCTGCAATAGAAAAATTCCAACATTTTAGATAATGGGAAATACCCGTCACTTAAATAGTCCAAATTTTAGGGTTCCGTACCTCAAAAGAAACACTGAACCATTATAGGATCACTTTATTGTCCGTTTGTCTGTCAAGACTATCTTGGAAACGCGTGAAGGTATCGAGTTGAAATTAAAACCATATAATTACTCAGTTCTACACTAACAAGTTCTAGTCCCTTGAAGATGTGAAAAAATCAAACTTCTAAGTTAACAAAAAAAGGTACGGTCGTTTATGTCGCCAAAAACGTATATTTCGACATTCTCACGGGCATCAAAATGTATAGGGTACTTTTCGTTGATCTAGCTAACTATGAAATTTGTGAAGTTATATAGTCTTACACTACAAGTCAAGGGAAAATCTCAAACTCCACATTTGTAATTAAATCATAAAAAATTTAGTCTCTATTTAAAGTATAACATACAATTTTATACGGGACCCTCGGTGGGCGAGTCCGACTCGCACTTCCCGCTTTTAGTCTCATGAACGGCCAGCCTGAGCATACCAAAGAGACACAGCAGCTATTAGCTGGATAAGTTTCATAAGAAAATCTACCCTTAATTATTTATGTTATATTTCTCGTAATAAAGACATTTTAGTATTAGGGATCTATTAAATACCTACATAATATAATTATCGACGTTGAAACTAGGTGAGTGATGAGCACGACATCACTGGGAGAAGAACTGACAAGCGAAAATTAGTGACGACCTACAAAATTTCGAAACATCTTGCATATACGTGTCTCTGTCTAACTTCTATTAGCAGCGCCTAATGTCAAAGTGAGTCAAATATATTAAGTTCAGTAGCTATTTTTGCTAGGTTTCTATGCTTTAGTTATTCTTCTGAGGTCGAGATAGTGTGGCCTTTAACGCATCGGTTCACTTTCGATTCAGCTCTGTCATTCCATTAGTTGAACAGACCCTCAGATCTACAAAAGAAACTCCACAGATCCACGCTCGTGTCCGGCTTACAACTAACCGTTGCAAATCTAGCGAAAAAATATTTCCTTGTGGAAGGAAAGTAAAAACAAAAGAGACTTCATTCCTCGTAGAATTTATGAGATGCGCTTGGGATTAAAAATGTTTGCGGTGCCCTCAGGCCCGCGGATGTTCTGATTAATATTTACCTTACACTTCTTACGGGTCGTACTTGATTAACCTTTTGTTATGTAATCAGAGTTTCAGATCAGATGGGACGATGAATATTTTTGAATATCTAATTTTCAAAATGTTTTTTCTTGAAGAGTGTGAACATTACTTAATTATTGAGAATGCTAGTTTTTTTTGTATGAATTGCAAAATTTTACTTGTAAGTCATTTTCAATATCATTCGTTGACTTGAGTTGCTGAAGTTAAGCAACGTTCATCATGGCCACATTATGACTACTCGTATGACGACTACTGTCACCAAACTCTTACACAAAACTAATGCAGTATTAGATTACCAGCAAACACTTTGTTTAAATTTTCGTATTTTCATTTGTTTCATCGAGTAAAAATACGAGTGTGTCACATTGTTCTATGTTTAGGAGACAGGGGCTGAGGGTGACAAATTCGATCCCCAACGGACCATGTTGACCTGTGAAGATCTATTGTGGTCACCCCTTTATTTTCAAAGTCTACAATTAGCGCCAGGGGGGCAAAATAGCCAATACAAAGTAGTCTAGATGATAGGTATTACTCGCATAAAATGTGAAATGGTAAAGTACATTTTGTGCAGATGTTAGTTATGCTTGTAGTAACCAGTTAAAGCTCTAGTAAGTGCTCACATAGAGGTTTCACATATAACAACTCCGGGTGTGACACTTCCATAATGAGCATTATCGACCACCTTAGCACTGAGCCCAGTCAAGTTGGACCATATTCCGTATCCTTCCCTGAAGACCCCCTTTTGCTCCCCTCGAAATTTCACATCCTGGTCCGATAAGAACGCTCTCAGACGCTAGAACCCAGTCAATCGTTAACTTTTTTTTTATTTATTTGAAACAAACAGTCACATAAATCTACAAACATAGTATTTTAAGTTGCTATATTAACTCACGAGGCAAAATTTCAGCCCAAGCCGAAGGCGAGGACGTAATAGAGCCTAGTATGTACAACCAATACATGCAGGTATATCGTACGACATTTTTCAACACACTTTTAAAAAACAGATTTTTTAAATGAAATAACACTAATCATTGTTGATCTGTAGACAAAACTAAATAATGGTATGGAAATAGACGACTATTTATTAAGTAATACTTATATATATTTATTAAGTATTACTTATATACTACTACATATTTTAAGTTTATTTATTAACAAAAATATTTACCTACTGTTTTTATGACAACTGTTTGCTGATTTAATTTTTTAAAATATAGAGGGAACAGAGATGCACCTGTGTTTACGCGTAAAATGCTGCACTATCATATTTCTTATCATCATCATCACCACAGCTAATATACGTCCCCACCGAGGGCACGAGCCTACCCTAAGCCTTTAGTCAAACCACGCTGGCCCAGTGCGGATTGGTTGACTTTACATACACCTTTGAATTACTTCGCAGATATATGCAGGTTTCGTCACGATGTTTTCCGTCACCGTAGGAGCGTCAGATAAAATGTACGTATGAAATTCGTGAAACGAAAAACACATTGTTACATGGCAGGATCGATCGCGGGCCTCCCGATTCTACTCGAGGCACAGTCCAGTGCCGAGGCCACAGCGCACCCGACACTCATGTTTCTCGCCTCCTGTTATTCTGCTCAAATTAGCTGACGTACCGAAACCAGCACTTCCAGTACTATACTTAGTTACACGGAAATGAGACAGACACATATTACCCAGTATTACCTACTACCATAGACAAAAAATAATATACAGACTGCCAATGTCATACAACTATAAGGAAGGTCCTATTCCCACCTTATATCTAGATGACGCTCGCTGATCTGTAAGGTTGCTAACTTAAATTTTGTTGATAATTTTATACTGAACCATGCCTGAAAATTAATAAAAAGTTGTTCCAATAATGATAAATTACAAATAATTCTACAATATTGCTACTATATAACGTTGTTTAACAGTTGTCTAAAGCTAATCATGATAAAACCTGATGATGTCAAAAAGTATATTACCAGAGGGAGACTCTGTACCAGAGTCGCCTGCTTTGGTACCTCCGTATTACCCATTTCTGCCGCAAAGCGGTAGTGCTTGCATTGTTGTGTTCCCGGTTTGAAGGCAGTGAAATTACTAGGTACCGTGTCTCTACGTCTTATGTCACAAGTTGGCAACGTACCTACACTGTGGTTCTTGTGGGGGTTGTAGATTTACTGCGAATCTCACTTTAGCCACATGTATTATAGGTGACTGTTACCACTTACCATCAGGTGGGCAGTATACTTGTTTGCCAACTTAGTTGTATATAAAAAACTCACCTTATTGACACAAATGAAACAACATCATGTCTAAATCATCACTCACTTCCGACAAGTTAGGAGACGTTATCTAGTCAGAAAAGTAACACCGTTCAGGTTTTGTACAAGCAATAAAACGTCAAGCTTTACAATCGCAATACAAAAGTCGAAGTCATTACGAGCATCATAAGAGCGGTCGCAAATCGCAATGTAAACATGTTAAGTCTGAGGTGTTGCTGTATGTACTTTGAATGACCTATATCCCATTTATTTGCTCTTCTTCTTTGATTTTAAGCCCTTTAGGAGGATATATACGTACGGATACGGATATATACGTCAATGGGAGAATCTATCTCGAAGGTGTACATTAACTCGGGAAGTTTGCCATTCATCATCATCGTCATTGCCTCCAGCCACAGAATAAATAATAGTACTAAAGTACCCCAGCTCATAAATGGCCTTAGTCAACCACGCTAGCCGAGTGCGGTTTGCTTGATTTCACATACACCTCTGAATTTCTTCGCAGATGCATGCAGGTTGCTTCACATTGTTTTCCTTTACTGTAGGAGTGTTGAACAATTAATTTATATAATGAAAAACGAAAAACACATTGTTACATGGCAGGATTGAACCCCGGACCTCCCCATTTGCGATCCGAAGTGCCGAATCCACAGCGCTACCGACTGACGTCAGTACCACAGAAGATATAATAGTACTCAGTACGACACTACAGTAGAATAATATTCTAGAGCAAACTTTTTTGTATTAAAAAGGTGAGTATAAGGGAGCCAGCTACAAGTAGTTGGTTATAGCTTTAAAATAATAACAAAGTTATTTATTAACTAGCTGTGCCCGTGATCAGCGTTTCGCCTTGATAAGGTTTAACACTGTGGATAGTTTTAACCCCTATTTCACCCTTTAAAGTTTTAATTGGCTTGAAAACGTTACATATATAACAAACAGAGACAAGTAATTCTGCATTTATAAGTTACTTTAGGGCGCTTAGAATAGCATTTTAATTATTAAGGGTATCATGCACAACACTCATAAAATATACTGTGAACGCTATACACTTTGAAAACATGGTTCTGTCGCAGAAAATTGCGTGAATTTCAGGACTTAGATGTCCATTTTTGTGACATTACTGTATTTAAACAACGTAAACAAAATAGCCAAAGGTGAAATGCAGCGAGTAATTAAAGTATTTTACCTACAAGCTGTCGTCCTCCAGGAGAGTGTTGAATATTGAATCCTTATTATGTGTCCATTCAATAACAGATTAGCTTCTTTATCTACTATAATCGGTTGGGGGGAGGAAGTATAATCAACAATATTTTATACATTGTTAAACATCTTAAAGCAAAACCAGCACTTAAAGGTCGCGCGTCTTATGCTCCATGACATAGTGTCATGTTTGAATGTATTTAAATATCGAAAAAAGACATTAATCACAAAACACTTTTTAATTGTAAGACAGACTTCAAATGGCTGATATTAATCGTGGCATTCGCTACCTTTTTTGGTAAGGTTTTGGTAGTGTGGGGTTCATCCAAACAGATGGATCAGATTGTAAAAACCAGTCTATTAGTAATTAATTCTTGGAATCAATATTCAATATTTTTTTAACAGTACGGGGGGCATGTGGTGACCTCCTTGGGTAGGTCGCACGTCTTATGCTCCATAAGATAACATAGTGTCATGTTTGAATGTAGGTATTTAAATATCGAATTAAGACATTACGCGATTAGCATCGATCGTCTTTTGTGGTAGAGAGTCACCAAGAGGCAGCTTAAGAGCAATGTTGTACGAGTTTAGCTGAAGAAATACATCTAAAATATCGAGAACCTGTTTACGAGTTTACTTGAAAATCCCCCTTAACGATCTCGGAGCGTGCGTAGTTCGTTATAGTTCTGTATGATATAAAGAGATTTTTCAAAACGATAATTATTTTCTTTTTGAGGGTTTGGCGTATTTATCAATTGAATGGACTAATGCTTCTAGCCGATGAATATAATACTGCTTTCCTTCAGCAAGCCATCCCAAACAATCGGGATTGCTAATCATTTGACGAGTTGCAAAATCACCACACTGATTGCATTTCTGGTTCCATAGTTTCTTACTAAGGTCCCTAGTTCCATTCGTGCCAATTGATATTCCAGTCATGTCAGGCTCTATTAATCGTGGTGTATAAGTATTGGTTGCGTCGTCCATCCATCGCATGTAATCGGCACTTTAATTAAAAGGGATGACATACCTCCGATGTGCGCAATGCGCTGCTGATAATGATTTGCTTAATTAAAATCGGAGCACATTATCAACTGCTAATTTCGCAACATAACTGTGTGCAATTAAACTAAGTGCCAGTTGTGTGTTCAATAATAAATTGGCTACGTCGTTAATCCCAATCGTTTAGATCCAATCGTTATTAGTTTACCAAATATGATCGATTCCTTTTTAATTAATATAAGATTTTAGTTTTTTATGTAACTTGCAGTTTTGCAAAAGAGATAAATACAGTTGAAATTTTGTCGATAGGTATCATACAATTCAGCATGTTTATTTTCTTAATTTTACCGGGTTCAATTCCCGATTCAGACAAACGATTATAAAAAATCTGTGAAAGCAGTTTGGATTGTTTTTGAAATCAAAATGAAGTCTTCTTTCAGTAAAATTCTCTATGTACGGTATTTAAGGTACTTTCTCTTCATGTGTACGCGTGCGACGACCCAGGCTTCACAGTCTTTGATGTACTAGGTACCAACATGTACTAGGTCGCTTTTTTTTATGTTTCTTAATTCTTGTTTTCAATCCACCCTTCTTGATATTGATTGTATCTTAATCTTGTTAATGTGTTTGTGTGTTTTGTACCTAATAAACGTTTTATCTATCTATCTATCTTTTCCCTACCCCATTTACTACGATCTGTGGGACCTTTGCCAACTTTCACGGTTTACGGCGAACCTGGAGCCCTATTTTTGAATCATTCTTCCGGCATCGAGCGCTCGTCAGTGTTCGATTTCTACTTATTTTCATTTTGTTTTCGACGAAAATCAAAACAATATTGATCTTCGTCGTAATGTTCTATTGGTTTTCATCGCAAGAGAAACAAAAATCAATAAGAATCTCAGAAGAATAACTAAGTCATTGTTCTGAGATAGGAATCGAGCACAGATGACGTTTGAAAAGCGTTCGATGCCAGATGAATGATTCAAAAATAGAGCCCCTGAGCGCCCGAACATCGGTTGCTTTGCTCCCAGTTCTGACTGATACCCCCTGGGGCCTTACCCCTGGGGCCTTTCGCTTATAGCAAGGTTAAAACAATATTGAAACAGAGACACCGCGCTTGCTGCGTATAGCGCCATCCCGCTCTCAGTGCGGTTTTAATATTGTTTTGGGCGATCATGGTTAGGGGGCTGGTGACTTCTCGGACAGCGGGATACACTTGAGGTGATGCCTGTCCGATAGAAAGCCACCCAGTAATATTTGCCAACAAGGCTTGAAAATCCACCAAAGTTCTCGCCTTGTTATAAATAATTAAGCTGTAAAGGTCATCTGCGGTCTACAGCGTAGGTCCCTCAAAAAAAACCTTATGACCACTTTGCTCAGACATCTGTCGTGCGGTATGTCGGATATTCAGTGTGATTTGTGATTTGTATTTGGTCATGTCGATACTTGCTCAATACTTACGATGTGGAAACCCTTTGGCTTAAGTATTTGGAATTGCGAAATATTTAACTGAGTGTATGTTTGAATGTTGTGTTTTTTAACAACTATTGCTTCTGATTTCTAACAATACATTGTAATGAATTGAATCACGGCAAACCAAAAAGAAGAACATTGTTTAACTAGATATAACCAATGCTTAGATCAAACGATATCACTGTGAAATAAATCGTTTCCTTGGTCTAGGCACGCTATTTCGTAACTCGTTAAACCTTTATATTTTAATGTCACCGTCAAATAGAACAAAGACAGAACGACATAGCTGTGAACAATGGATTAAAAGTCAGCGGCAGATACTTATCACAGCTCTGAAGATAATATAGCAACAATTACTCTTGCAAAGCTGTTAGAAGTAGATAACTAGCACGCTTCACCACCCGTCGCGTTAAGGCGCATAGTGGTCCCAATGACCTTGCGTCGATCGTCCCGCACTGATTACATAGGAGTGAGTGAGTGAGAGTGAGGGGAATATTTAAGCAAACCTTTACGCGTAAGATGAATTATTTCAATAAAAAAATAATTAAGGCGAATAAGAAAAATCTAAAAAGACCATCCCCTAGAATATTGTTCACTTTATTTATTGAAATCGAAAGTATATGATTTAACCTAATATTTACGACGCGATTAGGTTTAAAGTTTTAAAATCGAGGCATGTTTGGGTCACATTTTAACCAAGTTTTAATTAATTTATCAAAAAATTAAAAAGACCATCCTCTAAAGAATGCGTTGAATAATATCATATCTTTTTTAAAGATTTTTTTATTCAACATTTATGAAGAGAACCGGTTTTTTCTGCAGTAATTTTTTATGTTTGACCTTACTATGCCCCTTAAGTCCGTGCAAACAATTCTACAATCATGAGCCGCCGAAATAGAATGTGATTCGCATGAATGAAAATATACGTCGTACTTTATTGCACAAAGAAAAAATTAAATAAATAATGACGTTTAACATTAACATATAAATATTTATACAGATATACAAATAAACACATTATAACTGATACGTTTTTTTATAATTGTAATAAATACTAATAATAGAGCGTCGGTGGCGCTGTGGCCTCAGCACTGGACTGTGCTCTGAGTAGAATCGGAAGGTCCGCGATCGATTCTGCCATGTACCAATGTATTTTTCCTTTCACGAATTTCATATGTGCATTGATCTGACGCTCCTACGGTGAAGGAAAACATCGTGAGGAAACCTGCATACACCTGCGAAGTAATTCAAAGGTGTATGTGAAGTCAACCAATCCGCACTGAGCCAGCGTGGTTTGACTAAGGCCTAATCGCCCTAAGGTAGGCTCGTGCCCCTCGGTGGGGACGTATATGAGCTGTGATGATGATGATGATGAATAGATACAAAAGGAGAAGTTATGTAATACAAAACAAATTCTTTTTAACCGACTTCAAAAAAGGAGGAGGTTCTCAATTCGATGCGTATGTTTTTTGTGTGTATGTTACGCGATTGCTCCGCCAATTTTAGAGCGATTCTCTAAATTGTTTTTGTATTCGATAGAGTATACTCTTGCGGTGGTCTCATTATCACCAAAGTCAGGATCTGATGAGGGCATCTTAGAAAAATCGAGGGAAACGCTTAAATTTTATAGGTACAGCCATCGTGTTTCATGTTTTTTTAAAGCTATTCAGGTATTTGAATCTGGTAATCATGAAACTAACGTAATGATGATAGAAGGATCCTTAACTGTAGGAGTTTAAAATTACTTTTTTAAATACAATAGGCACGTAGTGACCCTTTGTCGTATTCTTTGAAGTCACTTCGATGAGCTAGTATTAATTCACTTAAGTAAAAGATAAAAATACAAAAAATGAAACCGACTACAAAAACACTGAAAAGTTAAAAATAATATAAACCAACATTACATTTCTATACTGAAGTCGGTGTCAAACGATGATCTCCTAAAAAGTCTTTAATATAGAAATACAATTTTGTGTTATATTATTTTACACTTTTATGTGTTTTCGAAGTCGGTTTTTATTTTTTGTATTTTTATTATAATACATCTAGTGATAGTTATTGCATTAACTATCACTGTTGTATAGTGGATATTGCCTGATTCAAAATCTGCATTTCTGATTAGCTACTATCACTTATAATATGCTTATACTCCTTACTTCCAAATAATGATTTAAGAGTATGAATTGAAGTGATACCTACATAATATCAAAACTATTATGCAAGAACAATATAAATGACAAAAAGAATAGGAAGCAAACAGTTAAACGTGCCCCTGCACAACTGCGGTAGTTACAACAGAAGTATGAGATGTCCCAAGGGCTCTAGCAAGAGCACTCGGAGCTCATCGCCCCGCTCAGATAATACTGCGACATTCTGTAACGCAGCAATACCCAACGCTGCTAATGGTTAGTGCCGGAGTTAACGGGAGCGGAACCTTATTATTTTGCTTTTGAAAGCTCAGTTTTAGTTGTAGCAAACTAGTTCATATTGTGCTCTCGAAAGCTGGGTGTTAAAAAGTGTTCGGGTGGACATTTTAGGGTGTATATTGTATTATCCCTAAGATACTAATCCATACTAATATTATAAATGCGAAAGTAACTGTCTGTCGCGCTTTCACGCCAAAACTACTAAACCGATTTAGGTGAAATTTGGTACAGACATAGTTTGGGTCCCAGGAAAGGACATAGGATAGCTTTTATCGCAGAAATCACCCCTTAAGGAGGAGAAGAGGGGGGGGGGGGAAGATTGTATGGGAAATCAATAACCGCCGAACCGAATTACATGAAATCTGGTATAGAGATAGTTTGAGTTGTCGGGAAGGATAAAGAATAGTTTTTAGCCCCGAAATCATTCCTTAAGGGTGTAAATAAAAAGGACTAGAAGCCGCACGCAAAAGCTAGTATACAATATAAACCCTAAAATGTTCCCATACGGTATAGACTAATAATAATAATTTATTAGGTCTTTAAAATGCACAAATATACATGTTAAGAACGGTCGAACATACAGGTAATAATATTAACAAAAGTGATGTGGGTAAGTTTACAATTCACCTACGTACTAAACAATGTTCTATGATTAGTTTGACCACTAAATCTAGGAACTTTTGTGCACATATAATATTGATCTGTTGGCATCTAAACTAGGCTAAGCCTGTACTATAGATACCAATTTTTCCCTTGGCACTAGACTATATTGTTATAAATCACAACCAAAAGTATAGTAACAGCAAACATAAATGTACCCAACAATCCAATCTATATGTATTATATTAAGTACCTAATTACATGATTTATAGATTATGATATTATTGGTTATCTTCTTTATAGTCCTCATTTTAATATTATAAATATATTCTCCGTAGCTTCGTAGCATTGTCTCTTTAGCCATGATATTAATTTCTTTTTACAGTCATGCAAGTTAAGTTAATACACATTTAGAGCCCTATTTATCTTATCTTATCGTAGGGGCGGCCCAGTATGTGAAGCCTTCGCACTTCGACCCTTCATGGATCTTTTGTGCTTCCCCGTGTTTAGTCCTTAAAGCCTTCACCTTCGGTCCAATCAATCGTGACCATGAGTCTGATTATATCCCTTGGTGGCATGGCCCTGTAGTCCTCCGGTTTGGGGTATCCCATTCCCGTCAGCTTTAACCTCCTGCAGGCTAGAGCATCGCAGTGGCACAGAAAATGCTCCATGCTCTCCTGCTCTTCTTTGCATGCAAGCCCTATTTACTTTATTGTATAAGTACGCACCCAGAAAGCTTTGGAATTTCTGTATAAAGAAAGATCTAAACGAGTTTCTCGTACATACTCTGTTTTCTCTACGAGTTTAATTTAGTTCCTTGGTGTAATTGGTTTTCGTATGTTGGCATAAGATGGTATCTGCTATGAAGAGTTTTCTTACAGACAATACATCACACACTGAAAACAGTTCATCGGTTTGGAACCTAAAAGGTTTGAAGAACATAACTTTGAGCAATGCACGTTGGGCTCTTTCAATTCGAATTAAGTGCGTTTTCCTCGCACCACCCCAAGCTCTAATGCAATAGGATAGAATTGACTGTGCCAGTGCGTAATAAATGGATTTTAGGAGTAGTGAGTCAGCAATATGCCTTAAACGTTTGAAAATAAAAATTAATTTCCTGCATCGATCTGATATCATTTGGATGTGAGGTATCCATGTAAGATTGCTATCAATGAAAACACCTAGATATTTGAAAGTGTTAACGCGTTCCAGCGAGGTACATTGGCATATGGAATTTGTTTTTTATGCATATCGCAACAGTGAGCTATTATTTTAAAATTTTTGTTTGGTAATGTACTTTTCGATATAGCAAAGGTTATATACTTCGTTTTTGACGTATTAAGTGTTAACTTATTCCATCGAAGCCATTGTATGACGAGTTTTAATCCGCTTTCAGCCTTAACCCTAGCCTCCTCCCAATTTTTACCATGAAAAACAAGGGCAGTATCATCTGCAAATGTAAAGATTTTACAATTGTCAATCATTAAGTTGCACAAGTCGTTTATATACATGAGAAAGAGGCTAGGGCCCAAAACACTACCTTGGGGAACACCGAAAGTAATCGGGCAATCACTACTCATTACATCACCGATTTTGACTTTTTGAGATCTATTAGAAATGTAACTTTTGAAAAGACATAAAGAATTGCCACGAATACCCAACTTTTCCATTTCATCCAGCAGAGGTTGTGTTGGGACGGTGTCGAAAGCTTTTGCGAGATCTAGAAATAGACCTACACATTTAGCTTTACTATCAAGATTTTGAGCAATGTAGTCAGTAATTACCACAACAGCATCGGATGTAGACTTGCCAGCTCTGAAGCCATACTGGTTATTCGATATAAGACTTTCTTTATTTAAAAATGATAGTAACTGCTTATTCATGACTTTTTCTAGTATTTTGGATAGAGCTGGCAAGACCGATATAGGGCGATAGTTGTTGACACAGTTCATTGGACCCGCTTTGTGAACAGGGTGAATTATGGATCTTTTAAAAATATCAGGAAAAATACCTGAACTAATGGACAAGTTTACTATGTGGGTAATTGCTGGAATCAAAAATTCTTTACCGGCCTTCAGGAGTCTGTTTGAAATCTCATCCCACCCAGGTGCACTATCATTTTTTAGGCTCATAATAATTGTTTCTATTTCACTACTATCTGTCTCAAGCATTACCAAAGAATTCACTGGAGATATTCTATTTATTTGTGACATAAAACTGTTTGGACTGTCCTAATTTGGGATTTTTTCAGAATAACATTTTCCTACACTGGCAAAAAAGTCATTAACAATTTTTTTTTAATTTATTTATTTGGTTTGTCTACAGTTAATACAACGAAAATAACATAACTTAAAAAATAAATAAAAAGGATCTAATTGTATAACCTCTTACAGACAAACACAACATGCATAAAAAAATCCGATGGTACCTTAACACTAATTTTCTATACTAGAGACTTAAAACTACAGCAAATATACTTATTATTTTTACGTACAGATTTTACTCTATAATTTAGCCTAGACGACTAGTCAGTGTATTCCGAACCCTTGCAATAGTGTCGCAAAGGTCAATATCATTACAATGTTTATTGTAAAGATCACAAAGGCGTGGAATTGGTGAGTGCCGTCCGAAATTAGTTTTGCGCTGAGGTGGCATCAATAACTTGTTGATTTTATTACGTGGATACCGATAGGGAATTCTAAAATGTATAGCACTCAACAATTGTGGACAGTCTATCAAATTTTGAACCAATTTGTATAAGAACGTCAAGTCCAGTATATCTCTTCTTTGTTCGAGACTAACCATGTTCTACCGCTTTAATCTGTTTGTGTAGGATCTATATTTCTTAGACTCGCTTTGTGCAAACGTCAAATGCCATAGGAATCTCTTTTGTATTCTTTCGATTCTCATCATGTGAGTAGCATAGTGAGGTCGTCAAATGATAGACCCGTATTCTAGCATGCTCCTTACCAAACTGTTATAGAGAATAATTTTGGTCTTTGGGTTACGGAAAGCCTTGATGTTACGGATCACAAATCCAAGTATTTTTGATGCTCTACATATGGTATGATCTAGGTGTGGAACGAACGTTAGTTTTTTGTCTAACAGAATACCTAGGTCGCGTATTGATTCCACTTCAGTTAGTACTTGGTTTCCTATTTTATAATCATTTTTTATAACTTTATTAGTGCTGCGAGTGAAATTAATGTGGAAGCATTTACTAGGGTTAAGGCGCATGCCGTTCATTCTACACCAAGTCACAAGCTCGGTTAGGTCATTTTGTAAGGCTGCAGTATCAGATACAGTGTCAACTACTTTCAATATTTTTAAGTCGTCAGCATACATAAAGGGGCTTGAGTTCTTAATATGATCTGGTATATCATTGACATATAAGTTAAATAAAATTGGGCCAAGGTGAGAACCTTGTGGTACTCCGGAACCTATGGGGTATATTGATGACTCAAAGCCATTAACTACTACATAAAAGGACCTTCCTGTTAAATACGACTTTAACCAATTTAATAACCTTTAAACCCATAGTTAGCTAATTTTGATATTAAAATATTATGAGGTACCCCATCAAATGCCTTGCTAAAATCAGTATATATGACATGTACTTGTTTACCCTCATCCAATGCATTTGTGACTTTTTCCGTGAAATATGCCAGATTATAGGTAGTAGATCTACCGCGAACGAAACCATGCTGATGTGTTGTAATGTATTGCTTAAAATACAATTGCATAGCATCACAAACTAAAGATTCCAATATCTTGCCAAAAATATTAAGGATAGATATAGGCCTATAATTTTGTACTAAAGTATTATTTTCGTTTTTATGAATCGGTACCACTTTGGCTATTTTCAATTGATCCGGAAAACTACCAGTATCTAGGGATGTGTTATATATTGCTAACAGAGGTTTTACTAGATTTCTAGCGCATTGCTTAATAAAAATTGGTGGAATACCATCGGGACCAGGCCCCTTGTTTACGTCTAATGTACGCAGTTTATTATATAGTTTATTGTAATCAATTTAGTAATGTGAAAAACTGTCCGAGCATTTTATATGCTGTATAGAAGCATCTTCAGGGAGTTCCCCTTGGTTAGCTATGTTATGTACTGAAGAAAAAAAGAGCCAAACATGTTACAAATTTCAGTGCCATCATTCGTTACATTATGACCATTACTTAACACAGACGGATAACTACTAGTTTTGTTTCTTTTTGATTTTATGTAGGACCAAAATAATTTTGGCGTTTCCGTTATGTTAGCTTCAATGTTTCTAATGTACGTATTATAACATTCTGTAGTAAGTTTTTTACAACGTTTTTTTAATAATTTCAGTTCGAGTGCATCCATAGGATTTTTGTATTTGTTGTACCTTTTCCATACATTTTCTTTTTCATTCAACTGCCTTATCAGAGTACCAGTATACCACACGGGATACTTACTACGTGCAATAGAATGCTTAGGTACATGAGTAGTTACCAGACTTTTAATAGTTTCCTGGAAGCATTCTACCATTTCGTTTACATTTTTGCAGTTAGCAAAGTGTGATGCCCAGTCTGTTTATTTCAGTCGACTTAGACGGGGAATCAGAAAGATTTAAGAGATCAATTGGCGTTTTCTTCGACTTTTCTGTATAAACAATAGATTTTATAGTGCTCCAGGTTTTTATAGGATTTTTTGAGTATGTCTGTAGTTCACTTTTCTCATAACCTCTTTTCAATCGCTTAAGTAAATCATTGCAATAGTTTTTATATCTTGAGTATGTCATTTTCAATACTTCGTTGTTTGGTTCAATTTTGCATTTAAGATGCATTCTATCTCGATTTCTCATGCATCGCACTAGCCCTGGCGTAATCCAAGACTTAAGGCAATGTGATCTCCTAGGAGCTAAGATTTTCTTGTAATGCTTTTCTAAAAGTTTTGTAAGTATTTCCACTAACCTTTCTGAAGCCCAATTCACGTCTTTCGAAGTCAATACATCTTCGAAATTTGCTGTACTTAAGTCAGTTAGTATATGTTGATAATTGATTCTGTATACTGGAAAAGTTTTACCCTGATGATGTATTTTACTTGTCAAATCCAGACATGATATTACTGGACTTAGAATAATAACGCATAGAAACCCAACCGGCGCGCACAATTTGATGCAACTAAATGTGAGGCGGCATCAGCTCCATACTGTTTTTATCGTAGTGTGCGTGTTTTGCGCGTAAGCGACTTCACACAGCGGTGTCATTTTTGCTTCACTTTAAGGCGCATAGCAACGTCAATCATAAAAAATCACTGCAGAAAAAACCAGATTCTCTTCATAAATATTGAATAAAAAAATCTTTAAAAAAGATATGTTATTATTCAACGCATTCTTTAGAGGATAGTCTTCTTAATTTTTTGATAAATTAATTAAAACTTGGTTAAAATGTGACCCAAACATGCCTCGATTTTAAAACTGTAAACCTAATCGCTTCGTAAATATTAGGTTAAATCATATACTTTCGATTTCAATAAATAAAGTGAACAATATTCTAGGGGATGGTCTTTTTAGATTTTTCTTATTCGTCTTTATTAATTTTTTATTGAAATAATTCATCTTACGCGTAAAGGTTTGCTTAAATATTCCCCTCGCTCTCACTCACTCACGCCTATGTAATCAGTGCGGGACGCAAGGTCATTGGGAGCACTATGCGCCTTAATCATCACTCTCTGTACCGGGCTATCCTTCTATGCGTTAATATTCTAATGGTATAGAATTGTTTTTATAATTTTATTGATCGAACACATCACAACTGTAGGAAAAACTTTGACAAATTGTGAAAAAACTGTCTAATTACAATGAGAATTAAACACGATACCTATTAGCTATTGATAATCACATGCCATCTTTTCTTGCAAAACAGATTTATGTATGTGTACCTACTAGCGGTGCCCGCGAACTACGTTTCGCTCAAAACTCAAAAACTTAGGGGTATAACAAAACCTTAAAACTATTCTCAGACCTTTTTTTTTTCGATGGGAATGCGTGACCGCACCCGTACTCGCCGTTGGCTAGACGACGAGCGTGCGTGGGGCTCTCCCGGCAGAGTGCCGGGCCTATCCACTAAACCCCCCGGTGTTCTTCCTACCCTTATGGACGCGCGTGGTAGGGTCCACACTGCGACTACCACTACCAAACCAAATATACACAAAAAAATTATAAAATCGGTTTCGAAGAAGCTCGATAACAAACACTGTGACAAGAGATTTTTATATATTAAAAGATTAAATGGCGTGAGTGTACAACGATACAGTCTATATCATATCTATCCGTCTAATGGGCAACTTAAAAGCTTTATAGCTTTGCTGTTTTAAAGCGATTAGCGCAGAGGTCGAGTGATCGCCTACTGCGCAACTAGTCGCGGGTTCGATTCCCGTACGGGACAAATATTCTGTATAGCCTACAGATATCGGTCTGGGCGTATGTGCATGTGATATTCTATGTTTTTAACTGCACCCACGTCACAGAAGAAAATCCTAGTGTGGGGACACGTTTTTTTTTTAAAGAAAGCTATTTACAATATAACTTCACTGAGTTATGTATTGTAATTAAAAAGCTTTGCCAATGCAATAATAAAAAAGTGTGCATATTCCCTATTTTTTATTTGCACTATAATAGGACGTACTGAAAGGTCTCGCCTGCATTGAGCAAGATGACTCTGTAAACGATATCTGCAGCCAACAGAAATCTATACTAATATTATAAAGAGGAAAGATTTGATTGTTTGTTTGTATTGAATAGGCTTCGAAACTACTGAACCGATTTTGATGAAAGTTGGTATAGGGATAGTTCGAGACCAGGGGAAGGACATAGGGTAATATAGAATTCCCACGGGAAAACGAAAAATAGCGCGGGCGAAGTCGCGAGCGGAAAGCTAGTAAGTTAATAAAATGAAACATGAAGACCATTTTGCTTATTGGTCGTTTATAGTATTAGTATCTAGATCGCCCCGGCTAAGACCAAAATGGACGAGCCGCTTTAGTGATACCCCTAGGGTTGCCAGATGTCCGGATTTCAACCGGACAGTGCGGTTTTCTTTACATTTGTCCGGCCAAGAAAATGTTTGCAAACCGGATAAAGATTTCATTACATGCATAAAATACTTTATTAAAAACGGTGGCATCACGTAAATAACAATAAAAAAATATTTACGGTGACTATGGGTACTAAAGCATTCCAAACAAAGTAACCCAGAAAGTTAGTTTATAGTAAATAGTAATAAACAAAAATTCAACACTTGTCCGGTTAATCCAAAGACATTATAAGAGTAGACCAACAATGCAAACGAAATATATGAAGTCGCCTTCAACTAATTTTGATATGATAATAGCTAAATAAATAAGCATAATTAAGACTCATCGGTAATAAATAATGTTACAATGTGATTTAGTTTTTATTACTGTTCGTTTTTTACACTACAAAACGAAGTTATTTGGACATGTTTAAGTATTTTTATAACTTGACGCGCGCTCGACAGTCGAATGCAGTACAAATACAGTATGAGTAGCGGCCGTCTGACCGCTGTGTGGTTGAAGGGGGTTTCTTAGAGGCCGCGCGGATTGTCGGTCTATCTCTTATAATGTCTTTGGGTTAATCATTCCAACATACCTGCAGGCCTATTCGCTAGCTACGGTTGGTAACTAAAAAAACTGTCATTTTTGAAAGAAATTTATATGCATTACCTACTAGTTTAGTGATGTTGTGTGTTACGGCGGCGTTCATGATAGCATTAATGGATGTTAAGTTTCTTTAAAAAATGACAAGTTAGAGAATAGGCCTGCTGGTAACCCTATACACCCCGCACTATTCGGGGACGGGGAGAATCCTAATATACGCCTATTGACTAGCAATCGGCAGGTACGGTGTGTAACAGCATTCCACCTCATACAAAAATGGTAATGGCTGTCGGATATTCAGAGTGATTCATGTAGATTCGTATTACATCATGTCGGAACTTTCTCAATAACTTTAATTACGATTTGATAACATAAGTTATTAAACAGCTTGAATAGAATGCTCGATTTTGTACCGTTTCTATACAGTATCGATTGCGCATTGTTAGGAGTTCTTGAAAAGGTATATTTCTGCTAATGTCAGTTCAAAGTAAAATATTTTTTTCATTTTTTTTTCACCATTTTTAACCGACTTTTAAAGAAGGAGAAGGTTTCTCAATTCGACCGTATATATGCTTTTTTATGTTTGTTCGCGGATAACTTCGTCGTTTATGAACCGATTTTGATGATTCTTTTTGTATTCTATCGAGGATACTCCAAGGGTGGTTCAGTGGTCACTAAAGTTAGAATCTGATGATGGGATCCCATTAAAATCGAGGGAAACCCTTAAATTTTAAGGTGTGTCGAACGTGTTTTGTGTGTATGTTACGCCGTTCGCGATTACTCCGCCAGGGATCCCATGAAAATCGAGGGAAACGCTAAATTAAGGTAAAAGGTCACTAAAAAGATTTCATTCACTAAAAAGTTACAAATTTAAAATATTTTACAAAAAATAAAAACCGACTTCAAAAACACTAAAAAGTTTAAAATAATATAAGAATTAGTACAGACAACATCACACTTCTACATATATTGAAGTCAGTGACAAATTTTAAGACTTTCTACGGCATCATCATTTGCACCGACTTCAATATAGAAGTGTGATGTTGTCTGTACTTATGCTTATATTATTTTAAACTTTTCAGTGTTTCTGAAGTCGGTTTTTTATTTTTTGTAAAATATTTTTTAAAGAGACAGAACATTTACAAAATCAACAGATCAATAAAAACTAAGCAAACAAACGCATCCTGGCTTAAAACATTGCCAAATAAGCAAAGCTCGGGAACGCAAAAGCGGGCACGATAAGCGTAGCTTAAAAACTTCACGCGAATAAAGTAAGCAAATTATACGAGACGGCGCAAAAGCTGTAGTTTAGCTGATTTTCGTATCTACAAACTCGTGTAAGCCGCGAGCAATCCCGTTGTTTATGGCGCAGTGCGAGGAAGTGCGGCCGAGTGGCTGACAAGAGCAATTGGCGCGAGATACGAGATACGGCGGACACGCCCTGTAGTTAACACTTCCGCGGCACGCCAGCGGCCGCTGACCCCACTGACACAATATAAAGAACGATACAGTACTTTGACTCCATATAAAGGGACGAATCGGCGCACGCACACATACAAACGTAGTTTACACGGCCGCCAAGCATGCTCTGAACGGCATAGCAAGTAGCAACGCAGTGCAGTGTTGCCAAATTCAGAGGATTTCCCTAAATCCTAGGGGTTTTTGCAGGTCTTTGAGGTTTTTTGGAGGTTTTGATATCACGAAATTTATCTAGGGGATTTTCTGAAGGTTTTCTACTATTCTAACCAAATGGCAAATTCCTTTTTATATCAGACAAGACCGACAATTTTTTCACCAAATAAAATGAATGGGACACTAAAACTTACGAGTATTAGCTGGCAACACATTATGTTACCATTGAACTGTCTTGTTTATCATAATTCCGGCTAAAAGACTGTTTTCCACAGCCTCACACAGACATTTATAACGAAAAATCCGGATCGACAGACACACGGCTATGTATGTGAAATAAATTAAAATAGGTAATTTGAAGAAAACTTCTAAGTTTTTTATTGTCATTATTAGAAAGCTTATGTATATGACATGGCCAAAATAGTCAGAGGTTTTTTATCAACCAAACTGGAGAAACTAGGGGTTTTTTAAATGTATTTGGGGGGGAAGGTGGAAAAAATCTGGCAACACTGACGCAGTGTCACGCCGCGTGCCGGCCGAGATTGTTGTGCTCCATGTACATACTCGTATTTATACCATAATGTAGAGAACGATACAGTAGCCCGACTCAGGCGTGTCTGAAATTTATACCTAAAGCTGAACTGGGCGCTAGGGTTGGTACCTACAAAAAAATAGGTGAACGTATACGTACACGCCGCGCATGAGCGGCGCGGGGCGTGTACGTGGAGCGTGCGTGACACTGCGTTGCTATGCCGTTCAAAGCATGTTTGGCGGCCGTGTAAACGACGTTTGTATGTGTGCGTGCGCCGATTCGTCCCTTTATCACAGAATAAATAATAGTATTATAGTACCTTTATATGGAGTCAAAGTACCTACTGTTCGTTCTCTATGTTGTGCCACTGAGGTGGTTTAAGCCCCGATTACGTGAGATTGCCAGACAGACTTTCGCTATGAACTCTTGGCGCTCGCCTACACGCCGCGTGATGAAGCACGTGGGTGGAACAAGCTGACTTAGAATATGACCTGGAAACTCTATTGAAGGTGTTATATTTACTAGGTTATCAGTATAATACATAGTATATTATGCAACTAGTGAATAAAGGAGGAATTTAAAGCGAGAATCACGAGCAAGTGAAGGATTCTAATGACTGAATCATGACCATAGGGATTCATGATGATTACAAGTATTAGAATCCTGAGCGACACGACTCACGAGTGATTCAGGACTCTCGATATAAATCCGTTTTATTCAAGAGTTGTAACTATACTTCATTGGCGTAGGTAAAAATCAACACACACTAGCACACTAGATAGAATGAACTTTTCCTTCCAAGTATCTGTATACACTAGGCAAATTGAAGTTTTAATCTCCCCCCTCCGGCCCCATCGAAAAGTTATACCTACGCCTATGCTATACTTTATAACATAACTACGAGAAAAAGAAAGATTCAAGCGAAAATACACATTTAATTAAGAAAAAAGGGAGGTTAAATTAATTAAATCTCACATTAAAATTGGAACGATTACTAAAATTAGAAAATATCTATCAATCGAATCTCGGGGAGTTATTTGCACAAGGAGTTTGTATGTCGAGTGTTCATTGTTTAAGGAGTTTGTATCGTATATTTTTTGCGCAAGGAAGTTGTATTGTTAGAAAGAGCGAAAATTATCTCTAAAATAAATCGAAAACTCAACAGGAGCACAAAGATATAATGTTATGTACCGAATCTTATTTATACGAATTCTAATTTTCCTAGCAACAAGTAGCACCGCTTGTCGAGCCAAAAAGTGAAAATGTGATACCTCTACGAAAACGTGAACTCGTCTCCCGCAGACTGCTCCACCGACAGATCGCAACCACAGATTAAAGAGTCACAACACTGGTCGGTAAAACGGTCTTAGACTATTGTTGCCATTGACAATTTCGTTTTATTGCTAATAGTATAGTATCGAGATGGAGGTCGAATATATTGGTGTATTCTAAATTCAGACGCCAAAACAGTGATTAATAGTTATTTGTTATACATGAGTGCAAAGTTGCTTTTTAACCGCGTGCTCAACTTTGATGACCGAGCAAGCGAAGGATTCTAAAATTGAATCACGAGCGCAGCGAGTGATTCAAAAATTAGAATCCTGAGCGTTGGCGAGGGAATCAAAAGAGCACAAGGTGAAAAATCTTTGCACTCAAGTGCAACATGTAACTTTTCATCCCCTCAGCGAGGAAATAAACAAAAGTACCTACACCAAGGAGGTTCAGAGTCTGAGTTTAAAAAAGTTGTATGATAAATTCGGCACCATGGAGATGGAAGTAAATAGGTTTAATGTTTTGAAATCACATACCTAGTGCACGCGATGTTCTAAATTCAAATTTACTTTAACCTCAAGCGGATAAAAACGGCTTTGGCGGTCAGATTTCGAATAGCAAAAATACTTTTTCCGAGATGGGGGGATGAAAAAGTTATTAAGTTATTCACTGTTTTTGGTGAATAAAATAAGCTTTTTAGATGGAGAATGGTATAAAATAAGTTTGCTATTGATTTTTTACAAATATTATTGATTTGGAAGTGATTCTACTTCTTAAGGCATGTTGGGTACTTTTGGGATGAGGCAAATTCACTGAACTTGCATAACCGTCACGCTCGGATATACATATACACCATGTTCCTAAGGATATGCATTAACTTGGGCTTATTTTTCAGGCGATCAAACTGAGTAACTTTCACTATGAGAGCAATACTAAAATCGCGAAAAATATAGATAGGATGGCACAGTTGTTTTTTTTTCAGGATTTCAGAGTTGGCCCCATAGTGACATTTGTTCAATTTGATGGTCTTAGTAACAGGCCTTAGTTAATGCATATCCTCAAGAAAAATACTAAACAACCCCAAAATAATGTTTACAGCTTTGGGAAGCTAAGAAGTTTTCACTTCTGACTTGCAGTGCTACGTCAAAAAATATTTGAAACTAGTGGGCCCGGCAGACGTTGTCCTGCCCGATACTGGGTCCAACTTTACGTTTAAACCTTCCTTGGACCTATTCAAATACACACAGAAAATTTTATAAGAATCTATCGAGCCGTTTCAGAGTTTTTGCGAGACAAACACACAGCGTTTCATTTTTATATATAAGAAGAAGACTAGTGGGTCCGGCAGACGTTGTCCTACCCGATAACAGCGCCACCTACTGGGTCCAATTGTACTTTTAAACCTTCCCTGGACCTATTCAAATACACAAAGACAATTTCGTAAGAATCTGTTAAGCCGTTTTTGAGTTTTAGCGAGACTAACACACAGCGTTTCATTTTTATATATAAGAAGAAGAAGATATGACATATATTTTGACAATTGTCGCCTGTCGGATATGGTGCAATAGGGGCCTGATCATAAAATTTCATATACCCATCATCATATTCAGGGTTAATGAATTAATCCTGTAATGAATGAAACATGTAAACCACGTTATCTGTCACCAACCTAAATAGCCTAATTTCGGATGCGCGGTACATTCAGGTTAGCGTAGGCGAGTTGGCAAAGCAAAACGTTCCGTTTTTGCGCCAGGCTTAATTAGTGTTCGGGCAGTTTTTGCCATCTTCGTGGTCGAATGTGGCCCTCGGGTGCCACAGCAACGTCAAACAAACAATGACGATTCGTCTCTAAGTTTTTGCTGCGGTATTTGGTTTAGCTTTCTAGATGCGTGCCGGAAATTATTTATATTTATCCAGACGCTGTTTTTTTTTTGGAATGCCGGAAACATTACATTTAATTGTTGCCCTGACTAGAGTCTGACACACGAAACATGAACCTGACATTTTTTCAAGTAGCAACACTGATACAATGTCCCCATGTAGTTTAGTTCAACATGGTGATTTTCATACTTTGTAATAAACAATTTCATAATATTTTTTTCTTAATTTCTGTCGAAATATTACAGATATTAAGTAATTTTAACATTCATGAAATCCAAATACAGCGATTTCTTATAAAAGGTTTATTGTTAGAAGTTCATTGAAACTAAACATTACCTAATATTTAATTTAAAAAAATTATAAACTCCTTTTTTCGTACTATATTCAAGGAAAAAAAGACAATCCTTTCATAAATTTAACATTCTAAATTACTACATAAATAAAAAAATATTAGAATATTTCAAGTATCAAAATGTATTTTACCTTCTGTAGACAGTATTACCAGAGCTAGAATTTTTGAATTTGCCGCTTTTTTCCAAGCTCATGTTTCGTGTGTCAGACTCTATACCACAAATTATAGTTTAACTGACTGACTGAGGAAAGCTGGTACATGATTGTGACTTAATTTCAAAGGAAACAATTTTCGACCTCTGTGATAAATATAAATCTTTTAAAACTAGGCTAGATGATTGAAAGAAAATTATTGCTCTTCTAGTAGCTCATTCATATAATAAGCAGAAAGAAAAATCGGTTTTCGAATAACTATAAAAAAAAACGAGATATTAAGGTATTAAGGATTTTTCTGCATCTCTTTCTAGCAAAACAATTTACATGGAGTTTATATGGCCGTACTTAAAAATGACGTCACGGTTGATGTCGGATCTCTCTGTCTATATCGCTTGCAAATTAACAGCTTAAAATGCTTGTATCTAATGTATTTCTAAGCCGATTTTAATTCTAATTTCACATAATTACATCTTTTTCTACGGTATTTTAATATTTTATGACGAGGCGTGACAATTAGAATTCAGAGAACAACTTTTTAAAGTTACCAAATCATGAATGAAAGAATGACATCTTTATTGTTTATAATATAAAAATTTGGTATTTAACTATGTTTTTCTAGTTATTGTTATTTATATACTGATCATCATTTTGTTCACAACGCCTCCTGATGGGCACAAATTCCAACAGAAAAATTAGGTTTTAGGTCGTTTCCCACCACACTGACCCAGTACGAGTTTGTGGGGACATATACTGATACCTATGATAAAAGACGAGAAATTATACGTTCTATTTTCATACAACTTCCTTTAAAAATTCCCACAAATTGCAAATATTCATCAATTCAACAAAGGAACGAGGAAGCTCTCATATTTATTTCGTTTGTGAACAAATTTATGGCCATCATTATTCTAAAATTAAGAAAGATCTTTTAATCCGAGACGAGGCTTAATTGGCTAAGCTATCGGACAACCCCTTTCGGGACGTCTACCGCGATTTTCTGCCGAACCTCCTGGGAGTGGCGAGAGCAAAATGCCGGATGCAATTTAAGTTAGATTATAAAAGTTGGTCGAGGGTTTACGTTTTTGCCGAACGCAGTCAGCGCGGCGGATTCGGATATATGTACTTTGCAAACTCTATAATTCAATAAATCGAACTAATTAGGCGTGTGGTAATAGGGTAGTAATTTCGTTAGTCGTTAAAAGTTTTACGAGCGATCACTGCGGGCAGATTCCACAAACGAACAAACACAAACATTGCAAACTAATGAGAGACGTGTCAGAAAGATAATCTTGTGTGTTTTAATTTAGAGCCCATTTCTCAAACGTCAGATAACCTTTAAGTATAATAATATGGCGGCTCGACAGATTTTCTATATAAAAGCTGTTAATTCCGCGCACAACAATAATATCTGAAAATCGACCCTTACTGAAGTTCTAAACAGTTACATATTTTTTATTTCTTATTCTTAGACAAATTTACCCTAGAAGTCATCACCCTAGAAGAATCTTAAATATATTAAAAACCATTGAATAGACTAATATAAAACGAATTGCGAGTTGAACTCGCGCATCAAGGGTTCCGTACAAACTTATCTAAGTAGGATATTCTTTTCATTGCAATTAAATTGGCAAACAAACAAACTGCCCACCTGATGGTAAGTGGTAACAGTCTCCTATAATACATGTGGCTCCTGTAAGATTCGCAGCAAAACTGCAACCCCCACAAGAACCACAGTGTACGTTGCCAACCTGTGACATCAGATGTAAAGTCACGGTACCCAGTAATTTCACTGCCCTAACTCACCCTTTAAACCGGAACACAGTAATGCAAGCACTGCTGCTTTGCGGCAGAAATAGGTAAGACGGAGGTACCCAAGCGGACGACCCTGGTACAGCGTCTCCCTCCTGGTCATATTCCTAGTACTAGTATTAGTATTCCTATGTACCTATATTTAAGGTTTTTAGATTTTTCCTTAACATATGACGTCTTTGACGTCAATAAGTGCCTGTAAAGGTCTATATTGAATAAAGATTTTTGAGTTTGAGTTTGAGTTTTATGCTATAAGACCAAACATGATTCTAGGTCATCGAGAAGTACCCGATTCCCTTGATTCCCTTGTGAAATGCCAAAATATGCGAGAGTATGCGACATAAACGGTCATATCTTCTGAACGCATTGACCTACAAGTATATATTTTTCACAACTGAAAGAGACCGTAAGCCCGAGTATTTGATTCAAATTTCAGTTTCATATCTCTACACGTTCTCGTGAAAAGGGGTCTTGACAGACAGATGGACAGGTGGACAACGAAGTAATTCTAGGAGGATTCCATTTTCTTCTTCTAAGGTACGGAACCCTTACGGGGGCTGGACGAGATAAATTTTACGATCTTTCGTAAAATTTATCTCGTCCAGCCCCCGTATCATCAACACCGAAATACGATATGATAAAAAGATAAATCGATATAAACTGTAAAAATATGCTGAAAATGGCTACTTTGAAATTTTATCGACGTGAATAATATGTATTAATAATGCCCAAAATAGCAATACTAATATCCAAAAAATACTCAAAACTTCAAGAAAATTAGAAAATCCAACTTATTTAACAGTTCATATCGATATATTGCTCTATCATATCTTACCGTATCATATCATACCGAGGCTATAGGCTAACGTGAAACCAGCAGAAAATGTTTCTATCAAATAACTAAAAATTTTACAGTTTTAAAACCATAACTTACATAAAATTTCAACATTATTTAACTGGGGCAACACACACAGTGATGACGTATGTAACCGCGATGTGGCTGCTTGCAATGGGTCCCATTAGAAGACTCAAAGGGCAATGGAGAGAGCTATGCTCGGGGTTTCTCTACGCAATCACATCAGAAATGATGAGATCCGTGGAAGAACTAGAGTTACCGACATAGCCCAAAGAATTATAAACCTTAAGTGAAAGTGGGAAGGACACATCGCTTGCAGGACAAACGGCCATTGGGGCGGAAAGGTCCCCGAGTGGCGGCCGCGTAGCTGGAGACGCAGCGTTGGTAGGCCCCCCACAAGGTGGAGCGACGATCTGGTAAAGCCGCTGGATGCGGGAGGCGCAGGACCGATCGGCTTGGAGACCCCTGGGGGAGGCCTATAACCAACAGTGGTCTCGTGACTGAAATGATGATGATGATCACACGCATTTCTCAAGTGTGTTAGGAGGACGTGATAATGTGACGTAATCGTCCCACCACCGCTCAGGCTATTCCACCCTCGCGGTTATTGTCCGAAACACGGGAGAGGCGCAGGGGTATCTGTGTATGCATTCTGGCGCGCGCAATTCTTGACTCCCTACAAATTCTATTATATCTTGCCCGCCTTTGGTGCGTCCTCTCCCCTAAATAGGGGCAACGCTCGCAGATGTGACATTATGATTCGTCGATCGCGTCAATATACATTCGTCGACAATGTGTTTCGTTAGTGGAACTAGCCCTCTGTTCCCCCCACCCGCCTCTCGATTTATCAGCTCTCAGCCCATTAGCGAGCAGTTTCCAATTTCTTTTTGCAATCCTCATTATAAGAACGCCCGTGCTTAGACAGTGTAGCGGGCGTAAATCTTGCCGTCTCGAATAAAATATTGCTTTTATCGAATGTTTGCTGGCAATCGTGGAAAATGCTTGTGCGTATCAATATCAAATTTGCGTTTTATTCTTTAATGCGGCATTTAATTGTGTTACATTTATTAATTTTTTCATTATTGTTTCTTTCTTTTCACCTGCGTTATTTGAATCTTTGAGACTTTTCGTAAATGAAGACAATAAAGTTAATGAGTATTTAACTAGACTAGATAACACAAAGTACCTCAGTCTCAACTTTATGGCCTTACCGCAAAATCATGCTAGTCACTATATTATTAAAGTGAAACTTGTTTTACATCGCCTCAAATTTTTTCGTCCATCTATCGCACGACGCATTAAACAAAAACATGAGATCCTTAATTTTACTACTTTATATAGGTCCATGATTTATATTAGATCTTCGACTTTGATTCTGTGTGGGAGTGGTTCGATCCTGGTGTACCTAGGGCGTTATTTTTTTCATATATTTGTTTTTTTTTTTTTGTCTTTTTATTACTTTTTGTTTTTTTTAATTAGTATCTCTTTATTTATAACTTTCTTTTCAGAAGAAAAAGATTTCAGTGAAGATTTAAAAACACGGTACGTTTTGAATACCCTAAATTAAATAAGTAATTTTCCGAAATTTTTAGTTAAATGCTTACGATCCGAAAAAAACTTACCGTTATGTGGGCCACTAGGTTGTCTGCCATCGTTAGCAATAAAAAAAGGATCACTTGCTTCATGGTTTTTTAAAAATTAACATTTCTTAATAACATATAGTTTGAAAGATTACGGATGAAATAACAAGGAGCAGCACGAATTTAATACGTCTGTTGTTCACCGAAGCGACGACATTCACGGACCCGACCCACGTGGGCATTTCCTAAATACGTAAGTAGCCTTTCAAAAAATATCAAATTTCTGACCCGGCCCCAGGTGTGCCATGATATATGGGTTTATTCCTCGTTTTAATGTAAGTAACCTGACCCAAATAAAACTCAGATGGTGTATTATATTACAGTATTACTTTAAAATTTCTGGAATTTGAAATAATTAATAAAGATTTTTGTCACCAGAGTTGCCTGGATATTCAGTCATAGTTTATCTGTCGCATATAATATAATTTAATCTTTACAAAAATATAATTACACTACTGAACATAGACTTCCCTTAAGAAGAGAGAATATAAGCCAGCCATCTTTACAATTAAATCTGACAAAATAAAAATTAGAACGATAACACAGGCCTACAAAAAATATTTTTGTAGGCCTGTGTTACCTTGACTTACTTAATACTTACGGCCGGTTGCACCAAATATACGTTTTACGATTTCGTAAAAGTAACAATAATACGTAAGAATTACACCATGATCTAGTTTCAATTGTAGTTTTATTTTATCCTTTACGTTTAAAAAGGTTAAATGTACGGCGCGAATCATATATTTAATAGTGAAACGCCCCATTTTTAGGTATTAAGTAGTTACTTTTTACGAAATCGTATAACGTAAAACTTGGTGCAGCCGGCTATTAGTCGTGCAAAAGTTTTAGAATGTCAAAACTACGTGTAATTTTAAAACTACCTACATCGGATAAAATATCTATTTTTTTATGTCGTACCTACACTGTGTTCGCATTTTCTACAAGGAGAACTCTTCCATCAGGATCTAAAGTAATAGATGACAGGTACCAAGGTCGATAGGATGAGCATATAATGGCATATTACTGCTAGAGTATCACTCGGGAGTGTCATAACAATATAGGTACCTTAGAATAATAACGTTATTATTCTAAGATAGGTACATTATAAAAAATCCAGAAAAAGAACCTCCCCAACTGAAAAAGAGTGAAATTGAATGTTTAAAATAAGCTAATTTTGTTTTTTTAGACGTATTATATATCTCAAAAACTACACGTAGCATTAAAAAATTAAGTGTGCCATTTTAATCCGGGTACCCAATATACTAAAAATCCGTTATAGCTTTGGTGGCAACAAAACCACTTTAGACCTGTGTAATCTCACCCAATTACGGTTAAGCAAAAGGGAGGGCAATGATTTTATCCTATATTTATGTATGTATGATGTATGCTCATCTTCTGCCTTATAATAAGCTATAAACACTTATCATAATTTGACAAATGAGGTATCGTTTGAACCGCCCCTGAACGTCCGCTGGCTAAGGGCTATGTCACGTCACATGAAAAAACTCGCCAACGCTCGTTTTTAAAACACCCTCCGGTGTTTTAATAACCTCTATTATGTGGCAGTTTTATTAACCACCATTTCATCATTAAACTGGTTCTATTTTTATAAAAGAAAATCAATTAAAATACACTATAAATCCGATACCAACTGTGTCCGGCACGTCCGGCCACAACTATTTCGACTATATACCAAAATAAATTCCATCGGAATATTCGTGTGCTGAAGTCAAATTAAGCTAGTTCCAAACTATCCCTAACTCGGTAATAGAAGCCCGCAGTTAAACGACTGCGAATTTTACGGAACTATAAAATAAAGTTCAACCAAATGGAATGTATATTCTGCGCCCGTTAGGTAATTACATGGTGCTGGTATAGTTTCATTGAATTCGACCTCCAAATGAAAATGCCATTCACCTCCTAAAAGCTTTCGAAAACCCACATTTACATAATACTGTAGTCAAATAAGAACTAGTTAAGTAGGCACTGACTAAACGCCTTTCGTCATGCAATTTTCATATTGAAAATGTCATCGCACCAGAATTAATTCATGCGGGTACCAATTTTATCGTTAATCACCCATGAAAGCACATACTTGCTTCTGTTCAAAGAGTCGTGTTGAAACGATATTGTTCGTAATCGTTCGTAGCGCTGTTCAAAGAGTCGTGCTGAAATGGTATTGTTCGTAATCATCAATCGTTTCGGCATATACATACAAATTGGCTAATGTACAAATATAATATTAGACTATTGCAGAGACAAAGTTTAATTTACAAGAACATGGCATTTATATATGTTTTAATGTATTGTAATGTAGTACCTGCTGCCATCCGTACCTACAGGCTGTATAAGACCAAAGTTTACAGTTACCTTGACATTAACCTGTTTTTTGAATATGATTCTAGACAATTCAACAATGATATTTTTCTTTTTCTGATAAATCCAGTGTCGTAATAGTCTCCTTTTTCTTTCCTTTTCAGCATTCTTCCGTTTACGTCTTAACATCTGCAATACAGAAATATTATAAAACAGTTGTTACGGCTGTCCCCAGAGAAATTGTTACAACTCTCGGTACCCACCCGCCCATTTTGACACTTAAACTGTCACAGACACAAAGAAGAATAGCCGAAACAGTAATAAATTAGCTTATTATTATACAACTACAACTATAACTTATGCAAAGACTAAATAAAACAATTTAATTAAAAATAACGTTATATCGTAAAATAATTGATCAAAAATACTTACTTTCGGTGGACTGAACACAATAGACCCCTATAGGTATATTTCTCGCGCGGAGTGTGACCCAACACTGGGAATCGCGTCGCGCCCAGCGACGCGCGTGTCTCTCTCCCCTTGGACCCCTCCTCGTACCATGTGTGGTTTCAGAAATATTTGAATTGTTTCAACCGTACCCCGTTACAACAGTACCCAGTTTATCGCACAGATACTTTTATATGTTGTATGTATTTTATACAGAATGTATGTATATGAGATCTTTCCCCAAAATGGATGAAAACATAAAGAAAATAAAATTATGTCTACTGTTTACTTAATAAGTGTTAATTGTTTAATTAGCTGTAATTCTTCTCCACTTACCACCAGGTGGAATGGGGCCATTTGCTTGGCCGTCTATAAAAAAATATATAAATAAGGAATTAATATAAAGTAAAAAAAAAACTTTAATAACACACCCAAATTGTGAAACTAACCCGAAAGTTTATTTTGTCAACAATACAGAACAAATTATAACTTCAATATGGAATATTATCTGTAAACACATACTTTTAGCTACAACACTACTTTCACCGCCAACCTGTTATCGTAATCACGACGGCAAAGCCATAGCAAAACCCTATAAGATTTTCTCGTGAAAAGTGCTTTCAACATGAAAATTGATAGACGTCGCAACATAATAGAGCGTGCGGAAATCCCGCTATTGATGAATGGACAAATTTAGTAAATGTTTTGTATCGTGTAACCGACAAATTTCCCGATTCAAAAGCGCCGTTGTTCTGTCCGCAAAACAAATCAAAGCTTCAATTGAAACGCTACGTCAGGCTACTATTACGCTCGCTTTATTTATTGGTATTATTGAAATATTATTATTTTATTTTAATTTATCATTGAAATAGAACTTCTTTTCAAACTGCGCATTATCGTCTTGTACTAAGTACTTCAACGAATCTGTTACACTTACGTAAGATTATTATCAGTATCAACATATTGTCGTAGTTTACGAAAAAAGGGTTCTATTGATTCTTAAACAGCCATGCTTTGTCTCTTCTTCTGTATATAAAAGGTAACCGTTACTGACTGACAGATCTATCACACATATAGCTATTATGATAGAGGCGTGCGCTAAGAAAAGATTTTCCAAAAATCATCCCCTAAAGGGTTAAAACGGGGGTTCAAAGTTTGTATGGAGCAAGAAACTGACTAACTGACATATCGACGCACAGCTCAAACCACTAGGTATAGAGATTCCAAATTTTAAAAAAATCCAATGTAGCGGTGGTGAACTACCATCATCTTTTTCTATCTTTTTTTTAGTTTGGAAAAAAAGAATATGAGTGATTGACTCACATATCAACGTACAGCCCAAACCGCTAGGTTTAAAGATGCAATAATTTACAAGTAAATTCCTTACGAGGTCTAGGGGTGCACTACGAAGGAATTTTTCAAAAGCCGCCCTCTACGGGGTTGAAACGGAGGTCCAAAATTTGTATGGGGAACAAAATTAGACTATCTTATTCGAAATTAGCTTTTGCCCGCGACTTCATCCGCGTGGAAATCCTTTTTATATCATAAATATATAATAAAAACTCAACATGCCTCGGGTGTCAGGTCATTGAAGCCGCGCATACCACGTTCCTTGGCGTCGATGGCGTAGTAAGGCTGTCGCCTTTGAATCGGGAGGTAGCGGTTCGAACCCCGCCACGTACCAATGTGTTTTCAAATTTTGAATTCATATGTACGTTTATTCGACGCTTTTACGGTGAAGGAAAACATCTTGAGGAAATCTGCACACACCTGGGAAGAAAGAATTTCTTTACAGGTTGTGTGTGAAGTCGACCAACCCGCACTTGGCCAGCGTGGTTGACTAGGGCCTATTCGCCCTAGTTTAGGGTAGGCTCGAGCCCCTCGGTGGGGACGTATATGAGGTGTTGATGTGATACCACGTTCCGGGTGAATGTGCTAACCACTACACTACCGAGACATGATTCATGTTATACTATTACCATTTGATACTTCTTCCGCTGTAAACCAGCATAATTCCATCAATATTGTAGATATAACACCTTCAACTCCATCTGGTCATGATAATTCCATCCTAGACAATAATGTAGGCTTTACTTTTTACCGACTTCTGTAAAGTTCCTCTGTTCTGATCTAAAACCTATCAATTTCTGTGCAACGTCTGGATATGACGTATATCTTTAAAAATTCAGCTAGATCTTGCATTGTTGTTATTCTTTTGCGCAGAGAATCCCGTTACTTTTTAATTAAAATTACCCCGAATTTGACGCGAGCAAAGCCGCAGGCAAAAGCTTAGTTACGTCATAAATCGTTAGAACAGGCGAACAATAGAGTGAAGTATATCACATTTAGGTAATCGGGGTTTACATTTAAATTCAATATAGTTTATTCAAATTGGATTACATAATCACTTTTGCACGTCAAAGATGCTACGCCATTGGTTCCCAAGTCTAAGGCGGGAGACCTTGTACTGGAAAGAACCAGTAAGGGCTATTTTTTTCTCCCCATATTATTATAGTCGTCAACTGAAAGCCGACCTCAAAGCAAAAATTAACTGAGTTATGTAGCTGACTGATTTACATTAGGAGAGACTTTTATCCAATAGTGAACTGCTACAGGCTGGTGATGATGATGATGATGATGAAATTTATTACTTTTGAATTCTCTTTTTTGACTGAGTTGGTTTTTGTTGTAATTTTATTCAAGTGAGAAAGTTCGTCCACATAAGGAGTACTGCTCACATCTCTGTGCAGGAGCCCAAAATTACCAACTACACTTGACTCACTGTGAAAACGGGCTGCTCGAATCATCGCTGTTCCTGATCTGGTCAACTCATTAAAGTCGTTGGAGTCACAGAGGGACTTTGGAACTCTTTGTGTCTTCTATCGACTTTTCAACGGTGAATGGTTCGAGAAACTGTTTCCACTTGGAACAATTGGTAGAGAATGAGAGCGTCGGTGGCGCTGTGAACTCGGCACTAGCCTTCTAAATCGGGAGGTCCGTGGTTCGATCCTGCCATACACCAATGTGTTTTTCGTTTTTCGATATTCACATGTAAATTGCCGACGCTCCTACGGTGAATGAAAACATCGGGAGCATACTCGTACATCTGCGAAGAAATTCAAAGGTGTATGTGAAGGCGACCAATAATCGGTGTAGTAATCATAATAATCGTAATCATATTGTGTTTCCTGAACGTTTAAATACGTCCATATACAACGAGGTTTAAGAAGAGAAGAGATAATTAGGGCGCTTGCGCACTTATACGTATTCGGTTCGTATTCGATTCATGTTGGGTTTCGATCCGGTTTGGCCGGCCTAGTGATTGTATGGACCATTGATTTACTACCAAACGTAGATAACGCATGAACGTTCGAAAAGTGGGCCGGTGAAGAACTGCCCAATCGGGCCTCGTGCAGTTCTTTTCCATGCGTTGGAGCGACAACGCGATAAGCAATTTTGAGCATTATGTTTGAGAGTATAAAGTTGATATTTTCTTGTAGCAATTATTAAAACGTCAAATTTTATGTGGCTAGGTATGAAATGATGTAACTGCACACGGTTGTACTTCAAATAGTTGCCGTAATAATAAAGAATAAGGTTGAATTCGATAAATACGGTACTTTCTTTATGGTAATTTTAATTCGGGTGTGCATATTCAACTACCTATTTAACAGCGTACAAATGTATAGTCGATTAGGTGACAGATTTCAAGCTCGTTTTTGTATGAAGTGCTCTATCTACGTTTGGTAGTAAATCAATGGTATGGACGCTTGCGCACTCATACGTGTTCGGTTCGTGTTCGATTCGTAAATTTTCACTTCGAGTCGTTTTAGATGTGCATCAGGATGGTGGGTCTCCATCATTTATTTATATTAGGTTGGGGAAAAAGTCTTTTCGCATTATAGTATGTATAAACTTGTAATAAAATCTCTTTGGCTATACTATTTGTATCTGGCTGGTTTTGGTATCATTGAAAGTTTAAATTTTAAAGAACATAATTCCAAATTCAAATTAGGAAAATGTGTGATTTTCATTTGTTTTTCGTACCGCCAAGATGAGTGAATCTAATGAAGAATTTCGATACATTTTAAAATTTTACTACAAAAAAGGTAAAAATGCAAAGCAAGCCGCGAAAAAAATTTGCGATGTTTATGGACCTAGTGCAGTGTCTGTGAGAGTAGCACAAATTTGGTTTAAGCGTTTTCAATCCGGAAATTTTGATGTCAAAGATGCACGTCGCTCTGGTCGCCCTATTACAGATAAAATGGATGCCATTTTTGAAAAAGTGGAGCAAGATCGGCATGTCAGTAGTTACGACGTAGCTGAAGAACTGGGAATTGACCACAAAACAGTTTTGGCGCATTTGAAAAAAACTGGGTACACAAAAAAGCTCGACATTTGGGTACCTCACGAGCTCACTGAAAGAAACCTAATGAACCGTGTACTCATTTGTGATTCTTTATTACGACGTAATGAAACCGAACCATTTTTGAAGAAGCTGATAACTGGTGATGAAAAGTGGATCACGTACGACAAGAACGTGCGATAAAGGTCGTGGTCAAAGTCCGGTCAGGCTGCACAGACTGTGGCGAAACCCGGGTTAACTCGCAACAAGGTGATGCTGTGTGTGTGGTGGGATTGGAAGGGCATTATTCATTATGAGCTGTTACCACCAGGCAGGACCATCGATTCTGAACTCTACTGCGAACAACTGATGAGATTAAAGCAAGAAGTTGAGAGAAAGCGGCCGGAATTAATCAACAGAAGGGGTGTGGTTTTTCATCGTGATAACGCTAGACCTCACACATCTTTAGCCACTCAGCAAAAATTAAGAGAGTTTGGCTGGGAGGTGTTAATGCATCCGCCGTATAGTCCTGACCTTGCACCTTCAGATTTCCACCTGTTTCGGTCTCTTCAGAATTCTTTAGGCAGTGTCAGGTTAACATCACGAGAGGACTGCCAAAACCACTTGTCGCGGTATTTTGACCAGAAGTCCCAAAATTTCTATAGCAATGGGATCATGTCCCTACCTACAAGATGGCAAAAAGTTATCGAACAAAATGGTACCTACATACTTTAGTTAAATGTAAATAAACTATATTAAAAAATGTTTTGAATTTTCTTAAAAAATGCGAAGAAACTTTTTCCCCAACCTATTATATTATTTGATAAAGTTGTTAGTAACGTTTATATATGTATTTATAATGATTGCTTAATGGTTTTTTGATATAAAATGACAATTTATACTGGAAAACATATAATGTTATAAGTGGAATGTTAAAACGCCTACAGCATATTCAAATACGTATCAACTAATTAAGCTGGAAATTTTGCTCGTAATTCCTTTCGCATTTAAACAAACTTTCCTTAATCCTAGTTCTAGAACAGTGCAAATAACAATTTGGCGGAGGGCTGATCTGACGGAGATGGAGACAGCTAAACCGTTTTATATAGAATTTGTATCGATATACTCATGCCAAGGATAGGCTTCTTTTTTAAATTCATGCCGTAAGGGGTTAAAAAGTAATAATAATTAGCAAACCTATAAAATTTCACGATATTGAAATATGTGAATGTATCATTATTTTTAGGAAAGACATGCCCAAAGAGATAGGTACAAAGGGTTCGATTGTGTTAAAGTTATTGTTAAATTAAGCTAGTATGAAATAACTACATCCATTAAGCAATTTTTTTGGTACTTATCATTTCGCAGTCTAGTGGAGCGGTGACGTCAGAACTCATAACAATAAAATACATTGTAGCGCTCACTGTCGGCAGTAGGCACTATAATGATCTATTCTAGTCACAGGTTTAATGTTTAAATATTTGAATACCTACCTAAGATTATTGAGCTGAAACAGTCTACATTGAAAACTGATGTATCTAACAAATTAATTCGCCAGGGTGACGAGCGATATTTCTTTAATAGAATTTAGGTATAAGTAACGTCTTTTCTCAACATTTATTCAATTCATATTCATAATAGTAGGACTTACAAAATACTCAGTAAATTTTCCATCATATGAAATATTAGCAGCTAGAATCTATAACAACATTTGGAAAGATTTTTGGAAATTCTACCGGTGAAGGGAGAGGTTATATAGAAGTTATTATTGAAACTTTTAAAGCACGACACTCTTTTACGTATATCAAAACAGTGTTCGTTCGTTCGTTCAAAGTTCGAAACGGGTTTATTGTTTTCGTTGGAAATGTCAAAAATTACTCGAACAAAACAGCAGATGGAAAGCGGCTAATTAACACAAATCCATACAGCTGCTGTGAATAAAAGTCAACATAAAAGCATCTTCATTAATTCCGGCGACCAATCGCAACACACAGTGTGCGGCTTCGCAAAATTTCAATATGCATTTCCATCTCTATAGAAAGGCGAGACCTAATGAAACTGACAGTATTAACAATGATGGCGGCAACGAATGCGAAAATTCGAAATAAATTGATGAATATTTCATTTCATACGACGCTCCTAATTGTACACGCGGATTTAAACGCATTAAGGGAAATAAATTGAATTTCTGCTTGCGTACGGAAGTCGTTAAACGGAAAATCACAGTGCTGCAAAGTTTCAACGGTTACCTATGAATACTTGTTCCACTTGAAGGGTAAGCAGTTACAGACTAGATGATTCTCTTTAACATCACGGATAAATTATTACCAATGCGAAAGTCACCGATTGAGACCAATACAGAAAGGATCATTCAGATTAGTCAGTATGGTAAACTCAGTTTACTGGGTGATCAATCCAAATGGGTCTGGTGGTGCCCGGAGTAGACACCACCACGTCGGCGTTTCGCCGAATGATGCTTTGATTGCTGAATCCAAAAACCGATACAGATAATGTTTACCTTGTCTCCATTCAGTCTGCGTATGTAGCCGGTGGACTTCCTGAGCTAGCTCGAAGGAAGTCGCGGCTCCTGAAGTTCTGCGGTGGATCCACCGGTGGAGACCGGAGCACTACAAATGCCTATTAGGCCACCACGGCTCACACACGCGACGATAATACTTTTGCACAACACCAAGCGGGCTTTCGCACCCCGATATTAGGTGCGCCGCGCAAAACACAATTTGTTAGTTAACTTATATTACATTTTATTCCGGCCCGGACATAACCTCTAACAATGTCATGACATTTCGACCCGACTCGACTGACAAGTTACATGCGGCCGGCCGCCACAGACTATAATGCTGTGTTGCCACTCGCTCTTCCTCGAGCGTAAACATCGCTCCGGACAGTCCCGGACTGTCCGCCAAATCAGTCTAAGGGGAGGCGAGAAAGAGTAGCGACCGCGCGCTTCAAAACAGAATCCCCAACTAGGACCTCGGCAAACCTGGGCACACCATCAGCCCCTAGAGTAAATTGGACAATGCGTCCGCGACGCCAACGTAAGGGTGGCAGGTTTGGGTCCTTCACTAACACGAGGTCTCCAACCCTCGGTGGGTTTATCTTATCTGACCACTTAACGCGCTGTTGCAAAATGTGTAAGTATTCAAGGTGCCAGCGGCGCCAGAAGCTCTGGGTAAGCTGCTGGAGCAACTCAAACCGCGAAAGGCGTCCTGGATTGACATCTCTATAAGGATACTCGGGCAGGGCGTTAAGTGGTCTGCCTATCAAGAAATGGCCCGGCGTGAGGGCCTGCAAATCGTTCGCGTCGGTAGACAACGGACATAACGGACGCGAGTTGAGAACCGCCTCAATCTTATGAAACACCGTCGCGAGTTCCTCGAACGTGAGAATAGTCTCCCCAATAACGCGGCGAAGGTGAGTCTTGGCGGCCTTTACAACAGATTCAAAAATCCCTCCCCAGTGAGGGCAAGACGGCGGGGAGTATCGCCATGTTACCCCCCTACGGGAGAGTGTGGATCCGATCTCAATATTATTTTTATCTAAAAATTCACAAACTTCTCTTATATGTCTATCAGTGCCCTTGAAGTTCGTCCCACAATCGGACCGAATTAGAGAAGGCAGTCCCCGGCGGGAGACAAATCTGCCTAACGCTGCTAAGAAAGCGTCCATGGTGAGTGCACTCACCACCTCCAAATGAACGGCTTTAGTGGCCAAACAAACAAACACACACAAGTAAGCCTTTTCAGTCTTAGCATTACGGAGTCGCGACGTTTTTATAGTGAATGGTCCCGCAAAATCAGTTCCAACTCCTAAGAAGGTCATCGATTCATTCACACGATCAGCAGGCAAATCACCTATTTGGGGCTGCATCGTCTCGGGGCGTAAACGATAGCAGGGCAGACATCGAAAGATAACAGATCGGATTATTCTTCGCGCTGACAAAATCCAAAACTCCCGTTGGAGGAGCGCGGTCAATGCATTACATCCGGCATGAGCATTCTTCACATGGCGATCAATGATCAACAATCGCACCAATGGTCCGTCCTTGGGGAGCAACAGGGGATGACGTGATCTATAAGGCAAGTTAGCGTGCCTCAATCGGCCTCCTACACGCAACAATCCCTTATCATCCAGAAAGGGAGTCAAACGCATCAAGGGTCCCTTCAATTTTGACGTCCCGGTACGGAAAATCTTAAGTTCCGGTTCAAACGCTCTAGACTGGGTCATACGCACCCAATGCAAGAGAGCATCTTGGCGCTCCTGCGGTGAGAGGACCGGACACAAATCTTTGTCCTGAGGCCGGCGACAATTTCGAATAAATCTTCTTATCCAAGCGGTCACGCCGAGCAACTTGTCCAGAGAACTGTAGCGGTCTAATAAAAATTCCCGCTCTGGAGCCGCCATAGTCTCGACAGCGTGAACACGCAAGCCCGAATTTGGTACCTTCACCACAGCTGGTGTGGAAGGCCAAGACGGCTGTAACAACCATTCGGGACCCCACCACAGAGTGTGGTCAATAAGCCGTGGGACTTCGCTGCCACGTGACGCACAGTCAGCAGGGTTTATTTCACCTGGCACGTGGCGCCAAATCAGCGGGGCCTTCGAGGCCTGTATTTGGGATACCCGATTAGCCACAAATACCTCCAGGGAGTGGACGGAGTTCTTAATCCAACACAGGACAACCTGACTGTCGGACCAAGCAAAGAGCGACTCAAAGTCCACACTACGTCCCAGGGTGTCAACAACGTGGTTCATCAAGCGAACCAGAAGAGTAGCTCCAGACAATTCTAACTTCGGAATCGTTAATCGAGTCCGAAGTGGAGCAACCTTACTCTTAGCAATTAACAAGTGGAGCTTAACAGCTCCTCTATCATTGACCGTCCGGATATATACGACGGCTGCGTATCCACTCTCAGACGCGTCACAAAAGCCATGAAGGCTGGCCGTAAACCGTCCCTTAGGCAGTATATGTCTAGGGATACTAACACGGTTAATGTCGGGGAGAGACAACATGAAGGACTCCCAATCTCGCAGCAAACGGCCCGAGAGGGGCTCATCCCACGACACTTCGGCTGACCAAAGTTCCTGTAGGAAGCACTTCATCCAAAACACTACGGGGCTAATCCAGCCATTTGGGTCAAAGGTATGAGCTACTGTAGACAAAACCAACCGTTTCGTCCAGACCCTGGGGCTTGGCAGCTCCAATCGATAGGTGAACGTGTCCTGGACAGGTCTGTATTGCACTCCCAAAACAGACAGTAAATCTGGAGTGTTGGCATTCTCAAAAATATGAGGCTCCTGCTGGTGGTCGTCTGGCAAGTCACACAAAAGCTGAGGTGAGTTGGACATCCACTTCCTCAGTTCATAACCACCAGCCCCGAGAAGAGCAATTAGTTCATCTCGCAAAATCAAGGCTTCCTCGACACTAGAGGAGCCCGTACAAATATCATCCACAAATGCATCCTCCTTGAGAACCAAGGATGCGCGAGGGTATCGTAACCGCTCACGTTCAGCGAGTTCCACAAGTGAGCGAATTGCCACAAAGGGGCTCGAACGCAAACCGTATGTATTGGTGTTCAGCTCGTAGACCAGCATGGGATCCCTGGGATCCTCCCTCCATAATATGAGCTGATATCGTCTATCGTCCGGGTGAATCACAGTCTGCCGAAACATCATCCGGATATCGGTCACAAAGACGACGGCATGGCGACGAAAGTTGGTCAATACATCACCCACCTCGTGGTGCAACTTCGGTCCAGCATGCAGACATTGATTCAGCGAAACTCCGGTAGACGTAGGAGCTGACCCATCAAAAACAACGCGTATCTTCCCAGTGGAAGGTTTCAAAACCGCGTGGTGAGGAAGAAAATTATGTTCCTCGTTTCGCCAGTCCAGTCGCGAGACCGACATGTGCCCCAGTTGCTCATATTCTCGCATGAAGTCGACATACTTCTGTTTGAAGTCGGAGTTCCTACTCATCCGACGCTCCATGGACAGCAGCCGCTTCTCGGCCAACGGCCGGGAGCTGCCAAGTGAGGGGCGAACTGACAAAAAGGGCAAACGAGTGATCAGCCGTCCCGAGTGAAGGCGACCTGTTCTGGTATATTGTTCTGGTAGAACAACTCACACTCCTCGTCCAAGGGGTTCACTCGCTTCACGGTAGGTGGCTCTTCCACCTCCCAAAACCGTTGAAGGACATCCGATAAGGTGGAGCTAACAGTTATGTAACTGTCCACCGATGGAGATGGTGGGTTATGCCTAACTGGTCCCATCACTACAAACCCAAGCGATGTAGATAAGGCTACCAGCCCACCCTTCTGTAACTCTCTCCTCTTCCCACAATACACGCGGCCTAGAACATCGGCACCGAGCAATAAGTGAATCGGACCGGTTCGGTGGAAGGAAGGGTCAGCCAAGGTCAATCCTGATGTCGCATCAACGACAGCGCGCGAAACGTGCTGTTGCGGAAGCTGACCAACAACCTTCTCATAAACAATCGCGGTAGTGCCAATTTTGGGCGCTGAAGAGAAGTGGGGGGAGAAGGAGAACAAAACCGACCGATCGGATCCGGGATCCGCAGGTCTCCGATTCCTCGTACCGATTCAAGGTATGGAGATGTGTTCAAACTCAACTGCCGGACCAGCCAGCTGGAGGCAATGCAACCCTGAGCTCCCGTATCCAAAAGGGCGCGAACTAAAACAAAGGTGCCCCTCGGGCCCCACACCTGTACGGAGGCTGTTGGTAACAGCACCTGCTCCTGTGGGGAGGTTGCAGCCGACAGTTGGTTTAATGAAAATCCTCCCGCATTCCCCGCAACGGGGGGGAAGGGGGGTTCAAAGAAAAATGCGTGCGCGGCGGAGGAATAGGGCGCTCAAGGCGCTCGAGCGGGTCCCAATCCGGCACGTGCACACCCCGACCAAAGCTGCATCGGGGGGCTGGGCGGTGCCCATGATGGGCGAAAGTTGGGGGAGCCCGTGACAACCGGGGTCTCTCCATCAGAGGGGGAGAGAAGCGTATCGGCTCCCGGCGTGGCTCCCTAATAACCGCGGCCCAATCCCGCGGTGGCGCCTCATAAGCGGCGCGTCGATCCCCCCCGCCCGTAGGGGGGGTGGGGCGCCCAATCCTCTCACTGGAGGCGGGGCGCCTGTCCAATCTCCGCGGAGGGGTGGCACGCCCCTCCGATCTCCTCGGAGATGTGGGTGACCTACGAGGGCCCCCGCCCGTGTGCGAGTCCCTCTCTCTCACCACCTCACGAGTGTCTCTATTATTAAAGCACAAGAGGGGGTGATGGGTCCCTCCACAACAGTGACAATCTCGTGGGTGGGGGCAAGCCGATGCCATATGAGCCCCCAGGCAGCGGTAGCACCAATTCCGCTGCTTGGCCATATTTCTACGCCCCTCGGTGCGTAGGCCAACAAATTTGGGACAGGCCGGCAAACGATGGCCATCCCGCTTGCAACACTTGCAAGGCATCGGCCTCTCCCCGTGTGGAGAGTTCTGCCGCACTGCAGTATACTGCTTGTACGGGCGGCGCTCTCTCCGTGGCGCTGCCCGGGTCGCCTCATAGCGACCTGTACTCGGTCCCGGTATAGGAGCCAGATCCAAGTGGTCGGTCATCCGACACTCATCCTCCAAAAATCTGAGGAGATCAGAAAAGGGGGGGAGGTACGAGGCACTATTGCCCCCGTACCTTTGTTCAAAGCGCCCCTTCATCTCCATGGGAAGCTTATTGAGGATGAGGTGGAGCAATATGAAGGACCACTGGTCCACCGGTAGGTGAAGTCGTTTGAGCGCATTAATAGCGCTTAGCAGCGGGTTTAAAATCTCCTTCCTCAATGAGGACACCCGCGATACTCGTGGCAGCCCTAAAATGGCAGCCACATGTGTGTCCGCTAGCAAGCGAACATTCTGATACCGGGCGGTCAACAACGCCCTTGCAATCTCATAACTGTCATCGTTGACAGGTAGATGCTGGACAAGCACACCAGCCTCTCCACGTAAGGCAGAGAGCAAATAGGCCAATTTCTGGCTAGGGAACAGGTCGTCCCTCGAGTGGACCAGGCTATCAAAGAGGTTAATGAACCCCATCCAAGAAGCCAGGTTCCCATCAAAGGTTGGGATGTCTAAAGTGGGCAGTCTGCCCAGCAAGCCGGCCGGGGTAGGCTTGACCTCCCCGGGCGTGCACGACTCACCCCTCCGGGCGGATAGGATTGCCTGAGCCTTGTTTATAATCACATCCGCCTGTTCAAAACACTGATCATAATCGGCATTAAATTGGTCGACTGCCCGCAACTCAGCGGCACCCTCGGCTGGGTGGTCGAGCAGATATTGTTGATGAGCAACGAAAAGCTGCTCCAATTCCTTCAAGCGAGCAGGTACTCCCTCATGCCGAATTAACAAAGCCTGTTCTCGGTCTGGTCGGTCTACCAAAGCGACGGCACTAGCAAACCATCTCAAAATCTTCTGTGCACCCGCGCGGGCACTACTAAGCGGGCTGACTGGCGGGACCATTTTGCACCAAAATTAATAAACACTATAATAATACACGGACAAACAGACCGACAACCGCAGACAATAAAACAGATCGGGAGGAACTTCGAAGGCAGAACAAAATATATAAACAAACCAAAATCAAGTGTAAATACTAGAACTTAACTAGAACAACAAAGGCATTTAACAACAGAATTTTCAAACAAATTAAATTCAAGTATTAAGTCAATAACTTAACAAACATAATATTCAAAGGCAAACAAAACAAAATCAAATGTAAATGCTAAAACTTAACACAGCAAAATAGTGTATTACAAGTTTACAACAACAGCAAAGTCATTTAGCAGCAAAATTTTTTCAACAAATTAAATTCAAGTATAAGTTTACAACTTAACAAACAAAATATTCAAGGGCAAGACAAAGATATGAAAAAACAAACCAAAATCAAATATAGGTAAATGCTAGAACTTAACTAGAACAACAAAGGCATTTAACCACAATTTTTCATATACAATGACAATGACAACTAGTTAGGGAGATCGGTCCACAAATGAGATTGTAGTCTGTTTAAAATCAGCAATCAAAACCAATTAATATGTATTGCCCGTTTGGACAACCAACAAGATTACAATATTAATTGTACAATACTAATCAACCACTCAAATCTAAAAACCACGCTCTGCTACCAAGAGATGGTGGTGCCCGGAGTAGACACCACCACGTCGGCGTTTCGCCGAATGATGCTTTGATTGCTGAATCCAAAAACCGATACAGATAATGTTTACCTTGTCTCCGTTCAGTCTGCGTATGTAGCCGGTGGACTTCCTGAGCTAGCTCGAAGGAAGTCGCGGCTCCTGAAGTTCTGCGGTGGATCCATCGGTGGAGACCGGAGCACTACAAATGCCTATTAGGCCACCACGGCTCACACACGCGACGATAATACTTTTGCACAACACCAAGCGGGCTTTCGCACCCCGATATTAGGTGCGCCGCGCAAAACACAATTTGTTAGTTAACTTATATTACATTTTATTCCGGCCCGGACATAACCTCTAACAATGTCATGACATTTCGACCCGACTCGACTGACAAGTTACATGCGGCCGGCCGCCACAGACTATAATGCTGTGTTGCCACTCGCTCTTGCTCGAGCGTAAACAGGGTCAGTAGGGAGAAGTCAGAAACTATGAGAGATAGCGAAATCTCTTAGGAACCGTAGCGTCGATTTTAGAGTTAATAATAATAGCATTCATATTTAGCGTTTAGCGCGGCCGCATATAAGAAATTTCTAACAGAAAAATTCTGACGCTCGCCTTAAGGCACTCGGTGCATACATTTAATATTAGATCCCGCACACTGTTAGAAAAATTCTGACCGATCATCCGTTTCTGATGCACACCGGATGGCACCTTAGCCGGAGGTAAGACTTTTTCTGTTAGATATGGCGGAAGGTGTGTTTGCCATAGACTTTGTACTAGTCCCCGCACACTATCAGATATTCGCGTCAGTTCAGGCACGCGGCCGCCGGCGCAAGCTGTACCTACACGTGTTTTTTTCCGTTGTTGTTCCGTAGGTATGTTCTTGATAAAAATGAGCGAAATTCAAGATTTAGTTGCAGAGGTGGAAAAATATCCATATGTGTGGAATCTTGAGGATGAAAATTATGAGAATCTGTAGAAAGTAAAAAATGTCTTTTATCTTGTCGTATTATGAGGATGAACCGAATATCGACATGTTATTTTTCTGTTTTCAATCGAACAAAACAAGAACAATAGCGTATCTTCATCCATCTTAATCACATAAGTACTGCACTGGGCTCAAAAGTTGCCGGATCAAAATATCTGATAGTATGCGTGGTGCGTCCGGCAAGCGTCAGAATTTTTCTGTTAGAAATTTCATATAATATGCGGGTCGTATACAGAAAACAAAAAAATATTTTACAAAAAATAAAAACCGACTTCAAAAACACTGAAAAGTTAAAAATAATATAATAATAGGTACAGACAACATTACACTTCTATATTGAAGTCGATGCCAAACGATGATCTCCTAGAAAGTCTTAAAATTTGTCACCGACTTCAATATAGAAGTGTCATGTTGTCTGTACCTACCTATTCTTATATTATTTTTAACTTTTCAGTGTTTTTGAAGTCGGTTTTTATTTTTTGTAAAATACTTATTTTTTATTTTTTACTTTTTAGTGAATGCAACCTTTTTAGTGAGAGAAACCCTAATTTAATACCAGCTTACCTTCGGTGAGCTGGTATTAAATTAGCGTTTCCCTAGATTTTCATGGAATCCCATAATCAGATCCTGACTTTGGTTACCTTGGGACCACTCCAGGAGTATACTCTATCGAATACAATAAGAATTTTGAAAATCGATCCACAATTGGTAATCGCGTAACATACATACAAAACTCGTTGGACACACCTTCAAATTTAAGGGTTTTCCTCGATTTTCATGGGATCCCATCATCAGATCCTAACTTTGGTGACCATGGAACCACCCTTAGAGTTTACTCTATCGAATACAAAAACAATTTTGAAAATCGGCAGCGTAATCGCGTAACAAACACACAAAAAAAACATACGCATCGAATTGAGAACCTCCTCCTTTTTTGAAGTCGATTAAAAAGTGGGTAATTATTCTATTTTTAAATGTTTAATAAATTGGCTCGCCCGCTAAACGAATGTGTTCTAATTTTAAATAAACGCAATTTCTAATGTATAATATCGATGCAGATAAAATATGCATAATAGTGGTGTCTTCAAATACATTATTGTTAATGATCAACTAATAACGACGTTTTGCAAATTATTTAAATTGTGGACATTTCAGACTAATCTTTGCACAAGATGTCATAGCTTGGTCTTTATACCCACAAGATTTACATACAAACAAATACTACATGCGATTACTCACAGAATTTTGACCAGATTCGATTCCCGGTTATGTATGAGAGTAAAAAAAAAATAATGCCATTTAAATCCAAAATTGATACCATAGTTCCTAAGAATAGATGTCGCTATCTCTCATAGTTTCTAAATTCTCCCTACTGACCTATTTAGATTGATCAACCTGTATATAGAACATGAAGAGCGCAAGGGCACGGTAATATGGCAAGGGCGTGTTAATCGATTGTTAAAGTTAAGCAACGTTAGCGGCGGTCAAGCCTACGATGGGTGACCAAAAATATAAAACATTTTGAGCACTACCATCTTTCAGAAACCACCTTAAACAGCGGCCCCTGCGTCTGATCTCGTTTCGATCGTGTCTATTAACTGTCACATCGGAGTATGCGAATGACCGGACAGAGAGTGCTGTTGTGCTTGCGCTAGGGTTACCACCTATTTTGAGCAAAATAAAATATTTTTAATTTATGCAGAATAATAAAAATAAGTACTCAACCTTAAAGATGTTACGGCATCTTTGTTCCTCGTCCGCAGCCCGCAGCTCAGCGATTGTCAGCATTTTGCGCATCGGCAGCGCAAATATTCGAGTTCAAGGACACGAATTCATTTCTCCGTATCTACGCCACCATTACGGCTTAGGTAATGCCGAAAAGAGATATAGGAAACTCCCCCCTAAGGATCGTGACAACGATGGCTTCGTCACGGTCCAAAAGAGGAAAAACTGCATACATAAATTTAAATAAAATTTTGCACCAGTTCGGGAATCGAACCCGGAGTCCTATTTTTGGATCATTCGCCTGGCGTCGAGCGTTCGTCGAGCGTCGTCTGCGTTAGATGTCTACTGTTTTTCGTTTCGTTTTCAACGAAAATCGGTATGGCAATACAACGAATATTAATATCATTTTGATCATCATCAAAAACGACATGAAAACAGGTAATAGACGCATGACGAATAATTTAAAAAATAGAGCCCCCGGGCGTAGGGAAAAAATAAAAAAATACATTATTTCTATAGGGATATCGATGATGTAGCTGTAATGATATCTAAAATAATAATTTCTGCGCCATTCCGGTGGTGTTTGGAATCCTCCCACGGAATCTCCAATACACTTCTACCTTCGGCTTGAATTCTACCTCCTTCATGAAGGTGTCCAACGTAGAGTTCAGAACTCGCACCACAAACGCTTAAAATTAGCGCTGTGACGCGACTCCAATGGCTGCATCCTCAGATTGAAGTTGGCGTTCTTCAGTATGTTTTTTTTTTTATTTTTTTTTTATGTAGGACCCGGCAAATGACCTCCTCCTGCCTGATGTTAAGCGGTGAAAGAGGCCCAAATGAGTTGACAAATAGAGTAGGGACGACATCGACTATCCTACCTGCCCGCCCCTTGCCGGCCCAAAAGATGCTTTTTCACGCCTCTTTTGAAGGAACCCATGTTGTAGGATGGAGGAAACACGTGCGCAGGTAGAGAATTCCAAGTGTGGGATGAACGACAGAAGAAGGAATCTTAGAATTTCTTGGTACGGTGTGAGAAGGAGGACACAGTGTACGGATGACTCCGAAGGCCCTTACGCGTGTTTCTGTTAAGAAATGGAGAGGGAGGGATAAGGTTAAAGAGCTCCTCAGAGCATTCCCCATGGAACATTCGGTAAAAGGCGCTAAGAGAGGCGATGTCACGACGAAGTTGTAGAGGCTCGAGGGTGTTAGTTACCTCTACATCGCCAATAATGCGAATAGCGCGACGCTGCAATCTGTCCAGAGCATCGAGCAGGTACTGAGCGGAGCCGTCCCAAAGGTGCGAGCAATATTCCACGCAAGACCTAACCTGAGTTTTATACAACAAACATAGTTGGTCCGGCGCAAAATACCTACGCACCTTGTTCAGGACACCGAGTTTCCGTGAGGCAGTAGTTATGACGGATTCGATGTAGTCTCTGGGGTTCAGATCGCAGCGAATGTTCATTCCGAGCAAGGTGATGTTGCTCTGTGTGTGAAGGGTCGTGCCCTGAAGAGAAGGAAGGGGGAGGAATGGTGACCTTTTCGCCGAAAACGCGCACACCTGTGTTTTTTTAGCATTGAACTCAACAAGATTGTTGGAGCCCCATTCGGAGACAAAGTCCAGCGTCCTATTGAGCTCAATGATAAGATTCTGCCTCTCCCTACCAATATCACCACGAGCAGCCCCTGAGCTTCCGTGATATCCCCCATGCACTGTACTGTCGTCTGCATAGCAATGTATAGCTCCCAAGGAAAGCATGTCATTGATATGCAGAAGAAACAATGTTGGGGATAGAACGGAGCCTTGCGGAACTCCAGCGTTCACTGCCACGAACCGCGAAGCGCAGCCGTCAACGACAACGCGAATTCTACGCTCGTGGAGGAAGCTGGCAATCCACGTACAGAACTGCGCGGGTAATCCGTATGCCGGAAGCTTGGAAAGAAGAGCCTTGTGCCAGACTCTATCAAAAGCTTTGGCGATGTCGAGACTAATAGCCACCGATTCGCCGCGCTTATCGATAGATTCACCCCATTTGTGCAAAAGGAACGCTAGAAGGTCACCTGTTGACCGTTTAGGACGAAATCCATACTGTCGGTCATTAAGTAACGAGTGACCTTCCAGATAACGGATCAGCTGGGTATTTAGGATCCTCTCCATGATTTTGCACAAAATGGAAGTGACGGCTATAGGACGATAGTTAGCCGGGTCAGAACGATCTCCCTTTTTGGGAACCGGCTGGACATTGGCCTCTTTCCAAGATTTCGGCACACAACCAGCAGAGAACGACAGACGGTATAGACGCGTCAGGACCGGAGTCAACTCCGCTGCACACTTCTTAAGAACAATCGCAGGAATGCCGTCTGGTCCACTTGCTTTTCGAGTATCGATCGACTGGAGCTCCGCCCGCACATCACGCTGTCTGATACGGATATCGGGCATGGTGCTGCCACAATGGGACAGTTTCGGAGGTTGTGCACCACAGTCATCGACACGGGAATGAGCCGCGAAGAGTTTTGCCGGGAGGTCGGCTTTCTCCTGCGGCTGATGAGCAAGTGAACCATCGGCATGTCTCAGCGGTGGCAGCGAGGGTTGGCAGAAGTTTGATTGCACAGCTTTGGCCAGGCGCCAGAAAGAACGGCTACCCGTAGGGTGCGCAAGCAGTTCCTGGCCCACTTGTGCAATGCGCTGAGCATCCGCTCTCATGTAAGCCCTCTTACACAACTTGGTGGCATTATTGTAGGCTGTTTTCAGTAGGCTAGTATTGGGATCCCTAGAAGCTCGGCCTCTGATCCAAGCGCGGTAAGCCAGCTGTTTGTTTTCAACAGCAGAGGCGCACTCGCGATTGAACCAGAGGTTACGTCTGCCTCTACTGACGAGATTGGAATGCGGAATATAATATTCCATTCCTAGTATGATCTCGTCAGCAACAGAGGTAGCGCAGGAGTCCGGATCCATCCCATTGAAACAGCGCAGCCACCAAGGGACAGATGCGTAATAATCCCGCATACCGTCCCAATCTGCTGACGCATAGTGCCACAGACGGCATGCTGCAACCACAGGCGACGGTCGCGACGCCTGAGGCACTGAGATGGATACCAGGCAGTGATCCGAAGATCCTAGTGGAGCTCGAATCACCACCTGATATCCGTCAGGGCGATTTGTCAGCAGAAGGTCCAATAAAGAGGGCCCTTGACCGATAATATCTGGTACCCTGGTGTGCTGGGTGACCAATTGTGACAGGTCGTGCGTGAGAGCGAATGCGTGGGCAGTCCTACCCGCATGGTCAGTTTTAGAGGAACTTAACCACAACTCGTGGTGAGCATTGAAGTCCCCTAAAAACACCAGCTCGGCGGAAGGAAATCGCTCCTGCGCGTCATCTGCCACCCGACTTAGATGTTCAAAAAGTCGAGTTGTCTCCAGGTCACCACGATGGGAACGGTAGACGCAGACGTAGACACGGCAATGAGTGCCAAAATCGACGTGTACCGCAAGGATGGAAAAGGAAGGTTCCTCCAAACAGCGCAGGCGACGACAGCAAACGTCCGCCCGGACGAACAAGCAAACACCAGCCTTCGCCTTGAAGGACTCCTCAAGAGCGTAGCCGGGGTAATTAAGGTAGCCTGTATCGGTCGGGCAGATAATTTGCGTCTCCGTCAAAAACAGCATTGCTGGATTGCATTGCTGTCTCGAGATAGTGGTGGACAGATTAGAGGTTAGAATGGAGCCCGCGGATGTTAGCGAGCCCCACCTCGAATAATGGTGTTTTGGTGGGATAATGCACCGCTGTACGACCAGTTCTTATATTTTGCGCTGCGATGATTGTTGGAGTGAGAGGCGTGAAATTGAGGTGACGTTGCCGCGTTTCGCATAGTTAATGTGTTCCCTGGCGAAACAGGCCTACTGTTTCGCCAGGGAACAGCCAACAGCTGATTTGCGCTGACCCTCCGCACGGAAGGGCCCCCAAACCCCTCCGGAAGTGGCCGCCGGGACCCACCGTCCGGTCACCAACCGGCACGACGGACCACCCCGAGATTATGCGTGGCATGATGTACTGTCCGACGTCTTGCTCAGTGGTGGTATGGTGCAGGCGGGACAAGTACACGGCCGTGGTCGGTATAGCAACTCGCAGCACGAAATTGGGCCCTATCGGTGCGGTGCCGCAGCTGTTCTGCATCCCTCTTCGTCAGCGCACTTTGTGCTGACGAAGAGGGACGCAGAACTGCAAAATTTTATTTAAATTTATGTATGCAGTTTTTCTTCTACAAACAGATCCTTGACCTATGTCTTTTAGTTACAGACTTTCCCATACTGACTGATCTAAATGTGCCGCTCTGTATATTAGTTTATAAGGTACGTACTTATCCATAGATCTAAGTTGCCCGAAAACAAATAAATAAAAAAAAAATTGCAATCAAAATTTAAATGAAAATATACAATCAGCTCGTTTTTAGTTCAGTTTAGGGATGCTTTGTTCCCTAAACTTGTTCTGTGGTTTATCTACGTTACGTCCTTAGGGCATAGTAGGGTCAATCATAAAAAAATCACTGCAGAAAAAACCGGTTTCTTCATAAATATTGTATAATAAAATCTTTAAAAAACATATGTTATTATTCAACGCATTCTTTAGAGGATGGTCTTTTTAATTTTTTTATAAATCAATTAAAACTTGGTTAAAATGTGACCCAAACATGCCTCGATTTCAAAACTTTAAACGTAATCGCGTCGTAAATATTAGGTTAAATCATATACTTTCGATTTCAACAAATAAAGTGAACAATATTCTAGCGGATGGTCTTTTAGATTTTTCTTATTCGCCTTTATTAATTTTTAATTGAAATAATTCATCTTACGCGTAAAGGTTTGCTTAAATATTCCCCTCACTCTCACTCACTCACACCTAATGTAATGGGACGATCGACGCAAGGTCATTGAGAGCACTATGCGCCTTAATAGAGTATTTCAGCGTACTCTATTGGTATCGTTTATCTATTTAAAGTACACCCACATGAAATAAAGGTACAATACCCTACTTTAGAGAACAGGTGGCAGCCCTAGTTTGCGCAGACATTTGTGCGCTTCAATGCTTACCTACCGCGCAGATGACTAGTGTCTGTTGAGACTAGCCGCCTGTATCGAAAATCGGCAAGGAGGTCCATAAAAAACCCAAGACTTAAAACTATCATATAAATCGTCGTCATCATTATTTCAACCGAGAGACTCCTACTATTAGACATAGGCCTCACCCATATATTCATATTCTAAGGAACCATATCGACAAATTTAGTGAAAAAAAATCAATCATAGGTTTCCATAAAAGTTTATGCAAAAAACTTTTCTGAAAACCAATGTTGTAGTTCTTTCACTGACTATTATGGTAATACAAACGCGCTCATTTAAAAAATATCTGATATATTTTAACTCAATATCGAATCGTGTGGGATATAATGAAGAAAAAAAATTAATGAATTTTGTGCTTTAAAAATTCAAAGAAATTTTCACATTTATAATTTTGATGGTTCAGACTTACGATTACCTCGGGGCTTTGATTTCAAGCGGTTGGGGCTGCGTTGATGAAGTAAAACGACGTATGGCCATAACCAGAACTGCAATGGAGAAGTTTAGGAAAGTGAGGAGGAATCGAAACATTACCTTCCAAATCTACTAAAATCTGAGGGTCTAATGACGCTTCGATAGTATTGCTTTTTGAGACAGTGATTGTTGGTTAACCAAATACTAACTGAAACAGGTGGCACTATTGACGTCCCATGAAACTGTAGTATGAAAAATGTACACCACGAAAAGCTATAAAAGTGACAAAAGCAGTTTTATTGAAACGCTAACAAGGTTAAGATTAGCAGAATTGGGCCCCGGCTTGTGTGAATACCCGCATTTTTCTTTACACAGCAGAGACGTGGACAGTGCGTGAATTGGAGAAGTGTAAGATAAGTGCGTTGGAAATGTGGTGCTGAAGGAAGAAATTCGGGAATTCGTGGACAGAATTCCGCACCAACTTGTCCAACTTTATACCGATACCTCAGTTCTGACTGTGAGACAACTTTTTCTCATGTATCTTATACTCCGCAAACACTCACAATTAACTTTTGACCCTAAACTTTTGACAGACAAACGAAGATCTGATATTGTCTGCCAAACACCACAATATAGGACTGCTCTGGCTAGACGGCACTTCAACATCATCAGTTGTATTATCTATAATAAGATTAATAAAATTATAAATATCTACCCATGTCAAAAAAGAGAGGTAAAAAGAAAAATTCAAAATTTATTAATAAACTTAACATATTTCGAGACCGAAGAACTTTTGGCAAAAACTTTATAAAATTATGGTTATTTACCTATATATCGCTTTATACTGGTTTTCAATATTACAAAATACATTCACACACGCTCACTCACACACACCCTCATACACATACACACACACAAACACACACCACACCACACACACAAACACATGCACACACACATGTACAGATGTTATTATATACCATTAACTTTTACTACCTTGCGGTTGAGAGGACAACGATAGTAATAGAATATTATATCACAATTTTGAAAACGTTACAATTTAAATTTCTTTTATTTCTATTACACGAATTCTCAAAAAACAGACTATGTCTCGTTTGAGAATTACTGCTTCCACTCTAAGTCTCCTTACTATTATCGTTTCGTTTATTTGTTTCGGAGTTCTGTGTGTAGTACTCTGAACCTTTTTGTATCCAGTCACTTGCCTCTACACTTCGAGATACAGGTAAGTTCCTAGTTCGATGGTGGGTGGCTGGTGGCGGGCTACTAACAATTTAATTATAGTGATCTGTCATTAATAGATTTAATGCTAGATTGAAACGAATCAATAAAGAATGTTTATTTTATTTATTATTATTTTATTCATACTCAAGAGTTTGGCATCACGCAGCGTCTATCGGCTGTAGTACAGACACATACTGCAGTACTTTGGCTATGTTCCTAAGCGTGATAACAACTTCATAGAGCGGCTCGTAGAACAGGAAAAGGTGGAGGGAGCCAGATCACTCGGCACTGGATTGACCAAGTGAAAAACCGCGTATCTGACTGCGCCAGACAATCTTCCAACAGACAGAGATGGAGGGAGATCGTGCGGAGAGCTTTCTCCGATTCTGCCACCAATGTGAACGTAACCACGACCGCTCTGTCAAGAGCGAAGTGACGGAAAAGAAGATGGCTTGTAGCAACAAGTTTAACTGGATTTTTACGTTTAATGCACGCAATAATACGCGAATAAACACAGCCAGCACAGAAAAAAAAAACAAGAGAAATGTGCAAATTCATCCAGAGCCTTTGTTGTGAAAATTTCATCTTAGTAGTTGAGCGTCAATCTAATAAAACTGTCAGCTTTGAGAACGGTCTCAGTTAAATATTGAGGCTCGCTTAGGTCCGTTTATTGATTGATAGAAACTAGTAGCTGGGAGACTATTCTTGTCGGTCATCAACCGATGTCGGCATTTGCAGTATATATCTATTTCTACATGTTTCTCCCCATGCCACTATAGAGCGTGTGCCCGCGTGTACAGCGAACGACAAACCTGAAATTTCGTAGCTACCAGTTAAGGCAGCTTACCTCTCCGCCCCGATTGCATAGCTTCAGTGACCTGGGTAGTGATTTTGTAACTCATCGATTGATACGACGATATTACAAAATGTTAAACATATTAAAAATCAGTTTTAATCGAACACAATTATTAAATCTATACGATAGCCGATTGCCGATTAGTTACAGTAGTGCTGTAGTCCTCACTCATAATACGCTTACGGCTATGAATAACACCTTCCAATGCGACGTTCAAGATTATTTCTTAAAAAAAATATTTAATAAAAATAAAAGCAGACTTCAAAAATACAAGAAAAATTCACATTTTGGAAATTTTTTATAGTTTTTTTGACTTGCTTGTATTTTTGAAGTGGGTTATTATTTATTATTAGATATTTTTTTATTTTAATCTTTTTAATGGATTTAATACCAGCTAGAAGTAATTTGACAGATTGTAACTAAGGGTCAATACATCCTTATTGTATTTAAAAAACATCTAACTCCTAAAAGCCAAAGATCGTTCCATAATCAGCTCGGCTTATAACGCAGATACCAGACGCAAATATCTGAATAGCTTGGATGCGCCTCTAAAATTTAAGGATTTTCCTCAATTTCCTAGGATCCCATAAGCAGCTTCTTTGGTGAAAATGGGAATGGGAATTTTCCAATTCGGATATTAAATACAGTTATGAGGTAACAAACATAAAACACCTAAAGTCGAATTGAGAACCTCCACCTTTTTTTGTAAAGTCGGTCAAAAAGAAAAACAAAACCAATCATCAAAAAAAAACTCAAATTGAGAATTTCTTTTTTCTTTACAGGCAATAAATCATCCCATCAGATGTTATTCAGAACCCTCAAGGGGTTTGGTAAAAAAACGATGATTATGTTCTATTTTATGTAAATAGGTACAAATAATACATTTGCGCATATTAGTTTTTCTGTACGCCTAACCAATCCAATTTATTTATTTATATTATCAATTCAAAGTAGGTACTATTTATTACAAGGTAAGTACTATTTAATTACTACTTTGGTAATGGTTTGGTGTTCTTTGTTTCACACTGAGATTGTTTCTTATTGTCTGATTTTCGTTATTAGACATTATTTTAATAAATATACAGGGTTATTTTTTTATCACCCAGGAAAATTTAAAGGACGCTTCATTTAAATATGAATAAAAAAAATAACTCACCTACTTAATTTTATATATTAATTTTCCAAAATATACAAAAAATGCTACACTAGTAGATTTTTTATTTTTTTTACTTCATTTTATTTATTTTTTATATAATAATGGATGTGTCCTGAAGCATCCCTTAAATTTTCCGGGGTATTAAAAAAAATACCGTGTATAAAAAATAATACAGTGTACATACAATCATATTGTTTGCATTAAGCAAAAATAACGTTTTTAACTACTACAAGGATGTAAATTAGTACAAAATACCAAACGAACATTTTAACTGAAAATTCCATTTTATCGTCTGTTTATCTAATGAAACATTTGCTTAATATTAATGAACACGGGACTAATTGATGTACGTTCGTGAAGATAAGTATTGTACTTTAATTAACAATTAATATATCAAAAACCACAGGTCACTGAACGTCTAGACATGAATTATAAAGTAATTAAAGGCGATTATTAAAGTCAAAGTTATCGGTTCAGAGATTTTGACAATTTCACAGATAATAACTGGTGATTTGATTTGATTTCTTAAAATGTTCGTTTCATATTATTTGGAAGTCAATTAAGAACATTTCATACAGATTTTCTTCAATTTAAGCTGTCTGAAGCTGTGTATAGTGTCTGAAGGCCGCAAAGGCGTGACCCTGATCTCGTTGCCAGTCGAATTTCCAATTAACATGAGATCCTCAAACAAATGTTCATTGTCAAATAAACCTCCTTGAAATTTTTCTCACCTCAATAAATAGAATAGATGCGTACGTCGGTGTCCTATCCTGGGTGCCCTTTGGCTCGCCTAAAATTACTAGTTCTAATTACATTTGGCCGAACCGTATTGGTCTAATCTTTGAACATGCAATTGTTGCTTAGCCTAATACTTATTTTCGCACTATTAATATTAAATCTTCTTCTTCTTTCTTTATATATAAAAATGAAACGCTGTGTGTTTGTCTCGCTAAAACTTAGAAACGGCTCGACAGATTCTTACAAAATTTTCGGTGTGTGTTTGAATAGGTCCAAGGAAGGTTTAAACGTAAAGTTAGACCCGGTAGGTGGCGCTGTAATCGCGCAGGACAACGTCTGCCGGGCCACCTAGTCTTTTTCTTCTTTCTATATATATATAAAAATGAAACGCTGTGTGTTAGTCTCGCTTAAGCTCAGAAACGGCTCGACAGATTCTTACGAAATTTTTTGTGTATGTGAATAGGTCCAGGGAAGGTTTAAACGTAAAGTTGGACCCGGTAGGTGGCGCTATAATCGGGCAAGATAACGTCTGCCGGGCCGACTAGTGTTCAATAAAAATATCAAGTAGGTATACAATTCATCCATTTCAATGCGAAATTACATATAAAATCGAATTATTGGCTTAAATGCACTTTACATCTCTGAAATCTTCTCACCTATATTTTGTATGTTCACGTTAAAGGCATTTGAAAGTTTTCCGGAATAGTGGAACACTATCCAATATATCCTTTGCATTTTCTTCGCCAAAATATCGTATTACATGGCATGGGTTTCACATTTCATATCTTTCTTTTTCGCATACATTAACAATGATTTAACCTCGATTTAACATTTACCTACTGCAGATATACTGCAATTCATTAGATATTTTGTTACCTCCAACACCGAAAATAGAATACAAAATGTTTTTGCAAAAGAAACAACATTACGTCGCCAACTTTTCCGCGCTCCATCTCGCGCGTGAGTTTATAATGAGCGCCGAAGTTGTTCTTTTGTGCAAAATCATCTACCCAAGCCGTTCGGAACACTCGAAATGGAGCAATTAATAGTTGAGGTCAGTTTTATTAACAAAGTTCCCTAGATTGTTTCCACACTAATTAGATGGCGTGGGGCTTACTCGATTACAAATTGCAGGCATCGATTATCGCTCAGCGCTTAAGTTAACTTTGTTTATTTCCTATTCTATTATGTTAACTTTTATCAGATTATCTCAGAACAATGTCCTGTGCTCCTCATTTGTCGTGTGTCACTCTTTCTTTCTTTTTCTTTCGTACCGTTCGTCGCTTTTAAAACTAGTGATTCGGGTAACGTTAAATAGGAAATTGATGTGGCATTCTTTAAAGGTATAAGTTCATAATTAATTAATACAGTATATAATTATTAAAAACAACAACAAATAGCCTACATGCTATAGAAATGTGAATAATAAAATCAACTAGCTGTGCCCTCGGCTTCGTTCGCGTGCATGTCGAAAAATAATGTTATATAGCCTTCCTCGATAAATAGACCATCCAACACAAAAATATTAGCGCGTTTAACCAAACAAACGTACAAACTCTTCAGCTGTATATATTATAGATAGAATAGATTGAATCAGTCTGGACCCTTCACTGCATTCGTACCCTAAAATTCTTCAATTTACAGACTATCTTTCAATCGATTTATAATTTCATCATAATATTAGCTCTACTCAAACAAAAGTGCACTAATTCGGAGAAGTAAAGTGATTGAAAACTTTCTAGAGATTTCCAAACAAAAATTCTGTTCCAAACCTTATAACGAGATAAGCGAGTTTAACTTGTCTCTGAAGAATCATTTTCTTTAATGTTTGCTTTCAAAACGTCTAGACGTATTGATACACTGTGTTCGTTTTAAACGGAATCGACGAATAATAGCTGAAATTTATGCTCCACTGTTTATCGAACAAAGGCGATATATCAGTGAACTAGCTAGTGGGCTGATTGTGGGAGACAATTTGTAAGCATAGTCATTAAATTAGATACTTAAGTTAAGTTAATGTAAGTAATGGCAAGGGTTTTTATTACAAAAACATTTTGCCAGCGTTACGCCAACTTGTTTTTTAAAACAAAATCGAAAACGAAAAATTAAAAGGATGAGCTATTGGGTAACTTGTATCTGAAACAAAGGGAAAATGCAATTACTACCTAATCTACACTAAAACTAATACAAACTGTACAAAAATACCATTTATTTACACTCTGACCGTGACTCTGACATAAATAAAATAAGACACTGCAAATACGAGTACCACATGAAATAACTACTACTCAAAATTTTTATATTTTTAGAAGGAAGTAATTACTTTTATTAAAGATGAATCTATCCTATACAAAATAACATCAATACTAGTGACTAGTGGGTAATGGATATAATTAGATACCTTATTGTCATTGAAATTCATTTGAGGTCGAAATTAATAAAAAATCTAAGACAATGTGTGTCATATCATGTCAACCCATTGTCAACGTCTGTCTATGCCTTACTAAAAAGTCTATAACAGTAATGTGCCAAAGTTTCTTGAAATTTAGGGAAAAAGGGATTTTAGGGAAAAATTTAGGGAAAAAATCGTACGGGTGGTTTTGCCATACAAACGTAGTCTCCTGTTGGCTGTTTCCTTTCTGGATAATGGCAATAGCTGTCCTAGTTTTCCGAAAAAATCAATGGCCACTATTAGCATATTCCTATGTTTTCTTTTTTTTAATTAAGATAATTATGAATGAGATATAAACCTTCAAAAACCCGAAAAATTGGCCTGATTTTCTACTGTATTCAAACATTCAGCAAACAAATTTGACGAGATTATATGAGGAAAGCAAAATATCGAAACACAGCCAAAGCCTCTCTTTATTTTTCAACACAAAAAGTAATTAAATCGGTCTAGTTCTAGCGGAAAAAACAGGGGACTACCAAATGTATATTTTGTGTACTTTTTATAGATATTTTCGGTCCGAGCTGCATTTGTCTCTTTCGCGCTCAGAACGACTGCTCGGGCACACAGCGCGACAGAAATACATTTTACAAATACATATTTCTGAATTCTTGCGACCTTAGTGTTTCCCACCGAGCACTGTGCTTGGTGGTGTTTTCTCTTAATTTTCGGGGTTCCGTAAATCAAAAGTAGTATATTTCCCTGGGTTATTTCCCTGTATAAGTTCTTAATTACGGATATTATTATGGTTTTCAGGTTTTTCCACAGATACGATATTCCACAGGTGTTCCCACTTCTTGCCAAATTTCATGATTCCAAGTCAACGGGAAGCATCATCTCTATAGGTTAGATTCCCTTGTACTTTTTTACGTATTTCTACACAGCTGAATTAAAAATACATTAGACCCTTTTTTTTAGAATCGCATACAGATATGAATCTCTATGCGATTCTAAAAAAGGGTCTTGACAGACAGATGGACAGAGGGACTGACGGACAGACGGACAACGAACTGATCCTATAAGGGTTCCGTTTTTTACTTTTGATGTACGGAACCCTGAAAATTAAGAAGAAACACCACCGAGCACAGTGGTGTTTCGTGGTCGTGTTGTTGGTGGTAAAACACCTGCAACCTCGCAGGATTAGATAGCCTACATTATAAGCAACAACGTATGTTTTACGACTTTTGATAATTCGTTAGATTTTACTTTCATACAAAAATAAATATTAATTTAATATACTTACCTCTAGAATGTTTATAACTCTACGCGCACAGCGCGCGAGCGTAGCGTCGTCTCGGACTTGACCGGTTTTTAGGGTTCCGTAGCCAAATAGCGAAAAACGGAACCCTTATAGATTCGTCATGTCTGTGTACATCATATATGTGTCTGTCTGTCTGTCCGTCCGTATGTCACAGCCACTTTTCGCCGAAACTATAAGAACTACACAGTTAAAACTTGGTAAGTAGATGTATTCTGTGAACCGCATTAAGATTTTCACACAAAAATAGAAAAAAGCAATAATTTTTGGGGGTTCCCCATACATAGAACTGAAACTCACCATTGTTTTTTCATCAAACCCATACGTGTGGGGTATCTATGGATAGGTCTTCAAAAATCATATTGAGGTTTTTAATATCATTTTTTTCTAAACTAAATAGTTTGCACGAGAGCCACGTCCAAAGTGGTAAAATGTGTCCCCCCCCCCCCCCTGTAACTTCTAAAATAAGAGAATGATAAAACTAAAAAAAATATATGATGTACATTACCATCAAAAATTGGTTTGAACGAGATCTAGTAAGTCGTTTTTTTAATACGTCATAAATTCTACGGAACCCTTCATGGGCGAGTCCGACTCGCGCTTGGCCGGTTTTTTGTAAAGTAAATGAGTAAGTATATTTATTAATGGTATGTTGTCTAATACCTCTTATGTAGAAAAGTGAATATCTATGTAGGTAGTATACCCACCGCTTTAGCTTGAGCGTCGGTGGCGCTGTGGACTCGGAACTTGCCTTCCAATCGGGGGGTCGGGGTTCGAGACCCGCCATGTACCAATTTGTGTTTCGTTTCGAATTTCAAATGTACATTTGTCTGACGCTCCTAACGGTGAAGGAAAACATCGTGAGGCAACCTGCATACATCTGCGAAGAAATTCAATGATGTATGTGAAGTCGACCAATCCGCACTGGGCCAGCGTGGTTGACTAAGGCCTAATCACCCTAACATAGGGTAGGTTCGAACCCCGACCCGACTCCGACTCGCGCTTGGCCGGTTTTTCTGTTGTTTTTACGCTTATCTCAACTTACCCAGATATATGTATATGACTATAGAAACAGTACTCTCAAAATTTTGATGATCTTAATGCATTGTCAAAATCTGAATATTTCAATAAATAAAATATTAAGTATAGTTTCCGGTCCAGTCGGGTCCGAATATCGAACCGATTGGCCTGCCATGGAATGGGTCTATCTATGTCGAATCGAGGGTGGTCAATGAACGGACGCACGTGGGCTGATGGGCAATGGGCAAATGTTACTTACGAACGTTTTAAACAAAACCAAATCGTTACCTTTCCTATATAATTTGACATTTGACAGCTGTCAAGATGTTGTCAAAATGTATGGGAACGGAAACGTTTCTGATTTGGTTAAAATGTCGTAATTAGTGTGATTGCCCTCTAGAAGAATGGATGATGATATTTGGGGTTACCAACTCATTTTCGAAAGACATTTTTGCGAAGTCCATTTCTACTACGCCATATCATCAAAGATCTATTTAACCGGCGGGATATTTGATCGATACGAACATACGAATACCAACTCCCATATCACCGACTGTACATTTCTTCGAGTACCACATGTTCGAAGGTCAAATAAACACTATTTTTTAAATCAACATGTTTTATTTATGAATCTCCAATAATTATTATTATAATTACCTACTCTATGCAGTACATCTTTATCCCCTTGTCCGTCTTGATTTCTTGTCAGGTTAAAGTCCTGTACTGTCTCTTAATACTTACTCTTTGCTACATTCGTTTCTACTGCAGATATTTTACAAATGTTGTTTCGTGCAAATGTTCAATTTTGTCAGCCGACGAGTATAGCCGAACGGTAGTTTTTGCATTGTAGGCTGTTTTAGCCCCGGTCTGGTCGTGGGAATATCTGGCGGAGCTAAACGAAGCAATGCCTGCGAACACTAACTTTAATTCTGACCCGTTTCACAACTTGGCTTTATCCATTTAGATGAACCGCTTCATGTAATAAACGGATGGGTTATATTTCTCGCTGGCTTTTGTTACAATATGTAATATCTCGATTTGTTTACTTTTTTCTTTATTTATTTTCTTTATATACAGAAATACCTATTTATATACATAGTAAACCTAATCGCAGGAAAAGAACTAGCAAATTGTTCATTTATGTACGCATTGGGCTGCAAAGAAAATATGTAAGATATGGTTACTATTATGACTGCTTAATAGAAAACTCAATATCTAAAATATTAAACCAAAATACTTTTCGAAAATGAGTGCTAACCTAGGGAGATCTTTAAAGAATCTACTATAACTCAGAAAGATAAGACTAACTTAGATATTAATAATAATGGTTTCTTATTCACTATCTTTTAGTCATATAATAAAAATACCAGTTTATAACTTTTATTTTTTCCATGAAGCATTCGAATGGGTTGAATCTAGCATTAAAATCAATTTCGCTAGCAACCAGATGTAGTGGGTATAAATGTTATGTAATATATGCTTAGCATAATATAATAAGTCATACCTTTCAGCTTTTGATTTAGAACGTTCACGTCTGAGAGAATCTCATTGAAGCTTAGAAATCTCAAAGGCACTGAAATGTTAAGATATAAAGGGATTGTGTGCAAACGTTTTTGATTGGTTGAATTCTAGTCTCGGCTTGTTTCGCCCAAATTGTTACATACTAATTGTACCCGCATCTTTTCTCGCGGGGGTTATAAAATGAACGAGATTTGTACCGCTTATCTGTCGTAGCCATTTGATTAAATTAGTCAACTAATTGGACGCCTAGGCCGTTCATTAAACGCTGGCACCCAATTTGATACCTAGGCGGGTAGTTAATTGAAACTCGCTCAACTCTTAACAACTTGACTTATTGAAAGTATCGAAAAGGTATCGAAATAGATTATCCCGCCTTAAAGAAAGAAGTAACACAAAATTTGGAATAAGGAAGATGGCAAAAGGCTTGAATTTTAGGAACAACACTTCATTTAGAAATTTTACGTAGAATTCTTCGAAATATAGTACCCGTTAACATCAAGGAGCAGTTTAATAATGTGAGTCTTCAGAGATCTTCAGACCAGAAGAATTGGATCCGAATAATGTTCTACGGGGTGGCGGACTCCGTGGTGGTATTTGTAATCTGGGCAACCTAATTGGCACATTGCAGCAAAATTCACGAGCAGCGGACCTAAAAATGCCGCATTGGATCAATCATTATATGATCATAATATAAAATTGTATTATGAATTTTTCAACACACTTGCTCGTAAAGTGGGTCTTATTACCTTGCATTTAGACCCGTTATTCAGTATATTAAACACGAGTGCTAATCGCAAAAGTGCGGTAATCTTAACACGACAAATTCTAATTTGTTCAAGATTGCAAAGTAAATGTATGTCCGGTACGCATTCTTAAATTAGTCGCTTAATACTTTTTTTTTAACACGACTTTATGCGACTGCCAATTGGAAACAATAAATGAACAGCCTTAATACTGGTTACTTAAATATTAAATTAACAACGACATTTAAACACAAACATTTAAAAACAATAGTTAGTAACTATAACTAAAATAAATTATTAAAAATTCACACAAACTTGTTTTATAAAAACTAAAATATTCGGTTTATTTAGTTTTGAATTTTGGCTGTTTGGCCCTTTTTTGTTGACTGTATGAAGAGTTTAGCCATGCCCGGGCAGCGCGCGACATTTTCCCGCTATTGAAATTTTTTGCCTTTTTGTTGTAATTGATTATCTACAAATATGTCGAGTCCAAGTGAAGAAGAATCCATATTATTAACTCCGCCGGAAATAATTATGGAGGCGCAAAGCGCGAGTAATAGTTTGTTGCCGCCAAAGATAAAGGATAAATACTTGGCGGCATACGATACTTTCATGCAGTGGAAGATTGATAAAAAAGCAATTTTCAGAAAAATATTAATACCACAAGATCTTTAATTTTCCTCACAAGTGTGTTGAAAAACGTCGTATGATACACGCGCGCATTGGCCATTACGTACTCTGCTTTCGTGCCGCGCTCGCCTGCGGCTCGCGCTCAATATCGCCTCGTACGCAATAACCGACATAGCGCGCTCGTATCATAATGTACTAAAGTGCAATTCATTGTCAGCAAATTATATTTAACAGCTGTATGAATATTCGTAAAATGGTCCCAATTAACACTTAAGCAATTCCTAATTTGGACCATTTTACGAATATTATTCATACAAAGCTGTCAAATAGAATAATTGCTTACGATGAATTGCACTCCATTCATAATACGAATCATATTATGATTCTGCCAATGCGCCCTGTTTAGGTCCGCAGATCTTCTCTTGAAGGAAGGTGAATTGTAAAGGTAGCACATTCTTTAAAGTCAGCTGTGAAATTCGGTATGAACGTAATGCTGATCAATTAGGTAGAATTTCATTTGCTGCGAGAGCATTCAATAAATTCTAAGCATTCACGGAAAAGGATACACATTGGAGTCATTAGTATTATTGCGCAGCAACGAAGCACGCTCCGTAATTTTAAAAGGAAAGACAATAGAGCCGAACACACGTAAACGAGCAACGTTAAAAGCGAAACTCTTGCGAAAATCGGCGCACACCCTTTTCTTTATCCGTTTGCTTCTCATTTTAATTCAATTTACTGGATGAGGGAGAAAAAGTAATCTCCAGGGTTGGGTCGGGACACGCTACGAGAGATTGGAAGTCATCGACGCAGTATTGGGACGAACTCATATACTTTTATGACGGCAAAAGTTTTTTATTCGCGGCAGGGAAAAAAGATTCGCGCACGAAAGAAGCTCTCACTGTGATCGGCATACGTAAGCGGTGAATACTTGGCCGAGATATGAAAACATTAGCAGTTCGTCCATATTGATCCCGGGGAAACAATAGCGAGTACCAAACGGGAATGTTTCCGGCACATGAATATTTTGGCGCGTTTGATGGCTGAATACAGGCAGATCCGATAGTGCGAGGACTTGGTTTTCCTTCCAGTATAAAAATCTAATAATCGTTTGTGGGTTCATATTATTTATATTCTTAGTTTTGTCCTTTTCATGGAGTGTTTTTGGAAAATACTTTTATCCTCAACCTTCAAACTGTTTATTGCATGTGTATTAGAATATGACCCAGGTTATTTTGAATGTAACCCCGACGGAACGTAAGCACCTGAAGATAATAATACGAGTAACGCTCTAAACCAGCTGTACGCAAATACGCAATCAATGCCCCCCGGGCCTTTTTGATTGACTCATCTTGAGCTAAAAAATTGTAAACTATCAGAGAAACTATGGGCGCACCAAGGAAATAAAATTGGTATTAGGTAACTACATAGATAACCTACCGGGGTGCGCTGCATTAAGTGTTGGTCGAGCGAGACCGTTCCTTTTTTTCATTAATAAAATACAGCGACGCCTCACCTTTTTTTATACAACTAAGTTGGCAGACAAGCATACTGTCCACCTGATGGTAGGTACGTGGTAACAGTCACCCGTAATACATGTGGCTCTTGTGAGATTCGCAGCAGAACTACAACCCCCACAAGAACCACAGTGTACTTTGCCAACTTGTAACATCAGTTGTAACGACAGTACCCAGTAATTTCACTGCCATATCTTACCCTTCATACCGGAACACAACAATGCAAGCACTGCTGCTTTGCGGCAGAAATAGGTAAGACGGAGGTACCCAAGCAGACGACTCTGGTACGGAGTCTCCCTCCACTATTAAAAAAAGGTCGAATGTCGCTGCTCTAAACGGTACATGTTTTGTTGATAATATGAAGCTACGGCTCAACCAGCACGATACTATCTTTGTCAGTTTATATTGTAAAAATAATTAACAACAACAATATTTTATTATTTATGTCATATGCCTACACTTAAACTGAAAAAAGTATTCCGGACACAACAGTTAAGTACTTGTAACATGAGATCCCTTATGACTGACTCACTATGGGAGTCACAATTGGAACATGTAAAATACACAAGATGGCATTTTCTTCTTTTGTATGTATTTCAGTCTTTTTATTATTATCAATACGTTCTAATTAAGATATTCTCATGACTTCACTACGCGCAATCTTTTGATTTATAACTTACGCTACTTAGTATACGTATAACTGTGGCCGCGCCGGCCACGTGTCGCTGAGTATTGAAAATTTTATTCAAAAGAAAGATAAAGACAACATGGAAGCAATTGATAATGAAATAAAGAAAGATCATGTAGATTATGTGCCAAAAAGCTAGAAAATAATAAGGTGGATCTTGAATGTTGATTGAAATTTCACGCGCCCCATGATTTTATTTTTGCGTCTGATCATTGCCCTACTCGTAGCGTAGACTGATGAGAAGAGTCGTGTGATGACTGATTTTTGGCACTCCCAATTTCCGAACGGTTGTAGGTAGAATAATTTTTTCCCCTAATTGTTGTATTTCCAGTCACCTTACATTTGGTTGCGATGTATACATGTATGGAAATTTTCATCCAATTAGAATTTTGTATTTGTTATGATTAGAGTTTTGTATCAATAAGTACTTGTAATGGCTGAACTAAACATTTTTGTGTTTTCCCTTATATTAGGAATTTTCACAGTAAATAAAAATTATATTTGTTGACCCGGACAAGTGGGTATTATCGTATCCTAAATTCATCATTATCAAGTAAGGCAGATGTAAGTATATCTTTTTCCTTGGATCGACCAGTAGGTAGCAATAGGAGGATTAGGCGTCTGGTTCCCTTAATTAGAACCTACTTATTTCTGTTGGTATCTTTTTCTTCATGGATAACAAAAATGGATCATTACCAGGATAAAAAACATCGTATCCTTACTTAAGCTTCTCATGTGCCTTTCACAATAGTCGAATACAATAGTTTGTTTTAATAGCTCTATAACGGCTCCCTAACATAATGCATATGCTCAAATCCAACGTAGAACCAAAATGAAATATTGTATTTCCAGGGCTTTATACTTAAAAAAGGCGCGCTCTAGCCAAATAACTCGCCGCGATTGCCTCACTGCTGAAGGCGCCGCCCGCCGCCGCTGTAACGACCGCAACTTTTCAGCTCCGCCTAACTTGCCCCAACAGCTGACATGGAAAATTGTGAGCACTATAAAGACTTTCCTTTCAAATGAATTGGAATAAAGAAAGGAATAACTATAGATTAACTTCTATAGTTACCATTATCTACTTTCAATATTATTATATCACTATAGCTGTTGCCCGCGACTTCGTCCGCGTGGAATTCGGTTACCCCCTTGAGGGTAAAATTTTTACAAACTTTGAATGTCATATTTATTTATATCTAATCAACAGCCTTTATTTATATCTAATCAACGCTTTTACGGCGAAGGAAAATATCGTGAGGAAACCTGCACACACCTGTGAAGAAAGAATTTCTTTACAGGTTGTGTGTGAAGTCGACCAACCCGCACTTGGCCAGCATGGTTGAATAAGGCCTAATCACTTTAATTTACGGTAGGCTGGAGCCCTTCGGTGGGGACGTATATGAGCTGTTGGTGATGAATCAACAGCCTAAAAAACGGCCTAAGTTTCAAGCTTCTAGATTTTAAAATGACAATACTTCCATACAACCTTTCATCTCCCCTTTCAACGTTTTACAACCCTTTTTTCGTATTAAAAAGTAGCCTATGCCCTTTCTCAGGCTCTAGACTATTTGTGTACCAAATTTAATTTAAATCGGTTCAGGAGTTTTGGCGTGAAAGCGCGACAGTCAGACAGACAGAGTTACTTTCGCATTTAGAATATTAGTATGGAATTTATATCTAATCAACAGTCTAAAAAATAAGTTTCAAAAATAAGCTTTTAAAATGACAATACTTCCATACAACCTTTCATCCCCCTTTCAACCCCTTACAACCCTTTTTTCGTATTAAAAAGTAGCCTATATCCTTTCTCAGGCTCTAGACTATCTGTGTACCAAAATTCATTTAAATCGGTTTAGGAGTTTTGACGTGAAAACGCGACAGACAGACAGAGTTACTTTCTCATTTATAATATTAAAGTATGGATTAAGAATTCAGTCCTAAAATTAAAACAAGATTGGCATTTATATACTTAGCTCTAATAATTGTGATTTTTCGAAATTGTTTTATTTTGCTTAACTGGTAAAATTTTGAGTTTGAGTTTCAGTAATAGAAGATATCCGGCAGGTCCCGTGAGTTATAACAATGTATAGTCTCATGGGTTCCACTAGTCAATGAAAGACATGATTATATCAAAGTCACACCAGCACGTCTAATTGTACCGAGATTCATTAAAAATTGTTGAACGGTTTCAGTCCTTCAGTCCTTACAAAGTTAAAAACAAAAACAAGCATTTTTTTTTCAAGTCGATTTGATATCCAACTCATGACTTGAAACGTTGATTCCACCCATTTGCTATCACGTCAGGTTTTTTATTATACAAAACGCGAACCAAAACATCTGCTTTCTTTATAGAAACTATTATCACCAACGTTAAGTAGTTATGATTAAGGATATACGAGTAATTTTGGGTATCTTGAAGATTTTTTTTTAAAACCAACCTACCTAACGGCAGATTGCTATGGCACTAGTACCTATGTGGAACTCCATTCCCTCCACCTAGTGAAGAGACCCACCCACTAAACCATCCTACGTCTCTCTCCATGTGCGTTGACGAGGTGGTTCGATATCAGGAGGAAGAGCTCCTCGAATCTTTGGATATAACTCTGCCTCTAGCTCACCAAACTATGATGTGCACTGATTGAATATTTTCAAGTAATTGACTTACATATTTATTACTTACTAGCTGTGCCCGCGAACTACGTTTCGCCATCAAAATACTTAACACAGTGTTAGTTTTTTCCTCCATTTTATTCCATAATGATTCAACTTTATTCTGCCTTTCTTGAGCATCGGCCATTTCGAAATTAGGACAATTTTCGTAGGTTCGTAATGTTTTTTTTCTAACAGTCCACAAAATTAAATAAGTTCATTACATATTACTATAAACACTAAGTATTATTATTGTTTTAGAGACATTATTGATATTAATAAATTCTTCTTCAGTAGAAAGAACTACACATTTGCAAGAATAATCTTTATCGTATTCATGTTTCGAATTAAAATAAAAAATTGTTAATAAATTAGAACTGTATACGAATAAAGTTTAGATTTTATAATGGGTGTTGGTAACACCAACAAAATATATTTTTTGGATATGACAACTTGGCCAATTTTGACTGGTCGTACAGTAAGCTCCTTGTCAAGCTATACTGTTTGACCGTTGAACCGTTCTTATGTCGCTCGTAATACTGGCGGTTTTCGTAGAGTTAATGTATAGCATGAATGGGGGGGTTACTGTACAAATACGTTTTCTTTACTTAAACTGAATTTTTACCTGTATTGTAGTGAATTTTATCTCTGTAAGCCGAAGTCCTTTATTCGATGACAATAACGGTGCTATTGAAATATAATTTTAGAAAATGTTTATTTAAAATTAAATATTATACATTTTCTAAATCTTCACAAATATTTAGTAAATGTGTAAATATTGGATTTTAAATAAACTGCAGAGATAAAGAAAAAACAATGATTATTGCTCGCTGTATTCTTAATCGAGCGACGATCTTCGCAAGGTACCTAGCTGGCAAAAGCTGGAAGCGAGTGGTCGCGGATCGTGCTCAGTGGCGAGCACTTGGAGAGGCCTATGTCCAGCAGTGGACGCGTGTGGATGATGATGATGATTCCTAATATTTTTTCTTATATTTGTAAAGATGTTTACATAATAGCTTAAATAAATAATAGTAAAATGTTTTAAAACGAAATATACTCGAGTAAATCCGAAAAGTGTAGTTTTATTTAAAAGTGTAAATAACTTTAGACTGCGGCGAAGGTTGAATAAAGAATTTAATAAAAAAAATCGCAACTTCCTCCCACTTTTATTTATTGAGACATATTATTGAGCGAGGGGCGCTCATTAAAATGTCTCAAAAAAAATACGTAGATCAATCAACCCTACTTTATGTTTATAGTGGTAAAAGCCACTATAAACATAAAGTAGGGTAAAACTTAAAGCAACACTGGTATACCCATCTACTTTAGGCAGGTATGACGTCATCTATGTCTGTCCCTTACGGGTATACGGTCACGTCCTATCTATTCATTCTTTATCTAAGTTCTGAGCTCTGTACTATGTGACAGACTTGTCAAAATAATTTCACGTGCGCCATGTTGTTTTTCTACCTAAAGCCAATTCGAAAATTTTATATGGTATTTTTTCACTAAAAATAAAAAGTGAATTTAAACAAACGAAATTATGCCTAAATGTTCTTCCGGAAAATTCTAAGCATTGTGGTGTAAGCCATATCAAATTCTGTCCAGTAGTTTCGGAGATCTTTCCGGACAAACAGACAAACAAACAAACAAACAAACAAACAAACAAACCAACAAACAAACAATTTGTTTAAAAACTATTCTATCGTGTTCTGCTAATGATTTTAAGGCGACCTGTGTATTTTTTTTCTTAATATTTCGCAATTACAGATCTTTGTTCCCCTACGATTTTATTATATAAGTATAGAGAAGAGACTAGTGGGCCCGGCAGACGTTGTCCTGCCCGATTACAGCGCCACCTACCGGGTCCAATTAAATTACGTTTAAACCTTCCCTGGGCCTATTCAAATACACACAGAAAATTTCGTAAGAATCTGTCGAGCCGTTTTTGAGATTTAGCGAGACAAACACAGAGCGTATCATTTATAATTAGCTGCCCGCCCCGGCCTCGCACGGGTACCTATACTAAAAAGAAAATTTTTCGAGGCCTTTTAACAACAAAACAATATAAGAAACTGAACGAATAATAACGAATACAACAAAAAAAGAATTAACCAATTTGGTGCGGTCGTTCTGAAGTTATGAGCGGTTGCGGTCAGAAAATGTTTACCAGTTTTGAAATTAGATTCTTTAACATACTTTTTTCACTTAAGTCTATAATGTCATATCAAGCTACTTATTACCTTTTAAAAGTTATTATGCAAAATGACGCATCGAGAATGACAAAGAGAATTATTTATCACTTTTTGATTATTAAACTCATTTCTTTATTTGTTGACATGACATTTAGCAAAAATGATTGGACGTCTTTTGGACAAGAGCAAAATTTTACTGATTACAGAAATGATTCGTCGTTACGAAAAGAACGGTTTCACACCAACTAGTTATTTTGCTGCTTTATATGATGAAAGCGCTGGCGGGATGACCTAAAAAATTCCCACGAAGATTGGTGGCATGTGGCTCGAGACAAGATTTTGTCGAGGGATTTAGGAGAGGCCTTTTCTCAGCAGTGGGACAGTATAGGCTAGAGAAAAAAAATATGATGTGAGTGCTCGGACGAGCGGACGAATTTTGCACAGTGCTGGACTACACAGACACCATGCTGTTAAAGTGGAGCTGAAACCTCACCACAAAACAGCCCGGCTTAACTCTGCGCGATAACATCTCGATTTTTAATTGTTAGAATACTATATTTACCGATGAAAAAACTTTTAAATCAAGCTAAATCGGAAGATTAACTTTATGGCGCTATAATAGAACTCGGTATGATGAAGCTCATATCGTGCCTCAAAACGATGTCAGGTCGATGAGCCTCGACGGCGTCGGAGAGCGTTGGAGAACTGGCTAGGTACTGCCAGAATTATATGTCGCTTTAGGAAGAAGTGATGCTGCCTACTGTGCGCGTAGTGTATCCTGCATCAGAATTCCCACACATTACTTACGTTCAAGATAATGCACGGATACACATGGCCCGTGCTATGGCGTGGCTGAACCTGCACCGTGACATTCATCCCATTCAATGGCCCGCTCGGTTTGCTGATTTAAACCCTATTGAAAATTTATGGGGGCTTTTGGTTCAACGCTGGGACTATCAAAATACAAGAAACCCTCATGCTCCTAGATCACACTGTGCTACGTGCCGTCATAGCTGCGGAGGAAGGTTATACTAGATATTAAATAAAGATTTTTAAAGTTTCCATTTTATTATTTCTTCATATTCTTAGTTAAAAAACTTAAATATTACCTAGTTTTTTCAAAAAAAGGTTTCTATATTTTTTTGACCACACGGTTAGTCATCGCCTACTGCGCAACGGGTCGCGGGTTCGATTCCCGCACGGGACAGATATTTTGTATGGCCTACAGAAATTCGTCCCGGTCTGGGCGTATGTGCATGTGAGATTTAATCTTGTAATTGCACCCACGATACAGGAGAAAATCCTAGTGTGGGGCGAAGTTTTTTTTAAATATATCAAACCTTGATAGTAGTCAGTCCATATCATTAGAAAAAAGTTAATCTATGGTCCATCAAATTATTATGAATTAGACATTTAGAACTTGTAACCTAAATGTATGCATGCAATTGTGATCCTTAAGGTGGTAAACATTTTCTGTCCGCGACCGTACATACATTTCGGTAATTCATTTTTATTTATATAGATTAAATTTGGACTCATTTTCAATTTGTCATTACTTAACTTACACTCTTACTTGACGTAAATACTTTAGGCTAAATTAGTGGTCAAGGAAATTGTACTCTTTATAAAAGTGTTATCGGGACTGAGTAAATATTCCGAGCATGGACGATTAAAGAATGTGACCTGAGAGCCGTTCCGTTCCGCGAGCGCTAAGTTATTCCTCGGTAGCCCTTTCCGCATTTTCTTATATTCCCCGCCTCTACGAGGAAAATTTATTTGAGCATAGTAAGTGTGTGGCTAATACCAAAACGGACCGAATGGCGTATATGCGACACGCGGCACCTAATATATCACGGAGGCAAAACTTTAATCTTACCCTTTCCAAGGAGCGTTGTACCACCTAAACGAAACATAAGTAACCCCTTACTTTGTTCATGCCCATTTGAACTAGACGACCCCGTATAATATTTGTTATACTTATACGCTTGGCTGTGCGAGACAAACGTTTTTATATACCCGACGCATATTGGTGGGTTCAAATTAATTAATAATGATAATTTTAAATTGGCGCTCTTTTATGCTCGAACTTTTTTAATCTGGACATACATGTAACGTCCTAGACAATTAAATAACAAACAGTGTTTATTTACAAATTAATTAGCAAGTCAGAAGCTAAATATGCTAATGCGAATCATCATCATCATCATCACAGCTCATATACGTCCCCCGCCGAGGGGTTCGAGCCTACCCTATGTTAGGGTGATTAGGCCTTAGTCAACCACGCTGGCCCAGTGCGGAGGCACACATTTTACCACTTTGGACGTGTCTCTCGAGCAAACTATTCAGTTTAGAAAAAAAAAATATATTAGAAACCTCAATATAATTTTTGAAGACCTATCCATAGATGGGTATGACACGTATGGGTTTTATGAAAAAAAAATTTTGAGTTTCAGTTCTATGTATGGGGAACCACCAAAATTTATTGCTTTTTTTCTATTTTTGTATGAAAATCTTAATGCGGTTCACAGAATACATCTACTTACCAAGTTTCAACAGTGTAGTTCTTATAGTTTCGGAGAAAAGTGGCTGTGACATACGGACGGACAGACAGACAGACATGACGAATCTATAAGGGTTCCGTTTTTTGCCATTTGGCTACGGAACCCTAAAAATATACCACAAGCTATTTAGTCGTGTTGTTCGGCTATAGTTATTGCAGTTACGTTGTAAAATCGAATACAACATGAAGTTTTTTAAAAGTATCTATACAAATAAATAAAACTGAAGTGTCTGTTTGTAATGTCAAAATAACAAGTTTTTACTAAATGGGTATGAATGTATATCGGGTACCAATAACAAAAACACAATTTAAAAAATTGTTGTCCAAGGTACTATTCCACGTGGACGAAGTCGCGAGCACAGTTAGTTCTAAATAAAATTATGAGTAAAAATGTTGAGCGAACAGGTTCTTATTTGTTGCTTATTAGCATGCATCAAACCTATTGTGTTCTTACGACATTTTTATTTTTTGGATATTATTATAATTTGGACATTAGTTAGTAGAGGTGTTCAAAACGGCTATAAAGTCATAGCGCGCTATCTGCTATTAGCTATACATTTCTTGCGCGCTATTGAAAACGCTATGTTATAGCGCGCTATATTTTAGGAAGCGTGTGGAGGCTCGTAGCGCGCTACGTCTGGTAGCATGCTACGCTAGCTATTTGGATAATAAAATCAATCGCGCGCGATAATGTAGCGCATAGCAGGGGCAAACGTAGCAACATGCATAGCGTCTAATAGCTGTAGCGTTCGCGCGATTACTGCTAGTGCAGGTCTGCTAGCATGAGCCGGCCGCTGGCCACACGCTATGCTATATAGCTTGCCGCGCGCGATCTCAGATCGCCCTGTTCATTCATAGCGTTATAGCGATATAGCTGTTACCTACATTCTTACATAGCGCGCGATGAGCGCTATGAAAGGATAGCGCGCTATAATATTGCGCTATGCCATTAATTAACCACCTCTAATTAGTAGTGCAATTCCTATCAGCTTCTATTGCGTTTAACTCCATACTCCTCTCTCAGAACTTTATCTTACAATTAATTAATTAAATACAATTAACAATTAATTTTAATGGAAAGGTTTAAGAATAAAAAAAATTGTTAGTGGAAGCAGTCACATGTTTTTAGAAACATACATAATTTTTTACTATAAACATGTCAGTCGGCCGTCAGGCCCGAAACTCGAAACCGATACGACTTCAGCGTGGTGTGAGGCAGGGCAACGTTATATCGCCGAAACTGTTCACAGCTGCGTTGGAGGATGTATTTAAGCTTTTGGACTAGAAAAGACTCGGCATCAACATTAACGGCCAGTACATGGCTCACCTTCATTATATTGCAGATGATATCGTAGACATATGAGAGCGTGTAAGATCTAAGCACAATGCTCTAAGACCTCTGTAGAGTCTCCCAACAAATGGGTCTTTTTTTCCTTTATTTATTTAAGGGCTTTTACCCACTTGCATATGTCAGCCCCATCATACCCTAACCTTAATTGTACTTTAAAACTAGACTTACGACTATGGTTCAGCAGAAGGATTTCTTATTTGCAAAAAGGAACCAACCAAAGCTTTAAAAATAGCGGAATTTGGGTTTAAAAGAATGCTTATAAGTACTCCTACATCCAAGATGTTGATATAAAATTTTTGCAGTAATGACTCCCTCTCTCTCTCTCTCTCTGATGTTTTATACATTCCAAAAATATGTTTTGTACATCTTCTAATAGCAACATTGTCAAATTTTCGTGTAGTACCCACTCCTGTGAAGGTTGGAGGCTCTACACTGAAACTTGTTGAAGAATATGTTTACCTGGGGCAAATAGTCCAGCTCGGTAAGTCCAATTTCCAGAAGAAGTCAACCCAACTTAGCTGGGAAGCAGCATATTCTCGGCCCGTTTACCGCAATGTCTCAAGTCTTCAATTCATGCGTATTGCTAGTGTGACGTACGGAACTGAGACGTGGCCGCTTACAATGGCTCTCATAAGAAGGCTCAAGATCACTTAAAGGGCAATGGAGAGGGCTATGTTCGGGGTTTCTCTACGCAATCGCATCACAAAAGATGAGATCTGTAGAAAAACTGGCTGGCTATGTCTTATAGCCCAGAGAATTACAAACCTTAAGTACAGGACAAACAGTTCGCAGGACTAACGGCCGCTGGGGCGGAAAGGTTCTTGGTTGGCGGCCGCGTACCGGGAGATGCAGCATTGGTAGGTAGTACAAGGTGGACCGACGATCTGGTGAAGATCGTGGGGAGCCGCTGGATGCGGGAGGCGCAGGACCGATCAGTTTGGAGATCCCTGGGAGATGCCTATGTCCAGCAGTGAGCGTGTATTGAGTGAAATGTTGAAACGCTAATTAAAGGAAAACACTAAGAAAATGTCATACAAGTAATTATGTACTTACGTGTAGATAAATAACGTTGTTTTCCAGAACTGTTTGCAGACTATTAGAAACGAAAAAATCTATACCCACAATACCCTGGACATTTACTATATTAATAGAATTTATCGCAAGAGTCCTAAGTACACGGTTTCCTACACAATAAACATTTAATTGGCAATTTCGTTACCCTTTACGTAATTTCCTACAGGCATTTCCTACGACACGCAACGCATGATATCGAAATGTCCCCATGTGTACCGAATTGATACAGAAATCTTGACAGTAATTCGTTTATCGGTTCGTACAATCGTATTTTTATCGGTAGCTATATCTATCGCGTGTCCCCACATGTATTTTACGATCTGAGGTAGACACCAAATAATAAAATATGCCTCTTTACTATACAGTTTATTTTTTCATTTACATAGTCTATTACAAAATGTGTCTGGTCCGCCCACTATGGATTTGACTGGCCGTAAAGTACCGATACCTATTTACTTTTCTTCTTTTTATTTTGAGCGTAGAACAGCGCAAAAGTCGAATACGTAATTCGTCCCACCTGAAAAAGTCAAACAGATTCTTTGCTGTATAAAAATAAAATTTGAGTGATCTTATTTTAGATGTAGACCTTCCCAATAAGTTGTCTGACAAGTTTTCACCTAATTTGGATAACCTGATTTTTTCTAATATTATTAGACAGCAGCCAGACAACATCCAACGCAAAATACGTCCGATTTAACTAAGCCAGGTCATTGCTCTCTACGACAATTCCTAACATGTCTGAAATATTATTAGTTGTTACATATATATAACCCTGAGGATAGGTTTTACTCATATATACATTATTACTGAGTGTAAATTGGTATCTACATATACAAGATGTAAAAAGAACCATAACGAAACCCGCATCTACGCATTCAGACCATTAAAATTAACTTTTATAAGAAAAATATGGGAAACGAAATTAATTTTTAGGTTTTAAAAATAGCTGTTAATAGTACTAAGCAATGTAACGCACGTGAGCGCACTATGGATCTCGTCTCTGCGTGAGTCAGCGGCTCGTGGCGAGTGGCGACAATAGACAGCGTCCGTTGTAAATACATTGCGCGTTGTAAATTAAAAACTTTTATTTGTTAATAAATACTGATTTTTCTTTAATGTTTCTTTGGACGACTTTTAAGAAATAACGTACCAAACACTCTGGTATAATATAAAAACCCCAAAAAATAATTGTCACTTTGAGCTTAAATATCTCGGTAAGTACCTATTAATTTCACAGGTATGGTCTAGAAGACAAAAATGATTTCGCGATGGATTCAAAACGTGGGTTTCGGCTTCGCGTTCGGTCTTTTTACATCCTGTATGTCAATTCATAAATGAAGGGAGGAAGACTCATCAGAGCAAATTGTAAGGCAAAGGCCACACCAGCGGTGGCAGGCTTAGAGGTTGGCCAGGAGGCAGGCTTAGCGGTCAAAATGCTTCGATATATTATTATAGTGGCCACACTGGCAGCGCGCGCCTGGTGATCTAAAGTGTATTTATGGACATATTTTGTTATAGTAAAATGTCTCTCTTTTAAATTTTTCTAGAAAATTGCTTCTTAATTTCGAAATAATCGAACATGTTGATATGTGATATTAATTATGTCGACGTCTACTAAATGAGAATTTGAAATTTTATACAAAAAAGTAAAACATAATAATAACATCACACTTCTTGCCACAATTTTTTAACACACATAAATTGTTTACGTAACGTATGGGAAGGAGTTCACAATGGCTCGTTTTTATAAACAGAGGGCTCTTGTCAATCAATTCCTCCACAATGCATCCTAGTAATCTAAGCAAATAACCGACGCGTCCGTTCGCCTCGCTAACCGCTAAGCCGCTATCGAGGCGCCAGCGTCCCACCAAGCGAGCGGTGGGGCCGCGCGCTAGCGTGCAGTGTGTTGGTTCACTGGGATGAGTCATCGAAGCGACAAACTAACCTCTTGCCGCTAAGCGTGCCACCTGCGGTGTGGCTGTGGCCTAAGTATCACAGAAAGGACATGGACTGTCAAGCGATAATTTTTGTAATATTTGTGAAAAATATGGCTAGCAACCGTATTTCCAGGATGGCTTTTTAGATCTACGCATTGTTACTGTCAAAAATCTTTTCTTTAGCTGTGCTATAACTTTACTGAGACGCCGACGATCTCTATCTTTCAATCTGAAAATTGTAAAGGAATAAGACCCTTCTATTTGCTTGGTCCTTCGAACAATTATAGGGTAGAATAATATTTTTACACGGGTTATTTTGTAGTGAAACTTTGTCACCTGTAGGTAGGTGGCGTATGTCAGTTCGATCATCTTAAACGCCTTCATGATGAGGGGGCGCTGCGCCTGCATCATGGCGAGCAGCACCAGCTTGTTGTGGTTGGCGTGCGGCGGCGCCAGCGGCGGCACCTCGTGCCAGCCGCAGTAGAATATCGTGTCGCTCAGCAACGATGCCTGTTACCATTACAAGTTCCGGATGTTAATATATTCAAGATAATTTTATGTATACATACCTTATATAGAGAGGTTTGATCAGTAAAGAACCAAATTTCTACCTACCCACGACTACCATTCCAACGAGTACAAAGAAATTTGGTAACTCATTTCTTTGTCGCACAATCAAAAAATGGAATTCACTGCCAGCACGCGTTTTCCCTCCCTCTTATAATCCCGGGTCCTTTAAAAGAGGCGTGAACAAGCACCTTGCAGGTCGGCAGGGTGAGGGTGGCTAGTGCAGCGTGTATTCTCTCTGCTGCACTAGCTATCTTCGCATTTGGACCCCACTTCCACTTAGCATCAGGTGGAATGGAGTCATTTGCTAGGCCCACTATAAAAAAATTGACTTGACAATTCAAAGAATCTCCAAACTGATGTGGCAGGAGGCTTGTCGTCTTAGGGTGACAAATCATTGGGTTAAACGAGATATCCTCAAGTGGTATCAGCGTGTAATCAAATCACACGTAATTACTGGGAACAGAGGGGCCTGTGTGGCGTGCCTTGGGAGTGGGAATACAACAGTTGACTGCATTAGGCTATTGATGATGAAATGGGATAGTTCGTCCCTTTTTTTCTTGGGGCCGCACTGACCGCACTGTACCCGCTTTTGGCTAGACGGCGTGTGTGTGTGTGTGTGTGGAGCTCTCCCGGCAGAGTGCCAGGCCTACCCACTAAAACCCCCCGGTGCTCTCCCTGCCCTTTATGGTGCGTGTAGCAGCCCAGGCAGCACACAAGTCAGATAACTGGCCAACAATTTAACCTTATGCAGGGTTAAGCTTTATTATATATGTATAGAAGCTGTGTGTATTCCCAAGTTCTGTATTAATGTTCTTTTTTGCTATCATAATGCTATTAGCTTAGTTAGTTCTGTAATTTGCCGATTTTATTTCTTAAAGCTGAATAGTCATCATAAATAGACCTGTTACTCAAGAGTTTGTGTAACCTTTTGTATAACACTGGTATAAGATTCCATTATCAAGCATAGTACTGGATAATTTATGTTCTGTTCTCTTTTAGCTGTAATAAATACCACATCTTGACAGTTACACAGCTGCTGTATAAAGTAGGTGTCGTTTCTGTTATGAAGCATATAGTAACTTAACTGAAATTAAGGTAGCTGTTATAACAACATAAGCGCACTTTAAGTACGAAATTACCGTCATGTGCAGCTAACTGTGGTAAAAACAATAGTAACAGATTCTTATGCAGAAGTTTGCTGGGTATTCACGAAAAGTAGACATTTTTTAAGCTAGCAAAACTATTCTGGAACATTAGTCAGCATTTAAGCGGCTAGTAGTTTGACATTTCGGCTGCAGCGCGCGCTTATATGTGTGTTATGTAAAATTCCGCCTATCAAAAAAAAAAGCTTAAAACATCCCCAATTCATGGAAAAATAGAAAAAAATCAGGAGGCATACGATGAAAGTGCTTGCGCGAGTATGAAAAATTAAAAAACTCTATATGTGCCAATACACAAATGACTGAAACATATAGTACGAATGTGTGTGATTATAAAACAGTTATCGAAAATATGTTATGTGCAGACCACTTTTAACCAGAGAACAACTGAATAAGTGGACACATAAGGTCTGATAAGCAGACATTAGACGAGGAGCCGCTGAGCTAGCAGATTTTATTCAGAATGAGCGTCGCCATAATGAATAACATAACCTATTATAAATGGTAATCCAGCTATATATAGTATAGATACTCAATTATAATAAATAAATCGGTATAATATTCTTGTAAAAAGTATTACAAGGTTATTTTTGAACCCTTAAATTGCATACAACATAAAAATATTTCACTCGTAAAAACAAAGCAATAGACGAAATGTTGTTTATTTCTCAAAAACCCGGCTTATCAGGTAGCGCGTGAAAATTTTACACGAAATGTATATATAAATACACGGTAAAGTTGCATGCGCAACTACAATTTCTTACTTTAAGCATTCAATAAGAGTAAAATTATTAACTTATGACATTAATAAAATGGCCATTTATATTTCTGTCACTCAATAAACCAACGCGTGCACTTTGTGTTCGGATTTCAATTTACTTTGATTAACTTCTTGATAAAATATACTGAAATAAGCTAAACGCTGTGTATCATCTGAATATCTAAGCTTTGAAGGACATAAGCATAAAGTTCATATTCATCATTCATTCATTATCTGGCTAACAGAGCTGTAATACTTGCATAAAAGAAGAAAATGCTTTTATGCAGAAGATACTCAGCTTGTCGTACAATTATTCAAAACTTATTCATATGTTATATTGCTATTACACATCTATTAGCAGTATAATTTTGTGCCCAAATTGCTTGAATAACGTCTGAGTAAGCGCCAAATCAGCTAATTACGGTAGTCTTATTCAGTAATTAGTTTCTATGACTGCTGTTAAAAAAAACTTACTCAGAAGGTTTGTGCTGTCTGGGAGGGTCCACAACGCGATACCACTACTCACGCGCCCGGGCTAGCTTGACCTAGGATAGTTCATCCTAGGCCTCACCATTTTTAGGTCAGAAGTAACAGTTGCTGACGAGGTCGTGAGAGTATCTGAATATGTTTCCATCGTCTCACTTGTATATATTAATATCAATAGAAGTATCTTACCTCGTAGAGAATCTCTCCAGCATTGCACAGACTCAAGCCAAGCAACATAGCCAATGCCGCCACAAAAAGGACCATCCTCATTAAGGTGACGAAGCTCAGTGATTCCGTTAACTAAAATTAAAAAATAATGAATTATCAATATTCGTTAATGTTTACATCTTAAATATTTATTTAAACGTTTTAACACCACCTTGTGACTCTGTGCCAGGGTCGTCTGCTTTGGTACCTCCATCTTACCCATTTCTGCCGCAAAGCAGCAGTGCTTGCATTCTGTGTTCCGGTTCGAAGGGTAAGATATGCCAGTGAAATTACTGAGTACTTTACATTTTAGTTGACTTTACATCTTATGTCACAAGTTGACAACGTACACTGTGGTTCTGCGAACTCACAAGAACCACATGTACGAGTACATAAAGGTGACTGATACCACTTACCATCAGGTGGGCAATATGCTTGTTTGCCAACTTTCATGTATAAAAAAATAAACTGTTGAGCTTATAAGAAGTACCATCTCTGGAACTACTGAACCGATTTTGAATTCATTCACAGCATTTTGAATGCTTTTGTAGAACGCTTCATTATTTCCGAAAGACTAAATTAGACTGTGATTAATAATATTTTTAACTAGCAACCAGCCTCGACTTAGACCAGCGATTACTTTTTCATTAAAAAAATTACAATAAATTATAACCGACTTCAAAAACACAAAAAAGGCAAAAAAATTAAGATGTATAAGAATATATGCAACAACACATTTATTTATTTAAGACAGATACACCATCGACAATATCAGTCTACATTAAAAATACATATGTGCAAATGTAACAGTGTAACACCGTTACGTAATGTAACAGTGTAACACCGTTACACTGTTACATTACGTTACACGTCGCCGGCGCGCGATTCATTGAATTAGTTGAATAAATAAATTCTATCAATAGATAATACTCCGCCCGCAATAAGGTATCTAATTAACTTATTATATTTCATGATTTAAAGCAGATTTTGTTAATTTTATTTTTATTTGTGGGTAAATTGATTATTAAATCAAACATATTACATTTCCAAAATTCGCCTTTTTCATCCCCTATTTCATTAAAAAAACCTGATTGTAAGCGGCATCTTAGTGGGATTAAGGCATATATTGAGTAACACTTGCGAATTTCCTGTTAAATTCTAAATTTTCACAATATTAAGTTTCACATCCTTCTTTGGCAAATGACTCACAAATTAAGCTGTTTTCTTTTTATTAATAGCAGTAATTATACACAAAATAGGTGCTCTCCCCTCCATATGTCCTTTTTATTAACTACCCAATAAGAAACTTTGACAATTCATTGAAAATTATGTTGGAATTAACTTGCAATGTTTATTACATGAAATTCAGATGTACTGACTGGGATTCCTTCAGAACTCAGTGTTAGACCCACTGACCTCAAGATCATAGGCATATTTAATTATATTTTTAACCTAACACTGTGCTATGAATCTCCAGGGCAGTTCCCGGAGGCCGTAGGGCTCCGCTGCTTGACTTTAGAGCCAGATGAACTAACCTATTATCAAGGAGGAATTCTGTGGAGCTAAATATATTAATATAAAACAGGAATATCCTATCTCTGACCCGTGATCGCAAGAAGTTACAATCGAAGGTACCTAATCTAATTTTTTAGAAAAAGAAAGAAAACTATTTGTTTGTGTATTTTATTACCCCGGTTGTATTATGACTTTTGTACCCAGTTAATTTAGCAAGAACTTACCGAGATTGATCAAACAAACCTGAACCATCCTGCCCTTGGCTTGTATTAATTAAACATTAAGTTAAGTGCTTTGCATTAAGGGATTTTATTTACTTTAGTGACATATGCATAAGTGAGTTATGTACCTACCAGAATAAAGCTTTTCATTTTGTATCTGACTAAAGGAATAAGTTTGTTTTTTTTTCTTTCAACTCTAAGATTTCCCTATATTTCTACAATTTAGCAAGAAAAACTATTACAACAGTACAAAAGATATGTCATTGCAGGTATATACAACATTATTATAATAAAAACAAACCTCAGAAACAAACAAAGAAAAGTGCTTCTATGTTACCGGAGGGAGACTCTGTACCAGGGTCGTGTGCATGGGTACCTCCGTCTTACCTATTTCTGCCGCAAAGCAGCTATACTTGCATTGCTGTGTTCCGGTGTGAAGGGTAAGATATGGCACTGAAATTACTGGGTACCGTGACTTTACATCTGATGTCACAAGTTGGCAACGTACACTGTGTTGGCTTGTGGGGCTTGCAGTTTTACTGCGAATCGCACAGAAACCACATGTATAGGTGACTGTTACCACTTACCATCAGGTGGGCAGTTTGCTTGTTTGCCAACTTAGTAGAAATAAAAAAAAACCACTAGTTGAGCACGGCGAGTAATTCTTTGCATTTTTTTAAATACTCATTCAGGGTCACTAAAGATGTCAATATCATGATTATTCAGGCTGTTGTAAGCAGGGACCGGAAAACCCGTTCATTTGCTTAAGCCGTTCGAAAGGGTAACCCATTCGTATGGTAACCCAGTGGGCTCGGTAAGCCGTTTAACAGGTTTCCCAACAATAACGATAACCCGTAAAATAGGGGTTACCACCCACAACAATAATTTACCGCTTACCAAATCTTTAAGGTTTTTAGTGTTTATGCGCTTAACCGCTTACTGTTCGGGTTAGGGTAACCCTTTCCCTTACGCACACCGAGCGATTGAAATAGCACTGCGGACGCAATAACGCCAGAGTTCGGTCGCGACCTTCGGCATATATGCGGTGCAAAAGCAATCTACACGCGATATACCTAAGGTCTAAAATATTTTTTACAAATTAATCAGCGTTTAGAACGGTAACCCATTTGGGGGTTTTTGATATCGGTTAGCGGTAACCCGAATTAATTCAATCGAAGGGATTAATGTGTAAACCGGTAAGCCGTTTGAAAGCTTACCGTAAGGCAAAGGGTTTAAAAACCCAGCATTATAAAATACCCCATCAAAACCCTAAGGTTACCGGCTATAACGGTAACCGGGTCCGGTCCCTGGTTGTAAGTTTGCATACATCTGTTTAGAGGTGAAAACCTACCTAAATTAGTTCTGGTAAGGGGAATATTGAAAACATTAGTAATAGGGTGTCTAGGAATATTATAAGGGATCGTAAGGCACACCTGTTGCAATAAATTGGGTGAAATTAATTTGCCATGAAGAAGTTTGTGCAATGACATAATCTAAGAGCTTACGTCAGTCAGCTAATGAAGTAATGTTAAGATGACACATTATTATATTAAAGTTGGTTTTAACTAACTACTTACATTAATATTTGTTCTTTATTTTTAAAGACTTTCCAGATGATCATTGCTTGGCACCTACTTTTAATATAAAAATGTAATGTTGCATGTATTCCGAGTAAGAGATTGTAACATTCCAATTTGAATAAAAAATGTTGAATTTGAATTTCCTATATTATTTTTTACTTTTTGTGTTTTTGAAGTCGGTTTTTATTTTTCGTAAAAAAAATTATTTTAACCTTTTTAGTTAGTATATATTTAATGCGTATTAGAATTTGGCCCTAAGGCAAAAACAAAATAAAAAGTATTTCACTCTATTCATAAAATTATTTCCGATTGTTAAGAGCAAGATAATTGTTTAGAAGTCATACTTTCCACTATCAGCTCATTTGAATGACATGCAAGAATAGAACTACGCTTTAATAAATTCACATTTTATAGAAAGAAATATTCCATAACTTTTGCCTTTGCCTGGAATCCCATCATCAGATCATGACATGGCGACAATGGGACGCCCCCGAGTATGCTCTTTTGACTACAAAAAGAATTTTGAAAATCGGCCCTCGCCATTCGAGTAATCGTGAACATACATAAATAAAATAGAACATAGAACCTCCTCCCTGTTTGAAAGAGTCGCTTTAAAATTGAAGTAAGTAAGCAGAATATCTTATTCTACGCAATTTTACAAGTGATATTTTCGTGTATTTCACACTTGATGTTTTAAGTGTCACTGATTATTTCAAATAATATATCAATAATTACGTTTCCATTTCTTAATAATTAATTGAATTAAGTTTTTATACTCACAGCTATCTGCAGCAAAATAGCCACCGCTGTCCCCGAGCAGAGGAACAGCTGGAGCGCCGTCACAGTGCCGAAGGCGTCATCAAGCTCTAGAGCTATCCTTTTAGTAAAATAAATAATAAATTACTTATTGATGATTATTGTGATGCTACTTATTATTATCACTTAGCAATTATTATAATGCTACTACTCCACCTGCATCGTTACGTGTTAGCAAAACGCTAAAATTGTGACATCACTCATAATAATATGTATGTAGCCAATAGCTTAGTGGGTTATAGTTGGTGTTGTTAGTGGCGACCGACGTCAATTTCATTCTCAAACTCTGCAGGTGGTGCCACTGTTGACTCGAAGATATGAAGGATACATAGGATTGAATTGGACATTAAAGACAAAGCATAGAATTTGAGTATTAAACAGAAATGGATAGGGAGCCACTTGAAATCGATACGAAATTTGGAATGAAATGGTCGAATTTCTTCACACCAAAAATAAATCGGATACAAAAAGTTTGCAAATGCTCAAGCTCCTCTGTGATCTAAGTAACAGACGTCGGCATAATCTAAAATTGGTAAGATGAGGATTTGGACTAGTGTAATTTATGTTTTTACTGGCAAAAAACCTTGGAAGTATAATATTTTAAAAAACTTTAAGATTTTTTTCAATTTCTCATTATATTAAATCATAGTTGGGATTAGGATGATTAAAATTCTGACTATTAGAAATTATTGAACACGATTTCATTTGTTTATTTTGTTTATCTAATCAAGACCCTGCGACGACACACAACGATATTAATGACGACAGTAGACAATACAATAAATATACAATGTCCAAACAACTCAAAACTATTCAATTTAATTAGTCAAAGAAATACAAGTATACGCTTTACCATAACGCACATAAATATCCCGGAGGGAATTTAGAGGAGAAATGGCGGTGTACCCAAAAAATTATGTGCGGTGTCCTTAATAACAAAAAAGGGTTTGCATAAAATAGTGACACGCCTGAGGTTGAGTTCACGTGGGGTGAGGATAAATATCACATCAATTTCCTTCCATTATACGCTGGAACCATACAGCTTTTGTTTATTTATTTTTTTCATACTGCAAAATGTCAGCCGACAAAGACTTTATATTAACATATTTCAGCAGATTTCACGTGCAAAGTAAAAATGTTAATGACGAACTATGGAACTCGTAGGTAAGTACGTATTATGTTATTTTAGGACATCATAAAATTTTATACTGTACAAAATATTTCTTTTAGATTTTGACACAATCAATGGTAATCGATGGCCAATAATGGTGATACCGCGTCGTCAACACGGTATGTAGAAAACGCGTGTTCGATTTCCTTAATAAATACAAGAAAAACTTTTGTCAAAGTTTTCTTGTTTTTATGAATAATCTATAAGTACTTATACATTATAAGGAGAAGTTCTCATCTATAGACGCATGCACAACCGTAACCGCTAACGGTAGAAACGTGAAATTTGGACAGTTGTTTTAATTCAAAATGCGGACGCACACTAAGAAGGGATTAAAAAAAAATTACCCTAAAGGGATATGAAATAGTGGTTGCAAGTTTGTATGTATTTTTTTAAAATTAGCAACGATTTTGATAAAACTTGAGATTCATGCTCTTAAAAACATTTTATTGGACACGTGTTTCATGGTTTATTGGAATTCACCCCCTTAGGGTGCAAAATACCCCTATTTTGCACCCTAAGGGGGTGAATTCAAAAAAAAGAAAAGATTCTGTGGAGAATATTGAAAATCTGCTCCAATTTATATGAAATTTATTATCCGAGCTCCTAAATATAACACTATTCTATATCACAGACTAAAAAATATTTCTCCTACGGGAAATATACAATTCCCACGGGAAAACAATAATAACGCGGGCGAAGTCGCGAGCGGAAAGCTAGTAAGTACTCAATAAACTAAAAAATGAATGAATGAACAAACCTGCTGCTTCATATATTTTTAGGGGATAAACATACGACACCATTTAACATTTCCATTGCCAACTTCATGCTATATTGATTTATGGTAAAGTAAAATTCTTGAACCAAAAATCATAATTCTGGTAGTTACTTTTGAAAGCCTGCGTGCACGGTTGGCCCCGTGCACGCGGCCGCCGCCGCCGTAGGTTCCTCCGTCGCCGTCCACGTGGGGAGTGGTATCGCATTTTGGACCCTACCACGCGCGCCACAAGGGCAGGGAGAACACCGGGGAATTTTAGTAGGAATGCCTGGCACTCTGCCGGGAGAGCCCCACACACGCCCGCCGTCTAGCCAACAGCGGGTACGGTGCAGTCACGCATTTTCCCCGAAAAAAAAGAAAGATACTTTTGAATAGACATAATAATATTCAATTAGCGAGATTCTATTGAACATTAATTTCGTATTCGTCATCATTATGTCAGCCATTGCTGGATATAGGACTCCCCAAGAATCCATCTAAATTGGGCCATCTCTTGCCGAGTGTAGACTGGTGGAGAGCGCGAGAGCCTCGTATGTTGGTCAATAGGCTGCACCACGTAAAAGTGATGTTAACCTGAAAACATTAACTTACGTATAAGCTCAAAGTGTAAGGGACTTGCGGGGGTAAATTCGAGGGAAAGCTGCCAGCAATGCAAGAGTCCCTGTGATAGTGAAGGCATAGACTCTGATCGTCTCATGTGCCCTATAAAGGGCTAGAGTTGGTCCTGTGTCCGCTGGATGCAAGGAACCTCGGCGGACCGGAGAAAACCATGCGCTTCGCGCGGAAACTGTACTGCAATACAAGTGGCGATGGAGCCCCGTTATCAAATAATTATTAATAAGGTCTTTAGTAACTAAAGCTGCAGAGCAGTAATACCATGCTCGGAGGGATGTACGCTACGATCTCAACCTACAGGACTATCGAAAGCCTGTTAAAGATAGATTCACGGAAGGTCAGTGTCTTGAACAAGGTGCGGCGGTTCTTTGCAGCTGAACAAGCGGCTCGCTATACAAAACGATTTTACTCGATGCTTTGGATAGGTTGCAGCGGCGCGCAATACGCATCATTGGCAATGTAGAGGTGACTAACACGTCGCAATGTTGCATCGCTAAGCGCGATTTATCGCGCGCTCTATCGGCACCGTGCTATCGGTGAGTGTTCTGAAGAGCTTTTTTCACTAATCCCACCTTCCCTTCCCTTTTTCTTCCCTTTCCTTCTAAGGACTACACCAATAATCTGCGTTGTCACCGTCTTGCTGTGACTATCATTCCAACGTGAACCAAGCAATTTGGCTACTCATTTCTATGTCGCATGATTAAAAAAAGGAACTCTCTGCTAGTACACGTGATCCCTACTTCTTACAATCTCGGGTCCTTCAAAAGCGGCGATAAGAAGTACCTTGCAGATCTGCAAGGTAATGGTGGTAAGTCCAGCCTTGCAGCGTGTATTCTCTCTTCCGCACTATATAGCTATATTCGCATTTGGAATCTATTTCCACTTACCACCAGGTGGAATGGAGTCATTTGCTTGGCCTTCTATAAAAAAATTCCATGGCATTGCTAGGCGAATGCCATATACTGTACCTTTTACCCCCAAAGGCAAAAATTGTGTGTAAAAAGCATTCTCCAGTGCAATTACAGATAGATTAGGTTTGTCGTCTTTGCGGGAACATCTACTGAACAAACATTTACGACTATTACGCCCGTAGCACACCTCCGCCGCGAAACTAACAAAGCGAAACCGCGTCGCATAGTCAGGAACAAACAAAACGGCGAATCGAACGCGAAGGTGTAGACGGCGTTTGAGCAGGACGGGCGGAACCGCGCGCGACAGAGACAACGCCATAGTTAAATATCCGCGTTAGAGCAGGCAAGCTCGCCAGAGCTCGCGCGCCGTACAAACGACAACGCGGGAAAATCGTTTAGCGGTTTCGCTACTACAGTTCCGCGGCGGAGGTGTGCTACCGGCGTTACTGCTAAGTCACTACCTTAACAGCTCCCTGTGCATATTTATTCCTTCCGCAAGTCCGTTAGTCAGCCGTTTGCTGGCAAGTACGGTATTCCCAGTTTCTTTTATCCTATAAACGTCATCTCGTAGCGCATTAAAATAGTTCCTCAAAGTGACGAACTTGTATTTCAACATGATCGTGTGAGTGACGGTAAAACCGTCTAAGCCAAACACCATGTTCAGTATGAGGCTAACGAAAACTAACGTGAAAAATATTCGGACAAGATTAGCAAGCAGTGAGTTGTTTCCGTAGCTTGGATAATACGTTATTATTGTAACGAAGTGAGAACCTGAAACAATAGTATTATGTATGTTATTTATTAGTTATTCCATTTTAGGTACCTACGTACTCATTTTTCGTTGTCCGTCCGAAAGGATAACCAAAATCATCTTGATTATGTCGCTTGTCAAATAGTACGTGCATGATTTTCATAGTCTTTCGCTAAATAATTTTTCTATATAATTTACAGAAAAATGCTAAGCTGAATATAACGCGATATCAATTAAATTCATTATAAAAACGAAGAATCAATAAAATAATATCAAATTGCGAACTCGACTCTGTATGTGTTGAACGTGTCAAGAAGTGAATGCCACTATTCTACGTATACTTTACGACAAAACATTTCGAAATGAAAAGTAATAATGAAACTAATATATAAAATTCTCGTGTCACAGTGTTTGTAATGTAACCGAACTCCTACGAAACGGCTTGACAGATATTTTTTGTGTCTATTCGGTAGGTCTGACAATAGGTCGAAAACTTTTTTTATATAATATACCTAGGTGATAAGGGTTTTTTTTTCAATTATTATGGCGAAACGTAGTTCGCGGGCACAGCTAGTAATAATATAAAATGCCTACCTGCCAGAACTCCCTCAATTGCTTGCAAAATAAACAAGAAGAGTGTCACAAATACCGATGCTGCGTATGCAAAAACATTTATCTTAATCATTTTAAATTTCTCCTCCATCACCTCCTGCTCTTCGTACGGTTCACAGATTGTTACCATTTTTTCCCCTAATAGCTTGATTTTGTTTTTATTGTAAATCATAATGTATGTTTTGGATACAACTATGACATGGCAAAAGGATAAAGTTACAGATTCAGACTTCTCTTCATCTGGGAAGTCCCCGATGAATGCTGCGAGTGCTTCCATGATTGCCATCACACCATAAAGAAAAAACAATACGCGACTATAGACTATGTAACGTATAGTAGTGTCGTCACCAACAGAACCGTCTCCATCCTCATACCAGAAATTTCCGTAGCCCCCTATGAACATCTTCTTACAAAAAGCCTTTAGTATGACGGCGTTTTTCATTTTCAACAGATAATATCTAAAATCAGAAAAGCCGTTATAAATAATATCGTTTATGAAATTTAATTCAAACGCGTTTCTATAAAGCTTATAAGTGTATTTACCAAAAAATTACAAGTATAAAAGAAGTCAGAAATAGCTCCTCCTTACTCGTCTTCGTCGCCTCGAATGAGATATAATCTTATTTACAAATATGTAGTTTATTCATAAGTTAAGCGTTAAGTTGTTATAGTTATTATCGGAATTACTGACATATTAAATGCCAAGTTTTTTGTAACTTCTGGACAATTTTAGAAAGTTCTTGACAAAATTATATTGTAATAATATGCTAATATTAACTTATGTTGCTTAAAATTTTATAAGGAGACGAGAGGATAATATAATAACCTTGTGAATTTATGATTCAGAAAATTACCTAGTACCTACCTACTAAACGAAATTCTAACATAATTGTAGGCAATATACCGAAATTTGTACAAAATCTTCTTATCTTCTTCTTATATATAAAAATGAAAGGCTGATTTTGATCGGTCATTTTTGTTATTTTGTGATTTATAATTTTTCATATAAGTATTAAGCAATAGTGAGTGAATAATCTAATATAATAGGTAATAATGATTTTTAACCTTGCACTGACTATATTTTTCAATGTATATAGCCTAGGCGGCAGCATTATGCTGAGTCTTGGACCTTTTTACCATTATTGTATATTCCACTTATTCAATTTTCATTGGAACATGGTAAATAAATGAATTTATTATTATAAACAAAATACAATAAAGAATTAAAAACAAAATACAAATAATTTATTTAACACGAGCATAGCTTATAAAGGGCCGTAGTGAATAGCTAAAAGCTTATATTATCTCAGGATATCCGTGCTCCACTCCAGTAATATGGAATTTTCATTATTTTTAAAGTTAATCAAAATATTATTTATTTCATTTCAATAGTTTTACAATTACAATTTATAACTATTAGATAATAGTTTTGCGTTTTATAACCTTTTTCATATTATTACAATGAAAAGAATTTTACAATAGCAATTAATAGTATACAATTTTAAACTTGTGGTGTATTTTAGGACCATAGATTGATATTATTACTTTATTAAGTACTTATTAAATTTCATTACATTTAATTGATGACCGTTAAGTTTACAGTTCCACAGTTAAGTTTCTTTCCCCGTAGCAGCACGACATTGCAGTGAGGCTGAAGCAGGAGTGGCCAACCCGCTGAATGTCATTTTGTGACACGCGGAGCTGAACCAAATACTTAGCTCTTGTTTTATAAAAAAAAACACTAACTTGACTTTTAGAATACCTACCTACCTTCACAAGAAATCTTCGGTGGTGCTGAACACAGTACAGAGTACTTTTTAACCGACTTCTAAAAAAGGAGGAGGTTATTCTCAATTCGACCGTATATTATGATTTTTTTTGTTTGTTTTTTTTATGTTTGTTCGCGGATAACTTCATCGTTTATGAACTGATTTTGATAATTATTTTTGTATTCGATAGAGGAAACTCCAAGGGTGGTCCCATGGTCACCTACGTTAGGATCTGATGTTGTCTGTACCTATTCTTATATTTTTTTAAACTTTTCAGTGTTTTTGAAGTCGGTTTTTATTTTTTGTAATTAAAATTTTTGATGTTAACCTGGAGAACTGTTTGCGTGTAGCAACAGGCTCAGTTGATGCACTTCTGCCAAACAAAGTCTAACTAATATTATAAATGCGAAAGCGAGTTTGTTTGTTACGCTTTCACGTCTAAACCACTGAACTATACAAAATATAGATCTCAATATACTATTACTTAGAAACAAGACAATGACTGCTCAAACTTAATATAATTTTAATGATATTTTGCGATATGGGGATAACTTAAGCTCTTGGAAATAACATAGGCTACTTTTTAATGACTTTACGAAACGCAGACGAAATCGTGGGCAGCAGGTAGTCTATATGTTACGGGTAATACCAAAAGATGCAGTAAACTTAGATTTACCTGGGTAAAACTGGTTTTACCCAAGCCCTTTGGGTAAAGTCTGTAGCAAGCATGCAAGTAAGCATGCAGACAAGCCTGCAGCGTGCAAGCAAGCATGCAGAATGCAGTTTGATGTCACCTACAGATTTCAGTTTTATCCTATTAGTTTTTTCCTTGCGGGGGTCTTCCGCCTTCCTATCCCCCCGAGCAAGGAGGCTGCACCCTCTGCATCCCCGTTCATGACAGTTTTTGTTAGACCTAGGTGTGTATGGGTGTACGTCGGATATTAATTAAGTTTGATTTAATATTCGGACTTTACCCAAAAGGCTTGGGTAATACTAGTTTTACCCGGGTAATCCTAAGTTTGCTGAATCTTCAAACATTACCCGTAACATATACATATATAAAATATCAAACTGTCTTCGAAAATAACCAACTTTTTGTGTTTGCGTTGGTATAATTTAGTAGTACATCCAATCCGCAACCTTCTTTACAAAATTTGGCCTGGCTGCCGAAAAGTTTAGCCATCAATGGGCTAAAAGACTTATAGGAATACTAGCTGCATGTGCCTGCAAACTACATTTCGCCGAATCTATCCACTAGAATCCCCTAGCTCAGTCATCCCCGGGGGACTATACAGCATAATAATTTTTACCATAATAATTCCGGTGACGACGTATTCTTACGGGTAGTCCCTTTCTTCTCCGAATATCGATCGTCCGAAAATCATAATCCCGAAAACGCTTGCTATAATCATCACTTTCCATAATGTTCGGGTATACGATATTGTATATTACCTAATCGTCTTAAGTTCTAATGCTTTTGTGTCATAATATCGGGTGGTATAATAATAAGATATCCTAATTTTACTTGCTATAAAGTCACATGTCCTAAGTAAACCTATTTAATGACATTTTTGTAACCCAAAGGGAAAGTTGCGAGTCTCTTTGATAACTCACTGGGAAGTCTCGGCGTAATTGTTGTAAAAATGATTTTAGAAATTTTTATTTATTTATTATTATTATTCTTCGCTACAATCTTAAAAAAAATACAGGAGATCTTATAACTAAGGTGTATTTTATATTGTAAAAGACTGGTGGCTGAACTAAGCGTATAAAGACTGAATCTCAGTCTCAGGCCACCAGAGCTCTCATGGGGTTGGAATACTTAAGATCAGCAATTGTTTTTTTTTTACTGTGTGTATAGAAGAAGTAAGGCTAAAAACCAAATAGAAAACGCACTTATACAAATATACAGAATGTTCAGTCGTAGACAGTACAATTTAGTGTAAAAAATATTTTATTTTTCGTTGCACACATTTTAAGACTGGCAACTTTCTTTTACTAATTTTAATCCTAATTGGCTACCTGACTGTGGTCGATACGCCGCTAGCGCCACGCCTTACCTTATGCGCGTGCGCAGAGCAACAAGACAGATTTCGCCTGGATTCCGCCGGAGGTGCCGCGAACGATACGCGCGTGCGCTGTTTCCAAGTTTTCATTTATTTTTCGCCGTTGTTTCGGAGTTACGTGTTGCGAACTTACATTCAGTTTTGTATACTTACGGTCCTTGCGAGACGGTACATTGGGGCTGCCAAACTAGAGCCTATGGATTTATGGCGATAGACGAATTATACCCGAGCGAAGACCCTGAGGGAATGCTGAGACGGTGAAGGAGACGTGAGGTAAGTTGTCAGTCTACGCGATAACATTTTTTGATCATTTCGAGCCGGATTTGGCAATTCTAAATTGTACTGTCTCGAGTTCTTTGTTTCTCTCTTACTTTGTGACCTCACTTTGCCACGAGGTATTGTAGGTCAAAATGGCGGACATTACGCAAGACCTTTTCGCAAGGGATGTTATTTTATCGAATTTAAAACGCATAATTGAAATTTCTTCCTCTGACGAGGAACAATTTCGGGCTAGGACAAAAGATTTGTCTAATTATCAACATAAGTTTAATAAATTGCAAAGCAAAATTGAAAAATTTCTAATAAAAAATAATATTTTTGAGAACGATGAACAGTTAGATATTCGTAATAATTTTAACGAACTTTATTACTCCATAGTTTCAATTTGTAACAAAATTAAAAGAGTAGATGAGGAAGTTCGCAGATCGAGCAAAATTAATTTTAATACTTCACTAGTACAACAAAATAGTTCCTTGCCAAAATTGCCTAAACTATCGTTACCATCCTTTTCTGGTGAATGTTCTGATTGGCCGTCGTATTATGATTTATTTTTGTCATTAGTGCACAACAATCATACCTACACGCATTCAGAAAAATTCCGTTATTTGCTTCTTACACTAAAAGATGAACCCTATAATTTAATCAAGTCTATTCCAATTACAGACGAGAATTATTTAGTTGCCTTTGATATTTTAATTTCACGTTATGAAAATAAGCGAAAAATTGCTTCCACGTATGTTGATAGAATTTTGGATTTAGAACAATGTAACGATAAAACGTCGAGTTTACGTCACTTATTAAATGTTTATCAAGAAAATATAAAAGCGCTAGACATGTTGAGCTTTCCAGTAGACGAATGGAATTTCCTAGTTTTCAACATTTTATTGCGTAAAATATCCCCTTCCACTAGGAAACGGTTCGAGTTGTCATTAAATAAGCCTTCCGATATCCCTTCAGTTGATATTCTTGTCAAATTTCTTCAAAGGGAACTTTCTGCATACGAAAATTCGAATATTGTTCAACAAAAGGTTAGTAATCGTAACCAAGTAGGTAGTTTGCAATCGCGCGACCGCGCCGCGAGACGAGTGTACGCAGCTAATGTCGAGCCACCGTCCACGTCCCAGCTATGTGATAAACACATTCCACACGGTAGTAAACAGTACTTATGCGTTTGTTGTAATGAGCAACATCCGTTGACTAAATGTTCTAAGTTTCTTAATTTAAGTCCTCAAGAAAGACATACATTTATCAAAGGTAAAAATGTATGTTTTAATTGTTTACACGTAGGCCATGATGTTAATAAATGTATTTCGAATTTTCTTTGCAAAACTTGTCATAAAAAACATCATAGCTTAATTCATTTGAATTTCAATTCGACAAACACAGTTCGAGCTAATCTAGCGAGTGAAAATATTTCGCACACTCCCTCCTCATCAGCTATGACGTCATCATTAACTTCGACGCATAGTGCCAGCGCATCGCAGCGACTTGATAATGACGCTGGCGGGAATGTGACTGTTCTACTTGCGACCGCTATGGTTGACATCTACGTAGCACAAATGAAAGTGTCCGGGGTTCGATGTCTGATTGATACCGGTTGTCAAGCATCTTTTATTACCGAAGCGTGTGCTCAACGTTTACGTTTACAACGTAAAAATATAAATGTTCCTATTTTCGGTATCGGAAATAAAAACCCGATTCAACCTAAAGGTTTAATTTCAATTAATATTGCACCATATAATTCGAATCAACCGCTAATTCCTATTAATGTTATTATTTTATCCAAATTAGTTTCCGAAATGCCTAGCATGAAATTACCAGTTCAGGGTTGGCCACATCTGAAAAATTTGAAGTTAGCAGATCCAACTTTTCATACGCCCCAACCTGTAGAAATGATTTTAGGGGCAGATGTAATTACGAATATTTTCTTAGGTAACACTATTTCGGGATCGCCGGGCACGCCGACTGCCATAAATAGTGTCTTTGGATATTTACTATTGGGTAAAATTTCTTTCGAGCCACCGACTCAAAATTCAATTCAGGTTTGTTTTTCATCATTTTCCGAAGATGAGGAAAATCTTAAAAGATTTTGGGAGTTAGAATCGCTTTCGGAGAAAAAAGGTTTCACTCCCGCTGAACAGCAGTGTGAATCGTTTTTCGAGTCCACAGTTTCGCGAGACAGCAGTGGGCGATATGTGGTCGCTTTGCCGTTTAAGTCCGATGCCCCGCCTTTCGGCGAGTCACGTGATAATGCACTCGCACGTCTTCTTAAGTTAGAACGCCGGTTGGAGCGTGATATTAATTTAAAAATTAATTATCATGCGTGTTTGCAGGAATATATTGATCTCCACCACATGGAGATGGTTGAGGGTCCTTCTGACGCTGGTCAGACTTATTACATTCCTCACCACTGTGTCGTCAAAGCGGCCAGCGAGACCACAAAGACGCGAGTGGTTTTCGACGCAGGTTGCAAGTCGTCCAATGGCGTGTCGTTGAACGACATTTTATTAGTGGGCCCAAAATTACATCAAGACATCGTTGATATATTATTAAAATTTCGACTTCATGCTACTGCATTTACGGCTGATATCAAACAGATGTATCGGAACATACTCGTTCGGGATTGTGATCGTGATTTTCAACGTATTCTGTGGCGATTCTCACCCGACGAACCGGTCTTAGATTATCGCTTACGTACGGTAACTTTCGGTGTCAGTTCTTCCCCGTATTTAGCACTACGGACTATACAACAACTGGCTCACGATGAGGCAGACAAGTTTCCTGAAGCTTCTCAAATTTTATTAAACGAGGTTTTCGTCGACGACATAGTATCTGGCCATAACGACGAGCATTCGGCATTACAACTACAACGACAATTGATAGATATTTGTCAGTCGGCAGGATTCGAGTTACGAAAGTGGCATAGTAATTCTCTCTCATTAGTCAGATCAGGTGATCAATATAATAAAACGGCATTGCCTCATGGTGAGCGGCCCGACCACGTTGAATTCGCCCCCATGGAAAATAATAATAGTACAAAGGTCTTGGGTCTTCAGTGGGATCCTAAGTCCGATTATTTTAATTTTAGTGTAAATATTTCATCAAACAAAATTACAAAAAGAATTATTCTCTCAGAAATTGCAAAAATATACGACCCTATGGGTTGGTTGGCGCCAGTCACGCTGTACGCCAAACATTTAATACAACTTTTGTGGGTTTCCGGTGTAGGTTGGGATGACCCAGTCCCAGTACATATTTCAAACGCATGGAGTGAATTTGTAAATCAACTTCCACAATTGTGTCATTTTGCTATTCCACGATACATTTCACCTCTAGTTGGTTGTGTTCAGATTCACGGGTTTTCCGACGCTTCTGAGAAGGGTTATGCTGCCTGTGTATATGCCCGAATTGATGTGAATGGCGCAGTTAAAACCTTTTTACTAGTGGCCAAAACTCGTGTTGCACCGATTTCCCCCGTTTTGACTATTCCACGCTTAGAATTGATGGGAAGTGTTATATTGTCTAAGCTCATAAAGCGTGTTGTACACATATATCAAAATTTCGTTGATTATAATAATGTTTTTGCGTGGACAGACTCCACCATTGTCCTTTCGTGGTTACGTTCCCCTCCATATGAATGGAAAACTTTTGTTTCAAATCGTACGAGTGAAATATTGTCAAACTTACCTGCTCGCTGTTGGAACCATGTGTCATCAGCCGACAACCCGGCGGATGCCCCCTCTCGTGGCATGCTTCCTGCTGCTTTTCTGCAAAATAAATTGTGGCTTCGTGGACCTGAGTGGCTTTCACGAAAGCCCAATGACTGGCCGTTACCTAAGCTCATAGAAAAAACTAATATCGAGAAGCGTAAATTACCTTCGGTTTCAATAACAACATGTACCAGCAATTCTTTAGAGCAATCTGATGGTTTAGAATATTTTCAACGATATTCATCGTTAAATAAACTTGTACGAGTTGTCGCTTACATATTTCGATTTTATCACAAATTAAAAAATTCTAAATTAACATTTTGTAACTACATTACATGTAAGGAATATAATTTTTGTCTGAATAAGCTTATTCAAATAGTACAAACTTCGGTGTTTCACGATGATATAGTAAACATACAAAACAGTAAGACACCGTCGACTCAGTTACGTAGATTAGATCCATTTCTTGATAAAAACAATTTATTACGAGTCGGTGGACGTATACAGAAATCTACTTTGCCCTATGAATCTAAGCATCAATTAATATTGCCCAAAAAACACCCTTTAGTAAATTTAATAATCGATAACGCCCATTGTTTAAATTTACACGCAGGCTCTCAGTCCACTCGATATTTTCTTTTACAAAAATACTGGATTTTATCCAGTCGTGACATTGTTCGTCAGCGAATACATCGTTGTGTTCGGTGCTTTCGAGCGCGTCCCGTAGCTCCCCAGCCACACATGGCGCCGCTGCCGGCCGTCCGGGTAAACCCGGGTCGACCATTTCTTAAGACCGCCGTTGATTTCGCCGGTCCATTTTACGTACGGGCAAATAAAGTGCGTAACGCTAAAGTTATAAAATGTTACACTGCAGTATTCGTCTGTATGAGCATTAAGGCCATACATTTAGAGATTGTTTCGGAGTTGTCTACAGAGGGTTTTCTAGCCGCCTTGCGGCGTTTTATTTCTCGTCGAGGCTTATGTACCGACATCTTTTCCGATTGTGGCAAAAACTTTGTAGGCTGCAATAATTATTTAAAAGATTTATTTAATTTTCTTAATCAAGATAATGTTCAAACAACTTTGAACTCTTCCACCTTACAACAAGGTATAACTTGGCATTTTCAACCCCCATATCTTGATAGGAGGACCCTTAACGTCCTTACCTGATGTTTCCTTAGTTGCAACTGCAACGCGAGCCGTCTCACTAAGTGGAGGTGGGTACAACACTGTGTTCAAAGCTTCTGGAAACGCTGGAGTAGTGAATATCTGCACGAGCTCCAGCAGCGCAATAAATGGTTTCGTGACAAAGGTGAACCAGTGCGCGAAGGTATGATCGTTGTACTTCGTGACGATAACTTACCGCCTCAGCATTGGAGGTTAGGTAAAATTATAAAATTGCATCCGGGTTCTGATAACGTTACACGGGTGGTAACAGTGAAGTGTGGGCAATCCACTTTTAAACGTTCAGTGGTTAAGGTTTGTCCTTTACCAATTGAGTAAAACATCTTACCACTTTTAATTAGTTTTAGTAATTTTCTAGTAATATGTCTAGTAGTGTAGAGTTTCATTTCTTTATTTTGGTACTTAAGATAAGTTTAATTGTTAAAATAACAACGTTATTTTAAGGTGAGCGGCATGTTCAGTCGTAGACAGTACAATTTAGTGTAAAAAATATTTTATTTTTCGTTGCACACATTTTAAGACTGGCAACTTTCTTTTACTAATCTTAATCCTAATTGGCTACCTGAATGTGGTCGATACGCCGCTAGCGCCACGCCTTACCTTATGCGCGTGCGCAGAGCAACAAGACAGATTTCGCCTGGATTCCGCCGGAGGTGGCGCGAACGATACGCGCGTGCGCTGTTTCCAAGTTTTCATTTATTTTTCGCCGTTGTTTCGGAGTTACGTGTTGCGAACTTACATTCAGTTTTGTATACTTACGGTCCTTGCGAGACGGTACATTGGGGCTGCCAAACTAGAGCCTATGGATTTATGGCGATAGACGAATTATACCCGAGCGAAGACCCTGAGGGAATGCTGAGACGGTGAAGGAGACGTGAGGTAAGTTGTCAGTCTACGCGATAACACAGAAAAAGAAGATAACATCATCTTACTAGTGATATTACGGTTAAACATTGATTATAGTATCTACCAAAACATAGTATTGTCTTGTTCTGACTTTCTTACACATGCAGCTGCTTGATGTCACTCCTATGTGAATATGTTATTGATTAAATGTTAAGGGCCTAAGTTATTTCTATACCAAATTTTATTAAACTTAGTTTAGTGGCTTAAGGGCCCTAAGCTACTAGGGCATGAAAACGTAACAAACAAACAAACTCACTTTCGCTTTATAATATTAGTATGATAATTTAAAAAATACATCTTTAGGATAATAAGCGTATTGGGCAACGACCACATAAAAACAAATCACTTCTGTAGGAAGCTTGCACCCAGTAATCGGGGTATTACTGGGATTATGGTGATATTAAAACCTCCAATTCGTGTCGACCCTTAAATGGAAAGTTCTACAGCTGAAAGTAGTTTAAATACGAAATTTGATAATTTATTTGATTTTAACCTTTTTTTTTCAATTTGTGGAAGAAAAACGCACCTATTTTACTGTGATTGTCTGCTCTAGTGAGTTTTTGGCGTGAATGTATGAGTTGACTTAATACGTCGTGACTAATGAGTTAAAAAACCGACACCTCTGTGATCTTGTGGTTGTATCCACCTGGTGGTACAACATTTGGAAGTGCAAATTTCGCAGAAGGGTGGTTGCTTGTTTTTTCTGGCCATCCACCGTTTAAGTTTGTCGTCATAATAACATTGCTTGTAACTTTTTGTGTTCCAACAATTAGGGGAAGGAAGATGAGTGCGACGAGCTTCGTTGTCGCAAAAAAATCTACAAAAAAACCGTTCAAAATCAAATTATTCTTTTTTCGAATACGACTTGATAGAAAGCTTTTGAATCTTCCAAATTTTTTACCTTCCACCAATTCAGGACATCCTTTAGCTGATAAAAAGTGTGGACGCAAGAAATTCATTAGCTTTATCAGAAGTAACAACATTTACAATGAATATTATCAGAGATTTTGAATTATGTCGTTACCATTCACAACAATATTTTGAAATAAATATTTTGTTATTAAAACACTAATTTCACTAGTTCCACTTGAATCGTGACTTGATTGCGACCAGTTTCGATACATCATCGTGCATCATGCCTAACGATGATGTATCAAATCCGGTCGCAATAACTTATATAATAAATATAATAATATAATTAAAGTGAAATTAGTGTGTGGCAACATTGTTGCACATAATAGGTACTGGCTGGTTAGGCTGAAAATACATATTGACATTTGACATGTCAGAAAAAATGACTTTTGAGACTTATAATTTTGGAGAATGTCTTATTGTTAGATATTTTATTTAATATGTTTAGTTTTAAGTAAACGTGCATGAAAATGTTTATTGTAATATTTAAATACACCGTTGTTTTTCCAACCGGCGCGTTTCAATTCACTCGCAAGATCCAACCCTGAATCCTGAACACACAACTGGCCCTCAAGGGCCAGATGGCGGCTGGGCAGTCCCCATATTGGTGACCCCGACGTGATCAGGTATTCAGTGGCAAAAAGAATACCTGATCACGTCGGGGTGTTTAGATAATTACAAGATAGTAAGTTTAGATAATTACAAGATTGTGAGTTCATTTACTAGGAAAACTGCCATTAGAGGTGGATCCTTGATAATTATGCATAACAACATTCAATTTAAGGAAAGAAAAGACATTGTTTCACTCGCTATTGAACGAACTATTGAGTTGTCTTGTGTGGAACTTGATAACTACATTATAATATGTGTGTACAGACCCCCCTCTGGAAATTATTCAGAGTTTGAGTCCGCTATGGAGGATGCCTTAAGAATAGTATATAGAAAATCTAAAAAAATTATTGTTTGTGGTGATTTTAATATAAATATCTTAGAGAAATCACAACTATCTAGTAGATTTATTAACTTATTTAAATCATTTAATATGGATTATGTATTTCACGAACCTACCCGCATTACAGTTACATCTGCAACTTGTTTAGACAACATCGTCTGTACAAGAGAAGTTAATTATTAATTGTATTAACTCTGACCATAGCGGGCAACTAGCTTCATTCGAGCACCATCATGTTTGTTCTATACGTGAGATTACTTGTAGGCCTATAACCAAACGCGGTATGGAGAAACTCAAAAGAAATATTATTTATCAAACTAGTAATTTGCTCGAGGGGAACAACGCTAATAATCTGTATAATAATTTTTTTCATATAGTTAAAGATGAATGTAATAGTATATTTAAGGAAAAAGTAATTAAGGTCAATAACGGAAGAAAGAAATTTAGTGACTGGGCTACGCCAGGCATATATAAAAGTCATAGGAAACTATTTGAACTATATGCTTTAAAAGCAACCTCAAATGATCCTAATTTCATAAATTTTGTTAGAAACTATTCCAAAACATTTAAGAAAGTGTGCATGTCCGCAAAAGCTATGTATATATAACCAACAAAATTAGCTTATCAAAAAATAAAGTAAAGACCACCTGGAATATCATTAACCAGGAAACCGGGAAATCTAAAAGCTCAGTAAATTCGATTTCACTGGAAGTCAATAATATTACAGTTAATTCGGACATTGCAGTTGCCAATGTATTCGAAGACTTTTTCTCCCATATACCCATAGAAACTACAAGTAGTCTCAACTCGTGCCCCGATGCAGCTTTGGCCCTCTTGTCACAGAGTGTAGAAAAGTGCAACAATAGCTTCACATTCTGTCACATTGACGCCGACACTATCTTGAAAACATTCCGCATGATCAGTACAAAAAACACTGAAGACCTTTGGGGTATTTCGACCAACATGATCAAATCTGTGATAAAGGAACTTGCTCCCCAACTCGCGTTTATATTCAATAAATGTATTGATGAAGGTATCTTCCCTGACCTTATGAAGAATAGCAAATTAATACCTTTATTTTAATCGGGAAATAAAAACGATCCTTCAAATTATCGATCAATTTCAATTTTACCAGCTCTTAGTAAAATATTTGAAAAAATTATGTCTAATCAGCTAACAGGTTATTTTTCAAGTAACAACATATTACATATGAATCAGTTTGGTTTTACTAAAGGTCGTTGCACTACAGATGCTGGAGTTGCCCTTCTTAAACACATTTTTGCTGCTTGGGAGCGTAAACAGGATGTGATTGGTATATTTTGTGACCTATCGAAGGCTTTTGACTGCGTTGGTCACCAGACTCTTTTAAATAAACTCAAATATTATGGTGTCTCTGAAGAAGCAATTAGACTTATTGAGTCTTATTTGTCCAGTAGAGTCCAGAAAGTTGTCATTAACAAATCTAAGTCTGCTGGTGCACCCATAATTATGGGTGTGCCTCAGGGCTCGATATTGGGACCTTTGCTTTTCTTAATTTACATTAACGACCTCCCACACTTCACTAATAGTTTGTGCGATACGGTGCTATTTGCAGATGATACTTCTTTAATATTTAAGGTTGACAGAGGAAACGGAAATACTGACGTTGTAAATAGTACTCTCACTAAAGTATTGCATTGGTTCACCATAAATAATTTATCATTAAATTCAAGTAAAACTAAATGTATTAAATTCTCATTGCCAAATGTAAGAAAAGTTGATACTATTGTGCAAATGAACAACCAAATTGTTGAATTCGTCAATTCTACAAAATTTTTGGGTATTACTCTAGATTCTAGATTGCAGTGGGATCCACATATTGAGTCCTTGGCAAACAGACTTAGTTCTGCAGCATATGCAGTAAAAAAAATAAGACAACTTACTGATGTTGAAACGGCAAGATTAATTTACTTTAGTTATTTTCATAGCATCATGTCATATGGAATACTTCTGTGGGGATCAGCTGCTAGTATAGAAAGTATTTTTGTACTTCAAAAAAGAGCGGTTCGCGCTATTTATAATTTAAGAGCAAGAGACTCTCTTAGAGATTTATTTAGAGAAAATAACATATTGACTTTAGCAGGACAGTACATTTATGAAAATTTGATTTATGTCTATAAAAATTATAATATATTTGAAACCAATTTCCAACTTCACCATTTAAAGACAAGAAATAAAAATAAACTTGCCGTTCCAACGTACAGGCTCCAAAAAACTAGAAGCTCATTTATGGGGAAATGTATAACTTTTTACAACAAAGTCCCACAAAATGTAACTGACTTGCCTTTTGATAAGTTTAAAGCGCATGTAAAAAAGACTCTGATGAGTAAAGGATATTATAAAGTCAACGATTATTTACAAGATGCCAATGCCTGGTGTTAATTTGAAGAAATTATTAATGATAATAATGTAAATAATCGTGTTGTTGTGTATAACTATTCATTAAGTAGTATTGGTAACGTTGTACTAAGAAGAGAACTGACAAATATACATTTGTTATGGAAGTTGAGCTCAAATTGTTGCCTTGAGGTCAGCTTCCAATTGACGACTCTGTAACAATACAGGGAGAAAAAAATAGCCCTTGCTGGTTTTCTTGCTGGTTCTTTCCAGTACAAGGTCTCCCGCCGTAGACTTGTGAACCATTGGCGTAGCTTCCTTGACTTTCAAAAGAGATTGTAAAATCCAAGTTGAATAAAATATTTTGATTTTGATTTTGATTCAAGACGACCGTCGTTACCGTTGCGGTGACCGGTTGATGTTCCCATAGCGTCGCCCTTCGATTTTTGGATCATCGAGTCTCCGCCGAGTTGGACATGAATATGCTGCAAAGAAGTCCCGGCGTATCGGCGTTCGCAGTGAGAGATTGGCTTATCATTTTTTTTATTGTATATTTAATAGTTTTATCGTTCATTGTCGTCGTTGACAAGCGATAATTGGTACCAGTTGACACCGAAAAATTGAAGTATCAATAGTGCTGCGCTACGAAATGTCGGAAGAGTTTGACATACTCGTAAACTACGCTGGCGCTGTCGCCGCGACCGTTACGATTGACTTTTTGGTTTATTGAAACCGTTTTGTTTTTTTTTTTCAATCTTCGGTATTCATTACCTACTAAATAATTTTTTATCAATATCGAGTCTGTCAAATTCCGTGTAATAATGTTTTGTGAACAAACTTTTAGATTTCGTTTTTAGTTTTTATTAATTATTTTCTGTAATTATTTGTTATTTTGTGTAATGAATAAGTATTATTATAATTTAGTTCTCTTGCCTTTGCCACCAGCCTGCTTGGGTAAGTTTTAAACAATTTTATTTCTGCAAATTGCATGAAACTGCACGTTTTGTTTATATTGTAACAATTTGTAATTTAAAACATTTCTTTTCTAATATGATGCTACAAATGCATGTTTTAGTTATGTATTGAGGTTAGTGTGTATATTTAAAATTTAACATTCGGGCGTTACGCTTATATTTATGTGTAATGGGTGCATCAATGTTGCTAATGGGTGCATGTGTAATGGGTGCATCAATGTCGTTACATATTAGATTTAATGATATTGTTGATGAGCGGGACAGACTCCAGTCAATAGTTGATAGGTTCGATGAATGCAGTGATGAGTACGAGCAGACCCTTAGAAGAACTTCCAAATTGGAACAGGAACTACGTGAGGCCCATCATCACATCTCAGATCTGGAGGAGACTGCTCTGAAAGTCACTGCTCAGCAGAATGACAGCCTATACCAAGAATTGGTTAGTTGTGCCCCGCAGTTGGTTGCTCCTGCAATTTCTAACTTGACCATTGTAGACCTCACCAAAGAGGACTCAGTACATGAAAAGTCAATAATAGCATTTTGCAGTAGGAATAAACTAAAAAAATATATTAAAATAAATAAGTTCATAAAAAAATCAAAAAGAGCTATGCAATATTTTAAATCCTTAACTAAAAATATTAAAATTAAAAATATTAAAACAAAAAAGGAAAATTTTGAATTAAGAGAGCAACTTCAATCATGTACTTTTAAATTAGAAAATAACTTGAAAAAATATGAAACTGACACACAATACTTAGAGTCAAAAATACAAAGTTTACAAAATGACTTAAAAAATCTTACAAAGAAATATGAATTGTCTCAAAAGGCAATTAAGGAGTATTCTATGGCAGTGGATGAAATTTTAAAGTTATCCAAAGATAATTCTGAGCGCTTTGACTCACTGGTTAAAAATCAGTGTTGTATTTGTAACAACGGCAATCTTCCACTGTCACCAGATAGACAAGGCACTCCGGTAACCTCAGAGTCCCAGGTCTCTCCTTTACGTCCATCATCATTGTGTGGCAGTATACATGACGTCAGTTCCTCTCAAAATATAATTATGTTCAGCGATAATATTGGTAAGGACATGGGCTCAAATTTGCGCTTAAAGATAAATTCACCGGAGCAGTCGATTATAAATAATTGTTTTCCTTGTGCTAATTTACATGAAATTATGCACAAAATATTTAACTACACATTTAGTAAGGATGATGAATTAATTATATTTATTGGAAATAGGGGTAATGTCAACAAAAAAAAGTTAACCTATTACTTTGAAAAATTAAAACAATTAGAGATTAAAAAAATTGTAATGTTTACATTCCCCTACATAAAAAATTTGCCAGATGCGGAAAATAATTATAGATTTAATTTAAATATGACTCTGAATTTATTCAGTCAGTATAATAATAAATTCCTTGTAATTGACTCTACCTGTAGATATTACCTGCCTCAATATTATAAAGGACAGATAGCAAATTCACTATCATATTTTTTATTAACTTCAGCCAAGAACTTGGCTAAACAAACTGACTCTATTGAGCAGTATAATTTAAATAATAGTATGACAGTGGAATCTGTTCCAAGCTATTTAAATTAGATATAGAGACAAAAGAGGTATCCTCTTGCAAATATAAATACATAAATAATGATTTTAATATGACATTATCATTAGAGTCAAAAAAAAAATGTGTTCAAAAATGCCCTCAATATAAATGCATTAATTTAAATAAAATAAAAAATATTAACCTGGTGCATCAAAATAGTAATGGACTATCAAAGGGCAAACAATTAGAGATGGAATTATTCATGAATTCAAAACAAATTGACATTTTGTGTATTACAGAACATTGGCTTAAGGGATGTGAACTCATGTTTAGTTTCAATAATCACCAGGTTGGTAGTTCATTCTGCAGAGTCAACACAGTACATGGGGGGTCACTGATTCTGTTAAACAAAAGCTTAAAATTTAAAGAACGGAAAGATATTGTGTCTCTCTCTGTAGAATGCATAATAGAACTATCATGTATAGAACTTGAGCAACTCATTGTGGTATGTGTATACAAACCTGGTTCCTCAGCTTATGATAGGTTTCAGGAAATCATGGATGAAGCCTTGAACAAATTGGGTAGATCTAAAAAATACTTGATTGTGTGTGGAGATTTTAATATTGATCTTCTTAAAAAGAACACTGAAACCTATAAAATCTTAAATTTATTTAAATCACACAATCTTTCCAACTTATTTATGGAGCCTACTAGATTCTGTAACACAACATCAACCTGTTTAGACAATATATATAGTAATCTAGTACCTGTAAGTAAGAAAGTTATTACAAACTTAGATTCAGACCATTGCGGGCAATTAGCTTGCTTCAAAATTGACACAGAAACGTAAAATTATATGTCGACCAGTAACTGCTGACAGATTGAAACGTATTGGAATTGAATTATGTTGTAAACTTCCTTTTTTATCACCGGATATGTCACCAAATGATATGTATAATTTATTTTTTGAGACATTTTGTAACCAATTTAACAAAATTTTCAAAACCAAAGAGATCACTGTTACTGTTAATCCAGTGTTTAGCGAATGGGCCACTGTAGGAATACACAAAAGTAGGCAAAAATTGTATGAGCTGTACTCAGAAAGACAGTTTAATAGAACTGAATCTTTTCAAAATTATGTTAAGTCATACTCAAAAATTTTTAAGCAGGTTTGTCAAACTGCGAAAATTAAATATATTAGTACTCAAATTTATAACAGTACAAACAAAGTCAAATCTACTTGGAAAATTATCAATGCAGAGACTGGCCAAACAAAAGCTTCAACAAATAATTATAAACTTAAAATTGATGGTAAATTTATTAGTTCAGACTCGGATGTTGCTAATGAATTTGAGAAATTTTTTACTCGAATTCCTGTAGATTTGACAAGCACTTTAGGCTCTTCCACCCCCATTGCAGAATCCTTCTTGAAAGAAAATGTTCCTTATTGTAATACTGTATTTAAATTACAGTTAGTAAACGTGACATCATAGACACTTTCAAATCGTTGAACATTAAAAAAACTGCCGATCTCTGGGGAATATCTGTATATATGGTAAAGAATGTTGTTGAAATAGTTGCTACACATTTAGCTTTAATTTTCAACAACTGTATTGATAGTGGTGTGTTTCCTGATTTGATGAAACTTAGCAAAATAACTCCATTGTTTAAATCTGGTAGTACTTCAGATCCCTCTAACTTTCGTCCAATATCCGTACTATCAACATTCAGTAAATTTTTTGAAAAAACCGCGCTTAAGCAATTACAGAAACATTTTAGTAATAATAACTTACTGCATATTAAACAATTTGGTTTTACCCGCGGACGGTCCACGACTGATGCTGGAATAAAATTGTAAGAGTGCATTTATGAGGCCTGGGAGGAGTCGCAGGATGCCTATGGTGTTTTTTGTGACTTATCGAAGGCTTTTGACTGTGTCCAACATCAGACGTTAATCAGGAAATTACACTATTACGGTATCCGTGGTACCGCTTTGGATTTTCTCACTTCTTACCTAAGTGACAGGATTCAAAAGGTGGTCATCAATGGAGAGCAGTCACCTGGATCATTTGTAAAAATGGGGGTGCCGCAGGGCTCAATATTAGGTCCATTTCTATTTCTGGTATATATTAATGACCCCCCTTCACCTTGTAAGACACGACCATGAGATAGTCTTGTTTGCAGATGACACGTCTTTAGTATTTAAAGTTAAACGTGGACAAATTAATATTGACGAAGTAAACATTGCACTCTCCAAGGTCGTTCACTGGTTCGGCGCCAATAATTTGTTGTTAAATGAAAGTAAAACAAAATGCATTAGATTCACTATGCCAAATGTTCGATTAGTTAAAGCCAAAGTCAAGGTTAGGGATGAGGAAATAGAGCTGGCCAATCAAACTGTATTTCTGGGTATAACTTTAGATTCTAAGTTACAATGGGGTCCTCATATTGAATGCCTATCGAACAGACTAAGTTCTGCAGCATACGACGTAAAAATTATTCATCAAATAACAGATGTGAAAACTGCGCGGTTAGTCTATTTTAGCTACTTCCACAGTATTATGTCATACGGGATACTACTGTGGGGAAATGCCGCCGATATTGGCTGCATTTTTGTACTGCAGAAGAGGGCTGTTCGGGCGATCTATGGGATGGGCTCCCGAGAGTCTTTAAGAGAAAAATTCAAAGAAATTGATATTATGACTGTACATTCACAATATATTTATGAAAACTTACTGTATGCACACAAGAATAAAGATATCAAATTCAGTAAAAATAGTGACTATCATAATTTAAATTTAAGAAATAAAGACAAGCTAGCAATGCCCTCATATAGGCTCCATAAAATAAGCAACTCTTTTGCAGGTCACTGTATACGAATGTACAACACGCTGCCATGTAACATGCATGACTTGTCAGTAAATAAATTTAAAATTTTAATTAAAGCTCAGTTAAGCAAAAAGGCTTATTATAGTGTTAAAGATTTTTTGAATAATAAGGCAGCGTGGCGGTAAAAGAAATGAATTGCTCGTTCTCTGAATAGTTTTGTAATATTCACAATTTGTAAGACATTTGGCGATTTTAAAAGAGTTTTGGCACATGAGTTTCTTGCCCGATTCTTCTCATGTTAGCCCCTACATTCGGAATCGGGTCGCTCTTGGCGATTACATGCGCGGCATCAACTCCGCGGATGTACTTGCCACTAGCGCACGGGTTAGCTTGATTTTAGTCGAATATTTTTTATGTTTTAATAATTTTGTAAAATGTGTAAAATTGACGATTTTAAGTGCCCGCAAGGGCCTATGAAATAAAGTACTTTTGATTTTGATTTTGATTATACCACTAACCCCTATTGATAATACTCATTTTAACTAAACGTATATTAACTATATCGTATTTTTCGCACGTTTTTTTTTGGATGACTTTTACGTGTTTGCTTATGTGTATTATTTAACTACCTATTATGGCTGACGAACTAAAAGCTTTGGTTGAACGCCTGACAGCTGAAAATGCTGTGCTTTAGCAACAGCTGCAGCAAGATCTGGAAGTATGCAAAGTTTCCGTCAAGTTACCAACTTTTTGGCCCGACAAACCTGCGTTATGGTTTAGGCAAGCCGAAGCAGTTCCAGATAGCCGGTATCACAGCTGATAGCACCAAGTTCAATTACATCGTTGCTCAGCTAGATCAAAAATTAGCAGGCGAAGTGGAAGACCTTATCACGCAGCCCCCAGTCAATGGCCAGCAGTATGCTAAGTTAAAGGAAGAGCTACTCAGGCGACTGTCAATATCTGAAGAGCAGCGGGTACGGCAACTTATTAGTGAGGAGGAACTTGGAGATAGACGTCCATCACAGTTTCTTCGTCACCTGCGCTCTCTAGCTGGCAGTGCGTTTTCCAATGAAAACATACTGCGCCAACTGTGGCTACGCCGACTTCCACAACAAGCGCAAGCTATTTTAGCGTCTCAAGCCGAACTTAGTCTAGACAAGCTGTCTGAACTAGGTGACAAACTTTTTGAAGTTGCAGGGCACAACCAAGTTTTCTCTTGTACCCCCGCCGCTGGTTCATCTTCTAATCAGGACACTCTTTCACAGCGCTTAGAGCGATTAGAGCAACAAATCGCTGCCTTGTCGGTCAACATTCGGCCCTCGCGCACGCGTCAGCGTCCTGCGTCGTCGCACCGCTCGCGTTCGCGCTCCCGTACATCTGCACCGAAGAATGGCCCCAAGGTTTGTTGGTACCATAAGCGATTTAAGGAGAAGGCGAACAGGTGTGTAACCCCATGTTCTTGGAAACCTCGTGACCAGGGAAACGCGATGAACAATCAGTAGAGGCGGCAACTGATTGTACTATTCCTGGCCGCCGAATTTTCGTCACAGATCAGAAGTCTAAACACCAGTACTTAGTTGATACTGGGTCAGACCTCTGTTGTTTTCCTCGTCGTCTCCTTAGAGGTCGCTACACACCTAGTGATTACGATTTGAGCGCGGCTAATAGCAGCTCGATAAGGACCTACGGCAATATTTCCTTGCACCTGGACTTAGGTTTACGCCGGGATTTCCATTGGAATTTTGTGATCGCTGACGTTGCGACACCCATTATTGGTTCCGATTTCTTAAGCTATTACAACTTGTTACCCAATTGTCGCCGACGATGCTTGGTGGATGGCAATACTAAATTTCAGGTTCCCGTATTTTTCTCCGGTATTTCACAGCCTAGCGTCAAAGCCGTAAACATTGGTAGCTCTTCTTACGCAGACGTGCTAGCTGAGTTTCCTGAAATTACGCGACCACCAGGTTTGCCTAGGGTAGTGAAGCACAATACTGTGCATTATATCCAAACCACTGATGGTCCACCTGTCTCTTGCCGACCTCGTCGACTAGCTCCACAAAAACTTGTGGCAGCTCAAAAGGAGTTTGAGGACATGGTTCGTTGTGGCACTGCAAGGCCTTCCAAAAGTGCATGGGCCTCGCCATTACACATGACCTTGAAAAAGGATTCCTCCTGGAGTCCATGTGGCGATTATCGCGCTCTTAACGCGAGGACTATTCCTGACAAATACCCACTCCGGCACATTAACGATTTCACTAACAACCTTCATGGCTCACGAGTATTTAGTACTCTCGATTTAGTGAAAGCTTACCATCAGATTCCCATGTTTGAGGATGATATTCCGAAGACAGCCATCGTTACCCCGTTTGGCCTCTTCGAATTTCCTTTTATGACCTTCGGTTTGCGGAACGCTGGTCAAACGTTCCAGCGTTTTATCGATGAGGTCACACGAGGTCTCGATTACTGTTTTCCTTATATCGATGACATACTCGTTTTTTCACCTGATGAAGCCTCGCATAAGGAGCATCTTCGCCGTTTGTTTCGTCGTATGCAGGAGTATGGAGTAGTTATTAACCCCTCAAAATGTGTCCTAGGTGCCGAACAAGTCAAATTCCTTGGACATATCATCAGTGGTGATGGAGTGCAACCTCCACGTGAACGCGTCACTGCGTTGCTGGAGTACAAACCCCCGGAAACAGTAAAAGGTATGAGACGATTTCTAGGCGTTTTAAACTACTATCGTTGTTTCATACCTCACGCTGCCATATTTCAAGCCCCGTTAATTGATGCGGTAGTGGCTACTAACAACAAGGGTAACAAACCATTTCCATGGACTCCCGAGCTGCATAAGGCATTTGAGGAATGCAAGCAAAGCCTCTCAAACGCTACGCTCCTTCATCATCCTGTGAGCGACGCCCGTTTGGGCCTCTTCACGGATGCATCTAGCGTGCATGTTGGCGCCTGTTTGCAACAGGAGATAAATAACCAGTGGTGCCCACTGGCGTTTTTCAGCAAGAAACTGACTCCACGCCAGTCTGAATGGCCTGCTTATTACCGTGAGCTCTTGGCGGTGTACGAAAGCGTACAACACTTCCGCTATATTCTCGAGGTACAGCATACCACTATTTTTACCGACCACAAGCCGCTGTTGTACGCTTTCGTACAACGTCGAGAAAAGCTACCACCACCGCAACTAAATCAGCTGTCTTTTATCAGCCAGTTTACCACTGACATCCAGTACATTCGAGGAGAGGACAATGTGGTAGCTGACGCTTTGTCGTGAGTTGAGGCGATTTCCTTAGAGGCTGATTACGCCGCTCTTGCTTCCTCTCAGGCTACTGATGACGAGCTTATCAGTCTACGTCGTTCCGACAGCTCTTCTCTCAAACTGGAAGATATCTGCATTCCGGGGACAGATATCACTCTCGTTTGCGATACCTCGCACGGGTAAGCCCCGCCCGTATGTGACGGCTGCATTCCGTCGAGGCGTTTTCGACAAATTGCACGGCCTAAGTTACCCAGGTGCGCGAGCGACTACGAAATTGGTTAGTCATCGTTATGTATGGTCTGGTATTAATAAAGACTGTCAGACGTGGGTTAAGCATTGTGTTCCGTGTCAGCGAAGTAAGGTGACGAGGCACGCCGCTACTCCTCTTGGCCATTTTACCACGCCCTCAGCCAGACTACTTCATGTCCACCTGGACATTATCGGTCCCCTTCCTCCATGTAGCGGTTTTAACTACTGCCTTACAGCCATTGACCGCATCACGCGTTGGCCGGAGGTATGGCCAATGGTTACCATGACAGCAGAGGAAGTGGCTGAAACCTTTACAAGTGGTTGGATAGCCCGGTTCGGTGTACCAACGGTCGTTACCACCGATCAGGGCCGCCAATTCGAGTCGTCACTTTTTGAAAAGCTGATGCATGTTCACGGTGCCACCAGGAACAGGACGACCAGTTATCACCCGCAAGCCAATGAGATGGTGGAACGCCTCCACCGTCAGTTGAAGGCCGCTCTGATGTGTCACGGTAACTCGTGGATCAGAGCTCTTCCGATGGTACTCCTCGGTATTCGCACCGCTTTAAAGGAGGACATTGGTTCTTGCGCAGCTGAACTGTTATATGGCGAACCACTGCGACTACCAGGCGAACTGCTTGTTACTCCTGTCGCATCTCAGCGTCTCGCTGACGTCACTAACTTCGTCGACCAGCTACGAGTCAAAATGGCTCACTTACGCCCTGTTCCTGCGTCCCACCATTACCAAAAAACAACATTCACGTTCACGGACCTTCCGACGGCAACTCACTCGTTTCTTCGCGACGATGCCGTGCGTCGTCCTTTGACAGCTCCATACACAGGACCCTATCCTATATTGCGCAAAAGGGACAAGACAATCACCTTGCTTATTAAAGACAGAGAAGCGGAGGTGAGCATCGACCGCATCAAGCCAGCTTACGTGTTGACCGACGAGCCTGATCGTGAAACTTCACCTGACTCTCACTCCACCGTGCTGCCTTCGATCGACCTGCGTCCTGCATTGGAAAGTGACCAGCAGCTTACAGCTGCTCCTTCAGCTCTCCCGCTACCTGGATCTGCAGTTACCCCGGCGCTGCCTACCTTAACTCATGCACCGGAGACTTCCAAACAGCCATACGTCACAAGATCTGGTAGACGCGTAAAATTTAAATCGTTTTATTAGTTCTTATCCATTTGTTTTCTGTTTTAACCAACTTCGCCATAGGCGAGTTATGTTTCTCCGTAGCGGGGTGGTGTGGCAACATTGTTGCACATGATAGGTACTGACTGGTTAGGCTGAAAATACATATTGACATTTGACATGTCAGAAAAAATGACTTTTGAGACTTATAATTTTGGAGAATATCTTATTGTTAGATATTTTATTTAATATGTTTAGTTTTAAGTAAACGTGCATGAAAACGTTTATTGTAATATTTAAATACACCGTTGTTTTTCCAACCGGCGCGTTTCAATTCACTCGCAAGATCCAACCCTGAATCCTGAACACACAACTGGCCCTCAAGGGCCAGATGGCGGACTGTCCTACCACTGCTGGGCAGTCTCCATAAGTGTTTTAATAACAAGACACCATGGAGTTCCATCAAGAAATTACAATACAAAGCTTTAAATAAATATATTTATACACAAAAACATTTTTTACGTTATAACGAGTAATACTCGTATCTATACAAATTAACACCACGCATTGGCATCATTCAAATAATTTACCTTTTCTCATAAGGGACATTTTTACATGGCCTGTAATCTTATGAAAAGGCAAATCAGTAACACTGTGGATCTTTGTTGTAAAAAGTTATACGTTTCCCCATAAACGATATACGTTTTTACTGAACATTATTTTAATTATTTGTTATTTTTTCATTACACTTTTATTATCGTCTGTTGTTATCGCTTAATAAAAATTTTCTATTGATTATTATTATCTAGTTTTATTTCATTAGGTATGTACGTAACTTCACATATTTTCGTCATTTGAGATGAACAATAAAACATCATTTGTTAGCAGATACAGTTTATTTTTCGAAAATACAATGTCTACTAAGCCTATTTTAAAAAGAAACTAAAACATATGTTCTTATTTGCTTTTTTTCTTGTTTTGGGCATAGAACAGTGCAAATATTGAATACGTGATTCGCCCCACCTGTAAAAATATTAAGAATATTTTAAAAACACAATATATAAAAAAAAGAATGTGTAAGTATGAAATTCTTAAATGCCAAGACCGATTTATTAAGTATTCTCTTAAATTTAATATTATTTATATATGAATCTTGCAGTGAATAAATTCTCGGTGATGATTATATCTTTTACACATTAAGGCAAAATTAGGTGACCGATCAATGGTACAACTGTTATGTCCAAGTGGTTGTATAATGGGGAAGTAAATATACCGATTGTGATTGATGCGCTTGCAGTTGAGAGGGAGAATAATAACACAACAATTACTTGGAAAACGATCGTGGTGAGACTAGATCAGCGGAAACTTTTGGCGGGGTCGCATCGCGAGCGAGTATTGTCCGAGACTGTTTTATGAACCGCAAGATGGCCGATACGAAGGGTCGCCGCGGGGTCAGGTCCGCGGGAGGCAGTGAAATAGCGCGCGGAGGAGCCGCGCGCGACTCGTCTCACCACTATCAAGCTTTATTTAATTATAAACACAATATATAAAAATACAACGTAACAAACAACAACCAACAATATAAGTGACTGAAATTAATGACATATAAAATACACAAAGAACAATAATAAACGACAAGGGACTCGCACTATATACTTATAGATTTATATTAAATACATCTAGATACACAGAAAAACGAGACAACATACAAATACATAGGTGTATCTAAGTTAATACATTAAATAGGTACATATGGGTGGCCGTCGTCCACATCCTCCCCCCAGTGTTGCCTAGCAACACTCATCACTGGCAAACTCTAACAAACGAGCAACTTTAGTGGCTGGTCGCTTCATAACACCGGTTCGAGTCCGAATATCTACTACTCTTACCCTGCCATCAGCACCTGGATACACAGCATCGACAACACCTTTGGGCCAAAAATTACGTGTCGTTGAGGGATCAACGACGAGCACTAGATCACTTACCTTTAGTTGAACACCTTCTTGGTGCCACTTCTTATGCGGGATTAGCGTAGGCAGGATCTCTTTCAGCCAGCGACTCCAAAAATGATCAGCCAGGCGCTGAACGATGCGCCATTGCTTACGAAGATACAAATCTCCTTCAGTGAAGACTCCAGGTCTAGGTAAGTTTGATGAAGTTCCTATCAGGAAGTGATTAGGAGTTAATGTTTCTTGACTCCGGGGGTCTACTGACACGTGGGTCAATGGACGACTATTCACCATATTTTCTACTTCAGCAAATAATGTAATCAATGTTTCTTCTCGGGGTGCTCTCTCTTTCAATATTACATTGAGCGCAGTTTTGACACTTTTTATAAGGCGCTCCCACGCTCCTCCCATATGTGGGCTACCTGGTGGTATAAAACGCCAGGTGACGCCTTTGTTGAGGGCCCCCGAGGTTAAAGCGTCTTTGTCAATTTCACTGTATGAATTTTTTAGCTCAGTATTAGCGCCCCGCATGTTAGTTCCATTATCAGAAAATAATACACATGGCCATCCTCGTCGTGCTGCCATCCTTCTCAAAGCCATGATAAGGGAATCTGATGACAAACTTGACACAAGCTCAAGATGTATAGCTCTTAGCGTTAGGCAGGTGAAAAGAACGCCATAACGCTTTTGCCTTTGTCTACCGACAGTCACTTCCAAAGGGCCGAACAGGTCTAATCCACACATTGTGAATGCCCTTTGGTGATGAGCTAATCTTTCCTTAGGCAGGTCACCCAGACGAGGTGGTTTAGGGTTGGCTTTCCTAATGCGGCAAAACATACATTGCGATGCAATAGTACGCACTGTTGGGCGCAAATTTAATATCCAGTATTTCTGTCGCAGCTCATTTATTACCATCTCATTGTTAGCATGAGCCGCACGGACATGGTACTCTTTGACTATCAGTCGGGCAGTATGACTTCGACCATCCAGTATAACAGGAGCCTTGACATCTAAGGCCAAATCTTTCGCTTCATTAATGCGACCACCAACATGAAGCAATCCGTTCTCAGAAATAAATGGTGTCAGCGTGCGAAGTCTACTATCTGACCTAATTTCTTTATTATGTTTCAGAGTGTCAATTTCAATTTTAAAACTCTGCTCCTGTGAGTGTTTAAGTAGAAGTGCTTCAGCCTTCTTCAGGAGTTGTGTGGTAAGTCCACCTTGATGTCGCTTTCGACATTTTTCTATAAATAATAATACTCTTGCAGCAGTACGAAGCAGTTTCAACCAACTCGAAAATCGAGTGGAGTCTGGCATGGGTAAGTAACAATCTTTACTTTCATGCACTGTATTAATTTTCTCTAACTGTTCACCATTAATCTTCTGTTTATTTTCAGGTTCGAGCGGCCAGCGGTTGCAGACATCGTGCAGGAAGGCGGGACCACGAAACCACTCACAGTCAGAGGTAAGTATATATTTATTTAACTTCGTAGCCAGGTCAGCAATATTTTGATCACCAGGTACGTAATGCCATTCGTGCACTCTACTTAATTGGTCAATCTCTCCGAGGCGATTAGCAATGAACATTTTATAATTTTTGTCTTCATTTCGAATCCAGTACAGAACTGTAGTCGAGTCTGTCCAGTAGTGAGTAGCTGTAGGTACTAATCTATGTTCTTTTTTTATGCTTTCAGCTAAGCGGCAAGCCAATAATGCACCCTGCAACTCGAGTCTTGGGATCGTCACCGATTTCTTCGGCGCCACTCTGCATTTGCTTGAAATGAACGCAACTTCAATATTTCCATCTTTGTTTACTTTTCGCCAGTAGGCAACGGCGGCGTACGCGCTCGGCGAGGCATCACAAAAAACGTGCAGCTCCAATGCTGTCACTCTCGCACACGGAGCGTGGCCCACGGTCTCGCTGAAACAAACATTAGTGTGGTGACTGACATGCGACTTTGAACCTTCCGCAAATGATTTAAAGTAGCACCTAGGAATTCGAATATTTGTTATGAGCGGCAAGTGAGACAACCATTCATTGAAGTCAGACATCAAATTGTGAGGTAAGGCTTGGTCCCATTTAATATTAGCTTCCCACGTCTGTTGCATCAAAATTCGACCTCTAATAGTGAATGGACTAAGAAAACCATGTATATCAAAAATAGACATAATGACACGTAGCATGTCACGTTTAGTAAATATTTTTTTATTGTTATTGTCACTGAATAAAAATCGGAGATCGAATCCGAATGTGTCATCAAATGGAAACCATAACAAACCAAGTGTTCGTTCTGGTTGATTTTCAATATTGAACCTTACAGCGTTATCGCTGAGGGTTTCTTTAGGCAGGCTTTCGAGAACGGCCTGCGAGTTACTGGCCCAATTTCTCATTTGAAAACCACCTTGACCGTGAATATACAAAACATCTTTCACTGTATTTATTGCTGCACTTTCATTCTCAAAAGAATCAATGTAATCATCCATGTATTGGTTAGTTTGTATGGCTTTGACTGCGGAAGGCATGTCCTGTGCAAATCGTGAAGCATTTTTATTTTGATTAATAAATTGAGCAATGAACGGAGAACAATTAGCACCAAAAATTAACGAAGTCATTGCATAGCATTTAATATTTTTATTTTGATCTGGCCATAAAAACCTAAAAGCATGTTGATCACGTGCATTTATCTTTATACGTAAAAACATATCTTTGATATCTCCTATCACTGCTGTAGGATGTTCCCGAAATCTCAACATAATTCCGTACAAAGATTGTAACAAATCAGGTCCCCGAAGCAAAAAATCATTTAAGGAGCTTCCCTGTATCTTGGCCGCAGCGTCAAACACTAAACGTAATTTACCTTTCTTTGGGTTATCAACACCAAAATGCGGCAAATACCAAATATGTTCACCGTATTCGCCCGGTGACACTTCACGAGCATAATTATTTACAAACAAATGCTCGATGCGGTCCCGGTATCGTGCTGCGAATGACTCATCCGCCGCCATCTTTCGCATTGTTGTTTTCAACCGGTTTAATGCAGTAAAATATGAATCGGGCATAGAAAATTCATCGCGCTTCCAAGGCAGGCCTACGCGCCACTGACCATCAACAAGCTGAGATGTTTCATTTAAAATTGATATTGCGCGCAATTCTGATTGATTCTGACGCGGCTTATTACAAATACCAATACTATCTAATTCAAAAGATTTTCTTACTAAGTCGTGAAGTTCCATATCTGCATCACATTGCTTATCATTACTGCAGAGAGAAGTTGAGTGCACGAAATCATAATAACAAGTTTTACTTACCGAATCAGTAGGTATAGGAGGTGATGTTGTCGTAGCACAGCCGTAGCCGTCGCTACGCGGCAGCGGAGGGGCGGCTGCTATCGGACTCGTAGACAGTGCTACGAAGCGATCAGCCAACGCGATGTTATTACCTACGGAACCATGAGCACACCATCCTAACTTAGTTTTAGATATGTACGGCTCCCCTTTTGTGTAAGACAGTGGAACAATTAAATCACAATTATCTTGACCAATAAGTAATTCAGGCTTAACATTACATTTACAAAATTTATATTTCGAATATACAGTTTCATCGGCTTTAAAATATTGTACAGGCAAGTTCAATTCAGACATTTTACGTACGCTTATATTAAAACATTCACCGTTACTGTTCATAAGGTCGAAATTTAACAGTTCAACTTGACAAACTAACTCACCGGAGTTCCACGCGCTGCGTGCCCGCATTGTTATATTTTTACCGTGTAGTCCAACTTTGTTAGCGATATTAGATGATATTAGAGACACTGTGGCGCCATCGTCCAGTAAGGCGTGGGTGTGTACATCACCTTTAGGTCCACGGATTGTGACCGGCACTATTTTAGTAACACTTTATCACGGGCACTAGACACAAACGAATCGATGGCAGTATGAGCGACAACATCGTCGCTGCTGGTGACGGTAGCGACCTGCTCGTCAGGCCCGGTGCTTGCGGCTGGTTCCGTTGACTCCTTCTGCTTCCAGTGAAGTAGGCGATGATGATGGCGGCCACATCCCTCCACGTCACACACGGTGGCTGGGCAGGTTGATGCGTCATAGTGGCGTGTGCTCAGGCATTTATAACACAGCTTGTGAGCCCGCACAAAGCGCCAGCGATCTCTTTTTAGGGCTCGCTTAAACTTGTTGCAATCTTTCAATTCGTGATGTGCCCCACGACAAAATTTACACTTATCGCTGCTGCTGGCTGTGTCAGTGCAGAGAAAAACGCCGTGCTGTTGCGGCTTGAACTCGACTCTGCGTTTCATTTCAGACTGACTATTGATATAGCTCACTCCAGAAGATGCTGTTTTTGTAGCTTCGGTATATATAAATTCACATAGCAGCTGCAGCTTGGGTACGTCATTATCTCGGAGCTCAAACGACTGATCAGCCCATTTGGTGATAAGAGCTGAAGGTAGCTTACTTACTATTGTGGTTACCACTTCCGGACTGCGTAGGTAATCAGGTTGGTTGATAGCTTGAATGGCGGCCACATAATTTTTGATTTTGATGGAGAACGTAACAATTTCTGTGTGATAGGAATGTGGGAGTGGTTGTAGTTTTCTTAACTGTGTCTGTATCTTACTCATAATTAGCTCAGGCCTTCCAAATCGTAGCTCCAAAATGTCCATCACAGCTTGAGGCGTGGTGGTGCCAATGAGCAGTGAAGAGACAGCTTCTTTAGCCTCTCCACGAAGACACTTGCGTAGTCGCCACACATTTTCTGTTTCGCTGTATCTACACAGACAGGTTGACTCGTTGAATGCCGCCTTAAATTGAAGCCACTCCATGGGATCACCAAAGTATATAGGTAAGTCTTTAGATGTTGCTAATCTGGTAAGTAATTCTTTGTTTTCTATTTTTTCTTGCAGAGCCAAATTTTTGTTCTGTGCTGGTAGTGGTGACAGCGAGCGTTGGAGTGCTAGTCGCGGTGCCTTCAAGGCTGGTAGTGGTGGTGTCTTAGCTGTTCCATCTCCACGTTGCGAATTGCACTTTGAGAGCCAATCATTGACGGCACTCTCACCACTTTTAATACTTCCACGTGCAGAGGACGTTCTCCCCTCATCTTCGACCTGGGCAAGTTCGGCTTCCAGCTTTTTCGCCACCAGGTTTTTTTGCAACTGGGCCTTCTTCTCCAGGAGTGCTTGGTTGGCTCTGAAGGATTCTTCCGCGGCCTTCATTTCAATCTCCATTTGAGCTTCCGCCGCGTGATATTCCAATTGTTTTCGAAGTGCAACCGAAGCCGATGAGTGTGTAGAACGTGGCATCGAGGTGCGTGAGCCCGCGACGGAACGCTTAGCGGTAGCGGAATTAATACTGTAAGTACCCTCCATATTTTTATGTTGAGTCTCGATCGACGTTGTAGCCAATTTTTCTTCAATTTTGTGCTCCACTGAAGAATGCTCAGCCTTCACCTCTTTCTGTGGCACGTTTTCTTCTTTTGTCATGTGCTTCATACTCGTTATTCCTTGTACGATAGGTGTACGGAACAAGTACGACATCCCTGAACAACAGGTTTGGTTCCCTCTTCAACTGATGGATCCGGCTCGAAAAGGATGTGATTGATGGAAAACGATCGTGGTGAGACTAGATCAGCGGAAACTTTTGGCGGGGTCGCATCGCGAGCGAGTATTGTCCGAGACTGTTTTATGAACCGCAAGATGGCCGATACGAAGGGTCGCCGCGGGGTCAGGTCCGCGGGAGGCAGTGAAATAGCGCGCGGAGGAGCCGCGCGCGACTCGTCTCACCACTATCAAGCTTTATTTAATTATAAACACAATATATAAAAATACAACGTAACAAACAACAACCAACAATATAAGTGACTGAAATTAATGACATATAAAATACACAAAGAACAATAATAAACGACAAGGGACTCGCACTATATACTTATAGATTTATATTAAATACATCTAGATACACAGAAAAACGAGACAACATACAAATACATAGGTGTATCTAAGTTAATACATTAAATAGGTACATATGGGTGGCCGTCGTCCACACCGATTGTACAATCAGTTGTACCAAGAGGAAGTACGTTTACCCCTGATCCAATCCTGGAAAACAAATTATCGGTAGTACAACTGGTTGTATTTACGGTATGTAAATTTATTATTGGACCAACTAACTAGGTATAACGAGCAAAGAGGTTATTCATGATATTGATTTAAAATTATTTTACATTTATTTTGACACTTGTAACATATTTGATATAGGACATTAAATGATATCCACAAAGAATAAATTACCTCTCTCTTACATAAGTTTTATAGAGTATAAGTTTAGTTTTATATATTAATTTAGTTTTTTATTAATTTAATACTGTATTAAGATTTTAATATTGAGGTTTATTATTGCTTGTTTGTCCTAACATATGTCGCCTTGTTATTAAATGATGTTTACTAAAAATACTTTAATACAAAGTTGAAAATAATAACTTTAGTCATCTTCTGTCTACCTGTAGGTAGGTGGCGTATGTCAGTTCGATCATCTTAAACGCCTTCATGATGAGGGGGCGCTGCGCCTGCATCATGGCGAGCAGCACCAGCTTGTTGTGGTTGGCGTGCGGCGGCGCCAGCGGCGGCACCTCGTGCCAGCCGCAGTAGAATATCGTGTCGCTCAGCAACGATGCCTAGGACCATAGTATAGGTTATAGATATTTTATACCATTGGCAGGCATAGCTACTATAGCTAGTGGCAAGGTAAACCTCGCAGAAAACCTTAGCCAAACACCGTTATACGTCGTTAAATTTTGATCATTTTGATCGCGCGATCTTTTGGTTTATCTTATAAATTTTATTCTTATGAATTATATTAACAGTTTACGCCGCACTATATATCTTATATGTATAATAATGAAAAATACAAGGTGATAATTAAAATTGTTAAAGTCATTCAAACTCGATACAATCGCTTTTCCAAATTGCCAATCAAATGAGATTTAAGAGCGGAAGGTAAATTCTCATTTTTTGTAAGCTAATATGTAAATTTCATCTTTATAAATCGATATTTTATGTTGTAGCGTATCGTAGGAGGTCGCCAGTTATCCCCACGAACGGTGGCCCACTTGCGGCGTCCGCAAAGTGTCATAGCGACCCGGGCCGTGCAAGCTTATCGCACGGTCAGTCACGCACGGCCTGCGTTCTTCCGGGCAAGCTCCGTGGCATGTCGATGCACGCGTCCTCGCGGAGGTGTATCGACATCGAGTTGCTACCCGTGAACGGGAGCGACGATCCGCTCCACAGGAGGTGGAACGGATTCGTACCCTGGCGCAGAGGGAGGCTCTGCGTTAGTGGGGTAAGGCACACGCTTCCCCAGCTGCCGACCACTGGACGATCGACACGATCCGTCCGGTGTTGGAGGAGTGGATTGGGCGCCGGCAGGGCAGCCTCACGTTCCGAATGGTGCAGGTACTGACCGGGCATGGCTGCTTCGATCACTACCTGCACCGGGTCACGCGTCAGGAGGAAACGCCGCGCCACTGCGATACTTCCGATGACACTGCCGAGCACACCAATAAGGTGTGCTCGGCCTGGCGACCCCAGCGCAGCGAACTTAACACTGCGCTGGGAGGCAGGAGACCTCGATGCCGAGCATGGTCGTGGCCATGCTCCACGGCGAAGCAAAATGGGAGGCTCTCGCCTTCTTCTGCGAAGAAGTAATCTCGCAGAAGGAGGCTGCGGAGAGGGAGCGAGAGAAGGATCCCTAAGCCGCTCCCCTCCGCCGCAGACGGATAGGCAGGCGAAGGCGGGCATTCGCGCAAGCAATGCCCGTCTAATGACCCTGCCATGGAGGCCTGCATGCACAGTTGGCCCAGGGCACGTAAGGCCCTCCGTCTGGGGATTGCCCTGGTGTTCTTGGGCAATACCCCTTGGTGATAGCCCGACCAACTTAGTCGGGGTTGCCCAGGCGCACTGGTAATGGAACTCACAGTGTGAACCATACGCACCCACAAGGGCAGAGAGAACACCGGGGGGTTTTAGTGGATCGGCCTGGCACTCTGCCGGGAGAGCCCCACACACGCCCGCCGTTTAGCCAACGGCGGATACGGTCCCCGAAAAAAAAGGTCGCCAGACCCTAAGGCTGTCAGTCGACAAGTTTACTGCTAGCAGTGTAAGATCTATGGTTCGGCAACGTGCAAGTGATTCTGGCCCCAAGCTTCTTCGGCTATAAGTGCTTTAACGCTAATAACAGATAGTGGGTTGCAGCTATGCTGCATGCCAACTATAATGTATAAATACAACTAATTCTGAAATTCAGTTCGTTGTGGTGGCCTCTTATGGCTCATTTGAGAGCACAACTACCGTAGGACTAATCCGTAACTGTACTGGTGCAGGAACATTAATATTTAAATTCAACATACAAACTTTGTTTAAATAAAAGGCAGTATTATTAATTTCCTACTAACATACCTCATACAGAATCTCTCCAGCGTTGCACAGACTCAGCCCTAAAAGCACACCCAGCGCCGCAATGTAAAGCACCATTTTCACGAGGCCGACAAAACTCAATGACTGGGATATCTTTAAAAAAAATGTAATATCAAACTAAAATTACTTTCGTATAGCTAAAAGACAAATTTTTCTTTTTGCACAACACGTTCATTTGATGCCTCTAAAAACAAGGATTGAATATTGTACTGATGTTCCTTCTTTCCCCAGCGATAGAATTAATTTGTATTCGGATCACCAAAATCACTTAAATTTTGATAGAAAGCCATATCGCATTAAATTAATATGATTTTACTAAATTTTAATGCTGTAAATCTTAAGTATTTGTTCTTTTTTTATTTTCTCGTAAGTATGCGCGTACACGATGCAATTAAATTTTGGACAAAATAGACCTAGTTACAAACCCCTTGCAATCGATTTGGTTAGTGATTCGGAATACTTTCAGGTTTTGTGATTACAAAAAGCAAGTTTGTAGGTATATTATTTAGAAAATTTCATAAACCACTTTTTTGCTGACTGTACTTACTCATAAAGCAGGGTTCAGAATCACCGGAAGGAGACTCTGTACCAGGGTCGTGTAAATCGGTACCTTCGTCTTACCTATTTCTGCCGAAAAGCAGCAGTACTTGCATTGCTGTGTTCCGGTTTGAAGGGTAAGATATGGCATTGAAATTACTGGGTACCGTGACTTTATACATCTTAAGTCACAAGTTGGCAACGTACACTGTGGTTCTGGTGGGGGTTGCAGTTTTGCTGCGAATCTCACAGGAGCCACATGTATTATAGGTGACTATTACCACCTACCATCAGGTGGGCGGTTTGCTTGTTTGCCATCTTAATTGCAATAAAAATATACTCACAGCTAGTTGAAGCAAGACAGCCACAGCAGTCCCTGAGCACAAAAATAGCTGAAGCGCTGTCATAGTTCCGAAGGCGTCATCAAGCTCTAGAATTATCCTTAAAGTATGTAAAACAAAAATAAAAAATAAGGCACCTCAAAATAAAAATGTGATATTGTTGTTTTCTCATATTATTTCTGACTTTTAAGTGTTTTTGAAGTCGGTTTTTTTTTAATCTTTTTGGTGAATTTTGTAATTTCATACCAGCTCACTGAATTTACTTGAAAGAATACAACTAACGGTCAATATGTGCCTATTGTATTTAAAAAAGTAACCTCTAACTCCAAAAAATGATGAATCCTTCTTATCAGCTCGACACATGACTACCAGACGCAAATACCTGAATAGCTTTGGAAAAAACATGAAACACGTATGATCTGCCTATAAAATCGTAGAGATTCTCTCGATTTTCGTGGGATCCTATCATCAGATCCTGACTTTGGTGACAATGAGACCACCTCAGAAGTATACTCTTTCGAATGCAAAAAAAAATTGTAAGCTGGTCCACAATCGGCGGAATAGTCGCGTAACATACACACAAAAAAACATACGCGACGAATTGAGAATCTCCACCTTTTTTGAAGTCGGTTATTAAAAACTAACACATATTATTAGATCTCTTAAGAATTCATAAACAAAACACTGCCTCGTAGCATAGCTACAAGCAATAACAATGCTGCTAAATTCTGCCATAGCCTGCGACACTGGTACAGTAATCTCCTTATTAAGCTATACTGTTTGACCTTTGGACCGTCCTTATGTCGCTCGTAATAGTGGCGGATTTCGTAGTGCAAATGTATAGCTTGAATGGGAGCTTATTGTACTTGTAAATTACAAAGTTAATTTAAAAAAATCAATTCGTGTTCTGGCAATTTAAATAAAGAAGCTACATGGGTTGTTTCTAATGTAACTTACTTAAGCCTATGAGAGAGCTTTGCCACTATTCACCTAGATAAGGTAGCAAATAAGGTTCTAATAGGTGTCTAGCATCATCATCATCATCATCACAGCTTATATACGTTCCCACCGTTAGGGTGATTAGGCCTTAGTCAACCACGCTGGCCCAGTGCGGATTGGTCGCTTTCACATACACCATTGAATTTCTTCGCAAATGTATGCAGGTTGCCTCACGATGTTTTCCTTCACCGTAGGAGCGTCAGATAAATGTACATATGAAATTCGAAACGCAAAAACCCATTGGTACATGGCGGTCTCGATCTAAATTTTATTCTCTTTTTCACTCTCTACTTACGCTATGCTTCTACAAGAAAATGCGTATTATTTACTTTTGGAAGCATAGCAAGTATAGGTAACCGAAACAAAGTTACGTGCAGGACAATAAGAGATGGGAAATTAGTGTCCGTTAAGAGAATGTGTACGTGCATTAGAATACCTGTTTCGCCGCTCGGTGTCTTCCCGTGTATGGCGTAGGCAACTAGAATTTACTATACTCACAACTTTATGAAGGGATGGAAAACACGAAATAAAACTTTACACAAGCCAGGCCGCCCAGCGTGGTACAGTAGGTAGCAGGAGACTTGGGTTTTCCCAGTGGATCGCCCCAACATTGGATTAGATGGACGTCGGAGGTTAAGCAGGTATACCCCGCGCTCAACAGGGAACGTCCCACATGCCTATCGATTAGCTATCGGCAGGTGAGCAACAACATTCCAACTTTGTAAAAAAAGAAAATTTCTCTTCGTCTAGGAGGAGGGTCCCATAACTCCCATACCAAATAATGTGAAGTATATGGGTTTGAAGCGATGAAGAGAACGTGTTAATTAAAAAAAACACTTCAAAATCAGGGTGTAAAAACACTTCAAAAGACAGAAGCCGAAACCCACGTATTGCTCCCATCAACACTATAGTTTTTGACTTCTAGACCATGGATGTGAAACTAATCGTTGCCGAGATATTCAAGGTTAAAGTTACAATTTTTTTCGAGATTTTTATACAAAACTGTTCGAAATGTATTTAGATAATTTTCGTCCAAAGAAACATCTACGGGACGCCGGCACGCGTTAAATTGCGTAGTATTTATTGTCGTTTTTTAAGCCTAAAAATTCATTTCGTTTCACATCATTGATTTTTCGTTATATTGCTTTAATTGATGGTCTGAATGCGTAGACGCGGGCTTCGGTATACGTCTTTTTACACCCTGTATAAGAATACAAGCAAAATCACCAGCTTTTTAGTAAGTAGGTACTTACGTTAATTGTTCTTATACTCCAGGTGATCATTGCTTGGCACCTTATGCTCTAAGTTTGGCACCTTCTTCCTTACTATGAGACTGTGATATTGTTGGAATTCTTATAATATAAGAAGAAAAAGTCATAAATAATATTATTATTTATGACTTTTTTGTGTTTTTGAAGTCTATGTTTTTGAAGTTTTCTAAAAACCGCATCAAAATCGTTTCAGACAAACGCGAGATAATCGCGGACAAACATACAAATCAAACGGAGAACCTCCTTTTTTGAAGTCAGCTATAAACTGCCATTACCTTAACAGTCCTTTGTGCATGACAATTCCTTCTATGAGTCCACTGGTCAACCGTTTGCTGGCAAGTGCGGGACTCTCAGTGTCCCTCAAACTGAGAACGTGACCTCGCAGCGCGCTGAAGTAACTCCTCAAAGTGACGAGCTTGTATTTGAACATTATCAAGTGAGTGACGGTGAAACCGTCCAGGCCGATCACCATGTTCACCATAAGGTTGATGTAGACTTAGGTGAAAAATAGCCGAAATAAATTGGCAAACAGCGAGTTGTTCTCGTAGCTCGGATAATATGTTATTACGGTAACGAAGTGAGAACCTGAAACAATATTTTATAAAAAAACAAAAACAAAAAAAATTGTCATACTTAGACAAAACTATTGTTGAATTCATACCAATTCCTTGCTTGCAAATAAATATTAAGCTGTTCTAGTGTTTAAACTAATTTGGTGTAATAGGACACCCGATAGGAACGACGTTCTTTATGCTATTCAACAAATATTTTATTAAATTTATTATGATAAAAGTATACATTTTCTTCGTTATTTAGAATCAACGTGGCTTTTATTTAAAAATCTCAATCGAGTCTCTAGAAAATTCTGTAAAGATCATACGCATGTTGTCTAGATCTCCAATGCGTTTCTTTCGAGTAATTGAATAATAAATACCCTGTAACGCTTTTTGTGACATTTTTGCCGGCTAGCCATATCGGTAAATCGTAAACCACACTGAAATTCATAAAGCCTCCTACAATTATTAAGTACCTACTAGCTTTCCACTCGCGGCTTCGCCCGCGTTATTATTGTTTACCCGTGGGAATTTTATATTTTCCCGTAGGAAAATAAATTTTGTAGCCTAGAGAAAAATAAATTTTAAATATTTTCCATACAAACTTTCAACCCTTATTTTACACACTAAGAGGATGAATTCCAATAAACCATAAAGCACCTTTTTAATGAAATGTTTTATCAAAATCGTTGCTAATTTAAAAAAATCCTCCCTTCAGGGTTAAAATATTTTAAAATTCCCTCTTAGTGTCAGTTTTAATTCAAAATGCACGCCATTTTGAATTAAAACAACTGTCCAAATTTCACGTTTCTACCATTATAGCGGTTACGGCTGTGCGTGCGTCTATAGATGGGAACTTTTCCTTATATATATAGATTACTTGTCTTTTATTCAAAATACTACATCACCTTTGCTTATAATATTATTGTAGGATACGTTTCATTTAACTTATTTATTAATGTTAGCTTAGCATCAGTATCCGCTGATAGTGATCTGAAAAAATCAGCAATAAAGCTGCATCAACAACAACCCTGGTAAAAATCACCTGAAAACATCCTCCGAAATCCTTCCAAAATGAAAAAGAAGAGAGCCGTAAACACCGATGTGGCGTATGCTAAGACATTTATTTTAATCATTTTCAATTTCTCCTCCATAATCGCACGATCTTCGTACGGTTCGCAGATTGTCACCAACTTTTTGCCCAACAGTTTAATTTTATTTTTATTGTTTATCATCATGTATGTTTTGGTCACAACAACAACGTGACTAGCTGTTAGAGTGACGGAGTCAGATCTTTCTTCATCTGGAAAGTCGCCAAACAATGCTGCGAATACTTCCAAAATCATCATCACTCCATATAGACCGAACAAAATGCGGTTATAGACCATGTACAGTACAGTGCAATCATCACCAACAGAGTCGTCGCCATTCTCGTGCCAGAAATTTCCGTATCCGCCAAGATACATCTTCCTACAAAATGCCTTCAGAATGACGTCGTTCTTCATGTTTAATGGTTAAATTTTCTCTAAAACAAAATTACATATCAATTTATTAGAACACTTACTGCATTGGAATAAATTCGACTCTTGTAATAAAAACAAATACTTTACTCACCCGCCCAGTTGAGCAAAAGTTATGAACCTATTGTCTCACTCTTTTACAAAGTCGTTTGTAGTTAGTATCGTATGAAAGAAACTTCACGTCTAATTTGCGTTTAGGTATTTTTTTGTATTACAATTATCTAAAATTGAAAATTCATAAAATTACATATATTATAAAATTATCTAATTATTTATTAATAGAATATCGGTAGCTTCGAGCCTAATTTACTAAAGTTCATTTTAAATAGGTGATAAGTAATATACTTTTATTGTTCCATTACCTACATTCCAACGCATGCTTCTCTACACTAACATCGCAGTAAAATAAAGAGCAATGCTGTGCTCTAAAACATGTATATTACTACCACGTTAGATAGATGCCACGGAGCTCAAAACTTGAAACTTGTAAGAGAATTTTCATACTGAGGCATATAGTCAGCTGCTAACTGTATGTGCGTTCGCCGTTAATTGTTTTGCTAAAAAATTTTTTTTTTTCTCCTAAGCTCACAGCAACCAACTAGAGATGGGGACCCTTCGAAGGCCAAACGTTTACACTAGAGGCTGGCAGAAACCTCGCTGACAATCAGTGACAACTATACATTGGTGCGAGAATCCCTAAGGTCCACAGTGCCTGCATATGCCACCAAGTAGGATTTTTCCACGGTAGGTCTGAGTAAATAAAGAACAAAAGTCAAAATAAATAAAAATAAATATTCTCAAATAATATTCGATGAAAAGCTTTTTGAATTGATTATATGACAGATAAAACTGCTTGGGATCGACAAAAAATGTGATAATGTGAAAAGTGACGTTCCAAGGGTAATTATTCGATAAATGTCATTCATTTGAATGACTGTTCCTCTCACTCCGACAGGCGTGTCTATATAATTTTTATGAAATCAAAATGTTTGTGAAATATAATATTTATAATGTTGACAATTTAAAAGAGGAGGCAAAAAATATAAGAACTTCTGAGTTTCTCACCTGTTCTTCTCGAGAAGGCTCTCCCGATTTCCGAACAGGTGTAGAGTTAACTTTTTTCATTTTCCTTCTATTTGCTTGAATATCTTAATAATGGTTGGGGTGTGTGCGCACACAAGGATTAAATAATAAGTAAACTAAATTCATGGTTGATTAGATTTTTTTGTATTGTTTGACGTCAATAAGTGCCTGTAAAGGTCTATATTAAATAAAGATTTTTGAGTTTGAGTTTGAATCGTTAGTTGTTTCACTTACCACTCATTCTGACTTACCAAAGGCCTTGTACGCGATATTTTGTTCTTGTATTCTTACCTATGACCTACCAACATATACATATCGCGACCGCGCTCAAAAGTATCCCACAAAATAGAGAAACAAAATTTTGTGTGCTTGTTCAGACCATCCTGTATGTCACCTGCTTCGAAAGCAACCCTGTATGTCACCTCATATAGGACGCATTTTTTTCGATTTTGTATTAGTAGATTCAAATACGACATTTCTCGGTACATCATTGACTTTTGAAGCTACGAACTCATAACGGCTCTATGAACGACTACGGCACAGTTTAACACTTCATTGTAAAGCTGACTACGGACATTACAGTTGCCACAGTTGCTACGAAGATCAAAAACTGCTTTCCTACTTATGCTCCGTCAATTAAAGCGTAGCCAGTTCAATCAAATTAGTAGATGATACTTTTAACTGTCAGAATATCATATTACTCAGAACAATAACTATCATATTCTTCTGAGATCACTTTTATGACGCGTTCCCTAAAAACGTTACTTACTTTTGTATGAAAACACATAATTTCCTATAGACAGGCAGATATAGCAAGAGTAATAATAAAATACCAGTGGATATAAATTCTAAACATTCGTGTTTATTCTTTATTTGAGTTTGTATGTTGTAATTTTATTCTAAAATAATTTTCTTCGATTTTTTGTGTTGAGCATAAAACACGGCAAATATCGAATACGTGATTCGTCCCACCTGTAAAAAACCATTTTAATACTGAAATATGATTATTACTTTCGATAACATGCAAAATAATATTTGAGCATTGATTATGTAATTATCACTATACTTTTATGTGAACATATCAAAAATGATGATTAAGTTACCTATTTAAATATAATGTAGAAAAATTAATTATTGCTTTGGAATAAGTTTAATTGCAGAAAAAAAACTGATTATTTTACAAGCTTTTATTTAACTTGCAATGTAATTAAACTTGTCGACACGGTTAGCGCAGAGGTCGAGTGATCGCCTACTGCGCAACGGGTCGCGGGTTCGATTGCCGCACGGGACAGATGTTTTGTATGGCCTACAGAAATTTGATCCGGTCTGGGCGTATGTGCATGTGATATTCTATGTTTGTAACTGCACCCACGATACAGAAGAAAATCCCAGTGTGGGGCGACGTTTTTTTAAAAAAGAAAGAAGTATGTAATTGTATATAAGTATGTATGTTCGGGTGAAATCTTGCAATTCAATTTTGAAGCAGATATCTTTAACCGATTAAGCTGAAATTTTGTATACACGTTCAGTTTGGATGACAATGCATTGTTGACTATGTGACGTCATTCTAAATCCAAGATGGCGGTATACCCAAGATGGCGGATCAATTATTTTTAATGCACTCCTACAACATGGGTATCATATGAAAGGCCTTACTAAGAGTAACTTGAAAAATAATGTGACGTCACTAATAATCCAATATGGCGGATTTCTAAAGCTTGAAAATTAATTTTGAAGTAGATATCTTTAACCGATTAAGCTAAAATTTTGTATACACGTTCAGTTTGGATAACAATGCATAGTTGACTGTGTGACGTCATTCTAAATCTAAAATGGCGGCATACCCAAGATGGCGGACCAATTATTACTAATGCACTCCTACAATATGGGTATCAAATGAAAGGTCTTGCTAAGAGTAACTCGAAAAATAATGTGACGTCACTAATAATCCAATATGGCGGACTTCTAAAGCTTGAAAATCAATTTGGAAGTAGATATCTTTAACCGATTGAGCTGATATTTTGTATACACATACAGTTTGGATGAAAATGCATGGTTAACTGTGTGACGTCATTCTAAATCCAAGATGGCGGACCAATTATTTTTAATGCACTGCTACAATATGGGTATCAAATAAAAGGTCTTGCTAAGAATAACTTGAAATATGCTCAAAGCTCTTCGCTGCTGGCCAAGCATCCGTGGCCTTAAGTAGGGTAAAATCATTAGAAGGTCTTCTTATTGAAGAGCTAGACTGTTCCAAGTTAACCGGCAAACGACCTTGCAACAATGATGCGTTGAATGAGATGAACAGACTGAGAAACGCATCTAGTGATAACTAAATGTAAAAAATAAATTAAATGTAAAAAACCCTTTTTAAAAACAAGCTTTTATTTAAATGCGCTAAAAAGACTTTTATAGATAAACAAGTAAATTAAATAATTTGATGTGAATAATTTTATCCATTAGAATTTTCAAACGAAGTAAATACGAGTAGGTACTGAAAAGTACTCTTTTAAGTACTTTTAAGTTACTACACAAGTAAATCTCGCGACAAGCTTTTATGTCATATAAATTGTGTCAAATTTGAAATGACGTTTTAAGTAAAAGTTTTAGTAAATAAGAGCTTCTTTTTAAAAAGGTTTTTAATACAACAGTTGGCTAGCCTGGCAGTTAAAAATAGATTTGTCGTTTCTCATTTATTCTGAAAGTATAATAGTAGTGGTATATGGCTGAATATTAAACATCGCGACCCTAGAGCCAACAAGAATTCAAAACAGGAATATTACTATTTGTGACATTTTCGACTTATCTTCGTTCGAACGCCAAATATCTCGTCAGTAATGAGCGCTATTAAGCCCTTATAAAATAATGTACTATATCCTACCTATAGGGAGGTAATGGAATGGTATTATTTCGTTGCACAGGCTAAATACTGAATACTTTCCAACTATGAGAAAAAGGAATTAATCAAAGAATTTCCTTTAATTATTGCTTTACTCGTAAGTGTTTGCGGCATTTTTAGCGGTGTTGGTTAAGTTTGCCACATACAAGTGTCAGTGGAACTAAAATTAAATTCCCTAAAATTCGCAAACGATTTTGTTAAATAAGTTCTCGAGACTTTCTTTTCACATGTGTAGCACTTCAAAACGGAATCATTTTTTTTCTGTCATCTGTATGGATACAGCTAGTCTAGCTAGTAGATAGGGTTCTAAAATAAATAATTTACACTAATCGAACCAAGAAGTAGGTACTACCATAGTTATTGATGAAATATACAAACCTGCAAGTAGGTAGCATAGGTCATTTCTATCATCTTGAAAGCTTTCATAACCAAAGGCCGCTGAGCTTGCATCAGAGCCAGCAACACCAGCTTGCTGTGATTCGTGTGTGGTGGAGGAAGGGTAGGAATTTCATGCCAGCCACAGTAAAAGATCGTATCGCTTAGCAACGACGCCTGAAACATAGCTTATTTCAGTGCCTACTAGTTAAACTTAACAATAAAATTTATAAGAACAAAGAAGAATAGAATCCCATCACTCTACATTATCTCGGTAGGAATAATAACATAATTATATATACTTGACAGGACTCATGGATGCTCGGTGATCTGGGGTTTTCCGATCTCGGATCTCTTCAAACCAGTAGACCGAAGTGTAATAATGATATTTAAAATTCTAATTTTATACGACTGTAATAATGTTTTTAACTAGTGTCCGTACGAATCTGCCGTTCCAACACTTACTCTATAAAACTAGTGACTCGGTTTTGGGGAAGTGTGTAGCTTGTTATAAAAAGCACCCACAAAATGTCACACTGACTTACCATTTTTAATTTCACATCAAAAAGACTTACGAGTAAAGGTTATTACAAAGTGACTACTTATTTCAATGGTCACTCGATATGGAACTAGCTAGACTAATTCATTATATGTCATGTTTACTAACAGCGTAATTTTATTTATACATATTTATACACAGTGATTTTTTAATTACCTAAGAAACTTAAATATCGTATAAGGACAAGCAAATTAAACAACTTTTACTGTAGGACCAACCTTGAAATCGTGAAGTTTAGTGGATGTTAAACATTTGTATGGAATGGCTGTTTTTTTTCACGATTTCAAGGTTGATCCCATAAATAATAAATAAAATCATTTATTTCAGTCAAAGTAGCCCATACCCGGTACATACATATTACAAAACAAAATCAATAGCACATTACGATATAAGTGCGTTATGGTGGCTATAACTCACGAGGCGGAATTTCAAGACGAGCCGTAGGCTAGGGCGCAATAAAGCCGAGTGTGTGCAACCAATACACGCACGTACATTGCACGTCGTTTTTCAACACACTTGTGAAGAAAAATAGCTAATATACGGATTTTTTAAAATTAAAAAACACAAATTATTGCCAATTTGTAGACAAATTAAACGTTTAAGTAATAGAGTTTATTTATTTACAAAAATATGTATCTACTGTTTTAAAGACAACTCTTTGCTGATTTAATTTTACTCTATAGATTGTATTTCCTAGCTTTTTTTTCGTTAAAAATATAGTAAAAATATTCAGTTTGATGTCTTTATACGATTTTTAAGTTTCTAGGATAATTCAAATACCAGGATGTATATGATATTTTTGACATTCTAAGTGTATGTAATCATACCAATCGTATTTATCATCTTTCAACAACTATCACGACGACTAAAATAAAAACGATATTTTAAACAGCGATTTAAAAATTAGACCTTCCTGATTTCTTCCCTCTTCTTGTGAAGGGTAAATTCCGAATAAGTGTAAAGTCAACTTTTTTTCTCTTACTTGTATTTGCAGAATATTTTCTTCTAATTGGAATTTTAATATTTTGTTTTTGACGTCAATAAGTGGCGTATGTTGAATAAAGTTTATTTTAAATGGTACCAATAGATCAGTACTACAAACCTCGTACAAAATCTCCCCGGCGTTGCAAAGGCTCAACCCTAGTAACAAAGCTAGCGCTGAAGTGAAACACACCATTTTCACTACACCAACGAGACTGATGGAGTCAGATAACTGAAATGTGTGAATGAAAATTATCGTATGTATTAATATTTTAACTACGATTGTAAGGGGTTCCGAATTACGAGTCGCTCGCACCCCACCAACCCGCACTGGGGCAGCATAACGGAGGGATGACCCAAACTACCTTCTTGGTGGATGTCTTTGCGTATCACGTTAAGTTGTAAATTTATTAGAATGTATCCTACTTTTTGATTCATTAGTATATATTAAAATGTGTATGTATATACAGTATGTCTGGTCACCGGTGTCCGACCCGTTAAGGCCCATTAATTTGATAAATTTTTTAGTGTGAACTTCACAGATTTAGAGTAGGCCTACTCTAAATCTGTGGTGAACTTATTGCTTACTTTTGGAACTATCAAACGAAACTTATATGCCTGTAGGACCTCGTAGGACTCTCTAGGACCTAGAACAGTAGCGGAAAGATGCCTTATTATGGTGGATTTTTGTCGATAAAATTGATCATATTGCTTCGCCTTATCGGGTCAATTTTACTGCACCTGCAACCTCGCAGGATTAGATAGCTAACATCATAAACAACAAAGTTTGTTCTACGACTTTTGATAATTCGTTAGATTTTACTTTCATACAAAAATAAATATTAATTTAATATACAGGGTGATAAAAAAAACGTTGACAAAGATTTTTTTACAAGTTTATTACAAAATGAAATTCAAAATAAGAACGTTAGTCATTAAACTATAAGAAACACTCATTATCTTCAAAATATCCTCCTTTGGCTTTGATACACAGACGTAAACGTTTGCTAAAATTATCCACAATATGCCGCAGCTCCTCCAACGTTATTTTTGCCCACTCTTTCGTAAGGGTTGCTTTCAGAGCGTCAACACTTGTATATTTAGTGACACAGGCCTTGTCTTTAAAATTGACCACAAACTATAATCCATTGGATTAAAATTAGGCGAATAGGGTGGCAACTCTTTTGAGCTTATGAATCTAGGAAAATTGTCTTTGCACCACTGCTGCACACTAAGGGCCTTATGAGATGGAGCAGAGTCCTGCTGGAATATCCAATGTTGGTTACCAAAATGTTGCTGACTCCAGGGAAGAACTACGGCTTCAAAAATGTCTCTTTTATAGATTTCCTGATTTATTTTGACACCTTTTTTTATAAATATAAGGGGAGTTTTACCAATAGAGCAAATACCACCCCAAACCATTACTGAATCCGGTTTTTGGAGGAGAGGAATGATTGCAGCCTCTCCCAGACGTCTAGAAGAAGATACATTCTGTCATTTTGATGATTATAAGCCTGTTCAATGCAAAAAAGTTTTTCATCTGAAAAAAGGATGTTTTCCCATTTTTCAGTAGCGCCGCGCTTCCTAATCAAACGACATCTTTAACGGCGAACTTTTTTATCTTTAACTACAAGAAGTTGTGCTTTACGCAGTTTGTACGCTTTTAATTTGTGGTCATCAACGACAATACGTTGCACCGTCGAACGACTCACACCCAGTTCCCGAGCCAGTTTTCGCATTTTGGTCCGTGGATTGCGACTAAGCCGTTTCTTGATAATGTTGCGGAGCCTGGGAGTCCTAACAGTCCTATTTCTTCCTTTTCCTGGGCGGTCTGCATCATGCCCGATGTTTACGCTCGAGGATGAGCGAGTGGCAACACTGCATTGTGGTCTGTGCAGTGAGAGCCTTTTTGGCGGCCGGCCGCATGTGACATGTCAGTCGAGTCGGGTCGAAATGTCATGACATTGTTAGAGGTTATGTGCGGGCCGGAATAAAATGTAATTTAAGTTAAATAACAAATTGTGTTTTGCGCGGCGCACCTAATATCGGGGTGCGAAAGCCCGCTTGGTGTTGTGCAAAAGTATTATCGTCGCGTGTGTGAGCCGTGGTGGCCTAATAGGCATTTGTAGTGCTCCGGTCTCCACCGGTGGATCCACCGCAGAACTTCAGGAGCCGCGACTTCCTTCGAGCTAGCTCAGGAAGTCCACCGGCTACATATGCAGACTGAACGGAGACAAGGTAAACATTATCTGTATCGGTTTTTGGATTCCGCAATCAAAGCATCAAGTCGGTGAATCGCCGACGTGGTGGTGTCTACCTTGGGCACCACCATCTTTTGGTAGCAGAGCGTGGTTTTTAGATTTGAGTGGTTGATTAGTATTGTACAATTAATATTGTAATCTTGTTGGTTGTCCAAATGGGCAATACATATTAATTGGTTTTTGATTGCTGATTTTAAACCGACTACAATCTCATTTGTGGACCGATCTCCTTAACTAATTGTCATTGTATATGAAAAATTGGGGTTAAATGTCTTTTGTTGTTCTAGTTAAGTTCTAGCATTTACCTATATTTGATTTTGGTTTGTTTTTTTATATCTTTGTTTTGCCCTTGAATATTTTGTATGTTATGTTGTAAACTTATACTTGAATTTAATTTGTTTAAAAGATTTTGCTGCTAAATGACTTTGCTGTTGTTGTAATACACTATTTTGCTGTGTTAAGTTTTAGCATATACATTTGATTTTGTTTTGTTTGCCTTTGAATATTATGTTTGTTAAGTTATTGACTTAATACTTGAATTTAATTTGTTTAAAAAATTCTGTTGTTAAATGCCTTTGTTGTTCTAGTTAAGTTCTAGCATTTACACTTGATTTTGGTTTGTTTATATATTTTGTTCTGCCTTTGAAGTTCCTCCCGATCTGTTTTATTGTCTGCGGTTGTCGGTCTGTTTGTCCGTGTATTATTATAGTGTTGATTAATTTTGGTGCAAAATGGTCCCGCCAGTCAGCCCGCTTAGTGGTGCCCGCGCGGGTGCACAAAAGATTTTGAGATGGTTTGCTAGTGCCGTCGCTTTGGTAGACCGACGAGACCGAGAACAGGCCTTGTTAATTCGGCATGAAGGAGTACCGGCTCGCTTGAAGGAATTGGAGCAGCTTTTCGTTGCTCATCAACAATATCTGCTCGACCACCCAGCCGAGGGTGCCGCTGAGTTGCGGGCAGTCAACCAATTTAATGCCGATTATGATCAGTGTTTTGAACAGGATGTGATTATTAACAAGGCTCAGGCAATCCTATCCGCCCGGAGGGGTGAGTCGTGCACGCCCGGGGAGGTCAAGCCTACCCCGGCCGGCTTGCTGGGCAGACTGCCCACTTTAGACATCCCAATCTTTGATGGGAACCTGGTTTCTTGGATGGGGTTCATTAACCTCTTTGATAGCCTGGTTCACTCGCGGGACGACCTGTTCCCTAGCCAGAAATTGGCCTATTTGCTCTCTGCCTTACGTGGAGAGGCTGGTGTGCTTGTCCAGCATCTACCTGTCAACGATGACAGTTATGAGATTGCAAGGGCGTTGTTGACCGCCCGGTATCAGAATGTTCGCTTGCTAGCGGACACACATGTGGCTGCCATTTTAGGGCTGCCACGAGTATCGCGGGTCTCCTCATTGAGGAAGGAGATTTTAAACCCGCTGCTAAGCGCTATTAATGCGCTCAAACGACTTGACCTACCGGTGGACCAGTGGTCCTTTATTTTGCTCCACCTCATCCTCAATAAGCTTCCCATGGAGATGAAAGGGCGCTTTGAACAAAGATACGGGGGCAATAGTGCCTCGTACCTCCCCCCTTTTCTGATCTCCTTCGATTTTTGGAGGATGAGTGTCGGATGACCGACCACTTGGATCTGGCTCCTATACCGGGACCGAGTACAGGTCGCTATGAGGCGACCCGGGCAGCGCCACGGAGAGAGCGCCGCCCGTACAAGCAGTATACTGCAGTGCGGCAGAACTCCCCACACGGGGAGAGGCCGATGCCTTGCAAGTGTTGCAAGCGGGATGGCCATCGTTTGCCGGCCTGTCCCAAATTTGTTGGCCTACGCACCGAGGGGTGTAGAAATATGGCCAAGCAGCGGAATTGGTGCTACCGCTGCCTGGGGGCTCATATGGCATCGGCTTGCCCCCACCCACGAGATTTCCACTGTTGTGGAGGGGCCCATCACCCCCTCTTGTGCTTTAATAATAAAGACACTCGTGAGGTGGTGAGAGCGAGGGACTCGCACACGGGCGGGGGCCCTCGTAGGTCACCCACATCTCCGAGGAGATCGGAGGGGCGTGCCACCCCTCCGCGGAGATTGGAGAGGCGCCCCCCCTCCCGTGAGAGGATTGGGCGCCCCACCCCCCCTACGGGCGGGGGGGATCGACGCGCCGCTTATGAGGCGCCACCGCGGGATTGGGCCGCGGTTATTAGGGAGCCACGTCGGGAGCCGATACGCTTCTCTCCCCCTCTGATGGAGAGACCCCGGTTGTCACGGGCTCCCCCAACTTTTGCCCATCATGGGTACCGCCCGGCCCCCCGATGCAGCTTTGGTCGGGGTGTGTACGTGCCGGATTGGGACCCACTCGAGCGCCTTGAGCGCCCTATTCCTCCGCCGCGCACGCATTTTTCTTTGGACCCCCCTTCCCTTCCGTTGCGGGGAATGCGGGAGGATTTTCATTAAACCAACTGTCGGCTGCAACCCCCCCACAGGAGCAGGTGCTGTTACCAACAGCCTCCGTACAGGTGTGGGGCCCGAGGGGCACCTTTGTTTTAGTTCGCGCCCTTTTGGATACGGGAGCTCAGGGTTGCATTGCCTCCAGCTGGCTGGTCCGGCAGTTGAGTTTGAACACATCTCCATACCTTGAATCGGTACGGGGAATCGGAGACCTGCGGATCCCGGATCCGATCGGTCAGGTTTTGTTCTCCTTCTCCCCCCACTTCTCTTCAGCGCCCAAAATTGATTGTTTATGAGAAGGTTGTTGGTCAGCTTCCGCAACAGCACGTTTCGCGCGCTGTCGTTGATGCGACATCAGGATTGACCTTGGCTGACCCTTCCTTCCACCGAACCGGTCCGATTCACTTATTGCTCGGTGCCGATGTTCTAGGCCGCGTGTATTGTGGGAAGAGGAGAGAGTTACAGAAGGGTGGGCTGGTAGCCTTATCTACATCGCTTGGGTTTGTAGTGATGGGACCAGTTAGGCATAACCCACCATCTCCATCGGTGGACAGTTACATAACTGTTAGCTCCACCTTATCGGATGTCCTTCAACGGTTTTGGGAGGTGGAAGAGCCCCCTACCGTGAAGCGAGTGAACCCCTTGGACGAGGAGTGTGAGTTGTTCTACCAGAACAATACAGGTCGCCTTCACTCGGGACGGCTGATCACTCGTTTGCCCTTTTTGTCAGTTCGCCCCTCACTTGGCAGCTCCCGGCCGTTGGCCGAGAAGCGGCTGCTGTCCATGGAGCGTCGTATGAGTAGGAACTCCGACCTCAAACAGAAGTGTGTCGACTTCATGCGAGAATATGAGCAACTGGGGCACATGTCGGTCTCGCGACTGGACTGGCGAAACGAGGAACATAATTTTCTTCCTCACCACGCGGTTTTGAAACCTTCCACTGGGAAGATACGCGTTGTTTTTGATGGGTCAGCTCCCACGTCTACCGGAGTTTCGCTGAATCAATGTCTGCATGCTAGTCCGAAGTTGCACCACGAGGTGAGCGATGTATTGACCAACTTCCGTCGCCATGCCGTCGTCTTTGTGACCGATATCCGGATGATGTTTCGGCAGACTGTGATTCACCCGGACGATAGGCGATATCAGCTCATATTATGGAGGGAGGATCCCAGAGATCCCATGCTAGTCTACGAGCTGAACACCAATACATACGGTTTGCGTTCGAGCCCCTTTGTGGCAATTCGCTCACTTGTGGAACTCGCTGACCGTGAGCGGTTACGATACCCTCGCGCATCCTTGGTTCTCAAGGAGGATGCATTTGTTGATGATATTTGTACGGGCTCCTCTAGTGTCGAGGAAGCCTTGATTTTGCGAGATGAACTAATTGCTCTTCTCGGGGCTGGTGGTTATGAACTGAGGAAGTGGATGTCCAACTCACCTCAGCTTTTGTGTGACTTGCCAGACGACCACCAGCAGGAGCCTCATATTTTTGAGAATGCCAACACTCCAGATTTACTGTCTGTTTTGGGAGTGCAATACAGACCTGTCCAGGACACGTTCACCTATCGATTGGAGCTGCCAAGCCCCAAGGTCTGGACGAAACGGTTGGTTTTATCTACAGTAGCTCGTACCTTTGACCCAAACGGATGGATTAGTCCCGTAGTGTTTTGGATGAAGTGCTTTCTACAGGAACTTTGGTCAGTCGAAGTGTCGTGGAATGAGCCCCTCCCGGGCCGTTTGCTGCGAGATTGGGAGTCCTTCATGTCGTCTCTCCCTAACATTAACCGTGTTAGTATCCCTAGACATATACTGCCTAAGGGACGGTTTACGGCCAGCCTTCATGGCTTTTGTGACGCGTCTGAGAGTGGATACGCAGCCGTCGTATATATCCGGACGGTCGATGATAGAGGAGCTGTTAACCTCCACTTGTTAATTGCTAAGAGTAAGGTTGCTCCACTTCGGACTCGATTAACGATTCCGAAGTTAGAATTGTCTGGAGCTACTCTTCTGGTTCGTTTGATGAACCACGTTGTTGACACCCTGGGACGTAGTGTGGACTTTGAGTCGCTATTTGCTTGGTCCGACAGTCAGGTTGTCCTGTGTTGGATTAAGAACTCCGTCCACTCCCTGGAAGTATTTGTGGCCAATCGGGTATCCCAAATACAGGCCTCGAAGGCCACGTTGATTTGGCGCCACGTGCCAGGTGAAATAAACCCTGCTGACTGTGCATCACGTGGCAGCGAAGCCCCTCAGCTTATTGACCACACTCTGTGGTGGGGTCCCGAATGGTTGTTACAGCCGTCTTGGCCTTCCACACCAGCTGTGGTGAAGGTACCAAATCCGGGCTTGCGTGTTCGCGCTGTCGAGACTATGGCGGCTCCAGAGCGGGAATTTTTATTAGACCGCTACAGTTCTCTGGACAAGTTGCTCGGCGTGACCGCTTGGATAAGAAGATTTATACGAAATTGTCGCCGGCCTCAGGACAAAGATTTGTGTCCGGTCCTCTCACCGCAGGAGCGCCAAGATGCTCTTCTGCATTGGGTGCGTATGACCCAGTCTAGAGCGTTTGAACCGGAACTTAGAGTTTCCGTACCGGGACGTCCAAATTTAAGGGACCCTTGGTGCGTTTGACTCCCTTTTGTGGATGATAAGGGATTGTTGCGTGTAGGAGGCCGATTGAGGCACGCTAACTTGCCTTATAGATCACGTCACCCCCTGTTGCTCCCCAAGGACGGACCATTGGTGCGATTGTTGATCATTGATCGCCATGTGAAGAATGCTCATGCCGGATGTAATGCATTGACCGCGCTTCTCCAACGGGAGTTTTGGATTTTGTCAGCGCGAAGAATAATCCGATCTGTTATCTTTCGATGTCTGCCCTGCTATCGTTTACGCCCCGAGACGATGCAGCCCCAAATGGGTGATTTGCCTGCTGATCGTGTGAATGAATCGATGACCTTCTTAGGAGTTGGAACTGATTTCGCGGGACCGTTCACTATAAAAACATCGCGACTCCGTAATGCTAAGACTGAAAAGGCTTACTTGTGTGTGTTTGTTTGTTTGGCCACTAAAGCCGTTCATTTGGTGGTGGTGAGTGCACTCACCATGAACGCTTTTTTAGCAGCGTTAGGCAGATTTGTCTCCCGCCGGGGACTGCCTTCTCTAATTCGGTCTGATTGTGGGACGAACTTCAAGGGCACTGATAGACATATAAGAGAAGTTTGTGAATTTTTAGATAAAAATAATATTGAGATCGGATCCACACTCTCCCGTAGGGGGGTAACATGGCGATACTCCCCGCCGTCTTGCCCTCACTGGGGAGGGATTTTTGAATCTGTTGTAAAGGCCGCCAAGACTCACCTTCGCCGCGTTATTGGGGAGACTATTCTCATGTTTGAGGAACTCGCGACGGTGTTTCATAAGATTGAGGCGGTTCTCAACTCGCGTCCGTTATGTCCGTTGTCTACCGACGCGAACGATTTGCAGGCCCTCACGCCGGGCCATTTCTTGATAGGCAGACCACTTAACGCCCTGCCCGAGTATCCTTATAGAGATGTCAATCCAGGACGCCTTTCGCGGTTTGAGTTGCTCCAGCAGCTTACCCAGAGCTTCTGGCGCCGCTGGCACCTTGAATATTTACACATTTTGCAACAGCGCGTTAAGTGGTCAGATAAGATAAACCCACCGAGGGTTGGAGACCTCGTGTTAGTGAAGGACCCAAACCTGCCACCCTTACGTTGGCGTCGCGGACGCATTGTCCAACTTACTCTAGGGTCTGATGGTGTGCCCAGGTTTGCCGAGGTCCTAGTTGGGGATTCTGTTTTGAAGCGCGCGGTCGCTACTCTTTCTCGCCTCCCCTTAGACTGATTTGGCGGACAGTCCGGGACTGTCCGGAGCGGGGGGATGTTTACGCTCGAGGATGAGCGAGTGGCAACACTGCATTGTGGTCTGTGCAGTGAGAGCCTTTTTGGCGGCCGGCCGCATGTGACATGTCAGTCGAGTCGGGTCGAAATGTCATGACATTGTTAGAGGTTATGTGCGGGCCGGAATAAAATGTAATTTAAGTTAAATAACAAATTGTGTTTTGCGCGGCGCACCTAATATCGGGGTGCGAAAGCCCGCTTGGTGTTGTGCAAAAGTATTATCGTCGCGTGTGTGAGCCGTGGTGGCCTAATAGGCATTTGTAGTGCTCCGGTCTCCACCGGTGGATCCACCGCAGAACTTCAGGAGCCGCGACTTCCTTCGAGCTAGCTCAGGAAGTCCACCGGCTACATACGCAGACTGAACGGAGACAAGGTAAACATTATCTGTATCGGTTTTTGGATTCCGCAATCAAAGCATCAAGTCGGTGAATCGCCGACGTGGTGGTGTCTACCTTGGGCACCACCACCCGAGCTCATTAAATCGCTTAGTCTTTGACACTAGTTGACGGCTAACACTAAGGAATCGAACAATCTCACACTGTCGTTTTCGTCTTCATGTGAGGAAATCATTGACTTGCGTTGCGAATACATAGCAAATAACAATAATAATTAAATATTTTTAAATAAACGATCCACTGCAAAACGTTACTAACATGTAAGAAAACATAAGAAAAAACAAAAGAAAATAGTGACGTGTTCCATTTTTTATAATTTTTCCTTTTTAAATTTGTCAACGTTATTTTGGGCTACGGTGTACTTCTAGAATGTTTGTAACTCTACGCGCATCACTTGAATTACTTGGGACAGCACGCGAACGTATTCGTCTTTCGTCGTCGCTTATAAATTAAACATAGATTTATCAATATCACGACAGTGCAATAAAAACTTGAAAATTGAAATCTGTTGAGTTTACCTTCAACTTTTACTGTTATGTCTGCTCCGTTATTAGAGCATTTATCCGAAATTTTGGGTAAAATATGCTCTAAGGTTCCGTTTATGTGATGAACGCTTACCGCTATTTGAAGCATAATAGCCACAGATGTCCCGGAGCACAAAAACAACTGAAGCGCAATCATAGCCCCAAATGCGTCGTCAAGATCTCGAATCAATCTAAAATGGAAATATATTGTTTATTATTTTGTCGAATATTAAAAATAACATTCGAGTTGAATATTGCATACAAAATCAATATTTGAGCTAGCTTATGATCCAAGAAACAACAATATCCAAATATATAAGGTATAATATAATTAACAAGTTATTTGTGACGCCTTAATACTGTTTGCACCATTCACTTGTATGTACCATGTTACATGATGATACTATGCAATTTGCACTGCGCATAGTATAGATTTCGCCACAATTATTCATAATAGTAAGGTAGACAATAATTATATAATAATAAACATAACATTTTATCAAATTCCAAATATTTTAACGATATCTTTAGTTTTTTTATAATCTAATGCCCAGTAACATAAAGCCATAGTATTCGTTGTCACTTTTGTCATTTATACTAACAACGCATTATATGGGTAGGCTACAACTTTCATCTATACATATAAAAATCTCGTGTCACAATGTTTGTCCGGAACGAACACCAAAACTACTTAACCAATTTTGATTAGACGAAGTCTTTATGGTGGAATTTGGTCCTACCTAAAAGATAGGATTGCTTTTATCTCGATTACTGAGCTCAATATTTATTATTACGAATTAAATGGTTTGCAATTATGTATTCTCAAAGTAGCTTAAGAAATGAATTAACCTAAATCAAAATCATAAGAAAATGCATACTTTAATACTTGTACCTTAACATCTCTTTATGCATAACGATTCCCTCGATTAGCCCTTCACTCAGCTTTATGGCAGCTAATTTTGGGTTTCCAGACGTTTTCACTTTGATAACTTCATCTCTCAACGTGTTAAAATATTGTCTCAATGTTATAAATTTGTATTTATACATTATTAAGTGTGTGACGGTGAAACCATCCAAACCAAACACCATGCATGTCACGAAAAGCAAGAAAACCAATGTAAAAAATATTCGAACAATATTAGCGAGAAGTGAATTATCTTCGTAACTCGGATAATACGTTATCACGGTAACATAATGACTACCTGAAACATTAAAGTTCATAGTGTCACTTATTTAATGTGCCAACATAATATCCTTTTATATAGCATTTGAAATACCTGCAAGCACTCTTCTGACACCTTCGATGAGAAAGAAAAATAACGCTGAATATACAGATGCTGCATATCCATACACGTTCATCTTTATAAGCCTTAATCTATTCTCTATCAATTTACTATCTTCGTAAGGTTCGCAAATTTTTACCATCTTCTCATTTAACAATCTGAATTTCTCTTTGTGGAGTATCATCAGATAGAACTTTATCACAACTATAACGTGACTTACAGAAAGTATCACGGAGTCCGCCTTTTCTTCCTCAGAAAAGTCGCCGCATAAAGCAGCCAGCATCTCCAAAAACACCATTACACTGAATGTAGTGAAAATTAAGAAGCTAACGATCCTATAAGGGATACTCTTATCGTTGCCGATGGAGTTTTTGCCATTTTCATACCAGAAATTTCCAAAGCCCATGAGAAACATATTCCTACAATAGGCCTTAAGTAAGTCGTAGCTTTTCAAATGACAATTGCTGAAAATCATCTTTCACGTTTGTATTCTGTTTTCAATACAATCGAATCAGTTTAATTTCATTTAGCCACTTCAACGTGATTAACAATATCGTGTTATTCTATTGAAAAGCATACAATCTGTCCACCTACGTTGTCTCTCTAATAAGCAATAAGAAATTACACACCAAATTGAGTTGTAGAAGAATTGCCAAATTATCAAAAAACCTTGATAAATAGTTTACTGTACCATCCAAGTAATTTTGAACTATTTAATGACTTCATTATTCAGATGATGGATGTCGCTAGACTGAATTATTTTCTGGAATGCAAGGGGTTCCGAATACACATAACGTAATCGTGTTAGATGTATTCGGCCATGTATGTAATGTTTTTGTCGCCATGATTAAAATGTTATGTAGAGACTAACTGTACCCAATGTGTAATAATTAAGAATATCTAGGAAACTAAAAATAAGTTTATGGTGATTGTAACATAATAGTATATCACACGACATTTTTCAACACTTGCGAGGAAAAATCACAAATAAACTGAATTTTTGGATTAAATAACACAAATTGTACATTGTTAATTTGTAGAGAAAACCAAATAATGTTATAAAAATAAACGTTTATTTAGGTATTATATTTTAGGTAATAGAGTTTATTTATTATCAAAAATATTTACGTACTGTTCTTAAGAAAACTCTTTGCTGATTTAAAAAACATTACACTTAAACATGTTGTTAATTACATGTTATTTACAAGTTGTAAATATCAATACTTCTGAAAATGCTGATAAGTTTCAGGCATCCTGAATAGGTTTAATTCCGATTCTAAAGAGCATTTTATCATGTTATACAATAGAGACTGTTCGGAAATCTAGGGCACGCGCTAGATTCGCTCCCGTCAAGTTAGTCGCACACTATCTCGCGTATTGATAGGGCGGTGACAGCGCACACGAGTGAAATGCTCCCGACTCGCGAATTTGTTTATTGCCTTATTTAAGTGATCAGAGGCCCAATTCTGCTAATAAGTTACAGCCGAATCGAAACTTAACCGTTGCGATCGACCAATCAGAACGCCACATTATCACGTCATCGAACAGTTGCATGGCGATACGCTACGATTGGTCGATTGCAACGGTTTAGTTTCGATTCAGCTGTAACTTATTAGCAGAATTGGGCCTCGGGTGTCTTGGTAACCTAATTAGGGTCCCTGTGTATGTGTTTTTTGGATCCGATCCGATCAGCGATTCTGGATCCATGTATAGATCCCGGAGTTTGGTTATAGTTAAGGGCGAAGGGTTTTCCGCGCCCCAAACGAACCGGCGTGTATAAAACAGAGACTATTGTGATTTTTTATTACGGTGACGTTGTTTACTCAGTCTCTGTATTTAATACTCAATACTTTTATTGCAATCATAATGTTTACAAAAGGTGTTACATATACAATACAAAGTAAAATTATGGACCCCGTCGGGTATCGCAATTTCAAAGAGGAGACGAGGGCGTATTATTTACATTAAAATAGACAAAATTTTATTAGATTATTAATTAATATCATTCATTATTATACGTATTATTTATATGAAAATAATTTGGTTACAAACAGAAACACTATCCATCATCCATCCCCTTCAGCCATATTGATAACTGATTGTTTGATAACTGGTTACTGGTCATCATCAGCGCATTCTTGGGCTAATGACTCAAGCTAAAAAGGCACGAGATAAAGCATTTTCTCTCAGTAGTGGGATTACGAATAAATAACCCTCTTATCAAGGTCAAGATCTCGTAAACGAAAAATCTGGATCTGTCCTAATCACAGCTGATGTATAAGTGACTATAAGGCTAAAAGTGAAAGCGAGCCTGAATTCCTCACCTACTGAGGAATTAGCTATCATCACCCACAGGCGTATATAGAGGAGGGGGGCCAAGTGGGCCGTGCGCATCCCCGTATGGTGTAGTGCCCACCCCAGGATGTTACTGAAGCCGATTCAAAATTCAATAATAATAAAATACTGATAACTTCACACAAAAATAATTGGCCAGCCCTCCCGGAAAAAACCTAACGCCAATGTTGGAATACAACAATAACACCACTTCAATGAAAAGCGTTTAATTTGTCAATTTTTGCAATATAACTACATAGTGTAACCTAATATCTGTGACGTAGCGGTGCTGTGGTACAAAAATCACGGTCGACTTCTTATTTTTTCAGTGCTGACTACTTCGTTTTTCTGTTTTGGGCGTAAAACAACGCAAATATTGAATATGTGATTCGCCCAACCTGAAAATAGAGAATAATTAAGCGTTGAGTAGATGATGTAGCTTTAACATATGTTATTTTATATTTAGTTAGAAAATGTTGTGCCTGTTTGTTATAATTCGTTTATTATTATTAAATAAACTTATTCACTTTTTTTTAAATAATACAAAAGAATCGGGACTATATGTATCACGGTATTAAAATAGTAACGATAGTGTCGGTTGTATTGCACTACTACTACCCAACCCAACTAGCAACATCTTAGAATGTATAAAAATAGGAAGCCCGAATTGTAATAGAACATTTTGTTTCCTTACGCGTAATAGGCTAGATGACTAAAAATTTTCATATAATAAGAAATAAGAAGCTCATTCATATAACAAACAGAACGAAAAAATCGGTTTTCGGATAACTACAGAAACAACCAAGATATAAGGTATTAAAGATTTTTCTCCATCTCTTTCTAGTAAAACGGCAATTTACAAGGAGTTTATATGGCCGTACTCAACAATGACGTCACGGTTGATGTCGGATCTCTCTGTCTAATCGCCTTCAAATTAACAAATTATGATGCTTGTATCTAATGTATTTCTAAGCCGATTTTAATTCTATTTTCACAGGACTGCATCTTTTTCCACGGTATTTTAATATTTAATGACGAGACGTAAAAATTATAACTCAGTCATCATCCCAATTGAGATCGCTAGAGCTCAGCTCACTTGTAATTGGATTGGCATCGCGTAGATAACTCAAGCCGCAAGCGACCATAAGCTACTGTAACCGCATAACATGAGCTGACTCAACTAGCAATAATGAAACACTTTTCATACCTTTGTATAGAAAATGTTTTACCTTCTGCTTCTTTTCCGCTCTTTGTTGCGATTACCGTAGCTTGTGGATGCACGAGGTGCTTACGAAACAATTACCGCGATAGTTGTCAGGACCATGTCCCAAACAGCAAAAAAGTATAGATGGTGCTCATATAGTGTGGACACTTTGTTAATGGCTCTGGCACCAGGCTCCTGAAATCTGTATTCTAGTCACAGCTGACTTATCAGAGGCGTTAACGTTAAATACCTTCTTCATAAGGATGTTCTTTAGCATTTGATTGCCTGTAACATCCCTCTTCCTGGGTAATGCTTGCCGAACAGAGGCCTGACTGATGTAAAACTTTATTAATCTCTTATCAAAAAGAACCGCCACAAACCCACCTTTTGCTACAAGTACGATTAGTCAGCCCAGTATTGCACTGCGGTCCGTATAACAAAATTTTCAAAATGAAGTTACAACGAACACCCCCGCTCAAGAAATAACTAGCCAGTTTGCGTAATTGAAAGATACGCCAGGTGAGATATTGTAACTGTCAACTATGAGAATTAACATCGTAGATATCGCTTGGGCGATAGTGACTTTTTATGCCCTTCTTGAAGAACCATATACTGTTAGTCTCTTGAGAAAACAACACCAGTTCTTTTCACGCCTAAGCGCCAGTACATTCACTTCGAAAGTACTCAAAGAACTACTCAGAACATACCCAATCATTCAAGCAGTAGAATTTAGGACACAGGGAGGCGAAATCTCCTTTGAGACTTACGGACTTAATTTTCAATACCGCCTAGCGTCCTTTTTATGATCACTTCTTCAAAAATACAAACCTCTAAATAGGTGGCGTAGGTTAGTTCAATCATTTTAAAGGCCTTCATAACCAGAGGCCGCTGAGCCTGCATCAGAGCCAGCAGCACCAACTTGCTGTGGTTAGTGCGCGGTGGAGGCAATGGAGGTACTTCATACCAACCGCAGTAAAAAATCGTATCACTCAGCAAAGATGCCTAAAATAGTGAAAGATAAAACATGATCAACTATTTTGAGTTTCATTTTTTAACATTAGTTATGTTTGGAATTAATTTTTCGATAGGCAGTTTTAGAATAAACATTATAAGTATGCAAAATTATATTTAAAAATAATTTAGGTGGCGCGGTACATTTACCTCTCCGCTCTGACTAATTTATAGGAAACCGTAACAATGGTCAGACTACCAACGTACACCAACAATTAGGGCCCTTGCACGATGCAAGCGAGGCGTTGTGTACATCACGCGACTTCGGTCGCTCAGACGTTTTGCAATTCAGTGGAGTACGTCCAACAAACAGATTGATTGATTTATAACCAGCAGCTGGTCGCTTACCAATAGTATTCGACACTTGTTCTGATTACTATTTTCATTTAATAAATAATCAAGTATCATGACAAAAGAGTACTAGATTTGTTTATTTCAACGGCCCTCAGGTCATTTATAATTCTCATGTTTGTAATTTTTCTACAAACAGCTTTTATCAAAATACCCGTGTCGACGATAAATGTTAATTTATTTTGAAGAAATCAGTCTAAGATGCGTGATCACAAGCAACTTGTAGCAACTTGGCTGTGTAGGTCGCGCTTTTGCTAGTCGCCAGTGGCGGGCACGCTGCACTAAAAGGCTTATTACACTTGGCTAAAGTCAGTCGTCCGCACCGAGCATGTGCTCGGTGGTCGTCCGAGTCGAAAAGTGACTTAAGAAACAAATTATAAGCTTCTGATTACCCTGTCCTGAGTAAGTTGCTGAGTCAATTACCTGTTGACGCGTCACGAAAGCGGGAGTATCGCGTAAGTACGAGAATGGCTCATTAAGGCTTATTTTTATACTGCTCTGAAATATAGAGTAGGTACCTAAAAATCTTTTTTTATTACACATGTTTCAAATGAACGCTTGAGGTCGGGCGAAAACAGCATTTCCTTGCCGGGAAAATGGTTTTCCCTGCTATCAAATTACAAAAAAAAACCATTATATTTTACATTTTTATTCAGCCATGTCAAAATTTTCCTTTAATTTAATTTGAAATTTTAATGAAAATTACTGTAAAAAATTTATCAACAATTTTGAAACATGAATTTATTTTTAAAATTTATTTTATTTATAAATTATTATTTAAAAACACATAGAGAAGAGCTAAATATTTACCAACTTCAATTTACAATTATAAAACAACACTGGCTTTCTATAGATGTATTTCGGACAGCATACACAATTTATTGGTTATTAAAATAACAACAAACCTCATACAATATCTCTCCGGCATTGCAAAGACTCAAGCCTAACAGCATTGCTATCGCCGCAACGAAGATTACCATTTTTACCACTCCAACCAAACTTAAGGATTCGGAAAGCTGAAAAACACAATCTAAGTGTGATATTTATGAAACACTGTTTATATCAAAAAACAAAATTTTAAGTGTAAGAAACATTATATTTCTGACCATATAGAGCCGTTAGCGGCTCTGTGGGAAAATGTGTAAGACAAATTTCTATATGACCTGCATATTTAGACCTGTTATTAACCGCGTAATGCTCATTGTCCTGAAATTGATGGTAACAAAACCGAGAATTGCCCTGTGTGACCAGACTTTAAATCCGTCACTGTATTTAAACAGAAAATTCGTTGCATTACTTACAGCTATTTGCAGCAATATTGCCACTGCGGTCCCCGAGCACAGAAACAGCTGGAGCGCCGTCATGGTCCCGAATGCCTCGTCAAGATCAAGAATTAGCCTATAAGTCAAACACATAGATTATTATAGCTGTGTCCGCGAACTATGTTTCGCCTTAAAAGTTAAAATAAAAACTGTAAATCTACTTTCCCGTAGGAACTTATTCCCTGTCGTAATCCGTCTACCTACAAAATTTGATCCAAGTCCATTCAGTAATTTTTGCGTGAAAGAGTAACAAACATCCATACATACTCACAAACTTTCGTGTTTGTAATTATTAAGGATAACAAGGAGCCTATATTAGACTATATTAGACAAGACTAAATGTAAACTCAAAATTAATAGTACGTTGTTACCCTAGGGGTGAAAAAAACTTATTCAGTTCCGAGACGAGGTTTGGCGCACGAGCGTAGTGAGGGCGCCAATAGCTTGAGGAATTGTTTATCCCTGCTTTTCATCAGAAAATTCACAAGGAAAGTAAAAATAAAAACATAAATTAGCTAAAGACAAAATGAGTGAATTATGTTTTACATAAATCAACAACTTCTGCTTTAGCCTTTTCTCTTATGAAATCAGGCGTTAAATCCATAACTAAATCAGATGAACTCACTGTGTTAATACAAATCTCTGCTATACGGAAGTATAGACAAAACACTAACTCGAAAAAACAAATGAAGATTGGATTCCCGCTCTCCCGCCTATTTTGTTTCTTTTTCTGTGGCCGGCCAGCTGTTCAGCTGCTATTTTTCATTTTCATAATTGAATGAATGGTAAATACTCGTATTATAAAGTAAATTATAAAAAAGTCATTTAAAAAATATTATCCTTAATTTTATTTTTAAATGTCGCCACACACTAGGATTTTCTCCTGTGTCGTGGGTGCAGTTACAAACATAGAAAATCACATGCACATATCCTTAACTTTATGTTATATCAATTTTACATCGCGCTGAAATTGAGTGGCTGTATAGAAAGTTGGAACATGGTTCAATAGAAATGGAGGAGAAGGACCAGATCACGTTGTGCTACCGGTGCGGAGAGGCAAGGCACAGGGCTTCGAAGTGTTCGTCGAAGCCCAAATGCCCTCTATGCACGGCGTCCGGGAAACCGGCGGACCACCGTCTTGGGGGTCAGACTTGTTCTGCCCCCAAGACGCCCATAAACAGAAGGAGGAGGAGGGCGTCAAAACCACCTCAGAGAACCTCAACGGTGGAGACAGAGATGGAGGTCACTGAGGATATCGTCGGGGCTCCCATTCTCCAGGAGGAGGCGACCGCGGGAGGGTAAGTCCTCCGCGTTACAAATAGACCCCAGCCCCAGAGCACCTAGTGCCAGGACGCTTCGAGGCAAAGAGCGGCGCACACCATTTGCGCCGCTGTAAAGCAATGGAACCACGCGCCTTCAGCATTGCAGGAGTCCGGAAGAGGGCGTCTCACAGGAAAGGGGTCAGCGGGAACAAGGCTTCGCTGTTGTCCCCTTCCCCCCGTCTTGTGAAAGAAGCAGGAACTGCTGGTGGGTTTTAGTGGGTAGGTCTGGGCCGAATTGGTCCGGGTAGTCCCACATACCCTCGTGGTTTGACTTGCCCACGAGGGATGCATAAAAGCATTTTCCCCCTCCCAAAAAAATGGTTCAATAGAAATGTGAAAATAGAACTTTTTGATAATTTGACAGCTGTTAATTGAAAACGATTCTCCTTAGGGCTGAAAATATTTTTCTTTCAATTCAATCCGCTCCTAAGACAATTTCAGACTTACTTTCCGAGTATAAAACTCAAACTCAAACTCAAAAATCTTTATTCAATATAGACCTTTACAGGCACTTATTGACGTCAAACAAAACATAAAAATCTTATTAAACAAGAATCTAATTTACTAATTATTTAATCCTTGTATGTACATACACCCCAACCATAATTACGATGTATGCAAATACATCGTAATTTTTCGTTCAACGGTGTGCCCTACCAACTGCCTTTTAAGGTGTGCAATTCTTTAGTATAAGTTCCCTATACGTTCTCATTTAATAAATCTTTCTCTCTTTGTAATCAACAATAATACCTTAACAGTTCCTTGTGCATTATGACCCCTTCCACAAGACCACTAGTCAACTTTTCGGCGGCAAGTATCCAGTTGCCAGTGTCCTTTATTTTGATGACATCATCCCGTAAAGCATTGAAGTAGTTTCTTAACGTTATAAACTTATATCTGTACATTATCAGATGAGCGACAGTAAATCCATCCATACCCGTCACCATGTTCACAGCAAAGCTGACGAAGATTACAGTGAACAATATTCGTACGAAGTTTGCGAGTGGGTCGTTATTATCAGCACTTGGATAATATGTTATCACCGTAACGTAGTAACTCCCTGAAATAAAACGCAATTAAACTTATTCATAACTAGCTGCCTGCCCCGGCCTCGCACGGGTATACACACCACTTGACAAATAACAATGTAACATAACAAGAGCAAATCACACTTTGGAATGAATGTCAATCTGTCAATATCGCCACTTTTTATATGAAAATTTTTAAATTTATAATTTTCACTTTATTATGCCCATCCATCCTAAAAAATCCATGCCCATCACTTAGATGGTTGGCAGTCCACAACTGTGCGTTTTTCTCACAGTTTCCTGCCTCGTACAGTCAAACTTTGGAATGAATTGTCGCCTTCGGTATTTCCGGACCGATACGACCTTCAAACTTTCAAGAAAAGAGCGTATTCCTACCTTAAAGGCCGGCAACGCACTTGTAACTCCTCTGGGGTTGCGGGTGTCCATGGGCGACGGTAATCACTTACCATCAGGTGATACGTTTGCTCGTTTGCCCCCTATCCCATAAAAAAATATAGTTTTTCAAACATTTTCTTTTATACAAACCTTGTGCCGCCAATAACGAATTCAACAAAATAAGAATTATAACAAGTTTGTGCAGTTGTTTTAAAGTTATGCGCGTACATACATTTCGACGATTCATTTTTAATATAATCATAATACAATGACCATAATTTTCGATTTCATAATTTGAAGTGAAAGACAGCAACGGTGGAGCCTGCTGGCGGATCCAACTCGAGAGAGGGCATCTAATAAGGTTTCTTTCTAGGGTTTAGAATAGGGTCTAGAAATTTCTTAGAGCGATTAGTTTTTAAAATGCCATTTCTACAAATGGAGATGTTTTCCTTTTTTTTCACAAGCGATAGTCCAGCTATAAAAAACAAAGACTTAAACTTAACAAACAAGCGTTTAAAAAATTTAAACACAAAGAAAATTAAAAATTAATTTAATTTTCTTTCATTTTGATCAGCTACAGTGAAAAAATATGTACGACGCTCATCGTACCCATCATCTTAAAAACTTGCTTAGCTATTCTAAATTCCAAAAAGGTATCAGAAGCTTAAGCATTCTGAATATTTTTAATTGCATGTCTATTTGAATAGCAAATAAATAAAAACTTTAAAAAAACTGTTTTTGTCGTAATAATTACTCTAAGCTTCTGTGTTCATGTAAAGGTAATGATTTCGGGTATTCTGTATTTTTTAGGCTCATAGCTACTTATAGAGTATGAAAATGTCAAAATACTCGCTAAAATCACATTTATTTGTAAAAAATTAAATTGACCTTGCGCCCTTATACACGTCCTAGAACTTTTAATAAAAGAATGTTTAATGCGGTGCGCGTAAGCCGACATTTTAAGCAGCTGCATTTTGGGTGCAAGTCCGCAACTCCGCAATCGAAGATACTGGCCTCGCGTACTTTACTAGCTTTACGATTTGGATATTGTTTGTGTTTGTAATACCTTCTGACAATTGGCAATCGTTATTCGGTTGAATATGCCTAGACATCAGTACAATACATTAGAATATGCGAACATGCATTTCACTTATGGCAAGCGTCAAGGCAATAACAACGTTGCTGCTCGACAGTACGCATAAGTAATGTATGCAATGTAAACAATATTTTTGGAAATTCGGCTGCAGCACCAGGCCTAGCCTGGGTCCCCGGGAGATGTGACGGCGCCAAAGTGTCGACGCAAGTTGCGTCCCACACTAAAGGCCGCCCCAATCTCCAGGGAACCAGTGTCATTCCGTCAGGTCTCTTACCATCGTCACGGCTCAGACCATTCGGCTCCAGAACTGCTGCGCAGTTAGCGGTGGTAAGAGCCCGACGGATGATATCATTGCGGCTGGCGTGGCAAGAAAATTTGCCAGCACTTTTCACACAGCTTAGGCCGTGGTGACCAAATTGACTCACGGCGGAGCCACACTGACAGCTATGAGGAGCACAACATGGTGCGCCAAGACGAAGAGACTGCAGTGTCTCTAAAAGTAGCAGTATCCATCAAGTTGCCAGTGTTAGGCGATGGGAGGGCATGTAGCCACAAACCAATGATTCCCATTCTGCAAAGGCTAAAAGACGGGCGCGGTCTGCGGAGCTTGAGCGCGGACTAGATAACTCTAATGCCCCCCCCCCCCAAGCTCGATCGTCTAAATGTATATTTAAAATGAAAGCCAAAGTGATTTTTACGATGTTGTCTAAGTTTTGGAGCAACTGAGTGTACTTTGAGCGTGTGTTGAAAGTGTACGTAAATTTAGGGACAAATAGACAATATTAGTAGATAGTAAAAGTTAAAAAAATTGATATTGGATAGACGATCGGAAGTTTGCAAAAAATTGTTAATTTTGCTATCTATGAAAGATGAGAACTCTTCGTCTACGACAGGGGAGCCCAAGAGGCATAGTGTGGATTTATCAATAATTTTGATACCGGGAGCCAATTCTTTGAATTTACTAAGGCCCAAATGTTTTGAGGGACAGTCATCAAACAAAAACAGATTTAGTAGTATAGATACACCATTTTAACACCAAGTAAATTATTGATAAAACGAATAAGCAAGGTAAAGCAAGGGCGCTAGCGCTACCTGCGGATAGACAGCGAACTAAAAGCTCTATTTCTCCATACAAGTCGCTGCCCGGAAGGTTGTAGTGTGCGTGCAAAATTCATGCATCTACACGGCACACAAAGATGAAAAAAGACAGTGTCGTTAGAGCTCACCAGCGCTGCCGAACTAAACGGTAACTATTTTGAAGTATTATGCAGCGAATTTAAAAATAAGTAATGTTTGTACAATTTGCTCCGTAATGTTTACTAACTGTATTTCCTTGTATATTGGTTTCAAAGCCTCCATTATGTATCTATCAGTTTTGTTTGTAGACACAAATAGCAAGCAGCAAGTCTTTTAAAATTGTAGTATTATACATAGTAGATTATGCACCAAGGGATTAAAGCAGTGTCTAACGTAAGCAACAAGACATTCCAATTCTGAAATACATAATGGCGTTGGCGGTATAGTTTTAGCTGTGAAAACAATAGTACAACGAAATACTGTTGGTGCACATTATGGAACAAATTGTAGAAACATTCTTTATTTTTAAATATGCCGCGTAATTTTTCCAAATGAAATTATTTAGTTCGCTGTTTATCCGCCGGCAGCGTTAGTATTCTTGCTTTACTCTGCTTTTTATTCGTTTTTTATCGATAGTTAATGGTGGCCATCAAAACATGGTGCTTTTAGCATAAAATATTTTATTAATAAAAATAAAGTAAATTGTAATTGCTTATTTTAGCTCGTAGTATTATGTAGGTAAATATTTTATAATTTTGGTAAAGAAATTATGTATTTAAATTTTATAAAAACATTATTTACACAGGTAGTATGTCTATTTGTCTCTAGTGGTTGCACGCTACTGCTGTATGGGCGTAGAACCTTTGCCTTCCTAAGCTAGCATCTATGCTAAATTTTCAAATTTAGCATAGATGTTTTAATTTCCAAATTTAAAACACTTTAATCCCTTGGGAGTTTCATACAAAATTATATCCCTGGGGATATAATGTCTTGCTTTACGTTGAAGTTAAGGGGGTTATAATTGAACATTGTCGGGCAGGTGGTATGAAAATTCATTTACGTTAGGTACTTAGTGCTTAGTGACATGTGTTTTGTCAGTCTTTTTAGAAGTTTATTCAGTGTATTCATTACCAAACTTAATAAATGTAAGTAAATGTCTACTTCAATATTAGGGTCAGTAGGCTCGGCTATTTGTGATATTTATGAAGTTGAGAAATAATAGTACATTGTTCGCGGGAAGAAAGTGACCGATTACTAACGAGGGAACAGTTAAGGGCCACAATACTCCTAAGCTAGGAATCGGACTTTCTCCCGCCGTGCCGCATAGTGCTTTATACTACACCTGTGAAAAACATATAAAAAGTGTTTGATTGAAATTGATTATAGAATTATATTAGTATGAAAATATTATTACATTTGTATGGGTATCATCTCAATATCACTTCCACTACTAGAATTCCACATTTTAACTTTTATTACGTAATAAACTCACGTCGTAATAAAAAATTACGATAAATAAATTCACAGATGAAAAATTTGGGCTTCTTTTCTTTTTTTATGATAACACAGAGATCTGAGATCATACAGCCGCCTTGCAGCGCGGCAAAACTCAGCGCAGGTCGTGGTGAGTGGAGGAGCGCTTTTCCCGGCCTCCACCCCGAGGAGGCTCTAACAGGTTAGAAATGGAATTTAGTGTAACTTTTCCTCCCGCTAAAACACGATAGAAAATTGATTTACATATAACTTTTCCTCCCGCTTACTAACTTTTGAGGGAATAATGACTGCTGTTCCGATCAGGTGTAGTATAACATTTATTTATTTGATAACATTTTATCATCAAGAATCCAATATTCTTCCTGCGTGCTACTTAGGTTCATTGACGGGGTCCAATAGTTGATCGTATCGTATCGTAAATCGATGATGTTTTTTTTTAAGCTCATACTTGCTATATTATTATTATACTTAAAGTTTTTTATGTTTCGAACATTTTTATAGGACATAATCATTTTTAAAAAATTGTATTGATATTTGAGGTTGCATAATTTTAATGTCGCGCGCGAAATCTATAGATACAAAATACATTATGACAAAACAAATTACTATGTTTTGTCGCGATTTCGTGCATCGAATTTACGTATTACACCCAATGTAGGGATGTTAAGTTTTGACTTGAATTTTTGTCTACCATGTTTAAAATCTCTGTGCACGCCACTGATTATACTTTTACATTAACACAGAAGCTTAGAGTAATTATTATGACAAAAACAGTTGTTTGAAGTTTTTATACTATTTGCTATTCAAGTACTCATGAAATTAAAAATATTCAAAATGCCTTGGCTTATAATATCTTTTTTGGAATCTAGAATAGCTAAGCAAATTTTTAAGATAATGGGCACAATGAGTGTCTTACATTTTTTTAACACTGTAACTAACATGAAAGAAAAAATAAATTTCATTTTCAATTTTCTTTGTTTTAATTTTTAAGTCACTACGCAACACTACGCTAGTTTGTTAAATTTAAGTCTCTATTTTTGATAGCTCTATATTTGTGAAATGAAAGAAAACTATTTTTTTTTAAAGTTCGGATCTAATTTGATGATTGCCTGGAAGCAAAAGATTGTTGTAATAACTGTTTAATATAACAATTATAATATAAGCTGTTTTTAAATATACGTTGTGTCATATTATTATGTCTATAAAATAAGGTGTTGTCTATGTAATTGGAAATCATACTGAATAAATGTTGATACAAAAAGAACTTCTTCAGACACCATACCCTTGCCCTTCAGGTTGCATACAAGTGAAATTAACTGTAAGTTGTTTTAATAATAAAAATAGACATCCGCACATTTACCCTTTCTTCTATTTTATTTCAGAAAATCAGTGACCCATTGCTTCGTTGTGTCGTAAAATAAAAATAATATGTATTTGAAAAGTCATAAATACCTTGTGGAATGCAAATAATCATAAGTATCGAATGTTAGTTTCACTTTTGTTTGATTGTCTTTTCTTTCTCAACGCCTTTTGGTGTGACTATGGATCTGCCATGTGTATGCCATTGCATATGAACGTTTGGACTAAAGACACACGCGCAGCAAGAACATCCTCTTAGCCAAGAGACGCCCACTGTTGGACATAGGCCTTCCCCAAGGATCTTCAAACCGATCGATCCCGCTCTTCCCGCTTCCAGCGGCATTCCGCGACCTGCACCAGATCATCGGCGTCGGTCCAGCTTGTGAGGCAGCTAACACTCCCAGTAGGCAGCCGCCTCTTGAGGACCTTTCTCCACTGTCAGACCTGTGAGCTATGTGCTCTGCCCACTGCCACTTAAGGTTCGCAATTACGAGTATTTGGGCTATGTCGGTAACTTTAGATCTCATCATTTCTAATTCGATTAGATAGTGAAACCCCGAGCATAACCCTCTCCATTCCTGTTTGAGTGACTTGTGAACCCCACTGTAAGCGGCCATGTCTCAGTTCCGTACGTTATCATTGGCAACACGCATAAATTGAAAACTTTTGTCTTGAGACGCTGCGGTATGCTGCGTAGCTTCCCGAAAGCTGCCCAGCCGAATTACGATTTGTCGGTTTACCTTTTTCTGGAAAATGGACTCGTCAACAAATTCCAGTGTAGAGCCTCCAACCATAACAGAAGTGAATACCACATGGAAATTCTACATAAGTCTTTTCCTTTCCATGTTCATTTTAAGACCCACTTGTTGCGATACCCTTCAGAGTTCTTCGAGCATTATGCTTAAGTCTTCCACGGTCTTAGCCACGACTACAATATCAACAGCAAAGTGAAGGTGAGTCATGTACTCGCCGTTTATGTTGATTTCCGAGTCCTCTCTAGTCCAAAAGCTTAATAAATACTCCTCTTACGCAGCTGTGAACATGTTTAGACGACATAATGTCGCCCTGTCTCGCACCTTGCTGAAATCGTATTAGTTTCTAGTTTTACTTCCAAAAACGGACTGACATAATGGCGTTATTGTACAGAGACTGCAACACTTGGATGCACTGGTAGTCTATTTGGTAACTTTAGAGTGACCTAAGTATAGCCCAAATCTCGACAGAATCAAAGGCTTTCTCATAATCCACAAATACTAAATATGGTGGCAGGTTTTACTCCTGAGTCTTCTGTATAACATACCGCAAAGTATTCATGTGGTCTTCAGTACTTCAGCTTTTTCGGAATTCGGCTTGTTCGAGAAGCTGAAAGACGTTAAACCTGCGCGTGGGACGATTCGTGATGACTCTCCAGAACATCTTGTATACGTGACTCAAGAGTATGATGAGTTTGGCGTTCTTCAACTGGGAACCGTCGCAGCTTTTACAACAAATTTAAGACACTTAAATTATTATCTATTACTATTTTATTGCATTCGGATATTGAGCACCGCTAACGGTATAGGTACATTTCGCTCCTATGTTTACTCTACACGCTATTTATATAACAATTGTAAAGAACTAACTATCAGGCAACATTTTCAGCACTGAATTTATACTAACATACTCGTAAGATGTAAATATATTGTTTGTTCACATTATACCGGGTGTAACGGAATACCGAAATAATATTTAAGAAGACACTATCCTATTTTTTTTAGTATATGGACTAAATCTAAAACCTGGACGTTTATATTTCAGTTTATCATCATCATCATCATCACAGCTCATATACGTCCCCACCGAGGGGCTTGAGCCTACCCTAAGTTTGGGTGTTTAGGCTTTAGTCAACCACGCTTGCCCACTGTGGATTGGTCGACTTCACATATGCCTTTGAATTTTTTCGCAGATGTATTGTAGGTTGCCACACGATGTTTTCCTTCACTGTAGGAGAGTCGAACAAATTTACATATGAAATCCGATTAGAAGGCCAGTGCAGTAACTATCAGACAACATTTTCAGCACTGAATTTATACTAACATACTCGTAAGATGTAAATATATTATTTGTTCACATTATACCGGGTGTAACGGAATACCGAAATAATATTTAAGGTTGTTGATTAACATGAAAAATGTTTTATGACTATTCTTTGTATTTTTATTATATGCCTACTTGCCTACTTTCGATTTAATACGCTTAATAGTTCAGCGTATTACATCGAAAGTAGGCATATAATAAAAATACAAAGAATAGTCATAAAACACTTTTTTTTTATTAAATCAACAACCTTAAATATTATTTCGGTATTTCGTTACATCCGGTATATGAACTAAAACAGTTTAAACGAACTAACTAACTAAGAGACTTCTTCAAGAAGATCTTCAAAATATGTTTTATAAGGAAAACACAGAAAAAAGATTGGCAGTTGCGTTTTGTTTGATTGCTAGTATGTGTCGTGTAATTTATATGTAGCTCTTTTTTATATATGAGTAATTTAACATTTGATTTTCCGCATTTTAATTCTTTACCCGCTCACGGTTATATTTGTGTCTAGATTATAAATCTTTTTTAAACTGTGATGTTAATGTTATCCTCACAAGTTACTGAAATAAAGATTTATTTATTTTACCTTCAATCACCCTCCGAAATCCTTCAACAAGAAACAAAAACAATGTCACAAACACGAAAGTAGCGTATGTAATAACAATCATTTTTATAGATTTCACTTTCAGTTCCATCACGGCTGGTTCTTCGTGTTGCTCACATATTTTCACCATTTTCTCATTCAATATTTTAAATTTATTTTTATGGAGCAGCATCAGGTACAGTTTGATCACCACTATCGCATGACTTACTGATAACGCCATAGCATCGGACTTTTGTTCTTCAGGGAAGTCACCACAAAAGGCTGCCAGTAATTCCAATATGGCCATTACTCCATACGCACCGAACACCAAACGACTATATATCCAGTAAAGAATGTTGCTGTCATCACCGACGGAATTAGGTCCTTCCTCATACCAGAAATTTCCAAATCCTCCTATAAACATCTTCTTGCAAAACGCCTTAAGTATGTCGTAATTCTTCATTTTGTTTATTTAGTTGTTAATGGGATGAATTAAGAGTCTGAAAAAAGTTCAATAAAGTAATATTTTTTATGTAAATCTTTTAGTTATTAATAACGAGATATTTGTTTAAAATATTATGCTAAACAAAGAGCAGTGTACTACCAAATATATTGACTCCAAATTTACATCAAGTCACGCAATACAGTTCGTGTTGCTTCTGCAATGAGGAATAGCCAGAAACGAAACCAAATGTGCATACTGTAGTCGTTTCAAGTAAGTAGTTATTTCAATTGAAAACTTTAGAAATTAGCGGCCAATTTGCAAAAGTTTTGCGGCCGAATATTTTCTTCAGCGTATTACAGTACCTCGCTGTTTTGTTTTGGACACTATCCTATTTTTTTTTAGTAAATGGATTAAATCTAAAACCTGGACGATTATATTTCAGTTTATCATCATCATCATCACAACTCATATACGTCCCCACCGAGGGGCTTGACCCTACCCTAAGTTTGGGTGTTTTAGCCTTAGTCAACCACGCTTGCTCACTGTGGATTGGTCGACTTCACATATGCCTTTGAATTTTTTCGCAGATGTATTGTAGGTTGCCACACGATGTTTTCCTTCACTGTAGGAGAGTCGAACAAATTTACATATGAAATCCGATTAGAAGGCCAGTGCCGAATACGCAGCGTTACCGACACTCTTATTATCATTTATTCTATTATTTTAATTCTTTCTACAAAGTGAAGATCTTGTAGTTTTCGCCAATGATGATAAGCATAATTTTATTTCTCATTTAGTTTAACTCCCGCTTATCTTACTTTTTTTTCGTTTATAACTAATAACTAAGATGGATTATGGTCCTAATCACCACACAGAAAAATAATTCAAGCACAGAAAGTCTGAAGAAGAAAGAAAATAAACCGCTGTTTAATAGAAAGGTTTGGGTTAGGTACTGCACACGAGGCTAGTTTTTAATTAATACAAATATGACTCGATAGATAGTCTTCTGAATCGTTCACATTTTTATCTACTACTACATTCAAGTCGGCCAAGAAAGTGGTGTACCAGATTTAAAAAAACTTCGCATATAAGCATAAAAAATATTTTACAAAAAATAAACACCGACTTCAAAAACACTGAAAAGGTAAAGGTTTTATTGTAACGAGTGATGTCTATAAATTAAAAGCAAGTATGGCTTCTTTGACTACAATAGGAGAGTCCTAAGGCGGCGCCCCAAAAAGTTGGTTTGCTATAGGCGACAGCCCGGATAGCTTTCTGCTTTCTCTAAGATACAGTCGTAGATAGCGACTCTTACAACGCGATCGAAATGCATAGAGTTATATGATATGGCCGCGGCGTTGTCGCCAGGCACCCCGTCGGTGGCCATTAGGTCGGATAGTCGATTTTGCAATATTATGCTTAGTCTGATGGTTTGATGGCATCAAAAGTTTATCCTCAAAACAAGACAGTTCCACGACAGACTTTTGAGATAGTGTCAGGTATAACCCCTGTTGTATGACCCAGTCTAATGACAGCTTATTGCCTGTATTGTTCAATATTGGGATGCTAGGTACCCGAAGCATCGCGTAGATCCTGGGTCCATCAGACAAAAAAATATTTTGTAATATCTTAAAAACAATCTCATAACTGAATTATTTGAACCTGTAGAATTGTAGAGTATGTAGAGTTCATAATAAAACACCATTATAATCTCAACTTTATTTGATCAGTAATTGTAAATAGTACATTACGATATAAGTGCGCTATGCTGGTCATAACTCACAAGGCAGAATTTCAGCCCGAGCCGAAGGGGAGGGCGTAATAAAGCCGAGTGTGTATAACCAATACGCACGTAATATCGTACGACGTTTTTCAACACACTTTTGAGACAAAATACTTAACAAAGTGCATTTTTGGATTAAATAACCCAAATCATTGTTAATTTGACAAAAATAAATAATGGTATGAAAATAATCATTTGAAAAATCAATGTATTTCGTTGATGTCTTTTATATTACTTACCTCTTATGAGCTTTAAAAAATTAAAGCACATTACTGCCGCGGCCGGCAACTGCAGTACCGCCGGACTCTGTGATGCGTAACTCGGCTATAGCACACGCGTGTTTTATGAGCTGCTTTAGTATCTAAATCCGTTGAAATTAGATCCTCAAATATATTCAATCACTTATTAAAATTCCTTAAGCATTTTATCTAGGGGACCCTAAATCGCAAACTAAGCTCTATACAGTTTCAAAACTGTGTATGGTGATTATGTCCCTATTACGTAATTAGGTCTAATAGCGGTTAATGACGTGAGCTGTGAAACTTTACGGTTGGTATAGCTAAATGTTTTATTAGCGGTGCGGAAAAACATACTAGTCCAGCAAATAGTGCTTTTATCAAGTTAAATTACTTTCGCCTCCACTAGGGAAAGTTTGGTATTAACTAACGGTAGCTCTTTGGGATTGGATTAATTATTATTTGTATTGTACAGGGTTATTTTGGAGTTAGTGTAAAAAATTTTCGTATACGCAGATTATTACGTATTTTAATAATTCAAATGTTTCTTAGGAAACATTAAAATAGCTTCACTGAAGATATCCCAGAATATGAGTTGTTGTAACCCCGTCGCTTAAGGATATTCACTTTTATGGACCGTTTCACCACACTTTTGCTTTTTTACGAGGGGAATGCTTTGACGCACCATCTAAGCCCTCGGATAGGGGTGAGAGTGTGTTTTCCGACTAAGACATTGTAGCCTCCTTTTCACCGACCAACCCATCGGCACCTTTTCGTACTAGCGAGGGGTCCACTTCACTAGCGAGGGGTCCATTTCACGAGCACTCTCGTGGCGCTGCTTCGTCTCCATAACTACTACAAAAAAGTGGGAACCAGCATCCCAGCCGCCCGCTCCGTTAGCATAGCTCTTACCACAGCGGGCAACGAGAGGTCAACACCAATTCCACTCGTTCAAGCATCGAAGGCCTCGAGGACCCAAGAACTGAAGAGCCTTTTCACGCCAAATCTCCACTTCTCAGTCGGTCTCTCGCCTCTCGCGCGAACCTCGACTCTTTCGCCATGTACCGCCGCTCGTTAGAATATGTATTATCGTATTATCGGCGTAACACACTATCTCTAGCCCTCACGACACTTTCGCCGCGCAGACATCTTGCGTGAAAGAACTGTACATGGACGGTACGATTAAGTAGGTACGCGCAAGTCACATTCTACAAAAGATTTTATTCGAAGATTCTATCGGAGAAATATTTCTTCAATTATTTTAACACGTCGGAGTTCACCAAGCACCAAGCTATTGAGTGTTAATTTTTTATTTCTGATTTTATATAAAACAAAAATTTTGTGTTATTTTTTTAAACTTTGCTTATATTAGTTTAGTTTTATATAATACTGTATTTTAATATTAAGAATAAAAAATTTACATGTAATTAATATATACACGGTGTTTCATAATAATCAATAAATAATCAATGCGTTATCTAAAACTAATTATTAAAATGTGTTTACACGTAATGTCATTCAACCCAAAATTTTCATGGCATGGAAGGCTCAGTGTGAAGGTGGGTCAGACGAGGAAATTTTTGGGTTAAATGACATTACGGCTAAACACAATTTAATAATTAGTTTTCGATAAAGAATTGATTATTTATTGGTTATTATGAAACACCGTGTATAATAAAAGTTTTAGTATTTTGTTCAACTGGCCACTTTAATTTTAAAAAAAAATATTTGATTCAGAATTCGAAATTCAATTTTATTTTAAATTTAGGCTCATGTATTTCGGTTTTAAATTTAGTGATTCGCTTGTTTTTGCACTATTTGATTTTTCTTAAACATCTTTCTGTTCACAAAATAGAAAACTTAAACTAGCCTGTTATTCATGAACATGAGTTCTACTTCGGCACCAGCGCTGCAGAAACAGCTCGGAGGTTGAATGATGTGTATGGTGAAGCCACTGTATAGAGACCATTTACACCGAACGAGCGAATGCCCATTTTATCCCCACTCTATATTTTTTTAGTGCAAACAGACATATAGCATTCTTTCGTTGTTCTGTCTGCTTTAATAAAGATTTTAATGCTCGCTCGCTTGATTTAACGGCACTAGAAGCGTGTGGCTGACCCCAGCTAGGCCACAAAAAAAACTGTGAAAAATATATTGTTTGAGTATGCCGCTATAATGTCTAGAGTTTGTCAGAGTTTGTCGGCAAGTTTCAGAGTTTGTCGTTTGCGCCTCTACAATTTTTATATTGGGGCGTCGATAAACTCCGAATCTTTGAATAAAGTATCGACAAACTACCACTTATCCATATCAGTAAACAGACTTTCGCTATGTCTTTTCGTTTTCGAGATCCGTGTGGCCCAGCTGGGGCAACGTTGCCCCAGCTGGGCCACACATATCTCTGAAACGCGCAAACGACAAACTCTGAAACTTGCCGACAAACTCTAGACATTATAGCGGCATACTCAAACAATCTATTTTTCACAGTTTTTTTTTGTGGCCCAGCTGGGTTCAGCCACACACTAGAAGCTAGAGCGTGCAAACAGTTGCTTAAAGCGTTCTTGTGTGTTCGGACGTGCTCGCTCCCCGTAGCGGTCTCTTCAAATCGTTCGTTAGCTATTTGAATACATACTTATTGATTGTCTCAAGAAAAATGTATATTAATGATAGAAGCCCTCCAAATGTTAGAATTGACATTTGGAATTTGGAAATTATTCTTCTTTGTTTTACCTACATTATCCAGTATCCTTCGTTGCATTAAATTTGTCCCCCATCAACGTCTCTTTTCTATTCGAGTATTTGAGATAAAGTAATAAATGCAGCACTTGGAATTATTTTATTTATTTATTTATCAGACAAATGAGTCCATTTGGTTAGTTAAACAAAACAAAACAACACTTAGCCTAGGGTTAGTATATACATATAGGTAAAACAGGAAAAATAGAATTAAATATTTAAATCATCACTGTGCAAATCCGTGCGAAATTGCGCAGCAATGATTTATATACAGGCAGTCAAGCCTATTAGCGATCATGTTCAAGATGCTGTTAGGACTACCACGCACCCTACTCACCAGGGACGCGCATCTTTTGCGCATTGTTGTGTAGAAGCAGTCTACGCGATTCCCTGCAAACATCCCTGAAGCACTACAGTGCCGCGGCAGACCCAACAGCACCCTGAACGCATTATTATATTGAACCCGGAGGGCGCCGTAAGATTTCTGAGTGTAGTCCGCCCATAGGGTGGAGGTATAAAAAGATGTGCAGTATGACCTAAAGAGTGTAATTTTCACCTCCCTTGAACAACGGGCAAACCTACGGGCTATCATATTGGCTCTAACCGCCAGCGCCCTCCGTTCTCTTTCAATGTCGTCATTGTCCTTGAGGTCAGATGTCAAAAGATGTCCCAAGTACTTAACTTTATTTACCTCTTTTAAGGTAGAACCATAAAGCTTAACTGCTGGATATGAAATAGCACGCTTACCTCTGGCCGCAAAAACCATGACTTCACTTTTAACGACATTATACTTAAGACCATGTCGCTCAGCGTAAGCTTCACAAATAGCAACCAGCTTTCTTAAGCCGCACACAGATGCACTCAGTAGCACCATGTCATCAGCGTAACTTATGTTATTAACATTAATCCCATCTATATGACAGCCAGTATGTGTGCCACCGAGAACAGAGATCAACTCATCAATATAGAGATTAAAAAGAATAGGCGAGGATAATCCACCCTGCCTCACTCCGCATTCCAATTTATACAATTTTGACATGCTTCCCGCCCATCGTACGCTATTGACCTGATTTCCATACCAGTATTTACAAATGTTGATAAGTTCTTGTGGTATTTTACTCTCTTCAAGTTTTTTCCAGAGGATATCATAAGAAACCAGGTCAAATGCTTTTGACAGGTCGAGGAAACATGCGTGAACAGACGTGTTACGCTCAACATAATACTTAACAACATGCTTAACACCCAGCACTGCACTTTCAGTTGACATACCGGACTTAAAACCAAATTGATTGTCGTGAGGTTTTATATATTGTGTTAGATGCGACCTAAGCATGCCGTCAAATACCTTCGAGATAACCGTGGCGAGCGATATGGGTCTATAATTATTTTTGTCTGAAAGATCAGCAGACTTATTTTTAGCAATAGGAATGACTACAGTCTTTATCATATTCTCAGGTAAATAGGAGTGACTCAAGCAAAAGCTAAAGAGCATAGCTAATAGTCTGTTTAAGTGGGGTCCCGCGTGCTGAAGATGCTCAATGCTGAGACTGTCATGGCCAGGAGATTTACCTCTAGTCATTGATTTTATTAACAAGTGAACTTCCTTCGCGCTACACTCGATGTCTAGCTCTTTGTCAGTCTCAATATCCAGCAAAGAACACGAGGGGCCCAATGGAGATTTTACAATAAAATGATCCCTAAACAAATCGGCTATCTGTTTGGTATCACTAACGCCACCGACACACACGGGAACAGCTGGCCTCGTATTTAGTTTTTTAGTAGCCCTCCAAAATGCGCGGAAATCATTTTTTGAATTATAAGAGGCCAAATTGTTCATCTTTATCTGTTCTTGGTGGTCTTGACACCATTTCAAACGTTTTTTGAAATCTTTTCTCGACTCCCACATCTCAACAAAAGATCTACCAGAACTAGGTTTACCATATGAGCACCAAACACGAAATTTTTGTTTTGCTAACCCGTGTGCATCCCTGACATGCGTGTTCCACCCCGCTATAGGTTTTCTTCTTTTATTATAATAACTTTTAAGATTTGCGCTAGTAATAGCTGCTTGTCTTAAAATTTGAACAATATCGTTATATAATTTGTCAATAACTGCTCTATGTTGCAAAATGTTTCAAGATTGGCCTGCACATCTTTGAAATTCTACTGGGAAATCTACGTGCTTTAGGTGATCATGACATTCCCTCTGATATGACTTAAGTAGGTCCCCATTTCTGTCCCCCCATAATACATTATCGGGCGCATATTTAATTTTAATTTCGGGTTTACGGCAACAAACTAATTCTAGCTTACATTCGACCACCAAGGGAAAATGATCCGACCATAACACATCATATTGAATATATACATTCTGTATAGTAGGACATGCTGCTTTTGACACTAAACAATGGTCAAGCCACCGTTTTGACCCGTTGGCCTCAGACAAGAAAGTAAAACTACCAGACATTCTCCCCAACATATCAACATCTACACAGGACCACTCATTGTCTTCACAAAACAAGTTCAACTCATCATAAAATTTTTCCGAAGGATGAGCATTAAAATCGCCGAGTACATAAACGCACTGAATGTTAGAAGATTCTATGACAGCGCTTACCGACCCAAGTATGTCCGTGAACTCCACCAAGTTTGTAGCCAAGTCAGTCGGCATGTAAACACTAATGACAAGAATTTCACGATCACATAACTTTACCTTTATTGCACATAACCGTGGGTTATGACACGGAACTACTACAACATTAGGAAAAGCACTATATCGCCACAGAAGCGCAACGCCGCCGTGTGGACGGCCACGCAGAATTCCTGCTGTCGTGTCCACCGCCGACGTACCCGTGCACCCGAAATCATTATCGATGCTGTTCAAGTATGACAGGTCATTGGGCAACAACCAAGTCTCCTGCAGAGCTATCAAATCAGTATGCTTGCACAACTCCCGGATCCCATCTATCGACCTTTTTACATTCTTACAATTATAGCTAGCTAGTTTATATAATTTGCTGTCCATTACTTTGCTTTAAAATGCCGTCATTAGAACTAGTCCTAGCTCTTTTCTTAAAATGTATAAAACGTCTGAAAATTATTCCTTTCGGCCAAAGTGTTTCCTCCAAAAACATTTACAATTTAGATTGCGACACAAAGAATTTGTATGCGTCATATTCACTATGTCTTTTTATAGCAATCTTTTCCAAAACTATATTTTCCTTTGTTTTGTCATTAATATATGCGCAAATGTCCGCTTCCGTCGTACTTCTGTCAACGTTCGTGATGAACATTGGTATTTTCCTATCAGCCGCCTTAAACTTCTGCTCTGGGTCAACCTTACCGTTTCCCATATTTCCACTTAAATGAGTGAGTTTAAGTGGTTTTCTTCTCTGCACCACAATCCATTCACTTTCGGAGTTTCTTCTTTCACTTTCGTCTTTATCGTTATCTTTAGAATTTGCAAAAGTGCGCTTTCTTTCAACGCAATCACGGATCATCTGATTGGCGCCGAACAGTACGTTATCAGCTGTAGGCAATGAGTCACCGCAATCGCCGCTTGTCCGACCGCTGCCTCTCGCTACGGGGCCGGGGGGCCGGCTCGTTCCGCGCCCCGCGCCTCCGCTGTCACTACCGTTACTTTTAATTCCTGTGACTGCGGGTACCGGCAATAGAGTAACAGTATTACCCTCCATGTTATCTGTGTGCATACTTTGAAATCTTAATGCATTTTCAGCTGGTGATGATTCAACATTTCTCTTATCATTACTAGCAATAAAAGTATTACTAATATGCGATATTCCCATGGGGCCGCTATCTTGGTAACCACCTCCCCTGTTCATATTGACATTGCTGAAGGGATAAGAACACTTAGTAGTCTCCAGTTTGCTCTTCAAATTTTCCAGTTGATCCAAAGTCGCATAGGATGACTTAATGAGCTTAATTTCAGACTGAACGATTACAAGATCTTTCAATAGTTTCGATACATCGAGGTGATCAAATGTGATTGGAGGCAATTTATCTAAGTCGCGAGCCACGAAAACTGACATAACATCTACGTCAACGACTTTAAATAGGCTTATTATATCATTTAAATCCCTGTTTTCTCTGCCCTGTCCTTTACGCACCTTCTTACGGTACTCAGACGATAACGATTCAAATAATAACGTCTTTGCCACTTTTATTTGCTCACTGCTAAACGATGATACACATATTTTTACTAAACTGTCTTCACTTACAATAGAAATTTTATTTTGGATATAAGCTAAAAGTTCTTTTATCACAATGTTACAGTTTACGCACTTTACTGTCGACATTTTCAAAAATCAAAACCACGAGCGCATCGGAGTACGCGCACCACGGATCGATGCGTCCGCGCGACTGTCATTGTCATTATAATATTGCTGTCAGAATTAGACATAACGAAGCACTATCAACCACAGAATTGATGGGAATGAGCAATGAACATTTGTTTGTTTGATCTAAACATCTGTTGTGAAGGAATACTTGGTTCTCATTCTTGTTCGATGATATTTTGGTGTAAACGCTAAAAACGAACCTTCGTTTACACTACAAAAATCAGAACAGAATGAATGCTTTTATTCTAGCTCTAGCTCTTTGTTTGTTTGGTTTTAACGCACCTTAAGAAAGCACGGTACGTTTCAGGAGCCAACGTTATCGTTCTAGAAATTTTGACTACATAACAAAACCCGTGGACGGCCACAGACCCTAGACAATAATAAACAATAAAAGGTGATCACAAATCACGTCAGAGCTAGCGGTAGACTAGAGAGACTAGATGTGATTGATAAAACAATTTTAATTCACTTGAAAAATTAGAAAAGTATGTTGAAGCAGCGGGTTCGATCCCCGCCCAAGACGTAATTTTTTCTTTATTTTTCAATTTATTTTGCATTTTAAAGAAAATGCAAAATCCCAAAAGCAAAGTTTTTTTTAAAAAGAAATTACCAATCAGAGATCTTAATTTTCTTTTCAACTGATCAAAGATCAGATTTTCAGCAGACATCTTGAAGATTCACATGCAATTAACTTCTATATTTATGATGTGAGGTAAACGTCACATGCCGTTGTAAATGGCCTAAATAGGCGGCTATACTCACTATACAATATTACCTATATACCATACCATACGTATACTCTTATATTAAGCTGGTTTAGGTCAACGCTTTGAGTGTACCTTCAATTTTACATTTTATCCTACGATAGCTTACGAGACGCTGTATTATTATTTTTTCTTGTTTACCTACACAATTTCGATTTTCCTTTTGTATGTACCATTTATGAAAGAGTACCTATCATTAATTATAAAAATTTTGAGCAAACGATAAACACAGAACATTTCGGACTTTTACTACTAACTAGCTTTCCGCTCGCAACTACACCCGCGTTATCTTGGTTTTTCTCGTGGGAATTTCATATTGTCCCGTAACAAAATATTCTATAGCCTATGTTACTCAGTGATACTGTAGCATTCTTTAAGTGAAAGAATTTTTTATATCGGTCCAGCAGTTTCGGAGCCTATTCAATACAAACATACAAAAATACAAATCTTTCCTCTTTATAATATTAGTATAAATAAATTGGTAAATCTTAGGATTTACCGATATTCCAACTTTTCAATAACATAATGCATGTTTTTTTATGAAACATTCGTACATAGCCCTGTATAGCTACTTCGCTTTATGTACATTTACTATAGCTGCCGCCGTTGTTTCATTTTAATTAAGCCCTTTGAGAATTAAATAATTAAGGAAAATCCTATTCAGGTTTGACTTCTCGAATACGCTTTAAAGTATAACGAAATTCAAGCTCCGTGATTAGCATAATATTAATTCTCGTTACTCCCATTATCCCGAGACATACGGAGCGCACAATCAATCATGTCGCTTAATTGGGTACTTGACGAGAAAAGCCTTTAATCTCCTTTACATCGCTTAGAATTTGACTGTTAAACCAAACTGCCCATAGCATTGGTATCATTTTTGAGGACAATAAAAACATTATTTGAATACTTCAGTACTTGTGTAGAAAATAAGCTTAATGCCAAAGGGTATTTTCTGCCAGTCAGCGTGGTGGTGTTTCTTTTTCTTAGACAATAACCCCCTACGGACAGGCATTACTTCTCACCATATGACGCTCTGCTTCTAGTGCCTAGTGTGAAGTGCCTACGCACTAAACTAGCCCCGGCATCCATTATGTCCGTGGTGGGCTGATCGGGGATACCACGCCTGAACTGACCCACCGAGTTAATAAAACTTATTATTTAAAAACGCCAAAGGGAATCTGCAGTTCATTCTCACCCATCTGGGGATTACCAGGCCAACCTACGCCTCACTTACCCCATAACGCACTGGTATCCTGTTTTTAACATATTGCCTGTTGTCGTTTAAGTTTTTTTTACCACATACTTGGCAAACAAGCAGGCTGCCCACCTACAGTCGTTTATAGTATGCCTACAACCCCCACAAGGGCGCCAGTATACTCCACCAACTTGTGACATAAGATGTTAAGTCACTGTACCCAGTAATTTCACTGTCCGTTAACACACTGCCTTTAGACAGGAACACACCAATGCGAGCACCACTGCATGGCGGCAGAAATAGGTAAGAAAGAGATACTCATGCAGACGACTCTGGCACAGACTTTCCCTCTAGTAAAAGGGGAATTTCTTGTAGGGGTTGTAGGTTTGCATGTTTGGTCAACTAATGATTAGCGGATATAGTCGCCTATAGTACTGTGGTTCCTGCAAGACTTGCGAATCACAACCCCTACAAAGCCCCCAATATACGTTCTCTACTTATGAACGTGTGACATAAGATAACAAGTCACAGTTCCAAATAATTTAACTGCCTGTCTTACTTTTCAAACCGGAACACAGCAATGTAAACACTTCAGCTTGGCGCCAGAAAATATATGGTCGTTTCTTTGTGGTCCCAATTCTTTCTCCCACAATATTAAATTGCATATTCTCTTTCAAAATTCAAAAAGATTTGGAAGTACCTTTGTATAATATTTTTTTTTTTTTTTTTATTGCTAATTTAACATTCCACAGACTCGTGGTCCGTGCTCTTTTCATGGAATCTTCTCATTGTGATCTATTTTATTATAATTATTATATTAAGACTTACGACTACTTTTTACTCCTAATCTAAGGTGAGTTGCGCAACTCAATCAATTTAAAAATTTAAATATATATCTTAATAATATCTATTTATACTTATATATACTTAATTATACTCAAATATATATCTTAATAATATTATACTATATTTTAATAATTTATGTATGGACTATTTCATAAGATTTGGACAGTTAGTATACTCGTATTTGGCATAATATATGTTACGTCTGTTTTTTTTTTTTTTAGTTACACCAAGGTCGCTCCGCTTGATAGGGCCCTGAGCACCATTTTTTTATTGTATTCCATGACCACTTCATCTGTTGCTATGCTGGGAAGGGCAATGAGACGTCTAATTGCGTCGTCCTCCTTCAACTCCCGGTAGAAGTAGGTGCAGGATACCGTGTGTCTGGTAATGGCAACCACCGCGTGAGGGACACTATCATGGACAGGGTTCTTCCTTTCTGCTCCTCTGAGCACAACCACGTGATCGTACGTTAGTCCCTGTGCTTCGTGAATCGTCAGCAGTCTAGATTGTTCTCCGGTGCCGAACCCTTCCCTCCCATACGCTTCTTTCTCGTCTTGAGTAAAGGTAAGGAAGAGAGTATTTGGGTTGCCCCTTCGTAACACCGCCTCCGATGCCATTCTGCATGTCATGGACCTCAGCACTTGCCGTGATGTGTAAATACCCTTGTAGATGTTTTGGAGGGCATACACCACATCCATCGGACTTCGGTGTGTGCAGAGGAGTTTTTCTGTTACCGACGTGATGGCGGCGGGGCTTCCGTAACGCATCTCGAACAGGTTGTCTCTGTCTATGAAGGGGATCTGATTTGTATCGGTCATTAGTACCAATTCTCTTGCCCCGGTCAGCCTTGTTGCCATGATGATAGCTCCAAAATGGACTAGGAGAGCTTCGTCCACCAAAAGGCGTTTTGATGCTTCCACACCATTGATGAGAACTGAGGCAATGGTTCTTATTTTCCCCTTCACGACCGCCCCGAATCGAGTCGTCACTTTGTCCAACAGTTCTTTTGCCGTTTCGAGTGTGCTAGTGATGATCATATCTTCCTTCATTTGGAAGTTGTTGAGGAGCCACGTGGTCTTCCCGCAACCCGGCACACCGTCAACCCATTTGATTGCCAGTTTACCCCATGGTTCGGAGATCCAAGTTCCACTCACGGATTCCGCCGTTTTTAGAATTCGGTCCTCCAGCATGAAGCGGGTGCACTTGGCAATTACCACTATTGGGTCCTCGATCGGTGTGCAGAATGTGATTGCTCCCCTTTCGTCAGTTGCTTCATGATCCACCAGCACCATGCCTGACGTGCCACTGTACGCCGCCATCTGCTTTTTATCTATAGGGCGAGTTCCCGCCACCACAGTCCCGGTGTCGTTGTTATAGACCACCGCCCTCGCCCCGTCCAGGAGTTCCTGTAGTGACATGCGGGCGTTTATCTGAAATGCCTCAAGTATCTTGCTGCAGGTGGTGTGTTTTACCTGCAGCGTCGCCCGCAGTGTCCCCAGGTACTCTAGATAGGCGTTGACTAGGTCATCTCCGTCCCGGTCAGTGACTATTCTGGATGGCGGTCTCACCCTTCCCATGTCTGCCAGTGTGGTTTTGGGTGAGGAGACCGTTTTATGTTTGGGGACCGAGTCCGGTATTGTATAATATTTGTAACATACTACGTGTATACCTTACCTCAATATATTTATGTAATACTAGCTGTGCCCGCGAACTTCGTTTCGCCATATATTTTTTTTCCCGTTTTTGCTACATTTTTCATTGATGTTATAAGTCTAAAGCCTTCCTCGATAAATGGACCATCCAACACAAAAGGATTTTTCAATTTGAATCAGTAGTTCCTGAGATTAGCGCGTTCAACCAAACAAACAAACAAACTCTTCAGCTTTATAATATTACTCGTATAATTAATGGTTAAACAAACTTACCTTTGTGATGTTTGACCATAATTATACGAGACGTTGCATCCGAAGAGATTTATATATTAACCAGGTAGTCCACTTTCCAATGTACCGGGCACCAAGCACAATTTTAGAGCGAAGACATAAAAATAAAAAGATAGGTAGGTAGTTTTAGTATTATTCACCCGCTCGAGCGATGTTACGCCGTTTGACTCATTCCTTTAGAGCAAAATTTCTCAAAAACATTGGGTATTTATTTGCAACACAGCAAATAATGGGTAGGGAGGGAGTATAAATCTCTTCGGATGCAACGTCTCGTATAATTATGGTCAAACATCACAAAGGTAAGTTTGTTTAACCATTAATTACACAACGACGTTGCATCCTCGAGATTTATATATTAACCAGGTAGGATGTTTAGAGTATTTTGAGAAATTTTTGATTAGAAGAGAGAAAAAAAAAGAAAGTTTGTCGTTAATTCGGTATATGTTGACTTTTTTTTATAATTTATAACAAAATCTAAATCAGTGAATAAGAGTTTTATTACGCATGATAGACTCTTGATAGAATCATGATAAGAATTTCCAGAAAATCACCTAAATAATTTATAATAGTAAACTAGACTTCTAAGATAAGATAATATGGGTTTCAAAAGCTTGGTGAAAATGTATGAAGCTGAAGCAAATGCAAAGGGAAGACATTGAAATTCTTAAGTTATTTGCTCAAATTTAAATCTAAGATAATGTTTCGACGATTGATGCGTAGTGGCTAAAAAATAGACATCTAAATTGATAGTTCATAACAAGAGTTTCATAGGTGGTGTAACTGGTTGGGGTATTATGGGTGTGATTCCTTTACCAATACCTTGACCTTAGAAAAATCAATCCCTAGTTATAATCGAAGTATATCATTTCTTCTGCTTTTCATTTTATTCAAGAAAAATTACGAAATAGTTTCGTTGGAATATATCAAGTGCACGCGACCTTCGAGGTTTTGTTTCCAGTTCGAGATCAAGGCTCAGGACACGCAATACATATTTAGCTATAAATAATAAGGATTCTCCGAATGATTCATCAATTTGTTATAATAATTTAAGTACTTACGCTAATTACCAAGGTACCTTAGGTATATCTTAATTACTTGAATTTTCTTTTTGATTTAGAACAGATTTTATTAAGTTTTTTGGTAGGTAGGATTTTTTTTTTTCAAACACATTATATTCCCAAAATCCGTCTTTTACATCCCCTATTTCATAAAAAAAACCTGATAGTAAGCGGCATCTTGGTGGATTAATGAACAATATTTACAGATTTCATGTTATAAATATTCTAGATTTTCACCATAGAAAGTTTCAGATCACTCCTTGGCAAATAACTCACAAAGGCTATTTTCTTTAAATTAATGGTAGTAGTTGTACACAAAATAGGTGCTCTCTCCTCCATATGTTATTTTTATAATCCAACAAATAACAAAATATAACAATTTATTAAAAATTATGTTTGTAAAACCCAGTGTGAGAGCCCCGGCCCCGGATCATAGACATGTTACATATATTTAACCCAACACTGTACTATGAATCTCCAGGACAGTTCCCTTAAGGCTTGGCTGTCTGGTTTTTCAGTGGAGGAACTAAGAAACAACTAGTATAACAAGGAAGAATTCTGTGGAATTACATATCTAAAACATATAAAATCTAAGGAATTGGAGTACAGTATCATTGACCCGTGATCGCAAGAACTTAAAGTCGAAGGTACGATCCACTAACCACCGTTACGGGGAATGCTAATCTTAAAAAAAGAAACAAAACATTTTCATTTGGTGTATTCCATTACCCAGATTTGTACCCAATTTTTAGCTATATTAGTTTGATACCGAGATTGATAAAAAATCCCGAACCATTCTGCCCTTTGATGGTATAGATTTCTGTATCTATTATAATAATAGGTACCTGATTCTCTTTAATTTAACTTACAACTCTAAGGATATGATTGTATCTGGCTATTATTATGATGGCTGGCTTATGATTGTATTGTTCTCTTATGCTTATGCATAAGGAAACTGTATGTAAACATATATCTAAAGCTTATTATTTCAATAAGTCAAGGATTAAATTTGTTTTCTTTCCCAAATTTTGACAATTAGCAAGAAAAGAGCATTACAGGTGGGAAATATTATGCTAGTTAGTTTATATATAAATTGATCTAATTCATCATTGCATCATCTTACTGCTCTCATTTAGTATAACTTCTTAATTTCATAACGTAATGTCACAATATTTGACTGTGAAAAACGTGAACTTATAGGTAAACATCTTTGAGATTCGGTTTCTTAAAAAGAAATTTGTAATCCGTTTTACCCGTTACAACTCATAAGAGAACTGGTTCGATTGTATTTTTTTTTCAGGTGTGAAAAAAATTTTCATTTAAATACCAAAATAATAATAATAATAATTGTCAGGAGGTTCCTCACCCTGCAGCCCTAACCACCGGTAGTTTGGGCATTATCTCGCTGCCGATGGACCCGCTAGATGTAGGTTTTTTTATAATATTTATATTTTTTATATTTATATTGTAAAAAAATGTATATTTAAGAAAGAAGGTAAATAAAGATCATAATAATAATAATAATTATTATTATTTTCTATTATGTTTTGATCGGCGCCTTTGGTCGAGACTTCGTTGTCTGATATCGATCTACTACAGGTGCTTTTCTCGCAGACTAATGGTACGAGTGACTCCTCGCCTAACCACGTCTCTGCGTGCGTGGCATTTGACGCGGTGAAGCTTTGCAGTTTCCCTGCTGGCTGACTGAAGGCCTATTAGAAGAAGAAGTACTCGCCGCTGGAACTTTCTTGATTTGGAGTCGATATTTCTGCCAACTTCGATGCTTTAATTTTATTAGTGAGATTCCCGCCAAAGAGAAATGAATCACTTCGTACACGTGCAATATCTTTTTAAACTTATAATCTAATGAATACATTATTAATTTCCTTCGATTAAGCGTGTTTTTATAATGAAGTTCCAATATAAGCTGATTTCTTTGAGTAACACAGCAGTGATTTCAGGATTCGATTTGGGTCTTTTAACTAATTGAAAGTTTTCAGGTATGAAGATGTTGCCCTCTAACTCTTTCTTTTAATCCTTATTTAAGCCTCCGCACTATATATGACCCCAACAGTAACATTACTAATATTCTGCGAGGCGAGTCATATTCTGCGAGGCTATCCTCAGCCTGTGTACATATGACCAAAAAACATGACTACAATCGCATCGTAGTACCATTCTCTATACTGTGGTAGTACGGTACGCGACTATGATCGCATCATAGTACAAAGGCACACTGTTCTATTAAAAAATAAAGAAATAATAACATTCCGTTGAATAAATAAGCTAGGTCATGCTCACACCATGACAGGAAGTGCTGTGGTCGAGACCGTAATCGCGTCACGGTACTAATAAATATGACCAAAAAACATGACTACAATCGCGTCGTAGTACTGTGCGTGACTATAATCGCGTCATAGTTCCAAGGCACACTGTTCTATAAAATATAAAGAAATAATAACATTATTTCAAAAAATAAGCTAGGTCATGATCGCATCATGACAGGAAGTGCTGTGATCGAGACCGTAATCGCGTCACGGTACTAATAAATATGACCAACAATCATGACTACAATCGCATTGTAGTACTGTGTGTATCTATAATCGCATCATAGATCCAAGGCACACAGTTCTATAAAATATAAAGAGATAATAACATTCTGTTGAAAAAATAAGCTAGTTCATTATCGCATCATGACATGAAGTGTTGTGATCGAGACCGTGATCGCGTCACGGTACCAATAAATCTGACCAAAAAACATGACTACAATCGCATCGTAGTACTGTGCGTGACTATAATCGCATCATAGTTCCAAGGCACACTGTTCTATAAATATAAAGAAATAATAACACTTAAACACTTGTACAAGGCGTGTTTCAAAGTGCCGATTCACGGTTCTTTAGTAATTATGATTTATTGCTTGAATAGACGTTTATTTGGTACAAAAAATACAACACACAATGTAACAAAAAAATATAAATATATATTCAGATAGATTTTAGGCCAAATAGGCCCCGCATGCAGAGGCACAGAGTGCTTTGATGCTGGTATTCTGTGGATACCATTTTATTTAACACTGTATACAGAATATTTTCTAATTAAACAGTAACGTTAGGCAATGCGCAAATAGCAAGGCTCTTTTGTTGCTCAATAAATTTCAAAATGAAATTAATTAGTGAGCTAAATATAATCTACTGATTCGAACAAACACGAAATAAAGTTTTGCTTTAAACGAACGAAATGCAAAGATGAGAACGTGTCGAAAAAATAGTACAATATAATAAACAATAAACACTTATAATTTAAACTTACATAGGTACTTCCAGCACCATCAAAATGCTCGCAGCGGCGGCGGCGGTGACGCAAACGTTTCTCTAGTTTACGAATCTTTTCCTTAATATATTGCTTAGAATACTTACGTTTTCATTTACACATATTGATATCTATAACAACTACACAACACACTAAAAATAAAGTTATAAAATAATAAAACTTTGATCTTTAATATTCCGATGCTGTGATGCCCGCACAAAGAAAGCGAATGAGTCAAACGGCGTAACATCGCTCGAGCGGGTGAATAATACTAAAACTACCTACCTATCTTTTTATTTTTATGTCTTCGCTCTAAAATTGTGCTTGGTGCCCGGTACATTGGAAAGTGGACTACCTGGTTAATATATAAATCTCGAGGATGCAACGTCGTTGTGTAATATACTAGCTGTGCCAGCGAACTACGTTTCGCCGTATATTTTTTACCCGTTTTTGCAAAATTTGTCATTGATGCTCAACTCCTATTAGTCGTAGCGTGATATTATATAGCCTAAAGCCTTCCTCCATAAATGGACTATGCAACACAAAAATATTTTTGAATTTGAATCAGTAGTTCCTGAGATTAGCGCGTTCAAGCAAACAAACAAACAAACAAGCAAACTCTTCAGCTTTATAATATTAGTATAGATTATAATATAAAATAGTAAAGATATGTATAACCTCAATAGTTTGAACTGTATTCTCAATAATAACTCAAAAGGATAGGAAAGTAGATGACTAAAATTATGGCTCTACGTATATAAAAATATGACGAAGTCTAACAGTTTACAGACACGAGCACGTGGGACGATATCCAAAACAAGTTGAATCAACGAAATAAGCGCAGCATCAGTAAAGTACTCTTCGAAGTGTATTCGCCACTGGTGCTCGAATTGCGAGCCCGTTCCATCGGTTATTTATCGCCAACCACTTTACTGCGCCACTGCGGATTTCGGAAATGGACACCCTGCACTAGTTACTGCCCATTTGGCCTTGTATTTAACAACAACAATCGCAATATTCAATCACAACTCCATTAGATAGCGGAATGTTTGGATAGTGTGAACAGGCGCCAGGTATTGAACTGTTATTTGCGTAATGGTTGTAGATCAGCATCTATTATGGCGGCAGTGGCAGAAAATACTCGAAGAGAAACGGTTCAAAAATATTCCACAAATATTATTCCATCTTCATCAGAAAGATACCGAAAACTTCTTAGATTTTTAAGTTTGCATTTTTCGTTGTATTTTGATTAAATCATGCACATTCGATATTTAAGGTGGTAAGTGTTTTAGATTTTTTATATCAACTTTTATTTCCTTTTATTTATATTTCTGCTTCCATAAAACGTCTAGTTGATTACTTGTTGACTCTATTTTTAAGTGATAGGGTGTAAATTGGCTCATTTAATTTATCCTACCGATATTCTTAACTGTATTGTAGCTTCAGTGTCAGCAAACATATTTTCAACTGCAATAGACGATGTGGTGATGTAGTTTGTCTCAGTGGAAGGTGGTTCATGTTGTGCCAGCTTTATTTACGGCTTCCTTCACTTAGTACAGGAAACACTGGTATAGTACCTGAATGGTTTATAGACATTGAATGCGTACAATATTGCCTAAGCTAACAGAGAATCGCTTGGGGAGTAATTTTGTCTCCAGTGTCAGATGTATAGTATGTATATTTAAAACTTCGAGTAAGATAGATCCACTTATTTGACAATAAATGTTAAAATGATTAAAGGAGGATCATCAACCATTTAGAGGATTCTATTTATACATATTACTAGCTTTCCGCTCGCGACTTCGTCCGCGTTATTTTTGTTTTCCCGTGGGATTTTTAACCCGTAGGAAAATTACCCTATGTCATTCCCCTGGTCTCGAACTATCCCTATACCAACTTTCATCAAAATCGGTTCAGTAGTTTCGAAGCCTATTCAATGCAAATGTCGCTGTCAATATTTTTGTTTTTTGTTTTAGAATTTAACGGCCACGGTAGCACAATTTTGGCCAGGCATTAATTTGTCACGTCTTTCAGTTTGTAATATTCACCACAGACGATTGATTCCCTGCGGTCCGAATTGAGCTATTCAGTACTGTTGGTACCGATGGCGTGCTAACAACACGAATTATTGTGAGATTAATGTATTTTTTTTTTATTGTTTTCATTCTTGATTTTTAGTATGTAGTTAATTTTAAAAATACTAGCTATATAATTTATGAATTTCCATTGATTGTAAAGCGAATCTCTTCTGCACTGCCGGCGTTTAGTTGATATACTTAGTATATTTAAAGAATAAGACAGGGAAGTTAAATTATTGAATTATTACTTTCTTTTTTAATTTTTACAAGCAAATAGTGACTGTAGCGGCGATTCCTCTGATGACGATTACAACTTTCACTCGGCATCATCTTCCTCAGACTGTAGTTTTCACAGTGTGTCGGAACCGCTAGATGCTCTTCTAGTGTCGAACCTATCTCCTTTTACCAAATCCTTCAACGTGGTACATATCAACGCCCAAAGTATACCTGCACATTATTCCGACTTGTTGACAACCTTTTCGAACAACTCAAACATTCACGCTATCCTGGTATCGGAAACGTTCTTAAAGCCATGCCTTCCATCCACATCCTACTCCCTTCCTGGCTTTTATCTTATCCGCAATGACAGGACTGGCAAGGGGGGTGGTGGAGTGGCCATTTATCTCAGAAGTCATTTTTCTTTTAATATAGTTGATAAATCTCCATCACCTTACTCCGAGACTTCTGAGCACTTATTTATTGAGGTTCTAATGGGACATATGAAGGTTCTTGTAGGTGTATTTTATAGCCCTAACCTGCATATAAATTACTTCGCCAAGTTTGAGTCGCTGCTTGAGGCACTGGTGCCTTTAGCAGATCACACTATAGTAATGGGTGATTTTAATACCTGTTTACTGAAGCAGAATGCTAGGTCGGCACGGTTGCTTTCACTAGTAGATTCTATCGGCCTGCATGTACTCCCGTTGGACGCAACACATCACTTTCCTGGTTGCCAGCCTTCCCTCCTAGATCTTGTCATTGTTTCCTCCACTGATCACGTTGGTACGCATGGCGAACTTTCTGCCGAAGCATTTTCGTACCACAATCTCGTTTTCCTCTCTTACAAAATACGTTTCCCGAAACCTAAGCCCCGAGTTGTAATGCAGCGCAATTTTAATAGAATTGACGTCGAGTCGTTTCTTTCTGACCTAGGCAATATCGACTGGGATTTTTTGTACGAGGCTGACGATATTGATCAGAAGCTGCAAACGTTTAATTCAGCTCTTATTAGTGTTTTTGATGTACATGCACCATTGCGACCTGTCAGACTCAAACACCTACCCGCTCCTTGGCTAACCGACGACATAAAAGCCGTAATGCTCAGGCGCAACGCTGCTAAAGTGAAGTACAGAAGGGATCCGAATGAAACTAATCGCTATCGGTACAGGGAGCTGCGTAATCGATGTAACAGAATGTGTCGCGATGCACAGCGGCGACACATACACGTATCCGCCTCTAACGGAGATCCCGCTAAGACATGGTCCTTTCTCAATTCTCTCGGTATTGGCAAGAACAAAGCAAATATTCCTCCAGGAATAGATCCCGACTCGTTAAATACACATTTCGCAACACCGTCCCCCATCCATCCCAGCACCAAACTTACAACCCTCCAATCCCTTTCCCAAAATATCAATCCCCAATATCCTGCATTTGCCTTTAGCGCTATTACTTATAAAGACGTTGAAGAGGGGATAAAGAGTATAAAATCTAACGCCGAGGGCACTGACGGAATAAGTCGCAGAATGATTCTTCTGGGTTCCAAAATTTTTATCCCAATCCTCTGTCATATCTTCAACTTTTCAACTGAAACTGGAAGCTACCCGCAGTGTTGGAGGCAAGCGGCAATCATACCCATCCCTAAGATTACTAATCCGTCCCAGCCTACTCATTTTAGACCTATTTCAATCCTTCCCTTTGTTTCTAAAGTCCTTGAGCGGCTGATCCACCGCCAAATCAGTGTTTTTTTGAACCGACATCAGCTTCTCAGTCCTTACCAATCTGGTTTCCGCCCTGGACATAGCACAGTGACCGCCCTGACAAAGGTGTCTGACGATATCCGGTTTGGTATGTCAAATCAGCAAGTTACAGCCTTAGTATTACTAGATTTTAGCAACGCGTTTACTACTGTTGATTTTGACATATTATTGGCTATGTTAAAACGTCTTTTGGTTACTGATACAGTGGTGCAGTGGTTTCGAAGCTATCTGGTGGGTCGGTACCAAAGTATCCGTATGGATGGCAAACTGTCACGTTTTTGCGGAGTTCCTGCTGGTGTGCCACAGGGTGGCGTCCTATCTCCTCTCCTTTTCTCAATCTTTATTAACTTCCTTACTCCTTTCCTTTCTTGCCAATATCACCTTTATGCGGATGATCTCCAAATATTTTCTCAAGCCCCTGTTAGAGACATTGTTGATCTGCTTGCGCAACTTAATAGGAATCTGATAATTGTTCACGAGTGGAGTCAAAACTATGGCCTCTTAGTTAACCCCAAAAAGTCGCAAGCAATTGTTATTGGTGGTTCTAGGCAAATAGCTGCACTCAATAACTTGCAAATACCAGCAATCGTATGCAATGGCATTCCTTTGCCGTACGAAAGGGTAGTCAGGAACTTGGGGGTCCTATTCGACTGCACTCTTTCATGGGCTCCTCATATTGCAGAGGTCAGTAGAAAACTGTTTGCAGCGCTAGGATCTCTAAGAAGGTGGAAAAACTTGCTCCCAGTAAAGACTAAGATCGAACTTGCGCAGGCTCTCCTATTCCCAATCTTGGACTATGCAGACGTTTGCCTTACTGATCTTAACGAAGATTTACTTACAAAGCTCCAACGGCTGCAAAACGTCTGCATTCGATTCGTATATGGCTTGCGTAAGTTTGATCATGTGTCTGAATTCAGAGAACAATTAAAATGGCTTCCTATTCGGTTGCGGCGGCAAGAACATATCCTTTCCTTCCTATATAACATCCTGTATGATCCACGTACCCCTCCTTATATGAAAGAGCGTTTCCATTTTCTTGGGACTGATCATGAACGAGTTTTGCGGTCCAAGTCGGATAATATCCTAGAAAGTAGTTACACAGATTCGGGCTATTTTAAAAAATCCTTCACAGTGAAATCTGCACAATTGTGGGATGGTTTGCCTCGAGATATCAGACAGTCAAAGACGCTTGCCATTTTTAAAAACAGGGTCCATAACCATCTCATGGCACAGTCACATTTATAGCTTGTTTTATTTACTTACTTGTATTGTATTCTATAACATTTTATATATATATATATATTTTGTAAGGTATAATATTAGAAATTTTTTTTCATGTATTTATTATATAAATATGTATGTATTTGATTGTTAATTGTTCAATTATTCTGGTTTTTTTTATGACGGCACACTGCCTTATATAAATAATTATCCGTAGACAAAGGTTGTCTGGAAGAGATCGCTACCAGCGATAAGACCGCCTTTGCCCACATTAATTTTAAGAGTTTTGTGAGTGTTTCTGTTTTCTTTGTGTGCAATAAAGTATTAATCTATCTATCTATCTACAAACAAACAAACAATCAAATCTTTCCTCTTTATAATATTAATATAGATTGCTGTCATGTTTTAGGTACATGAAACCTGCAAGGGCACAGCAACATAAGTTATATTAAAATTTACAATACAAAATTTCAAAAAAATGAATGTAAGCAACTTTAATAAATTCGCCCTATAGATAAAAAGCAGATGGCGGCGTACAGTGGCACGTCAGGCATGGTGCTGGTGGATCATGAAGCAACCGAGCATTCACATTTTGCGCACCGATCGAGGACCCAATAGTGGTAATTGCCAAGTGCACCCGCTTCATGCTAAAAACGGCGGAATCCGTGAGTGGAACTTGGATCTTCGAACCATGGGGTAAACTGGCAATCAGATGGGTTGACAGTGTGCCGGGGTGCGGGAAGACCACGTGGCTCCTCAACAACTTCCAAATGAAGGAAGATATGATCATCACTAGCACACTCGAGACGGCAAAAGAATTGTCGGACAAAGTGACGACTCGATTCGGGGCGGTCGTGAGGGGGAAAATAAGAACCATTGCCTCAGTCCTCATCAATGGTGTGGAAGCATCAAAACGCCTTTTGGTGGACGAAGCTCTCCTAGTCCATTTTGGAGCTATCATCATGGCAGCAAGGCTGACCGGGGCAAGAGAATTGGTACTAATGACCGATACAAATCAAATCCCCTTTATAGACAGAGACAACATGTTCGAGATGCGTTACGGAAGCCCCGCCGCCATCACGTCGGTAACAGAAAAGCTCCTCTGCACACACCGAAGTCCGATGGATGTGGTGTATGCCCTCCAAAACATCTACTAGGGTATTTACACATCACGGCAAGTGCTGAGGTCCATGACATGCAGAATGGCATCGGAGGCGGTGTTACGAAGGGGCAACCCAAATACTCTCTTCCTTACCTTTACTCAAGACGAGAAAGAAGCGTATGGGAGGGAAGGGTTCGGCACCGGAGAACAAACCAGACTGCTGACGATCCACGAAGCACAGGGACTAACGTACGATGACGTGGTTGTGCTCAGAGGAGCAGAAAGGAAGAACCCTGTTCCCAATAGTGTCCCTCACGCGGTGGTTGCCATTACCAGACACACGGTTTCCTGCACCTACTTCTACCGGTAGTTGAAGGAGGACGACGCAATTAGACGTCTCATTGCCCTTCCCAGCATAGCAACAGATGAAGTGTCTCAGTCTCACTATTCGAGGTGGGGCTCGCTAACATCCGCGGGCTCCATTCTAACCTCTTGGCTGTCCACCACCATCTCGAGACAGCCCGTCCAGCAATGCTGTTTTTGACAGAGACGCAAATTATCTGCCCGGCCGATACAAGCTACCTTAATTACCCCGGCTACGCTCTTGAGGAGTCCTTCAAGGCAAAGGCAGGTGTTTGCTTGTTCGTCCGGGCGGACGTTTGTTGTCGTCGCCTGCGCTGTTTGGAGGAACCTTCCTTTTCCCTCCTTGTGGTACACGTCGATTTTGGCACTCATTGCAGTGTCTACGTGTGCGTCTATCGTTCCCACCGTGGTGACTTGGAGACAACTCGACTTTTTGAACACCTAAGTCGGGTGGCAGATGACGCGCAGGAGCAATTTCCTTCCGCCGAGCTGGTGTTTTTAGGGGACTTCAATGCTCACCACGAGTTGTGGTTAAGTTCCTCTAAAACTGACCATGCGGGTAGGACTGCCCACGCATTCTCTCTCACGCACGACCTGACACAATTGGTTACCCAGCACACCAGGGTACCAGATATTATCGGTCAAGCGCCCTCTTTGTTGGACCTTCTGCTGACAAATCGCCCCGACGGATATCAGGTGGTGATTCGAGCTCCACTAGGATCTTCAGATCACTGCCTGGTATCCGTCTCAGTGCCTCAGGCGTCGCGACCGTCGCCTGTGGTTGCAGCACGCCGTCTGTGGCACTATGCGTCAGCAGATTGGGACGGTATGCGGGATTATTACGCGTCTGTCCCTTGGTGGCAGCGCTGTTTCAGTGGGATGGATCCGAACTCCTGCGCTGCGTCTGTTGCTGACGAGATCAGATTAGGAATGGAATATTATATTCCACATTCCAATCTCGTCAGTAGAGGGAGACGTAACCTCTGGTTCAATCGCGAGTGTGCCTCTGCTGTTGAAAACAAACAGCTAGCTTACCGCGCTTGGATCAGAGGTCGAGCTTCTAGGGATCCCAATACTAACCTACTGAAAACAGCCTATAATAATGCCACCAAGTTGTGTAAGAGGGCTTACATTAGAGCGGACGCTCAGCGCATTGCACAAGTGGGTCAGGAACTGCTAGCGCACCCTACGGGTAGCCGTTCTTTCTGGCGCCTGGCCAAAGCTGTGCAATCAAACTTCTGCCAACCCTCGCTGCCACCGCTGAGACATGCCGATGGCTCACTTGCTCATCAGCCGCAGGAGAAAGCCGACCTCCTGGCAAAACTCTTCGCGGCCCATTCCCGTATCGATGACTGTGGTGCACAACCTCCGACACTGTCCCATTGTGGCAGCACTATGCCCGATATCCGCATCAGACAGCGAGATGTGCGGGCGGAGCTACAGTCGATTGATATTCGAAAAGCAAGTGGACCAGACGGCATTCCTGCGATTGTACTTAAGAAGTGTGCAGCGGAGTTGACTCCGGTCCTGACGCGTCTATACCGTCTGTCGTTCTCTGCTGGTTGTGTGCCGAAATCTTGGAAAGAGGCCAATGTCCAGCCGGTTCCCAAAAAGGGAGATCGTTCTGATCCGGCTAACTATCGCCCTATAGCCGTCACTTCCATTTTGTGTAAAATCATGGAGAGGATCCTTAACACCCAGCTGATCCGTTACCTGGAAGGTCACTCGTTGCTTAATGACCGTCAGTATGGGTTTCGTCCTAAACGGTCAACAGGTGACCTTCTAGCGTTCCTTTTGCACAAATGGGGTGAATCTATCGATAAGCGCGGCGAGTCTGTGGCTATTAGTCTCGACATCGCCAAAGCTTTTGATAGAGTCTGGCACAAGGCTCTCCTTTCCAAGCTTCCGGCATACGGATTGCCCGCTCAGTTCTGTACGTGGATTGCCAGCTTCCTCCACGAGCGTAGAATTCGCGTTGTCGTTGACGGCTGCGCTTCGCGGTTCGTGGCAGTGAATGCTGGTGTTCCACAAGGCTCCGTTCTATCCCCAACATTGTTTCTTCTGCATATCAATGACATGCTTTCCTTGGGAAGTATACATTGCTATGCAGACGACAGTACAGTGCATGGGGGATATCACGGAAGCTCAGGGGCTGCTCGTGGCAATATTGATAGGGAGAGGCAGAATCTTATCATTGAGCTCAACAGGACGCTGGACCTCATCTCCGAATGGGGTTCCAGCAATCTTGTCGAGTTCAATGCTAAGAAAACACAGGTGTGCGCGTTCTCGGCGAAAAGGTCACCTTTCCTCCCCCCTCCTTCTCTTCAGGGCACAACCCTTCACACACAGAGTAACATCACCTTGCTGGGAATGAACATTCGCTGCGATCTGAACCCCAGAGACTACATCGAATCCGTTATAACTGCTGCCTCACGGAAACTCGGTGTCCTAAACAAGGTGCGTAGGTATTTTGCGCCGGACCAACTATGCCTGTTGTATAAAACTCAGGTTAGGTCTTGCGTGGAATATTGCTCGCACCTTTGGGACGGCTCCGCTCAGTACCTCCTCGATGCTCTGGACAGATTGCAGCGTCGCGCTATTCGAATAATTGGCGATGTAGAGGCAACTAACACCCTCGAGCCTCTACAACTTCGTCGTGACATCGCCTCTCTTAGCGCCTTTTACCGAATGTTCCATGGGGAATGCTCTGAGGAGCTCTTTAACCTTATCCCTCCCTCTCCATTCCTTAACAGAAACACGCGTAAGGGCCTTCGGAGTCATCCGTACACTGTGTCCTCCTTTTCACACCGTACCAAGAAATTCCAAGATTCCTTCTTCTGTCGTTCATCCCATACTTGGAATTCTCTACCTGCGCACGTGTTTCCTCCATCCTACAACATGGGTTCCTTCAAAAGAGGTGTGAAAAAGCATCTTTTAGGCCGGCAAGGGGCGGGCAGGTAGGATAGTGGATGTCGTCCCTACTCTATCTGTCAACTCATTTGGGCCTCTTTCACCGCTTAACATCAGGCGGGAGGAGGTCATTTGCCGGGCCTTACATAAAAAAAAAAAAAAAAAAAAAGTGGTCATTGAATACAATAAAAAATTGGTGCTCAGGGCCCTATCAAGCGGAGCGACCTCGGTGTAACTAATAAAAAAAACAGACGTAACATATGCCAAATACGAGTATATTAACTGACCAAATCTTGTTAGCATAAGTTACTAAGGAGTACTGGCATAATAATTATAATGATGCAAAAATTGTGAAATAGTCCATACATAAATTATTAAGATATAGTATAATATTATTAAGATATATATTTGAGTATCATCATCACAGCCCATATACGTCCCCACCGAGGGGCTCGAGCCTACCCTATATTAGGGTGATTAGGCCTTAGTCAACCACGCTGGCCCAGTGCGGATTGGTCGACTTCACATACATCATTGAATTTCTTCGCAGATGTATGCAGGTTGCCTCACGATGTTTTCCTTCACCGTAGGAGCGTCAGACATATGCACATATGAAATTCGAAACGAAAAACACATTGGTACATGGCGGGTCTCGAACCCCGACCCCCCGATTGGAAGGCAAGTGCCGAGTCCACTGCGCCACCGACGCTCGACCGATATTTGAGTATATATAAGTATAATATTATTAAGATATATTTTTAATTTTTAAATTGATTGAGTTGCGCAACTCATCTTATATTAGGAGTAAAAAGTAGTCGTAAGTCTTAATATAATAATTAATAACTTAAAATAGATCAAAACGAGAAAATTACATGAAAAGAGCACGGACCACGAGTCTGTGGAGTGTTAAATTAGTAAAAAAAACATTCATAAATTAAAATTACACAACAACATTTAAAAAAATATATATTGTCATGTCAAATAAGATTACACACTATAAAAAGGCAAAGCTGGAGAGCGACGGACATTACTTATAGCCTATAGCCTATCATTAAAAACTCATTTAAAGAATAATGGGTTTTAAAAGTGACTGTTTTTCAGTGACTAGGAAATTTTTATATTTTGTTTTTCGGCTTTAAATGTTCTAGTACTTTTAAAAAAAATTATTGACATGGAGTAAGGACCGGAACTATTTGATGTGTTTGCAAAATGTTGTTTTTAACACATGCATGACCTATTGACCGACCTACTGTTAAAAACTATCAAGACAAAAAGAACAAATGTTAAATACTCTTTTCATCAAAATTCAATATGAAATAGTACATTGTTACCCTAGGCGTGAAAGTAACTCATTTAGTCCCGAGACGGGGTTAAACGCCCGAGCGTAGCGAGGGACGAGTTATAGTTCTAGGGACTAAATAAGTCTTTAAATCGAGGTAAACACTGTACTTTTCATTATGAATACAAGGAAAGAAAAAACAAATGAAGTTCGTCTCGAAGGACCAAAAATGTACAGGTTGTACACTTAGAATGGTGATAATAGATGAAAAGTCACTTGTAGAGTCAACAAAGATTATGGTTTTATTATATTAGACTATAACAAACACTTTAACTAAGTCTATAAAATATACTAAAATTAACTATGGCAAAATTATGGTGAATATATGGTGAAATGGTGTGAGTGCGTATGCGCGATTGGTATAGTGATCGGATAGACACTAAATGTTATAAATAAAGAAATAAGGATCACGTGTGTTTAGCACGCGATGTGACGAGTCAAATCGCTGACGCGTCTTTTACCTACATAGTTACTAAGTTCAATGTACGGCGACCGTACATGCTCCCCCGCGAAATAAAAAATAAAAAGATGGTAATAGTCAAGAATGATTATTGGTGCAAGAATGAGTGTGGTAAAGTGCATGGTTTACCAGGTGAAGAAACAATTCATATATATTAATAATTATTAATTAGCTCGATTGCCGAAAGTGTGTACGAAAGTCGGGCACTGGTGGCAGGGAACTTTTGACTCGAGAATAATGTCTTTGCACCTTTTCACTAACACTAGGTAATTTAGGACTGATTTCACTAGCACTAGGCCCTTCAGGGTTTACAACACTAACACTAGGCCTATTAAACCTTTGACTACTAGCACTATTACACTGCTCACTAGGAATGACCTCTTTTACACTAACACACTGTACACTAGCACTGTATGTAGCGTCGATGTCACTGCGTGTGGAGGCGCGCGCGCTCCGCGCTCGGCCGGCAGCGCGCGCCCGGCGCCGGCGCGCCACGCTCACGCCAGCCCGCCCCGCGCCCGCCGCCACAATGCCCACCAGCACGTATATTGCTACATAGTGGTGGACGTCATGGTACGAAATGGTGTCTGCTACTCCCTCTTTGGATTTCAAATCTTTGATCTGACCTAGGACCTTAAGATCTTTATCGTTTTGATAAAGATCTTAAGGTCCTAGGTCCTAGGCACTTGACTTAATTTCCATAGTTGAGTTGGGAATGGTAATGTTTATAATATTATTGATAGGAGGTATATCTGGTATGACAAGACCTGACTGAATGTTTATATTGGCTCTCTATTTCTAGGCATAAAAATTATTGTCATAAAATCATATTCCATAATTTCGATTGTAATAATCGTCAAGACGCATAATAATCAGGAAGCAGAATAGTAGTAAGCATAATATTGTGTGGCAGAAAATCATTTGTCATAAGTATTAAAACCCATAAACTCGAAACACAGAACAACTTGACGCATAATTTTTCAAAGCATAATTAATGTTTAGCATATTAATCACAACGAACAATACAATTACGCAGAATTTCTCTAGGCATAAAAGGCGCGCAAGCATGCAGCAATGTAAGGAAACATGCAGTATTGTAACGATCCAACCTAACGTCAAACGGAACCCTAAATAGAAAACCCCTTTACACAGTTCTATTCGTAGTTTTACTAACAATTTACGCCTTTAAAAGAAACGCACAAAATTGCTTTGATTTGTATGAAGTTTGGCCAATGATCGACTAGTGATTTTATTAGGATCTACGTTGCAACCGCTTATGTAACCCAAGATCTTTTCCAAGTCAAGGATAGATATAGAACTCCTATTGCCAAAACTATCCCTATACCTTATTTATTATATCAAACATGATCAAACGCTTATAAACTCGCTACCATAGTAACGAAATAACAATCTGTTCTTTTGAGTGAATTTTACGATCTAAGTAATGAGAAAACAAATGTTTTGATTTTTAAGTATGTTACCGCCGCTGTCTTTACTTTCTGAAGCTAACATTGGGATTTTGATACCTTCAGGAAGGTAGTCCCTTAACCCTCGGGCTCCATAAGATTCCAAATGAACCTTACTTCGCCCTAACAACATACTTTATAAACTACTAAAATTCTCTGCGTTTGAGAATTACATCCTTTCAGAACTTTAGTTTTGTAGAGAAGAAAGGAGCGAAAGAAACTCTACCAGTTCATATTCTCAATACATTTGAGGTTAATCTCTAAGACATTTAATGTCTTAGCAAAATTAGCTTTACGTTGAAAAAATGATGATGAAACTTACATGAGATCTTTATCACAATTTCCATTTTGCACAACACAAAGTAATCACTTCAAATAGCACATATCACTTTAGTTTTAGTGAAGAGTTCAAGATTTCGGCACCGATCCATAGTGTGAATAATTCGTCGATTCGTAGATAAAGAAGATGTGTCGGAAATGTCGTCGAAGGGAACAACTCCAGTGCCTAACCTTCTGAAACTGAAGCAAATATTTTTTAGTAATAGTCGACTAACGTGCCTAACCTTCTGACACGTTGCCGTTGCAGATAATGTTCCCAATATAATATTATTCCTCCACATCTCTTCAGTTTTTTATATGTAAGCACAACCACTTCACAGTGCCAAAATAATTCACTCACGAGACAAATTATGCTTCAAACACTAAGCTCTTATTAGAGCGAACTTCATAGTCGAGCCCAATGGAAAATATGATCCAAAATCCACTCAATATTCTCAGATATTGGAATAAGCCACTAGAATCTCTTCGAGAAACTAGGAATAAATATAATCGTTGCAGGTTTCCTTCGGAGTGACCTGAATAATCGATGCAGGTTTCTTATAGAGGGACCTGAATATAGCGTTGCAGGCTTCCTTTCGGAATGACCTGAATAATCGGTGCAGGTTTCTTATAGAGGGACCTGAATAACGGTGCAGGTTTCTTATAGAGGGACCTGAATATAGCGTAGCAGGCTTCCTTCGGAGTAACCTGAATAATCGGTGCAGGTTTCATATAGAGGGACCTGAATAAATAGCGTAGCAGGCTTCCTTCGGAGTAACCTGATTAGAAACAGTAAAATTAATAGTTAATTTCATTGATGAAGATGATGAAGATAATGATTTCAGTTTAAGGGTCCCTACCTGATGTGTCGTGTCTAACCGAATCTATAAGCTTCTATTTGTGTAGTTCAATAAGAACAAACTAACCGCATTTTAGTTATTTAAACGTGTGGTGTGTTGCGTTGTCTTACGAAGTGCAATGTAAGACACCTAACATTAAAAGAATAAGAAAGCGAGGTGAGAAGGACCTCTGTGTGCCTACTTCCCTATACTCGTGTATGCGCGAGCACGGGCAGGTGGATTGGGACCGCCGTGTGCTCACGAACCCTATATACGTGGTGTAAATATACATATATAAATAGAGGACCGGCTTCTTTAGTCCATGCGTAGCTAAACGGGTGCAATTAAGGCATGGGTCCACTTCGACAGTCCCCCCGCCGCTAAACACTTCCCAAAGAAACCAGGGAACTTGAGTCACTATATCGGTAAAGAGTGACTGCGCTGATATGTTCCAAACAACGCCCTCCCCGAAGGGAGTTAAAACCACAGTCTGTCGTAATCTCCGTCAGGTGACCCGACCGTGGTCCATCGAACCATGTCGATGTTTAGGTCTTCACAATTCAATATTCGAACTCGAAACACTAATATCTTAAAATTCACAAATCTTTGCAAACACAAATTAATTCAAATTAAATATGAAAAATCAAAGAGCGCGACGAAGACCGACCGGCTTGCACGAAATTCCGTAATCTCTCCTCAATAAATGCCTGTGACATTCCTGTCAAAATCAAATCCTTCCCAGTTTAAAATATTATTTTTAATTGTCATATTTCTACAACAATACTTCTTTGATCAAATAATTGACCGGACGAAAACATGGAGATAAAATCAATGGAGACGCTTCGACCATTGAGCTAGATTTGGTTTCGTTACAGTATGCATGCAAGCAAGCATGCAACATGCAAGCAAGCATGCAACATGCAAGCAAGCATGCAACATGCAAGCAAGTATGCACAGTGCAAGTAAGCATGTACCACGCAAGCAAGCATGCACCTTGCAAGCAAGCATGCACATGCATGGTTTCTGTCACGGCTCCGACGCTGCGGGTTTACGCGGGTTTGAATTACACTCTAGGGGTAGGACAAACAAGACTACGTGGAGTCGGTTTTGCAGCGATTCGTTTCTGTCACTAGTAGCATGAATGAATTACTTTTTCAAATAAAAAATCAATATATACTATGAAAAAAATATATGAAATGTTATTATAAAAAGTTTAGTAAAACAGAGAGTATACATTGTATCTAATGAACGTGATGATATCCCTTAAAATAAAATCATTTCTAATTATAAGAAATGCCCCAAAATATTAGGGATATCATTAACTATGACACTTAAAATTATGGCAAAACATTTTAGGACTACCAATATTATGTCAAAAGAAATTAGGGATTTCATTAATTATGATTCATGAAATTATGCCTTTGGATAATTGTGCCTTATACAAATTATGCAAAGAAAAAATTATGTGACGTTAATGTTAGGCTTTTCGATTATTATGCTTAGTGATTTATGCCAAGCGCCTTTATGAGAAACAACATTATGCCAAATGAAAGGTCCCCGTTTATATTATTAAAGAATTGGCGGTGCGATGTAATGGTGAAAGAGTCGCCCTTGATAATGCAGCCGTTGCTAAGTGTGATAACGCCGAAATTGGTGAGATGTTCCGCAGTGATCAGCTGTTCACATATTATCCTTACAGGACATTTTCCGCAACACGCATATAAATATGAATTTGTATCATGAAGTTGAGACCAGTGATGTTCACAGGTAACAGCTTTGGTTTTACAGGTTTGTGTTATTGAATCTTTGATACACAGGCTTTGGTCAGATTTGAATTGATAGAGTGATGATCGCAGCTGACATAAATAAACATCGACGTCATACGATAAACACGCCCGTAATGCATTATCGCTTACAGGTAGGAATTCGTCTTTCCGTAAGTTGATCGCAACATGATTCGCGATCGGAAGTAGGGTGACCATGTAATTGTTAGTTTTTCTTGGAATGGGAACGAGCCTATAAATATCAAATATTTCTCTGCTCACTTAAGGAATTTTGATCTCAAATAGTGAGTATGCCTTGGTTATCCTCCCCTTAACTTTTAATAGATGGTAGAGTTTTGGTAACTGATTATAAATGTTATCAACAGGTAATGATAAATCCTTAGGAATTAGACTGGCAATCAAATGTAATTCTTGTAGTAATTGCTCTGGTTTCAACAAGTGATCATTAAAATTTCCATGGTAAACGTTGGTTATGGTTTCTAACAGTGTCTTTTGTATTTTTCGTAAGTCATTCAAATATTGTTAGCAATGATGGTTGTTATGGCAGTCACTAGTGGTGACAACACTATTTAATTTCGATTTTAATTCTTCGGCAGATTTTTCCAAACTAATAATGTGTTGGTCGAGCATCTTATATTGTTTATCCACGGATGTCTTAGCCTTCTGTAATGGTACTCTGACTCTACAATTGACGTTTGATTTCTCCACAAGTTTTCTAAATGTTTTTCATTGTTATGTATTAGGTCAATGTCTTTAGAATATTGTTCAGCGAAATTTTCGTCCAAAATCCCGAACAAACTGTGTGCAATGCTTCCTACTCCATTGATAAGTCCACGACGCGTACGACGAGTCGCGTGCGGCGAGAACTGCTGACCGAGTAATATTCGGTTATAGTAATTGTACTCATCGTAACCGTGACCCAATTGCAACAAAAGAACTTGACATTGTTTTTCTATTTTTGAATTAGTGCATATATCAGTCAAGTGGTTAAAATATTTATCAAATAATTTAGCATTCTGCCAATATGGATTTAGATCCATGTACACTACGAGTTTCCACTCACCTTTAATTAATGACATTGTAGATGTTTTGTCAAAATAAAACATGCTATTATTTTGTAGTGGTGAAATATGGTAAGTACTTTGCGCTGGAGTAAAGAATAGAGTAAACAATAAAAATATGGTAGTAAGATAACTATTCAATATTTTATATCTCCGCCTTGGTATATTATTATTTACAGGATTTTCTTTGGAAATAGTTTTATCACTAGGTTTGAATTCTTCTTGGTGATCAGCGACCGGTAGAAGAGAAAGTTTTGTAATAGGGCGTTTCATGGTGCCGTTTTTCGTTTTAAGAGTGACAACTCGAACGTGACCATCCCTGCCCGGGTGAAGCTCTAACACTCTCCCTAAAGCCCACTTCCCAGCTGGTAAATTGCTGTCATGAATAATGACTACGTCATTTACTTTAAGATTTTCTTTTCTTTCTTGCCACTTGGATCGTGTAAAAGATACTATTTTGTTGTACTTTTATAAATTAAAGTTCACTGAATTTAAATAATATATTAATTTATTCAACCAAGAGAATGTAACATTTGGACGTCAAAAAATCAGTAAGACACACGTTAGACAACTCAAAAGAAGTATTTAAAAAATTATGTCATAGACAAATTGGGGGCCAGCAAGCAATACGTACAGTCTATATAAATGATATTTTTAACATTTGTCTAATTACCTATTGCTTACTGTACATACTAGATACATTAAATTATTATGAATATAGTTTAAATAGCATATCTGAACAAACAACATTATACGAAATAAAATAAAAATAGCTACACTGCTGCTGTAAAGTGCAAAATTATTAAAAAACTTAATTTTAATAGGATTCCAAATTAATTATTCGACCGGTAAAACCACAATCTTCGAAACAGCTCTGGAATGTATTTTTCCATTAGAAGTTTGAAGTTCTACGACTCTGACTTTGCCATCATTGCCACAAAAGGTTTTGATAACTTTTGCCAACGGCTATTGAAGAGGTGGGGTATTGGGATTCAATAAAAGAACAACTGCACCTTCTTTTAGATTAGGTAGCGTTTTCTTCCACTTGGTTCGTTCATTGAGAGTAGATAAATAGTCCCTAGACCACACCTTCCAGAAATGTTGCCTTACTTGCTCACAACTCCTCCAAAACCGCAACCTGTTTGAAGGTATATCAGATAAGCTTGGCTGGGGAATGGCAGTAAGAGAACAACCAATTATAAAATGTCCAGGAGTCAAAGAAGAGAAATCTGAAGAGTCCTGATTTGTGACCGCCAGTAACGGACGTGAATTAAGAATAGATTCGATTTCATAAATAACCGTAGTGAATTGTTCATAAGTGAATAACTTACAGGTGGAGATTCGTTTTAGGTGGTATTTGACAGATTTTACGGCAGCTTCCCAAAGACCCCCATGATTTGGACTATACGCTGGTATGAAGTGGAAATTTATTTGCTTCTGAAGCATATCATTTTGAACAGCATCTTGAAATTGCTTACTGTTATGCAACTTAAAAAAGTCCTTAAGTTGTTTGTTAGCGCATTTGAATGAGGTTGCATTATCACTATATATATCCATTGGCACTCCTCTTCGAGCAATAAATCTTTTTAATGCCGCTATAAATGTGTCTGCTGACATATCTGATACCACTTCCAGGTGCAAGGCTTTAGACGCGAAACAAACAAATAAAGCAACATACCCTTTTGAAATCGTACTGCTCCGCTTTAATGACTGTTTGATCTCAAATGGTCCGCAATAGTCTAATCCCACCTTTTCAAACACGCGAGAAGGGTTAACTCGATCCCTAGGCAGTGATCCCATGAGCTGCTTCGAGGTTTTAGCTTTATGTCTGCAGCAGACGACACATTTATGAATAATGCTCTTAATCTCTCTAATAGCGTTTATTATATAATATTTTTGTAGTAAATGACTTAAAACAAGCTTTAGGCCACCGTGTAACAATGATAAATGTTCTTGTCTTATAATGAGTCTAGTGATGTGACAAGATTTCGGCAATATAATAGGATATTTAGTTGAAAAATCTAGATTGGCGTTGCGCAACCTACCACCGACGCGAAGAATCCCATTGGAATCAACAAAAGGATTAAGTGACTGTAGGTTACCTTTCATCTTATTATTACAGCTTAAAGATTTAAATTATTCAACAAAATAATACCGCTGAATTCCTTTTATAATCGAAGTCAACGCCACTCTAATTTCAGATACAGTGATTTCACTGCAGGTGGCATAGTTGCGCTTACATTTGCCTATAAATCGCAATACATACACCATAACACGTATGGGTTTATACAAGCTAGAATATTTCTCAAATAATGGCTCTATAACGTCATTGCTAACAACTTTAAAATTATGCTCGAAAACTGAATTTTGTAAGGGGAGCTCAATCTCAGACAAATAAAAATTATAGCTATCACAGCTTACCAGGTAATCCGGGCCACACTTCCATAAAGAATTACCCTGTATCTCCTTTGGATCAGCGCCTCTTGAAAGTATATCGGCAGGATTAAGAAGCCCAGGTGTAAAATACCATGACATAAGCTGTGTAAGTTTTTTTATCTCCTTGACACAGTTTCCTATGTAAGGAGGGAGCTTAATAGGTGGTAAATCAAGCCAACCTAAAACAATCTTCGAATCACAAAATAAATTAATGTTCTTAATATTTAAAGTTGCAGCTACACTAACTATGAGCTTAGCCAATAATAAAGCACCATTTAACTCTAACTTTGGTATTGTTAGCTTAGAAGTTATAGAGTTAATCCGTGATTTGGAACAAAGTAGGTGAATATGAACTTGGTGATTGCATGTAACTTTGAGGTAAACGCAACAGCCATAAGCATTCGCAGAAGCGTCACAATAGCCAATAAGCTGCACATCATTTGCTTCGGACATTTGCAAGTAGCGAGGGATATCAATGGGAGGCATGTTAATAAGATTAGAGTAAAAGCTTTCCCAAGCGTGCATTCATTAGGCAAAGGAGTGTCCCAATCTAAGTTGTGTCGCCATAACTCCTGCAGGATTAATTTAGCTTTAGTTGTAACAGGTCCAGCAAATCCCATTGGATCGAACAATCGACTGATTGACGACAAAACATTTCTTTTGGTTGGTACTTCAGGCCTCGGACTTAAAACGCGACCACTCAGCTGAAATACATCACCATTTGCGTCATACGAAAGACCTAAAAATCGCCTTATCTTGATCTAAAGCTTTACAGCTCATCCCTAAACTTTGTTTGGGTATGTTTGCAAGTAATTCGGGACAATTTCATACCCATTTATGTAGTTTGAAGTTAGCTAGTTTAGCTATTGCAATTAGCTCATTTCTTAACCTGATAGTGCCTTCAATCGTGCTACTACCAGACTGAATATCGTCGACGTACGAATTATTCGTTAGCGCTGCGCTAGCCAACGGATACCTTTCGCTGTACCTGTCTCCTAACTCCAAAAGACACCTTTTGGCTAGGTAAGCAGAACTCTTAAGTCCATACGTCACAGTTTGTAGCTGGAGAATGCTCATTACTCCATCCTCGCGCCACAGAATGTTTTGTAAACACCTATGATCGGGGTGTATTTTGATCATTCTGTACATGTGACGTACGTCACATTGAATTACAAATTTATACGTACGAAAAAGTAACAATATGTCGAAAAGCGATCGATGCAACATAGGACCATTACACATGAAGTCATTGAAGCTAGTACCATTTTTGGTTTTTGCGCTCCCGTCGAAAACAACCCTAAGCTTTTCAGGGCGTAGTACTGCATGATGAGGTAAAAAAAAGGCTTGTCCCTTTCATTACAGCTTTCTATATCAATAATTTTTGCATGCTTTAAATCTAAGTATTCATGAATAAAAATTTTATATAAATTATAGTAAATAGGATCTTTTTTGTATCGCCGTTCGATGGTATATAATCTTTGAAGTGCAATATCGTAGGAATTGGATGGCTCTCTTTCAGACAAGTTTACTTTTAACGGAATCTTTACTTCAAATGTATTATTATGTAAGGCACATGATTCATTAAAAACTTTCTCACTGTATTCGAATTCGGGTAGAGATTCCTGATAAACCTCGGGAACCTTCTCAGCCTCCCAAAATTGTCTAATAATGCGGTCAATACTGCATTCAGAGCTTGGAAGGTGCATCACAAGAGAGTCTTTAACTTGCGGCTGATTGGCGGACGAGACAATGTATCAGTATGGGATCTGCTGGTCCTCCTTGAACTTTACCATCCAAAATAATGTTGAAAAATATATCACACGCAAGCAGAAGCGATATTTCGCTTGGCGTTTGAAAATAGAATTTGGCTATAATAGAACAAGTAATATTAAGTTCATAATTTTTTACTAAAGACTCTATATGTATATTAATGCCTTGAAATGAGCTACCGCTGCTTATATTGCATAAGGTGTTAATGTTTTTATGTAATTCAAAAAGCGGTAATCCTAACTGATTTGCTAATGTAGTGGTGCAAAATAAAGTCTGGCTACCGCAGTAAATAAATTAACAATAAATTTCTTATTATTTGCTCCATGAACCATGACCTTGGCTGTAGGAAGCAAAATAATTTTGCTTAACGGCTGTGCAATATGCATGCTTACCTGACTGTCATATTCACCTTCTTTTTTCGCAGGTTCCTCATTAATATGAATTAAAGTATTGTGTGACCTGGAATTACAAATGGTACAAATGAATTTGTATTTACATTTCTGAGAGTGTGAATTAAGACAAACATTACATAACTTTTTTTGGTTTACAAATGCTTTGCGTTTTTCGGGGCTGAATGAATTAAAACTAGAACATTTAAACAGCTTATGATCTTCAAAACATAATATGCATTGCGTTTTGTTAATACCCTTACTTGACGTAGCAAAATTTACCAAAGACTTAGCTTTTCCGTAAGATTTCTCGGCGGAGCTAGGACTATCCTCTAAAGAAGCAGCTCGCTTTTCTAAAAAATTAAGCAACTCCTCAACGGCAACGATTGTTGTGGCATCCCGCTCAGCGTGAAAAAGCCTTACTGTGAAGAAGTCAAGCTTACGGATTATGATACAGGACAAAATTGCATCCCAATTACATACAGCTTGCTTAAGATTTTCTAATGCAATCACATGCTGTCGGACCTTCACTACCAAATCACGCAGTTGCTGAGCTGTACCTCGCTGTACACTTGGCAGGTCTAATAGACTGGACACATGACTATTTATCAATAGCGCTGGATTATCATAACGCTTTGTTAGCAATTTTAACGCAGATTCATATGACTCACCAATGATTGGCAAATTATCAATTATTTGTAGCGGCTCGCCTTTGAGATATTTTTTCAAGAAGCAAAGTTTTTGAATAGGTGATATCCTTGTATCTTCATGTACAACTGTATAAAACATCTCAATAAATGGCTTATAACTTAATATTTCTTTGCCGTCGAAGATCGGAATATCTAAAGCTGGTAACGATGCAATCTTAAATGATGAATTTGAGTGATCTCCTTTAGGAGGGGACTTTAACTGACGCTCGATAATAACCATTAAGCTGTAGTAACGGTTTTCCATTTCCTCCTCCTCATCAGATGTTTGCAGATGACACGTCTTTATTATTTAAAGTTAAACGTGGACAAATTAATATTGACGAAGTAAACATTGCACTCTCCAAGGTCGTTGACTGCTTCGGCGTCAATAATTTGTTGTTAAATGAAAGTAAAACAAAATGCATTAGATTCACTATGCCAAATGTTCGATTAGCTAAAGCCAAAGTCAAGGTTAGGGATGAGGAAATAGAGCTGGCCAATCACACTGTATTTCTGGGTATAACTTTAGATTCTAAGTTACAATGGGGTCCTCATATTGAATGCCTATCGAACAGACTAAGTTCTGCAGTATACGCCATAAAAATGATTCGTCAAATAACAGATGTGAAAACTGCGCGGTTAGTATATTTTAGCTACTTCCACAGTATTATGTCATACGGGATACTACTGTGGGGAAATGCCGCCGATATTGGCTGCATTTTTGTACTGCAGAAGAGGGCTGTTCGGGCGATCTATGGGATGGGCTCCCGAGAGTCTTTAAGAGAAAAATTCAAAGAAATCGATATTATGACTGTACATTCACAATATATTTATGAAAACTTACTGTATGCCCACAAGAATAAAAATATCAAATTCAGTAAAAATGTGACTATCATAATTTAAATTTAAGAAATAAAGACAAGCTAGCAATGCCCACATATAGGCTCCATAAAATAAGCAACTCTTTTGCAGGTCACTGTATACGAATGTACAACACGCTGCCATGTAACATGCATGACTTGTCAGTCAATAAATTTAAAATTTTAATTAAAGCTCATTAAGCAAAAAGGCTTATTACAGTATTAAAGATTTTTTGAATGATAAGGCAGCGTGGCCGTAAAAGAAATGAATTGCTCGTTCTCTAAATAGTTTTGTAATATTCACAATTTGTAAGACATTTGGCGATTTTAAAAGAGTTTTGACACATGAGTTTCTTGCCCGATTCTTCTCATGTTAGCCCCTACATTCGGAATCGGGTCGCTCTTGGCGATTACATGCGCGGCATCAACTCCGCGGATGTATTTGCCACTAGCGCACGGGTTAGCTTGATTTTAGTAGAATATTTTTTATGTTTTAATAATTTTGTAAAATGTGTAAAATTGACGATTTTAAGTGCCCGCAAGGGCCTTTGAAATAAAGTACTTTTGATTTTGATGACGATTTTACTGAGAAATTTTTTCTTGATATCAAATATCTCACTAATTTTGGGAAATTGTGCGAAATACCTGAATACGTTTCGGCACCATGTAAAAGACACTATTTTGTTATACTTTTATAAATTAAAGTTCACTGAATTTAAATAATATATTAATTTATTCAACCAAGAGAATGTAACATTTGGACGTAAAAAAATCAGTAAGACACTCGTTAGACAACTCAAAAGAAGTATTTAAAAAATTATGTCATAGACAGATCGTGCTGATAATTGGGTCAGATATTCGGCCTGCCAGCGTTTCCAAATATCCTGAAATATTTTTTGTGTAAGATGCCACCTGGTTCTCATATCACTTTCAGTCTCAATGATGGTAAGCGTCGGACCTCCAGACAGAAAATGTGCAGGAGTGAGGTAGTTTATGTCTTCTGGATCCTCAGTTAACGAACAGAGAGGGCGCGAGTTCAAGCACCCTTCTATTTGTGCCAAAACGGTGGTGAATTCTTCGAATGTGAGCGCCTGCTCGCCCACAACTCGCTTCAAATGGTATTTCAGACTTTTTACAGCGGCCTCCCATAAGCCGCCTGCGGTAGGCCAGGCGGGCGCATTAAAATGCCACTGGATACCCATCTCCGCAGTTTCAGCCATTAACTCTTGGTTAAATTGTATTTCTTTGAATTCTCGGCTAAGTACACTGCTCACACCCACGAAATTGGTGCCGTTGTCAGAGTATATATGTGGTGTGGTGCTCCCTTTCGAGCTGACATTCTTCTTAATGCTGGAAGAAACGATGATGTGGTGAGATCCGAGACGAGTTCCAAATGCACGGCTTTGGTTGCCATACATATGAAAACAGCGACAAACCCTTTGGTGGTCTTTACTCCTCTACCTTTATTCGTTTTAATGAAAACACTGCCGGTATAGTCTACGCCAGTATGGTAAAATGGGAGTGATGGATCTCCCATAAGCTGGTGGTGCTTACTTGGTTGGTTTCGTCTACAAACGACGCATAGTCGAAGGCGTTTTTTAGTTACAGAATTACCGCTTATAATCCAGTAATTTTTTCTTAAAAATGCCATAGTTAGTCTTGCTCCACCATAAAGACTTGCATGGTGTGCATTATCAATCAATAAATTGGTAAGTTTATGGTTTGATGGAATAATAAGTCATATTTTCGTCGATATAAGCATTTTTAAGACGGCCGCCGACGCGCAGTAAACAATCTTTATCTAAAAATGGATTTAAGTTGTAGATTTTACTCTGATTATCTAGTTTTTGATTGGTTTGTAATTGGTAGATTTCTCGAAAGAATACATGGTGTTGCACCCCTTTAATTATCATTTTTCTGGCCTTGTCTAATTCTGTCGTGGTTAAGTATGGAATATTATTTGGATGACGTATTCGCATTATCCAAGCGAGTACACGTACTGCGCTGGTTATTGAACTGTATTTCGTAATAAGATATTGTAAAATTGACTCATCGCCAGGTGATCGAGTGATTAAATTAATTAAATTTGTTTGGTTGCATTTTTCCACTTCTTTATCCGTGGTGTATTGATGGTTATGTTTATGCAGATTGTGATCATAGGAAGGTAACCATTGTGGGCCTTTCCACCATAATCGATGGTCCTTAAGTTGTGATGGTTTTAAGCCCCGACTAGCGCAGTCTGCCGGGTTTTTCTCGGACTTAACGTACTGCCAGCTATTTGGTGGGATGATTTCTATGATTTTTCTGACACGATTTGCGATGACCGGCTTCCAACGAATGGGGTCTCCATTTAACCAACCCAAAACGACTGTAGAATCTACCCATCCATATTTTTTGATGTTGTAGGTTTTTTAAGCATTCTTCAACCTTTCCCATCAGCTGTGACAGTAAGTGCGCGCCACAAAGTTCTAACTTAGGCAAAGTAATAGTTTTGCTCGTCGGTACTAGTCTTGACTTTCTTACCACTAGTACGACAGATTCTCTTTCAGCCCTGCTGATTCTGCAATATATAACAGCGGCGTATGCTTTCGTGGACGCGTCACAGAAGCCGTGGAGTTCAATGGTATATCCTATTTTAGTACACAGCCATCTTGGTACATTTTTGCCCAAATCTATGTTATTTTAAAGACATAGTTTAAAGTAAATTATAATAGTCATTTAAAAAACATGTTTTTGGTTAATACTTAACTTTATGTTATATCAAATAAAACTAGTTTTTTTTTTATAATTTGACAGCTGTCAGTTGAAAGCGATTCTCCCTAGGGCTGAAAAGTATTACTTTCAATCCGCTACTCAGGCAACTTCAGACCTACTTCCGAGTATGAGTAATGAAAAATCTTTTTTATCATTTACAAACACACATAGTCTTAGAGATCAGCCTGAGCGCCTGTAAACACGTTACAATTAAATATTTACCTATTGATCAAAATTTTATTCAACTATCTAATCCTACGTCAGTGGCGGTGTGGATGCGGCATTTGCCGTCCAATCGGGAGGTCCCAGGTTCGAGACCGCCATGTACAAATGTGTTTTTCGTTTCCGAATTTCATATGTACATTATTTTGTCTGATGCTCCTACGGTGAAGGAAAACATCGTGAGGCAACCTGCATACATCTGCGAGGAAACTAAGATTTATGTAAAGTCAACCAATCCGCACTGGGCCAAATTAGTAGACTCAAGCCCTTCGGTGGGGACGTATATGAGCTGTGATGATGATGATGATGAAATCATACAAACTAAGTACTTTAATTGTAATGAAAAAAAGATAGAGACGACCACATTTACCTTTTAGCTATATTGTACAATGACAATGTAAATAGTCTAGAATATTTCGTAACGTTATAATGAATTCACTCATTCTATCTTTTGAACGCAATTACGAAAGTCCCAGTAGAAACAGCGTAGAGTAAGCGATGCGCGAAGCTTAACCGTATTTTACATAATTTTATTCCATTTAATTAATGAATAATGGTAACTGACACAATCCGTACCCTTACAAACAACCTACAGGTAAAAATGTGCCGGCTTAATTTCGCTTTAAGAGGACTTATTAATTAACTAAATTCAGTCGACATTATAGAAGTTGGACCCGAGCAAGGCCGGATGCTAGAGTTGAAAAAATTTTCAGTGTTTTAAACATGCAACGGTGTTGAATCATTCATGAAACGGCGCATGTGAAGAGGGCAAATTGTACGTTTTAATGGCTCTTCGCTTCTGACTAAAATAAGTGATTCGTTGAGTAGATGAACTCGAGCACATTTTGTAACGAACTTTTAGTAGCAATTTGAAACTCGGTGAAACTCGGTGGAGTCAGTATTGAAGAGCTCATGGGATCAGTAAGTTTGCTTGACTTTGTCAATTGTAACGCCACGCCGTTTACACCAAATCTAGAGCCGGTAGTGTCGGTTAATCCTTATATTGGATTGTGTGAGGGCTTATGCATTAATTTTTTGATGGCAACAGGGGGTTTCAGCGGTTACTTTTCGAATATTCACCAAAAAGTCTATGGTAGGTCTCTTCTGAAGACTAGTGTCTTCGAAGGTCAATCTGTGGGTCGTGTGTCCCCAAAATCTGGTTGGTAATAAGTTTTTTAATAGTAGCCTTCCGCCAACCTCTGCAGGGCTGATATTTTCATACATTAATTTATGACTTCACAATATTGTATAGGGTTAATCCCACGAGACATAAAATTGATTGGTCTCTTTGGTCCCATCAGCCAGCCAGCTCGTGGGTCTTCTAAGATATGAATGAATACTTCTAAGATATGAATGTACTTGGAGATCCACTATAGTCGGTGGATCGCTGAAGACTGAGCGGGTTTCAGGTAAGCGACTCTGACAACAAGCATCCAGGAATGGTAATCCGCGTGTTTGTTACTACCTACGTTGTTAAAAATACTAAAAACAAAATAAGTTATTTTTAAAATTTATATTTTTAAATACAAGCTTTTAGTACTTGTCAATACGAATCAAACGAGTCCAAACTTGATGGGGTTGTATCATTTTATTGCGGAGTTCCTATGGCCACCTTCCAGCTCCAGCATCAGATCAGCTCCATATATCATCATAATATTGCATTGTCATGCAAAATTTCAGCTCAAGCGTAAACCGGGAAGTGGGTCAGAAGATTTCATTACAGACACCGGGATAGGCAAGAGTAAATAAAAGCTTGTAATACTAATAAAATCAACGCCATTCTCGTTTTAAAGACGAAATTTATAATTCGAATTTCATCGTATTTATTTCAGTATACAGATCTTTCGAATAGAAATGGCAATCCCATTTAATCCATACACGTAGAGTTGCGTGTTATCCGATCCATTCACCCTCACAATCTGAGGGCACGTGATTCTGTTAATATTAATATTTCAGTGCGGAGACGGTGCGCTGCTTTCAATGGCTGTTCAAATAAGGGTCGTGTGAAGCACACAGTTACCCCTCTTAATTGTGCCATCACTAAGCTCCACATTATTAAGCATGAAGCCGCTGCTCTCTTGTGACCTTAAGTAATCTGCACTATTTCATATTAAACGAAGCTCGTAAATTCAAGCCACGCCCTCCGTTTTCTTATGTTATCACAATTCCGTAACACTGCAAGAAATCGAAATTCATATAAATGAATTATTACTCAAATGTTTTTTTAAGGTTCCGTACCTCAAAACTTCGTTGTCCGTCAGTCTGTCAAAACCCTTTTTCTCTGGAACGCACAGAGATGATGTGTTCGGATGGGTTTTTGTCTAAGAAAAAATCTATCACGGTCGCCTTCAATTTGACAACCATTGCGCCGTGAACACAACACTCTGCGCCGACATCCTTTTATAAAGGAGCGGTGGATGGACGGCGACTGTCAAATCGTAAGCGATCGCGATAGATTTTTTCTACGACAATAACCCCCCGGGTCTACAATCTCTTTCAGCTGTGAAAAATTACACTTGTAAATTAAAGCGATCAAAGGAAATGACCGTTTATATCGCGTATTTTCCCATATTTGGCGATTTCACAATGGAATCAAAACCTAGACATAAGAAATTTGGCACGAAACAAGGTCTTATTCGTTAGTTTCGATAGGTTGACATTTTCTCTAGTTTGTCACATAGCACATGTTATGGAAAAAAATTGAAAACCGTATGTATAGCACATGTTAAGGAAAAAATCTGAAAACTGTAAATATGTACATAGTTAGGAACTTGTATGACATAGATAACTTATATAAGTTCGAAACTCTCGGTGCACAAGTCCAACTCGCACTTAGCCTTACTTAGCCTTAGTTTTTTTAAGTACAAGTAAGAATTCCCGTGTGATGAACTGGTGACGAATTTAAATTACATGTGTCGCCGCTCTCTTTCTTATTCCCGTGGATGTCGTAAGAGCCGACTAAGGGAGGTTAGTGGAAATGAACACATGAAGATTACCTAGACAAATTGAAGAATAAGTAAACTAGCAAACAAGAAAACTGACGAATCTACGAAATTGCCAGCCTAGAAAAACTAGCGAATGAGGAAATTGACGAATCAGGAAAATGACAAACTAGAGAAAATGTCAACCTATCGAAACTAACGAATAAGTAAACTGGCAAATTAGGAAAACTAACAAATTAGGAAAATGACGAGTGATACGTTAACTCGCAAAGAGATGGAAAACTCGAAACAATAGCCTACCTACACCAACCCTTGGCCAGCTTGGTGCAGTGGGTACAAGGGCGGATACAAGGGGGAGGGTAAAAGCAAAATTCCCCCCCCCCCTAGAGCTCTGCCTGGGGGGACGGGGTGGTTTGTTTATTATTAGCAATTACAATATCTTTCTTTTACGATTTTTAGTAATGTCTATACACCAATTTCGGTGTCGTTGGCGCTGTGGACTCGGTACTTGCCTTCCAATCGGGAGGTCGGGGTTCGAGACCGCCATGTACCAATGTGTTTTTCGTTTTCAAATTTCATATGTCTGACGCTCCTACGGTGAAGGAAAACATCGTGAGGCAACCTGCATACATCTGCGAAGAAATTCAAAGGTGTATTTGAAGTCGACCAATCCGCATTGGGCCTGCATGGTTGACTAAGGCCCTATACACCCTAATTTAGGGTAGGCTCGAGCACCTAGGTATATGAGCTGTTATTATGATACGCCAATTACCCCCTTCCCCCTTCCCCTGATGTACATCCTGGATCCGCCCTTGAGTGGGTAAAGCTGTCCCAACGTTATTTATATGTATAATAGCCGGGAACTACATTTCGCCAGTAAAAATACTAATATCGCTATTTAAAAAATGGGGTTGGTGGTGGATGTGTGAAAATTTTAAGAACTTTTTGAAGTCTGCCAGTGAGGCAAGAATTTATAAAGATGAGTGAGTTATCCGAGACACCATAATGTCCTAATTTCAATAATAAGATGTCACGATAAACCAAGCGAAAGCCATTGATAAATCACAAAAAAATATCTATTGCATCTCATTTGTATTCCCATGCATCGAAAATATATTTCATTAGCGCAACTGCTGCATCAGTTGTAGGTATTCCGAACCTTTTTTTGTTGTTCTACCAAAACCAAACTGCTTGTTGTGAAGAAATTTATTATCCGTAAAATGTACACTGTACACCCAATATTTTCTCTACCTCTCTCTCTCTTTTACTAAATATATTCTCAATTTTTTAAAAATATGTAAAAGGCTAACCATGAAATGCCAATTAGTTTGACTTTGTTTTCCATGGACACACAAATCAGTAGGTTGATTGATTAGGCCAGGATTTCCACAAAGTATATAGCGACAGATAAAGTACCAAAGAAAATAATAATGCTTAATTGCCCGTGAAAACCATGCATAAGTACATGATACGTATAGTTACACACTCGATTCATATACGAATTAAATGACCCACAACTCAGTTCACATTTAACAATGTATAAACGCGATGAGAGATAGGTATGTCAAAGAAGAGCTCAAGATAAATGCACAGTACTAAGACCCGTTTTGTTACTGACACCACGGCGACGCGTGGCTGAGAGCGGCAATAGCGGATACAAGTATAAAGTTTCATTGTCTTCGAAGCGTTACAGTTTGAATTTAATAAACACTTGTGTTTGAGTAAGCTATGTAAGTAAAGTGACTCACTTGACTTAATTAATATCATCATCATTATCCTAACTGCGAAGTATTAAGACCGTTTGCATAACCGTTAGATTTAGATTGAGTTGCGCAACTCACCTTTGAATAGGAGTAAAAGTAGTTATAAGTTGATTAGTACACGGCCGGATCTTTGGGGGGCAGAAAACCCTCGCCCTGAACAATTACCAAAACTCCGGGGTGTACTTTCGTCCGTGATGCACGGAGCTGTCGGTCGAAATGCCTTTTAATTACAATATAAATATAACAAATAGACATGAGTAACTTACGCCGGTAGCTAGTGTTCTTATACCGGAACAGCAGTGGAGAGAGGGGGGGCCCCTCTGTGTGGTATCCCAGCCCTGGACACTGCTTCTCCTCCACTGAGCACTAGCTCACAAGCCACCAACACACTTAGGTTTTAAACATACCCTACGTAGGCACTCCAAAAACTTCCCTGTGGTACTTCGATGATCAAAACAATTCGCGAGTCGGGCGCATTCCAATCTTGTACAACGTCAACGACACGACCTATCAACGCGCGAGCTCAAAGGCGACTCTTTTTCGGGAGGGGGATCCAGCGCCCGCGCTTGATTTCCAAACATAAGTCTTAATATAATAATTTATTGGATAGATTAAAAATAAAAAGATCAATGAAAAAGGCAAAGGCTACGAAGTCTCTGGAGAGTTAATTTTAGAAAAACAATAGTATAAATCATTAAATTTTGATAGTTTTAATCCCGTTAGGTTAAACACACCAATTAATATATATTATTTATAAATACTGGCGAGTGGCGAGATGGTATAGTCAAATAAATATCGATTATTCACTTAAGGTCTATTTGCAATAAACATCACAGAACCAAATCTCTCACAACTATAAAACAAAATGTTTGTTTGTCCGTATGTTGTCAATGATCTCGAAGAATACTGAACGGTGATTAAAACAGATGCGGGGACGCACGGTACTCTCGCCTTTTGAATGGTTAATCAAAAAGGGGTTGAGGGCAATAGGTTAAACTAATGCTAAACTAATGATTCTCAACGCTTATTCATTGAGGCTAAAATGAGAAAAATAACTTTATTTTCAAATTCTATCATGAAAAAATGTATAGTTCCGATATATATTATAGTCACGGTTAAACACGACCACAAACTATGTAACTTGAAACAAAATAAAAAAAATCCAACACCACGTTAAATTTCAAACTTCAGCAACGGATATAAATGAGTTTGCTGGTAATTTTCATTTGGATTAAAGAAACAATATACCTTCATTGATATTACCTACACTAGAATTAATATACTTTACAGCGCTTCTGCAAAGAAAGCCTGGCTTATGTGTGGCCACTTACCAATAAGCAATCAAGACAATAGGAAGCCTCCTAACATTTGCCTATTTATTGATATAGGGATCCAGCTAAATTGAATTACAAATTTCTCCCGCCGGACATTATGTAAATTGACAGAATTTGCTGAGTGAAACATGATAGCTATGTCGACGCACACTTGTTTACCACTCTCAAAATAAGAGCATTTACGTTGCCTTTTTAACTTGCGCCACGGAAAACCGCTCGCGCGTGGACGTTCGACGGTATAAAGCGAAAATAAATGTAGGCGAAATATTTTGTGGCACTCGCAGAAAATGCAGGCAAGCAATTTTATATTACTACCACGATCCGGGAGATATTATATATATTTTATTAAAATTTTCTTTTAAAATTAGGAAAACGGACGGAAAGAAATTTGTTTTCATTTTTGACATAGACAACTTTGTCCTGTATTGTGTTTTTTTTTTATTAACATTATATCACAATAGTTAAGTAAACTCTCTTTAAGGAACTCAACGACAACCGAGAAGTCTCGTAGCACGTAGCCTTGTAGCACAAAAAGCGTAGCTCGTAGCGTTGTAGTGTTACAAACGACTACTTATATCGCGCTCTACGATTTAACTTTGGTGCTATCTCCCCATCCGTAAAAGAGAACGACAAAAGAACAGCTATCTCGTTCGTACATTTTGTCTGGTTAATTTAATTACAAAACTGGAGGCTTAAATTCAATAGGGCTTTTGTCGTGTTTTGAATATTAAACATTCACTCCGTCTTCTTGGTCTTTGATTTTGTTAGCGGCATTAAATCAAAAAGTAAGTCCGTAAGATACACAATCTGTATTATTAAATACACTCCATTGAAAAGAAACCTTTTAAATTTTATGTAATATATTTATATATATAGTGTAGTTATGATACCACGTATATGTTTTAACTGCGACGGGAAGCTCTTGCCTTTATCTAATCTAATGGTAAGTGATGATAAGGCCCAGACTTTACTCGGATCGACTTTTTACATTATAGAGTGCTTAAAAGAGTTCTGAATATGTATTTTTTCTTATTCTAGTGAAATAAATAAAAACACTGTGAACAGCCCTGATAATTGGTAACTCTTTGTGTTACTTGCACTTTTAACATATACATTAGTTTCAGTCCTAATCGCAATTTGCACTATTAAGAACTTTATTAGCTTGGTGGCGCATTGGCGCGTGCGCTAAGTGAATGATTGCTAAGGTTAAACAACGTTGGCTGTAGTCAGTCCTGTGATGGGTGACTAAAATACGAAACATCTCGAATTCCTCCGAGCTTCGAAAGTCGTGTCGTGTCAGCTAACCGTCCTATCAGACTATGCAAGTGAAGTAACAGAGAGTGCACTTGCGTTTGTGCAGTCACTTGTTCACTGTTCTCTGTTCAAACTCTGTTGAATTTTGCCACCGCGCCGTGTCCGAATATCAGTTAAGAAGACACTATTACAATTACAGACTTGAACAAAAAGGTGTTTTTTTTTCATTAGTATGAGCGGCTATGTTTTGTCACTGCGACCTATAAGATCTATTGTGACCGTCACTATTACAGTTCTCCCACAAGCCCTGCATCTTCTAAGAAGTGCAGTATTTTCTTGGGGGAGAGATGCTTGACCTCATCTGGTAACAGTAAGTGTTTGCCCAGATGTAGGCTACGTTTACGCATCAGTGAATAAAAGAGGAAAGGAAGGGAAATGCGTAACCGCACCGTGCCCACCGTTGGCTAGGCGGCGAGCGCGTGTGGGGCTTTCCCGGCAGAGTGCCAGGCCTACCCACTAAAACCCCCCGGTGTTCTCCCTGCCCATAAGGGCGCGCTAGGTAAGGTCCACACTGCGACTCCACTACCCACGCGCCCGAGCAAGCCCGACCAACTGATCGGGCTATCGCCAAGGGGGGACTGCCCGAGAACACCAGGGCCATCCCCAGACGAAGGGCCTTACGGCGGCGTGCACGGGGCCAACCGTGCACGCAGACCTCCACGGTAGGGTCATTAGATGGGCATCGCTTGTGCGAATGCCCGCCTTCGCCTGCCTGTCCGCCTACGGTGGATGGGAGCAGCTTGAGGATCATTCTCCCGCTCCCTCTCCGCGGCCTCCTTCTGCGAGATGACGTCTTCGCAAAAGGAGGTGACAGCCCCCCATTCCGCCTCGCCACCAAGCATGGCCACGACCATGCTGGCGTCGCCAGGCCGGGCACACCAACAGGGTGTGCTCGACAGTGTCGTCGGGAGCGTCGCAGTGATGACACTGCGGCGTTTCTTCCCGACGCGCGACCCGGTGCAAGTAGTGACCAAAACAACCATGTCCGGTCAGTACCTGCACCATGCGGAATGAGAGACTGCCCTGCCGGCACCCAACCCACTCCTCCAACACCGGACGTATCGCTTCTATCGTCCGGTGGCCGGCAAGCCCTTAAAATTCCTACCACAAACCAATCAACCTAAAGGACCTTGTGCACGAGACGGCCATGATAATGACCTGTCATGATGACCCAATGTTTGTGGCCGTTTGTCGCTACGACTAAGTGCGCGACTATTCATAATTATGGTTCTATAGTTCGCTTACGGCCACTTTTCGTGGTCACAGCCGCCTAGAGCGCGAGGTCCCTAAGTAGATAAATCTTTGCCGCTAGCCATATTGTGTAACTCCTAAGTAAGTGATAAGAACTGGGGCCTTACCATGATCGCTTATAGCATGGTTAAAACAATATTGAAACAGAGACACCGCTCTTGCTGCGTATAGCGCCATCCCGCTCACAGTGCGATTTCAATATTGTTTTAGGCGATCATGGTTAGGGGGCAGATCTATTTCAGTAGCTCTCACTCACTCACTCACTCGGTAACTCAGTCTCACAAATAATCGTTCTTTCGCTCAGTCGCTCACAAATCAATCATACATCCACAAAATTAAATATTCCTCTTTTTTATTGTTGTTGAGATACTGAGCTAAAAGAGTAAATAACTGAAACGTTGTTTTGCTTTTCGTTAAGAGTTACTGAGTTTTAAAAGTAAAAGAAAGAGCCGCTTTTCCATACTGAGGAATGAATATACCTACGAAATAATCATCCTGTAGCTTTAGAGATGCTCTGAGCATAATGAGCGACTGAGAGAAAAGAAACTATCTATGCACGGTAAAGAACTGTTACAAACTTTCTTTTAAGTGAGCGATACCTACTTCTCTTGGCTATACAAAAATTGAACACTGGATCTCTATAGCTGTCTTAAGTATAAAGTAAGGATATTGAGTATTTGATAGTAATTAACATTTACTGCTTTCTGTTTCTGAGTAAATGATCGATATTATGTATTTAGTTTAAGATTTAGTTTAAAGTCCTAAAAACTTTCACGAAAAAAATTAAAATAAAAACTACTTGTGTGTACTGGGTACTCCGTCTCCTGTGCCAATGAAGTCCATACATCTTCCGGGCATAATCTGATGTAAACGTCGAAAGAGGCCGCTTATCTGGCGGCAAGTAATGCACGACATTTGTCTCGCCTCATGGATCCTCATCATTCTGCCGAATCATATTCTTCTTCATTTATCAGCATCATTAAGAAAAATACTTGGTGGGAATGAGCATGAAAAATAGATGGAACATTTTTCTTTGACCGGCCAAAGCTAACAGATATAATTAGTTATATTTATAAAAAATCACTTGTGTGGAATTAATCGAGTCAGATTTCTCAAGCGTAATTTACAAGGCTCTTTGGTAGAATAATAATAATGCTTTTCAGAGAAATTGCGATATATTTTGAAGTTGTTTCGTTAATTTTACGGCGTGTATTTGTTACACTTATACTATATTATAGTAGGTACCTATCTTACATATTGCTGTCACACAGGCCACACAGCAGCGGTGTACTCACATGGCTTTGTTCCAGTTTAAAGACTAAATACAGGCTATGTAATTACTGGCTACTGTAACTTAACATCTTATGGAAGTAACACTGAGGGAGACTGTACCAGGGTCGTGTGCTTGGGTACCTCCGTCTTACCTATTTCTGCCGCAGAGCAGCAGTGCTTGCATTTTTCGCGAAAAAACATCTGCTGTTATATATACAAAGTAATTCAACATCCACTGAATCCAAATGTATTGAATAGCAGATTTTTTTTTCGCGATTTCAGGATTGGTCCGAAAGTATAATTTGTTCAGTTTGCAATCCTGTACAGCATATAATTTAAAGGAAATGAAGATGGTAAAAAAATCGATTGATATTACAGAGCCCGCACCGTTATGTAAATTTAATAAAATCCAACATTCAAGGCATTTGAGGTGAGCATATAAAGAGTCAATATCGGCAACCCACGAATAAATGGTACATAATGAAAATATATTGCCACAGCTGCCCTCATAAACGGCCGTGGCGAAGGAATGTTATTCAAATAAACATAACACTGAGCGACGAGACTTCATGACTGGAGTTTCAGAAATCGTAAAATTTATAACAACCCTCGTATGAACGCAGCCGGCGGCGAAGCCCTCATGAAACTCAATTATCATCTCAACATTAGCCATTTGAATACGAAAAAGCTAAACAATACTCGAAGATTTTATTTGGCGTGTGAGGGAATGATTGTAATGGATGCGTTTAGACTAGCGTGGAACTGTCTTTTGTTATGACCGATTCGATTTGATATACCTACTTATTAAACTTACAGCATAGCCGCTTTTGGTGTTCATTTTTGGGCAGGATAAAGCTATCACTATAAAGAATTCATCTGGATTCCTACTGCACACAAGGAGGGTATGACGGTCATCATCATGACAGCTCCTATACTTCCCCAACAAGGGGCTTGAGCCTACCCGATGTTAGGGTGTTTAGGCCTTAGTCAACCACGCTGGCCCAGTGAGAATTGGTCGATTTCACATACACCTTTGAATCTCTTCGCAGATGTATGCAGGTTGCCTCACGATGTTTTCCTTCACCGTAGGAGCGTACATGACAGCGTGCGTTCAGACAAATGTACATACGAAATTCGAAAACGAAAAACACATTGGTACATGGCGGTCTCAAACCCCAGACCTTGGAAGGCAAATGCCATGGCGGTCTCAAATCACTTCTTGGCCATGGAAGGTAAGTGCCAAATCCACAGCACTACCAACGCTCTCCAAGTACCTATGGCAGTAATAGTTGTATATTATAATTCGTAAGGCAACATTAGACCCCTTGTATACTCGTCAAAATAACAGCACAAATTATAAGTTAAATAAAAACTCAACGTGCAGGAAACAACACAAAACTGTAGTGTATTATTCAGGGGAACAAAAATAAAAGTCCCAAAAGATCGTTTATTGACAAACGGAAACGGGTAAATTGTTCTAAATGAAGACAAGATAAATAAATCAGCTGTGTCCTTGACTGACCGAGTGGAATGTCAATGAAGTGATCAGCTCCTACCCGCGGTTTGATGACGGATGGAGACCATTACGGAAACTCGATGAATTCGCGGCATCACCCCTTTCGGAATGGACGTGATCGGACGCCAAAGCAGGGCGTGCACGGAATATACAGTAAACATACGCAGGAAAAACCAACGTCTTGGTCGCATGTTTTTTAAGTAAGGAAAATGTCTTTACCTAACTACTTATAATAGCTTACGCTACATGAATACATGCATGGACAACTCTATTATACAAGGTGGAGCAAGGTGCAAAAGTAATGTCATGATGATTGATATTTTAATGTCTATAAATGTTGACAGCGTAAGAATGGTTTATTTGTACGAGTAAACTGTACGTACAAGCGAGGTCATAAAGTTATGTATTATGTGTCTCCCAGGCGACTGAGTAATCGGCCTACATCAGAACAATCCCGGCTCTGCTAAGAATCCTGAAAGCCTTAAGGAATATCTTATTTGAGTACTTTATCTTATTTTCGAATGTTATAAAACTCTTTTCCAGCTTATCTTGTGTCTGACAAAGGGGATAAAATAATATGTTTCTCGCAAGTAGTGATATTCAAAAATTTCTCGTAAAATAGATACTAAGATGACTAAAATAATACTTTTAAGATGATGTATTAACATAATATTATTATGAAGTGAGCATGAAAAGTGTTTTTATATTTTTTATTTATATTAGCATAAAACAAACTTTAGCTAAGTAAGTTCTAGTTTCTCCTTCTTACATTTATTTAATTTAACTAAGCTATTTTTGAGTCTGAATAAACGTTGCATTATTTTCTTTCCATTTCCATTTACATCCACCAAATCGCTATGTTTGTGACATATAGATGGTCAATGACCTAACGATGCCATAACTAGTCCCTACATTATGTTACTGAAAATCTCTGATGAAAGGTTCTACTTCGACAGTGTGTCTGTAAAAAAAAAACAGTAGTAACAGTCAGTGTATTGACGCAGCAAAGCCTGTCAAATCAAAAGAGAAAGTGTGATAGGTTTTGAGTTATTCAAGGTCAAGCTCGACCGTAAACAAAGAACAAATGGGTTGCTTGGTCAGGCATTTGCGTACATTTGCTTAATCCGAGTAATGTGGACGCAGCGGCAAAGAAAATTATGTCGATTCGAATATTTAGACATCGGTATCGTAGAGGCCGGATAACTTATTATTCGCAGTACGTCAGCAAAGGTTACTTAATTACAAATTCGTTGGCCTGTGAATTCACCCTTCTGTAACCGCGTCTGTTTATGATATCCACAGCTGCGCCGTTCACCCGAAGAGTCGAAACTAATTAATGATAATACGAATTCGGTTGCTTCTCATACTGTGGCGCGGTTGCTATCCTGGTAATTATCGAATGATATTTTGAAAATAGCTGGCTGGTGCCTTACTAATTACATTAATGTTACAGCCACATTAATGTTGAAAAAAGCAAAAATTGTAATGACACAAGAAATTGGAGATTGGAGTCGCTCACGTCCGTAGGTTTTACCCTCGAGACCCTACACGTGATCCCCGGGTGGTGCTAATCGAGTGACCAACTTCTGGTGGTAGGGCTTGAAAAACCCGACTGGCTAGCGACCACCGTGCGCATGATGTAAAACCCGTCAAGTGGCCATTTTTGTCCGCGTTTCGGGATCAGTCTGCGCACAGCCAGAGCTTGAGGGGTCGTTGCTGCGATTCGTATGGTTTGTGCGGGCTTCCGTCGACCCAGTGCCAGGTTGACTGCGTTGACCCTCCGCCCAGGAAGACCCGAAGAAACGGCTGTTCCGCTGGCCGCCCGTGGTATAGTACAGGGGCCCAAGCGGACCTAACCAGTCCGTGAGGCTGCCCCACCATGCCACGCATAATCTCGGGGTGGTCCGTCGTGCCGGTTGGTGACCGGACGGTGGGTCCCGGCGGCCACTTCCGGGGGGGTTCGGGGGCCCTTCCGTGCAGAGAGTCAGCGCAAATCAGCTGTCGGCTGTTCCCTGGCGAAACAGGCCTACACACATTAACTATGCGAAGCGCAGCAAGGACACCTCAGTTTCACGCCTCTCACTCCAATAATTATGGCAGCGCAAAATATTAAGACTGGTCGTACAGCGGTGCATTATCCCACCAAAACACCATTATTCGAGGTGGGGCTCGCTAACATCCGCGGGCTCCATTCTAACCTCTTAGCTGTCCACCACCATCTCGAGACAGCCCGTCCAGCAATGCTGTTTTTGACGGAGACGCAAATTATCTGCCCGGCCGATACAGGCTACCTTAATTACCCCGGCTACGCTCTTGAGGAGTCCTTCAAGGCGAAGGCTGGTGTTTGCTTGTTCGTCCGGGCGGACGTTTGCTGTCGTCGCCTGCGCTGTTTGGAGGAACCTTCCTTTTCCATCCTTGCGGTACACGTCGATTTTGGCACTCATTGCCGTGTCTACGTCTGCGTCTACCGTTCCCATCGTGGTGACTTGGAGACAACTCGACTTTTTGAACATCTAAGTCGGGTGGCAGATGACGCGCAGGAGCGATTTCCTTCCGCCGAGCTGGTGTTTTTAGGGGACTTCAATGCTCACCACGAGTTGTGGTTAAGTTCCTCTAAAACTGACCATGCGGGTAGGACTGCCCACGCATTCGCTCTCACGCACGACCTGACACAATTGGTCACCCAGAACACCAGGGTACCAGATATTATCGGTCAAGCGCCCTCTTTATTGGACCTTCTGTTGACAAATCGCCCTGACGGATATCAGGTGGTGGTTCGAGCTCCACTAGGATCTTCGGATCACTGCCTGGTATCCGTCTCAGTGCCTCAGGCGTCACGACCGTCGCCTGTGGTTGCAGCACGCCGTCTGTGGCACTATGCGTCAGCAGATTGGGACGGTATGCGGGATTATTACGCATCTGTTCCTTGGTGGCAGCGCTGTTTCAATAGGATGGATCCGGACTCCTGCGCTACCTCTGTTGCTGACGAGATCATACTAGGAATGGAATATTATATTCCGCATTCCAATCTCGTCAGTAGAGGCAGACGTAACCTCTGGTTCAATCGCGAGTGCGCCTCTGCTGTTGAAAACAAACAGCTGGCTTACCGCGCTTGGATCAGAGGCCGAGCATCTAAGGATCCCAATACAAGCCTACTGAAAACAGCCTACAATAATGCCACCAAGTTATGTAAGAGGGCTTACATTAGAGCGGATGCTCAGCGCATTGCACAAGTGGGCCAGGAACTGCTATCGCACCCTACGGGTAGCCGTTCTTTTTGGCGCCTGGCCAAAGCTGTGCAATCAAACTTCTGCCAACCCTCGCTGCCACCGCTGAGACTTGCCGATGGCTCACTTGCTCATCAGCCGCAGGAGAAAGCCGACCTCCTGGCAAAACTCTTTGCGGCTCATTCCCGTGTCGATGACTGTGGTACACAACCTCCGAAACTGTCCCATTGTGGCAGCACCATGCCCGATATTCGTATCAGACAGCGTGATGTGCGGGCGGAGCTCCAGTCGATCGATACTCGAAAAGCAAGTGGACCAGACGGCATTCCTGCGATTGTTCTTAAGAAGTGTGCAGCGGAGTTGACTCCGGTCCTTACGCGTCTATACCGTCTGTCGTTCTCTGCTGGTTGTGTGCCGAAATCTTGGAAAGAGGCCAATGTCCAGCCGGTTCCCAAAAAGGGAGATCGTTCTGATCCGGCTAACTATCGTCCTATAGCCGTCACTTCCATTTTGTGTAAAATCATGGAGAGGATCCTTAATACACAGCTGATCCGTTACCTGGAAGGTCACTCGTTACTTAATGACCGACAGTATGGGTTTCGTCCTAAACGGTCAACAGGTGACCTTCTAGCGTTCCTTTTGCACAAATGGGGTGAATCTATCGATAAGCGCGGCGAATCGGTGGCTATTAGTCTCGACATCGCCAAAGCTTTTGATAGAGTCTGGCACAAGGCTCTTCTTTCCAAGCTTCCGGCATACGGATTACCCGCGCAGTTCTGTACGTGGATTGCCAGCTTCCTCCACGAGCGTAGAATTCGCGTTGTCGTTGACGGCTGCGCTTCGCGGTTCGTGGCAGTGAACGCTGGTGTTCCGCAAGGCTCCGTTCTATCCCCCACATTGTTTCTTCTGCATATCAATGATATGCTTTCCTTGGGAGCTATACATTGCTATGCAGACGACAGTACAGTGCATGGGGGATATCACGGAGCCTCGGGGGCTGCTCGTGGTGATATTGGTAGGGAAAGGCAGAATCTTATCATTGAGCTCAACAGGACGCTGGACCTCGTCTCCGAATGGGGCTCCAACAATCTTGTTGAGTTCAATGCTAAGAAAACACAGGTGTGCGTGTTCTCGGCGAAAAGGTCACCTTTCCTCCCCCTTCCTTCTCTTCAGGGCACAACCCTTCACACACAGAGCAACATCACCTTGCTCGGAATGAACATTCGCTGCGATCTGAACCCCAGAGACTACATCGAATCCGTCATAACTACTGCCTCACGGAAACTCGGTGTCCTGAACAAGGTGCGTAGGTATTTTGCGCCGGACCAACTATGCTTGTTGTATAAAACTCAGGTTAGGTCTTGCGTGGAATATTGCTCGCACCTTTGGGACGGCTCCGCTCAGTACCTCCTCGATGCTCTGGACAGATTGCAGCGTCGCGCTATTCGCATAATTGGCGATGTAGAGGCAACTAACACCCTCGAGCCTCTACAACTTCGTCGTGACATCGCCTCTCTTAGCGCCTTTTACCGAATGTTCCATGGGGAATGCTCTGAGGAGCTCTTTAACCTTATCCCTCCCTCTCCATTCCTTAACAGAAACACGCGTAAGGGCCTTCGGAGTCATCCGTACACTGTGTCCTCCTTTTCACACCGTACCAAGAAATTCCAAGATTCCTTCTTCTGTCGTTCATCCCACACTTGGAATTCTCTACCTGCGCACGTGTTTCCTCCATCCTACAACATGGGTTCCTTCAAAAGAGGCGTGAAAAAGCATCTTTTGGGCCGGCAAGGGGCGGGCAGGTAGGAGAGTGGATGTCGTCCCTACTCTATCTGTCAACTCATTTGGGCCTCTTTCACCGCTTAACATCAGGCGGGAGGAGGTCATTTGCCGGGCCATCCATAAAAAAAAAAAAAAAAAAAAAAAATTGTAGATTATCAGCTTTATAATATGTTCATACGTCTTCATCATTTTATAACAGAGAATAGTAGCGCAGTGTAAACACAACAATACAACACAATAAACACTTTTTTTACCTCACCAGCTCGAAAAGTCTTTCTTTATTCTTCATTTATTATTCTGCGTGGAAAAATCTATTTAACCCCTAACGTAGAAACGTTATTTAAATTACGAAATTTTAACGTTTAATATGGACTGGTAATATGTCTGGTCAAAAATTTTTTCGTTTGAAAAAGAACTATCTGCATGCTAAAAATGATTACATGATAAATTCGTCACGTCACATGTTCTAATTTTAAATTTTTGTAATTTTCGTTGCGCCATTTTGTATTCGATGTTGAATTGTTTTATAACAGTAATAAGTATTTTCCCCGCTGAGCCGAGGTGAAAAGTTCTATAATGCGCTCAGCTGCAAAGATATTTACCTCTCGTGCCTTTGAATCTCTCGTTACGCTCAAGATTCTACTTTTGAACCACTCGCTCCGCTTATGTCTTAAACTTAAGATTCAAATTCAGCACTCGCGACAAAAACCAACTTAGCTGCCATGCATAAAAGTAACTATTTTTACATACGACAGGGAAGCTCTTGAAGTTTATATCACTTGATGGTAAGTGACGATAGCTCCGATCGTGAAAGCGAGCTACACTTGGACTTCTCAACAACTAAGGAACTGGCTAACTTACCTCTATATTATAAACATTGAAATTATGACGATAACTTACGGTCAGAGTGCGGAAGCTAGCCGACACGATTCTCACGCATTCGAAAAAAGTTCACATTCGTAAAAATGTTCGTAATTCGAATTTTTTTCGAAGGAATCACAGTTTGTATATTCTCAGAATTTCACAATCGAAATAATTCGAACGAACATCACTCGAACGCAACGAATGGTATGGACCAGTCGAAGTTGAGGTTCGTATACTAATTTAGCTATCAAAAGTGTGTCAAAATTATAAAAATACAAGAAGTTTGTGATTATTTTTGTATAAATGAGCTCAAACCACGAAGTTGGCTCAAACTGTGTTTTCTCTCTGTGTTTTGTCTCATTAAAATGAATGAGGAAGGGTTTTTGGTGAACTTCTTCCCCAATTTGGTGGAAGAATTAGAGGCAGCAAGCGCCGAACCACATACACATAACATCGAGGATAACTTCAAAAACTTACCTTGCGCCACTCCTCCCAAGGTTTTTAGCCCCTGTGATGAAGTTTATATCTTCACTGATGTTTATCCACCGCTTTTTAGCTTCATTCTTAGTGAATGAGCTTGGAAGTTTGCCACATTTCAGCTGTGGATCGGCTTCTACTAAATGTACTAGACGAAGCCTTCGCTCCGCACTAGCAAATTTTTTGGATATATTATTTTACTCCATAACAGATTAATATATAAATAAAATAATTAAAATAAGAATTTGTCTCAATTCAATATTTATCTTAGACAAACTTTGTTGTAATTAATGACATTTCACGTCAGAACTTATGAATGTGCTGTCTGGAGCGTTCCGTTTCAATCAATGTACTTTAGGAAATATGAAAAATTTAACTTTAATATTTTGTAATATAAGTATTATTTTTTGAAAATATAATCACATTTAAAATATATTTTGTATTAAAATAGATTTTGTAGTTTTGTAACATTATAGTGGTTGCCATAGCGTTTTTAAAAACGCCTCATGAACGTCGTGCGAAACATTAAATTGTCAATGCTATTTCCGACTTCCTAGTTCGATTGGTAATATTGTTCTATGGGTACCCCAGAATAGGGTTCATACGAATCCTTCGAACTTTTCAGTAGAATCGAAAAATTCGCATACGAATTTACCATGCGGAAAAGTTCTATTACATGAGAATGGGGTCCCGCCGTCTCAGTTGCCCTACCACCAACCAAACCAAGCGGAAAATTTTCTGCACCCATAGAGAATCGAACCCTGGACATCTTGATCAACACCCGGGGGTCTGAACCACTAGACCATGGAGGCAGTTACAATACAAATAAAAAGAAATACAATATGTCAGTCAAAAATCTTCCATTCTATCAAGTCCAAAGCAGTTGGTTGTGACGAAATCAGCCGTTCCATGTTAACGCTTATCTTGGAAAGCATTATTGTCCCGCTGACATCCATCATCAACCATTCCCTGTTTTCCTGTACATTCCCTGCTCTTTGGCGTAAAGCATACACTATTCCGCTTCCTAAAATTTCCAACCCATCTTCCCTAAGCCATTACAGACCCATTTCTATCCTACCGTTTATGTCTAAAATATTGGAGGCCGTGGTATATAAGCAGCTTTCATCTTTCATATACTCCAATAGCCTCCTCAGTCCTTTCCAGTCGGGATTCCGGCCGGTACACAGTACCACCACTGCTTTGCTCAAAGTCACTGAAGGCATCCGGGATGGCATGGCGAACTCGATGGTCACAGTACTGGTACTAATAGACTTCTCTAATGCTTTTAATACATGATATCCTTCTTGCCATCATGTCCAGTCTTGGTATCTCCATTTCGACTTGTTCCTGGTTCTCCTCTTATCTTCTAGGTCGCCAGCAGGCAGTACGTGTCGATCAAACCATTTCTGACTGGAACGAGCTTACTGCTGGCGTACCTCAAGGCGGTATTCTTTCACCTCTTCTCTTTTCTATTTTTATAAATTCTCTTATTAAATACTTCAGTTGCTCTTACCATCTATATTCTGACGATCTTCAGCTTTATTACAGCACCTCAGCGACGGAAGTTAATAATGCCATTTCAGTTATTAACCACAACTTGGCCAAAATTTTGGATTGGTCTAATAATTATGGAGTCGCTGTCAACCCTAGCAAATGCCAGGCGATCATTATTGGTAGTTCGCGGCAACTTGCGAAGATCGACTTGACTTCATGCGTTCCTGTCCAATTTAATGGTGTAGCAATCCATTTTGAACCCGTTGTTAAAAACCTTGGTTTGTTAATGGACAGTTCATTATCTTGGAATGATTACATCAACAGCATTTGTAATAAAGTTAGAGGATCTCTGCGCTCATTGTACAGGCTTAAGAATTTCCTTCCTCCTAGCACCAAAGTTCTTCTCGTCCAATCCCTAGTCCTCCCTTTAATCGATTATGCTGATGTGTGTTGCACCAACGTTAACCAAGACCTTCTAGACAAGCTGGATCGAATGCTCAACCACTGTATTCGTTTTATTTTCGGTCTGCGGAAATATGACCACATTTCCTTCTTTCGAGATAAACTCAAATGGTTGCCTATCCGTTTGCGAAGGAACCTGAGAGTCGCTTCCCAGCTTTTCAGCATTATTTACGATCCAAATACTCCTGATTACTTAAATAGTAAATTTCAAGCGCTTGGTAGTACTCATGCACTCAACTCACGTTCTGCTGCAAAACTCACACGTGAGTTTCCAACTCATAGATCCGGGTTCGCTTCGGACTCTTTCACAATTTCAGCTATACGCTTGTGGAATAGCTTACCCCCTAACTATAGATCGGCCTGTAGTAAGGCATCATTCAAACGTCAGATACGAAGACTCTTTTTGGAATCTGTTTAGTTTTATTTGACAGTATTTCGACATAATATTAGCATTATTTATATATATTTATTATATATCATATATGTAGTTTTATATATTTTTTAATATTTATATTCTATTATACCGGGTGTAACAGAATACCGCAATAATATTTAAGGTTGTTGATTAACAAAAAAATTTTTTGACTTTTATTTGTATTTTTATTATATGCCTACTTTCGATTTAATACGCTTAATAGTTCAGCGTATTAAATCGAAAGTAGGCATATAATTAAAATACAAAGAATACTCATAATACATCATTTTGTTAATCAACAACCTTAAATATTATTGCGGTATTCCGTTACACCCGGTATGTATGTTTACTTATTTCATCCTAATTTAAATATAGCTACTTATGTCGTTTTCGACTTTAATTCGTACACCGTCTACAATTTCTCCCACATTTTTACTGGTTGACTGGTAGAGAATGCCTTAGGCATTAAGTCCGCCTTTTGTACATCTTTTTTTTTTTTTATTATTAATAAAGGCACACAAAACAAGTAACAGTCATTAAATAACAATACATTAAGGTTTAACTTAGAACTAGACTGATGCTCTAAACTATGTGTACACAGAATGATTTACACTTATAACTTTAACTATGGGATAGTCATGTAAACAAATTGCACAGAAAGAAACCATAGATTAAGCGTTAAATACGTTAATTAGGTATCTCTATGATAGAAACATTATCATGACTTAGTTCTTAATAAAGAAAGAAAAACAACAATTGAATCACACAAAGATTTTAGTTATATGTCTCTTAAATTCAGGAAAACCGCTATTAAATATGTCCAGTGAAGAATGCTCCGCTACAGTGTCATTGTATAGTCGACACATTCTGGTAATAGGATTGTAATATGAAGTGTTATTAATGTATGTCTGGAGAACAAATATATTCGTTGTAGGATTACGAGATCTAAACCTGGTTCTAAAAGTAAGCAGTGATAGAAGAGTAGGACAGTCTAGGTGGAAATGTAGAATTTTGAATAGGATAAGTAATTCATTGCGTTTTCGACGTGATACTAATGAAGATAAATGGAAATGATCAAGCTTTTTAGCGTAAGATCTGTATTCGCGACCAAGATTAAATCTGTATTTGAGAATATTTAGGAACTTTTTTTGCACCCTTTCGATTCTATTATTATGCACTTCATAGAATGGTGACCAGGTCACTGTCCCATACTCAAGAGTGCTTCTCACTAAAGAACAATACAGATAAATATACGCATTTGGGCTTTTGAAGCCTTGTGTTGCACGAGAAATAAATCCTAGTAATTGAGAGCATTTGTTTATTATATATTGATAGTGATAGTGAAAAGAGATTTTCTCATCAAAATATACACCTAGATCTTTTACAATCTGTTTACGTTGCAGGATAGCACCAGCGATTGTGTAATCGAAAGTTATCTTATGTTTGCTGGTTCCAAATGAAATGACAAGACACTTATCCAGATTTAAGAACATCCTATTGCCAGCACACCACTCCACAACAGTACACAAGTCCCGCTGTAGGGCCATACAGTCAGCAACATCTGAGATAGTGGTATATACCTTCAAGTCATCTGCATACAGTAAGCATGGACATTTTAGTAGAATAGGTAGGTCATTTATAAACATAACAAACAGAAGGGGTCCCAGATGCGAGCCCTGGGGTACCCCAGAGGTGATTACAATTGGGGCAGAAAGATGACCCTTGATACTGACAAGTTGAGTTCTCCGATTCAAATAAGATGTTATCCATCTAAGTAAATTTCCATGGATACCATAGTGTTCGAGTTTCTGGGAGAGCAAAGAATGGTTAACCTTATCGAACGCTTTGGAAAAGTCCATATAAACTGAATCTAACTGTGTTCGCTTAGCTATAGCGGAACAGAGATCATTTTTGTAAACAAGAAGATTGGTAATAGTGGATTTGTTAGACACAAATCCGTGTTGCTTATGAGAAATTATCGAGTTGAAATGTGAATAAAAAGTATTGTAAAGTACAGATTCAAATAATTTAGCGAATGTTGAGAGAATGCTGATTGGCCTGTAATTATCACATAGATCCTTGTCACCTGACTTCAAGATTGGGATTATGTGAGCAATTTTCCAGGTAGATGGGAAGGTTCCGCACTCAAGTGACTTATTAAATAGTATGTGTAAAGGTGAGATCAATACGTCGCAGCAATTCTTAACAAAAGAAGAAGGTATTCCGTCAGGACCGGCACTTTTACTCGCATCTAGACTTTTAATTTTATTTTTTATGCATTCCTTGCTTATGATTGCGTGGCCCAGGCACAAGTTATTAGGCGGAAAGTGATTTGCATTAAGGGCAGAGCTACTGGGTTCTTCGAAAACCGAACCAAAATAACTAGAGAACATCTCGCAGATCTCATCAATATTTGAAGATACAGAGCCATTGTATCTCATCGTCACCGGAATTGAACTAGACCCTTTTTTCTTATCATTTACGTATCTCCAAAAATGTTTTATGTTGTGCTTAATGGATTCCTGAACCGAGGTTAAGTAGGTATTGTAACACTTTTCCATGAGAGTTTTGGATCGGAGTCGTAGACAATTAAATGAGTCATAATCTAACTGATTACCAAATTTTTTGTATCGCTTATGATATTTGAGTTTTTCTTTAAGCGAGCGTATGAGGGCAGGACTAAACCACGAAGGGTAAGTATGTGACCGTACTATTTTCATAGGCGTGTGCTTAATTACAACTCGATTCAGTGTTTCATAAAACAACTGAACTGCGTCATCAATAATCAATCCCTGAAAAAGTTGATCCCAGTCAATGGAACCGAGTTCTTTACGTATTAAATCAAAGTTGCACTTTTTAAAATTAGGTCTAGTTCCTTCATGAGCTCTAATATATTTTTCCGGTGAGCAATGTTGAATTTGAATATCAATTAGAAGGGGTGGATGGTGATCGTCTACGCGGCTCAGCGGGGTGGCGCCGTAAACAGTCACAGATTCAATCGTAGACAAAACTAAATCAAGTATTCGATTGTTTTTGTTAGGTATATTGTTATACTGAGAAAAGCTACATAGCGATATGCTCTCCAGGAAAAGTTCCGATTTATGATCATAACATGGGGAAGCACACATGTAAGAGAAATTAGCGGTTTTGGTCCAGGTAATTTTTGGTAAATTAAAGTCTCCAATACATATGAAATCAACGTTATTATGGCAGGCAGTGGAGCAATCTCTCCTGTACATTGTGATAAAATTTCTTAAGCTTAACTATTTCTAGATCCGGGGGCAAATAACAAAGACACAAAATTATTGTTTTTTTAAATGAACCATTATCAAAGCTTAAACTAAGCCAAATATCTTCAACCTCAGATTCCCATGCAGTAAGACGAGTAACAGAGAAGTGTTTTTTAATTGCAACTGCCACCCCTCCGCCCTCAGTCTTACTCAAAGACGTCGAATAGCGGTCTCTGCGAAATACCGTGTAACGGGCATCAAGAAATTCTGAGTCATAAACGCTACTATTTAAATTAGTTTCTGTTAAGCAAATCAAATCGTATTGGCTATTTAAAATGTTCAAATACAGATCTCTTAACTTACTTCTTACTCTGTTAACATTTTGGTAGTATATAATCATAACAAAGAAATTGTAACTCCAAATTGATTGTTTAAAAAAGAGAAAATTTAATAATTTACAGTTTTTCCAGACATTCTGTATTTTTTATAGGAATTGCATTGGACTCATCATCTTTACGTACATAAATGCAGCCGAATTTGACCCATACATACTTATATTGCTTACTAGTAGCTGCCTTGCGTGTCTCAGCGTACAGTAATTTACACTCTGGGGAAAGATGTTCGGTAACATAAATTCTACATTTTTCACCCGTAATACCGAGAAGCGCGCTGTTAAGCATTGAGCTGGTGTCCTTGGCTCTGGCCTTATTGTACCGTCGTGACATAGATAACACAGAATCTCGCAGCCGGGGCGACGACAGTGTTACCAGAATATTTCTAGGCCTGTTAGATTTTTGGTCCATTTTCGCTACTCTGCGGCATGCGAGTATATTTGAATCATCCACGTCAACCTCGATGACGGAGCAGAGCTGCCTGAACAGCGTAACCACATTTTCGCTGCGGGTCTCTGGTATGGCTTGAAGCTCTATGTTATGACTGCGGGATATCTTTTCGGTCACCGAGATGCGGTTGCTCAGACCGCGGATTTCAGACTGCAGAAGACTGTTTTTATGCTCTAACATCTCAATAGTTTTGTTTTTTTGAGATATTTGTAACTTGATACTATTTTGCTCCTCGCATATAAAATCAGTTGTTTTTGTGAAGTTACTTTCCAGCACTTGAATAGCGGCACTTATCTCCGAATTGACTAGCTTTTTAATATCTTCTTGCAAGTTGGTGCGAAATAGAGCTAAGGCATTTCCAATCTTCTGATCCAACAAGGCACTCATTTTATTCATCGTGACGATTTCGCTTTCGTCCTTAAAGCTGCCATCGTGTGACATGTTCATGCTGTATTCCGCAGACGGAACCTGGCGCATCCGCACTGGTGTATCCGGTGTCGATCTTGGCCGCCGCTTTGTTATGTTAGTACATCCCGGACAAATCCAAGAGGCCAAATATGAACGACTGAGCGAAGCAAAATCACCAGTTTTTAAATTAAGGCATTCTCGGTGGTAAAAGCCATTGCATTGATTGCACTTCATAAAGTCATCATTAGACTTTATTGACCCCCGTGGAGAACGGTCGCGTGCATTGCAAATCGCTACGTTTTGTTTTTATATTCAAATTTCAATTAATATTCAAATAAACAGTGTGTAAAATTGAGCGAATCTACCAGGAGCGCAGAATCAGCAAGGAGGTTAGTGAGTCATTCGACGCAGCGCACACGCAGCCGGCTTGGCAGCCATTATTATTACGTGTAGGTACACCGTTCAACAGGCATACTACGTAAAGCTATTTCGACCTTACAATCTAAATACAACAATGTCGGTACAACGCACTCCACCCCAAACGCCGGTTCATACAGATCCACTTACCACTGCCCTAACAAGCTGTGTCTCCGACCCTCAATTAAATATGTCATCTCATGAGTTTGATGACTTGACATCTCGCAGAACTAAACGAAAGTTAAGTAATACCGATCGGAAAACGTCTGAAAAGGAGTCAATTTTATGGCAAATTAAGCAAATGTTCTCCGCTTTTGAAGCCCAGCATAACTCTAAATTAGAGAAGCTTAATGAGTCTATACTTACTATAAAAAATCAAAACACCGACATTCAAAAAAGCTTAGACTTTCTATCATCTAAATATGACGAGGTATTAGAAAAAATCTCAAAACTCGAGGGATCAAACAAGGATTATGAATTGAAAATTGAGGGACTAGAGAACAAAATAGAGCAACTGGAGAGAAAATCTCGCGCTTCCACAATTGAAATTCGAAATATTCCGAAACAGAATTTAGAAAACAAAATATTATTGCGAAGTATGGTGAAACAGATGGGAGAGGTAATTGAACAATCTGTATCAGATAGTGACATTCAGGATATTTACCGTCTTAAAACTAAAAACGAATTAACTAACCATATTTTAGTAAACTTTACAACAACCTCATGTAAAGATGGATTTCTTAAACAATGCAGATCCTACAATAAAACAAATAAGAACAACAAATTGAATACCTCCCACTTGAAGCTATTAGGTCCACCAAGACCAGTATATGTTGATGAGTCATTAACAAGCCTTGGTAAAAAAATCGCGTTTCATGCTAGACAATTTATCAAGGATAATAACTATCATAGTACCTGGAGTTCATATGGAAAAATTTTTGTAAGAAAATCGCAGGACTCATCCGCTATTCGTATTGATTGCGAGCAAGATCTGAAGAAACTGCTTTCGAAATGACTAGAATTAGTTCCACTATTTTGTACTTATTTTTTTGGCTCATTTATTTTTGTAAACTTTTATTATATAAGAACACAATCAACATACACACTTCTATTCACGTCACATCTCAAATCCAATACACATTCTCATATTACACTTATTTCTTATTGGACAAAACTACTCACAACTATCAGCCAAACTGTTTTAACACAACAAACATCATATCTCGTTCTACTCATACACATATCGAAAATTTCTTACAGGGTTATTCTTACAGTGCATTTTTTTGAGTTGATGTATCTCATGCATCACTACATATTGAAAATCACCTGCTTAAAATATGTCTTTCCAAAATAGATAACATAAATATAATTAATAGCTACTTGGATGATTTTGTTATCGCGCAGTCCTCCAACTGTGAAATAGACCAGTGTTGTAATCTGATAACTAAACCCAACACGAGTCTTAAGATCATTCACCAAAATATACGAAGCATAAATCGTAACTTTTGCAGCCTATTAACACTTTTAGATAGATCTAAGACTGATTGGGATCTGATTGTTGCTACTGAATGCTGGTTAAGACATGCGCCGAATAACCCTTCAATTAATGGATATAACAGTGTGCGTACTGAAAAGAACTCTACACAAAATGAAGGTGTAATAGTTTATTATAAAAATAACATCAATGTAAATACACTGGAACCTAATCTAAAAGATGCCAACTGTTTATTGATTAAAATAGACTCTAGTACTGTGGTAGTTGCGATTTATAGACCTCCTGGTTACAAAGACATTGATCCCTTTATACAGTCACTAAATGATCTTCTCTCTGGTCTTATGTACCAGAATATCATTATTGTAGGCGATATTAACATTGACATAAGTCCAAATAATAGTGATCTTAATTCTTCCACCTACCTAAATTTATTAGCTGCACATGGTATCTTACCTGCACACCTCTTACCAACGCACAGCAAAACCTGTTTGGATCATGTCATGTTGAAGTCTAATTGTCCCGCCTATTGTTACGTAGCGGAAACATCAGTAACTGACCACGATTCGCAAATTTTGATATTAGAACAACAGGTTAATAAGTCTTACGTAACGTCATCCATTAGAAAAATTGATTATGTGACAATGGACAATGAAACGATGAACCTTAATTTTGATTCCATTTTCGAAACATCTGACGCAGATATAGCCATATCCCTATTTATAACTAGCTTGAACTCTATAATAAAATCTAATACACACATACTATGTAATCCAAATCGCAAGAGAATAAAAAAACCGTGGATAACAATAGGCCTTTTAAAATGCATGAAAAACCGAGATCGGCTTCACCAAAAACTAAAAAAAAACCCTAATAATGAAATCATACAAACTACATATAAAAGGTATAGGAATTTTTGTAACTGGTTATTGAAAAAAGTAAAAAGAGATTACGATAAAAACAAAATTCAAACGGCAGCGAAAATAAGTAACAAAAAGCTATGGGATACTGTCAAACAGGTAACTCACTCTACAAAAACGTATAACCCTGCTGCTGATTTAATCTCGCCCTCGGACCCCTTAAAATCAGCCAACGAAATCAACACCTTCTTTGCAACAATTGGGAAGAAACTAGCTGAAAAAAACTATGGCTCATTGCATAATAAAAAAGCATGCATAGCTCCTCATTCCTCTTCTCTTGTTCTCATACCAACTGATGAACAGGAAGTACGGAATTGCATTTTGAATTTAAAGAAAGATAACACAGCTGGTCATGACAACATCTCTGGATACTTTCTAAAAAGATATATCCATATCCTAGCTCCTCCACTGGTTCACGTATTCAATCTTATGTTGTCTCACGGGGTGTTTCCCTCGGAACTCAAACTTGCAGAAATAATTCCTATCTTTAAGAGCGGAGACAGAGGTTGTGTCAATAATTATAGACCTATCGCAATACTTTCTACCATATCAAAAATAGCAGAAAAACTCATAAATAAACGGCTTGTCAATTATTTAGAATCACAAAATTTAATTTCACGCTCACAATTTGGATTTAGAGACGGTATATCGACCAGTGATGCTGTTCATGAGCTTACTGATCACATCGTCTCCAAACTTGATAAACGAAAGAAAGTAATAGGTATCTTTTTGGATTTAGCAAAGGCATTTGACACAGTCTCTGTTCCGCTTCTATTGGATAAACTGGAGAGATTAGGTGTACGACATACTCAACACAAATTATTCTCAGATTATTTATCTAATAGACAACAAAGAGTCAGGGTTGGAGATGTGACCAGTGGCGATCAACCCATAACCTACGGCGTACCGCAGGGCAGTGTTCTGGGTCCCACACTGTTTCTTGCCTTTATAAACGACCTATGCAATCTGCAATTAGACAAAGGCAAAATTGTAACATTCGCAGACGACACTGCACTAATTTTTGATGGAGACACATGGGAGGAAGCTTATACCAACGCACAATTAGGTTTTAATATAGTTTGTTCTTGGCTTATCCACAACTCCTTGATTTTAAATGTGGGAAAAACTAAATTCATACCTTTCTCTATTAAAAACTCCCCGATGTCAGTCCACGACAATTATCTTATTAAAGCACACTTCTGTTCGCCCGGTGCTATTTGTAACTGTGATCAGCTAACTCTTGTTTCCAGTATAAAATACTTGGGCGTTGTAATAGATAACAATCTGACCTTTAATGCCCACATTGATCTTTTATCTTCTAGAACACGTAAGCTTATATACATTTTTAAGAATATTCGTCATGTTTCTGATATAAATATTATCAAGTTAGTCTATCTTGCCTTATGTCAGTCTATATTAAGCTATTGTATAACGGTATGGGGTGGTTCGTGCAAAACCAGGCTATTAAAACTAGAAAGAGCTCAAAGAGCCGTTCTAAAGGTTAGCATGTTTCTTCCATTCCTCTTTCCTACAAAAGACCTTTACTTGGCTTTTGATGTCCTGACCATTCGGCAATTATTCATCCTAAATACAATTTTAAAACAACACTCTTCCATTAATTATGACCCCCTTATAATTGAGAACAAACGTTTGAAACATAAAGTATGTTCTTGCAATTTCTTTCCTTCTACGGTTTTTTCAAAACGATTCTTTGGATTTTTAGGAAGCTATCTTTATAATAAAGTAAATGAAAAGATAGCAATTTATCCCCTGACAAAGTCTTGCTGCAAAAAAATTACTACTGCTTAAATCCCAGAATTATGATGAGACTGAGAACCTCCTGAAAATTCTATCCTAAACTATAAATTATATATATAATTTTTTTTTTCATTAACTATATCTAGTACGAGGTTTTGTCAATCTACTACGCAATGAAATCAAACACACACGCACATAAATACACATACACACACACACATATATATACACACACACATATATACATACACACACATACTCTCACACAGAGACTTAATAGATCAAACTGTAAAACGGTGTTGGGTGGGCCATGTGCAAAGTGTACTCACTTTGCATTATGATTATGACTCACATGGACGCACGCTACTTACCTGTTTCCACCTGGTCCGTGGCGGGAGAGGCTGGTAATCTGTAATACAGGTCTCCTAGTACAGACACCAGTCTCTCTCACATATTAATGTAAACCGCTACTGTAGATTTTAATTATATTGTAACCTACCTATTGTGAGAGAGAAGAAATAAAAATATTATTATTATTATATTATTATTATTGTATTGCGACACTGCGCGCTGCATTCCATATTATTATCCATAGTGCGAGTCAATATACTGTGCTAGAACTGCCCTCTCTGAATTAGCTAACGCAACACTAACTCCAGCCGTGCAGCACTAAGCAATAAAGCAAAGGAGCGTAAAACGATTGATGCATTCAGCTAGTTCATGTGCTCAATCAGAGATGGCGCTATAATGTGTATTGACATGGGCGATGATTAAACTTGCATTTAATGATTAAACACTTAAATTCAGGCCCAAAACTTCGTAGACAAACTGTACAGTCGGAGTCAATTGTATAAACGTGAAATATCGTCGACGTTCACACATAAATTGCGCAGAAGTCAAGCGATCACAACACTGAGGCTGAGTTCAATCAACCACTTATTTTCACTATTTATTTGCGTTATTTCACGTATAAAAGTGAGATTATTATTGTAAATACTTCCACTACTGAAATATAAGTTTTATATTCACTTTGAACTAAACTATCGACCTTTTTTAATAAATATAAACTAAAATACTAGGACCGATCGTAAACAACTTGTTAACACAACTACCGCCGAAAAATATTTTGTTTTATATACGATAAAGATTAAATAAATAAATATGAAAACATGATGACTATGCAATATGGTAACATCACAACAACAACAATTATGATTATCAAACATAATGTTGCCCAAAATCGGTCTTGGTCTTGCAGTATTGCGAGACTCATGCTGCAAGACCGACAGCTAGACCAACACCGTGCCTGACCCATTCAATATATGAGCAAGATTCTTGCTTAATTCTTGCATCTACAATTACTATTAATTCTTGGTCTTGCTACAATTACAACCGTATAAGTGTTAGGGACTTTCCTTTTTCACTTTTCAGGTTATATGCAAAAAAGATCACCATGTCAGCCAAGAGACGCCCACTTTTGGACATAGGTCTCCCCCCCTAAGGATCTCCATACCGATCGGTCGATCATAAAAAGATTACAATAATCAAATCACTTTATTCCTTGTAATTAGGGTACATCATAACGTTCTGGTGCATTTTTCAAAAAGCATAATCAATTAATTAAACTTTCGGTTGAGCTTAAAATACGACTATAACAATCTTTCTCATTTAGACTCCTTTGTTGAAAAAATAATAATTTGTCGTGCTTTTAAATAGCTTATCATCCGCAACCCCACAAGTGGATATATGAATTTAGGCAAAGGAAGTTTGTAGGTCGCTTTGTGCCAATACAGCTAGCTTAATCCTCGCGAGCGGCCGCGTCGCCTCAACTTTTCCAATTCCGCCCGCCCATTCCTCAGGGTTGCCACACTAATCCCGGATTCTCCCAACTTCCATAACTGGAATATTCAAAAATGTTTTGGAAAGTCGCAATGTCAAAAACTACAAAGCAGATGTCCTTCGAGCGGAGAATGCTCGCCAACTTTAAGCTTCCATTGTGTAAGAGTTATAAATCGTTGACAATGCAACCCGTTACATTTGTGTGCAGTTTTGGCTCGATAAAAATATGGTGTCATTTTCACATTCTTACTTCATTCTATCATGTACAGCATAATATATTTTTATTAATTCTAGCTAACCCCGTAAACTTCCTATCACCTTGGCAGATGACAGATATAAATTAACGTTTTTTTATACAACTAAAATAGCAAACAAGCATACTGCCCACCTGATGATAAGTGGTAACAGTTACCTATACTACATGTGTTTTTTTAAGATTCGCAGCAAACCTGCAACCCCCACAAGAACCACAGTGTACGTTGCTAACTTTGTGACATAAGATGTAATGTCACGGTAATTATAGTCTTACCCTTCAAACCGGAACACAGTAGTGCAAGTATTACTGATTTGGGGCAGAAATAGGTGTAGGTAAGAAAGGTGATGGCACCAATGACCGACAAGCACAAGTGAACGACAGTTTAAAAGAAAAAAATAAAATGAAGTCTGCTATTTTGTTTTGATTGAATTGGCGGCACCGCAACCAATGAGAACATACTTTTGGCCGTCGATTTAAAAGATATCACAATAGTTGACCATTTTGTTTAAATATGGTGAAAAAGTAACAGCACTCTGTCAGAGTTCCTGCAATAAATCGAGAATTAGGTATTAGCAAAATCGTTAAGAAGATAAGTTAACATTGTGTTTCATAAAATTGTTTCATTAAAACATATCTGGTTTTGCATTGATTTTGTGGTATTGTGCATGTGCATTAATTTCGAAGATATTTTATTAGAGTTGCATCACTTAAAATTATATCGCATTTGTTTTATAGATGGTGTTACTTACTGGATCCAACAAATCGTACGTTCTCCAATTTTCGACATTAACGAAGTATCGAAATTAATATTGTACATGTTGTACTCTTGAGATGATGATGATGATGATCAATAATATCCTAATAATATATGATCAATAATATAACTAGGCAGAAACAACTTCGAGAGGGAAGCCAATAGAAGAATTCGGCTGGGCTGGGCAGCCGAATTCTTCTATTGGCATGCTTGCAGGCATTGGTAAGCTTCGACATGTCTTCTCGTCACCCATTCCTCAGTGTCTTAAGTCAAAAGTCTTCGACCAGTGCGTCCTCCCAGTCATGACATACGGTGCCGAGACGTGGACACTCACGGCTCGACTAGTCCACCAATTTAAAGTCGCTCAGCGTGCTATGGAAAGGGCTATGCTCGGAGTATCTCTGTGTATCTCATCTCTGTGTCTGGACCAATCCTCTTCCTTCCCCTCGCACCTACCCCCGTTAACAGTTTGCGAGCTTGTCGATTGTACCGACGGCCATTTTTCTGCAATCGCGCCAGTAGCGATCGTGCTGGGTGTTCAATAACAGGAGTCTCGCCGCCGCTCGCCGCGCCGCTCGCCGCCGCCGCCGTCGACCGTCGCATTCCTCAGTTTGGGTTGATCAAGATCAAAGGGAATAACAATTCAGTGTATATTACGCCAGATAAGGAGATCTCCTGAGGCGCCGCAACCCACCACTAAAGGTGCTTCCTTTCCTTCTTTTCAGAAAGCCATAGTATTCATTTTTTTTTTCAAACTTGTAAAACAAATTTCGTATAACCTCGCCGTCTCACATAATTTTACGTTACTTGATGTGACCTAGATTAATTAAGCGTGTCTTGCATGACGCCGCGCGCTGTGCTTTACTTATTACGCAATAGAGCATTATTGGTGAGAAACAATAAATTAGTGTACTTTCAACACTCCACGTGTTCGGTCATTTAGCGCTCTTCGGAGTTATCCCTCTTCAGCGTTAGCGTTAGCGTCAGCGTCCCGAGTGTGTGGTTTACCATACATTCTTTTGGTCCTTCGAGCGAAACAGGACCTTACGCGAGTGAAGTCCTGTGCAAAGTGATCTAGCGAAAACTGTGGTGAAAATATACCATTATACAAATAAACACGTGCACGGTGTGTTTATTCCGTGACAACTTCGTGAGCGATCGTCGAAGTTACAGCAGCATTCCTGTGGGTTGGACAGCCCGCACAAAACAGCAGCGTCAACGTGCAGCAGCGTTAGCGAGCCAGCAGCCCATTTTCTGCGTGAGTCGGGAGACTCGCCTTGCAGCAGCGTTCAAGTAAGATCGTTTTTATTACCTATTAGCGATGGAGTACGAAGCGTTATTTGCTCGTCAAGGAGAGCTCGTCAGCGAAATCCAACGTGTTGGAACCAACTTTGGTAAGGATCCAGCATATCGAAAAACGTCGGAATATCTTAAGATACGGCTAGACACATTAGATAGTCTATGGGGAGAGTTTGAAATTAATAATCAAAAACTCGAAACTCTGGAAACCAAATCGCAAAGGTACTTTTTAGAATCCATTTATGAGCGTACGATGAAATATTATACGGAAACTAGAGCTAAAATTTCCAGCTATTTGCCAATAGGGTCAGGTTCAGGTACAGCTATAGGTAAGGACGTAAAAATGAGCGAAAGAGATTCAAAGAGTAAGATCGATGAACATTTATCTCTTCAGAGAACTAATTTCTGAGCGTTTAGACGCTTAATATCTAGCATAGAGGTAAGCGAAATCTCCGAGAAATGGGAACTCGAAGATGAGATACGCAACATCCAGTCACGATGGAACGATATCGATAAGCTTCATCTAGTAATAGACAACATTCTAGAAGGTACTGATGAAATGTACCAAGATGAATTTATTAGGCAGGAGATACTATTTAAGCGAACGAAAAAGGCATTGTATCAAAAACTATGCGCCACATCTCATACCCAGCATGCTACCCCTTTATTAGAAATACCTACTTTCACAGGTAAATATACTCATTGGCCTACTTTCTTCGACTTATTCACTGAGTCAATTCATAATAATAATTATTTATCTAAGGCGCAGAAAATGCAACACCTTAAAGGGAGAGTTAAAGGTGAAGCTGAGCGTTTGATTCAGCACCTAAATATTTCAGCTGAAAATTATGACGTAGCTTGGGAAATTCTAACTCATCGCTACAATAACCCCCAAGTACTTTTTACTACGCATATTGAAATTTTTCTCAATCAGCCCAGTATCAGTAAACAGACGGCAAACAAAATAAAAAGACTATATGACACCACCACCGAATGTATCCATGCTATCCACAACCTTGGCGTGGATACCAATACTTGGGATCCGATTTTGGTTCATCTATTAACAAAAAAGCTAGACAGCGATACCTACAGCGCGTACAAGGAAGCACGTAAGTCTCCCAGAGATCTAGCCTCGTTACAAGAGCTATTGTCGTTTCTTGAGAGTAAATTTATTGCTCTCGAGCCTATTCACAAGCGAGAGAGAGATAGTATAGTTCAATCGAAGCCGACCTCAGCGTATTATCCTTCTAAGCGTTCTTTTGGCCCGAAGCAAAACTGTAACTATGGCCGACCATTCAAAGGATATCAAGCAGCAATTACATCTACGTATAAGTGTCCTTTATGTAGTTTCGATCACGAGCTCTATAAATGCCACAAATTCAATAACATGTCAGCGGAAATTAAATTGAAGACAGTTGCGAAACTGAACCTTTGTAGAAACTGTTTATTCAAACACGCTAGCGACAAATGTACCTCAATTAAAAGGTGCAAGGAATGCAATAAAGAGCATCATACGATATTGCATGACGGGCTTGTAGGGTTGTCGCGCTCGACTGCGGTACCTATGACGGAGACTAAACCAAATTCATACATAACATCTCAGCCTACATCAACAACTAAGCCCCATACAACTAAGCCTCATGTTGCGAATCACGTTAGTACTAACGACGAAGAAGTTTTATTAGCGACTGTTTTGTTAAATGTAAAAAGCGTCGATGGCAATTACGTCACATTAAGAGCTCTTTTGGATCAGGGCTCTCAGATTACTTTAATATCAGAAAACGGCGCTCAGTTGCTAGGGTTGCCACGACGGAAATGTAGTGCATCAGTATCGGGTGTAGGTATCAGCCCTAAGCAAAGTAGAGGTCTTGTTACTCTCGAGTGTAAATCTATTTACGATGATTATTGTTTAAACCCAGAAGCGTCTGTTATTCCTCGAGTAATAAGCGATCTCCCTAACGCGTCCTTTTCTAGACAATCGTGGCCTCACATTGAAAATGTGAAATTAGCGGACCCTGAATACCACATATCTAAGCCAATCGACATTCTGTTAGATGCCTGCGTATACTCCGATGTCATCATGAATGGACTTGTCAAAGGGGAACACAATGCGCCGATAGCACAGCAAACCAAATTAGGGTGGATTTTGTCTGGCAATATTAAAACTCTTCACTGTAACGTTGTGGTTAATAATTTAGCTGAAATAAAAAAAATACTGGGAAATCGAAGAGATCCCCAGTACTACATCAGAGCTTACCAGTGAGGAACAATATTGTGAACAGCATTACACTGCTACCACAAAGCGTCGCACCGATGGCAGGTATGAAGTAGCCCTACCATTGAAACCTAATTACGAAGAAAAATTAGGGTCGTCTAAGGCGAAAGCGATAGCGCAATTTAAGCAATTAGAAAGCAAAATGGAACGAAATAAAGCATTATCAGCAAGCTATAAGCAATTCATTAGCGATTATAATGATTTAGGACTCATGCGACCAGCAAGCGATAGTAGTAAACCTCCATGTTTCTTACCACATCACGGAGTGTTGAAAAATGATTCTACCACTACGAGTCTTAGAGTGGTATTTAACGCGTCGTCAAAAACCAGTACTGGATTTAGCCTCAATGATGTGATGGAGTGCGGTCCAAACTTACAGTGTGACCTACAATCATTATTACTTACTTGGCGACAATATAAATATGTTATAACGGCTGATATAGAGAAGATGTTCTGGCAGATTCTGATAAGAGAAGATGACCAGCACCTTCAATCATTCATCTGGCGATATTCAACGCATGAGCCACTTCAGGAATACGTCCTTACGCCAGTAATTTTTGGAGCAAAAGCAGCTCCGTACTTAGCGATGCGTACACTTCGACAACTAGCTAAAGATGATGCATCAAAATATCCTCTTGCATCAGCAGCTCTAGAAAAAAGTTTCTACATGGACGATTTGCTGAGTGGACATAATTCTCTAGCGGAAACAAAAGAATTGCAGTACCAATTAATTGAAATCCTGAAAGGCGCAGGGATGAACTTAAGAAAATGGGCAGCTAACAACCCGGAGCTATTAACCCATTTATCAGCGAACCAACTGGACGGGCCCTTTGATTTTAGATGCGCTGAGTCCCGGAAAACTTTAGGCCTCCGATGGATGCCCTCTTCTGACTCATTTGTGTTTACAAACAAGATAGATTTCGATGGCGACTGTAGCACAAAGCGTCAACTTCTCTCGTTGATATCGAAAGTGTTCGATCCCTTAGGGTGGCTCTCACCACTAACCATCAGGGCTAAGATCCTCTTTCAAAAAACATGGTCCTGTGGCATGGGATGGGATGACGAAATTCCTACTGACATTAAAACGGAATGGGCCGAGCTTCGAAATGATCTGAAAAGGGTTAGTGAATTTAACATACCTCGATATTTAGGTGACACACAGCAAGCATTTAGATTATACGGCTACAGTGACGCATCCGAAAAGGCTTACGCCTGTGTTGTTTACCTAGTAGCGCCCGACGATAAAGGTGAATGCACATCACGACTAGTTGCTGCAAAAACTAAACTGGCACCACTTAAGAAAGTCTCATTGCCACGCTTGGAGCTATGCGGTGCCTTACTCTTAACCCAGTTAGTAAAAACCATAAAAGCGTCATTAGCGAATACAAACTTACAGATTTATGTTTTTACTGACTCCATGGTAGTACTGGGATGGTTACATGGAGATACAGCTCGATGGAAACAGTTCGTATCGAATCGGATTCAACAAATAACGGAAGTAATACCAGCTTCGAACTGGCATCACGTACGGTCTGAGGAAAACGCAGCCGATTGTGCTACGCGTGGTTTAACCGTGGCCAAGCTTCACGACAATCCACTTTGGTGGAACGGCCCGGAATGGATACCTCATTTTGGTCCCAATAATACAAAACCAAATACTTATGAAACGCCGAACTTAGAGGTAAAAAAGGTCAGTGTAAACGTAGCCTTACAACATTCAAGCTCAACGATAATTAATGAAATATTAGTAAACAATAGCTCCATTACTCGTGCAGTAAAGATAGTGGCATGGGTGTCTCGTTTCACGGCGGCGTTACGACACAGAGCAATCGAACATAATACTTACCTATCAGCAACGGAAATAAACAAAGCGAAACAATTAATAATAAAGCATATTCAAACGAATGATTTTTATAGCGATTTAGATTATATAAGAAGCAAAGGTCATGTTCGATCTAATAGCAAAATAGCGAGTTTGAGCCCCTATTTAGATGAAGATGGAATCTTGAGAGTTGGCGGTCGTCTTGGAAATTCGAACATAAGCTGTGCAGCCAAGCATCCGATAATATTGTCGAGTTGTAGTCGTTTTACTGATTTAATTATCCATCACGCGCACATTACTACCTTACACGGTGGTCCAAGACTAACTTTATCATATGTGAGAGAGAACTACTGGGTTATGAGCGGCATGCGCACTGTCAAACGGCAACTTAGACAATGCATGAAATGCCGACGCTATAGCTCAGAAAAGTATCAACAGATTATGGCTGATCTCCCTCGAGCGAGAGTAACTCCTTCCCGCCCTTTTACACACACCGGTGTAGACTTTACCGGTCATGTCGATTTGAAACTGAGCAAGGGTAGGGGAGTGAAGACATACAAGAGTTATGTCGCCATTTTCGTCTGCCTAGCAACAAAAGCTGTACACCTGGAACTGGTGTCCGATTTAACTACACCAGCATTTTTGGCAGCGATGAGCCGTTTATGTGCCCGGCGCGGGACGCCCCGCCGAATGTATAGCGATAATGGCACTAACTTTATCGGAGCGAAGCGAGTGTTAGATAAAGAGTACAAATTGATTTTGCAGACTCTCAATCAAGACTTTTTTAGCAACCTTGGTGTTAAAAACATTGAGTGGTCGTTTAACGCGCCTGCATGGCCGAGTGCAGGTGGATTGTGGGAAGCGGCAGTACGATCTTTTAAGAGACATCTTAAACGCGTCCTGGGAGAGCAAAAACTAACTTATGAAGAGTTTACGACTTTATTGCATCAAATTGAAGCCTGCCTTAACTTACGTCTATTATTTTCCTTAACCGAGAATCCCGACGATGCGTATCTTACCCCGGGTCATTTTTTAATTGGTGACTCTATGCTATCCCGACCACAGACGGACCCAGATAATATTAGCTTACCCGCAAGATGGCAACTAGTACAGCACATGAACAAACAATTTTGGAAACTATGGTCGTCAGATTACCTTCAGTACCTTCAGGTTCGGTCCAAATGGAGAAAACCATGTAAGAATCTGAAACTAAATGATATCGTTTTGATAAAGGAGGACAACATACCTCCAGGTAAATGGGCACTTGGTAGAATTCAGGAACTTCACCCTGGCAAGGATGACTACGTCAGGGTCGTATCAATTAAAACAGAGAACAATATTTTAAAACGCCCTGTAACAAAACTTATACCTTTACCTGTTCATAGAGGAGAAGATAACACGACCGCAGCGAAGCGCGACGACTCCCAGCCACATGGTACTCCAACATCTGCGCGAGTCGAGAAAAAGGGAAAAAGGAATAAACGTAGCGTACTAGCGAACTGTCTCTTATTACCACTCCTTCTATTTATTTCATTTATATCGCCGTCGATACAGCAAAATATTGTGAGCAACGTGACATTAGATAGCAATCAGACGCTATATTTTGATAAGATCTCGAATTTACAGTTTATTCGAGATGAGTGGAAGCTGGTGGTATACTATAATCTCACTGGTTACTGGCAAGCATTCACAGATATGGAGACTTACGTGAGACACCTGCAAGGCTTGACTGTGAAGTCCAATTTACAATATAAAAGCATTACGAATCAGCTAGCACACGAATTAACTGAAATTGAACATTATAATCAATTACTTCGGGGTCCCACCAGTCTACGTCAGAAAAGAGGTTTGATAAACGGTGTGGGGTCCGTTGCAAATTACTTATTCGGTGTTTTAGATAACGATTTTGCCCAACAATATGCGAAAGATATTGAAAAAATTTACTACAACGAAAACCACCTCAAACAACTTATAAAAAATCAAACCACAATAATCGAAGCAGAATATAATATTATACAGCGCAACGAGCGGATAATGAATACACAATTTACAGCAATAAATAATCATCTAAAACAAATTTCTGTTGAGCTAAATGAAATACGTTCAGACGTCAATAATAACCTTTACATTACGTCATCAGCTTTAGGAGCTAACATCATCCTAAAAAACTTGAGACGCATGCAAACTTCTCTTATCGATATTGTGACTGACATCACTCACGGTCGCATCGACACGCACCTGTTGTCAAAAGAGCAATTAGATGAACAAATCAATTTTATATCAGGCCAACTACACGATGACCTAAAGATACCTGTGGAGACAGATAACATAAAAAACTTATACAAATTACTTAAGGTGTTTGCTAGCATTTACAAAAATTACCTCCTCTTCGAAATAAGGTTTCCACTGGTTAGCAGCGACATATATGAGCTCGATAAAATTATAACAATCCCACGAAATGATAAACGAATTTCCTACCTTACTGTACCTACCTACCCGTACTTAGCATTTAACCTACGTAAAGATACGGTCGTTTTCTTAAATGATCGCGACATGCAAACTTGCCTTCATGCATCAGAAGATAAAATTTATGTATCTTAGATAAACCTATATATGATCTAGATCTCAAGCAAAACCTATGCAAATTAACTTTAATAAATGCAGGCAAAAATGCATCGCCCTGCACTTATGAACAATCATCTTGTTACAATAGATGGATAAAGTTACAGCGACAGAATGTCTGGCTGTATTCGTGTTGCAATGAATACAACGTTCGCACATTTTGCCCAGCTGGAATGACAGTAAGCACTATTGCGGGCAATGGCATACTAGATATAGGCCAAGGCTGTATAATCAAGGGCGATTCATTTCCGATTTACGCTCACAACGACTTTGTAAAAAGGATTAAAATACAACCCATTATGGAAGCCCCTGACATGTCGATCTTAAATAGAGTTGTCAATACTTCAGCACCAACGTACATCTTCACTACGGAAAATCACGAGCAAGCTTATCATGAGATAATGGATAAGATCAACACCATAAAGCAGGAGTCAGCATCCGATTTTAACATACACGATATCCATCACTACTCCATCAGCTATGGGATAATAGCGATCTTACTAATAATAGCAGCAGTAGCAGTACTCTTTCGTATAAGACGGAAGAGGCTTCGTCGAGTGCAGCTTCCGTGGCTCTCAACGTCTCCCGTGGGGGAGGCATCGGCGAGCGGTCTTCATCGTCGGCGTGCGTCTGATGGACTTCAAGAGCAAAATGAGTGTAGTGAGTTACCTAGTGAGTTGCGTAAAGCAGTGAGCATGAACATTTTAAGTGGTTGTTTGGGCGGTACCAATAAATTGATGCAAAACAGAAGCTACCCACATGAAGACAAATTCGCAGCGTTTCAATAAACATATAAAAACGGATCATTCAAGATTATATTCATTCATATTCGTACTCTCTTTGTAACTACAACTTCTAATAAACGTATTCGTCATAGTCGTTAATAAAAGTTCTCATTGAAAAGCACCCAGTCTATACGTCCCTCAACATCTGGTCCTTCGAGCCGGATATTATACAGAGAAATTATAAAAGAAATAATACTATTCAAGAAAGAAGTGTCCGAAAGATTATTATAACTACCCTAAAGAAGAGGAATTGTTGGCAGTCCAAAGGCAAGGTACCGGTCAAGACATTCCTATTTCTTTCCATTCCATTTGCTTTGTGCGTTAGTACTGTGTTAAATTTCTCACAATCGTAATAATTGCACGCGAATTCCGTAATTGTTTTGTGTGAACATTAGTGTCTTTCATAAACCGCTAAAATGAGTGACGATGAAATTGTTAAATTACCCACCGACGGTAATCTCAAATCAAATCGGAGGTCAAAATCGCCTAATCCGGTCGGTGTTGTAGTAAATTCGCGTATCATTGAGCTTAAAAAACAGCGTAGCACAATTAAAGGAAGGTTGACTTTGTTTGAAAAGTATTTAAAAAATTTAGATCAAACAAAGTTAACAGTAGTGTGATTCTGTAAAACCTCACTTTAAACTTCGAATCTGATTCCGCAGTGAGTTCTTAGATTGGCATTCTCAAAATTCGAATGTAGATTTGAAAGTAATCTGTGCTACAGCGCTACACTTGCGAGCGTGGCAGCGAGTGGAACTAGTGACCGTGAGATTTTGACATTATAAATATGGGATGACGTATGAAATGGCATTCCGTAAAGGGAATTCCTTTATCACTTCGAAGCTCACTTCGAAGCTCACTTCGCACACGAACTCGAAACAAAGTGTCAAATAAAACGTTGCTATTTTGTGAGTGAAAACAGGCAAAGTTTATTATCATAGTTTAAAAATACATTTAAAATTATTTCTGAAGGTGATAAAAACTAGTTCTGAGGTATTTATTAGAATTTTATCGCTACTAACTCGTGATAATGACTATGTAAGGGTATCTTGTATCTTATGCGAAGTGAGCGTGAATATCGAAGTGAGGTGCGAGCTATTGTTCGAATTTTACAGAATCGACATGCAGATAGCCAACAAGTAGAACTGAGTATGCGTATTAAGTCTAATGAACAATATTTCGAACAATTTAACCAAATTCAGTGTGAAATTGAAAACGGGGTAGATGAAAACGATTTTATTACACATTTAGAATATAGGGATTTGTTTGAAAAACAATATTCTATTATGAGTAGCGCTAAGTGTTTGTTAAATAACATTGAACAAAATGACATTTCTAAATCTAAAATTTTAAAATCTACCAGCGTAAAATTGCCTGAAATCAAGCTACCCGCTTTTGACGGTTCGTTTGATAAATGGCTCGAGTTTAGGAATTCTTATATCACAATAATACATAATCGTCAAGATCTAGATGCAATTCAGAAATTTCATTATTTAAAGTCATCTTTGTGCGGAACTGCTTCCCAGGTCATAAGCGCACTGGAATTCACCCCTGACAATTATGTACATGCGTGGGAATTACTTGAAAATAGATTCCAAAACAATCGTTTATTAATACATAACCACGTTAAATCATTATTTACCGCGCCTTCTATTAATAAAGAATCCTCATCGCAAATAAGAAAATTAATTGACACTGTGTTACGCAACCTCCGCGCACTAAAATCACTAAACGAACCTACCGACAATTGGGATACGTTGGTTATTATTGGTTATACTTAGTTGTTTCTAAACTTGATTCAGTGACAGAGCATGAATGGGAAAAACATAAAGGTACCCTAATCTCTGATCATCAAGGCAATTCGAACTCACTAACATTGGATGATTTATTTGTATTCTTGAGAAATCGAGCTGACATGTTGGACATGATCACGTCTAACAATAATGTAACGCGATCTCACTCACAACTCTCACAAGTCAAGCCCAGCCATGCCGCGTCAAAACATACACATGAATCGTATAAAAATCGTACACAACAATCGCAATCGTTTTCCTATGTTTCGACTAATAGCAAAGGCGCAGGTTCGACGAGTAAAACAAATGACAGACCGAACCGCGTTTGTGTAGTGTGCAATGAAAATCATCACACATACTCGTGTGCTAGATTTCTCAACATGTCAATACAAAATAGGTTGAAATTAATAAGTGATAAGGGACTCTGTCAGAACTGTATTCGTTCAAATAATCACTCATCGAACGAATGCATGTTTGGACCGTGTAAAATATGTCATACGAAACACAACACTTTACTTCACGTTGATAGTAATCATTCGAACACTTACAGCACAATTACATCCACTGATAACATTCGTAACGCTCGCCCTGAGCCGACGCAGGCGGCGGACTGTGTAAGCACACAGCGCACGGCACTCGTCTCAGCTAACAAAACATCTTTGAACTTGAACTTGCAAAATATTTTGTTATCTACCGCCCTTTTAGACATTATAGATTCGAGTAATAATTATCACACGGTACGCGCTCTTCTTGACAGTGGCAGCCAAAACTGTTTTGTCACTGAGAAATTATGCAAACGCTTAAATTTACCTATAGTACAGTCCACGATTCGTATTTCTGGTGTGGGACAAACTGTCTCACAATCAAATTATTCGTGTAAACTTAAAATACATTCAAAAATAAACGACTATAATGCCGGTATAAATTGCTTAGTTTTACTGAACATAACGTCATGTTTGCCTTCTTTGGATATTACTCGTAACATTGATTTTATTCGTATACCCGATCATATCCAACTCGCAGAAACTACATATAATATTTCGTCAGAAATAGATTTATTGATTGGGGCAGACTTATTTTGGGAACTTTTAGAATCGGAAAAAATAAAACTTAATTCGGGTCCTTATTTACATAACACTAAGTTGGGTTGGATTATTTCTTGTCCAATTTATAATCGTAGCTTAACGCGTAATAATAATAATAATATAATGCAATGTTATTTCATGCAACTAGATTCTCAAATTCGGAGATTTTGGGAGTTAGAGGAAATAGATAACACTTCCTCAGTCATGACCGATGAAGAACGTACTTGTGAAAAGTTATTTTTAGACACAACGAAGCGTGATAAGTACGACCGGTTTCAAGTACGAATACCGTTGAAAGAATCAATTAATTCATTAGGCGATTCCTACCTTATCGCTAGGAATCGCTTCTTTTCATTAGAACGAAAGCTGGATCGATTACCTCAATATAAGAAATTATATTGCATCTTCATGATGGAGTACGAAAGGTTAGGTCATATGACACCTGTTTCCGAAGACGTTACCATGATGATTAAGCCGTATTATTTTCTACCCCATCATGGAGTTTATCGTGAAGCCAGTAGTACAACAAAATTGCGGGTGGTTTTCGACGCGAGCGCAGCTACCTCCACCGGTCGGTCTTTAAATGACGTGCAGTATGTCGGTCCTCCGTTACAAAATGAAATATTTTCCATTCTGCTCCGTTTCCGTCAATATCGTTTTGTAGCCTGTGCAGACATCGAGAAAATGTATAGGCAGATTGAAATACAAGAAGATCAACGAAATTTGCAACTCGTTTTATGGCGGCCTAGTCGAGATTTACCTTTAAAAACTTATCGTTTAAACACCGTCACTTACGGTACTGCATCTGCTCCTTTCCTTAGTATGCGTTGTTTACATCAACTGGCACAGGAATGCAATGACGTTACCGTCGCTCAAGTAATATTGAATGATTTTTACGTAGACGATTTGATAACCGGGAGTGATCAATTGGACGTGTTACTAGATATTTGTAAAAAGGTTTCTACGACATTAAATCGCGGTTGTTTTCCGTTACGGAAGTGGACTTTCAACCACGAACCTGTGCAGGAGCTCAGCAAAGAATTAAGCGTGGGCGAGCACTGCTTATCAAAAACATTAGGTTTAGGTTGGTCTAATAAAGATGATGTGTTATACTTCACGTCGAAACTAGAAACGGACGATAATACTGTATTAACTAAGCGGAAAATCATGTCTATAATTGCGCAAATATATGACCCCTTAGGTCTATTAGCTCCCGTTATTATAAAGGCAAAAATACTTTTACAAAAATTGTGGCTGATAAAGATAGATTGGGATGACCAAGTTCCATTAGAAATAGCTAAAAGATGGTATTTATTTTTATCAAATTTTAAAAATTTAAATATTATACGAATACCACGTCACATATTATGCGGCCAAGATATGCAGTATAAAGAATTGCATATTTTTTCGGACGCATCACAACATGCATACGGTGCATGTGCATATATTCGTTCCTATAATCAATCGTATTTTCCGGTCAATGTTCAGTTATTGTGTGCCAAAAGTAAACTCGCCCCGTTAAAGTCAATAAGTATACCGAGACTGGAGTTATGCGGTGCGTTACTGGGCGCTCAGCTTTATAACAAAATAACCAGTGCACTTAGATTACAGTTTGATAAAGTTTGTTTTTGGACCGACTCAACAATAGTTCAAGGGTGGCTTCGTATGTCACCACGTGACCTTAAAACGTTTGTGCAAAACAGATTTGTTCAAATTAATGAATTAACCGGGGACAAAGTTTGGTATCATGTAAAAGGTAGTGATAACCCAGCGGATTTAATATCGCGGGGCGTAGACCTAGACTTTTTAAAACATAATAATAATGATCTGTGGTGGCAAGGGCCGTCGTTTATTCGTGACTCTAATCATAACATGTGTAACATGTCAGGAAGGTAAATTTTCAAGATTACCTTTTAAAAGTCGAGATGATTCACAATCTACTGATTTATTACAACTGATTCATTCAGATGTCTGTGGGCCTATGGAAACCGAATCACTCGGCAGAGCAAAATATTTCTTGACATTCTTGGATGACTACTCGAAGAAAGTTTATGTTTATTTTTTGGTTCATAAATCATATGTCTTTGAAAAATTCAAGGAATTTAAAAATCAAATAGAAAATCAGTTGAACAAGAAAGTAAAAATTCTTAGATCTGACAATGGTCTTGAGTATATGAATAGAGACTTTTCAGAGTTTCTAAAGAATGCTGGGATCATTCATCAAACGACCACACCATACAGTCCTCAGCAAAATGGTAAAGCAGCATGTCGATTCTGTAAAATTCGAACAATAGCTCGCACCTCACTTCGATATTCACGCTCACTTCGCATAAGATACAAGATACCCTTACATAGTCATTATCACGAGTTAGTAGCGATAAAATTCTAATAAATACCTCAGAACTAGTTTTTATCACCTTCAGAAATAATTTTAAATGTATTTTTAAACTATGATAATAAACTTTGTCTGTTTTCACTCACAAAAAAGCAACGTTTTATTTGACACTTTGTTTCGAGTTCGTGTGCGAAGTGAGCTTCGAAGTGAGCTTCGAAGTGATAAAGGAATTCCCTTTACGGAATGCTACTTCATACGTCATCCCATATTTATAATGTCAAAATCTCACGGTCACTCTAGTTCCACTCGCTGCCACGCTCGCAAGTGTAGCGCTGTAGCACAGATTATTTTCAAATCTACATTCGAATTTTGAGAATGCCAATCTAAGAACTCACTGCGGAATCAGATTCGAAGTTTAAAGTGAGGTTTTACAGAATCACACTACAGAACGATTAAATAGATCTCTAGTTGAAAGGGCAAAATGTATGTTGTTGAATGCAAAATTACCTAAATGTTATTGGGCTGAAGCAATACATACTGCAGCATATTTATTGAATCATTCTCCAACTCAGTCATTGTTATTTAAGACACCAGAAGAATTGTGGTCGGGAAAGAAGCCTAATGTTAGCCATTTAAAAACATTTGGTTGTGAAGCAATGGTTTATTTGCCAAGAGAAAAACGAAGAAAGTGGGACTCTAAGGCTCAGAAAATGTTATTTATTGGGTACTGTAAACACACAAAAGGGTATAGATTTATAATACCAAAAACAAAAACTGTTGTTAAAAGCAGAGATGTTGTCTTTCTTGAGTCTACTGTAGAAAGATGCTATGTTCCCCTGGAACTATCTCAAACAGAAGAATCAAATAACATCTTGAGTGAAAGTCCGACAGAAAGTGAAAGCACAAAGAAGGAAAATAAATTTGATACTGAGAACTTACCGGACAAACCTATGGAATGCAAGTACCAAAGATGTATAAGCTTAAGACCAAGAAAAGCCGCACCTGAAAAGACAGAAAAAGTTACTTACCTATGTCATGATGATAGAGAATTACTGGCTGTTCCTGAGACATATAAACAAGCATTAGGATCAGTAAATAGTGTGGAATGGCAAAAATCTATAAAAGAAGAACTTGAAGCTCATAAGAGTAATGAGACATGGACATTGATTGACAAACCTGCTGATACTAAGGTAATAGGATGCAGGTGGGTATTCCGTATCAAGGATGAGACAACGGGTCCAAGATTCAAGTCCCGACTTTGTGCGAAAGGCTATGCACAAACTGAAGGCATCGATTACACCGAAACATTTGCACCAACAGTCAGGTATGATTCAATTAGATTATTAATGTCAGTGGCTGCTCAGTATAATTTTGATATCATTCAATTAGATATAAAAACAGCATTTTTATATGGAGAATTGGAGGAGCACATATATATGTCTCCACCTGAAGGACTAGTTTGTGAAGCCAATAAAGTTTGTAAACTCAAAAAATCCTTATATGGTCTAAAGCAGGCTCCTCGGTGCTGGAACTCTAAATTCAATTCAGTGTTAAATAAGTTTGGCTTCATGAATAGTGAAGCAGATCAATGTGTATATATTAGAAATATCAATGGGCAAAAATCATATCTTTGTTTGTATGTTGATGACGGATTACTATTTGCACAAAAAAAGACAATTTTGAAGGATTTCCTGAATGATTTACAATCAATTTTTCAAGTAAAAATATGTGAACCTAAAAATTTTGTTGGCATGCAAATAGATAAGTGTGATAAACATATTTTCATACACCAAACAAAATATATTGAACAGTTGTTAATGAAGTTTGAAATGATAAATGCAAATGCAGTAAGTGTTCCAGTTGATCCCCATGTACGACTGGAAAAAGCAGATGGATATCCTGAAAATAATATGCCTTATCGAGAAGCTGTTGGATCGCTGATGCATCTCGCTATAGTAAGCCGCCCTGATATTATGTTCGCTGTAAACTTGGTGAGTCGATTCCTTAACTGTTATAATAAATCACATTGGGGCGCAGTTAAAAGAATACTGAAATACTTAAAAGACACAAAGAATTATGGTTTGTGTTACAAACCAACATTCAATCCTGCTACTGTGATTGGATATTGTGATTCTGATTTTGCCAATGATGTCAGCACAAGAAGGTCTGTCACTGGATATGTTTTTATAAAAAATGGTGCCGCTGTGACCTGGTCCAGCCAGCGCCAACAGACTGTAGCTTTATCCACTACAGAGGCAGAATTCATGGCAGCCTGTGCTGCTACCAAAGAAGCTATATGGATAAAGCAATTATTAAGTGACATCAATGAATTTAATCAAACTTGTGTATGTTTAAATTTGGATAACCAGAGTGCTATAAGTTTTATCAAAAATTTTAATTTTCACAAACGATGTAAACATATGGATATTAAGTACCACTTCATCAAAGAAAAGTATTATCAAAAGGTGATAGATTTACAATATGTTTGTAGTGATAATCAATATGCAGATATGTTCACAAAACCACTATCCAGAATCAAATTTGAAAATCTTAGGGACAAAATTGGAATGGCATTTGTCACTTAATTGTAATTAGTTATAACTTAGCTTCAATTTCTTTCTTTTTTGCAAATATTTTATAACTTTCAAACACTTATTAGGGTTAAAGCACCAATTAATAGAAATCATAGAAGGCTTCAATTAGGTAGGAGTGTTGAAGTGTAGATTAAATATTGCCCTCTATGAATTGCGTTATCTGTGGTGTGGTGACAGCCCGCCTTTTTTTGATTTTGACAGTTCTTGTCTAACCTTAGCTGTAGATGTTTCTTGTTCTCGTATGTGTTGCAAATACAGTTAATTTATGAAATCTATCTTTTACTTCTATTTGCATATAATACAAAACTTCATCAATTTTAATTACTTTTAAAAAAGTCTTGGGCAATGTTCCTGTTTTGTTTTTTTTTTCATATAATCCTTAATTAACTTAATAAAAAGTTTCACTTTAAAAAGTGAAACATAGGAATATGCTAAGCCCAAAGATATTTTTGTTAAAAATAGAGCAACTATTGCCATTTTTCTGAAAGAAAACAGGGGACTAGGATTGTATGGAAAACGGCCCGTATCATTATCAGTTTTTCAACATCCCTTTACCGCGTCTTGGTGGTAGGTTCTAAGATTTACCGAGTAATGATGGTAAAAGTCCGAAATGGACAATGATCACACAACAGTTCGGACTTTTACCATTAACAGTTGGTAAATCTTAAGTTTTACCGAAAAATCTTAAGATTTACCGTTGTTCGGGCTTTTACAGTAACAGATATAACAAACCACCCTTAATTCGTATGGTCTAGAGTTGGTGGTCCATGGCTAGACAGATATTTATAAAATGGTTCCTTTTCACTAAAAGGTTAAGAACCACTGCTCTCGACGGTGCATTGCACCTCCAGACAACAGTCATAAGCGTGATAAGATAAGCGTGAGACTTTCACATAAGATAAGCAGAATGCACCTGCATGTTTTAATATTTGAAACCGCTGCGTTTCGTCGAAGACTCACTGCCATTTCCCAATATCCGTGTTTAACGACACAGGGCGACGTTCCTCAATAATTAACACCGCCGCGCCGCAACGCAACGCAGTGCAACGCGCTAAATAATCTCGTTTGGTCATTAGACGTAATTGCGCCACGATCTGAACGCATGCGACTACACATAAATTAGTTACTGCCGTATACAAGCTCGGATTGGCAGTAATCAGTGCTGAATAATAATGGGGCATAAACATAATTGAACTGGGTGGAACAGGTACTTGCGAGTTAACTTGACATAATATTATGGCGCCTATTGTTCTTTTAACAAAAAAAATTGGTAGATTGCCCACCCCTTTAACGGCCGGTCTCAATATCCTATCTATCTGTGGATTTGGTTACTAGCGATAGATATTTGACATTAGCTCTATACAAAATACGTCAAAATTCTATCTCCAGTAAACAAATCCACAGAGAGAAAGGATATTGAGACCGGCCGTAAGTCACTAGTAGAGGTTCGTATAAGCTCAGCGTATAAGATTCGCAAATATGAAACTTGCATGGCCGTGACAAATGTGAAATGTTTATTCTAACTTTGATTTCCCGTATTAACTTCATGCGTTACTGATAAATGAGCAAAATAGCACATATACATACATGCATTCGTCACTATCAAATAAATTTTCCGAAAAGTTAAATTTGTAATCGGTGCTTCTTGCATGACACGACAGATAATAACAAATTATTGAAACATGCTTTTACTCAGACAAATTAAAAACAGAAATTTATAGCAATTCTTCAAAATTCCGCAATTTAAATTTTCCGGGGATGCTTTTTCGTACCATGACCTGATTTATCTCTCACAGTGTTCGCCCACCTAGAACGAAGCCTAGCACTTTGGCGAAATTTCGCCAAAATGGATGTAGGAAAGCTTCGTGAGGATGCTGCTGGCTTAGACTGGTCAGATATACGTGACTGTGATTCAGTCGATGATCAAGTGTAACGTTTGAACGCTCGTCTGATTGAACTTTATGATGTCCATGCTTCTGTAAGACCCGTCAAAATTAAACATCTCCCGGCTCCGTGGCTTACTGACGAAATCCGTATTTCGATGAACAAGAGGAATAAAGACAAAGCTAGGTACAAGCTCAATCATACAATTGAAAAACAGATCAGATAGAATACTGCAAGAAATCGATGCAACATAGTGATAAGAGACGCCCAAAGAACTTTGTAGAAAATGAAGACCCAGCTAAAGTCTGGAAATTCCTCAAATCACTTAGTATTGGTAAATCTCGGAGGCGTAGTAGTGACTTCAAGGTTGACATTAACCTTCTTAACTCACACTTTACCTGAACTTCGCCCTTACATGGTAATCGAAAAGCTGAAACCTTAAATAACCTTTCTTCATTGCCTTTGCCTGATTATACTCCGTTCGCTATTGATTGAGACATTTACGGATAGTGATGTCAAGGGAACTATTACTTCTATAACCTCTGGTGCTATAGGTAGTAATTGCATTAGTCGCAAAAAGATCCTCCCTATCTTAGATATCCTTACCCCAATTATCACTCAATTCCTTAATACTTCCATTACGTCTGGTGTATTTTCCTCTGCGTGAAAGGATGCTTTATTTATTCCTCTTCCAAAGAAAATTAAATCTGACTCTTTCTCTGATTTTCGTCCTATTTCCATGCTGCCGTTTCTTTCCAAAGTGCTTGAAAAGCTTGTTTATTGAACTTCTCAGATTTCTCAATGTTAACAAACTTGTCAATCTTTTACAATCAGGCTTTCGCGTGGGTCATAGCACGACTATTGCTTTAGCTAAAATCACTCACGACATTCACCGGGGCATGGAAAATCGCCAACTTACTCTACTGACGCTCTTAGATTTCAGCAATGCGTTCAATTCGGTGGATTTTTATGTGCTCACTGGTATCCCTACGTTCTCTTGGCATATCTACTACAGTAATTGACTGGTTTCATAGTTACCTTTGGGACGTCGGCAGCGAATATGCATTGAAGACTTCTTGTCTGATTGGTGCACTATCGTAGTCGGTGTCCCCCAGGGTGGCGTATTGTCTCCGCTTCTTTTCTCGATATTCATAAATGCCATCACTTAAATCCTTAGCTAAATCAGTCCTTCATTGCCCATATTTAGCTACTACTGCACCCATCCCCGATTTGAATTTCCTTTATTTCCATGGTACAAGGTTGCCTGGAAAAGATTGCTTGTTAGCAATAAGGCCGTCTGTGTTGTACATCTGTGTTGTATTTTGAAAATTTTCTGTTTCTATATCTTTGTGTGCAATAACACGTTAATTATTATTATTAATTCGAAATCTTATAGATGTGGGGACAAATAATGAAATCTAACATGCACCGGTGACCCTGAAATGATGATAAAGTATAATCCCAACTAACGATAAAACTACCAAATTTTACTTCAGAGTCTGTGTTGCTACGTTAAGAGACGGGTAGGGCAACGAATATAATGACACCAGCATTGATATATCTCCGCAATTCTATTCGACTGAGGCCTATAGTGATAGATTGTTCAGATTTGTATCCATTCAGTCTGTAAATAAACGAGAAGGCGCAGGGCTAGCGTCCATGCATCACGAACCTACGTACAAAAGTTTATCAGGCCTAAAAATTAAGAGTTTTACGAGCCAAATATACAGAAGAAACTCAGTAACAGCCGATTTTCGTAAAAAGATAAGATTCATTTCTTCAATCACGCAATCTCAGCTTTCAGTAAAGATTTCAGCTTTCAGTAAAGATTTCAGCAATCATGCCACATTATATTACCTGCATGCAACCAATGCTTAAATGTTTTTTGATTAGTACACCCCATGCGTGGCTGGGCCGTAACTTATTGATATGATTTATTTATTTATAATGATAGTAAAGAACAAACAGCGATATTTTATATCATAAACCAGAGGTTCCCAAAGTGAGTGCCGCGACACCCTGGGGTGCCACGGAGTGAGATATCTGTGCTAAAAAGCAAAATTCCCAAAAAAGTACAACAAAAAAAATAAAACGAAATATAAAAAAAATACTAGGGTACTGTGAGAAATTTAAAATTTTCTAAGTGTGCCACGACGTAGAAAAATTTGGGAACCCTTTTCTTTATATATAGAGGGAAGATACAGTTTTACGGTATTCAACAAGGGACTTGAGCTGACTAAGCCACCCCAAGGATATGCCGGACTCAGGTAGAAGACCCAATACCGGCTAAAAACCCTCTAGATACTTCTACCTCCGTAGAGACACAATCGGGATCGGCGTTAGCCATTCCCCGATTGTGCCCCCTGGAAGGTTGCCTGACGGCGGCCATCTTGGATTCGAATTTGTTTTTTCATGGTATAATCTATTCTAGAAATCGAACTGATTCATTTAACACCCATATTGGGGAAGGGTTGTACAAAAGTATGTAATCCGCCACTTTGTGACGGCGGTGGCCATATTGGATTTGAATTTTTTACATAAAGTACGGTATTCTGCATTCTGCAAGTAAGCCATTATTTTGTTGTGGGGGACCATTTTGGATATACAACAATATTAATTATGCATAAATTGCAATGTCATCAGAACATAAGGCGGGTTCCAAATTTCAGCTCAATCAAAAATTGGCAAGTGGGTCAAATTTAACTTGCAAGATTTGACCCAAACCAACAATCATATACATACATTGCACGTTAAATAAAAGCATGAAATATACGACGTTTTACCTCTTCGAAACTTCGACGCCTATTGTTATGAGATTTACCCAACAAAACCTTTCAGGGGATTATGTTTTACACAGAATATTATGATTTTCAGCGAAATTATGTTACGTTATTTAATATGAACATAACGAATATAGGGGTTTTCATCTGAACCTCTAGAAGTTTCACGTGATGTCAATCAGCATTCAGGAATTCGTTAAAATTATGTGTGTATTATATGTGTAGAGTATCTCCTTTTGAGATAATTTATTTAAGGAGCTTTCCACCCGCTGTTTAGCCCGCGTTCTTTCATTTTCCTGTGGGAATCCTAGGTTATCTTGCGACAAAAACAATCCAAATTATAAAGCAGAATTTTAATAAAGTACATTTAAAGCAGTTAACAAACTTTTAGTGCCTTTTTTTATTTACGTACATATTCTGAAAAAGGCACACACTGCGACTTGCTTAGCAGCGATAGAGTCGCTCGATCGTCGGTCGATCTTACTAATTCGATTTCGAAGCTTGTACGAGTATGTATATACTCGTAGTAATTGATATGGACGTACAGTATTCACCAATGACTAATCATACAAAATGTATTTTTGTGAAGGTGAACTTCGATTGATTTCGTGATGTGGCTCCTCAATCCATGCACACCAGTCGCGATACAGGGCCCCTAGACAATGCCACACGCTAACTTTTTCGCAGTCGTTGCGCAGAAAAAATGCATGGAAATGACAATAGCTTGCGACAACCTAAGCTCATTTTCAGACTACGCTATACTATTGTGCTATATAGTATAGCAAATAAGGACATAATGCTGTACTATATAGCATTGCGTTCACATTACCCGAAATAATCGCAAGCATTTATTGTATACTAGCTGTGCCCGCGACTTCGTCCGCGTGGAATAGTAACTTTTGGCAGCATTTTGATTTATGTAGGCAATTTTTTTTTTAAGATTTTGATAAAAAGTAGCCTATGTTATACCTTATATAATTAGTTATCTACTAGTGAAAGTCTCGTCAAAATCGGTCCAGGCGTTCCGGAGATTAGTGGGAACAAACACACAAACAACATTTTTTTAAATTGTGTTTTTGTTATTGGTACCCGAATTACATTCATACCCATTTAGTAAAAACTTGTTATTTTGACATTACAAACAGACACTTCAATTTTATTTATTTGTATAGATAGCAAGCTCATGGGGAGGAGGAGAAAGCACACGGTATAGCACAGCACATCGCTCAATTTTATAGCGTATAGTAAACCAATAATATATAGTACAGTTAAGTGTGAACGAACGTGTCCATAATTAATGTATGGTGCGCGATATTGTTGTGCTATGAACTATTATGCTATTATATTATAGCGTAGTCTGAAAACGCCATCCCTATTTTTTCCGCAGCTAATGTCATCTCTATACATTTTTTCTGTGCAACGACTGCCGAAAAGTTAGCGTGTGGCATTTGTCTAGGGCAGTAGTATCATACTAGTATGCATCGATGAACCGCACGTGTGCATCGATTAAGGTTGCCAATCTATTCTAAAATAGAGAATTGCACCCTTTTCATGTTAGCGTAAGTACTTTATAAAGCACTACCTGCGTTACTGTTAGTGATGACGCTTTTAAAAATAATGCCTAAACATTGGCTACGTTTATCGACAGAATTTATTGACGTCTAACTAACCACTAATATTGCCACTTACCAATTAACGCGGTAAGCAGTTGTCCGCATATGTGTGTTGTTACGATTGTTACGTTTATTAACTCGTTACAGCTCATTTGGAGTCGTAGCATCACACTAATAAAGTACGCTAAAATAGTCAATTTACACAATGTTTACTACACATGCTTGTGTATCTTTTGTCACAACCCAAAGCAGTTGACTATTTACTGTTAAGTATCCCAAACTACCTCGAGTCAAATCAGCGATCATCAGTCTTGTATGTGTTATTATATTGTCAGTCTATAATATCTAAAGCCCTCAAATTTTGAATAAAAAATTCGACCATGTCTCCAAATTTCGATCCCTATTGAAGTGACTCCCGATAAGACAACGCAGAAACTACCACGTTCTCTGTCTACTTTTCAATGTTCTGCATAATCCTTTGGCCCCGTAATACCTTAGAGAACGTTTTAGTTTTTTACGTTCAGCTGACAGGCTTAGTAGAACTCAATTATGCACGCTTCTCCTTATTCCGAACCGAAGTACAAACACCTACTCTGAGTCATTTACTGTTTCTGCTGCACGCCTATGGAATCAGTTACCTGCCAACATTAGAGATTGTACTAAAATATCTGCTTTCAAGACATCTCCTAAGGATCATTATCTAAAACAATGTATCTAACGTACCATAATAGCCATCATATTAGACATATGTATTTTGTGTATATGTGTATGTACCTGTATATTATGTATTATTGTATACAAATTATACAAGTATATATTTATATATAATTATATTTTAATAGTCTTATTTATATGCTATGTATTTTATTCAAATATATGTATTTATATAATATCTATGTAGGTAAAAAAAAATGGTATGTATATTTAAGTATGTACACACAAAGTCTTACCCTTTAAAGTCACCTGTCACTGACTCGGGTCTGCATAGGAAGAAATTTCTAACAGAAATATGCAGTACCTTTTGCTCATTGTTTTAAATGTGTTTTCCCATATTGTATGTGTGTGCAATAATAAATAAATAAATAAAAAAGTTGAGACTTCAGCAAAAACGTGGCCACTGAGAATTTAATAGAATGATAGTAGGTAATCACACAATTCCTTACAAAGCACATCAATATTTGTAACGTTACGTAAAATGTACGAATAAAATAACTTTTACAAAGTAAAAAATATATTAACTTTTTTATTTATAAATCTACACTCTTTATTTACTCTCTATAATCTTAATATTATTATTATGTCTTCTTTCTTCTAGAACAGCTTCTAGTAAGTTGGTAGCCCTCGCGCGGGTGTATCGATGGAATCTATCAAAAACAGGCGTTTTGTTTTAATTTTTCTCATGCTATGTGCTCAATGGGTTAATTAAGCTATGTGCTTAGTGATTTGAATAAGCTTTGTGCACAGTGAGCTTGTTAAGCTAGATGTATGCATTGGATTAATTTAGCTTTATTAAACCTATAACTTCGAATTTTTTTCATCCTTCGTCTTCTCGGAAAATCAATATAAGAATTTATTCTCTTACAGCTCTTGAACTACGCTGACTGAAAGTCCAATATCATTTTTCACATCACATTTAACTCTGGAACAAATTGGAATTTCTATTGAATAAAGAAAGTGACATTCACCAAAATCACTTTTGTGATTGCTTTTGGTACAAATCGTATAATTTGTCAAAATGTTCCCTCTGCATTTCTCACTCGAAAACATTTTAGGAATGCCACGAATCAGCCTCATTGTGCATTGAATATAATTAAGTAAAGTGCACATTTGTGTTGTAGCGGCGCTAGCCTCGTTCGAGCCGTGTTGCGGCCACGTTGAGGTGATTAGGGGATCATGCACACTTAGTAACTACGCTCCGACTCACTTTAAACTTTACAGAACTGTTATTGAGATGTTCCCGGCTTCTGCTGGCAACCGCAGCTCCATTTAGAAATCAAATTACAAATTTCAAAAGACTTACAAAGCTGATAATTAGCTTTAGAGTTACATGACGAATAATTATCCTCAGCTTTTAATAAGAACCTATTAAGATACCTACTGGAAAGTGGAAAGTATTAATAGTACCACTTTCTGTTTTTGTTTTCTCTATATTATTATTTTTTGAATCATTTTTTACTTATTTAATAAGAGAATTTCACCTAGAGAGGTTTTATTTTTTTCTCGTTTTATTGTGTAAGTATATGCCTCACAATGCTCAGGACTTTCATTATGACATTTTAAGAAGGATATTATTTATCATATTCAATACCATTGTTCCTTCTTGTTAAAATAAAGAGGTTTTTACACTTATTAAGTCCATGGGCTTGTATGACTTAGGTATATGGTAATATCTATGACGGACCTAGATGATGTCCCGGTTTTGTCTTTGTACTCGAACTAAGAACGAGTACTATTTACTTATATTATTATATGCTCTAGTTACAAATAAACCCTTTTATAATTACTCAAGAGTGTTGTCTAATCCACTTTCGATCCCAAACTCTAACACTTATAAATATTATTGCGATAATTAATTAAAAGCTAGTTTACTTAATTATTGATTCAACATGCTCCCACGCGTGTTACTAACATAATATAATATAACATAATATGTGTAGGAAATTTTAATGCCTCAAATTGTAGAGTGCCACCGTATAATAGTAAGGGATCGTAACCGCAATTTGAGAATTTAATTAGAACCTAACAGTAAATTTTCTCCCCGTCTTTATGTCCTATTACGATCTACATCACTTAAACATTCTTAATTGGTTTCTGCTTAAATTGCTTTATATGAGAGTCGTTATTTGACTCAGTATTTTTTAATGAAAGATAAGATTTAGTTCTAAGTAATAAAAATATTATATATATATATATATATATATATATATATATATATATATATATATTGAATTTTCAATGACGCCATAACTTTTATATATCAATTCTGAGCATGCTTCTAAAAGGTTTCAAATGGTTAATGTGACACTATAAAAACGATACTATAATTATGCAAACTAAATTAACTTATCTAAGTATGTCATATTCCTGCATATCTATACTAATATTATAAAGAGGAAAGATATGATTGTTTGTTTGTATTGAATAGGCTTCGAAACTAGTGAACCGATTTTGATGAAAGTTGGTATAGGGATAGTTCGAGACCAGGGGAAGGACACAGGGTAATTTTCCTACGGCAAAAAAAATCCCACGGGAAAACAAAAATAACGCGGGCGAAGTCGCGAGCGGAAAACTAGTAAATTATAAATGTAGTCCTATTTGTAATCTCGTTTAAGAAAGTGTAAACTTACTTTGTAATTACAATACAGAATTGCAGACGTTCAAGTTCAAGATCAAATAAATTTTCTCGATCATTCTACGTGCTCATTGTAACCAGCAAATCCAAGGACAGGGACGTGTGCCGGCGTAGTTCCTCTGAAATTGTATTAAAGTATTCGGCCATAATTCAACAGTAACAAGGAAACGGCGATTCAACCTCAATATGTGCTCAAGGTGTCGGTATTCAGTGAAGCGAAGTTAAAGGAGCAAAGTTTGCGAGTTCGCCCCCCGGGCCGATCCAACTTCTCTGTTGCAATAAATAAGGATTTTAGCGACAAATTACCACACGAAAACGTTTTACCCTTCGTTCTGAAAGTTAGGAACTAACGAAAATAGGAGCGGGAGCGAAAGGCGTTTGGTGCCAATCCGTAGGTTTGAAATCAATTTCCCCCAGTGCCTATAAAGCTTTTGGGACAATCTACACAAAGAAGTGGAGTACGCAGGCGGCCGAACTTATCAAATTTATTATTGTCATGATATATTGGATGTATAAACGAATGGGACAGCTTAACATAGAGAAAATAGCGAGCATATAGTTCAAGTATATGTATTATTATATTTTTTTGTATTATTTATTGAAAAAGAAACAATAATATTTGTTAAAATGAGAGTGCCACTTAAACCGGGTTTGTGTGTGACACTTTACAAATAATTTATTCGTCAAGGTCGAGTAAGTAAAGGTAAGTAAGTAAGTACAAACACATAATATTACGTTTAGGACTTTAACACGTATTAAAAAAATAATAACAATAATTTTACAAGCAAAAAGAAAACGAACTTAACATTCACAATAACATATACGTATCTTTATAAATTACAGGGAAAGTGTTTTTAGGGTTCCGTAGCCAAATGGCAAAAAACGGAACCCTTATAGATTCGTCATGTCTGTCTGTCTGTCTGTCTGTCCGTCCGTATGTCACAGCCACTTTTCTCCGAAACTATAAGAACTACACTGTTGAAACTTGGTAAGTAGATGTATTCTGTGAACCGCATTAAGATTTTCACACAAAAATAGAAAAAAGCAATAAATTTTGGGGGTTCCCCATACATAGAACTGAAACTCAAAATTTTTTTTTCTCAAACCCATACGTGTGAGGTATCAATGGATAGCTCTTCAAAAATCATATTGAGGTTTCTAATATCATTTTTTTCTAAACTGAATAGTTTGCTCGAGAGACACGTCCAAAGTGGTAAAATGTGTGCCCCCCCCCCCCCCCCCCTGTAACTTATAAAATAAGAAAATGATAAAACTAAACGAGAACGAGATCTAGTAAGTCGTTTTTTTAATACGTCATAAATCCTACGGATCCCTTCATGGGCGAGTCCGACTCGCGCTTGGGCGGTTTTTTTAATACAGTTTTAATATTACTAGTTTTAATTGTGGTTCATATAGATGCGGATGCGGATACATTATTAATGAATCGCGGAATTAAGTAAGCACTAGTCCGCTTGCCATAAGTTTTTTGCTGTTGAAGTAACTAGTTTGCGCTACACATCGCGTGTACACATGATGGGTGACACTTTGAAACGCATACCGTTGATTGTCATAATTTCGATTGGCATACATCATATGGCATAAAAATCAAAAAGCATAATAAATAATATTTGGCATAATATATCAATAGGCATAAACATTATAATGCAGAATTGTCGAAAGGCATAATATTAAAAATCATAATCTTTAAATGTCATAATTTGATTTAGCATAATTTTATTGGGCATAAAGTAGGTATGCCGCATAATTTTACTACGCATAACTGTTAATATGCATAATTTTGTTTGACATAATTTAACTATGCATAACCCAAGAAAGACATACTTTTATAAAGAATAACAACTTTAAGGTATCCATAAAACTTCTTTAACAATATCTGGAATGTATTTTTCTCCATACGAGGATTACTAATTATTAAAAACAACTTGTGCTACTTAAAACCGACTCAGTCAACCCCGACTCCACGCAGTCTTGTCTGCCCTACCTCTAAAGTGTTATTGAGAACCGCGAAGGCACGGAGGGGTGAGGCGGCCCGCATGCTGAGGAGCAGGTGGCTATGAGCGAACCGCCACGGCTGAGGCTGGCCGGCGAAGCCGGCCATCAAGCCGAGGCTGCGGTGGTGAGCGAAAGCCATCTGCGACGATTAGCATGCGTGGGACCGCCAGAACCCCGCAGTGCCGGAGCTATGACAGAAGCCTCGCATGCTGCATGCCTGCTTGCCTGCTTGCATGCCAGCTTGCGTGCCTGCATGCATTCTGCATGCCTGCTGCATGGGTGCATGCTAGCTGCATGCATGCTGTAAGGCTGCATGCCGGCTCCATGGATGCTGTAGGTAGGCATGCATGCTGCATGTCTGCATACATGCTGCATGTCTGCATGCATGCTGCATGTCTGCACGCATGCTGCATGTCGGCATGCATGCAAAATGATATAATTTATTAATAATATGACGTAATTTCTTTACACTAATCGTAAATTAGAGCATTTTATTTAGAAAACTATTTCTTAATGAATAAGGTTCAAAAACAAAAGTAAATTATTTAAACATAAGATTTTTTTTTAATGTCTAATGCATAGCAAGTGTTTGCTTTTTGAAATTACGGTGAATGAGTTCGTTATGGATTTATAGCTTTTGTCAGTTATGCTTTTTAAATGTATGTCTTTTGAATATTATGCCTTTGAAATATTATGGCAAACATAATCTATGCTTTTTGTTACTTAAGCTTATTCAAATTATGCCTTTCAATGGTTATGCTTTTTCGGCCTTATAATATTATGCGTTATGAAGTTATGATATAAAGACTTATGGCAAGTGACGATTATGGCTTTTAATATTATGCATTTTTATGTTATGACGAAAAACGTTATGCGTTTCAATAGGTTACCCACATTATGATATATTATTATACAATACAGATATTTAATTCCTAAAAGTAATGATGAGCTTCATTATTTGTACTTCTTGTATTTATTATATCCTACTTCATTTGGAAATAAGAGCTGCCCGAGAAGATTCGTGATAGCCAATCAGTTGAGAGTGTTGAGACTTTCAAAGTTAGACTGAAAGTGCATCTTTCATATTAATTCGAGTAGAATAAGTTTTAATGATTATTTTTCGTAGCTACCCAACTAGCAAATGAACGTTGTTTAATAGTTAATAAAACGTTTTATGTTTCTTGATAGACTAACTTATAAGATTTGTTACATAAACTTATTTTAAACGTTTATAAAACGCGAATTAGGCCCATATTATACAACATCCCAGTCATGTTGTGATTACTTATATGTCTTTTAGACGTCAAAAATATGTTACATGAACGTTTGGTTACGACGATAATGTTAAACAATGGTCGTAATAAGTTGCTTTAAGTGACTTCTTGTGTAACGTAGTAGTTATATTAATGTCCAGAAACTACGTTAACATCATACATAACGTCAACTAATGATCTCTGTTCTGTGACACGAAAAAGGAAGTAAAGATCGTATAAAAAATATTTAGCGTTAAAAAAAACTTAAAGGGATAAAGTTTTAAATATGTATGACTTAAATATAATAATTTGTGTATCATGTTTAGCATAACTGGCATGTTATTCCTCCGGGAACTTTAGTTTTTCGATAATGTATATATGTGTTATTGTTAAATTTTTCACGCCCTTTGCTATTTCTTTGAAATTCAGTTGTAGCAGTAAATTTTTAGATATTATTTTTTTCTAAAATCGCCTTCCATCTTTTTCAAGTTGTATGGCACCCTTTTTATGACGATTACAAAACACAAGAATCGTAATATCGTTTCTTTAAGATCACGATTTCCGCCATTACAATACATTTAGGGTCCCCTCATATAATGATTCAAAAACACAGCTGGTGGAAGGTTATTTAATTTTTGGAAACACCCCTTTTCGTCAAGTACAAGTCTGTCATAAATCTTCAATACACCCATTGACTCTTGCTAGTTACATGGTCATGCACTAACATTTATGCAACGCTTTGATTAGATAATGATTTTGTTAAGGTTATGCCAACCCCGACCAATGTCATACGAAAACTTTTATGCAACAGAAACGTTTACACGACCAACGCCCAGTCTATTAAACGTTATGATTAATACAATATTATAACGTCGCTTAAATTTGTTGTAAAGACGTTTATTTACCGTACACAATACGACATTAAGATTGCGCGACTGAAACATCAAACGAAAAACGTTTAATAGACGTATACAATATGACGTAATGGTCGCGCGACTGAAACAGCAAACTATAAACTTTTACTCGACGTTTACTATAAGACGTTATGGTCGCGCGATGTCGTGATATAAACTTCGACACACTTACACACTTACAACGTGAGATTCAGCTGATTACTGTAATACAACTGCTACATAACTAAAAATCCTATAAATCTAGAATTATCCGACGTTTTTGCTTGTTGGGTATATATTTATGTATTCATATATCCTATATTATCTATGTTTATTTGTATATATCTCCTTGTTTAAGGATTATATAAAAGTATTGTGTAGGTATGTATTGGTTCATAACGAATACAGTTGTTGCCTTCACAAGTTTCCCGCAAATTTGTTCCTCCACACACCCAGTTAGGTTGACTGGCAGTCTTTGCTACCGGAGACGTTGTTACCTTATAGGGACACATTCACCAATGTACAATGTACATGTTGATCTTGTGTATTTGTTTTTTTTTGTTGTATTATGTGCAATAAACAGTTTATAATAATATCATTTACTCCGTGTATGGGCTTCCAAAGCACAAATTACGGATCTTAAGCCATCCGCTCACAGTGCATTCTACCACAATATAGGAACGATATCTACCGACTCAAACTCAAACTCAAAAATCTTATTCAATATACACCCTTACAGGCACTTATTGGCGTCAAAGAAAAATCTTCAACCAAGAATCCAATTAACTAAATTATTTAATCCTTGTATGCACACATGCCAACCATTACTAAGATGTACAAGTCAAATGAAAAAAAAAAAGTTGACTCTACACCTGTTCGGAAATTGGGAGAGCCTTTTCGAGAAGAACAGGCAAGAAACTCGGACTAACTAACGGACTCGAAACTCGGAATAACGGACGACTCTCAGGAAAGACACATACTTTCCTGGGAGAGACTTTGTCCAGCAGTGAGCCTTGCAGCTGAATTGAAGAAAATGATAATGATGTTTTGTTGTACCGAGTCATACAACTTTAAAAGTGTGTTTCAAACAACCAATCACTACAAAAATTCATACAATCTGGAATAGTGCTGTAAATTTAAGGCATCTGTCTTTTGGGAGCATAAAGACATTTTCCTCGGTGATATACCGTCCGATATCTTATTACTGCGAGCTTGTAAACTGACGGAACGCTCCTCGAATCACTGCCTTTATGGCAGCCACGCTACCGATATTCACCGTCAGGAACAACCCTGCCAAAATATAGCATACGCTGCAAAAACAACTCTACCCAGTCGTGTCAAAGCGGAGAATTCTCGAAGTTCATCACAGAATAGCGTGGCCTGATATAGGCAGATTTTTTGTCGACTGTCATGGATAAGGCGAAGGAGAGACTTGATTGAAAATCCCGTTAAAGGGAGGACTCCTTTAAGAGCATTTGACTGAGAGCTTGTAAGCATGAGGTACAGACTCGCATAGTTACAATTACAACTTGCAAAGATCCCAATCTAATTTTAGATATTATAGATAGAAACTCTTTATTTTGCTTAAATAAAATAAAATAAACAATGACAATACATACACAAAAATGTGGTGAACGCTTTTTTAAAAAGAGTCAAGGGTTTGTTTGCACGTAATATCGGAGAGTAGGCGCTTCCAAAGTCTCATCGCCTGAACAGTAATGGATTTATCGATATATTGGGAAGTGTGTGGGAAATTTTAATAGGAGGCTATCAAAGATCGAGTTTTTAAATTATGTGAGGAATGAAGGAAAATGAAATGGTTTTAGGTAAATAGGTGTTTTATAATTAATTAATTTTATGTAGATATATAAATTTATAATTTTGTATAGTAGAGTTTGAAAAACTATCTGTAGTTCTTTTTTCTCTACTCTCTTTACTATAGCATATCGGCATTACGTAGTTAAACTTACTTACCTATTACATTTAATTACAAATTAGATTTAATTACACACGGTTCATAGATTCTTACTAAATGAGAGTTACAAAAATTGTTTTAATCACATTAATTACAATACTTACAGCCATAAAAAATATGTACGTGAACAAAGTCGCGTGCAGTAACTGGATCAAGCAATAGTCATAAAATATATACTTAACTGGCATCGCTACAATGTTACTTTTATACAAAAATATGAAATTGACTTTACCTCCAAGGACTACTTCCCAGCTACAATTACAACTTTTTATTTTATTGTATCTATAGAGTTGGCTTACTACAGAATAAATGTGACTTTTTATTCACTATAAGTACTCGGGATCTTTTGTCATATTTTCACCAAATGGTAAGTGAAGATAAGGCCGAATATACATAGAATCGAGTTTTACCTAGACACCTCATCCACGGGAGAGCTGGCTGTCTCAACTCTATCTAACTCACACACAATGCTGTCATGTTGTCGTGGTGGTAGCTAGCCACAATAAATATTCGTTTATACTCCGTAACAACTGTTGAGCCTATATCTGCACAGCTTCGATCCTGTACTAATGTAATATGGAGTAGATACTGCTGCCTTTTGTGGGATTTTTCAGCAGGTATGAGCTAGCGATTTCGGATTCAATAGAACAATATTTAGATGAAAATAAAATGAAAAATTTTAAAAAACCCCCGACTAAAAAAGTCACTGTAAAAAGTATAAAATTCAATAAAAAATGTAAAAAACCCCCTACAAAAACCTCAAAACATTAAATGTGTTAGTTGGCCCATTAGTCGTCACGTCGGGGGACCGCAATTAATATATCTAGTAACGCTCTACGTATTCGGTCAGTAAGTAATTAAATAAATAGATTTTGTTTTTTACTTTTTGGAGGTTTTTTGTAGGGGGTTATTGAAATTTTTAATTTAATTTTTATACTTTTGAGTGATTTTTTGGGTCGAGGGATTTTTAAAATTTTTAATTTTATTTTGTATTTCATTCTTTTCAACTTTCTAATTAATTCTAATAGATACCAATTGATCCAAAACGCAGCTAATAAAAAATAGCTACCTCGTCTTGGCAAAGTGCTTGTAGCTCTTGAACTGCTAATCCGATTTTCATAAAACATACCTAAGAACCACCGCGATGAACAAGGCTTTCGATTAAAAAAACCGCACTCAAATCGGTTCATTAATTCAGGAGCTACGGTGCCACAGACAGACACACACACACAAACACACAGACAGACAGGTCAAACTTATAACACCCCTTTTATTGCGTCGGGGGTTAAGAATGCGACCAAATCGAATAACCTAACTGGAATCCCGTATTCTGGAATAATTCAAGATTGAAGAGGCACATATTAGGAAAACGTCTTCAGTCTTTGACCGATTTTATAGTTGCTTTATATGAAGCGAATTTGTGGTCAAGAAACCGTTCTCCTAGCATAAAAAAAATTAAGGTGGTAGCTAAATAAACGTGAGACTACGAGGCTTAGTGTGAAGGTGGGTTGGTGAAATTTGGTCAGCATTTCCACTAAAAAGGTTTTTGGAAATTCAACCCATAAAAATAAGGGTTGAAAGTTGGCATGGAACTTCCGTCATTTTTAAGTAAAAAACATGATTTGGGCTAATTAATATATAGGTTGAGTAAACACGTCATGTTTCAACTTTTTTGAGAACTCCACCCTCGAGAGGGTAAAATGTGGGTTGTAGGTAAGTTTACGTATTCCACTAAAAACACCTACTCAACATATTTCAACGGGACTTACTCAAATGCTTCTGCTTAATAGTGTAACTACGGGCATACTACGGGAAAATATACATTAGGCTGAGCGCAGATTATAGTCAAGACAGTCTTAAGACGGACTATCGCTTTACAAAAATAATGAAGACGCGCATACTTCAAACAAAACGTCTCGTAGACTAAATTGTTTCATACCTACAAGATCTGCATGGCGACAAGTCTGACTAACGTTTGTCGGCTTCCCTTTTGAATGTATGCGGGCGCGCACATCAACGACAAAACAGTCTAATGATGTACCCCATGAAGGGTTTTGTACGATTTATGACGTATTAAAAATACTACTTACTAGATCTCGTTCAAACCAATTTTCGGTGGAAGTTTGCATGGTAATGTACATCATATATGTTTTTTATTTTTATCATTCTCTTAATTTAGAGGGACACACACATTTTACCACTTTGGAAGTGTCTCTCGCGCAAACTATTCAGTTTAGAAAAAAAATATATTAGAAACCTCAATATCATTTTTGAAGACCTATCTATAGATACCCCACACGTATGGGTTTGATGAAAAAAAAATGTTTGAGTTTCAGTTCTAAGTATGAGGATCCCCCAAAATTTATTGCTTTTTTTCTATTTTTGTGTGAAAATCTTAATGCGGTTTACAGAATACATATACTTACCAAGTTTCAACAGTATAGTTTCGGAAAAAAGTGGCTGTGACATACGCACGGACAGACAGAGACATGACGAATCTATAAGGGTTCCGTTTTTTGCCATTTGGCTTCGGAACTCTAAAAAGATTGTCGCAGACTATGGTGTGCGGCGCCTCGTAGACAAAACAGTTTCGTCTTGGTTTTAAAACAGACTTGTCTGTTTGATGCAAGTCTGTCTTAAAACTGTCGTGACTACAATGTGCGCTCGCTCACCCGTGAAAAACAAAATAACAGACGTAGCTTCGTAGATCGTTTATTGCTTACGCTAAACGATGTATTGCTTTTTCCAGTTTACTAAGGCTGTTCTGAATACTTATGACATTTTGCATTGTTTACAAGACATATGTAGCTGAAGATAATGAGGGTCAAATGAGAAGATGAGAAAAGACCTACTAATTCTGAACATCGGGGACAAAATCGACTGGATTATGACCATGACCATTAGTTTTTATTGTGTAAATAAACTTAATTCTTGAGATCAATCAGAAATTAAACAAAGTTAACGTAAACTTTGTTTAAATTCTGATTGATCTCAAGAATTAAGTTTGTTTAATCTTCTTCTTTTTATAAGTGTGTTACAAAAATCCCGTAAACCCTTAAAGGAGCGTGTATGTTTACTTATATACAAACCACAAAAGAAGTTACAATTAACAAAAAACTACAATTATATGACATAAAAGCTTGTCGCGAGATTTACTTTTGTAGATAAACAAGTAAATTAAATAATTTATACATAAGTAAATCTCGCGACAATCTTATATATTCTTTATTGTACACAAATTTACATGAAAAGGTGTTACAAAGAAGAAAAATATACAAGGGTGAGCTTATCTCTATAAGAGATTTCTACCAGCCAACCCTAGCGGGTGTACTGAAACTCTGATTGCGGGAACAAATCTTTTATGTCATATAAATTGTGTTAAATGTGAAATAACGTTATAAGTAAAAGTTTTAGTGTAAATGTTTATTTTTCTTTTTAGCGCATTTTAGCTTTTTTTTAAAAAGGTTTTTTTACATTTAATTTTTAAGTTATTAATAACAGCATAGTCGGAGGTGCCGCCAGCCAGCGTTGCCAGATTTTTTTTGGCAATTCGTGAATTCAAACTTCTTCGGATTCTTCCGTCGAAAGCGGGACGTAGTAAAAAAACGTATATAATCAGATGTTTTTAAATATTTACCTTTTATTTGAAATTTAAATTACGTTTATGCAACAACAGATAGCAAAAATAGCCATAGAGAATGTACACTTGTCTGTGCCACCCGGCCGTGCTTCCTCAGCACGGCAGAGTTATCCCCGAAAAGCGGGACTGAGCCTGTCCCGCACGAGACAAAAATCGGGACGTCGGGCAACGCTGCCGCCAGCGCACATATTCAAAAAGTGTGCAGTCGGTGTTTCTTTTAAAATATTAATGATTAAATAATAATTTTGATTTTTTTATTGAAGAGTCTTAAAATGACATGCATAGATAAGACGTTTTATATAAGAAAACGAATCATCATAAACATATCCCGTGTATTCTTTTAGTCGCTTTTCTTTCTTTCAAACATACTTACATACCGAAAGAAAGAAAGAAAAGTTACGAAAATAATGTCATTTTTATAGACAAACAAACTATAACTACTGTAGTATTATATTATCTGTGCTATAACTAACAAAATATTTAAGTTGACTGATTCACTTGTAAAGTAGGTAATGATAAAGCTCTGTTTCAAACTTGTAAAATAAAATTTCTTTGAAGAGAGGCACAGAGCGGCTCGTTTATTAAATTAATTTGTCACAGTTCCCGGTTCGCTTCCCCTATACAAAGCATCTATTTAATTTTATAACGAATTCAAACCCCCGCTACGTGACCGCTGCAATTTAACTTGGAATCTTGGAATTTAATAAAACACGAATAATTTAATTTTCAATTAAATTCCTTTCTAATTTAATTCTAGTTTCCTCTTCGCTGATAACCGCAAACAATTATTTATTTTATGTAATCTATAGTGATAACTTAATAACTCTTCTATTGGGTTAGAACAAGGAGCTTCGGTTGAGTGAATAGTGGATTGTATTCTGTCCAATAATCTTATTATTAAAATACATAAGAACCAAGGACTATAGGTATAGGTGATTCCTAAACAAATATTCTCCTACACTAGCGACCGGATGCATAAAGTTTTATATTTCACAATTTCGTAATCTACCGCCTATTGAATTCTTGAATTCAAAGCCGCTTGCTAATATTTTGCCGATTAATCTCAAAAGAGGGGGGACATGCACGGAGCATCGGTGGCGCTGTGGCCTCGGCACTGGACTGTGCTCCGAGTAAAATCGGGAGGCCCGCGTTCGTTCCTGCCATGTACCAATGTGTTTTTTGTTTCACGAATTTCATATGTACGAGTACATTTATCTGACACTCCTACGGTGAAGGAAAACATCCTGAGGAAACCTGCATTCACCAGCGAAGTAATTCAAAGGTGTATGTGAAGTCAAACAATCTGCACTGGGCCAGCGTGGTTTGAATAAGGCCTAATCGCCCTAACTAGTTAGGGTAGGCTCGTGCCCCTCGGTGGGGACGTATATGAGTTGTGATGATGATGCAAATACCTCGGGCTATACACACGTAAACAATACCGTATTTTATTTGCCCAAGTAGGTACTGCATATTTAAATAATACTACACTTTTCGAATATACTCAAGTAGGTATGTATATTCAGTTTAAAACAACAGGGTCGTTTCTCGTGGTGCCACTACTCTGCTCCACTGATGGCACCACGATTTAGCCCGACGACGTTTCGAACACTTTAGCATTCGTGGTCACGGGACGACTAAAGCTGGTGGGTGTCATAGAGTAACATCACCTACACTTACTTACTGTTTGTATTTAGCTCAACACGTAGCTAAGGTCCTCGCACCACTTAGAAGAAATACCATAGCATATGTAATATTAAAGATTTTGATCGGTGACTAACCATATTGCTGACAATGAAACTATGGTTACTTTTGATGTTCAGTCTTTGTTTACATGCCTGCCTGTGAAAAACTGCATTGAAATAACGAAGAAAAAACTAGCACGAACATTGACGTAATGGCTACAAATGACATGCCTGTTGAAATATGCAGTTGCTAGAACATTGCCTGACATCTGTGATATGGCTATTTCATGTGGAATGATGCATTTTATGTATAAATTGATGATATGGCAATGTGTTCTCCTGTATCACCCGTAGTCGCCGAAATTTTTAGGGATAACTTCGAGGAGCAAGTCCTGACAGCAACACCTTGATTCTACAAGCGGTACGTAGATTACACATTCACAATTTTAAGTAATAAAGCCTCTGCCTTTCTAAACCACCTTTACTGCATTAACCCTAAAATTCGATTTACCATGGTAGTACGGGTGTTTAGTGCAATCACTTTCAATTTTTTGACACAAGTATAAAACTTGGCACAGTTGTTCTTTAAGTCAAAATAAGCCGATTAAGATGGGTAGCCCGAAAATTATAACTGTCTATGTTAAGCTAATAGGACAAGTGTGGTATCATTTTCGTATAACTAAATAACGTAGAATTCATTTATGATATAAAAAAACGCAATTTCTTGAGTAATTTCTGAAAAAATACACAATATTCGAAATTATCTACCAACTTTTTTTTAATTAAGTCGCCGTAATTAATACATCGGTGTATTTATTATCAAACAAAAAATATGGTGATAAAGCCCATTTAATGCTAATTTGAGAAAATATAACTATTAAATACCTTTATAATCAAAAAATTCCGAAAAAAAAATTGAAATGAAAAAAATGAATTGAAAAAAAAGTATCAAATGAAAGCTTCTAAATATTATATTTGTGACTTGCATTTTCTTTAAAATTGCCAAATAAATAGAAAAATGGGTGTATTGAAAACACGGGTTCGATTCCTGCCCGGAATAAAGTTTTTCCTTGTATTAATTTATTATTTTTCACATTCTAAGGAGGGAGTTTTCAAAAATGCTTAAACACGTGCTCAATCATTTCTGCTTATCAGCATACATACATTTCATGCTGCTAGCTTCAAAAATGACGGACTTCTAGATTAGCCTATACTATACGTACTCTCAACAACTTAGGGGTAACGTTTACATAAACGCTGATACAGCCGTTTACTCATTTTAGCCCAAAAATAAAATTTCATCTTTGTACCTTAAAAAATAAGGCCCTTCTAGAAATATGCAATGTTATGGAAGCCACGGTGCCGCCTGCATCAATATTCACGAATTTGTCTCCTGATATTAAACCTATTAATATTAGATCAAGACAGTATTCGAAGGGGGATAAGGAATTTATCGATGCAGAAGTGGCAAAACTTTTAGAAGATGGGGTTATAGAACCAAGTATTTCTCCTTGGCGCGCCCAAATCCTTGTAGCTGGTGGTGGTACACATCGCAAACGTCTCGTCATTGATTACTCCAGAACTATTAACAAATGTACTTTTCTTGATGCTTATCCCTTGCCTAAAATTGAAACAATTGTAGCTAACGTAGCCAAGTACAAGCATTTCAGCCAAATAGACCTCAAAAGCGCTTATCATCAGGTACCTATTCTTCCTAGTGAAAAGATTTACACCGCCTTTGAAGCAAGTAGAAAACTGTTTCAATTTACCAGGATTCCGTTTGGAGTCACAAACGGAGTCGCTGCGTTTCAACGGACACTTGAACATGTCATACAAGAGGAAAAATTACAGGGAACGTTTGCCTACCTTGATGACCTCACCGTCTGTGGCATAGATAAGATAGACCATGACAAAAATCTGCACAAATTCATGAATGCTGTTAACAAATACAAACTAACAATAAATATGCAAAAATGCACCTTTTCACTGAAATGTATAAATCTTCTTGGGTACAATATTGAAAATAACATCATTAAGCCTGACAGTGACAGATTAAAACCTTTAAATGAACTGCCTATCCCAACTAATTTACACGAACTAAAACGTGCCATGGGATTATTTGCACATTACGCAAAATGGATTAGCAAATTTTCATCCAAAATTCAACCCTTTGTCAAAGCACCATTTCCACTTAACGATGAAGCAAAATCATCTTTTGAATCAATCAAAAATGAAATTAAGAAAGCCGCTCTAGTAACTAAAGACGAAAACGAGACGCTCACCGTAGAAACTGATGCTTCGGAGTTTGCCCTCGGGGCCATATTGTCTCAAAAGGGGCGCCCCGTCGCTTTTTTCTCGAGGACCCTTTCGGAAGCTGAACAAAAACAATCATCTGTCGAAAAGGAAGCTGCAGCTATAGTAGAAAGCCTTTGAAAGTGGCGCCATTACCTAATGTGCAAGCATTTTACTCGAATTTTTACCGAATTTTACCCGAAATTTACTCGAATGACCCGAGTAGTAACAAGGAACTTGAGTCGCATCACAAGTCACAACCTTTGAGTACTTATTTGCTGTCATCAATATCCCGCCAAAAACATTCTGTAAAAAACTAGCCATGAGTCGATGGAGCTGCTTGTTTATCTCTAAAAAGTAATGAAATCTAGACAAAGTCGTGCCAAGTCTAAGGTTCCTTACTGCGATTTCTTTATTATTATAGTTAATGTTGTGTGACTTGGCCGTTGACTTGTACCCACTAACGTATACTTAAAGAATGTTCAACGGCCAAGTCACACAACATTAACTATAATAATAAAGAAATCGCAGTAAGGAACTGTTACATTTAAAGAAATACCTTTTAGAATACAAGGCTTTAATTAACTTTAAGAATTCGTATTACATTTGTGCATTTGGCATAATAAGACAATCAAAGACAATAATGACATGACACATAGGCTCGTATAAATAGTCGTATCTCAAGTACGAGATCGATCTTGAGCTGTTGTTTTTGACAGATGTGCCATACATTAAACGTCAAAAAACTGCTACTCAAGATCGAGCTCTAACTTGAGATGCGACTATTATTACGAGCCATAACATCATAGTAAAAGAGCTGAGAGGACTAATGCTCTTTGGATCATGGAGTAGTTATGAGAGTTAAGTATACGTCATTCTTCCCTCCTAGCTGATCATAGGTAATAATCTGTCAGATAAGCAGGGGGCCGGCGTTCTCTAGCCAATTTTCCGGTAACTTGATCCATAGGGCCTTCAGCAGGAGTGTTTTCAGATGTAATCACTTCTTCACTTATAAGTGGTGTAGTAGTGCTACTGTCATCTGCAATAACTATTGGTTCCGATGACTCTCCGTTGCCATTGTCCTGGTTATTATTATCACTGGCATTGTCCGAGGAAGGTTTAGGTTATTCAGAGATCTTTTTCGAGTTCCGGCTCTCGGCGCTTCTAAAAGCTTTACAAGTACAGTGGAAAAAAATAATTACTCCCTAAAATACGTATTTAATGTTAATTCTGGCAAATAGAAGCACTAACATTAATTCCAAACATAATTTTGAACCATCCCAAAGGGATAATAACAGAAAGTCACTTTAGTGGCGAATTAGCGCGTATTTATTTATGTGAACGTGCGTCCACCATTCAACTGACGCGCGCGCGAGTCTCGTGTCTCATCTAAAGGATTCGATACCAGGATAACGAATCTCGGGATCCCGAAAATTTTGGAATTAAATTTGACAAATCCCGGGATTTTCAGGATAGGATTGAAATTGATTTCTTATATTTATTCCTGAAATTAATTGAAGAATTTCTCCAAGCACGAAGTGTTCCTACTATTTCCATCGAGCCTGAAGACGCTATTGCAGCCTCTGCACTTATTATGTGCAACAAACTAAAACAAGATTAGAAACAAATCTTTATATCGATTCTTAAGCAAATCTTTAAAGAATCGTAAAATTTTTTGCAATTCAAATACTTAAATAATTATTTGTGAATACAAATATAAAGTAGTTACTGTCAGGTCAACTTTATTTAAAAAAGGTACTGGTTAACATAATATTGATCTCTGTAGTTTTTAAGTTTTTGTTGACTTACCTTAATGTCTTACTGAGTAAATTTTTTCACAACTTAATTTACAATTTTATAGGTCTCATGTATTGTTGAAATACGTGGTACGTCGAAGTTTGATGTATAATCTTGTTAAATCGTTTTTATTTAATACTTAAATTACCAAAAGAAAAAGAAAAATATTTTGGCAATTTAAGTTTTATCGGATTTTGACATTGATTACTAACTTTTTTATTGCTATTTCCAATATAAGTTCAATCCCGGGATTAGAAAAAAGGCCCGGGATTGAATCCTCTAGTCTCAACGCCCGCGCTGCTGCCGATGACAATAGCATCACACTAACCAGTATACGGTCAAATCACGCACGTACACGTACTTACTAACATACCCATATACAGTCGCACTTTTCCCATACGAGTTACTAGTCGTATGTGGTACTTAACTTAATAAACCCTTATAATTTTGGTAGGTACCTAATGGTTTTAACAAAACTGGTATATTTGTTTGGGGACGTCAGAATTTAGCTGGCATAGTGGTTCGGGGTACGTATGCATTTCTTTCCAAAGGTTGCAGGTTAAAATCCACGCATGTACTAATGACATTAATAGTACATTACTGCAGCGGCCGGCAACTGAGGCTTGTATAGTACTTTTCTCAAACAATGCGCGGAAATCAAAAACACAATTTTACTTTTTAAGTTCAATGACGAATAACGAACAATAATAATTTTTCACGCGCCATAATGTTCCTTTGTTTTTTTTTTCAATAAACAGCTTTGTTGATTAGATATTATGAAAAGCCCCTTTCGTCTAGCACCTACTTACATTTATGAGATGATTATGAATGACTCTTTGCGAGTTACTATTGTCTTTTTCTATTGTAAACATCAACACTACAATAATTACTTACTTAATTATTTTTCGAAAACGAAAATAAAATCTACTTCGATCAACATAAAGTTTTTTATTCGAAATCAACAAAATTGTGTTTATTTTGTTGATTTTGTTTTCGAAATATAATTAAGTAATTATTGTAGTGTTGATGTTTACAATAGAAAGTTTTTAGCACTTTCATGCCTACAGATGAGTGGAGCGACTGAATAAGCAGTCATTTATAGGTATTGCGTCGTCGTCGTATGCTGTTCATTATTTCACTCCTTTGTAATTGTTGGTTCTTCATTCAATCTAGTTCATTGTAACCGCTGCGTCGTCGTCCACTAGTTCACCACTTACTTTACTCTTCTGTAGCTATTGCGTTGTTATTTAGTGTATCATGTCGTTCAGAGAATGACAATGCAACAGCAAGTGGAGAGGAGAGACAAGTAAACCAATGGAGGACGATGCAGCGACTACAGCAAAGTGCTGTGAGTGAAGAACAACTGATTGGCAAAGCAACAGCTACAACGGAGTGGAGCAAGTGAAAAAGCAACATGACAACGCAACAGCTAAAGCGGAGTGGAGTGAGTGATGAACCAGTTTTCACTCGTTGCACTTCGCTGTAGTCGTTATTTTGTCCCTTAGTTTACCAATCGCTCCATTCTGCTGTGGTTATTGCGTCACCATCCTCTGGTTCTTTTCTCATGGTATTTTCTGTAAACGATGCGTCTTTCACTGGTAATTCGCTCGCTGCACTCCACTCTACTCGAGCATCATCTTCTAGTTCACTCGCTCCACTCCGCTGTGGCTGTTGCACCTTTGTGTACTATCCCTTTACTCGCTCAGTAACGTTGTTACAAAAGGATAGAGTCCCGTCCAAAAAATAACAAGTATTGAGATTTGATCTGGAGTCACGTTACTCCAGACTGATTTCTTTGTGAGTTTTCCTTTTTTTAAGACAAGATTCTCTACTAATTTGAGGAGAATTTTAATACTAGCTAGACATTATTAAGTTACTGTAGCCAGTAATATAGTAGCCCAAACGTGCCAATGAGGAAGCCCTTGGCAAATGCTGCGCCCTGATTGGCCCATTTGAATTGGATCAACAACTGCTCATACGCCAAAAAGGTAGATTTGTATGAAAATCCCTTAATTATTATTATTAGTCATCGTGACACTTGTGGCTCCGAACGGAGCTACATATTTATGGTCAGCTGGCATTGGATCAACAAAACACACCCGGATCAACAAGTGAAAATGGATCAACAAATTACTACCTATACGGCACGTTGGAGCCACAAAGTGCCCAAAGGGATATCTATATACCGGGTGTAACGGAATACCGCAATAATATTTCAGGTTGTTAATTAACAAAAAAAATTTTTTATGACTATTCTTTGTATTTTTATTATATACCTACTTTCGATTTAATATGCTTAACAGTTCAGCGTATTAAATCGAAAGTAGGTATATATATATACACGGTTATTTTTTTATCACCCTGGAAAATTTAAGGGACGCTTCACGACATGGTATTAGAATGATTTAAATATAAATAAAAAAAAATAACCTTAATTTTATATTAATTTTTTAAAAAATACAAAAAATGCTGCACTAGTTGAGAGCAGCATTTTTAGAGATTTTTTTTATTTATTTTTTTATTTTTTTTTAAATTTTTTATTTCATTTTTTTTATTTTTTATATAATATTGTATGTGTCCTGAAGCGTCCCTAAAATTTTCCAGGGTGATAAAAAAATAACCGTGTATATATATATATATATTTATTATTATAACAAAATAGTAGGTACCCTACTACTTAAAATGTTGACGCCTAATAACTCTGATATTATTTTATTTTACTAACGCCTAATTTTATTGACGAATTATAATGGAGAATCAATGAAATTGTATGCAATTTAAATTTAATGCACCGAAAATTGTATAATGTCTGCCCTTCTCTATTCTAAATTGCAACACCTCAGCGAGGTACATATGTTTAAATACATCCAAAAAATTTGTAATGCCAAGAAATAAATAAATAGTGTTTCTAGTATATTAAATTTCATCGTCAATGTGATGACAAAACATGCTTCTGTGTCGACTATAAAGAGTGGAATTTTAGGCGCGTTCGGATAGCATCACGATGTCAAAAATAACTGTTAGAAATGACAAAATTGACACAAGGAGCTTTTGCTTTAGTTGTTATTCTGAGGTTCGGTTAGAAGAAATGTGAACAAAAGTTGCATTTTTATCTGTTTGAGTCAACCGTTCGGATAGCTGAAAAAATTTCAAAAATGGCATTGTGAACTGCCAATTTCGCCCCAGCTCTCGAAGAGGGTCAAAAGTGGAAGTTTTTGACATTTAAGAGTTTTGACGTTTATTAAACGTAAAATTTTTGACACGATTGAATTAGTTTTAACGAGATAAATTTTATTTTCATTATTTATGGAAATCAATGATCGTTAGTCATGAAGCGAGCTTATTACGTCATAATACATCCAGAATCTGAAAACTGAAAATAAATGTAGGTTATAATAGCTTATGACATTGACATATTAATAATGTAGCGTTCGGTTAGGGTGTGGAGCAAAAATGGCAAAAATTTCATAACCTTCTAACCGAACGCTTTACATCAACGCCAATTTTGATAATGCTAAAAACGCCACCACAGGCTGTGCACTACCCTCAGACTATAGAAAAAAAGAGGACTCGGCATAACGAACGTAGTTATAGGAATGTGATGTATTTCGACGGCATAGTTACTGACATATTGGCATCTCTTTTTAACTTATGAGGATAATCATAAGTAAAAAAGGACAACAGTAGTTTTATCATTACCAAAAATGGCAACATTATCTTGGCAACGTCACAGAATACCTCACTGCGGCCGGTCGCCATGTTTTGTCACAGTACTCACAATGAACAACAAGTACATCAGTTGTCATCGCGACTTGTTTGTTTTAGTGTTTTGAAGAAAATTTTGTTATTAGGCGAAAATTGTGCTTGTTTAAAGTGTTGAACTTGCATAATACTGCATTTATTATGGGTAAGTGCAGTGTGTTAGGCTGCCGCATGAGCAAACAAGCCGCCATCTTTGTGCCAGATTCACATTTAGGTATGCACGTTTTTTCGTAGGTATTTCATGTCTATTCTTTTTTCCCATAGATATAGAATGAAATAGATGGGCTATAAAAGCCGTCAAACATGAGGAAAAGAGATAAACTTATACACATTGCCAAAGGAAAGAAGAAGATGGCATAATTTTTTTTTTGTCCTTGTTACCGTATATAGGTGAAACTGGTAGTGGGGATTGTTTATCACCAGCCTCTGGTGCTAAACAAATACGCGGAAGAAATTTGTTGTGTGAATTATAGCTTACTGTGTAATTATTTAACACTTTAATTAGTGTAATTGTGAACTATTTGAACATTTAAATCATGGTGCACTGCTCCGTTTTAGGTTGTAATAGTGATAGTGCTAGAAAACAGGAAAATATAACCTTTTACAGGTAATACCTAAATTGTGTCAATAAAAAGCTCCAAAACTATTTTTTAAATTATAAATACAAGTTATATTGCAATATTTTATCATTCTACTATGGTTCTCTATCATATTATGGGATTAAACATGAAATTTCAAACTAAGTAGTAAGGTTACTGTTAACCTAACAAGCTAGGAATGTCGCTATACAATATGGCCACGTATACAGCCAACGCGTATAACATTTTGCCGGGTTATAATGATACCAGTTACGCTACGACTATTTTTCCTTGATTCGTAGGTAATTTGTTACGTGAAAGGGAACTCACATAGTTTCTGGGTTACATTAATATTGACATATTTAAGTATAAAATTTTGAGCATTTTAGATAACAAATAATAAACAAAGTTAATTCTTTTGAAGTGAGACTTTCCATTTGCTTGTTTGTCTGTATTTAACAGATTTCCTTCGGAGATAACTACTCGAAAACAGTTGGGTTAAAGCTACTGGTCGATTGAATTGGCAGCCAACCAAGCATACCCGAATGTGTTCTAAGCATTTTAAACAACAGTGGATTCAGAAAAACAAAAAAGGCACTTTTCTTAGGAGTGGTGCTATTCCTAAACTTTTTTTACAGATCAGTAACTTATACATATTATATCTACAAGGTACATACCCTATCAAGCCAAAACCTAAATTTATTTTTCACAAACCCAACTATTTTTATGGGGGATTTCGAATTTTATTTTACAGTTTTGGATTAACATGGGTAGGGTAGGTACCAAATCCTTTTCTACTATTTTGATATGGCCAAACATATTATTAATGGTTTGAATTAATATAACAAGTCTGACCATTAGTACAGATACAGTTTAAAAATTTATTAATTAATATTTTTAATGTTGTAAAATTAGAACCTGCTTTTATTTTTAACCTGTATACATAATTGTTTCAGGACGCATCGGTGTTGGATTTCGGTTCAAATTTGAATACGCCCCGAAAGAGAAAAATGTGGCTTCAAATGCTGGGTTTGAAACAATCAGCGAGGTCATCAAATAAAAAACTACGGCCAGTGCGTCAATCGCTTAAACGATTGGGAAAAAAAGTAGTCACACTTGAAAATGTGTAAAGTGATTTGAAGTGTAAGTTAATGATGCAAAATTAGTAGTTGGACATTTTAGATACTGTAGGAGGAACCAATAGAGATTTTCTGAAAAGATTTTTAGGAGTTGACAAAAGAAAGTATTCTGAACCTTTAAGGAAATTCGCGCTGTGCTTACACTTTTTAAGTTCAAAGGCATATGAGTTTGTACGTAAGCAATTTAATACGTGTTTACCACACCCAAAAACAGCTGGTGAGTGGCGAGGAGTAGACAGCCTCTAGAAAATGTTTGTGATTTATTAGCAATTTTGTGCCATAGCTAGTAATCTGGCTTAATCCAAATTAAATAAGTCATATCTCTACTTTGTCTGAATATTTAACAAGAACACATAGGATGTAGATATAGCTCTATGCACCGAACAAGTGTTTCTAATTAATTATATAGGTACTTGACAGAACATAATCTTCCTCAGAGATCTACAAATTGGTCTTGTCCTGCGCTATTTCCAAGTTGCCGCCAGCGGGGGCGAGGTTGGGGGTGGCAACACGGGCAACTAAGAATAACCAGCTATCTACATCGGCATCTTGCGTTCTTTGCCAGATCTTTTTTCCACATTGTGAGCAAGCTTACCAACTTTGGGCTTTTAGCACCATATTGAGTGCGGTATCAGTAGTTCAATTCTTGAACTTACCCAGCCCAAGTGAATTTTTACCTGTATTGTAGTGTATTTTATCTATGTAAGCCGAAGTCCTTTATTCAATGACAATAACGGTGCTATTGAAATATAATTTTAGAAAATGTTTATTTTAAATTTAATATTATACATTTTCTAAATCTTCACAAATATTTAGTAAATGTGTAAATATTGGATTTTAAATAAACTGCAGAGATAAAGAAAAAACAATGATTATTGCCCGCTGTATTATTAATCGAGCGACGATCTTCGCAAGGTACCTGGTATCCCAAGGTAGCTGGCAAAAGCTAGAAGCGAGTGGTCGCGGATCGTGCTCAGTGGCGAGCACTTGGAGAGGCCTATGTCCAGCAGTGGACGCGTGTGGATGATGATGATGATTCCTAATATTTTTTATTATATTTGTAAAGATGTTTACATAATAGCTTAAATAAATAATAGTAAAATGTTTTAAAACGAAATATACTCGAGTAAATCCGAAAAGTGTAGTTTTATTTAAAAGTGTAAATAACTTTAGACTGCGGCGAAGGTTGAATGAAGAATTCAATAAAAAAAATCGCAACTTCTTCCCACTTTTATTTTTTGAGACATATTATTGAGCGAGGGGCGCTCATTAAAATGTCTCAAAAAAAAATACGTAGATTAATCAACCCTACTTTATGTTTATAGTGGTAAAAGCCACTATAAACATAAAGTAGGGTAAAACTTAAAGCAACACTGGTATACCCATCTACTTTAGGCAGGTATGACGTCATCTATGTCTGTCCCTTACGGGTATACGGTCACGTCCTATCTATTCATTCTTTATCTAAGTTTTTTCCTTAGTCTGAGGCACTACCTCATAATTGTTAGTACTGTCAGCATCAATCGGTGACGTCATCGATTACGTCATACAGCGGCCGTACCGCCTAACGCATAGCGATCACTCGCTATCGCTGTCGTGACATTAGAACAATAGTTTTAATGTCACAGGTGACATTTTAGCTATTGTTCTAATGTCACGTAAGCGATAGCGAGTGATCGCTATGAGTTAGGCGGTAGACCCCCCGGTTACAAACTGCGCACATGATCAATTTTGGACCGATTGTTTGCGTGCAAATAGCGCACACGAGCGCTGATATCCAATTATGGACCGCACTCTAGTTAGTAAATTTTTTGGTGCGCTCCGAATTGCGATAAAAGCGATAATATCGCGAATCCGACCAAATTAAATCGTCACAAAAAATAAGGGCTATTGAATCAGTAGGTTAGGTTGTGACTTTGGTCGGATTCGCGATATTATCACTTTTATCATTTTACGGAAAGCAGGGTTTATATAATTTTGTTACATAGCAACACTTTTTTCTCGTCAGAATTTTGCATACGGGTTGCGTTCCGAAACAAAATTTCCTTTGTCGGGTAAAGTTACTCGATTGAAAATCGGTTTTGGAACGGGGTAAAAAGTGATTTCTCGAAGAATTCTGACCTAGCGTCGCGGAACGCGTTATCTGGGAATTTTATAGCCTCTCTCCCATATTATGTTTCATCGCTATCTCTCGGTAGAGAGTATATTATTCTATGATCACTCGCTGTCGGTATCATCTTTCTGAATTTGAAGTTAATTGCAATGCTACAATAATTCTTTTAGAAAATTTCGAAAATTTACTGCGTCAAGTTAATGTCAACTGTCACTGCTGTCAGTAGTGACATTGATATTAACATAACAGCCATGACAGAATAATTATCACCCCTGAATTTTATAGGATAAATAAATCGCTCTTTCCAGGATCTAATTGACTCGGCAAAGTCGTTCCAAAACACTTCGATAAAAATCTTAGACGAATAATCTTCTACGATAAAAATCCTCCGATGTGTTTTGGAACTGGGATTGAGTCAATTTAGCTATTTACCGGGCGAAACTTATCCGTTTTGGAACGCAACCTTATTAAGGAATTTTGAGTTGACATGACAGATGTCATTTCTGTAGAGAGAGAGAGAGAGCCAAAGAGAATAGTCATAGATAGTAATATTACGGCACAGAACGGAAGGGAGAGAGCCCGCAGGGTGTGTTACGCTCTACAGTGGTTAAATACAATAAAATAATTTGAATTATTCTAATTGGAAAGTACTCCCTAAATACCTAACATCATGGGAGACTCCCTAGATGGGAGTGAAAATGCCCCTGAGGCCCAAAACGTCGTTGTAGTTGATTTTCAAGAATTTGCAAATTACCTTCGCCGTGCTGCAACGGTACTTTTACCCGAAGATGATATCGTGCCACCGGCACTCAATGCAGCTCTTGACGATAAAGTGAATCAAGACTGCATTAGAAAGTTTATCTCAGATCCGCAAGTGCCATCTTTGTATGTGCAGAGATTTTCATCCAAAGGTTTGAAATTTTGCTACTACTATTCGGTCGATACATGCAGTGATGTCATAGCGAAGACTGTAGACAAGACGGACACTTGAGTCACCATGCATAGCATGCACTACTTGTGTGCAAAATGACTTCAAAATTCACTAATCTATTATTCAAAACTGTAGTTATTGTCAGAACTCTTTAAAGTTCTATTTTTTTGTCAATTACCCCTTTTATTATGATGCAGGTGATGAACTTATCATAAAAGTCGTAATTGTCATCATTCTTTGCATGTATACCATAAAAATCACCTTTTATATGCTAGCTATTAGAAGCTGTTGTTCATTATCCAGATACCTAAATGTATTTTATATTCTAACATGGATATCAAATTTATTTTTAAATTGTCTATAAGTTGGCTCAGAGACATTCAATGTAAACGTTAATCATTACAATAAGTTATTATTGCGGTGCCTGTAAAAGGCGACCAAGTCCCTAAGGACGTACCTAGCTTTAACATCAATTTATACACTTGGTTAGCAATAAAGAAATTGAATAGTAAATAAATTTTGCAAAGTATAAAAGACAATATTTGATGTATATTTATTTACCCTTAATTAATATAAAACAATGTCAATATTTACTAAAAATATATATTTTCTTAAAACTTTACATAAGCACCACATCATAACTTTTATTGCAGAAGATGATAATGAACAACCTACAGAAGGGGAAGAGGAGAAAGAGGCTGTCACTTATCAAATTAGCACAGAGGTTTGTATTTGTAATATGGTAAATTTATTGATTCATCTATGGCTTCCCATTTCTACCCATACAAGGTTAAATAAAGTAAGTAAGTAGCCAAATCATAAATAATATAGTTCAACCGCCTCCATGGTCTAGTGGGTGAAACCACCAGGCATTGATCGGAAGCTTGATTGGAATTTTTATGTTGTCTGTACGTTCATTCAAACAATGATGGGAGAAGTCACAAAAACATGGAACCGACTGCCTCAAGATATGATCTCAGCTTCTAGTGTTAACTCATTTAAGAAAAACTAGACGACTACCTGGCTGAATAAATAATAATAATAACTCATCAACGGACCTTCACCACTATCGCTCCATGATAACACACAATCTTACACTGCCCAAGAAACCATTTTAACACTACAGGACTTACAGATAAACGCCGTTATCACACATCATGCCACAGGGTTAAAAAAGCACTTCTGTAGCATCCTTTTTGATTGTATCTGGCACAATGGCACCTTTAGCGTCCATAGGCCGTGGTAACCGCTTACCATCAGGTGGGCCGTATGCTTGTTTGCCACCTTAGTGGTATAAAAAGAAACCATGTCTGGTTTAAATAACTTCTATGTCAATGAAAAGCTCCCACATTATGTGTTTCCTGTTATACTGCATTCTACCTGTCAGAAAGATTATTTCAGGCAAGGGAGATGCAAGATCTTTTTTACACTATATCAAAGCTGGAGTACCACAAAGGTCTATGCTGGGACCGGTCTTGTATAACATCTATATACATTGGATCTTCTGACCCCTACAGACTATTGCAACATATGCAGATGATGTTGCTAACCATGGAAGTCATAGAGATACTAAAATTGTGAGCCAAAAATTACAGTTGATACTGGACAACACACACACATGGTAACAGATTGTGAATTCGTGCTGATGACCAAAAATCAAACCTTGTCAAGTTTAGACAATATATTTTTGCAAATAAAATGATTTATTTATTATTATTATTCAGTTTTATGTATAGATACAACTATAATCCAGACCTATGGTATACAGCTATGGGGTGTGAGGAGATACAAAAACACAGAAAACGCTATGTCCAGTGCTTGGCCATGCATCCGAACCCTCTTACATTTAAACTGCTTGATTCAAGCAACACAGTCAAATGCTTTTTAGCAATAAGTTGTTCATTAATAAATTGTATGATGAGTATAAAATAATTCAAAAATATATTACAGGTCCATTTTACTTCTCCCCGAGTGGCTGCATTTGTGTGCATCAAGCGAGGATCTGTCATCGAAGCAGACAAGTCCATTCACAGCCAGCTTCGCCTCATAAACCTTTCTGATGGATCGCCTTATGAAACTTTACACGCCTTCATCAGCAAGACTATGGCTCCATTCTTCAAGAGCTATGTTAAAGAGAGTGGTCGTGCTGATAGGTTTGTAGCTTACATTCAAAACTTTCAATATGTAAGCTGGTACTATGAAGAGCGTAATTGTTAAGTAGTACCTAATTTAGTTACATTAGAATTATTTTTAAATTCATTTTAGTTTATATTTATTCAAATAGTTATGCAAATTCAAAAACGTGCTATGGATATTTTGAAAATATAATGATATTTATAATTATAATTAAAGGGATGGGGATAAAATGGCACCATCAGTTGAGAAAAAAATAGCTGAACTTGAAATGGGACTTTTGCATCTTCAACAAAACATTGACATTCCTGAGATCACCCTTCCAGTTCATCCATTGGTAGCGGCTGTCATCAAAAGGTAGAATAATTTTAAAATTATAAAAAGTTCTAGTTACAAATATGACATAGACAGTTAAAATAAAACTTTTTATCATGAAGGGCTGCCGACGAAGGCCGTAAACCGCGTGTAGCGGATTTTGGAGATAAAGTTGAAGACTCAACATTCCTGAATCAGTTGCAAAATGGTGTAAATAGATGGATCAAGGAAATTCAAAAAGTATGTAGCATTCATGACTGACACAGTAAAAAATCTTTGTGCATTTTATGTATTTTATAATTCGAAATAAATAAATAATCATAAATCTAAAAAATCTCTTATTGCAATAGGTCACTAAGTTGGACAGAGATCCATCGAATGGAACAGCCTTGCAGGAGATATCATTCTGGCTGAATTTAGAGAGAGCCCTCCATCGAATTCAGGAAAAACGAGAGAGTATTGAGGTAAGTATAAAAATATACATTGTGACAACAAAACAAAATGGTGGCCAATTCACATTATGACATAACTTTTGTTTGCGACACCTTGTATAAAAAATAATCAATAACTAATGCAACTGATAATTTGCAAACCCTTGTTGGTGGGCAATTATTTTTTCGATTTTATATTTTTTTTATTAAAAACTTTTTAACAATACTAATTGTGTCTACCTACACATTCTGAATATAAGTCTCGCCCAAGGCGCACCTCTCAGTTCGGTTTTAGGCTTTTTTCATCCATGCGCTCCCAGCTGCCAGCAACATGATTGATAAACATAACACTCGTTTGGCCAAGTTTATCTGGATATCGTTCCAGCATCCCCTGAAGATCCTGAAGGGCGTTAGCTATATGATGGCAATATCATCGACAAAACACAATCTCATATGTATTCGTCTTGAAGACATCCTATAACACAGCAGTGCACAGTTTCGGAGATATGACATTTCCTGTCTCACACCTGTGCAGTTTTATTGGGTTTGTTTGACTCCGCTAGACTTGGACAGTCGTGGTTGCGACTCAACTTGGTGCCACTACAGAGATTGCGTAACAGCCCATGTCTCGATGGAGTAAAATGTTTTCTCGTAGTCCACAAAGGCAAAAACAAAATATTTGTTATTGTTGGAGAAATCTTTTTTATTTAAGAGGGTATACTTACCGCTTGGTGCCATTGTCACGAAGGTCAGAATCTGGTGATGGGATCCCAAGGAAATCGAGGGAAAACCTAAAATTTTGTAGGCACGTCCAGTGTATTTCATATTTTTTTCTTAAGCTATTCAGGTATTTGCGTCTAGTAGTCATAAGCTGAGCTGATGATGTAAGGATCCTTGACTTTTACATAAACAATTTTTATTTTTAAGTCGGTGCTAAATGTTAACTTATTACCATCAATCATCCACACGGACTAAGATAAACAATGTGATGTTGTGTGTATTGTTTTTTTTACATTTTTGTGTTTTTGAAGTCTTATTGTTTTTAATTGATGTCACTAACGAAATGCATGTATAAAGGTCTATATGGTTAAAAGCGAAATCAAACAAAAGATATTTGAGTTCGTTTTGGGTAAAAAGTAAACAATAAAAATCGCATTTTGCAAATATGGCATTAAAAGTGTGCCTCACTTTGTATAAAGAGTTAATAATTTTTATTTCGTTAACAGGTTGCCTTAACTCTTGAGATCCTGAAGTATGGTAAACGTTTCCACGCAACTGTGTCGTTTGACACAGATACTGGATTAAAACAAGCCCTCGCCACTGTTTCTGATTACAATCCACTCATGAAGGACTTCCCGATAAATGACCTGCTTAGCGCTACTGAGCTTGAAAGAATCAGGTAAAGGAATATTAATGTTGATTTTACCACCGTAATCTACATAACTATTATACTTATATTACAAACACATCTTGAAACTACTTGCAGGCTCGCAGTCCAGCAAATATTTTCACACCTCCGTAAAATCCGCTCCACAAAATATCCTATCCAGCGAGGCTTAAGACTCGTTGAAGCCATATCTCGCGATCTTGGACAACAGCTCCTCAAAGTAAGTACTAAATGGTTGCTGGATGGTTTTACGTTTCAAAAACAAACTACATAATGTACACTCTCGAACACCTAAATTGAGCCACCTTGCACTTTTGGATTTTATCATCCATAACGTTTAAAAATTATTTAGACAATTAAATTTTGTAGCTGACAAATTCACGTTCAATCTAATGTGCTGATTATGATTATGCCAGCTATAAAATTGCCTAAAACTTTTTTGGTGAACCTAACATTTTTAAAAGTTATGGACGATATAATCCGAAAGTACCAGCAGGCCTATTACCGATCTCATGGTTGTCAAAAGATATCATTATGAAATCATAGTGCAAAACGAAAAATAATAACTTAACAGTTTCCCTTAATAGTAAAAAATAGGATTCGTTGAGAGATCACCGTATGAAATAGGAGCTGAGGCTTTTCCGTACAAAATGTATGGGAAAAGTTTTTGGCGATTTCTGTCATTTCTAGTACTCATACCTTAAATGGTCCCATAGAGTCTTTTGATCCCTACACGAAATAGGATCGATAGGTATAAAAAAATTTTTTTTGCTATCTCAGCATTTTTTTTGTTGACTGTAACTTTTTTCCAAAATCTGTGAATCAGAATATCTTAAAAAGTTATGGATTGTTGCCTAACAATGTTTTCTTGTAACTATAACTCCTCGTTTACACCAAGAAACAAGTAAAATACTAGTTTTATACAATACTTGTAGAATACTTGTCAAAACATAATTATTTGTTTTATACATGTATTGCAACTGTCTCAAACATTCTTTCGTTCATACTGTGTTGCCAACAAGTCTCTAAACAAGTATAAACCACATCTGCGTTTACACTTAGATCTATGACATATTCAAACTAGTCTGATACATTGACAGCGTTTACACTTACAAAAAGCAATCGTGTTTTATTTATTTATTTATTGAACGCCAACATAATATACATTGTGTTATACTAAAGGATTAAAATGTAATAAAATGACTTATTTCTAAATGCTATTACAATTATAGGCGAAGACTACATGCAATATTTGAAAAAAAAAATGGACAAACATACAGCATCTCTTATTAAAATGTCGATTTGAATTAATAACAATTAATAAAAAATTAAGTAAATACCTACAATTGATTAAAAATTAAAACAAAATTAGATGATTACATAATAAAGCTATTACATATCACAGTGAGTTGATAGAATTCTTAAACTTATTAATATTGCAAGCAAAAAGATCAACAGATTCATGCTTTGATATATGGTGGAATTGACGAATCATTCTGTTAAGTGGTGCATTGTGACCTAGATTGGAATTGCTGCCTGACGTTTTGAGCAAGTTAAATGAAGAGGATCTAGGCAATTTAAGTGGTAATGAGAAGTCAAGTGACGAGAGAAGTTCAGGTGAATCAATTATACCATTGGCCAGTTTAAATAAGAATGAGAGATCAAGCAAGCGTCTACGATCAGCTAGGGAGCTAATTTTGAAATATTTTAAGCGCTCAGAATAGCTGTTTACCTTTTTACCTAAATGACATGAAAAAGCGAGGTGCCATAAAAACCGCTTCTGTACACTTTCTATCCGCTTTGAATACACCTCATAAAATGGATTCCACACCACACTACAGTATTCTAAGACGCTACGGACTAATGCGTTGAATAAAATAATTTTAGTTTTGGGGTATTTAAATTCTTTGCTATTACGCAGTACAAAACCTAAAGATTTGAATGCCTTTGCGCACATGTTCTCGATATGAACATTCATTCTAAGTTTATAGTCCAGTGTCACACCTAAATCTTGGACATGATCTACTTTAGCTAGAGTGTTGTTATTGATTTTATAGTCGTAAGAGGATCGCTCAACTTTTCTCGAAAATCTTATCGATAAACATTTGCTAGCATTCAGATCAATCTTGTTATCATGGCACCATGCCACTAAGCGGTTAAGATCTTCCTGTAAAAGTACCGAATCGGTTATAGAGTCAACGGGTTTGAAAAACTTTAAATCGTCAGCAAACAAGTAGTATTTGCTATTTTTGAAGCAACTACCAATGTCGTTGATAAAAATATTAAAAAACAATGGCCCCAAATGCGAGCCCTGTGGGACGCCAGAAAGTGCAGCAAATGGATCAGACAAGTACCCACCAACCGCCACCATACTTTTCCGCTGCGACAAGTAAGACTCGCACCAAGTGAGAAGTGGTTCGGTGATCCCATTAGCAGAAAGCTTACGTAATAGTATACGGTGATTAACGCGATCAAACGCTTTACTAAAATCTGTGTAGACAGCGTCAACAGAAGATCGCTTATCTAATATCATACTCAGATTGTGAACAAATAACACCAGGTTTGTGGCTGTAGATCTGCGGCTTATGAAGCCATGCTGATTATGGTCGATGATTTGAGTGACGTGCCATGACAAAATCGGGTATATAAGTTGCTCGAAAACCTTCGCGAACACAGGAAGAATAGAGATTGGTCGGTAGTTTTTCACGAGGTCTCTAGCATCGCCCTTATGAAGAGGGACAACCAGTGCAGTCTTCCAGGCAGACGGGAATATGCCGGTGTCTAAAGACTTATTGAAAATCAGTCGCAGGGGTCTCACTAATGCAGGCGTACACTTCGCAACAAAAACTGCAGGAATACCGTCGGCACCGGCACCTTTATTTATTACAAGTCTTTTTAAAACTTTACGTACCTGATCGTCTTTGAACTTAATTGATGATAGGTAACCGTAAGTTGGGTTAGCAACTGGATTGTCGGAAGAAAACACAGAAGTGTTACTACTTAAAGAAGTAGAGTAAGCAGCAGAAAAGTTTTTAGCAAACAAGTTGCATATATCCTTGCCATTAGAAGCGGTATCACTGTCATAAGACATCTGAGCAGGATAGTGGTTCTGTTTCATCTTTTTGTGCTTAGTGAAGGACCAAAAAAGTTTCGGATTTGATTTTAAACTCTCCTCAAGTCGCGCTATATACGTGTTGTAGCATAAGGTCAAAAGTCTATCTGATCGTGCCTTTGCGAGACGGAACGATATCTGATCCAAAGGGTTGTTGTTAAATTTACGTAGTTTGTTCCTGTATTTGAGTTTTTCCTTTAAGCGATTGATTAGGTCGCGAGAAAACCAAACAGGATACTTTCTGGGCTTATGTGAAGATTTCGGTACAAACTTGCCGATGGCTTCATGCAGACGTTCATAAAAAACCCCTACCATTTCATCGACACCGACACAGCGGTCAAATTCCTCCTCCCATGAAATATTATTCAGAAATGAAACTATATTTTCATAGTCGGCTTTATAAAAGCAATAGTGAAAAGTATTATTGGGCAACAATTCCTTTTCAGGAAAGAGAGACAAAACAAAATTTAATGGAGGATGTAGTGCATCAATGTTTGTGAGTGGACTGCCTGAGGATTTAAAACTTGATATCTTTCTATTGCACAAAACCAGATCCAGAATTTTGCCTTTATTATTCTTAATGTTGTTATATTGTTTTAAATTATGGAAAGTTGCAAAATCTATAAGCATCCTGGCAAATTCGCTATTGTTTGAATTGTTAACTAAACCGAGCGAGTCAACGGTGTCAACATTGTTCCACTCAATTGATCCAGTGTTAAAATCACCCACATACAATATATTTTCTATGCTATATTGTTCTAAGACTTGGCTAGCATTATGCAAAAACTCCTCCAAGATATGACGCTGAACCGGTGGCGGAAGGTAAACCGCGCATATATGTAAATAATTGAGCTTACCCTGCTGATCGCAACAAAGGATTCTGACCCACAGGTCTTCACATTTAGACTCAAGGCTTGACAGATTAACTGAATTAAGTTTCCTAGATACAGCGATGAGAACTCCTCCGCCGTTCTTCCTGTTATGAAATCCGCTGCTCTCTCTATCTCGCCGATATACAATGTAACGATTATCAAAGAGTTCCGAATCGAAAACGCTACCATTCAACCAGGTTTCGGTTAGTACGATAATATCGTAATTGTTGCATATCACATTGTTAAAAAACTGGATAGTCTTAGTTCTCAAACCTCTTACATTTTGATAGTAGATTTGTAACATAAATGCAGCGACAGTCAATAAAATCCAAATAAATGAATGATTAATCAACCACTTAATAGATAAAAAAGCAAAAATACAAATATAAATTGACAAAAAAATGAAATTGAATTATTGTCGGTAAGATAGGCAAACTGTAAAATTTCACAAAACACAAATAATTAAAATCTATAACTTACAAACATGCAATTAATTTAGTCGTTAAGTATAATAATAAATAGATTGGATTAAAAAAATTAAAATGTCACAGGAGACAGACAAAACAAAATTAAACAAGTTCAATATCACAATAACAACTTACTGTCTCAAATCAGATCTTTGTAATATTATAGAGCTTGAAAAGTTATTCTAATCGTAGGTAAGTAATAAAAAATCAATAGAAGTAACAAAAACAATATCACAGATGAGTTCATTCAATAAATAATTCACAATATTAAAAATTAATAAATATCTCTTTATACTGTTGCTCTTATTGGTCTACGAATGATATTATAATAGTAAAAAAAATCCAATAATGTGATATGAATGATTCCCTACAATAAATTGATTAATGTAAAAAATATAGAATAATCAGGCTGTATACTACGATAAATTGCTTAAAATTGAGCTGTCTTTAACAAGTATATAGTTCGAATTCTCGCTTTTTCGCATAAACACTTTACCGTCGCGGACCCAAACAAATCTGTAACTGAGTTCCTTCGCTCTCACTCGGGCGGCAGCGTGCAGGGCCTTGGTCTCGGCGGTTAGATGTTCAGTGACGTACACTGCGGTCTTCTTCTTTTCACCGATCCCCAGATGGCTGGTGTTCAGCTTGTCACTAGGGTTATTTTTATTAAACTTAATAACGCCAGCTAGAAACGTATCGCGCAGTCGGCGGCTGCTGAACTTCACTAAAACAGACCGGGGACGCGGGCTTGAAGTGTCAAGTTTAGCTATGCGGCTGCAATACTGAATGTCCGAGTCCACGACCGGACAGTTTATTATCTTGGCGAGCTGCTGAACTGTGCTGTAAAGGTTCTCGTTACTGTGTTCGGGAACGCACTGTAATTCGATGTTATTGGTACGGGATAGCTGCTCAACCTGGTGAAGGCGCCGTTTAAGATCACGGGTAGCGACGCGAAGATCTTGGTTATCGGTCTCAAGCCGAGATATTATTGATTTTTGAGTCTCGTTCTCCTTAATTAATGTATCAGCTTTAGAGTCCGAGAAAGCCAACGACTCTTCGAGTTGTACTAACTTAGCATGAATATTCTTGAGGTCGGTGTTAAACTTCCGATCCAATTCCTCCCTTAATATTTCCCTTATGGTGTCAGCTGACAAACAACCACAGTTGTTTGAACCGCGGGGCTTGGTTCGCAATGTGACGTTGTCACAGTGGTTCACAATAGAACTATCAGATAAACAATCGGCCGGGGAGGCGGCGGTGACGCCGCGAATAGGTGTGTTGGTGTTATCTCCCTGCTTAGGTTCTTTACAGCGGCAGGTTGGGCAGACCCAGGTTTGTTTGAATTCCTTGCTAAAACACTCGAAGTCCTTTTTGTTGTAATTCACACAAGTAAAGTGGTACTTATCAGCACACCTACAGCATTGCAAGAATTGAGCGCCCTTTAAGGTGTTCGGACATCCAGCGCATTTTTGTACATTCATTGTAGGCAGATTAATTAATTAATGTTCAAAAGTTTAAAACTGAGTGCCAAGTTTTTTAACAAGTTTTGTTTATTTCACTGAAATTTATGTATCATACTAATTTAAAACATGTTTTAAACTCTATCCATGCTTGTTGGATAAAGTTTTAAACTTTTACAGTTTAAAACTGAGTGCCAAGTTTTTTAACAAGTTTTGTTTATTTCACTGAAATTTATGTATCATACTAATTTAAAACATGTTTTAAACTCTATCCATGCTTGTTGGATAAAGTTTTAAAGTTTTTAAAAATATTTTTTTTTAATTCATTGTTTTTATTTTTTTATAATAATTGATGTGTCCCTAAAATTTTCCAGTGATAAAAAAATAACCGTGTAAACAAGTATACTGCACTCATGAAGTAAAGTTCCTCAGCATCTTTACTTTCCATTGTGAATAGTCAATTGAGTAGAAAATATTAATGAAACTACCGGACTGGCGTGTCATTTTCTACAAGTTTATCTACAACAAGTATAAAAACGTGACATCATAAACATGTAGACAACTAGTAGTTCAGAAACAATTTCATACAACAAGTTGTATACATGTTTTGTATTCAACAAGTTTTATACATGTATACGAGTGTAAACAATAAACGAAAACATTGCATAAAACTTGTTAAATACATGTAATATACCTTGGTGTAAACGAGGGGTAACAGTTAATGTACCTGCCCTTTAAATCCCATCTCAAAAATCCATCCTGTATATTAATCTATTTTTCAGGTTTTGGGCACTAGAAGGTTAATGCACATACCTTTTGATGATTTCGAACGCGTAATGACCCAGTGCTTTGAAGTTTTCTCTTGCTGGGATGACGAGTATGAAAAGCTTCAAGGTCTTTTGCGGTGAGTATTAGAATAAAAAATACTAACTTCATTATGTCAATGCTGTGACGGACTTAGAATTCATATGTTGCCGCTCCCTCTCTTCCCGTGAATGTCTTGAGAGCCTACTTAAGGAGTTTACTACAATTACATTACACCTTCGGGAACAGATGGAAATCTCAAAAACGACCCTACACCAACCTGTCGGGCCAACGTGGTTAAGTAGACGAATTTGTCGTGGTTTGTGGCGACTCAGCATTGGTGACTTATATGGGTTCATTGGATTATGGACATGTGATGAATATTTTACTGACTTTAAGAGTATGTCAAAACATAATTTTAATATGCCATTTGCATTTTATCGTTTAGAGACATAGTGAAGAAGAAGCGTGATGAGCATTTGAAAATGGTTTGGAGAGTGTCCCCGTCGCATAAGCGGCTACAGGCCCGCATGGAGCATATGCGTCGCTTCAGGCGCCACCACGAACAACTGCGCACTGTTATGCTGAGGGTGATTAATAATTTTTATTATTATATACTTAATTGCGCACAATTACACTTAAATATAAACATAGTTATGAATTGAATAACAAAGGCGGACTTATCTCTTTTAAAGATTTCTTCCAGTCAACCTGTGAGTGTATTGGAAAATTACATGTAAATAGAGGGAAACATCAAAGCACACAAGTGTGATTACAAAAGTACATAAACATTACCGTAATACAATAATAAACACACCATACATACATATAAACATACAAATATACATTCATTCAATGGGCCAACCATAAAGGAATGTCACACGCGGACTTATCTCTTTTAAAGATTTCTTCCAGTCAACCTGTGAGTGTGTTGGAAAATTACATGTAAATAGAGGGAAACATCAAAGCACACAAGTGTGATTACAAAAGTACATAAACATTACCGTAATACAACAATAAAAACACCATACATACATATAAACATACAAATATACATTCATTCAATGGGCCAACCATAAAGGAATGTCACACGCCAAGCTCTTCATGGGCATGGATAACTGGCTCAAATTCACACTGAGCTCAAGCAGATCCCAAACTCGTCTAATGGCAGGTGCCTTAACTGGTCATTTTAGCACTAGGATCATGCTTACCCGGATGGGACACACCAGTTCCAAAACTTGTAGGGCCTGCAAGGAAGAAGACGAGAGCATGGAGCACCTTCTATGCCATTGCAATGCTCTTGCCTGCAGGAGATTAACGCTGACGGGAATGGGTTACCCAAAACCGGAGGACTACAGGGCCATACCACCGAAGGACATCATCATGCTTATGAGCACGATTGACTGGACCGAAGGTGGTGATGGCTTCAAGAACTAAACATGGGGAAGCACAAAAGATCCACGATGGGTAGAAGTGCGAAGGCTCTCATGCTGAGCCAGCCCTACACTAAGATAAGATAAGATACATATAATAATATACATCTGATGACGATGCGATAGCTAACGCGGATTTACCACTTGCGACAGAAATTTTTCAACGTTTTATCTACCGTTTTGTCGAAACTTAGGCTGTTTCCTCGTGGTCCTACTGCAGATAATAATGTCGTACTAGTAGGTCCACGAGGATACCTAGTTCCTCGTAGTCCTACTGCGAAGTTAAATTATTAAATGATAAATTTTCATGTAACTTTATGTCAAGTTCGAAGTATGGTATAAAAAACAAATAGTATTTTATTCGCCATGTGACTTTTCTACAAAATGACCAATGCTTACCGAAAGCTTATATTATACTTCAACCATGACATAAAGGAACATGAACATTTTTCATTTAATAATTTAACTTCGCAGTAGGACTACGAGGAACTAGGCATCCTCGTGGACCTACTAGTAGGACATTATTATCTGCAGTAGGACCACGAGGAACTAGGCTTCCTCGTGGTCCAACTAGTAGGAGAAATTAGTAGGACCACGAGGAAACAGCCGAAACTTATTGTAATACTTTATTTCTTCTTCTTTATGTCCAGTTTGATGACTCGCTTACCTCGTCAAATGCCTTTAGTTAGAAAAAGGCATTTGACAAGATTCATCTGAGTATTAGGACATCAATTTAATTATTTAGCGATTACACAAGTGAAAGAAGATTCCAAAGGAATGCCTATTGCTGGATCTAGTTGAGTTCCCCCTATTTCGCTACTAATCAAAACTATTGTGCTAAGTTAAAATACTCTAATTACATTGATATAATAATTTTATTGTTCTTGACTATTGTATAACAGATATTATTAGTTTATTCTCATATAAAGCTTTCGGATACAGTAGTGATAGAAACAATCATTTGTATAACTTGACAAAACAATTTGCACGTTGACTACTTCAATAGAGTATGTAGGTCGATTGAAATTTAAGAACTTGTGTTACCATATTCGAGCAAATAAATATATCTTTCTTTCTTCTTTTTTCTTTCTTATTTGTTACGAAAGGATTTACAAATAACGAATTTAACTGATAGAAACGTTATAATTTTTGCTAGGTTTACGATACAACAAACGACAATTTGCTAAGATAATCAAGTAGATCAAATTTTTAACTGTAACTTTCTTTTATTTGAAATTTCGCAAACTACACGAAAATGTTGCCATTACAAAAAAATCGTCATGATTTTTTATAGCATGAAACATTTAATTATTTGTAAATAAATATAGCACTCCACAATAATGTGTAAAATTTGAGGTTATGATATTTCTGCTTGATTTTTAGTTTTGATTTTTTATCAAATCGTCTGACCCTTTCACCTTAAAAAATATTTTTCGGCAAACATATTTTCACAATCTTCATGCTTATTCAAACGATTTTAACACCACAAAACAAATAGAAGTAAAACCATTACCCATACGACTAATCCTTTCATAGAGCAAATTTGTAATACAAAGCAGAATGAAACTCAAAACATATGTCCAATGCGATAACTATTTTATGCACATATTGGTGTGTGCTAAGTGCCTAAAGCCCGTAGATTTTATGCTCATCTATTTGTGCGTTCAACAGTCCGCGGATTTTAATATAGGTAATGTTATGTTGGCTAGGTCCTTCGCCCCCGCGCCTCGGCGGCAGTGGACGCTGGGGCCGGCGGTGAATCCGCTCAGCCCCACTCGCTGCCCATGGACGCAGCGGACGCCAATGCGATTGCTGAAGTATGTATTTCGTCGATGTGTTTCACATTTCTGTTTTAAATATAGATACGAAATCTTTGCTCTACGTTCCCAAGAATCCCACTAAGCTCATTTAGTCACTCATTCTCAGCAAAATTTATATAATAATATAATTGCTCGGTTCAGCGAACCGTGGATATGGTCTTTTATAAAGGTGACTTAACCAATTTTAAACTGAGTACTTTCGAGGGCATTATTAACATTTAATTGTATTACTCTCCCAGGTAAATCTAGCTTACGAGAATGTGAAGGAAGTGGATTGTTTGGACATATCTCGTGAAGGCTGCGATGCTTACGAAGCAGCTGTACGCCGCTACGAAGATAGAATTGGTACGTAAATATTGTTAGTTTTTGTATAAAGTATAGAAATGGAATCAACTGTAGGTATTTTATATCCTATCCTTCTATCCTATGATTTGTTCCGGATTCGTCATGTTCCTGATCCATCGGAATATAGTCGATGCAATGTCATTTTCATATTAAAATTAAAACCAAACCAAATACAAATTATCATTATCTTTCAACAACATGCTTGTCAAGCATTGCATTGTACTACAAAAACCAAACAAGTCTATTACGAACTTAATTAAAGCTGTATCAAGGTCAAAATGTAAAGTCTGGATGCGTTGTCGTGTGTACATACTGAAATCTTAATATATAAAATTCTTTTGTCACAGTGTTTGTAACCAAACTCCTCCGAAATGGCTTGACCGATTTTTATGAAAGTTTTTTGGTTGGCCTGAGAATAGGTCATAGGCTATTTTTTATACCCCTAGGTGGCCCTCCAGAAATTTTTGACTGTTGAGCCTTATTAAGCCGAAACGTAGTTCGCGGGCACAGCTATAGTAATGGAATAATAATTTCCCCAGATAATACCTTACATTGTCACTCAATTTATTTATCGCTAAAATAAAAAGTTCCACTTTAAAATAAATAAGCTCTTATGGCATATAACTTTGCTCGGCAATCCTGCACCTTAGGCCCCGTTTACAGAGACGCGGGGCGTTACGCGCCGCGGCTCGCGGCGCGGCCCGCACAGAATTCAAACATATGGCGTTGTATGAGTGCGTTTACGGAGAAGCGATTTTACACGCCTTTGCTTGAAACGGCGCGTTTTCTGCGGCCGAGCCCGCGGATGGCACCGACGCGTCTCACGCGGCGTTTATCGCGACGGTGCACGCAGCGACAATTCTCGATGAAGCGATGCTCGCCGCGTGCTTCGCTACACACTTGAAGATGCGCGGCGGGCGCCGCGGCGGGCACAGCCTCGCTTCCCGTCTCGCATCTCTATGAACAACATCGTATATTGCCATATGTTTGTGTTTACGCGTGCGACTATGAGTGCCGCTTCACGCGCCGCCCCTACGTAAACAGAGAAAACGTCTGATGCGCCGCGAGACGCCACGCCACACGCGACGCGCGACGCCCCGCGTCTCCGTAAACGAGGCCTTAGAAGGGTACCAAATTTAAAATCTTTGACGGTACTTATGCGGTTAAAGCCGCGGAACGTCATCCCGGTATGTCGAAGATACGGGTTCGATTCCCGCCCGAGGTGAAGTTTTTTTCGTTTTTGATTTATAAATTTTTCGCGGAGCGCAGTTAGTATTAATATGAATATGTTGGCACGGTGCAGATCGCGTGGAGACCCGCATTACTGCCCACTTGCGGGACCAACTGGGCACTGCCAAGAACGCCAACGAGATGTTCCGCATATTCTCCCGATTCAACGCACTGTTCGTGCGCCCGCACATCCGCGGCGCAATACGCGAGTACCAGACGCAGCTCATACAGCGAGTCAAAGACGACATCGAAACGTTGCACGAAAAGTTTAAGGTATACTGAATAACTTTTTTTATTTCAAGTACGTACGTTACAGAATTAATATAATGTACCAAATTTTTAATTCTGGCAAACTATTTTTGCCAGAATTAAAAATTTTGAACTTTTTTGCATTGAAATGAATGGCATGAAAATAATGTAAATTAAAATGAGAAGAATGAATGTTTTACTACATTTTTGAGTAGAAATTTACTTTGTGCACTTACCTGTTTATTAGGTACATACTATTTTATTACCCTAATAGCGTCATCTTTATTAGTATTTATAGTATGGTGTGTGTATAAATCACAGATATGAATCTAACTAGGCAACGTTAAACCATCCATCTGTATGAAAACATAATTTTTCTTTGCTGAATGTAGTGACAAAAGAGCTTTTAAAGCGTTAAATATATCCTTAATTCGACTTTTGAGTTTTTGTAGCTCAATACAGAATAATTAAGCATTTTATAGAATTCTGTTGATGTCCGGTGGTGGTAACTGTAGAGCGCTGACTAAATGAAATAGTTAAGAGTGGTATGCTAATACTTTTGACATGCAAAAACATAAATTCACAGCGACTATATTTTAGATTCACTCTATCTATGGTATAAATTGTTATGAAGTATATTAACATCTGCACATAGATCGCAACACATGTCAATAATATCCGCCAAATATGTATCTGTTAAACTAGATTTGGTATATGAATTACATTGTAAACGTTATAACATTGTAGTTTTGCATCAAATTGAAATTGAAGAATTGGCAAAAATTATAATGTTAATATAATAATCTTTAAATTTAAATCGACAAACATTTTCTTTAGGTACAATATCCTCAATCGAAGTGCAGCCGACTGTCGTTGGTACGCGACCTCCCGCCCGTGGCTGGCTCCATTATCTGGGCGAAGCAGATCGACCATCAGCTCACTGCATATTTGAAAAGAGTTGAAGATGTTCTTGGTAAAATGTTATGTTTGATCTCACCCTCTCACTGTCTCTTGTGTGAAATGTATTTTGAATATTTCTAATGTGTTCCTCACAGGCAAAGGTTGGGAAAATCACATTGACGGTCAAAAGTTGAAAGCAGACGGGGACAGCTTCCGTTTGAAACTAGATACACAGGAAGTGTTTGATGACTGGGCCCGAAAAGTAAGCTGTTAATTACTTTATAAAATTATAATCCGTTTAATAAATTTAATGAATAAGAAAATATATCAGGCTTTTATTGTTGATTATTGAAAAAATTGAATGTATATATTTGTTCTTATTATTAATTATCCACATTTTTACCATAGGTCCAGCAGCGTAACTTGGGGGTAACAGGGCGTATCTTTGCAATTGAGTCAGTGCGAGCGCGCTCTAGTAAGACTGGAACTATTTTGAAGTTAAAAGTGAACTTCTTACCTGAGATCATCACTCTTTACAAAGAAGTACGCAACTTGAAGAACCTCGGATTTAGGTAACGAATATATCACTACTATTAGGATTTGGTGCTGCAACTCTTGATTAAAAAGTACATTATTTCCTTAAAACGTATTAAATGTTCCATCTCAGTCGTTAAATCTACTGTTACATTTACAAGCATATATCTGAATGGTATATGCTTGCTTTCTTTATTAAATTTACTCTTTCAGTTTCCATTATTCGGTTATTAGTCTATCAGCTCGGAACCAAAAACAATAGCAGTACTCCATTTAAGCTTAAAGATACTATTTCGAATTCTACTGAGATAACATCGTGATCTTAGAAAGCACAGCGTTTAAATGAGAAATTCTTACTTAACTTCTTCTTTTGGCTGGCTTCTTCTTCTTCTTCAAGTGGATTGATTTCTTTCAGAGTGCCATTGGCAATCGTGAACAAAGCTCATCAGGCGAACCAACTGTATCCATTCGCTATTTCTCTCATAGAAAGTGTTCGCACTTACGAACGCACGTTGGAAAAGGTGAGGAGAGTTTGTTTTTCAAATATCTAATTGCACAAAACTATAGACAAATCGCTCTAGCACCAATGGGAGGTCTCATTGCACTAATGTAATTTTAGTTTAGTCGTCTTGGTGATAAATTACATTCTAAACACTTAAAGATAAAACGGCATACATGATGAAATTTAAAACTGGTTTCAGTGCTTTATTGAATGCCAATGCCTTTGTAGGTTGTACTTCATATGGTGAACCAAAATACCTAATAATGCAACACTAATCGTCGTCGGCATGCGCACGACTTTAGTTCCTGTTCGTACAAGTTTTTACGAACGAAATGCTTGAGCAATTATTGCCTATAAACTCTTTATGTTATTTTGGGCCATATGTTGATATTTTCCGCGAGTAAACTTGACATTTAAAGACAAATAACCCGTATATGGTGTTCGTAAACGCAGCTATTAAGAAGCTTCAATTCCCTGCAGTTTTTCTTATCTGTGGTAAACTAGGTAACATCAGTTATATCATGCGAGTCCTCCCATTAACACAGAACATTGGCACAAACTCTTATACACTCACTTACTCTTGTACACACAATGAAACTGATATTGATTTGTGATATCACTAACACGAGTGCGTTTTATTTGTGCAGCTAAATAATAGGAATCATACTAAGGTAGACTTATTATATGCTGCATGGTTCCATATGTAAAATATATAGTGTCGCCTTTTATGTTCTTTTTGTATTTATTGTTGATTTCAGCACTTTTTCCTTATTCAAGCATTTTTAGATCCCAAGTAAAAAATATATTATTTTGTAAATATTGGAACCAAAATGATGCTTAATCTGTAAAAGCTGTATAATGCCTTATACTTATTGCTTATGTAATTTATTACATTAATACAATTCTATTGTTGCTTTTCCCGCGATAATATAAGATATTAACAGTTAATTAATAATTTTTTTTCACAGCTTAGTTGTAGCCATTTTATATTCGAAATGTGCTGAGCTGCCTTATTTACTACCCATAATGTATTTTAAATTACCTATGCATAAACTAAGCCCCATATATTAGATACAGCCCAATAAAAAATGACCGTAACTAAATTCTTTCGAAACTTTGTAGATTCGCGACAAAGCCTCTATAATTCCACTGGTGGCTGGCCTACGGCGCGATGTCTTGACTCAAGTGTCTGAGGGTATGGCTTTGGTTTGGGAGTCCTATAAACTGGATCCTTACGTGCAGAAACTTAGTGAAGTCGTGCTCCTGTTCCAAGAGAAGGTAAAAATCAATCATAATCGTATTTGAAATGTGTGATTTTAAATTTTAATTCAATTAAACAATAATTTGTGAAAATAACATCACATTCAACGCTTTTCTATATGTTATATAATATAATACTTTGACTATTCCAGGTGGAAGATCTTTTAGCGGTTGAAGAACAGATCTCTGTGGATGCGCGATCGCTGGAAACGTGCCCGTACTCGGCCCAAAGCCTCGCTGATATATTGAGCCGATTGCAGAGGGCCATAGATGACCTGTCACTACGCCAGTACAGCAACTTACATCTCTGGGTTCAACGTTTAGATGAGGAGGTGACAATCATAATATGTGTTCCTTTCTTCTTTATCGCAGATTTACACCCGTACTACGACATTATTCCTTAGGAAAAAAATTCCTCAAAATGACGTATTTGCTCCTTTCCTTCGTAAGTATAGTGAACTGTCGAAACTAAGGTACCTCAGGACCTACCTTTCACATAACTTGTATACGTCATTAATTCAAGACGGATGATTAATTATTTTTAGAGGACGTTAAGGAATAAATAAACTGTGCTTTTTCCATCTATGGATTTACGTAGGTGTTGCAAACCTAAAGCCTCTCACTGCCAGCGCAAATACATCGACAGCGCCCTCATCCATACTACAAAAAAATGTTGTAAATTTTACTAGGTGGAGAAAAGTCTAGCGGCGCGTCTGCAGGCGGGCGTGGAAGCGTGGACCGCAGCGCTACTCGGCAAGGCCAATGAACTCGATTTGTCTATGGACACTTACTCGCCTGCCGAGCCTACTCACAAGCCGGGCGGTGAACCGCAGGTATTGTGACGAGTCATATTGTAATGCTCAATTAACTCGATAACAAACGCAATAATTTTGACGTCACACATACAATGTAATTTTTAGTCACTATCCACATTTGTGTGCTTGTTCAGACGATCAAACTGAGCAATTTTTACTAAAATTTTTACTTACTTACAATCTTGAAATCGCAAAAAAAACAGCTGTTCTCTAGGTTCAGGATGTTGAACATTTGTATGGAACAGCTGCTTTTTTGTAGGCATTTTATTGTGGCCAAAATCACCCTGTATGTGGCCAGAAGCATAGTGCATTGATTGGTATGTCGCATTGCTAGTCATTCTATTTGACGTTATCCCTTGTAACAAACTCCGCATATATAGCCACTGGTTACAGGTGTTATTTTTAACGCGTACAATAGCGCATATAAAATGCAGGTAATATCAACATTAACGCAGTTGGCGCCGTACCACAATCATTAATAAATTGGTTTGATGCATATCATTTTTATTAATAAGGGCGAAAGTGTTCGTTAAAAACATTACTAAAATACACAGGTACTGTAGGAACATACTTTTTACATAGGTACATATTGCAAATATGGAAAACTGTAAATAATGATGAATGTAATGAACAGTAAATTTGTGTGCGTGTGCGTGTGTGTGCGTATTTGTGTGTGCGTATTTGTGTGTATGGGTGAGTGTGTGAGTACTATAAATGAGCGAGAACACCGACACACAGAGAGATCAGTGAGTGAGAAAAGGCGAGCCATTGACGAGTATGACAGGAATAGAAGGCAAAAACTTGATTCCATTTTTTATTGTTGGGCACTGCTGGCATAAGCAACTTCTCGGTTGTTTCATATTCCAGTGACTTGACATACTTACTGATTTTAGCCTTGCAAAAAAATGTAGATACCTAGTGGATAAATATTAAGAATCCGATTTATTTTGTAATATAAGAAACCGCCAAGAAAGCAAAAGAAATTTAATTAATTTGTTTATTATTATGGCGGTATCGTCATTCTTTTAGCAAAATATGGAATAAGTTTCCTTTCGCGCAGATCGCTCGCGTAGTGCACGAAGTGCGCATCACGAATCAGCAGATGTATCTGTTCCCTTCCCTGGAAGAGGCGCGTTTCCAGCTCATGCGGCAGATGTTCGCCTGGCAAGCTGTCGTCACCTGCCAGCATCGGCTGCAGAGTACTAGGTTTGTATTTATAGCGTAATAAAACTAGCATACTTAGGTAGGTACCATTAGGCACCCGAGGCACGAACTGTAAAGGAGAAAGTGACACACTTTTTTGTTACATCTCACTTGATCGTAATATCATAGTGAATGAAGATGTTTCTTGTCCCGTTTTGTCCACGAACCATATAGAAACTGCAAAGCATTAACATAATTTGGTCACGGGGACCCATCACAAACAAAAGTAAAATAATTCGATAAAATCATCAATAGATGGCGCTACTTTAATCGATTTTTGTAATGACTTTTTAGTGAATTTAGTAAAAGTCAACAAGGAGATTCAGAAAACTATTGATTATATTTTAAAAAATCACTTAGCACGTGGGAAGTATCAAAATACGTTTTTAAGTCATGCTAGAACGGTTTAACATTTCTTTTTACAAATTTATAGCACTCCTAGCGACAAATTGTCTGAACTTCAATGTATCTCTCAAAAGCATAGCTCAAAGTAGTACGCAATGTCTGCTTTAACTATTTGATTACATACTGCTCACTCATAGATGGCACTACTTATGTTATGTATGCTTGTTCGTATGGTCACAGATTGAGTTGAATTATTTTATTTTATTATATTACCTACAAGGGGTTTGGTATGTTGGTATTTTGACATAATCATAATAGTAATGGCGTCATTGAAAATTCGAAATTGCAAAATTAATTTTCTAATTCCCATACATTTGAAAGTGTAATGTCGAATTATGGTCGAATTACACAAAAACATGACATCTTAAATTTCACCACTTCCAATAGGTCAGGATTGGTCTACTCGTTAGATCTTCGTTTTTAAATCTGTGTGGCAGTGGTTCGATCCTGTCCTGATGTAGTTATTTTTTAAAAAAATTGCTTGTTTTATTATTTTGTTTTTCTTTATTGCTTTTTGTTTATTAAGTATATCAATTCCTTTTATTTATATCTCAATTTGTTTTTTATTTATAATTTTTATTTAAGAACAAAAAGATTTATGTTAGGATTAGAAACGCGATTTTAATAAGTAAGAACTTACCCTATTAAATATTTTTTCGGAAATTTTCAGTTAAATGCCTACGAACCGAAAAAAAAGTTTCACTTGCATGTTGGCTTCATAAAACCACAGTGATTTTTTCACTGACCTAACTATTTTGTATGGGGGATTTCAAAACTAATTTTTCAAATCTGAATTTTTAATAACATCATAAGTATCATTTAATACTAACTATGTTAGGTACATACATAGTCATAGATAATATAGTAATACTTACGTAAAGTACAGTCAGCAACACGTCAAGCTTTACATTTGCATTACGAAAGCCGCCGCTATTACTAGCGACTTAAGGGCAGTCTTAAGGTCAACATTTAAAGCCCAGCGTGAGTATTAATGAAAGAAAAAAGAAAGAAAGAAAGAAAATGGTTTATTCAATGGCACTAACACAGAATAACAAATAAAAAAAGAGAAAACACTAATAGATGTGCCACGGAAAGGGTATCTACTCAGCATAATGCCGAGGCGTCGCAGACTCCCCGGCGCTGGTCTTCCGTAGACACCCTGAAGACGCTCTAAGAGGCACCACTATGGCACACACACACTAAGCTATAAACAACAACAAAAATCTTAATATCTACGTAATACACTCAACATGGAATAATAGAAATATACAAATCAATACATATAAGTAGGTACATAAAGCTCCACGTATATACATTGTATCAACAGCATGACGTGTCATAAATTGTGACAGGTTACATAACATAGTGTCAGTAATACAAAAACTTAGAGGTAGTTTACAAACACAGCAATATTTTTTCTTTACATACACAATTTCTGTAAGTTTAGTAAATACTTTAATGGACATAAGTTTCCTGACTATAAAAAAATAAATAAAATTAATGTAGGTACTACTTGAATTATTTTTTAATCTCAATGGTGATTAGGTATATTTTTAATTTTGCCAAATAAAATATTATAGGTACAGTGTTTTATTAGATTTTACCATTTAGAAATATTGTGGCAAGCGCGACTTACAATAGACGTCACATAATTTAAATAATAGATTCGAAATTTCAACATCAAATCTAAGTGAACAGATGGCTCATGCGGAAATACTGCGAAATTATACCACGACGTTGCATCCTCGAGATTTATATATTAACCAGGTAGTCCACTTTCCAATGTACCGGGCACCAAGCACAATTTTAGAGCGAAGACATAAAAATAAAAAGATAGGTAGGTAGTTTTAGTATTATTCACCCGCTCGAGCGATGTTACGCCGTTTGACTCATTCGCTTTCTTTGTGCGGGTATCACAGCATCGGAATATTAAAGATCAAAGTTTTATTATTTTATAACTTTATTTTTAGTGTGTTGTGTAGTTGTTATAGATATCAATATGTGTAAATGAAAACGTAAGTATTCTAAGCAATATATTAAGGAAAAGATTCGTAAACTAGAGAAACGTTTGCGTCACCGCCGCCGCCGCTGCGAGCATTTTGATGGTGCTGGAAGTACCTATGTAAGTTTAAATTATAAGTGTTTATTGTTTATTATATTGTACTATTTTTTCGACACGTTCTCATCTTTGCATTTCGTTCGTTTAAAGCAAAACTTTATTTCGTGTTTGTTCGAATCAGTAGATTATATTTAGCTCACTAATTAATTTCATTTTGAAATTTATTGAGCAACAAAAGAGCCTTGCTATTTGCGCATTGCCTAACGTTACTGTTTAATTAGAAAATATTCTGTATACAGTGTTAAATAAAATGGTATCCACAGAATACCAGCATCAAAGCACTCTGTGCCTCTGCATGCGGGGCCTATTTGGCCTAAAATCTATCTGAATATATATTTATATTTTTTTGTTACATTGTGTGTTGTATTTTTTGTACCAAATAAACGTCTATTCAAGCAATAATTCATAATTACTAAAGAACCGTGAATCGGCACTTTGAAACACGCCTTGTACACGTGTTTAAGTGTTATTATTTCTTTATATTTATAGAACAGTGTGCCTTGGAACTATGATGCGATTATAGTCACGCACAGTACTACGATGCGATTGTAGTCATGTTTTTTGGTCAGATTTATTGGTACCGTGACGCGATCACGGTCTCGATCACAACACTTCGTGTCATGATGCGATAATGAACTAGCTTATTTTTTCAACAGAATGTTATTATCTCTTTATATTTTATAGAACTGTGTGCCTTGGATCTATGATGCGATTATAGATACACACAGTACTACAATGCGATTGTAGTCATGATTGTTGGTCATATTTATTAGTACCGTGACGCGATTACGGTCTCGATCACAGCACTTCCTGTCATGATGCGATCATGACCTAGCTTATTTTTTGAAATAATGTTATTATTTCTTTATATTTTATAGAACAGTGTGCCTTGGAACTATGACGCGATTATAGTCACGCACAGTACTACGACGCGATTGTAGTCATGTTTTTTGGTCATATTTATTAGTACCGTGACGCGATTACGGTCTCGACCACAGCACTTCCTGTCATGGTGTGAGCATGACCTAGCTTATTTATTCAACGGAATGTTATTATTTCTTTATTTTTTAATAGAACAGTGTGCCTTTGTACTATGATGCGATCATAGTCGCGCACCGTACTACCACAGTATAGAGAATGGTACTACGATGCGATTGTAGTCATATTTTTTGGTCATATGTACACAGGCTGAGGATAGCCTCGCAGAATATGACTCGCCTCGCAGAATATTAGTAATGTTACTCGCCGACAAACTACTTCGTAGTTTTGTGTTTATGTTTATAATAGTACATTTTGTTAAATAAAATAAAATAAAAATCTATGGAGATGATGAATTGGCTTCAGTGTGTTCACATACATCCCATATGTTCAGTCAGTGGTTCATGTGACTGAAACTTGTAATGAGTGACAACCTAGTAATGTACAGGTGATGACATCAGAAGCATCAGCCGAGTGTCCCATACCATCCACTAGCTCTCAGGTACTTGTAAATGATGTTAACCCTCCAGCAACCAATTTATTTGAGAATATTTTAGAGGTCTTAGGGACCTCAAAAGGGAAACACGAGCTTTTCGGAACAAAAATCCAGGATGAAATCTCTGAACGTTGGGGTCATATATAGTGCGGAGGCTTAAATAAGGATTAAAAGAAAGAGTTAGAGGGCAACATCTTCATACCTGAAAACTTTCAATTAGTTAAAAGACCCAAATCGAATCCTGAAATCACTGCTGTGTTACTCAAAGAAATCAGCTTATATTGGAACTTCATTATAAAAACACGCTTAATCGAAGGAAATTAATAATGTATTCATTAGATTATAAGTTTAAAAAGATATTGCACGTGTACGAAGTGATTCATTTCTCTTTGGCGGGAATCTCACTAATAAAATTAAAGCATCGAAGTTGGCAGAAATATCGACTCCAAATCAAGAAAGTTCCAGCGGCGAGTACTTCTTCTTCTAATAGGCCTTCAGTCAGCCAGCAGGGAAACTGCAAAGCTTCACCGCGTCAAATGCCACGCACGCAGAGACGTGGTTAGGCGAGGAGTCACTCGTACCATTAGTCTGCGAGAAAAGCACCTGTAGTAGATCGATATCAGACAACGAAGTCTCGACCAAAGGCGCCGATCAAAACATAATAGAAAATAATAATAATTATTATTATTATTATGATCTTTATTTACCTTCTTTCTTAAATATACATTTTTTTTACAATATAAATATAAATATTATAAAAAAACCTACATCTAGCGGGTCCATCGGCAGCGAGATAATGCCCAAACTACCGGTGGTTAGGGCTGCAGGGTGAGGAACCTCCTGACAATTATTATTATTATTATTTTGGTACTTAAATGAAAATTTTTTTCACACCTGAAAAAAAAATACAATCGAACCAGTTCTCTTATGAGTTGTAACGGGTAAAACGGATTACAAATTTCTTTTTAAGAAACCGAATCTCAAAGATGTTTACCTATAAGTTCACGTTTTTCACAATCAAATATTGTGACATTACGTTATGAAATTAAGAAGTTATACTAAATGAGAGCAGTAAGATGATGCAATGATGAATTAGATCAATTTATATATAAACTAACTAGCATAATATTTCCCACCTGTAATGCTCTTTTCTTGCTAATTGTCAAAATTTGGGAAAGAAAACAAATTTAATCCTTGACTTATTGAAATAATAAGCTTTAGATATATGTTTACATACAGTTTCCTTATGCATAAGCATAAGAGAACAATACAATCATAAGCCAGCCATCATAATAATAGCCAGATACAATCATATCCTTAGAGTTGTAAGTTAAATTAAAGAGAATCAGGTACCTATTATTATAATAGATACAGAAATCTATACAATCAAAGGGCAGAATGGTTCGGGATTTTTTATCAATCTCGGTATCAAACTAATATAGCTAAAAATTGGGTACAAATCTGGGTAATGGAATACACCAAATGAAAATGTTTTGTTTCTTTTTTTAAGATTAGCATTCCCCGTAACGGTGGTTAGTGGATCGTACCTTCGACTTTAAGTTCTTGCGATCACGGGTCAATGATACTGTACTCCAATTCCTTAGATTTTATATGTTTTAGATATGTAATTCCACAGAATTCTTCCTTGTTATACTAGTTGTTTCTTAGTTCCTCCACTGAAAAACCAGACAGCCAAGCCTTAAGGGAACTGTCCTGGAGATTCATAGTACAGTGTTGGGTTAAATATATGTAACATGTCTATGATCCGGGGCCGGGGCTCTCACACTGGGTTTTACAAACATAATTTTTAATAAATTGTTATATTTTGTTATTTGTTGGATTATAAAAATAACATATGGAGGAGAGAGCACCTATTTTGTGTACAACTACTACCATTAATTTAAAGAAAATAGCCTTTGTGAGTTATTTGCCAAGGAGTGATCTGAAACTTTCTATGGTGAAAATCTAGAATATTTATAACATGAAATCTGTAAATATTGTTCATTAATCCACCAAGATGCCGCTTACTATCAGGTTTTTTTTATGAAATGGGGATGTAAAAGACGGATTTTGGGAATATAATGTGTTTGAAAAAAAAAAAATCCTACCTACCAAAAAACTTAATAAAATCTGTTCTAAATCAAAAAGAAAATTCAAGTGATTAAGATATACCTAAGGTACCTTGGTAATTAGCGTAAGTACTTAAATTATTATAACAAATTGATGAATCATTCGGAGAATCCTTATTATTTATAGCTAAATATGTATTGCGTGTCCTGAGCCTTGATCTCGAACTGGAAACAAAACCTCGAAGGTCGCGTGCACTTGATATATTCCAACGAAACTATTTCGTAATTTTTCTTGAATAAAATGAAAAGCAGAAGAAATGATATACTTCGATTATAACTAGGGATTGATTTTTCTAAGGTCAAGGTATTGGTAAAGGAATCACACCCATAATACCCCAACCAGTTACACCACCTATGAAACTCTTGTTATGAACTATCAATTTAGATGTCTATTTTTTAGCCACTACGCATCAATCGTCGAAACATTATCTTAGATTTAAATTTGAGCAAATAACTTAAGAATTTCAATGTCTTCCCTTTGCATTTGCTTCAGCTTCATACATTTTCACTAAGCTTTTGAAACCCATATTATCTTATCTTAGAAGTCTAGTTTACTATTATAAATTATTTAGGTGATTTTCTGGAAATTCTTATCATGATTCTATCAAGAGTCTATTATGCGTAATAAAACTCTTATTCACTGATTTAGATTTTGTTATAAATTATAAAAAAAAGTCAACATATACCGAATTAACGACAAACTTTCTTTTTTTTCTCTCTTCTAATCAAAAATTTCTCAAAATACTCTAAACATCCTACCTGGTTAATATATAAATCTCGAGGATGCAACGTCGTTGTATAATTAATGGTTAAACAAACTTACCTTTGTGATGTTTGACCATAATTATACGAGACGTTGCATCCGAAGAGATTTATACTCCCTCCCTACCCATTATTTGCTGTGTTGCAAATAAATACCCAATGTTTTTGAGAAATTTTGCTCTAAAGGAATGAGTCAAACGGCGTAACATCGCTCGAGCGGGTGAATAATACTAAAACTACCTACCTATCTTTTTATTTTTATGTCTTCGCTCTAAAATTGTGCTTGGTGCCCGGTACATTGGAAAGTGGACTACCTGGTTAATATATAAATCTCTTCGGATGCAACGTCTCGTATAATTATGGTCAAACATCACAAAGGTAAGTTTGTTTAACCATTAATTATTAAGCTATGCCGCTAGAGGTCTGTGGTTCGAACCCGCATTAAGTATTTTTTGTTTCAATGATTTTTTATCACAGAATTAATAACAACATTCTTAAAATGAAACAGAAAATTAGATAACTGGTAAGAAAGAACAAGGAAAAATAAAATTTTGTTTAAAAAATAGTTCTAAATTATATAATTTCGATATTTGATAAAACAGTCGAATAAATTAATTTCAGCCGGCTATAAGAATATAAATTTCTCAATTATATTTTATATTATAAAAAATATAAGTAATTAAGAATTAAATTTCTCAATGATATTTTATATTATAAAATATCACTGAGAAATCAAATTGCTTAGTTTTTTATAGGTAAGTATGTATAAATATAAAAATAAACACTTATTTTATATAAAAAACAAAAATCATAAACTGAAAAATCTTGTCAAATAAAAATTTTAAATCACATTTTAACAAAATACAATAGTTATTATGTGACTTTGATTTTCTTTAAAAATACTAAATAAATTGAAAAAATGATGAATAAATCAGTGAAAAAAATCCTCTTGGGCGGGATAAAAAAAGGTCACATATAAAAAATTTGCAAGTTTGCTTTATTCTTAACCAGTTTTTTGAATTTGAAGTTACAGATATAATAGAAAGTACCCACTACCAAAATGACTTATACCTCCAATGATATCAAATTTATTTTACAATTACATCTTAAATGTCAAACGTATATAAAATGTATGACATAAATCGTATAACCATGGCGGAACAACCCCTTAGGTATAACATTGATTTATACGTAAATTTTTTACCAAATTGTAACACATTTAGCTTGTTGCAGCCGGCCGTAAGCGTATGATGTTTTACAAGACCTATTTACGCAGTCATGAACTAAACAAAGCATAATAAGCATAGCAGTTCACAAAGTGCCATCTGTTGAGTGCGTGCGAGAACTACTGAGCCCAATGTAGCAAAGGCTCGATGGCCCGAGCTTGCTGGTGCGTCATCTCGCGGTGAAATGGTGAAAAAAAATAGTTCGAAGAATAGCCCGATTTAAGTAGGTCCCATTTCGTTGTATGGGATGGGGCATCTGTACTGTAGTATTATATTATCTGTGATTTGGTTGAACAATAACATTTTTTATCACATGACACAATGACCCATAATATCTTCCATCAACCAGAATTTGTCTTACGTTACCTTTACGAGACTTCGAGACAATTTGTATGTCGTTAAGCGTGTAGCAATTTTACTAACGCTGTACTGTTTACACAGATACCAAGTAGGCGTAGCGCGAGCTCAAACCGCTACATACAGGAATCTGCTCACCAAACTGCCTGGTGGCTCGTCCCCTCTTGAGAACGCCTACGATGCCATAGAGCGGAAGATATCACAGGTCCGCGAATACGTCGACGAGTGGCTCCGGTTTGTATAAGTTTTTTTATTGCCCTTAGTTTGCATAGTGTAATTATAAATTTTTATCGGAATTTATTTGCTCCAGTTACCAAGCACTGTGGGATTTGCAACCTGAAAGCTTGTATGGGCGACTTGGAGAGGATATCACATTGTGGATTAAGTGCTTGAACGATATTAAGTAAGTTTTATATATCTTATTAACTCTGTCATTTTGCGAAAAGTAGAGCTTTTAGATAATAAACAAATTATAATATAAAAAACTAAATACGTAAATTAATTTATTTTACCGAACTTAATTGTATTTTTGTGTATCAGTCGAAAGAAAAATGTCCAAAATTCGATATACCTATAGTATAAAATTTTTCAGCTATGCATAATTAGATACACGGGAATTGTTTTCAGCTATTTTTTTTAATACCATCAGTGTGTAAGTTTTATCAGTTTGTATTAATTTTAATATTGTATAAATTAAATGCACGTGTCCGAAAAGTGTCAACACATGCAAACGTCAATGCGGATCACCGTTAAACGTTGACTAGTTTTACCAGCAATCATAGAAAACTTGGTCGTAAATCGCATTGTGCGAACGCAGGAAGTCCCGCACAACGTTCGACACGTCGGACACTCGCCGCGAGTACGGTCCGGTCGTGATCGACTTCGCGCGCGTGCAAAGCAAGGTGGCACTGAAGTACGACGCATGGCACAAGGAGGTTCTGGGCAAGTTCGGCGCGCTGCTGGGCGGCGAGATGGTGCAGTTCCACTCACAACTCGCCAAGTCTCGCGGGCAACTCGAACAGCAGTCGATTGGTGAGTTCTTGTAGCATAAAACTCTACAGTCTGATTTGTAATTCGACGGAATTCTGACATTTCAGAAGTGTTGCCAACATTAAAAAACTCTTCCTAAAAGGGGAGAGCCTTTTAGCAAAATAAAAAATCAACCTTTATGGAACTGGACTTAAAAAATTACTGATAATTTTAAAATGGTAATTACATTGTTTAATATCATATTATTGAAGTTACAATAATTGTCAAGGAAATTATTTTTCTGTTACTGGGATCCCTGTTGAATAATCCATAGGTTTTAGGTATCTTTTGTAGAAAAACCTCTTCGTTAGTTAAATTTTTGCTTCTAAGAGCCAATATAATAAGATGTCAAATTTTAAATTAAAAAAACTATTTACGACGCGTCATGCACCGCGGTACGAGTTGAGCAAAGTGAAACAATATTAGAGGGCATATAATATCACAGCTGAAAAATAGCAAAAATGCAGAAACCATATTATTAAAGAAGAGGATAAAATGTACCCTCAATCATACACACTATCCAGCAATAGTGTGTATGATTCTTTTATAATCCGAGTTGATGATGATGATGATGATGACGACAATGATGATATAAGTGATGATAATTAATAAATATTTTTATTTGAGAAATATGTTGTTTTACTCTGTTTTTCCATTTAGCACTTAAAATTTACATTCTAGCTAGTGTGCATTAAGTGCACTAAACAAACACTATTTACAATGATTACTAAATCTAATTCTAAAAAATTCTAAGCAGAAAAGGTTATCTATATCTGATTTGTCTATGGATGACATCTGTCAGAATTCCGTCGAATTAAAAATCAGACTGTAGAAAGAATTTGTGAGTGCTGTCGGAGACTTGGCAACACTTCGGCTTGGTAGCAATGATGATAGCAATTAAATTGAAAAAAATAACTATATATAATTTTTTCAATCTTATAAACTTTTGTTGCGCCATCTTGTTTTTATCTGACGATTATATTTTTTGGAAAGATGATTTCCTAAACTGTTATTTTTAATAATTTAAATTGTTTGATCGCAAACAGAAGCCGCGTCGACCAGCGATGCTGTGTCCCTTATCACATACGTGCAACAATTGAAGAGAGAAGTGTTAGCTTGGGAGAAACAAGTCGATATTTACAGGGAGGCTCAACGCATTCTGGAAAGGCAAAGGTACAAAATCCAATTCGTTTCAAATTACTTTCCCTCGTGAACATGTAAATGTCCTAAACTTGTATAAAAATTTTCGAAACAGATTCCAGTTCCCGGCGCAGTGGCTCCATGTTGACAACATTGAAGGAGAATGGAGTGCTTTTAATGAAATCATGCGCAGGAAGGATTCTTCTATCCAAACTCAAGTAAGTGAAAACGTATTGAACTTAACTTTTACTTTTTGATACTTTTGATTTTAATTATATGACTATCTAGGCATATGTTTATGGTAATTGATCTGAAATCTTCTGTCACCAGATGGAATGGTTACAGGAGAATGCACTAGAGACCTCATAGTAAACATATTTTGTGATTCCATTTCTATTTTGAATCAATCTCGATAATAGGTCCCTTTTCCTATTATTTTTATTAAATTTAAGCCGCAGCAATTTAAAATCATATTCAAACTATTTAAGTATATAAATTTTAAGTATTTTCCTAAACTATATAAAATATTTTTTTGTGTTTGTAGAATTTAATCAGGTAATAAATCAATGTTATTTTCGCGAGGAGAGGTCCCGGTAATCTGTTTGGCAGGATCTATCCAACTGCAGATGCCAGTCCCTCACATTACAATCGATTGTTGTGTTTTACTTTTAGCTGCTATTTTTTATTTAAAAAAAAAACGTTTTATGAAAGAACACGATAAATTGTTATTATTATTTTCCTCATTTTACTATTATTTAGGTAAACAACTATTACTAATTATTATGTATGTAAATAACTAAATATAAAATTGTCCCGATTACTACAGTAAGCTCCTTGTCAAGCTAATCTGTTTGATCTTTAGACCGTTCTTATGTCGCTCACAATAGTGGCGGTTTTCGTAGGGTAAATGTACCTATACATCTTTCACTGTAACTATACATATTCAATATTTCCAGGTAGCGTCGCTGCAACAAAAGATCGTAGCCGAAGATAAGGCGGTGGAGGCTCGCACGCTCGAGTTCCTGGGCGAATGGGAACGCAGCAAGCCCACTGACGGCAGCACCCGCCCCGAGGACGCCCTGGCTCGACTGCAGGCTATGGAGACACGCTACTCCAGGCTCAAGGACGAGCGGGACAACGTCGCCAAGGCTAAGGAGGCGCTTGAGCTGCACGATACAGGCACGTGTGACATGCAGTAAATTAAGAAGCCAAATTGACAGGAGAGATTCAGTATTAACATAGTCGATCTACGTAAAAAAATGGGTTCTTTCGTCAAATTTAATTATTCTATGCGCCATCAAAAATAGAACTCGCGGATATAAGCTAAGCTACAGATCGCGGCACATAAGTTGAACTAAAATGGCTACCGTCTGCGCTCTTACATGATTGTAAGCCCTCGCGTGTCGCACCTCGTTTGACATCCAAAAATCGTAGCAATGAGGCAGATTTAGCATTAGCAATTTATATCATAGGCAAATATTATTATTTTTTACTATTGCACCTCCGCAGACGGCAACCATTTTAGTTCAACTTATGTGCCGCGATCTGCATGATTAAAAATACAATACACAAAAATACACAAAAAAAAATACACAAAAAAAAAAAAAAAAAAAAAAAAAAAAAATCGGGTAGAAGCGGTAAAGGGACGTGTTATCGATAGCTCCATTAAAATTGCTTATTTTTCGTCGTAATTCTGCTGATAAGTTTAGTCAAGAGTGATCACTGTTCTTGAAAAGTTTAATGAAGTGTAATGGTGATATATTTTCCTTTGTGTCGCAAGATATAAGTTGCATACGAAACGATTTATATTCAACATTTATAAAATTCTACGTCAATCTAGTGGTTGGTGTGAAGTAAATTTTGTGCGGGTGAAACGCGTAAGTGACGCCTATTTCGCGGCGCTTACGACTTTTTGGTCGCTGCCTTTTTTCGACACCGAGCACCGGATATTCATAGTACGGTGGCTGCTACCACGGTTCAAGCGACAGAAAAACGATATTCAGAGGACTTTTACCACGAACTCAGACGTAACACATTGACAAATTTTTATTTACAATATGAGCTCCAAACATAATTGTGAAAAATGTGCGGGTTGTTCAGGTGACTTAATTACTATTGATCAGTTGAAATGCTCGACTTGTGGGCTAAACTATCACTATGATTGTGTCAATTCTAGTAATAAATCATTTAAGGAGATTTCATCGGAATTTAAATCGTCCTGGATTTGTCCGTCATGTAAGGGTAATCAACCGAGAGGGGACAATACAAACACCCCTGTCCGTGGAATATCTACTTCTAGTCACTCAAGTGAAAATGCTGCCACATTGAATGTCAATCTCCGCCGAGGTACATCTTCCAAAGCGGCTCAAGGTAATGGTCAATTAACTTATGATGGTGTAAAAGCTTTATTCAAAGAGGCTTCCGACGACCTGGTAGTTAGAATGGAGAAGAATATGGCAAAAATTATGGACGAGAAGTTAAGGGAGATATTTAAAGAAATAAATAGTCTCAAGGATTCGGTTAGTTTTATTAATGATAAATACGAAGACATGAAAGAGCAATTGTCATCAAAATGCAATCAATTAAAAGAACTTTCTAATGAAAATACTTTGATGAAAACCACGATTAAGGATTTAAACAGTCGACTGTGTATTATTGAACAGCATACACGAATGAGCAACGTCGAACTACAATGTATTCCAGAATATAAAACAGAAAATTTATTAAAAGTGGTTACACAAATTGGTAAAGTTACTGGCAGTAACATACAGGAAAACGATATTCATAAGTGTACCCGAATAGCAAAATTACACCCAGAGAACAATCGTCCTCGCTCAATTGTTGTAAAATTCTCTAGCCCACGAATTAGAGACTCGTTCATGGCCTATGCGATTAAATATAATCAAAAACACAAAGATGACAAATTAAATACAGGCCATGTTGGTATTGGAGGTGAGCGACAACCCATTTATGTAGTCGACCATCTAACGCCTGAAATGAAAAAAATACACGCCGCGGCAAGAGAAACTGCAAAAAAACTGAATTTCAAATTTGTGTGGATCAAGAATGGTCGGGTCTTTATGAGGAAGACCGAGACATCGGAGCACATTATTATCAGGGATATAGAGGTTCTTAAATCGTTAGCGTGATAACTATTTTTACTTATTTATTATTGCAATTTTGTTTCTTTTGTGTCTAGTCTCTTTTTATATTCTTTTAAATTTTTATGGATAATCTTAATATTTACTATCAAAATGTAAGAGGTCTTCGCAGTAAAACAGTTGAGGTAAAGTTTAATGTCATGAATAATGATTTTGATATAATTATTTTTACAGAGAGTTGGTTAAACGAGAGTGTTTTCGAAAGTGAGCTTTTTGACGACAGATATGTAGTATATAGACGGGACAGAATTAATAAGAATGGCGGGGGAGTGGTGATTGCAGTTAAGGCCAGCATTGCGTCTTATCGTAAGCTAATTTGGGAGAGCTCGTGCGAAGACATTTGGGTCACATTGGACCTTAAGATTAATGGTAGGCTTACTCGGATTGCTTTGTGTGCAGTTTATTTACCACCACCAATTAAAAAAGATGTACTTGAGAACTTTATAAATAATACTAACAATATTATAAACAATGAAAATCAAAGGGTCATTATTATGGGCGACTTCAATTTGAGTAATGTTGGATGGGGTGCTGTAGATAATGCGTCACATTTTCAACCAATGAGTACTTGTGGACTGGGGTCATGTTTCATCGACTTTATGCAGGAAAATGATTTAAAGCAATTTAATTCGCAAGTCAATATGAACGGTAGAATACTCGATCTGAGTTTATCCAATTTTGCTAGTCTTGGTGTCTATAAGAATGCCAGTCCTATGAGCAGCATTGATAATCATCATCCCCCTCTGACTATAATATTACGTGTTGATGAGATAGAAGTATTAAAGGAAGAAACATGTGAAAGGTATAACTTTTACAAATCTAATTATTCTCAAATTCTTAACGATCTGGATGCTGTATCATGGGAAGAGTTATTATCAGAATGTGTTAATGTAAATGAAATGGTATCTTTATTCTATGAGCAGTTGTATGTAATTATAAATAAACATGTACCTAAATATAAACCTAAGAGTAAAGCCTATCCAATTTGGTTCAGTAAAGTTTTGATAAACAAGTTAAAGGACAAGAATAAATGTAGAATCAGAGTTAAACGGTATCATAATCCATTGGACCGAATTCGTTTTGAATCGTTGAGAATCGAGACTGATGGGCTAATGAGGGAATGTTATTGCAAGTATATTGAATCGGTCGAACATAATATAGCTAAAAATCCCAAATATTTTTGGACGCATTTAAAAAATATGAAGCAGTCAACAAATATGTATCCCTCTCGGATGGTGCTCGATGATCGAGCAGCTTCCGATGGGGTTGGCATATGTAATTTGTTCGCAAATTTTTTTGCTTCTGTTTACAATGACGATGGGGATGGTGGGTCTATAGTTTGTGCAACTGAGGAAGTTTCGGGGAGTGCTCTCTGTTCTATAAGTTTGTTGAGGTCAGATATCTTAAAGGTGCTAAAAAAATTAGATGTTCATAAAAGCGGTGGACCAGATAGCATTCCTCCATCTTTTGTTGTTGGATGTGCCGAACCATTATCGCGGCCGTTGACTGTAATATTTAATGAGTCTCTAAGGGTTGGAATTTTTCCGGAACAATGGAAGCGGGCAAGAATAACTCCAATATACAAAAAGGGCGGACGAGACCATATAAACAATTATAGGCCTGTGTCTATCCTTTCAGTACTGGCGAAGGCCTTTGAGAAGTTGTTGTATCCTATCTTCTTGAATCATGTACACCAAGCATTAACTGATACTCAGCATGGGTTTATTCGCTTTCGTTCAACAGCTACTAATATGGCGGAGTTTATTACTACTTTAACTGATTCGGTGGATTCTGGTACTCAAGTTGACGCAATTTATACGGACTTCTCAAAAGCCTTCGATATGGTTAATCATAAGCTATTGATATGGAAGTTGTCATATTATTTTGGATTTGATGGCCCTATTTTGTCATGGTTGGCCTCATATCTCGACTCAAGGCAGGCATACGTGGTAGTTAAGGGTCACGCATCATTTGAATACGTCGCGAAATCTGGCGTCCCCCAAGGATCCATTCTGGGACCCCTTTTATTTAATCTGTATGTCAATGACTTACCGAAATGCTTTGTAAACTCCAAATGCTTCATGTTTGCCGATGATCTAAAGTTTTGTAAATCTATTCATAGTCAGGAGGATGTTCGAGCGTTACAAGAAGATATAGACAGACTATCTGAGTGGTGCTTACTGAATTGTATGAAGCTAAATACGGCCAAATGCTTTCATATTAAATTTACTAGGAAGCGTTACTTGATTCAATCATATTATAGCATGGATAGCGCGGTTTTACAGGAACTTGAGTCGACGAGAGATTTGGGAATTACAATGGATTCGCAGATACGTTTTGATCAACATATAGACGATATGTGCCAATCAGCACGGAGAATGCTCGGTTTTGTTATAAGGCAATCAAAAATATTCAAAAAACTTAGCACCAAAAAATTATTATTTGTTACTTATGTAAGAAGTAGGCTAGAATATTGCTCAGTGGTATGGAATCCTAACTATCAAAAGTACAAAGATCGAATAGAGAGCATTCAGAGACGTTTCACATTGCTAAATTCACGTTCTAGGGAATACAAACGGATGCCATATGCTGATCGGCTTCAAACTTTCAAGTTGATGTCATTGACAGATAGACGTAAAATGCACGATTTGTTGTTTTTATACAGGCTTTTGAATGGAGTTCTGGATACTCCAAAACTACTCAAAGAAATAAAATTTAAGATTCCGCCGAGGCTGCCTCGCCACGCAGTGTCTTTATTTACACATAGGACTTATAGAACTAACTTGGGACACCACTCCCTATTGCCTAGACTATGTAGGTTATATGACGAAATTGTCAAAAAGGATATTACTATAGATTTATTCCATAACAGCTCAACAGCTTTCAAACGTAAAACACTCGACGTGCTAACTCCATACTTATAAATAGTATAATTGCTATCCTACATTGAATTATGATTGTACCTACTGTATTCCTTTAAGATGAGATATTGGTAACATTGTTGTTAACCGTTATGTTTATGGTGAATGATGAGGCCGTCTATAATTGGAGTTGCACCTATCTAACAATTAATTACTTTGTGTTTTTTAATTATAAAATGATGTAAACTCTGTTGATGGTCCAAATAAATAAATAAATAAATAAATAAATAAATACACAAATTCACATAATCCTGTTAATTTCTAATAGTGTTAGCTTTTTTTCTGTCTAAAAAGGTCTCATGTTCGACATTGCTGTACCAAAGATTACTGTCAATGTATCTACATTACAGGTTCTTATTTGGAAGGTTTAAGCATCTTATTAATTCCACTTGGTTTCATAATTTTATTTCCAACCACAGGCAGCTCAGTGAACAACGAGCGTATGACAGTAGCTCTAGAAGAGCTCCAAGACTTGCGGGGAGTGTGGTCGTCGCTTAGCAAGATTTGGACCCAAATCGACGACATTAGAGAAAAGCCATGGCTCTCCGTACAACCCAGGAAGCTCCGGTACGATAAATGGCATTTAATTTTGCCATTACAATAAGCAGCCTGATAACATTGATGATGTATACCTTTTTCTTCCAGACAACAATTGGAGGCTATGCTTAACGAATTGAAGGAGCTGCCAGCACGTCTCCGAATGTACGACAGCTACGAATACGTCCGTAAACTGCTGCAGTCCTATACGAAAGTATGTATATTTATGTTGCAAACTAATCATCATACAACATCAGGTGAGTAAAGACGTCTTTATCAATAAAATATTCATTGTTCCACAGGTAAACATGCTGATAGTGGAACTGAAGTCTGATGCGTTGAAAGAACGTCACTGGCGGCAGTTATGTCGGGCGCTCCGCGTGGAGTGGTCGCTCTCTGAACTGTCCTTGGGCCAAGTATGGGACGCAGATCTTCTGCGCAACGAGCATACAGTTCGCGACGTTGTCTCTGTCGCTCAGGGCGAGATGGCGCTCGAGGAATTCCTAAAGCAGGTCAGCGATCAATTAAATAATGTGCCCTAGATTTCAGTTTCAATAGGACCTAAATCCCTCGTAACACATCTTAGACTTAGATTCTTCTTAAACTCATATGAATTCCTTTGTAGACTTGAGTCTACAAATAATCTACGTTGTTATTACAAATTGTAGACAGTCGTTTCAGCAACATAACTACTCAAAGGTTCACAGTGAAATTATGGACTTCCTGAACCTCTGTATATTCAGTTGCCGTCTCTTAAAACTTTTAGGTCCGTGAGTCGTGGCAGAGCTACGAGCTGGATCTAATCAACTACCAAAACAAGTGCAAGATCATTCGCGGTTGGGACGACCTCTTCAACAAAGTAAAGGAGCACATCAACAGTGTTGCTGCCATGAAACTCTCGCCGTATTACAAGGTTAGTTTTTTCCACTCTATGTGAGTAAAATTCGCTGATATTAAGCCAGCATTCAAACCTGTAATCAAACTTTACGTAGTTTACTGTACAATGGTGTAGGAACCCGTGCTTTAATGCAACGGAAGTGCTAACGTACTAATGTACGTCAAAAGACGAGCACAAAGCTTCGTTTACAAACAAAGAGTGGCTTCTAGTATTTGGTTTATTTAAGACATTTATACCATATATTGTCTTTGGATATATCGATGAAAATTAGTTTTCTAGGCTCTCCATTTTTTTGTCACAAGGTATTCGAAGAAGAAGCACTTACCTGGGAAGAAAAATTGAACCGCATAAACGCTCTGTTCGACGTGTGGATTGACGTTCAACGCCGTTGGGTCTATCTCGAGGGCATATTCAGCGGCTCCGCTGATATCAAGACCTTACTGCCCGTAGAGACCAGCCGGTTCCAGAGCATCAGGTAAGCGAGATCATTCCCAATGTTGTATCCACAGAACAGAAAAAAGCTATGGCAGTGGCTTGTGGACGTGATTACTCCTTTCCTCCTCTGAGTTTATGTGCTTATTGTTAGCACATAAACGAACTGGTGCTTGACAAATTGTCTCTCAGTGGTTACTGGATACTTACCAGGATCTCGCTCGACCTCTAGTTCAGTTAATGCGATTAGTCCCTATAGAGTAGTTACAACAAAAAAGATTCATTAAAATTATCACATTTTCAACTGAGTATTAAGACTTCAAAATGTTTTAGCAAATTATAAATTTTAACATCACTTTACAGTTCGGAGTTTCTAGGCCTGATGAAAAAAGTCGGAAAGTCCCCGATGGTGATGGACGTGCTGAATATTCAAGGCGTCCAAAGATCGCTGGAGCGTTTGGCTGACCTGCTCGGCAAAATACAGAAGGCTCTCGGTGAATATCTCGAGAGAGAACGCAGCAGTTTCCCCAGGTAATTCATTCATTCACCCTTCTTTCAATCTTGTTCCAATCATTTAATTCTGAGTCTTTGTTAACTGCTTTCGTATAATTTACATCATCGCTTACCTAATCTTTCAATAGTTTCTTTGCTTTTGCACGCTTTTTAGCGTCAACTACATTCAACCTCGTAACATAAATCAATCACCTGCACTTCATTCCTCATTGCTAATTTTCCTATCAATTCCACATGTTCAGTCTCCTCAAACATAAACCACAATTCTTAATGTACATTTCCAATATAAGGAATTTACCAGTCTCATTGTTGTTGCTTAGATTTTACTTCGTGGGTGACGAGGATCTGCTGGAAATAATCGGCAACAGCAAAAACATCGCTCGCCTCCAAAAGCACTTTAAAAAAATGTTTGCTGGTGTAGCGGCCATCATACTCAACGAAGACAACACAATTATCAACGGTATTGCGTCTAGAGAAGGAGAGGAAGTAAGTATTATTTGTGACTGTCACTACGAAAAAAAATTATGTGTTGCTGCATAGAATTAATGCATGGCATTTTCCTTGTTTAAGGTTTATTTCGCGTCTCCTGTGTCTACAATTGAAAATCCCAAGATCAACTCTTGGCTGTCTATGGTCGAGAGAGAAATGCGCGTGACTCTCGCATGCCGATTGAAAGACGCTGTTGGAGATGTAAAGCAGTTTAAGGATGGAAATGTTGATCCACAGAAATTCATAGAGTGGTGTGACAAGTATCAAGTGAGTATTATTGTAATTAAAATAACTGCATGGACCCTGGGAACTAAAGAGTTGTGATCTCTGCTTTGTAAGACACATAAGTAATATGTACGTACATGTACAAAATAACTAAAGAATCTTTCTAAAGTCTGATTGAATTCTTGACAATGAAAATCTAGAAAATCATGAAAAAAAAATCTTGCTATGATACTTTGACGGGGACGTATGGGGACCCACATAACACCCTTCGGGTTTCAAGCCAACCTCACCTGCCGGCGGTGCGTCCTGCTGTCCAACAGACGAGGCTCTGACGATCAACCCACCAACCCGCACTGGACCAGCGTGGTGGGTTATGGTCCAAACCCCCTATATGAAAAAAGCGACATTGCCCCGGCCCCCAGTTCCCGGCAGCCCTGCTATTCCAGGCCAAGGCGGCGGTCTCGGTAACGGCAGGACAGGGGGTGCGAAGAATCTCCGGGTTACGGAAGGCCGCCGAACTAAAATGAACTTGGCGACGTACAATGGTCGCACGCTACGGCTTGACACTCATTTGGCCCAACTCGAGGAAGAGTTGAGGCACATAAGATGGCATGTTCTGGGTTTAAGCGAAGTCCGTAGAGAGGGCGAGGATACTCTGAGCCTAGAATCGGGTCATCTTTTGTACTTCAGAGAGGGGGATAATCCGTCGCAGGGTGGCGTCGGGTTCCTAGTCAATAAAGTCCTCACTGACAACGTTATTGAAGTCTCCAGTGTGCGGGGAGGGTTGCGTACCTTATTATTAAATTAACCAACAGATATAATATAAAGGTTATACAAGTGTACGCGCCAACGTCAGCATACTCAAATGATGCCGTGGAAGAGATGTACGACGACATCTCTCGAGCCTTACACAACACCACCAAGGCTCACTTCAACGTTGTCATGGGGGACTTCAACGCTAAAGTGGGAGTACAGACTTGCAGTGAATCGATGCTAGGATCATACGGCTACGGAGCAGAAACCATAGAGGGCAAATGCTAGTAAGTTTCCTGGAACGCGAGGGGCTTTTCTTAATGAATTCTTTCTTTAAGAAACAGCCCCAGAGGAAATGGACGTGGCAGAGCCCCGATAATGTGACCAAAAATGAGATCGACTTCATCATATCGGACAAAAAGCGTGTATTCAGAGATGTCTCAGTGATCAATAGGTTTAACACCGGAAGTGATCACCGACTCTTGAGAGGCACTCTGAATATCGATTTTAAGCTTGAACGCTCCCGATTGATGAAGTCCACGCTCCGACCAAATCTGCTCCAATCGGCCGTTGGTTCTGACGCATTTCATCTGCAGCTGGAAAATCGATTTGCTGCTTTGGAAACCACAATCGACGTTGACATCGACAAGGAACTCGACCAAGTGGTAGAAATCCTTCGGGACGAGGGTGTGAAATTTTGTGACTTGCGACGTAAGGGCAAAAGGTCTAAACTTTCGAAAGAGACTCTGGATCTAATGGGTAGGCGGCGAACCGATCCGACAGTCACTCCGTCAGAACAACGGGCCCTAAATAAGTCCATCTCCAAGCTGGTAAGACGTGACCTCCGACGCTCCAATACACTCTCAATACAGAGAGCAATTGAGCAGAACCGGGGGTCCAAGGTCTTCGTGCAACAGCTTGGAATAAGCCACCTGACGAAGTTGACCAAGGCAAACGGAGAAATCGTCGCTTCGAAATCGGAGATTCTTTCGGAAGTTAGCACCTTCTACAGTCAGCTATACGCGTCGCACTCGCCCCATCACGCGCGGGATGAGAAGGATCCAAGAGCCACCTTAACCCGCCATGCAACGGAGGATCTCCCCAACATCAGCCTAGACGAAATCGAGGCGGCTCTTGGACAAGTTAAAAATGGAAAAGCCCCGGGGGATGATGGAGTCACAACGGAGCTTCTGAAAGCTGCTGGCAAGCCGATACTGAAGGAGCTCCAGCGTATATTTAACTCTATTCTTTTCTCCGGGAGAACTCCTAAGGCATGGCACGGGAGTTTAGTCGTATTGTTCTTCAAGAAAGGCGACAAGACTTTGTTGAAGAACTATCGACCAATTTCACTCTTGAGCCATGTCTATAAGTTGTTTTCAAGAGTCATCTCGAACCGTCTTACACGAAGACTTGATGAAGCTCAACCTCCGGAACAGGCCGGGTTCCGACGGAGTTATAGCACCATAGACCACATTCACACAGTAAGGCAGGTTATACAGAAGACCAATGAGTATAACCAACCCCTGTGCATGGCGTTTGTGGACTATGAGAAAGCTTTTGACTCCGTCGAGACCTGGTCTGTTCTAGAGTCTTTGCAGAGGTGCCAAGTTGATTGGCGATATATCGAAGTGCTGAGATGCTTGTATGACGCTGCTTATATGTCCGTCGTTGTCCAGAATGGTCAAACTGAGCCTATCCTCGACGACGACCTCTATGAGCGACGTGGTGTGAGGCAGGGGGATGTAATATCACCGAAACTCTTCTCCGCTGCGCTGCAGGATGTATTCGGAACGCTCAGTTGGACGGGACGTGGCATTAATGTAAATGGCGAGTACATCTCACACTTACGATTCGCGGACGATATCGTCATTATGGCTGAAACCCTGCAAGACTTACAAGAAATGGTGAACAGCCTGGCTGAGTCTTCCGAACGCATCGGTCTCCGGATGAACTTGGATAAAACCAAGGTCATGTTCAACGAGCTCGTTGATCCGGGACAGGTCGTACCCAAGTAACATTTTCTTGTTCTGTAGCAGTCCATAGAACGTATCTCAAACACCACCTTTGGCCCTATAAAAGACCAAAGAAGGTTGAGTAACGTCGATTTGGCGCAGTTATATCTCCATTTAGTGACATATTGGAACCGTAGCAGTTTTAGTTGTGACATTTTAGGTCTATAAAGTTCATGTGATGGTGACTCGTTAGACAATTTACTGACATACGGGGCACAGTAAAGCTATTATAGTTTCTTTTTATACTGTAGTAGCGTTCATGATTCCATTATAGCGCTATTTAATTCTATAGTAGAGTCCGAGATTCCTATACTACACAATTCTTAATCATTTTCTCGGCAAAGATTGTGATTTTGCTGTGTGAATTACACTCAAAGAAAATAAAAACAAACCTACTTTGTTAAGGAATTGTATCATGATAAGTTTTTTATCTTATTTAGACATTGAATAATTATGTCAATACTGCAAAAATCACGTGCGATCAAAGTTTTACCGATAGAATAGTATTAGGTTTACTGAGTATTTTTAATGCGCTCTCGATTTATTGAGTTTTGAATAAAATATATTCATAATATAAAATTAAATCCAACGTAGTTTCTACTTTACAGCCAAGAAGTAAATTCGTGGCTCTTATTGGCTAACTATAGCACCCGTGACATAGTTTTTGCCGCCATCATTGTAAAATTAGGGTTCCATAAGACTTTAGCCGGGTTACACAAACCTTTATGTACCTTATTTATCCTTTAAAGGATATAAAAAGTCAGCTACATGCGCTGTGTGTTTTAAAAGAACAACCAAAACCATTATAGAAAGCTTCAGCCATATAAAAGAGTCGTAGTGACGACTGCCGCAATGAGATTATAATAGGGATTCACAAACAATTAAAACACTTTTTAGTGCTATAAAAATGTCTTGAAAATCCATTATAAAACAAAAACCGCTCTATTTCAGCGTTGTTATAACTATTAAGGTATCAATACTATAGCAGTGATTTGTAGAACCACAATATCATAAAATCCTTGTATTGTTGAGTGTCCATCACTGCTAAAACGCAATATTTATAGCGGTTATCAGGGAAACCTTAAAGCGCAAATTAGATACATAATAGTGTTTTCAAACACTGTTATACAGTAATATTACTCTGTACTTTCTATATTGGAGATTTTTATAGTACCTGACTATAATGGCTTTATAAAATGGTTATGTAAACCTTTACATCAAGAGCTAATAGGATAATTTGGCTATTTAAGCTTATAGAGCAAAAATGTGTCACCAAACGCTTTTATACAACGAGTAGTCACCGCTAAGACCTTTATACGACGTTTACTCAACCCTTTTGTGATGTAATCCTAAGTTATAGGTCCAAAATGTTACTTGGGTAGTAAATGGAGTATCTCTCGAGGTTGTTCAAGAGTATGTGTACCTAGGGCAAACTCTTAAACTAGACAGAAACAACTTCGAGAGGGAAGCTAATAGAAGAATTCGGCTGGGCTGGGCAGCATTTCGTAAGCTTCGACATGTCTTCTCGTCACCCATTCCTCAGTGTCTTAAGTCAAAAGTCTTCGACCAGTGCGTCCTCCCAGTCGTGGCATACGGTGCCGAGACGTGGACACTCACGGCTCGACTAGTCCACCAATTTAAAGTCGCTCAGCGTGCTATGGAAAGGGCTATGCTCGGAGTATCTCTGAAAGACCGTATCAGAAATGATGTGATCCGACAGAGAACTAAAGTCACCGACATAGCCCACCGAATTAGTAAACTGAAATGGCAGTGGGCTGGCCACATGAGCCGCAGAACTGACGGCCGTTGGAGTCGTAAGGTGCTTGAGTGGAGACCGCGACTCGGAAAACGTAGTGTGGGACGCCCTGCGACAAGATGGGATGACGATATACGTAGGCTGGCTGGAGTGGGCTGGATGAGTGTAGCCGAAGATCGGAAGCGGTGGCGTGCATTAGGGGAGACCTATGTCCAGCAGTGGACGAGTGTAGGTCGATGATGATGATGATGATACTTTGATACAGTCAAAACTTCTATAAAACTGCTAAAACAATTGTGTTTAATAAGATAAAAATTGACATAGTGAACAACTAGGATGGTCGCTATATCATTTTTTTTTGACATGGCAAGCTAACACTAGCTACTAATGTTCTATTTCATTGTGTCAATAGTTCAGTCGATTCGAACGTGTATGTATTTGCAGGCACAAATCGTGGTACTTGCGGCGCAGATCCTTTGGTCTGAGGACGTTGAAGCGGCTCTGAGTGGTGGTGGTGGTGAGGGATTGCGACGAGTGCTGGCTCACGTAGAGAATATGCTGAACATCCTCGCCGACTCCGTACTGCAGGAACAGCCAGCGCTACGTCGCAGAAAGCTCGAACATCTGGTTAGTGACGCACACAACCTTACACACAAACGTTAAACACTTGTGGGTGTTATATTGATTTTCTTTGTCGACTTGTACTGCAGAACTCGTCTCCGCTGAAAAGTCTGATCACATCAGTAGTACTACAAACACAACTGTTATTAGAAACTGTTAAGTTGTAGAACATGCAAAACATAGATTCCATTTGACTAACTAAATACAGACTAAACACATACCCGAGAAAGTGACTTTAGCTTATGAATAGATTAGTAAAAATATTACATTTCACCAGATCAACGAATTCGTCCACAAACGAACGGTGACGCGCCGACTCATTGCGTCCAACGTGAACAGCCCACGCAGCTTTGAATGGCTCTGCGAGATGCGATTTTACTTCGATCCCAGGAACAATGATGTAAGTTCTAGTCCTTTCGTATCGTTTTATAGTATTTGTCACAAATGTAAAAGTCAATAAGCAATTTGTCTTATTAGATTTTGCTTAAAGATATTAAATCATATATAAATGATTAAAAAATGATAGTCTAATATCAATGGGAGGCGTGGTCTATACGTAAACGCGGGGCGCCCCTCGTGCTCAGGTAGCCTAGTCTTTATATCTATGTCAACAAAGTCGTGAATGCGTTGCGACCGCATGCAATCAGATCGTTTAGAAATTATCAACGTAAGCGACAAAATATAAATTATTTCATTGAAAAATAACTATAATGATTAGAAAAAAAATGCTTCTGTACGATTCTGAATACTGATGATGACTTCCTTTTTAAGTAACTTAAATGATTACCTAACACCGTTCACTAGTAATCCTGAATATTCTTATTTTTAAGAGGTAATTTTAAAAATAAAAAGTATCGAGACAAAATCTTTTAATCGCGTTTTTGGTAGTTGTCGTGACTAGCTAAAGATATGAAGAAACACATGTTTGACTTTCAGATCTGTAAGATCTCTCAGTTACCTATGACATTACATTAAAAATAACTAATATTTTCGATATAGCGCCTTAATCGATAGTAGTACTAATCACAGTTTTTCACATAGTTTCATTTATTTGACAGGTTTTGCAACAGCTTACAATCCACATGGCTAACGCTAAGTTCCTTTATGGATTCGAATATCTAGGCGTCCAAGACAGACTGGTGCAGACACCTTTGACTGATCGGTGCTATTTGACCATGACCCAAGCCCTGGAAGCTAGACTAGGAGGATCACCGTTTGGTAAGTAAATTTTTTGTTTGCAATTTTAAAACATTAAATATGTTATATTTACGCAGTGAGTATGAACATGCCTTTTCAACAATTTTAGGTCCCGCTGGTACTGGCAAGACGGAGTCTGTCAAAGCTCTTGGCAACCAGCTCGGCAGATTCGTTCTTGTGTTTAATTGTGACGAGACCTTCGACTTCCAAGCCATGGGAAGAATTTTCGTCGGTCTCTGTCAGGTATAGTTAACAGTTTAATCTTTAATCATTTGATTTTATTTCTTTGAAAATTGATAATTTTCATAATAATTAAAAAAGGAGTACACTAAGTCCGACAACAATAATTACTTTGATATTAGATTATATTTAAATGAATTTAAGCATTCATCACACCTTACACCCTCTTAGGTGGGCGCATGGGGCTGCTTCGACGAATTCAATCGACTCGAAGAGAGAATGTTGTCAGCCGTTTCGCAACAAGTGCAAACTATACAAGAAGCGCTCAAAAGTCATCAAGAAGGCGATAATTCAGGTAAAAATATAATTTAAATGACATAAAAATTGTATTCCTACGCTCATACATTAATTGCCCTTTTTTTCTTTCAGGGAAATCGATAACAGTTGAGCTGGTAGGAAAACAAGTGCGGGTCAGCCAAGACATGGCTATCTTTATTACGATGAATCCCGGATACGCTGGACGCTCGAACCTCCCAGACAATTTGAAGAAACTATTCCGCAGCTTGGCCATGACCACACCAGATAGGCAACTGATCGCCGAAGTGATGCTGTTTAGTCAAGGCTTTAGAACCGCAGAGAAATTAGCTTGCAAGATTGTACCATTCTTTAAGTATGTCCTCAAAACATTTTATATTTGATAATTATTGCAAAATTGAGTGACGATAAATGAGTTTCAATTTTAAAAATTCTTACAGACTCTGTGATGAGCAACTGTCTAATCAGTCCCACTACGACTTTGGCCTCCGAGCACTAAAGTCTGTGCTCGTATCTGCCGGTAACGTGAAAAGAGATCGTATCCAGAAAATCAAGGTAACTAGATGAAACTCTTGTTATTTTGCTTCTTATAGCTTAGACTACCTTACAAAGTTGTGTGTAATTTCTACATGATTCTCTTAAAGTAAAAAGATAGATGAATAGTTTTGTGAAAGTGCTCTAAATCTGATGTGAAATTTAGGAGAATCTAATCGAGCGCGGTACTGAGGTGCCCGATGAGGCGTCCATCGCAGAGTCTCTGCCCGAACAGGACATCTTAATACAGTCGGTGTGCGAGACAATGGTTCCGAAGCTAGTCGCTGAGGATATTCCTTTGTTGTTCTCGCTTCTCAATGATGTATTCCCCAATGTTGGGTACACTAGGGCGGAGATGACGGGTAAGTGATAATTTTATTACACTTTTCATTCATACTATGTCAGTTAAGTTTGCTACTCAAATATAATATTTTTGATTTAAGTACTAATGTTTGTTCCCTGTTGAAAACATATTTGTTTGTTATACAATCAAGGTTTGAAGAATGAAATTCGAACTGTGTGTGCCGAAGAATTTTTGGTTTGCGGAGAAGCCGAGGAGCAAGGCTCAATTTGGATGGATAAGGTATGTACGGAATCTGTAAAGAAGTACAATTTTTTAATTAACAAAATATTTTTGAACATAATATTCAAAGTAATGACGAAGTCACTGCTAGCATTCTTTAAGAAATTCAGAAGTCATATCACCAGTAAAATGTCACCAAGCACAGTGTCCTGAGCGGCTCAGACAATTTGGCACAGTGTATTGAGAATCGTACATAGACATTGTCATAGTATCATTCTAATCTAACCTTACAGGTGAAGGTATATGCATTCCAACCAAATAATATTATTATTCATTAACAATATTAATTTACTAATGCATTTATATTTATTTTGACATCATAACAATTACCATTTTAGCTTTTAAACATAAAATTAACTTTTGTGTCGATAACTGCGGTCTTTGCTATTTTTATTCTGATAAACATATTTATTTATTAAAACATTTTAATGTTTTCTAAATGATAGTTATAATTCTAAATGAACTCAATGTTTTTTCTGCGAAATTTGTATAAGTGACAAAACCCAGTTACCGACACAAAAAGCCAATAATACCACAAGTTAGACGTGAGTGTGAATGCGTGTGCGTTTCCATGCTAACCCGCTAACGGCACGTAGAGGCTGGGTGCGGCGTCGCGAGCGCAACACAGCACGTGGATCGAGAAGGTCAGTCGACCACGCCTCCCAAGACCATTCTCTTGCTCTATATGTATAGATCTATGGATTTCGCCGAGGACTTACCTACTATGCTTGTTCAGTTACGTCATTGAGGTGTCGAAGTTGTTTTATAAAACTCAGTAGTGAACCAGTTTATAAATGAAATTATACTTTATTTCGTATAAAAAGCAGTCTTATTAGAATCGACCAATCAATTTTATACTTTCTAACCAACATCTTAAAAATCAAATTGTGATGTGTCATTAAGTAAAATGTTCACAGTATAATATGGTATTGTTGTAACACCTTATAAGTAGGTGAAAATTATAACATTATTCAAAAGTCTGATTCTAGTAGGTCCGTATAGGTTGACAATCAAATATTCAGGACAAGATTGTTCAATAAAATGTTTAATGTTATTCATAGCTTAAATTGATTATTTTCATAAAATGACTTCGATGTTTGCCCTTCAATGAATTTGTGTATTACACTCGCTCATCTTTATTGTTACCCTTCCTAAGCCATTTTTGTGTGTTTGTATGTGTGTTTCTTCACTATTCCTGTGGCACGATACCTTATCGTCTGTATTCCGTGTTTGCTATGTTGCATTTCCTTCAATACTTTTTATTCTTCTTATATTTGTGTTTTTATCCCTTATAAATATAAACAAATTGCTCCGACTCAGATCTGTCTTTGTTTTTATTTTAAAATTAATTATTTCTACATTTATGCATTGGATTTTTGATAACAGATAATACAAATTTAACTTCTTTACTTTATTGCTCTATTTATACATATTTTGTCAATGACAAATATTTATTATCTTTTCTTTAAATTTATAGTGAGTTATGTATATTTTATTTGCATATCTAAAATTGGCTACCGAGAAAAAAAGACGATGTTTTCAATGAGGAATATGGTTTTAACACATTTTTGGCATGTGTAGGTTCTCCAGTTATACCAGATATGCAAACTAAACCACGGTTTGATGATGGTCGGACCCTCTGGCAGTGGAAAGTCTACCGCATGGCGCGTTCTACTCAAGGCTTTGGAGAGGTTTGTATTTTTTCTTTAATTGTGCATTTATTGAACATGGTATAAAATAGTTTTGGCAAAATAAAATACATCTGTTTACAGGTTCGAAGGCGTAGAGGGAGTTGCGCATGTGATTGATCCAAAGGCGATGTCAAAGGAATCATTGTACGGTGTATTGGACCCCAATACTCGTGAATGGACTGACGGTCTGTTCACACATATTCTGAGGTAAATTGTTTTACACTCTACATACATTAAAAAATTATGGACTTCTCGTTATTTTACATGTATTGTGGAATTTCTTGTAATTTTTTAAAGAAGTATGAGCATAATTTCATCATGAAAATATTAATATAACTTCATCTCAGAAATGACCGATTCCGACGATCAGCGACTTTAAAACATTTTTTCCAACTATATGGTAATTCTATCAAAACTGTACTTCGTATGAAGCAGAAAGCGACGCATGCAGAGCAGAATTAATATATTGAAATTAAATCACTGCAAATGCTTCAAACTTATGAAAAGGCAAATCAGTAACATTTCATGGAACTTTAGTAAAAAAATATATTGAAAATTGATCTACAATAGGTGGGGTAATCGCGTAACATACACACAAAAAACGACGAATTGACCTCCTTTTTTGATGTCGGAGAATTTGGAAATCGGTATCAAATGTATTATAATTTTTATACACGAATCAAATTTTCATAAATAATAATATATACTTCTAAAGACAATAATAAATCTCCTATAGAATCTCTTGCTCGTTAATTATAAACAGCGCGAACAGCTTTTTTTTAAGTCAGTTAAATTAAGCTTGCCGTTTCAACATCAGTACTTAATATGTTTATTTGACAAGGACTTAATATTATGTTGATCTCACTGCAACCTGAAATGTAATGTAATACCCAAAAAATTTTGTAAATTCAATGAATTCAACAATTTTATATCATTCATTTCTACAATAGTATCAGCTTTCCTTACATTTGACAATGACAACTTAATACATTTAGTTTAATTTGAGATTAATGAAAAATATTTCATTGTGAACCAATGTAATACTCTAGAGAATACTCTATTTACAACATTAATATTTTCGTTTCCTGTGTCAATCTTAACTAAGAAGTATCATCGTATCATCTGAAAATGACATCGCAGAGATTATTCGTGAAATGTGGAAGGTGATTAATGTAAATTAAAAAAAGCAAAGGTCCCATATCGATCCTAGAGGCACACCCATAATAATAGGTGCACCAACAGACTCAGTTTTGTTAAAAAGAACTTTCTGGAAGCTAACCTAATAGACAAATAAGACTCAAGTCTAATTGCTCCTTCAGAGACACCATAATGCTTGAGTTTATTTAAAATAATCTGGTGAAAGACGCATTCAAAAGCTTTCGACGGGTCCCAAAAATTCCAATTACATCTTGTTTACGCTCTCAAGCGGCAAAAATGTATTGAAGAAATACATTATAATACATAATCTTTTATAATAAGTGGGAGTGTCGGCGGCTTTGCGTCATTTTGTTAACACGTTGTATTGAAATGATTAGGAAAATAATCGACAACGTCCGCGGCGAGATCAACAAGCGCCAGTGGATAATCTTCGACGGCGATGTGGACCCCGAGTGGGTGGAGAATCTGAACTCCGTGCTCGACGACAACAAACTGCTGACATTGCCCAACGGCGAACGTCTGTCGCTGCCGCCCAACGTGCGGGTCATGTTTGAGGTGAGACATTGAAATTATCTGATTCAGACACTACCGGAGAGCTTGTAGGTTATCGTATGGTAAGTAACAATAAGATCGAAGGTAGACCGCTAGAACTTGGAACTGGTCGCCTAATTAGTCTAGTTGATCGATAGTGCGATTAGCATTGGTTTTTTGTGGCTAGAAAATTCTCAGTAATAGCTCGGATTCTGGAATCAGTAAGAAGCAATAGACTCCCTATTTAAGGGACTAATATATTATTTCATTGGAGTGAAGTTATTGGTAAAGTAGATGGTGTTTTTACTATTTTATATAGTTTCCTTCATTGTTGAATTCAGGTAAAGCTCGCTTCCATCATCGCCCTTATTGTCACTTATCGGTGAGATAAAGGTCAGAAGCATATACTGCTATGTTTCAATACCATCTTACTGCGTAAAATGTCTTTGTTGTAATTATCTTATTTCTCTTTCTCAGGTACAAGATTTGAAATATGCAACACTCGCTACAGTGTCTCGTTGCGGGATGGTGTGGTTCTCGCAAGATGTGCTCACCACTGAGATGATTTTCGAAAACTACATTATGAGGTATGAAAAAATAATTAATGTTAGTAAGTATAATAGACACTAGAATTTGAGTTTTAATTTGTGCAGGTTTCTATTTTTTATTAGATATTCATACAATTATAACCTATATACAGGCTCAAGAATATTCCATTAGAAGATGGCGAAGAGGATTCGTTCAGTATTGTAATGGCTGCGCCAAGCGCTGGTGGTGATCAGAATGCCACGGAAAATATTCTTTCGCCAGCGTTACAGGTACAAAGTGAAATTGTCTTATTTGTGCTTGTTATAAAAAATTAATGTAGGTGAAGACAGGGTTGGTGTTTCCTTCATGTTAGCTTTGTATTTCAACAAACTATACTGCCTGATGTATAGTAACTGAATCAAGTAACTTAATGTTTGTAATTTTTTTAGACTCAGCGTGATGTAGCCGCAATCCTGCAACCGCTATTCTTCAGCGACGGACTTGTTGTGAAATGTCTAGAGCACGCGGCCTCACTTGACCACATCATGGACTTCACCAGGCACAGAGCCCTATCGTCTTTACATTCAATGCTTAACCGAGGAGTCAGGTTTGTATAAATATTTAATGCTTGATTGTTTTTTTATGACATTAACCTAACCCCGTTATCGAGGAAATAATTTTATTGTTAATCTTATTTTATGTTACTTTAATGTTCATTTTTTACTTGCAGAAATATTCTTGCATACAATCGTCAACATCCCGATTTCCCCGTTACTAATGAGCAATTAGAAGCATATGTTCCCAAATGGCTTGTATATTCCCTCCTTTGGTCTTTCTCTGGCGATGCTAAATTGAAGGTATGTATGTCTCTACAAATTGATTAGACTGCAGATGATTCGAACAAAGACTAATCATTGTCACATTTCAGGATCGCAATGAACTCGGTGATTTTATAAGATCGGCGAGCACTATGCAACTGCCGAATTGCGGACCAAATCAACACATCATTGACTTTGAGGTACCATTACGTTAAATTTATGCCTACCTCATAATTAGGATACGTATACCCGATTGTACTTAATAGTATACACAAACCAATTCAATATGCATTAAGTGAATAAAAAAAAGGTCGATTAATCCGATTGATTGAACTATGATGATGATGATGGAGTGCACTCTAGTGATCGGTGGTATTTTTGCAGGTCTCGATCACTGGCGAGTGGGTGCCGTGGTCGGCCAAGGTGCCGCAGATCGAAGTGGAGACGCACAAGGTAGCCGCCCCTGATGTGGTGGTGCCCACATTGGACACGGTTCGTCACGAGGCGTTGCTGTACACTTGGCTTGCTGAGCACAAACCATTAGGTAAGAAGTGTGACGCTCGATAGAGCAAACATTCGAGAAACTCCTCGCTTTAAAACAGAGAAAGAGAAATAGAAACTTTCACTTGATAGCTGGAATAAGTCTGATGTTGGTAGTTAGCTTGTCCCATATCTATTCAACTGTGACACACACATATCGAACAATTTAATAGTTTGGGTACTTAGAAATAATGGATGAAAGTCGAAAATTAATTAAGTGAATAGAAATCAGAAAATGATGAAGAATAAACTAGAGCAGTTATGATCGTAGCAAGTAGAAATTGTTCTCTACCTTCTCTAGTTGGAATAGGAATATCTGACAATCATTCATATTGTAAAATTAATACTTCTCCTGTAGTGTTGTGCGGTCCACCCGGGTCTGGTAAGACGATGACCCTTTTCTCGGCGCTGCGTGCTTTACCTGATATGGAGGTGGTCGGTCTTAATTTCTCATCGGCCACCACACCCGAGTTGCTCCTCAAAACCTTCGACCACTACTGCGAGTACAGGAAGACTCCCAACGGAGTCGTCTTAGCACCTGTACAGGTATACTTATGTTTCTTTTGACACTTTCATCATCAAAACTACATTATGGACATTATAGTACATTACTGCCGCGGTCTATAATGACTACTTTGCTGGTCGCGCTGATGATGGCAGACAGCGCAGCGTAGCGCAGCTCCAGGCCGACACAGCGCGGTCAGCGTGCAGCACTTGATGGACGAGCTGAGATAAAGGCCGAGACCGTAGGTCGAGCCCTTTACAGTGAGGACAGCAAGGGCTGCAATGATGGCCAAGCTGGAAGGCCTAGAGCGTAGCTAGGCTAGCTCGAGGCAATCATACCGTGACCAGCGAAGCAGTCATTGTGGGCCAAGGCTTGTATAGTGCTTTACTCAAAAATGCAAGGACCTAATCTAAATAAAACCAGCAAGTAATTTAAATAAAAAATATATTAGTTAACTAGAAGCAAAACTTTGCCGGCGCTCCTTGAAACAGAACGGCAAGGTCGACTTTGCTCAAACAAGGTTGTCAAAATAATGACCACATTACATGCATTTTCGAGTAAAGATATTTTATTGGATGGATATTTGTACCTAGCATGATCTTATGTGTCTTATTTTGAAGTATTTACTGATCACTTCTCCGTTTTCGTTTTCATAGCTCGGCAAATGGTTGGTATTATTTTGCGACGAAATCAACTTGCCCGATATGGACCAGTACGGCACGCAACGAGTCATCTCTTTCTTGAGGCAATTGCTTGAACATAAGGGATTCTATAGGGCCAGCGGTAAGCTATAATTCATTCTTTATTCTTTTCAAGGTGAAATCTTGTGTGTAAAAATAGTTTTACCACCACACGAGTGAAATTGTACCTAAGTCCTCCGCAATGGAAGTAATCATGTATAATGAGGCCATCCTAAAGTGTAGAATGAATAATAATAATATCGAATGGTCACCATAACTTTCGCAGATCACTCGTGGGTGCATTTGGAAAGAATCCAGTTCGTAGGGGCTTGCAACCCTCCCACGGACCCGGGTCGTAAACCGCTTTCCCACCGCCTACTGCGACATGTACCGGTCATCTATGTTGACTACCCCGGCGAGACCTCGTTAGAACAGGTATGATCCGAGTACCAGGGCCAGGTATGCTTTATATCTTGGAGCAATGTTTTTGTAGCCAAATATTGAAAAAAATACAACTTTTAAATGTGTTTTTTTTTTCTTTTCGCCAGCTAATATTCTATGTACTAAAAAAATGTGTAAAGTTAATATTATACTATACCTGTTAATTAATTAAATAGTTCGCATTATTAGCTTCGCCAATAAGATGTAACATTCAATAACATACTGTTTTAGAATGTTCGTTCATTAATGATTTATTCTTTTTTAAATAAACATTTCGTGGAAATTTTAAAGTTCATGAATGAAGTGAATACCTATATTAATGACTAGTAACGAATGAAGTTGTATACAAAAAACACAGTGTTTTTTGTACACAGTTTTGTATACACACAGTATACAAAAACACATTAGTGTCTAGCTGAACCTCACCAATAGTTTGACCAACACGTTTTACGTGTCTCCAGATCTACGGCACGTTCACGCGTGCAATGCTACGCATGCAACCCGCGCTGCGAGGGTACGCAGAACCGTTGACGCAAGCCATGGTGAAGCTGTACCTATCGTCGCAGGAGCGATTCACTCAAGACATGCAGCCGCACTACGTCTACTCCCCTAGGGAGATGACGCGCTGGGTGCGAGGCATCTGTGAGGCTATCAGGTACGCTCGATCAGGGTGAATAAAATAAAGATTTGTAAGATCTGAAAAATAAAAGATTTGTCATGGTATAGATAGCAGTGCTTGATTATTTGATTTTGTCGTGTTATAAAAACAAATGATCGATGTGGAACACAAGAAACTGTCAAAATATCGGTAGTTCGCGTATTGGTACTATACGGCTAAATACAAATTATCGTCAATTTCATTAAACATTTTAAATTCTTTGACAGTACAGTGTAGTCATTATGGGTGTTGCAGATTTGCAAAACTTGCAGGAATCATGCGTACTATATATGACTAAGGCACTATTCACCATATTGGTAGTCTGATTGTTTGCTACAGTCTGATTTTTAATTCGACGGAATTCTGACAGTTGTATCCGTATACAAATCAGATATAAATAACCTTTTCTGCTTAGAATTTTTTAAATAATAGGTTGGGGAAAAAGTTTCTTCGCATTTTTTAAGAAAATTCAAAACATTTTTTAATATAGTTTATTTACATTTAACTAAAGTATGTAGGTACCATTTTGTTCGATAACTTTTTGCCATCTTGTAGGTAGGGACATGATCCCATTGCAATAGAAATTTTGGGACTTCTGGTCAAAATACCGCGACAAGTGGTTTTGGCAGTCCTCTCGTGATGTTAACCTGACACTGCCTAAAGAATTCTGAAGAGACCGAAACAGGTGGAAATCTGAAGGTGCAAGGTCAGGACTATACGGCGGATGCATTAACACCTCCCAGCCAAACTCTCTTAATTTTTGCTGAGTGGCTAAAGATGTGTGAGGTCTAGCGTTATCATGATGAAAAACCACACCCCTTCTGTTGATTAATTCCGGCCGCTTTCTCTCAACTTCTTGCTTTAATCTCATCAGTTGTTCGCAGTAGAGTTCAGAATCGATGGTCCTGCCTGGTGGTAACAGCTCATAATGAATAATGCCCTTCCAATCCCACCACACACACAGCATCACCTTGTTGCGAGTTAACCCGGGTTTCGCCACAGTCTGTGAAGCCTGATCGGCCTTTGACCACGACCTTTTTCGCACGTTCTTGTCGTACGTGATCCACTTTTCATCACCAGTTATCAGCTTCTTCAAAAATGGTTCGGTTTCATTACGTCGTAATAAAGAATCACAAATGAGTACACGGTTCATTAGGTTTCTTTCAGTGAGCTCGTGAGGTACCCAAATGTCTAGCTTTTTTGTGTACCCAGTTTTTTTCAAATGCGCCAAAACTGTTTTGTGGTCAATTCCCAGTTCTTCAGCTACGTCGTAACTACTGACATGCCGATCTTGCTCCACTTTTTCAAAAATGGCATCCATTTTATCTGTAATAGGGCGACCAGAGCGACGTGCATCTTTGACATCAAAATTTCCGGATTGAAAACGCTTAAACCAAATTTTTGCTACTCTCACAGACACTGCACTAGGTCCATAAACATCGCAAATTTTTTTCGCGGCTTGCGTTGCATTTTTACCTTTTTTGTAGTAAAATTTTAAAATGTATCGAATTTCTTCATTAGATTCACTCATCTTGGCGGTACGAAAAACAAATGAAAATCACACATTTTCCTAATTTGAATTTGGAATTATGTTCTTTAAAATTTAAACTTTCAATGATACCAAAACCAGCCAGATACAAATAGTATAGCCAAAGAGATTTTATTACAAGTTTATACATACTATAATGCGAAAAGACTTTTTCCCCAACCTAACAAAAAATAAAAAACAATATAATATTTTTTGTTAAATAATATTTAACAAAAAATATGAAACAATTAGATCAAGTAATTACATTGTAAATAGTGTTTGTTTTGTGCACTCAATGCACACTAGCTAGAATGTAAATTTTTAAGTGCTAAATGGAAAAACAGAGTAAAACAACATATTTCTCAAACGTAAATATTTATTAATTATCATCACTTATATCATCATTGTCGTCGTCATCATCAACTCGGACTATAAAAGAATCACACACACTCTCCAGTAGATAATTAAGGTTGCGTTCCGAAACAAAATTTCCTTTGTCGGGTAAAGTTACCCGATTGAAAATCGGTTTTGGAACGGGGTAAAAAGTGATTTCTCGAAGAATTCTGACCTAGCGTCGCGGAACGCGTTATTTGGGGATTTTCTAACCTCTCCCATATTATGTTTCATCGCTATGTCTCGATAGAGAGTTGTATGTTCTATGATCTCTCGCTGTCGCTATCATCTTTCTGGATTTGAAGTTAATTGCAACTTGCTACAATAATTCTTTGAGAAAATTTCTACAATTTACCGCGTCAAGTTAATGTCAACTGTCACTACTGTCAATGGTGACAGTTGACATTAACATAAGAGCCATGACAGAAAAATTATCACCGCTGAATTTTATAGGATATATAAATCGCTCTTTCCAGGATCTAATTGACTCGACAAAGTCGTTCCAAAACACCTCGTTAAAAATCCTCCGATGTGTTTTGGAACTGGGATTGAGTCAATTTAGCTATTCACCGAGCGAAACTTATTCGTTTTGGAACGCAACCTAAGAGGGCACATTTCATCCTCTTCTTTAATAATATGGTTTATGCATTCTTCCCATTTTTCAGTTGTGGTTTTATAATGCCTTCTAATATTAATTGTTTCACTTTGCGCAGCTCGGAACGCGGAGCATGACGCGGCGTAAATAGTTTTTGAATTTAAAATTTGACATTTTGTTAAATTGGCTCTTAGAAGAAGCAAAAATTTTACAAACGAAGATGTATTTCTAAAAAAGATTGGCAGCCTATGGATTATTGAACAGGGATCTCAGTAATAGAAAAATTATTTCCTTGACATTTATTGTAACTTCAACAATATGATATTAAACAATGTAATTACCATTTTAAAATTATCAGTAATTTTTGAAGTCTTAGTTTTTCTAATTGAAACCTTAAATTCCATAAGGGCTTATTTTTTATTTTGCTAAAATGCTCTCCCTTTTTAGGAAGAGTTTTTCAATGTTGGCAACACTTCTGAAATGTCAGAATTCCGTCGAATTAAAAATCTGACTATAACTTTGTTGTATAAAAAAACATACATTCATCAATCATAACCAAAAAGTTGCTTGCCTGTAGTTTACGAGTGCTGAAATAGTTTTGTATATTTCAATACAGAACAATAACAATACAAATAAAGTTCAGCATAAAGCAGTTGGATGATTGCCCTACGCGATGCGTGTATAACCGTGCTTGAAGAATAGAATTTATTTGTAGAAGGATGAAAGGTGGTAAACAAGTGAACATTACGAGACACAACGACTAGTAAAGATATCATCGAGATCCCAGCATGGATTTAGTTTAGTTTCTGTATTTTTTTGCCCACAGGCCTCTAGACAACTTATCAGTTGAAGGGCTCGTACGTTTGTGGGCTCACGAAGCGCTGCGCCTCTTCCAAGACCGTTTAGTGGATGATTCTGAGAGGCAATGGACGGACGAGAACATCGACACTGTTGCGATGAGATTCTTCCCAGGTGCGTCAATATAAGATCGAGATTTGTCGATCGATCGTTTGATTGGCTTCGAATGGCTTTACAATTCGAGGTATTTCAGGTATAAATCGAGATCAAGCATTGGCGCGGCCAATCCTGTACAGCAACTGGTTGAGCAAAGACTATGTGCCAGTTCAGAGGGACCAACTTCGCGAATACGTCAAAGCCAGACTAAAGGTATTGTAGTAATAACAAAACTAACGGCCAATTTCACTAACCTTGTCTCAGCTTAGAACAATTCTAACTAGTATGCTGTCACTTCTTGTCTTTAAACACAAGAATGGGACACCAAGCCACTTAAAATCGTGTTAAGCTAAGACAAAGTTGGTGAAACCGGCCATAAGACATTCATTTTTGTTTCTCTAAACAGTTGTTATAAAACGTGCGTGTTGATGAACTAGGGAGCTGAGACGTGGCGTGACGTGACGTGGCGTTATAAGTGTCATTGGAAGGCTTAAAGGTTACCCAAACGGCAATAGAGATGGCTATGCTCGCTGTTTCTCTACGTGATCGAATCAGAAATGATAAGAGCCATTAAAGAACTTTATTCAGAGTTAGGGCATGCCCTTTAACGCCCTAATGGGTAGCCCGCCTAAGGAACTTTCACTACCTATTAGATGATCGCAGCGAAATAACGTCATGTGTTCTTGCGCGTGAGCAAAGTCGCCAGAACTCATTGGGGACGTTGTCAGTCTTTGATGGCGGGAATTTTAGGTTTCATTGCATAACTGACTGATCGTAAGCGTCTTTCGCCATCAGTCGCTTGACATCGGGTTTGGTGTAGTACCGTATGTATTGCTGCCTATAAAAATTGATCACCAAAAAATGTAATGATAATTATTTTTATAGGTGTTCTACGAGGAAGAGCTGGATGTGCCATTGGTGCTGTTCGATGAAGTACTGGAGCACGTTTTGCGTATCGACAGAATCTTCCGTCAGCCGCAGGGTCATCTGCTGCTTATCGGTGTTTCTGGCGCCGGCAAAACCACACTCAGTCGCTTCGTCGCTTGGATGAACGGGCTCAGCATCTTCCAGATCAAGGTAACAATATGTACTTTCTAGTGATAAAAGGAAACTTGCGTTTCGTTTCACAAGTTATTTATTTTGTAGCTTCTGCATTTCGCATGGTAAGTTTAATCAACATTTTATTACAAAAGTTTCGGTGACGCAAAAGTGATATAACTTTGAACCAAATTCGTTCAAAATTCTATTCAAACCGTGCCTTACGTAATGACCTGCGTGGGTGATACTATAAATTAATAGAATGGCAAACATTTTTATACTGCTACTATTATCGCATCAGTTACATCCGTGCGCCATTGCGATCGACCGCGAGACACGAACCTGCACCTTTAGGGGCATGACTACATAATTATATCCTAGCTTAAACATTGCTGAACATTCTACTTCATCAAAGTGTAAACCTTTTTTTGTATTTCAAACTTTTCTTCTATAAATAGGCTTGCATTAAATTAGACCTAGAAGCAAAAAGCCGCGACCTGTAGCGGTCCAGGAACACTGAGGAAAGTAGAGTTCTATCTCTTATATGAATTAGAAAAGATTTCCCAAAGCAGTACAAAAAACTTGAATGTACACTGTATAATTCTTGTCATAGATTTTGAATATTTATAAAATAATTGAGAATAACTGTTATGTAACCTTTAAATATCTTCGTAAGCACCGTAACTCGCAAGCTGATTTCACTCATAGAAGACTTATTGTCACCTATTATCTTGGCAGGTCCACAACAAGTATACCGGCGCTGACTTCGACGAGGACTTGCGGACGGTTCTCCGCCGCGCCGGATGTCGCGACGAGAAACTGGCTTTCATTCTGGACGAATCCAACGTCCTAGACAGCGGCTTCCTTGAGAGGATGAACACGCTACTCGCTAATGGAGAGGTGACGAAATATTCTATTACTTATTTACAGTGAATATTAGAATTGTGTTACTTCGCAATTTTTGAAGGCTATTTCTTCATAAGTAATATGACGGGCTATGAAAGAAAAATATCTATGTAGTCGTTGAAATTCATAGTATGTATGCTATGAGCTGTTATGATGATGATGATGATGCTATAAACTATAATTTTCATTCCAATTTATTAAAATTTCTAGGTTCCCGGATTGTTCGAAGGCGATGAATTCGCCGCCCTCATGACTCAATGCAAGGAAGGCGCACAAAGAGAAGGATTGATGTTGGACTCCAACGATGAATTGTATAAATGGTACAAAAGATTCATTCTTTTTTAGCAATTTTGAAGTCTTGATTGTTTTAAAAGCATCGTAAATGTTGTTAGTACTTTTTGTAAAGGTTATAGCTGTAATTTTTCAGCATTCATATTGTAATTTCACTCTCTCCTTTGATCAAATTTCCTTAAAGTTTCGATAAAAAGATATCAATTCTGGCAATAAGGCTGCCTTTGCCTGCTTCAGGTATTAACTTTTATACATGTTGCTCTTATTGTTGATGAGCGTGCAATTGGGATGATGACTGAATTCTAATTATCATAACTCATCGTCATAAAATATTAAAATACCGTAGAAAAAGATGCAATCATGTAGATGAAATTAGAATTAAAATCGGCTTAGAAATACATTAGATACAAGCATTTCAGACAGAGAGATCCGACATCAACCGTGACGTCATTGTTGAGTACGGCCATATAAACTCCATGTAAATTGCCGTTTTGCTAGAAAAAGATAGAGAAAAATCTTTAGTACCTTATATCTTGGTTGTTTTTATAGTTATTCGAAAACCATTTTTTTCTTTCTGTTTATTATATTAATGAGCTTCTATTAAAGCAATTTTTTTTTCATTCATCTAGCCTATTATACTCATTTTCTTATATTATATAGATTTGACGGAGGAAATAGCAAACATTTCAAAGAGAAAATAAAAGTTTCATTGATTTTGTTTCAGGTTCACCGGTCAGGTGATGCGCAACCTGCACGTAGTGTTCACCATGAACCCTTCGTCGGAAGGGCTCAAGGACCGCGCCGCGACGTCGCCTGCGCTGTTCAACCGCTGCGTGCTCAACTGGTTCGGCGACTGGAGCGATGGAGCCTTGTTCCAAGTTTGTGAAACATTTTTTTCTTTCCCTAACATTTGTTTATTGCAGATGTAGATTCACATGTATCGTAGCTTCTTTTTGGCATCAATTTTGAGTCCTTCCATTTGATTTGGTCTTTATCTGTAAAGCAGTTTCAATATTAATGAAAAGTTTGTGTTGGTATTATATGTTATTCGTTTATTTTACTGCCATTCTGGAGATAACTAACCTTCTTATTAATCGATTACGTTATAGAAATTGCGACTTTGGCAATACAACCACAAGTTATTTGCTTGAAATATTTTTGTTTATTCTATTTAATTTCATTCAATAATATGGTCAAAAATAATATCTTTACGAAGACACATCGTCATCTGGGAAATGCTCAGCATTTTACGTCACCTGAGTATCAGTTTCTTTTCCTTTATCAAGGGCATACAAGGCGATGTAGAGATTCAAATTAATACTAATTGAAGTTATTATAGTTGATTTATTTCATTCAAATTCAATATCTTTATTCAATTGGGATTTTACAATCACTTTTGAACGTCAGAGAAGCTACGCTATTGGTTCATGATTCACCAGCTTTTGTTTATGATTCATCAGCTGAGCCTTAACTCTCATCCAAATCATATCTTTATTAAAATGGACCATTCACTTTATTCGGACACAGTTTGTCTAATTCATTTGAATCCATCTCAAATATTATTTATAATAAACTAGCTGTGATCACGAACTCCTTATTTTCTGGGTGGGGATTTCTCAGCAGCTTGTAGCAATTTTGAAAAATCCTTCCTTAGTGGGCCTACAAACTTATGTCCTGAATTTCGTGCTTTTAGCTCCAGTAGTTTGGGCTCTACGTTGATATCTCCTCAGTCTGTCGCTCACCGAGGATTAATCAAATCAAAATCATTTTTTTTTTCTAATAAAAATATATTTCATGTCAAAATAACACTTGAGGGGTGCGTTTTATCGCGAAGCGTCTTAGAGCATTTAGCCTATGGAGGTGGCTGGCACTAAGGAAATGACACCAAATGGCAGCGGCCGCGCGTCGACTAGTTTTATACACGGTTATTTTTTTATCACCCTGGAAAATTTAAGAAACGCTTCACGACATGGTATCAGAATGATTTAAATATGAATAAAAAAAATAACTCACTTAATTTTATATTAATTTTCTAAAAAATCCAAAAAATGCTGCACTAGTTGAGAGCAGCATTTTTAGAATTTTTTTTTTTTCATTTTTTTATATATAATAATGGATGTGTCCTGAAGCGTCCCTAAATTTTTCCAGGGTGATAATAAAATAACCGTGTATAACGCGCACGGTCATACGGTCAACGTACTTTGGCGGGAGGGGTTCGCCCAGCCTTGCCATCTCCATAAGGTAAATGGTCTTTACTCAATGCATGTAATGTGGTCATTATTTTGACAACCTTGTTTGAGCAAAGACGACCTTGCCGTTCTGTTTCAAGGAGCAGCCGTTTCTAGTTAATTAATATATTTTTTATTTAAATTACTTGCTGGTTTTATTTAGATTAGGTACTTGCATTTTTGAGTAAAGCACTATACAAGCCTTGGCCCACAATGACTGCTTCGCTGATCACGCTATGATTGCCTCGAGCTAGCCTAGCTACGCTCTAGGCCTTCCAGCTTGGCCATCATTGCAGCCCTCGCTGTCCTCATTGTAAAGGCCTCGGCCTTTATCTCAGCTCGTCCATCAAGTGCTGCACGCTGACCGCGCTGTGTCGGCCTGGAGCTGCGCTGTCATCAGCGTGACCGGCAAAGTAGTCATTATAGACCGCGGCAGTAATTTACTATTGCAATAAAGCAGTCGCCGTGCACGAGTAGATTTTCTGGGAAACCTCGTCTTAATCACGAGGCGTCCGTGCGTCCGTTGTACGGCAGGTGGGCAAGGAGTTCACGAGCCGCATGGACCTGGACTCGTCGGAGTACGTGCCGCCGGACGCGTTCCCGGCGGCGTGCGGCGAGGTGGGCGCGCGGCCCACGCACCGCGAGGCGGTCGTCAACGCGTGCGTGTACGTGCACCAGACGCTGCACCGCGCGAACGCGAGGCTCGCCAAGCGCGCCAACCGCACCATGGCCATCACGCCCAGGTACCTACACCTAACCCGGCGGCACACCCCCGCGAACACTCCATCCAACGTTCGCAAATCAATTACCTATTACTACTACTTAAACAAGTGACGTTTGTACACGCGCAAATGTGTGCGTGGAATCTAGTAGGGCTGAGTGTTTTGTTATCAATCGAAATGACGCGGGACGTGCAGCGATTGCCTTCTCTTTTACCCGCATAGCGCTGTCTCTGTTATCGGCCGTTGCTCGCGTCTATTCGCCCGAGCGATCGCGCGCGCCCTTGTTTATGTGTCAGCAATGTCTACAACGATGCAAGGCAATCACTGCACTTCTCGCTTCATTTCGATTGATAACCGCGCACTTAGCCCTACCAAATTCCACATACACATTTGCACGTGTACAATAGTACATTACTGCAGAGGCCGGGAAGTTAGGGATTGCCGGACGAGTAATGCTTTACAAGTCAAGGCCTCGCTCACGCTCGGCCTTGACAATAATTACGAGTCCGCATGCACACAAGCATAAACACAATATGTATATTTATTGCACACCTATCCTAGTACTAGTATATGTCACCCACGATCATGGTCAAGTAAGTTTTGAGAAAATTAGATAAACTTTTACTGCTTTACGTTTCATGAAAACGGATTTTCTTGGTTCTTAAAACTAAGCGAATTAAATAAAAAATAATTATATTTGTATGTATATATATGTATTACTTATTTAATATGTTAAAGTCATTTTTAGGCAACCTACTATTGGTTTTGACAAAGTCACCCTATATGCATTCTAAAATATATTTGTAAATATATTTTTGTTATTAGGTAGAAAATACACTAGAAGGAAAATATAGTAGAAAGATGAAAATAATATTATACTCGTACTGTAAACATACTGTTAGTGAGTAGGCCCTATTGCAGGCGAACGCCCCAAGCGATGCCGAGCGGCTGTAGGTATAAATTTCAAGTAGAACCTCGAGATACAATACTCGTACATACTATTATTACCATGTCAGAGATGAGTTAGCCAGCAAACTTGAATTTATTTTGCCATGGTTTTGCTTTTAAGTTAATTATCTTTCGATATTAAGTAATTGATTGTTTCCCCACAGACATTACTTGGACTTCATCCAGCAGATGGTCAAACTATATGCAGAGAAGAGAGCCGACCTCGAGGAGCAACAGTTGCATTTAAACGTGGGTTTGGGCAAAATCGCAGAAACTGTCGAACAGGTTGAGGAGATGCAGAAGAGTCTTGCTGTCAAATCCCAAGTATGTAACCGCTGTTCACATTCTTTTATATCCAGTTTTTTATACTGCAAAGATTACAAACAAGGATACCGCCCGCCTAATGGTAAGTGAAGAACCACAGTCTATAAGCATCTTGTATCATAAAATGTCCTCCCTTCGACCCGAAACACTACAAAGCAAAAACCAACTCCAATCGAGTCTCTTATTTATATTAATAGTTGCCTGGAAATTTGACCTGGAAACCGTATCTCTGTTGATAATAATAGTGGTCTATATTTTTCTTATTTTGTAATTTGACTCACTTCATTGCAATCACAGGAACTGCAAGCTAAAAATGAAGCAGCCAATGCCAAACTGAGGCAAATGGTAAAAGACCAACAGGAAGCAGAAAAGAAGAAAGTTGAAAGTCAAGAAATCCAAGTAAGTTCAATTAGTGGACTTTTCCGAGGTAATGTAAACAAAAAAAAATACTAACTTTGTCTTATTGGAAATGTTCAGGTTGCCCTAGAGAAACAAACTAAAGAAATAGAAGCGAAACGAAGGGATGTAATGGCTGACTTAGCCCAGGTGGAACCGGCTGTCATCGAAGCTCAAAACGGTTTGGTCTTCTATTTCATGTCATACTTGCTATCTTCACATCATATCGATTTCAAACTTCGCACATACACATGTTTAGTTATTCAACGTTCGTTAAATTTTAATGTCTACATGCTAAGACCTCACTTGAGACATAGACAAAGTAGAACATTATTGTAGAGTAGTTAATTATCTATTGATTCGCAACCTAGCTGCCAAACTAAAAGATGCCTGTTTATGTGATAACAAAAATTAATGTAACTACATTTGTAGTCAGAAATTATCTTACCTTTTATTGGACCTGTTTTCGATAAACATCCTGTACCAGTTAGTCTATAAACTATAAGTAGTGAAGATAATTTTCTGGCTGCAAGCAAACTAGAAATAATAAAGAAGACGTGACACGACAGCGGTGCGATCGATCAAGAAGCAACAGCTGGTAGAGGTGAGGTCTATGGCCAACCCCCCGTCTGTGGTCAAGATAGCGCTCGAGTCTATCTGCACTCTACTCGGCGAGAGGAGCGACACGTGGAAGGGGATCCGGTCTGCAGTCATGAAGGACAACTTTATATCGACCATCGTTAACTTCGAGACTGAAAATATCACGTTAGTTTGTTCTTGCTTGCGTGTGCACAGCGTCGTTGTATACTCTGAAAAAAAATTACCATTAATTTTGTAAACGCTTCCCGCTAATCGGTTATAGTGTAACCCAATTAATTATCGGTATAGTATTGCAAGTTAAATTAACTTTGTTGTTTCATAACGTCAAATTTGATTTCAACGTGAAGCTGCAACCTTGTACACTGTACCATAGAATACAATAGAGTTTACATTATTCAAATTTCGCATACTAACAATATTAAAATATTGCTATTATGTATTTAAAATGTACAATGACGCTCTACACGAACATACTTTTCTAATATTTATCTAACATTCTATATTTAGTTATCGAGTCAAACTTGCAATGTATAGAAAACATCTTAGATGGCAAATGTATTTGGTGTTTTATTGGCAAAGACATTTTGTATTGTAAAATTTATGTGCATCCATTTTAACGTTTTATTTTTTTGTTTCACACGTAATTTGTTAAGCATTTTTATTGTATTGCAATGTTCTGTTAGAATAATCAACGTATTTAGTCGAATAGTGACGTTGTTAGCTAATTGATCTATACCTGAATTGTGAATGATGTTATGGATACCTAGTAACAGTAATTTTATTTATCTTGTATATAAGCTAAGCCTGCTTGCATTATGTGACTGTTGTTATTAATAATTTGAAAATCGACGTAACGCTGTTATCACTGTATTGTAAATGGCATCTGTGTAAGGCACACTAATAAACCGTCATCGTGACTAACCCGCTGAGCATTGTCGTGAACCACATTAACTTTAACCGTTATAATTAATCATTACGAACAGTGTCTTACTATTACTTATTCAAAATTAAACGTATCAGCAAAGCGGGGCTTTAGATTGGACTCGTATAAGTTCTATTTTCTTTTTCGATTTCCGATGCTCTCAATATCTTATTGGCTATCGAATCAGAGGACAGAGCGAAGGCCTACCATGATCGATTAAAACAATGTTAAAACCACAATTGGCACTAAACGTTATAAGAACGGTGTCCCTTTTTACTATTCTATTATATAATTTCGGTTATATTGTTCTAACCTTGCTCTAAACGGTTCCGGTGTGGCCCATGTACTCGAAGTCTGTTCTACGCCTTCACGCTGTACACACTCAAAATTTCATGTTACTCTAAAAAACAATAACGCCAGCCGCATGTGTAATAGATAGCTAAAGGCCTTTTTGTTTCTCTCTTTTTTGTACTCTCTCGCTCTCGCTTCGTCTCGGTGACGGACGCGACTGGACGCACGCCGACCTCCCACCGACCTCCGGTTGAATATGCAGCGGTGAAATCTATTAAGAAGCAGCACTTGGTGGAAGTGAGGTCGATGGCCAACCCGCCGGCGATCGTGAAGGTGGCGCTCGAGTCCATCTGCCTGCTGCTCGGCGAGAACGCCACCGACTGGAAGGCGATCCGCGCCGTTATCATGCGCGAGAACTTCATCAATAGCATCGTCTCCAACTTCTCCACTGAGGACATAACGTGAGCACCGCTGCTTGTTTCCCAAATCTCACCGTTACCACACATTCTACTTTAAGTTCCAGGGCTACTTGCTTGTATGGTTTTACCGCATTTCGTTGGACGCTTTAAGCATGCTTGTGCACGAGTATGCCTCTAAGTTACTACTTTGTTCTTGTCTTTTGGTTATGGTTTCTGGTGGCGGTCAATAATAGGTTATAACATCATTTAAGAAGTTTTTGTAGGTATGGCAAGAGTTTGAACAAAACTCCCGAACTAACAAATAACTACCTACGCAGTAGTTTGCACATGGTTACATTGTTTTGAAAATTTTAAGGATACCAAACACATCTTTTGTACAAAAAGTGTTGTTGTGTTTGACAATGTGTTGCATTGAAATGCACGTCCGAAAATTATGCAGTAATACGTCAATGTGCAATATAAACATTACAGTACAATTACAATAAAATTTGGCGCTTAATAAATTACAATAAAATTAACCGCTGCCAGCATTATAACATTGGAATGACTTCTTTAAACCTTACCAACATCAATGAAATAAAATAAAACAACTTACAATGCACGAATTGTTTTTTCATGCGTGATGAAGCCAGTCGACACATGCATGAATGTATTTGCCAATACAATTTACAATACACTACAAACATTGAATAACATTGAATCAATTGGCTTATTATTTTTCGAGTTTATATTTGTTTGCTATCTAATGTGTCTTTCTATTGTCAAAAACATTGCGTTCCAACAACAAACATTTCTGGTCTTTATGCGGTAAGTTGTCTTGTGTCTATTTTATACGAGGGTTGTGAACTTGTAATCAACATATTTAGTAAATGAGGCGAAAATGCATGGTGTTTTCAAAATTTTTTGGGGATGAGCAAAGTCAGTCCATCATGGTTCATAGGCATGCACGAAATGCACGATTCTTACAATTTTTAACTATTGCATAGTATCAATGTTAATCGCTGTATTGTGTGATCACTAGTGACGACGTGCGTGAGAAAATGAAGGCTCGTTATTTGAGCAACCCGGACTATAACTTCGAGAAAGTGAATAGGGCCAGCATGGCTTGCGGTCCTATGGTGAAATGGGCTATAGCTCAGGTAAGTAATTTGAATTGATTCAAAATATAGAACGTGTAACAGAAATAACGCACACCTTGAAAGTAGTTTGGTTGAAATCAACTTCTGAATCGACTTCAATAAAAAAATTAACAAATAATAAATAATAAAAAAATATTGAAATCAATTTAATCACTGCTTAGCCACTCATTCGCTCAGCATTCTAAACATAAAGATATGATATAATACAATGTAATGAGAATTACTTTTAAAGGCGGAGTTTTCGGCGTGCGGTATGGCTATTAGCTGTTTAGACCATTCACGCGTCACGCTCCACTCGGTCGACCAGCTCGGTGCATGGACTGGTCGTGCTGTGCGTTTGTAATGAGGAAATATCTCAGTTAATACTGAATTTTTAAAAATAAAAATGGCTGAAATTGATTTATTTCATATTTGTAACAAACTATTTTCATTGTGTGCGTTATTTTTGTAACACGTTTTATATGCAGGGAATGAAATAAATCTAAGCTCAATGGCATTTTATCATAGTTTCAGCGGACATGAATTTATCAGTTCTTGTTTTCATCATCGAAATATCAATACTAAATTGTGAATCAGTAATAAAACGTCATTTCAGCGCACTAAATAAAAGTATTGAGGCTAAAAGAACCTCAGTTCAAACTTAACATAAATATTAACTCTAGATCGAATATGCCGATATGTTGAAACGCGTGGAGCCTCTTCGCAATGAACTCAAAGCGCTAGAAGACCAAGCCCAGCACAACGTGAAAGCCGGCGACGAGGTGCGAGAGCTCATTGCCCAACTGGAGAAGTCTATCGCATCGTATAAGGAAGAGTATGCGCAACTCATCAGCCAAGCGCAAGCCATCAAGACCGATTTAGAAAATGTGCAAGCCAAGGTACGTAGAACCACGTTTCAGAAAGGATAACAGGACTTTTTCGTCATCTGCAGGAGGCAAAGAACAATGGTCATTGTTGTTCCCAAAATAAGCGGAAAATAGAGAGATTAATTTATGGATATGGTATCTCTATATATAATAAAATCGTAGGGGTACAAAAATCTGTAATTGCGAAATATTAAGAAAAAAAATACACAGGTCGCCTTAAAATCATTAGCAGAACACGATAGAATAGTTTTTAAAAAAATTGTTTGTTTGTTGGTTTGTTTGTTTGTTTGTTTGTTTGTTTGTTTGTTTGTCTGTTTGTCCGGAAAGATCTCCGAAACTACTGGACAGAATTTGATATGGCTTACACCACAATGCTTAGAATTTTCCGGAAGAACATTTAGGCATAATTTCATTTGTTTAAATTCACTTTTTATTTTTAGTGAAAAAATACCATATAAAATTTTCGAATTGGCTTTAGGTAGAAAAACAACATGGCGCACGTGAAATTATTTTGACAAGTCTGTCACATAGTACAGAGAGAAGGTATTTTCTTCCACGAAGGAAAGGCAATGGAACTACGCCATACAGCCTGATCTTAAGTAATTGGATTTCGAAAATTGAAAGGCAGGAATGAAGTGTTTCACATAGTACAAATAAAATGTAATATTTTCTGTTAATGGCTGTGCCCAACTGGATTTCGCCAACCAAATTGTCTTTTTCTTATGTCATACCGTGGTGGTAAGGCAAAAAGATCAAGCCATACAACCAATGTATAAAGCATTTTTTTATGATAATACTTATCGAGTGACCATAAAATTTGTAGATTGGTTTAATTCTTGACTAATTTTCACAAAATCGGTACAACTTTTTTAATATTTGAAATGTTGAAAAATGAAGATACTCTTTTCAAGGTATTTTGAAAGGTGTTATATGTTTTTACATTGGGACTAAGGAATCAAACTCTTTCATCCATTTAAAACTATTAAAAGTAATAGATTAATATTGATAATTAAAAAAAATATCTGACTGCAATGTTCTGGGTTACGCGTATAGGGACGGGACGGGACTCTTGATCCTAATGTCTAAAAGGATCACCTTTTTTTGGATCCACCCAAGGAACATGGATATCGAACAAAGAACCTAAAGAGTAGAACACATTGAACCTAGCCACGTTGACTTAATTTGACATGACTGCCGATAAAGTTCGTTTCCAAACCCAGCGATATGCATATCAAATGAAAGGCCTTGATGAGTAGAGCACTATGAACATAGGAAAATCGCCCTAAATTCAACATGGCCGCCGCTCAAATAAAACGGATAAAAGTTCGTTTCCAAACCCAGCAATATGGGTATCAAATGAAAGGCATTGATGAGTAGAGCACTATGAACCTAGCAACATTGACATAAATTCAACATGGCCGCCGCTCAAAAAAGGTGGATAAAAGTTAGTTTCCAAACCTAGCAATATGGGTATTAAATGAAAGGCATTGATGAGTAGAGCACTATGAACCTAGCAACATTGACATAAATTCAACATGGCCGCCGCTCAAAAAAGGTGGAATAAAGTTAGTTTCCAAACCTAGCAATATGGCTATCAAATGAAAGGCCTTGAAGAGTAGAGCACTATGAACCTAGCAACATTGACATAAATTTAACATGGCCGCCGATCAAAAAAGGTGGATAAAAGTTAGTTTCCAAGCCTAGCAATATGGGTATCAAATGAAAGGCCTTGAAGAGTAGAGCATTAGGTACCTAGGAAAATCGACCTAAATTCATCATGGCCGCCGCTCAAAAAAAAGGATAAAAGTTCGTTTTCAAACCCAGCAATATGGGTGTCAAATGAAAGGCCCTGATGAGTAGAGCACTATGAACCTAGCAACATTGACATAAATTCAACATAGCCGCCGCTCTAAAAAGAAGAATAATAGTTCGTTTCCAAACCTAGCAATATGGGTATCAACTGAAAGGCCTAAAAGAGTAGAGCATTGTGAACTAAGGAAAATTGCCCTAAATTAAACATGACCGCCGCTCAAAAAATGGATAAAAGTTCGTTTTCAAACCCAGCAATAGGGGTATCAAATAAAAGGCTTTGATAAGTAGAGCACTATGAACCTAGCAACATTGACATAAATTCAACATGGCCGCCGCTCAAAAAAGATAGATAAAAGTTCGTTTCCAAACCTAGCAATATGGGTATCAAATGAAAGGCCTTGAAAAGTTGAGCATTAGGAACCTAGCAAAATCGACCTAAATTCAACATGGCCGCCGCTCAAAAAAAAAAGGATAAAAGTCCGTTTCCAAACCTAGCAATATGGGTATCAAATGAAAAGCCTAAAAGGGTAGAGCATTATGAACTTAGGAAAATTGCTATAAATTCAACATGGCCGCCGCTCAAAAAATGGATAATAGTTCGTTTCCAAACCCAGCAATATGGGTCTCAAATGAAAGGCCTTGATGAGTAGAGCACTATGAACCTAGCAACACATAAATAAATTCAACATGGCCGCCGCTCAATAAAGGTGGATAAAAGTTCGTTTTCTAATCTAGCAATATAGGTATCAAATGAAAGGTCTTCAAGAGTAGAGCACTATGGACCTAGCAATATTGACGTAAATTGGACACGGCCACCGCTCAAAAAAGGTGGATAAAAGTTCGTTTCCAAACCTAGCAATATAGGTATTAAATGAAAGGCCTTGAAGAGTAGAGCACTATGAACCTAGGAAAATAGCACAAAATTCAATATGGCCGCTGCTCAAAAAAAACTGATAAAAGTTCGTTTCTAAGCCCAGCAATATGGGTATCAAATGAAAGGCCTTGATCAGTAGAGCACTATGAACGTAGCAACATTGACGTAAATTCAACATGGCCGCCGCTCAAAAAAGACGGATAACAGTTGCTTTTCAAACCCAGCAATAGGGGTATTAAATGAAAGTAGGCCCTGAAGGGTACCTAGAGCAGCCATGCTCTAAGTGTGTTCCGCGGAACCCTAGGGCTCCACAATACCCCTATAAGGGTTCCGCAATAATTTAGAAAAATCAAAACACCCTCTCTGGTCGTACTTTTATTATGCTTATTAATAAAGTATACACCTTTAAAAACTATTGTTTTATTTTAGGGTTCCGTCAAGTATTTCGCTTTCCAAAAGGGTTCCGTCACCAAAAAAGTTTGAGAACCGCTTCGGGGCCTATTGGATGTTCGATGTTAGATGTTACCTGTGTTTAGTGTCCTTCGAGACCGTGATAATGCAACGATCGTGAACTAACCAACGATAACTCCAAGTTTGCGTGTTGGATGTTAGTCATCACGGCGAGTTTGCTAACCGAACTATGCCAGCAACACTATATCGCACAGTACACGTTACAAAAACGGAAGTCTCAATACATTTTAAGGCTAACCGCATAAATACGTTTTTTCGCATTCGTTTTCTGAATGCGGGCATCCGAATGCATCAAATCTATACAAAATACTCATTGACTGCCGCATACGTTCGTTTTTATTACGAACCGGAACACGTTCTGTACGTACGTTTAGGTAGAATGGTAGAAATCCCGAATGAGAAGAAACGAACGTCTGCGCTACGTTCACGAAACTCCGTGTCTGTATTCCGTGATCGGATATCGAATACGGAAAACGTATTTGTACAGTAACTCCCCCCCCCCTCATTCATGCTATACATTAACTCTACGAAAACCGCCAGTATTACGAGCGACATAAGAACGGTTCAAAGGTCAAACAGTATAGCTTGACAAGGAGCTTACTGTACGACCAGTCAAAATTGGCCAAGTTATCATATCCAAAAAATATATTTTGTTGGTGCTACCAACACCCATTATAAAATCTAAACTTTATTCGTATACAGTTCTAATTTATTAACAATTGTTTATTTTAATTCGAAACATGAATACGATAAAGATTACTCTTGCAACTGTGTAGTTCTTTCTACTGAAGAAGAATTTATTAATATCAATAATGTCTCTAAAACAATAATTATACTTAGTGTTTATAGTAATATGTAATGTATTTAATTTTGTGGACTGTTAGAAAAAGAGCATTACGAACCTACGAAAATTGTCCTAATTTCGAAATGGCCGATGCTCAAGAAAGGCAGAATAAAGTTGAATCATATGGAATAAAATGGAGGAAAAAACTAAGCACTGTGTTCAGTATTTTGATGGCGAAACGTAGTTCGCGGGCACAGCTAGTTTAGAATATTTTTGAAACCCCTGATAAAAAAGTTACAAAATAAAACGTAATTTCTTTCCGTCATTTTACTGCTCCGAGAGCCTGAACGCATCTGTAATTTGACAGTACGTTAGGTGCGTTCTGAATGGCGATGATATCGATGTCAGCGCGCTAAGTCGAAACGACTTTTAGCGTGCTGACATTGATAACATCGCCATTCGGAACGCAACCGTCCAGCCAGTTACGGTCCAAAATGCGTATCTTATCAATAATATTAAAACCTAAATATCTCTTTAACTTGGGGTTTAAAAAATGATATAATTATTTGAACTTCCTTTTTTTTAACCAGTACAAAAAGTTAAACTAGTTTTTAAAATGTCTAAGTTTTGATTTTTTTGGGTGAAAATCGCTCTAAGAAAGTGACCATTGTTCTTTGAGAAGCATTAGCGATCAATATAGAGGACCGCCTTATCAATAAAATATATTTATATTACCATAAATATTTTTGTAACAACATGCATGTAATGGTCGCGCGGTCGACCAAGGCTAAAACACCCCAACCCAGGGCAAGCTCAGCCCATGTATGTATCTCACTTTTGTAAAAGACATTTTAACGTCGCCGCGTCGATTTTGAATTAATCGGTCCTGTATATTTAGATTGAAACGTAATCCTATATTGAGTCTTTGGTAATGGTCGTGTACTTTTTTTCAATAGGTGGATAGATCAATAGCCCTACTGAAGAGCTTAGTTATAGAGCGCGAGCGTTGGGAGTCGAGCTCGGAGACATTCCGTTCGCAGATGAGCACCATAGTAGGGGACGTGCTACTTTCTGCCGCTTTTATTGCCTACGGTGGATATTTTGATCAGCATGTGAGTGTTTATTTATGTCTTAAGTTACCCTTTTTTGAATCAAATAAGTTTTTTCTATTCCATTCTATTAGCTTTCTAAATATTTCAGTCGCGCTATAATCGTTAAGTAGTCTGCACGCGTTCGTGTTAGATATTAGTAATTCTCAAACTTTTATTTGCTCATTCAAAATGTCAAAATGTGGTAGATGTGACGGACTTTTTTCCGATGGTGCTCGATGTAGTGTCTGTTTGAAAAGTTTCGACTTTCCCTGCTCTGGAATAACTGAAGCTGGTTATCGGAAATTAGGTGAACGTCAATCCAACTGGAGGTGTCCTTCATGCAAGACAGGATCCAGTTCTAAAACTGGCAGTGGTTCTCCGAAGCAGCCAACACTCGACCAGGTCTTGCAGGAACTAGCTAGCATCAAGTTATCGTTGGTTCCTCTTACTGTACTGGTGTCTGAAGTTAAAGATTTAAAGGATGAAATAACAGATTTAAAAGGTAACTTCTCTAAGTTTTCTGAAAAGATTCAGAAACTGGAAGAAAGGGTTCTGAGTATGGAAACTGCACAAAAGGAGATTCCTGTCCTTAAAGAACGGATCACATCATTGGAGGATGATCTTAACGATAAAAACCAGTGGTTGCGATCAAATAATATTGAAATAAAAGGCGTTCCAATGAAAGACCGTGAAAACTTGTTGGAAATCGTTACTACTATTGGTAACAAAATAATGTACCCAGTGACCAGACCTGGCATTAACTTCGCTGTGCGGGTTCCATCGCGTGATTCTGGTAGCAACAAAAATAAACCTATCATTGTGTCATTTATAAATCGATACGTAAAAGAAGATTTCGTAGCTGCTGCGCGCTCCTTGAAGACCTTAAGCCCTGTAGACATTGGCCTGGAGGGAACAAACCGCATCTATATTAACGACCATCTTACCGTGAGAAATAAATTACTTTTATCGAAAGCGAAAGGCTTAGCAACAGAAAATGACTTCGACTATGTATGGGTAAAAAACACCAAAATTTTTGTCAGAAAAAACTCACAGTCTCCGGTTATCAGTATAAAAAACGAGAAAGACCTATCAAAGATTCGTTAATAATCCCCGTTTATTTATGTGCAAACACATCAGTTACGTCCACCGCACTCAGAAAAAGTTTGGGAGCCGCTGGTGCATGTTTACTCTTTTGTGCGTTATCGTGTTACGTAATTCAACCTGTATTATGTGTGCGTTGTTGTCACTTGCGTTTTTATGTCATTGTGTACAATTTAGTCTGCACTTGCTCGTGCTTTTATTTGTATTCTACCTGCTTTTATAATCAATAATTTTTTTCTGCGTTTGTTTATATATTCGACTTTGTATTGCCTTTATTTATGTTGCATTGGTTCAGAATGTTTTGTCATAGTATATTTAGTTTTATACTATGGTTTTGTCTGTTAAAAATCACAGCAATATTTAGTAGCCATTTAAATCGATTTCCGAATTTTTTGCTTATGTTTGTTCTCGATGAATGCGTACTTTGCTTTCTTGCACTTTTGTTAGGTTACATTAAATTGAAAATAAGTGAATGTGAAGCGAAACTTTACGTTGTGAATATTTATTTACGTTTATGGAACACTTTGAACAATGGCTAATCTCTCAATTTATTATCAAAATGTGAGGGGGCTCAGGACTAAGACAGAAACTTTTTTTAGAAATGTACAACTAAATAATTATGACATAATTGCATTAACTGAGACGTGGTTACTAGATGGTATCTCAAGTAGTGAACTTTTTGACGACAGATACTTGGTTTGGCGGCGTGACCGCGATTATAAGCTCACTGGTCAAACAATGGGCGGAGGGGTGGCCATAGCCGTACGTCGCGAACTCATCGCAACTATGAATACCGACTGGTGTTCAAGTGCGGAGGATTTATGGATCTCTGTGAACATCCGTGACTCTCGTAGTAAAATGAATTGTAAACTATATATATGCATATTATACCTGTGTGAGCAAAATCAAGGCAACTCATTCTATGTACAACTTGATAACTTTTTGTTAAAGCTACAAGATATTTTGTTACATGACTCCTCAGATAAATTCCTTATATTGGGCGATTTCAATATGAGTAATATTCAATGGCTATCGTCTGATAGTGGCCTATGTCCTACCAATGTGCTAGGTGAACATCAATCTAATTTTATTAATGTACTATACGACTGTCATTTACAACAGTTTAATAATATAGGGAATTCGTTTGGAGGCATTTTAGATCTTGTGTTTTGTAATGATTGTGTAAATGTCTCTCAGTGCCATGATCCTTTGGTCAAAGAGGATCCCTATCATAGAACATTAATAATTCAGACATCATTTGCGGAATTCAATGCTCTTGCAGTACCCCGGCGTATCTCCTACATGTATAGGCGAGGCAATTACGAGCGTATCAAATCTTGCCTGTCTGTCATTGATTGGACAAGTATTCTCACTATTGGTAGTGTTGAGGACGCAGTTGCCCAATTTTATTCCATAATTTACGAACTAAGGAATGAGTACATACCTTCCTGTCCGGTTCAAAGCTTTAAATATCCACCGTGGTTCAAGTCCTCCCTGGTGAAATTAATAAAAGAAAAATACAAATATTTTAGAAAATTTAAAACGTATGGTAATAAATCGGACGAACACACTTATCATTTATTGCGTGAGAGGGTAAGAATTGTCGAAAAACAATGCTACAAAGACTACATAAATAATATTGAAGAGTCTATTCAAAAAAATCCTAAACAATTTTGGTCTTTTGTAAAAGCCAAACGTCAGTGTGGTTCTTACCCTGCTAGCATGACCTTTAAAAATGAACGCAGTAACACTGGCGCAGGTATCAGTGAACTATTTTCATCATATTTTCGCTCGACTTTCTTAGACTCCACTGAGCCTATTCTAAACCCTGAACCCTCAAATGTAAACTCACCATATGACATTTCTTCTATTAAAATTGCCGCAGATGAGGTGTATAAAGGACTTGAATCGCTCGATCTAAGTAAGTCAGCCGGTCCTGATACTCTACCCGCTTCTTTTCTGGTAAAGTGTGCTAAAGAGTTGTCTGTACCAATTTGCATTCTATTTGAAAGATCCATTACCGAAGGCACAATGCCCCACATTTGGAAAAAAGCTTTTATCACACCTATTCACAAGAAGGGATCTAAGATCAATGTGGAAAATTATAGACCTATTTCTAAACTATGCTTAATTGCCAAGGTCTTTGAGCGTATAGTTTATAAACAACTCTATAGTTGTATAAAATCAGGTTTCCTTACTCAACAGCATGGATTTCTCAAAGGGAGGTCCACTGTCACAAATCTTGCCATTTTTAACAACTACCTGACCCATCATATGGATGCTGGAGATCAAGTAGATGCAATTTACACCGATTACAGCAAAGCTTTTGATCGAATCGACCATACAATACTGCTTGCTAAGCTACAATCGTTAGGTATTCAAGGCAATTTATTCCGATGGTTCACGTCTTACGTAAGAAATAGATCTCAGGTGGTTGTTCTAAATGGTTTCTCTTCTTCTGCAGTTGATGTACCATCCGGTGTACCTCAGGGATCTTTATTAGGGCCTCTTTTGTTTGTAATATTTATCAACGACATTCATACTTGTTTTCTCAACTCAGAATATCTTCTTTTCGCTGATGATATGAAAGTATATAGAGTTGTAAACAATTTCTCTGATGCCATTCTTTTACAAGACGACCTTAGTCGCCTAGAAAATTACTGCCTGAATAACAAATTAGATCTAAATATTTCAAAATGTCTGGTTATGAACTTCACTCGTAAACGTAATAAATTTATACATTATTATAAGATTAGGCATCAGACCCTAGTTAATAATGTTAGCACCAAAGATCTCGGAGTCATCCTAGATTCCAAATTATTATTTGACAAACATATAGAGAGTGTTGTTGATAAATCTTACAAGGCACTGGGATTCTTATTCAGAGTATCAAAATCATTCAAAAATATGAAAACTATCAAAATTATTTATTGTGCTTATGTGAGAAGCCATCTTGAGTATGCATCTCAAATTTGGAACCCTTTTTACGATACATATGTAGATCGAATCGAACAAATTCAAAGAAAATTCACCCGATTTCTTTGTAGTAAGTTTAAACTTCCCACTCAAGACTATAATCAACGATGTTTGCGATTGCATCTTCTTCCACTTTCATTACGTAGGAAAATCGCGGACATGTGCTTTCTCATGAACATAGCACAAGGTAAGATTGATAGTCCTGAGCTCCTAAGCAAAATTGAGTTAAAAGCTCCAGCCTCAAATCTCCGCCAGAGATTTGTCCTGCTTCACATTCCGCATTCTCGTACTAATTATGGAAAGAACAGTTTCCTTCTAAGGTCTTTCAAATTATTCAACGATTTAAATAGTATGTTTATCACGGATAATCGATTTGATTTGTTTAATGGCACAACTAAATATATGAAACGCTTGTTAACCGAAACACAGATAAAAAAAATATGATTTCTTTTTTAACAATGAAATCCCTCTATATGCGGAAGCTTGTAATTAGCGTCTAGATGTTAATTGTTTTATCCATTATTGTAAATGTAGCTGTAAGCTTTCCCAACAAATAAAATAAAATAAAATAAAACGGATATTTTTTACATTATATGTATTGTGCTGTTCGATAATATTACATGTAGCACCATTGAAAAATAATTTGTTTATTCTTTTAGTACCGTCAAAACTTGTTCTCGACTTGGACAAACCATTTGGCATTAGCGCACATAAAGTATCGTGCTGATATTGCCCGCACCGAATACCTTAGCAACCCAGACGAACGACTACGCTGGCAAGCTAACGCTCTGCCCACTGACGAACTCTGCGTTGAGAATGCCATCATGTTGAGAGTAAGTATACATTATACGGTTTAATCACTACTTTTATGCATGTGCTTAAATCTTTCAAATGTTTTTCATTAATTCCCTACCTGTGTTTGTAGCGCTTCAACCGCTACCCGCTGATTATAGACCCGTCAGGTCAAGCCACCGAGTTCATAATGCGCGAATTCAAAGACCGCAAAATCACCAAGACTTCCTTCCTGGACGACTCTTTCAGAAAAAACCTCGAGTCAGCTCTACGTTTCGGCAACCCGCTCCTTGTACAGGTAAATTTAGTTCACCCGCGATCACACGCGTGGGGTGCTGCCAGCACCCCAGAGATATTTGAACGTAAAAATGACTACCAAAATCTTTGTTTATGAGCTCGTGCGTCTGTGTAGTTTAAAATGATCTATAAAAGCGTCAAAACGAAATGGGAGGGATAGTGTGGCCCGAGCCCTGGCTACTTGAGGACGGGTCAAAGTTTGCGTGGGGTGCTCATGACACCCCACGAGAGCTAGAGTTTTTATACTTCTTGTTATGAAAAATAATGAAATGAAAAATTAATTCATTTTTTTTATTTTTAGTAAGAAAGTTTATGTTAGAAGTAGAGAAGTTATGTTTTACGTTCTTTCTAAGAAAGTGACCTCAATATTTTGAATAAAAAGGCTGTTTACTATAATTTTTTGTAAAACATAATTAAAAGTTGATTGTAATAGTACATTATGATACGAGCGCGCTATGTCGGTTATTGCGTACGAGGCGATCTTGTACGCGAGCCGCAGGCGAGCACGACAAGAAAGCAGACTACGTAATGACCAATGCGCGCGTGTATCATACGACGTTTTTCAATACACTTTTTTGAAAATAAAAGATCTTGTGGTATTAATATTTTTCTGAAAATGACCGCTTTTTTATTAATCTTCCACTGCATGAAGGTATCGTATTTATCCTTTGACTTTGTCGCCAAGTATTTATCCTTTGACTTTGGCGGCAACAAACTATTACTAGCGCTTTGCGCCTCCATAATTATTTCCGGCGGAGTTAATGATATGGATTCTTCTTCACTTGGACTCGACATATTTGTAGATAATCTATTATCAATTACAACAAAAAGGTAAAAAATTTAAATAGCGGGAAAATGCCGCGCGCCTTGTTTTTCGCGAGCTGCCCGGGCATGGCTAAACTCTTCATACAGCCAACAAAAAAGGGCCAAACAGCCAAAATTCAAAACTAAATAAACCGAATATTTTATTTAAAAAAAATCAAGTTTGTGTGAATTTCTAATAATTTATTTTAGTTATAGTTATTAATTACTGTTTTTTTAAAATGTCGTTGTCAATTTAATATTTAAGTAACCAGTAGTTGGCTGTTCATTTGTTTCCAATTGGTGGCCGCATAAAGTCGTGTTAAAAAAAAGTGTATTAAGCGACATATTTAAGAATGCGTACTGGACATACATTTACTTTGCAATCTTGAACAAATTAGAATTTGTCTTGTTAAGATTACCGCACTTGTGCAATTATGTAAAGTGAAACGCACTCGTGTTTAATATACTAAATAACGGGTCTCAATGCAAGGTAATAAGACCCACTTTACGAGCAAGTGTGTTGAAAAAGATGGATTTTTTATTCGTTAACACTATAGAACACAAAATTAAAAAATACTGATTTATATGTCCAAAAATTTAGTTTTAAAGATCTGGGGTGGCCTCAGTACCCCGCGAGTGCTCATGGGACTAAAAACCGCGCGAGTGATCGAGGGTTAAGAATAATGTAACTGATATTAATGAAGTCGATTGTAAGGTGTTTTTTCTATCGATAATAATGTGTTTTATTATGTAACAATATTAAGTACATATATGAATGAAATGTGTATTGAATGAAACATACGTTTTTAGGATGTGGAGAATTATGACCCAATATTGAACCCGGTGCTGAATCGCGAACTGCGCCGCACCGGCGGTAGAGTGCTCATCACCCTCGGCGACCAAGATATCGATCTCAGCCCGTCATTCGTCATCTTCCTTAGCACCAGGTATGACTAAATGTCAAAAGGTATACAAAGATGTTTGTTACAACTGTCAAATAATATGTATCACCGTCGAAAGTTTTGTACGTTGTTTGTTTGATTGAAACAGTTAAATGAGCCATTGAATGATTTAAATAGTCAGGACGCTTGACATAACTCTAAGCTCTGATTGACTAGTGACTGTAGATAAAAAATTACACCTTTTGTCAACATTGTTTCGACAAGTTTACTTAAACACAGTAACAACCTGACTAGGAATGAAACAAAATTCTTGCACATTTTAAATGATGTTGAATTTAATTTGCAGGGATCCAACGGTGGAATTCCCTCCAGACATGTGCTCCCGTGTCACGTTTGTTAACTTCACCGTGACGCGGTCGTCGCTGCAATCCCAATGCTTGCACAGAGTTCTCAAGGCGGAACGACCAGACATCGACACCAAGAGATCGGACTTGCTCAAGCTGCAAGGTGAGTCTGTACTTTTATAGCCGTACAGAACAAAATTTTACTAGCACGTTAATATCTGATACTGTAAAATAATCTTGAATTTCCAACAATGAACTGTACTACGCTTTTTTAAATATAGTTATCATGACTTGTCTTGGTGAATTACTTACTATTAGGAAGTGTGAAATAAGAGAAACTAGACACGTGGTTTCACTGAATTTATTATTACTGTTCACAACCGTACACTTGGAGAGCACCAACTCGAATGCCAGTGCCTCAGACACCGGCGCCTTTTATATCCAACGCCCAGACTAAGTAGAGATACTGAACCAACGTTCGGACACATTCGCTTGCCTTCACAGACTAAATAGAAATACACAGATTAAGGAGAGCCTTCAACAGACGGCCAATAGCGTGGCCATATAGTGTAGCAAGCTCTGTCGTCGGAACGTCGGACAGTAAGACTAAGTAGAAATGTATCACAGAGTAATGTAATTCAATACTAATCTATGGTTTCACGTGTTCACTTTTAAAAGTCAGGTAGTGAATGGCAGCCTTTATCAACTACGTTACATTTATTTGGTATGGTAACACTGAAAATAGATGAGTATTGAAGGTAGATGTAATATTTTGTCTGTGTTGTAGTTAGTAATGCCTTCGTAATAATAATTTCAAATTCAAATTAATAAGCAATGTGTACTTTTGGTAATCAACATAACACAAAACGAACATGAATTTATAGTGTAACTAACAGTCGGCCTTTCCTGACATATATTTTACGCCCTCGTAACCTATTGTTTTTATTCATACAATGATTATTGTAATAATACACACTGAGAAAAGAGAGGAAAAAGAAAAAAAATATATATTACTCAAATCATTAGAAGCGTAGGTGATTCAAAATTATAATCAGTTTCGGCCTTCCTGGCAATGATTACGACCTCGTAATTTTACAAAATAACATAATATTATATTTAGAATACATTTAACATTTGTGTTATACTTATTAATTATAAAATAGAAGTTTTGATTACATTCATTATAATTGTACCAAAGTCAAAGATCTTATGTTTCTGAGACTCTCGATAAGAACTTTTTTTTTTTATTGATAACAAAATATTATATTTAGCATGCAAAATTAGTGTTTAATCTATTTACATTTAACTTTATTTAATCTAATCGTATCAAGTATTGCCGGACACACCATTTTCTGAGACTCTCGATCAGAATTTGTTTATTGATAAGTTTGTTCTTACAGGTCACGACTACCGGACACACCTATGTAGCCTTAATATTTATGCCGGACACACCAAGGCTTTATATTGAAATAGTTCCGAGACTCTCAATCAGAACTTTTACATAAATAATAATAATACATTTAGATACATTTCAAATATACTATACCGCAATTATGTTGCTTTTTTTTATACATACATGTCAAATTTAACAATTTGAAAGCAAAATATTTAATTAATAATCATCATCGTCATCATCATCAGTTATTGATTGTACAATGAATTTTTTTTATCATATCTACTTTTACTTTTGATAGCAGATTCAATTGTATTGCATTGGGCTTGGGCACGTAATTCAGGCAAATCTATAATATTTTGTGAATTTGTTGGTATGTCAATGTCAAATCTTGGCTTATAACCATATACTAATTCAAAAGGACATTTTTTTGTAGTGCTATTGATTGTTGAATTAATACCTCTTTCGACTAGTGGTACCATTTCTTCCCAGTCTTTGTCATTATCCCCTGTATATGCGATTAGTGATTGCAAAATTGTACGGTTAGCTCTTTCTACCTGACCATTAGCGCGTGGACAAGCAACAGCATTAAGAATATGTTTGATTTGTTTAGTGTTACAATATTTTTGAAAAACTTTACTAGTGAAAGCTTTTCCACGATCAGTAATTATTCGATTTGGTAGCCCGAAAACACGAATTAGAAAATTCATTGTTGATATTACATGTAAAGTGCAGGTGTTAGGCACAGGTTGTAACCATGTAAATTTACTAAAAGCATCTATTACAACTAGTAAATAGGAGTTAGAATTCTTTGATATACAAAAAGGGCCTAGATGATCTAAATGCCACGTATCCCAAGGTAAGTTACCCTTATCTATAGAATGTAAATATCCGCGTTGCATGCCTGTTGGTTTCTTTGCAAATTGACAAGATATACACCCTTTAACATACTTAGTTACAAATCTTCTCAGTTTTTCGAACCAATATTGACGTTGAATCAATTCTATAACTTTATTTTCGTTCATATGACCATTATCATCATGAAACATTTTAACAATTCTCCAGCGCGTTGATTTTGGAATTACAATTTTAAAATCACTATTAATTTTTTTTATATAGTATATTATCTTCTATTTTATAAAAATCTTTAAAATCTACACTATCAATGTTTTTAATTATATTTTGTATTTTTGGATCATCTGATTGTACTGCTGTGATCCAGTTTTGTTGTGTAATGTGTTGCACAGGTAAGGCATTGCGACTTAAAGCATCTACATGCTGCATTCGAACACCAGGTCGATACTGAACAGTGAAATCATAACTTTGTAATTCCAACCACCAACGACCGATTCTGGGAAGTATATCTTTTTTTGTCCATGTTGCACTAAGAGCTTGACAGTCAGATACAACAATGAAAGGCCTGCCATATAAGTAAACACGAAATTTTCTAATGCTAAATACTACTGCCATTGCTTCTAACTCATATGAATGATATTTTTGCTCAGCTAATGTAGTCTGTTTACTAAAGTAAGCTACTGGCTTTAAATCGCTAGTGGGCTGTTTTTGGAATAAAATTCCACCTATGCCATGTGTGGAAGCATCTGTGTGAAGCTCAGTTTCAAAATCTGAGTTAAATATAGCAAGAACTGGCTCCGAAGTTAAAGCAGATTTAATGTCGACAAAACACTTTTCTTGTGCATCACCCCAATGCCACGTTTGATTTTTCTTAAGCAACGTTGATAACGGTCGTATTCTATTTGCAAAGGACTTAACAAATTTTCTAAAATAGCTTGCTAATCCAATAAAGCGTCTAAGTTCATGTACATTAGTTGGTTCTTTAAAATCGTTTAAGGCTCGGACTTTATCTGGTGATGGTCTTATTTCCCTAAAAGATATGACATGACCTAAATATTCTAACTGAGATTTCAAAAAGCTACACTTATCTCTACGCAAAATTAGTCCAGATTTAGTTATAAGTTCAAGAACTTTTTCAAGATGTTCTAAGCCACAAGATATATTTTTAGAAAATAGTAAAATATCATCTATATAAGCTGTTGCAAATTCAAATCTAATTTTATCAAGCAAAGCATTCATAGTCCGTTGAAAGACAGCGGGTGCGTTTGCTAAGCCAAAAGGCATTCTTTTATATTGAAATTGACCAAAAGGGGTAACAAAGGCAGTGTACTTTCTACTATCGGGGTGCATTTTTATTTGGTGAAATCCTGCTGCTAAATCCAATTTAGTGAACCACTTTTCATTATTAAGTTTGTCTAATTGATCTTGTATAATAGGAAGAGGATAACGATCCTTCTTAGTTATTTTATTAAGTTTTCTATAATCGACGCACATTCTATATTCTCCGGATTTTTTTGGAACAAGAATCACTGGACTAGCATAGGGTGAATTACTGGGTTCAATAATATCGTTATCAAGAAGGTTTTGTATGATTTCTCGAACTATCTCTTGTTCTTTCAAAGACATGCGGTAAGGACGATAATAAAAAGGTATTTCTGTTGTTAATTCGATTTTCATTTCGATATCACACTCCCCAATACTAGTATTAATATTATCATCAAAGCAATGACTATATTTATTTAATAAATGAGTAAGCTTATTTAAGGCGTGGGCCAGATAGAAAAGGCGCGGGCGCGGCGCACCTGTGGCGCGCCATCGGCGCACCGCTTCTATCTGTTTTGTGCCCGTCCGTTTTCATACAATTAGTATGAAAGATCATTCGACAAGCTTCCAGATGGCGCGCTACGGTTGCAACGACGGGCGCGCCGGCCGTCGCACTGCTGGCGCGCAGCCGCGTACGTACGTACCTCAGTCTATAGTGAGTAATGCGGGGGACCAGACGTTTCTTGCAAAAAAAAAATGCGTCAATTACGTGACGATGTTGATTTTAACATTAAATTTTGCGAAATAATTAAAGAACACCCACCACTATATGATTATAATCGTTCTGAATACTGTAATCGTTACGTACAAGACAAAATATGGCACCAACGTACTCACTCGCTGGCGCACCGTAGCATACAAGCGCTGTTCGCGCCCACGGGCGCGCCTGCAGCGCGCTGAAGGCGCGCTGCGAGTGCGCCACCGGGTGCGACTGATGCGCGCCGCGCCGCCTCTGTCTGGCTTGCGCCTGAATCATCACCTTTAAGATCAGTTTCGATATTAGTTTGATGTTGTTCATTTGGGTGACCTCGTGCTACACAACGAGTTGAATAGATTGTAAGAGGATCAGGTTGTAGATTGTAAACATTGATATAACTTAAGTTGTTTTGCATAAATGTAGTTTGTTGAGGAATATCTATCTCTTTACCAAAAGACCTATGCTCAGAACGGTTAACAGAAATGTAGTTAGTTCAATATTTTCGTCGGTGTATACTACAATTTTATTCAATCCCTGAGATAAACAAGTATCGTAAGGTACTTTGAGCTGGATTTTTAACGTTGATGTTTCTGTATTATTAGTTTCAGCAAATGGGAGTTCATCGCTTATATTACTGGGTATTTTTTTAGAAAATGTTAACGTACTCGGTGTTTTAATTAGACATTTCCCAGGCAGTTCACTAAAAGCACGCCCTACTATCATATCAGTTTCCTGGAGATCGTCCCGAACTACCAAAACTGGGGTCGTAGCACTAATACCATCAATAGATAGTTTGAGAACAGATTCACCGTCTGGTGTAATAACTTGGCCCCAAAGCCTTTAATGCTTGTCCTAGAATGAGTGTTATATTTTAAATTAATTTTATTGGCTGCCGAAATTGTAATTGTGTTACAAGCATTACCCAAATCAACATATGCCGTCAGAAAACTGAAACCCGTTAGCGATAGCAATTTTATGAAATTTACGATCGCCTTCATCTATCGGGTGTATGTTAAATAATTTAGATTTTTTATTACTACCTTCATCTGGTGTTAGAACTTTTAAATTGGGAGCAGAATTGGTTTTTGGAATTTTTTTAAGACTGTAACATTCGTCACGGTCATGGCCTAACTTACCACAATGAGAGCATTTCTTAGAGAATCTACAGTTTTCAGTTTTGTGACCTAATTTATGGCAAACTTGACATTGTAAGTTATCCTGACAATAGGATGCAGCATGTCCTCTACGACCACATTTAAAACATTTAAATTTATTCTCGAAATGATAACTGGTATTTATGGCTGGAATATCAACTGCTGCGTCATTCAGGTAACTTAATAAGCTACGAGTATCCCTACAGCCTGTACCACGAGCCCCTGCCTTCAGTAAAGGATCATTTAGTGTAAATATAATGACATCACAAATCAAACTATCATTAAGTTCACAAGCTTTGCCCTGAGCTAACTTTTTATAATAAAAATCGATTACCCGTTCATCACGACGCTTGTAAGTAGTGACGAAATCGTGGAGCTTAGCAGCAAGTCCTCGGCCAGCCGGAAAGTAATCAGCAAGACGAGTCTTCCATTCTTCCCAAGAAACGTCGATATCTTGTTGGTGTCCGAACCACAGCAGTGCATTGCCTTCCAAGTTGCCAGTCATGTGGTAGATTAAGGTTTTTTCATCCCAATCGTAGATTCTTCCAAGTGATTCCAAGCGGTGTAACCATGCGTGAACAGACATAGAATTAGTGTTGCCATCAAATTTAGGGACATTTTCAGGCTTGGTAAAGAAACGAACTTGATTTCCAGAAACGTTTGATGATCCATGTGCGTTTTTGTCAAAAAGGTTATTACTATTGGAAACTGAATTTAAATATGTATTGCTAGTACTGCATGATGCCATAGGAGTGGGCATAGCTAATTGTTTTTCGTTTTCAAAATTCGATGGAGGTAATATACTCACATTGTTGGATTCTTTAGATATAGCGGAAGTTGTTTGCGAAGTAGTTTCTTGCAGAACAGTTGTAGTAGACAAAGGTGTTGGGTTGTTAACTACCTCTGTTAAGTTAGCCGGAGTTTCTTGAGATATTGCGGGTACCACATTATTAACTCCTTGCTCGTTCCTTTGATTTAAAAGTTGCTCCAACATTTTTTCAAGTCGTTCTATGCGTTCGTTGTTATTGGGTCGTCGTGAGATTCTTCTAGTTTTCTGTCTCTTGGGAGCAGATTCCTCTTCATCGCTTGATATTACAGGACGCCGTACACTCATCGTGGCACGTGGTGATAAACGAACACTTCTGAACTATTAGGAAGTGTGAAATAAGAGAAACTAGACACGTGGTTTCACTGAATTTATTATTACTGTTCACAACCGTACACTTTGAGAGCACCAACTCGAATGCCAGTGCCTCAGACACCGGCGCCTTTTATATCCAACGCCCAGACTAAGTAGAGATACTGAACCAACGTTCGGACACATTCGCTTGCCTTCACAGACTAAATAGAAATACACAGATTAAGGAGAGCCTTCAACAGACGGCCAATAGCGTGGCCATATAGTGTAGCAAGCTCTGTCGTCGGAACGTCGGACAGTAAGACTAAGTAGAAATGTATCACAGAGTAATGTAATTCAATACTAATCTATGGTTTCACGTGTTCACTTTTAAAAGTCAGGTAGTGAATGGCAGCCTTTATCAACTACGTTACATTTATTTGGTATGGTGACACTGAAAATAGATGAGTATTGAAGGTAGATGTAATATTTTGTCTGTGTTGTAGTTAGTAATGCCTTCGTAATAATAATTTCAAATTCAAATTAATAAGCAATGTGTACTTTTGGTAATCAACATAACACAAAACGAACATGAATTTATAGTGTAACTAACATTACATACTGGTAGGTATTTTACGGATTGATTTTATTGTGCACAGGTGAATTCCATTTAAGACTACGTCAACTGGAGAAATCGCTATTGCAGGCGCTTAATGACGCCAAAGGAAAGATCCTCGATGATGACTCGGTGATCGCTACTCTTGAAACGCTAAAGAAGGAAGCCGATGATATCGGACGAAAGGTATGATTTCTTTTGTATAATTAAATTTAGGAGGCAGCGGCAAATTAGTATGCCCGTTACTCGTGATTTATTTTTGTTAACATTTTTATCTTATTTTACACAGGTTGAAGAGACCGATAAAGTCATTGCAGAAATAGAAACTGTTAGTCAACAATACATGCCGCTCTCTCAAGTAAGTTTGTATGCATGCTTTTTACTTAATAGTTTTACAACCCTGCCTTAGTCGCATTGCAACAAGATTGTGTATTTTTTTTCCAAAATAATCGTAAATATACGTATAATTGTTATAGAAATAGAAAAAAATTAATGCCACCCACCAGTATATTCCTTATATTTCTTTTTATTTAAAATTTGGCCAAATCTTGAAAAATATTGGTCAATGTATGAACAGACACGATGTATGAACGTATGACGACAGTTTCTCTAAAAACAATGTTCTAAAATTAAATGGCGAAAATATTTTCTTGCCATCTTAGATCCCCCGCGGTTGAAGAAACTGTTAAGTGGTGCAGCTGTAGCATAATTATGATAACTGTAAAAATTGATTACTGACAAACAAAATACTAGCAGTTTGCATTGCCGGCTATTTAAAGGTTTTCATAATGAATCCTTTTTTAATTCTATTGTCATTTGCCACATCTAGGCTTGCAGCAGCATCTACTTCACTATGGAGTCACTGAACCAGGTGCACTTCCTGTACCAGTATTCATTGAAGATGTTCCTGGACATATTCAGCTCGGTGCTTGTGTGCCAGCAGATAGGTGGCATCACAGATTATACGGCTCGGCTCAATATTATCACCGAAGAACTGTTTATTGTAAGTACTAACTCTTTAACATACCTACTCATAATTGTTATGATTTGTTTATCTTACTCACCTACTTTTATATCAACCGTGGGAAAAATGCGTGTTGACATTGTATTTTTAATCAGTCACTTGTAGTTATAAAAAGATATATTTAAAAGTTTTATCTTTTAGTACTCGTCAATACGAATCAAGCGAGTCCAAACTCGATGGGGTTATGTCGTTTTATTGCGAAGTTCCTACGTCCACCTTCCAGCTCCAGCAGCAGATCAGAGGCCCAATAATTCTGCTATTATGTTACAGCCGAATCGAAACTAAACCGTTGCGATCGACCAATGGGAGCTCATAAATTGCCATTCAACCGTTCGATGACGTGATAATTGGTCGATCGTAACGGTTCAGTTTCGGCTGTAACTTATTAGTAGAATTGGGCCTCTGATCTAAGTCATGATAATATTGCATTGTCATGCGATATACATATGCATGCAAAATTTTAGCTCAATCGTAAACAGGGAAGTGGGTCAAAATTAACTTGCAAGATTTCATTACAGACAGCGAAACGGGTGAAAGTAAATAAAAGCTTGTAAAATTGTCAATTTTTCACATTCGCTGCAATGAATGCCGAACGACGATATAATGAATATAACGTGTGCGGTCGCATCGCAGGCGGTGTACGAGCGCGTGGCGCGCGGCATGCTGCACGCGGACCGGCTGACGTTCGCGCTGCTGCTGTGCCGCATCCGGCTGAAGGGCGCGGGCGCCGGCGCGGCCGACTCGCTGGAGCAGCCGTTCGCCGTGTTCCTGCGCGGCAAGGAGGCGCTCGCCGCGGCCGCCGCGCCCGCCGCCGCCGCCGCCGCCGCCGCCGCGACAACCTCGCACCTCACCGCCACGCAGCACGCCGCCGCATCCAAGCTCGCCTCCAGGTAAGCTCTTACTTAATTCGCGTAAAGCGTCATCATCATCATCACAGCTCATATACGTCCCCACTGAGGGGCACGAGCCTACCCTAATTAGTTAGGGCGATTAGGCCTTAGTAAAACCACGCTGGCCCAGTGCGGATTGGTCGACTTCACATACACCTTTGAATTACCTCGCAGGTGTATGCAGGTTTCCTCGCGATGTTTTCCTTCACAATAGGAACGTCAGATAAATGTACATATGAAATTCGTGAAACGAATAACACTTTGGTACATGGCAAGATCGATTCTACTCGGAGCACAGTCCAGTGCCGAGGCCACAGCGCCACCGACGCTCGTAAAGCCTGACCTGAAAAAAATAAAATACCTGCTCTAGGGGCGCTAAATTAACTATGATTATAATATAATAAGCTATTTGACTAATTTTAGAAATTCGTTTTAAATTATTCTATAATCCTACTAATATTATAAATGTGAAAGTGTGGATGTTTGTTACTCAATCACGCAAAAACGGCTGAACGGATTTGGATGAAATTTGGCATGCATGTAGCCTTTGACATGGGAAAGAACATAGGCTACCTTTTATCCCGATTCCTTAAGTAGTTCCCGAGGGAAAAATGAAAATCGTTAAAAATTGAAGTCCACGTAGACGAAGTCGCGGGCAGAAGCTAGTATGTCATAATATGCATACTACATTAATATTTCCGGGAAATCAGACCTATTTATCCTTAAAAATTAATAATAACATTTAAATTTCTAAAAGCGCGGCAGAAACAGCGTTTTTGCCGCGCTTCCGCTTTTCCGTTTTTGCAAAAACGCTGTTTCTGTAATGGTGCAAAACATGACGTGACGTGCGTGACGTCACACGCAAGTAAACAAGTTAGTTTGACACATGCAAAACAGTACTGATAATCAGTCGAGGAATCTGTGTTTACTTACGTGTGATGTCACCAGAGCTACGTCCAATCATAGGCGTTTTCGTCACAGATAAAATATAAAAAAATATTCGAAATTTATTTCGCGAAATATCCAAAAAAGATACATAAATTATCATGAAATAAAATAAATTATGCTTTTTTTATGCTTTTATCTAATAGGATGACCATAATTTGTAGTATATTTTCGGTCAGCAACAACCGGTCCGACAATCTTTGTATAGTGCTATTTTTACCCCTGCCAACTCTGAACATAAAAGACGCTATACGCTTACGCTGGATGGCGTTGAAGGTGTCCACCCGGGCGTCAAAGAACATAATATGGCAACACTAAGTGCAGTCATACACATGTAAATTGGCTAGTGCACAAATATTTTAATATTATATAGACTATTGCAGAAATAAAGTTTAATTTACAGGAGCATGGCATATGTTTTAAAGTATTGTGAAGTAAACTTTTTTTTAAATAGAATAATCGCCTTTCAGTTTTGTATCAAGACTTTTCTTTAAAAAATCATGTTAGTTCTTAAGTTACACTATATCACAAAGACACAATATTAAACTCAAAGTCTCTCAATACATTTTACTCTTACACAGCTTACATATAACAGACTATAAAACAATCCTGATATTAACAAACACTTTAAATTTAATCCAGTCTACCGCATTAAAATTCAATGAATCCATTTCTATTGGTACTATGTACATGAATCTAAAAAATTTAGTATGTACAGGTCAATATTCTTGTTCGTTACTAACTGTTACCGTTACTGATATCCTAAATAAAATTCGATTCAACAAATGAAATAGATAATTTTAAAGTTGCCCAATCATCCAAATGTAAAATAGAGGATTGCCGAAAGCTAATTAAAAACCCTGAATTGAGCTTAAAAATAATTCACCAAAATATTCGCAGCATTAATTGCAATATTTCAGATTTCTTAACACAGCTGGAGAGATCAAGGACTAACTGGGATGTAATAATCCTCACAGAATGTTGGTTACGCCAAAACCCCAATTTACCTTCCATTGAAGGGTACAACTTTGCTGTAACCGAAAAAAATTTAACACAGAACGAAGGCGTTGCAGTTTATTTCAAGAGTGGTTTAAAGCCTTCAATATCTGAACACAACATTCAAGGTGCGAATAGTTTAATAATAAAAATTAATAATAACATAAATGTAATTGCAATTTATAGACCACCAGGTTATAAAAATGTCAACTCCTTTTTGGAATCTCTAGATGATCTTCTTAGTGGATTAAACTGCACTAATAATATCCTTATTGGAGATATTAATATCGACATTAAGGAAAGTAATAAAGACGCCAACTCATTACCTTATCTTAACCTTCTAGCTTCTCACAGCCTACTACCGGCACACTTATTTCCAACTCATAAAAAAACTTGTCTTGATCACGTCATGCTTAAATGCATTTATCCTACCTTTTGTTATGTTGCTGAAACTTCAATCACCGATCATGACTCTGTGATCCTCATAGTAGAACGCCGTATAAATAGTGTTAAAAACTTTTCTTACAAAAAAATTGATTATACTGGTCTTGATGAGTCCATGAAAAATGTAAACCTTAGTCTAATTTACGATATAGAAGATGTTAATGAAGCTACATCATTTCTTGTGTCAGAGATTGATTCTGCAATAAAAGCTAATACTCTAACAATAAAGATCCCAAATCGCAGGAAGATAAAAAAACCCTGGATGACTATCGGTCTTTTAAGATGTGTGAGAAATCGAGATAAGCTCCACCAAAAACTTAAAAAATATCCGATCTCAATAACATACAAAAGGTATAGAAATTTTTGTAATCGGCTATTAAAAAATTTAAAAAAGGATTATGAAAGTAGCCTTCTTCAAAAGGCAGCTAATACCAGTAACAAAGCTCTCTGGGACACTGTCAAAAAACTAACTTATTGTAATAAGGTTCTTAGTATTCCTTACAGGGGCGGATCGAGAACAAACATTTAGGGGGGGCGATCATAAGATCTGAAGGTATTTTTTGAACTTTGAATCTGCAAACGTAAGTTACCCAATCAACCCAGCTCGTGTATATTTTTAATAATTAAATATATCAACCCAAATAACCCTTCTAACCCTAACCAAGCTTTTCTTCTTTAAGAAGAATTAAAGATTGGTTGCGATCAACTATGAGCGAAGACCGATTAGACGGTTTAGCTCTAATGAACATTCACTGGAATGTAAAAATAAATGTTGATAGCGTAATCGATCGATATGCGAACAGCAGAAAGCACAGGCTCGATTTCGTCCTATAATTTTATATTCTTTATGTTTTATTTTAATTATTATAAATGTTATTGGATTTTTATTTTACAAAATGTATATCTAATAAAAGTTAAACATTTTGAAAAATGATACAATTTATTTTTCCTCGGCCGTCCTCAGGGGGGGCGATCGCCCCGATCGCCCCCCGCTGGATCCGCCCCTGATTCCTTATGACCTAATATCGAAGACAAATCCTTTAGGTTCAGTTAATGATATTAACAAATTCTTTGTTGCCATAGGCAAAGATCTTGCTGAGAACACATCCCACATTGGCCCTCATAGTCAAACGTATCCCTCTGGTACCCTATATTCATTTGTGCTGATACCTTGCGACGAATTCGAGGTTAAATCCTGTATCCTATCCCTAAAGAAGGATAGTACAAGTGGAAGAGACAATATCTCTGGAGCCCTTCTTAAGCGTTACCACCACATTTTAGCTTCCCCACTGACTTATTTATTTAACCTTGTCTTTACAACAGGAATTTTCCCAGACTTGTTCAAGCTCGCTGAGATAATCCCAGTGTATAACAATTTTAGGCCTATATCTAAACTACCTACTTTATCTAAAGTACTGGAAAAACTTATCAATAAACGTTTAGTTAACTATCTTGAAACCAACAATCTTCTCTCTAGCTCACAATTTGGCTTTAGATCCAAGACCTCGACAAATGATGCAGTACACGAACTCACTGATCATATAGTTACCCAACTGGACTGGAAGAAAAAAGTGGTAGCAATTTTCTTAGACATTGCAAAAGCTTTTGACACAGTCTCTGTCCCACTACTTCTTGTCAAGTTAGAGGCATTGGGAATCCGTAGTGTTCAACTCACCCTTTTCAAAAATTACTAGACTCCAAAGGGTAAAAGTGGGTGAATTTACTAGTAGTGACCTGCCGATAAACCATGGCGTACCACAGGGTAGTGTATTGGGTCCTACCCTATTTCTCACATTTATCAACGAACTATGTGATCTCCAATTGTTGAATGGCAAAATTATAACGTTCGCTGATGACACTGCCCTTATTTTTCATGGCGATAGCTGGGAAGAGGCCTTTAGCTTTTCACAACGGGGATTTGACCTGGTAACCTTATGGCTCCGAAAGAATGCTCTTACTGTTAATGCCGGGAAAACTAAATTCATGCCCTTTTCTGTTAAAACTTCTCCCAGGAAACATTTTCCTTAAAGGTGCATACATGTACTTATAATGAACTGTGTTCCTGTGATGTAATCACTATGGTTGACAATATCAAATATCTTGGTGTAGTAATTGATAACAAGCTCAGCTTCAACCTTCATCTAGATCTTCTCTGCTCCAGAATACGAAAACTGATCTTCATCTTTAAAAACCTCCGCCACGTTGCTGAGAATTCGATTTTAAAATTAGTTTACCAATCCCTCTGCCAATCAATTATAATATATTGTATCACTGTGTGGGGAGGAGCTTGTAAGACCAGTTTATTAAAAGTAGAAAGAGCCCAGCGTGCTGTTTTAAAAGTTAGTTACTCTAAACCGTTTCTTTATCCAACTAAAGATCTTTATGCCCTAGCTGGAGTTTTGAGTGTACGTCGATTATTCATTCTTTATACTGTGCTTAAACAACACACCATCACTAAATATGACCCCGTCATAATTGCAGACAAAAGGCTCAAACACAAAGTCTGTACTTCAAATATCCAGTGGACTTCGGCCTTTTCAAAAAGATTCTTTGGATTTTTGGGCAGTTATTTATATAACAAAATCAATAAAAATATAAACATATACCCGCTTAGCAAGTATAAATGCAAGAAAAGTATTACCAAATGGCTACTAAATTTAGACTATGATGCGACTGAAGAATCGCTTGCAGTTCCCTCTTAACAGGTTTACGCACATACTCCACACAGTGGACACGTATACCGCATTCCCATACATTACACTTCACGCACATACATTTACAATAACACTAGCAAACACCACACACTCCCACCACACACGCATACTTCCAAGTTATAATAATTTTCACATTTGAGCTCACACAATGACATCTTTACTTTACTCTAATATTATGTTTACCCTTTTTATGTTTCCATCTGGTTCGGATGTGGAGAGGCTGGTAATCTGTCATACAGGTTTCCTAGTACAGATACCAGTCTCTCACATAGACTTTAAATTATATAAGAAAAAAAAAGTCATTACTTACTAAGCTATATGTAATTGTAATTGTCTGTGTGAGAGAATAAATAAAACATTATTATTGTTATTATTATTATTATTGCTCTGCCCACATTAGCATGCTTCGGCGAGCTTTGGTTTTGATTTAAAAAAAATTAGCATTTAGTGCTGGCGCCTGTGAGGAAAAAATGAAATAAAATAATAACCAGAAATAGTTTCCTTAAGCAGTTTCGCATTTCTAGTATGGGATTGGGTATCTGTACTAGTGTATGTAATCTGTGGTATATGTGTGATGCCGCTCCCTTTTCCATCCTTCCAAGGTCAGAGATTACCTCGACTCGAATGTCTTGAATTTCAGACTATGTGTGTTTTCAGATTGGTAGCGTTCAAGCGCCTGCTAGAAAAGGCCGCGGATCTGCCCGAGCTGGGCGCTTGGCTCTCCCAAGCGGCGCCCGAGCAATGCGTTCCTACGTTATGGGACTGCGACCCCGCCAGCCCTCCCGCGGCCCACGTACTGGCCATGTACCGGCTGTTGCTTATTCAGGTGGGTACACTGACTCACTTTCGACGGTTGTCGACTCGATAACTACACCGCATCCGGCTCGAAGGACCAAAAAGTAAGTAGGAACATGGAACTTAATCTATAATGTCAATGTGGCTTTATCTAAGTATCAAAATGTGTCGATACAAATGAGCAAAAAATAAGTGAAAAAAGGGGCGAATTGAACACTCATAAAAATGTAGTTAATTGTGAATAAAGTCGAGATCGGTGGCGCTGTGGACTCGGCACTTGCCTTCCAATCGGGAGGTCCGGGTTTGAGACCGCCATGTACCACTGTGTTTTTCGTTTTCGAATTTCATATGTACATTTGTCTGACGCTCCTACGGTGAAGGAAAACATCGTGAGGAAACCTGCATACATCTGCGAAGAAATTCAATGGTGTATGTGAAGTCGACCAATCCGCATTGGGCCAGCGTGGTTGACTAAGGCCTAATCACCCTAACATAGGGTAGGCTCGAGCCCCTCGGTGGGGACGTATATGAACAAAGAGCAAAATATAAAAATCTCGGTTCCTATCGACTGATGAAAAGGTCAGTTCAGTCTGGCGTAGGTCAGAGTACAAGTACGACCACTTTTATAAATTGCATCGGCAAAATTCTCCTGTGCAGCGGAAAGCAACCTAAAGCCGACTGAAAACGAGTGCCGACAACGTTAAAAAAATAGAATTTATTGCGTACGTTAAGATTTCAAGTCACCAAAATCAGAATTTTATTCTATCTCGCACAGAATCAGAAAATAAGACTTCTGCGCAGGTACATCGGTGTAACTTATAAACGTGATACAACTATAACACCCTTTTACCTACCTCAGTGGTAGTTTTTAGTCTTAGATCATTTAACCTATGGATGTGGTACGCAACAAATCGCAGTGTAAATTTTTCTGCCACTTTTCGCGGGAGGCGAGGTAAACACGCACGCACTACAAAAATGTAGAATACACTTACAGAGACGTTGTTCTTATGTTTACGAACACACACTATGAAAATATTACCATACAATGAAGAAACACACACACATCGACAAATTAACGTGTATCTACGCAATCGCCCCACCACAAAGAATGAATGTCCCTAGTGATGTGACACAAAGAATGAGTAACTATTTGGGTCGTCGTGAGTGAATGATTGAAATGTAACCGTGCGTTTGCACTGAGAAACATAAAACATGCAATGTTTTACAACTTGTTGTATGATACAAATCTCAAAATTTGTTGTGTATGCCGAAAATCGTGTTGGATTCGGAACAAATAATAAGATTTGTTGCAGATTGCGTTAGGATCGTCTCAAAACTTGTTGTCTGTCAACGTTTTTTATGAATTTGTCAACGATTGCGTTCGCACTTTCGGCTGTTAAAGACTTCATACATGTTTTGCAACATGTTGGGGTGTTGACAATGGAAACGCATTCAAAAATTCATTAACAGAAACATGTTTAAAAAACATGTCTTTATGTAGATGTTTCGTCAGTGCAAACGCACGGTTACAATAAATTGTATTTTTATAACTATAACCTGTTCGGCTAGAGTTGATAAAAATACAATGAAGATAGGGTTTCTTAAATTAGTGCAAAGCGAGGCCCGCAAATTATTATTAAAATGCTTTAATGAGTTTTTTGTGTCAAATACAGCAATTTTACTTGCTGTTTAGCTGATCGACTGAAATAAATATATATTTTCAGTCATAGGCTTAAGTATAATGTTTCGATGGTCTCGGGGAACAGATTAGCTCTCTACTGAAACTAGCTCTCTGCTCACGACTTTGTCCGCGTTGCTTTGATTTCTGATTTTTATTAGTTGTTGGTATCCCACAGGATCCTTATACTTTTTCAGCATTCATTTTATCCTAGATGTTGACAAAAAAGTCAAAAATAATAATGATATAAGACTACTTACGACGTCACAGTTTTCTATTGAAGTCGATACCAAACAATGATCACCTTGAAACTCTTCAAAAATATAAGAACAACTGTTACTTAAAATTTGGCACCAACTTCAACTTATACTGTGATGTCATAATGTCTTGTTTTATTATTATTTATAGCTTTTTGGTGTTTTTGAAGTCGGTTTTATTTTTTATAATATGTAGTATAGAGACTAGATTCCGACCCACCAGCGGATTTGCCCGCTAAGTTTTTAATTTTCCAATGATTTTGGAAATTTTATCCGACAATCCCAGAAGGATAATGAATAAAGGGGTATCTCTTAAGGGTAATATAATAAAGTAAGATAAATAATAAATACACATATAATCAGTCAGACATTTATTGTGTCAAATACTATTCTACTATTCTACACTTCTACCTGCCTGAACACGTCGAACCAAGCTGACGCGGGGTGCAGTGGGAGGGTGGGGGGATACCGGGAATGTATTAGATGTTTTACGTGAGTATTGTTACTATAACAAGAACTGATTTCCGATTTTATTACATATCTACATAGTTATAAACATGTTTAGTAGGTAGGTACTTTTTCGTTTAACTTTGTTCATATGGCAGCAATTTGCTATATCGTGCAAGTAAAAAGCACGAGATAGCAACTTACTGCCATACAAACAAAATTAGTATTTTAGAAAACCTTTCAATTGCGATAGGGCCCAACGTGTTATAACGCTTGGGACGATATCGGGCATTTTCCTTTATGTTGCACCAAAAAATGTGAGTTAAAGTTACTTCGTATATAACGTTAATTCTACCATTTTAGCTTAGTAGATATTTACTACTATGAAAGTTTTTATTTACAGGCAGTAAGACATGTTATTCATTTGTCATACATAACGTGACGTTGAAAGTGTTTTTGTTTACATTGGCCGTACAAACTTCAAAGCCACTAAAATAAGAAGAAAAAGCTTTATTGCGTGATTTTAATAATGATGTTGCATTATTAAAATTTTCTTTGTATATTGCATGACAATCACTTGCTTTGTGATCTTTACTAATGTAAAATAATAACTAAAAGTACAAAAAATAGCTCATTTTTTGTACTTATGACCATTTTTTGTATTAACTACAACATAAAATTTAGAGGACATTACATGACATTTTTCTAACTGGAGTATTAACTTACATTGCATTTTGTAAAATACCAATATAGATTATTTAATAGGCTTAAAATCAAGTGAGACGCAGTCGAAAAATTGGTTAGAGTAAGTAATTGTATAGGAAAAGTTTTTTAAAACTACAACGCAAAGTTGAAGCAAAATAATAAGTACTTAATATTTTCTTGATATTTTTTTGTTCAATTAAATTCCACTTCTATTTCTATTTTAATCTTATACTACCTTTAATCCATGCATCGATATTAACATTATCTGGTTAAGGCGAGGATTTCCCAAATTTGCCGATCTTAGAACGTCTAGATCTGGATAATATTAGAACCCACAATTCTGAAATTCACACACCTTAAACTTGAAGATATAATCTAGTGAACTGTGAAAGCAGAAACACGATTTACTCCATTTCACTCGATAGAAAAAAAATCCAAACATAGGTCTAAATCAAAAACTAAAACCACGATTTCAAATCGAAATATACATAAAACAGTATAAAAGTTATACCAAAACACGTAGTTCGTTATTATCTAGTGAACTGTGAAGACAGATTTTTTGATGTCATATAAAATATTTAGGAAAATGACGAAAATTCTATAATTTCGCTTGGTTGCAATCGCGCTCCATATAAGACAGTACTCGCCAAGTCGTCTCAGGGTATGGTCATGTCGCTTCGTGTCGCGGGCGCAAAAAAATATATTACGTGTTTCTTTACGATCGAATTTTAATTTTGCAGTTTGCGTTTATTTTGTTAACTTTCATTATTATTATAGATTAGTGTAGTAATATGGTGAATAGTGTAAATAATGGATTAGGTATTATAAAGGAGAAAACTATTTTAATCCTTCTTCCTAAATTATTTTATGTGTGAAAAAATATGTTTTTCGTTCTTTTTTTCTATAAGTTATTTTATGTGTAAAAATCGCTAATAAAAGAAGTCAAAGACGAAATGTTAAATCAAATGCATACAAAAAATGCTGAAAGAAAAGTGGTAAATATTTATTTCCCAAATGTTTATATTTTATTGCTGCGGCCATATAGCACAGTGCAGTGTTAATAAACCAGTATGATAATTTCTTCAAGTAAATATGCAACGATTTATAGGTTCAAAATAATGTTTCCTATAAAACTTTATTGCTGAATTCCTTTAAATACTTAATGTTACCCCCTTTATTCACAACGCCTTGCATCAAAGCTTTAGAAGATAGAATCAACAGCACATTATACATGTAGCTAAATAATAGAGTTTTATTCGAGCCTATGTATTATATATGATTATGAACAGTAAAATAGTATTTTAGGAATCTTTTAAATTTCGTAACATTTATGGTCAAGCGTGAGTTGATTATAAAAAAGTAAAAAATAATTAACATAAATTTCCGTTCGATTTATGTAAAGATCACTTCATTGTATTAAAAGAAAATATCTGATCAGCGGAATTTTGTGAAACTTTATAAAATATTTGCTTTTGCCCGCTGCTTCGCCCGCATAAATGTCATAGAGGTTCCATACAAACTATTATTTATTAGTTTTACCCCCCTATATGTCAAATTTCCGCTTTTTGTGCCTTTTAATTACGGCTGTGCGTAATCTGTCAGTCACTCAGTAATGAAAGTGTTTTTATATAAATACGTCGGCCCACACTAGGATTTTCAACTGTGTCGTAGGTGCAGTTTTTTTCTTTTTGAAAACGTCGCCCCACACTAAAAATTTCTCCTGTGTTGTGGGTGCAGTTACGAACATAGAATATCACATGTACATACGCCCAGACCGGAAAAAAAATCTGTAGGCCATACAAAATATTTGTCCCGTACGGGAATCGAACCCGCGACCCGTTGCGCAGTAGGCGATCATTCGACCTCTGCGCTAACCGTGTCATCAAAGTTACAAACATAGAATATATTACATATCACATGCACATACGCCCAGACCGGAACATATTTCTGTATTCCATACATAATATTTGTCCCGTAACTACAAAAAAATATTTTACAAAAAATAAAAACCGACTTCAAAAACACTGAAAACTTAAAAATAATATAAGAATAGGTACAGACAACATCACACTTCTGTATTGAAGTCGGCGCCAAACGATAATCTCCTAGAAAGTGTTAAAATTTGTCACCGACTTCAATATAGAAGTGTGATGTTGTCTGTACCTATTCTTATATTATTTTTAAGCTTTCAGTGTTTTTGAAGTCGTTTTTTATTTTTGTAAAATATTTTTAACTTTTCAGTGAATGAAATCTTTTTAGTGAAAGAAGTGTGTTTTTAGTGCTTTCCTCGATTTTCTATGGGATCCCATCATCAGATCCTGACTTTGGTGACCATGAGACCACCCTTGCTCTATACTCTATCGAATACAAAAATAATTTTGGACATCGGCTTAAAATGACGGAGTTATGAGGTAACAAACATAAAAAATACAACCGAATTGATAACCTCCTCCTTTTTTGAAGTCGGTTAAAAATATTTGGGAATCGAACCCGCGACCAGTTGCGTAATAGGCGATCACTCGAACTCTGTGCGCTAACCGTGTCGTCAAATGTAAAGTCATCATGGTAAAGAACGCTAGCTGTGTAGTACTTCCCGAGTTTTCTTACAGGCCTAAGGTGGTAGAATATTAATTAATATTTTAAAACCAGTTTGCTTAGAGACTAATACGGTTGCCTGATATTCATAGCGATTTGTGGCTTTCTTCTTGATAATCTTGTTTAGTACATGCACGCCCCTGTCACTCACGCAATGCAGCGTTATAAATACCTACCACTAAGTAGCGCGCCGGCGCGCCGACCGCTGCGGTAGTCCCTTTCTTCTCCGAATATCGATCATCCGAAAATCATAATTCCGAAAACGCTTGCTATAATCATCACTTTCCATAATGTTCGGGTATACGAAATTGTATATAACCTAATCGTCTTTAGTTCTAATGCTTTTGTGTCATAATATCGGATGCTATAATAATAAGATATCCTAATTTTACTTTCTATAAAGTCACATGTCCTAAGTGTTATATTGTATAATATTGTTAGTCCGAATGATGGTTTATAATAATTTTGTTAGTCCTAAAACATGTTTAAAAGTTGATTTATCTTGGTTATGTTATCAATATCATAAAGCTTAGACTTATTATCAATAATAACAAATTGAATTAAAATGTTGTCTTATGAACCTTAACAACCGTTACGTTTTCAAATTCAGTGACAGAAATATATCGCTGTAAAACCACGTAGTCTTGTCTGCCCTACCCCTAGAGTGTTATTTAAACCCGCGTAGGCGCGGAGGGGCGTGGCGGCCCGCGAGCTGAGGAGCAGGTGGTTTCAACGACCGCCGCCGCGGCTGAGGCTGGCCGGCTCGGCCGGCCAGCAGGCCGAAGCTGCGGTGGTGGGCGAAAACCATCTGCGACGATAAGGTCGCGTGGGACCGCCGGAGCCCCGCAGCGCCGGAGCCGTGACAGAAGCCATGCATGCTGCATGCTGCTTGCTTGCATGCTGAATTCTTGCTTGCATGCTGTATGCTTGCTTGCATGCTGCATGATTGCTTGCTTGCATGACATCAAGTGACTGTTTTTAAACGTATGCATGGATTTGGTAATACATATAATGAAAGAACTTTATATTTGTCTCTCACACTATAGGAATATAATAAAAAAAAAATGTGGTATTTCGATTTTAGGGCACGTTATATTATGATACGTTAGGACTTATGACTATTATAGAAAAGGTTTTTAGGAATTTTAAATATTATAGATTGTGATATTTATAGCAAAAAAAATTAGGTCATATTATAAGGGGTTTTCCAATAGGGACTTGACAATTTTGAATTTAGTTTGTGAACGCACCTTTTCACTTAACATCTAACTGTGACTGTCAGTTTATTCAGTAGACATAACCTTTTTATCATGGTGAAGTACACGAACGAACAACGTCTGCAAATCTTAAAAATTGACTACAGAAATTCGGAGTCGATGGCCGCTACTTTAAGAGCGTTAACTCTGATTTTCGGACGTAATTCTCGCCCTAGTAGACAGGCAGTAACAAGTTTAGTGAAAAAGTTTTAGTCTACATATTCGTTGTGTGATGTTGCCGTGCCAGTGAGACTACGGGTTGGTCGAAATGTCGAAAATATCGCTGCCGTTGAAACGTCCGTAGCAAATGATCCAAATCAGTCAATTCCACGGCGTTCTCAAGAGTTGGGCATCGCCAAGACCACTTTATGGCGAATTTTGGGTAGGGATCTTACTTTACACCCATACAAGATCAGGCTCACTCAAGAATTGAAGCCGATGGACCATTCGAAGCGACGTAGGTTCTCCGATTGGGCTCTGGAAAAGATGCGCCAAGATGATCAATTTCATCGCAAAATCATCTTCAGTGACGAAGCTCCTTTCTGGCTCAATGGGTTTGTCAATAAACAAAATATGCGGTATTGGGCGGGTGAAAATCCACATGTGCTTAATGAAAAACCACTTCATCCACAAAAGATAACTGTTTGGTGCGGTTTGCACGCCGGCGGCGTCATAGGGCCATATTTTTTCGTCGACGATAGTGGTCGCCACGTTACTGTGAATGGTGATCGTTATCGCGCCATGATTATCGATTATTTTTGGGCCGAATTGGAATATATAGACTTGGACAGCATGTGGTTTCAACAGGACGGCGCCACAAGCCACACAGCACACGTTACAATCGATTTATTGAAGAACAAGTTTGATGAGCGTGTTATCTCAAGAAATGGACCAGTCGATTGGCCGCCTCGTTCGTGCGATTTAACGCCTTTAGATTTTTTTCTTTGGGGCTACGTCAAGTCATTGGTCTATGCTAATATGCCGACGTCGTTGGAAGAGCTCAAAGCCAACATTGAACGGGAAATAGCAGCCGTTTCGGCCGAAATGTGTGGCCGAGTAATGGAAAATTGGGTCCAACGAATCGACCGCTGCAAACATGCCCGCGGTGGCCATATGAGCGAAGTCGAGTTCCATTCATAAATGTTTTGAATGTACTTCAACCCGATAATAAGGTTTTTGAAATATCTCAAATGGTTTTCATTTTATTTTGAAAAAAAGTTGTCAAGTCCTTATTGGAAAACCCTTTATTTAGAGATTTCGGTTTTCAGGTGTAACGCCGTTTTTTCTTAAAATTTCATAAAACACTAATTTTGCAAAAACATTTTGGTTTCACTGTAGTTTTAACACAAATTTCACAACTAAAATCATAATTACAATAACTTTGTCAATTAATTTCACAATATCAATGTCAAGTGTCAACGTCAACGTCGTTTCACGTCACGTCAGTGACATTTGCAATTATCTTTGGTCATTATTCAATTTTTGCATAAACAAAATAAATCTCGCGTTTATCCTGGCCTTATTTACAAAGATAGTTTTTTTTCGCCCAAAATCCCGTGCTTCCATTTAGGTGGGTTGATTTTCTCAAAATTCGGAATTTGACATTTAGACCGTTTGTTTTGATCATTTCTATAGACATATTTTAATAAAATACACTTAAACTTATAGATCATATAATTATGGTTTCGTCGAATAGAATTTGGAAAGCATTCACAGTTTGTTTATGGTTAATTTTACATTACGTTTTGTTTTTCAACCAAACTTATAACCTTGGCTGGAAATACTTATTGCAGGTTGTAGAATTTCGAAAGATCCGTATGTTGACTCGACACATCTTGAAACAAGTTAAGAATCTTACGAGTGTTATGAAATGAATTTGGTTTCGTCGCCAATACGACGCTTAACATTCGGCAAACGGACCTCGGTTCTAGTAGCTGCATAAATGCAAATCTGTGCGTGAATGGAACGCGCCCTATCTCACCGTAGTCTGTGAACGCGTCTATGCTATGATCTCGGAACTGGATAACTAGTCTGTGAGACATCGACCGAAGTAATTTGTTATTGATTAGGTACCTATGATTTGCGAACAGCATTTTAAATCTTAATTTCTGCGAATAAAATCCATAGGTATTTCTCCCGTTTTCCGTGTGAATTTAATTTGAAAAGTACAGTAAGACTTCAAAAGTCAAGTCAGTTATTTTTGTTTTCAGCTTGAAGAGTAAAAGCTCAATCATATTTTTAATCGCCGGCGCGCGATTCATTAAATTAATAGAAAGAAATAAATTTTATCAATATATAATACTCCGCCCACACTAAGGTATCTAATTAACTTATTATATTTCATGATTTAAAACAGATTTTGTTAATTTTATTTTTATTAGAGGGTAAATTGAATATTAAACCAAACATATTACATTTCCAAAATTCGCTTTTTTCATCCCCTATTTCATTAAAAAAACCTGATAGTAAGCGGCATCTTAGTGGGATTAAGGCATATATTGAGTAACACTTGCGAATTTCCTGTTAAATTCTAAATTTTCGCAATATTAAGTTTCACATCCTTCTTTGGCAAATAACTCACAAATTAAGCTGTTTTCTTTTTATTAATAGCAGTAATTATACACAAAATAGGTGCTCTCCCCTCCATATGTCCTTTTTATTAACTACCCAATAAGAAACTTTGACAATTCATTGAAAATTATGTTTGGAATTAACTTGCAATGTTTATTACATGAAATTCAAATGTATTGACTGGGATTCCTTCAGAACTCAGTGTTAGACCCACTGACCCTAAGATTATAGGCATATTTAATTATATTTTTAACATAACACTGTGCTATGAATCTCCAGGGCAGTTCCCGGAGGCCGTAGGGCTCCGCTGCAACTAACCTACCTAATAACCTAACACAAGGAGGAATTCTGTGGAATTGTACATATATAGAGAGAATAATCTAAGGAACGGGAATTTTATATCTCTGACCCGTGATCGCGGAAACTTAGCATCGAAGGTACGCTCTACTAACAACCGCTCCGGGGAAAGCTACTAATTTAAAAAAAGGAAACCTATAACTATTTGTTCGTGTACTTTATTGCCCCCCATTTTGTAGTTTTGTACCCAATTTGTACCTGATTTTTACCTGCCGAGATTGATCAAACAAACCTGAACCATCCTGCCCTTGGCTTGTATTAATTAAACATTTAGTTAAGTGCTTTTCATTGAGGGAATTTTGTTAACTTCAGTAACATTATGCATAAGTGAATTACAACCATGTACCTACCAGAATAAAGCTTTTCATTTTGTATCGGACTAAAGGAATAAGTTTGTTTTTTTTCTTTCAACTTTAAGATTTCCCTATATTTCTACAATTTAGCAAGTAAAAGCACTACACAGGCAATTGATATTATGAGAAATTAGGTTAGGGGTGCTTATCATTCGGACATATGATGATTATGTCAAAAAACATTATGACACGTTAGATTATGGATAAAAAAATTATGAGACAAAATAGAGAACCGACCGCTGCACACACGTGTAAAGAAATTCTTAGGTTGTGTGTGAAGTCGACCAACCCGCACTTGGCCAGCGTTGATGATCGTAGCACATCAAAAACAGGTTTGAGCTTGTTTCGAATTCATCTAATAATAATATGATGGATGACATACCTGCCAGAGATACCTGTCACAAAAATTGGGATATAATTAAAATCAAAAATACTATCGTTTTTGATGCTTGCTAAGGCAAGGATAAAAATACCTCCGTCTTACCTATTTCTGCCGCAAATCAGCAGTGCTTGCATTGCTGTGTTCCGGTGTGAAGGGTAAGATATGGCACTGAAATTACTGGGTACCGTGACTTTACATCTGATGTCACAAGTTGGCAACGTACACTGTGGTTCTTGTGGGGCTTGCAGTTTTACTGCGAATCGCACAGGAACCACATGTATTATAGGTGACTGTTACCACTTAGCATCAGGTGGGCAGTTTACTTGTTTGCCAACTTAGTAGCAATAAAATAAAACACACAACATTACATTTTTATTTTGAAGGAGTTTTTGTTTTGAAGTGGTGTCGGTATTTTTGTAAAAAAAAATATTTTTATTTTTTTCGTGAAATTAATAATAGCTCTCTAAGTCAACTTGAAAGAATATACCTAACTGAGAGTCAATACGTACCTTTTATATCTAAAGACTAACTCCCTAACTCCTTAAAGTTAAGGATCCATCGTAAGCTCAGCATAGTGGAAGAATCCTTGAGATGATGTCGTTCAGACGCAAATACCTGAATAGCTTCAGAAAAAAACAGGAAAGACGTTGTACGTGCCTATTCTCTCGATTTTCTTGGGATTCCAATACTAGATCCTGACTTGATGGCATGGAACCACTTCGGGGGTATACTTTTCTGAATACAAAAAGAATTTTGAAAATCAGTTAATAAATGACGAAGCTATGAGGTATGTGTTACCTCATAACTTCGTGAAGTCAGTGAAGTCGGTTAACAAATCAAATCGAAATAAGTTATAGTACTTATTTATTCAGTAATGTATTCAAATACCTACATATATCTATTAAAATATTTTTCTTCAAAATACTCATTAATTTTACTCTAATCATCGGAAAAGGCAACACTAAGTAATACATTACTACCCAGGAAAACGGCAGTAGTATTGTATGAAATTTCATTAATGACCCGTTCAACATAATTGCCCTGTTGTTTGTTTTTCTAATTTAAAAAGAAATTACAATTCATATTCATACAATTCATACAAAATGTAGGCATTTTTCCAAAGAGATTTGAGTGGTTGTATAACATGTCACAAAAAATACACATGCGCAAAACAAGTTAGATAGGACCCTACAAAGCCAATTTTATTTAAAAAAGAGAGGCAATTGGCTTTAATGGCGAAGATTAGCTTTTATTTTAATAAATTAAAAATTGTATTCGAGTGAATATTGTACAGTGAAAGTGGTGTTTTTTGGTGCACATTCATGTTGACGGCAAGAAATAAGGGTTTTGTGGTGTACATGACAGTGAGTTTTTTTTTTGTGGATTTTCCACTTCCGTCACCACCGTCAAGATAAGGTTTGGTTTCTTAATAAGAACAATTTGCATTTTTTTTGTCATAAATAAATAAGTTTTTCTACAGTCAACTTCAGTTTTTTATTATTTTTTAATAAGTTGAAGGAAAAGCAGATTACACACCTCGTAAGTGAGCTATTAATGCCCTCGGGCTATTAGTGCCCTCGAGCAAGTGCTCGTGCACCAAACATCCGCGGGCATTAATAAGTCACTTAGCGCTCGGTGTAACAATCTACTATTTCTAAATCAAACCGAATAGCCGTCGAAGTCAAACAAAAAAATTTAACAGTGCTTTATAAGTATATGCCGCCGCGTCAGTCATATTCTTAGCTTTTGTTTTAAATACTACTTCTAGCCAGTTCTAGCTAATCGAGCATTTCTTGTATTCTAGTGATGCATTCTATACTGCACAAAAGAAATATGCATAAAATTTGAATTTACATTTTATTAATAACACATCATAGAAACATTTAAAACCTTTGAAATTGTGAAGAAACGGTCTAATTATGATGAATATTGAAAAGTCTAATTATTGATAATTGCTTTACGTCTCTTTCTTATAAAATATATGTTTGTATCGGTATTATAATGGTGGACGAGTACAATGACGTCACTGTACTGTTATATTTTTACTGTGCGGCACATGATGTTGGCGCCTGTTCAGTGGCCGCGTCCGCGCTAACGTCATGTACAAATGAACGGTGTGAAGTGCGGAACATATGGGCTTGCACGTGGAAATTCCTCGCCTTAAACAATAAACAAACTTCGGAGTGAATGATAAATAAAAATATGAATAAGCATCATTCACTCACGTTGTCCCAGCACTAAGTAAATGCCCGTATCACAGATAATATAACGCCCGTGTATTGTGTTGAGCTACCATCGTACCATTGTATTTTTCTATCGTAACGGTATAAAAATTACTTCCAAATTGTAAAGAAATAAAACACGTTAATGTATATTTTATACTTACATGAGTAGGTGTATATTGGGCATTCTAAAACAGTTTTCATCAAAACACCGCAAACGAACGCAGTGAGATTTGAGCTACGCTTCGCTGCGCTCTAGCTCCGCAAATCTCACTGCGTTCGTTTACGGTGATTTGATGAAAACAGTTTAAGATTGCCCAATATACATTATATAGGGTTAAATGGAAAAGAAGATTTTTTATTTCATTTCATTTCATAATGTTTCTATTGTGTTGTGTTGTTTGACTGTAAACAGTATACTTTTGATTGATTGCGATTTACTAGACACATTTTCAAGGTTTTCTATCTCAGAATATTAAGGCATTCAACTAGGTAGCAGTGCAATAACAACAGAAATTAAACAGGTTGAGGTTTCGTAGCTTCAGGACTCAACTCTCGGATAAGTATCTGTACCGTTCGACACTCTGCCTGCCATACAGTTTCAAAGCATTCCCACGAAATTCATTTATCAGCAATAAATTTATTGCACATTATTCATATATCCAGTTACGAGTGCTTACTCAAATAATAAGGCTTCTTTCACACGTTAATACTTTTATTTGTTTATTAAATTACTTCAATTAAATATATTCTTTATTATAAAACAAAGTATAAAATTGTTGATTTTTACAAAATATTTAAAAGGGCGGGCTAATCCCTGAAAGATGTGTTCCAGTCATCACACGAATAAAAAATAGAAAATAAATATTCCAATAATTTAAAAAATGAAAATATAAAAAATATTAAGAACATTTTAACTACCTACCTTGGCTGACTAAGGTCTTAACATCCTAATTAAATAGGGTAGTGCGGTGGGAACGTGTATGAGATGCTACCGATGAATACCACCTATGTATTATTACAATAATTTTCTTAAACTTCTATGGTTCTGTCGTCATGTCGTATCAATATCGTTATGCTATAGATACATTCGGTTCGCCTAATAGAACGATATACCTATTGTTTATCTGTTTTAAATAGTAGTATCGAAAAATGAAAATTAGAAATCGCATCCGTTATTATAAAGAAGACTTTTTAATTTGGAGATAATATTCCTTAGTAATTGTAAATATGTATGTACATGTATAATTTAAATAAATATAATAAACCCGAAATGAAAAAAAAATTGGAGCATGCAGCCTTACACGAGATTTCTGCATCAGCAGAATTAAACGGTAAACAATTATTTTGCTGTATATGCACAGTATTGTATTGCAAGTTTGTGGAAATAAACGACAAACAATTAATTTGCTGATTATTTCCGCGTCATATTGCACATTGGTAGAATTATGGGTAAATATCAAATTTTGCTAAATATCATGAAAGTCAGAGGTGCAAAACGTTATTAAGTTTTATATTTTGAGTATGCAACCGACTTTTTGAAAGTAAACTACCAAACTATAATCTTCTTTTAGATGTTGTGATGCTGAATAACGATCTACTACTACCTCGAAAATAAAAATCCAATACACGTAATTGCGTCAGTTCGTCGTTTTGTTTCTTTCTTGCTACGTAAGTACTTTTTTTTTATATAGCTGACGAAGTTCAGCCGATGATCGGACCGTTTTTGGATCATACGCAACTGCGGATCAAAAATTTTGTTGCAGACCTGAGAACTGCTCCACTCACACGTCCCGGGTACCATAGTACCCAGAGCGCTTCGCGTCTCCTTTGCCTAAAACGCGCGGTGTGATAAAAAAATCACGAAAAAAAAAATATTTTCTCTAAATAAAGTGTCAGTTCTTTAGTGTTTGAAAAACGAACACTGACCATGGAAGTGGAAGTGAATGCATTAGGATTCTCGATAACGTATAGACATCATATCCGTGAATGCATATTTGTTTTCTTATAAATATTTTGTGTGGATATGATTTGGACGGAAAATAATAATTTTGTGATTATATATATAATATTTTATAATATTACTTACTTATTTAACAATATAAAAATTAATGAGCATTCTTTTTTAGATTAGTCATGTTAAATAAAAATGATTATAAAGATAAGGTATAGGTTGAGAACCTCAGTAAAATTATTACTTGCATTGCACTTTTCTTGTATAAAATCCGGAAAAACTGTAGTCACAGTACACTCCAGTGCTATCTCTGACCACTAACAGTGCTTCAGTACCTCCTCATCAAAAAATCTCAAGACCAAGACAGCTGAAAAATGTTCGTAAGTTTTTATACTTTATTGCTATACTTTATATCTATTCTTTAATTGTCTATAAGTGGTTGATCATCTTCATGCTTCAACAAATTGAGCCGTTGGACCAGGCTGTATATGACGTGACCTCTCCAAGTGCTGTCTTCACGAGGGACCATCAAGCCCAGCAGTGGCATGCTGATTGACTGATGATGATGATATTTTTTTTATCTTATGAATTGAAGATGTGAATCTTCAACTCGTTTTCTTGTAACCACTCTTAATACTAATATGACATTTGTTGGGGATAGAACCATTATTAAATGTATGTGTGTAGTTGTAAGTTTTTTGTTTATTCGTGTTAAGGTATATTAATTATTTAAAAAATGTATTTAATTATGTTAGACGGTATTATATAAATTAAATTATTGAAATCTTATAAATAGGAGCACAAAAATTTGTAAACCACTTCGATTCTACCGACTGTGCTATTTGTGTCTCGACGTATTAAACCTCTAATCTCATTCGCCACCGCAGTTTTTTTTTCATCAGCCGCATCCGTTACAACATTTACTATTTTCAGGTCGGATAGCAAGCAAAACAAAAGGTCAGCCAAGAAGAGCTGTGAATCTGACCTTTTCTTTGATACCGACGACGAAGACATCAGGTACTTTTATTGCTATATTTACATATATCTAAATTTCAAGTGTTTAATGTGTACAATAATCGTGTATCCTTTTTCTATCTCCCTAGTCCAAAGAAGAGAAGCAAGGCGATAAAGTGCCTATCGAAGGCGAAGAGTGCAGAAGTGAAGAATACATCGTCGTCCAATACTTCTGAGTGGTTGTTCGACTCAGAGTCGGACAGCGAGGTTTCGCGGCCGCCAAACCTGCCAAACAAGACCACCAGTATCCTGACACGCCGAGTACCTGGTGGTGTAACGCGTCGGACTGCACAGCTCGACGGCGACTTGCTAGTGGAGCTACGCCTCTACAACCAGAAGGAGGTATCTAATCTCAGCGGCCTTGACCGGTGCGAGCGCGCTATCGTTTGGGTACGCTTGCAAGGCGAAGCAGAATCTCCAGAATTTGACGCATTAAAAAAATTTGTAAAATTAGCTAAGGCAAAGTTTACCACAGAGGGGATATTTTATAAAGATAAAGTTAAAAAATAGGTTCTCTTTTGTTTCTCTCTGCGTAAATTATGTTTTAGCTGGTTTACTTATTGTTTATCGTTAGCAAACTCAAAGATTAGGTACTTACATACTTAAGCCTTTATTACTTTAACTTTGAGAATTTGTACTGTCCAAATCATAATGTCGAGGTCTACTTTCTGTTCAGTTTGTGACGTATCCGTAAATAACAAAGTTTTCTCTGCACATTTGAAAAGTATTTTACATAAGAACAACAGTTCGGTCGTTGATAGTGAGGGGGTTGAAAAAGTTCATAGCGCTTTTCGTAATCGTATAGCATCGTACCGTGTTCGATATCAAGATGAGGGTCATGATAGTGCGCGTGTTCGCCCGCCCGCCGAGTTTTTATGGCACTTGCGCTCTCGCGTACGCCTATTGCTCATAGCGAAAATTCAAGCTCACACTAATGTTAAAGCTAATTTTGAACTTTTCTGTGAATTCTTTCTGCTTAGTAAGTATGATTCGATTTCAATCAAGTCATTTGCAACGGAAAACTTCATCTTGCATCAAAACTTCAATTTTGAAGATATGTTTTCAAAAATTATTCACTTAATTTGTAAAAAAATTGAAGAATTTGAAGAAAGAGATAGTGGGTGGGCCTATTTACAAAGCCTATATCTAGAAGTAAATATAAACAAATATAACCCGTTAAGAGGCTCCAGTTTTATAGAATTACCAAAGTCCATAAAATGTAAACGAGCATGTATCAACATTCAAAATTCTGATAATTATTGTTTTTTATGGTGTGTCATGGCAGCACTATTTCCTATAAACAGAAACGCACATCGAACGTCAGCTTACCCACACTTTAAAAATGTACTCAATATCAAAAATATGATTTTTCCAGTTGGGTTTGCGGACATCAAAGTTTTTGAAAAGAATAATCCTCGCATAAGTATTAATATTTACGGCATTCAAAAGAATGGTAACATTGTCGGACCTTTATACAAAAGCGAGATTCGCAAAGATCATCACATTAATATGCTTTTCCTGGAAAACAGAAAACGCACCCATTACTGTCTTATTAAAGATTTATCTAAATTACTTCGTCTTCAATTAACTAAACATCATTCTAAAATATATTTATGCGAGGATTGTATGATATTCTTTGATAGTAATGATAAACTGAAAGCTCATGTTTGTGGTGGTGTATCGACAATATTACCCGGTGATGGAACACGAATTCAATTTAATCATTACGAGCGAATGCATGACATGCCCTTCGTCTTATACGCAGATTTTGAATCATTATTAAAACCAACTGAACTCGATTCTGGATCAGGCTGTACAAAGATATTGCAAAAACACGTACCATCAGCATTTGCTTATTACGTTGTGTGTTCTTATGATAAGTCGCGTAATAAATATGTATCTTATCGAGGTCCAGCCTGTGTAGAAAAGTTTTTAGAAAGTCTATTATTGGATATAACCGATATTTATAACGTTTTGCAGTCGCCAGTGGCTATTTGTTTAACAAATGAAGACAAAGCGAACTTTGCTCGGGCTACAAATTGTTTTCTTTGTGATAAAATATTGTTTGACGATAAAGTTAAAGATCATTGCCATCTTACAGGACGGTATCGTGGTGCAGCACATTCTTATTGCAATATTAGATATTGTTTGCCTAAGTTTGTTCCTATATTTTTTCATAATTTAGCGGGTTATGACAGACATCTTTTTATACGACAGTTGGGAAAACTATCAGGAAAAATACAAGTAATAGCAAAAAATAAGGAAAACTACATATCTTTTACAAATTTTTTTCAAATTAATGATAAAGATATCATACCTGTTCGATTTGTTGATTCTTTTAAATTTTTAGGCACAAGTCTAGAGAAACTTGTCGCAAACTTAAAAAATGACGACTTTAATCATCTGCGGCGTTATTTTCCTTCTCATGAGCATTTTGCTTTAATAAAACGAAAAGGGGTGTATCCATATGAATACATGACTACTTGGAGTTCATACGAAGAAAAAGTACTTCCGCCTCAGGAGTTCTTTTTCAGCAAATTACGCAATAGTAATATATCTAAAGTAGATTATGATCATGCAAAAAAAGTCTGGCAAACGTTTGAATTATCGAATCTCGGTGAATACACAGACTTGTATCTTAAGTCAGATGTTCTTTTATTAGCTGACGTTTTTGAAAGTTTTCGCCAGACATGTAAGATAAATTATAAATTAGACCCAGCCTTTTATGTTACAGCACCGAGTCTCAGTTTTGATGCCATGCTATTAAAAACAGATGTTAAATTAGAATTAATACACGACCTGGAAATAATAAGAATGATTCAAAAAAGTATTCGCGGTGGAATATGTTTATGTTCGACAAGGTATTCAAAAGCCAATAACAAGTATTTAAAAACTTACGATCCAAGAAAAAGTAATAACTTTCTAATTTATATCGATTGTAATAATCTCTATGGATATGCAATGTGTGCTTATTTGCCTCATTCCAATTTTAAGTTATTGAATGACTTGGAAATCGCTGGAATAGATTTTATAAATGTGCCAACTAACGGAGACATTGGTTATATACTAGAAGTAGATTTAGAATACCCCGAACATTTGCATAATGATCATAACGATTTTCCATTCTGTGCTCAAAAATTTACTCCGCCAGGGTCTAAAACTTCAAAATTGATTCCAAATTTATACGATAAATATTTCTATGTCATACATTTTGCTCATCTGCAAACATGTTTAAAACATGGTTTGTTGTTAAAAAAAATACATAGAGTTATTCAATTTAATCAGAGTCCTTATTTAAAGCAGTATATTGACATGAATACTGAATTACGAAAAAAAGCTAAATCTACATTTGAACAAGATTTCTTCAAACTTCTTAACAACAGTATATTTGGCAAGACGTTAGAAGACACAGAAAAGAGGGTTAATGTGAAATTAGTCAATAAGTGGAATGATGATAGTAACAAAACAAAGAAAAGTTTCTGTGCAGAGCAAATGATAGCTCGACCAAATTTTCACAGTGTTACAATTTTCACTGAAAACTTGGTAGCCATTCAAATGAAGCCTGAAACAATCACTTTGGATAAACCTATATACATTGGTTTTTCCGTTTTGGAAATATCTAAGAGTCACATGTTTGATTTTCATTATTCTATTATGAAGCCTTTTTATAAGGAAAAGTTAAAACTTTGTTATACGGATACTGATAGTTTTTTGTATTCAATAGAAAGTAAAGATTTTTATGCTGATTTAAAATCAAATTTTCTTCCCTATTTCGACACTAGTAATTATTCTGTAAATAACGTATACGACATTCCTAGTTGGAACAAAAAGGTGCCAGGTCTCTTTAAAGATGAGCTAGGAGGAAGTTTGATTTCGAAGTTTGTAGGATTAAGGTCCAAGTTATACTGTATTAAAACGGCAGAAGATGAATTAAAAAAAGCAAAAGGCATACAGAAGCAAGTATTAAAAGATGTACAATATAAAGATTATTACAAGGTATTAAATGAAAATACATTTTTGAAGAAAAAAAATATCATATTTAAATCTCTTAAGCACGAAATATTTACTCAAGAACAGAACAAAATAGCTTTGTCAGGTAATGACGATAAACGTATCATATTAAAAAACAAAATGTCTACTTTATCATGGGGTCACTGGGATAGTTTAGTTTAATATCATTAGTTTTTCTTTAGAAGCACCGTATTGTATAGTTTATTATTATTTTAATGGTAATCATGAATCAAATTGTAAGTTGAGAAATATGTTACCCCATCATCTATTTATTTATTATATGACTTAAGTAATGAATAAGTTAATAGAATAAAAACATACATGAAATTGTATAGTATGTACCGACACGGCACTTTATATTGTAAAGTTATTTAATTTTAATATTGTTATCCATCAGTTATTTGTTTAATAGTATTATACATTGTTTTTTAATGGTAAATAGGTAAATTAATTACCTAGTTTTAATCAAATACTTAATGTTGTATTGTAACGATGAAAATATATAACGCTATAAACCAGCTACCATGTTTTTTTTATTTCATAATCCATAAAATATAAAACTATTAATAAAATAGCACACGCAATGAACAATTCGAAACTGGTTGGGACATGTTATTGCTGATTTAGGTATTCCAACTTATAGTTCATTAGTAATTTGTCCAATTGCGATTCCGTGCGAATGCTTTGTTGTTATGTCAGCATTATATTTACACTATAAATAGCTATTAAAGTCGAATGTTTTTAAAATTTGTTTCACACATAATTAATCAAGTGACAACTACGGTCACCCAAATACATCATGGTAAGTCGTATAAATTATTTTTCTTCAAACTCTTTTCTTGTGTAGTGGTTAGATCACTAGTTAATGTTTATTTGTATATTTGATTTAGTAGGAAGATAATGTTGTTGTTAAAACCTTATGGTTGTGATGCTGTTATCGTGATTCTCATATTCTATCGGTTCCGTATAAGATAGTCAGCCTCCTTGTGGATCCTAGATACTCTTCTACCTCCGCCACTATATCAATCATTTCTTCGATGTGAAATTATTTTTGTTGCATAATAAATTAAATTTCAGAATACCCAAGAAATCTCGCAGTCGCTACTCATAAGCAAGGAGGCAACAGAAGATTATGCTCCTTGCTTTGAGCAAAATGCGCAAGATATGTTGGAGGGCTTCTCTGAAGAATTTCCACATTGGAATGCTAAAGATTCACCGCTGCATGCCAAGGTGGTTAAAAGTCTTTTTAATAAAAAGAAGCCCATGAAGAGGAGAAGCAAGTTACTGCAGAATACGAAGGGGAACGAACCTTCTTATTTAATTAAAACAATACCTACTAAAGGGCGGCGATTAATTAAATTAGAAATATTAGATCTGGAATCAACCAGCAATGATCCATTAATAAAAACACAATATGTGGTAACCGAGCATATTGATCCAATAATGGATCAAGCAGAAAATATTATAACTAATATCTCTAAGAAAATATGTGGTTACAGTTATAGTTTTTAAATAACTATTGCTGACCTAAAACATTTGTAGATGTATATTAAAATTCTCTAATGTGCTAGATGCGTACCTACTATCTTTAGTTACGTGTACACTCACGGAGATACATTATTTCAACAACATTATTCTTCTGAAAAATTATAGTAATGCTTATAAATTTTACTAACTAAGACTTATGTTATTTTAAATAGTTATGTTAGTTTAAGTCTTGTATTGTTTTCAATAAATATTACTTAAAAATAAAAAGACTTGTATGAAAATATTTGTTTTTATTTTAACACCTCTATAATGTAATCAAATATTTTGAAAAACATTCATTCAGAATTACCTCTATAAATAAATCTAAGATAAAATTTATTAGAATTCAAATACATAGTTTAAAATAATGGTAATAAAATTAAAAATATAGTTTTATTTATTAAAGAACGCAGTGTATTACTTTGTTAAAGTAGGGATGCAAGTAATTAAACAATGTTTATTTTTAAGCATCGATTCCTTACTCATATCATTTTTTATTGCACGATTCGAGAGGGGTGAGAGCTCTTTCTTCTCTCTCCATTCTTCTCGATGCTTTAACATTGTGTGTTCTAGACACGTCCAATAACTTAATATAATGAGTGGTAACAGTATCCAAATTCTTCTACTCCTTGCTATTGTTACCGCCGTCGAATGCTTAGTCTATATGGTGGAGTGAGTGCACTTACAAGTAAATATACTGCTAGTTCTCTTATTATTACGAACGCAAAGTGTTATATCCATTTTGTTAAAAGCCACGAATCAAAACGGACAAGTTGCTATGAAGTTCCTCAAACAAAAGGAAACGTTAAAATTAGATTATAATATCTGTCCTGCATCATTATGTGAAGCAAAGCGACATGGCAACTTATTGCCGAGCACTATACGATGTATTGTTTGTGGACCATCAAATTGCGGCAAGACAAACTTAGTAATAGGTTTGTTATTACATGAGAATGGTGCTCGTTTTCGTAACTTATATGTATATTCTAAATCATTATACCAACCAAAATATGTGTTCTTAGAAAAAGTATTAGATTTAGTTGCAGATATATCTTATAGTAAATATAACCATAATAATGATATCATAAGCCCACACGAAGCTTTGCCAAACTCCATTATAATATTCGACGACGTAGCTTGTGAAAACCAAAATAGCATTCGGGATTATTTTGCTATGGGTCGACATAAGAATATTGATTGTTTTTACATTAACCAAACATACAGTAAAGTACCTAAACAACTTATAAGGGACAATTCTAACCTCATTATTTTATTTAAACAAGACGATGTAAATTTAAAACACGTTTACGATGAGCATGTAGGTTCAGATATGTCGTGGTCTCAGTTCCGTGAAATGTGCTCAACTATTTGGAATAAACCATTTAATTATGTTGTGATCAATAAAGACTGCGAAAGAAATAAAGGATGTTATAGGATGGCATTCGATACTTTTGTAGTAGTAGATTAATATACATAAGTTATTGTTTCATCAATACACAATCACTATTACTCTGGATTTTGCATTGAACGGAATCCTTGTCAAAATGGAAAAGCAACTTAAAAAACAAATTGTAAAAGCTGCAGCTGCTGTAAAAAGAAAGGTTGAAATGATAAAGGATATGAAAAATACAAATGATGCCACTCTGGAATCCATATTCAAACCTATAACCGATCCATTGAAACAAATAGCCATTAAGAACAATGAAATTTCTCATGAAGATGAGGATGAGTTTGAACATTATACAATAAAAAAAAATAAACATAATGACAGTGAGGCAACAAATTTTTCTGATGACGATTTTAATGAAGAAGAGGAACAACAGTTCTATAAAAAATTTAATTCCGAAAAAACCCTTGTCGTATCACCTTCTGACAACAATAATATGAGTGATGCTTCCTTTAAGTCCTTTCAATCATCACCAAATGTTTCACTTAATAGTTTATCGTGGTGTGCTTCACCCGACGCAAATATCCCTTTTGGAATAAAAAATGAACGAGGAAAACTTATGCTCGGCCAAACACGTGTTTTCGACGACGGAAAAATTATAAAAATTGGAAATCGAAGTTTAAACAAAACTCTTGGATTAAAAGAATTACTATTTGAAAAGACACCAAATTTGGATGTTATCACAGATGAAGATTTGCAAAATTATAAAGAGCTTCTAATAGAAACGAATGCACATAGGCGTAATTGTGATCCACGCAAGCCAATTAATAGTAACAAAGGGTTTAAGTACATGCATATTATTAAACCACTGTTTAAGTTCTCTAGAAATAAGTATGACAGCACAGAAAGTCTTACGGTAGGAAAAGGAATAAATCTTTTAAAAAGTGTAAAGAAAGATATAGATTACGTTTATTGGGATGATCCAAATGAATTAGTAGATCGATTGAAATTACTGTTTGCATCTCGTGATGCTGGCAATACCGGCTTAGATAATGAAATTATTGCGATTATAGAAGAGCTGTACGAAGCAGGCATCATTAAAAACACCAAATATAAGGAACCTAATTTTAAAAAACTGATCAGTAGTTATACAGCAAACACCGCATAGATACGGAAATGAATGTAGATAAATTTGGTCATCACGTTCATAAACGTTTACGATTAGAGGAATATATTGGAAATCTCAACGATACATTAGTGAAGTCAGAAACAGGTGAATATGATTTAAAATCATCAAGATTAAAAGGACTTATATCGCCAGGCAATGATGACGAAGCCGCAAATAAAGCTTACGTGGATGAAAAGACACACGAACTAAGAACTAATATTTTAAGTGATGTAAATATTCATTTAAATGATTTTGAAAGTTCAATACTTAATAAGCTAACCATCTTGTTTTACACAAGGACAGAAATTGATCACATGCTTCAAGAGAAACCAGATAATAATGAGCAAACAAGACATAGTGAATGAGCTTCACAAAGCAGCAAGAAGGAATTTTTCCCGGCGATGTACGATCATAAAAGGAATAGATGATTTATGGCAAGCCGACCTCATAGATTTGCAAAAATATTCACAGTATAATAAAGGGTATAAATATATTCTTATCGTAATTGACACTTTATCAAAATATGTATGGATCAGACCTTTAAAATCAAAAGCGAAAAATTATGTTACAGATGCAATGCAAAGTATTTTAACTACATCATTACGAAAACCTAAAAATTTACAAACTGATTTAGGCACAGAATTCTACAATGATAATTTTAAACAATTAATGAAAAAGTATAATATTAATCATTATTCAACATATTCTATTAAAAAAGCATCTATAGTAGAAAGAGTCATAAGAACAATTAAATCTCACCTTTACAAACTATTTAGTTTGAACGGAAATTACCAATGGTATAAAAATATTTTAAAGGACGTTGTAGAACACTACAATAACACTTTGCATAGAATAACAAAATTTAAGCCTGTGGAAGTTAACAAAGTAAATGAGCTTATAGTCAAAGGTTATATTATGAATTCTCAAAAGAATAAAACAAGTCGGGGATATACATTTCGTGTTGGTGACTATGTTCGCATAAGTAGATATAAAGCAGATTTTTACAAAGGCTATACGCCAAACTGGTCCACCGAAATATTTCGTATAGTAAAAGTTAATCACACTAACCCAACAACTTATCAAATAGAGGACAGACGCAATCAAAGAATCCTCGGCTCATTTTATGCATACGAGTTACAAAAAACTAAGTTTCCAGACCTATACCTCATTGAAAAGGTTATAAAAAGAAAAGGAAACAAATTGTTTGTAAAATGGTTAGGATTAAGTAATAGCGAAAATAGTTGGGTTGATAAGAATAAATTGGTTTTATGATATAAAATAGCTCAAGATATCTTTATTGATTCACTTTTTGTTTATCAATGAAGAAAGGAAGTGGTATCATAAACAGCTTAATAAATAAGATTCCGTTTGAGTTACATTTACCGGGCTACCAATATTGCGGACCCGGCACAAAGCTTCAGAAACGATTACTTAAGGGTCAGCGAGGAATTAATAAATTGGATAACGCTTGTATGCACCACGATATTGCTTACATAAACAACGACGCTAACGTAAGGTACAAAGCTGATCTAGATCTATTAAATATGGCTCAAAGAAGATTGAAATCAAAAGACGCTGGAAAGAAAGAAAAAATTGCTTCATGGATAGTAAAAAATGCTATGAAGGCCAAATTAAGAGCAGGTGCAGGTGCTCGGTCGTTTATGACAGCTGTGAAAAAACTCAAATCTAAATTAAAAAAAATAAAATCTAAAGACACAAATTCTACTATTAAATATGCGGTCGCCGCTGCAAAAAAACTATTTAGAAATAAAAATAAAATGAGTTTACCTCGTTGTATTCCTATTCCAAAATGTGGAGGACTGTTACCGTTAATTCCTATTTTCGCGGGATTATCAGCTTTAGGTTCACTGGCTGGTGGAGCAGCTGGCATAGCAAAAGCGGTTAATGATTCAAAAGCAGCTCAAAAAGCTCTTCAAGAATCGGAACGACATAATAAGATGATGGAGGCGGTTGCTCTCGGAAAAGGATTATATATTAGACCTTATAAAAAGGGTGCAGGTCTATATTTGAAACCCTCAAAAAACTAATAAAACGGCTACCTAGGCGGGCATTAACTAATTGGGATATATTAGAACATGCTAGTGATATTCCATTTTTTCGTGGTGTTTTCATGAGGGATACGTTGCCCTCAAAACCTAGGAAGATAGAATGCGGTATTATAAATTTAGATACTTCAAATAACATTGGAACACATTGGGTAGCCTACGTGAAAGAAAATAAGTATGCTGAATATTTTGATAGTTTTGGTAATCTGAAACCTCCGTTAGAACTACTTGATTACTTAAGAAATGTTTCTTTAAATTATAACTATGAGCAATATCAAACATTTGACTCTGTTAATTGCGGCCACCTTTGTATAAAATTTTTAAAGGAGTATTGGAAAACACATTTATATAAAGCTTGAAATAAAATTCTTTATCAGTAGTAAAATGTCTTTCACTGTGTCTATAACTGGAAAAGGATCCTCTCTGATAACAAACTACTCACCTACTTTGGAATTAAGTGGATACTATGAGTGTGGATTGTTGTATTTTTCAACATTTAATTCTATACCCAACATAGATAAAAGAAATAATAAATTCTACTATGACGATAACGAAGTAATCGAAATACCTGAAGGAGCTTATGAACTTCAAGATATCTGTGATTATTTAAAGACATACATTAGAAATGCAATGTTAAAATTAACTTGTAATAATAATACCTTAAAAACTAAAATTTTTTGTACTAAAGATGTTCATTTTAACAAAAGTGACTCACTTGGAAGGATTTTAGGTTTTGGTGGAGAAACAATAAAGGCATTAAAAAGGACCGAATCTCTGTATCCTGTCAGTATATTGCCAACAACCATTGTGCGCATCGAATGCGACGTAGTTAGTGGGTCATTCGTGAACGGATCTGCAAGTCATATTATTCACGAGTTTGTTCCTAACGTACCACCTGGTTATCGGATCATTGAAGTGCCGAAAAATCTAATATATTTTCCTGTAAATAAAAGTTCTATAAGTGCAATAACTATACAATTATTAGACGCCGAGAATAAACAAATCAATTTACGAGACGAAGAAGTACAACTGTATCTACATTTTCGTAAAAATGATAAATTTCAATAAAAATCATAACACAGCTTGCATTCAAGTTAGTACTAGAAGATCACCTCATAAAAGCACACCGCTTCACATAAAAAAGAAGCTCACCAAAAACAATAAGGAATTTTTGAAGTTGATAGGCTTGTTAAAATGAATATTTTAAATATATCTCAATCAACATCATACGACAATAGTATTGAAAGTTTCGAATATCATTCTTATAAACCGTACGTAACAAGTTTCAACAAGAATGATGAAATAAGAATACCTATTAATCAACAAGATCTATGTCTGTTACCCTCACTCAGCACTTTGTATATTGAGGGTAAAGCCAATGTTTATAATAGTTCGACTAAAGAAAAAATATCAAATGTGTATTTTATCAACAATCCAATACTATATTTATTTCAAGATATTCGATATGAGTTAAACGGAATAGAAATAGACAAAATAAAAAATGCTGGCATAACTACAACAATAAAATCGTACCTCTCGTTAAATGATAATGAATCTAAATGCTCACGTGTATGGGGATGGTCAACTTCTGGTACAAACAATCTTAACGGAGGAATTTTTTCGGCTTCTGTGCCGTTGAAGAAAATTTTAGGTTTTGCAGAAGATTATGAAAAAGTTATAATTAACTCCAAACATGAATTGGTGCTATTAAGAAGCAATACGAATCTCAATGCTTTGAAATTAAATGTCGGAGAGGTGGTCGAAGATATAACTATTAGCAAAGTTGTTTGGCGAGTTCCGCACGTTAAAGTATCAGATCGTGAAAGAATCAATTTGTTGAAACATCTAGAAAAGGACAGGCCTATTACACTAGCATTTCGAAATTGGGATTTGTATGAATATCCATTATTACCGAAGACACGTAAACACACTTGGTCTATCAAAACTTCGTCACAGATAGAGAAACCAAGATTCGTTATTATAGCCTTGCAAACCAATCGCAAGCACAATGCGGAAATGTCAATGGCAGAGTTCGATCACTGCAATGTACGAGATGTAAAAGTATATTTAAATTCATCGTATTACCCTTATGAAGGATTGAATGTCAGTTTCTCAGAGGATAAATTTAATTTATTATACGAACAATATGCAAGATTCCAACAGTCTTATCATGGACGGCGACCAGAGCCGTTGATGAGCTTGAAGGAATTCAGAGACGTTGCCCCATTATTTGTTATTGATTGTTCTCACCAACAAGAAATGATAAAGGGATCAATCGATGTCAGAGTGGAGATTGAAACAGACCAAGAAATCCCGGATCAGACAGCAGCATATTGCTTGATTTTAAATGACTGCATTTTTGAGTACAAACCTCTGAGCAATATTGTGAAGAAAATATCTTAACTAAATAAAGTGCAATCAAAAGGTATTTGAAAGAACAAACTTCAACTTTATGTTAAACAGTGGAATACAACGAAACAATGAGTGCTGATAAGAGTTCGATACTTTTTGTTGATGTTCAAGGATTCAAAGACTGCAAAAATAATTTTATTATTAAGGAATTTGCGTTAGCCACAAAAGAGTTTACGCAAGTCTTTTTAATAAAACCTCCATATTCGTATCTAAAATTATCTGCCGAAGAAAAAAGAGCAGTCAATTGGATTGAACGCAACAGAGGAATATACTGGAGTCAAGGCAATATAGATTTCAGAGAATTTAAGAGATTAATTATTCCAATTTTAAAGGACCAAACCATAATAATGAAAGGTGTTGAAAAGCAAAAATGGATTAAAGATTTGTGTTCTGACTGCTTTTTGATAAATGTTGAAGGCAAAGGTTGTCCTAATTTTGCAACATTGCGCAATAGTTATGCTAAAGGTGGAGCTAACTTCAATTGTATAACTCATAAAAAAGAGTGCGCTCTAAGGAATGTTTTATTCATAAAAAAGTGGTACTTAAGCACATGTAATTTATGACTTCAGTAAATTGTACTTGAATGAAAATTTATATTAAAAATATTGTTCTAGTTTAGCTATGATGATATTTGTTACTTGCTTTATAATAATAATAAAAAAATTTAACAAAAATTTCTGCGTTTTATTAATGAAAACAAATATGGTGATTCAATATACTCGCATAACTCTTTATTTATCAAAAATTACAATTTAATGGTATGAATAATTTAACCCTGTATAATGTATATTGGGCAATCTCAAACTGTTTTCATCAAATCAGCGTAAACGAACGCAGTGAGATTTGCGGAGCGTAGCGGAGCTAGAGCGCAGCGAAGCGTAGCTCAAATCTCACTCCGTTCGTTTGCGGTGTTTTGATGAAAACTGTTTTAGAATGCCCAATATACACCTACTTACATGTGATAGGAAACGCCATGATCTCGAAGATTAGAGTAGCTGGATCGCCTTTTGCAAGAGGAAACTGCACAATTAACCATTTTTTTGGAGCTCTTAGTGCGACACGAAAACGACACCAAATGGAAGCGGCCGCGCGTCAACTAGTTTTATATAACGTGTATGGTCATATGGTCAGCGTAAATTGGCAGAGGGGTTCGCCCAGCCTTGCCGTCTCCCGTATGAATGCTCTAAGTTTTTAGTTCTCCAGCAAGGATTATCCTTAGAAATTTCTGAAATACATATTATTTAATCGCGGGTGTTTACAGGCATTCAGACCGGACCGAGTTATCGCGGCGGCCACGCAGCTTGTGGGTGCAGCACTGGGCAGCCAGTTCTTAGCGCGTGCTGAAACTGAGCTGGAGCTGGCGCAGCTTACCGAATCACAGCTCAACGCTACCACCCCAGCACTTCTGTGCTCCGTGCCCGGATACGACGCTAGCGGTGAGATGATCCCTTAATCTTATAAGCTGCTATTAATTAAAAATGTACTCCTTGAATCATCTTCCTTTTAATTATTCTGTGTTTTGCCACAACCCGGACACTCCGTACTACGTTCGCAAATCAATTACCTTTTACTACTACTTAGTAAATGACGTTTGTACACGCACAGATGTGTGCGTGGAATCTAGTAAGGCTGAGTGCTCGGTTATCAATCGAAATGATGCGAGAAATGCAGCGAATACCTTCTCTTTTACCCTCATAGCGCTGTCTCTGTTATCGGCCGGCGGCGCTCGCGTCTACTCGGTAAACGTGAAGTGTCGCCATGTCCGATCGAACGCGCGCGCCCTTGTTTATGTTAGTCTTGGGCATACTAATTCACAACTGAGATCGCCAATAGAATAATTAATAGACTAATAGCTATTTTACATTATAAACATGTGTTACCTAATGAAAACAGTGCTTTATCCTTTTATAATTGACATTTATATTTGCCGGCTGCGCGCGAACATAACAAACTTTTCTTTCATTCGTGACCATAGATAAAGTAAAGTATACGAAACGAGATGCGCATGACCGGTAAGCGAACGGGAGTATGCATAGGGCTGTCCCGTGCGTGACGATCTTAGATCAGTCGACGTCAATCTCGTTCATTCGGCACGAACTAACGAACTTGGAATGGGGAATGAAGGAACTAGATCGCGTAGTTCGCCTATAGGAGCGCTCTTACGACCTAGTTCGTTCACGAACTACACTATTTATATGCGTCAGTGGTGTCTGCTATGAAGTGCTGGATGGGGTGAGGACCTCACCCATTTCAAATACCTCACCGTGAAATATTTGAAATGATTGCGAGGAGGTGAGTGGCCGTTCTGTACGGAGTACTATTATTATCTTCTGTGGTTTTGTCTTATTTTGACATATGACAGCCGACATGCGCGGAAACAAGACAAAACACAGAGTAACTAATCCGAGGATGATCCAAGGAGTAAAATTTTTATTAATAAGACCGTTGTTAAAGTGAAACGCAATTGAAATTTCTCGAGTTTCATCCTCCGCTTATTAAAACACCGTGCAGGCCGTGTGGACGACATGGCGACTGAACTGAACAAGCCGCTGTCTAGCATCGCCATCGGATCGGCCGAGGGATTCAACCAAGCGGAGCGCGCTATCAACACGGCTTGCAAAACTGGGCGGTAAGCGTGTATTTCTCTGTTATTGCATACTTTTAATGTGTGATCATGTTGGTTTTGTGTGTGGCTGCACGAGCAAACCCGTATAATAACCCGTATAATGTTAGGCTATCTTGCATGCGTCGGCGTTTGCAAGATAGCCTAACATTATACGGGTATATATCTAAAAAAGTTGGCTTAAACATGCACATCAATATTAACGTATTGCATGTTATGTCTATGAAACGTGAACTGACGACAAGTTTTCCTCTATTGTCGCGAAATTTAATGTTTATCTTCTTCTTCTTCTTATAAATAAAAATGAAACGCTGTGTGTTAGTCTCGCAAAAACTCTGAAACGGCACGACAGATTTTTACAAATTTTCTGTGTGTATTTGAATAGGTTCAAGGAAGGTTTAAACGTACAGTTGGACCCGGTAGGTGACGCTGTAATCGGGCGGGACAACGTCTGCCGGGCCCACTAGTTTGTTTAAAAATAAATAAAGATGTAAAGATGATACGGCTTACGTGTTTGCTATTTTACGTGTTTGAAACGCAGTGCATATTGGTTGAACATTGTGTGGTGTGGGATAGATGGGTGATGTTGAAGAACGTGCACCTGGCGCCGGTGTGGCTGGTGCAGCTAGAGAAGAAGCTGCACTCGCTGCAGCCGCACCCCAGCTTCCGGCTGTTCCTCACGACCGAGATCAGCCCCAAGCTGCCGGTCAACCTGCTGCGCGCCGGCCGCGTGCTGGTCTTCGAGCCGCCGCCGGGCATCCGCGCCAACCTGCTGCGGACCTTCGCCACTGTGAGTTTTTTCACTGTTACTATCCCTGCATTCCAGATAAGCACTGCTACTTTCCGAGGCTAACGTCCGATGTTAGCCTCGTTTTGCGTTTCTTATAAGGAATGTTCACTTTTTAGCCGCGCTAATTGTTACAAATGAAACGGAAGGTACTGATTTTTTGTGCTGAATTTTTACACCTCACCTACTTAGTCCAGCCACTTAAAATTTCTAATAATATAAATCAGAATTGGCTAATACTTTCAATAAAATTTCTAAATCCGTTGAAATGAAAATCCTTTTATATTCATGAAAAAAAGGTTCCAAATGTCAAATTTGAAAGCTGTCAAAAAGTGGTATCAGAGGACCCATCTATTAGCATGGGTATTTGATGCTAGCATATCGTGTTAAAAATGCTTATATGAAACGCATGACAACCAGCAAGAAAAACTAGCATCACCGCTAATGAAACGCAGAGATGCTAAAAATGTTGATATTTGTGGCTAAAAATGCTTATCTGGAACGCGCCCTATGTTGGCAAACTGCCCACCTGATGGTAAGTAATAACAGTCACCCATAATACAAGTGGCTCATTGTGAGATTCGCAGAAAATCTGTAACCCTCACAAGGACCACATTGTACGTTGCCAACTTGTGACATCAGATGTAAAGTCGCGGTACCCAGTAATTTCACTGCCATATATAATCTGACCCTTCAAACCAGAACAGAGCAATGCAAGCACTGCTGCTTTGCGGCAGAAATAGGTAAGACGGAGGTACCCAAGCAGACGACCGTGGTACAGAGTCTACCTCCGGTGAAATGAGTTCCACCATGCAAGCAATATGCCCCAATGCAAGCCCAATGCTCATCATAATCCTCATGCAAGAAGAGGCTTTGAGCAGTCTTCTACTACGCCTGGTGCTGTGCGGTAGGAGTACGCAGCAGAGCCACGTCCATCGATCAGCAAGTTGCTCCGCTACCAGATGAAGTTGGCGTGATTTCTGCCAAATTTTATTCCATAATTCTTTTTCTCCTATACTATTTGGACAAATTCTATTAAAATTATAATTTTTAAGTTATCCTCATTTAGTAAAGTGAAAACAATTTTGTCAAAGCTCGTTTTCATGGAACTCGAGATGGAAGTCGAAAAATGCTGTCGCTTACTATATTTTTTCTTTTGTGTTAAATTTATCTGTGAAATTAACTTTTTGCCATACTTTTTACAAAAACTATATCACCTCTTTCACACTCACATCAATGTGACCAACATTGATGTGAGTGTGCAAAAAGTAGGTATGTCCATCATTATAGCAACTTATTATACGCCCTTATTAAGCGCATATAACTTGATTGTGCGACGTCAAACTGAGACACAAAGTAAAATCACTTCACAGCAAGTACATAACCATCCGAGGTGGCATCTTGTATCGACCTGACCCATAGTCAGGATAATTATTATTATTAACCGTTAATACAACATGCCACGGTTTACCTGTCACACGCAGCTCACCTAGATCTGTCTGTTCCCTTTAAAGGCCGCATAAAAACTGCTTGGCTTGCTGTAAATTAGCCTCTCGCATAGTACACTTATTTTTTATTTCTTGAGCTTTTTGTTAATTCATCGACATTTTACAGGGACAAAAATAGGCGATTTATTCTCTCTTATCCCTTATTTTGAGATTCGCTGTTCGTCATAACGTTCGCTCACATAATATTTCTGTTACAGGTTCCTGCTGCAAGAATGATGAAACCGCCATCGGAGCGTGCTCGTCTATACTTTTTGCTTGCGTGGTTCCATGGTAACAATGCATATCCGTTTTAACATTTCCCTCATTTACATAATACATATTATAAAATAACGCAAAACCTAAGACACCCCAACTTATTATTATTATAAAAGAATTAAAGATTATGAAAATAAATCTTCGCAGATTATTTTCGAGAATATTTTCTTTGTTTTTCTTTATTTGCATATCTTGCAAATTTAAAACTACGCTTGCGCGCATACGAGTATGCTGTCGCGCTTTACCGTTTAGTCGCCAAAAAGAGACCCAGACGATAAATTTAAGTAAATTTTTGTAAAAAATAATTGTGGATACAAACAGTATGACCCATATTTTTACGCTTGATTCTGAACAAACTATATTCAGCTTTTGTGCAACACGTTATATAACCAATGTAATTCAGACCAATTGTGAGGCTAGAATAAAATTCATAGAGAAGTTCGTTATTGCAGGTATTGTCCAGGAACGTCTTCGCTACGTGCCTCTGGGGTGGGCTAAATACTACGAATTCAATGAGTCCGATTTGCGTGTGGCCTGCGACACGCTCGACACGTGGATCGACGCTACTGCTATGGTATGGTTCTGGATTGTCGTTAATTTGTTACCTCCGTTGAACTTAAAACGAATGGACTTTCAGATCTGAACTACAATCTTAGAGATATGTTGAGAAATTATGAGATTGATTTTAAAGTCGACACATACAATTAAATTAGAAACAGGTTTATCACGTCAGAATTTACAAGCTACTTTAATTTGGAAAATTGATGATCGTTAGTCATGAAGCGAGCTTATTACGTCATAATACATCCAGAATCTGGAAACTGAAAATAAATTTAGGTTATAATAGCTTATGACATTGACATATTGATATATAGCGTTCGTTTAGGGTGCGGAGCAAAAATGGCAAACATTTCATAACCTAACTAACCGAACGCTTTACATCAACGCCAATTTTGATAATGCCAACACCGCCAACACATGCTATACGAACGCACCTCAACGTGTACAAACGTCATTTGCTTAAGACGTAGTAGTAAAAGGTGATTGATTTGTGAACGTTGTATGGAGTGTCCGGCGTGTGCCTCAGGCACAGAATATATAATAGTACTCCATACAGAACGGCCACTCACCTCCGCGCATTCATTTCAACAAATACCTCACCCCACCCCGCACTTCGTTGTAGACATCACTGACACATAAACAAGGGCGCGCGCGATCACTCGGGCGAGTAGACGCGAGCGCCGGCCGATAACAGAGACAGCGCTATGCGGGTAAAAGAGAAGGCAGTCGCTGCACTTCCCGCGTTATTTGGATTGATAACCGCGCACTCAGCCCTACTAGATTCCACGCACACATTTGCGCGTGTACAAACGTCATTTGTTTAAGTAGTAGTAATAGGTAATTGATTTGCAATCGTTGTATGGAGTGTCCGGGTTGTGATTCAGGGTCGCACCAACCTGCCGCCGGAGAAGGTGCCGTGGGAGGCGCTAGTGACGCTACTCTCGCAGTGCATCTACGGCGGCAAGATCGACAACGCGTTCGACCAGCGGCTGCTACACTCGTTCCTCTGCAAGCTGTTCACGCCGCGCTCCTTCGAGGCGGACTTCGCGCTCGTGGCCAACGTCGACGGGGTATTATAATGTTATCTGCATCGATCTCGTACTATCAAGGACACTGGCACCTTACCAGTCCTACGTCGAAAGTCGCTTGCACACTGCACGATGACAATCGCGTCAGACCACGCACCGCTCCATTCATTCACCAATAGTAAAGCGTAAAGCAGACTGACACTAAGAGCGATTTCAATGAAACCAGATGTCTGTCTATGATTGGCCGTAGTAAATCGTAGTAAAATTACGTAGCGAATCAGGGATAGGTATGGGTCGTGTGGGCGTGTCCGATGCGATCCACTTTCAAACGAATATTTCTACAAAGTGGTAAGGCACGAGAGAACTCGATAGTACATAATAAGCCCACAGATTGCCGGCCACAGAACACTCGAAAACGAAGTCTGTTGATGCTTAGGGTAAACCGCAAGGTGGTTTGGGTTCCGAGGTTTTTGTTACAGTGCCCGTACCGTACACCCCCACACCGTGTACAATAGTACGGTGTGTGAGAAATTGGGAAATGAACTGCAATAAATTAATTGCCACTGTCGCGATACATATCAAGGAGTTGCATTTAAAAATATCTAGAAATTCTGTGATCCGTATCGCGATCCATCAATATCATAGACTAGCTGTGCCAGCGAACTACGTTTCGCCGTATATTTTTTACCCGTTTTTGCAACATTTGTCATTGATGCTCAGCTCCTATTAGTCGTAGCGTGATGTTATATAGCCTAAAGCCTTCCTCGATAAATGGACTATCCAACACAAAAAGAATTTTTCAATTTGAATCAGTAGTTCCTGAGATTAGCGCGTTCAAGCAAACAAACAAACAAACTCTTCAGCTTTATAATATTAGTAAGTAAGTAAGTATTAGTAAGTATTCAGCTTTATAATATTAGTATAGATTACACGATCAATAAATATCGCGATCCTGGATCATGATCCAAATATCGTGATTTTTCATATGGGTAACAGAAACAAAATACAAGAGCTAGTTATAGCTTCGTCTGCTTTTTTGAATAAGATCATAAGAGGCTTTATTTATAGTCGTACACTAAACCTTCGATAGCTATTACGCTCGTATAATTTGTTTTGTCTTTGTCATTTTTCATATGAGTCACAGAAACAAAACACTATAACCTTGTGATACTTTTGCCTACTGTTATGTTTAGCAGATTGACAAGTATTTGTATTTAGTCGTATGAAACCAATATTCATGTATTGGTTTCATACGACTAAATACCGATATATTGACAGTTTGTTGTGTTTCATACAGCTCATTTGTATTTATATTACAATAAAATCAAGAAATGTGTGACCTGCTAAACATTCAAATTCTGTGACTGTATATGAAACTTCTTGCTCACCTGATGGTAAGGTGTGATAAAGGCAAAGATGTCAACAAAAACACAGTGATTCCAAACGCAAAGTAGTTTCGGTGGATTATTCGTATGGGTTGCTTGGTAAGAACATATTTATATGGAAGGCCTTTCTAGGCCCTACTTTCTTTATATGCATGTGAGGCTATAAGCAAACAGTGAAACATGCTTCAATATGTCCAATGTTTTATTTTAATATCAGCGTTTTGTTTAAAGTTTATTAGGCTGGCAATTACAATCGCTTTAAAATTTTTATGTTTTATAATTTAGTAGCTGTACCCGGCATGCGTTGCAATGCCACATAAATCCTTTTTTTTTGCTCACGGGTGTCCCCATAACACCCTACCAAAGTTTCATTACAATCTGATGAATGGTTTCGGAACGCATAGAGGACAAACAAACATAGTAATACATTGATTTTTATTTATAGAGATATGTTTTCTGGAGCAATAATTTTTCTAGTTTTCATCTTTTCAAAGGTTTATGCTAAATCACATATGCGTTATGTAAAGATTAAATATAACTTGTGCAGAGAAGAATTTTGTTGATGATTCCTACTATGTTGTTTTTTACCTAAAGAATTAGAACTGCAAAAATGCACTACAGTCATGTTAAGTGATAATATATATTTTAAATATCTTAAAACAAAATTTAAAAAAAACGAATATAACTGCCAGCCTATTAACGTTTTGCGTCTTATTACAAAACGCGATCTAAACTTAGTCTTGCTAATTGTTACTAACACAAGTGAAAGACCATTAGGCGTAAACGAGACTCAGTTTAGACTGCATTTTGTAATAAGACCATAAATGTTTATGTATGTATGTAGCAATGAACACCGTCACTTAAGTTCAGACAATAAGCGATTTGTCTAAATCGTGAAAATACACCAATTTTTGTATGTACTTTTAGCAAATGACCGTACAGCATACTATCGATGATACTTACTCGTTTTTTTGTAAAATTACTGAACCTTTTAATTTTGATAACTTTATATCATATGGTGTCCGAATTTAAGCGACGATATGCGCACGCACACAGGGCCAAAGGCAAGAGGGGATGGAGGGGATGTGAGGCATGCCGTAATTGGGGTAGGTGGAGGAAGTGTAGGTCGGCATGTGTATGTACAGCATAATAATTAATAAGAGTTTGGTATAATTCCTTGTGACCCAACTATTTCGGTAAATCAGTTTGGGTATAAGGAAATAGAGGATCTTATAAATGGATCAACAAGGAACGATTAATGGTAACAACAAATATTGTTGTCGGGAAAAGAACTGACACTGATTTTGAATCAGACCAAGTTATCATATGTTTATTAACAACATAATTTATTGTAATTTGATTAGTGTATAAGTCTATAACTTATTTTTTTTTTTACATTTTAAGCATACCGATTGTATTTTTTTTAAACTTTCAATGACTATGTAACAAAACCAAAATTGTAAATGGCGACTTAAAAGAGGAGATATGAAAATTTGACCTTTCGATTTTTCATTTGACATTTCAATTTCCGAACAGGTGTAGATTCAACTTTTTTTTTCATTGCTACTTGAATTTGCATACATCTTGAGTAGGTATATTCAGGATGTATGCACATACAAGGTTAAATATGTTTTGCTTAGTTTTGACGTCAATAAGTGCCTGTAAAGGCCTAAGTTGAATAAAGATATTTGAATTTGGTATTCCGCGTGGTCTCATTGGCCCCGTGCGTGCGTGTCCAATACGAATGCCTTGTTATGTTGTGTGTGTCGTGTCGTGTCGTGTCGTGCGCTAACCGTACCGCCAATAACGGCAGTCGCCGCCGCAGGCGTCCGGCAACCAGCGGCACATCACGATGCCGGACGGCAACCGCCGCGACCACTTCCTCAAGTGGATCGAGGACCTCTCCGACCGCCAGACGCCCTCGTGGCTCGGGCTGCCCAACAACGCCGAGAAGGTTGGTCTTGTTCATACCTATTATATCACATTTACATCTCTCATGTTCGGTAAGTAGGTCCTTATTACCCCCAAATGGGGCTTGTTGGTGACCATTTAGTGCTCTAGGGTAATAATGTAGCTAGAAAAGCCCTAGGGCTGTAAGTAATTTATTGCCAGTATGGTGGTTAGATGTACGCGAACTTTTTGAAATAGTGAAGTGTTTTTTTATTACTTACCGCCCTTTCCAAGCTACATTATTACCCTAGAACGCTTATTGGTCATCTACAATTTTTGGGGGTAATAAGGACCTACTTACCTCACAATCGAGATGTAAAGCAGAGTAGTTAGCTCGGGTGTAAGCACCAATTGCACCCTCGAAATATAGGCGCACGAGCGCAGCGAGAGTAATTATCTCGGGCTGCAATTGATGCCTTACAGCCCTTAGCTACTAATCTACTATTATTCACTGCTCAATTTTAATTTTTCAATTCCGCGGGCAAGTTTTTAGCTTTCAGTTTAAAATCAAATAACTCTGAAAGTATTGGTGTTCCAGATCTCAGACAAGCACCGAAGGTCCATTTAGTATCTAACTTTTATTCCCCCTAAAATGTTATTGGGGTGTTCAGATACACCCGATATATCTACGTAAAAATAGTACTCCCGGCCGACTAACATTGGCGACAGCCAATATCAACAGAGATAAAACATCTGTGCGCAAGATACATCGAATATTGTGCACAAATCTGTGTGCAGCACACGAGTGTTCTGTCCATCCCACGACCCGATCAGTCGGTTTGCTAACATGAAATGTAATTCGTAGGTGCTATTGACGAATCAAGGCAGCGACCTAGTGTCCAAGCTGCTCAAGATGCAGCAGTTGGAAGACGAGGAGGAGCTGGCGTACAACGCTGCCACTCAGGATGAGCGTAAGTACTGTGGATAGCGGATGTTTTTTTTTTCAACAAATAATCTATGAAATTAATGTCCAAAGTTGATTAAATATTTAATTTAAATCTTAAAGCAGGCGGAGGAAAAATATATATTAATCTGTGTTTTCGCATGTTCCAAATAGACCTGATGAAATTAAAATACATACTTGTCGAATGAATGAAATACATTCCTATACCTGCAAACCTTTGAATGAAGTAAAAAGTACTAAATATGTGGGTTTTTATCTCGATAATAAACAAATTCAAATGTTTTATTGCATACCTTAATGTTTACATGGGTTCTTAAGTAGTTACAGTATAGGCACAATTATGGACCCTGATGGGCACAGCAATATAAATGATGAGCTGAGGAGAGGGTAGATTTTTCATAATCTAAACAAGATTTTTTCATAGACTGGAGCGCTCATATTGAAGTTCTGATTACTAGAGTTAGTAGGCTTATTTTTATTTTTGAAAACCTTCGTAGTCCAGCGGACCGCGAAACTTATCACTGTCTACTGTAGCCTTTGTGAGTCCTTGCTAAGTTACTACATCTCACTTTGGAATGGAGCAAATAAAACTACGTTTTTGAAGTTGGAGCGTGCACAGCGCGCAGTGCTCAAAGTTCTATCTCATAGAAGACGAACATATCCAACATCGATGCTCTACTCTGAATGTAAACTATCCCATGCTATCTCAGTATCAGGAACAGTCGAGATCTGGGCGAAAAGCAACTTTTGCTGGTCCACAAATAACTTGCCGCACTGCTTGAGCTAAGCGTCAAGATGATGCGCTTAGCACTACATTATACAGAAACAGTAATCGAATTAGATCATTCAATATGACTCGATTACCAAGAGACCGAAAATCTAATGAAATAATTTGGACTTACTTTTGTACATATTTGTATTTACAACTTCAATTTTATAGACATGTATAGTAATAATTTACTCCCTCTCTCTCACACACACGCACGCATATACACATCCACTCACAAATACATACTCACACACGCAGTGAGACACACATAAATACACGCATACAAACAAGTACTCATGCTTTTAATTTAATTGTTCGCAATATTCAGATTGCTTGCGGTCTTATAATGTCAAATTTAAAAATTATGAATTAGCGGAGGAATCACTAGCTCCCAAGATACAGGGATTTCCTAGTTTGGGAAGTTAGGGGTACACTTTGCACTCTGCACGAACACCTTACTCCAAGAACTGTTATTGTTATTGTATTTTAATGTGTATTCCTAGATTGTATAATGTTTTTTCTTGTTGGAATAATAAATTATTATTATAGACTGAATTATCAATTTCTTAATAGCAATGTTTTATTATACGACCTCTGTTTTAGACATTGTTCTCCATTATTTTCTGTGTTGTTATAGATGTATATGTGGTCCCTTTTATTTAAATGCTAGCTGTGCCCGCGACTTCGTTCGCGTGGAATAGTAACTTTTGGCAGCATTTTGATTTTTGTGGGCAATTTTTTTAAGATCTTGATAAAAAGTAGCCTATGTTATACCTTATATAATTGGCTATCTATTAGTGAAAGTCCCGTCAAAATCGGTCCAGCCGTTCCAGAGATTCCGGAGATAAACAGACAAATTTTTTATAAATTGTGTTTTTGTTATTGATACCCGATATACATTCATACCCATTTAGTAAAAACTTGTTATTTTTACATTACAAACAGACACATCAATTTTATTTATTTGTATATAGATTCCATTGTGGTGGAGGGCGACGGGCGGCCCGCTTGGATGAAGACCCTACATCAAACCGCAACCACCTGGCTGCAGATGCTGCCCCAGGAGCTGTCCGTCAGTATTCGTTACTTATCTATTTTTCTTGTAATATGCTGCTATTATTAAAACAGTCTGTATACTTTAAAATGTAAATCATACTATCTATCGCCACCATTTGCATTATAATTACAGTTTTGCTACATGCAATATAACAAAACAACATACTATAGCATACATCAAAGTGTAGCTCTCAGTTCTATAGTTATACCGGGTGTAACGGAATACCGAAATAATATTTAAGGTTGTTGATTAACACAAATAATGTTTTATGACTATTCTTTGTATTTTTATTGTATGCCTACTTTCGATTTAATACGCTGAACTGTTAAGCGTATTAAATCGAAAGTAGGCATATAATAAAAATACAAAGAATAGTAAATTTTTTTTTGTTAATCAACAACCTTAAATATTATTGCGGTATTCCGTTACACCCGGTATAGCCTAATGCCTTCCTCGATAAATGGACTATCCAACACAAAAAGAATTTTGCAATTCGAATCAGTAGTTCCTGAGATTAGCGCGTTCAACCAAACAAACAAACAGTCTCTTCAGCTATATTAATATTATTAGTATAGAATAAGCCTTTAAAGGCGTAATATATCGCCTTATAAGGCGTATATTGTCGGTGGGACGATGAGGGTAACGTAGCGTAACGTGTGCGCGCTCGCTCGGTCCAGACGCTGCGGCGCACGGTGGAGAACATCAAGGACCCGCTGTACCGGTTCTTCGAGCGCGAGGTGGCCGCCGGCGCCTCGCTGCTGCAGCAGGTGCTGCACGACCTGCGCAACGTCATCTCCATCTGTCAGGTACCTACCACTACACGGGACCGCCTCTCGTACGCGTACGTGTACGGTCTCTCTTGTTAAGTCATTTTGTGTATACCCTCAAATTACTTAAGTGATTTGTTCGAAACTCCTGGGATATCTTTATACGATGTTATAACGAACTACAAATAATAATCATTGTCATCAGTGCGCGAGTATATCTCATGATCACCCGTACAAACCATTTTTAAAATGTTCTATTAAAATAGCTATGACAGAGATGGTAAACCTTTAGATGTTTTACAAATAAACATTAAAAATAGTTCGGGGGTAGTACAAATAAACATTGAAAATAATTAAAAATATTTGCGACCCGTTGCGCAGTAGGTGATAACTCGACCTCTGCGCTAAACGTGTCGTCATAAAGATATAACTTATTTCTTTAGGTTATTCTTATCAAAAATATAATAATTAACTCCACATTATAAAAAAACAAGAGTATCAGTCCAGTTTAATGTAATTATAATTCCGAAAAATATTTGTTTAAATTTTTCAAATAAAACATTTGTGTAAAGTGTATGTACTCGAATCGCTCCGATTCACGATTCAAATACATACTTAATTGAACAAATATTCTTTCAGAATTATAAATAATTATATTTAACTGGACTAATATTCTTGTTTCTATTTAATGTGGAATTAATTATTGCATTTTAGATAATAATAACCTAAAGAGGTGTTATATTTTTAAAACACAATACTTTAAATCATGGAAACTATGCATGCATGTAACGGAAAACTTCGACCTGTCACGGGAACCTTCTTATCAGGGACCGGAAAACCCGTTCATTTGCTTAAGCCGTTCGAAAGGGTAACCCATTCGTATGGTAACCCAGTGGGCTCGGTAAGCCGTTCAACAGGTTTCCCAACAATAACGATAACCCGTAAAATAGGGGTTACCACCCACAACAATAATGTACCGCTTACCCAATCTTAAAGGTTTTTAGTGTTTATGCGCTTAACCGCTTACTGTTCGGGTTAGGGTAACCCTTTCCTTCACGCACACCGAGCGATTGAAATAGCACTGCGGGCGCAATAACGCCAGAGTTCGGTTGCGACCTTCGGCAAATATGCGGTGCAAAAGCAATCTACACGCGATATACCTAAGGTCTAAAATATTTTTTACAAATTAATCAGCGTTTAGAACGGTAACCCATTTGGGGGTTTTTGATATCGGTTAGCGGTAACCCGAATTAATTCAATCGAAGGGATTAATGTGTAAACCGGTAAGCCGTTTGAAAGCTTACCGTAAGGCAAAGGGTTTAAAAACCCAGCATTATAAAATACCCCATCAAAACCGTAAGGTTACCGGCTATAACGGTAACCGGGTCCGGTCCCCGCTTCTTATCTTGAATAGACTATAATGAACATAGTGGTGACGTGACGTGACGTGACGTGACGTGACGTGACGTATCGTGTGGTGGTGTGCAGGGCGAGATGAAGCAGACGAACGAGACGCGCGCGATGGTGGGCAGCCTGGTGCGCGGCATGCTGCCGGGCGGCTGGCGGCGGTACGCGGTGGCGCGCGGCTGCACCGTGCAGCAGTGGGTGGCCGACTTCGGCGCGCGCGTGGCGCAGCTGGCGGCCGTCTCCGCCGCCGTGGCCGCCGGACGGCTGCAGGTAACGATGCGACCGCCGCGGCTGAAGCTCAAGTACACAACTAGGTCGGAAGGTGCCGCTGTGCTCACGTACACGACTAGGTCGGAAGGTGTCGCTATGCTCACGTACACAACTAGGTCGGAAGGTGTCGCTATGCTCACGTATACGACCGCATCGGAAGGTGTAGCTGTGCTCACGTACACAACTAGGTCAGAAGGTGCCGCTGTGCTTACGTACGCGGCTGCATCGGAAGGTGCCGCTGTGCTCACGTATACAACTAGGTCGGAGGTTCCTCTGCACTCACGTACCTCCTAGATAAAAGATGATGGCTCACAGACACCATGTCCTACTGGATTGACGTCGTGTTACTCACGTTCACTCTGTGTCAAGGTATTGCAATAATCACATACTTTGCAACAGAAGTGGCGCCGTCATCATGTACACATCTTTCCCTGATAATATACCGACGTACTCTATACCACTGTATTGCAATGGTCACGTACACCACGTCCCATTGGATTATAAATGATGCCGTTTTTATGTACACTGTGCCAAAATATCACTATGGTTACGTCACAGCCGACTGTAGGGGGATGTAATGTAATTCAGAAAATACAGTAATCATCACGTCAAGGGACGTAGGGACTCTTTTTGTAGTGCAAATGTAAGGCTTACTGACACAGGACATACTGCAAAGAATTGTTTGCTGTTCACAGAGCGTACCCGTGTGGCTGGGCGGTTTGCTCAACCCAGAGGCGTATATCACCGCTACTCGGCAGTGCGTCGCGCAGGCTAACTCCTGGTCCCTCGAAGAACTGCACCTACAGGTATGGAATAGCTGCAATTAAAAACATCCCCTTGACGTCCTTTTTTGTATATTTATTACGTAAATGATTTGACGAACAAAATCTTCATACTACGTGTGCAACTAACTACAAAATCCGTGGCAAACAAAAAGGAACTCTAAAATCTATACATTGGACTGATCATAAAAATAATTATAGATAAAAGTAACTAACGAATAGGAGCTTGTTCGTCTTCGTGTGTTCTTGTCAATAGGGATGATGACTGAATTCTAATTTTTACGTCTCGTCATTAAATATTAAAATAACGTGGAAAAAGATGGAGTCCTGTGAAATCAGAATTAAAATCGGCTTAGAAATACATTAGATACAAGCATTTTAAGTTGTTAATTTGAAGGCGATTAGACAGAGAGATCCGACATCAACCGTGACGTCATAGTTGAGTACGGCCATATAAACTCCTTGTAAATTGCCGTTTTGCTAGAAAGAGATGGAGAAAAATCTTTAATACCTTATATCTTGGTTGTTTTTTTAGTTATTCGAAAACCGATTTTTTTTCTGTTTATTATATGAATAAGCTTCTATTAAAGCAAGAAATTTTTTTTAGTCATCTAGCCTATTGTAAAAGTTAGACAGTGCTACTACAAAAGTTTTAAAACGCTGTCTAAAGATAGAGGTAGTTTTCCAATTACAGCACTAGAGCGCATTATGCGGCATAATGCTTAACGTTGAATGTTCCAACTACAGCAACACTTCGCACAATCGAGCACTCTCAAAAGCAATGTTTTCGTGTGATGCGTGCAATCGATACCAACTCAGTGACAGAAAATTAACAAAGGTTTTTTCTTTAAGTTGGCATTGATCGAAATGTTTTATTTATATATAATCGTTAGTAATATTATTTATTGTTGAAAAATTTTTAAAGCTTTCGTTTCATTGTAGTTTTTTTGAAATAATCAAAGTTAATTCAAACTGTGTTAAAAAATAAATATAAGTATGGACGAAGGTACAAAAATTACTCAAAACAAAAAAATGGTAATGAAATAATCAAAATCCAAATTACTTAAAATAACCGTAAATAGTTTACAACCAATTATTATGTATACCACATTATTTACACATTAATGAGGTTATTGCTAACTCTATGAATATTTCTTTTTTTCAACACTGAACTTAGCGCACTCTGCTGGTGCATTTGAAAACTAATTCACGTTCCAATTAAGCATCAGCATAATTCGGCATTGTGCGCCACTGAGTCGCATTATGCTCTGTAATTGGAAAACTACCAGAAGCTGTTCAACATGATGTTGTATCATTTGTCGTAATCGGACAAGAACAATGGTAAAGTGCTGTGCATCGAAGTGTTCTAACGCATCATATAATAAAACTCCAGAAATTACAATAAAATTAAATTCATATTGTTTGTGTGTGAGTGAGTAATGTTTACATGTGGTAAAGTTGCCACGCTTTTTGAACGATACGTTTAGTCTTCCCTTTATACGTCTGTGGACAGATCATTCAAAATGGCGTCGCAATAGACGCGTTCTAAAAATTTGAATTCATAATGTACCCGTTCTTAGCAAGTCCAAACGAAATGTGCTCCTTCTAACCCTATTTTGCTAACAATAGGCCCTTTTTAGTAACACAAAGCGATTGCGAAAAGTTCCCTTTGTGTGTCGGGAATGCGATTTTGATGGAACCCCCAGTTTTTTTAGTGGGTAGGCCTTATTAGGAGAGTCCCACATAACCGCAGTCGGGCCCCACTCCCACTGCGGTAGATGTAACATCTTTTTAACTGGGTAAAAAAAACAAAAAAGGCCCTTTTTAGTAATTTACGGATATTTTTATGTACAGGTAATGATGCCTTTTTAGTTTGTTTTGAATATGTCATCAAAAAGGCCCGTATAAAATACATTCAATGCCATTATTACATAAAATTCGTAAAAAAAGTTGGTTGCTGAGCCCCTTCTTTTCCTGTACCCTTCAAAGGTGATGATTGACAAATAACCGTATGATGATAGGTGACGATCCCGGACCCGGGCACGCCTACGGAGAACGCACAGTCAGAGTGGTCATTCAGCGTGACGGGGCTGAAACTGCAAGGCGCCACCGTCAAGGGCAACCGCCTGCTGCTCACCAACACCATCATGGTGGACCTGCCGCTTACCGTGCTCACCTGGATCCGGTGAGATAATAGCTGTGTTCCATTTAACCATCACCACTTTGCTGGTGCTGACATCTGATGTTAGCCTCGTTATGCGTTTCTTTTAAGAAATGTTAACATTTTTGTGTTAACAAATGAAACGGTATGAACTGATTTTTCGTGCTGAATTTTGACGTCTTACCTACTTAGTCCAGTAACTTAATATTTCAAATAATATAAATTAAAATCGGCTAAAACTATAAATATCTTTCAATTTAATGATGAAATCCACTGAAAAGTCTTTTGGATTCATGAAAAAAAGTGTCCAAATGTGAAATTTGAAAGCTGTCAAAAAATGGTATCGGAGGACCCATCTATTAGCATGGGTATTTGATGTTAACTTTTCGTGGCAAAAATGTTTATGTGGAACATAAACCAGCACGAAATGTTAACACCAAAGGCAAATGAAACGCGTTGATGCTAAACATGTTGAAAATGTTGCATGTCCGTGCTTAACTGGAACGGGCCTATAGTCATCGACACACTATCTATACCTATAAAATAACATATCCTTATTCACTAACTGATTGACTGATTCATCATCGCCCAGCATGAACCATTGAAGTTAGTTAAACTGGTCAGTAGGGTCATTTTTTTGAGTGGACATCCACTGAGGAAGGGTTTTTGGAAATTCTACCCCTAAGGGGGTGATATAGGGGTTGACAGTACGTATGTAGGCTAGTCTGGAAGTCCGTTGTTTGTGAAGTTAGAAGCAAAATATTTTGTATTTAATCTGATAATTAGAAATGAGTGAACACGTGCTCAAGCAATATTTTTGCAAAGGACATTGCTCTGCGTCCATACATTGTTCGCCCCAACACCAACAGCAGTGAAAAAATGCTTTTCGTATAATTAGACACTAGTAAATACTGTACGTCCACATCAATTGCTACGGACAAGCTTTGAAATCGAATTATTTATCAAAATGAATCAGATTTTGAGGTTAGTTGAAGCTACACTTTATTTCATTAGAGCAATACACATAGTCCATACCTATACAATTATTAATAAAATAATTATTATTTCAATCAATCAAAGAACGTTATTATAGTCACGTAGTAAAAAACAAGAAAACTCGAAATTATAAAGCAAGTCACAAACACAACAAACTAACAAGCGACAGCGCGTGAGTAGTCAATTGACGTGTCTTAATGTTGTAAATTATGAAAAAAGATATGAAAAACATAATGTATACAAATAAAAATATGTCCATACCTACATAAAATCGACTCAATTCCATTTAATCAAGTAAAAGTAACAATAAACATTCGTTTATTTTTCTTCATTTGGTTTTGTTTCTGAAAGTACTTTTTAATATTTTTGATTTGTCCGTTGAATAAATATATTTGTAATGAGTGTTATAAAATATGCATATAATTATGGCGTTAATCAAATCTTTGTTGGTCGTGGGGCGATTTTCGACATTGTCCTTTCCTCATTAGAAATGTGAAATAATGGGACTTTTGTAAAAGCTTTTGCTTAATAGTTGGAATATTTTATTACTACGGGAAAATATTGAATTCCCGCGGAAAAAACTAAAAAAAATGTGGGCGAAGCTTTGGGGCAGAATGCTATTCATTTTACTAGTCAATGAAAGCTATAAGGCTCAAACTTTAATTTATAAACTTTTATTTAATTTGTTCCCATAACACTGTTGTTTAGACGATCGCTTGCAGAAAATTATATACCAGCTATTTGGAAACGTGCATTTATTACCCCTATTTTCAAAAAGGGCCAAAGAACTGTTATCATAAGAATAAACAAGTATAGAAGCGAATCTCCTTTGTGGGTGCACCAAATGCCGCTATTTGCATACCTACAGCGCCCTTCCTCCTGTAACGCCCCGCAGTAGTCTGCGGGCGCCGCTAGGGTCACCACATGGACGTATGGTGACCACTACAATATTTTTTATATAGGTACCTCCATATTTTACATTAAATGAGAAACTGAGTATACACCGAGTCTTATTGATTTTGTACTTCAAGTGTAGCGAGCGAGCGACTATCTTTAGCAATAGTACCCACATTTTTAGTTTTTTTGATTCCGTAGTTATAAGAACCTGCCTATTTTTGATTAATTGAGCTTAATCCCTACAACTTAGAGAACAAAATCATTAAAATGTTTCGAATTTCGATGTACAAAAATGGTTTGTAATTTAGGTATCGTACCTACGTTTATAGTCCAAGAGCTGAAGTTATGAATGTACTAATGGATAAAACCTAAGCTCACTTTTTACTATCAGACCAACATTTTCACTTGAAAAAAAATCTGTTGTTTCATAATTTTAATCAAGTATTGATTGTATTTAAATTTTATATGGAACAGTAACAAAGGTCGATAAAAATATACCTATATAGCAGTACCAAAGTTTCTCATAATTCAAATTATTCCCGACTTGACAAAAAAAAATCCCATACTTACAGAGTTTCAAAATTGCACTACAATGACAGCCTTAGAAACTCGATACATTATATTGTATTAGCTTTGACATGTAATGAATATTACGAATAAAACTGTATCTGTATCTAGGGTAGGTATAATAAAAATAATTTTAAAATATTCAATCATTTTTATTTAAAAGGTTTCAATTCAACAGAAATATTTACAAATGTCTGATATTTATAAAAGATGGCGTTTTTGTAGATGATTTGAAGTTTCGGTTATTAAACTTCAGCGCGTAGTAAATACGCATTCTTATAAAAAGCTTAATCAGGTAATCAATAGGAAAATATTCACAAGGTACCTGAAACACAATTTTTTTCATTGTATCTAGCAAGATCGCACCAGCACCATCGGTAAAAATAAAATTTTTGAAGCTATTTACGAATATATTCTTGAGTTTCTCAATATAGTTTACAAAATGTGCCGGAGGAACAGTTAAACTTCCGAAAATTTTTGTCCGATTGAATGCTTTAAAATGAATAAATAGTTGAGAATTTTCTGTATTTTCTCCCTTGTAATCTCTGTATTTATTGAAAGCTGGGCAGTCATGTTTAAGCGAGCATTTTTTGAGTAGATACCCACAAACGTAGGAAAGTGCGTTTTGTGTAGGCAAATCTGAGGGCCAATTATGGATCTTTCATCGTATGACATGGTATAAATTTGAGAAAAAGAAGTCATGAAATACTGCATTTCGTATTACTGATCTCCAATGATATCATCACTATGGCATAATTTCAATGATGTCATCATTAAATAATAAACAAATGATTAAAAATCTGACCGGAAATCGTATTTTTCGTCTTGCACTATGATATCATATGATATCATTTGCAAAACCATGAGATCGGTAATAGGCCCTCAGACCTGTAATCGCATGTCGGAACAGCAAGCGGCGAAATCTCCGATGTCATATGGTTTGCAAAAAAAGGTTCTGTGCCGTCGTCTTTGCTCAAAAGAAATATATCCAAGTCATCTTCGCAGTTGCTTAGAGAGGATTGAATAAAACAAGTAGATATACCTTTGTACTTACCTTTCTTTATCTTCGGGCAAATTGTAAAACTTTAAATTTGGGGTTATTATGGCATTATTTTTGCACCCATAAACGCAACAATAAGTCGGCATCGCGGCGACTAGGTAGATAGCGGCGCGCGGGAAGGAGTCACGTACGTGCGGGATGCGGTGCGCGCCTTGACTGGCGATTCCGTTCAACGGAAATCAAACGGTAGGTGAATAACGTGGCCTTGAGCGCTCGACGGCCGGGAGTTTCGCTTCTATACTTGTTTATTCTTATGCTGTTATCTCTAATTATAGACCTATTTCCAAATTGTGTCTGGTAGCCAAGGTCTTTGAGAGAATCATTTACGAACAAATGTATGCAGCGCTCTCACACAATTTTAACTCTTTTCAACACGGTTTTCTCAAAGGGCGTTCAACAGTCTCTAACCTGATTTTGTTGAACAATTTTGTTACTGAGGCAATGGACGATGGCCACCAAGTGGACGTCGTCTATACCGACTATAGTAAGGCCTTCGACAGAATCCAGCATTCCATCCTCCTAGACAAACTTTACGCAATAGGTATTCACGGAGACCTACTCAGGTGGTTTGCCTCATACGTTGATAACCGTTGTCAAGCTGTTGTGATAAATAACTATATGTCTGGTTGGATAACTGTCCCTAGTGGAGTTCCCCAGGGATCTTTGCTTGGTCCTCTTCTCTTCATTATATTTATTAATGACATCCACCAGTGTTTCAGAAATTCCAATATCTTGTGCTTCGCAGATGATATGAAAATATATAAAAAGGTTTCGTCGCTCGAAGAAGCTCATCTACTACAGCAGGATCTCGCACGGCTAGAAGCTTACTGTAGCATGAACAAACTAGATCTTAACCCGGAAAAATGTTCAGTAATGACATTTACTAGGAAAAATACCCCTGTAACGTATGCCTACAATCTTCAGCAGTTAACGCTACAGCGAGTATGCTCTTTGCGGGATCTGGGTGTGATAAATGACTCCAAGTTGCTTTTTAACGACCATATCAACAGTATAGTCTCTAAAGCAACCAGAGCCCTTGGTTTTCTTATGCGGAACTCTCAAGATTTTAATAATGCCAAAACTCTGAAGGTTTTATACTGTACGCTTGTACGAAGCAACTTGGAATACGCTTCACAAGTTTGGAATCCCAGATACGCAACCTATATTAATAGGATAGAGAATGTCCAAAAGAAATTCCTTCGTTACTTGTGTTACAGAACCTTTACTGTATATAATAGTGACCATTACGAAAATATTTGTAGAAAACACCATTTCAATAGCCTAGAGAACCGACGCGCTATTGCGGATTTCATATATTATATGAAAATTGTCAATGGCACTTTAGATAGTCCCGAGCTATTGCAGCTGGTCAACTTTAACGTCCCTAACAGAGTGTTTCGCAATTATAAACCAATTTCACTACCGCGGTGCAGAACCAATTTTAGACAAAATTCGTTTTTTATACGCGCAGGCAAGTGTGTTAACAATTTCTACGAGAAACTTGACATAGATCTCTTCAACTCAAATGTTGACTCGGTGAGGCGGCAGCTTAATAATTTATTCTTTTACTGCTAAATCATTGTCACAATAAAAGCAAAGTCACTGTTATGTTTCATAAGTCCTAACTTGAAATGAGTGTGGTTAACTCATCGCTGTTATATTTAGTAATTTTGTTGCATATCAGTGTGAATCTGTAATTGGTTTTACGGTGTATATTGTTGTTGTTTATTATTGTTTTTGTAACTGTTGATTCACCAATAAAATAAAATAAAATAAAAAAAATAAAATAAAATAAATAAGGAAAAGGTTGATGTTGCTTAAATCCAATCTGAAAAGGGAATTAGAACACAGAATCTAGTGGGGATTCGCTAACTGCTTACGCGAGATTTGGCGGAATGTTGTGGTACTGTATCTGCCGGTGTTAAGATGACATGTGTTGGACTGACTTCAAAGTACGGGGCATACCCACTAACGGACGGTTTCAATATCCTATTTATCTCTGGATTTGTTTACTGAAAATAGATTTTTGACGTATTTTATATGGAGCTGATGTCAAATATCTATTGCTAGTAACCACAGATAAATAGAATATTGAAACCAGCCATCAATCAACTGATGTGTATAAGATATCTTGTCCTTAGTCAGGACCATCAGGGATCGAGAAACTCAATTCACTGGATCACCACTGAAGGGTTGTTACTGTTATTAGCTTAATTATACGGGTCGCAAGTCACTAAGAGTAATGAAAGGTTTTGCTCGTTTCCCGTGTCCCATCAAGGACAAGCTCTTCAAGCTACTCCACCGCCAAAGTATGAGCTCATCACGTGTGCGAACATACATCAATCGTTCAATCAAGTCCTTAGAGCAATTACCCTATATGACCATGCACATTATATGAAACTAGTTGATGCGCGGCTGCTGCTATTTGCTGTCGTTTCATGTCGCAAATAAGAGCTCGTAAAAAATGGTTAATTGTGCAGTTAGCTCTTGCAAAAGGCGATCCAGTAACTCAAATCTTCGAGACCATGGCGTTTCCTATCAAATGTAAGTATAAAATAAAAATTAACGTGTTTTATTTATATACAATTTTGAAGTAATTTTTATGCCGTTACGATATAAAAATAAAATGGTACATTGGTAGCTCGAACACAGTACACGGGCATGATTTGCGGCCAATTGCGTAGAGACACGTTAATCTGTCGATGTGTGTGTGTTTCTTCATTGTAAGGAATTTTTTTTATAGTGTGCGTATCTGTAATTGAATTTTTGGTTTTCGTCATGCGCCATGCGCGTTTACCGATGGTGAAAGTTTGCAAAATTTTATCGATGGTGAAAGTTTGCAAAAATAGGTTTTTCGCGTTTTTCAGCTAAACGGTGAGTTTTACAGCAAAAATAGTTCAGACAAAAATTGTAGATCATCCGATTCTCTACAAAAAATGTATCTACACTTTTTTTCATAAGTATTGCCATTTCCGTGATATAGCGGTTGAAAGAATTGAAAAAAAATATTTTATTCGTAATATGCATATGTTTCCACACCACCTATGAGGTAGTGTGCATGGCGCTTTTTTTTTAACGTGGTTTCCCCGGTAGGCCTATTCCACGATCTATTATGATCCTATTGAATGCAAATGGAGTATTGAAAATGATGAAAGCTGCGTAAATTATGTAATATATAAATGAAAAAATAATTTGGAAAAATTATTCATCGGATTCATAATAATCCAATGGAACTTCTAGTATATTGTCTTCGTCTTCTTCTTCTTCCAAATCGCCGATGAAAAAAAACGGAGAGACCCAATTGTAATTTGGACTTGAAAGACCTAGGCCGAACAGCACTCATAATACTATGGCTAATATTCGTGCATACTAATTGTAAATGTTCTAAATTGGAGCGTTTATTTTTTAAAATGACCTTCTCTAAGAAATAAGTCAGTGACTTTGGAATGTCTGTATCAATATCTTCAAACATACGACCTGGTGGAGGATAATTAGAATTATCTAACACTGCACATTGAATATCCTCTCGAATAATTGCTGCTGCAGCTTCTAAGATGCGAAATCGCTCTTCTTTTTTATCGGTTTTTTTTTCGTACCAAGCTTGATTTAAAATATCATGGTGACTATCAATAAAACATACGAATGTTGATGATCCTGATTTTTCTGTAATAATAATTCTATCACCATACTCCAACTTCAATCGCATTTTAATGGTTCTGTTATCTATTGTTGATTTTTTACAAATACTTTTCAATTCGTCTAATGTGAATTGACAATCATCGCTATTTTCAATATACTTAAATATTTCTCACATCGCAATATTTGTAGCTTCATCTTTAGGACGACCGACTTTACCCCCAGTGGTCGGTTTCAGAAAAGAATTGTAGCAATCGTTATGATACTTAGCCTCGGCAGCGACTAAATCATATTCAAATTCAATTCGAGCAGCAACAGCTTTGGCTACATCATCACAACGAGTTTTAGCTATAGTTAGAATACTGTCTTTGAACGAAAGTGTAGTCACTTTAAAAATCTTACGTCGGTACTGCAGTGCTTTTTTCTTCTCCAACTCTTCATTTAATTCATTGCCGCAAAATAAACAACACTGGTTGAAGCAAAATGTAGTTTCACTTACTCGTGCTCTAGTACGAGGAGGACTTATTGTTGATGAACCAGCTTCTTCTTCTTGGCGCCGTCTTTTCACGGCATCAATGCTACTTTTTCGAGTATAATTTTTTCGACACTGCACATGAATTTTTACAGATGTCTGGTCTTTCAGGTACTCCGAAAACTCATCACCTCTTTCAATACTTGCATCAATTAATGCTTTCATGCCGCGATCAACAGTAACAACTCCACTTTCAGTCAAAGGTTGACTACAAATAAAGCAGAATGGCGACATTTTTTTTTAAAAACAGTAAAATGCACAAACTTTGTTACAAAATATAAGCGATAGCCACGAGTTGTCACTACGAAGGAATGCTTACGACTAACAGTATTTTGTTGAGTATGAGACCTTCGAAACGGAGCAGGTATACGAGCATCGCCACGCTGACAATTGAATGGAAGACAGATGTTACTCAAGGCCATGCGACTAAATGAAAATAGGGGAGGAGTTTTTGACGTTCATTTATATTCTAAGAATTTTATGATTTGTATGTATAAGACATAGGGACTCATGTATTTACTCATATAACGGTTCAAAAATGTATATAAAAGTACATTAACGTGCATATTACGAATAAAATATTTTTTTTCAATTCTTTCAGCCGCTATATCACGGAAATGGCAATACTTATGAAAAAAGTGTAGATACATTTTTTGTAGAGAATCGGATGATCTACAATTTTTGTCTGAACTATTTTTGCTGTAAAACTCACCGTTTAGCTGAAAAACGCGAAAAACCTATTTTTGCAAACTTTCACCATCAATAAAATTTTTTGCACAAGGGGGATTGATGGGGACTTTTCACAATTCATTTATAATGGTATTCTGAACACTCATACCAATTTTTAGCTCTATGGGAATTATTGTAACCTTACCTCTATTTTAAGGACTAATTTGACTGGACTATAACCAACAATAACAAACTGTGCCAAAAAGCGATGCTATTGAAGCGTTATTGACACGCCACAAATGCGTTAACGCTAGCAGAATAAGGCCACAGATATGTAACGGTCGTTCGCGGCGGATTGTCTGTGACGGGTGGTCGGTTGGGTCGGTGTCGCAGCGGCAGGGGGGTTTCACTCCGCAGTTTAGGTACGTTTGGTCGGCGCACCGGCCGGGCCGGTGTATGGCTAAAGGTTGCCGCTCGACTCGCACGCTGGCCGCGTCGCACGTAATAATTTAGATTTTTCTCGGTAACGATAACTGCATATCGGTGAGTGGGAACCCTGCGCTCTTATCGCCAAATCGGTATCGGGTCAGCGACGCGTGAAGGAATTGGAACACTCGTGTCATGCAATAAATTTCAATTTCCCGTGCAGTCAGATGAAGGTCGCAAGAGTCGCAAGGAACAAGATTCATACCTAAACTTGGCTTTTCTTCGAGAGTGATCGTTCTGTACTTTGGTACTATTATTTATTTTGTGTGCAGCGGTCCCGCGGCGTCGCTGGCGGAGGGCGGGCAGGCGCTGACGCTGCCCGTGTACCTGAACAGCGCGCGCGCCGAGCTGCTGTTCACGGTGCGGCTGCCCGTGGCGCCCGGCCAGGAGCCGCACGCCTTCTACGAGCGGGGCGTCGCGCTGCTCACCTCCACCGCGCTCAACTAGGTAACGCGACCGCCCGGCCGGGAGCCGCACGCCTTCTACGAGCGGGGCGTCGCGCTGCTCACCTCCACCGCGCTCAACTAGGTAACGCGACCGCCCGGCCGGGAGCCGCACGCCTTCTACGAGCGGGGCGTCGCGCTGCTCACCTCCACCGCGCTCAACTAGGTAACGCGACCGCCCGGCCGGGAGCCGCACGCCTTCTACGAGCGGGGCGTCGCGCTGCTCACCTCCACCGCGCTCAACTAGGTAACGCGACCGCCCGCCTTCTACGAGCGGGGCGTCGCGCTGCTCACCTCCACCGCGCTCAACTAGGTAACGCGACCGCCCGCCTTCTACGAGCGGGGCGTCGCGCTGCTCACCTCCACCGCGCTCAACTAGGTAACGCGACCGCCCGCCTTCTACGAGCGGGGCGTCGCGCTGCTCACCTCCACCGCGCTCAACTAGGTAACGCGACCGCCCGGCCGGGAGCCGCACGCCTTCTACGAGCGGGGCGTCGCGCTGCTCACCTCCACCGCGCTCAACTAGGTAACGCGACCGCCCGGCCGGGAGCCGCACGCCTTCTACGAGCGGGGCGTCGCGCTGCTCACCTCCACCGCGCTCAACTAGGTAACGCGACCGCCCGGCCGGGAGCCGCACGCCTTCTACGAGCGGGGCGTCGCGCTGCTCACCTCCACCGCGCTCAACTAGGTAACGCGACCGCCCGCCCGGGAGCCGCACGCCTTCTACGAGCGGGGCGTCGCGCTGCTCACCTCCACCGCGCTCAACTAGGTAACGCGACCACTGCCCGTGGCTAGTAGGCTCGCCAACTGAACCTACCACTTTTATCATTCTCTTAGAGTGGAGCTACCACAGACGTATAAAGGGAAGCGGAGTTAATTTTACTCACACATTTGTCATAAGTAATGTATATCGTTTTTACTTTCACTCCAAAGTGACATGATATATCGCTATTTCTGTTTTTCGTCTATGGCGATACTAACGCACAAATAAACATTTCCGACGCCACGTTGACGCCATGTTTAGCTCTGTCAAAATAAGAGACAAATGGCGTCGTGACATTGTGTTATAATGTTTTGTTTTGTGATTATAAATAAAAATAACTGCTAATCGGACAAGAACAATGGCAAAGTGGTGTGCCCCGTAGTGTTCTAACGCATCATATAATAAAACTCCAGAAATTACAATAAAATAAAATTAATATTGTTTGTGTGTGAGTAATGTTTACATATGGTAAAGTTGCCACGCTTTATGAACGGTACGTTTAGTCTGCTTCCCTTTATACGTCTGTAGGAGCTACCCACATTTATAATTTTGTTATAGTGGAGCCACTTGTGACGCGTTTATTACCACGGAGTGGCTATTCGGATCCGGGTTCCTATAGAAGCCAAGCGGTGTCTTTTGATTATTAGACCCCGTTATCGGAGGTGTAATTTTATAGCTGGATGTTCTTAGTGATGGGTATAATAAAAATATTTATGATGTCGATATCGATACTTTTTTTAACAATTATTGATTGCGGCAGTACGTTCATGTTTTTAATTTCTCGTAATTCGTCTTCAAGGCGCTGTAATATAAAAAGAATGTTTCAATTTATACAACCTTTTAATATTTTGTAAACGAAACAACTTATATTTTTAAACTTACTGAAAAAATTGTCAGAAATGCACGCAATCAATCAATCAATTTCTGATATATTAAATGGCGAACGCGTATTATGGCGATTTGATATATAGAGTATAAGGTTTTTCCCACAAAAAACACTCATTTTAGATTAAGATGGAGTCGAAAGCTAGTTTGGAAAATAATAAAATATTGCATTGTATTTTCTGTGAATTGCTATGGCACATTGACATTAAAAAAAAATACAATATTCATGTATGCATGCTCCGGGTCCGAAGAGCAATCGTCTTCTATAGGGACCCAGGTCCGAATAGACACAGCCTAATGAATAATACTTTGCGAGACAGTAAGCCACCTGTCTGTGGGATTAAAACGATCAAGATTTGATGGTGAAAAGGGGTGGCCCACTTGATATTATTGTTTTTTGCGTTACCATGATGTCCAAAATCGACTGTACTAGCCAATCAAACCTGCAGTTTTTTATTGATTTAGCGAAATATAATAGATTTTTTAGGTAAGTTAGCAATCTTGAATATAACTATTGTGTTTTTATATTGCAGATACACAGTACTTCTGCAGGACCAGAATCTTTCTATGGTTGCAGTACAAAACTGCTACATACAAGTCGCTTAGAAACAGCACAGTACTAATTTTGTTATATAAATCTACATGAATTGACTATTATTAATAAAAATGTATCAAACATTATTTTCCAGTGCATAAGTCATTCTATTTATATTTAGAAATTTATGATATTGTTAGTTTGAACAGCTATTGCAATTATATAGCAAATTACATTATTTATGCGTTATTTATATAGAAATAAAAACAATTAATACAATAATCATGTTTATTTATTTCTTACTTTCTTAGTCGAATCTAACACAATCACAACTTTGAGAAATATTGAAATTACAACATCTTGAGAATAAATTTCTTAAAATTAAAATAAATACTACCACACAACTATAAGATAAAACTGTATCACTATATTTGACTTGTCCCTTGTATGGCTGTCTTTAAGCCTGGAGGCTTTTGTTTTGGCATTCTGCAACAAATAAAATCATGTTAAACATTTTCAAATATGGCACATGAGAAGATTTGTTTGCTGATTAACAAAATTAAATTCAGGTATGTCTTAATATCTATATAAATAAAAATGGATCTTCGAAATGTATGTACGCCCATAACTTTCGAACGACTGCACCAACCAAATTGGATGATTCTTGGTTTTATGTATTCGTTAATTGTTAGGACAAGGTTTGTGTAATATAAAAATTACAATAATTTAAACAAACATTTCAGTAATTATGTTAAAAGATATGGCGATACAAAGTACGCCGGGTCAGCTAGTTGACAATAAAGTACCACATTCGCAGTTTCGTCTACCAAAAAACAAAAATAAACAGTAACTTTTTAAATAAGCAAGCGACGACGGAAAAAATTAATAACTACTAACGGCCTTATTAATAAAAATTTTACTCCTTGGATCATCCTCGGATTAGTTTTTTATAAGGTTTATTTTAGGTTTAGGTTTATTTATAAGGCCGTTAGTGTTAAGTCGCCTTACCGCGTGTAAAGAATTTTGCGAGGCGACGAAGGGTGCACCAGATCGCTGTGTCTGTTCCACTCCATGAACTTGTGATACTGCCGCTGCCGCCTACGGTCCACGTAACTGATCTAAGGACACGGAGATTGTTCAAATCAGTTAATCTCTATTTGTAAAGTGCATTGTGGGTGTGTTTCTGTGTTGTAGCGTCTGGATCCAGTGAGGAGATGCACAGTATAAAGTGTAGCACACTCGTCAAACAATAGGTAAAATGTTTTTATTATATCGAAGGCATTTTAGGCAACCTACAACCATTAGTTTCGTTAACCTATTTTATTGCATAAAAACCTATTTAATTCATTCCTTTAGATCGACAAAGTAGTTCTATATGCATTTTGAAATAGTATAATTACAAATCTAGGCAGAAACTGTAAGCGCGCGGCCCTATCGCGGGTCAACGCACCAAGCGATGCCGAGCGGCCGTAAATATAAAATTTAAAAGAAGGGCCGAGTCCACATACTGTTATATACTATTACCGTGGTATTAGGATCTTTCAAAATATATCTATTTATGTGTAGTAGATTAAACATTGTTCTATTATTACAGGCTACAGTTACCACACTCGCTCCATGCATCCCTTTCGGCCGCCTATGTAACTGTGTTTTGTAACCCAGTTACGAGAGAGGAAAATTTTCTCTTTTCTCGTTACCAGTTACACAATTAAACCCGACCGACCCCACCCCTCACCCTGAGACTGCCTACTAGAATATTCGCCTCTGGCGTTAAGTATGCCTTTGTACATAAGGAACAAATAGATAAAATATGGGGGTGAGGTGCGAGTAAATAGTAAACACTATAGAGTTTTGTTAACTGACCACGCAGCTAGCGGGAATCCAGACGAAGGCGGTGACCAGCACGACCACGCCCACGATGTTGTCGCGCAGGAAGCCCAGCACGTTGTTGATGTTGATGTCCTCGATTATGTCCCAGAACCGCTCCACCACATCTTGTATCGTTTTCTCGCACACGCCCTAGATACATACAGAAGATATAATAGTACTCTGTCTGTACAGAACGGCCAGTCACCTCCCCGCACTCATTTCAAAAATACCTCTCACCGCACCCCGCACTTCGTTGTAGACATCACTGACACATAAACAAGGGCGCGCGTGTTATCACCCAGGAAAATTTAAGAGACGCTTCACAACATGGCAGTAGAGTGATTTAAACATAAATAAAAGAAATACTCATCTCCTTAATTTAACATAAATTTTCTAAAATATCCAAAAATGCTGCACTAGTTGAGAGCAGCATTTTTAGAGATTTTTGTTTTTAACATTTTTTTTTCTTTTTTTATACATATAATAATGGATGTATCCTGAAGCGTCCCTTAAATTTTCCAGGGTGATAAAAAAATAAAAGTGTACATTTGAATTTTATAAAGGGTAATAATATAAAAATATTAATTATATTGGTATCATTATTGCCTAAGTTATTTTAAGCTTTCATTAATATCTTCTTTATTTACTTAACTCAAACATGGTTGAGTTAAGTTAATAACACGAGTGTACGCGAGCGCCGGCCGATAACAGAGACAGCATAGCGCTGTCTCTGTCATCGGGTAAAAGAGAAGGTAGTCACTGCACTTCTCGCGTCATTTCGATTGCTAACCGCGTACTCAACCCTACTAAATTCCACGCACACATTTGCGCGTGTACAATAGTAGATTGTTCACCGCGGGAAGAAAGCGACCGATTACCAGCGAGGGAGTGATTTCAACAAAACTCCCGAGGTAGGAATCGGACTTTCTCCCAAGTGCTACATAGTGCTTTATACTACACCTGTGAGAATATATAAAAACGTGTTTGATTAAAATTGTTTATAGAATTATATTAGTATGAAAATATTATTACATTTGTATGTGTCATCTCAATTTTAAATTTCACTACTAGAATTCGACATTTTAACTTTTGTTACGTAATAAACTCACGTCGTAACAAAAAAATACGATAAATAAATTTGATGAAAATCTGAGATCATACAGACACCTTGCAACACGGCAAAACTCAGCGCAGGTCGTGGTAAGTGGAGGAGCGCGTTCCCCCGCCTCAACCTCGCGGGGGATTTAACAGTTTGGAAATGGAATTTAGTATAACTTTTCCTCCCGCTAAAACGCGATAAAAATGGGTTTTCATACAACTTTTCCTCCCGCTTATTTAAGTCGTAGAAAAGACTAACTTTCTCTTTCACTTTTAAGGGAATAATGACTGCTGTTCCGATCAGGTGTAGTATAAACGTCATTTACTTAGGTAGTAGTAATAAGTAATTGATCTGCAAACGTTGAATGGAGTGTCCGGGGTGTGCCCTAGACGAGATTCGGTTTATTGTTTATACAGTCAAGAGCTTGGGTCTCCAATGGGATTGTTATTCATAAGCTAACTAGGGGCAGCTAGGTAAATATGAAATGTTTGCGGTACCTTATTGCAAAATCCCTGTATACATGGTGTTCCATCAGGCAATATGTCATTATGGGCCACTGGGAAGCAGGTTTTGTTCAAACTTTTACGGCAGCAGCGTTTGCACGCATCCGCCACTGAAAAAAAAAAAAATCAGTCGGACGAAGTGGTCATGCCTTTTATGATCGGCGAATCACTAGAACGTTATTTACATATAGAAAACATAGAAGAAAAATATATTAAAAACCCCCATGATCTTTATCTCACCAGATGGTTGATGATAAGACCTCAAATTCCCCAGACTAAAATAATACTGCTAACAATAGTGTTATGGCGATAGGTACTGGAAAAGGTGGTGGTAGCTAGACAAGCTGATTCGGAAGGCATCAACCAAACCGAGTAGCAAAATTATTGACTCCTTGGGGCATTGACCACGAAAATATAAACTATGCTTTAATTTCATCATAATCACACTGAAAACTGAGCACAAAGCGAGTTTTTAGTGTAAAAATGTATGAAATTTAATTATTGCACAGTTTTGTTTTTTTTTAATCGCACAAAGAAGTTACCAATCTCAATGGAATAGTTATCTATTCAGCCAGCGGATATCGATACTTTCTTAGTTTATATACGTATTATTCGTTTCTATCCTATTTGTTCCAAATTTAAAAAATGATTGCCGCCAACTCTGATTTAAAAATATAAATTAGCGGGAACTTTAATAATTTTGCGTAACAATATTTTTTGAATCGTTAAAGTGTGATACTGTCTTATATTGAGTGCTTCGTATTAAAAATTAAAATGGAATCATCTAGCGACTCATTAACTCCGGAAAACATTTTGAATGAAGCCGACAGTGTTATAGAAAACCTTTTACCCTTAAAATCACGAGTACAATACGTATAGTCTTAAACTTCTATTTAATTTTTTGACGTGAGTTTTTTTATCTACTATTCCTATAGGTAATAGTTGAAAGAAAAGCAGATTATGCACCTCGCCTTAAGTAATTTATTATTGCCCTCGTGCCTGTTAGCCTGCCTGCCTCGTCCAAATCAGGCGCTCGGTGCAATAATGATATACTTTGTGCTCGGTGCGATAATCTACTATTGTTGCACACGAGAGAGAATTTTGTAAAGGGAGTCAATAAAAAAGGATTTTAGCCAGCCACAGCGGCTGTTATTATTATATATCTACTACCGTTGCATATATTTTTTTAATATATCTTCTAGCGTTGCAATGCGACGTACATGCCTTTTCTTTGCTACGAACCCTCACGGGCGTCCCCAGCCAGAACACCCTACCAAAGTTTTATTACAATCTGACGAATGGTTACCGAACGCTTAGAGGACAAAAGTACACACATTGATTTTTATTTATATAGAGTCGTATTCAGGTAACATAGAGGTGTGTATAGTTTATAAGGATATCGTGTAGGTCTTCCGATAACACGTTTAAAGGAGGTACGTAAGTTTAAGGTAAGGTAAGGTAAGGCAGCTCACCGATGTCGCACATGCAGCTGTGCATGCCCTGCGTCTCGCAGTACGGCACGCACGAGCCGTTGCGGCACCGGCCGCGCTCCGCGCACTCGTGCTCGTCCGCGATCGCCGGCGCCTGCGCAGATCACAAGCTCACACGTTTTACATCAATTTAATAGACTATTTATTATTCGTATTGTTGGGGCTATGCAGCTTCAATGATAACGTCTCCTGCGTGATTGCATTCCTGCAAAAGGAGGCGACAGTCTCCATTCCCTCTCACTAGCCAGCATCTTCTTTTTGTTTCCATTTTTTGTTATTTAGTGTGTATAAAATATTTTTTGTATTACTCGGATGACAAGTAATTTTTTATCATTTTAAATAACTACTATTGATTAATATTGGCCGTCTTATCAGTTATTATCGTATTGTCTTTAGCGCCTTTTAAACATAATATCATTTTTAAGTAAATCCATTACGACGTTTTAATATACTAAAAGGTTTGTAGGAAACTACCTAATCAATGTTTAAAATGATCCAACAATACGTCCGTACCTTGGGACAGTCTGCAGAGGCGCCGTTACATGTGGCCTCGCCCTCGCAAGCGGAGTGGGCGGCCTCGCGGCACACCACGCCCGGCGGCGCGAACACGCAGCCCGAGCAACACGGCGAGTTCTTGTCGCTGCGTCATCATAAGACACGTCAGACACACAGACACACACAAACATCTACAGCCCGAGTCACAAGGTGAGAAAAGACACGTCAGGCAAACACATCTACAGCACGAGTCACAAGGCGAGTTCTTGTCACTGCGTCAAAAGACACGTCAGACACACACAGACAAACACATTTACAACTCAAGTCACAAGGTAAGTTCTTGTCACTGCGTCAAAAGACACGTCAGACACACAGACAAACACATTTACAGCCCGAGTCACAAGGTGAGTTTTGTCACTGCGTCACAAGGCACGTCAGACGCACGGCGTTTTAAGCCGATATATCGATATATTATCCATATTTTGACTCAAGTACAGTACTTGAATTGTCTGAAAGGTACCTACTTGAAGTATTCCTTAATCACTCTCTTCTACTCGATGGGTCATGCTGATAATGATGACTATTCGCTGTACGCTGTTGTTGAGTCAATTATGTAGACCTTACTAAGAAAATTTCCGAATTTCTCTCTAAACCTGTAGTAAAATATGGTAATGTACAGCGAATGGTCACCATCATAGCCCATCTTGTGCAGGGGCTATAAAACTATATTGGATTTTAATAAGCTTTTAAAAAAAGCAAAAATATGGATATAATATCGATATATCGGCGTTTTAAGCCGATATATCGATATATTGATATCGACTTAATTCGATATATATCGATATCGATATATCGACATTTTTAATAGCTTTGCATCCCTTCAGACACACAGACACAAACACATCTGCAGCCCGAGTCACAAGGCGAATTCTTGTCATTGCATCATAAGGCATATCAGACACACACAGATACAAACACATCTACAGCTCAGTCACAAGGTGTTCTTGTCACTGCGTCATAAGGCACGTGAGTCACACACAGAGACAAACACATCTATAGCCGAAGTAACAAGGTGAGTTCTTGTCACTGCGTCTCATGATAAATCAGTCATAAGCACTCAGCCCTGTCTAAAATTAAAAAGCACATATTTCAGAAAATAATTGGAGTACCTGCAAACGGCGCCTTGATTCTTTCTTAATTTACAGTTCTTGTCGCAGCACATATCATTATCTTCAGTGCCTGTAAATTTATAGTAATTGTTATTGTCATATAAGCTTGTGATATTGTTACTATCTTTTATGTCAAATATAATTTTCATCTCTGAATTTTACTATATCATGGTCATGGAATGTTAGGATCAATATTCGCAAGTTAAATCCCTCTAAATTGTTTAATTTAACTACTTGTCGTTATGTTACTTGTCAATATGTTCAAATGAAAGGCCATTTAGTTAATAGTATGTAAGGGTTCTGAATAACATGTGGGTCTTGAGCGAACATTACCTGCCTTTTTGTTATGCAAGTCAAAACTTATCACAAAGGCTTCCAATTTTGTTCACTTCCGGTGCAAAATCGGCTTTAGCAACGGGCAGATACGGATTCAGCGGGGTCGAAATAGGGGGCTGAGGCTGAAAACTCAATTGTTACAGTAAAAGCTTCTACAATTTAAATACGAGGCTTTTTCTGACACTACCGCGTCTATTTCTGATGTCAATTAGAAAATTTTCCCTTTTGTAGGTTGACTGGAAGAAATTTCGCAAGAAGTAAGCCGAACCTTTTTGTGCCCACGTGTATGTTGTTTGTGCTGTGTTATCTGTGTTTTATTGTGTAGAATAAAATCGTAAAATAAATAAATAAGAAATACCGGACTACTATTTAATACACACCGACCGAACTTCATTAGATCAGCATGGTCACTCAAATCTCCCTTTTTAGTGGAGGATTAGGCCCAACAGTGGGCACATTGGATCTGTGACGACAGTTCTCACCTAGCAGGCCAGCGTCGCACTCCTCGCCGCCCTCGACGCGCAGGTTGCCGCAGAAGCTCTCCTCTGGCTCAGAGAAGCAGCGCCCCGACTTCGCCTGCAGCACCTTGCGTATGGACCGCAGACTGCACGGCGAGAATCGCTACAACGAGAACATTACATTTTTAACCCCCGACGCAAAAAGAGGGGTGTTATTTTAACATAAATTAAATTACAGCTTTAAGAAACAAACGACAAAATCGGTTGCGTCTTGAAAAAAGTCACTGTGCTTACAATAAACTCGATAGCACCATGAGCGCAAACATAAGAGCAGGAGCGCTGGAATGCACTTTAGAATTCGATTTTGACGCTGCTGATTTTCTCGCAACTGAATCATGACTCATGAACGGTTCTGAGTTAAAGCATATCGTAGCGTCATCCATAGTGTAAGCCTGTGTCGAAATTTGGAACGAATAATGGATTGAAGCATAGTGCGATTCTATTATTGACTGCAGACGAGAGCAGTAGTGATTCTGAATCTATTTACATACTAGGTATCTGAAAACTGGCCGAAAGTAGTTTTCTGGCCAAGCGGCAGACCATAAAGGCATTTTATAAAAACACATTAGGAACCTGCGGCCGTACCGCTTAACTCAAAGCGATAGCGAGTGATCGCTATGAGTTAGGCGGTAGCCCCTCAGTAGTCTCCCGGTGACATTTACTACTACCACCTGCCCGTCACGAAATCATACCTCAAAATTATACGGTAATTTTTAGCCAGTGTGACGTATGGAACTGAGACGTGTTGTCATAAAAAGGCTCAAGGTCGCTCAAAGGGCAATGGGGAGGTTTCCCTACGCGATCGCATCAGAAATGATGAGATCCGTGAACTAAAGTCACCGACATAGCCCAAAGAATTGTAAACCCTAAGTGGCACTGGGTAGAACACATCGCTCGCGAGAACTGCCGGCCGTTGGGATGGAAAGATCCTCGAGTGACGGCCGCGTACCGGGAGACGCAGCGTGGGTAGGTGGACTGGCGATCTGGTGAAGGTCGCGGGAAGCCGCTGGATGTGGGAGGCGCAGGACCGATCGGTCTGGATACACCTGGCTGGGACCAACAGTGGACGTCCCTTGGCAGAGACGGTGATGATGATGACAAATTGACCTTGCACATCGACTTAATGTTCCAAGTTTGCTCTACGCGGCTGATTTGAAGATCTATCTTACAATAAAATGTCGTGAAGACTGTGTCAGTCTCCAGCGGAATCTATTTATGGTGGCTGAGTGGTGCATTCATGCGTTGGAGCGACAACGCGATAAGCAATTTTGAGCATTATGTTTGAGAACATAGAGTAGATATTTTCTTGTAGGAATTACAAAAACGTCAATTTTAAAATGTTTGATCTGTAGAAGTTACAGTTAACTTGACACGGTTGTACTTAAAATAGTTGCCGTAATAATGTAGAATAAGGTTGAATTCGATAAATACGATACTTTCTATAACGTAATTTTAATTCGGGCGTGCATATTTAACTATATATCAGCGAGTACAAATGTATAGACGATTAGGTATGTAGCAGTTCATACAAAAACGCGCTCGAAATGTATGACAGATTTCGAGCGCGTTTTTGTATGAACTGCTCTATCTACGTTTGATAGTAAATCAATGGCACACCGCGGACACTCCATACAACGTTCGCAAATCAATTACCTATCACTACTACTTTAGCAAATGACGTTTGCGCACGCGCAAATGTGTGCGTGGAATGTAGTAGGGCTGAGTGCGCGGTTATCAATCGAAATGACGCGAGAAGTGCAGTGACTGCCTTCTCTTTTACCCGCATAGCGCTGTTTCTGTTATCGACCGGCGCTCGCGTCTATTCGCCCGAGCGATCGCGCGAGCCCTTGTGTATGTATCAGTGATGTCTACAACGAAGTGCCGGGTGGGATGAGGTATTTGAAATGAGTGCGGGGAGGTGAGTGGCCGTTCTGTACGTATCTATTCTGTGTCAATGGTTAAAAGTTATAGTCTAGAATACCTTCGTTTTGTACAAAGTATATACCTACATATTTTGTGACTATAATTTGTTTTGTAAGCCTTAAATAAATAAAAAAATAAATCTCTTTAGAGATGAGTCCACCATTGCGTCTTCTTTTTTAACTTGTGTTTCCCCATATGTTTTTTTTTTGCAATAAAGAGTATAATAAATAAATAAAATAATTTTTTAGCGACACGAAACACGTGCCTTGTTGTTGACGTCATATCCGCTGACGCTGTAGGTGTACATGAGGTAGGAGCCGCCCTGGCTGGCGGCGGGCGAGCACTCGGCCACGTCCGGGTCGTGCTCGGAGCCCCAGTTGTGGCCGAACTCGTGCGCCGTGACCAGGTCCGCCTCGCGGGTGATCACGCGCTGCCCGTAGTGGTTGCGCGACGAACTCAGCCCGGAGTTCAGGTACAGCGTGTAGCCGTTCTTGAAGTATTCTGTTGGTATTCCCGGATGGATTGTAATTGTAGCATCAAGGGAATTATCGCAAACTGGCATTGGTTTTGGAAGCGTACCATTCATTGGCAATTGAATTGAATTGATCCACATACAAGGTATAATTCATTGTTAAATATCTTTGACATTATATTCTTGATTAATTTAAATTTAATTAATTAAAAGTCTATGATAAATATTTTCGAGTTTGAGTTGGCACTCATATTTATTCTTTTATTTGAATTGGGGATACTTTAATATATCGATGCATTCAGAAGATACTAACATAAGGATTCCTCTTCATAGGTATTTAAAAGGCAAAATTCCATTCCGCAATAATTATATCGACCTATAAAAGTACCTTGCTTAATCCGTTTGATACAATCTTGACAATATTTCATGATATTTAAAATATCATTATAAGCTACTTATCACAGCTCATATACGTCCCCACCGAGGGGCACGAGCCTACCCTAACCAGTTATGGTAGGGCGATTAGGTCTTAGTCAAACCACGCTGGCCCAGTGCGGATTGGTTGACTTCACATACACCTTTGAATTACTTCGCAGATGTATTGCAGGTTTCCTCACGGTGTTTTCATTCACCGTAGGAGCGTTAGATAAATGTACATATAAAATTCGTGAAACGTAAAAGACGTTAGTACATGGCAGGATCGATCGCGGGCCTCCCGATTTGCCCGAGTAGCTTAAAGAGTAGCTTAGAGCGTCGGTGGCGCTGTGGCATCGGCACTGGACTGAGTAGGAGCACAGTCCAGTGCCGAAGCCACAGCGCCACCGACGCTCTAAGCTACTCGGGCAAAGCTATTGAAAATGTCCGATATCGCAGGAGCGCGTTGACGCTCTGACGTTTATTACTGAAATACTCTTACGTGATTGGATGATATTGGGGATCATAATCTAAAATGACATCTAATAGAAAGAGAGAGAAATAGAAATTCATATGAAAAAGGGAGATAAAAGATTTGGTTGCGTCAATCCGTTCAACGCCTCTGAGCGAGTTAAAAAACAACCGGACAACTACACTCCGAGGCTCTGAACGCGCTCCTACAATCTTCACAACAACCACCACCACCAGCATTCACAGGTTCCAAACCATAAACAATCACACAAAAAACGTTAGGAGAACGATAAAGTACTTTCAAAGGAGATGGTAAATTTGTGAGACCTCTCATGTACTACACCTATACAAAATATTGAGAAAAATCCTCATTAGTGTATGGTTGTTGTAATTTGAATAACATCGATCAGTTCATAAGGGTTACTGATAGCTTGACGTTGGTGTGTAATATTGTTTTTCTTTTATATTGTAATACGCAGGGTCAAGATTGACGAAAAGTATTCATATTTGTCCACTTCACTGTACTTGTTTTTGTGCATACTATAAAGACAGCAAAACGTCTGCGAGCTGCGAAGGAAGGATGAATGGAGCGTTTGCGTAGTAATGTAACAAGCTAGAAACGCAGCAACTAGACTTTTTAGATCCTTGCTAAATTTCAATACAAAGGAATAAAAATATTTCATATGCATAACCTCTTCGACCATTTGACGTTTGTTCAATCACAGACTATTATTATACTTGTCATTTTTTCAAAATGGCTTCCCGTCAAAACAAAAATTAAAAACCAAATTACCGCGACAATTGACCAAATTATAAGAAAAATCAATAAGTTTGTGTTTTCATATGAAGATTATCTTTACGAAAAATTCGTGTTCATGAGTGGTTCCAAGATACGTACAAATGTTTACCATCTCCTCTGAAGAATTTTATTTCAAAGCTGTAATGTAGTTTATATTTCTTTAATATAAATCTGATAAAAATAACTAAAAATAAATTAAAAGCATAAGCAACAGAAAAAACACTTACACTTTTGCGGAACATAGCTGAAAACGAAACATAAAACAAAATTAAACAAACATATTCAAAAAACAAAACAAAATAATATTAACATAAAACAAACAAATATTATCTACGAATAACCAATTAGTTACTAGCATAAATTATAATCCAATCATACTAATCCCTCGGTAGTTCGAGATGAAGCCATAGAAATGAAAAGGATCGAAGAAAGGTCATCTGTAAATACCAATTAGAGGGATGGTAACATAAAGCTCATTTCAGACTACGCTATACTATTGTGCTATATAGTATAGCATATAATTTATAACGTATAGCAAACCAATAATATATAGTACAGCTAAGTGTGAACGTGTCCATAATAAATGTATGGTGCGCGATTTTGCTGTGCTATGAACTATATGCTATTATATTATAGCGTAGTCTGAAAGCACATTAATGCAGTGATATAAAAAAAAATTTTGTCACTGCCCACCTGATGGTAAGTGGTAACAGTCACCTTTTTTTTTCGGGGGGAAATGCACATCCGCACCGTACCCGCCAATGGCTAGACGATGGGCGTGTCTGGGGCTGGCCCAGACAGAGTGCCAGGTCGGTCCACTAAAATTCCCCGGTGTTCTCCCTACCTTTGTGGGCGCACTTGGTAAGGTCCACATTGCGACTTCCACTACCAGCGCGCCCGGGCAAGTCACGGTACCCGGAAATTGCACTGCCATATCTTACCCTTCAAACCGGAACACAGCAATGCAAGCACTGCCGCTTTGCAGCAGAAATAGGCAAGATGGAGGTACCCAAGCTGGCGACCCTGGTACAGACACTCAATCCGATAAAAAAACGTGCAAATATAAGTAATTGTTATTTTTTTTCTGTAGATATTTTTATTGAATAAAGATTTTTTTATACGACTAACAGCCCGTTCACACATAGTCTTCGTTTTACTGGTCCGTTTTATTTTTTTCATTGATGGTCTATGGAGTTATATGGGCGAATTCATACAATATGAGACAGTATTACGTAACTTTACCGAATACATACTGTGTGCAAACTGAATGAGTAAACTGTAAGCGCCATTTCTAAGCCTTTGCGCCAATAGTTGATGCTGCTAATAACTTCTACTAATAATAACTTCTAGTACTTTCGCCCGCGAAAGTACTAATACAACCTTGTAGAGAAGCGGTGATATACTGCGAATTTGCTTTGTGAACAATACGTTGAACATAATACGTTACCTATATGTCATCGGAGCATAATTTTTTGTCGTATCCGTTAAAAAGGCTACTGAAATACGGAGACCATGTGTAAACGGGCTGTTAGTTGGCAAAAAAATAGGCTGCCCACCTGATGGTAAGTGGCTGCAGTCACCTATAGTACACGCGGTTCCAGTAAGATTTCCGAATCTGCCACCCCCACAAGAACCACTTCCACAAGAATTACTTCGTAGTTGAATGCAGGTTTCCTCACGATGTTTTCCTTCACCGTAGGAGCGTCAGATAAATGTACATATGAAATTCGTGAAACGAAAAACACATTGGTAGGTACATGGCAGGATCGATCGAGGGCCTCCCGATTCCACTCGGGGCACAGTCAAGTGCCGAGACCACAGCGCCACCGACGCTCTAATGATTAATAGTTTAATAAATAGCACGTTCTACGGACAATACACAGAATAGCTATCGATGTGTGGCTGTGTAAACTGAGCAAATGAAAGCGAATGGACGTACCTGGGGTGCATATGCCGCCAACTGAGTTGCGCCGCGGTGAGCCGACGTACGCGAGCCCCAGGATGCCGCCCTCGAATTTCAGGTCCGTGAACAGGTGCGCCAGACAGAAGTCTTTGTGCGAATACTCGCGACTGAACACCTACACATTTGTACACTATTAAACTCAAATTCAAAAATCTTTATTCAATATAGACCTTTACAGGCACTTATTGACGTAAAAAAAAACAAAAATCTTCAACCAAGATTCTAATTATCTAATTATTTATTTAATCCTTGAAGTATGTACAGGCTCCCCAACCATTATTAAGATGTGTGGAAATACAAGTCAAATGAAAAAAAAAGTTGACTCTACACCACAAAGGAGGGTAATGTGTTCTCTATGTATGTATGTATGTTTGTTTCTTTGTGGCACTATATTAGCCAAACGCGTGGACAGATTTCGATGACTCTCATGATTCGTTTTAATCTTGCGAGTGTCACTGAAATTACCTAATCCTACAGTTATCTAATGGCGCCTGATGGGTGCATATTGGAGAAAAAAACAGTTAAACTATATACATAATGCTGTACTGGTCGCAGTGGCTCGCTGAGGGTCGCTAGTCATCGCCCACAGCTACCCCGAAATACAGATAGATACATCATGCGGGGTATCATCAAATATATCTTTGAAAATTATTGTAAGGTTTCATTGACCATTTGTCATTTTGATTAATCATTCAAGTTAAACCCAAGTATGAGTAACTACTTATAAATTTCTAGTAAAAGCGAGTATATAAAACTTATTTAAATATAAGTAAAACGTGGTAATTAAAAGTTAAATTTAAACAAAAAACCGACCAGGTGTATAAAAAGTAAAAGTTAAATAGACTGAAAAGAAAAACAAGTCAAGTAGTGTAAAATTCTAGCAGTCAGGACCCATTATTGGTTATATTTGAGCTTATCTAAAATTTGGTCACAACTGCTAGAATTTTATACTACTGGGCATGTTTTTTTTTACTTCTTCAGTTTTTATGCAACGTTTACTTTTCATGCAGTCGAGATTTTTAAATTTTAATTCTTTTCTATGTTATACACATACATTTATTCACATTTCGAAATCAACTCGTATAAGTACTTGTGTATTTAGTATTCCTATATGAAAAGTTGCAAGGGTCTTCGAATAACATCTGACGTGATCCAAGACAACATCACCTGCTCGGGTTGCATCTTGCTCCTCTCCCTTAGTGGGAAAGCCTGACAATGCAGCTAGTGTATCTAATAAGTAGTAGTTATTAAAAGTAATTATTATTGTAACCAATTAGAGTATGTTGTGATAGCCATGTAGTATAGAAAGTGTGTTAACTAACTAATAAAGTTGATTGAAATCGATAAAAGTAAGTACTATACTTACTAATAAAGGTTTTTCTTTATATTTCTAAGCTCAGTTATGTAGCTACATACTAGATTGCATTAAAAGGACTTATACAGTGGTGGACACATAATTAAAGACACTTGTAGGAATTATTGTTATGGTTATCGTGAAATGTTTGAAATGAAATAAAGAGAACAAAGATATTGTATTTTAACTTTATATTAAGTGTAACTTTATTGCAAGCAGTATGAACAAATATAGAGACTTGGTCAACTAATTAAAGACATGCAAATTAAGTAGGTAACTATAAAAAAATAAATATTGTAAATATTGAAACAAACTTGGTTATTATATATTTCAGATGTATTTTAAAAACATTAAACCGCGTTATTAATATTTTGTCGCATGTCCTTTAGCAGCAATGACAGCCTGACACCGCCTAGGCGTTGAATAGATCAAATTATTGCAGGTTTCAATCGAAATCTGCTCCTATGCTTTTTAAATGCCGTGTAATAATCATCCCGCTACTTGTACGTTTTTTTGCCACTATTTTGTTCACACGGTACCATAAGTTTTCGATCCGGTTAATGTCGGGATTGTACGGTATCCAATCTTAAGCTGTTAGTGATTGACTCCTTAGAAATTCTTTGGCCACTGCTGAAGTGTGCTTGGGATCGTTATTGTGTTGAAAAGTCCATATCGTCGGCAAATGATCATCGGCATAAGGCAACATGGTTTCTCCTAAAATATTCTTATATTAAAAATTATCTATGTTACCTTCTATTTTTTTAATAGGTCCCACACTGTGACCAGAAAAACATGCTCAAACTTTGATATTACCCCTTTCATGTTTGACTGTTTACTTTGTGTACTTTGGATCCATTTCTTTTTTGGAGGATGCCTCACGTAAACTTTTCCATCAGAGTTAACTATATTAATTTTAGTTTCGTCGGAAAAAACATACTTCTCCACTGTGGTTCTGTTCAGTGTGCATATTTTTGGCAAAAATGTAATCTGATATTTTCTTTCCTAAAAAGTGGAACTTGACGAAAAATTCTTCAAAACAAGTCAGCCTCACATAATCGACTTTTAACCGTTCTTGCAGACACTCCTCTAGACCCCTCTACACTAAATACTTCTAAACGAATAACTTCTCATCCTTAGAAAGGCTCTTTTTTAGCTAACAATGCTATTCTTGAGTCTTCTCGCGGGGTTGTTTTTCTTGATCTAGGTTTCCTAGGCACATTTACCCGTAGTATTAAGCTTCTTTAAATGCCGGATAGCGTTCATAACCATATCTCTAGAGCATCGCAAGTGAGCTACAATTTTCTGTGTGACCAACATTTGTCATAAAAATTGAGAATTATCTTCCTTGTAGAAGGTTCGCAACTTTTGCTTATCCCATAATAATTCAATTTTAATTTCACAATCAAACATAAAGCAATGTTAAAACTGAGCTAGTTCTTGCCTATCATGAAAACTCGCGGTATAATGGAAAAAATTAAAGTGCTCTTTTTATTTTTATTTTAAATTTACAACATGAAACACACACTGTCTTTAATTAGCTGGCCAGCGGCAAATGCATCGAAAAAGTTTGTGTTACATTTGAAAACGGAATTAAATCTAAACTATTGCTGATATTATTTTTTTGCTGTCCTCATTTTAAAAATACGACGTCGGTGCAGTGTAAAATAACAATTCAAATGAAATTGATACTTATCTCGGGTATCTAAATATAATTTATTTTGTTGTATGTAGTCAACATCAAGGGTGTCTTTAATTATGTGACAACCACTGTATAAACAACGTGTTTTATTAATTGTGAAGTAAGCTATGAAAAGCACAATTTATACAAATACAATTGGATCCATACTATTCGATCGAACAAAGGAGCAACAATAACCATTCGTTTATGTTGCTTCATTTGATTTTATTTTTGCAAATAAGTACTTTTAAGAGCGGGCATAAAGCTAGAAAAATATCAGATTTCACCCGCGCGCCTCATACGTTCCGCTCTCGACCATCGCAGCGACAACGTCGCCGAAAGTCGCTCCCTCTTCATAATATTTTGTGCGATCGCGCACAGTATACCCTACACAAGCAGATTAAATTGGCTAAGTGCGAGTCGGACTATGTATCTGTACTTTGCAATGTGAATATAAAATACTTTTCGCTGGTGATGAGTAAAACGAAAAGGTAAGTAATATAATTATTTTTTTGTATATGTACGTTACTTAAGATAATAATTGCTTTATTTACAGTTACCTGCTAAGTACTCATCGGATAATCTATATAGGTATGAACATACTTCAAACACAAAAATACTTTATTTTTTATTTTATTTATAAGGAATAACAAACAGCTGTCACAATCAGTCTTAAATTATAGTATAACTAATAGATACTAGAAACTAGTAACAATAATCTTATTTATTGTGAAGCCTATACCGTTATCCACGGATTGTTATGTACGAAACAAATTTGTGCAGATTCTTGTGTTGTATATAAAAATAGAAGTAATTGTAAACAAAACTGCTTTTACATTCATATAAGAAGATACATACTAAAATCTATATAAAAAAATACACAGTTATTTTTTTATTACCCTGGATAATTTTAGGGACGCTTCAGGATACATCCATTATTATGTAAAAAATAAAAAAATTAAATCAAAAATTTAAAAAAAATACAAAAATCTCTAAAAATGCTGCTCTCAACTGTGCAGCATTTTTTGATTTTTTAGAAAATTTATATAAAATTAAGTGTTATTTTAAATAATAAAATTGAGTAGAATGTACACGTGTGCTGCAGTGCCTAAAAGGGTCGAGGCTCAGTGGGGATTTTTGCCCTAAAAGGACAAAACACTGATTTTCAGCCATCACCTTAGGGAGTGAGACCATATTACTAAGTAAGCAATATTTTGCTTTGCACAGGTTAACCGTCAAAGTCGGTCTATTATATCTCAGAGACTATACTTGTTTAATTTGCAGGTTTACGCAGTACTTGGATCGCCTCAATAATATTAAACTGTATTTCAAATCATAGTCGAAACCCATATGGGAAAAATAGGAGAGAAATTGATACTCACTTATCTTGTGCAAATTTTTTATGGACTTTGGTAGTCGGAATAATGTTAAAAGTTGAATATGATCTGAAAAAAAAAACAAAAATAAATTCGCCCTATTCACTTATTTTTATATCACGGTGTTATTTACGTCTAACAAAAAAATACAATAATTTGAACGATTAAAGTAACGAATTGCCTCAAATTTTAACCACAAATTTGATCCAGTTTTGATTAGTAGTTTAAACCTCAAAATAAAATTTGACAGTTAATTAAGTAAATGTAAGTCTTTACTAAAAATCTACACAACATTAATGTCAAATTATTGAACAATCGCAATAAACTTACAAAGTTGATGAGAGATTTCTGCTTACAGATTTAACTGGATCGCATGCTTGTGCGTTATTACATTCTGCAGCAACTCTAAAATACAAAATTACTATAAATAATTAAGAAATACCGAATAAATAAACTAAATTCTTTTACTTTTCACTCCAATTATATAACCCAATAAATAAAGTATCATAAAGAATTTGTGGTATGGGTACACATAAATAAATAAATATAAATAAAGCAAAAATAAATATAAATTAACATACATGATTTGAGGATATACATAATATTCATGTTTATCACAAAAAATCTGCCTCGACCGGAATCGAATCCGGGGCCTTTGGCGCCTTAGACTGCGTTCTGACCACAGCGCCAGACACAGTCGTCACTAAATTCAAAGTGTCACGATAAAATGTGAAGTATGGATACGATAATTTCGCGTCAAAATGTTAGTACTATAAAAAGTATAACTTCAGATACTGTCACCAGCGTCCAACACGCGAGTAGTCAAAAGCATCGATTTGTTTTGCATACACTACCCGCGCCGACGTTGTACCGCTTGTACTTTGTACTCGTATTATGTTATGATAATAATATGAGCAATGAGCGTCGGTGGCGCTGTGGACTCGGCACTTGCCTTCCAATCGGGAGGTCTGGGTTCGAGACCGCCATGTACCATTGTTTTTTTCGTGTCGAAATTCATATGTACATTTGTCTGACGCTCCTACGGTGAAGGAAAACATCGTGAGGCAACCTAGATACATCTGCGAAGAAATTCAAAGGTGTATGTGAAGTCGACCAATCCGCAATGGGCCAGCGTGGTTGACTAAGGCCTAATCACCCTAACATAGGTAGATAGGGTAGGCTCGAGCCCCTCGGTGGGGACGTATATGAGCTGTGATGATGATGTTATGATAATTATGACCACTAAAGTCGACGGCAAGAGTCAATACCTATTGTAAGGTGAAGCTACCTACTTACAAATGGATATGAGGCAAACAATAAAAGTAAAGTAATAGGTACATACCTTTCGTTTCCGTTTTTCTTATTGTAATGTAATGTTGTTAGTTAATATTGTTGTGTATAATAATAAATAAAAATAATATAAAATAGGTACCTTCTACAATAAGCCATACATTGAGTTTTTGACTTCTTAAGTACTCTTTTAGACAATTTTCTTTTATTTGCCATGATTTTATCAATGTATTTTCTCGGGTGGGGAGCACGGAAACACAGTTTACTCGTCTCAACGGAGCGATCAAGACTGATTGTTGAAACAAAACATGCCTGTTACCTCTGGTCAGGTGCGACAGACGATAGCGTTCTGCGCGGAATAAGAACGCTGTAAGCGCCGAATTAGTTTTATTTTAATTACTCGTAAAATAAACATTATTTTTGAAAATCGCTAGTACGGTTCCTGGGTAATATAGTTTTATATTATATATTAAAATATTGACGCAGTTATAGGCATCTCATTGAAAAACAATCGATTTTGCTTGAAAATTTGACGTAACTTCGCGATTTTTTTGTATCGATAAAATATGGTTTTATGTTTTCACTCAATCCGTTCACTTACAAATATAGTTAAATATCTATTTTTAAAAAATGGGGTAGTTCGTTATTCAATTTCAAGTGTAAATATCAAATCTACGATTAGCAATTTAGCTTTATACCCCCTCTTAAGTATTTTCCTCTTATTTTAAATTTTCCGTCGATAACATTGTTTGGTAAGTTAAACGTCCAACGTATATGTATATTCTTAATTATAATGCATCGCATTGCGTACCTCTAACAAGTTCCGTACATCCCATTTCTCTCGGACCATGTTATAATGAGCCTCTCCTCCGCGCACGCGCGTTGGCTCAGAGTGGACCAGAATTTTCTTGATTACAAAACCCATGCCTTTAAACCCGTCCATATCCTTAGAAACAAAATAAATATATTAATAACAACAACCAGTGGATATTATTTAATTCCAATGATCAGTTGAACCAGACTCTATCCCATTGTGTCCCCTGTGGCTATCTCCATGTTCATCTATCAACTGAGAAGATAGATAAACATGGACATATCGGCTACACGTCGCGCTAGATTTTAATGAATTCTTGTCGATTATATTAATACAACCTTTTTTATTACTCATTCATAAATAAATAAATAAATAATATTATACCTGTCGATCTTGCCACACTGTGTCATTGTAAATCTTATGGACTCTATCAATCAAACTTATCTGAAATTAAATGTATATCTTAGATTGTTTTTAAAAGTTAATAGGTAACACTAATTCATTTATACAGATGCAATATACACTTACAAGATAACTGATTGTAGTTTTTGTATTGCTCGCTCCCATCTCTTGATAAAATCTATAATCCGCTACAAGTAATAAAGGACACCTCGTTTTTGTAGGGGTATACTCATAATCACTCTGTCTTTTCACCCTCGCGTTTTCAGTTTTCTCTGGCATAGTATCTTGCAAATAAGAATCTGTGTAATCATTTAAATTTGTTTGATTGAGATATTTTTCTTTCTCCGATTTCTCATGTCTCTCTTCAACAGTATTGCTTTTATCCTGATCTTCCAAATCTGCAACAATACACATCATTGTATATGTCAATAACATTGATTTACTACCAAACTTAGATAACGCATGAACGTTCGAAAAGTGGGCCGGTGAAGAACTGCCCAATCGCGACTCGTGCAGTTCTTTTCCATAGTAAGTGATTAGTTCTCGGCGCGTCAACATGCAGAAGTGCTCATTCAAAAGTTGTGGTAGCAATAGCCAGAAACGGCAGCAAAAAGACGGGATTTCATATTTTGCGTGAGTAAACTCATTACACATCTTATCATGTATTCAAATATTCGATTAATACGTAAAAACCAATCAAAAACAATTATTTAAGGCGCTATATCGAAAATGAATAAAACAATGGGAGGCGTGGTCTATACGTAAACGCGGGGCGCCCCCCGTGCTCAAGTAGCTAGTCTTTATATCTATGTCAACAAAGTCGTGAATATGTTGCGCCCGCATGCAATCAGATGGTTTAGAAATTATCGACGTAAGCGACAAAATACAAATTATTATATTAAAAAATAATTATGATGATTAGAAAAAAATGCTTCTGTACGATTCTGGATACTGACGATGGCTACTTATTTAAGGAACTTTTTAATGAATACCTAACACCGTTTACTAGTAATCCTAAATATTGTTATTTTTATGAGGTAATTTCAAAAATAAAAAGTATCGAGGCAAAATCTTTTTTTTAACATTTCGATGCAATTTTACTGGACTTGGCATTTTTAGGTCAGCAGCAGTTCGTTAACTCGTACCACATCCTGTAAGTTCAACAGCGCTGCTTACACATCGTTTTATTATGCAAGCTCTTATCTGTCTTTTTCTTACGACTTCTCACCATTATTACTTCAAACTCTGTAACAGAATTCCAATAATCTATTCCGGGCATATAATAACGGGGTACAATGAACACTGTCTCATAGTACCCCGTTCCATTGCGCCCCATAAAGTATCTGAATCTTTTAAAATATCTTTAAAATGTTGGGTTATGTTTTCCACTCCACATGTTACTGCATTTAATGCGTAAATTGATTAAAAATCATGCAATAAAATATAACATACCTCTTATTGATACTTTTCTTGTGAAATCGAAAATTCTTTATAATGAAATTACAACTTTGGAGCCCTCAAAACAATTTTTTTCGCATTGAAATTTTATTGTCGAAGACTGGTCATATTGCACTGCGCTATCATGTGCCGCATGAGACGCTCTTATTGATCGAAGCAAAAGTGCGCGAATTTGTTTTAAATTACAATAATTACCGTCTTTGTTTTAGTGTACCCCGTGTTCCAATGCGCCCCACTTGTCCCTACATAAAAAAGATATACTAATACTACTGTTTTTTTACTTTATTTAGTGCGGTGTGTGAGTAGTGTAGTATTAACATGGATAGTGAGGAAGAAGGGCCGTGTACTCCCAAAAAGATAAAGAAACGAACGAATAAAAATGTACACGGCAACTTTGCTAGTTTTTATTCCAAAACACGGCAATCCAGATCTCAAACACGGCAACTTAAAATTTAGAGATGGCAACCCTGCTTCGCGTCAGTGTCAGTACATCACAATCGTCTCGCTCGCACGGGCGTCGTATCACGATGTGTCTCATTCATGCATTGGAGTGACAACGCGATAAGCAATTTTGAGCATTATGTTTGAGATCATAAAGTTGATATTTTTTGTAGCAGTTACTAAAACGTCAATTTTAAAATGTTTGATCTGTGGTCAGGTAGGAAATGGTGTAACTTGACACGGTTGTACTTACAATAGTTGCCGTAATAATGTAGAATAAGGTTGAATTCGATAAATACGGTACTTTCTTTATGGTAATTTTAATTCGGGAGTGCATATTCAACTATATATCAGCGAGTACAAATGTATAGTCAATCAGGTGACAGATTTTAAGCGCGTTTTTGTATGAACTGCTCTATCTAAGTTTGGTAGTAAATCAATGGTCAATAATACTTTCTGAAAAGAATTAAAAATAATAAAACAACAACATTCCATTATCAGATAAATACCTTGGCCCTCTTTCACATATCCACAAACTCTTGGTTTATTTCCATTGTTGTTTTCTGCCCAACTGAAGCGAATATCTGAGGAGCGATATGTGATCATAGTCCTCTTGTCGTGGTTCGGTATATGGCGCCATGAAGGCTGGAAAAAGTAAAGAGAATATTATGATAGATAATTTGATAAAGTGGCAGACACTACACAAATCAACAAATAATACACAATAGGCGGTTTTATTGCTACACAGCAACTACAATTTCGTTAAAGCAACCAATGAGACACGACAATAATGGGAGAAATATACAGCACAGATATAATATAATCGGTTACCTATCATATACAGGGTGTCCCAGAAGCCGACGTCAAGCCGAAAGCAGGCGGTAGACTAACTCATATATGTTATCAGAAAAATATAAAAAAAAATCTAAGTCACCTATTTAAAAAAAATCTAACATTTAAAAAAATTGATATAATTTACACCCTGTGACGGTTTTTTCACTCTTGTTGCTACAAATCTTTACTTTTCTAAACATTTTCTTTTGTTTTGTAATCCTGAATAATGTTTCTGTATACTCTATTCTAAAATTTAAAGCCAAATTAGAAGAATATGCCATTTTTATCTAAATTAAATATTCAAAATTAATTTTTCGCATAGCTTTAACAAGCTGTACTGAAAAAAAAAATGTACTATGCGAGATTGGCAAGTAACTGCAAAAGTTGGCGCATTCAATAAGGATTCCAAAATGGTATCATAATTGGTAGATAATTTCTACGATTGCAGACAATATTTTTTTTCCAAAAACAGGCAGTTTTGAACAAATTTTTCTTACGTACTTAAAATTTATTCTAATGTACCCATGGTTTGCTTTAAGGCCGTAACTTTAACATTCTAGTTTGAGTGAGACATGGAGACCTATTTTTGAATTACGTATGCGATTTAGAAATCACCGCTGACTAAATAGTCAGCGATGACTTTGAAGTCACGAATTACTAAACATCCTATTTTTGAAAGTCGAACGCAGAGCTGCCAACGTAGATAAAGTACACACATACGTAAGGGTTCGTTTCCACGCAGAATATAGCCGTTCTCGGTATATACCGGTTATTATACGGCTAAAAATTCATTGCAACTAGGCCAAAATATAAGAAAATAATGGTCTAAGTTTGTTTGTGACACAAATTTAAAAGATTTTAAACTTATACACGGTTATTTTTTTATCACCCTGGAAAATGTTAGGGACGCTTTAGGACACATCCAATATTATACACGGTTATTTTTTTATCACCCTGGAAAATTTAAGGGACGCTTCACGACATGGTATTAGAATGATTTAAATATAAATAAAAAAAATTGACAAAGAATTTTATATTAATTTTTTTAAAAATACAAAAAATGCTGCACTAGTTGAGAGCAGCATTTTTAGAGTTTTTTTTTTTATATTTTTTTTAAATTTTTTATTTCATTTTTTTTATTTTTTATATAATATTGGATGTGTCCTGAAGCGTCCCTAAAATTTTCCAGGGTGATAAAAAAATAATCGTGTATTTAAAAAAATGAAATAAAAAATATAAAAAATCTCTAAAAATGCTGCTCTCAACTAGTGCAGTATTTTTTGTATTTTTTTTTTAAATTAAAATAAAATTAAGTGAGTTATTTTTTTTTATATACACGGTTATTTTTTTATCACCCTGGAAAATTTAAGGGACGCTTCACGACATGGTATTAGAATGATTTAAATATAAATAAAAAAAATAACCCCCCTCTTTAATTTTATATTATTTTTTTAAAAAATACAAAATATGCTGCACTAGTTGAGAGCAGCATTTTTAGATTTTTTTATTTTTTTTTGTTTTTTTATTTCATTTTTTTTATTTTTTATATAATATTGGATGTGTCCTGAAGCGTCCCAAAAATTTTCCAGGGTGATAAGAAAATAACCGTGTATATTTAAATCATTCTAATACCATGTCGTGAAACGTCCCTTAAATTTTCCAGTGTGATAAAAAAATAACCGTGCATATTTACTTATTTGAGAAATTTAATTTTTTTTAAATCCAACTTAAAATCAACACACATAAACTTCAAACTTGTCAATATGTTCTCAAACAAAACACAGATAACGTTTCCACAGTTATGACTTGTTTACGAGTGGGTGAGGGCACTCGTAATGAAATCACATCCGTGACTAAGGTAGTCACATAAGTGATATTCAAAAATAAGAATTATTGAAAATCGGTGATTATTAGTCACATCGGTGATTTCGAAGTCGCATACGTAATTCAAAAATAGCTCTCCTGGAGAGTCATTTTAAGGAGTGTGAGAGAGACAGATAGTGAAATAAATTAAATACACAAAAATCGTTTAACATAATTTATTTAAATGTCAAGATTTACAACAGGTGTTCAAACTGTCTTCCTTCAGCTCTAATGCAGGCTCGACATCTTCTTAAAAAAGATCGAGCTATCAAGCGGGCGAATCTTCCATTATTAACAAAATCATTTGCTTCTATTATTCTTTGCCGTAGGTCAGTCACAGTTTCGATTGGCTTTGCGTAAACTTTTTCTTTCCCCGCTCCCCAGTAAAAGAAATCTAATGGATTTAAATCTGGGGAACGGGCTGGCCACGAGATAGTACCAGATCGTCCTATCCATCTGCCTGGGTATTCCTCATCGAGATATTCTCTTACTGAGCTGGCATAGTGAGTTGGGCAACCATTTTGTTGAAACCACATATCTCTTAGAATGTTAAGTGGCACATCTTCCAGTAGATTTGGTAAATCATTTTGTAAAAAATGTAAATAAACTTCACCAGTCAAGGCGTCTGGCAGCTCAAAAGGACCTATTATTTGTACCTCTCACGATAAAGTCTAGCTACAGCGTTGGCATTGCATCTACATTTCCCATAACTTAAATGAATGTTGGCGTATTCTTGTGTCGTGTACGCAGACATGGTGGCACTACACAATTACACAATTAACGATAAGTAGTCCGGAGCAAAGCAAAGGTCGTCGGTAGAGAAACTAAACAGTCCGAATCCAAATTACAAGCAATCAAGTCCAATAAACGAAGCAGAAAGTGGTAAGCACGAAATCAACACGAACGAATACAAAAAATTGCGCAGTAAGCGAAGGAGCGAAACGTACTGATGTGTATTGTTTGTGCGTTAGCGAATAATTGGCGTCCCTATCTGTCTCACTTCCACTTCGTAAAATGACTCTCCCAGTCTCAGTCAAACTAGAATGTTAAAGTTACAGCCTTAAAGCAAACCATGGGTACATTAGAATAAATTTTAAGTACGTAAGAAAAATTTGTTCAAAACTGCCTGTTTTTGGAAAAAAAATATTGTGAAGCGTCCCTTAAATTTTCCAGGGTGATAAAAAAATAACCGTGTATAATATTGGATGTGTCCTAAAGCGTCCCTAACATTTTCCAGGGTGATAAAAAAATAACCGTGTATAAGTTTAAAATCTTTTAAATTTGTGTCACAAACAAACTTAGACCATTATTTTCTTATATTTTGGCCTAGTTGCAATGAATTTTTAGCCGTATAATAACCGGTATATACCGAGAACGGCTATATTCTGCGTGGAAACGAACCCTTACGTATGTGTGTACTTTATCTACGTTGGCAGCTCTGCGTTCGACTTTCAAAAATAGGATGTTTAGTAATTCGTGACTTCAAAGTCATCGCTGACTATTTAGTCAGCGGTGATTTCTAAATCGCATACGTAATTCAAAAATAGGTCTCCATGTCTCACTCAAACTAGAATGTTAAAGTTACGGCCTTAAAGCAAACCATGGGTACATTAGAATAAATTTTAAGTACGTAAGAAAAATTTGTTCAAAACTGCCTGTTTTTGGAAAAAAAATATTGTCTGCAATCGTAGAAATTATCTACCAAGTATCATAGCATTTTGGAATCCTTATTGAATGCGCCAACTTTTGCAGTTACTTGCCAAACTCGCATAGTACATTTTTTTTTTCAGTACAGCTTGTTAAAGCTATGCGAAAAATTAATTTTGAATATTTAATTTAGATAAAAATGGCATATTCTTCTAATTTGGAGCAGCTGGCTTTAAATTTTAGATTAGAGTATACAGAAACATTATTCAGGATTACAAAACAAAAGAAAATGTTTAGAAAAGTCAAGAATTGTAGCAACAACAGTGAAAAAACCGTCACAGGGTGTAAATTTTATCCATTTTTTTAAAGCTATTTTTTTTTTTAAATAGGTGACTTAGAATTTTTTTTTTCTGATAACATATATGAGTTAGTCTATCACCTGCTTTCGGCTTGACGTCGGCTTCTGGGACACCCTGTATTTTGGCCGAATTTCGCTTAACGGAAATTTCGACCATTTTCATTCAGTCTTTTTTAATTCGTCTTTCGTACATTTGCTACTGTATCAGTTGATCTACCTATACCCGCGAGCAAAAGTATGGAATCGCTTACTTGAAATTGGTTCCGCGCAATCTTATGTACTAAATAGCTAGCAGGCAGGGTTAATCTTAACACAAATATTTTAAATCTTAATTGATGAAAATTTCCTCTTACACGAAGAAAATATATCTCTTTAATTGAAGAGTATCTAAGTAGACAAGAAAATAATATTTCTTGGGTTAATTTGGTGTGGATGCTTAATGCGATTTGATTCATCTTGGTTTAATGTTTTATTTTAAGAAAATATACTTAAGAACAAATATTTCCTTTGCCAAGAAAATATTGTCTCACGTCTACAGGGAGGAAACAGTTTTCTCGAATCAAAGTGATTTGTTTTGATTGAATTAAATACAAGTATGTGTCATATAAAGAAATCTGTTTTTTCTGTGTATGCGTTTGGGATTGCCAATTCGCTATTGCGACTTTAACAAGGGAAGAGATTGTTGAACTTTTCTGTCTCATTGAGTCTACCACGCCACACGCGCAAGTTTTGCCAGTTTTGCCTGCGCAGGCCGGCTTGTACACAGATACTGTGCGTGTGGTGTGGTTGGTACAAATGTACGGGTACACCGCGGACACTCCATACAACGTTCGCAAATCAATTACTTATCACTACTACTTTAGCAAATGACGTTTGCGCACGCGCAAATGTGTGCGTGGAATGTAGTAGGGCTGAGTGCGCGGTTATCAATCGAAATGACGCGAGAAGTGCAGTGACTGCCTTCTCTTTTACCCGCATAGCGCTGTCTCTGTTATCGACCAGCGCTCACGTCTATTCGCCCGAGCGATCGCGCGAGCCCTTGTGTAAGTATCAGTGATGTCTACAACGAAGTGCCGGGTGGGATGAGGTATTTGAAATGAGTGCGGGGAGGTGAGTGGCCGTTCTATACGTATCTATTCTGTGGTACGGGTTCGGCGCATATACACCTCGTCAATCCCACAGCACGAACCCGGCCTACAGGTCCTTGCTTTTGCTATTGATCATTCAGTGTTCAAGCCTTAGTCAAAGCTAGTGAAGTGAAGCAAACTTTCAGCTAAATACATCAAAGATACCAGTTGTGAGAAACTGCATAAGTTACCAGTCATTCGTCATCACAGCTCGATATATGTCCCCACCGAAGTACTCGATACTACCTTAAGTTATGGTGTTTAGGCCTTAGTCACCATGCTGACCCAGTGCGGATTGGTCGACTTCACATCCACCTTTAAACTTTGCAGATGTATGCAGGTTACCACACATTGTTTTCCTTCACCATAGGAATAGGAAAATTTGAAAAACGAAAAGTACATTGGTGCATGGCAGGATCGAACCCCGGACCTCCCGATTAGAAAGCCAGTACTGAGTCCACAGCACCACCGACCAGTCCCCCATAGGCAAAGTCCCCCATAATTAAAACCGACATTGGATATGACTTAAATTGCTATCGATAGATAAGTATAAAGCACACAATTCCATGTTACCTCTATGTGGTAAGTCTCATCAGGTGTATGTATGATTCCAGTGACGACTCCATCCTCTAAATGCAATTTTACATCTGAGGCTTTCTCGCCAAACACACGGCCAGTATAAAAGTTGTCTCTATCTGTCAGAAAAAATAAATAAATACATCATCATCATCACAGCTCATATACGTCACCACCGAGGGGCTCGAACCTACCCTAAGTTGTGTTTAGGCCTTAAGTCAACCACGCTGACCCAGTGCGGATTGGTCGACTTTACGTACACCTTTGAATTTCTGCGCTGGTGTATGCTGGTTACCTCACGATGTTTTCCTTTACCATAGGAGCGTCAGACAAAATGTACATATGTACAATTAGAAAAACGAAAACCACATTGTTACATGGCAGGATCGAACCCCGGACCTTCCGATCAGAAGGCCAGGGCCGAGTCCACAGCGCCACCGCCGCTCTTAATAAAACATGATACCATAAAATAGTAGATCAGGGGCAAGAACGTATTATACCAACAGGATTTTGTAATTAATGTTAATGAGTAGATACTTTAATACTTATGATTAATGGAATTTATTGAATTGTTAATGTGATTAATGTTCGAATAAAGGCTTATTAATATTACTAACAGGACTGGTGACTTTTCCACAAACGATAACGAACCGAACAATAATTATTTGTTATACATGAGTGCAAAGTTGCTTTCTAACCGCGTGCTCAACTTTGATGACCGAGCAAGCGAAGGATTCTAAAATTGAATCACGAGCGCAGCGAGTGATTAGTGAATTAGAATCCTGAGCGTTAGCGAGGGAATCAAAAGAGCACAAGGTGAAAATCTTTGCACTCGAGTGCAACACATAACTTTTCATCCCCCTTCAGCGAGGAAATGAGACAAAGCAGATTAAAAACAAAAGTATACCAAGGAGGTTCAGAGTCTGTTTTTAACAAATTTAAAAAAGTTGTAGGATAAATTCGGCACCATGGAGATGGAAGTAAATAGGTTTAATGATGTTTTGAAATCACATACCTAGTGCACGCGATGTTCTAAATTCAAATTTACTTTAACCTCAAGCAGATAAAAACGGCTTTGGCGGTCAGATATCGAATAGCAAAAATATTCTTTCCGAGATGGGGGGATGAAAAATGTATTTACCTACACTCGGCGTCACAAAAATCGCACCTCTTCGGAAATCTCATTTAAGCTTGTCCATCCACGCATGCATTTAATATGTTAATAGTGATATCAATTAAAAGAATTTTTAATTAACTTTATATTAACATCAGTTACATTTTATAAATAACACAATTCGATTGCGCCCACATCGACGCAACCATTCGGCGTTTCGCCGATTATTTCGCTTATTCCAAATCCGACTGAATCTCCCTATTCAAATAAACTATGTACATGTATACTCAATGGCCAGGTGGATACGCACTATGTAGCCGGTGGACTTCCTGAGCTAGCTCGAAGGAAGTCGCGTTTGCTGAAGGGCTACTGTCAATAATACACCGACCAATAACAAACATAAAAAATATTTTACAAAAAATTAAAAACCGACTTCAAAAACACTGAAAAGTTAAAAATAATATAAGAATAGGTACAGACAACATCACACTTCTATATTGAAGTCGGTGCCAAATGATGATCTCCTAGAAAGTCTTAAAATTTGGCACCGAGTTCAATATAGAAGTGTGATGTTGTCTGTACCTATTCTTATATTATTTTTAACTTTTCAGTGTTTTTGAAGTCGGTTTTTATTTTTTGTAAAATATTTTTTATTTTTAATTTTTTAGTGAATGAAATCTTTTTAGTGAAAGAAACCCTAATTTAATACCAGCTTTCACATATAGAAGTCATTTATGAGTTTGTTTAATTACATTACTTAATTAACACATTATTATATGTTAATTGGAGTACTTTCTTTCAGCTAATTTTTTTTTAATTTTAATTCACGTTACAAATCATCGCGATACAATTGATTAAGAGACTTATTAAAAAACTATTAGTTCTATAATTAGTGCGAGTGAACGGTATATGAAGCAATGCATATCTTTGGCGTAAATTCAGAGAAGGAACTGGTAAGCTGAGGTCCCACCTTAATTTTATTCTTGTCCCACCTATCACATTTAATGGGATGATATTTTTTATGTGATTATTTAGTAGATTAATATAAACCAATATCTATAAGATATTGATTTTTATACAAAATATACTAGGTTTGAAATTAGTTGTTTTTTTTTAACATGTATGTAATATAATTAAATGTGGTGACTAGCAGTGATACACGTCCACAAAGCAATTTTTACCAATAGATGCCCCCTTAAAGCCACCCTAAAATAGTTTTGCTAACGCTTTTTTTCCACATATTTTATTTTAAAACTTTTTTAAGTGGCTGTACTAAACAGTGTCCGAATTGTCAGTAACAAAAATAGTGTCAATTCCATAGATATAGAATGGAATAGATGGGCTATAAAAGCCGTCAAACATGAGGAAAAGAGATAAACTTATACACATTGCCAAAGGAAAGAAGAAAACGGCATCATTTTTTTTTGTCTTTGTCACCGTATATAGGTGAAACTGGTAGTGGGGATTGTTTATCACCAGCGTCTGGTGCTAAACAAATACGTGTATGAAATTTGTTGTGTGAAGTATAGCTCACTGTGCAATTATTTAACAGTTTAATTAGTGTAATTGTGAACTATTTGAACATTTAAATCATGGTGCACTGCTCCGCTTTAGGTTGTAATAGTGATAGTGCTAGAAAACAGGAAAATATAACCTTTACAGGTAAGACCTAAATTGTGTCAATATTAAGCGCCAAAACTATTTTTTAAATTATAAATACAAGTTATATTGCAATATTTTATCCTTCTACTATGGTTCTCAATCATATTATGGGATTAAACATGAAATTTCAACCTAATTATAAGGTTACTATTAACCTAATAAGTTAAGAATGTCGCCATTCAATATGGTCACGTATACAACCAACGCGTATAACATTTTGCCGGGTTATAATGATACCAGTTACGCTGCGACTATTTTTCCTTGATTCGTAGGGAATTTGTTACGTTAAAGGGAACTCACATATTAGTTTCTGTGTTACATTAATATTGACATATTTAAGTATAAAATTTGGAGCATTTTAGATAACAAAGGTAATTCTTTTGAAGTGAAACTTTCTATTTGCTTGTTTGTCTGTTTTTAACAGATTTCCTTCGGAGATAATTACTCGAAACAGTTGGGTTAAAGCTACTGGTCGATTGAATTGGCAGCCAACCAAGCCCTTTTGGAAATAAAATTACTATGCATTCCCTTTTGCACCAATGCTTAGAAAAATTGTTAAATCAATTTTTTTACTGAAGAGTTTACGCATAATCACTACCCGCTTTTGATGAAATGTATTTGTAAAAAATATTTAAATACGCGAATTCATTGCTAATACGCTTTATTCGATGACAATAACGGAGTTACTGAAATCTAATTTTAGAAAATGTTTATTTAAAATTTAATATTTATACATTTTCTAAATCTTCACAAATATTTATTAAATGTATAAATATTGGATTTTAAATAAATTGCAGAGATAAAGAAAAAACAATGATATTGCCCACTGTATTCTTAATCGAGCGTCGATCTTCGCAAGGTACCTAGCTGGCAAAAGCTGGAAGTGAGTGGTCGCGGATCGTACTCAGTGGCGAGCACTTGGAGAGGCCTATGTCCAGCAGTGGACGCGTGTGGGCTGATGATGATGATTTCTAAATTTTTTTCTTATATTTGTAAAGATGTTTACATAATAGCTTAAATAATTAAGTAAAATGTTTTAAAACTAAATATACTCGAGTAAATCCGAAAAGTGTAGTTTTATTTAAAAGTGTAAATAACTTTAGACTGCGAAGGTTGAATGAAGAATACAATAAAAAAATTCGCATCTTCCTCCCACTTTTATTTTTTGAGACATATTGTTGAGCGAAGGGTGCTCATTAAAATGTATCAATAAAAATACGTAGATCAACCAACCTTTTTACCACTATAAACATAAAGAAGGGTAAAACTTAAAGCAATACTGGTATACACATCTACTTTAGGCAGGTATGACGTCATCTATGTCTGTCCCTTACGGGTATACGGTCACGTCCTATCTATTCCATCCTTTATCTAAGGTCAATTCAGATACTTTGTCCTAATATATTTTATCTGTATCGTCAGCAACTCGCCCATGGAATTATTACTCAAACAGGAATGAGCTCTTCAAAATAATGTTGTTCAAATTTGGACTTTATTTCTATGTGGATAAAGACTAAACACTTGAAAGTGCAAAAGTGTGCCGCAATAACTGTACCTTTTACCCCTTTCCCAGTGTTGCTACTGTTGTATATTTTATAATTTAGTAGTTATGAAACAACTATTGGTAGATGAAGATTTTTAATATTGTTTATTTTAATTACTTTTAACGCCCAAAACACCTAAATTGTTTCTTTTTGGAATAATTATAACATAAAATAAATTAAATTATCGTGTTAGCCTACTATTAATAATTATAACACTATGATTTTACGTCCAGGAAATATTCTAGTGGTAGTATTCAAAAAATGTTATATTGCAACAACGATTCTTTGTCAATGTCAGTAATTTTCGTTGTCATTGTAGTAGGGTGACCACATGGTATCTACCTAACCTAAATATTATCGCAATTTTTAACATTTTTTAATATTAGTTATTTATTGTTTAGCTTACACGATGCGATGTTAAGTTTAAAATAAGATGTTAGATTAGATGTTAAGTTCAAGATATTGGCGAAACTACAAAAGTTTTAAATATTGTTAAAACAGTTCGACCCACACTGATATGTTTTTAATTCTTTTCTTCTTAAAATATTACTCATTCTTTTACTAGGTATGTATTTAAATATCACAGAGAGATTTTAGTGTTGACTCATTTGTGACATATTTGATTATCTGTTATGTGGCGGTGGGTTCAATATAATATACCGATTGGAAAGACATATTATCTGTGGAAAGACCCATCTATTGAAAGACAATCATTGACATTCATTATTTTTTAAATAATTATTATATTAATAAAACCTATCTTGTATTGAAAAGCAGATATAAAATTATTTTGCGCAAGCCATTTTGAAATAATAGCATAGAATATAATATTTCTTTGTTGTACAACACCACGGGGACCCATCACGAACAAAAGTAAAATAATTCGATAAAATCATCAATAGATGGCGCTACTTTAATCGATTTTTGTAATGACTTTTTAGTGAATTTAGTAAAAGTCAACAAGGAGATTCAGAAAACTATTGATTATATTTTAAAAAATCACTTAGCACGTGGGAAGTATCAAAATACGTTTTTAAGTCATGCTAGAACGGTTTAACATTTCTTTTTACAAATTTATAGCACTCCTAGCGACAAATTGTCTGAACTTCAATGTATCTCTCAAAAGCATAGCTCAAAGTAGCACGCAATGTCTGCTTTAACTATTTGATTATATACTGCTCACTCATAGATAATAATAATAATAATATATTTATTGTCATCAAAATATTGTATACAATTTGTTGGGGGAATTCTCTCATTAAGTTTTTATAAACCTGTATTGAGAGAATTCCGCTCTTCAGTATATTATTACAGTACAAATTACGGAATAATACGTGCATGCGAGACCAACAAACCAGAATGTTGACAAAATGTTGAACTATGTACCTACCTACCAAGTCAACCGTTTTCACAATTAGTAGTAAATAAAGACAACTCACCATTTAAAATAACATTTCACAAAATCCTATTTTGCACTTTTTGCACCACAACACCAAAAAAATGTATCAATAATTGAATTGAAAAATACACAGGTCTGCAAAATATTTTGGGCCGACTACAAATTACAATTTGTATGTACAATTTCAAAAACAAAAAAGGCTTTTACGTTTTTACTATTTGTGATATTTATCTGATTATTGTACGAGTAATCAAGGTTCAATAACATTAAGTTCATCAATAGATGGCACTACTTATGTATGCTTGTTCGTATGGTCACAGATTGAGTTGAATTATTTTATTTTATTATATTACCTACAAGGTGTTTGGTATGTAGGTATTTTGACATAATCATAATAGTAATGGCGTCATTGAAAATTCGAAATTGCAAAATTAATTTTCTAATTCCCATACATTTGAAAGTGTAATGTCGAATTATGGTCGAATTACACAAAAACATGACATCTTAAATTTCACCACTTCCAATAGGTCAGGATTGGTCTACTCGTTAGATCTTCGTTTTTAAATCTGTGTGGCAGTGGTTCGATCCTGTCCCGATGTAGTTATTTTTTTTAAAAATTGCTTGTTTTATTATTTTGTTTTTCTTTATTGCTTTTTGTTTATTAAGTATATCAATTCCTTTTATTTATATCTCAATTTGTTTTTTATTTATAATTTTCTTTTAAGAACAAAAAGATTTAGGTTAGGATTAGAAACGCGATTTTAATAAGTAAGAACTTACCCTATTAAATATTTTTTCGGAAATTTTCAGTTAAATGCCTACGAACCGAAAAAACAGTTTCACTTGCATGTTGGTTTCATAAAACCACAGTGATATTTTCACTGACCTAACTATTTTGTATGGGGGATTTCAAAACTAATTTTACAAATCTGAATTTTTAATAACATCATAAGTATTATTCAACTATGTTAGGTACATACATAGTCATAGATAATATAGGTAAGTAATACGTAAAGTACAGTCAGCAACACGTCAAGCTTTACATTTGCATTACGAAAGCCGCCGCTATTACGAGCGACATAAGGGCAGTCTTAAGGTCAACATTTAAAGCCCAGCGTGAGTATTAATGAAAGAAAAAAGAAAGAAAGAAATAAAATGGTTTATTCAATGGCACTAACACAGAATAACAAATAAAAAAAGGGAAAACACTAATAGATGTGCCACGGAAAGGGTATCTACTCAGCATAATGCCGAGGCGTCGCAGACTCCCCGGCGCTGGTCTTCCGTAGACACCCTGAAGACGCTCTAAGAGGCACCACTATGGCACACACACTAAGCTATAAACAACAACAAAAATCTTAATATCTACGTAATACACTCCACATGGAATAATAGAAATATACAAATCAATACATATAGGTACATAAAGCTCCACGTATATACATTGTATCAACAGCATGACGTGTCATAAATTGTGACAGGTTACATAACATAGTGTCAGTAATACAAAAACTTAGAGGTAGTTTACAAACACAGCAATATTTTTTCTTTACATACACAATTTCTGTAAGTTTCGTAAATACTTTAATGCACATAAGTTTCCTGACTATAAAAAAATAAATAAAATTAATGTAGGTACTACTTGAATGATTTCTTAATCTCAATGGTGATTAGGTATATTTTGAATTTTGCCAAATAAAATATTATAGGTACAGTGTTTTATTAGATTTTACCATTTACAAATATTGTGGCAAGCGCGACTTACAATAGACGTCACATAATTTAAATAATAGATTCGAAATTTCATCATTAAATCTAAGTGAACAGATGGCTCATGCGGAAATACTGCGAATTTATTAAGCTATACCGCTAGAGGTCTGTGGTTCGAACCCGCATTAAGTATCTTTTGTTTCAATGATTTTTTATCACAGAATTAATAACATTCTTAAAATGAAACAAAAAATTAGATAACTGGTAAGAAAGAACAAGGAAAAATAAAATTTTGTTTAAAAAATAGTACTAAATTATATAATTTCGATATTTGATAAAACAGTCGAATAAATTAATTCCAGCCGGCTATAAGAATATAAATTTCTCAATTATATTTTATATTATAAAAAAATATAAGTAATTAAGAATTAAATTTCTCAATGATATTTTATATTATAAAATATCACTGAGAAATTAAATTGCTTAGTTTTTTATAGGTAAGTATGTATAAATATAAAAATAAACACTTATTTTATATAAAAAACAAAAATCATAAACTGAAAAATCTTGTCAAATAAAAATTTTAAATCACATTTTAACAAAATACAATAGGTATTATGTGACTTTGATTTTCTTTAAAAATACTAAATAAATTGAAAAAATTATGAATAAATCAGTGAAAAAAATCGTCTTGGGCGGGATAAAAAAAAGGTCACATATAAAAAATTTGCAAGTTTGCTTTATTCTTAACCAGTTTTTTGAATTTGAAGTTACAGATATAATAGAAAGTACCCACTACAAAAATGACTTATACCTCCAATGATATCAAATTTATTTTACAATTACATCTTAAATGTCAAACGTATATAAAATGTATGACAGAAATCGTATAATCATGGCGGAACAACCCCTTAGGTATAACATTGATTTATACGTAAATTTTTTACCAAATTGTAACACATTTAGCTTGTTGCAGCCGGCCGTAAGCGTATGATGTTTTACAAGACCTATTTACGCAGTCATGAACTAAACAAAGCATAATAAGCATAGCAGTTCACAAAGTGCCATCTGTTGAGTGCGTGCGAGAACTACTGAGCCCAATGTAGCAAAGGCTCGATGGCCCGAGCTTGCTGGTGCGTCATCTCGCGGTGAAATGGTGAAATAAAATAGTTCGAAGAATAGCCCGAATTAAGTAGGTCCCATTTCGTTGTATGGGATGGGGCATCTGTACTGTAGTATTATATTATCTGTGACAACACCAACCTTAACACTGATTGTACAAAGGGCAACCTTGTCGCTGAAAGCTATTTCTTCCTTAACAATCGTGATTATTAATCATATTATGATTTTCAACAGCATCTTTCAGGTTGAATGTTATTGTTTTTGAGAAAAAATCCCTATTTTATAGAATTTGTGGTCACAAAATTACGAAAGAGACAAACGGTACAGTTATTTATCTCTCGCTCGGCACACTTTTTCAAGCAAGAGCTCATTCCTGTTTGAGTAATAATTCCATGAACTCGCCATACAACCAGGGACCGGACCCGGTTACCGTTATAGCCGGTAACCTTAGGGTTTTGATGGGGTATTTTATAATGCTGGGTTTTAAACCCTTTGTCTTACGGTAAGCTTTCAAACGACTTACCGGTTTACACATTAATCCCTTCGATTGAATTAATTCGGGTTACCGCTAACCGATATCAAAAACCCCCCGAATGGGTTACCGTTCTAAACGCTGATTAATTTGTAAAAAATATTTTACACCTTAGGTATATCGCGTGTGGATTGCTTTTGCACCGCATATTTGCCGAAGGTCGCGACCGAACTCTGGCGTTATTGCGCCCGCAGTGCTATTTCAATCGCTCGGTGTGCGTGAGGGAAAGGGTTACCCTAACCTGAACAGTAAGCGGTTAAGCGCATAAAAACTAAAAACCTTTAAGATTTGGTAAGCGGTAAATTATTGTTGTGGGTGGTAACCCCTATTTTACGGGTTATCGTTATTGTTGGGAAACCTGTTGAACGGCTTACCGAGCCCACTGGGTTACCATACGAATGGGTTACCCTTTCAAATGGCTTAAGCAAATGAACGGGTTTTCCGGTCCCTGCATACAACATTAGACACTATATTACAACCTTTTTATATAAATCTACATATTCTGTAAATATTTCAAGCGTCTACCTTTTGCTGTTATTTATATCGAGAAAAAAAAACAAAAAAAATCTTGTTTGTTGTATGGGAGCCCCGCTTAAATATTTATTCTGTTTTAGTATTTGTTGTCATAGCGGTAACAGAAATACATCATCTGTGAATATTTCAACTGTCTAGCTATCACGGTTCATGAGATACACCCTGGTGAGAGACGGACGTAGAGAATGCAATCTGGATTGTTCGAAATTCGTAAGCATCTGAAAAATCCGGATTTTGGAACATTCTAAAAATTCGGATTTTGAAATTGAAATCCGGTTTTTATGGATTTTAAATGCCACCCCCACTGCGTGGTATCTTTCACCACTGGCTTACCAACTAAGGGCTTTTCGCCCCAAATTTAGAACCTAAATATACATTAATTAGGGCTCCAAAAAAATTGGAGCTATATTTAGAGGCTTTGGACCTAACCAAAACAAGTAAATTAAGAATGCTCTGTTTACTCGCATATTACTTGCAGTGAGGGACTAATTTGACTTTTGACTGTAGGGATAATTCTAATACACCTTCGACTCTATCGAAACCTGGGCGGTTCTGGACAGCCTGCAGTGATGCCGAATCGATTGGTGACATATCGCTGAGATGTCTGTATGACACCGCTACGATGGCCGTCCAGATCCAGGATAGAAAGACAAATCCGATCGAATTGCGTCGTGGAGTGCGACAGGGTGATGTCATATCGCCCAAGCTTTTCACAAATGTGCTCGAGGATGTTTTCAAGACTGGGGATCAACATTAACAGTGAGTACATCTTGCACCTACGATTTGCCGATGACATCGTCGTCGATTTTATATACCTGATACCGGGTTATTTTTCCAGCAGGAGCCAAAGTTTGTGTGCTTGTTAAGACAAGCAAAATGAAGATCTTTTACTATGGGATCAATCTCGAAATCGCGAAAAAAATCAGCTGTTCCATACAAATGTTCTGCATCCACTGACCTAAATGTATGGAACAGCTGATTTTGCTTGTCTAAACAAGCACACAAAATTTGGCTCCTGCTGGAAAAATAACCTGGTATAAACAAATGAACAATAACATTACAGAGCTCACACTTTAATAAATAATGAAAATACCCATCATTTGGGTTTTTTCCCTCGTAAATACCGGGTTTATTGTTTATTCCCTATCCTTATAAAACAAAGTCCCCCGCCGCGTCTGTCTGTCTGTCTGTTCGCGATAAACTCAAAAACTACTACACCGATTTTCAAGCGGTTTTCACCACTCGATAGGGTGATTCTCGAGGAAGGTTTTAGTATATAATTTGTTAAGTTTTTGTATTTATTTCTGTGTACATTAACAATATTCGTTGAAGATGTCGGGAAAAAAAAATAAAGGCGAAACGTAGTTCGCGGGCACAGCTAGTTTGGAAAAAATCCGGAAATTTTCCCAGTTGGAATCTTACCACCGCCCATCTCTACTGTTGAGTTACCTATGGAAAGTTGGAAAATGAACTAGCTGATTCGTATGAAAAGGCAAAGTTGCGTTTTTTATCATTGGATCATAAATTCAATAACTCACCGTCTTGTAAAAATCGTGAAATGGGTCACAAATTATATCATACTGATAAATACTCAACCCCATATAAATTTCTTTCTCATCATGGAGTATTTAAAGAACATAGTGCAATACAAATACAAAATTGCATGTTATTTTTGACGCTTGTGCCATCACTACTTCAAACAAGTCACTTAAGCATATACAGTACAAGTTTATTGGGACACCACTCCAAAATGAATTCTTTTTCGTATTTGTTTGCTTCCGACAGTACCGGTATGTTGCCTGTGTCGATGTGGAAAAAATGTACAGACTGATTAAAACAGTAGCAGATTATGCTCATCAGAGTCCCAGGGTGGCAAAGCTAAATGAGGCTCCAATATAAGAAGTTGTTATAATTTTTCATTCAATTCACAATGTATGTTTATGAAGTTTAAATCTTACAAGAGAAATTTATTTGACTTTGATAAACATACATAGAATATGAATGTGGATGAGAAAAATAAAATCTGAATCCAACAGTAAAAATACAATGAGTAAAACTAAAGTAATAGTTGGTACCTGCTACTCTTTTAATTGGAACACCAGACCTGATACATACACTGCAACTATATTTAAACACTTATGATGAAACTGATAAGATTCTTGTGCCATTCTTCTTATCAGCTAAAAGACGTCCTGTATCAGTGGTCGAAAAAAATCTAGACGGTTCAAAACAGTTTCTATCAATTCATATTTGAATAAATAAAAACTATTTTGTTTTAAATAAGCAGTGGGAATTAATATTTTTGTGAAGTTTACAAAGTTGAATATCAATAAAATGAAAATAAGTTTGACAAGTATGTAGTTAATTATTTAAAAATAAAAAAGAAAGCTCACAGGAATTTAGTTATTAGGACCCCCTTTAGCCCTGGTGTATAAGATAGACTTAATTATAAACAGTTTCTTACCCACATGAATGGTTGTTTCTTTTCCATCTCTATCAACAGAATATGCCTTGAAATTTGAATGTAAGACTGAGCTGTGTGGATGCAATATAAGTCGAAAATCTTTTCCCAGTGTATTGAAATGCAGCTCCTTCACAGTATTAAATGGATGATTTGATACTTTAGCACCACGCTTCACAATTCGATGCTGAAGATTGTCAGCATGGATAGTATCAAAATATTTTAAATTTTTGTCTAAAGAACCTAAAACACAAAAATTAGAATTCACTGCAGACTTTGAGACAGGATGTAAGCAAACATATGAACCTTGCATTGATACTTACATTCAATACCTATTGTGAAAATAGATACATGAATGCACATCATCAGATGGATATGGTTTATAATAATTTCCATATTATTTATTATTTTTGGCTCACCTTCAGATTAACAACACACGATTTGCACATTCAGATACTTATTATCAGAAAGACTATATTTTTTTAAGTACATTTGTGAAGTTTTACATTATTTGTCTAAATAAAGTTTGTAACACAGAGTATTTTATGTATACCTGAAATTTGAATTTTTTTTTCCTATTATATTGGGCTCTGTCTATTTAGTCAAATTCCACCAACGTCGAGTTCGAAAAAGATTATTTTGTTAATATTGTTACCTACAGCTAAGTATACATCACATTTGGCAGGTTTTTCTTAATTATTAGTTATAGTGTTAGTAAATTACCAGAAAGATCCAGGTATATATTTACTTCAATAAAATGTTTATATAATTATATTGTTTATATGTTTTCTCTGCTAGGGTTTTATGTTAAATTTTGTAATGTAGGAACTTTGCTAATCTGTCTATAACTGTAGAATTCATACAATAGAGTAATGAGTTCATATTAATTGGACGAGGAGTTTTATCCAGTTGTAACCAGGCTGGTGCAACTTCCATACAAAAACATTTAGTATGAGCTGGGTCATCGGTTTATACCAACCGTAATTTTCATATAGCAACATTGACATAAAATGACCTTAAAATGGCAACATTATAAGTAACCAACCTCATAAAACTAATAGTAAAAAAATGGCGGTTTCTCTATAACATGGCGAGAAAAGTTGTGCCAAGTTTTTGAAGTTTCTTTTTTACTATTTTTAATATATTCAAAGTTATTTTTGCGACACGGCAATGAAAATGTGTGAAGTGGTGATTAAATTATAGCGTGAGATAGAGACTCGTTAGTTATAAACTGAAAACTATTGGGAGACAGAGACTCTTCCCTTAGCATTATTTTTAGATCTCTTTCTCGTACATAAATTGAAACAGTGACTATATAGCCGTTAAGTTAACGTAAATTACCTTTTTTTAACTGTATAGTATTTACTGTCCTAAGTGTTAAGTGTTTCTAGTGTAGTTAGGTATTTCTATTTTATAGGTAGTAAAAATGGTAGGCAGATCTTGCGAAATCCGGTGTTGCGTTGAGAGGCTAGGTGGCAAACGATTATTTTATGCAAAGTTTCCACGAGATGAAAAACTGTAAGTATGGTGACCATATACAGATTCAACACTGAACTAAATCTCAATCAAAGTAGCCTTGAGAAATCTAAATACCTACATTTCAGTGCAATAGTCAATGTGATTTTAAATGAAATTAGGGTCTAGAGTAGGTAATTCAATTTTGTTGATCTGTAATACAGATCATATCACCCATGTCATATCTTCTCTTCAAAACCTCAGTATATACCTAGTGCACAAGTATATACACAGATTTCTCTTGCACTTGTCTGATCAGAAAGCCAACATGTAATTTTAGATAAAGGCCCACACACTGCAGTAATTTAAAAAAATATTGTTTTCTAATTTCATGTTCACATACAATTTCAATTAATTTTCCAATTAAACAGAATTAATTTTCAATATAATAATTCTGCCAGATTGAATTCCTGTGATAAAAAAAATGCAATGATTGAGTGATTAATCTGTAATAAGTTCTTTAGCAATCAATCTGTAATAAGTTCTACAGTGTTCCACCCAGGTGAACTTGTCAGGTGGACCATGGGTCAGGAAGGCGATTAAAGACTTGCTTAAATAAAAAAACTTTATACCTTTGATTAGCTTATTATGCTGATCAGTAAGTGTTGGTTAAATTTTGTGTTAATTTTTATAGTTTTATTTTTTAATTTACTATAGTATTCTGACACAGTTTTTGTTAGCATTATGAGACTAATTGTTACAAGTAAACACTTTGAGAGATGTTTGTGTGTATTTAGTTGCAGGGAATGGGTAAAAGTTGTAGGGAAATCAGATGTAGTCCACCTTCCAATCGAGAAACTAACCAAAATCAAAAGGATTTGTGAAAATCATTTTAGAAAAAAGGATTTTAGAAGATCAAAAAAAGACTCAAGCCTAATGCCATACCTTCTCAAAACATAATGTTGCCACCACTATCAGAGGAAGAATTTCGAAATTTTCCACTTCATGTATCGTCATATTATAAGAAAGGTGAGTTCGAAAGTAAGTAATACACTTTAGTCTAGTTATCAGTACAACGCTCATATATGTAAGTATATTGTTACTGGTGCTTATGACTAAATGTGTATAATTTAGTTTATATTACTTTTCTCTAAGTCTGTACAGGTGGCGCAGTCCGTCGGTGGCGCAGTGGACTCGGCACTTGCCTTCCAATCGGGGGGTCGGGGTTCGAGACCTGCCATGTACCAATGTGTTTTTCGTTTCGAATTTCATATGTACATTTGTCTGACGCTCCTACGGTGAAGGAAAACATCGTGAGGCAACCTGCATACATCTGCGAAGAAATTCAATGATGTATGTGAAGTCGACCAATCCGCACTGGGCCAGCGTGGTTGACTAAGGCCTAATCACCCTAATATAGGGTAGGCTCGAGCCCCTCGGTGGGGACGTATATGGGCTGTGATGAAGTCTGTACAGGCAACGGCTTATCAGACTAACCCATTTCTTTTTTATATGTAGCTATTGTCAAAAGTTGATTCATTGCATCAAAGCAAGGAGTAATGACCAGAAATAATTAGCCTGTCATGCCGTTGCGCGGGCGGACAAGTTTATTGTTATTTCACCTAAGTTCAGCTGGCAGCTATTTCATAAGAAATAAGCAGATATAATTTTTGTTAACATTTAGCTTAATTATTACTATGACAATAGGACATTTCACACCCATGTTTGGCTAGTGTATCAAAAATTTAAGATTAGTGAAAAAAATATCTAACAAAAAGTAATCTAACAAACAGGCTTGAAATTTGAGGATAATTAAATTATGTTATAAATACTACATTAATTTAATGGTACTTTATTGTTGTAGGTCAGCAAAGTGGATATCTACCTGCAGAGATACAAGGTGTGAAGTTTACTGACTCTGATCAACTTCAAGAAGGTATTTGTGTTATTGTAATTAATTCTATCTTAAAATTTATACTAAGTACTTTACATTAATATAACTTTGTTGTTGTAGGTCAGCAGAGTGGATTCACACCTACACAAACAAAAGATCAACTAGTGAAGTCCACACAATCTACTCACTGTGTTGTATTAGAAGAAGGTACTTGTATGATATTAAATTATAATGTAAAATTGTCATACCACTTTTCTGACACTTTGTTGTTGCTTTAGGTCTACAAAGTGCATACACACCTACACAAATTATAAATCAATCAGTGAAGTCCACAAAATCTACTCAAAAATAATCGTGTATTATTTTTTTCAGTTGTAAGAAAAGAGAATAAAAGAAGAAAAAATATAAGCTCTACTCAATTAAGCCCTAGAAAAAAGAAACTCGTTAAAAAGATAGCCGAATTTAAATCTAAATTAAGAATTGCAACAAAAGAACTCAAAGTGTTTAAAGCCATTCAATCTAAAGCCTTGAAGACATTAATATCATCAGTCTCCAAAAATCGAAGCCATTGTATTCGGCGATGATGGCCCCGATAGGACTCGGCAGGCGTTGGACAGAAAATGACAAATAATAAAAAAAAGTACTGCTTTATAATATGTAATATTTGTGCGAGAAGATAAATAAATAATAAATTTCATAAAGAACCTACCACATTTGTTTTATTTTTGCTAACATAACTTACAGTTTGGCAAAAAAATGATCACCATCATACAGAAAAGAAACTTTCAATAAATCGTTTTTTTTTGCCAAGCTATATCAATGAAAAATGAAAATTTAGAGAATAATTCCTAAAGGGCACCCACAGACAGCCCAGCACTATTTTATCGATATTTATTTTATCGATATCGATAATTTCCTTAAGGACATCCCTACAACTGTCAGTTTTTAGGTTGGTACTTCCTGATTTCTACTTTATTTCAATGTTGGCTAAGAGCGATGACCCAACTCATACATTTACTTTGTCCAAAACCAATGTATGGAAGTCCCGTCTCTTAAACGTAGTGTTACATACTCTTTGGTTGTAACCAGTTGTAAAATGAAATGAAGTTTTTTTTTTTTTTTTTTCTTTTGGCTTGCACGGTTAGTGCATTAGCCACGGACAAGGTTAAAAGGTAGGGAAACGAAGTGTTTATTTAAATATAGTTATAGGATCGGAAGGGAAATTAGGGTCAAGGACAGTAGGTAAATCAGGAAAGGTTACAATTTAATGTTGTTATTACATAAATACACAGAAATAGCATTATAAACATTAGGATTATTCGAGGAGAGCAAGGTTAAAATACTTGTAGGGAGAGGAATCTTTAAAGATATCAAATCAGACATAAAACTTGAAGTATCGTGTAATGGACAAGTAAAAAATAGATGATTCAGGTCTCCAACTTCAGATCCACAATTACAGATATTGCTGTTAACAATACCAAATTTGGCTAGATGGGCAGGAGAGCAAACATGACCCAATCTCATTCGAATCAAACTGGTCGTAGAAAACTTATTGAAATTCATACTATTAAACCATGGTTTAGCTGGAACAAATGGCTGAATGCACGCATAATGTTTTCCCTTAAGCTGGCTAGAATTTTTCCAAAGGTCTTCCCAAGATTCACTTAAGTCAATCTTTGGAAGTGTTACAAGATCGAAACTGTAATTTTTATATGGAAACATATCACCACATTGAACTGCATCTTTGGCCAATGCATCAGCATGATCATTGCCCCATATATCCTTATGACTAGGAACCCACACAAAATCGATGCAAAAATGTTTTTTAAAGCACAAATAAATAATTTTTTTACAGTCAATAATGACAGGATGATTGTTATTGTTTTTAAATGGAAATCTTAATAATGCTTCCAACGCACTCTTCGAATCGGAAAAGATAACAGTTTTTTCTAATTTCATTAAATTAATATACTCTAAAGATTTATAAAGAGCATAGCACTCGCCTGTAAATATAGAAGTCTCTTTAGGGAATTTAACTTTTTGGACAATCTTATATTGATGATGATATACACCAATTCCCACATTACTACTATTATTATATTTTGATGCATCACAATAAATGTGATGCCAATCACGATAATCTCTATTGAGATAGAAATTAAATTCTTTATTGGCAAAAGGATCACTCTTTAAATCACTATTATTAAAAACAATCTTAGGTTGAAAAATTAGAGAATCAAACTCGGTGCTAAAAACTGGAAGGTATTGAGATTGATGTGTAGGAGCTTCTAATGAAATAAATTTTTGATAACTCTTGACTAGGCACGGGCTGGTTTTATTATCCCAATAATGCGATGAGCTTATCTTTTCAGTTAGTAATCTAAGAGTTTTATGAAGAGGATGATTGGAAATCTGAAGAGCACGAAATAAAAAGCGATCACTCAAAAATTGACGACGGAGTCGTAACGGTGGCTCAACGCACTCCACTTGAAGTGCATTGATAGGACTTGATTTCATTGCACCACACACTATACGTAACGCTTTGGATTGAATTTTGTCTAATTTATCTAAACCAAGACTATTGCATGGTTCTAGAAAATACGTACCATAATCAAGAATACTTCTAATCAGAGCGTTATAAAGCAATTTGAGAGAAGAGGGGTGGGCTCCCCACCAGACACCCGACAAACATCTTAGAATATTTAATACACGCTCACACTTCGATACTACATAGTAGAAATGAGGCAAGCCAGAAAGCTTAGAGTCAAGTATTACACCTAGGAATTTTGCTTCCTTTGTTACTGAAATTGAAGCAGAGTCGTATATTATAGATACTGACGGAAGCAACCTCATTCTAGTAAAAAGAACAGAAGAAGTTTTAGATACAGATAATGTTAAGCCATTATTATCAAGCCAGACTTTCAATAATTTAAGAGAGGAATTAATATGTGATGATATTTTCCCAATTGAATACCCAGAGTCGTATATTAACAAATCGTCTGCGTATTGTAGAATTTTAACATTTTCACAAGATATTGAAGAATCTAAGTCATACGTATAAATATTGTAAAGGATGGGGCTTAAAACAGATCCCTGAGGGAGACCCTTCCACACAAGTCTAGATTTTACATGTCCGTCTTCCATGACTAAATTTATAACTCTTTTATTTATTTATTTATTTATTTATTTATTAAGAAACTCAACAGCTGTATTACAATTTAAACACTCGTTTACATAGACCAACACTTAAGCCAATTACAGAGTTTCATAGCATGTTTATGTAAATATGGTGACATTTACCCAGTTTGTTATGATTAATGAGTTACGTTTTTGATTCCAATAGGGGACAACAATAAATATATATATATATAAGAATAAAAAATAAATAGGTATATATGATATAAATATATATGAATAGTAAATATTAACCTAAAAATAGTAGAATATACGTATTATATATATAAATAACTAAAAGATCAAAATATTTATCTACTTTCCTTAATCTTTCCCAGTTAGCTTATTCACTTTAAGTAAATGTTTTTTGAAATTGGTTTTGCTCATGTTGAAAATATCAATGTGTTTGAATTTATAGTTATATGTTCTAGGTAAGCGGGTCATTACTGCATTCTTAGTGTAGTTGGTGCGGTGGTTAGGTATTTGAAACAGAGGAGTGTGTCTGGTTCGATATTTAGGTGTACAAAAGACTATATCTGAAAGTAGGTTAGGCGTGTCCAAATTATAGTTTAGGATATCATACAGAAAGAACATATCAAGCACATCACGACGACTCTCAAGTGCTAGGAGATCATAATGAAGACAGTCATCTAAGTAATTTTGGCGACGTTTACGGTTCTTATAATTCAAGTGCCTGATAAATACTTTCTGAATTTTTTCCAGTCTTTTTATATATTTTGTATATTGAGGGGACCAGATTGGACTCGCGTACTCTAATATACTACGACAGTAAGCATAGTAAACAGATTTAATAGTCTGTATGTTATTAAATGGCTTACAAACTCTCATAACGAATCCTAAATTTCGATATGCTTTGTTCATAATATAGTCAATGTGTGTTGAGAACGTCATTTTGGAATCTAACATAACACCTAAGTCTTTCACTGAAGAAACCCTCTCAATAATTTTCCCATGTAAGTTGTATGGAAAAGTAATTAATTGTTTTTTACGCGTAAAACTGATGCATTGACATTTATCAATGTTGACTGTGATATTGTTTGCCCTATAATATTCAGTTAGTGTATTCAGATCACACTGTATAAGTTCACAGTCCGCGAGTGATTTTACCTTCATGAAAATTTTTTTGTCATCTGCATAGAGCAAGTGATTAGTATATTTAAAACATTGATAAATGTCAAATATATACGCGCAATAAAACAAAGGTCCGAGATGGGATCCTTGTGGGACACCAGATGGAACCGTGGCATAGTCGGATTTATAACCACCCATAACGACGGCTTGTGATCGATTCGAAAGGTAAGACTTGATCCATCTTAGTAAATCTCCACGTATACCAAGTTGGAACAGCTTGTTGAGCAGGATGACGTGATCCACACGATCGAAGGCTTTTTCAAAATCAGTGTAGATCACGTCAACCTGTCCGCCACTCTCCATACCGTACAGGACATAATTGCAAAATTCTGCTAAGTTTGTGACAGTTGACTTCTTTTTCAAAAAACCATGCTGATGGCGCGTAATATGACCTGTTACTGTCGAGTAAATATTGTTATATACAATTTTCTCAAGCATCTTACTCATGGTGTTTAGAATTGAAATGGGTCGATAGTTGTTTATCTCTGTTTTGGATCCCTTTTTATGAATAGGGACAATGTAGGCCATCTTCCATTCTGTAGGACAAATACCATTTTTCATCGACATGTTAAACAGAACACATAGGGGATAGGCTAATACCTCCGCACAGCTACGGAGAAAAACTGGTGGAATACCATCACTACCAGGTCCTTTATTTACATCAAGTGTCTTGAGCATTACTTTAACTTGGTCTTTAGTGATAGTTATATTGGTTATGACATCCAAACCATCATCCTCGAGCAAATCTCCGTCTAATGTGACACTATTATCAGCATTATGACTGTGAGTGAACATCTTTTTAAAAAAATCATTAAATGTAGAACATATAGTTGTACCATCCACCATTGTTTGACCTTCATAGGTAAATTGCTTAGGGTAGTGAGATCCGCCTCTTTTCGATTTAACATAAGACCAAAAAGCCTTGGGGTTTTTATTAATATTATTTTGAATATTAACTATGTACTTATTATAGCACTGCTGTTGAATCAAGTGTTCCCGTTTTCTTAGCATAACAAACGTGTCGTAATCACGTTGGTTACCGAAGAACTTCCACTTTTTATGCACTTTAGCCTTTTCGCGAATTAATTTTATTAGAGCTGAATTATACCATGTAGGATATTTCTTTCGACTAGGGCTGGTCTTTGATAAAGGAATAAATTTATTGAAACATTCGTTTAGTATATTATAGAATCGATTTAAAGCAATTTCCATTGTTGTATTATTTAACAACAGGTCCCAGTCAACTTCACTCAGGTGTTGTTTAATATTTTCGTAGTTACAAGTATAGAAATTGCGGCGAGGCTCGGACAGTTCCACAAAAGGCAAAACAAACAAGTCAGAAAAGTGAAAATGCAAAGGTGGATGATGTTTGTCTTCATTTAATACAAGGGACGTAGATTTTTCGACTACAGAATTTTCGGTGCAATATATAAGGTCAAGACACCGTCCATTGTTGTTCAGGATGTTATTATATTGTTTGAGACCTAAATACGTCATACACTCAGCAAATTTTATCGCTGCTTCCTGTATACCCAATCCGACATTATTCAGCAGCCTGTATTGTCCATCATGCCATTTAAAACATGGTAGATTAAAATCACCTGTCAACAAATAAGCATCATTCGGATATTTTTGGGTTAATGAAGTTAAAAACGATGTTATTTCTTCTAATTGCGTTGGAATATTGTTTGTGTCAGGGGGTAGATATGCCAAAATAATATGCAGCCGTTTCCTCGTTTCCAAGGAACGCGCTGGGATAGTAACGCAGAGTAAATCTAAGTTAGTGTTTGATGGAAAACTATAATCAATTTTAGCACAATATTTACTACAAATACAAGCCATGACGCCACCACCCGACTTTTTCTTTGTTTTAGATAAATTACGATCGACGCGAAATACATCATATCTACTGTCACATAGTTCAGCGTTTAGAATATCATCCTGTAGCCATGTCTCCGTAAACAGTAAAATATCATATTCGTTGCGTAGTATACCGTTGCGTAGTTCCGAGCATTTAGTCCTGAGACCACGTACATTTTGATAGAAAACGCTGAGTTTTTCTTTTGTAATTTTACCTTTTTTTATACACGTATTTTTATGTTGAACTCTTCGATTAATATAAGGTCATAAAATAAATGTACGAAGTAATAGACAATGCTACATGATGTGATATGCTTCTTGATTCCCCCTATAAGTAATTGAAATGTTACGGCAACACTGATTTGTATATACGTATTTATTAATTTGTGTATACCTATTTGGCATGCTTTGTGTATGTAAAGGGCAATTTTATAAAGAGATAATAATATAAAGTGCAGATCAACAAACAGTTTTGTTAAAAATACTATTTTTACATCTGAATCATGAGCTATAAAATAAAATGAATGGTATTTACAGACGATTAACATATTAACATTGTTTAATGGGTATGATTTGTATGGTGTACTACTATGAACAATTTTTTTTACAAAAAAACTGTCTAGTATAACCTTAAAACTACGACAATTATCGATCGCTGTAATGCAGTATTTTGGTAGTTGTTTCTTTTTAGTAATAACATTGATAAAACTATTTTTAAATAAAATATGTATTGTCAGCAAATTATGATATATTGCGGCTAGATATAAACGATTAATATATGTTATTGAAAAAGCAATCTCTAATAACAATGTTCTGCAAATCATGAAAAAATAAAACCATAATGGACTAAGAAAGTAGTTATATTTTGTTAAGGTAATAAAGATGTGTATATACATATTTTTGTGGGATATTATTATATATGTGTGCATGAATAAATAAACATTTATAATATCTAAATATAGGGGTAGGTATCTATATAAAAAAATATTGTAAAATAAAATATTATACAAAATATATAATTATGAATTTTAAGATTGTTGTCACCCATCAAATACAACAAATAACAATTAAAGACATTACACATAGCCTTATCATTAATAATAAATTGTGAATCATCAAAATTATATATAAAAGGGTTTAAGAGAAAACTTAAAGAAAACGGGAATCGAAATATTTCATAAAAATCAAAGTACAATGAAGAAAAATTACTATAACTTATCAAGTGCAGAGGAATTCCTAATAAAAATAGCTTCGCTTGTTTCATTTTTCCTCATATAGACTCGCCCTGCTCGAATCCAGACAAACTTGTACTTCAGTTCCCTACCTCGTTGTCGGGCTGCTGCATGAAGCTGTTTATTTTCATATGATAAACTTTCCAAAACAAAAATAGATGACTTGTGTTCTTCATCAAAGCCAAAGTCGGTCGTATTTAGCTTATCCTGTGAGTGTTCCTTATTATATCGCGTCACAGCTGATAGCATCGAATCTCGTAGCCTAGGTGAACTTAGCTTGACAATAATTGAACGTGGTCTGGTGCTATTAGGATTGAGCTTAGCCACTCGAGAACAATAATGAATGTCTTGTTCGTTTATGGGGCAGTTCACAACACGGCCCAGTTGCTTCACTATCTGCACAACGTTTTCAGAATTTTTATCAGGATAGCATTGAATTTCCAAGGTGGAGGCGCGGGATAGTTGATCTAATTGATTTAATTTGGTATTGAGGTTATCTATTTCCGTTCGTTGACTAATATTTTCCTTTTTTAGCGCCGAAATTTCTTGTTGTTGTCGGTTGAAATCATCGGTAATTTTATCGAACTTGTCACTCATAAATTCAATAGATGTCTTGAGATTAGAGATTTGTTCGGTGAAACTTTGAAATGTAGTTTTTAATTCATTATTTTGAGATTTTATTAGTTCTAACATTTCCTCTCTCAGTATAGCGCGGAAATCTGTACGACGAATATAGTCATCGGTTTTAGTAGTGAATATTTCCAATTTGCTTGGTGCTTTACGACGAGCATTGAAAGAGATCTCGGCCTGCGATGTCGGTGTAGACGGACGAGCTAAACATTCGGAGTTGTCACCCTTTGGTTGCTTGCACATACACAACGGGCATTGCCAATTCGATATGGTGTCAGAATCTAGACACTCCTGGTTCATATTGAGGCATAAAAGGTGGTAAACGCCATCACATTTAGTGCATTCCAAAAAATCCTCATTATTTGTGTAGTGGGTACACGCTAAACAAACCTTCATGTTGTTCATTGTAATGTTAACGGCTGAGGTAATGATAGTCGGGTGTAGACAGAGAGGGCAATAATTGCCGAAATGTCTCGGGTCTCAGCGGTGAGGTAAGAGGACACCCCGCTCGCTCACTCCGTCCGCGAACTGTCACAACACTGATAATTTTACTTTGATTTTTATGCAAGACACAACGCACAGTACATATGATTTTAAACTCAAAGAGCGTTGTTTGACTTTGTTAATTGAAATAATCGTTTAACTGAGTCACAAGAATTAGGCGATATTGAAATACACGTCCGCCGCATACGGCGACCAAGCGCGATTTCTCTTTCATGTAAAATATTAATTATAAAATTAATTAACACATTTGGAACCTTTAATGTATTAAGTTTGTCCTTGAGAATAGAAAGCACAACATTATCGTAGGCGGCAGTTATATCTAAAAATACCGCTAATGTAGACTCGTTATTTGAAAAAGCTAGGCGAATGTCAGTTGTTAAAATACCTATACTGTCCATACAGCTCTTTCCTTTTCTAAACCCATATTGCGTGGAAGATAATAATCCGTGACTTTCTATATACCATTCAAGACGATTTTTTACCAAATGTTCAGCTAATTTGGAAAGTACTGATGATAAAGCAATTGGGCGGTATGAGCTAGCCTGCGTTGATGGTTTATTGGGTTTAAGAATAGGTATAACTTCTTGTGATTTCCATGATGATGGGATGTTGCCAGAGAACATAACAGAATTTATGATAGACAAAAAATATTCTAAAGATGAGTCACGTAAATGCCTAAAAAAAGAATAGGGTACACCATCTTGCCCAGGGGAAGAGTCACTGACATAAGAGAGTACTCCTTTTAATTCAGAGAGTCTAAATGGGGAGTTTAAAAATTCGTCTGTACCATGAATGTCATAGTCTGTGCCAGGAATGACATGTGCGATGACTTCTAATTGTTGAGGTTGTTGAGGGACGAAGGGGGGTGCTAAATTATCCAAAAACTGATTAGCAAGAGAAATATTAATAAATCTAGGTGTAGACTCTTTAAAAACAGATTTAAATCTACGAATATTTTTCCAAACAGTTGATGGTGGGATGTCGGGTGATACAGAAGAACAAAATTTCTTCCAACTCTCCCATTTCTTTTTTTTGAAAAGTTTACGGGAACTGGAAATAAGTTCTGTCAGAATATCAAAATTTTCTGAAGATGAATTAATCTTGTAATTTTTTTCAGCGTTTTTCCGTTGCTTTATTATATCACTGCAATCTGAATCCCACCATGGTGGAGACGGAATTTTAGAGGTGCTTGTGTTTTTAACAGGGAATAATTCATCTGCAGTATTAATTAATATTTGGATAAAAGCATCAGTACAGTCACTGATATTACTTTGATTCACTCTTGGTAGAGACATACACCTTGTTTGAACTTGCTCGGAGTACTGATCCCAATCAGCATTATACAGTTTATATTTTAGACGAGGTTGTTGTTTGTACTTAGATGGCAACTTAGCAGTTAAATATGGAAAATCAACTATTATGGGATAGTGATCACTACCAAAAGTAGAATCAAGTGTCTTCCATACCAGAGATGCTGCTAAATTAGGTGAACATATGGTTAAATCTGGAACACTATCACCTTCAAAAGGAGAAGTGCGTCGAGTAGGAATGCCATTATTCAATATGCATAAATTGTAAGAATTTAACATATCAAGAATTCGGATACCATAGTGATTAGAAATTGAACTACCCCAAGAGGTGTGTTGGGCATTAAAATCACCCATAATGAAAATAGGTTTAGGGAGATTATCAAAAACAAGATCTATTTCATTAAAGATAGAGGTGGAAGGATGTGGGATATATACAGACACAAAACAAATATTATTTATTATACAGGCAATAATAGAAAAATCATTATTGTGTACAGGAATATTTACAGGGGTAAAAAGGACAGAATGCTTAATAAGAAGGGCTACACCACCATAGCCATCTGCTCTATCTTCTCTTAAGCAGGCATATCCTTTTATTTTAAAATTGTAAACTGGTTTTAACCAGGTTTCTTGTAATGCAATTACAAAGGGTTCATAAGTATTAATTAAATAAAATAAATCGTGTTTTTATTAATTATACTGCGACAATTCCACTGGAGAATTGGTGCCATTTTTAATATTGTTCGAATCAATTATGTTTAAGGAAAGAGCCTCGTTGGACGGTAATGAGATTAAATTAGATTCATATAAAGAATTAATTAAGGTAACAATCAGTTGTTTTAAATCAATATCAATTTCAGGTTTCTTCTGAAGAGCGGTCCCAACTGAGGGAAGATTAAAGTTATACTCTTTTGTCAATTCTGAGTGAACTTTTTGATTATATCCTCTACTAAATATTGGCAACGATTTGGGTTTCTGAAAAACTGTTTTTTTGTATGACTTGTTAATGTTATCATGAATACTAAAAGGCCGCTCATTTGCATCAACATTCTTAAATTGTGGCAAAGAAAGATTTGTTGTAAGAACATCTGAGAAGAGTTTTGATACCTGTGGATGTAATTTTGTTGCCTCTGCATAAGAAATACAATTTTTGGCCATTGATTCTTTTATTGATTTTTGTCTATTAAACTCAGGGCATTTTTTGCTTGTTGCATAGTGAGAACCAGAACATAGACAGCATAATACACTATCCTCCACGACAGAACATTTATCACCCGAGTGTCCCTGACCACACTTAAAGCACCTTGGAGTAGACCTGCATTGAGACTTTATATGACCATACCTACAGCAGTTAAAACACTGAATAGTTGGATAAATGTACAGATCAACGGGTAAAGAATTGTAACACATAAAAACCCTCTTAGGTAAAACTTGACCGTCAAATGTTAAAACTATTGTTTCAGTTGCTACAAATTCTGTTTGTCCATTAACAATATTTTTTCTTTTTAATCTCCTAATTTTCAAAATATTTCCACATCCAATAGGTACTGAAATATTATTTAAAATATCTTCATCACTCCAGTTAGTAGGTACACCCCTAACAAGACCCATACGAGTAATGTTTGATGTAGGGATAAAAGCTTTATATTTATGTAGTTTCAATGTATTGCTACTAAGAAACGAATTTGCATCACTAAAGGTGGAGAACGAAAGAGATACACGGTTACGTCCTATTCTCTTAACACTACCATTAACAATATTTCTAAATGCATTCTTTTTTAAAAAATTGCCAAATGAAATAGGGTGCATGGAAACATTTTCATTGGGTTCCATTTGTTCCTTCTGAACATGGATAATAAATGGTGAGGCATCACTGTCATTATAAAAATTTCTACCAACAAACAAGTGATCTTTCATAGCGTGATTTGGTGTGGAATCTGAAGTTGGGACAGAAACTGACGAGTATTGTGAATCTACTATGCAATTAGTTTGGGGAGGTTGAGAGTTTTCAATTAATAAATCACAGTGACAGTCAATCTCGGAATCATGAACAATGTCAGATGTTCTGTGTCTCCTTTTCTTTTTATTACAGTGTTTACATATTCTCTTTGCTGAAGTTCTTTTGCGTTTAGTAGATTTACATTCAGAGTCAGTATCTAGAACTGAACCTTCAGTTTCCATTCCAGAATAATTGTAACTAATGGTAACAACATTAGAATCAGTCTCAGGGACAGGTCTATTGGGAGCATTTGATACCTCAATTGTAATAAAATTCGACGCCTGGGGGGCTGGCCCCCCAGGGTCGTCAGGGACGTTCATCTATTATATTAAAAGTACAATTGACTTACCGCAACTCGGCAAGAAAGCACAAAAATAATAAACTTAAAACAAAAATAAAGTGAAATATACACAATTTACCACCTACTTGACCCTTAAAGTTAATTTTATCTAATTAAAAATCTTTAGCAAAGAAAAAGACACCCGCCACGTTCGTCGTTTCCCGCGCTTTTTCAACCTCTGAAATGAAGTTGTTATTAGCGCAGATTAAGAATATGTGATCCGCAGTACCTTCATCTAGTCCACATTCACACATTGAACTATCCCGTATGTGTAATTTAGAAAAGAAAACTGGAGAGAAGTTGTCCTAGGATGACACTGGTGGCGCGTTTATCAAATGATCTAATTTTAAAAAACCATGGTTTGACAGGAATTATTGGTTGTATTTTGCTATAATGCCTACCCTTTCTCGTAGGAGTGGGCGATACAAATCGTATACAGATACAAAAATCTATGATACTCGGAAATCTGACTAAAAACATAGATACGACTGAGCCACAGTTTAACAATATATACATGAGCGAGCGAGAAATATTGTTATGTTGGCAGAACGAATGAGCGTATCGTTTTAGTTTGAACGTTATTAGCAACAAAATAAGGTTTAATCTAAAGTTAATTATTTGCAAAAAAGTATGGTATTACTTTGACTCAAGTGTTCTCAAACTATTTATTTATTACCTATAATCTTTCAATGAATGTCAAACTATTTTATACCTTATGTTTTGCAACGTAAAATCTCAGTGTCGACAGTCGAATTTCATAGATATCATTCAAAACGACATACTACATTTATTCACAAAACCGAAATATTTAAAAATATGTGTACGATGTGACATTGTGTGGTGTATCTAGGTTTCAGAGTACCATAGATTCCGCCCAATATATAGATATTGAAATATATAGTTTCAATATCTGATATTCAAAACCGATATATAGATACGATACAATACAGCGAAAATCCGATATTACCCATGCCTAGTAAGGAGAATTGAATTCCACTCTGTTTGTCATTGTTGTTTGAGAGCACAGCAGGCCTATTCGCTAACTACGGTTGGTAACTAGAACTGTCATTTTTGAAAGACACTTTATATCCATTAATGGTTTAGTGATCTTATGTGTTACAGCAGCGTTCATAATAGCAGTAATGGATGTTAAGTTCCTTTCAAAAATGACAGTTCTAGTTAGCAACCGAAGTTACAGAATAGGCCTGCTGAACAGAGGCGCGTTCAGGGCCTTCGCGCGAAGTACAACTTTTCGCTCTAACCCCGTTCAATGCCTTCGAGCGTGACAACCGGGTGAAACAACCGCCCGTTCAAGACCTTTGAGTGTCGGCGCGAGTTACAACCGAACAACCATCGAATTTGATGGTTGTAAAACGCTCTGACGTTTATGACTGAAATACTCTTACGTGATTGGATGATATTGGCGGCCATATTCTATAATGTCATCTACTAGAAAGAGAGAGAAATAAAAAATCATGTGAAAGAGGGAGATAAAAGATTTGGTTGCTGCAATCCGTTCAACGCCTTTGAGCGAGTTAAAAAACAACCGGACAACTACACCCAGAGGCGCTGAACGCGCCTCAGACTTCAGATGTTTGAGAGTAATTAATTTCAGAGGCGCGTTCAGAGCCTCTGGGTGTAGTTGTCCGGTTGTTTTTTAACTCGCTCAAAGGCGTTGAACGGATTGCAGCAACCAAATCTTTTATCTCCCTCTTTCACATGATTTTTTATTTCTCTCTCATTCTAGTAGATGACATTATAGAATATGGCCGCCAATATCAGCCAATCACGTAAGAGTATTTCAGTCATAAACGTCAGAGCGTTTTACAACCATCAAATTCGATGGTTGTTCGGTTGTAACTCGCGCCGACACTCAAAGGTCTTGAACGGGCCGGTTGTTTCACCCGGTTGTCACGCTGAGCTGCGTTCAGAACCTACGCTCGAGTGCACTCCGAGTGCACTCTGACAGCAACCAGCCCGTTCAGAGCCTCGGGGTAAAAAACGCTCTGACAGGCGGTTAGTACACTCTGTGCCCGTTCAGAAGCTTCGAGTGATGCAACCAAACAACCAACTCGAGCGTAGGGTGAAAAACACTCTGACAGATTTTATGTCAATGTCGATGTCAAAACTTCGCTAATTATTTATTATTTTATTAAATAACACTACTTTGAACTCTTTTAAGCCTAATACTAGGGAAATATAGTGATTTCTATGTGTTGTAATTATTTTTAAGCAGAAAAATGGATATTGACTGTTAATTTCATATAAAGGATTAGTAATATTTTGCCCTTTGCTTGATCTTGATCGGCAAGATACAAACTAAAAAAAAAGATAGCAACCGACCCGTTCTGAACCTCGGAGCGAGTGTGAAAAACACTCTCGGTTGCATTACTCTGACCCTCGGAACGCAACACTGGAAGGCATTGAACGGGGTTAGAGCGAAGTTGTACTTCGCGCGAAGGCCCTGAACGCGCCTCAGCTGTAGTAGTAATTAGTTTTGTATTATTTTTTTTATAATATTTTTGGCTTGGCTTCTAGGCCTTTGAGCCATATTAATTATTATTCTTAGATAAAGAATGAATAGATAGGACGTGACCGTATACCCGTAAGGGACAGACATAGATGACGTCATACCTGCCTAAAGTAGATGGGTATACCAGTGTTGCTTTAAGTTTTACCCTACTTTATGTTTATAGTGGTAAAAAGGTTGGTTGATCTACGTATTTTTATTGAGACATTTTAATGAGCGCCCTTCGCTCAACAATAAGTATGTCTCAAAAAATAAAAGTGGGAGGAAGTTGCGAATTTTTCGCAGTCTAAAGTTATTTACACTTTTAAATAAAACTACACTTTTCGGATTTACTCGAGTATATTTAGTTTTAAAACATTTTACTTAATTATTTAAGCTATTATGTAAACATCTTTACAAATATAAGAAAAAATATTAGGAATCATCATCAGCCCACACGCGTCCACTGCTGGACATAGGCCTCTCCAAGTGCTCGCCACTGAGTACGATCTGCGACCACTCACTTCCAGCTTTTGCCAGCTAGGTACCTTGCGAAGATCGACGCTCGATTAAGAATACAGCGGGCAATATCATTGTTTTTTCTTTATCTCTGCAATTTATTTAAAATCCAATATTTATACATTTACTAAATATATGTGAAGATTTAGAAAATGTATAAATATAAAATTTTAAATAAACATTTTCTAAAATTAGATTTCAATAACTCCGTTATTGTCATCGAATACAGCGTATTAGCAATGAATTCGCGTATTTAAATATTTTTTACAAATACATTTCATCAAAAGCGGGTAGTGATTATGCGTAAACTCTTCAGTAAAAAAATTTATTTAACAATTTTTCTAAGCATTGGTGCAAAAGGGAATGTATGTACTTAATAATATTTTCAGAAAATCTCTATTGGTTTCTCCTACAGTATCTAAAATGTCCAACCGCTCATTTTGCATCATTAACTTACACTTCAAATCACTTAACACATTTTCAAGTTTGGCTACTTTTTTCCCAATCGTCTAAGCGATTCACGCACTGCCCGTAGTTTTTTACTTGATGTCCTCGATGATTGTTTCAAACGCAGCATTTGAAGCCGCATTTTTCTCTTTCGGGGCGTATTCAAATTTGAACCGAAACCCAACAACGATGCGTCCTAAAACAATATGTATACAGGTTAAAAATAAAAGCAGGTGCTAATTTTACAACATAAAAATAATAATTAAGAAATTTGTAAACTGTATCTGTACTAATGGTCAGACTTGTTATATAAATAGGAAATGTCCAAAATCAAACCATTAATAATATTTTTGGCCATTTCAAAATAGTAGAAAAGAATTTGGTACCTACCCATGTTAACATACTCTTATAAAAATGTTGGTGTCATTAATCCAAAACTGTAAAATTAATTTTGAAATCCCTTATACAAATAGTTGGGTCTGTGAAAAATAAATATAGGTTTCGGCTTGATAGGGATTTACTTTGTAGATATAATATGTATAAGTTACTGACCTGTAAAAAAAGTTAGGAATAGCACCACTCCCAAGAAAAGTGCCTTTTTTGTTTTTCTGAATCCACTGTTGTTCAAAATGCTTAGAACACATTCGGGTATGCTTGGTTGGCTGCCAATTCAATCGACCAGTAGCTTTAACCCAACTGTTTCGAGTAATTATCTCCGAAGGAAATCTGTTAAAAACAGACAAACAAGCAAATAGAAAGTATCACTTCAAAAGAATTACCTTTGTTATCTAAAATGCTCAAAATTTTATACTTAAATATGTCAATATTAATGTAACACAGAAACTAATATGTGAGTTCCCTTTAACGTAACAAATTACCTACGAATCAAGGAAAAATTGTCGTAGCGACTGGTATCATTATAACCCGGCAAAATGTTATACGCGTTGGTTGTATAGGTGACCTTATTGAATGGCGACATTCTTAACTTATTAGGTTAATAGTAACCTTATAATTAGTTTGAAATTTCATGTTTAATCCCATAATATGATTGAGAACCATAGTAGAAGGATAAAATATTGCAATATAACTTGTATTTATAATTTAAAAAATAGTTTTGGCGCTTAATATTGACACAATTTAGGTCTTACCTGTAAAGGTTATATTTTCCTGTTTTCTAGCACTATCACTATTACAACCTAAAGCGGAGCAGTGCACCATGATTTAAATGTTCAAATAGTTCACAATTACACTAATTAAACTGTTAAATAATTGCACAGTGAGCTATACTTCACACAACAAATTTCATACACGTATTTGTTTAGCACCAGACGCTGGTGATAAACAATCCCCACTACCAGTTTCACCTATATACGGTGACAAAGACAAAAAAAAATGATGCCGTCTTCTTCTTTCCTTTGGCAATGTGCATAAGTTTATCTCTTTTCCTCATGTTTGACGGCTTTTATAGCCCATCTATTCCATTCTATATCTATGTTATTATTAATAGGGTGTGGTCCACAGATTAACTACTTTGCACGGACGTAAGCACTGTGGGGCTAGCACACAGGAGAATCGAAAATCGAATCGAAATCCGAATCGAGGAGTTTGTATGGCAATTTTATTAGTTCTGCTACTCACCGCCGTGGCGCTAATAAAATTGCCATACAAACTCCTCAATTCGGATTTCGATTCGATTTTCGATTCTCCTGCGTGCTAGCCCCACTGTTCAATTTTGAACCGAGCTTTTGATCTGTGAGTTTGTCAAGTTGTCATTCAATGTTATTTGAAAAGAAAAATTGGATTGAGACATTGTATTATGCCCTCCGTATCTTTACAGAGCACTTCTGTATTTATTGTAGATATTCTAATAAAAAAATAAATTCGACAAAACTAAAATACAACTAAAACTCCGCGGGAAACTCATGTTGACTTCGACATTGACAGTTCTGGAGACAGTGCACTACCTGGGGCCGTGTTCCCTTTCGCGATTATAGTGACCATGTGTGCGCTAACAGGAGGCGGCCCGTTTCGCGACAACAGCGTTCACGTTGGATGTGATGACGTCATTGATTGCGTCACAAACAACGTTTACAGTGCTCAGGCCGTATTACTCTGTATTTAATTATAAGCCAAATATCCTAAAAATTGAATTAAATATAAGGAAAAAATGACGACATTAGAATGACCAGTTTTCGTTAAAGAAGAAAACAATGTAAATTACCTCAAACTGTCACTTGAAGACGCTAAAAGAGCAGAAAATGGTAAAAGGTAGGCTTTGATTGCGACCGTTGGCGACAAAACATATGAATTGATAGTGAACTTAACGAGTCCTAGAGCACCATCGACGCTAACATTCGCAGAAATTGTGCAAATTGTCGGCGATCACCTTCAACCGAAGCCATCGGAAATGGCGGAGAGGTACAAATTTAGACAACGACGTCAAAGAGAAGGAGAGAGCATAGCCAACTACGTGGCGGAACTTAAGCGGCTGTCTAGATTTTGTGCTTTTGGAAGAACGCTAGAAGAAAATATGCGAGATCAGCTGGTTTGTGGATTAGCTAATGATATAATCCGGCAGAGACTATTTGCAGAAGTGGAGCTAACCTATAACAAGGCAATATCTCTAGCGACGGCATTAGAGGCAGCAGAAAAAAATGCTGCGGAGGTAGAAAAACCTGGGGTATACAAACAGGTTCAAGAAGACTTCCACATGCTGTCATTAAATGGTGAACGTGGCAGCGGCGAATGGAAGAAGCCCACGGAAGAGAGATGTGCCTGCTGCGGATCAGTATACCACAAGGCAAAAGACTGTAAATTTCGCTCATACGAATGCAAAACTTGTAAGCAGATCGGACATTTACAGCGGATGTGCCATGACAAGGAATCCGGTAAAAGAAATTCCATTTACTATGGGTCTGCCAAGAATAAAAAATATGTTGTTCGAAGCCGGCGGGTACAATCGGGACAGTACTACGTGAATCCAGAGGAAGAACCCTGCGGCGGGGAAAAGTCATCCGAAGAAGAGGCGGTATAGGTACCAGATGTCTCCAGCGGTAAGCGTTCCTATGCTTATTGATAATAGGGAATTGTTGATGGAGGTAGACACAGGCAGTGCATTATTGTGTATCAGTAAAAGTACGTATAAAGAACTATTTGTCCATTTACCGTTAGAACCTTGTTCAGTAACGTTGCGATTTTATGACGGTAGTAAAGTAAATCCTATTGGTATAATCAAACCAAATTTGAAATATGGCAGTTGCAACAAGAAGTTAGATCTATATGTGATAGACGGGGGCACCACATCTTTGTTGGGTAGACAGTGGTTGTCTGAACTTAATATTTCGCTTTCAATTTTCAATAATAATTGTATAGGTAGTACAGAAAAAAATATAATGTACATTCATTATTCAATAGGTATAACGACTTGTTTGATGGGCAACTGGGAAGATATACGGAAGGTCAAGCGACGCTGCATGTACGGGAAGGGGCCAAACCAATATAGTTACTGTCGAGCGCGCCCGCTGCCATATGCACTACGTGAACAAGTAGACCAGGAGCTGGATAACATGTTGTCGAACGGTACAATTGAGCCTATCGAGTTCTCGCCCAACTAGCATTTTGGTAATAAGAATTGGTGATAAAAGAGTTATTTAAAAGTGATTTTGGCTAGCAAGAGTTATACAAAGGTTATAGCAATTGGTGTTAGAGCACGCTCTAACCCCTTACAAACCCTCGATTGGGCCCACGTCTTATAGCGCTATAAGTAATATAATGGTCATAATGCCCACTCTTTTAACACTGAGTTACACAACAATTATAGAATGGCGTTAGTAGCAAACAATGTTTTGTATCTATAATGGTGGTATAATATAAATCTTGCTACATCAAGCACTTTAAAGTCTGTATTATGGTTATAATATTAAAACTATAGGTGGTACAAAAGTTCTAAAGTCTGCTGGTATAATTTTTATTTTTATGGTAATAATTAGTTCTTTTTAAGGTCCATTTTTTTCTTGGATTTGTTTAATGTATCTTGATCAGTGTCGATTAGCAACTCAGGGCTGTAGTGTTTTCTTCTTCTATAGTTTTCATATACATTTTAGTTCCAAAAGTGTTACTTTAATTCGTTTATTTTAATTTGTGATGTCGTCTCAAAATAGTAGTGAACTAAGGAGGTGAAATTAATTGAATAATTCGGCAAGCCAAGTGTGATTTCTTCATCATATGGCTAAAATTTATTGCGAGGATTATTTTATTGAGAGTATAGTATATGTTTTGCATCTCAATTTTGCAGGGCCTTGAAAATAAGTGATATTTGAAGTAAAAATAATTTTTATTTTATCACGTGGGGCATACACCCAATCTACATTTAGACAAAAACAGGATATTGGCTCTGTCTTTTACATTCATTGTGTATTGTAGTAAATATATTGCATTATAAAATTAGAAAATTATACAGAAAATGGATTTTAAACTAGTTTTTTCCTGAATTATTTTAAGGTTATGTTTGATTTAGCATGGCGTCTATTCCTTTATTACCTTAGGTTCTTATTATTACTATTAATTAACAAAAAGTGATGGACGGGCTGTAGTTAGAACTACTAGCACTTTCTATACCAGAATAGGGTTTTAATGGTAACAGGAGTACAAGTTTAAGGGGTTTGGTTTTACAATGGTTCAACTTGGATGTAAAGGTAGTTGTATTTTAGGGTTAGGTTCTTAATCGATGAAACCCTTCTATAAAAAAATACAAAAAATAAAAAGCAACTTCAAAAACACTGAAAGGTTCCCACTGAAAGCAAATCATTCCTTAAGTGTGTAAAAAGGGGGGGGGGGGGGGGGGTGTATTTGTAAAGGGAATCAATAAAAAAGGATTTCCAAGCGGACGAAGTCACGAGCAAAAGCTAGTATTTTATATGTTTAATGGTTTCAAGTAAAAATTCATTCATTCATTGCTATCATATATAGGGTTTTATAATTACTAAATTAAGTAGCTGTAAATAAGTTGCGATTAATACTTTTACATAAACTTGGGTGGTAAAAAATATTTTGCTAACTATTTTCAGGAGCTCTTGTCGGTAGAAAGAGTTGCAAAAAACTAAAATATTACTTTAAGTATTTTTGTTACTTGAATTTATACTTAAAAAAAAGCAGGTGCTATGATGTTTGTGACTATACCGTTTATACCTCCATAGGTAATATTACGTTTCCTAGCCAAGTTAGGTGGTATAAAACATTTACTTAGCACTCTTTAAGAATATTTGGAAATAGTGAGACTTACTAGAAACCTTACTATTACCTTAGGTACTTATTGTTACTTGAAGTTACAACACCTAGTCACAAATAAACAAGTTATAAAAAACTTACAATTTTTACTAAGTAAAAGTGATAAATTCGCTCTTATATACAACAAGAAAGTAAATCATTATGTTTTGTGCAAAGTGTAATGAAACCGTTACGAACTTTGTATCGTGCAGTCAATGTGAGGGTAATTTCCACTATGGATGCGCAGGAGTTTCAGAGGCAAGTTATAGAAAGATGGGACAAGAGAAAAAAGCATCGCGGCGTTGTATTTCTTGTCGTGGTCAACCCACTGAAACAGGAGCTGCTACTATGTCTGAGGTATTGAAGGAAATCAAAAATCTACGCATGGATTTCAATGTAATGAAAATGGACTTTATCAATGTTCAGTCCGATATTCGCAGTACGAAAAAGTATTGTGATTAAATAAAAGAAAGACTTGTATGATTAGTTTTATTTGGAGACACAACCCGGTTTCTAAATTAATAGAACACCAACATGACACACCGAACCTTGAAAACGCAGTGAGCTTCACAGAACAATATATAAGACATGTTACAGATTAAAAAGGCGCCAAACCAAAAATGACATTTACAGTTTTATGTATATGAATATTGCTACTCAACAAAAAGTCTATGCAAGATTTAAATTCAAAGTGGGACGAAATGGAAAGTCGATTTTCGGGAATCGAGGATAGATTATTAATTGCCGAGGGTAAATTAACAAGCCTAACAAGCATCCAAAAAGAACTTACAAAAGCAAATGAAACTATTTCAGAATTAAAACTTATATCTTTCGGGAACACCACACGCTCACCATCCCAGATAGCAATGGCTTGTCGTGCAAGTTAGAATCAAACTTTCTAGTTTCCCATTGACAAACTTGCGTAATTTGTTTTTTTCGGCAGCATACAATGTTGCAATGTTGCCCCAACAAACTTTAAAAAACCGACTAGTCTGAAAAAACGAACATCATGCAAGCTTAAAAACAAACATGATGCAAGCTTGTCTTGTTGTTGGGAAACTAGAAAGATTGATTCAAACTTGCCTCAAGTTTGGCAAGTTTGCATACTATCTGGGACACAGTGGACTTGACAAACAAAAGGGGGCCCTAATCAGGCCACCACCAAAAACACCTGATAAGGTAATTCAATTCGCGATTCAAGTAGTTCTTTAAAATAACATAGATTTGGGCAAAATATTTACTAAATGAAAAATACTGACTGAATAGCTGGCCAGCCACAAAAAAAAACAAAATAACCCATTCAGTGCAGCGGACGCCGATCGGCGTCAATTGTGTTCCTTGCCAGATGCGGATGACGCCGATCGGCGTAAACTTAAATTGCTCAAGAAAAAATTCAATTTTAATACTACGTTTATGAAATATCGATAAATATAAATCAATTATATCAGATAATCGCCAATGTTAATAGTTTCTGGATATTCCACTTTCAAAAAAATTGCGTTTTTCGTCACTGGTGCGGGTGACGCCGATGGGCGTTTTTCAGAGGTCGACAACCATAAAATCTCTGTGTATAGTAAATAAGTCTTGTTTGAAAATTTTGTTGTAATTGTTATAAATAATGTTACGAAAAAATGATTTTGCTATTTGCTTTAAGTTATCGTCCATAAAAAAAAACAGAAACATGAATAAATTTTTGTGTTTGGGTTTTCCCAAATACGAATTGGTAATTTTTTTTATTACTTTAGTAATGAAGTAGTTGATAGGTATTCTCACCTACTATATGGCAATCAAAATATTTAATAAGCTTTCGCCTGACATTATGAGTCAACCGATGGAAAAAAATATTCAAAAATAAGTTGCTTCATTGGCTCCTACAGCACAATTTCTACTCAATCAAGGAATATATGGAAATAAAGACATTTTGATTAAAGACACATTATTAATTTTGTATTGTTGACATTTAAAATAATATGAAAACATATATTCACATTATTGTTATATTGAATTAAAATAGAATTAACTACATTTGCATGCCTATAGACACAAGGCAGAATATTGTGGAAACAGTAATAAGAAACATTGTCGCCCATCCGAATGTATTGCACACAATATTGTGCAAATAAATATTCTGATTTCTTATTACGTCCGACAACTTTTACTTGTTTTTAGCAGACTTCGAAAAAGGAGGTTCTATGCTCGGCTGTATCTATTTATTTATGTATGTTCACCGATTACACCGCCATTTGTGAACCGAATTTCAAAATTCTTTTTGTAATCGAAATAGTATAATGCCATAATCCCGAAGTGGTCCCATTGTCACTTTGATCTGATTGCCATCGTTGATCTGATGATGGGAATGGGATCCCATGGAAGTCGAGGTAAACCCTTGAATTTCATAAGTACGTTCAGCTTGTTTCATGTTTTTGCTGAATATATTCAGGTATTTGCGTCTGGTGGTCATCATATCATGTTAGTGAGCTGATGGTTGGTTTCTGCCCCTATAGCATGACCACCAAAACACGATATGATATAACATTTGGTGAACTGTCAAAATGCGACAAAAACTTATTGTATTTTGACAGTTCACCGCGATAAATAGCTTTATCATATCGTTTTTTGATGTTCATGTTAGGGGGGCTGGTAGATTAGGAGTTCGGGAATAATTCTTTCAAAGCTTTTTAGAGGGAACAGCGTTTTATTTTAAGTTATTCTAGTGTTTGCCTTAGCTCGAATTCTAATATTCATGTATTAACTTTAACTGAAAAGATTGAAAGGAATTTTTTTTAACAAGAAATAAAACTGACTTCAAAACACCAAAAAATCATTAATTGTCATCTTGTCGACGGCCACTAACAGGCCTAAGAGGCGAATGCGTCGAGCGACCATTGTCGTGACGACCGAAGCAAAGTGGGCCGCCTCTTCATACTCGTACGTTGGTGCTTTCACCGCGACCAGCATGTCGGCGAAGTACACAAACTATATATTCGGCAGGAGGTTGCCTCGCAGCATCCAATTGTACCCCAGGTGCCATAGCAGAGGACGTAGAACTGACCCCTGGGGTACTTCTACCGACTCCGCCCATCTGTGAACGTGTATGGGGAATCAGAAGGCACTTCGTGAAAGCGAAGCGCCTCCTCAATTCACTCGTGGAGGAGGCTTTTAATTGCGTTGCGGATGTCTAGCGACAAAGCAACCAAAGCCTCCTCTGCCGATGTGGCTCTCTCAGTCCACCCTTTAAGATGAACACTGAACCAGTCACTACTAAGGCAAACTGGCACTCTGCCGAGTCCGGCCCCGGGTCAATCCCCTCGAGGTGTTCAATAACCCGAGAAGCGAGAATTTTCTTTAAAAACTTCGGCTTCATCGAGCAACACCATTGGCCTGTACCTCGCGGTGAATCGGCGGGGCGATTTGGCTTTCTGAGGAGGCAGAGTCGCCCACTTTCTAGCATGCGGAGAAGCGGCCCGATGTGATGCTTATGTTGAGCAACGCCCGACCAACCGCCCAACCGCTTGTCCAGCGGGCCCAATGCTAAGCATAGAACTACCCCATCCGGTACCGGCGGTTTGTGTCGGAACCGCTCCCTCACGGCACTGAACTCGATTTCTGACAGGGGTGGGTCCACTTCTTCCGCCTCCAGGGAGGCGTTAGGGGCAACCATTTCGGTGGCTCAAAGGCTCCAGGATCTTGGACAAAGTCTCTAGAGCTCTTTGTACGAGCCCCGAGGCCATCTTGGCCTATAGGGGTAGTACCATTTTGGTACTTACCCCTACCCAGAGGGACGATCGTCTTCACAGGTCAGAATCGAGAGTTACAATAAATCGCTCCTTCGACTCCGCCTTAGCCTCTGGAGATCACTATCTTCAGGGCCTGATGCGCCTCCTTGTATGCTTGACGAAGCCTTTCCTCTTCGTTGAGCGTCCTACGTATGGCGCGCCGCCTGCATCGTAAGTAGGCATGCCTGGCTCTTAGGGTAGTGGTGCGTAGATCTACAATTGTCTGCAATCACCAGTATACTTGGAGCCCTCGTTCGTGAGGCTTTGCATTAAGATAGCCTTGAAGTCTTCCACGACGTGCGTCACCATTGCGTTGGCATCGCCAGCGATATGCGGGGGCAGATTAGACCACTACCGCACCATGCTGCCTCCAACGCCACCACCGGCTGGAGTTGGGTGATCGCCCATCTAGGAAAGGCGGATGCACCAGCAGCTCCCGCCGCCTTTGGAAACAACGATGAAGAAAAGATTGCATATTTATCTGATACATACCGGTGATCCAAGATGCTCTCCTCCTCGGTCTCTACTTTTCAGTCTCTCGTCCTGGAGGCGAAGGATGCGGTGGCTATGGCCACATGGATTATCGACGTCCCTTGCCACCGCACACGTGCTGGGGTGGCTCCCCTGTTGAGATCCCAGGTTCAAGGCCAAGACTACTAGCCTGCCTCTAGCGCCGGTAGCCGAATAACTCCAGACACGCGTCCTCCTAACCAGTCCCTCTACCACTGTTTAGGGAAAAGTATGTGGAAACCACCACCACTTTACCCTACTTGATGGCCATAAATAACCCGGCCCTCCCTCCATTAAAGAAAAAGAGAGTGCCAAATTTCCAGCCCCTACCACTGCAGCCGCCAAGCCACCCGTAGACCCGGCCCCCTAGTGGATCAAGGTACCATGTACAGCTCGACTACGACTGCGAAGATTATCCGCTTGGAGAAGATTACCCGCGGATCTTCTGGCCATTGGCTGTGTCCATGGATGTCTCCTCCCTGAGGGGGTGTGGTGGCATCTATGAAGTCACCACTCTTACTGGCAATAACATACCTCTGACAGGGTGCCTGTGGTTTGATGGGTGGCCGGTCTCAGAAGTCACGGCACACCTCAATGCTTCACCACAGATGAAAGCCGCATGTCCTTGCGAACCGTAGCGGAAACATAGTTTGCTGCGGTCTTTGGCCGAAAGACAGCGTCACACAGGGTTCGTAATCTCCATGCAACGGAAGCACCGCATAGGCCGTTACTCTAGTAGTTGAATCGAGGCACAGCTTAAACCCACTGTCACTCGGCTAATCTCTTTCACCTTTTTGGCCACTTCCACTGAACCCGCTGCAAAGGTTGTCACTGCCCCCTGGCTTCAGTATGAATTTTCTCTACTCTTACGTGGGCGGGAGGGCTGCCTGTGATGGATGCCAAGGCTTTTCTTACCTCCTCTGCGGACCCGAAGTCATCCAGACCAGTGACAGCAGCCAGCTGGTCTGCTGGAGGTTTCTTTAGGGAGCTCCATGATTACAGCTCCCGTAACCCCTGCATGGAATGCTGCATCGATGCCAAAATCGTCCAGCCGAACGGACGCTTAAGCCTTAGCTATAATGCCCTTATATGACGTAATCTGTCTTTTTTTTATGTATGACCCGGCAAATGACCTCCTCCCGCCTGATGTTAAGCGGTGAAAGAGGCCCAAATGAGTTGAAAGGTAGAGTAGGGACGACATACACTATCCTACCTGCCCGCTCCTTGCCGGCCCAAAAGATGCTTTTTCACGCCTCTTTTGAAGGAACGCATGTTGTAGGATGGAGGAAACACGTGCGCAGGTAGAGAATTCCAAGTGTGGGATGAACGACAGAAGAAGGAATCTTGGAATTTCTTGGTACGGTGTGAAAAGGAGGACACAGTGTACGGATGACTCCGAAGGCCCTTACGCGTGTTTCTGTTAAGGAATGGAGAGGGAGGGATAAGGTTTTCTAATGATATTCTATTGATAAGGGTCTTCAGGGCTTTTTGACTGCCTGCCACCCTTAGGTTGTGGCAGAATATCAGTGCTTTGTACACATTTTTGATGTGGACGATAGCGATTACTGAGCCATGACGTTTTGCACTTCTGCAGCACACACATACTGCCACGGTATATGTCGGTATCTCTATTTATTGTTATATTTTTATTTTAAGTTGTGACTGTGACGCATGTGTGTGATGGAGAATTACTACGGAGGGCCACATTTTATGATGACAGTGGGTCAAGCTGCCCTCTTAGCGTCTTGTTGTTGGCTTTCAGCCTACGCACTTCATGGTTTGGCTTCCGCAAAGCCAAAATTCTTACGATTTCAAGAAGAGATTCTGAAGCTGTCTTCAGCTCCAGCGTGCTCTTAAGACCATGCGACTTCTTCGCCATCTCAGTTATAGTTGAGGCACTCTACTCCGCCCTGGCGCAGTTATTAGGTAGGTCGTTCCACGACCTTTCGACTCCTTCCCTGAGGTCCTAAGGAAGGTCCTTGAAGGTATAAGCACAGTCACCTCGTCTTGCACATCTACCTCGGTATCCGTGGACTCTGAGTCCGTCGTCCCTTCAAAGTAGGGGCCCATCGGTAGACGCATTTTAGTTGCGAATATAGGACTTCCATGCTCTGGTAGCGCTACACTCGCTGTGAGGTTATCTGCCTCAGATACCACACCAGCAAGCGGAGCACGAGCCGCGGAGACTGGACTTGAGTCACGCATTATCTCACAATTTCAGTGACAATAATCTCTATGTCTTAAAGAATAATAAACCGGCGCGTATTTAGTGTGACTTACAAATTTCTTGGCGTGCCTGTGCTCAATAACTTTATTAGTCCTTCGCACAGCTCAAGAACCTCGACACCGGAGCACGCTGTAGCGAGATATCGGCTACGTACGCTACAGGCTTTTTTTGCAAGTCACAACGAAATCACTTGCCTAGCGTCACTTTCGCGATTTTAACACCCTAGTCCGAATAACTGATAATTTGTGTAGTAGACAAACAACTTAAATATGAGATCGCACATTGCCTGAACGTCAATAACAACACGATCACGCGAAGTCCCTTGACGGCTGTTCGCACCGTATCTCGTGCACAGTCCTAACTAAAAATAGTAATTTTTAATAAAAAGGTCTATTATTTAGAGAAATTAATGCTAAAATTAAGCGCAGTATAATTATGTTAAAATGCTATAATTTAACGAATATTTCTAAAAATATCTAAAATGTTTACAACCCCTGAAAAATTATGAAATTCTTTATATTTTAATTTTTTGAGTACTTATAGTAGTAATTAGAAGATAATTATGCAATTTTATATATAGAAAGCAAAATGATTTACTGTTTTTGGCCATAATTGTTTAAAAACTTCACTTATTACGTAAATTATTATTTAACACCCAAAAAGGTCACAAAACTTTAAAACAATATACTACAATACTTTTTAATTATTACAGACGTATGCTAGTGTAACACAAATTGCAGTTTTTGTGTGTTTTGTAATTAATTATGCGATAATATGTACAAATTCCTTACTCAGTGCTGGAAACGCCGATGTGCGTCTTTTTTTAGTCTTACGGGGTGCGGCGGACGCCGATCGGCGTCGTCGCTTAAAACGCCCCGCATCTGACTAGTACGAGTAATTTCGGTCGCCGCATTGAAGGGGATAAGCGGGAAAGCGGCAATGCGATCTTCATTTGATTTTTCCATTTGTAAAGTTTTGTTAATACTTCCGCATAGCAGAGATTTGTACTAACTTAATTATATTTGTATAACATTGTGTTAATAATTAACACAATGAGTTTATCTGATTCAGGTATGGAGTTAACGCCTGATTTTATAAAAGAAAGTGGGCTAAAGCAGAAGTTGTTGATTTATGTAAAATACAATTTACACGTTTTTTCTTTACGTAATCCATTGTTTTATTTTTACTTTCCTTGTATTCGTAATGAAAAGCACAATGTTTACCTCGGGTTAAAGACTTATTTAGTCCCTCGAACTATTGGTGCCCAATTCGCTACGCTCGGGCGCCAAAACACCGCCTCGGGATTAAATAAGTTCCTTTCACCCCTTGGGTAACAATGTACTATTTCACACTTTTTTTTTGTGGCCCGGCTGGGGTCAGCCACACAACTCGGAAGATTTGACCCGAACATACCTACATACAAACATACATAAAGACCTCTGTAAATTATTGTAATCGATATTAGTTACAATAATTTTCAGTGAATGTGTTTATTTTTTTTAATGGTACTAAGGATACAAATTTGCATCCATACTATCATTATTGGTTATAATTACGGGGAATATCAATAATTTTCTTTAATGGTACTAAAGATACAAAGTTGTATCACTTGTACCATCAATGGTACTACTGACACAAAGGCGAACTGTCGACCCAAGCTCCGTGTATCACGGACGAAAGTACACGTCTCTTATTAGTCATTGGCGTCAGTCTGCTTCTTTGGGTCTATCCCAAACTATCTGTCCAAGCAGTTGAACATATTGAAGCGATTGGTCGATTGTGGCTGACCCCAGCTGGGACACAAAAAAAAAACTGAAAAATAGATTGCTTGTTTGGGTATGCCGCTAGTGTAATGTCTCAAGTTTGTCAGCAAGTTTCAGAGTTTGTCACTTGCGCGTTTCAGAGATGTATGTGGCTCATCTGGGGTAACGTTACCACTTGGCCACACGTTACCACTTGGATCTCGGAGACGAAACGACATAGTGAAAATCTGTTTGCTGATATAGATAGGTTGCAGTTTATCAGTTTGTCGGACAAGTTTCAGTGCTCATCGGGTTCGCGAACCTAATTGTTCTGAGATTCGAACAATCTATTTTCAGTTTTTTTTGTGGCCCAGCTGGGGTCAGCCACACTGGTCCATTTGTGTATGATTTGACGTGGCAAAATCGATAGTTTATTAACTTGCCGCCAAGTTGATTTTAGCTAAATTTATTACGTTTAATAATACAAATCAAATGCCATTTATGACTTTCCGATATTTTATAAACTTTTTCGTAAACTTGTTATTTTTGGGTGACATGTACATCGATTGATTTCGTGATGTGGCTCCTCAATCCATACGCATACAATAAAGAAACACATTTAGGAGTCTTATTTCTTTTATTTCTACAATGTCAGGAATTTGAGAATTCACTAAACCGAATAAGTTAAATGCCACCTCTCAAACGAAGAACCAAATGGAGAGTTGACTCTTTTTGGATATTGTAATCAGAAAGAGTGCGTCCGTCTTCTAGTTGCTTGCCAGCAAAAATCAGTCTTTGCTGATCAGGAGGGATGCCTTCTTTGTCCTGGATTTTGGCTTTGACATTGTCTATTGTATCAGAAGGCTCCACTTCCAAAGTTATGGTTTTGCCGGTCAGTGTCTTAACGAAGATTTGCATACCACCTCTCAAACGAAGAACTAAGTGGAGAGTAGACTCTTTCTGAATATTGTAATCAGAAAGAGTGCGTCCGTCTTCAAGTTGCTTGCCAGCGAAAATCAGTCTCTGTTGGTCTGGAGGAATGCCTTCTTTATCTTGGATTTTGGCTTTAACGTTCTCGATCGTATCAGAAGGTTCTACTTCCAAAGTGATGGTTTTGCCAGTCAGTGTCTTTACGAAGATCTGCATGCCACCTCTGAGACGTAACACCAAGTGAAGAGTTGACTCTTTTTGGATATTGTAATCAGAAAGAGTGCGTCCGTCTTCTAGTTGCTTGCCAGCGAAAATCAGTCTCTGTTGGTCTGGAGGAATGCCTTCTTTATCTTGGATTTTGGCTTTAACGTTCTCGATCGTATCAGAAGGTTCTACTTCCAAAGTGATGGTCTTGCCAGTCAGTGTCTTTACGAAGATTTGCATGCCACCTCTGAGACGTAACACCAAGTGGAGAGTGGACTCCTTTTGGATATTGTAATCAGAAAGAGTACGTCCGTCTTCAAGTTGCTTGCCAGCGAAAATCAGTCTCTGTTGGTCAGGAGGAATGCCTTCCTTGTCTTGGATTTTGGCTTTGACATTCTCAATAGTATCGGAAGGCTCTACTTCCAAAGTGATAGTTTTGCCAGTCAGTGTCTTAACGAAGATTTGCATACCACCTCTCAGACGAAGAACCAAGTGAAGGGTGGACTCTTTTTGAATGTTGTAATCAGAAAGAGTGCGACCGCCTTCAAGTTGCTTGCCAGCGAAAATCAGTCTCTGTTGGTCAGGAGGAATGCCTTCCTTGTCTTGGATTTTAGCTTTCACGTTCTCGATTGTATCAGAAGGTTCTACTTCCAAAGTGATGGTCTTGCCGGTCAGTGTCTTTACGAAGATTTGCATACCACCTCTCAGACGAAGAACCAAGTGAAGGGTGGACTCTTTTTGAATGTTGTAATCAGAAAGAGTGCGACCGTCTTCAAGTTGCTTGCCAGCGAAAATCAGTCTCTGTTGGTCTGGAGGAATGCCTTCCTTATCTTGGATTTTGGCTTTAACGTTCTCGATCGTATCAGAAGGTTCTACTTCCAAAGTGATGGTCTTGCCAGTCAGTGTCTTTACGAAGATTTGCATGCCACCTCTGAGACGTAACACCAAGTGGAGAGTGGACTCTTTTTGGATATTGTAATCAGAAAGAGTACGTCCGTCTTCAAGTTGCTTGCCAGCGAAAATCAGTCTCTGTTGGTCAGGAGGAATGCCTTCTTTATCTTGGATTTTGGCTTTAACGTTCTCGATAGTATCAGAAGGCTCTACTTCCAAAGTGATGGTCTTGCCGGTCAGTGTCTTTACGAAGATCTGCATGCCACCTCTGAGACGAAGAACCAAGTGAAGGGTGGACTCCTTTTGGATATTGTAATCAGAAAGAGTACGTCCGTCTTCAAGTTGCTTGCCAGCGAAAATCAGTCTCTGTTGGTCAGGAGGAATGCCTTCCTTGTCTTGAATTTTGGTCTTTACATTCTCAATTGTATCAGAAGGCTCTACCTCCATTGTAATGGTCTTGCCCGTCAGTGTCTTAACGAATATTTGCATACCACCTCTCAGACGTAGAACCAAGTGGAGAGTGGACTCTTTTTGAATGTTGTAATCAGAAAGAGTGCGACCGTCTTCAAGTTGCTTGCCAGCGAAAATTAGTCTCTGTTGGTCAGGAGGAATGCCTTCCTTGTCCTGGATTTTAGCTTTCACGTTCTCGATTGTATCGGAAGGTTCTACTTCCAAAGTGATGGTCTTGCCGGTCAATGTCTTTACGAAGATCTGCATGCCACCTCTGAGACGTAACACTAAGTGGAGAGTGGACTCTTTTTGGATATTGTAATCAGAAAGAGTACGTCCGTCTTCTAGTTGCTTGCCAGCAAAAATCAGTCTCTGTTGGTCTGGAGGAATGCCTTCTTTATCTTGGATTTTGGCTTTAACATTCTCGATAGTATCAGAAGGCTCTACCTCCAATGTAATGGTCTTTCCTGTCAATGTCTTAACAAAGATTTGCATACCACCTCTGAGACGTAAAACTAAGTGAAGAGTAGACTCTTTTTGTATATTATAATCAGAAAGAGTGCGTCCGTCTTCTAGTTGCTTACCAGCGAAAATCAGTCTCTGCTGGTCAGGTGGAATGCCTTCCTTGTCTTGAATTTTGGTCTTTACATTCTCAATTGTATCAGAAGGCTCTACCTCCATTGTAATGGTCTTGCCGGTCAGTGTCTTAACGAATATTTGCATACCACCTCTCAGACGTAGAACCAAGTGGAGAGTAGACTCTTTTTGAATGTTGTAATCAGAAAGAGTGCGACCGTCCTCAAGCTGTTTGCCAGCGAAAATCAGTCTCTGTTGATCAGGAGGAATGCCTTCCTTGTCTTGGATTTTGGCTTTGACATTCTCAATAGTATCGGAAGGCTCTACTTCCAAAGTGATAGTTTTGCCAGTCAGTGTCTTAACGAAGATTTGCATACCTCCTCTCAGACGAAGAACCAAGTGAAGGGTGGACTCTTTTTGAATGTTGTAATCAGAAAGAGTGCGACCGTCTTCAAGTTGCTTGCCAGCGAAAATTAGTCTCTGTTGGTCAGGAGGAATGCCTTCCTTGTCCTGGATTTTAGCTTTCACGTTCTCGATTGTATCGGAAGGTTCTACTTCCAAAGTGATGGTCTTGCCGGTCAGTGTCTTTACGAAGATCTGCATGCCACCTCTGAGACGTAACACCAAGTGGAGAGTAGACTCCTTTTGGATATTGTAATCAGAAAGAGTACGTCCGTCTTCTAGTTGCTTGCCAGCAAAAATCAGTCTCTGTTGGTCTGGAGGAATGCCTTCTTTATCTTGGATTTTGGCTTTAACGTTCTCGATAGTATCAGAAGGCTCTACCTCCAATGTAATGGTCTTTCCTGTCAATGTCTTAACAAAGATTTGCATACCACCTCTGAGACGTAAAACTAAGTGAAGAGTAGACTCTTTTTGTATATTATAATCAGAAAGAGTGCGTCCGTCTTCTAGTTGCTTACCAGCAAAAATCAGTCTCTGCTGGTCAGGTGGAATGCCTTCCTTGTCTTGAATTTTGGTCTTTACATTCTCAATTGTATCAGAAGGCTCTACCTCCATTGTAATGGTCTTGCCGGTCAGTGTCTTAACGAATATTTGCATACCACCTCTCAGACGTAGAACCAAGTGGAGAGTGGACTCTTTTTGAATGTTGTAATCAGAAAGAGTGCGACCGTCCTCAAGCTGTTTACCAGCGAAAATCAGTCTCTGTTGATCAGGAGGGATGCCTTCCTTGTCTTGGATTTTAGCTTTTACGTTTTCGATTGTATCAGAAGATTCTACTTCCAAAGTGATGGTCTTGCCTGTCAGTGTCTTTACGAAAATCTGCATGCCACCTCTGAGACGTAACACCAAGTGGAGAGTGGACTCTTTTTGGATATTGTAGTCAGAAAGAGTGCGTCCGTCTTCTAGTTGCTTGCCAGCGAAAATCAGTCTCTGTTGGTCAGGGGGAATGCCTTCTTTATCTTGGATTTTGGCTTTAACGTTCTCGATAGTATCAGAAGGCTCTACCTCCAATGTGATGGTCTTGCCTGTCAGTGTCTTGACAAATATTTGCATACCCCCTCTCAGACGCAGAACCAAGTGGAGAGTAGACTCTTTTTGGATATTGTAATCAGACAATGTACGTCCATCTTCCAGTTGCTTGCCAGCGAAAATCAGTCTCTGTTGGTCAGGAGGAATGCCTTCCTTATCTTGGATTTTAGCTTTTACATTCTCGATCGTATCAGAAGGCTCTACTTCCAAAGTGATGGTTTTGCCAGTCAGTGTCTTTACGAAGATTTGCATTCCACCTCTCAGACGAAGAACCAAGTGGAGAGTAGACTCTTTCTGGATATTGTAATCAGACAATGTGCGTCCATCTTCCAGTTGCTTGCCAGCGAAAATTAGCCTCTGCTGGTCAGGAGGAATGCCTTCCTTGTCCTGAATTTTGGCCTTTACATTCTCGATTGTATCAGAAGGTTCCACTTCTAAAGTAATTGTTTTGCCTGTTAATGTCTTCACAAAGATCTGCATGATGCCCTGTAACAAAATTGTCAAAAGAAGTTAATAAAGTAGAAAAAAGATATGACAAAGTAATTTGAATTATCAAAGAAATTTTACAGGACTATCTACCCTGGCACTTCAAATTGGCATTATGAAGAAAGGTAATGAACCTTATCATATAGTGAGTAAAATAACTTTTTTAACTGTTTCATCTAGTCAGCACACCCTCTGTTATCAGTGCTGGCCATTAACCAAAACTTAGAGAAATGTCTAAAGCTCGATTTACACATTTCCGTGCCGTGCGGAACGTGTTCCATCAGTGGCTTGAAAACATATCATTGCGAACTTTATATGAACTCGTTCACACACGTCCGTGTCCGAGCCGACACCGTGATGTGCGCCCGTCCACTGATATTACCAAGTTTTATTAAAAAAATAATAATGAAAAGTTATTAATAAAAGCGGTATGCATCTCTGTCGTATTAAATAAAGTCATGATGTATATTGTTTTCCGTAAATGGTGCTTAAGGGGTACAGATTCTCACGTCAGGTCAGTGGCCATGACGTGACACGGTTCACCGATCGTGCCACGGACACGGCCCTGATGTGTGTGGATAGACCTATCTGTGCTATATAAAGCAGCGGAAATTAAAAACAAAAGGAAGATCGAAATCTTAGTTACGTCTTCTCGTTCTCCATCTCAAAGACCTTAAAAATATAAGTTTACAATGAGAGCCTCCTGCTTGTTTTTATTATTTAGCTTATTACATTGCTTAGCCACTTATCGAATTTTGATGTTTTATTTAAGTACTATAATTTGGTTGATTTTTTATAAACCCACCTCTTCTCTTACAAACTACTTGCATGGGACAAACTGCGAATGGGACCAACTGCTAATGGGACTCACCGCGAATGGGACCAACTACGAATGGGACTAACCGCGAATGGGACCAAGTGCGAATAGGAAGAAATGCTAATGGGACAAACTGCGAATGGACGTTATGAATTACAAGCTATGGAAAAACGCTAAACTATGCTCGAAATCTCTCTGTCAGATAAAATTTGAAGTTATCTAATATAGATATAGAAATAATTTATTGAGACACAAACACAACATTTTAGTAAAAGGAAAACCATAAAAATATACACATGATGGGCGAATTGCAAGTGTGGTGTTCAATAGACTCCTAACTCGACATAATGCTACAGCTAGCCAAAGACGTTGCTGAGTGAAGTGCCTTTTGAAAGCTTTATTTCTATCTTTCGAGGACTGCTAGATGCAGTCAGAATATTGTGCTTACATATTATCTTGATTAGGTATGGCATCAAAATGTTAATTAAACTGGCCCCATTTTAGAAGAATAAACCATTGAAAATATTTATTTTAATATTGTATTTTGTTCCGCCATCTTACAATAGACCATTTTCAAATTAGTTGTAGTAACATCACAATGTCATGTAGCATTACTTTAGGTATTGACTAACAAATATTAGTAGCACAGTAGCATTTATTCAATAATATACAGTGTAAAAAATATGTAATTCACAATTTTGTGGTGGCGACCATCTTGGATTTTAAAGAAGATTGGCAGACCTGGTACCCATTAAAATATGAAATGTAGGATACTGAATTTTGGATATTATGTTAACGATACTAGTTTACCTATTTTTCTTTAATTAATGAATTTCTATAACTTTTGTAAAGAAAGAAAAATTGATTTCATTATTTCAGTGAATATTGATAACAAAACGCATCTAACTGACATGCAATATTAAAACGCGAAGGTAAACAAAACAAGAGCAACTATTCAATTCGTTGCAGAAATATCGATTATTGATTAATCCACTCATTTTCATATAATTGATCGATTAATGACAGTTACAGTACCAAAAATACTAGAAAATAAGAAAATTAGAACATAAGAATATTACTTTTCTTGGTTTGGTATTTAGGTTTTAGTTAAATAAGATGTCTAAGGAAATCTAATTTTAATCGATAAACCTATCGATATGTCACATGACCGACTGTTACCACTGTCAACTGTGAATGCCAACGTCACATTCACAGTCAGTGTCAGTCGTGTCGTGGGGATGCGTTCCGAATGGCGATGATATCGATGGCAGAGCGCTAGAAGTCGTTCGTTAAAAAAAAGTCCTTCCTCAATCCCTAATAACAATAACTGTAACTCGTAATGTCAATGTCAAATTCAATCTCATGTTCTGACATTTGAAACGTTTTGTTATCTCTGTACTCATGTTTATACCATAATAATTTTCAAATGCGAATATCTTTTTATTTACCTACCAGTTGTAGAAATATGATGTGATTACCTTTTTTGTTACGTTACTAAAGATAAAGAAATACGTGGTATTTTTATCACCATACACTTCGTCTGATTACGGTACCAACATTGTATGGCTTGTTGCCAATCTTCTTTATCATAATTTATCATCATTTTCTACTAGTCAAGCCCTTTTATTTGATACCCATATTGAGGGAGTTGTGAACACACACACAGACACACACGCAGACACACGCAAACACACACACAGAGAGAGAGAGAGACGTCAAACTTATAACACCCCATCGTTTATGCGTCGCTCGGGGGTTAAAAAGCCCGCGTCTAAACATTCACACCATTAAAATCAGCTTATACATCGTTATTTTTTTATCACAAATTTTAGGGACGCTTCAGGACACATCCATTATTATATAAAAAACTTTTTAACAAAAAATTGAACCGCCGAGAAAACTAAAAAGCAAAAACACTGAAAATTAAAAATTTGCTTTTTAGTTTTTCGGCGGTTAAATTTTTTGTTAAAAAGTTTTTATTTTATATTTTTTTTACTTTCATCTATAAATTTTACAATCGGTGAGTGAATCATCAATTATCCCCCGTTTTTGTACCTTTAGGGTTGAAATTGTTTTTTCAAATTTATATGGGACCACCCTCGGGGTCTTGCCGATTGCCCTTTTTTTCCAATAAAAAAAGAATCATCAAAATCGGATCACTCCGTAAAAAGTAATGCGTGGTCATTGATCACAATTAGTGGGTAGGATTTTTTTTTAATTTAAATGGGGCCACCCACCCCTTTCCAATAAAAAAGAATCATCAAAATTGGAGTTCTCTGTAAAAAGTTACGCGTGATCATACATTAAAATATATATATATATACGCGTCGAATTGAGTACCTCCTCCGTTTTTTCGTCGGTAAAAATAAAAAAATTAAAAAGAATAATTTTTTATTCTAAAGAATTAAAAAAAATCTCTAAATATGCTACTCTTAACTAGTGCATTTTTTAGAAAATTATTATAGTGAGTATTTTTTAATCATATTTAAATCATTCTAATAGCATGTCGTGAAGCGTCCCTTAAATTTTCCAGGTGATAAAAAAATAAAAAATTAGGTATTGAAATTATACACGGTGTTTCATAATAACCAATAAATAATCAATGCGTTCTCAATAATAATAATAATAATCAATGCAGCAATCAATAATCAAATCTAAAACTAATTATTAAAATGTGTTTACACGTAATGTTATTCAACCCAAAATTTTCATGTATATCATAGACATGATGATAATACTATGATATACATGAAAATGTTGGGTTGAATGACATTACCTGTAAACACATTTTAATAATTAGTTTTAGATAACGCATTGATTATTTATTGGTTATTATGAAACACTGTGTATGAAGAAATTTTAAAAAACAACTACAAATTCCTTTGGATCTTTTCCGCCATTTGGAAGTGTCCGCACTCACCGCAATCATGCGTTCAGACAGATCACCAACTGACGTGCGATCCATGGATAGAGCACGTGCGATCTACCGCAGGCAGTGGGAAGGTGTACACATGCGGCCATGGGTTATAGTTATATGCATACAGATCGTATCGATAGAACGTATCGGTGCATCGGATCGGGCAATTGTCTTTCATTGGATGTAAGGTTCCATCAATTTTTTATTATTTGCTTATTAGTGGACACATCACCCCTCCTTCCCTCAACTTCCCAGTGCATTGAACTTACATAGAATTATTGCTTAGAATACTGACAGGACAAAATAACCCTAGATAAATGTTTATTTTTTGCATTTATTTTTTTATTAAAAACATCTCGAATTCAGGGATCTAAATAAATAAACAAAAAAGTTAGAGACGATCAAACTTGTGGTGGGGCATATGGGACAATGGCGCTTCTAGTATTAATATAAACATAATAATAAAATAAATCATAAAAATTATGTAGTTAAACCACACCCCGGACACTCCATACAACGTTTGCAAATCAATAACCTATTACTACTACTTAAGCAAATGACGTTTGTACACATGCAAATGTGCGCGTGGAATCTAGTAAGGCTGGAGCGCGTTCAGATTCAGAGCCTTCGCGCGAAGTACAATTTTTCGCTCTAACCCCGTTCAATGACTTTGAGCGTGACAACCGGGTGAAACAACCGACCCGTTCAAGACCAGAGTGTCGAAGATATGGTTGCTGCAATCCGTTCAACGCCTCTGAGCGAGTTAAAAAACAACTGGACAACTACACCCCAGAGGCAACGCGCTCCTGAGTGCGCGGTAATCAATTGAAATGAGGCGAGAAGTGGAGCGACAGCCTTCTCTTTAACCCGCATAGCGCTGTGTCTGTTATCGGCCGGCGCTCGCGTCTATTCGTCCGAGCGATCGCGCGCGCCCTTGTTTATGTGTCATTGATGTCTACAATGAAGTGCGGGGTGGGATGAGGTTTGAAATGAATGAGGGGAGGTGAGTGGCCGTTCTGTATGGAGTACTATTATATATTCTGTGGTTAAACATCAGGAGACTTAGTCAACTGCGCAGGTACTTGTATCTTAACTGTTTCTGCCACTAATCAGCAGTGCTTGCTTTCCAGATTAAAACAAATACTGCATCATGGTGAGGTGGTGCAGTGTAGTGGGTCAGTAGGGTCACAAAATGAAGCACCAAAGATCACGTCACTGATTTATATTTTTTCAGGTTACAATAATAATATAAGTAAAAAAGCAGTATATAAATGCCTAAAATTTTTATTAGATACTAGCTTTCCGCTCGCGACTTCATCCGCGTTATTTTTGTTTTCCCGTGGGAATTTTATATTTTCCCATAGGAAAATTACCCCATGTCCTTTCCTTGGTCTCGAACTATCCCTATACCAACTTTCATCAAAATCGTTTTAGTAGTTTCTAAGCCTATTCAATACAAACAAACAAACAAACAATCAAATCTTTCCTCTTTATAATATTAGTTGTTCAACATGTCGACTGCATCATACTGTTTACTTGATAATATGCATTATTATGATTATTCATGTGATTTAAGTGTCTTGATATCGGCAATTGAGAAAAGAATGAAATTATAACAAATTAAAAATGCAGCCAGGTTAGGCAGGAATGCAACAGCTCTCTACATCAAAGAATAAAACACCTCGTTACTATCGTATAGGCGACTGTAGCCACTTCATGGGGTAGACAGCCTGCTTGTTTACCAACTTAATTGTATAAAAAAATAGTTAAAGAATATGAAAATACACTGCAATTATTAATACAATTCTATTTAATCCACATGGCACATTATAAGCTCTTGTAATCAGGCAACTTAACCAACTTGTTTTATTTTTTATTACAAACTATAACATTACGTATCTATTTATTTTTTGTTACAAACACTTCATTCTATAGTATATAATATAAAAAGAAAAAGCCAACGCTTAAAGCTATAGCCCATTATAAGAAAATAAAGCAAGTCAACTAAGCTGCCTGGAATTAAGAGCTCATAATACAGCACCTGATTTTAACAACCTTATCAGTGTTACTAATGATATGATGTACACAAACCAATTGATTCCTAGTTTGTATGCAATTTCAAATAAGTTGATTACGCATTACATTAGACTATATTATTTTCCAGACTGATGAGTCTAATCAAAACAAAGCAGAAAATTGCATAATTTAAATATTGTAATGACATGAATTATTTCTCTTATGTTTTATGTAATTTTAATATTCTTTATTGTATACAAATTCACATGAAGTCATAAATTTACACTATAATTTTCCAAACTGATGAGTCAAACCAAAACAGAAAATTGCACAATACTTCGAAATAATAGTGACGTCAATAGATATTATTTGCTCTTTAGTTTTTTAAATCATATAATACACAATTTTTGTATAGCTAGTAATTCACATTAAGAGTAGTAAAAACAAACACGTACAAGAGCGAGCTTGTCTCATAAGTAATTAGATCTCTGCCAGCCAGAGGAAGGAAAGAAGATAAATAGATGCATTAATGAAAAACGAACATTTTTATTTATCATTAAAAATCACCTGTGCAACTAAACTTTCGTTGCAAAAAAATATTAAGGTAGATTAGGGGGAACAGCCTGCTATAACCGGAAAAGGGAAGTAAATAATTTCTATTGAATTAAAGAATTACATTATTTTATTTAACTGACAGGTAAATGAATTTTTCGACTTTAATATTATTATATGGGTATTGAAACGTTGTCAGTCATCTTCTTGTTGAGAACAAAGGATTGCACTTTGCAGCAGATCAGAATCAAAATGGCGTCATTAACTACGCAGTAGCTTCTATGTAGGTAGCGTTATTTTCTATATTTCATTCTATGTCCGATAACAAAAATTACAAATGGTACTCACGATTCCAAAAAGAAATTATCCACAACCTTGCTGTGTATTAATTTTATCAATTACTTAGGCACAACTCTGAAAAAGCTACACAAAGTCCGACTACTATGAGATAAAGAGTTTCACTTTCCTCGAAATTCTGACTATTTCTGACATCTGTCATTATAAATTCCGCTTAAATAGTTGCAGAAATAGTAAACCATGTTCAAATTCAAATCTCCCACTTGTTGATAACAAAACACATTTGTGAAAAATAAAATTAATAGACCTCAAATAAATATTATTGTGAAAATAAATTAAATATTTAATTATTAAACCTAGATGTTCATCATTTAAAAGAAAATTTACATCATATTCATATAAAAAAATAATGTTTATTGATGCTTAACCTTTAAGTATGGACGTCATTTTTTCATAACACTATCCTGGACATGTAGTCTCACAGGCTCCTATATTAACTAGTGTTTTTTTTAACAAAATTATTTTAAATAGCTTGAATACTATATTTAACTTAAAGTATGGTTTAGTTATAGTAAAAATACGTTAATATAAGCAACTTTTTTATAATAATTCTAGAAACATTTAAAATTAAAATATAATGGCACATTTTGGGTAATTTTAAGTACAACTACGTTTTCAGCCGTAAATTCAACTAGAAATTATAAAAAATAAATATTTACCATACTCCTTTTTATTTTTACTATTCCAACATAAATAAGTCAAAGTTTACAAGAAAATCTAAAAAGAGAACAAAGTTGCTTACAAATATTTTTATAACACAACTATGGACGTGTAGCCTGACAGGCTCCAAAAGATTTTTAGATAAGTATTACTCACGTATTATTCATTGAATGATGTAATTTCCTCCTTCGCTGGTCGTTTTGATACTAAAACTGAAGCTACTGAGCTACTCAAGTGTGGGGAACGGGGGGAAGTACACAAATCTTAGAAACTAACATTCACCCGGAGCCTGTGAGGCTACACGTCCATACTTAAAGGTTAAGCAGTATGTGCAGCTTAGCACTACACACGAATTTAAAAATTGTTATCTATCATATTGTATTTGCAATTGAAAGATAAATCATCATTCAAACATTTTTAGTAAAGTATAAGTAAGCAAGTGGAAGGGTAAGTACTGTAGTGTATAGTTGCCTGCCAGTAGAATTACTTAACTTGGTCTGTATCCAAAATCACTTTGGATACGTTAACAGATAAACGGTAGTCATTAAATGTTACAGTTCTGGTATTCCTCATTCTCACATAAGCCATTCGCTGCCAGTTTGCTATGAATTTAGCACAAAAAAGGGGATATTTTTTAAAATGGTAACACATTCAGTAAAGATGAAGGGTGCGGTCCATAATCAGACAACATCGCAAACGTTTGCATGCACGCTCAGAGTAAACAGGACTGGAGTAGCCATTAGTCAATTTCTCGTACATATTTTTCTGCCATTTTTGCGGGGGGTGAGGTTACTACTACACTCAATGCCAGCACACAGAAACAAAAACTTTTTGCGTGTTTACAAACGCACACATGCATAATACGACAAACATATTTAAAATTCACGCACACGTGCTTAAAATAGTGTGTTAACGTTCTATTCAAACACACGAATGTCATTGTGTGAGAAGTAACATGACATAGCACGAGAATATCGATATCGATAAATCAGTTTCGTTCAATGAATGAATGTATTAACTTTGCGTTAGTATTCCTACATTATGTATTAAAAATTAAATGATGATATTACACGCTACAACAGTCAGTTTTCGATATTAATTGCAAAGACCAATATATATGACAGATTTCGAAGGCTATATCAATAAAATACAAATTTATACTTAATAGTTTATTGCATTTAAAATATATTTACAATAGGTGTTATTATATATTATTATATAGAATTCACTGTGGCACACCTTTCGCGTATAACCATAATGGAAAGGAGGAACACTTAAACATTATTTTTAACAAAGCGATAGTGAATATAGTTACGTTTTCTCGTATGATACTGGGAAGTTTCAGATTTTTACGGAATCAGAAATCAAATGAGTGAAACTTAATAGGTAAACAAATTTATTATTTCAGAACAAATCAACATATCCAATATACATGTATTACACGAATGAATATAATTAATATATAACGCTAAGAATATATATGTTGTATGTGTATTGTATGTGGGTATATGGATACTAAATGTACTTTTAGACACCCACGATGGCTGTTCTGCGACGCTTATCATTATTACAAGATACATGTGAGCAAATACATAGTTAAACAGTGCTAAAAGAGTTTGTTGTTTTTAAATGGCCAGCCATTTAATGTATAATAATAATGTTAAGTCATCATCAGCCAAAAGACGCCTACTGCTGGACAATGGCCTCCCCCAAGGATCTCGGTAATGAATGATCGGTCCTGCGCTGCTCGCATTCAGCGTTTTTCAGCGAGTCATTCGCCAGATGGTCGGTCCATTTCATGGGGAGCCTCCCAGTGCGTGGTCGCTACTTGAGAACCTTACCGCCCTCACAGCCGTCAGTTCTACCAGCAATGTGCCCTATTCTACTACATAAAACAAGTTAGGCCCACAAATAAATTTAATTTCTTTCTTATTTGTTTTCTATTCTATTTGCCTCTTAAGGCTTCCAATTTTATTACCTGTATCGGAGACCTTTGTTTTCCTGTGGATCTCCTGATTTCTTCGCTGAGTAACTCCAAGCATAGCCCTTTTTTATTTATTAGTGATCTTGAGCCTTCTTGTGAGGCCAATTGTAAATGACGAAGTTTCAGTACCGTAAGGCAACACGCACACATTGAAGGTTTTGCTGTAACTCCATCATCACCCGATGCCTTGTTTTTATTTAACTATTTGAAAGCTAAATATCGTACCGGGATATCTTCGGCATAGTGTCGGGTTAAGGGATACCTGATTTATTACTTTATGAGTAGATTACTGGATTATTACTGATTTTTAAAATGGATTAACTTTGAATAAATATGCCTAACGCATTTTTGTGGATCGGATTTCTTCATCAAAAAACGTAACCTAGTATCACAGTACCTTTCCATCACAGCTCTAGCCAGTTCAATGCTGTGACAGAGAAACAAATCCGGGTCATGCGAGGTAATGTTCGGAAAAACAGGCTGACCAATTAATTTATTGGAAGCTTTTGTAACGATGAACTTTGTCGTGTATTCCTTTTTCAGCTTTGTTCCCTGTTCTAATCCTTGCCTGATTATTACCTCACATATACGACATAACTGTAATACTTCGTTGGATGCGTACATAAGATAACCTTTGGATTTATAATATGTCAAACTTCTTTCACTGCATTGTCCCAGTAGCCCTTTGACACACGCGTTGCATTTTATTTTTTTAGAAAGTGCAAAGGTAACGTATCCCGCAATATACTCTATCACCTTTTCACCAAAAGGTGAGAGAAAAATTTGACATTCAATGTCATTTTGTATATTCGTTTCCGAATAAGCATCGACACTCAAATTTTCTTCACACACGTTACTAGTAGTCGTATTTATTTTTTTTACTGAGGAAGCACAGTTAAGGATGCTTATATTTTCTAAAGGTATACAATTAGTGCCTCTTTCCGTCCTAATCAGTTGAGTGTGAACAAGCAGTTTTTTGTAAATAGCTTGAAATTGCTCAGCCGTAGGGTTATCAGAACAACCTCCATGACTTCTAACATGTGATAAAAAAATTTCTATGTGGTCCTGACTAGTTTTATGTAGTGGAAGGAAACGCATGCCTTTATCCTGTTGCAATATTAAATCTTCAAAAAGAGATTTTGCACTTTCTATGCAAACACAGAACCCTAAAAACCCAGTGAAACGAGGGCTGTGCATAACATTTACTCTTTTTACTGCGGTATTGCTACGGGTTTTGAGATCAATGCTTAAATTAATTAAAAATAATTTAGTTTTATTTAAAATGTTGCAATATGTTTGGTAGTTATCAACCGACATTGCCTTTTTGAGACCGTAGCTGTAAGTCTTTGAGTCGAGAATATCGAAAGTATCATTCATTAATGCTAGAAATAGAGCGGTTGGTTCAACATCTTGAAATTCTGGGATTTTGAGTTCAGTTTTACAAAAACGCAAGGCTTCTGAAACGCTTTTGCTGAATAGTTGAGCTGCCAGACGAACATTCATGACTTTAGTTTTAAAATATATGTGATTGGCTCTTAATTTGTTGGCTAAGTAAAAAAGTTCTTTTTCTTGTAACGCATGAAGAAGGAGAATGTGGTTCCAGTTAATTTTGTTACCTGAATTATCTAAAAAATATTGATAATGTTCAAAACTATTGCGAACTAATTTTAACATATGGCAAACATCTAAAAAAAAATGAATTTTCTGGCCAGAAACCGGATCAAGGAAGCTAGTTTGTAATTTATTTGGATCCAAACAGCAACCCAACTCTTCCGCCATTCCAATATTAATTTTAGGGCCATCACACGTTAGAGTTTTGACTTCAATTCCCGTTTCATGGATCAGTTCTAAGGCTTTAGTCACCAAAGATGCTTTTTGTACGGCATTGATCCCATGTATAAGAAAGAAACCTATTGGAATTTTCCAGGTAGTATTAATACTGACCAATAAAAACACTAATGCATCTGTGACTTCTTCACTATTGTCAGGAGATGACCCAAAACCCATATCAACATAGCCGTAAAACCTTTGTGCCTTAACATTCCAACTAGTACCTGATTTGATTTTCATTTCATCAAATATTAAGGCTCCAAAAATTTTTTTATCAGGATTATTATCTTTTATTAATTTCAAAGCATTTAATGCTTCTTTTGAAAAGCCTGGATGACCATCTAATTTACTGTACCACTTCGTCAAGGTACGAGGGTGCGGTAGAGTGGTGCCAAAAGTCTTCCGAACATATATGTAAGCTTTTGGAGAATAGTATTGCAGTGTTAATGCGAAACATCTTAGCTCTGCAGAAAATTTTTTTCGAGACAGTTTTCCTGTTTTGCATTGGGCTACCTGACGTTTAATTAATTCTTTGTTTTCTATTCCAATCTTTTCTAGAAATAAAGAATCCTCCGTGCTTATTAGGGACTTTTTTTTTTAATCTTTTAAAATATCTTCTAAAGACGCGACTTTCTTTTTTAGATAACGAACTTTTGACTGAAGTTTTTTTATTTTTTGAGCTTTCGCATTTATACACCTTACCATTTTTCTTTTCCTTGGCGTCAAATCAGTATCATTAGAAGCTGATGTTGCAGCTGGCCGCGGCGATACGGTTCTGGTAGGCAGATTTGCATTTGACGCAGCTACTAAAACATTGTGTGAAACCGATTGATTATTTGTATTTTTTTGCGATTTGCTTCAATCACTTTTTGCAGGTATTTCCTTTTCATCTTGTTCTTTAACCTAAAATTATTACATTTAAATGTAATAAACTAAAACTGTTATAATATAACATGTTAATATCTATTTGAAACATAACTAGTTATATAATAAACTTACAGGATCATTCAAGAATAACGTTGGCACAGCATGGGCAACTAATCTTCTTCTATTGTTGGATAATTTTTGAAATTGAGACGGCTCAAAATGTACGGAACATATAGTACTTGTTCTTGTAGATGCCCAAGAGACGTGCCTATTACAAGCATCAACCCATTTTTTTCGTATGCTGTATTCTTTAGGAAAACTGAAAATTAAAAATTAGGTGTTTCGGGCATGTCAATGCTTACAGTATAAATACCAGCAAGTAGTATATCGCCTAGGGGCAGATGTATATTTGCCTGAACTACACATACCGATCATTTCTGGTTTTAATACTGCAATACTATTTTCCAAAAGCTTTCATTTATGTACGGAAGACTTTTGGCACCACATACCTCACTCCTAGTACCTTGAAGTATTGCAGTTGGACAAGCCGGTTTTTAAAAGGAGCTATAAATGCTACAATATTAATAAAAAAAAAGTTTACTTAAATGTTGACAATGACATTTAGCTATCACCATACCAAATGTCATCAAAATCCGTCGCGTAGTTTTTGCGTGATGCGTGCTCAAACATACATACAGGCAGACAAAATATTCAAAAATTGGTGATTTCGCTTCCTCTACTCTCATTACTAACTTCATACAGGCCATTTGGTTTAAGGTGGACTTGACCTGTTTTTTTATTCTATATCTCTACAGTTTTATTCTATGTATAATATCGCAGGTAAATTGTATAATTCCGCACTTTACATACGGCGTCATCAGTTTGAAAATCACATACCTTATTCTTATTTGAAATCATCATTAATACCTGGTTGCTGAAACAAACTGTAATTTATCTAAACTGTGTTTTATTATCGTCAAGTATAAGAAGAACTAAGAATAGGGTGTGTTTTTTAAACTGATGACGCCGTATGTAAACTGCGGAATTATACAATTTCCCTGCGACATATAGATTTCAATCATAATACATATTTTCAATTTCATTCAAAAAGTAACATACTTAATGTTACTTTCATTCATTTATTCATTACTCACTCGTAAAATCACAATATCGATGAAGTTGACATCACTATTGTGTAAATCAATATTGTAGAAATCAATTAGGGTTGCTGATTACAAAAAAAAAAACAATTTGTCCTGTGGCTTGAAAAATAATTTAGGTTTTTCAGAAATGATCGGGTGTGCTAGTTAGGCGATGGTACCCTTTTACCCGTGCTTATTTTATGAAGTCAGGGACGCTGTAAGTATATACAGCATAGGTACTCTTAATGTTTATGAGCGCCGCCCAGCATGAATAAAAGGGCAAAATAGTTTAATTATTATTTTAATTTATTATTTTATTTATTATTTTATATTTCCATGTTGTGTGGCAAACAATAGGCTTCAAGCAGCCGCAAAAGTGTAGGTATGTACTTAATACTAAACTAATGATAAACACGCAACGTACATTGTTAAAACGAAATTATAATTGGTAATTAATAAATACAAAATTAGTTATTTATTGCCAACCAACTTTTTCAAATTTTTGTCTTAATTAATTGAAATGCGATAATGGTCATCCCTAGGTAGTCTCGTGGGGAGTGCGCTCAAAGTTCGTTTGGTGACGTCACGGCCGCACTCCCCACGAGACTACAGCGCGAAATTTGAAATTGTAGTCTGCTAAAACATGAAATTACGAAGTAAATAATCATCAAATCTTAAAAATTATACTTACAAATGAAAGGTGACGCCATCTTTTTGCATACTAGATGTTTTCGACTTTTTTTTACAGTAAAAAACAGCACAGGCAGGCATTTTCGTAGGAGCTTTGCACGGTAAGACGTTCTGATTATTGTGGTTTTAAAATGGCGGCTCAACTAGTTTTATATAACGCACAGGCATCCGATGCTTGTGCGTTTGGCAGAGGGGTAATGAAGCAAAGGCTACTCCAGTCCTGTTTACTCTGATGTCGCATTTACACATGCGTGTTCGCCATTCGACGAAACATTCGACGAAATATTCGACGAAACATTCGACGAAACATTCGTGTGGCGTTTACACATTCGTGTTCGCTATTCGCCTCGTCATTCGACGAAACATTCGTATACGAGTGCCACCGCGAACTACTGTTCACACATTCGCGGGTGATTCATTTTGATATTAGCACACGAACACGGAGGACGTGAAAATAATGGCGGCATGCGTGCTACATTTTAGTTTTTAATAATTTAAGCTTTAATGTTACAAACGGTTTGTACATATGGCGGACTTAGCGATAAACATCGCTCTCTACCAGTCAACCATTAGGCTAAGGAGAGAAAGTAAATGACGGCATAAGAAAATAAATGTAATAAATGACAATAATTGTTATATTCAAATAATATGATATTAAGAAAAAAACATACATACACGCACATAACACTCACATATACATATTGTATATGTGTGTGTGTGTAAGTGTTATGTAAGTAATGTGTATGAATGTGTTTATATATACACATACATACTTGCATATACAGCGCGCGACAGAGCGTCGGTGGCGCAGTGGACTCGGCACTTGCCTTCCAATCGGGGGGTCGGGGTTCGAGACCCGCCATGTACCAATGTGTTTTTCGTTTCGAATTTCATATGTACATTTGTCTGACGCTCGTACGGTGAAGGAAAACATCGTGAGGCAACCTGCATACATCTGCGAAGAAATTCAATGATGTATGTGAAGTCGACCAATCCGCACTGGGCCAGCGTGGTTGACTAAGGCCTAATCACCCTAATATAGGGTAGGCTCGAGCCCCTCGGTGGGGACGTATATGGGCTGTGATGATGATAATGATGATGATATTGAAGTCGGTACGAAACGATGATCTCTTATAAAGTCTTAAAATTGACACCGACTTCAAAATAGAAGTGTGATGTTGTCAGTACCTATTCTTATATTATTTTTACCTTTTCAGTGTTTTTGAAGTCGGTTTTTATTTTTAACCGACTTCAAAAAGGGAGGAGGTTCTTAATTCGATGCGAATGTTTTTTTTGTGTGTATGTTATGCGATTACGCCGCCAATTGTGGACTGATTTTCAACATTCTTTTTGTATACTCTGATAATGGGATCCCATGAAAATCTCGATTCGCGCGAATGTGTAAACGCGCTAATTTAAGTTAGTAGTAAAGTAGTAGTAGTAATAAAGTTTTAGGTAATTCGTATTCTGAAACGCCGGACTCTCTTAATTTAAACTGTATTTGACAATTTCTTAAATTGAATACACAGATTATAAATACACCTAGTGCTGTAGAAAAACGGGATAATTTAGAAACATTAAAAACAGCTATATTCTACTAATTTTACTATCAGAAATTATTAATTTAAGATTTGATCGTATTTGTAAATAACAGAAAAGAAATTTTATTATTTATCATTCATTTTATCACAAAAGAAAAATTATTCGACATTTATCCTGCGATTGTGATGGCTTCGCGCCTATGCCTTGAAATAAAAAAAATTACGTGGTAGTCTCTAGTCTGTAGTTGTATAGATAGGTACTTCGTGACTTCCTCTGAATTTTAAAATTGCGTATTTTGTTTCATTAGTAATTTTTGTTTTCTTTTCACAATAACCGCTGTTATTTATTGCAAATAATAGTAATTGCTAGGCAACAAATTTTAGATAGGCATACTTCTATCTGCAGATAGAATATTAATTTCTGTTGTAAGAGTAAATACATACATACATAACCTACCTATCATCTAAATCTCAGTACTATTAGACTACTTGGGAACAAACAAATTACAACTCACGACTTGGCAATTGATGCTATAAAAGCCTTTCCTTAAGCCGGGTCCGCAGCGCCAATTTTTTAACAAAACATGTTAAGCCGGGTCCGCAGCGCCAATTTTCAATCCAACATGGCGCCTGGTTTTAAAATGTTTTTGTCATTATTTATCAAGAACTAAAAATTTATGATAGGTTCGGTATAATCTATTAATGTAACATTCCACAGCACCGGTCTCTCTCTTATTAGTTGTATTAAAAACAAATTATTGTCTTTATTTCACTCAAAAATAAACCAAAGAGAATTGTTATAAACTTCAAGCGATACGTGTTCCTCTAGTGAGCGCTAACAAAAAATGCTTAGCTTCCCCTCCCCGCAGGCGAACGCGGGGGATGTTATCCATTCGTCGCGGGAAACATGTCATCGTATTTTTCCTTAGAGCATTCATACGGGAGACGGCAAGGCTGGGCGAACCCCTCTGCCAATTTACGCTGACCATATGACCATACACGTTATATAAAACTAGTTGACGTGCGGCCGCTGCCATTTGGTGTCGTTTTCGTGTCGCACTAAGAGCTCCAAAAAAATGGTTAATTGTGCAGTTTCCTCTCGCAAAAGGCGATCCAGCTACTCAAATCTTCGAGATCATGGCGTTTCCTATCACATGTAAGTATAAAATATACATCAACGTGTTTTATTTGTTTACAATTTGGAAGTAATTTTCATACCGTTACGATAGAAAAATACAATGGTACGATGGTAGCTCAACACAATACACGGGCGTTATATTATCTGTGACACGGGCATTTGCTTAGTGCTGGGACAACGTGAGTGAATGATGCTTATTCATACTTTTATTTATCATTCACTCCGAAGTTTGTTTATTGTTTAACCAGATAATGTTAATATCGGTGCATGGATTAGGTAGTATAAGATTAAAATAGAAATTCAAGTGGAATTTAATTGATCAAAAAAATATCAAGAAAATATTACTTATTATTTTGCTTCAACTTTGCGTATTAGTTTTAAAAAACTTTTCCTATACAATTACTTACTCTAACCAATTTTTCGACTGCGTCTCACTTGATTTTAAGCCTATTAAATAATCTATATTGGTATTTTACAAAATGCAATGTAAGTTAATACTCCAGTAAGAAAAATGTCATGTAATGTCCTCTAAATTTTATGTTGTAGTAAAGGACATAAGTACAAAAAATGAGCTATTTTTTGTACTTTTAGTTATTATTTTACATTAGTAAAGAGCACAAAGCAAGTGATTGTCGTGCAATATACAGAGAAAATTTCAATAATACCACATCATTATTAAAATCACACAATAAAGCTTTTTCTTCTTATTTTAGTGGCTTTGAAGTTTGTACGGCCAATGTAAACAAAAACACTTTCAACGTCAAATCAAATCAAATCAAATCAAATCGTTTATTTGCTGGAATATGGTTTTACAAGGTGTTATGTTATGTATGACAAATGAATAACATGTCTTACTGCATGTAACTAAAAACTTTCATAGTAGTAAATATCTACTAAGCTAAAATGGTAGAATTAAAGTTATATACGAATTAACTTAATGCCCGATATCGTCCCAAGCGTTATAACACGTTGGGCCCTATCGCAAATGAAAGGTTTTCTAAAATACTAATTTTGTTTGTATGGCAGTAGTTGCTATCTCGTGCTTTTTACTTGCACGATATAGCAAATTGCTGCCATATGAGCAAAGCTTAACGAAAAAGTACCTACCTATTAAACATGTTTATAACTATGTAGATATGTAATAAAATCAGAAATCAGTTCTTGGTATAGTAATAATACTCGGGTCTCACGTAAAACATCTAATACATTCCCGGTATCCCCCCACCCTCCCACTGCACCCCGCGCTAGCTTGTTTCGACGTGTTCAGGCAGGTAGAAGTGTAGAATAGTATTTGACACAATAAATGTCTGACTGATTATATGTGTATTTATTATTTACCTTACTTTATTACATTACCCTTAAGAGATACCCCTTTATTCATTATCCTTCTGGGATTGTCGGATAAAATTTTCAAAATCATTGGAAAATTGAAAACTTAGCGGGCAAAGCCGCTGGTGGGTCGGAATCTAGTCTCTATACTACATCACTACATATTATAAAAAATAAAACCGACTTCAAAAACACCAAAAAGCTATAAATAATAATAAAACAAGACTACATTATGACATCACAGTTTTATATTGAAGTTGGTGCCAAATTTTAAGCAACTGTTGTTCTTATATGTTTGAAGAGTTTCAAGGTGATCATTGCTTGGTATCGACTTCAATAGAAAACTGTGACGTCGTAAGTAGTCTTATATTATTATTATTATTTATGACTTTTTTATCAACATCTAGGATAAAATGTATGCTGAAAAAGTATAAGGATCCTGTGGGATACCAACAACTAATAAAAATCAGAAATCAAATCAATAGTCTGTTCCCCGAGAGCTGATAAAAGTTATGATTACGCATTGGAGCGCTTACTGTGTTTCGTTAACTGAAAATATAAATTTGTCCCCCCCCCCCCTCCCCATCGAAACATTATACCTATAGCATTACCTTGCATGCCTATACCATTAAACATTATACTTATAGCCTATGACTGAAAATATATATTTATTTCAGTTGATCAGCTAAACAGCAAGTAAAATTGCTGTATTTGACACAAAAAACTTATTAAAGCATTTTAATAATAATTAGTGGGCCTCGCTTTGCACTAATTTAAGAAACCCTGTCTTCATTGTATTTTTATCAACTCTAGCCGAACAGCGTATAGTTATAAAAATACAATTTATTGTAACCGTGCGTTTGCACTGACGAAACATCTACATAAAGACATGTTTTTATACATGTTTCTGTCAATGTTTATGAATGCGTTTCCATTGTCAACACCCCAACATGTATGAAGTCTTTAACAGCTGAAAGTGCGAACGCAATCGTTGACAAATTCATAAAAAACGTTGACAGACAACAAGTTTTGAGGCGATCCTAACGCAATCTGCAACAGATCTTTTTATTTGTTCCGAATCCAACACGATGTTCGGCAGTGCGAACGCAAAAGCATACACAACAAATTTTGAGATTTGTATCATACAACAAGTTGTAAAACATTTGCACTCAGTGCAAACGCACGGTTACATTTCAATAATTCACTCACAACGACCCAAATAGTTACTCATTCTTTGTGTCACATCACTAGGGACATTCATTCTTTGTGGTCCGGCGATTGCGTAGATACACGTTAATTTGTCGATGTGTGTGTGTTTCTTCATTGTAGGGTAATATTTTCATAGTGTGTGTTCGTAAACATAAGAACAACGTCTCTGTAAAGCCGGGTCCGCTGCGCCATGTTTTCGTGTTTGTAAACACGAAAACATTGTTTAGTTAACCGATTAGGGGCGTGGTTTAACAGTTTTGTTAGAAAAATACGATAACATGTTTTCCGCGACGAATGGATAACATCCCCCGCGTTCGCCTGCGGGGAGGGGAAGCTAAGCATTTTTTGTTAGCGCTCACTAGAGGAACACGTATCGCTTGAAGTTTATGACAATTCTCTTTGGTTTATTTTTGAGTGAAATAAAGACAATATTTTGTTTTTAATACAACTTATAAAAGAGAGACCGGTGCTGTGGGATGTTACATTAATAGATTATACCGAACCTATCATACATTTTTAGTTCTTGATAAATAACGACAAAAACATTTTAAAAACAGGCGCCATGTTGGGCTTACATGTTTTGTTAGAAAATTGGCGCAGCGGACTGGCTGTTTTTCTTAACATGTTTTGCTAACATGTTTTGTTAACATGTTTTGTTAAAAAATTGGCGCTGCGGACCCGGCTTTAGTGTATTCTTCATTTTCGTAGTGTGCGTGCGTGTTTACCTCGCCTCCCGCGAAAAGTGGCAGAAAAATTTACACTGTGATTTGTTGCGTACCGCATCCATAGGTTAAATGATCTAAGTATTTTTCTAACAAAACTGTTAAACCACGCCCCTAATCGGTTAACTAAACAATGTTTTCGTGTTTACAAACACGAAAACATGGCGCAGCGGACCCGGCTTTATAAATGCCATAACAACCAATTCATCATCAATTTGGCAAGTTGCACAAAAAAAAATGGACTTCGGTAATGTTAGAAAATCGTTAAAAAGTAACAAGATAGACGGCACCTAAAAGTTCACCTCCTAAAATTAGTTTGACATATTTAAAATTATAGAAAAAATTACATTTAGGAAGCATGTCAGAATACGAAAATAACATCTAACACTAAATTGAGTAGTTTAGTAACGTCACTCTTAATTTTAGAGTTAACTTGTGAGTTCTGAATAACAAACGGTGATTGACATTTCTATCTCTAATTTTATTTAGTTATAGTTTTAGGTGGTCGCTTCAGAATCACCCCCAATATCTGTTTTGTTGTAATGCAAAACAGTTATATTATATGTGTATCTAAAACACACAGCGTTGGTTGAAGATCTGTTTGATATCTGCTGGTGAAAGAAATTCTACAAATGCTATGTGAAATCTCAATAATAAATAATATAGACATCATAACATGAAATCAAATCAATTATATTCCTTTACAAATCAATAAAAATAATTAAATTAGGAAATATATAAAAAGTATAGGATCAACAAATTTTGGTTATATCCACTATTGTCTTTCCTTTTTACTTCCTTATAATAAATTTATAAAAGGTCTACGCATTCTTCTAGATAGATCTGTTCATAATATCCTCAATAATAGCTTTATTTTCTATCCAACCTTTAGATACTACTACAGAACAGTTACTGGCCATTCAAATCAGATTCTTATTTGATCCAGCCACCAATTATTGTTCTAATGACTGGTTTAACTACTCCAGCAATAGATATAAGTATCCAAGATCTGTTCACATTCCCTATGCTCTCAGTTAATGCATTATTTTTCTCACATGATGAAATGGACAATTGGACATATTTGATGGATACAATAAAACGGTATTTGGGGTACATTGGAACAAGGCTAATAAAGTAAAAAAAAACGAAAATTCTATATTCATTCCTGCGTCTCTCTCCTGCTGCTTTGGTTTTTTTAACATATCGATGCAATTTTACTGGACTTGGCATTTTTAGGTCAGCAGTAGTTCGTTAACTCGTACCATATCCTACAAGTTCAACAGCGCTGCTCGCACATCGTTTTACTATACAAGCTCTTATCTGTCGTTTTCTTACGACTTTTCACCATTATTACTTCAAAATAATGTAACAAAAATCCAAAAATCTATCCCGGGCATGTAATAACGCGGCAACAATGAACACTGTCTCATAGTACCCCGTTCCATTGCGCCCCATACAGTATCTGAATCTTTTAAAAATATCTTTAAAATGTTGGGTTATGTTTTTCACTGCACATGTTACTGCATTTAATGCGTAAATTGATTAAAAATCATGCAAGAAAATATAGCATATCTCTTATTGATACTTTTCTTGTGAAATCGAAAATTCTTCGTAACGAAATTACAGCTTTGGAGCCCTTAAAACAATTTTTTTCACATTAAAACTGTTGTCGAAGACTGGTCATATTGCACTGCGTTATCGTGTGCCGCATGAGACGCTCTTATTGATCGAAGCAAAACTGCATGAATTTGTTGTAAATTACAATAATTATTGTCTTTGTTTTATTGTACCCCGTGTTCCAATGCGCCCCACTTGTCCTATATAAAAAATAAAAATGTGTAATTTAATTATCTGGCACAATGTGGATATTCCCCTTCAGAAACATTAGTATGTTGAAGTTCTCGTCTGAGAGTGAGGCTCTTGCCGGTGGAAAAAAGAAGAATGTACTTGTCAGAACACGTTTTTCGCGACACGGCGCGGTGCCTGTGAGGTATCGCTTTGGTAAATAGTAGGTACCTACTGGATTAACGATTAACGGACTTAGGATAATTTAACGGAAGTTAACGAGTCCGTTAACCTTTTTTAAAGTTAACTTAAAAGTTAATCCGTTAATAGAAATGTTAACTTCGTTAAATAACGATTTAATGCCCAGCTATGTTTGTAGCCTATGTTAATCATGGATAATGTAGCATTCTAATGGTGAAAATACAAATTTTTCCTCTTTATAATATAAGTATAGATAAAATGACAAATTTATACTGGAAAATGCAATTTTACGGCGACATAAGCAAACACAAACTTTTTATTTTGATTGCTGTATTGAACTGCATTGCAGTTTGCTGGGATATGGGTTAATAGTATTAAATAGTTAAACCAATGACAGTATAACTCAAAATACATACTATTTATTATTAAAGCTTTCTTTGTTTCTTAGTATCAAGAGCTGACTAACATTCTGTATGATCTATACATCGACCGTATAAACAGTGAGATCATAAATTACATGGAATAAAGAAATATCTTCGATTATTTCTGATATTGATCAGCTTCCCATGGTCTTGGTCCTCGTTTGTTCTCCCAATTGTCAGTATCTAATTTTTGAATATCTTCATAAACAGATTCTAATGTAACATCTCTTGTTTTCTCTAGACCCATTTTTTTTGCTTCTTCTTTGCTCACACCTTTTACTTGAGAGAACTCATATCTGGAAAATGAATTTACAATTATGACAAATTTTTTAACATCGTCACTAATCATGTGCCTGCCTGCACTATGAAAGTCTAACCACAGAACACATATACCCAAGGGAGTCTAACTCACCAATGTTAAATTATATTAAAGGGTGGTTGGTGAGGTAGGTAGGTAGTATTCTTTCACGACAAGTTTATTAACTTTAATGCCTGTGAATGCTTCCATAACCTTAGTCTGGCTTTATTTACACTATACTTCATTTATTTGCATTTTAGTATTTTTAATACACAGCTGCTTATTTGTTTGTCTCATCTTCTTTCTTACCTTATTTGCGTCCATTCCCTTAGACCAAATGATCCCCCAACAACAAATAAGAAAAAAGGAACACCGAACTTAAAAAAACGATTTGAAATTAGGTTAGTAAATTTATTATGTAATAAAAATATCTTCTCGTGGATTTTTGTCTCTTTTATCCCCATATTGAATCGTGAAGTCTTAACTTAAAATGCAGTGAACTTTTAGCAAGACATGTTAGGGCCACAACACAAATTAGTAGGTTGTGATCACAGACTAATATAGATATGGTTTGTGCTCTAGAGCACAGACTACATAGAAATACTACGTATAAATCTCAGACTAAGTACACCAATGGACTCGCTATGTATTAACTATGACACGAATTGCGTATTCGGTGGCGCTGTGGACTCGGCACTTGTCTTCCAATCGGGAGGTCCGGGTTCGAGACCACCATGTACCACTGTGTTTTTCGTTTCGAATTTCATATACATTTGGCTGACGCTTCTACGGTGAAGGAAAACATCGTGAGGCAACCTGCATACATCTGCCAAGAAATTCAAAGGTGTATGTGAAGTCGACCAATCCGCACTGGGTCAGCGTGGTTGACTAAGGCCTAATCACTCTAACATAGGGTAGGCTCGAGCCCCTCGATGGGGACGTATCTGAGCTGTGATAAAAAAATAATAAGCTTATCTGCCCTGCGAGCATGGACTTGTCGATCGACAAAAGCATCTGTCCTTTTCACTCCTTACGAATATCTGTCAAATTTATCGATTTTTGTCGATCTTAGCTGTCAAATTTTGTTTATCGAGAGTTCCATGCTCGCAGGGCAGCTATGCTTTTACAACTTCGTGAAAATTTTCTCTCTCGACAATCGTTCTGTCAAATATTTCGTAAAAAACAAATGACAATGGAGACGAGAGCGAACATCTTTCGTCGCCATAGTCTGTTCGAAGCCTATAATTACTAGTCTGCCCTTGTGTTTTATTTATTTTATCTGTGCACAAAATGGTGGATTTAATTTTATGTGACGTTGTTGTGTGGTGATTGTGTGTTATAAACGAAGTCAGTGAATTGTTTTATTATCTTTTATTTTACTGATAATGAAATAATTATTTTGTTTAAACTAGTTGACACGAAACCAAACCCATCTTGGTAAGTGAATCAATCAATTATTTATCTATAATCGAATGAACTTGTGAACATTGATGCTACAGTGGATTTCAACGTCCTCGTTTCAATCACTCCAGGTATTACTCATAGTTTTATAAATATTCTATCAACAATCCACATTGCTTCAGCAATCAACTTAACATCAAACTTAAATTTTTGTCGTCATTATTTACATACTACGGCAGACCATACAATAAACCATAATTTTAAGATTAAGTTTCTGATCAAAAAGCCAGGATATCAAAACATGCCTCAGTTTGGATTGTTGTTCATGTTGTGTGATAAATATTACAAATACAGCTTATTATAGTTTCGCTCAAACTTTAAGGTCAAGTTGTCATATCGAGATTACGAGAAACAATGAATTTTCGTTGCACTCTCATATTTTTATTACCACTTGAGGTCGATCGTACACCGTGCTGCGCTAATCTTTGTTTGCTAGATTTAAGTCTCCAAGTGATTACCACATTACAAATTGATATGTTTACTAAAAACCTCTGGATTATGATATTGCCTTGTGGTAGTAACTTAGAGGCTAAATGGACTAATTATTTGCTAAAAATTATGTTTCAGCATCCAATTTAAAAATAGAGTTTTTTTTGCTTAAGAGGAAATCATATAGGCCGTTTTCCATACAAACATAGACCCCTGTTTTCTTACTGGATAATGGGACTAGTTGCTATATTTTTTCCAATAAAATTAATGGCTACTATAAGCTTTTTTCTATGTTTTCCTTTTTTTATTAAGTTAATTATTAAAAGAGATTTTAAACCTTCAAAAACCCAAAAAATCTACCTAATTTTCTGCTGTATTCAAACGTCCAGCAAACAAATATAACAAGATTATTTGAAAAAAAAAGCAAAACATAGAAACACAGAAAAAGCCTTGCTTTAACACTAGAGTACACGCGCCCCTTTTTTTTACATGAGTACACGCGTGGCCTACTATGGTATACCATTTTATAATTGCTATCAATTCGTTTTTTGGTTACATATGAATAAAATTCCTACAGAAATGAAAAATATATTCAATCAGTCCCTTATTTTCATAACATTCAAGGCATACTACAGCTTGATGATCAGAGCAAACCCATTGGTTGCATGTCTTGCACCATTTGTTTGTGGATCGATATCTGGTTCTTGAGCAAAGTGCGCATCGACCGACCCGTCCCATCTTGAGGGTAACATCATACTGTGTGGCTTGAGCTGTGCCCGTTAGCATTTCTATTCTACATCTCAACTGTCGGAGAAGAGTCTCCATGGTTGTTTGAACAAATAAATAGCAAATCGAAACAAATAGCACTTACCTAAATTTGTTAAACTCATATATACTCAAAATACTCGCGCGGACTACTATGGTAGGCCAACATATTTGGTGGGAAATGGCAGGAACGTGTTTACATGCTGACCTTGCGGGCTTTACTGGCTCGCTGACAAATTAAATGGCCGAGGCTAGCCTAAAATTCCAACGCACCAGCGTGGATAATTCCAAAGTTATCACTTAAAATGTCACCCTGGTCTACTATAGTAGACCACGCGTGTACTCTAGTGTTTAATCGGCAATTTTTTGCAGAGATAACATGGGTCTACGAAACATATATTTTTTGTACTTCTATAGGTATTTTCTGTCGGAGCTGCAGTTGTCCATATCACGCTTAGTTCAGTTGTTCAGACACACAGCGCGACAGCAGTATGTTTTACAAATACCTATTTTTTAATTCTCTCCACCTCCGATTCCTCTTAATTCTCAACCAAACCTTAATGAAATCTTTAAATATGTTTAATTGATGATTCACTTGTGACAGTGACTAAGGTCTATTTTTGCTCATTTATGTAAAAAATATCAAATTATTTACTTATAAACTTTGATGCAGGTCAAAACCTGCCTTAGGTGAATTTATTCTTTTTCTGATTTTAATGTTTTTGGAAGTTTATTTCAAGTTTTTAAAAAAAGTTTGTAACCAACAAATATTTTTTTATATTATAATATTACATACCTAATCAGAAACTGGTAAAGACAGGTATGTGATCTTTTTCTATAAATAATAATTGTATATGAATCACTTCATGTTATGGGTATAATAGGTTGTACTCATTTACATGTTAACATTTTTTTGACACTTTGGTTGTGTCTTATTCAAAATCTTTATCTTATTGGTTCTTTCTGAATTAGATGTTTGTACCACTGCAATTTCACTCTTATTCACAGCTCTAAAAAATGGTGGTAGATCTGAATTTTCTAAATTCATAGGATGTGTAACCAGACACTGTGAAGACAAGCTTTTTCATCTATAATGGTGTTTTTCAATCTGTGGGTTGGGACCCTTAAGGGAGTTGCAAAGGCCTACTCGGGGGGAGTTGCCAGCATAAGAAAAAAGGCAAAATTTTACAATAAAACACAATTTCAATTTAAAAAAATGGCCTTATTGATTATAACTTTTTATCTATCTATGGTGGCCTAGGGGAATCACCAGAATTTTTCAACTATTAAGCTTAATAAAGCTGTATTTCTAATTGGATATATTTTATTAAAACATGATTTTTATGTGCAATATAAAACAGATAGAAGCTAGTTTTCTTTTCGGAAAAAAATTGAAGATATTTATGAATTCTGTGTTTCAAAATGGTGATGGCATATTTATACTTTTTTTTCGCTGTTGCGACAATACACCTTTTTTTAACCCATATATGCCCGTAATTATTTAGGTCATGAAAATATCTGATATTCACAAATGTTGCTCAAAATAGGAACAAATAAAGGGCTTTTACATTATTTTTGATTTTTTTTCTGGAAAAAGTAGTTTTTTTGACTGGGTCGCTAACGACCCACTGGGATAATAGATGTCCTAAAATGTATGAAATGAAACGAACTAGTAAAATCAAAAGAAAGCTATATTATGACATTAAAAATGTAACAATGATATAAATCACGTGTGGTATAGTTGGAAACACTTATCATGCAGATTGACTCCACGTTTCTTGCACATTTGGTTGGTTTTATTTTTAGAAATAACACCTCGAAATGTAAGTAAAGATACTTATATATTGTAAAATATGTTCGATATTATATTGTTTGAGCAGCAGAGTGTATAGATCACCTAGTCGTGGTTGATGGTTCTGGAGCATCTCGAGCTGAGGGCTAGGAGTAGAACTGTAGCCAAGGATCTGCGAAAATTCAATGTCGACAGGGGTACTCCTAATCCTAACCAGCACTTATAACCAAATCTTATAGGCTTACCAATGCTGTTTGCATCCATACCTCCCGTCATAAGGTATCATTGACCTATTCTACACTTACGTGCTCGTCCATAGGATCGTTATCACTATCTTCTTTACCAAATCTTTGTTTTTGTCAAATCCGAAAAGCAATTGCAAAAAGTCTATTACCTTACTTTCAGGACTAAGCTTTTCGGTGCCATCTTTCGTACCCACTTTCGCACTGGTTTTATAGGCTTCTTTTATTCTATTTTACAAGGACCGGGCAACTCTAAATCTCAATTTCATCCACAACTTCTGGAAATTCTGATCGATTTATTATGAGCTGTGTAGCTGCGTAGGTGTCAGTCGTATTTACTATATCCGAGCAGTCCTCGTCTCCCAGACATTTTCAGACTGCTGACAGTCACGAGGAGGATCCAAGTACACATCTAATTGGCCAAAATCATTTTCTTCAGCGGTGTAGTGTAAAACTTCTCAAATGAAACTAAATACTTAGAGTGTTCAAGCCAAGCGACGACCTATGAAAGAAAGAAAAAAGGTAAGAGATTATCCCAGTGGGTCGTTTGCGACCCAAATATTTTTATGACGCTCTTATATAGTAAAAACAGCTTAGTAACTCATTGGAAATACCTAATTTCTATAAATTATCTATCTAACAAGCATGTTACATTATTTATTACTTGTGAACATAGATAAAAAAAATTATACTTACATTTTTCGCAACCTCGCACGCAGAAAATTTACTCCAAATAGGACTCAAAAACTAAATTAGCTCTAAAAAGAAATTATATCACTAAAATAACTTGTAAATCAATGTTAAATGTTCTTCAGACTTTCAAGTTATTGGTAAAATAAACTAAGTACAGATTATTATTAAAAGTAAAAATATCCACCTATTTAAACGTAGTTACTAATCTTGGGTCGTTAATGACCCATTGGGATAATATAGGTTAAAGTTCTACTTTGATAAAACCCTGTTTTCCACTTAACCCCTTCAGACCTGAATTTTTAAAATGCAGCAGAAAAATTATTTGTGTTGATTTTCTAAGTATTGAGGTAACAGTTAATGATATGAGAAAAAATTTATGATTTTTTTATAGTTTTTTTAAAAAGTGGCATGTCCATTCAGATGGACACCAGAGGGGCAATCGCACTATTTACAATGTTGCAACCAAATCAGAAACGTTACAGTTCCCATACATTTTGACAACACCTTGATAGCTGTCAGATGTCAAATTATATGGGAACGGTAACGTTTTGGTTTTGGTTGATACATTCGTAAATAGTGCAATTGCCCCTCTGGTCTACACTGTTGTTTGATATACAATTTACAGGTACCTCTAAATACTAAGTATTTCCTCAATAATTATAAAATAAATGAAATGTTGTGTTGATTTTAAGTTTGCTTAATAGAGACAAACATTGCTTATATATTTATTACTTATGCAATAACCTTTTCTTACTAAAAATCTATGGTCTGGTGGAATTCTCAAAAATATTTTCTTGCACCAGTAAAACAAATATATGTCGCATTTCAAACAGCCGACTTCTTGCATCGTGTTGCTTCCTTCCTTTTATCATACTCAGGCAAATTATGTATAATATCGAATTGAATTTCCCTTGATGGCCAAATTTCAGAACCACTGCTAGGACGCCTTTTTGATTGAAGACACTGGATCCAGAAGAACTGAATTGAATGCTAGTCTTTGTTTTCTAACAATCATCGGCTGTCCCATTATTATGAGAACATCAGTAACTTGCTGTCTGTAGTGGAAAATGTCTGGAACATCTTATTTTGGAATGTTGCAGGTTTTGCCAACTATAACTTAGTGCCAAATCGATGGCGTAGAATATCATCCCTAATGTCCCTAATGATCTGTTTTGTCTACGCCACCCATTGCATTGTTATATAAACGCACTAGTTCAGGACGTGAAATTACATAACGATATGTAGTCTCAAAAATATATTAGTTATGTAACAGTGCAGAGCTTGAAATTACACGACTTTTTTCTAGTAGCATACAAACTTGTCTAAAAACTAAGAAATCCAAGGTATGTATTGTCAGAAACACTGAATTGGTGCAAGTGGGCTATGTTTATCAAAAGGTGGTGGAGCTGACCAGAAAAATCGAGGTGTATCAAAGAGGAAATGTTTTCTGCATGTCATGTTGAGGCTTATTTGATTTTTTGATGCTTGATTCAGCTTTTTGTTATTCTTCTTCGATTTATTCCTTCATCATCAATATAATCAATAGCAATTGGAGGTTCGTTTGGATGTATATCATCACACCCCACACGAATTACGTTTTGTGGTGTATTTTGAATTATTTCGTCGTCCCTTTCCACAAAAAGGTCTGATACTGCTCTGTTTTTTTAATAAATTGAATAAAGTGTCGACATTTTGACTTTTTGAGCTATTAATACCTTTTTTTTTTTTTTTTTTTCTCGGGGGGAAATGCGTAACCGCACCGTACCCGCCGTTGGCTAGACAGCGAGCGTGTGTGGGGCTCTCCCGGCAGGGTGCCAGGCCTACCCACTAAAACCCCCCGGTGTTCTCCCTGCCCTTATGGGCGCGCTGGGTAAGATCCACACTGCGACTCCACTACCCACGCGCCCGGGCAAGCCCGACCCACCGGTCGGGCTATCACCAAGGGGGGATTGCCCGAGAACACCAGGGCAATCCCCAGACGGAGGGCCTTACGGCGGCGTGCACGGGGCCAACCGTGCACGTAGGCCTCTACGGCAGGGTCATTAGATGGGCATCGCTTGTGCGAATGCCCGCCTTCGCCTGCCTATCCGTCTGCGGCGGATGGAAGCGGCTTGAGGATCTGCCTCCCGCTCCCTCTCCGCGGCCTCCTTCTGCGAGATTACGTCCTCGCAGAAGGAGGCGACAGCCCCCCATTCCGCTTCGCCGCGGAGCATGGCCACGACCATGCTCGGCAGCGAGAGGTCTCCGCCTCCCAGCGCAGCGTTAAGCTCGCTACGCTGGAGTCGCCAGGCCGGGCACATCAATAGGGTGTGCTCGGCAGTGTCGTCGGGAGCGTCGCAGTGGTGACACCGCGGCGTTTCCTCCCGACGCGCGACTCGATGCAGGTAATGACCGAAGCAGCCATGCCCGGTCAGTACCTGCACCATGCGGAACGTGAGGCTGCCCTGCCGGCGCCCAACCCACTCCTCCAACACCGGACGAATCGCGTCGATCGTCCGGTGGCCGGCAGCTGGGGAGGCGAGTGCCTCACTCCATCGACGCAGAGCCTCCCTCTGCGCCTGGGTACGAATCCGCTTCACTAACGGCAACCCGATGTCGATACACCTCTGCATGTACGCGTGCATCGACATCCCACGGCGTTTGACCCGCTAGAACGCAGGCCGCGCCATGGCTGACCGTGCGATAAGCTCGCACGGCCCGGGTTGCTATGACCCTCTGCGGACGTCGCAAGAGGGCCACCGTTCGGGGGGAGAGGCACTCCGCCCATATCGGGGCTCCGTAGAGTGCCATCGACCGTATCACCCCGTGATACAGTCGACGGCACGCCGATCCTGGTCCTCTCACATTAGGGAGGACCCGTCCGAGTGCGGCTGCGGCGGCGCACAGCCGTGGATCGCGGAGCTTAAAATGCTCCCCGAAACTCCATCGGGAGTCCAGAACCAAGCCGAGGTACTTGAGATGCGCCTCGACCGGTATACGGACCCCCTCCACTTGGACGCGGAGCCCCGGTGGGATCCTGCGACGGGGGGCGTGGAAAAGCATGACCCTCGTTTTGTCGAGGGCCACGTCAAGGCCCAGGAGGCGGATGCGTCGGACGACTAGTGAGGTGCCGACCGACGCAAGGTGAGCCGCCTCCTCCCCCGTTTTCGCCCTCGCCGCGACGAGCGTGTCGTCAGCGAAGCAGACGACCTTCGTTCGTGGCGGAAGGTCGCCTCGCAGGACCCAGTTGTACCCCAGGTTCCATAACAGAGGACCTAGTATGGAACCCTGGGGTACACCCGCCGCCATTGTCCACGTGTTGACGCGCCCATCCGGCCCCTCGTAGAGGATGGATCTGCCTTGCAGGTAATCCTCCACGAGGGCGCGGAGATACGGAGGCACCCGGTGGAAGCGGAGTGCCTCCTTTATGCACTCGTGGGGCAGGCTGTTAAAAGCGTTGCGGATATCAAGAGACACCGCAACAACAGTCTCCCCACGAGCTGTGGCCTCCTCAGTCCACCTCTTGAGTAAGGCCACCGCGTCCATCGTGGACCGGCCGGTGCGGAAGCCGAACTGGTTGTTAGCCAAGTCCGGCCCCTGGTCCTCTAGGTGCTCGATGATGCGGGAAGCGAGAATCTTCTCGAAAAACTTCCCGGCTTCATCGAGCAGCACCACCGGCCGATACCCAGTCGGGGAATCAGAGGGGCGGCTCTCCTTCCTTAACAGGCAGAGCCTACCCGCTTTCCAACGACTGGGGAAGCGGCCCGAGGCGATGCTTAAATTGAGCACCGCCCGGAACCGCTCCTCGAGGTGTCCCAGGGCGAGGGCCAGAACCCTGCTTGGGACACCGTCCGGTCCCGGCGCCTTCTTTTTGCGCCGGAACCGTTCCCTCACCATGTCGAATTCCACGTTCGACACGGGAGGGATGGCGGCAACCACTTCCACCGGAGGAGTGTCCGGGGGGACCATTCTGGGGGGCTGGAAGGGACCGGGATCGGGAAACAGAGTCCCCAGCACCCGATTCAGCAGCCCTCTGTCCATAGCGGAGGTAGGGGGAGCGGAAGATTTAAACTTCCCCCTCACCATCCGGTACGGACGCCCCCACGGATCATCGTCCAGGAGCCGTATAAATTGCTCCCTGGACTCCTCCTTAGCCCTGCAGATTTCGTTCCGCAGGGCCTTCTTGGCTGCCGCATACACCCGACGAAGTTCAGCTTCCTCGTCGGGTGTAGTTCTGGCGCGCCTACGACAACGCACGTAGGCGCGCCTGGCCCTCATACTGGTGGTACGCAGATCCGCAATCTCCTGCGTCCACCAGTACACCTGCCCCCTTTCGGGGCAGGCCTGCGCCCTCGGCATGGCGGCTTGGCAGATGACCTTCATGTCGTCTGCGAAGAGATCCGCCATGCCGTCGACATCCCCGGCGAGATGGGGCGGTACTGCTGCCCATGCCCGCACCATCGCCGCCTCCTCCGCCACATCCGGGCGGAGCTTGGTGAGCGCCCATCGCGGGAAGGCACTCACCGCGGAGCCCCTGCGGAACGGGGTCCCTGGGGATGCCGTGGAGACCGCATATCGGATATATAGGTGGTCCGATAGGGTCTCCACTTCTTCCTCAACTCGCCAGTCATTAATTCGAGAGCTATTAATACCTATAAGAAGACATAAAAATTACAAAAATGCAACTCAAATTTACTTCAGTAAATATTTTAGCTTGATGACTACTGAGACCTGATGTCCACTGAAATGGACATATCTTTGATTGCATATTTCTATATAATATTGTATACAAATACGATTATGTATGATTGTTACGTATTAAATAATTACCTAAAACAAAAGAAAAAGATTGGCAGAGCAATATACCAAATTTCAAGTAAAAAAAATTAAATAGAAGTGAAGCCTTACCTGCTTTGCGCGCAGCCATGGCGAATGCCATCATTTGACTGGATGTTACGATTTACCCATATAAAAATTAATTTGGTTTTGTTTGAAACAATATTCTTTGGTAATAGTGACGTACGACTCAATATTTACATTTAGTTTTTATTAACGGATTTTCATACTATGGACTCAATGGACATTTTCATACTATGGACTCAATGGACATTATTTTCTAACCCGTTGGTTAGAAAATAATGTCCATTGAGATGGACGCCAGGACCGAAGGGGTTAAGCAGCACACCTTTTTTTAAGCTACATCAACTGTCAATTAGGTATGTTTTGCGTTTCTTTTATGCAATGTTAATGTTAACATTTTTAACCACACTATCTTTCACTTCTTTTTTCCGGTACCGGCTGTCAATTAGCTCACTGCCTTGAAAAAAGCTCTTGTAAATTATGTAATTAATTATAGTGAAAAGTTCACCATTACATTGTAAATCTTCACAAAAACGTCCAAAGTGAACATCACAACACATCAAGAATTGTTTTTGGTATATATTTAAAACCAAAAGGCAGGCAAATCGAAAGAAGTGTGAGTAAAACTCGAAAGTATATAAATGAATAAATTTTTGTAGAGGGCAAGTAGTTAAATATTTAACCATCTACCATTCTTCTTCTTCTTTTTTTAATTTGTGGCAATTGCATCTACCATTAAAAATTCGATTTAGAAGAAACAACAACTGACAGGGCTACGTTCCAAAACATCACCCGGAGTGAGTAGGTGGTGGGGGGAGAGTGGCCGGTTAGGGTGGTCGGAGTGTTGGTTGTTTTAGAACGGCAAGAGTGTTGTCTGCTTTGTTTACATAACCAAATATACAAAAATAAGAAAATATATAATTCATCGGCGCGTCCGTTCGCTTTAATGCATGGATTACATTCCTCTGTTTCATCTACGAAAATGCTAAAACCAACAGAATATGAATTCTGTTAAATCGCGGCCTAACCTAGCTTCAGCGGAAATGAAGGCCAATTTTACAATCGTGTCACTTACGATACCTTTAGTCTTTGGAATTTAAAATTAACTTATTGTCGACGTTACGAAGCGCATCCTCGCTCTCCGAGATGCACAAATTGTGTGTGAATATGAAATCTTTGTAATCACAATCACACACAACTTTAAAATCCACACAATTTCCCGCCAAATCCAATCGAGTGAAATTACACCTTGCTATATTATGCGGGTGAGATTCTACTCGATCGAGTGCACTCCGTAGCGTTTTAGGACACGCCACTCCAACACTCGAGTGCACCCGAAATGTTTTAGGACATACTTCGGGTGACCGAGTGCACTCGGCTGATGTTTTGGAATGTAGCCCTGGGAGACTACTGACACTTACGTCTATAGTCTATTGACAGAGAAGTTTCGGTGTTGCCAGCACAAAATTCTAATAAAATTGCAAGCAAAAAAAAGTTGTAAGTAGTAGATTTCAAATGAAATTGATCGTTAGAAATTGGCAACACATATATCAATTTCAAATTCAATATCTTTTATTCAAATTGGATTGTTAAAATCTCTTTTGAACATCAAAGCAGCTACGCCATTGGTTCACAAGTCTACGGCGGGAGACCTTGTACTGGAATGAACCAGCAAGAAAACCAGTAAGGGCTATTTTTTTCTCCCTGTATTGTTACAGAGTCGTCAATTGGAAGCTGACCTCACAGCAGAAGTTTGAGCTCAACTTCCATTACAAGATTAGATGCGCCAGATCTCTTCTTACTATGTCATTACCAAAACCAATATTTGTTTAAATAAATAGTTATACATTGTTATGTATTACATGTACACGATTCATAATCTGCAAATTAACACCAGGCATTGGCATCATTCAAATAATCGTTAATTTTATAGTAACCTTTACTCATAAGAGTCTTTTTTACATGCGCTTTAAACTTATGAAATGGCAAGTTTTTTTTTATTATTTTGACACTTTCTGCAATCAGTAGGGTCACTACAAGCGGATCTGTTGTTAGGCTAATATTGTAGAGATGGTCTCTCCATCAAGTCTCTTCTCAATAGAAAAAGAACATTTAAGTTCTGGAGTGAAGGCTGTTGATGTGGTATCTCTTCAATCTCTTTATATTCGAGCAATCATTGTTCAGAGTTGCGGCCAGTTTATTTCTGTGATGAGATAATCTGTCTTTATAGCGTTGCGCCACAGTATTTATTTCCTGTTTAACAGTTTTCAATTCCAGATATTCATGCATTTCGTTACATCTTGTAAACCAAGGTGCATTTTAGTATGATACGCAGAACTGAGTTTTGGAATCGCTGCAGTATCTCAAGGTTCGAATTGCTTGCCGTACGCCAAAGCTCGATACCATATGTCCAGACCGGTTTCAAGATGGTTTTATAGCCAAGCAACTTATTATTGAGACTTAATTTCGACTGCCTACCCAGCAACCACGCCAGGGAACGATATCGTATGTTAAGCTCATCTCTTTTCTTTTGGATGTGTGTTTTCCAAGTTTGTCTTCTGTCCAAGTATATGCCTAAGTATCTTGCCACATCATTTTGGGGCAGTGTCTCACTTCCTAGGTGCACTAACGGGCAATTCCCGGTGTTCAAGGTAAAGGTCACATGAACCGACTTAAGAGGCACTAGATTGTATCTTCCACTTTGTTAGCCAGTCATGTGTAGCATTTAGGTGTATTTGGAGTTTACGTGAGACTACTATTGCATCCCTGTCACAAGATAGAGCCGCTGTATCGTCCGCAAAAGTTGCCGACAGGATTCCAGGAGTTTCAGGAAGATCAGCCGTGAACAGGGTATAAAGAACGGGGTGGTGTTCCACAGACCCTTGTGGAACACCAGCTCCTATTTCGTAAAATTTTGAAGTGCCGATTCTGTAGGTAAGATTTCAAAAGAGTAAAATAATTGTATGGGAATTCCTTTCGAATTTTGTAAAGTAAGCCTTCGTGCCAGACTCTATCGAAATGGCAAGTTAGTAACACTTTGTGGAAGCTTATTATAAAAGGTTATACATTCCCCATAAACGAGCCTCTAGTTTTTTGAAGCCTGTATCACAATATAGAGAACGATACAGTAGCCCGACTCAGGCGTGTCTTTGAAATTTATACCTAAAGCAGAACTGGGCGCTAGGGTTGGTACCTACAAAAAAATCGGTGAACGTTAAACACGTTAGTTTTTACACGCGCGTGAGCGGCGCGGCGTGTACGTGGAGCACAACAATCTCGGCCGGCGCGGCGCGCGTCAGAGCATGCTTGGCGGCCGTGTAAACGACGTTTGTATGTGTGCGTGCGCCGATTCGTCCCTTTATATGGAGTCAAACTACTGTATCGTTCTTTATATTGTGCCTGTATGTTGGAACGGCAAGTTTATTTTTGTATCTTGTGTTTAGATGGTGAATTTGGAAATTGGTTTCAAATAAATTATAATTTTTATAGACATAAATCAATTTTTCATAAATGTACTGTCCTGCTAAAGTCAATATACACTTGAGAGCATAAATATCGCACATCTCCAATATTTTTGAAAAATATGTTTTTTCCAAGTTCTAGGTATTTTTACATAAAACATTTATATGTTTTTAGAAAGCTTGTTTTCTAGCAAACATTATGATATCAAATAACACAGTAACACTTTGACTTTTCAGTTATTTTCGTACTCTAACTGAGAAGACCTTAATTTCAATCAAAGATTAGGATACAATTTGGATGTACAAAAAATAAAGGAAATTATCCAAATAAAAAAATTATGTTTATTAATTACTCGTATTACCCCCTCTTGCCCTTATAACAGCACGCATACGGTTTTTCATTAACCTTATCAGTTTAAGGATGAAATGTTGTGGTGTTTTCCCATTCTTCTTTTGTGGCGTGTTGCAACTCTCGGAGATTGGTTGGAGCAGTTGATCTTGACCGAATCCTTCTTTTCAGTTCTTGCCATAGATGTTCTATTGGGTTGAGGTCCGGACTTCTAGCAGGCCAGTCCATAACCGGTATATTAACCTCCTCTAGGTATCGAGTCACTATGGCTGCAACGTGAGATGTGGCATTATCATGCATATAAACAAAGTTTTCACCAATATAAGCAGCATATGCCAGCACATGTTCCTGTAGCACATCTCCAATGTACCGATGAGCAGTCAATCCGCGTTGTCCAGGCCTCTGATCCGCCCCCACAATAAACTGAAGATCTGTCCTACCGTCTATAAAAATACCTCCCCAAACCATACATGATCCACCGCCGTATGCGACACGTTCACGTTCACTGTGCAAATCTTTCTTCAGGCCTTCTATACACCCGTCCCCGTCCATCGTTGCCATGTAAACAGATCTTACATTCGTCCGAGAATAAAACGCATCTCCACTGATCAAATGTCCAATTTAGGTGTTCTCGAGCGAAACGTAGTCGAGCTTGCCGGTGTGCTGGGGTGAGTTTTGGACCAGTTGCAGGCCTGTGGGCAGTGAGGTCACCTGCTGCCAGTCTTCTCCGAACTGTCCAACGACTTACACTGACGTTACGTGCTCGTTCGAGCTGTTGGCCCAATTGAACTGCATTCAAGTGTCGATTTCTTAGTGACGTCATGACGAGAAAACGGTCATTCTGCTGCGATGTTACGCGGTGACGTCCACCTCCACGACGTCGGACGTATCCTCCAGTCTCCACGTACCGCTGGTATACACGCCGAACAGAATATCTGCTCAAATTGAGTTGCCGAGCAACGTCACTTTGATTGTGCCCTGCTTGAATCAAAGCAGTAACCTGAGCAGCTTCAGCGGGTGTGGTATCCATTTTTAAGTAAGAATTATTACTTGTAATCGTAACTATCGTGTTGTAATGTATTGTTCAAGACAATAATGCACAATCATCAATGATAAACTCAATAATTCCTCTCTGAACGTCCGTCAGTTAACTTGTGCAGAAAATTTAAGAGGGGAGTTTCCGATAGTGTCAAAAACGGTCGAGTATGCCCACTTTACACTCGTTTTTGTGTGTATCTAACAAGAACATACCGTACTTCATAAAGGCATACCGTATTATTTAATAATAAAATTGATTTTGACTTATGTGCGATTTATGTTCAAAAGAAGATGACTGTGCGATAGTAATGCTCTCAAGTGTATTAATTTCTCTAAATAAGTCCCTTAGAGAATCTCTTGCTCGTAAATTAAAAATAGCGCGAACCGCTCTTTTTTTGAAGTTGAAAAATACTTTCAATACTAGCAGCCGATCCTCACAGTAGTATTCCATATGACATGACACTGTGAAAATAACTAAAGTAAATCAATCTTGCCGTTTCAACATCAGTAAGTTGTCTTATTTTTTTAACTGCAAATGCTGCAGAACTAAGTCTGTTTGCCAAGGACTCAATATGTCGATCCCACTGCAATCTAGAATCTAGTGTAATACCTAAAAATTTGGTAAAGTCGATGAATTGAACAATTTCATTATTCATTTCCACAATTGTATCCACTTTTCTTACATTTGGCAATAAGAATTTAATACATTTAGTTTTACTTGAATTTAAAGATAAGTTATTTATAGTGAACCAATGCAATACTTTAGAGAGAGTACTATTTACAATGTCAGTATTTCCATTTCCTCTGTCAACCTTAAATATTAAAGACTCAGTTTTGTTAATAACAACATTCTGAACCCTATTGGACAAATAAGACTCAATAAGTTTCATTGCTTCTTCAGAAACACCATAATGCTTGAGTTTATTTAAAAGAGTTTGGTGACCAACGCAATCAAAAGCCTTTTATAGGTCACAAAATATACCAATTACATCTTGTTTACACTCCCAAGCAGCAAAAATGTGTTTCAGAAGTGCAACACCGGCATCAGTAGTGCAACGACCTTTGGTAAAACCAAATTGGTTCATATGTAAAATGTTACTTGAGAAATGATCAGTTAACTGATTAGATATAATTTTTTCAAATATTTCACTAAGAGCTGATATAATCGAAATTGGTCGATAATTTGAAGAGTCATTTTTATGCCCAGACTTAACACATTCAATGCCACCGACACGCCTCGCGTGTTCAAGCAAACCTACATCGCTATGCCACGAACACGCCACGCGTGTTCTGAATGTTTTGATAATATTTCATAAACTAGACCAGATTTTTTGTTCAAATTATTTGTGCACAATTTTTACGAGTAAGGCTATGGCATCTTAAAGTGGCCACTTAAAAAAACTAGTTTTTCTTTTTTATGAAAAAAATGTATTTTGTAGTGCCGAGAACACGCTAGGCGTGTTCACTTATAAAATATACCCTTAGGTTCTCAAACTTTTTTTTGCTAAGAGGTTTGGCTAAAGTTGGCGGCGTTTTGAAGTTGAGCGGCCAGCAATAAAACTTAAATATTATAAAAGAACAGGGGCCTAATTACGCTAATATTAACGTCGTTATCGTGTCTTGATAGCGTTTCAATAAAACAGCTTTTATCGTTTTATACGCATTTCCTGGTGCAATTTATTCGTACTACAATTTCTTAGTAAATATACTTAATAAGTCAATAGTGACAAATGTTTTTGTAGTTTGTAATCGATTAACCAACAACTGTCTCAAAAAGCGGTGCTATTGAAGCGTTATTGATACGCCACAAATGCGTTAACGCTAGCAGATAGTCTTGTATAGTACACGTACGATGTACGAATAGGTAACGTTGTCCTGCACTGTACTAAAAGAAATGTTACCAAGCGCGAACTCTTTATCGTGCCTAATCGTATTATTCGTACATCGTATAATACACCGCCAAAGCGTTAAGCGTTAACGGTTTATGAGGTGCGCTGCAGTGTGTTCAACACTGGTAGGATGACGTATGACATGCCATCTAGAGAAAAACACGGAAAACTTTAGCAGCACTTACAAAAATTTTACCGTAGTATTTAGTATGAAGCAATTATTAGCATAAATGAGGGGACTCATGGGCGCCGCCAGGATTATTTTTAGGGAGGTGAATCTGCATTTACATATACTTTTAACCAACATAAAATATAGAATTATACATATATAGTATGTGAATAAATGTAACTTCATACACCAATAAATTTGTAATCTTTTTGTTGTCATATAAAATTACTTTTTTGATTTCTCATGAAAATGTGTGACACGAGCTTCCTCACGAATCTTACGACATGTCTTTTGCTGAACTCCGTCAAGCCCTTTAGCCCTTTGGGTTGTAGCGCAGCGCGTGCTATCGAAAAGCTCTTACATACATACATACACTGGAAAAACTTACCCTCCCGCTATTGTAGTCGCGTAAATCAATTATAATTTTTTCTATTTATTTTCTTTCCTGACAGGGGGGTGCAAGTACACCCCCTTGCACCCCCCTCCCGGCGCCCATGCCGGGACTCCGGGACTTAGGACATTTTTGACTGTTTTTGTAAGGAATTTCAACCCTGCATAACTTCAAGAAAAATATTTACAAAATTCCTTATAACTCGAAAACGAAACGCTTAAAAATAACGAAATTTTTGACCCCCGTACAATTCTACAGCTAATGAGGACACACCAAAAAATGGTCAAGTGTGAGGTCGACTTCCATACTAAATTTAGATTATTAGCATAAATGAGGGCACACATAATGGACTTATCAAAAATGGTCAAGTGTGAGTTTCGACTTTTTTCCATACTTAATTTTTTGATTTTTAAAATGTTTTTATATGAAGCTTAGTCGAGGTGCGAATTTTAATTGAACTCATCCATACTAAGTACGTTGATTTTTTAATGTGCTGGCTCCATACAAAAATCTGGTGAACATTTTCAATTTTTTTTAACTTTTTCGGAAAATTTGTCTATCTTTATTTATAACTATGATTTTCGCCAATTTGAAAATTGCGTGTATTTAGTCTGTAATCTATATTGCTCTAAAATTTCAATCCACTAATTATTGTTCTTAGCCCATAGTAAAATAAGCTGAATGATTGAATCAATATTCGTACCTATTAGTACGGTTACGGTAACTACGGTACTATTCATTGTATCAAAAGTGATATAAATCTACGGTACTAATAGAACTAATAGCACGAATAAGTTGTACGTGTATCTTATTCGTACTGTACGATTACGGTTCGAACCCAATAATGTACGAATAAGGACAATACTACTAGCAGAATAAGGCCCGGCCCTGAATAAAGCGATCAAAAGTCACTATGAACAACTACGAGCCTATATCGAACATTCGGAACGGAGATATTTGGTTATGTTTTGCTTATCAAAGTACTGTACTCGTTTAAGGGTTTCTGCCGTATTTTTACTAAGAATTCCAAGTAAAAAAAACATCTAAAAGATATGATGAATATGACATGTTAGCAACTTGAAAGGTTTTTTAAAGACTTTGATAGACGTTCTTTAATAAACAGTTCAGTTTTTCATTACTAGGTGTATACATTTTTCTAAACCTCAATACTAAGGAATCCTCAATTCTAAATTATTCTAGTAGGTATTCCTCTTCACAAAAAAAAGAAATCATGTAAGTACCTAGAGCTCTCGCCACTATAATTATACATCGCGCCAAACTTCTTGTTCGCTCTGAACATAGCAACGATTCGTCGCATTATAATTAAATTATATTGTCTGTGTATATACGTTATAAATAGTGGATGAATGTCACATCACTTAATAAGTTTTAGCATAATAAAAATAAACTTAGTATATTTTATGTGCATGAGAAAGAGGCGCGAAGTAAGTTCAGAGCGGACTAGAAGTTTGGCGCGATCTATACCAATCTTCGCACGGGTAACCATTTATTTATGTGTAATGCTTTGTTTACGTGAGTTTGTTACAGTTTATAGTCAAGAAGTAATTAGTTCTTTTTATTGTCATTATAATTGAAACACATGATGACGCGAATAACTTCGTATTAATGAAGTTTAAACAGATGGCTAACTACAGTTTTCATTACTTCACGCAAAGAATTAAGAGACATTTTCTGCTCCGTGTCATCACATAGTCGCTAGATCTGAATCTGTCCTAGCGAATAGTAAAAAAACCAGCCAAGTGCGAGGTGGACGCGCGCACTGAGGTTTCCATACAAACTAATTTATGTATATGTCACCGTAAATTTGCAAATACCGTTAGATTATAATCTATCTCGCGAGATTGTAAACTATCGAGCGATTGTAATCCGTAACATACAGCTTACAATTTAACGCATTATTTTTCGGTAGATTATAATCTATCGATGTGAAACTGTTAAATCACAATCTATCGCATGTTAAATTGTCAACCGTCCGAAAGCTGTCCATGATTGGTCCGTCTTACAGTAGATCGTTCTGTGTCCATAGAGTTCGGAATCAAACACAAGTGTCAATCAAATAAAATAAATTCACTTCAAGAATAGTGACATTAAGTATGTATTTATTATTTAGTAGCTAATCAATATTTCTGACATCATAATATGGTAAGAAAAACTGTAACAAAATGACAAAATCAGAAATGTAACAATACTTTCTTGTCAAACTAAGATAAGATTAAAATAGTACACAAATTAAGATTAAAATAGTAATAAAAAATTTTCGCCGAAACTAATTAAACACAAACTAAAATTAAAATAAAAATGAAAATCAAAACGTAACAAAATTGTCTACTTATTAGAAATAAAATTACGAAACAAAATCTTGACTTATACTTGGGTAATAAAAAATAGTATGAACGAAAAATGCACCAATAAAAATGTGCCCTTTTTGGGAACTTGTAGGATAAGGGAATATTTTTATTGGTACATTTTTCGTTCATATTATTTTTTATTACTCTTACAATAAGTTATGATTTTATTTGGTTAATTTTTTTCTTACGTTACGTTACGTTTTTTACGTTTCGATTTTTATTTTAGTTTTGTGTTTAATTTGTTTCGGCGAAAATTTTTTATTACTTTTTCAATCTCAATTTTTGTATGACAAGAAAATATTGTTACATTTCTGATTTTCTTATTTTGTTATAATTTTTCTTACTATATTATGATGTCAGAAATATTGATTAACTACTAAATAATAAATTACTCAATGTGACTATTCTTGAAGTGTATTTTTAATTTTATTTTATTTGACTGACACTTGTGTTTGATTCCTAACTCTATGGACACAGAATGGTCTACTGTCAGACGGACCAATCATGGACAGCCTTCGGACAGTTGACAATTTATTGCGCGACAGATTGTGATTTAACAGTTTCACTTCGATAGATTATAATCTATCGAAAAATAATGCGTTAAATTATAAGCAGTAGTTACGGTTCACAATCTTTCGATAGTTTACAATCTCGCGAGATAGATTATAATCTAACGGTATTTTCAATTTTACGGTGACATACCTATATGTTTCTAATCTACATATTCACGGTTTTAAATTTTTCTTCATTACATGAGCTGTACGACTTCTTGTCAAATTTCATGATTATAGGTGAACAGGAAGTAGTACCCTAGAGGCCTTATTAATAAAAGTTTTACTTCTTGGATCATCCTCGGATTAGTTACTCCGTGTTTTGTCTTATTTTGACATATGACAGCCGACATGTGCGGAAACAAGACAAAACACGGAGTAACTAATCCGAGGATGATCCAAGGAGTAGCATTTTTATTAATAAGGCCGTATAGGTTTTGATTGCCTTGTGAAAATATGCGACATGTGACTTACAAGTTTGATTTTTTGGCAGCTGAAATAGACTGTAGAGCATTTAACCGAGTAATAATTTGTTATAATACCCGTAGTATTTGATTAAAAAATCAGTTTGATATCGCAACGCGTTCCTGTAAAAAATAAGTTTTGACAAACAGACAGACAGACGGACAACGAAGTGATTCCATTTTTCCTTTGGAGCTACGGAATGTTAAAAATGTCTCTCAAAAGATATCTATCCTAGAATCCTAGATAACTTATTGGCAGCTATTTTTGCACTTATCATTCTTAAACTACGTTACGGACATAGCGGATACTACGCTTAAAGATCATCTCCTGTTTCTTGAAGGGTTTAGTCTAATGTGCCTTACGAGTCATTATTGCATAAATGGTCCAGTTCCCGGATGATCCCATTATCACTTTCACGATATACGCTTCTGTTGCACGCACAGCATTTTACACGAATGTAGACCGTTCGTTATTGTTACAAAACCTGTATTTGTCTATACGTACACAATATGTAAATGGCAAATAGCAGATATCATGAATAATAAAGGTGTAATTGTAGAAAATATTTATCAAAGTTTTCGCGGTTGACCAGCCCCACTTATGTTTTTGATTGTTGCACTAATTTGTACAATTCTTTACCAAACTAATTTTCGTTACATCATGGCGGAGTTTGTTCTACTTTGGCAATAAAGACGATATTGTCATTGCGGTGTCAATGCTAGGCACTATGGCGACTGTGTTTTATAAATCAGTGATGGATGCACTTCGACTGTCAAAATGATTAGATCCGTAGAAGAACTAGAGCTACCGACATAGCCCAAAGAATTGCAAACCTTAAGTGGCAGTGGGGAGGACACATCGCTCGTAGGACTAACGGCCGTTGGGGCGGAAAGGTGCTCGAGTGGCGGCCGCGTACCGGGAGACGCAGTGTTGGTAGGCCCCCCACAAGGTGGACTGACGATCTGGTGAAGGTCGCGGGAAGCCACTGGATGCGGGAGGCGCACACCGATCGGTATGGAGATGGGGAGGCCTATGTCCAACAGTGGGCGTCCCTTGGTTGATATGATAATGATGATAAGGTGGTAGATATTGATGACACAATCAAGGAGTTGTTATCACGCCGAGTTGCAACACCATGTCTACTGATTTTGTTGCAGTATGTTTTTACAAAGATCCGAGAAGCTCTTGGCCTTCATCTCACCAGATGGTAAGTGATGATACGATTGAAGATGGAAACGAGCTTCACCTGAACTCCTTAATATCTGAGGAACTGACTATCTTACCTCTGATCACCAACATTGTAACTATGGCGACAAACTTAGGTAACACGGCGGTAGCTAACCAGGGAGGCCCGGAAGCCCTATCAGATCACCATAGGTATTTATTTTCATGATTGATATGTTTGCACCTATCTTAAAGGCCTCTGTAGACGATCAAACATGTTTGTCAAATTTACGTGTTTGACAAACATGTTTGTTCGTGTGGGGCTGTGTTTGACGCGTTTGACAAACAAACTACGTGTTTGATGTGTTTAAAGGAAATCTGGATTAATGTTCAATATTTTACAAATTTGTTTGAGTGTTGGTTTGAGCGTCTAAGCTACTGTTTGATGCAAAACGCAAAGTCTGTCTAGCAAGTTTGACAAACATATTTGATCTTTTTTTATTGCAGAAAGTTGGCAAACAAGCAAACTGTCCACCTGATGGTAAGTGGTAACAGTCACCTATAATACATGTGGCTCTTGTGAGATTCGCAGCAAAACTGCAACCCCCACAAGAACCACAGTGTACGTTGCCAACTTGTGACACAAGATGTAAAGTCACAGTACCCAGTAATTTCACTGCCATATCTTACCCTTAAAACTGGAACACAGCAGTGCAAGCACTGCTGCTTTGCGGCAGAAATAGGTAAGACTTGGTTCGCATTACGTAGTCGACTGGAAGCAAATGACAAGTTTGTTGACGGCCGTTTGTGTAATATCTTTACTAATAGGGAAATTCACTTGCGGTGAAGTGTGGGCTGATCGCATGTTGCGACTTCGCGGCCCACTACTAGTTCATGTTGCGCTGGCGGCTTGTCCGCACGATGCGCTAAAATTGACTCACGACCACTTGATCAATATTTATTTATCGCATTTAAAAATGTATTGTGAGCGATACTCTTCTAAACGCTGTATCGGGGATATACCTACCTACCTACATAAAGTCGTCAAATTTTGTGTAAATGAGTAGTGTTGTGTGTAGTGCGCGATTTTGTGTTTATCGTTCAAATGCACTTTAATTGCTAGTGGCAAGAGATCGATCGATATCGAGTTTTGGAATGGATTTAATTATTATGAAATTAATTTCAAGTGAATCAAGGTGTGTTTATTTCTATATCTGCTATTTTTCATATTGAATTAACTATTTGTATTTTGAACATTAGAAAATTATGTTATGACAACTGTAAAACCATTTGAGGGTTTGTTCATCCGTAATACTATTCTTAATTTATTTCTTAGATTAATACTCACTAAATTATGAGATATTGCTAGAAATCTGCCAATTGTACTAAAACAGCATAATTATGATTTATAACATGAATGCTTTAGCAAGACATTCGTTTCTTAAAACTTATTTCGTAAACTCTTTGTAATAATGTCTTCATAACTGACATAATTTCTGTAGAGCCTTTGTAAGCAAAAAAAAATACAACATCGATAACTCTAAAAAGAAGGGTTGAGTCATATCCAATATAAATTTTTTGAATAAATGTCTCTTATCGTTATGATAACACAACATTGCCAATGCTAATATCAAACAGTTAGTATCGAAAGTATTCGAAACGATCCCATTGCAAAGCTGCAATCTACAATATGACATGGTAATAAAAATTTGAAATCCTATTGGAACAGATTTTATTACTACGTTTAATTAAATTGATTCTCACGTCACAATTTCCAAATCACAAATACAGTGTTCAAATTCAATAAATAAACATCCGCTTTTTGCGTCATCATTATGTCTAGATGAGTAGAGATAATATACCTTTTTTCTGGACGCGAATCAAAGGGCAATCAGAGATCATCGTTTGGCACCGACTTCAATATAGAAGTGTGATGTTGTCTGAAGGTTCTTATATGATTTTTAACTTTTCAGTGTTTTTGAAGTCTGTTTATTGTAAAAGAAATTTTTTGAAGTCGGTTAAAAATAAAGAAAAGATAAACGATGCATGGAACCGTACATCAACTAGAATGGGATTGGGACATGTAAAAAATTTATAAACTCAATAGATGTAGCGCGCATGCCGCCATTATTTTCACGTCCTCCATGTTCGTGTGCGAATATCAAAATAATTCACCCGCGAATGTGTGAACAGTAGTTCGCGGCGCAACTCGTATACGAATGTTTCGTCGAATGACGAGGCGCATGGCGAACACGATTGTGTAAATTCGACATAAGTGAGTACGCTGCTTTACGCGGTTTTACGTAAATGACGCATCAACCTCCGAATGTCTGGATCTGGAGTCTTTAATTCTTAATCAATAATAGTTTGTCTCAAATAGTTTAACAGTTGTTTACGATTTGTTGCATTTATTAGACTGAATAAAAATATTTTGAGCACTAGAAACGTTGGCATACTAGGCTTAACGAAGCCAGCAAGTTCTGCAAGAAGGCACAGAAGCTCAGTTCAACCCTGTTGGCCGTATAAGGACCGATAAAAGGGAGAGTTATATCTCTCCCTTTTATCACCTCAGCATCCGGAGGACGGAGAAGAACCACCACTACGTTGTGGAAGTTCGCCGCTTCGAACGAAGCGTTTTGCTTCCACTTTTGAAATACGGACGGCTAATCGAATGGAATTCTTAGCCTCCTCTTGTGCTCGCGCTACGCTGCAATCTGGCCCACGTTGCGACCCAGAACCTCAACATCTTATGATTGGGCACGCTACACCTAGTAAATATTGCGCTCACCTATTTGCAAAGTATAGAAAAACTGAGAACGGCTTAATAAATACATAGAACCTATAGTAAGTAAGGGTTTGTTGAAACGCCACACTATACTTGCGGTGTTTAAGCAAACCCTTATATAACGTAGTAGACCTTTTCATCATTAGACATCAGGGATGTACTATGCGAATTCATTGCTAATGATAATATAAATCTATGCAGTACCTAGTAATAATAGTCGGGTATGACAGCGAGTCCTTTAGGACAATATTAGTAAACAAACATGAATGCACAATAACAACGTGTGATGAAATAAGGCTTGTTTGCTTACAAATTCTGATGACAGTTAGACGGACGACAGATACATACTCGTAAGTTAGACGAACCACCTGACTACAGGAGAAGCAGATACATTGTTTATTACATTATCTTAAAAAAATGTAAAAAAACCTTTTTAAAAACAAGCTTTTATTTAAATGCGCTAAAAAGAATAAATAAACTTTTACAATAAAACTTTTACTTATAACGTCATTTCACATTTGACACAATTTATATGACATAAAAGCTTGTCGCGAGATTTACTTGTGTGTAGTAACTTAAAAGTACTTAAAAGAGTACTTTTAAGTACCTACTCGTATTTACTTTGAAAATTGTAATGTATAAAATTATTCACATCAAATTATTTAATTTACTTGTTTATCTACAAAAGTAAATCTTGCGACAAGCTTTTATGTCATATGAATTGTGTCAAATGTGAAATGACGTTATAAGTAAAAGATTTAGTGTAAAAGTTTATTTATTCTTTTTAGCGCATTTAAATAAAAGCTTGTTTTTAAAAAGGTTTTTTTACATTTAATTTATTTTTTATTTTTTTGTTATCACTGGACACGTTTCTCAGTCTGTTCATCTCATTCAACGCATCATTGTTGCAAGGTCGTTTGCCGGAACGTCTATACAGAATTTCAGCTCAATCGGTTTAAGATATCTACTTCAAAATTGATTTTTAGCTTTAGAAGTACGACATATTGGATTAATAGTGACATCACTTAATTTTTCAAGTTATTCTTAGCAAGACCTTTTATTTGATACCCATATTGTAGGAGTGCATTAAAAATAATTGGTCGGCCATCTTGAGTATGCAGCCATCTTGAATTTGGAATGACGTCACACAGTTAACCGTGCATTTTCATCCAAACTGTGTGTATACAAAATTTCAGCTCAATGTTAAAGATATCTACTTCAAAATTGATTTTCAAGCTTTAGAAATCCGCCATATTGGATAAATAGTGACGTCACATTATTTTTCGAGTTACTCTTAGCAAGACCTTTTATTTGATACCCATATTGTAGGGGTGCATTAAAAATAATTGTTCCGCCATCTTGGGTATGCCGCCATCTTGGATTTAGAATAACGTCACACAGTTAACCATCTTATCTTATCTTCGGGTGGGGGCGGCCCAATTAAATTTGAGCCTTCGCACTTCGACCCACCATGGATCTTTTGTGCTTCCCAAGTTTTAGTCCGTACAGCCATCGCCACCTACGGTCCAGTCTATTGTGCCCATGAGCTCAACGATGTCCTTCGGTGGTATGGCCCTGTAGTCTTCCGGTTTTGGGTATCCAATTCCCGTCAACCTTAATCTCCTGCAGGTTAGGGCATCGCAGTGGCACAGCAGGTGTTCCATGCTTTCCTCTACCTCCTTGCAGGCCCTACAGATTTTGGAACTGGTGTGTCCCATCCTGGTTAGCATGATCCTAGTGCCGAAGTGTCCGGTTAGAGCACCTAACAGTAGGCGAGTCTGGGATCTGCTTGAGCTCAGTGTAAACTTGAGCCAATTATCCATACCCATGAAGAGCTTGGCGTGAATCATTCCTTTCTGGTTGGCCCATTCTTTTTGATGCCTCATTTGCAGTTGAGTTCTTAGACCTGTACTGACTGTTTTTGGAGTGATCCCGACAAATAATTCCGGTCCTATCAATTGTGTTTCCGATCCCTTTCTTGCCAGGTAGTCAGCCTTCTCGTTTCCGGCGAAACCCTTGTGACCTGGTATCCAAACTAGACGTACCGTATTGGTTTTACCCAATTTATTCAGTATTTCAATTGTATTAAACACTAGTTTGGATTCCACTTTGTATGACAGGAGCGCTTTGAGAGTCGCTTGACTGTCACTGAGAATGTAGATGTTTAGGCCTTTGCGACCTTTGTCTAGATTCTCCTGTGCACAAGCTAGGATAGCATATGTTTCAGCTTGAAACACAGTTGCTAGCTCACCCATGCTGATCGATATATCAGTATTGTTGCAGTGTATTCCTGCCCCTGTACCAGATTTCATTTTCGATCCATCTGTGTACCAGATCATGCTGTTTCCCCGAGGGGATGCCAGCCCCTTATCCCATTCCTCCCTTGTTGGAATATGTACCTCAAAGAGTCGTCTAAATACATATTTGGGTAACATTCTGTCGCTGGTCATGCTCAGCAGCGGATTGTCCCCTTCAGACGCGAATGCCGTGTGTTTTGTGAGTGGCCGGTTTGCATTCCACATTCCCAAAGTTCTGAGCCTGTAGAGTGTTCTCATGGCTTCTCCTTGTACAGCACTGTGGAGTGGTTCGAGATTCAAAAATCTCTCCAAGGCCGCTGTAGGGGTAGTTTTGAAAGCCCCCGTTATAGCCATACAGGCCAGCCTTTGGAATCTACCTAGTAGTTCCCTGCATGTGACTAGTTTCGTTCTTGGCCACCAGGCAATACTGCCATATGTTATGACAGTTAACCATGCATTGTCATCTAAACTAAACGTGTATACAAAATTTCAGCTCAATCGGTTAAAGATATCTGCTTCAAAATTGAGTTGCAAGATTCCACCCGAACATACATACATTGCAAGTTAAATAAAAGCTTGTAATAATGCATTTTCAATTTGACTCCATACTTATTCAAGCTTAAACTTTAATAAGTAAGGAATATCAATCTTTAATTAACAATTTTTATGGATTGTTCAATTTTATATGTACATACCAAAGACAAAGAAATAATGATTGTTATATTCTATGAATATTTTCGTTTATGAATATTTGTTTTTATACAACCTTCGTAGCCTGGAAGGAAATAAGCTATTCTTATTTGCATTGAGGTCATGATATCCTTGTTGACTGATTTCATCATTCCTGTACTTTGTTATTATTTCATATTATTTGCGCTATACATAGTAATACAATGTTGTTAAGGAAGGTGTGTCACGAGTATTTAGGAACCGCTTGTACTAGCCGCATACGACCAGTTGTGTCGGTTCACTGTTTGTGTCCATTGCAAGTAAATATTACAAGTAAAGACAGGCGTAGATAGGCTGTAAGCGTAGTGCGGAAAATGTACCTATAATAGGCGCGTTCGGATAGCATCTAGGTGGCAAAAATAACTGTTAAAAATGACAAAATTGACACAATGAGCGTTCGGTTAGAAAAAATGTGAACAAAAGTTGCATTTTTATCTGTTTACGTCAACCGTTCGGATAGCTGAAAAAATGTCAAAAATGGCATTGTGAACTGCCAATTTCGCCCCAGCTATCGAAGAGGGTCAAAAGTGGCAGATTTTGACATTTAAGATTTTTGACGTTTACTATACGTAAAATTTTTGACACGATTGAATAAGTTTTAACGAAATAAATTTTATTTTCATTATTTATGGAAATTAATGATCGTTAATCAAGAAGCGAGCTTATTACATCATAATACATCCAGAATCTGGAAACTGAAAATAAATTTAGGTTATAATAGCTTATGACTTTGACATATTGATAATGTAGCGTTCGGTTAGGGTGTGGAGCAAAAATGGCAAAAATTTCATAACCTTCTAACCGAACGCTTTACATCAACGCCAATTTTGATAATGCTAAAAACGCCACCACAGGCTACCCGAACACGCCTAATGTAAACGTTGTAAAGCAAATCTAAGTCAATTGACTCACCGTGACCATAGTTTCGCGTCAACCATGGCAATAGACGTACGAGTATGTCAGGTGATGAATTTACACGGACTGCAATTATTGAAATGGTTTGTAAAAGTCAAGGAATTACAAATAATTCTGAAACTATTCAGGTATTTGCGTTTGGTAGTCATGATCTGAGCTGATGTTGGAAGGGTCCTTGACTTTAGGGAGTTAGAGGTTAGTTTTTTAAATATAATAGGCACGTATTGACTCTCAGTTGCATTCTTTCAAGTTACTTCGGTAAACTGGTATAGAATTAACTGAAAAGACTTAAAAACACGAAACTGACAATAAAAATAAGAATACCAATATCACAGTTTTATGTTGAAATTTATGCAAAATTTCAACTCATCATGAGTTATAACTTCAAAATTAAGAATGTATTGCTGGTTAAATATCATATCAATAAAATAATAGTCGTCAGATTATTATGATAGCAATATATGTATTCTGGTAGATAATAAATTAATAACTAAACTACATAGACATATATGTATAAACGCCTTTTGCGCACAGTGTGTATTTTTATCGGGCTTAAATTGAATAAAGTATAAACATGGTACTGTTAACATAAACAGCGGTAAACTCGGATATGTGGTCTGCATTGAATCTCTTCCTATATTTATTTAAAGGCCACAAGTCAACGACCATTCAAGCGAGTTGCTTTATTCTGTCTTAAGGTGTAATTTTATTTTGGCAAGTTTGTTTAACATGATATTTACCCGTTTACTGTTCTCACTAGGCCGATCCTCAACACTATTAGCAATTAAATAAAGATCCTGATAATAGATATTAAATTAAAATCTTGAAATCGCAATCAGTTCGGAAGTTATTTGTAAAGGAATTTCTGTGATACGACTTCCGATCCGAGTTCGAAATCGTTATTAAAGATACTACCCATTTACTCGAATCGCTTTCCGAACAATCTTTTCGTCTATCAAATCGACACAGATACAATTCATTCGCCGACTATAATCGACTTAGTACTGATGTAATACTTTGCTTAATTGCTTTTCCATAGAACATTTTGCGTGATGTTTGGATTAGATATTTCCAACCATAGATCGTAGTTTTATTGATGTTATTAAACGGTTTTATTAAGCTTGCCCTTCAGTATTTGAAATTTTTCCCCCCTATATGTTGACAGATTGGTCTGATATTCGGTGCACAGCTTTAGTTCTGATGACAATACAATTTAATATCATCAGTATCATTGTAAATCTAAGATGGCTGCCGCTACAAAATAGCGGATTACATATTTTTTTGACAACCCCCTCAATATTGGTATCGAATGAAAGGGCTTGGAATACAATGACAAAAATGAAAAACTTGAAAATAAAATACTCGTACCTAAATAAAAAAAATAATTTAAACGAAAAGTTTTTTTTATTGAAAACTAGTGGGCCCGGCAGACGTTGTCCTGCCCGGCGATTCCAGCGCCACCTACCGGGTCCAAATTTACGTTTACATCTCTCATGTTCGGTAAGTAGGTCCTTATTACCCCCAAATGGGGCTTATAGGTGACCAATAAGCGCTCTAGAGTAATAATGTAGCTAGAAAAGCACGAGGCTGTAAGTTATTTATTGCCAGTATGATGGTTAGATGTACGCGAACTTTTTGAAATAGTGAAGTGTTTTTTTTTATTACTTACCGCCCTAGGGCTTTCCAAGCTACATTATTACCCTAGAGCGCTCATTGGTCACCTACAATTTTTGGGGGTAATAAGCACCTACTTATCTCACAATCGAGATGTAAAGCAGAGTAGTTAGCTCGGGTGTAAGCACCAATTGCACCCTCGAAATATAGTAATAAGTAATAATTATCTCGGGCTGCGACTGATGCCTTACAGCCCTTAGCTACTAATCTACTATTAAACCTTCCTTGGACCTATTCAAACACACACAGAAAATTTCGTAAGGATCGGTCGAGCCGTTTCTGAGTTTTTGCGAGACAAACACACAGCGTTTCATTTTTATATATAAGAAGAAGATAAGACTATTGGGCCCGGCGGACGTTGTACTGCCCGATCACAGCGCCACCTACTGGGTCCAATTAAATTACTTTTAAACCTTCCTTGGACCTATTTAAACATACACAGAAACTTTCGTAAAAATCGGTCGAGCCGTTTTTGAGTTTTAGCGAGACTAACACACAGCGTTTCATTTTTATATATATAAGAAGAAGAAGATTAGCTGCCCGGAGGGACTTCGTTCTATCAAAAGTTATTTACTCTGTGATTTGTATGGAAAAAGAAGTGTTGTTTTACTATTTTCCACGCAATTTTCGTTTTTTCTCCATAAGTACCCCCCTTCCTTAAGGAAAATATGAAAAAAAAACTGAATCGGTGCACGCGTTTTCGAGTTTTGCGCTTAGCAACACATTTAATAATCCATTTTTATTTATATAGATAAACAAGATAGTAATGATGTAGATAATGTACAGAAAGCTAAAAAATAATTCAGTAGATCCTATGTACCAGTCATCACACCACTCTCCTCATCAATGTAAGGCATTGATCACACAAAATATAGAATCGTGAGGCGCTTGAAATTTCTATCAACAGTCAACCGTTCATATCATTATTATAATATAAATTATAATAATGATATTAGCGGTTGACTTGTTATTTACAGCGTTTAACACAAATAATTCTCTAAGAAGGCTTTGTAATGGTAAGGATCATTGTTAAAATGCTATTTAGATATTTACTCAGGTTACATTACGCACTACAATTTTATTTTTTTGTCTGATCAATGTTTAGATTAATGAGGAGTGGTGTGATGACTGGTACCTAAGACCTACAGAATTATTTTTTAGCTTTTAGTACACCATTATTGACGTTGTTTTTAATAAAACCGTTCAACTTAAACAAAACTTATTTCATATTCATTCTATATCAGAATATTTTAAGAAGTTCAATTCCATTAAAAAACTTCTTAAAACAAGCTCTGTGGCGAAAGTGCCTAATTCGTATGCACATTATGAAAACACAAATTTATCAACAACGTTCTCTCGTATTATCAATAATCATAATTTAAATTATGTACATATTTAGAAAATATTCGTTCATAAGTGACGAACGATGGTGATTTATCAATTTGCTTAAAATTAAAAAGCTCAATAGTTATCAGTCTATCACATAGTAAGTAGTACCTGAATAATTAAGAATACACATCCGTTTAACATATTTGTTATTAATTGAATATGAAGATTCTAATTTCGTATATGATGCCTCGCCTAAATCATTCCGCAAATTTAATTTTTAAAAGATCTCACAGTAGTTGTAAACTTATTAACATGTCGCAAACTTTTTAATTAGCATCCACCCCATCTAAACGTAATTAACGCCGCTCATCTTCGGCCGCGTAACCATATTTAAAATGAACATATCACACTGATCAATGCAAAAATACTACCTAATAGAACCTGTTGACGTAACTTATTTCATTTGTTTGTTCTCATTGATACAGAGTAAGATATGCACAGCACTGGCACAGATGTGTAGTGTTACGTTAATATATGGGTGTATCGCAAGATTCAGTAGCCGTTAACCTTAAGCCACGGTAATAATATATACAGTAGAATGACTTCATAGAAACAGTGGAAACACGCGCTATGCCTACGCGCCTCAATACTGGATCGCAACTGGATTGCATCTACAAGGGCAGTTACACGCACGAGCCAAATGGAGCTTTATAATATTAGTACTTATATTATAATATTAGTAAGGATACAAGCTTGACGTTTCACAAAAATGGGTTTTCTTGGTTCTTCACGCGATCTTTCGCCTATTTGGTTAGTAAGTGAGTGAAATAAATAAAATATATTTGCTTATATGTTACTAATTTATTATATCGGAGGCATTTTAGGCAGCCTACATGTTAGTTTCGTTAACCTATTTTATTGCATAAAAACCAATTTAATTCATTCCTTTAGATCGACAAAGTAATTCTATATGCATTCTGAATTAGTATAATTACAAATCTAGGCAGAAACTGTAAGCGCGCGGCCCTATCGCGGGCCAACGCACCAAGCGATGCCGTAGGTATAAAATTTCGAAAAGGGGCCGAGTTCACATACTGTATGTATATACTATTACCGTGCTTAAGCGGTCGGCTAGCATAGTAGTGATAGGCTCTGCGGCGGGATGCGGTGAGGCCGGTGGGTGATGAAAGTGAAACGCGCGCGTGGCACCGCCGGCCGAGTGGTCGTTCAACCCGGCACGCGCCTGCATGCATCCTCTCTCGTTTTACTCTCATTGCTGACGGCTTAGTGCCTAGTTTACACGAGCTCAGTATCTAATGCAAAAGTGTATCAGCAATGCAATGCAAGGCTCCGTTGTTTATAAGAGCTTAGCTTACAACTTTTGCGGCTGAGGTTTTAAGTTCCTTAAGTTCTTTAAACCTGCCAATAGCATTTACTATGTGGCGTGTATTAATTCACTGTTGTTAATATATTAAGTTTACTACTATACTAGTAATAAGGAGAAGAAGAATTTTGAATATAATTTAAATTGTTCAAAGAAGATAGTTACTTAATGTTTTCACAAAAAAGATGTGTTGGCTGAAAGTCGGGCCTCGCGGTCTGCCGTTTGATGACACCTGAATGAAGTATTTGATTCTATCTAAAGCTTCATACTTGTCACTTACAAGATTGGGTTGAGTGTAAATTAATATGCTTAATTACCATTTACTGTTGAATATACGCCTCACTCAAAGAATTGCGCATCCATCTAATCGCCCACCACACGATGGACCCACAATTCGTGGGTCCATCGTGTCACAAGGCGGTCATAAATAGACCACGTGTCACGCCTATCCGTGGTGTCCGCTCCGCTAAGACTGTTCTGCTTCAACGCTGAGTGTGAGGAAATGATCCCGCCGATGAAGGACCAGTGACCTCACTCTGGAACAGAACGTTGAATCCCGCCAACACAAGCGAATAGTGGTTCAAAGGACTTACTGGAAGCAGCAGGCCGTTCCACTCCGTGTGGATGAGATGCTTTGGTTGCTCCAGAGATCATAGGGCCTATTACCGATCTAATGGTTTTGCAAATGATATCATAGTGCAAAACGAAAAATACGATTTCCGGTCAGATTTTTGATCATTTGTTCATTATTTAATGATGACATCATTGAAATTATGCCATAGTGATGATATCATTGGAGATCGGTTATACGAAATGCAGCATTTCATGACTTCTTTTTCTCAAATTTATACCATGTCATACGATGAAAAATCCATAATTGGCCTGCTGGTTGATGAATGAAAGCTTAGCTTGTGTAAACTAGGCATTACTTACATCGCGACTAAACTAAGGCCGAGCGCGCGCTACAGACTTATGTTGGCATCATTTTGTTAGCCAGATGTTTTAATTGGGCCGGCCACTTCGTTGCCTTTGCTTTGTCTCAATTCTCGCAGTTGCCTACATGTGGCTTACAACTAGGGCTACCAACCGAACTGCTACATGCGGGACGTCCCGATTCTGAGTACGAATATGACACATCCCGCTCAGAGTGCGTGCGGGACACTAAAAATCTCTCTTTTTAGAAATTACCGAGCTAATAACTCGTGGCGCCATGCACATCCTACATATAAACTCAAAAATCTTTTTTCAGTAAATACCTTTACAGCCACTTATTGACGTCAAACAGTAACGAATACCCGAAAAATCTAATTTAAAAATCAAATAAATTTACATCAACTGCGCACGACTATCACCGCCAGCACAAATGAAGGGTAAATTACCCATTTATATAACATAGTGTGTCGGTTCATTTCTCAACCAATAAGCAAATAAAAACTTGACGTTATGTATCGTACAAAATAAATAAGTTGGATCCCCCTTTTTAGGCCCTGGTCCCGCATATAAAATCTATAATAGTTAACCTAGTAGTTTAGTTCCTTTCATTTCTACACTCAAAAACTCGGCACTTTCAACGAAAAAGTTACTACCATGTCGACACTAACTGTTGGTAGGTTTCTTGACTCTATTTTTATAAAACCATCAACCATTTTTTACAGAACAATGTAAATAATTTTCGTAAAAATAATATTTACCTTTACATCTGACAGGACATAAAACACGAGTGACGTCACTAGTCGCTGATTGGTAAATTAAGATGCGTTCCGTTTCGTGTATTTTCATTTCGCAATTATTCATGAAAAATAGTAAAAACTAATAATAAAAACGCCATCATTCTTGTTTTACGTTTTTATAACATTTTAATCACAAATTACTATTGACTTGAGTAGGTATAAATTGAGTAGGTACATCTGTCATTTACTCAATGACTAGAAAAGCATAAATATATAATGTTATATTTTTAAACGACTCGCTTTGTCTTTTTCAGATTGCCAAAAAACTGTTGACTACTAAACATTTTGTTTTTGTAGGTAAAATACCTACTAAATCAACTGGCAACACATATCTTGCCTCTGACAAATTATTATTTTGAAAAAATTGTATATGTGTGTCGTTATTCTTCAGATGTATTCTTATTCTGATGAAAAGTCTACCTAAAAATTTAATTAGTTATTTGATAAATTAATACATCACACATCTACAGAGACAACTGCAAAATTCACGAAAATGGTTTAAGGGCGGCATTATATTTAAGTATGTAAGTATTAAGTATGTACAAGGAAACAAAGTCTCATAATAAATTCCTTCGATTTGTGGAACATTGCGCCAGGTGTCTTTGTAGCTTTACTGTGAAATTGCACTGTTAGCGTCTGGTCAGCCAGTTGCCCTTTGAATATGGACGTCGCTGGGACATGGTTCGTCGCAACTGTAAGTTGTGCCATTTGGTGGCAACTCTGAAGTTTGTTATATTTCTGATATATTTCTTCGTATTTTGTAGATGTGTATTTCGAGATAAAGCTTATAAAAGCCATGAGTTGTTTCATTATTTAAAAATTAACTTAATAAAAAAGATCTTCAAGTATGTTACTTACCTTTGGAGAAATAGTGGCGCAACTGGAGGGATTTCTTTAAAAAAAAAAAACGCTTTTTTTGGATACTCATTTTTTTCTGTATGTTTTTCGTTATAAAATTATAACTGAGCTACATTCAGCAGTAAGGAGCGTCGGTGGCGCAGTGGACTCGGCACTTGCCTTCCAATCGGGGGGTCGGGGTTCGAGACCCGCCATGTACCAATGTGTTTTTCGTTTCGAATTTCATATGTACATTTGTCTGACGCTCCTACGGTGAAGGAAAACATCGTGAGGCAACCTGCATACATCTGCGAAGAAATTCAATGATGTATGTGAAGTCGACCAATCCGCACTGGGCCAGCGTGGTTGACTAAGGCCTAATCACCCTAATATAGGGTAGGCTCGAGCCCCTCGGTGGGGACGTATATGGGCTGTGATGATGATGATGATGACATTCAGCAGTATATCTGAAAGTTCTAGCCCCTGTCGTTTCCAGCCAATAATTCCAAAATAACAAAAAAAACTTAATTACATTTCGCTGCAAATTAACAAAATGTAAGTTAAGTCACTGTAGCACCGTATGTGCGGACATATTTTTATATCTCTGAAAAAAAGTATTAGAAATTAAATAGTGAAAATAATATTTAGAACCTCTATAAAAATATGGGTTCTAAATACTATTTTTCGTTTAATGATGATATCATAAAAATTCAACAGCAACTAGGAGAACTATATATATTTCTCGAAGCATCATTACAGGGAGAGACAAGGGGATGGGGAGGATACGTATTTAGATTATTTTTTCTCTATACATATTTATTTATTTCTCCACTGTTAAGTATTATATAAGTACTCGTAAATATAAACATGACACTAAGGAACAGAATACGTGGAGACTGGTTCTTGCACTAGGTAAACCCTATACTGCAGGTAACAAGGTCCACCCCTAACCAATGGATAGCAATGTTAACAACATTAACAACATTACTACAATAATATGAGATTATTACAATAGTAGATTAAAAACATTGACAAACTATGTAGAAACTTTAACTTAGCAACAGTGAATGACAATAATAGGATAAATGTTTTGGGTAGGGACTACTGAAAATAAAAATGTCCAATCTTTCCGCAGAATTATAAATGGCGTTCATAACTAATGACGTCATATTACAAATGACTCTTAAACTCATTAAATTTATAACTTAACTGTAATTTTAAAATGTCATCTGAGTAAATATCCTCCCTTTAGTAGATCTATTAGCATTGCAATATCTCTTGAGCAAAGTGGAAGCTTTAAACAGGTCTGTCTAAAGCTTCTGGATTAAACCGCTAGTATGTGTGTATCGGTTTCAATTATTACAATAGACCGGTGGACACCCAAATAGATACAGGATGTTAAGAAAAGAATATTCATTCATGATGTTACGTTTTTATGTAAGATGATTACGTAACATTATGATTTGCTTTTTTGACGAATTGATAGGTGGGTTTGCTTCGTTTTATTTACATTCCAATTTTTGAGGAATGCAAAAGAGTACAGTTGGGTTACTTATGAAATATGAATCCGAGCAGACATTCTCATATGGTCGCTTGTACCAATAGGTCGTCTGGGTGAATAAAGATACATTTACCCATAAGCTTGCTTTAACAATAGATATTTTCTATAGGTACATCTTTTTAATATGCTACCTATGACTTTATGTTAATAGTTCGTTCATAGTTTTACCGATAGTTGATATAGAATTGACGATAGTGCCAAAAATTGATTTGCCACGCTGTCTAAGAATTGAGCCGACAATACCATAAACAGCGGTGTAGCGAATTCCAAGTGGGTGATCTAATAACAAACACCACGGATCCAAGTTAACCTTCAGTTGACATGTAATCCTTCGTTCACGCGTACTTAGAAGAAACGCATGCTTATGTATGGACCAAGTGACTCTATGACTCATCCTCCGTCGCACATCTGTAATAACAACTTGCTATTATTGTTAATCTAACGTCTCGGTACTCTTGATATAGCAGCGTTGTCGTCACACAACACAGAAACAAGTGTGTTCTTTCGTTTTTGTTTTCCCCGTCCCGCTGTCGATGAGACTAAAAGGACATCGAACATAAAATTGCATTTAGGTAGAAGTAAGTAGTCCAATTGTTCAATTTCAATCAAACAAGTCCCACCATTACAAACGATATGAGCTCATGCTCGCGAACGACCTTCACAGTGTATACTCAGATGTGTTCAATGTAATTGTCGAAGTGATGTTGACTGTTATTGTTATGTTGGCCAATATGAAAAATATGCATTTATTTATTTGCTCCGGATAAATGCGCAGTCTCGGAAAATACTACTACCTACTCACTTGACACTTTGTTCCGATTAACTTTGGCGTGATTCATTCCCAAAGACACGACGAGTACTAATTATTATCGCGTGTAACTCCGCTGGGGACAAGACACGCATCCAATTTTCAATAAAACAAGCAAGCATTCACAGTGTATAGAGCAGATGGTATCTACTTGTTTGTTTATAGCGCGCGCGCACTCGTGCGTGTTGTAAAAATTATAGTCTTCGCCTAATCACCGCAATTGCGTTGGTTGTGCAATACATGTCGCTTGTATGCACTTGCATTCGCGCCAGGTCAACTGAGAATTTCATTTACGTATTACGTATAGCTCGAATTGTCGCCTACATCATAGTACTACGTCTATATAGGTCTTTAATGCGTGTTACCGGTGATGACGAACGGTACTGAGACATGGCAGCTGACAATGGGCCTCATAAGAAGGCTCAAGGTCACTCAAAGGGCAATTGGGAGGGCTATTCTCGGGGTTTCTCTACATGATCGAATCAGAAATGTTGAGATCTATAAATCTACACTCATTAGCTAAATAAATTGCGAACCTTAAGGGCCAGTAAGCAGGAAACATCGCTCGCAGGACTGAGGTCCGTTGATGCGGAAAAGTCCTCAAGTGGCGGCCGCGTACCAGGCGATGCAGCCTTGGTAGGCCCCCCACAAGATGGACCGACTATCTAATGAAGGTCGCGGGAAGCTGCTGGATGCGAAAAGCGCAGGTCCGATCGGTTTGGAGATCCTCGGAGGAGGTGTATGTCCAAAAATGAATCTTGGCTGAAATGATGATGATACAGGTCTGCTGTATCTTGTATGAGTACAGAGTATTATTGGTTCAACAACTGTATATTAACTACAAGTAACGCAGTATGTATTAATACAATAAATTACGATTACACTTACAAAAGCATTATAAACAAGGAAAGTAGGTAGCGTGGCGTGATACATAATACATATACATTGTTTTCCTGCCGCTCTGACGGCCACTCGTTTATTTCTATTAACATCAAGGCAAGACTTGTAATAAAATACATACATTTATTTCTTCTGTGTCACACTGGCGTGACAGAATGGTGTGACAGAGAGTAATCCCCCTTATTATCGTCTATGTAAATGAATATTTTGTGCTTTTGTTGGTACAATAACTGAGTCGATTAGTCCAACATGAAAAAATAAAATCTTGAAAGAATTTATTCAATATTTTGACTGTATCTTGCGCTTTTGCGTGTAATTACAATAAAATTGTTAATGTCTCAGCTTGATGGGTTAGCCGTAGAATACAATTTGTTTCATCTGACTGTCAATTGTTTTCACATTGTGGCGTCATTTTAAAATTGCGTTATTACAATAAAATGTATTTAACTCCGGAAAATTTTCGTTGCATGATTTCTACGATTTTGACAGCTCAGCAGAGCCTCGGTCGTCTTCAATTTGCTTTTGGCGAAGAAGCACCATGCAAGATGACTATTTATAGCTGGTTTGCAGAATTCAAACGCGATCGTGTCAGTTTCCATATGAAATTCATGAAGGTCGCCCGTGCGCCGCTGTGAACCACAAAGACATTGATCCCGTGCGCCGTATGATCGAAACATACAGGCGTGTAACCTACCATGAGATCAGGACATCTTTGGACATAGGCGTGAGTCAAATACAGCCATTCCCATACAAACATTTGGGTGTGAAAAAGCTGTGTTCTCGATGGATACCACACAATTTGACTGATGCTCAAAAAACGGACCGCATCACTTGGTGCCATGCTATGCTTGCCAGATACAACGAAGATGCTTCAAATTATGCGGGACATAGTTACATGTGACGAAACATGGATTTATAGCTACGATCCCTAAACAAAGCATCAATCGAGCGTATGGAACTTTCGAGATGAGCCGAAACCAACTAAAGTGGCGCGCGTGCAAAGTGTCTCGAAGCAGATGATTGCTTCTTTTTTAACTACATAAAACTTTACACGTGGCTACTGTAATAGTGACTCCTACACCACCATTTGTTTGCCGGAAATTATTGACAATCTACGTGAAAATAACGCTAAACGCCGTATCATCTTGCACCACGACAATGCAAGTACCCACACGGCCAGACAGACAAATGAGTTTTTGTAGGCGAAAAACGTACAATTTATGAGTCATCCTGCAAACAGTCTTTTTTTTTTTTTTTTACGAGGTGGAATGCTGTTGCGCACGTGCGTACCTGCCGATGGCTAGTCGACAGGCGTGTGTGGGACTCGCCCAGCTCATTGCGGGGCATACCCACTAAACCAACCTCGATGTTCTTCTTGTCCATAGTTGGGTGATCCGGGGTCTGGGTAACCCCAATTCTCCGAACCACCCCGGGACAGCCCAGCCAGCTACGGGCCGGCTCTTTACGCCTGTGGGGTTATTACCCCGAACATGGGGGTAATACCCAGACGGGGGGGCCTATAATCACGCGCATCAGGAGCCACCCTAGCGCGCAGGCCACACCAAGGGCGGTCATGGGAGGTGGCCTGCGAAAGCCCGCCTTCTACCGCCCAACCGTCTACGTCGGAGAGGAGCAGCATTTGGGTCACATTCCCGCTCCCTCTCCGCTTCCTCCTTCTGCGTCATAACATTCTCGCAGAAGGAGGCGACAGCCTCCCATTCCCTCTCACTAGCCAGCATCTTACTGACAATGACTGGCAGCGAGAGGTCACCGCCGCCCAACGCCACGCATAGCTCGTTACGTTGGGATCGCCAGGCCGAGCATTCCAGTACCGTGTGCTCGACCGTATCATCGGGAGCGTCGCAGTGGTGACACTGCGGCGTTTCCTCCCGACGAGCGACCTTATGCAGGTAGTGGCCGAAGCATCCATGTCCGGTCAGTACCTGCACCATGCGGTAAGAGAGGCTGCCATGCCGGCGCCCAACCCACTCCTCCAACACCGGACGAATCGTATCAATCGTCCGGTGGCCGGCAGCTGGGAAGGCGAGTGCCTCCTTCCATCGACACAGAGCCTCCCTCTGTGCCTATGTGCGAAGCCGTCGCACTTGTTCCCTGACGAGTCGTTCCCCCCGATTTCTAGCTGCGACCCGATGTCTGTGTACCTCCGCAAGGACGCGTGCGTCGACACCCCACGGTAGCGTGCCTGCCAAAACGCAAGCCGCCCCGTGACTGACCGTGCGGTAGGCTCGCACGGCCCGGGTCGCGATGACCCTCTGTGGTCTCCATAAGAGGGTCTCCGTACGGGGGGAGAGGCACTCCGCCCAAATCGGGGCTCCATAAAGAGCCATCGACCGTACCACCCCGTGGTACAGTCGACGGCATGCCGAATTTGGTCCTCCCAAATTCGGAAGGACCCGCCCTAGTGCTGCTGCGGTGGCGCACAGCCGTGGAGCGAGGAGCTTAAAGTGCTCCTCGAATCTCCATCGGGGGTCTAGTACCAGGCCGAGGTACTTAATCTTTACCTCGACCGGTATACGGACCCCTTCCACTCGGACTTGAAGCCCCGTTTGGATCCTGCGGCGGGGAGGGTGGAATGCGATGGCTGTTGTTTTATCAACAGCCACATTCAACCCCAGGAGGCGGATACGTCGAACTAACATTGCGGCAGATATCGACAAAAGGTGGACCGCCTCCTCACTCGTTTTTGCTTTCGCCGCGATTAAAGTGTCATCGGCGAAGCACACAACCTCCGCAGATGGTAGGAGGTTTCCCCGCAGAACCCAGTTGTACCCCAAGTTCCAGAGCAGAGGGCCCAACACTGAACCCTGGGGCACACCTGCCACCATCCTCCAACTGTGAACGCTTCCGTCCGCGCCTTCGTACAGGATTTCCCTCTCCTGGAGGTAGTCCCGTACTATAGTGCGGAGGTAGAGGGGCACTCGGTGGAATTTTAGCGCCTCCTCTATGCACTCATGGGGGAGGCTATTGAATGCGTTGCGGATGTCCAATGACACCGCAACTACGACCTCTCCTTGTGCTGTAGCCCCCTCAGTCCACCTCTTGAGGTGAGCTATTGCGTCCACAGTAGACCGGCCGGTGCGGAAACCGTACTGGCAATCTGCCAGGTCCGGTCCCCCATCCTCTAGATGCTCAACGATCCGGGAAGTGAGAATTCTCTCAAAAAACTTTCCCGATTCGTTGAGCAGCACCACTGGCCGGTAGCCCGATGGTGAATCAGGCGGACGGCCCTCCTTTCGTAGGAGGCAGAGCCGCCCTGACTTCCAGCTTCTGGGGAAGCGGCCCGTAGTGATGCATGTATCAAGCACCGCTCGGAACCGCTCTTCCAGGGGTCCCAGTGCCATGCATAGTACTTTGGCAGGGACCCCATCCGGCCCCGGCGCTTTCTTGCTTTTGCGCCGGAACCGCTCCATCACCGCGCTGAACTCGATATCAGTCACGGGAGGGCCGTCGGGCTGGACTTCCAGGGAGACATTTTGGGGAACCATTCTCGGGGGCTCGAAGGAACCGGGATCTGGAAAAAGCGATCCCAGTATTCTTTGCACGAGTCCCGGATCCATGCTAGCTATTCGGGGAACGCCGGATTTGAATTTCCCCCTGACAACCGTATATGGTCTTCCCCATGGATCGTCATCAAGGAGCGCTATGAAACGCTCCCAGGCCTCTGTTTTTGCTCTATGGATCTCCTTTACCTACAAACAGTCCTGACCTGGCACCGTGTGACTTTTTCTGTTTCCAAAATTCAAGAACCAATTACGCGATCAACGAGATTCACCAGAAGTGGCTGTCGAAGAGTATGAAAAATATGTATCTGACGTCACCACGGAGGAGTGGCACAAATGTTTTCAAAATTGGTTCAATCGTATGAAAAAGTGCATTGACGTAAAGGGATGTGAATATTTTGAGAAACAATAAATTCTTTTTTTTTTACCATTAATAGTATTTTTTATTATTCATTCAGGAAACTTTTAATGCACCCCCCACGTAATAGGATTGTCGTCGCTGCAATATCTATGCTCACTTGCATAGTGCAGAGATGACGCTACTAGTATACCCGACTCGAGGTGAATGATTTAGATAGCCAAATTACCGATTAGAGAGCATTGTTGATATAGCAGATTTAGTTAATTGGGAAATGATCAAGGTAGATACAACGCTTACATAATGCAGTTGGTAGAGAACCAGCGTTGGTTGGTCACGTCACGACAGCCGACACGGTCCGCCGCCACTCGTTAGTTCCGTATCTGCGGGACGACAATGAATCAGCACTGCGGCGCGGTGTTCCCCCCGTTCATCCCACCCTCCTCGAGCCCATTGTATGTATTTGTCATTCTGTGTGTTAACGCTAAAAGCGCCTTTATAACCTTACGCCTTGCCTTGACCTACGTAAAGTAACAGTTTTAATTAGATAAACAAACCTAGAAATTGATTAATGTCTCTTCGTATATTTGTCTGCCCGACAAGGGTGAAAGCATAATAATGCAAAAAAAAAAAACTTATCTGATTATCCATACGCTAATTAATGTGTTAAATACATTTATTACCTATAAAGCAAATATATTTAATAATAGAAACTACCTTGTTAGTGAAACAGTTCATTATTTGAAAACCTGTATACTACTCGTATGTGCTATGTTAGACTTGTGTGTCTCTTGCATTTTTCGCACATGAATTTTTGCTTTCGTTAGAAGTAATCTAATATGTACGAGGGGAGGTCCAAAAGTTCGTGGAATGAAAGAATAAAATGAAACAATAAATCTATTTTTTCCTCTTCAATATAATCACCCTTAAGCTGAATACATTTATTAGATCTCTGAATTATTTTTGCTAAACCATCGTAATAATGTTTTTTATCTTTTGCCTCAAAATGAGCCAAAATTGTCTCCTTTACCTCATTGTCGTCGGAAAATTTAAGTCGTTTTTTAAAATTGGGTAACAAACAAAAATCACTTGGGGCCAAATCTGGACTGTAGGGTGGGTGGACCAGTGATTCGAAGCCATGCGTGTGCAGAGCAGCCATTGCAACAGGCTAGATGACAAATTTTTTTTTGCTTTAAAAGAAGCTTATTCGGTTTTCGAATAACTATAAAAATAACCAAGATATAAGGTATTAAAGATTTTTCTCCATCTCTTTCTAGCAAAACGGCAATTTACATTTTGGAGCGGATTGCTACCGGTGATGAAACATGGGTTCATCACTATGAGCCTGAGTCCAAACAAGAGTCCATGCAATGGCATAAAAAGGGGACACCACCGCCAAAGAAATTCAAAGTGTCGGAGTCGGCTGGAAAGTTGATGGCTACTCTTTTTTGGGATTGTAAGGGGATAATACTGATTGATTACAAAGAAAAGGGAAAGATCTTAACCGGAGAATACTAGGCAACGATACTAGAAAAACTAAAGGAGGCCATCAAAGAAAAAAGTCGAGGAAAATTGACCAAAGGTGTGTTGTTCTTGCAAGACAACGCGCCGGTTCACAAGAGCAGAGTTGGCATGATGACTAAATTCTAATTTTCACGTCCCGTCATAAAATATTAAAATACCGTAGAAAAAGATGCGATCCTGTGAAATGAGAATTAAAATCGGCTTAGAAATACATTAGATACAAGCATTTCAAGTTGTTAATTTGGAAGCGATTAGACAGAGAGATCCGACATCAACCGTAACGTCATTGTTGAGCCGTACCCATGTTTCATCACCGGTAGCAATCCGCTCCAAAATCTGTGCAGGTCGACGCATCGACGTGCTGCTGTTTCTGAAGCGGCGTGAGCATTCTCGGTACCCATCTTGCACTGACTTTTGTCATACCCAGGTGGTCATGTAAGATTCGCAAATAGTGGTCAACTAATGCAGATAACTGTTTTTTCTTCAAACGGGTGTCCTTCAGTACAATTTTTTCCACTTTTCGACGATATCTGATGTGATGGCCTCAACTGGCCTTCCTGAGCGGGGGTCGTCTTCAATCGACTCCCAACCATGTTTAAAAAGGCCATGCCACTTGTAGATTATTGAATTACTAGGGCACTGCTCCCCATAAACGGTTTCCATTTCATTTAAAATGGTCTGAGCATGCTTTCCTTGTTTGGTAAGGAATTTTATCACAGCACAGTGTTCAATTTTCTCCATAGTTTCAGTTTTCTTCCGGATAGACTTGTGTAGCAGGCGAGTGTTCGTAAACGAATGACGCAATAGGGCTGAAACTCAATTTATATACTAATGTTTTTTTTTTTGGGTTTATTTGTTAGGTCTGAGAATAAGGTCGTAGGCTATTTTCGATACCTCTAGGTCAGGGCTGTCAAAACCAGACACGATCGCGGGGCAATATAAATCACTGTATGGTTGAAGGGCCACAGAACTAAGGTTTTAACACCATCGTATCGCGCCTTTCCATTTTGAGCAGATTATGATGCAAATCTCTTTTTTGAGGACATTACTTAACGTTTAACATTGTACTCTTTATTCACAGACAAAGCTTGCATACAAATCATATACTGAATTTTTTAATTATTGTTGCAGATAGTCTAATGCCCATTTCTCATTAAATATGCGATTTTCATCACTTGCTTCTTTGCAGAAATAATGTTTGATGCGTGCAACACAAAACATCAATACGTGTACTCCAGACGATAGCTCTCGCATAGAACGACAGATGAAAAAGATACCGAACAAACAGTGACAGAAAACTATTATGATGCAATGCATTGGTGCACTGAATATGAGTGTTTCAAAACAGTCGTAAAAAGATATAAATACCGAAGTCTTTGTCAATTAAGTGCATTAATGTGAAGTGTAATAAACTCCACTACTACTACTGTATTAAAAAAAATATATTTATTTGAGATACCATACAAATTATTTTTTTTTTTTCCAAAAAATAATAATATATTATTGGGGTAGGTAGGTACTTGTGGTAGACTGGAAAGTGGAAACATGTCGCGGGCCGCACAAATAGTTGCGGTTGCGTTTGGACAGCCCTACTCTAGGTGATAAAGATGGCCCCTCCAGATTTTCTGACAATAATGGCGAAACGTAGTTCGCGGACACGGCTAGTAGGCTAGGTAAATCTATATTTACAGTACTGATCAATGAGTAGCCGAGTAACTTTTCTACTTCTGATACATAATTTCTTTCTTTTCAGATAATGCGGAACAAGCAGGGGTGGTAAGGGGCCGCGATGAACTCGGACGTGCATCGGCAACAAGCGCATCCGCCGCTTGCTCAGGTACATACATACATATTTGTACAACTGATCATGACGATGTATATCAACTGATCACATCTTGTGATCCTGTCAAAGAGGTTTTCTTTTAGTTGACGGATCGACTACAAACATTGCGATGGTTGTATTTATGGAAAACTCACCAGTCAGTAGATTCTATCTATGCTATGTTTCAATTATAAAATTAATTTTAAAGAAAAGGTGTGCTTCCAATGTATTGGACAATTATATTTGTTTGACTCAATATCATCATCATCTCAGCCGCACGACGCCCACTGCTGGGCATAGACCTCCCCCATAGATCTCCACAACGATCGGTCCTGTGCTGCCCGCATCCAGCGTCTTCCCGCGACCTTTGCCAGATCGTCGGTCCACCTGGTCGGGGGCCTACCCACTGAGCGTCGTCCGGATCGTGGTCGCCATTCGAGAACCGTTCGGCCCCAGCGGCCATCGGTTCTTCTCGCTATGTGTCCCGCCCACTGCCACTTCAGCTGAGCAATCCTTCGAGCAATGTCGGTTGCTTTAGTTCTCCTGCGGATCTCCTCATTTCGGATCCGATCACGCAGGGAGACCCCAAGCATTGCTCTCTCCATTGCCCGCTGAGCGACCTTGAGCCTTCGGACGAGACCCATAGTGAATGGCCACGTTTCACTTCCGTAGGTCATCACTGGCAACACACACTGGTCAAAGACTTTCGTCTTGAGACACAGGTAATTTGGACGCGAAGATTTTTCGTAGCTTCCCGAAAGCTGCCCATCCGAGCTGGATTCGACGAGAGATCTCTTTCTCGAAGTTGGACTTACCTAACTGGACTATCTGTCCCAGATATACATAGCTGTCAACAACTTCAAGTGTAGTGTCCCCAATATTAACTGGAGTGGGTACAACATGGGCATTCGACATGATTTTTGTCTTATCCATGTTCATTTTAAGACCCACTCTTTGGGAAGCACTACTGACTCAATATGCTCATGTCAAATTGGATTTGGTGACTAGACTGTGTGCGGAAACGTCTCTGCTAAGCTACTTATTGTCCGGTCTGTCTGTACCCCACTTAAGCATCATCAATATGCGTAGGGATGACGCTACTGCCTTCTGTGTCGCAACATGATAATTATGCGATTATGTCACACATTTTGCGCCCACGACATACTTTGTCTAAATACCACTAGGGCGCAAGTCGAAGGACGTAGAGGTTCCAGAGGGAGGTTCGGTCGGGTATGGGGACACCAGCGGAATACTCACTAGTGTACCGTAGTCCTACGGCATACCCAAGCGGACGGTCTGGTCAGCTTATCTCGCCTTAAAAAAAGGACAGCAAAGTAGTGTATAATCGTCAATGAATCCTTTCTTCTTATTTTTTCCAAGATTGCTAATAACCTTTAAAAAATAATCTTCTAATGTATGTATAAAAATCTCGTGTTCGTTATGGAACTCCTCCGAAACGGCTTGACCGCGGATTTTTATGTTCTTTTTGTGTATATTTGGTAGGTCGTAGGCTATTTTTTATACCTTAGGTGATAAGGGTAGCCCTCTCCAGATTTTTTTTTTATAAATTTTTATTTTTTTATGATTTAACATCAAAAACCCCCATTTTAATGACGATATTAGTAATTTTAGTGGCGGAACGTAGTTCGCAGGCGCAGCTAATCCAAATATTTTAATAATGATCAATTTTTTCGAAATTTCGCAATCAATTTCGAAATCGATTTACGACAGTCTGTTGTTGCTCGTTATTCGTGGTGGGCTCGCGTTCAATCTGTCAAACATAGTTTTTTCCGGAAATAAGTACAAAACTTGGCACTTGACACTGGCAGTAATGGTTGTTCTCCCCAACGACCAATTGCCACATATTAAAAAAGAAGAAGAAGAAGTACAAAACTTCTAATGAATATAGCTGATCGCAATATCCGCATGCGCCGCATTATATGACGTCATCAGCATGCGTTTTTCTATAGCCGGACACCTCCCGAATTTTTGAAATTCGGCGCGTACAGTGCGGCCAAATGTGCGAGGTTTCATACAACGAATTCCAAAAATGCGGCGCGTTCGGTGCATGCGGCGCGGGCATTATGTGCGTTCAGCTTATAATAACCAAATATTATTATTTTAGACAAAATATGTGGATGCACGCACGTATACGCGTCGATGCCGTGCAAATGGGACGACCCGATATTCACTAAAATGATATAAGTCTGTTGACGGCTTTATTGATCATCTTCATGTTTCTTTGTCTCGGATCCAATGATAAAAATTGCGTTTTGTCAACACGCAAAGTTCGGAACAAGGAACTGAATGCGCTTATTATTTTATTTCCTGTCTACAACTTCAGTTCAGCCTCTGCAAATCTGCATCCTCTGGCGCTGGGCCAAGCTTATAATATTTCACCTTGTGGATCTTTTGCTTCGGTTACCGCGCTATCATTTCCGAGATGTGACTATTTCTCTGCCAACGTATATCATTTATCTAAAATGTTATTTTCCGGAATTCTCGTGCTTTGTAGAATATCATATTGTTAGCATAATGTGATAAATACAACGCAAATTTAAACTTTAATAACTGATATCTATCAATAACATGGCTACTTGTTGCGATATAAAACCGTTACGGTTGTAATTTTTTACTTTCTATGCTCGCTTACTACATTCAGTAGGTAACATCGTCGTTATTTTCGCTATTGTGTTTCGTATGGTATGCGTACTGCTAGCGGAACGGTTTTAATCCATAAATTATTTGGTTTGTCTGCTTCGTTTAGTTAGTAGACCACTAAAATTAAATTGATTTAATTAAAAAAAAAAGTAAGGTTTTCATTTATGTTAGCTATCGGGATTGGACCAAGTTATATTGTACCGTAACGTTAAGATATGTATATGTTTGTTTTATCATTGTAACGCAGGTTTTCATCTTTTCAAATTCTTACTTGAGTTTAAAGAGTGAGGGACTACTTAATCCACCTGTGTTTGCGTATGCTATGCGCATGCACACCACTTGTATTTACAACAAGCTGATTGCGTTCCCTATTATAGGTGCGATGGCACGTCTATACATATACATATACGCGGTGTTTCATAATAACCAATAAATAACAATGCGTTAACTAAAACTAATTCTTGAGTTGCAATTATTAATACGAGCCTTATTTTGACAAAGCTAAACATGGAGTCTGCCACGGCTCCGGAAATGTTTGTGTGCGCTAGTATCGCCATAGACGAGACAGAAATAGAAGAAATAGAAATATAGCATGTCACTTTGGAGTAAAAGTAGAAACGATATACATTACCTTATGAGTATGACAAATGTGTGAGTAAAATTATGTTCAGTCTGCTTTCCTTTATACGTCTGTGGTTTTTCCCGCTTCCGCGTTTGAATGTAGATATAATAATAATAATAAGCGTTTATTCAGAAAAATAACAATAAATAAAAATAAAACAATTATATGATAACCGGTTTTTACTTGCTTCTGTGTGCCTTTTGGGCAAAGGCCTCCCCCAGTCTTCTCCATTCGTGTCTATTTGTTACTAATCTGGTCCAAGTCCTGCCTGCTGTTTCTACAATTTCATCGTCCCAGCGCCTGAATTGTCTGCCCCTCTTTCTTTTTTGGCTTCTTGGATACCAGATTGTAGCAACTTTGCTCCATTTCTCTGGACCTCTTAATGTATGACCTGCCCATTTCCACTTCAAATGTCGGATTCTATAAGAAATGTCAGTCACACCTGTTCTTTCTCTCAGCTCTTTGTTGTTGATTTTGTCCATTCTATTTTTGTTAATGATACTCCTTTCCATAGCTCTTTGGCATACCTCTAATTTCTTACTATGTGCTTTGGTGAGTGCCCATGTTTCACAGCCATAGGTGAGGATTGGCAGAATACATGCGTTGAAAAGTTTTAGATATACGTACTATTAAGTTACATGTGCTGTTTTCAGCACGGTGTGCACACTGGTGCCCAGAGCGTGGGTCCCTGTGGGTGGTACTCCGCGTCGGCCGCGCCCGCGCCGACCGCGCCCGTACGACTCAAGCGTACCCAGCCACCGCATCAGCTGCCCGTAAGCGTACATGTTTATGTTTGTTTAACATAATGCTTTGTTACCGACAAACATTCAGTTGAGAGAATGTCCAATTCTCGGAAAGTTCCATTATGAAGACGAAATTTGACACAAAGGTAGATTATAAATAGGAGACGCAGTGGCGTAGCTACCCAGGGCTAGGCGGTGCAGTGCCCCGGGGCCCTCAAGCTAAGGGGGCCCTCGAATCCTTACCAGAAAATCTCTATCGAACTAAACTTTCCAAAATTTCTCCCATTTTTAAAATAAATATGACAGGTTGCAACCCGACTTTAATCATGGCAACTCAGTTGAGAGAAATTCTAAAGTTATACCTAGGGAATTCCCCTAAATTCTTTCTGCGGGTTGGTACTGTTGTCAACTTGACGGATAGCGATATATGCGTTGTATTATTCATCGATACGCGTTTTATTGTGAATTCGAGTCAAGATTTTTTTTCGAAAATGGTTAAAAAATTAATGCTGTTCTACATCAAGTATTAATTGTAATTTATGTCGTTACTGTCTAATATTTTTATTACCTGCCCTGCAGTGCACGAAAAAGAGCTGATGATAAAGTAGCTTAGCATTTTTAAAGTATTTGTATATTTAATATTTTTACTTGATAAAACCTAACCAGTTTAGATAATATTGGGGCCCCATTTATTTATTTGCACCACGGCCCTTGGTTACCTAACTACGCCACTGGAGACGTTAGCTAGGAAAAAATTTCAAAAAACAATCTCCCTGATTAGAGGTGAAAGTTAATATATATAAAAAAAAAATCTTTTTTGAAGCAATAACAAACCGAAACTACTGTTAAAACATGATTAATGCAAGCGTTACGATAGTTCGTAACCAAATTATGTGTTAACGTAACGAAACTGACATTGCACGCAATAATTTAATACTCATGTATGTTATTAATTATTATTATAATGTTATTATATGATAGCGTGATGGCGCTAGTTGCATACGATAATCTGATTCACACAATTTCGTGTTGATTTGTAGGCAGCATGATCGGAGACCGTTTCGTTTATACACATCGATTGAACCTTGATGTTTCATTTTAACCGACTTCAAAAAAGGAGGAGGTTATCAATTCGGTTGTATGTTTTTTTTTATGTTTGTTACCTCATAACTCAGTCATTTTTAAACCGATTTCCAAAATTCTTTTTGTATTTGATAGAGTATACTGCAAGGGTGGTCCTATGGTCACCAAAGTCAGGATCGGATGATGGGATCCCATAGAAAATCGAGGAAAACACTAATTTAAATTAGTATACTGGTAAAAAATTAAAACTGGTAGTAAATTAGTATACTGCTGGTATTAAAGTAGGGTTTCTTTCACTAAAAAGTTAAAAATAATTTTTTTTTTACAAAAAATAGAAAAGACTTCAAAAACACTGAAAACTTAAAAATAAGTAATCTTCTTCTATATTGAAGTCGGTGACAAATTTTAAGGCGATATATCGAAAATATTGGTTATTTTTAATGTAATGTCATAGGTAACTGAGAGATCTTACAGATCTGAAAGTCAAATATGTGTTTCTTCATATCTTTAGCTAGTCACGAGCAGAACCGAAAACGCGATTTAAAGATTTTGCCTCGATACTTTTTATTTTTGAAATTACCTCTTAAAAATAGGAATATTCAGGATTACTGGTAAACGGTGTTAGGTATTAATTAAAAAGTTCCTTAAATAAGTAGCCATCATCAGTATCCAGAATCGTACAGAAGCATTTTTTTCTAATCATTATAGTTATTTTTTCATAAAATAATTTGTATTTTGTCGCTTACGTCGATAATTTCTAAGCGATTTGATTGCATGCGGGCGCAACGCATTCACGACTTTGTTGACATAGATATAAAGACTAGCTGCTTGAGCACGGGGGGCGCCCCGCGTTTACGTATAGACCACGCCTCCCATTGTTTGATTCATTTTCGATATAGCGCCTTAACACTTTCTAGGAGATCATCGTTTGGCGCCCAGGCCCTCTTACCCATTGGGCACAATGGGCACGTGCCCAGGGCCCCCGATGGACTGGGGCCCCCTAGTCCCTACTCGATTACCAAGCGATAACCGATAGCTACTCTACTTTCGCATTATACATATTATCTATACTAATACTATAAAGCTGAAGAGTTTGTTTGTTTGTTTGCTTGAACGCGCTAATCTCAGGAACTACTGGTCCGATTTGAAAAATTCTTTCAGTGTTAGATAGCCCATTTATCGAGGAAGGCTTTAGTATCTATCAAGTACTATATATCATCACGCTAAGACCAATACGAGCGGAGCACCAATGAAGAATGTTTCAAAATCGGGGGATTTTTTTCCCTATTGAGAGCTTCCGCTGCGTGCGCTGCGTAAACGGTTAGAGTTTCGCAAAAATCATGTATGACAGAATTGTTCCCCTTTAAAAGTTCTAAAAAAAAGTCCGCGACAGCATATGTCTATCTTTTAAGGTTAGCTCACTATAACCTTTTTTATGCTAACCAAATTTGTTCTAAAATAATATATTATTTGCGAAGGTGTTTTTATAAACATGATATTAATCCTTATCCAAATAAATACGTTATTCATCACAAGTATTTAATTTAAAACAAAATTGCCCTTTACATCATTTGATTTAAATAAATATCTTAGGAGATATCGCAGTTTTAAAATAACATCACAGCAAAATAATGATCGAGTACTGCGCGCACAATATGCAAAGCCGGCGGGCAGTCATGAGGGGGAAGGGCGGTGGCCCCAGTTAGCTATACTTCTGCCGGAAGAAAACAAAACTAAAAAAATAGTGTACGCAGAAGTACTTATTTTAATAACATTAGTTTAGTTTTTTTGAGAATAACCTACAATCTACATGATATAAGATTATAAGACCCAGTACTTACTCACCTATATAAACAAAGTCGCGGGTTAAAGTTAGAGTTAGCCCAAAGTAACTATTCCACGCGGACGAAGTCGCGGGCGGAAGCTAGTAAGCAATAAGATTCTATTGAAAATCAACAAAAATAATAGGTGGCTCTTATTTTCTTTTAAATAGATATATGTTACTGTAAAAGTCCTTATATTGGTAAATCTTAGGCTTTGTCAGTAAAGAACATTATTATCCACTTTGGACCTGATGATGTCTAGAAATGAAATATATTTTAATATAAAGTTGATTTTATAGTGTATCTGTTACTGTAAAAGCCCGTATATCAGTAAATCTTAGGTTTTGCCGGTAAATCCTACATGAGCTGGTAACTGTTAGGATTTTAAAAAGAATACATGATTTTTCGGGCTTTTACCATTAGACTTTGGGGTATGCTAGGTTTTACCAATGACGGTTAGTAAATATTGGTTTTCGGAATAAAACAATGTGTATTTCTGTCGTGTTTCTTTTCAATTTAACTATGAGTCAGCACCTTACAAATTAATTAAGTTACGAATCCACCTAGACTGTACAAAACGACACAGTTACATGCGACCTGTAATTGTACACATTAAAACTAAACAAAGTCTAAATTAATACTAAATAAAAAATTGATAATTATCGTTATGATAAAACATTTGTTATTGTAATTATTTTTATTTATTTTTTAATCTATACTAATATTATAAAGAGGAAAGATTTGATTGTTTGTGTGTTGGTATTGAATAGGTTTCGAAACTACTGAACCGATTTTGTTGAAAGTTGATATAGAGATATATTTCGAGACCAGGGGAAGGACATAGGGTAATTTTCCTACGGCAAAAATCCCACGGGAAAACAAAAATAATGCGGGCGAAGTCGCGAGCGGAAAAGTATGGTAACTTATAAAACATAATTTTAAAACACCTTTAAAAAAAACCAAACAATTCAAAAACGAAAATTATTTTCTTACAAATGCCTACGTTGGCCTGTGGTAACTTAATTATTATTTATCTTATTATTTGGTATTTTATAACTTACTTAATTAAAATATTTGACCAATCTAAAAAGTCCCACGTTTTATGCGTCTCAAGAGAAAACACTAAGGTCAGGAGAAATCCAAAATAGGATTTTTTTAAATGCAAGTATTGCTGTCGCGTTGTGCCCCCAAACAAACGAGTGTGATAGAGACAACTGAAAAATACACAAAATAGACGTTTCGTAGTCCTCTGTTTTCTCCTCTAAAACTTGAACGATTTAATTACTCTTTTTTGAATTTAAGGAAAGGTTTTGGTTATGTTTCTGTGTTTCATCTTACTGTAAAAGCCCGAACTACGGGCTTTTACAGTAAGATATACACAAAACACGTTGAAAATACCTATACAATTTAAGGGTTTCCCTCGATTTTTATGGGATCCCATCGTCAGGTCCTGACTTTGGTGACCTTGGGATTACCCCAGGAGTATACTCTATCAAATACAAACAGAATTTTTAAAATCAATCGGTCCACAATTGGCGGCGTAATCGCGTAACATACACACAAACAAAACAACATACGGGGCGAATTGTTAACCTCCTCCTTTTTAAAGTCGGTTAAATAGTGCTTTATTATGGTCATAGGGGGCCCACTATCCTAATGTGCCCAGGGCCTTTAATAGGTGAAAGACGGTCCTGTTTGGCGCCGACTTCAATATAGAAGAAGATTATTTTTAAGTTTTCCGTGTTTTTGAAGTCGGTTCTATTTTTTGTAAAAAAAAAAAATTCTGTTTAACAGTTGCAAACGCACTATCTTCACTCATCTTATCACATACAATCATTCTAATATTACGTGAAATATTTTTCATTATAGTCTCGATTGTATACAGAGAAACGTAAAATTATTTTCGATTTTTACTCATATTTACAAAAAGCACTTTTCAGACGTTGGAAGATGGAATTAGAGTGTTTCGAAAATACGTCCATTAATTTGTAGCACGTAGGTACCACTTTTTTTATCATTGTCTTAATATCCAGCCAGCAAAGCTTAGAGCATGAATTATTATTAAATATTGAATCTATCACAGGTTGTTGAAAATACGTTTTTCACCTTGAAACCAACTTGATCGGTAATTTCTAATGAATATTTTCTCTGAAACTACGAATAATGGAGCACAGATCACTTGGGATCAGTACAAATATTTTTTTACAAAATTACTAATTAAATTAACATATTTCACGGCGCATTATTGTATGGATCCGCTACTTTTATGCGGTCGCATTGTGTTGTGATGTTAATTTTCACACGGTAGAAAGTTCCACGCCACCGCACTGCAGATCGGCAGATGCTGTTCACCGGCCCTCCTATCGTGTGCTCGTGTTAACCTCACCTTGATTTATTGCTGTGTATTTGCACGGAAATAGGTGAGACTATTTTTAGTGCAATTTCAAACATTGTTCCAGTCTGGAGGTGGACTGAGCGTCAGTAATGGGCCACACGCGCCCCTCTCGCCCACCGCATTGCAGAATTCCATACCACACAATGTAAGTGGGGAAACGTCGATCATACCCACGTTTGCTTGGCCCTATTGGCTTTCTCGCGTTTCCTTTAAATTACCTCTATAGCGCGAAGTTCAGTAGTTTTCGGTTGTTTTGTAATTCTGCAGCAGTCGTGTTTAATTTTGATTTCTGTGTTGAAGTGGTTTTTTGGCTTATTGTTGCTTTAGTTTACACACAATGCATTAAATGATGTCTGAGTTTATGTCGCCCGCGGTCCATAAGGTTAGGTTACTAACATTAATTTACACTGTGCATATTTCCACCAGTCACATAGGTCGGCCTCATTTAATGTAATTAAATTGTTTGTACACAGAACTTGATGTCATCGTCGGTGCGGGCGCCCGCACCCTTGGCTCCCAACTCTTCGGCAATGCACACTTCGCAGTCGTCACCTGGTTTGTGTTTTTTTTTACACCACAATGTGACAATGAAACACGTGGGTCGATTGATGGTAAGCGGTCGTCACAGCATATTAAAATTTACGCTTGAATCACAAGTGACTTTATTAATGGAAGAGATGCAAGCAACCGGGTAGGCTTATCTAGTAACACATTTTATTTCCTCGGTGCACCCACAGTTTCTCTGATGGCTCATAATTTTGTAACTCAAAATAGGCCAATCACAATGCAAGCACCGTTGCTTAGATAGAAATGGCCGCACAGGTACGCGTACTATTCGGTCTTGTCTTATTCCCCTCCTTTATTATCTACTAGCTTCTGCCCGCGACTTCGTCTGCGTGGACTTCAGAATTTTCCCTCGGGAACTACTTAAGGAATCGAGATAAAAGGTAGTCTATGTTCTTTTCCATGTCAAAGGCTACATGCATGCCAAATTTCATCCAAATCCGTTATGCCGTTTTTGCGTGATTGAGTAACAAACATCCAAATATCCACAATATTATATACACGGTGTTTCATAATAACCAATAAATAATAAATGCGTTATCTAAAACTAATTATTAAATTGTGTTTACCCGTAATGTCATTCAACCCAACATTTTCATGTAAATCATAATATCAATTATGATATACATGAAAATTTTGGGTTGAATGACATTACGTGTAACCATGTATAGTAGTATTTTCTAAGACATTTGATAGTGTATTTGTCTACTTTATTGCAGTGGTGGTATCCAAGGGTGCCAGTGACTTGATCCTGAATTCGTCCACGGCACAGAACCCACCGTCCGCTGGCAACAGACTCGTCAACATGACTCAGTGGCCGTAAGTGACGTATCTTATCTTGCGTACTTCACGTACTTACTCATTTTGTTTATTTTGTATACTCAGCTCTACAGAAATGAGAGATATAATGCTACTGCCGTAATTGATTTATTATCTCTGTGACTTTGTCTTGACTGATTGACTATCTGATTCCTGATCCTTAAAGCAGGATAAATGATCTAAGGATTCGTCAATATTTAGTTGTTGGCTTAGGTTTATGATATAAAATTGTTATTTTGATAGTAGTTTTGCATATAATAATAATCATAACCAATCACAACAGGTTTTTGACGAATCATCTTCTTAGGTTTTTAAAGTGGAAAGTATATGCTTGTATAGAAGTCGTTACAATGAATTTGTGTTATCGTTGTAGAAAAGGTAAAATTATTATAATTATGAAAATATAAATATAAAATTTTTAATTTCACCCACATCTATATTTGGTTTTGTCGCATTGATGGCAGTATACTACAAGCATTGTCTTTCGATAATTATTGGAAAGATTGCTAGTTCCTCTGTTGTTGAAGAACTCAAATGAAGTTTGCTTCCATCTTTGAGTGTTATCAGGCGAATTTATGTTAAGAATGTCTATTTCGTAAAGTTGAAAAATGTACTATTAATTTGACACATACATCGGTAATAATGTGATTAATAGAAACTTTGATTTTCACTGAATGGTTTGACTGAATTGTCTTCGAAGCCTACACTTGTTTATCTATATCTTATCTGACATGTATGTTATTTGTGATAGTGAAGTGGTTTTCGCCCAGTCGATCGCCATTCATCAAGCATGGAGAGCGATATAACGGAGTGTTTTCACAGGCCGCACAAAGTGTGGCTGTTCGTGCCGCCGGCCGTGGCGTGCGAGGACGACCAGTAAATAAATACAGTGATGTTGTTAACATGCCTGCTTATTAACTCATCGCAGTGGATTAGCGTGCTGTGTAACCGTTTGTCCGGTCGATGTGCTTGTTACAGTTTAAAATTATGTCATATCGCGCTAATGCGCTCTGATTGTTGGCGTATCGGTTTTTAAACACGGCAGTTGTTTTCGAAGTGTTTTAAGTCCATTGTTTTGTTTGTCGATTAAAATTGAGGGCGTGCGTGTCTAGATTTGAATGCGTTTGTGCTTTGATTGGAAGAATTCTTGACGCGCGACAAGGCAAAGGATGGTTACGTTTGGTGGTTTGGTAAAATAGCACGGACATTATTGTGTTACATTATTAAAGTAATGTAACATTTGTTACATTTATCATTTAAAGCTGGTCAGTGTTTAAGAAAACTTATGCTGATTAATGCAAATGCCATATGTATTGTATATTTTGACTTGCGTTTTAGGGTTCTGTAGCTCAAAGGTAGAAACTTAACTCTTATACATCGTCTGTCCATCTGTCTCTCAAGATCCTTTTTCCCGGGAACCTAAATCCTAGATACGCCAATGGTAGACACTTTGAGACGTCCAGTTCTCTGTGGTTGCAAAATAGATGTGCACTTACTTTAAAATCATCAGCATTTTTACTTTTTTCTCTGTACAGATGGCACCACGGCGCCATATCCCGCGAGCGCGCCGAGGCGCTGCTGTCGGGCTCCCCCGACGGCGTGTTCCTGGTACGCGAGAGCACTAACTTTCCCGGGGACCATACGCTCTGTGTGAGGTTTCGGGGCCGCGTCGAGCACTATAGGTGAGTTTTTGAATAGGAATCGTGCTGTGGGAGCTGATCATGAATAGGGTATCGACTACTATCGATATCTGACTAACATTGCACTTGATGAGGCTAGTTACAGATTGCATTTTTTTGTGCTTAGTTAATAAACCATTGCTTAAACAGAAACACTTACACACTCCCACGCAACACAACACACAAATACACACACACTCTCCCACAAACACATACACACTCATATACACACACACACACACACCCACACACACACACCTGTTGTTTATTTCTTTTAAATTGTAAGTTTTTCAGTTATTTTAGTTAATGTTGATGTATGTTTATTGCAATAATATTGTTATATTCATAAATTGTGAAACGCAAGTGTCCTGTTTGAGGTGGGCGCTAATATCTGCGACACAGTCTCTTGACTAATGCAGGTATTACCGTATATTTGTAAATGTTTGATTTGTTGTGTTTCAAATAAATTTATTATTATTATGTTCTTTATTTTTTTTTTCTTAAATATAATTTTTATTATTATTATATTGATGCAAGCAAAATATGTATTCATGTATGTGTATTAAATTAAAATATTTATCACTAACAAAGGTGCTCTAAATATTAACATAGTAATATTTTTCCACAATAATTGCAAAAGTCTATCGATATTTAGAAGATAATGTGGAAAAGTTAATTCTTTTGTGTGTTCGTTAATTTGTTTTCAATTTGTTTCAGAGTTAAATGGGCCACCGTTCCCGAAAGCCAAAATCAACGTCTCACTATTGACGATGAGGAATTCTTCGATAACATGACTGATTTAATACATGTGAGTAATTCTTTATCGTTGTATGCTATTATCACAAATGAACATGAAAATTGTGATCATTTATTGATTATGTTTTGAAACACGATTATTTTGTAAATAAGTTCGCCATTGACCTACTCGTATATATTATGTGTGTGTTCATGAATCATGTTTATTATTTGACACTAAGTTGTGATAAAATCCTTACCTTAATAATTTATTTAAATAGCAAAAACTTGACGCATCAATATTCACGAACCATAATGATTTCATTTAATTAATATACATTCAATCAATTTATCATTTTAATTTGATATCATATACTTAGGTATAATATTATCTTGAGTAAGTTTAATGGGGTCATGTGCTACAAACACTCAATATTAATTATTTATTGAAACAAATATGTTGCTGGAGTTAATCTATAATGCATATAGGCTGAAATATTTATAATCAAATCTTAAAGCTGATGTAACATTTCTTTTTTTTTCTAGCACTATTTGCAAGATGCCGACGGCTTGTGTACAAAGCTAGTGAGATGTTTACCCAAAGCAACACTAAATGGCGCTAACAACAATGGTTCCAGTCAATCTTCATACCCTCCCCATCCCCAGGTTAGCTTTTTTGATACTAAATTAACTTTTTACAAATAATTGACAAATGATGCTTAAAAACTATTCAAAGCCACAAGAAATATTCATGAAACGTAATGTACTAGACCTATTTGCCCTCGCCTAAGGAGACACCTGTGCCCTGTCCAGTTAAGTAGTGTAACCGAACAACTGAACTGAGCGCGATAGGGACAACTGCAGCTGCGACCGAAAATACCAATGAAAAGTACATAAAATATACGTTTCGTAGTCCCCTGTTTTCTCCGCGAAAAATTGACCGATTTAATTACTTTTTGCGTTAAAAATTAAAACAAGGCTATTTCTGTGTTTCTATGTTTTACTTTTTTCATATAATCTTGTTCAATTTGCTTGCTAGACGTTTTGAATACTGTTGAAAATTAAATCGATTTTTAGGTTTTTAAAAATTTAAAATCTCTTTTAATAATTAACTTAATAAAAAAGGAAAACATAGGAACATGCTTATAGTGGCCATTGATTTTATTGGAAAAAATAGAGCAACTAGTGCCATTGTCCAGGAAGACCAGGAAGTCCAGGGACATTGGCTCGTATAAATAGTCGTATCTCAAGTGCGAGGTCGATCTTGAGCTGTTGTTTTTGACAGATGTGCCATACATCAAACGTCAAAACTGCTAAACTCAAGATCGAGGTCCGACTCGAGATGCAACTATTATTACCACAACACGTTTGTATGAAAAAGCGGACTGTGCGATTTCCTCCTAATGAATCTATGCACTTGTTCAAACAGTCGGGGCAACCGCCGCCGTACCCGCCGACTCCGAGCGTCGCGGCCCACTTCGCCCCCGCCCCCGCCGCCGCGCCCGCGCCCGCGCCCGCTCCCGCTCCCGCTTACGCTTCGCAGCCGCCGACCGACCAGACCGACAGCTGTATGCAGCCGCAGAAGTTTGTTGATGCGCGTAAGTTACGTTGAAACACGTCCACTGACGCCCAATTGGCTAGATGACTAAAAATTTTTTTTTGCTTTAATAGAAGCTCATTCATATAATAAACAGAAAGAAAAAATCTGTTTTCGAATAACTATAAAAACAACCAAGATATAAGGTGTTAAAGATTTTTCTCCATCTCTTTCTAGCAAAACGGCAATTTACAAGGAATTGATATGGCCGTACTTAACAATGACGTCACGATTGATGTCGGATCTCTCTGTCTAATCGCATTCAAATTAACAACTTAAAATGCTTGTATCTAATGTATTTCTAAGCCGATTTTAATTCTTATTTCACAGGACTGCATCTTTTTCTACGGTATTTTAATATTTAATGATGAGACGTAAAAATTTGAATTCAGTCATCATCCCAATTCTACTAATAAGTTTCAGCTGAATCGAAACTGAACCGTTGCGATCGACCAATCAGAACGCCACATTATCACGTCATCGAACAGTTGAATGGCAATATAAACGCTCCGATTGGTCGACCGCAACGGTTCAGTTTCGATTCAGCTGTAACTTATTAGTAGAATTGGGCCTCTGCTGTACAAGGTTATTTTTTAGTTACTAAAACAATTTTGTGTGCCTGTTCAGACAAGCAAACTGAACAACTTTCACTATGGGACAAACTTTGAAATCGCAAAAAAAAAACAGCTGTTCCAACATTCCACAAACGTTCAACATTCACTGAACCTAGATGTATGTAACAGCTGATTTTTTTTGCGATTTCAAAGTTGGTCCCATAGTGTGAAAGTTGTTCAGTTTGCTTGTCTGAACAAGCACACAAAATTTTTTCAGTAACTAAAAAATAACCTTGTATACACTTTTTTATACTTGTTTCTATATTCTCTTTGTGAGGTATACGTATACTATACTGAAGCGTCGATGGCGTAGTGCATAAGTCGCCTTCCAATCGGGAGGTAGCGGCTCGAACCCCGCCACGTACCAATGTGTTTTCAAATTTTGAATTCATACGTACTGTTGTGGGCTGTATGATGCAGTTCAGCAATTCTTCATGATCCGTTCAGGGGTTTGGGGCTGGTTCAGGTACTGGTACTGGTACAAGTCACTATTATTTTCGCGCTCTATGAAATAAAACGCAAACTGGATCACTATGCAATACTGAGCAGAGCACTGAGCATGATTTATTTTGGAACATACATTTCTTATAAGCCCCCGTTAAGGGTCGCAACTAGCGGGAGGCATAACACGTAAACATCGTATAGGTATCATCATCAACAGCTCACATACGTCCCCACGTATATGAGTTGTTGATGATGATGATGATATACGATGTAAAAAAATCATCGTCGAAGCCGGTGTCTATGCATTCAGACCATTAACACAACACAAAAAAAAATATTGATGGGGTACGAAATTTACTTTTAGGTGTAAAAAACGACTGAAAAAAATACTACGCAATGTAACGCGCGTATGTGTGGGTGCCCACAGCGGCTCACGACGAAAGCCAGAGTCCACTGTAAATTAAAAATTCTTATTTGTTAATTATGCAGAATTTTTCTTTGGTGTTTCACTGTCAGTCAATTCTAAAAAAATGTTCCAGACTGTATGATATAAAAATCACTTTAACCTTGAATATATTTATAACTATTAATTTCCCACGTCTGGTCTAGCTAGAATACAAAAATAATATTGACTAGCTGTGCCCGTGACTTCGTCCGCGTGGAATAGTATTTTTTTAAAGATCTTTATAAAAAGTAGCTAGTAAACTATGTTATACCTTATTTAATTAGCTATCTATTAGTGAAAGTCCTGTCAAAATCGGTCCAGCCGTTCCGGAGATTAGCGGGAACAAACAGACAGACAGACATACAAAAATTGTTTAAATTGTGTTTTTGTTATTGGTACCCGATATACATTCATACCCATTTAGTAAAAACTTGTTATTTTGACATTACAAACAGACATTTCAATTTTATTTATTTGTATAGATAATGGGTGCAATACGTGGGTCTCGGCATAAGAATAACTAATAATACGAGTATAGAAGCGAATCTCCTTTGTGGGCGCGCCAAATGCCGCTATTTGCATACCTACAGCGCCCTTCCCCCTGCAACGCCCCGCAGTAGTCTGCGGACGCCGCTAGGGTCACGACATGGACGTATGGTTACCACTACAATATTTTTTATATAAGTACCTCCATATTTTACATTAAATGAGAAACTGAGCATACACCAAGTCTTATTTATTTTGTACTTCAAGTGTAATGAGCGAGCGACTATCTTTAGCAATAGTACGCACATTTTTAGTTTTTTTGATTCCGTAGTTTCTTACCTATTTTTGATTAATTGAGCTTAATCCCTACACTTCGAGAACAAAATCATTAAAATATTTCGAATTTCGATGTACAAATATGGTTTGTAATTTAGGTATCCTATACCTACGTTTATAGTCCAAGAGTTGAAGTTATGAATGTACTAATGGATAAAACCTAAGCTCACTTTTTACTATCAGACCAACATTTTCACTTGAAAAAAAATCTGTTGTTTCATAATTTTAATCAAATATTGATTTTTTTTCTTTTTTTAAAAACGTCGCCCCACATTTTTCTCTTGTGTCGTGGGTGCAGTTACAAACATAGAATATCACATGCACATACGCCCAGACCGGAACAAATTTATGTAGGCCATACAAAATATCTGTCCCATGCGGGAATCGAACCCGCGACCCGTTGCACAGTAGGCGATCACTCGACCTCTGCGCTAACCGTGTCGTCAAGTCGTCGTGTCGTCGATTGTATTTAAATTTTATATGGAACAATGACAAAGGTCGATAAAAATATACCGGGTGTAACGGAATACCGAAACAATATTTAAGGTTGTTGATTAACAAAAAAAATGTTTTATGACTATTCTTTGTATTTTTATTATATGCCTACTTTCGATTTAATACGCTTAACAGTAAGGCGTATTAAATCGAAAGTAGGCATATAATAAAAATATAAAGAATAGTCATAAAACATTTTTTTTTGTTAATCAACAACCTTAAATATTATTTCGGTTTTCCGTTACACCCGGTATATAGCAGTACCAACGTTTCTCATAATTCAAATTATCCCGACTTGACAAAAAAAAAATCCATACTTACAGAGTTTCAAAATTGCACTACAATGACAGCTTTAGAAACTCGATACATTATATTGTATTAGCTTTGACATGTAATGAATATTACGAATGAAACGGTATCTGTATCTAGGGCAGGTATAATAAAAATAATTTTAAAGTATTCAATCATTTTTATTTAAAAGGTTTCAATTCAACAGAAATATTTACAAATGTCTGATATTTATAAAAGATGGCGTTTTTGTAGATGATTTGAAGTTTCGGTTATTAAACTTCAGCGCGTAGTAAATACGCATTCTTATAAAAAGCTTAATCAGGTAATCAATAGGAAAACATTCACAGGGTACCTGAAACACACGGTGCGCGCCTTGACTGGCGATTCCGTTCAACGGAAATCAAACGGTAGGTAAATAACGTGGCCTTGAGCGCTCGACGGCCGGGAGTTTCGCTTCTATACTCGTATTATTAGTTATTCTTATGGTCTCGGTTTCGCGTTCTGTCTATAAGATCGGTACCAGAATATTCTTGTACTGACCCAATTCTATACCTGACAAACGTCAGGTCTTTAGGATTTTGCCATTTAACTTTGAAATTTCAGATAAAATGTATATCAGTGGAAGTAAAACATTGAACTAAGTCCTCATTATATTTTTCAGGCTGGCGAATAGACGAGCGGGATCTAGAGATACGAGAGAACATCGGGAAGGGAGAGTTCGGAGACGTCATGTTGGGCATATTGAACGGCGCGCAGAAAGTCGCGGTGAAGATACTGAAGGACCGGGAAGCGGCGAGCAAGTTCCGAGCGGAGGCCAGTGTTATGGCGTAAGTTAAACATTAATTGTTAATTTTGTTTGTTAACAATCATGCTATTGCAAAGTGTGTAACATGGTCGTTACACGAGAGAAAATGATTCACGACTAATACCACACAATGGAGATCGGGAAGTAATTTATAGTTCACTACAAGATCCAAGGCAAACTAATGTATTTGTTTTTATTTAAGTACATGCAGGCTTTACAGAATTGCTTCTGACATGAGACTGATTATTAAATTATTTAATTTAAAAAAATAAACCATAAAGTATTTAATTGCCACTTTAAAACTCTTCTTTTTCTCTTACGTATTTGATAAAGAAATACATAACATCTCTTTTGTGTCGAAATTTTTAGATACAGCCAATCACAATTATCATTATTATCAACTTTATCAAAAAGGGATGCAGAAACACTTATAGTCTCTCTTTCGGCTCGTAATTTTATTAAACCTTCCTTTTACGTAGGATACAAATTCCTTGGATTCACTAAATACATACTAAAAGTTCATACTATTAGTCCTTATGGTCTTGTAGATATTACAGTTTAATTTCCTCGAATACAGATAAAAGAAATGGGTGCCTATAACAAAATATAGACAACCATTTGCTTCAGCAATAGCCAAGTCGAGATCTGATACGCTAAAATAGTACAAGTTAAAGGGTAAAATAGATCTGTGCTACATAGAGATGTATTTTGTGCAAAAACGATTCCGTTTTACTTTACTAATAAAACTCTGTGCTACATAGAGATGTATTTTGTGCAAAAACGATTCTGTCTTACTTTACTAAAAATAAAACGTCAATGGTTTCTTGAACAGATCGCTGAAGCACGAGAACCTGGTGCGCCTACTCGGCCTTGTCTTCACATCGGGCGGCAGTACGTGCATCGTGACGGAGCATTGCGCGCAGGGCTCACTCCTGGACTATCTGCGCAGCCGCGGCCGCCACTACGTCACGCAGCTCAACCAGATCAACTTCGCGTAGTGAGTGCCTATCAAATCAGTATTTTTTTTATTGCAATTAAGTTGGCAAACAAGCAAACTGCCCACCTGATGCTAAGTGGTAACAGTCACCTATAATACATGTGGTTCCTGTGAGATTCGCAGCAAAACTGCAACCGCCACAAGAACCACAGTGTACGTTACCAACTCGTGACTTAAGATGTAAAGTCACGGTACCCGGTAATTTTAGTACCATATCTTACCCTTCATACCGGAACACAGCAATGCAAGCAACTGCTGCTTTGCGGCAGAAATAGGTAAGACGAAGGTACTCATGCACACGACCCTGGTACAGAGACTCCCTCCGGTATTTTCCGCAAAACTGCGCAGTCACAGCCATCAATGCATATAGTGAATGTAATGTAATGTAGTTCATCCTGAAGATGCATTTTTGAATCATTAGAAGTGAATCTTGTATTTGACAACGAATATCAATCATTTGATCGGAATGATTTTCTACTATTGCCAATTTGAAAGGTTTTTGAATCACTCAAATTCAGTGTTGTCATTAAAAAAACAACGACAATAAATACTACGCAATGTAACGCGTGCCCGCGCCTGGCTTGCGCGTCCGGATATCGCGTCGGTGTTAGTGAGTCAGTGTGAGTGCGTGTAAAGCAAGACGAGTTTCCTGCGCAAGAGATTCCTTTTCAGTCTTGAGTTTTGTTAAGAAATACTGATTTTTTCGTAGATGTTTCTTTGGACAAAAATTATCAAAATACATTTCGAACAGTTTTCTATAATAATCTCGAAAAAAAATGTTGTAACTTTAACCTTGAATATCTCGGCAACTATTAGTTTCACAACCGTCTAGAAGACTAAAACTATAGTGATGATGGGAGCAATACGTGGGTTTCGGCTTCGGCACCGGTCTTTTTATACCCTGTATACAAGTTTATTTTTTAATTACCAAAAAAATTTTGTGTGCTCGTTCAGACAAGCAAACTGAACAACTTTCACTATGGGATCAACTTTGAAATTTCAAAAAAAATCAGCTGTTCCATACAAATGTTCAACATTCACTGAACCTAGATGTATGGAACAGCTGATGTTTTTTTGCGATTTCAAAGTTGGTCCTATAGTGGAAGTTGTTCAGTTTGCTTGTCTGAACAAGCACATAATTTTTTTTAGTAAGTATAAATAACTTTGTATCCTGTATACAACACTGTAACTGAACACCCCAATAACATTTATGGGTATGTATCCATCAGAAGTAGAGATTCTGTAGGAAAAATATTAGGGCTAACAAACCTACTTTTTTCCCATAGAAAGATTTTTTTTTTTTGTATTAAGTGTCAACAACCCTACGTAAGCGTAGGAGGAATACTACGCTCACGTCTGTCACTTGTCATTTTGCATTTTGTGTTTAAATTTCTTTTGTGTTAAGAGCTGATTATGGTTGTCACTTGAAAGTTTTTGCTTTCAGTTTAAAATCAAATTACTCTGAAAATATTGGGGTCCCAGGTCTCAGACAAGAACCGAAGGTCCATTTAGTATCTAACTTATATGCCCTTAAATGTTATTGGGGTGTTCAGTTACACCCGGTCACAGAAGATATAATAGTACTCCGTACAGAATGGCCACTCACCTCCTCGCACTCATTTCAAATACCTCACCCTACCCGGTACTTCGTTGTAGACATCACTGACACATAAACAGCCTTGCGCGCACCCTTGCGCGCGATCGCTCGGGTATGGCGGCACTTCACGTTCGCCGAGTAGACGCGAGCGCCGGCCGATGACAGAGATAGCGCTATGCGGGTAAAAGAGAAGGCAGCTGCTGCACTCCTCGCGTCATTTCGATTGATAACAACGCACTCAGCCCTACTAGATTCCACGCACACATTTGCGCGTGTACAGACGTCATTTGCTTAAGTAGTAATAGGTAATTGATTTGCGAACGTTGTATGGAGTGTCCAGGGTGTGACCCGGTATAGATTTATTTTTCAAAGTTCGAATTCCGCGCCGAGTCACCGTCTACTACAATTGGGATGATGACTGAATTCAAATTTTTACGTCTCGTCATTAAATATTAAAATACCGTGGAAAAAGATGCAGTCCTGTCAAATTAGAATTAAAATTGGCTTAGAAATACATTAGATACAAGCATTTCAAGTTGTTAATTTGAAGGCGATGAGACAGAGAGATCCGACATCAACCGTGACGTCATCGTTGAGTACGGCCATATAAACTCCTTGTAAATTGCCGTTTTGCTGGAAAGAGATGGAGAAAAATCTTTAATACCTTATATCTTGGTTGTTTTTGTAGTTATTGGAAAACCGACTTTTCCTTTCTGTTTATTATATGAATGAGCTTCTATTAAAGCAAAAAAAATTTTTTTTGTCATCTAGCCAATTATGTATGTATTCCGTGTCGCCAGCGACACGTGCTGCGGCATGGAGTACCTGGAGCGGCAGCGCGTCGTGCACCGCGACCTGGCCGCGCGCAACGTGCTCATCTCCGCGGAGGGCGCGGCCAAGGTGGCGGACTTCGGGCTGGCGCGGCCCGACGCCGGCGCGGGCGGCGGCGCCGCGCCCGCCGCGGACGACCCGGCCGACGCGGTGCGGCTGCAGGCCAAGCTGCCCATCAAGTGGACCGCCCCGGAGGCGCTCAAGTACAACGTGAGTGCCCCTTTTTCATTTAGGCGCATAACACGTTGCACCGGACGCCGCTCCGGTGTGCGGTGCTGCGGTTTTCAATTTTGACTGAAGAATCTTTGTTCCGGTTCAGAACATAAAAATAAATGATTGATAGTTGATAACACAATTTATTGCCAAAAACTTAAACTATTGCTGATAATGCTAAAATGATAATGAATGCACCCGATCGCGACGGTAATTGCTTATGCACTAATTATAATGAGTTACGTTAAAATGCTTGCGATCGGCGGCTCGTCATAGTGACGCCAATACCTACGGTGTTCGGTAACACCGTAATTTGTATACAAAAACCACAGGGTATAACATACTCACACCGCATGTCCGTGCGGGTGGACGGTGCGCGCGACGGCACCGCACTCTCGGACGGTGATGCGGTGCGGTCCGCGGGGTATGCCACGCTGCGCCGCAGTATCGTACGGATTTTTGCGTAGAAAGGACGTGCATACGCATAATAGATCTCGACATAGATAATGCGGTGATGCGGTTCGTCGTGCATCGCAGCTCCGGACGGAGATACGGAGCAAACCGACAGATTTGGTACACATATCGATTTCTGCAACCCAAACGCAGAGGTGTGACGTGAATAGATGAAACCTGTATATGGGAGGTCATTTTTGGGGGAAGGGGGGAAATAAAAAAAAATTGGAAACTGCATCGTGCGACATATCAAATGAAAGGTCTTGTTGTGAAGATCTTAAATGTTTTTTTTTTTTGTAATTTTAAAATAAGTAGTTTCCAAGTTAATAGAAAAATTAATTTTCTACTTATAGATTATAGGAAAACCTATACGAAGTCCATGATATTAAAAAAAAACATGGTAAATCACTCAATATTGTGCGTACCAACTTACATTTACAGGTGGAATGTGTGGGAGAACATGTAATTTATCTAGTCAATGGTACGGAACCCATCGTACGCGAGTCCGACTCGCACTTGGCCGGTTTTTTTTCTCGGGGGAAAATGCACCGCACCGTACCCGCCGTTGGCTAGACGGCGTGCGTGTGTGGGGCTCTCCCGGCAGAGTGCCAGGCCTAACGTCAGTGCCTACTTCCCATACACCCGCCCACTTACGATTTTTTTTTGCTTTTTCCCGCCAACAAACTGCTCTGTAGTTTGGCAGGATATAAATTATGTATGTGTCTTAGATTTTCTGAATAAAGATATTTTATTATTATCCTTTATTTTAAATAGTTCTTAAATATATTTTTTTTTATAACATAAATATAAAAGATATAAATATTATAAAAAAACCTACACTTAGCGGGTCCATCGGCAGCGAGACAGTACCCAAACTACCGGTGGTTAGGGCTGCAGGGTAAGGAACCTCCTGACAATTCTTGCCGTGCCAAGGATTGCCGCCTTCTGTATCAGGCCCTTGATCCATCCGCCTAGCGAGAGTCTCTCAAGATGTTGGTCAAGACTCTTCGCTATTAGACCATTCACAGACACCACTATCGGGATAATGACAGTCGAGTCCACATCCCACATGGCGGTAACCTCATGAGCCAAGTCAAGGTACTTGCTGAGCTTGTCCTTCTCAGCTTTCACGAGGTTCTCGTCATGGGGGATGGTGACATCGACTATCATTACCCGGCGTTGGGACCGGTCTATTAGCACGATATCAGGCTTATTGGCTGCAATAAACCTGTCCGTGATGATAGAGCGGTCCCAGTAGAGCAAGGCACGACCATTCTCAAGAACTGGCGCTGGTGTGTATTTATAATACGGCACCTCAGTCTCAACAAGGGCGTATCGGAGAGCAAGTTGCTGGTGAATGATTCTGGCTACTTGGTTATGCCTGTGCAAATACTAATACGGCACCTCAGTCTCAAGAAGGGCGTATCGGAGAGCAAGTGGCTGGTGAATGATTCTGGCTACTTGGTTATGCCTGTGCAAATATTATTATTACCAACTCGCCGCGTGAACACTCGAAACTTGGCAAGAACGGGAGATACTATGACTGATATTGGCTCGAATGGGGGACACTATGAATAATAATAATTATACTGGAATGTGATAGGTCAGAATGAAAATTTAATGAAAAGCAGTAACAATTTTTACAACTCGTAAGGAGGCCGCGACGAAACAGCGCTCGCACTGCCACCTACCGACCGGCGCGCGGGCTTCGCGACTATCTTCACGCTATTTCTCGAGCGTAAACAAAGAATGTAAAACGGAACGTCATTTTCAAGATCTATTAATATGGTCAAAACCGTTCAAAAACTATATTACGATTTCTCACTGGAGATAATTGATTTTACGAATTCATTATTTTCTCTGAAACTAGATGTTCTTCTTGAGGTTGTATTTTAGCTATTATTTGTATTTTTATAAGTAACTCATAAAAGCACATCTTTTATGAGTAACTTATAATTGATACAATTGAATTGATGCCCATAGTCACGTGCGACTTGGCCATTGTTCTTAAAAAAACCGACGTGGTCGGATTTTTTTGGTATTAAATCTGACCCATGTTTTTTATTAGTCATTTCAATTCTCTTTACGTTTCTATACATACAAAAATTCTAAGGTTTTGCGCAATTTCATTAACACATTACAGACCTTTACATGCACTTATTGACCATCAAACAAAACACAAAATCAAATGGATCTAATTAAATTAGAGCTGGACTACGATGAAATGACGCGCCCCACTACCGTCCTTACGCAGTAAATTTAAAATATAGACGGCAGCACTACACATAAAATGTTCGTTGCAATTGGTCATTCAGTTGCTGGTTAGATTCAAACGGATTTGTTGGCCAACTAGTCATAATTGTCTGAACGTGCGCTACAGAGCGTACGTCTTGTTTCATACAATGCGCCAGCGCTGTTTTATTTAGTAGTGGGGTGCGTCATTGTAACGTTGATTTGCCAATGAAATAAAGCCGCCATGGGCCTATATTGTATCGGATCGACCCAGCTAGAATTTTCAATGGGCAGTACAGTGCCCTGTAAAAAATACTTCACATTGTTGAGTTTTCAATGAGAATTGGTTCTTTCCAATTTCGTGAAGTATAATTTTATATGACACATTTTATTTAACATTTGCCACTAAAATATACATGCCATAAAAATGTTAACTACAATACTACTGACCAAGTCTACCCAGTATAATGTACATTGCTTGGAAAAGATGTAATCGGCTAATTTCAGCTTCGTTAAGCATTGTTACTCTCCTACGAAGCATTGAGAGTTAGTATAGACTGTTTTATTGAAGTCATAATAAGTAAACATTGTTACAGAAATTTTCAAACAAGTCTGACATGTGGAGCTTCGGGATACTGCTGTGGGAAATATATTCATTTGGAAGAGTACCGTACCCGAGAATAGTGAGTTATGATTATTTTACATTAATAAAAGGTTTTTTTGAGGCCTGATGGATCAGACTGATGAAATACTGATAGTGTAACCTCGCTCATATATCTTGCTTTAAACAGCCGTGACACATATCGTTCAAGAAAAGGGTGAAATAACTGTTGGGTAGTGGTATATTTATCTTTTAGATATGTGTCACCGTGTGGTCCCAAATCATTTCTCTATCACTACCACTACAATTTTTTATACAAGTTTATGTTTTAATAACCAAAAAAAAATTGTGTGCTTGTTCAGACAAACGCATGTATTATAAGGTGACTGTTACCACTTACCATCAGGTGGGCAGTTTGCTTGTTTGCCAACTTAATTGCAATAAAAAAATTTCACTGAACCTAGATGAATGGAACAGTTGATTTTTTTTGCGATTTCAAAGTTAGTCCCATAGTGAACGTTGTTTTGTTTGCTTGTCTGAACAAGCACACAATTTTTTTTTGGTTATTAAAAAATAAACTTGTATAAAAAATAGTAGTGGTAGTGATAGAGAAATGATTTGGGACCACACGGTGACACATATCTAAAAGATAAATGTACCACCACCCAACAGTTATTTCACCCTTTTCTTGAACGATATGTGTCACGGCTGTTTAAAGCAAGATATAAGAGCGAGGTTACACCATCAGTATTTCATCAGTCTGATCCATCAGTCTGGTATGATTGACGCCAGACTAATCGTGTAACCCAGTGACTGACGAAATACTTAAGAATTTTAGCTAGTCCAGCGGAGACTGATGAAATACTGGTGCCAGACTGATGGATCAAACTGATAAAATACTGATGGTGTAACCGGAGGCTAAATAGTAACGCGTGGGTCGTGTTGCGTGTCAGCCGCTGGCGGAGGTGGTGCGGCACGTGGAGCGCGGGTACCGCATGGAGGCGCCGGAGGGGTGCCCGGCGGGGCCGTACGAGGTGATGCGCGCCGCGTGGCACGCCGACCCCGCGCAGCGGCCCACCTTCCAGCAGGCGCGCCGCGCGCTCGCCGCCATCCGCGACGACGCCGCGCTGCAGCCGCAGCCGCCGCCGCCGCACCCGCCGCACCCGACGCACCCGCCGCACTGAGGTACCGCACGCACCGCACCCGCCGCACCCACCGCACCCGCGCGGCGGCACACCTTGCGGCAGGCGCGCCGCAGCCGCCGCTGCCGCACGCGCCGCACCCGCCGCACTGAGGTACAGTCAGCGTCAAAATGATCTAAGCATTCAAACCTACCAAAAGTATCTAAAGATTTGGCAAAAATCACTCTTAGCACAAATACTTTAAGGTGTACTATCTTTTGTTGTCATTTGTTCTCAAACAACAAATGAAAATGCATCTCTACGTTTTGAGATAAGGTTGATTTTTGTCAAATCTCTAGATACTTTTGGAAGGTTTGAACGCTTACTTCATTTTGACGCTGACTGTACCACACGCACCGCACCCGCACCACCCGACGCACCCGCCGCACCGCACCCGCGCGGCGGCCTTTTGGCAGGCGCGCCGCGCGCTCGCCGCTCTCCGCGACGACGCCTTCTTCTAAAAGCTGGCGAGCTTCTAGAAGAGTCGCTCATAAATCCTACCCTGTCTTGTTTCCAAGACTTAGAGCATTCAGACGGGAGATCCCCACTGCCAATTTACGTTGACCATATGACCATACACGTTATATAAAACTAGTTGACGCGCGGCCGCTGCCATTAGATGTCGCTTCGTATCGCAAGTAAGAACTCGTAAAAAGTGGTTAATTGTGCAGTTTCCTCTTGCAAATGCTATCCAGTAACTCAAATCTTCAAGACTATCGCGTTTCCTATCACATGTAAGTATAAAATATACATAAACGTGTTTTATTTTAGTACAATTTTGAAGTAATTTTTATGCCGTTACGATAGAAAATACAATAGTACGTTGGTAGCCCAACCCGCAAATCATGCCCGTGTACTGTACACGGGCATGATTTGCGGGCGATTGCGTAGATACACGTTAATTTGTCGACGTGTGTGTGTTCTTTATAGTAAGGTAATATTTTCATAGTGTGCGTATCCGTAATTGAATGCTATATTTTCGTAGTGTGCCATGCGTGTTTACCTCGCCTCGCGCAAAATGTGGCAGAAAAATGTATTCTACGATTTGTTGCGTACCATATCCATAGACTAAATGATCTAAGTTCCAAAAGCCTCCAGGACTGTGAGAGCTCCTCGCGACGCCAACGTTAGCGCCGTTTGGGCCTGTTCCCTGTTCCATCCGTTCGCCTTAGAAACGGACTCGAACTGCAGCTTGTAGGCGGTCCATGATGCGGTACCGTCAGATGGAGGCACTCTTCTTAAATCGCCCGCCTGCAGGTACTGTTGCTTCTAGTCCACCGGTCACTCGCCTTAGAAACGGACTCTAACTAGAGCTTGTATGCGGTCCATGATGTGGTACCGTCAGATGGAGGCACTCTTCTTAAATCATCCGCCTACTGGTACTGCTGCCTCTAGTTCACCGGCCACCCCATTGGCGACTTTTATTTCAAGCTTCTTCGTGTCGTTACTTATAGCCTAAAGGCGGTTCTCATACATTTCGTTGGAATCATGGAGGCGAGTCTTGAACTTTGATTCATTTGAGATATCATGTTTCATAGTAAAAGAACAATGGCAGAAAAATGTCTGGATTTTTTTGGCGTCCCTAAATCTCTTAATAGCAAGGAAATTAAAATATTTTTCTAAGATTTCTGAAATATACACTTATTTTCGTACAGGCCAGAGTTCTTTTTGTTTTAATAAAAGTATATCAAATGTTAACTACTATTTGTATGGTTGACATTTGAAAGATTAATTATCTTCGAAATGTGAACTATACAAATAGGGGTGTAAGTGCAAGTAGTAAATGCAAATAATCTGTATCGATTTATCGAGTAATCGTTATGGATTGGTTGATTATTCATTTATTTATTAAAATGCATTGTTGCTGATGCTCATATTCTTGAAGCGATCCTACTTTTATTTACTTTGTAATTACATAAAAAATTCAATGATCTTATCGATATTAAATAAAATGGATCGAAGCGTGGCAATCTACAAGCGATTTATTACGGAAGGGATCAATTCGAATTGAAATCAGATAAATATATCAATTCTAAAAAAGTTGAGGTCTAAAATATCATTTTTTTAAGGTTGTGTCTATTCGGACCCGTATCCCTATAGAAGTCGATTGCTATTCGGACCCAGGCGAGAAAAAATAATAGATTTTTGCGAACATAGCATGAAACATGCAGTATGCGTTCATGCGTGTGTGGTCACAATGTCTAACCTAATCCGCAGTTTTCGTTTTATCCAATGGCGATGGCAATATTTATTACGATATTTGGATCACGATCCAGCTCCCCTAGACAAGATCTCTTTCGATAATCGTTATCGCAATCGCTAAACGGACAATGTATGAGATTTGACAATTGCGCTCGAAAGCTAAGCGAGGGCTTATGTCACATCCCATACACTTTCCTTGTAGCGATTGCGATAGCGATTATCGAAATGCACCATGATGGGCAGGATCGCGATATTTATTGATCGTGTAGTATATGATATTGATGGATCGCGAACCGCCAACTTCATTATAAACGATCCCGCTGTCAATATTTATCACGATAAATATCGTGATAAATATTGAACGTGTAGCATACGCCTATGAGTGATTTTTGATAACGCTTCTATCGGGTCCGAATAGCCATTCTGTTTTTTTATTTGTTTTTTCCCGTAACTAATTAGAAAATATATCTAAATTAATAAAATACCATAGCCATAGATAAAATAAACAGAACACTGTACCTGCCTACGTTATATAAGAGCTCACAGATAAATAATGCGGTACTTAACCTAAAAAAACTTTAATGCCAATATCTTTTTCTTGAATAAAAATGATTTTTTAATAAAGTTGCTCAAAAAGTGGTATATTGCAGGGCTGTTTAGCGTGCGAGAAGATCATTACGCACGAGTGCTTTTTCTTTACCAAATGTCAAATGTCTTAAATCTGACACACATTTAGCTTTTTTTCTCCTTTTTTCTAGCATACTAATTTAAGATTGCGCTAAATAATCTGACTGGTCTACCAGATTTTGTATTGTAAAAGCATGCCTAAAAGCAAAGCATAACAAAAAGCACGGCCGAACCTTGCTTATAAAACACGGCAAGCAAAGCATAGCACGCATTTGTTTTGTATCTGCTGTGTACGTACGAAGATGTATTTGGCGCCATATTTTCTAAAATTTATAAGAAATAAATTACACAATGGTTGTATTTATTGTGTCGCTTTTTCGCAACTGTATTAAAAAAACTTGTTCAATACACGTACGGGACTGTCATTTCAACTCGTTCCGACTGTCAACCTTCGCCTTCGGCTCGGGTCGACATTTGTCGGTACTCGTTGTAATGATAGGCTTCCCGCACTTGTAGCGAAAATAACTATTACATATAGATTCTGAAATTCACGCCGAATCTTTTAATATATTTTTCATTACGGGACGCTACAATAGAGATCATGCAATATTTTTATTTTTGGGTTTATTGTAAAGGGTCTCATGTAGAATAGATCACAAGTATGTTCAAAATTAAAATAATACATTTAATTGCAATAAAATGCAGTCTGAAACTAACAGTTTCAAATTTCGTGCTAAAACGGGCCTACAGTTCTGATGACGTCACTCCTGTCTGTCAATCATTCGTCGCTAACATTCAATTCAAATATCACAGGGAAAGTTTCAAATTACTTATTTTAAATATACTATCTATCACTATAAGATATAAGATAGCCAGAACAATGCAATTATTGCTCCGAAAAAAGGCGTGTGGATTAATGTTTTATACCAGTGTGTCCATCAACTTTAAGAAGTCCCCAAATAAATTGTTTTTAACCTTCTGATCCAAAGTTGAAAAAAATGATTGTAACACGGATAACCTTCTTTTCGTACTTTATGCTCTTAATGCAACACGAAAGCTTGTGATTTAATACTTAACCTACCGTAGAAGTTTAGTTCCTTTCATTTCTGTACTCGAAAACTCGGCACTTTCAACAAAAAAGTTACTACCATGTCGACACTAACTCTCGGTAGGTTTCTGGGGTCTATTTTTATATGGTTGTATAAACCATACTACCACCATTTTTTTACAGAAAAATTTAAATAATTTTCGTAAAAGTAATGTTTACCTTTACATCTGACGGGACATAAAACACGAGTGACGTCACTAGTCTGTAGTGTGGTGCACGTCGTCATAATCGATAACGTATAAAACTGATATTGTTTTCATTATAAATTAATATTGTATTTTCTTTAAGGTAAACATGTAATCGGATAATTTTCTAAACAATCTAAATGTCATTGTAAGACATTTAACGTTTTGACCTATTTGAAAATACTATAAAAACCCTGTTTTCTCTCAATAAATCATCAGTTAAGTCTCGGCTTTTCTTGTGTCATTTCGTCTCCTGACGCCGCACATCACAAGTAGCTGATTGGTAAATCAAGATGCGTTCCGTTTCGCGTATTTTTCATCCGCAATTTTTCATGAAGAATAGTATTAACTGAAATAAAAACGTTGCCATCATTCTTATTTTACGTTTTTAAAACATTTTAATTACAAATCCCAGACATTTTTCTGTATGGAGACCTGCCATTGTTCTTTACTGCTTATGACCTACACAATCGATATCCATATAGAAATAATAAAAAATAATGTAATGAACGAACTTAGTACAAGTTTTTTTTAAATCTATGTATGCAGTTTTTCTTGTAACTAAATTCGATGACATGGTTCCTAAAAACAAATCTTTGTATGTCCTATAGTTACAGACTTGCCCATACTGACCGATCTAAATGTGCCACTCTGTATATTAGATACTAGCTTTCCGCTCCCGGCTAAGCCCGCGTTATTATTGTTTTCCCGTGGAAATTTTATATTTTCCCGTGGGAAAAATAATTTTGTATCTTATTTAAGCACGAATAAAAAAATTCATAGAAATTGGAGCTGATTTTAAATATTTTCCATAGAAACTTTCAACCCCTATTTTGCACCCTAAGGGGGTGAATTTCAATAAACCATGAAACGCGTGTTCAATGAAATCTTTTTAAGGGGCCACAGTACCTACTACTAGCGCCGCCATTCGTTTTTTATTAATTATGATAAATTAGACGTTTTTACAAAAAATTGATCAGTCAACTACTCAATACAGATATAATAGGTCTTTACTGAAATTGCCGTTCTGCCGTACTGGCCATTTCAAATCATAATTTTTTTTTTGGCTGATAATTCCAATTTCAAATTAATTTTATTATAAAAACGTGGAATTCTTTTTTCGAAAATCGTCATTTGTTTAATAGTTAGTGTTTTGTTTTCAACGCATTCGAACGTTTTTCGTCGTCATAGATAAGTTAAAAATTCGAGTAATTATGGTGTATGAGTACCGTCGTGGCAGCAAAGCGGCACAAGCGGCACGCAACATGGACGACGTTTACGGAGCGAACACTACAAACGAACGCACCACCCGTTATTAGTTTGCCCGCTTCCGTTTCTGGAAATTTTGACCTGAAAAATGAACCCCGTGGTCGTCCGAAAACTTTGGTCGACAATGACAAATTAAAGGCGATTGTGGAAGCTGATGAAACTCAATCTACGGCTGAATTAGCAGCAGCTTTCGACGTTAGCATCAAAGCAATATTGGTCCATTTGCGTCAAATTGGCAAGGTAAAAATGGTTGACAAATGCATGGGTACCCCACGAACTCAATGATCGCCAGCGCGAAGTACGCGTCGAGACGTGCCTTGCACCGCTCAACAGGCATACAAATGAAGGAACTCTGAACCGCATTGTTACTTGTGACGAGAAATGGATCCTGTTCGACAATCGTAAGCGCTCAGCAAGTTGGTTGGACCCTGGTTCAGCACCCAAACAATGCCCTAAACGAAAACTTACCCCTAGAAAAGTGATGGTCACTGTTTGGTGGTCTAACGCGGGTGTAGTTCATCACAGCTTCTTATCAAACGGGACGAGCGTTACTGCAGATGTGTACTGTGAAGAACTGAACACAATGATGGAGAAGCTCGCACGTCTCCAACCAGCTTTGGTCAATCGTTCGGCACCACTGCTTCTGCACGACAACGCGCGACCTCATACTGCACAGCAGACGGTCTCCAAGCTACAAGAGCTGGGGTTGGAAGTTCTCCGGCATCCCCCGTACTCACCAGACCTTGCGCCTACAGACTTCTACTTTTCCCAGAATTTGGATAACTTCTTGGCGGGAAAAAAATCAATACCCGAGAGGCAGTACAAATTGCCTTTGAAGAATTTGTTGCCTCCCGTCCAGCTGATTTCTTCAAGAAGGGTATCAATAAGCTACCAAATAGTTGGCAAAGATGCATTGATTACATGGGTGATTACTTTGGTTAATAGAAATAAAAAATATAGAAAAAAATATGCTTCATTTATTTCATGAAAAACGGCAATTTCATAGGTAAAGACCTAATATATACTCTTTATTGCAAAAAAACACACATGGGGAAACACAAGTAATAAAACAGAAGATGCAATGGTAGACTTATCTCTAAAGAGATCTCTACCAGCCAACCTGTAATTGTGTGGGAGATTCCATTTTATTAATGGGAGACACCAAGATAAAATAAACATAATTATTGACATTAAAAAGATAAATATATACATAGGTATATATAAACTAATATATATATATTATATATATATATATATATATATATATATATATATATATATATATATATATACATACCCCATAGATATATATTCATACATAACTAAATAAATTAGGTTCATACTTTATGCTCCGAAAGAAAGTGTTGCTTCAGTTTACGCCGAAATGACTCCACTGAAGAGCATAGATGTAAAGTACCCAGTAAATGATTCCACAGTTTGGGCGGCACGAAAGGAACAGGACTGGAGAAGGAAGTTGGTGTTGCATATGGGGAGATCGAGCTTTCTAGTATAGTTGGAGCGCATAGGACGAGAGGGAAGAGGTAACAAGTTGAAACGGGAACTGAGATAAGGCGGGGCATTGGGATCTCTGAGGATTTTAAATAGTGTTGTAAGGATGTGCCACTTATTGCTAAAAGTGGCCACTTTGAGCAATAATTCGGATTATGATTATTCCTATTGCTATGCTATTTGCTGGGTGCGAAGTACTAGGTGGGGGGAATGTCATGTGATGTTTTGCAAAAGGGATAATGGATCTAGGACGCTCTGCGACTACGTACTTGGGTGGCACTGCCGGTTCTAATACAATCATATTCAAGCAACATAAATAAAGTTCGAGTATTTATTTTAAAGTTTGTATCACGATTTTGAATACATTAAGTTAAAAACATTCACAAAAATTTATAAAAAAATTCGTCTCGGTCGGGATTTGAACCCGCGTCTCCAGCCAGCATACCGTGTTGAAGCCTAGACCTTTCATGCCACCGAGCTCTTACCAGCCCCTACAAAATCTTTAACTTTTTGATCTCTTTTGAACTTTGTTAAGCCAAAGTAGACGGTTACGTCAACACGGTATCTTGAAGACGCGGGTTTAAATCCCACCCAAGTCGAAATCTTTTATAAAATTTGGTGAATATTTTTAACTTAATGTATTCAAAATCATGATAAAACTTTTAAAAAAATACTCGAATTTTATTTATGTATCTTGAATATGATTTTATTAGAATCGGCAGTGCCACCCAAGTATCAATATTTTTCTGTACTTTAGATACAATTTGTTTAATTTAACTACTTGTTCTTATTGATTGAAGAGACATTTCAATCATTTTGTCGAATTGTCCATTTAATATCCACCTTTATTTCAGGGTTCTGCAGCGATATAGGACGAGCTTGAAGATAATGTGAAGTATTGGCCAATTATATTGGATACATGCTGCAAAAGATACAGCCCTGTACAATATAAAATCCACGTGCACCTATCGATATAAGTAAGTATGTAATATGATATGAGACCTTTGTGTTTGATGTAACTTTTGTTGCTATGGTGTCTTTTGTAGTTAATTAAGTTGGGTAGGAGAGAGTACAATTTGGTGTGTTATAGAAATATATTATTGCTTAGTTTATTACAGTATCATTCAATATATTGGACTTTTAGTGACATCCCTGTGCAATCATGGTTCCTCGTGTTAGTGATGTGAAATATTTGTCTTTTGCTATAAAAATTGTTGTAGAAGAATTCATAAATTATATCCTTAATATATTAATTTATAAGTGTTCCAGTGATATTTTAAAAATTCAAGTTAAATAATGAAATATTTTACTATTAACAGAATATTTCACTAAAAGCCCCATATTGTATTAAGGCCTAATCTAAATGTTTATAGCACATTTTCGTAAGTGTTGTGTAGGATCCACCCGCAGGCCAATAGCCGAACGTCGGTACGATAGTACTGTCTAGTCAACGTAATGTTTGTAATATTCATTGTATTATAACAATAATTATATTATTTTAAACACGTAAGGTGACTGATAAGGTGAACGCGTGAACAAGATTGAATGTATTAGTTGTGTAATTTATTCTCTGACTATACTTCGCTAATGACTTTCCTTTGTTCAATGCATGTAAATTATCTTCATATAATTTAACTTTTAAAGATTATCTAATGTCCTGTGTAATATTTTCTTAATTGTTTGAGGACATACATTTTTTGCATTCAGAATTAAATTAAGGGCTCCACAGTGTACTTTTCGCTTTTATTGCTATGTGGAAAGATTACAAAGTATTTTAAGCCTTTTTTATATCGCAATATTTTTTCCACATCGGTGCTCTAAATAAAATTTTACATTGCACTACAAAACCACCGCTATTATTAGCGGCATAAGAGTTCACACTCCACAGGTCCGTATTATCCGTATATCTTATAAAAAGTTGACATTATAAGAAGTTGTCATTTTGAGAATTTGACATTCTAAGAAGTTGTCATTGTACGAATTTGACATTCTAAGAAGTAGATACGCACAGGTCAAACAGTACAGCTTGACGCGGCGCTTACTGCAGTGTAATAATCAAATCAAAGTCACAACGCACTTGTTGACGATTAAAAAATGTGGTTTTAGGTTTTGGTATCTGTTGTAACAGATCAATGCAACTAATGTAGCTTTACATTTGAATATGAGGATTACTGTAACATAGCTTGACGTTGGGGTTTTGACTATTGGCACATATACCTTGGCACAGGCGACATTATTTTTCGGTTTAAAATGATTTTCGATGCTTTTAACGCTTTCAAATGATTTCGAAAGTTTTCACTTTTGATATTTAAATCATAATCGTTAACTATTAAATAACTTATAAATCTCTGCTCCCATTTGGTCCAATTCTCTGGCCTAAAATCGAAAGGAACTGATGAAGCCACTAAACAAGGTGGAGAACATACATTGAATACTTGCTATCCATATCGCTGCCCCATATATTTATTAAAACAACTAATCTATATAGGAATATACGCAATTTTTATTTAACGTAATTACCATATTTGCTAATAAGTTTATTACCGCAAGCGCGTCATAGAGCCATCTGTAAAAACCCAAACGTCAAGCTGCATTCACAGTAATCCTCATACTAGTTTCCTTTGCACCATTGATGGTGCAGGTCAATGGTGCAAATGAGACAGCAGGCATATAGTTACGTTCAACTGTTACAACAGTATGACTATTCAAATCCATCAAATTGTATATCAGGGGTGCTCAAACTCGAACTGCTGGCGATCTACCTCAGTATAGTAAGAATCGACTGGACTGCAAGTGCGTATGATGCAGGATTGTCGTTTACGTAGGTAGACTATCGTGGCGCAGGTCTAAGTGTAAAAGGGTTGCAACTCAGTGACTGGATTTTACCACGGTTAGTACATACAGTAGAGCGACTTAATAGAAACGGTTGAAACACGCACTATGCCTACGCGCCTCAATGTGGGATCGCACTCCGGATCACATCCACAAGGACAGTCACGAATGCACGAGTCAAACGGAGCGCATGGTCGGTCGCGGTCGGTGCCCTATCGCAGGCCAACGCACAAACCGATGCCGAGAAGGCCGTAGGCATAAAGGAGAATGACCAAAAGTGGGCTAAATTCTATTTTTGTTGCACATTAACCATTTATACCTTCAAAATGCAAATATGATAACTACTTATTTTTACTTAAAAATTATGTGGGGGTAAAAAGTAGATTTCAAAAAGAATCAAATGATAAAATCCTGTAATTTACGGAGATCTTCGTATAACCATAGATTAAATAACGTAGTGGCTATTCAGACCCGGGTCCCCATAGAAGTCGATTGCTATTCAGAACCGGAGCATGAAAACATGCTGTTTAATATGTCACTTTCACCGATAGACTCGTAATCGAAATATAACTTATAGGATAAAACTGAAAACTGTAAGTTAGGTTAGATATTGTGACCACACACGACGGAGCGAGCGAAGCGAGCCGAGCATAAAACTGCATGATTCTTGCTCCGCTTGCAATAATCAATTATTAAGTAAAATCCACCTCGTCGCCATTTTTTCACGCCTTGCAGCATTTTCAACATTTTTAGCATCATCGCGTTTCATTAGCTTTTGACGCTAGCAGGGCTAGCATCGTATGTTGACATAATGCGTTCCATTTTGAGGTTAAGTTCTCTTTGTGAAAAATAGCGCGGTTAAAAATGTTAACATTTCTTAGAAGAAACGCAAAACATCGTTAACATTTGATGTTAGCGCACAAAAATGGTGACGATTAAATGGAAAACGATGGATTGCGATAAATATTGAGTGTGTAGCATACGCCTAAATATGGCACCATAAACAACCGGAAGTAGTTGAATTACAGACTTATCAGCTCAGCTCGATTACCGAACTGTCATGTTTGTTTTTCCGCCATGTATTTGAATATTTTTATAATAATAACATTAATCAGCTTCTGCAATCGTATTAATATGTACAGAGACTATACATACTCATAATATGCTCGAAATACTCTCGAAATACCAACTACAAAGTGCAATTTCTCTTAATTCCCACATAATATTGAAATGAAATTTTGCTGACATAACCAGATCCAAATTACAATAATTCTCAGTTAATTGCGTTAGTGTGCAAAATTCTTTAAATTTAGGCGAACTCCCATACTAACTTGGTCATTCTCCTTTCAAAGAGGGGCCGAATCGACATACTGTATATACTATTACCGTGATTTTACTCGCATCTGGATGTGAGCAAGCACTGGTATCCTCTTACAACCCGAGGGCTTCTTGTTAATTAAAAAAAATACAAAGAAAATTTTACAGTAAATAGAAAAATTATATCTATCTTATTATACGCATCTATTCTACAATATTGATTCTTAAAAAATTCAAGTCTTGAATGCAAACACGCCGCCCCAAACTTATAACGCGCTTTTCCTTGATAAATACCGCTACTTACTACAATACTATTTAGTAGTAGTTACTACAATAGAAGAAAACGATGAGGGGGCTATTCCGACCTAATTGAGAATCAACTAAAACAAAACTGAGTGGCTATTCGGTCCCGGGTCCCTTTAGAAGTCGATTGCTATTCGGACCCGATAGAAGTGTAATCAAAAAAAAACTTAAAGGATATAACTGAAAACTGTAGGTTATGTTAGACATTGTGACCACACATACAGCTGAGCGAGCAGAGCATGAATCTGCATGTGTCATGCTGCGCTCGCAACTATTAATTTTATTAAGTATAAAATCCACCTCGTCGAATAGCAATCGACTTCTAAAGGGACTCGGGTCTGTATAGGACGGTAAACGGCCCTACCACTTATCTCAAAACGATAGCGAGTGATCGCTATGCGATAGGCGGTAGGGCCACCGATAGTGAATTGTTATCGAAAAATACTTATAGGATAAAACTGAAAACTGTAGATTCGGTTAGGTATTGTGACAACACACATCGGAGCGAGCAAAGCAAACGGGGCATGATACTGCATGTTTCATGCTCCGGGTCCGAATAGCAATCGACTTCAAAAGGGACCCGGGCCCGAATCGACACAACCAAAACAAAACTATGAAAAGATATCATTTCTCGAGATCGACTCAAAAAGCACTTGCGATCGACCGTTTGAGCACCCCTGTTGTACATGTATGTATAGTATAGTTATGTACCTATTTTTTAATCTTGGGTCCCGAGACATGCGTGCATTGCTTGGGGACACTGAGTACCTAACGAACTAATTCTAATTACTTTTTGTCCATTCTGGAAAGTTGTATGTAGCCATGTCATTCTGAACTAGAGACTCGCGTCAGAGCTCAAAAGCCGTTGCCTTTTATTGGTACTGATACTGACTACCTGGAATGCTGTCTTAAAAAGTGTTATATTACCTATTCATTTCGCTACCGACCTTAATGTTAGATTTTAGAGGGTGTCGCATCTTCAGGGAAGTCATATCGAGTATAGAAGCTTGCGTATAAAACGTGTTATTTTTAGAACAAAATCGATGAAAATGTATATGCAAATCTCAAAGGTTCAGATCAGTTAAGTTCATCTTGTTCTTTCTCTGATTATATTTCTAATACACTATGGATTGTAGCGATAAAGCACATTCAAAGTCAATTTTTTCGCTTTGGTGCAATATGTACAATCTCTATGCTTCATAGAGCTGACACTCTTACAATAGTTTTTGACTTTAAATATTTCTTTGTACTCCGTAAATGCGACTTAGTTTAGCGAAAGTAAAGAACTTTTATTGCATTTTAAGTTTATAGCTATCGCGTGAAAGTTGTGCACTCCATTTAATGTGATTAGTTGTTAAAAAGTGTTGTTTAGGCCAATTTTCAGGTTGTGCGCTATTTTAGAAATTAGGAAATAAAAGATGTTGTAGTAACGGTAGTTATTGGAAAATCCTAAATAATGTAATATGGCGAATTATTGCAAAATACTAATTAAAGTAAGATGTCATGTTAATGCTCTTTGAGAGCTGTGTATCGTAAAAGGGATTTCATTAAGTACATTTTTATGAAGTTGGATTATTTTTCATAATAGAAAAATATTTAGATTTATGAATACAAAGTTGTGTTCGTGAATTCTTTATGTAAAGTAAAATGTGGTGCTTGCTGGCACGATTGAAAGATTTGACTAGGTCCAGCTACTGTATCATTTGCCCGATCCGACCACTGTATCGATATCGCCAACGCGTATCATGATCGACATATGGACGGGTAGTGATCCACGTCCGCATCGATAGTCAGTTTGGGCAAATTATATTCATCTTGACCCAGCTTTTATTTTTTATTTTTGGCACCCACCGGCTTATATGCAAAATTATCTTGTCTTCTTGCAAAAAAATGAGTTTTGAGTCCAGTTGCGATTTTATTTACTGCATTTATCTATTTATATTCATTATAAACTTTTATGTAATGTAATATTTATATACTAATGATTTGGCATGACACTCAATATTTTTAATTGACTACAGATATTAATTGAAATCGGATTGTTGCTGATTTGCGGTAGTCATATAATCTATACTACTATAAATAAAGTGAATCTCAATTAATGTGTTAATAAACATAATATCAGTTTATTTTATTAATCATAATTTATATGCATCCGTAAGATTTACATTGTGAACTTCTTATCGTAACCTGCAAATGCTAAAGAAAAAAGTTCTTTAAATATTGTATGATAGTATTAATGTTGTCTTATAATGCTTATTTGTCTATGACATAATTAAAGATTATCTAATATATTTTAAGAATGTCTATTTATGTGTACATATTAACTTTTGTAGTAGTAATGTAAAACTAAGTCCACTTGTAGTAATTCAGATAGCGTATGAGACAACATTGTACAATAGCTAATTCTAATGATTCAAAATGTTTAAATCTTTATTTTAAAGACTTATAAATATAAAGGAAAATGTCCGTTTGTATAATGTGTATTCTTATGCAATACTAGTTTTAAGTGTTAAATTGTTTTTACGAATTATTTATGAAGTATGTGAGGATGAACGGAAATGATCTACCGAATGGCTCATTTCTATTCTGCCAAAGTTTATTTCGAAAGATGATATCTTGATTGTTTTCATTAGTCTTCCTTTATTTTGAATTCTTATTTTGGTGAGGACACAAGGTTGCTCGCACAACGGCATACTAGTCTCAAACGAATTTTCGTTCAGTGAACTGCTGTGAATGTTTAGCCTGTGTGCTGTTGTTATTCTTAAAGTGCTCTGAATTGAAGAGAAGAATAAATTAATCTCGTCTACATAAATGTTTATTTGTTTTTTTTTCTCTGATATATTTCTTGATGTATATACCTGTATGTTAAGGGATTACAATGTATGATAACAAAATATAATTCCAAAAACAGTGAACAGGTTGTTTTATTTTTACTTGTTAGATCCATCTGTAGTGTATGTAGCGTCAGAGGCGAAGCAACAGCACGATGGTGAGCTACAATCACAGTCATCAATATCATCTTTGTTTTCGACAGATTTTGTTTGAATCGGTTTGTTTTTCCTCGAGTTTTTGGGTCGCCGTAGTCTTTTCTTCACTTTTTTTGTGATACTACTGTCATCAACTTCTGTGGATATTTCACGACTTAAAGGGCACGTCTGCGTTTTAGATTCTTCGCCAGAGCATTTAGTAGCTTGGTCCGCGTAAGTGGTCACCGACTTATCTGTGGTGCGTGCCACGTGGAATTTGCACTCGCTACTTCTGCCTCGTATATGTTTCTTTCTCTGTTGTTTCATATATTTATCACATTTATGTTTTTGAAATTTAATCGTCGAGTTATTTGCTGCCGAATTCGATGCGCTACTGCAATTATTTGTTACTTCATCACAGCGGCAATCCACCTTTTCTGATTCAGTGCTTCTATTTTCATTGTTATCACATACGCATAGACATGTTTTTGCGGGCTCAGTTTGTGAACAGGTGCTCGTATCTTCAGTGGATATTTCCATTGGTACCGCTTCGCATTCCTTAGTCTGCATGGATGGAAACCATTGCGTACCGCGCAAACGGGTGAAAAAGTAATGGAGATCCGTAGTTGACGTCCAAGTATCGTTGTGAAACTAGAAACCAATACTTTTAAGGAAAGTAAATTTTAAGGAATTGTTTTGCATTAGGATTTTTGAGAATATTTTTTTTAGCATACCTTGAGCTGGAATCCTGATGGTGTATTTTCCGTTATTATATATCCTGGGCGTGATACTCCGTACATATTTGGATATTGCTGAGAAAACACTGCTGCTGATATCCTAGAAAAGTTTGCATAGTAAATATGTAAATAACGCATTGTAGTTCACATTATATCATTTTGACAGCAATTGCGCTCTGAATTCATATGTAGATGACCTTTATTGTCATATCAATAGAGGCGCTCCCAGAGGTAAAATAAATGTGAATGCACTATACATAGCTATTTAGGGTATTTCACAGACATGACAGAACAAATCTCCAATGCGTCAGCCCTACCCGTCGTGACACAGTTCGTCACGAGTCACGACATACTGTCAAGTGTCACGTGTCAAGCAAGACGTTTGAGCAAACCCTATTACTCCGGTTGACCGGACAACTGAACCGTACCACGGACAGATGAAACCCAAAGTCGCTCATCGAGCTTTATAATGCACTATCGTCTGAGTTGCTGTTTATGAATCTGATCCGAAACGAGATGATACAAGAATAAAGTACGGAGTGGCTTTTTGGACCCGGGTCCCTATAGAAGTCGATTGCTATTCGCACCCGTAGAAGCGTAATATAAAACTGTGGGTTAGGTTTGGCTAGACATTGTGACCACACACAGCGGAGTGAAACATGCTCCGTTGGCAAAAATCTATTATTCAGTACAATCCACCCCGTCGCCATTTTGTCTTGTCTGGGTCCGAATAGCAATCGACTTCTAAAGGGACCCGGGTTCGTAGAGAACGAAAATGGTATGCGGTCCCGATAGTGAATTGTTATCGAAAAAAGATTATTGGATCAAAATGAAAACGAAGCCAGCGAAGCGAATGGAGCATGAAACTACATGTTTAATGCTCCGAGTCCGAATAGCAATCACTTTCAATAGGGACCCGGATTCGAATAGACACAGCTATAAAATTATCAACAGCCACCCACAGAACACAAAACTTCTAGGACGACCTCAGACTAGGCACGGTAATAGTAATTAACAGTAATATAATTTGCACAGTAGGATGACTTCATAGAAACGGTCGAAACGCGCTATGCCTACGCGCTTCGATCTGGGACCGCACTCGGATCGCATAGCTATAAGGACTGTCACGAATGCAGTTCGCCGCAGGGCGCACGAGTCAAACGGAGCGCACGGTCGGTAAGCGAGCAGCCCTATCGCGGGCCACGCACCAAGCGATGCCGAGCGGGTGTAGGTATAAAATTTCAAAGAGGGGCCGAGTCCACATACTGTATTATACTATTACCGTTGACTAGGTTAAGCGACGACCTTCGCAAGAGGGCTGACAAGGACTGGATGCGAGTAGCCACGGGTCGTGCTCAGTGGCATGTTGAGAAGATTATTTATATCTAGCCGCCCCTAGGCCACGGCCTATACAGCCATCCAGGATTGGTGTAGGTCGATGATGATGATGATAGAAGATGGGTAATGGATCTCTCACACTATCCGACTTTGACCACGACGAGTAGCCGCATGCGACCTGTCGCTCAATTCTACTAATAAGTTACAGATGAATCGAAACTAAGCCGTTGCGATCGGCCAATCGGAGCGCATATATTGGCTTACTCTTGCTTGATGACTTTTTAATGTGGCGCTCTGATTGGTCGAACGCAACGGTCTAGCTTCGGTTCCGCGGTGGCTCATTAGCACAATATAATTGGCCTTCTGGCATTATGGCGTATCAATCAATGTTGCTGCAATACAAGTGCTTTTTGAGACTCAAATACAAATTTATTGAGGCCTTATTGCTAAAGCAGATAGGTCGGTAGAGGAAAGTTTATTGTCTCGGTGACAATGATAAATGAGTTGTGATTTGAAGAAAATCACATTTGGGAAGTGGTCATAGTATCAAGTGGACCTCACGGAAAACCAGACGTCAAACCCCCACACGATATAAAGTTGACCTATTTATTTACAAGGATAACACACTTACGGTTGTGATACGCTTCTAACATAATAAGCTCCAATGTTGTTATTCCAGTGTGCATTATTGACATTATTATTTTGGAACGTTTGCCTATTACTGATTGGTAGAAAGTAAAAGTGTAAGTTTCCATCCGGGAAAATTACTGATATTAGTTCTCCTTCTATTATATCGGGGTTTATTGGCTGGAAAGCTGAAACATGGGAACGAACGTAAGGTTGTGTGAACTATTGTTACGCTAGACCTAAGGGCAACGCTACAGCTATGAAAATATGCTGGAGCGCGTTCAAAGTCTTCGCGCGAAGTACCTACCCACAACTTTTCGCTGTAACCCCGTTCAATGCCTTCGAGCGTGACACCCGGGTGAAACCACCGGCCCGTTCAAGACCTTGAGAGTGTCAGAGCCCCACCGGTCGACTTCGGCCACTTCCTAAATTGTCAATTTCCAAAATCGTCCACTCCTACAACCTCCTTTTCCTAAAATGTCTCTTTTTATGTTCCGTATTCTTCCACTTCCAATTGTCAATTCCTAAGCTGTCCACTTCCTATTCAGTCAATTCTTAAGTTGTCTACATCCAATTCGGAACATTTCTAATGCTTAATCTTTTAATACAAAAGGCGAACTTAATACATAAAGCATTCTCTATAAGTCAACCTTTGGGCAAAGCAGATAGATTCTAGGCGGTGCCAGCACAGTACCCGATATGACTTCAGATATAACGGATCTCAAAAACGGCTCCAACGATTTAGCCCAAACTTCGTATTTAGATAATTTGTTAGATTTTAAGTTTATTCAAATATTATTATCACCCGTAGACTACTCCTTCGTGTCAAAAACAGAAATAACGTGAAGCCATCTCGTGGAATATAGCGATATCTGTAGGTATGTCAAGAGAATACGCAGATGACACTCACAACTGTCATGTTATTTTTTTTTCACTTGGTAGAAATTACCACTACCAGTTCCGAGCCCAGGACAACTTGGGAGGTAGATAAATTAAAGTGGACCAGTTAGGAAGTGGGCAACTTTGAAAGTGGACAAGTTAGGAAGTGGCAAGTTAGGAAATGGGCAACTTTGGAAGTGGACAAGTTAGGAAGTAGACAAGTTAGGAAAGTGGGCAACATTGGAAGTGGACGAATTAGGAAGTGGTCGGAGTCGACCGGAGGGGTCAGAGCGAGTTACAACCGAACAATCATCGAATTTGATGGTTGTAAAACGCTCTGACGTTTATTATTAAATACTCTGACGTGATTGGATGATATTGGGGGCCATAATCTTATAGAAAATAATAATCTTATAATAAGACACAAATAAAAATTCCTGTGAAAGAGGGAGATAAAAGTTTTCGTTGCTGCAATCAGTTCAATGCCTCTGAGCGAGTTAAAAAACACCCAGACAACTACACTCCGAGACTCTGAACGCGCTCCTGTTATTCTTTGAGCTGTAACAGATTTTCCTTTGTTACTAACGGACCGATCAATCCATCCATCAATATAGTGGGTTAAGAATTTTATTCCTATCACCACTTTCCTGTTTCTTGCAGACTATCATAACCTAGGCTATGACCATCTTACCCAAGTTCATCGTCATAATAAGAGTTAAAAAAATTTGATGTGTTCCGAAAAGTACATGTTACATAACCAGTGCTTGCAAATTCCATGTTAAGCTCTTAGGAGCGCTCCACATTCTCGCGAGAATCTCGCGAGAACGCGAGAACAACACGAGAAGCGTGAATGTAGATCCGATTCGCATGTTCTCGCGTAGTTCTCCGACTTTTGTCGGTTTTTTGGCGCGAGACAAAGGCGCGAGAACTATATTGAGAACCTTGTACCAGGGTTGGAAAAATCATGATTTTTTAATAAAATCCAATTAATCATGATTTATTGAATAAATCTTAATTTATCATGATTTTTTTGATTTTTTCGTTTTTATCGTTACTAATTTTAATAAGTAAGCAACTATTTTGCGGAAACGAAAGAGAAAGAGGAAAAATTAAATATTTACCCAGTTCTGAGGCAACTATTTGGAGCGATAGCCTCCTCAGCATCAGTGCAAAGTTTTTTTTTACATTTGGCATTGTTCACTCGAAATTACGTAACAGACTAAGGACCAAAAACCTGGAAAATTAGTTTTTTAATCAAGAATTACAATAATGACACTGAAATATCTGATTTACTCGGAAAATAGATATTCATAAAAATACATTTTTCTTCACAAAAATAAAGAATTTTGATTTAATCACTGATTTTGTGCCAACCCTGCCTTGTACCTTCTCGCGAGAAGCGTGTATCCAAGAAGTTCTTGCCGAGGTTCTCGCGTACTTCTCGCGTAGATTCTTGCCGAGACTCGCCGAGAATCTCGCGTGAATGTGGAGCGCTCCCTTTTTGATCACAATGCCTACGCCGCAAAACTACTTTGAAGGATTACTCCTAAACAGCTATAAGACTAAGTCGCAAAATTACTAACATTTAAAACGCCTACAAAGCAAAATGCCTCAAATAAATATCTCTAAAGCGGTTTGCCTAATTTGCAATACGTCTGCATTCTTTCTTGTCTAGGCAGCATAACGTCTCAAAAATTAAAATAACTTTAAAGGATAATACATAACATGCCATACGACTAAGAAGCATACGACAATCGCTATCAAAAACGGCTATAAATCAAACTGCCTCAAATTAATAATATCCAACTAATATAAATGTGAAAGGAAGTGACATAGAAAACTCTATGCCATTTTGCACTTGAGTTGCAGTTCAAACTCTGTCCTTCTGTACCGGCCCTAGATGACCTGTTTTACAAAATACCAATTTCATAGGTAATGACCTAATACTAAACAATTCGTGACGGACCATTAACTATGCTTGTATTTATACCTCGTTTTTGTTTGATTTCCTGTAATTTGGAGCATTTTGGTGTTCAGGTCATAAAACTACTGAGTTGTTTTGCATATGAGGTATTTTGCATCCCTAGGCATCTTCATATCCAGGCATTTTACAACAGAGATGTTTTGCATTTGAGCCTTATTAAGTTCATAGTCACTGTAATGTTTCGAAATTTTACTACTAAAGTCCTTTTGCATTAGAGGTAAAGTAATGATAAATTGTTTTAATTTGAGGCATTTTGCTTTATAGCCGTTTTACATGTTAGTTATTTTGCTTCATAGTCATATAGCTGTTTAGGAGTAATCCTTCAAAGTTGTTTTGCGGCATAGGCATTGTGATCAAAAAGGGAGCGCTTATTATTCATTTGGGCTCATTGTCGCTTTCTATCAGATAAGTTTCAATTCAAGAAAGTAGGTAGGTACAATGTAAGTACTGAGCGAAAATAAGTTTAGAGAAACAAACAGATGAGAGCGACAATTTCCAAACTTGAGCCCCGTTTTGGGAAGTTTAGTAGCCAGGCAAAAAAGTAACAAATGTCTCATTTCGTTTTTTCTTATCTTATAATAAAAATTATACGTATTAATGTTGTTTGGAGTTTTTATGATAACTTCTTACTAAGCTAGAAATATAAGTGAGGAGGGAGAGGGGGATGGCGCCAAAAAAGGTCAATTTCCAAGGGCATTACAATAAAAACAAATGTGGGAAGACCTGCTCTAACAAGCAAATCTAACTGCCAACATATAAGTAATCATAAAACATTCATCACTGCCCGGCTAGCATGACCACAAAAGTTGAGGGTGCGGTTAGGTCAGCGCAACATATTTTCTTCTATTCGTCTTTGTTACAAAATAATCTATTTATTTTGTCTCTATCACAAGTTCTTCACTTAGCTAATTAAGCTTATATGCCGCAGTTTGTCGAAGTTTGCGGGCAAGTTCCAGTGTTCATCGAGCTCGCGTTGTAACGAAACCTCGTGCATTTGGACTCCAGGCTCCTGGACTATTTACCCAAATAAAAAAATCTTTCATTCTCTGCTGGATTGGGGCATCAACAACTACAACTGAAATCGTAACAAATATCACATATTTTAGTGCAACCGGGTGATGCTTTTGAGTAAGCCAGCGACAGCGAGGGTACCCAGAATAGCATCCAAATTAAACATTCGACGAAAATCAATCTTTGCTTAAACCTTATGCTATCTCTTATCTACTTTAATTAACACAAATGAAGCATTATGATTAAACCATGACTTAACTTTAGAAAAGATTTGTAGTATGGTCGCCAGTGGTGTGTCAGAATGGTGCCTTCTGCTACGTTGAATTACAATTTGTGTAGGTTTATATAATAAACCCACAGAATTCAGAAAGAGGTTTCTGTGTTCTGTGAGAAAACCTGAATGTCAGACGGATGAATTTTAGAGTTTACCAGACTATATAGTGTAGCTAAAGACATTAACTTAACTTATATAGTGTAGCCTGATGTTGATATTTAACTGCATGACCTAACTATTTAAAAGATTCTTAGTAGTACATAGTACTTGCTATAATAATTTTAACAGCTATTTCACATTAAAATATTTACTTACTACGATAAGGATAAAAGGGGTCACTGTTAATAGGAAGTGCATTGCTATAAAAAGATGGATTGTACTGCATTGTTGGAGTTTGTACTTCACACTATCTAAATGTACATACTAGTACGAGTATAATAGTATTTAATTTGGAATTGGACGCATGTTAAATAAAGGAACTGTATATATTGTGGGCCCATTTTTGGAATCCGTATGGCGGACAGTTTGTGACTGGCGTCTGCCTGTCAAAAGATTATTGGAACTTGAATTTATGGTCTAAAAAGTGATAGAGCACAGTGGAGAATGCTGGAGGAGGCATATTATAATGGTCATGTGCCAATAAAATAATAATAAATATTAAGAAATTTGTAGATCTTATTTCGAATAAAGGGTTATTATTATGGGCTTACCTGATCAACTGATCATAGTTGGTACCTAATAGTAAACAGTTTGTCGACTCGGCCCCTCTTTGAAATTTTATACCTACGGCCGCTCGGCAGCGGCGAACTGCATTCGTGCATAGGCGTATATAGAGGGGGGGGGGGGGGGGGGGCGTGGGCGTGCGCACCCCAGAATGGTCTAGTGCCCACCTCAGAATGTTAGACTACGGTTTCAAAATTCTATGATGGACGCCAAATAGTGATAACTTCAAATAAAAATCAAGGGCCAGGCCCACCCTAGAAAAATACTCTAGATACGCCAATGCATTCGTGACTGCCCTTGTAGCTATGCGATCCAGTAGGCCTATCCTTGAATCATTTCCAATCGATAGACATTGAGATTGTGTTTTATTGTACGCTTGATTCTCCACATTGGCACAAAATTGGAACCGTATTGAGGTGATTTTGAGTGAACCAAACTCAGCGCCATTTAATTGTCTTAAAATGCGGATCCAATTTGTCGTTAGTGTTGCTAAATAAGCGTACGAAAAATCACAATCTCAATGCCGATCGATTGGATTTGGTTCAAGAGTAACCCTACTGATCGAGGCGTGTAAACATAGCGCGTAAGAAAGAGATGAAAGTAGGGTAGTACCTAATTTCCAAACTTGAGGCCTGTTTTGAGAAGCTATGCACAGAAAAGCAAGTGCGTGCTCATTAGTAGCCAGTCAACAAAAGTGCGTGGCGTAACATTTGCTGCCATGCGCACGCAGAGCTGCATCTCGTTGACAAACTGACTGCGTGCACGCGCGGAGCGGAGCGGCAACGTCGCTCACGTGAGAGCTCTGATGACGTTGTATTATATGATGTTTCCTGTTGGATGTCACACCGGGCCCCGGGCACTCACGAGCACGCAAGCGTCAGTGCTGCGAGTATACACGTGCGTGCTTAGTTGTATTCATTTACAAATAATGCCATTGAAATTAGTTTTCCTAGCCATGGATACCGAAATAGAATAAAAATATGAATTCCTGTATAATCCCAAGCACAAGGAATATAAAAACAAATGAGCTCAAACGAGCTTCTTGGCATATGAAAATACCAATAAAAACGTTCTTCATAAGACTCAAGATCTAAACATAGTGCATGATATTCACTGCCTTCCTCTCTTCTTTTTTTATAATATAAACAAAAGATTATCGTGGACCCAAAGTCTTTTTGCACTAGGTGACGATTCTTGGCAAAGAAGCAACAATAACGCTTCTTATCAGATGAACTGCCGTCTTCGGACAATTTTTTGTCGTTCTGCTCAAAAATAATAATAATTATGGAAAACGTTAATATGGCTTCTCTGGAGAGCACACGCCACGTCGCCTATTAACTAATTTGTGACGTCGCACACGCAACCCGCTTCACCTCCGCTTCAACCGGTGTGACAGTGCTGGTACGCACACGTCACGCGCACGCAGTTGGTTTGACCCAGCCTTTATTCCATCGCGACTATCGCTGAAGTGTCGCAGTGTACAAAGGACCTCAGCGTGGAATTGTGAAAAACGTTAAAAACGAGGTTATTTCTAATTATTTACTTAAATACATTTCATGTTTCTAGCTTCAAAAAATAGAGAAGTTCCACGCAAACATTTAACCCCTATGTTACTCCTTAAGGGTGGAACTATCAACAAGCGCACAAATGAGTGCACACACCATGAACGGAAGGGTGACGTCTCACGCTGAGCCGTCGTCGCACTGAAGCGGTTATTTTAGCATGCGCAACTTAAATGACCTACACACATCAAAAAAAGTTTGAGATAACTAGCAAAAGATGGAATATTGTTAAAATTTTGCTTTTCAAAGGAATGTTCTTTACGTAACATCTTTTTTATAAGAAAGATACACTATTTGAAATAAAAAAATAAATGATTTTTTTATTTTTTATTAACAAAAATTGAATTTAAAGGTCTTAATGCAATTTCGACTAACAAATAATTGAAAGAAATGGAGGATTTAACGAAATATAGTCAACATTTATTATGAAATTGTTTTTATTTAATACAAGATAACTCCTCCCCTGGCTCGAACACATGCGGCAATCCTTCTTGGCATGCTAAGAATTAAGTTATCCAGCATTTCTTGCGGTAACCTGCCCCATTCTTGAATAACGGCTTCCCTGATCTCTGACACTGTCTGGGGAGGTGACTGACGATTCCAAACAGCTCGCTTGACAGCATCCCACGCGTGCTCAATCGGGTTTAAGTCAGGTGAGCCGGCAGGCCAGTCTAACCTGGTAATGTCGTGTTCACGCAGAGCAGCGTTGATTCGTTGGGCTCGATGTGCGGGTGCATTATCGTCAACCATTACGAATCGAGGGCCATGGTTTATTCTAAATGACCTGACAATTCCATCAATAGCAATGGTTTGGTACAAAGCTGCAGTCATTGAGCCACGATACGGGATCAACGGCGTTCTAGCACCAATCATTATACCGCCCCAAAAGGATACCGATTTCCCGCCTTGTTGAACAGTGCCGGTGGCAGTTCTTTGTCTTTCAGCGTCCCCAGGTCTTCTCCAGACACGAATACGTCGGTTGTCTGGATGAGTGCTGATTCTGGACTCGTCAACGAAGAGACAATTTCTCCAAATGTTTTCCTCGTCGTTTTCTTCATTTTGGCGGAGTCTAGCCCACTGCAATCTGCGTCGCTGTCGTTGCTGTGTGTTCAGGGGTGCTCGCCAGGATCTCCTCGCTCGTAATCCAACCTGGTGTAAGCAATTCCTGACGGTCTGAGTACTTATTTCTAGTCCAGTAGCAGCCCGCAATTCCGATTTTATTTTAGTGGCATTGATTGTTGGGTCTCGAGCAGTCAGCAATCTGATGTAACGCTTCTGAGCAGCAGTAAGCACAGTTGGGCGACCACTGCGAGGCCGATCAGTAAAGTTACCCATGCCGCGATACCTCCGTAACGTGTTCACGACACAGGATTGGGATACAGCCACTCTACGTGCTATTTCTCTCGTAGAATGTCCCTCTTCCCCCAAAGTAACAATTCTTGCTCGTAAAACTTCTGATAATCCCCTCGGCATCTTTAGGAATGAACTCGTTCTTTGAAAAGTCAGAAAAAACGCTTGAATCAAGTTGGTCGGATTTCTGAATGAGTGTAAACAAGGATTTGATCTCTTTTTAAACAGAAAAACAATTAATGTTTTAAATTCTTTTGTCATTAAAAGATTTGATTTTAAAATGAAGAATCTTAGAAAAAAAAGAAAAAACATTTTATTCTAACGTAACAACAACGAGGTCGTATTATCAAAGTGATCTCAAACTTTTTTTGATGTGTGTATAACTTCTTTATTTGTAGAGATATTCGCATGATTCTTTCAAACTTTTTGTTTCATTTAACTTAAATTTCAATATAAGTGAATTAAAAAAAAGTTACCTTCTCCATTATGTATTTATAGACAAGCAAAGATTTTTGTAAATATTGTTTAATGAAACATTTTGAATACAAAATTTTCTTTACTTATTGACTTAGCTAAAATATTCATACAAAAAATATTACACTACACAGTAGTAACAGTTATTTATATACAAATACTTGTTCAAATTATTCTATAAACCTACATAGCTAGATATTAAAGCATTTCTTTCAGGTAAGTTAGCAATAGCTATACAGACAAGTTTTATTAACAACTTTTAATTAAAATTGTTTTCAGAGATAGATTCATCTCTTATATGCAGTTTCAAATCGAATGTTTATACCAACTTTATAACATCGCCTACATAAATTTGCTATTATCATTAACATTGTATTTGCTATGACAAAGTACCAGAATGTAGAATTTCTGTTATATGCCGTGTTATGGCAGAGCTCTGCCCACCCCAGTATGGTCTAGTGCCTATCCCAGCACGTTGGGTTACTACCGTTTTGAAATTCTATAGTATAATTTCACACAAAAATCATGGGCATGCCAATGGTTATGCAACATTTCGAAATAGCATGACGTTAGCGGTTGAACCAACCTATCCTAGGTCCGAAGATATACGCCCACAATCTATGTCATGGTAGACTGAAAACGGCATTTCTGATATGAAAGTTTACAATGTATTCTGAATTGGTTCTCTGGACACTGATGGCGAATGGGTCTGTGGGGTGGAAGGTGAACGCGACGAGTCGCCGCGCACTGGCCGGCACAGACTGCCCCAACACTCCCGCGTAAATTTTGAACTTGAGCAAACCAGAATCACGGGCATAAAATCTAAAAGAAAACAAAGTTAAATCTTAACCAATGTGATACCAACAAATTATAATATCCATGGTCATTTAAAATTTGTGGCCAGATGGTCTGGGTCTGGTGCATAAAACGATATTGATTTATAAAGTGACCAACTTAAAAATCGCGAAAATTTTCTGCTGTTTTACAAGTTCAAGATCTTTGTTGATTGAAATCTATAAAACAGATAGTTTTTAGGGTTCCGTACCCAAAAGGTAAAAACGGGACCCTATTACTAAGACTCTGCTGTCCGTCTGTCTAGACAGTTGATATTTTCAAAGATGATGTATTTCTGTTCCTGCTATAACAACAAATACTAAAAACAGCATAAAATAAATATTTAAGGGGGGCTCTCATACAACAAACGTGTTTGTTTTTTGCTCGATATTAATAACGGCAACAGGTAGACACTTGAAATATTGACAAAATATTTAGTTGTATATTCACTTTAAAAATAAATAATTAAATAAAATAAATTAAGGGAGGCCATACAACGTGAAACGTGATTTTTATGCCGTTTTTTTCTTGACTTTAATAACGGCAACAGCTAGATGTTTGAAATATAAAAAAAAGGTTATAATATAGTGCTTAATGTTGTATAGAAAATGCTACGGAACCCTTCGTGCGCGAGTCCGAATTGCACTTGCCCCGTTTTTTTTTATTTACTGCCATTACAAATTGATAGAGATTCATGCACCAGCCACAAATTTGCAAAATATACTAAAGTTTTTAAATGCATGTTATATTTGTTTTTTGACTGTACAATAAAACAAAGATTATAATTTATACACACCTTATGGGATATTCACCATAAGCCTTTGGTCTTTCCATAACAGAAACCCATTTGTCATCATAGCTAAACAAACCTAAATCTAAGTATGGAGAACCACTATATGACTGTGCACTGATTGGTAACTGAGCTAAAATTCTCTTGGTGGCTTCAGTGCGACCTCCATAAATAGCTCTTACTATTGTTTGTTTAAATCTTTGTTGGGTTAACCTAGCATACAAATTATTTGAAGGTGAACATGTAAATTGCGAGTCTGCCCGTAATCTTGCATTGCGGAAGCAGTCACAATAATTTTCAAAGAGTTGTAGGAGACCTTCTGATGTGTTTTCATAGACTTCCAAAATTTTGCTTCCACTTATATTGTAAATAACAAAAAATGATGATTGACTGTTAGGTTCGGCAACCCTTAATGTCACTACTTCTTCGCTGGCATACTTGATAAAGAGATGGTCTTCATCTAGTAATTGCATTTTCCACATTCTTAAACTTTTAAACATGTCAAAGTATTTATAAAACTTTCGTAACTCCAGAGGATCTCTGGTTTCATCGCTTATTGTTTTTGCCCGTTTAAACAAGAATGCTAATAATCTGTGTTTCAAGCTGTTTATTGTTTCTTCGTGAAATGGCCTCTCATTAATCTGAGGTGCAAATACTGAGCTAACTATTAATGGATCATCATCATAGCAAAATCTTCCTATTTTCCTTATTTCTATCAGCATACTATCCACAATTTGAAACAAATGTATTGTTTGATGTTGTACAGACAGCACAGCCAATACCTCTTTGTACAAATAGATTCCTTGATTGTGAGATAAATAAATTTTGTCAATTCGAAAATGTTTAGTATCACATAATTTGCCATGGTGTAAATCAACCAAATGTAAAGAGTAGTCTTCTAATGCTGATCTGAAAATAAATCATAAAGTAAAATACAGAAATGAAAATTTAAGTAAAATTTATCTCATCATTACAGCTCATATATCATACATCATACCAATAAATATTCTATCGTTATCTAAAACTAATTATTAAATAGTTTTTCCCGTAATGTTATTCAACCCAAAATTTTCATGTATATCATAGTATCATCATCATGTCTATGATTTACATGAAAATTTTGGGTTGAATGACATTACAGGTAAACACAATTAATTAATTAGTTTTAGATAACGATAAAATATTTATTGGTTATTATGAAACACCGTGTATACATCCCCACCGAGAGGTTCGAGCCTATCCTTAGTTAGGGTATCTAGGCTTTAGTCAACCACGCTGGGCCAGAGCGGATTGGTTGACTTCACATACACCTTTGAATTTTTTCGCAGATGTATGCAGGTTACCTCACGATATTTTGCTTCACCATAGAAGCGTCGGATAAATGTACATATAAAATCCAAAACCGAAAAACATATTAGTACATTGTGGAATCGAAATCCGAACCTCCCGATTAGAAGGCAAGTGCCGAGTCCACAGAGCCACCGATGCTTGTCAGCGCAAATTTATTTTTCAAACTTCAGTAATTTTATAGGAAAAACTAATATCCAAGAATCCAGCATGCTAACTACTTTAATTAGTAATCAATGACAAATGTAAAGATTTTAAAACTAGAGATGCAACGAAAATTCCGCAACTATTCGGTATTCGGCCATTTTTTTGGTATTCGGTATTCGACCAAATATTGTCACTATACGGTCGAATACCGAATACCAAAAAAATATGAAAATAAAGACGCATTTCAATCAAAAAAGTATTTATTTAGAACTTCGAGCATTAATTTTAATAGTAGAGCATTTATTTTAGAAAGATAATGAAGTAATTTTAATATTTAAAATTAATTAGAGGCAGATTGTGGTGAATAAATACCAGTTTCTCTGCATTAGCTGGTAAAAGCCGATTTCATTACAACAAAACGCGTCGCGAGTCGCGTCATCAGCAGGCAAATGAAGCAAATACTTCCTGCCCCGTCGCTCCCGCGCGCCCTGCATCGAGACAGGTCACATGTACGCTTCTCGCGATCTATCTATACACGGACCTGCCGCTTGGCGACAGCCGAATATTCGGCTATTCGGCCGAGCGTCGCCAAATATTAGGTACTAGCTGTGCCAGCGAACTACGTTTCGCCATATATTTTTTACCCGTTTTTAAACATTTGTCATTGATGCTCAGCTCCTATTAGTCGTAGCGTGATGTTATATAGCCTAAAGCAGGGTTTCTTAAACTTTCACAATTTAAACAATTCCACGGACCCTGTTTAACCATATTTTTGGAAATGAAGAACACCTTATTTATACTGATAAAAAATACTTTTATTGATCCTTGCATTACACTTACTACTAAGCTAATGAGAAGGGTGCAGCTGTTTGGCCTCAATGAGAACGTTAAATTGTGGGATTGTCTTCGACAAGGCAAGACGCATGTCATGTTTACGTCGAGTTTACTACACAATGTTTACAGACTGATCTACTGCGGACCACTGATACACATGCTACGGACCCCTAAGGGGTCCGTGGACCCCACTTTAAGAAACCCTGGCCTAAAGCCTTCCTCGATAAATGGACTATCCAACACAAAAAGAATTTTTCAATTTGAATCAGTAGTTCCTGAGATTAGCACGTTCAAGCAAACAAACAAACAAACTCTTCAGCTTTATAATATTAGTATAGATTCGGCCAAATCACTATTCCTTGCATCTCTATTTTAAACCCATTATTTAGGATGTTTATCACAAAATGCAACCTTATTGTTGGGGTGACAGCTTCATTATTGCTATGTATATGGTAGAAATGTGGTCTTAGATCATCAGGTATATGAGCTGCTGAACCAACTATAACATATCTGCCATCCTCTGTAAAAAGACTACATTCTCTATTGAGCTGTTGTTCCATAAAAGGCATATGTCCCGGATGTATCTCTGATCTCAAAATATCCCTTTGTTGACATACATTTACTGTGAACTTAGGCTGCAAACAAAAACAAATATAAACTTACAAAATAAGAAGATAATTAAACATAACTTTTAAGGAAAACAATATATACTTTAAAAAATCTATAAAAAATATGAGTCCGTATTCTGTGATGTGCATCAGCATCTGCATTTAGTAAATCTGATGGATAGCCGGCAACAAGATCACCAGCTGCGGCAGCACCATTGTATTCATATATCTGAAAATAATTAACACTTTCAATAAGCAAGTTTGTAACTATAAAATTATGAGTATGTAAATCAATCAGTTGATATAAGCTAGCTGTGCCCCCGAAACTATGTATCGCCGTAAAAGACTTCAACACATTCTTAGTTATATCATCTATTCCTCGATAAATGGACTATCCAACACAAAAATATTTTATCAATTCGGACCAGTAGTTCCAGAGATTAGTGTGTTCAACCAAACTCTTCAACTTTATAATATTAGTATAGATGTGTATGTTTGAGCACAGTATGGATAGTATATGGTGGGTCTTACTAGATATGATTGGAAACACTCATGTCTTATATTTGGAAACCTACCAGAAAGTACAATTATCCTAAAAGACAAAGCAACAAAAATTACATAGTAGAATTTCTCTCTCATTTGAAATATTGTTTGACTAATTAGGTTATTATTTTTTGTGCATAAAACATTTAGGTACTTGAAAATCATATTGATAGGACATGTACATAAGTAGACTTATTCCTAAAAGAGATCTCTTCCAGCCAACCTTACGACCTAAGATTATCATAAGAAAGATAAAATGCAACAGATCCTTCATAAGTAATACACATAAACTACTATATAAAAGTAAGGTTATTAAAGTGAAGAAAATATTTGTTACCTCCAAAGACGTTTGATCAGCAGAGAAAGCAATGAAATGCTTTCCATCAGGACTGAATTTTCTCAAAAAGCATGGTGGTTTTTCTACATTTACAATGGTTAAATTAGGAAACACATTTTGATAAAATTCTCTCACTACGTGACAATGAGAGCCAGGCTTTCGCGACCCATACATTTCTCTGTCCATTAATCTCATAACAATATTTTGGGGCTTGATTTTTCTTGGTACTATCCTTTCTGTGCAAATGAATTCTTCTTCCTTAAGTACCCCAGGAGGGATGTCCTCATAATATACATGAGAATTAGAACAGTTAGAAGCCATTTTTGCTTTAATTTTACATTTAAAATTTAATCTTCGAATTTTAAAAATAAGCTTAGATATTCATAACAATCAAAATCACAAGTTAATTTAAGTAATGGCAAGGGTTTGTAATACAAAAACATTTTGCCAGCGTCACGTCAGCTTTTTTTAAACAAAAACGAACAATTAAAAGTAAGCTCTTGAGTAACTTCAACCTGAAACAAAGGGAAAATATAATTACTATATAATTTATACTAAACTAAAACTAATACAAACTGTACGAAAATACCATTTATTTACACTCTGACATACATAAAAGACACTGCAAATACCAACAAGGAGTCACGAAGGAGTCACGTTTAGGTGGGTTTTTAGTTGTAAATTACAATAACACTCAAACTCTACCTACACATTTAAATTGATTTGAATCAAATTCGGGTATTGTGTTCTGTGATTTGAATTAAATATTTGGTGTTTGGTGCAAACGTAGTATTACTATTCTCTTTGTGCAAACGGTACACTCAAAAACCATGTTTACCTTACTCTATGTCAAAAACACACAGACAAAAACAGTAGGGATGCTCGATATACATCGATGCATCGAAAACATCGATATTTACCATTTGATACATCGAATCCATTCGATATATTGATAATAGTCAATGTTTTACGATACATCGATGTATTTTATTCAATACATCGAATGACCACCACACATATATTGATCATATGAAATGTTTTCAAAACAGTGTTAGCATCAATGTGACAAAAGTTGAACACCTTGTTGCACCTCTCCACACTCCGTCCCAAAAGAGCTACAGCCTCATTGGGACATGAGTTGAGACTACTTGTAGTTTCTATGGGTATATGAGAGAAGAAGTCTTCAAATGCTTTAGCAACCGCATTGTCTGATTTAATAGTTTGGTTATTGATTTCTAAAGAGAAAGAATTCCCAGTACTTTTGGGTTTACCTGTTTCCTGGTTAATGATATTCCAGGTGGTTTTTATTTTATTTTTAGATGAACTGATTTTGTAACTTATGTACATAGCTTTTGCGCACATGCACACTTTCTTGAATGTTTTAGAGTAACAGCAATTTCCTCAATTATTTAAAATTGCTTACAAATATTTAACTATAGTAGCCAACTCCGTACCATCCGAAAGGCTTTTTTCAAAAGCTTCACAAGTTTTAAATCAACAATGCACCAGAATACAAGGAAAGCGATTAAATAAAATTTTATTTCTCCAAAGTTTGGAAAAAAAATACTTACTGGGATATTTAAATTAATTATAAATGCCAATAGTTTAATTACTTGACTAAACTTGATTAAAATTGTAATATTTTCTACTCTTCCTTTAAGAAAAAAGTATTAAAATTCCAGATTGTGTTTCATTTTTCTGTCCTATATTTTGAGCTCTAACGCGATTTTTTTAATTGTGTCCTTTGAGCTGTTAAAATTACTATAGGCGTTGACAGACTCTCATACAAATTTTGATAAATCGAGGGACACTGTTAAAAAACGAGCCATATCTGCATCTATGCTCAATCTATTTATATTTTTAGCGATGCATCGAAAACATCGATGTTTCAATTCGATATATCGAGAAACATCGATGCATCCTTTTTGATTGATGCATCGCAAAAAACATCGATGTATTTTTTAAATGAACACCCCTAAAAAACAGTAAAAATTACATAGATATAGAATGAAATAGATGGGCTATAAAAGCCGTCAAACATGAGGAAAAGAGATAAACTTATACACATTGCCAAAGGAAAGAAGAAGATGGCATCATTTTTTTTGTCCTTGTTACCGTATATAGGTGAAACTGGTAGTGGGGATTGTTTATCACCAGCGTCTGGTGCTAAACAAATACGTGGAAGAAATTTGTTGTGTGAATTATAGCTTACTGTGTAATTATTTAACACTTTAATTAGTGTAATTGTGAACTATTTGAACATTTAAATCATGGTGCACTGCTCCGTTTTAGGTTGTAATAGTGATAGTGCTAGAAAACAGGAAAATATAACCTTTTACAGGTAAGACCTAAATTGTGTCAATAAAAAGCTCCAAAACTATTTTTTAAATTATAAATACAAGTTATATTGCAATATTTTATCATTCTACTATGGTTCTCAATCATATTATGGGATTAAACATGAAATTTCAAACTAAGTAGTAAGGTTACTGTTAACCTAACAAGCTAGGAATGTCGCCATACAATATGGCCACGTATACAGCCAACGCGTATAACATTTTGCCGGGTTATAATGATACCAGTTACGCTACGACTATTTTTCCTTGATTCGTAGGTAATTTGTTACGTGAAAGGGAACTCACATATTAGTTTCTGTGTTACATTAATATTGACATATTTAAGTATAAAATTTTGAGCATTTTAGATAACAAAGTTAATTCTTTTGAAGTGAGACTTTCCATTTGCTTGTTTGTCTGTATTTAACAGATTTCCTTCGGAGATAACTACTCGAAAACAGTTGGGTTAAAGCTACTGGTCGATTGAATTGGCAGCCAACCAAGCATACCCGAATGTGTTCTAAGCATTTTGAACAACAGTGGATTCAGAAAAACAAAAAAGGCACTTTTCTTAGGAGTGGTGCTATTCCTAAACTTTTTTTACAGATCAGTAACTTATACATATTATATCTACAAGGTACATACCCTATCAAGCCAAAACCTAAATTTATTTTTCACAAACCCAACTATTTTTCTGGGGGATTTCGAAATTTATTTTACAGTTTTGGATTAACATGGGTAGGGTAGGTACCAAATCCTTTTCTACTATTTTTATATGGCCTAACATATTATTAATGGTTTGATTTTGGTAATTTTCTATTAATATAACAAATCTGACCATTAGTACAGATACAGTTTAAAAATTTATTAATTAATATGTTTAATGTTGTAAAATTAGAACCTGCTTTTATTTTTAACCTGTATACATATTGTTTCAGGACGCATCGGTGTTGGATTTCGGTTCAAATTTGAATACGCCCCGAAAGAGAAAAATGCGGCTTCAAATGCTGGGTTTGAAACAATCAGCGAGGTCATCAAATAAAAAACTACGGCCAGTGCGTCAATCGCTTAGACGATTGGGAAAAAAAGTAGTCACACTTGAACATGTGTAAAGTGATTTGAAGTGTAAGTTAATGATGCAAAATTAGTAGTTAGACATTTTAGATACTGTAGGAAGAACCAATAGAGATTTTCTGAAAAGATTTTTAGGAGTTGACAAAAGAAAGTATTCTGAACCTTTAAGGAAATTCGCGCTGTGCTTACACTTTTTAAGTTCAAAGGCATATGAGTTTGTACGTAAGCAATTTAATACGTGTTTACCACACCCAAAAACAGCTGGTGAGTGGCGAGGAGTAGACAGCCTCTAGAAAATGTTTGTGATTTATTAGCAATTTTGTGCCATAGCTAGTAATCTGGCTTAATCCAAATGAAATAAGTCATATCTCTACTTTGTCTGAATATTTAACAAGAATACATAGGATGTAGATATAGCTCTATGCACCAAACAAGTGTTTCTAATTAATTATATAGGTACTTGACAGAACATAATCTTCCTCAGAGATCTACAAATTGGTCTTGTCCTGCGCTATTTCCAAGTTGCCGCCAGCGGGGGCGAGGTTGGGGGTGGCAACACGGGCAACTAAGAATAACCAGCTATCTACATCGGCATCTTGCGTTCTTTGCCACATCTTTTTTCCACATTGTGAGCAAGCTTACCAACTTTGGGCTTTTAGCACCATATTGAGTGCGGTATCAGTAGTTCAATTCTTGAACTTACCCAGCCCAAGTGAATTTTTACCTGTATTGTAATGAATTTTATCTCTGTAAGCCGAAGTCCTTTATTCGATGACAATAACGGTGCTATTGAAATATAATTTTAGAAAATGTTTATTTAAAATTTAATATTATACATTTTCTAAATCTTCACAAATATTTAGTAAATGTGTAAATATTGGATTTTAAATAAACTGCAGAGATAAAGAAAAAACAATGATTATTGCCCGCTGTATTCTTAATCGAGCGACGATCTTCGCAAGGTACCTAGCTGGCAAAAGCTAGAAGCGAGTGGTCGCGGATCGTGCTCAGTGGCGAGCACTTGCGAGAGGCCTATGTCCAGCAGTGGACGCGTGTGGATGATGATGATGATTCCTAATATTTTTTCTTATATTTGTAAAGATGTTTACATAATAGCTTAAATAAATAATAGTAAAATGTATTAAAACGAAATATACTCGAGTAAATCCGAAAAGTGTAGTTTTATTTAAAAGTGTAAATAACTTTAGACTGCGGCGAAGGTTGAATGAAGAATTCAATAAAAAAAATCGCAACTTCCTCCCACTTTTATTTTTTGAGACATATTATTGAGCGAGGGGCGCTCATTAAAATGTCTCAAAAAAATACGTAGATCAATCAACCCTACTTTATGTTTATAGTGGTAAAAGCCACTATAAACATAAAGTAGGGTAAAACTTAAAGCAACACTGGTATACCCATCTACTTTAGGCAGGTATGACGTCATCTATATCTGTCCCTTACGGGTATACGGTCACGTCCTATCTATTCATTCTTTATCTAAGAAAAATTAAGACCACTCACAGACCACTGCACCCTGCACCACAGACTACCGAGAGCACAAGCTACTGAGGCGCGTTCAGCGCCTCTGGGTGTAGTTATCCGGTTGTTTTTTAACTCACTCAACCCCCGTAGCACGTCCACCAAAACACGATATGATAAAGCGATTTATCGCGGTGAACTGTCAAAATACGACGAAACCCTATTGTATTTTGACAGGCAGGGCTACGTTCCAAAACATCACCCGAGTGCACTCCGTCACCCGAAGTATGTCCTAAAACATTTCGGGTGCACTCGAGAGTGTTGGAGTGGCGTGTCCTAAAACGCTACGGAGTGCACTCGATCGAGTAGAATCTCACCCGCATAATATAGCAAGGTGTAATTTCACTCGATTGGATTTGGCGGGAAATTGTGTGGATTTTAAAGTTGTTCGCGCGAAGGCGCTGAACGCGCCTCTGAGAGAGAACTTAAGAAAATAGCACAGACTACAGAGAAGATACTACACTGAGGTGTATTCTAGACGTTCAATATTTATCACGATATTTATCAAATTCCTACACGTTTAATACGGATTGTGTCAGTATCACAGGGGTTAGGCTCTCTTTGTGGAAAAAAAACGCGACTGAAAATGTTAACATTTCTTAGAAGAAAAGCAAAACATAGTTAACATTTGATATTAGCGTGAAAAAATGGTGACAATTAAATGGAAAACCGGTATCGCGATAAATAAATGGCTACACGATCAATAAATATCGCGATACATATCAAGGAGTTGAATTTCAAAATATCTAGAAATACTGTGATCCGTATCGCGATCCATCAATATCATAGACTACATGATCAATAAATCCAAATATCGTGATAAATAATGATTGTCTAGAATACTCTAAACTTGTAGGCACAAGCCCAGACGTATAATCTTTTATAAGTCTGTGGGCACAAGGTACACACCGTACACACGTAACACGTACAGTGCAACTGAGTGCAACCAAGATCTTGTGGCGCGTGGCCGAAATCGGAACTAACGTTGTCATCTTGTACAATCACTTTCTGGGAGGTTGACAGTTTGCTGTGATTTTTGTAATCTAAATTAAAAACATGCCTAAAGTGATACGTAGTAGTGCCTGAGAGGTTGTGCTTAAAGTAAAGGAGTTTTTTTTGAAGGAAAATCATGCAGCGCCCTCCTGTCAATGTCATCTCCGTGCCACAAGATCTTGGTCAGACAGTACTCACAGTCATGAGTTTTCTCTCACAGACCTACCACAAAGTTATATGTTTGTGGTAGGTCTGTGTTTTCTCTACTCATGTGGTTCAGATCATCGGCTGAAGGCATTTGTAGCCATGGTCGGTAAAATATTTGGAAAAAAAAATCAGGTTCAAATCGCGAGTGCGGTTCATAATTTGATATCAGCGCTCGTGTGCGCTATTTGCCATTGAGATAGACATATGGAGATGCCCCGTTAAACTGTTCTTTGATATCTTGACTAGAGATGGTCGTTATTACGATAGCAGATAATATAATGCATTATATGAACGTAACGAATAACACATTATTGAGCAACGGATTATCCTGCTATCATTATAAACTGCTGTTGATGTTGTAGCGCAATGACTGACGTTCCACCCGCTGCGCTGTTGCCGATAACGTAACGCGAGAGTGAAGCAAAGAGCGAGAGCGCAATAGGTGTGTACGGGAGATAGCAATATAAACTGCATGAGTCACGACACGATAATCGCAAACCACTAATTTTTGTGCTTTCTCACATTGACGTAAAGTTCACTTTAAAATGTTTGATGTTCGCGACGATTTGAAATAACAGGTGAATAATAATTATTCGTTATACTGCTGTTTTGAATGAGATTGCTCTTTAAAATTTTATTGTTCGTTCAATTCTGTTCTGTTCAGTTCAGCAACAGATCCAATTAGAGAAATTGTGATTATTTTTTGTTACGATTTAATTATTTCAGTGTGTAAGTGCGTAATTAAAAGTTAGCGTAAGTGTAAATAATAATTGTTTTATAGTTAGTGTTAAGTATTTTTAAATATTAAAAATGCCGAGAATAAGAGCCCCGATCGCTCCTATTTGGAACTATTTCGATGTTGGTAACAGTGTGAATACACTGTTGTTCATTGTGCAAAACAGCAGTATAACAGGATAACGAACAGCAGTTTACAATAACAGCTATATGGAAATAACACAGCACTGTTATTCGTTATTTGGAAACAGTCGTTACTCTCATCTTTAATCTTGACACGAATCTATCAAATATCGTTTTGTTTCTTTCTTACAAAAGTGAAAATACATTTGTATAAAGAGATGCATACTGTTTCGTCTGTGGCATGTATTTTCTGTGACGTCACAAAAATTGCCTACCGTGACCAGTCCGCCATTTTAAGTGCCGAACGAACGTGCGAATTTTGCTACTATTAATGGGCGATAGTGAAGATACCTAAAGAGAAAATTTAATTAGTCTATCGATATATAATATTAAACAGACAGACTTACGTGCCTAAGCCTAGCTCACATGCAGTGACTAAAGTAATAGGAAATTATTATTAAATAAAATTGGAAAGCTTAATAATTGATGAATTATTTTCATTGTCAATTAATTTTAGTTTTTTAAAACCTCAATTTTTCATAATAATTGAACATATAAGGTTCCTACGACAAAGTTTGTCATAAACTTTGATTAGTAACTTACCGTACAAAACTAAAAAAAATATTTAAATAATTTTTTACAAAAAAAACTATTCCTATTTATTTTACAATAACATTTTCTCGCACTTATTTATACAAAGAAAATACACGTCTATTGGTGTAACTTTATAGTCATACTAGCTGACTCGGCGAACTTTGTACCGCTTAAGTTAAATAGTGATCTTTAATAAGTTTTTCTTAGAATTTGCGTAGTTCCACAATTTGAAACTGCCTAAATATTTCTGAAACACGACTTTTCGATCAAATTATTACAATTTAGGTCCGTAATGTGCAGCCCCCGTAGACAAGATGTCTTTCGATAATCGCTAACGCAATCGCTAAATGGACAATGTATGAGATTTAACAATTGCACTCGAAAGCTAAGCGAGGGCTTATTTCAAATCCCATATATTTTCCTACTAGCGATTGCGTTAGTGATTATCGAAATGCATCTTGTCTAGGAGGGCTGTTAGCTAAGATCTATTTCCCTAGATATGTCGTAGATAAGTGGATTGATGAATTTGTTTAAACTTAAATTTATCGATATTGCACAACTAATACTGAGTACATCACTAGTAAAGGTAGCCATTTTATGTGCCAAAGTTTTGTAGGTAGTCACGCTGATTCTGTAGGTAGGGCCGGTCCATGTATTTGTTTAGTCATTGCTATTTGCACGCAAACAAGCGGTCCAAAATTGCTCATATGCGCATTTTGTATGCGGTTTGACGTAATTGATGACGTCACCGATTGATGCTGACAGTGCTAACAGAAAAGAGGTAGTGCACTGTCTCCAGAACTGTCAATGTCAAAGTCAAATTTATTTTTTCATTAGATTATTACAATTAATTGTGAAGCGCTCTGTAAAGATACTGGAGGCACAATACGTCTCCCTCCAATATTTCTTTTCAAATTACATTAACTGTCAACTTGACAGACTCACAGATCGAAAGCTCGGTTCAAAATTGATCTGAGTGCTTACGTCCGTGAGCAGTCCTAACGATTTGAACGGGTCGTTGGCATGCATGCAAACGCTTGCACTGATATCAGATTATGAACCGCACCCTTTATATCAGCGCTCGTGTGCGCTATTTGCACGCAAACCATCGGTTCAAAATTGCTCATGTGCGCATTTTGTATGCGGTATGACGTAATTGATGACGTCCCGATTGATGCTGGCAGTGCCAACAGAAAAGAGGTAGTGCACTGTCTCCAGAACTGACAATGTTAAAGTCAACATCAGTTTTATTTTTATTTTTATATTAGTTTGTCCGAATTTATTTTTTCATTAGATTTTCTACAATTAATAGAGAAGTGCTAAAGATATTGGAGGCACAATACGTCTCCCTTCCATTTTTCTTTTGAAATTACATTAACTGTCAACTTGACAGACTCACAGATCGAAAGCTCGGTTCAAAATTGATCTGAGTGCTTACGTCCGTGAGCAATGCTAATGATTTGAACGGGTTGTTTGCATGTGTTATATATTAGAATTTTATAAAGGGTAATAATAAAAAATATAATACTCATATAATTATTTCTAAAGCTGTTTTCATTGTTATTTTGTTTATATACTTAACTTAAACATGTTTTTAAAGTCTAAATCATAATAGTTTCTAGAGTTATCAAAAATATTGATTATAAAAAATAACTGTATTTATTTTATAAACAATACATATACCTCTGAAAAGGTAAGAACCTAATAAGAGTAATAATGTTTAACATGTACAATTGTATGTCATATCTGTGATTACCTATTGTAAATAAGTAATTAAGATATTTTAGGGTTATGCAAATCTCAAATTGATACCATTTGACACCACGTGGTTTTATTAAATCCTAATATATATGATGTTTTAAATACATCATGAATTGGTTATTTTTATGTACCTTTTCAATTGTAATTTCCACGTGGTTTCATTTCATAAAATACGATGCATAATTTATACACTCTATATTGTGTATCGTATTTTTAAAATAATGTTTAGACTATTTAAAGAAAATAGGAAAACAAATTACATTTTAATAATTATTTATTATTGAATAACAAGCCTATTTCCGGTGGAATGTTTGCGGCGCGATCTTGTTCCCGCCATTTTCTGTTAATATAAAGAGGCTACGGCTTTGCTATAGTCAGTTTTGCTGTGAACAGTTTTTAAGTAACTTCGATCTTCGGGAACAAGTTTCTCGCTAGCTCTTCTCGGGAAGTCTGCATTCCGAGCTAGTGGTTGAGTCATTTTTAATAAAAATAATAATTCAATTTATATTGTCGTTTGTAATTGCATTACCTCATTAACTGGATTAGATTAAAATTGCAAGTCGATAAAATTGAAAGGCATTTACTACCTCAAAGGCTAGGGGTCTTTCCTAACACATGCACGCAAACGGTTGCACTGATATCGGATTAAGAACCGCACCACGCGAATTCTCTGAACGCGCCCCTATAAAACAAGGTGCGTTCCAAATAAGCACTGATTTGCAACATTTTTAGAATCAACGCGTTTCATTAGCTTTTGGTGTTAACTTTTCAGGCTGGTTTCGTGTCTTCCACCTAAATATTTTTACCATGAAAAGTTAGCATTTAACAGATACTTATTCATGCTATTGGGTTGGGTCCAAATCTTATCTCGATGGTTGGTCCTATAATACCACTATTGGACAGCTTATTTTTTTTATGAATGAAATAGGATTTAGAAATCTAATTGAAAGAAAATACCTATAGGTAGTTTTAGCCAACTCTAATTTGTATGTACATACTAGGTATTTGTTATTTTATTAGTATTAATATATTTATGGTGATGCCCAAAGTAGACTCCACCATGTCGACGTTTCACCGACTTGTATTGCTGAATTTTATTCACCGACTACCAGCTCTTAGAAAATTGGTATTACTTACCTTGGATCCGATTGGTCTCCGTATGTAGCCGGTGGACTTCCTGAGCTAGCTCGAAGGAAGTCGCGGCTCCTGAAGTTCTGCTGTCGGACCGAACCGGATGGTACACTTGCCTATTAGGCCACCAATACCCGAACTCATTAACGAACACAAAGCTTGATACACTATTCCCCGACACTAAAGCTTTGCGGAACCTCGCACCAACAATCACTTGGTGCGCCGCGCAATACTATACTATTTGTTGGATAATTTATTGCGGCCCGGACATAACCTCTAACAATGTCATTCCGTATTCGACTCGACTGACATGTTACATGCGGCCGGCCGCCAAAAGGCTCTCACTGCACAGACTATAATGCAGTGTTGCCACTCGCTCTTCCTCGAGCGTAAACAATTTATGTTACTGTACGAAGAAAAAGAAGATGTCAAAAATCAGCACGAAAAAACAGTTCCTATCGTTTTATTTTTAGCATGTAGCGAGGCAAAAACGTTACCATTTCTTAAGAAGAAACTCAAAAAGCGCAGATGTCACCGGATGTTACAAAAAGTGGCGATGCTTATCTGTACCCACATTTAGTCTATTGATCACCCAAACAAGACATGGCCTAAAGGACCTGAATTCAGGCCAGTAAAGCAGCCAAAAAAAAGTCTATTGTCTAGTGTTGTCAAATGATCACAAAAGTCTTTTTTGTGACTTTTGGCCCTCTTCTGTGACATGTCTGTGACTTTTTAGGCTTGTTGATTTTTTATCAATTTTGTTTTGCAATGCTTATTATTTAGTTTCGCATCCAAAAATTAGTTACTTCAGTATCATTGAAAAGGTATATAAAATTATTTGATACTTTACATAGGTACTTAAACAATTTTTATAATACAGCAAAAATGTGTCATATTATGCATGATCCAACAAAAATGTGAGGAAACTAAACGTAACTTATGACCACCTTATGACTCAAGGGCCTTGGCGACACTGCTATTGTGTCACATTTGTTTTTACTCTGTGGGTGACGTCAATGCGAATCGTCCGTCAAACAAAATTTATGTGAAGTGCTTTTACATATTTTTACTTTTCCGCCAAAGTACAGAGTCATTCTAGAATTGCCAAAATGGCAGAGGGCCAGGAAGATCCCAAAAAAATTACAATTACAGTAAAAACTCCAAAAGAAAAACAACAAGTGGAAATCGAAGAAGATGCTGATATCAAAAAAGTAAGTAAACTGCCGCCAGAAACCTTGCCCGTGGCGTAATATCATAGATAATGCACACGCAATCTTTGACTACATTTGTTTTATCATTCCTTGTTACTAATTTATTTTAATTTTTATAGTTAAAAGAAGTCTTATCACCGAAGTTCAGTGCTGAGCCAGAACAGTTGTGTCTTATCTTCGCCGGGAAGATCATGAATGACGCCGATACTCTGAAGCAACATAATATTAAAGATGGGTTAACCGTTCATCTCGTGATTAAAACACCTCCCAGGCCTGAACCAGAAGGTGGCACCAGACGACCACCAGGTAAGGATGAAACACTACAGCTCCATATCTAAGTAACTCAAAAATATAATTGATTTCTAATAGCCCTTCATACAAATTAAATTACTTAAAAGACATAACTGTTAAATAAATAATTTTACACATGCATATACTACAATCATATAACATTTGATAGTTTCTAATTGATTGAAATTAGTATTGACTGTATTATTTGTTTAACCAAATTGAGAATGTGCTATATAATTTCAAAATTATTCACCAAATTAAAGTTGGGTTGATAAAAATGTATTTTTAATTTAATATGTATTTTTAAGTAAATACTTAGTTATAAGTATAGTTATCCATGAAATGACATATTTAATAGCTGATAACTTGCCAATGGTATGACCTTACTACTGCATATTTCTTGAAGATGTGTTATGCTTGGTATACCTTAAGTCAAAAGGAAGAAATGTTATTAAAAGATATAAAACTGTTAATCATCATATCAGCCAAGAGACGCCCAGTGTTGGATAAAAAATATTAATATTGGTTATGGTATGGTATTAACCTATTATATTAATACAAAATTAGCTATGAAAGTTATAAGTAATTAACATCTATACATCAATATAAATAAATAAAATTGAAGTGTCTGTTTGTAATGTTAAAATAACAAGTTTTTACTAAATAGGTATGAATGTATATCGGGTACCAATAACAAAAACACATTTTTTTTTTTTTTTTACTGTCTGTCTGTTTGTTCCCGCTAATCTCCGGAACGGCTGGACCGATTTTGACAGGACTCACTAATAGATGGCTAATTATATAAGGTATAACATAGGCTACTTTTTTCAAGAAAAGTTACTATTCCATGCGGACGAAGTCGCGGGCACAGCTAGTTCCTAATAATTTTTGAAGGGTAGAACCTAACAGACACTGATAGGATAGATAGGTAGATATGATTAATTTGAAAATGATACAGAATTGCAATAATAATAATGTCTATACAGCAAAATTTAAATTACAATATCTTGATCTCCATAAAAAGGACTGAGTACATGATTATAATTATGGCATTTTTTGTATAACATGGATTTCAAATATCGTATAATCTGCTTCAGGAGAGCTATTTTTGAATTACGTATGCGACTTCGAAATCACCGATGTAACTAATAATCACCGATTTTCAATAATTCTTATTTTTGAATATCACGTATGTGACTACCTTAGTCACGGATGTGATTTCATTACGGGTGCCCTCACCCACTCGTAAACAAGTCATACATAACTGTGGAAACGTTATCTGTGTTTTGTTTAGAGAACATATTGACAAGTGTGAAGTTGATGTGTGTTGATTTTGAGTTGGATTTAAAATTTTTAAAATTTGTCAAATAAGTAAATATACAGGGTTATTTTTTATCACCCTGGAAAATTTAAGGGATGCTTCACGACATGGTATTAGAATGATTTAAATATAAATAAAAAAAATAACTCACTTAATTTTTTTTTTTATTACAAAAAATGCTGCACTAGTTGAGAGCAGCATTTTTAGAGATTTTTTAGTTTTTTTTATACCTACCTATTTTTTTTATTACATTTTTTTTTTTTTAAATATAATATTGGATGTGTCCTGAAGCGTCCCTAACATTTTCCAGGATGATAAAAAAATAACCGTGAATAAGTTTAAAATCTTTTAAATTTGTGTCACAAACAAACTTAGACCAGTATTTTCTTATATTTTGGCCTAGTTGCAATGAATTTTTAGCCGTATAATAACCGGTATATACCAAAAACGGCTACATTCTGCGTGGAACCGAACCCTTACGTATGTGTGTACTTTATCTATGTTGGCAGCTCCGCGTTCGACTTTCAAAAATAGGATGTTTGGGAATTCGTGACTTCAAAGTCATCGTTGACTATTTAGTCAGCGGTGATTTCTAAATCGCATACATAATTCAAAAATAGGTCTCCAGGTCATTTATGTGAATTTTTTTGAGTATCGCATTGCATAGTTGGCTGGGTGTTCTGTATTCCAATATATTTTGTATTAATGAGATAGCCTTATATCCATGACTTCTATATTTGATAGTGCATAGAAATAATTAAATTTGACAAAACAAAACTTTTCTTATTATGTAGATTTTCAATGTTACTGTTACTAAGAATCTCCTGTAAATTTGGTTCCTTATTTTGTAGTATATTGTTTACCCTTATTTTGTATAACCAGCCCCCATATAATGAACACTAAAATATGATATGCTAAAGCAGTCAATTGCGGTGAACTGTAAAAATAAATTTACGTTTTTTGTCATATTTTAACCTTTCACCGTGATAAACCACTTTATCATGTTGTGTTTTGGTGGTCATGTTGGTGGCTGGTATGAAATCTATTTTCATGTACAATATAAACTTTGATAAATAAATTAATTATTGAAACTTCTATTAAGAGTCTATTTTATATGTACCAAGGAAAGTATGACATTTAAACCAGTTTGATTTTGTATAAATAGAAGTGCCAAGCATTCATTATTTCACTACCCATACTAGACGAATTACATTGCATATTTGAATAACAAACAGCAAAAATGTAATTCTTGCATTTGATTTAGCAACTCATCAAAGATGTACTTATTAAAAAAGCATATTATAAAGTGTCTGATTACATGACGGACATTAAAGCTTGGGTTTGAACTCTCAATTCTAATCAGAATCAGAATCTTTATTTGCAAGGAACATGGTTTTTACAGATGTTACAATAAGGTGAGCACAACACATTCTGTCATTTAAAAACATGCAAATATTATAATAGTACAAAGTCAAAACATTTTTCAAAATTAATTCATAAAGTCATTTTTCATAATATAATTATACAGCAATATTCAAATGTCAATAAATTTCTTTTGTCATAAATAAATTTTATACAGGATGTCCCAGAAGCCGACGTCAAGCCGAAAGCAGGCGGTAGACTAACTCATATATGTTATCAGAAAAATATTTAAAAAAATCTAAGTCACCTATTTTAAAAAAAATGTAACATTTAAAAAAATCGATATAATTTACACCCTGTGACGGTTTTTTCACTCTTGTTGCTACAAATCTTGACTTTTCTAAACATTTTCTTTTGTTTTGTAATCCTGAATAATGTTTCTGTATACTCTAATCTAAAATTTAAAGCCACCTGCTCCAAATTAGAAGAATATGCCATTTTTATCTAAAATAAATTTTCTAAATAATTTTTTGAATATTTATTAATTAATAAATTATTCGCATAGCTGTACTGAAAAAAAAAAGTACTATGCGAGTTTGGCAAGTAACTGCAAAAGTTGGCGCATTCAATAAGGATTCCAAAATGGTATGATACTTGGTAGATAATTTCTACGATTGCAGACAATATTTGTTTTTCCAAAAACAGGCAGTTTTGAACAAATTTTTCTTACGTACTTAAAATTTATTCTAATGTACCCATGGTTTGCTTTAAGGCTGTAACTTTAACATTCTAGTTTGAGTGAGACCGGGAGAGTCATTTTACGAAGTGTGAGAGAGACAGATAGTGACGCTAACGTGACAGAGACGGAGAGATTCGAAGTATGAGCGAGACAGATAGTGACGCTAACGTGACAGAGACGGCGAGTCTCACATCCACTTCGTAAAATGACTGCCAACGCTGCAGCTAGACTTTATCGTGAGAGGTACCCAAATGCAGCTCGTTTTCCGGATCATCGAGTCTTTACAAATGTGGACCGATTACTTTTCTCAGAGGGCCGACTGCCGAACCAAGTACATAGTGAAAGAAGATTTCGTCCCCCTTACGAGGACGTTGTACTAGACATTGTCGTAGAAGATCGGAGTATTTCTGTACGTGGAATAGAGAGAAGCACAGGAGTACCCAAAAGTACAGCCCATCGGATTTTGCAAAGAAATCAGCTACACCCGTACCACGTACAGCGAGTACAAACTCTACTACCCCAGGACCATCGACCCCGTGTTGCTTTTTGTCAAACAATGCTACAAAAACACAGAGAAGATCCGCGATTCTTCAAAAAAATTTTGTGGTCAGATGAGTCGACATTTAAAAAAGATAGTTACATGAACCTACACAACTTACACGAGTGGCATATCGAAAATCCTCATTTGATGAGGCAAGATAGATCAAAATATCGATTTAAAGTGAATATGTGGACCGGAATTTTAAATGGACAAATAATAGGTCCTTTTGAGCTGCCAGACGCCTGGACTGGTGAAGTTTATGTACATTTTTTACAAAATGATTTACCAAATCTACTGGAAGATGTGCCACTTAACATTCTAAGAGATATGTGGTTTCAACAAGATGGTTGCCCAGCTCACTATGCCAGCTCAGTAAGAGAATATCTCGATGAGGAATACCCAGGCAGATGGATAGGACGATCAGCCCGTTCCCCAGATTTAAATCCATTAGATTTCTTTTACTGGGGAGCGGTGAAAGAAAAAGTTTACACAAAGCCAATCGAAACTGTGACTGACCTACGGCAAAGAATAATAGAAGCAAATGATTTTGTTAATAATGTAAGATTCGCCCGCTTGATAGCCCGATCTTTTTTAAGAAGATGTCGAGCCTGCATTAGAGCTGAAGGAAGACAGTTTGAACACCTGTTGTAAATCTTGACATTTAAATAAATTATGTTAAACAATTTTTGTGTATTTAATTTATTTCACTATCTGTCTCTCTCACACTTCGTAAAATTACTCTCCAGGTCTCACTCAAACTAGAATGTTAAAGTTACGGCCTTAAAGCAAACCATGGTTACATTAGAATAAATTTTAAGTACGTAAGAAAAATCTGTTCAAAACTGCCTGTTTTTGGAAAAAGAAAATATTGTCTGCAATCGTAGAAATTATCTACCAAGTATCATACCATTTTGGAATCCTTATTGAATGCGCCAACTTTTGCAGTTACTTGCCAAACTTGCATAGTACATTTTTTTTTCAGTACAGCTTATTAAAGCTATGCGAAAAATTTATTTTGAATATTTAATTTAGATAAAAATGGCATATTCTTCTAATTTGGAGCAGCTGGCTTTAAATTTTAGATTAGAGTATACAGAAACATTATTCAGGATTACAAAACAAAATAAAATGTTTAGAAAAGTCAAGAATTGTAGCAACAACAGTGAAAAAACCGTCACAGGGTGTAAATTTTATCCATTTTTTTAAATGCTAGATTTTTTTTAAAATAGGTGACTTAGATTTTTTTTATAATTTTTCTGATAACATATATGAGTTAGTCTATCACCTGCTTTCGGCTTGACGCCGGCTTCTGGGACACCCTGTATAATATTGTTAGACCATGGTACAGCAACACAATAATATACCCAAAAACAATAATAATACATTTTTAATGTCATATAACCAACCATTTTCTTCTATATAATATTTTATATTGGATTCTTGTTTTGTAATGTCAAATCAAATTTATCTCTTAGTCTGCAATTACCATAGTAACCAGATTTTTGAATAAGTTGTTATTTTAATTAAATTTAACCAATATTATCATTTAAATTTACAGATACCAAACAGTAGCAGCTCCGCGTAAAATACACTTAACCGATTTATTTTGCAATATCAAATCAAACTTATCTTATAACTTGTAATTTATTACAGCGACTAAGTTTTTTGGATTAGTTATTACTTCAGTTAGATGTGACCATCATTGTCGTTTAAGTACTCAGATACTGAATAGTAGCACTTCTGCATCAAATACATTCGAACTAATTTTTTAAATTTGTCAGGACTTAACTCCTTAATGTGGAAGTTTATTGTATAGTCTTATAGCCATACAATAGGAGTTCTTACTATGAATCATGTGTATTTGAACAGGCACATATAAGTGACTGTTATATTTCTGTCTCCTTATTCTACCCCCAGTGCTAGCCTGCTTCAAAAATAATTCCTGATGTCTTCAAACAAAAATATTTAACAATGTACTGCGTTTTGTTTCAAAGAAACGTTCAGTGAGAGCAATTTATAAGCTAAGTTCACGCACTTCTCTCAGAGATTGCTTATAATAATGTGAATTAACACATCTATTCTTGTAATGGAAGTTGAGCTCAAACTTATGCTTTGAGGTCAGCTTCCAATTGACGACTCTGTAACAAACCAAATTGTAAATGGCGATTTAAAAGAGGAGATAAAAAATTTTGACCTTTCGAGTTTCTTGCCTGTTCTTCTCGAGAAGGCTCTCCCAATTTCCGAACAGGTGTAGAGTCAACTTTTTTTTTTCATTCCTACTTGTATTTGCAGGCATCTTTAGTATATGCAGGATGTATGCACATACAAGGTTAATATGATTTCTTTAAATTAGATTGTTTTGCTTTGTTTTGACATCAATAAGTGCCTGTAAAGGCCTATGTTGAATACAGATTTTTGAATTTGAATTTGAAATTTGAATCAAATTGTTTGTACCTAGTTCTTACAATTGATTACTTAATCAAAATAAAGACTGTGTAAGAAATGAAATTTACATGCACGGGTATTTTTTTATCACCCCGGAAAATTTCAGGGACGCTTCAGGACACATCCATTATTATATTATAAAAAAAAAAAAATCTCTAAAAATGCTGCTCTCAACAAGTGCAGCATTTTTTGATTTTTTTGAAAATTAATATAAAATTAAGTAAGTGAGTTATTTTTTTTATTCATTTTAAAATCATTCACATACCATGTCGTGAAGTGTCCCTTAAATTTTCCAGGGTGATAAAAAAATAACCGTGTATAGTTAGAATTTATTTTTTTGAAAAGATCACATTCTTCACAAAATCACTAGCATTTCATTCAGTCTAGAGTTTCTATTTACAAGAGTTTGTCTTAGAGTTTGCTAAATATCTATGGGAAGTATTTATGTTTTTATTCTATAAAATGACTATGTGTGTCTGTGTGTGTTAATAAAATAATGCAAAACTTCAGACACCCCAACTTATTAACCGACTTCAAAAAAGGAGGAGGTTATCAATTCGGTTGTATTTTTTTTATGTTTGTTACCTCATAACTCCGTCATTTTTAGAACGATTTCCAAAATTCTTTTTGTATTTGATAGAGTATACTGCAAGGGTGGTCCCATGGTCACCAAAGCCAGGATCGGATGATGGGATCCCATAGAAAATCGAGGAAAACACTAATTTAATTCAATAAATTAGGGTTTCTTTCACCAAAAAGATTTCATTCACTAAAAAGTTAAAAATTATTTTTTTTACAAAAAATAGAATGAACTTCAAAAACACTGAAAACTTAAAAATAATCTTCTTCTATATTGAAGTCGGTGACAAATTTTAACACTTTCTAGATCATCGTTTGGCGCCGACTTCAATATAGAAGATTATTTTTAAGTTTTCAGTGTTTTTGAAGTCGGTTCTATTCTTTGTAAAAAAAATTTTTTTATATAAAACATTTGTAAAATAATTTTTGGTGATTATTTACAAACATATTTTCTTTTTTTTGTTTTTTTTCCATATTTCTTATTAGTGGTATTGATTCTAAAAAACGAATTTCTGGTTTTGCACAGTTTCATTAACACATTGTATATCTAAACATCTTAAAACACTGAATTGTGACTTGAATAAAGTGTTATTATTATAACTTTGCATCTGTAAGGCGCTTAACACATTGCCGCCGCATGCCGCTGCGGTGTACCTACAAAGGGACGAAATCCGCGGGGACACGGAACCGTGCCACCGTACGGTTTGCTCTGTATCTCCGTCCGGAGCTGCGATGCACGACGCACCGCATCACCGCATTATCTATGTCGAGATCTATTACACGTATGCACGTCCTTTCTATGCAAAAATCCGTACGATACTGGGGCGCGTTCAGAGCCTTCGCGCGAAGTACAACTTTTCGCTCTAACCCCGTTCAATGCCTTTGAGCGTGACAACCGGGTGAAACAACCGCCCGTTCAAGACCTTAGAGTGTTGGCGCGAGTTACAACCGAACAACCATCGAATTTGATGGTTGTAAAACGCTCTGACGTTTATGACTGAAATACTCTTACGTGATTGGATGATATTGGCGGCCATATTCTATAATGTCATCTACTAGAAAGAGAGAGAAATAAAAAATCATGTGAAAGAGGGAGATAAAAGATTTGGTTGCTGCAATCCGTTAACGCCTTTGAGCGAGTTAAAAAACAACCGGACAACTACACCCAGAGGCGCTGAACGCGCCTCAGCGGCATCACCACATCACCGTCCGGGAGTGCGGTGCCGTCGCGCGCGCTGCACAACCGCATGGACATGCGGTGTGATTATGTTATACCCTGCGGTTTTTGTATACAAATTAAGATTCTTCAGTCAAAATTAAAAACCGCAGCACCGCACACCGGAGCGGTGTCCGGTGCAATGTGTTATGCGCCTTATATGTTTATAATAATAGAGTATCTTGTGAACACAAAAACACACACACACACACTTCCACTTATATAAATCTCACTGCTGGGCACAGGTCTACTACATCACACTAGCTAGAGAGGTAGTTGTTAGGTTTTGTAATTAGGTTTTTTCTTTGAAGCAGTGTGGTAGTGATAAACGCTCTTGAGTCACAACATTTGCGGCATCATTGAATAGCAGTAAAAAGGGAGCAGCTACACATGTATTCTAAATCTGTCACCACATGACACTATTTCTGTGTGATGTCTGCCTCACACAGAAATAGTGTCATGTGGTGCCTCTCATAATTTTTATCTTTTTAGCTGACATCAGTGCAACTCCATTTGGCTTGAACTCATTGGGAGGATTAGCTGGACTAGAGAGTTTGGGGCTAGGACAAAGTACCTTTATGGATTTACAGGTATGATGATTAAATTACTATGTTTCGTCACTAAAAAAAATATATCGAAAGTGTGTGAATAGATATTTAAGACTGTCGAATAAGTCTTACTTGTTGTTGTAAATCAAAGATACTAAAGATACCTTAGAGCATTCATACGGGAGACGACAAGGCTGGGCGAACCCCTCTGCCAATTTACGCTGAACATATGACCATACACGTTATATAAAACTAGTTGACGCGCGGCCGCTGCCATTTGGTGTCGTTTTCGTGTCGCACTAAGAGCTCCAAAAAAATGGTTAATTGTGCAGTTCCCTCTTGCAAAAGGTGATCCAGCTACTCAAATCTTCGAGATTATGGCGTTTCCTATCACATTTAAGTATAAAATATACATTACCGTGTTTCATTTGTTTACAATTTTGAAGTATTTTTTATGCTGTTACGAAAGAAAAATACAATGGTACGATGGTAGCTCAACACAATACACGGGCATTATATTATCTGTGACACGGGCATTATTGCTTAGTGCTGGGACAACGTGAGTGAATGATGCTGATTCATATTTTTATTTATCATTCATTCACTCCGGAGTTTGTTTAACGAGATATAAGATTAAAATAGAAATTCACGTGTAATATAATAGAACAAAAAAATATCAAGAAAATATTATATTATTACCTATTATATTGCTCAACTTTGCTTTGTAGTTAAAAAAATCTTTTTCTATGCAATATACTTTTTTTCTTTATTTAATGGCCGTACACCTCATGGTTAAGTCGGCCATACAATATACATACTTACTCTAAACAATTTTTCGACTGCATCAATAATCTATATTGGTATTTTACAAAATGCAATGTAAGTTTACTCCAGATAGAAAAATGTCAATAACGTCCTCTAAATTTTATGTTGTAGTTGAGGTCATAAGTACAAAAAATGAATTATTTTTTTGTACTTTTAGTTTTTTGTTTAAAAAGCTGAAAAGATGCAAAATGTTCATAAACTTTCAAGTATATTTTATTCAACTGTACTTCTATTTAATTTTACACGTTGACTGCCAGACAGCATACAAAATAGAAAAACAATTGTTTGCGGTCACCGTTAACCGCGTTTTCGTTTCGTTTCCGCGTTGCATTGCGATTTCATGCCACCTGCTTTATGCAGCAAGTTGTTGGGGACATCAGTAAAGAGCACAAAGCAAGTGATTGTCGTCATCGTCGCCGTCAGAGAAAATTTTAATAATGCAACATCAATATTAAAATCACACAATAAAGCTTTTTCTTCTTATTTTAGTGGATTTGAAGTTTGTACGGGCAATGTAAACAAAAACACTTTGAACGTCACGTTATGACAAATGAATAACATATAACATGTCTTACTATATGCAAGGATGATATAAAGAAAGGATTGTCAATGTCTAACATTTCTAAAATTAGTTATAACCACGAGCAATAGATGGAGCGAGCTGTATCAAATCCAAAATTTGTCGATATTTCTAAAAGCAACAAAGCACACACGCTCCTAGGGTGCACAGCAGTGATTACATAGATTTATGTAGTTATACAAGAGCACGATAGATGGCGCTATACACATTTTTGACACTTTCTGCCAGACATTCCCTCTCATTCGAGAACAAGGTAATTGATAACGTTCGAGAAGCAAAGTGGAGTAATTTTCGCCTGATGATTGTTCTGTGATTAGTGGCTTTCGTTTTTATGTAGTAGAAGCTTAGAGCATTCATAGGTTAAATGATCTAAGAGTAGAAGTTAAAGTTTGCAAATAGTAAGTAAAGCTTTGCGCAGAACAGTTGTAAAATAAAGCAAGTTCGCGTTGCAAAACACAAAAACTCTTTTCTTTATTTTTGAGCTACTAAAAAATTTAGGAGTGGCAAAAAATAAACCCTTTTTTAACCGACTTCTAAAAAAACCGTATCGGGCCACGCGCAGTGTAGGGTTCCGTAGTTGTAAATGCCAACTTTGAGTTCACACTCACATCACACCTCACAACACATTGCTATTAAATTAGTAATTATTATTATGATTAAAGCTCCAATGATTTTATATTTACTTAACTTCACCTGGTTCGTAAATTTATATTCAGTACTAATTTTTCGTCTATAACTTTTTAGTTTGTACTTAATACTCCAAACACTTTCACTATGGGACCAACTTAAAAATCGCAAAAAAAAAATCAGCTGTTTCATACAAATGTTCAACATTCACTTAACCTAAATGTATGAAACAGCAGATTTTTTTTGCGATTTTGAAGTTGGTCCCATAGTGAAAGTTGTTCAGTTTGCTTGTCTGAACAAGCACACATTTTTGTCATAACTAAAAAATAACCTTGTATACATATACTACTGTTGTAATTTTTTTCACGTGTCCATATAAACGGTTATTTTTTATCACCCTGGAAAATTTAAGGGACGCTTCACGACATGGTATTAGAATGATTTAAATTACCTATGAATAAAAAAATAACGCCCATACTTAATTTTATATTAATTTCCCAAAAAAATTCAAAGAATGCTGCACTAGTTAAGAGCAGCATTTTAGAGATTTATCTAATTTTTATCAATTTTTTAAATTTTTATTTCATTTTTTTTTATATAATAATGGATATGTCCTGAAGCGTCCCTAAAATTTTCCAAGGTGATAAAAAAATAACCGTGTATAACCGTTTAGCAGTTAGGGGGGGACACTTACCTCTAAGAAAAATTTGCACTTTAAAGCCAAATATTTCAGAAACGAATCCCTAAATCGAAAAATGGTATTCTGAACCGTACATTGTTTTTTAAAGACCTATTCAGCAATACCCCACACGATGGGTTAGTCGAGAAAAAAATGTTACTCCCACTATACTATGTATGATAGCCACCCCAAAAAAAAATTTTTTTTCAATATTTTTTGCTACCACTTTTTTGGCATGATTAATATACATTACCCATACAAAATTACAGCTTTCTAGTACTAATAGTTTCTGAGTAAAAGCGCGGACAGACAGACAGACATGACGAATCTATAAGGGTTCCTTGTTTACTACGGAACCCTAAAAAGCAGGAGGTTTCTCAATTCGACCGTATATATGCTTTTGTTATGTTTGTTCGCGGATAACTTCGTCGTTTATGAACCGATTTTGATGATTCTTTTTGTATTCGATAGAGGATACTCCAAGGGTGGTCCCATGGTTAGGATCTGATGATTGAATTCCATAAAGATCGAGGGAAACCCTTAAAGTTTTAGGTGTGTCCAACGTGTTTTGACCGATTTTCAAAATTCCTTTTGTATTCGATAGAGTAGGTATACTCCTGGGGTGGCCCCAAGATCACTAAAGTCAGGATCTGATGATGGGATCTCATGAAAATCGAGGGAAATCCCAAATTTCCTTTATATTATTTTAGGATTCTTTTCACTAAAAAGATTTCATTCACTAAAAAGTTAAAAATAAAAAATATTTTACAAAAAATAAAAACCGACTTCACAAACACTGAAAAGTTTAAAATAATATAAGAATAGTTACAGACAACATCACATTTCTATATTGAAGTCGGTGACCTTAGAATAATAACGCATAAAAACCCAATCGGCGCGCACAATTTGAAGCAACTAAAACTAAGCCATAAATGACTCACTACGCCAGACAGCTCCGCAGTGTTCAAGGTCAATGTGCATCGAATGTATCTCTCGTAAAATAATTAATAATGATGACTTGTGCAGTTGAATGGTATCACAAGACATCTGAAAAGATTATAAAGTGTAATAACATTGTTATCACAGCAAAGATTTAAAAAATGTTTAGTATTTTATCCATATAAGATAAATTATACGAAACTTTTCATTTCAATCGTTGTATTGCCAGTTTGAAAACATAAATGTCCCAATTTAACCGACTAAACAGGTTATGATTAATATGAAAAATATTTAGGTATCTACTTATCTAGGCGACACTTATCCTGTTTATAATATAGGTTTAATTTGATGTTAAAAAAAAACAACGCATCGAAGAGCGAGACGCGATGCGTATGATTATTTTCTAGAGAATCGATTGGGATTTCTAATACAAGCCATATTGATCTTAAAAAAGAAAAAAGGTTAGGGTGTAGCAAAGGGAGTGCAGCACTTAGAAAAATTTCACCGTATTTTGTAAGAAGCCCAGGACTTATTTTCGACTGTTTTTAGAAGAAACTAGCTTCTGCCCGCGACTTCGTCTGCGTGGACTTCAATTTTGAACAATTTTCTATTTTCCCTGGGGAACTACTTAAGGAATCGGGATAAAAGGTAGCCTATGTTTTGTTCCATGTCAAAGGCTACATGCATGCCAAATTTCGTTTTTGCGTGATTGAGTAACAAACATCCAAATATCCAAACATCCACAATTTCACATTTATAATATTAGTAGGATTTTCTATTTTCCCTCGGGAACTACTTAAGGAATCGGGATAAGAGGTAGCCTATGTTCTTTTCCATGTCAAAGGCTACATGCATGCCAAATTACATGCAAATCCATTCAGCCGTTTTTGCGTGATTGAGTAACAAACATCCAAACATCTAAACATCCAAACTTCCAAACGTCCACACTTTCACATTTATAATATTATATAATAATATTAGTAGGATAGTAGGATATTAGTAGGATAGGATTTCAACTTTAATTATATTTCAAGAAAAGTATTAACAATGACATGACAATTATTTCTTTTTAAAATATACGCTTTTTAGTTCTTATATAAACAGAGATTTGGCAACTTTCATTTCATTTCTGTCTTCACATAAAAACATAAAGACATAGATTAGGTACGACAATTGCGACATTCAACAACATGAGCACAAGATGAGTTCCCTCATTTTGGGAAAACAACTCCTCGGTGGCGCGCACTGGCAGCCCCGTCATATCGTAGTGTGCGTGTGTCGCGCGTAAACAACTTCACACAGCGGTGTCATTTTTGCTTCACTTTAATCATCGCGCTCAGTACCGGACTATCCTTCTATGCGTTATTATTCTAAGTCGGTGACAAATTTTAAGACTTTCTGGATCATCGTTTGATACCGACTTCAATATAGAAGTGAATAACGCTTATAAGGATAGTCCGGTACTGAGCGCGATGATTAAATTGAAGCAAAAATGACACCGCTGTGTGAAGTTGTTTACGCGCGACACACGCACACTACGATATGACGGGGCTGCCAGTGCGCGCCACCGAGGAGTTGTTTTCCCAAAATGAGGGAACTCATCTTGTGCTCATGTTGTTGAATGTCGCAATTGTCGTACCTAATCTATGTTTTTATGTAAAGACAGAAATGAAATGAAAGTTGCCAAATCTCTGTTTATATAAGAAGTAAAAAGCGTATATTTTAAAAAGAAATAATTGTCATGTCATTGTTAATACTTTTCTTGAAATATAATTAAAGTTGAAATCCTATCCTACTAATATTATTATATAATATTATAAATGTGAAAGTGTGGACGTTTGAATGTTTGGATGTTTAGATGTTTGGATGTTTGTTACTCAATCACGCAAAATAGGCTGAATGGATTTGCATGAAATTTGGCATGCATGTAGCCTATGACATGGAAAAGAACATAGGCTACCTTTTATCCCGATTCCTTAAGTAGGTAGTTCCCGAGGGAAAATAGAAAATCCTACTAATATTATAAATGTGAAATTGTGGATATTTGGATGTTTGTTACTCAATCACGCAAAAACGGCTGAACGAATTTGGATGAAATTTGGCATGCATGTAGCCTTTGACATGGAACAAAACATAGGCTACCTTTTATCCCGATTCCTTAAGTAGTTCCCCAGGGAAAATAGAAAATTGTTCAAAATTGAAGTCCACGCAGACGAAGTCGCGGGCAGAAGCTAGTTTCTTCTAAAAACAGTCGAAAATAAGTCCTGGGCTTCTTACAAAATACGGTGAAATTTTTCTAAGTGCTGCACTCCCTTTGCTACACCCTAACCTTTTTTCTTTTTTAGGATCAATATGGCTTGTATTAGAAATCCCAATCGATTCTCTAGAAAATAATCATACGCATCGCGTCTCGCTCTTCGATGCGTTGTTTTTTTTAACATCAAATTAAACCTATATTATAAACAGGATAAGTGTCGCCTAGATAAGTAGATACCTAAATATTTTTCATATTAATCATAACCTGTTTAGTCGGTTAAATTGGGACATTTATGTTTCCAAACTGGCAATACAACGATTGAAATGAAAAGTTTCGTATAATTTATCTTATATGGATAAAATACTAAACAATTTTTAAATCTTTGCTGTGATAACAATGTTAGTACACTTTATAATCTTTTCAGATGTCTTGTGATACCATTCAACTGCACAAGACATCATTATTAATTATTTTACGAGAGATACATTCGAAGCACATTGACCTTGAACACTGCGGAGCTGTCCGGCGTAATGAGCCATTTATGGCTTAGTTTTAGTTGCTTCAAATTGTGTGCGCCGATTGGGTTTCTATGCGTTATTATTCTAAGCAAAGACATTATAAGAGATAAGCAAAGACATTTGTCTTTGATTCTAAGATTAAAATGTATCGGAGCATCGGGTATAACGAAGTTAATTTCTCCGCGTGTATTTTTTCTTTTTTTTACAGCTTAAAATACACTTTTTGTTACTTCTTTTAATATTTGTGTACATGAGATATCATTTACAATTCCTATAATATACACAGAAAGAATTAAAAAAAAAATTATTTTTGAATGTAACATTATCCATTAAATTAAGCGCCATCTAGTAAAAAAGTATTATAACAATCTAAGCACCGCACTGACCGCACCGTGCTTAATTGTATTCGCCATCTAGCGCGAAACCGTAGAAACCGTGTAATAGGATTAAACTTTTTGATAAAGATTAAAATTGTTCTGGCGGAATATTGTAGAATTATTTGTAATTTACTATTATTAAAACAACTTTTTATTAATTTTCAGGCATGATTCAGTATAAATTATCAACAAAATTTAAGTTAGCAACCTTATAGGTCAGCGCCATCTAGATATAAGGCGGGAATAGGACCTTTCTTATAGTTGTATGATATTGGCAGTCTATATTATTCTTCGTCTATGCTATATGTAAATAAAAACTTTCATAGTAGTAAACTTCTACTAAGGTAAAATTAACGCCACATACGTGTAGCAAGGAATTTTATGTTTACTTTAACTCACATTTTTTGGTGCAACTTAAAGGAAAATGCCCGATATCGTCCCAAGCATTATAACACGTTGGGCCCTATCACAAATGAAAGGATTTCTAAAATACTAATTTTGTTTGTATGGCAGTAAGTTGCCACCTCGTGCTTTTTACTTGCACGAGATAGCAAATTTCTACCATACGAGCAAAGCTAAACGAAAAAGTGTCTACCTATTAAACATGTTTATAACTATGTAGGTTGATATTTAATAAAATCAGAAATTAGTTCTTGGTAGTAACAATTCTCACGTAAAACATCTAAGACATTTCCGGTAAACCCTCACCCTCCCACTGCACCCCGCGCTAACTTGTTTCGACGGGTTCAGCCCCCGTAGCACGTCCACCAAAACACGATATGATAAAGCGATTTATCGCGGTGAACTGTCAAAATACAACGAAACCCTATTGTATTTTGACAGTTCACCGCGATAAACCGCTTTATCATATCGTGTTTTGGTGGACGTGCTAGGGGGGCAGATAGAAGCGTGGCGCAAGTCAAGTCACACTAGTCATTGTTTTGATCGCACTCCGGAGTGTCGTTCTGTTATTTGTTTACTGACTTTTCATGGTACCTTTATTTTACTTTGACCATGACTAATTACTTCATGTATTTTAATGTAAATAAACCAGTTACATTTATCATAGTGTGTGGTATTCTACTAGTCAAGCCCTTTCATTTGATACCCATATTAAGAGAGTTGTGAAAAAATACGTAATCCACCATTTTGTGGCGGCGGCCATCTTGGATCGATAGTCATCAAACAGCATCCCCGAGAGCTGATAAAAATTATGATTACGCATCGGAGCGCTTACTGTCTTTTGTCTTTCTTTAACTGAAAATATAAATTCGTCCCCCCCCCCATCAAAACATTATACCTACGCCTATGACTGAAAATATTATATTTATTTCAGTCGATCAGCTAAATAGCAAGTGAAATTGCTGTATTTGACACAAAAACTAATTAAAGCATTTTAATAATAATTAGCAGGCCTCGCTTTGTACTAATTTAAGAAACCCTGTCTTCATTGTATTTTTATTAACTCTAGCCGAACAGGGTATAGTAATAAAAATACAATTTATTGTAACATTTCAATTATTCACTCACGACGACCCAAATAGTTACTCATTCTTTGTGTCACATCACTAGGGACATTAATTCTTTGTGGTGGGGATTGCGTAGATACACGTTAAGGGTATTACGTCGCCCAATGACCTTCAGCGTTTGCCCGCTGGTAAAAGTATTCCCACGTTAACGCCATCTCTTTCTAGACAACTGCACTACAAAGTATCAAGCTCAAGATAAAATAAGACTACAGACACGCCGCCCAGTCAGTGTTATTTTGCCTACTTTAATCGCTCTCTGAGCGACATATATTTTCTCATCACTACATAGTATATAACAAAGTCGCTTTCCGCTGTCTGTCCCTATGTATGTTAAGATCTTTAAAACTACGCAACGGATTTTGAGGTGTTTTTTTTTTTTTTTTTAACTTTTATTTACTTTCACCTATGTCGATGTTTGTCATCAAATCTTGCAAATTAAATTTGATCCACTTCCCGGTTACCGATTGATCTAAAATTTAGCATACAAGTGTAAATCGCGTGACAATACAATATTATGATGACATTGGTGCTGATCTGATGATGGAGCTGGAACGTGGCCATAGAAACTTCGCAATGAAATGACACATCCTAATCGAGTTTGGGCTCGTTTGATTCGACTTGACGAGTACTTTGGTGCTAAATAGTAACCAGGGTCTGATGATGGAGCTGGAATGTGGCCATAGAAACTCAGTAAAGCAACGACGCAACCCCATCGAGCCTCGGCTCGTTTGATTTGTCTTGACGAGTACTTTGGTGCTAGAGGTTAACCAGGGTCTAATGATGGAACTGAAATATGGCCATAGGAACTCATTAATTAATCGACATAGCCACATCGAGTATGGGCTCGTTTGATTCGTCTTGAAGAGTACTTTAGTGCTAGATGGTAACCAGGGTATAGGGGATATTTTTAAATATTTATTTAATTGTAAATGTGTGTCCATCTCTCATAGTCGTAAAGAATCTCGGGACCGCTCGCGACGCACGCATAATAGTCCTTAACACCTCGCCTTAGCGATCGGGCTCGCAATGCATCGGAATCTATGGGATTACCTCGGAGGTGCTCGGAGCGATCACAACCTCCCGCGCACCGCAGCTAGTTGACACTCTTGTTTTCTTTTGAATTCGCATGAATTACATCTCTATTGGGTTAAGTGCTCGTAGGTCTAAGCATACGTCTCTAGCGTCCTCCACTTTACACTTTCGTACACGCTCGTCGGTTACGGGTACTCTTGACCTGACCTTTTGGTGCAGGTCCAAGATGTCTCCTATTTGGTCCAGGTAAGTTCGTCTCGGTCGTCCCTTACCGACTTGTCCACTTGCATTTGCCTCGTATATTTTTTTCGTAAGTCGTCTTCCATTCATCCTTTCTATATAGCCAAACCATATTAGCATTCCTTTTTCAATTTTTGTCACTACGTCTTCTTTCATCCCACACATTTCCCTTATCACACTATTACGAAACTTATCTATCAGAGTCACTCCAGCCATTCCTCTCAAAGCACTCATTTCCACTGCATTAATCCTACTTTCATCCTTCTTTTGCCACACCCAACATTCACTACCATACATAAGCGTAGGGACCAAAACGCATCTATGAACAGCCAGTCGTGCCTTTTTTGACAACATTTGGCTGTTCAGAAAGTTTTTGCAAGCCCTATTTACTTTATTACCTTGTCGCGAAGCGGAAAGCTTCGTGCAAAAAAAAGGGAGGAAGCTAAAAGAAAAACAAGGTTAAAAGTTAATACCGTATAATTAAAAAATAAATGCAAAGGTAGGGTGATAAGGAGGGCACGACCGAACTTAATTATCTATCTTAACTAAGATCTAGCTATGTACAACAATATTTATATAAAAATCTAGCTTGGCCAGGGTAGGACGCGGGGGCGAGTAGCAGCTCAGCCGGATAGCCGGAGCAGGAACAGGCACGGCAGCACAGCTCTCCGGATAGGCAGCTCAGAGGATAGGTAGGCAGCATAGGAGCGCCCCAACAATGCTCCGTAGGCAGACGGCAGCAGGGACCCGTAGAAAGCGCGACGGAGTGGTCAGGTGGGCAGCAGGCACACGTAGCAGGCGCGGTGGAGACGCGTGAAGGAACCGGCATGAAGTGATATGATCACGAAGGCCTGGCGGTGGTGGTTAGGTTCCAAGCCGGTGTAAGGAGCTTAGCTACTCCTTAGCCGTTTGCGTTCAATACCAGAGCTGGTAGTAGACTGGCTTCCTAATGACCCTGGTCCGCTTTTATACTGGCCATAACAATAGACAACTACATAAATGTCAAACGAAAGATTTTTGAAAAATAATTAATTATATGACATTTGTCAGTCACGTAGGCATTGAGCTACAATATTGAGATCAAATGTTGGACGCTAACAATTATAATAAGAAAATATAGAAAAACACAATAAAGGACTAATAACTATTACAAATATTTATCGCTTGTGAATAATAGCGTTATACAAAGTGAAGTTCAAATAATCAGTTAGTGCTTTACAAACATTCGTGAATTAATAAGTGTTACAAGAATTTGTGCATATTTACAAGATCGATATGTGAAAAGACAACTCTTCTTCCAGATATGTTTAGGACTTCTGTTTGTGATTGTACTTCTTTTTCGGTAATAAGGCCAGGCAAAGAATCTTCATTTTGTTGAAACTAAAAAAATAGCATGTTCATGATTACTAGGCAGTTAAATACATCTTACTTTTAAATTTGTAGTTAGATTATAACACAAATATAAATAAAAATCTATATTCTGACAAATCACAGAGTATGATGACGCTAAAACATACCCTCATATTTTGTACTGGTCCCTCGTCAATAGCGACCTTAGACCATTTAGTACTGGACCCGCCTTCTCATACATTTCCCCTCTGTCAAAGTATGAGATTCAAAATCTCATGCGTTTATAAAAACTACTTCAGGCGCCATTTCGAATCATAATTACTCGGAATGCGGTTGAGATTAGAGCTCCACGAAAATGCCTATTTGTGCTGTATTTTCCTGCAGAAATCAGTCCAATACATCAAATATAAAAAAGGTGGTATATCTTTTCATTTGTACGTATATTTTTTCTAATATTATTATTGATTTTCATCTAAAATTAAGTTTTACGAAATCGGGATAATTTAAATCGTACTGCCAAACTATTATCATTCATTCAAAGTGCACTCCCCACGAGACTACATTCATTCAAAGCGACTCCTTACGAGACTAGTAACCAACGTCAGTTGTGCACTCCCCACGAGACTAATTATTTAGGGCTGTCAATATTATGTTTCGAGTATAATAATTTGCACGTATTGTTTTGTTTTCCAATTTTGAAATATTATATCCGTATTAAAAATAGTTATTTTTTTTTCATTCTAATTATACGAATAGAATTTATAATGCAAAGTTTAACTATAATTTTATTAATCTAAAAATTTGAAGTAGGTACCTACATTTGATTCTTTATAAAAGTTGTCTTCGTAAATTAATAAAGTCTATGAAACAAGGAAGTATACTCACGAAGTATAGTAAAATCACAATAACATAACTAATGGTTTTATGGAAAAAATCTTAATCTTCCCAAAACAATGTATTAAAAGCGGCAGTGGTTCACTAGTTTCAAATCACGACAACAGTAAACATACTTAGCAAGGACATGCACAATTTGTTATAGTAATTATTTTTTAAGTCTTTTCATTTTCTTTAAAAATTTTAACTTTAAAATACACTTAAAAATACAATTTATATAAGAAAAAAAATCTTATGTCTTTTCATTTTCTTTAAAAATGTTAACTTTTAAATAAACTTAAAATTACAATGAATACAAGAAAAAAATTCTTGTGTCTTTTTATTTTCTTTAAAAATGTAAACTTTTAAATAAACTTAAAAATACAATCAAAACAAGAAAAAAGTTCTTGTATGGGTCGGAATTGTTTTTTCTTGTATTGATCATAATAAGTTTATTTAAAACTAGCTTTTGCCCGCGACTCAAACTATCTGCATATACCAAATTTCATATAAATCGGTAAAGCGGTTATTGATTCCCAATACAAACTTCCACCCCTGAGATATTTTTTGTAAATATACCTATTTTTTACATTTATTAAAATAATGTGCAGTCTTAGTAGAACTTTGAATTGAACAGAAATTTCATGACCCACACCCCTATTTCTATGCCAAGAAAACAGAATAGTGCAGTGCTTATATCGACGCAAGTTATCGAGAACGAACTATTGAATTAAAAAGTTGCTGCTTTTAACACGAGTTGCGGTTAATGTGTCTTTAACAAACATTTCTAGATTTCCAAAGGACCACACGTTTAAAATAGAATGGACCATTGCATGCAATAGGCACCCATCATGGGTGAGTCACCCACTCGAACGAGTACAATGCTCAAATGCTCAAAGCATTTTGAACAGGTGCATTTTTTTGAAATGCTTCATAACAGGAGGAGACTTAAACCTCAAGCCATCCCAACCCTTCATTTATCGGATTCTGAAAGGAGATATTTTATTTTTACGCATATCTAAATTATTTGAGCCCTGATTTTTTTTACGTCTTTGGTGAATGTGGGCCAAATCATACTTGCAAAGTATCTTCTCGTAAAAACTGAACAAACGAAATAACTTTTCACAATAAATTATGAATCGAAATTTGACACTTTTTCATATTTTCGTCTAAAGATACTAATAAAGATACTTAAATTAATTACAGAGCTTAAATTAATAACCAACTTTAATCGAAGTTAGTTGCAAATAATTTCTAACCCGATAAACTGATAGTAATCATCTATTACGTTTTACTTACGTTTTGTTTGCAAAAATGTACAGCAGATGTACATTTTTACAATTTGTCTTTCACAAGGATAGTAATAGTTATGAATCGATATGATTCATGAAAGTGATACGAGCGGCCATTCTGACAATATTTGTCAAGTAACAGGAACCATAATTAATGCAATGCTAGCATTGTAGGTATTGTAATAGACGCTATGTAATATGTTGCAATTACTGGTTTAGATAGTGCTTACAACATTGTGTCTCTTGTCATGAAGCTTGTGAGCTACAATTTCAAAACAAAATGTGACAAATATTTGTCACAGTTTAGTATAGGGAAAAACAAACATTTGTTCTTCACTAAGTTTGCCACATTTTAATTGCAACTTGCAAACTTCATAAAATAGACAATTAGCCATGATAGATATATTGTTTACTTTGAGAAAGTAGTTCAAATATCTTAATTCTTAATGAGGCTAATAAAATTGTACTGAAAAGTAAAGCTGGCACTAAAAATACTAAAATCCATAGAATATATATATCACGACTGCAAAGTTGTAAGCCTTACCCAGGACTCATCCGTATAGGCGAGTCTTGAGATTCTCCACAAAATCCAAGTTTTAAAAATGCTGCTTCTTGTTATTAATTAATTTTCATCTTAAATTATGAAAAGTCTTATATACTCAGCTGCTTGATAAATGATGATTATTATATAAAATATGAACAAATTGTATGTTTCCTGGAAATGAAATATATTGAGTACAAATTTTTATGAACTATTTTATTTCCTAATGAATTTATATTAAATTTCTGTTATAAGAATGAACTGTATGATAATATTATTCAAATTAAATCCCATCAATACTACTGAACTTGATCTTCATTTTGTCGAGTCACATTCTATATACCACTCATATTACTATCTGATATCTTCCTTTTTGTTGCATATTACTTGTGAAATCCTTGACCTTCATTGAAAGTTTTTAAGAAACTTACTCTGCAAAATATGAAATGTCCTTAATTATGTAAACATAACTATGTTAAAAACGAAATGGTCATGATTTCTTTTTCAAATCAATATTACAAAAAGAACAAAGTAACATTACATTATCATTATAAATAAAGAAATGATTTATTTATAAACATTTACAATAGTCTCCATTTTTAAATTTGTTAAATTTCTTACATACCCATAGTATACAGTTGACAATCTTTATTATTTATTATTGCCGTATCATTGGTGCTTTTCAAGTTTTTAAGATATAAGTTTGATCGTGGCTGACATTGGAGACATATAGCTATATGTATTTTTTTTAATTTTTATCAGCGATTAGGGAGTCTGTTTATCACTATAAGCGTTGATGCTTCACATGATATTTGAAATTCACTATTTATTCATTGTCTTCTAATAAGAAAAACGATAATTCAATCTGCAAAACATAGGTTACAAATTAGTTACAGAATCAGAACAAGAAAACTATTATAATTGTATTGTATAGATAAGATTTACTTACAATAGTACATCTTAATTATTATTTCTGCTATATCTGCATCACCTTTTTATCAATATTACTCCAATTATCTTTAGTTTTATAAAAGGCTAGCTCCGCCATTAATACTACACGAATGAATGGTGAAGTGAAGGTGAACGAATGACCCGTGGCGTGGGTGAGGCAAGCAGGGCGCGGGGCAGTGTTTAACTATGTGTCTAGTTACTGTTCCTTGCTATTCTGTATAAGATACATGCAGAATAGTAAGGGCAAAAATACAATTGTACAGGCAACTGATTACAGGTGGTATTTACCATACAATTCTTGTAGTAATAACAATTTTAAATGATAAAAATATCGCACTGAATGAACAGTTTTCTGTAGATATAAAGAAAAACTTTGTAATAATTAAAATATTATTGTTATAAATATTGATAACTTCGGAGTTGTCGATTACACGATACAACAATAATAGGAACATGGCCATTTTATAACTGTACACATTTGTTTATTAATTTTGACAAAGGATTTTGTTAAAGTTGCAAATATTATCGTTTATCTCAACTAAATTCTTGTTCTTTTAATTTATTTTATTTCTATGTGTGGTTTATAATTCACATAATACAGTGGAAAATATATTTAGTAGTGAATAAATTAATATCGTAAAGATAACAAAGTTGTTGTAATTCAAACAAAAATTGTTGCAAGATGAATTAACAACACGGTTTTGTAATTCTGGTGGACTCTGATTTCTCTGCGTGTACGTAAATACCTCCTCCTTTTTTGAATTCGGTTAAAAAGAAACCTGCGGGTCGATCGTATGTTTACCTCCTCCTTTTTTGAATTCGGTTAAAAAGAAACCTGCGGGTCGATCGTATGTTTATTAAATTTTTCCTGTAGATCGCTGATAGTATAACTTAGCATCTCCTTGCTTTTAGACATTGATATTCTTATTAAATGTATATTATGCTATAAAATGTAGCTATAAAATACCAATGTCAAATATAATAATAGTTCATAATACGTGTTAAAATATATATATCTACGTAGAGTACAAATTTACCTTAATAATGTCAAAAGGACAAACCATTAATTTAACCATTCAATGAAAAATATCGATATCATTCGATCAGTATGGAACCCATCCCTATAATCCCCACTTTTTTCTTTTAGATTATGACAGTAGGACATTAAAAATTTACGTATAATAGAAAAAAATGAAGGTGTGTGCGTGAAATTACGTTTGTGTTGTGTTTTTCATTCAGTGTGCGTTCATAGCGACGCAATTTATGTGTGTGAATGTGTGTGTATTTGCAAATGTAGTGCTACCTCGTCCCCCTCAAAAATTGACAGAAAATAATGTTCCGGATTCTGCAACAATGGCGGGTCCAGTACTAAATGGTCTAAGATAGCGACAGAACGTAGTTCGTTTGATTCTGGCGAAATTCCTTTTACTTTCGTCGTAGGCAGTTCCTTATGTACTGTTTGGGAGTTTTGTAGATTTTTTGATTGCCTAAAAACAGAAAACTTTATAAGCACATTTATTAGCACAGTCAAGTGTAATATCAATTTAATAATTTTTAAATAATTATAGTGGCTTCATTTTTAAATAGCCGTTTCATAGAAGTTTGGGCACTATACAGATTACATATATTTATTTACACTCTTTTTTTCTTCAAAGAACGTTTATTCTCACAAGAATCTCACAGTTGGATTTTCTCCTGTGTCGTGGCTGCAGCTACAAACATTGAATCTCACATGCACATACATAGTCCAGTAGTGGGACGGTGTTTTTAACGCAAAAGTTATGATAATTCTAAAGTTGTTTATTGTGACATATATCGTCAGGGACATGTTTATAGACACTTTTGCAACTTTTTAGAACTTTTCTACATCGGCGTTAGGTATTATTTAGGTATTTGCAACATCTCTTAATAAAATCAGCAATATAAAATTTAAGTGCAATATTTTGATTTCATCTGCCATTATACATTAGCAGCTGTATATTTTATAGTTTTTAGAAATTTTAGATACTTGCTATACTGTTAGGTAAAAAATTGTTACTTATTTTAGCGATATTGAATTTAAGTTTCTAAAATTCATTGAATACGCTGTAAGACTATATATAAATGTTGTAATAAAAATATTAGAAAAATGAAGGTTCAGCTTTCTTTGTAAATTACATTTTATGTCGCAGTGAGCCTAATACTGTATTAAAGTTATTAAAGATGAGTTGACTATTCTATGCCAACGCGTAAAGCTTTAATCCAAAAAATTAGAAAATTTTGTTATAGGCTTTAGAAGAAAACAAAGAATTTATAAAAGCGCGCAATTTTCTAATAATTGCGGACAGGCGGCTATGTTAACCCAGCGCGAGCCTCGCGCTCGTCGCGTACCTACTCGTGTGTCCGTTCTCGATTACTTCCAGGTTTGCAGAAAATCTACTCACGCACGAGACGGTTACTTTATTGCAGGGTAGTACAGTTGATAATTGCATAGCTTCTAATGTCGCTTACGCGCTGTGATCGAAAGAAAACGTTACTTTTTAATACGTTTTATCAATTTTTGGAAAACTGGATTTCAAAATTATAAAATGTGTTTTTACATTTTCAGTCATATATTATTATGTATATATACATATTTTCTGATTCACAGCTGTTTTAAAATAATGGACAGAGTGATTTTTGTATCGAGTGAAATATTATTAATCATGTTTATGTCTTTAAAAATGTTTAGATAATACGTTTAAAAATATTCTATACTAATGTTTGTTTGCTTGAACGCGCTAATCTCAGGAACTACTGGTCTGATTTGAGAAATTCTTTCAGTGTTAGATAGCCCATTTATCGAGGAAGGCTATAGGCTATATATCATCACGCTAAGACCAATAGGAGCGGAGCACCAATGAAGAATGTTTAAAAATCGGGGGGATTTTTTTCCTATTGAGAGCTTCCGCTGCGTGCGCTGCGTAAACAGTTAGTTTCGCAAAAATCATGTATGACAGAATTGTTCCCCTTAAAAAGTTCTAAAAAAAGTCCGCGACAGCATATGTCTATCTTTTAAAGTTAGCTCACTATAACCTTTTTTATGCTAAACAAATTTGTTCTAAAATAATGCATTATTTGCGAAGGTATTTTTATAAACGTGATATTAATCCTTATCCAAATAAATACGTTATTCATGACAAGTATTTAATTTAAAACAAAATTGCCCTTTACATCATTCGATTTAAATGAATATCTTAGGAGATATAGTATTAAAATAACATCACAGCAAAATAATGATCGAGTACTGCGCGCACAATGTGCAAAGCCGGCGGGCAGTCTTGAGGGGGAAGGGCGGTGGCCCCAGTTAGCTATCTACTTCTGCCGGAAGAAAACAAAACTAAAAATATAGTGTACGCAGAAGTACTTTAAAATAACATAAGTTTGTTTTTTTTTTGAGAATAACCTTTTTTTTTTCTCGGGGGGAAATGCATAACCGCACCGTACCCGCCGTTGGCTAGTCGGTATTTTTGAGAATAACCTACAATCTACATGATATAAGATTATAAGACCCAGTACTTACTCACTTACCTATATAAACGAAGTCGCGGGTTAAAGTTAGCGTTAGCCCAAAGTAACTATTCCACGCGGACGAAGTCGCGGGCGGAAGCTAGTCATATATATAAATTTCTATGTTTTATATTTGTGGCGGTAATCAAATCAAAAACGAAATTGTTCGAAAACGGGAAAGTAGCTACGCGCTGCAGTCGCTGCACTGATATTAGTCTTAATCAGTAATAAAGCATATGATTTTTATATGGGGTAAAAAAGGGATGTCTTATTTATGGACTTCATCTTGAAAAAGTAAGTAAAAAGGCGTGCGATTTCGAGCGCTTGGTATCCCCCAGTCAGTTAGGTGAGAGAAATGACAGGGCGAAGAATCTCTTGCATGAAAGACTAAACATTTATTTGCACCAAAACTTGTAGACCGTAAAATTTAATCAGCCCCCCTATTCTGTAACTTCGGTTGCTAACTAGAACTGTCATTTTTGAAAGGAACTTAACATCCATTACTGCTATCATGAACGCTGCCGTAACACATAAGATCACTAAACCCGTAATGGATATAAAGTGGCTTTCAAAAATGACAGTTCTAGTTACCAACCGTAGTTAGCGAATAGGCCTGCTGGAGCCATATTAGTAATAAATTATTTCTTGACCCTGCCGAGATTAGCCGCCGTGATGAGAAGTCAGTTATCGAATCTTATAACTAACTTGTGCTTTTCGTGTAATGAAACACCCAACGGAATATTCAAGAAGGAGCAAATTAAATTCTCTATTCTAGACAGAATGACAATATGCACAAAATACAATTATATGATGTAGTAAGTCATCATACAAGATTCAAAAACTGTGAAGAAACTTCTTATAACAATAAAATATAAATGAAAATTCCACATTTGACGTCACGCAGCATGTCGGATCTCTCTGTCCTACCGGTAATTTAAAACCTTAATAACTTTCTTGTTTTTGTGTGTGTAAATGTTATAAAATAACTGAACTAAGTTATTTTTAATAGAATTAAAAATTCAATATGCATCTTCCTATTGTGGTAGCATGGAGCCATCGCGGGCCAGCCGTATCGCTATACCTTTTGTACCTAAGAGGGGAAACGGTGGATACTTATTATGCCCTAACCACCCGGGCGGAAAGAGTGGTGCTCCAAAGTCAATTAGATCAAGAGGGAGAGGCCAGTTCAATTCATCAATATTTATATCTCGAATAAGGCCCTATCTCTTTCTCCATTCTATGATGTAAAGGCCCACAGGTATTCACAAGCGAGCGCTTCTAACTCAAGTTCCAAAATCGTTTAGATTGCTTAGACTACTATAGCAGTTCGCCTTCAGAACCAAAACTGGAAACCAATACGACTTCAGCGAGTTTTGAGACATGGCGACGTAATATCGCCGAAACTGTTCACAGCTGCGTTAGAGGATGTATTTCAGCTTTTGTAGGTATTAGAGAGGGCTCGGCTTCTACATGACTCACCTTCGTTTCACTAATGGTATTGTAGTTATAACTGAGACCATGGAAGATCTAGGCACAATTCCTGAAGACCTCTGTAGAGTTACCCAAAAAGTCGATCTTAAAGTGAACTTGGACAAGACTAGAATCATGTCGAATTCCCACGTACTCGTAGTTCCCACTCCTGTAAATATTGGAGGTTCTACTGTGAAAGTTGTTGACGAATATGTTTACCTGGAGCAATAGTCTAGCTCGGTAAGTTAAACTTCCAGAAAGAGATTAATCGACGAATCCAATTTGGCTGGGTAGGGTTCGAAAGCTACAGCTACGCAGCATATTTTCGAACAATCTACCTAGATTGTTCCTCTCAATACTTGCGTGTTGCCATCTGCCAGTGGTGATGTACGGATCTGAGACGTGGTCTTTTACAAAGGACCTCAAAAGAAGACTTATGGTCACTCAAAGAGGAATGGAGTGAGCTGTGCTCGGGTTTTCTTTACTTTGTCAAAACAGAATGATGGGAACCGCAGGAAAATGAAAGCCAAATGCCTTAAGTAGCAGTGGTCAGTGGCCGTTGGGGTGGAAAGGTCCTCTAGTGGCGGCCGCGTGCCAGGAGACAGCGTTGGTGGGCACTTCACAAGGTGGGACTGAACATCTGGTAAAGTTTGCGAGAAACCGCTGGATACGAGAAACGCAGTACCGATTCGATTTGGAGATCTTCGGGGAGGCAATCGTATGTCCAACAGAGAGAGTCTCTTAGCTTAAATGATGATGATGACTAACCACGCGTTTCTTCCCCATATTAGGTTTCAATTAAGCCAGATGAAACGTTCATTTATAACAAATGCAGTGCAAGTCTCCTAGGATAAGTGCACTTCCTGACTTGAGGGTACCGGGTACTCTTCTAGACACTTGTTCAGCAATATACTGGTGAAATCTATCTCATTTTTTCCTTCCTTCCTTCTTCCTTAACCACTTCGATGGCCACTTCGTCTTCGCCAGAAGCTTTAACATTCTTCATTTACTAAGAGCTGTTCTGATTTCAGAGTTCTTTGGTATACTTTAGAACTGAGGTATACTTGAAGCTTTGGAGTTCAAGAAGAACTACAAAGTTTAGATTCCTAACAGAGATGAATTAGATAAGGACATCCCTGATCCCTTTAGGAAAACTAACTAGGTATGGTACACTGACGGCTCCAGAAGAGAAGGCAGAATAGGTGCAGGTGTTTTCGGAGTTATTGCGAAATACAGGAGAACTATGAGCTTGGGCGCACATGTCACCATATTTCAAGTAGAAATTTATGCCATCATCGACTGTGTTCACGCGAACAGTTCGAGTGAGAGTAAAACATTCTCATTCTGTTGGAGAGCCAGGCTGCTTTAAAGGCACTTGCTGCTGTAGAATTCAAGTCCAAAATCAACTTGAAGTGCACAAAGGCCTAGAATGAATTCGGGACCTCTGTAACGATTGCGTTCCAGGTCACTCCAATATCCGAGGCAATGAAATTGTCGACGAACTAACGAGGGCTGGCTCTGAGAATGCTCTCATCCGACTGAAACCAGCTTGTGGCGTTTCGAGGGGGATCAAAAACAGGGTCTTCAGGAAGTGGGTACAAACACAGGCCTGTCTCCAGTGGGGTCAGTGCCTATATAGGATTGCAATGCAAAATCTCCAACTAAGCAGATGCCAACTAAGGGCACTCACTAGAACCTTAACTGGTCATTATAAACTCAACAAACATCTGCACAGAATGGGCTTGACTAATTGTAGATTCTGAGGCGAGGATGATGAGCCACCAATTCACATACTTTGTGAGTACCATGCTTTTTTTATTTATTTATATATATTTATATAAATAAGCGGAGCGGCGGAGCGGCTTGAGGATCATCCTCCCGCTTCCTCTCCGCGGCCTCCTTCTGCGAGATGACGTCCTCACAGCCCCCCATTCCGCCTCGCTACCGAGCATGGTGGTGGCCATGCTCCGCGGCGAGGCGAAATGGGGGGCTGTCGCCTCCTTCTGCGAGGACGTCATCTTACAGAAGGAGAGGTCTCCGCCTCCCAGCGTAGCGTTGAGTTCGCTGCGCTGGCAGCTCTGGGTGGACCTAGTTTGCCACCCATCAATACGAATGCTCCGTCTCCAAAGAGGGTTATTGATTACTTTACCGCTGTGAGCCTATTAAGAGACCATAGGCCTTAAAAAAGAGGATCTGTATAGATCGCTGTGGCTCGCTGGGGGACGCTCTTCGGCCGGCCAAGTCCTCCCTCGGAATGCAGATTATCTATCTACTGTATACTGTAACATTATTACTAATTCAGATGAAAACATTGCGATTCGCGACGAAATGATGAAAGTTCTTAAAAAAGAAATTCAGAAACTGTCAAATAGTACATCTAGGTTCAGTGGATGTCGAACATTTGTATGGAACAGCTGATATTTTTCACGATTTCAAGATTAGTCCCATAGTAAGGGCGCTTGCGCACTTATACGTATTCGGTTCGTGTTCGATACGTGAAAAAACCGAACGGGAAATTTACGTCCAAACGTTTGCGTACTTATTCGTATTCGATTCGTGTTTGAGACGGTTGTGCGATAAATGTCAAGAAGGCGGGATCACTTCCTGTAGTTCCTGTTTTTAAAAAACTTACTGCAATTTAGTACTCATTTGGTACTATTTGATACCAAACATTATAATTTTGGTAGGTACCTGCTTAGCTTAGACAAAATCCGGCTTTCATTATCAAAATGGTGGAATCATGCTCTAACATTAAAGTTACTAAGAATTTAATGTAACAGATTAAAACACAATTTAATACCTACCTCCAAAATTAATAGTAGTTTCTTTTAAAATCTAATATTTGAATTCTGATGGCACACAAAAATTAATGGAAAAGGAACAAAAACAGTATGGAATATTTTACAAAAAAAACAGACCAGTACAAATAGGTCTTATTGCTAAAAAGCAATTTCTTCCAGGCAACCTTGGGCCGATAGAATGAGACAGCATATTCAATAGGGGTAAGGGTACAGAACTAGGACTAAGGAAAGATTGTTATAATATGGGAATGGAATTACGAGCAAAAGTTCCAGCTTAATTAATTGATATTTGAATAAGCTGTAGGTGTTTTAACATTCCACTTCTAACATATGCTTTCCAGTATAAATTGCCATTTTATATTTAAAAAACCGGCCAAGCGCGAGTCGGACTCGCCCATGAAGGGTTCCGTAGGATTTATGACGTATTAAAAAAACTACTTACTAGATCTCGTTCAAACCAATTTTCGGTGGAAGTTTGAATGGTAATGTACATGATATATTTTTTTTAGTTTTATCATTCTCTTATTTTAGAAGTTACGGGGAGGGGGCACACATTTTACCACATTGGACGTGTCTCTCGCGCAAACTATTCAGTTTAGAAAAAAAAAATATTAGAATCCTCAATATGATTTTTGAAGACCTCTCCATAGATACCCCACACGATTACTAGAAGTGAGAACTTACGGATCGAACACGAACCGAATACGTATGAGTGTTCAAGCGTCCATACAATCACTAGGACCGGCCAAACCGGATCAAAACCGATCACGAATCGAATACGAACCGAATACGTATGAGTGCACAAGCGCCCTAAAAGTTGTGTTTGTGTTCCTTGTCGTAACATCTTATGCTTTCAATTTGTGTATGGTTGAAATTAATAGTACCTAATGAAAATAATAATTATATCTGCCAGTTCTGGGGTGTATTCTGTTTTCAAAAAACTGGAACCGGGACCGGTTTTGTATGCTCTAGATACAATGCAGATGTAAATTTTTATCTAAATGATATCAATATTATTGATTACATTAGACGATGTTATTTGTTACAGTTACTATCAAGCTTCCAATTCTGGAGACGCATTTTTGAATAATAATTCAGAAGTGAACCTGGAATTCAAACACGAATATGCGAATTATTTTCTACTGTTGCCAATTTAAAATATTTTTAAATAACTCGCATTCAGTGTTGTCATTAAAAACAAATTCCCGCGAACCACGTTTCGCCATAATAAGGTTTAACGCAATAATAAAAATTGACGTCAATAATCAAGATAAAAATTAATCTTCTATAAGAGGTTGGACCAAATTACCTACATGCAGTCAGCCAAATTTCTTCAAAATCGGTTAAGTAGTTTCCAAGTTTGCCACATTCCGTGTATTCTGTGACGAGTGAGTAGTACCCACGCGATACAGAATGCACGTAATGAATATTCAAAAATAGTGAATTTGTATTCCAATATTACGATTTCGAATTTGAATTCTATTATTTCAAAAATGCGTCTCCAACAATGCAATGTGAGGCTAGCCTATGCATTTGTGCACGCTAAAACGTAGCTTACGCGGACATCCGATAGTTTTTTGTTGCGCGAAGCGGTGCGTGCGCTATTTATGCCTGCGCGCGGTGCCGCGCTCGCTTGTAGGTAACTTTATTCGTATAACTTAATATCTGTTATAATTTATTTTGCAAAGATGCTACACTTCTAATTTTTTGCGTAGTTATAAATAGCATTATTGTGATGAAGTGGTATTATCTTTAAAAACTTAAATACAATATTAGACCAAATATGACAATAAAACTGAATTACTAAGAATGCATAAATTCTAGATTTCTAATCTTTTATAAGGAAATTCGGTAGTAAGTTTTATTACTGTTTTCCCAATATCAGAAACTTAAATTTTATATTGACAAAGTTATAAGCATTTTTAAGTTTCGGTATGAAGCAGGTACATAAAATTTCTAAAAACTTAATACTATTATGATATCATTATTTCATACTAGATCCTGTATATTTCTTCAACTTAAATTTTATAATCACAGATTTTTTTACGAATTATATAAATACCTAAATTTTACCTAAAGCAGCCATTAAAATTTTCTAACTTTTTGCAAAATAACTCTTAAATATCTATTACATAAAATATCAAAAATTTGGAAACTTTAAGAATTTCATAACTGAAACTTCTTCCACTACTGGACTAACATACGCCCAGACCGGAACAAAATTTTGTAGGTCGTACAAAATCTTTGTCCCGTACAGGAATCGAACCCGCGACTCGTTGCGCAGTAGGCGATCACTCGACCGCTGCGCTAACCGGCCGCCTCGACTTTATGTACGACGAGCTATGCCCGCGACCTTCGTTCCGCTTTACGATAGTTTCTTTTGTTTTATTCTAGATTTCCCGTCTATTTTTTCCCGTGGGAAAAAAGTATCCTATGTCCGTCTCCTGGTTTAAGCTACCTCCCCACCAATGTTCAGTCAAATCCTAGTTTCCCATTTTCCCGTGGGAATTTATACTGTAGGAAAAGTAGACTATGTGTTATCTTATATAATTAGCTATCTATTGATGAAAGTCCCGTCAAAATACGTCTCAATACTGTCATGTCTGCTGTGCCGTGAACATTAGCTCCATTTTAAAATATTGTATAAACTAGTAATTAGCGTCAAACAGTGAATAGTTTGTTATATTCTATACTTATAAGCAATAACTCAAGAGCTTGTGTATAGTTGGGTGACATTAATTAGTGATATTTTGCTATAAACAAATTCAACGATCGAACCGCTAAGATGACCGTTTGTGCAGCCTGCAAACTTACCCTACACGCAAACGAAAAAATTACATGCAGCAACTCTTCATGTACTAAGGCGTATCATTTGTTATGTGTTAATCTAACACCCGGGAAAAAACAAGTAAGGTGGATTTGTCCTGCATGCTCCTCTAAATTACCGAAAGGTGATAACAGCAACACGCCACTCAAACACAACGAAGATGATGATCGTTCAAATGTTACATTGAGAACAAAAACACACGAATCGCAGAGCAATCTTACATCCCAGCATACTGTCGAATCACTCATACAGCAACTCCCAACAATTATTAAGAAAGCCCTGTCAATCGAACTACAGCCAATTAAAGAACAAATGGGTAACCTGGAATCCTCCCTAAAATTCATTAGTGCACAGTATGATGATATGCTTAAGCGGTTCGAAAAGAGCACTTCTGAGATAAAATCACTTCGCGAAGAAAATGCTACTCTCCGACGGGACATTACAGCTTGCGAGTCTCGAATAAGCGTCATCGAAAGTGATATAGCGCGACAACAGCAGTGGTGCCGTCTTCAAAATATTGAAATCGTTGGTGCTCCTGAGTGTAAGGAAGAAAACACGGTGGCGGTGGTGGTGAAGATCGCTAAACACTTGGGGCTGACACTTGCGCACGAAGAAGTCGAGTTTGCCCATAGGGTGCAGCCGCAACGAGCCACCTCTGCATCTAAAAACTGTCGCGCCATTGTAGCCCGATTCAAAAATCGCTCCACCAAGGACGCAGTGGTCGCGGCGGCACGTAGGACCCATGGTTTTGTTTCTAAAGACGTAGGCCTAGGCGGCGATTGTAACGTTAATAAAATCTACATTAATGAGCATTTAACATCCGCGAACAAAAAACTGCTCAAAGAGTGTAAAATTAAAGCAAAGGAGCTCAATTACCAATTTATTTGGACAAAAAACTGTATTATTTACGCGAGAAAAAACGAAACATCGCCGCCTTTACCTATTTTATCGAACAAAGATATAACAAAAATAGTTTAGAAGCGGTATTCGCCTGTGTTGTTATTGTTACTTACCGTACCTACGCATCAACCGGTTATTGTCTACCTCAAATTATCACTGTCTTATACATATTAGTGTTTTTCTTTGTATGCACACTCTTTTTCGTAATCATTGCATATCACTTACACCACTTGCTCACACGTCACACAATTCGCACATCTTACAATCTCATACTACTGCCAATTTTTTACTCTCAGACTACTCTTTTTATTCTTAATTTTGCTAATAATTTTCTTAAAATCATGACATTATTAATATTACCTGACCTTAATTTGACTCATAGCATTCTGACATTTAGCAATACTACTTATTTATCCAATCCCCCTGACATTTTAATTCTAATCCACATATTATTTATTTCATATTATAATGGCATAATTTACCCGCCAAATACTATTGTTTTTACTATGACATTTCTATGCATGATGGGTTGTAATTATCATCCTCGTCTTTATGTTACACTTAGCACTTTCAAATTGTACTATGACTAATAACGCAAATAATTTACACTTTTACTACCAGAACGTACGTGGTCTAAGAACAAAAACGAATACGTTATTCAACAATATTTTAACGCATAATTTCGATGTAGCACTTTTCACTGAGACGTGGTTAACCGAAGGCATTCTGAACACTGAACTATGTGATAATAGTAAGTACGACGTATTTAGACGTGACCGGGGTGGGGTTGGACAGGGTGGTGGTGTGATGGTAATGAGTGACGCTCGCCTGCATGCGCGTGAACGTCCTGAGTGGCAGTGCGCCGATCTGGAATGCGTGTGGGTCACCGTGCCCGGTCACAGCCTTGTCGGCCGCGTCGGTGCGCCCTCCCCCCGTTCCTTACACATAGCTGTTGTTTACGTCCCACCAAACCGCTGCCTTGTAGATCGAATACGCGCTTTCATAGATGCATTTAATGACATTTTTATTGAACATCCTAACGATCATTTTTTAGTTGTCGGTGATTTTAATCTTCCTTGTATAAATTGGAGTTCGACTGACCCGATATTTTTAAACCAAGGTTCAGTTGAAGTTCAAGCCGTGGCAGCCGAGTTAGTAAACTCACTTTGTTATAATGGCTTAAAACAATGCAACACAATTTTAAATACACGTCACAGGACGTTGGACCTATTATTTACTAACTTTGAAATTGATGTTTGTCGTTCGTTGAGCCCGCTTGTGTCCGAGGACAACTATCACCCTTCTCTTGAATTTGATATGAATGATATATTGATTGCAAGTTTGAAGCGAAAAACTTATAGTAAATTTTTGTTTAGAAAAGCTGATTTTGACGCCATGAACATGGAAATTGCGAACTGTGACTGGTCATTCTTGCTTGACAAAGTTGACATTGATACGGCTATAAGTAATTTCTATAAATTTGTAAATAATTTGATTTTAAAATATGTCCCTCAGACACAGGTATCTGGTACTCACCAATATCCGGTGTGGTATAATCGTGCCCTGATTCATGTCACTAAAGAAAAGGCTAAATATCATGCACTCTGGAAGCGTTTTAATAATCCGATGGATTACAATTCTTTCTCGGTTTTAAGGGCTCGTCAGAAGAAGTTGCAGACTGAATGTTATAATAACTACATCCTTTGGTCACAAAATATAATTAAAACATCAAGTAAGCATTTTTGGAGGTTTGTCAAGTCGAAAAGGAAGTGTAACTCATGTTATCCGGGCCATATGGAGTATGACGGTCGTAGTATCACTGGCGGATCGGATATTTGCGCCGCCTTTAACGATTTCTTCTCTAAAAATTTTAGTTTACCTCTCGACGAATATGATGAAACCCTTACAAAGCCGCGTAACATTGAGACTGATAGTCTAGGTACTCTCACCATTAACCACCAGTACTGCGAAAAGTTACTTAAAAGCCTAGATGTCACCAAAGGCCCGGGAAATGATACTTTGCCGCCCATATTTTTTGTCAAATGTGCCGGAAGTCTATCGTTTCCAGTTTCTTATCTTTATAATCGCTGTTTCCAGGAAGGTTACTTTCCAAAAGCATGGAAAACAGCACTTATAACACCCATACACAAAAAAGGGCCTAAGACGTTAATACATAACTATCGCCCTATATCTAAATTAAACATTCTAGGCAAAATTGCAGAGAGAATTGTATACGATCACATTTACCCCTTTGTACGTAGGCTGGTACCTGACGAACAACACGGCTTCATGAAAAATCGTTCTACCAATACTAATCTTGCAGTTTTTACAAGTCAAGTACTCAATGACATGGAAGGTGGGGGGCAGGTTGACGTGATCTACACGGACTGCGAAAAAGCTTTCGACCGTGTGGATCATGTTATCCTTCTACGAAAACTCCAAGAGGTGGGGATATGTGGCAATCTATTGAGATGGGTGGAGTCATACCTTCGTAACCGAAGTCAGGCTGTGCAAGTGGGTGGATATCGATCTAATTACATTGCTATTCCATCCGGTGTCCCGCAGGGCTCGATCCTGGGTCCTCTACTGTATTCAGTTTATCTTTATGACATAGGGCATGCATTACGCTATTCAAATTTTTTAATGTATGCAGATGACACCAAAATATACAAGAGGATTGGAAACCAGTCCGATAGTGTTAAATTACAGGAGGATTTGAATAGCCTGTGTAGTTACTTTACTAGAAATCGTATAAAAATTAACGGAGAGAAATGTTTGCATATTACATTTACTCGCAAAAGGCAACCACTATCGACTACCTATCTTATTGCTGGCATGTCAATTATAAGATCCAATTCAGTTCGGGATCTGGGTGTGCTCCTTGATGCAAAACTAAACTTTAACGACCATATCAAAAATATTGTTACAAAGGCTTATAAGCAACTAGGCTTTGTACTAAGGACTGCGGCTCCGTTTTCGGACATTATGTGCGTAAAGTTGCTGTATTACTCTTTTGTCCGTGGTATATTGGAGTATTGTAGTTGTGTCTGGAACTCTCAATATAATGTCTACAAGCACGCAATCGAATCCATTCAAGAGAAATTCATCAAACACTTGAACTATAGACAGCGGTTGACTGACCTGCAGTATCCAGAAGCATGTGCGCGTCACCATCTGTTAACATTGGAGAGTCGACGTTGTTTGCTTGACATGCTGTTTCTACACAACATCTGTAATGGTTGTATTGATTGTTCCGAACTCACACAACTTACGGTCAATCTTAGGACCCCTTCCACAAGAACAAGACATACAACATTATTCCATGTTCAGTTCGCCAAAACTAACTATACACAGAACTCCGTCATTAATAGGTTACAGAATACTTATAACAGAGATTTCTCAAAAATTTCAGATTTATTTCATGACAGTAAGGCAAAATTTAGGCATGAGATTGTAAACTCACTCTCACAATAATTAAGATACGAACAGATTTTCTACATAAACTCACACGTTTCTTCTTTTTTTTTCTCACACAAACAAGCGTACACTCACTCATGCACAAACACTTAACTTTAATTTTGACATGCATACAAATATTATCTACTGACATTTTGTTTGACATTTAATTATTTTTTATTTTATTTTAATTTTAATTGTATTTTAATGTTGATTTATTTTGAATTTAATTTAATTTTGTTATAGTTATGATTATGATTATTATATAGTTATTATTTATTTTAAAACTTTTCATATTCATACAATTATTTTATTATTTAATTTTTCGGATAAGTTTCAATTTATAAAATGTAAATCCTTAATTGGCTGTAGGTTTTAAGTTTAATTTGTTATTTACTTCCTCCAAGAGCTGTGGATTTTGTGACAACCAAATAAATAAATAAATAAATAAATAAAATCGGTCTGGCCGTCCCGGAGACGTATGTTCCCGTTGTCTGTCTGTCTGTATGTTCCCGCTAATCTCCATAACGGCTGGACCAATTTTGACGGGATTTTCACTAATAGATAGCTAATTATATAAGGTATAATATGTAATACTTTTCCCACGGTAAAAATAACCACGGGAAAACGGGAAAACTAGGATTTGGCTGAAAATTAGTGGGGAGGTAGCTTAGGACGAGGAGACGGATATATGATACTTTATTCCTACGGGAAAAATTTGACAGTAAAACGGGAAAACTAGAATAAAACAAAAGAACCTATTGTGAGACGAAACGGAATTCGCGGGCACAGCTAGTGTATTATAAAATTTATTATGCTGATCGTCAGAAGGCAAATCATCACAGTCATCTTGTTCTCGGTGAGCCTTTTCAAATGAGTCCAAACACAAAAGTTCTACGTAATATTAGACTCACCAACAGTTATTACATTATAACAATTACTTACAGACAAAAAACAGATATACATAGTTATAATATATAGATAAGTACAGCATATGTATGTAATATTAATTATTAATACATAACACAACAATTATTTAAAAAAAGTTGCCTCATAATAGAATTTTCTCCTGTGTCGTGGGTGCAGTTACAAACATAGAATCTCACATGCACACACGCCCAAGCCGGAACAAATTTTTGTAGGTCATGCAAAATCTTTGTCCCGTACGGGAATCGAACCCGCGACCGGTTCCGCAGTAGGCGATCACGCGACCGCTGCGCTAACCGTGTCGTCATACTGTAGCCACGTAGCCACGTATAACGTAGCATGTGTTACATACATAAATATTTTTTTAGTAGGTAATGGAGTCTTTGGTGGTTTTATTATGAATATAGATTTCTATTTGATTATGAATATACATACATTGAGAAAAAAGAAAACCTTAAACCAAAAAAATATATATAGGTAGGTATGTGAAAACTAGTGTAAGAATAAAAATAATTAACTACGTTGCTAGTCGTTAATATGCTTGAGATCCTATACCTACCTTTGGAGCTGATCATCAAGAAGGCGAAACCAGTACAGTCATCTTGACCTCGGCGAGCTCTTTTAAATGAGTCCAAACACGACAGTTCTACGTAATACAGTGGTTGAGATCCTGTATCTATCTTCGGAACTGATCACCAGGAAAGCAAAACCAGTACAGTCATCTTGGTCTCGGTGAGCTCTTTTAAATGAGTCCAAACACGACAGTTCTACGTAATACAGTGGTTGAGATCCTGTACCTACCTTTGGATCTGATCATCAGAAGACAAAATCATCATAGCTATCTTGATCTAAGTCAGCCCCCGTATTATGAATTCTTATTTCCATTCGGTTTACGGGCAACAAAAACTGTGTGTAAGTTATGAACTTTATTAGCAAGGTATTAGAGTTCATTACGAAATAAAAAATAGCCAGTCATTAAACTGCACAATACGGGGCCTGCTCTTTCAAATGAGGTCAAACATGATAATTTTACGTAATACAGTGGTTGAGATCCTTACCATAACTTCAGGGCTCATTATGATAAATATTTGAAAGAGAAATAAATTTTAACCTTTTCATAATATCTAAATGTAACTTCTTACCAATAATTTTGGAGAGCTCGACCACGAGCCACTAGGCTTTTACTTTTATGCTTAGGCATTATTACCTAATCTCAACTAATTTCACTCTATGACAACTACTTATAACAAATACTAAATAAAAACTTATTAAATACATTTACAAGCTAATTATTGTCCTTAATATTACTATTATTTTAATTATTAACACTATCTACAATCCGATTTCATTTAAAACTCATTCAAAATTTGTCACTTTTCGTAATGATGTCACACAAAAAAACGCACGTACAGTCCACCCGTTACGAGAGTCAAGAACGCACTAGATTCTCGTATCGAGTATTGCTGTCCGGGCGTTGCGGAGGTGCCTGGCGCGGGGTTCTTATAGTATTTTAGGTTTTTCTTTATTATTTAAAAGAACTTTGAAGTTATTTAAAATCTGATCAATACGATTTATAAAAGACATCGTTACCTTTTTATTGATGCAAAATTCATGCATTAGTAATAAGCCGTTACTGAGAGAATTTGTAAATAAGTTTAAAATTGGCGACTTTTCTAATTTTTTTTAAAACAACTGGGTATAAGTAACTAAAATTTTAATCAATACGATCTATACTTCGTGACCTTGCGTATAACATATATTTTTTTTATAACTCTTGCTCAATAGGGTTCTACTACAATCTTCTTCAAACATCCAGTATTTTTTAAGGTTATGCGAGGTAATCCCCTTAATTTGTCGATGTGTGTGTGTTTCTTCTATGTAGGGTAATATTTTCATGGTGTGTGTTCGTAAACATTTTCGTAGTGTGCGTAGCGTGTTTACCTCGCCTCCCGCGAAAAGTGGCAGAATAATGTATACTGCGATTTGTTGCGTACCGCATCCATAGGTTAAATGATCTAAGACTAAAACAGACATTAACGGCATTTTGAACAGAGACAATATTTCAATCTTAATTACTAACTACAAACCGGTGTTTACCCGTGGTACTACCGTTGGTAGTACTGTGGGTAATTGTTTTTCCTGATTAATTTAGCCCGTACTACATATTATTTTTGACAATAAAAGAACACCATATGGGTAACTATATACAGGATGGAAACTTTCAGCGGGGCAGTAAGGAGAAGTACCTTATCCGTTGCAACTACACGAAAATGATCTTAGGAGACTATCCATAATTTTTTATGAAATTTTGATCCCCATTCACAGATTTTCAAAAAAATGTACAGTTAGCAAGAAAACAGCCATTTTACATAAAAACATTTTTTGATGCCAATCGATCCTGTTTCTAATACTGATCAAAAACTTCTATGGGACCAACCATCGTTGGAGTACTCAAAAAGTCACAAATTGCAAAAAACTTTTCCCGTACATTTTGTATGAAAATTTTACGCAAAAGTTTTTTTAGTGGCGGTTGAGATTTGGGTGTGTATAAATGGGTGGCGTACAGATTCTAATACAGATCAGTATTAGAAACAGGATCAATTGGCATCAAAAAATGTTTTTATGTAAAATGGCTGTTTTCTTGCTAACTGTACATTTTTTTGAAAATCTGTGAATGGGGATCAAAATTCCATAAAAAATTATGGATAGTCTCATAAGATCATTTTCGTGTAACTGCAACGGATAAGGTACTTCTCCTTACTGCCCCTCTGAAAGTTTCCACCCTGTATATAATTTTAACATTTATATTATTTTGAAGAAATTAAGGAACGCTTTCATAAAACTATTTTTAAAGCAACTTTAACGCCACTTTTCAATTGCCAGTTATAGTGTAATTTTATTTTTTAACCGACCACAAAAAGGAGGACTATCATTTCGATTGTAAGTATGTAAAATACAAACATAAATAAAGGTAACCCTAGATTTTCATGGAATCCCATCACCGGATCCCGACTTTGGTGACAATGAGACTAATCGGGAAGTATACCCTCGCAAACAAAAAAAAAGAATTTTCCAAATCGATTAATAAATGACAGAGTTATGAGGTAGCAAACGTAAAAAAGGAATTCATACATACAATCGAAATGATAAAGTCCCCCTTTTTGTAAAGTCGGTTAAAAACATGGTGTTCTTTTATTTGCGAAAATAATAAGTAGTACTACGGGCAAAATTAATCACCCGTGCGTGATGCTATCGGACACATGAGTAGTACCACGGGCAAAAAAAAAATACCCGTAGTACTACCAGTAGTACCAATGGTAGTACCACGGGTAAGCACTGCTACAAACAATAAAAATAGTTCTTAAATGAGACCTACTGCAAACAGGCGAAAATGGCGTGTAACAAGGTTTATTGAAGCATTAGTCTCCGGTGCAACTCGCATGAATACGTCCCACTCCATCAGACACACTTTATAGTCATACCCCACTTCTTAGAAACCACACAGAATAGGACTCATTTCAAGCAGTTATGTTAAGCAATGTTCTATAGTACGACAATACCAGTCTACTTAATCAAAAAATCGTATTGAAAATACTGTCAATTTTAGGTTTCGTTTAGTAACCACACTGTGCCCTACCCAGGTATCTGTCCATTATACTACCAATACGATTAGCGTTAACACATACTGCACTTTATAAAAAAAAACAATACTTAAATATAATTATAATAGCCTATTTGCATGGATGATATGTCAAATGTATACTTGGAAAGTATACATAAATTGCTTGGTAATTTTTATTAGTGTATTACACTGTTTGTCCTATTCATTTTTATAATTTATTATTATTTTGACACAGGCTCGAATGCAGCAAGAGCTGTTGTCAAACCCCGACATGCTGCGGCAGGTGTTGGACAACCCCCTTGTGCAGCAAATGATGAATGACCCTGAAAACATGCGCAGCCTAATTACATCCAACCCTCAGATGCAAGACTTGATGTCTGTAAGTATTGTACCTACATGGCTGACGTTGGCATGGCACATTTTAATTTTGTATTTTTCACAATACAATGCATATGAGGCTGATCAAATTTATTTTTATTTTCCATGCGCAGAGGAATCCAGAAATTAGTCATATGTTAAATAATCCTGAACTACTTAGACAAACTATGGAGCTAGCTCGCAACCCAGCTATGTTACAAGAGCTGATGCGCTCCCATGACAGAGCACTCTCAAATCTGGAGAGCATCCCTGGTAAGATTATATTGCCATTTGTTAATTAAAACCCAATGGTCAAACTTGTCGCAATATTTATTCCTCGATCGCTTTCAGGTGGATACAATGCTCTGCAAAGAATGTACCGTGATATACAGGAGCCAATGCTTAATGTCGCTAGCAATATGGCGGGGAATCCGTTCTCTGGACTTGTAGATAATTCTGGTATGTATGAACTGTAAGAGGGCAGAGTACATTGTTTGTCGCTCTAATAAGTATCTCGATTGGGAAAATACATCCACCTTACTTATTTATTTTACAACACTTACACTATCTTTATCAGGAAACATGTTTTAGACACTAGTATGACGTTGATCTGCTGCTAATTATTTAATTGACTATCGCATTTTGTTTCATATAAGAAACTTGTGTTCAAACATTATTGGCGGTTTCGGTTATGCAACACTAACGGCGTAATCTTTTCAGATGGCACGAATCCCCAACAGGGGGCTGAGAATAGGCAGCCACTACCGAATCCGTGGCAACGCGGTGGAGGGGGAGGGACTGGCACAGGAAGCACAGGTACTAAGACGATTAAAGAATGTATTTTTTTTAATAAATAAATATGATGGTAATCATTAATGCTTATTCACAAATAGCGTATTCTAATACATATTTTTTTTTATAATTTTATACACCACAGACAAAGCTAAAGTTGAGGTGTTTGTTGTTATGGGATGCATAATTGTATGGAAAAGATTTGGGATATGGGATAGAATTCACATTGAATTATATTCGCTTGTTGTCGGCTAGTAAATAAATAAATTTGTTTGTAATATTTATTCAACAACATTCACAATTGTTTTAATAATTATCAATATCTTCTGGTCACTGATGATATAAAAATTTATAGAGTTGTGAACAATTTCTCCAATGACATTATTTTGCTAGTGGAACTAAGTGGCTTAAAGAATAATTGCCAATGCCTCCTGTTAAATTTCAAGTTTGTAGCAAAAAAATTAAAGGATTAAAGGATTTATAAACTTGCGAGAGTCCTTAGACCCTCTTACTCCGGCCTCGTTGCAAGATCCGTTCTTAGCGGACGGCTACTAACTATAAACTACCCCCCTGCCAAATTTCGTGTTTGTATGTCAAGCGGTTTTCGATATTTCGTTTCGACCTTCCGCTTTTAGACATACAGTGTTACTTTTTTATCACCCTGGAGTAGTAGAATAATTTAAATAATAGGGGTTAAAGTATGAAATTGCCGTTTTGTATGAAGATTATAGAACATTGCTTATTTCATACTAACATTTTTCTTAGTTATTTAATAACCAATAAAACAAACTTTATGAAACTTATAGAGACTGGTCAAAAGACTTTAAAGTAAGTAATAACATAATTTTGAAGAAAAGAATTTCTGACGAAAAAAATATGAGGTAATTTTTGAGATTCTTTTTAATATATTTATTAAACTAGCTGTGCCCGCGACTTCGTCCGCGTGAAATAGTAACCTTTTTTGAAGTTGATAAAAAGTAGTCTATGTTATACCTTATACTATAATTAGCTATCTATTAGTAAAAGTCCTGTCAAAATCGGTTCAGCCGTTCCTGAGATTAGCGGGAACAAACAGACAGACAGGCAGACAAAAATTTCTTAAATTGTGTTTTTGTTATTGGAACCCGATATACATTCATACCCACTTAGTAAAAACTTGTTATTTTGACATTACAAATAGACACTTCAATTATTTATTTGTATAGACTAATTCTGAGATTAAATTGTAACCGTGCACTCTAAGGTCAAAAATTAATAATAAAAAAAATATTTTTAGCTCGGAAATTAGAAAATTTATGAAGTTATTTTTTATATTATTATTATTTTATATACTTAACTAGTGGGCTCGCCAGACGTTGTCCTGCCCGATTGCAGCGCTACCAATTTTATGTTTAAACCTTCCCTGGACATATCCAAATACACACAGAAAATTCGTTTCTTCCCCACTGTTCAACTCGATTGCTCAACCAGTTGAGCAGTTGAGCAGCAGGACATAGCTTGTCTGACCGAATATTTTATGCTCTATAGCTTAACTATTTTTGCTCAACTTAGGTGATATGTTATAGGTCCATGTACTTTGAAAATCGAACATATAATCTACCTAAATGATTAAACTAAACTAAGATAAACATAAGAAAGCAGCAGGTCTGATCGCCCAATTCCTCAATTGCATAAAGAGGATACTAAAGATGAAACGTGATGGTCATAAAAAAGATGTCATAGATAGTATACCTCTATCAAGCGTTAAACATGGTATTATTAAAAATACTAGCTAACATTGACGAGCTTAATGTAGATAAAACAGCGAACAAGAGAAAAGAGAAAGAAGTACATAGATAATGATGATATAATTACTTATATACAAAAACAACTAATTAATGCTGAAATCTCAATTGGGCACGCACTTGAAAAACTAAGATAAGAGATTCAAGAAAAAGAAAGAAATAACAGTTTGTTTTAAGTTCGTTTGTAAGAAGAAAGAAATAGATTTTTATTTTTATTTTAATATTGCTTAGTCGTGGATGAAATATATTATGAGTTTTTGAGATTTTATTTACAGAGAATAAAATATAGTTCAGCTATTAACAATTGAGCCATTGGTATTACCCACTGCTCAACTACTCATAGTTGAGCAATTACCAGTTGAGCCGTGGGTATTACCCATTGCTCAACTTTACTGAGTTGAGCAGTGGGAAAGAAACGGGAAAATTTCGTAAGAATCTGTCGAGCCGTTTCAGAGTTTTTGCGAGACAAACACACAGCGTTTCATTTTTATATATAAGATAATGGATGTGTCCTGAATCGTCCATTAAATTTTCCGGGGTGATAAAAAAGTAACCTCGCATGCATAGATAGATTACTTGGATGGAACACGTGACAAAAAATGGACGACTGTACAGTGTTGAACCCTACAGGTGCGGGGTCCGGCGCGGGCCCGGGTCTGATCAACACGCCCGGCATGCAGTCGCTGCTGCAGCAGATGTCGGAGAACCCGCGCCTCGTGCAGTCCATGCTGTCCGCGCCCTACACCAACAGCATGCTGCAGGCGCTCGCCGCAGACCCCGACATGGCCTCGCAGCTCATCAACCAGGTATCATTCACAGACTGATCATCATAGCGGCTCATATACGTCCCCACCGAGGGGCTCGAGCCTACCCTAAGTTAGGGTAGGATTAGGGCTTAGCCAACCACGCTGGCCCAGGGCGGATTTGTAGACTTCACATACACCTTTGAATTTCTTCGCAGATTCGACCGTAGGAGCGTCAGACAAATGTACATATGAATATGGCTCAAAGGCCTAGATGCCAAGCCAAAAATATTTCAAAAAATGTACATATGAAATTCGCAAAACGAAAAACACAAGATTATTTTTCAGTGTTTAATTTTCTTCAAACCAATCATAAATCGAAGCATATGATTGCGCCAACAAACAATTCGCATATAGAAACAGTTTTAAGAATTAGTCACCACTTTTAATTGGAAAATAGTGCTCCTAAATGCAATTAATAGCTACAAGATTACAAATACATAATATTAAGTCTATTTGAAATCATTTAAAGCTTAACAGCTAGTCACTCCGGCTACGTTATTCATCTTTGAAATATTGTTTTCAGAATCCAATGTTCGCTAACAACCCCCAACTGCAAGAACAAATTCGCACAATGATGCCACAAATGCTTGCCCAGCTGCAGAACCCTGAAATGCAACAGATGATGTCTAATCCGCAGGTCAGTATTAATTATTGGAATAAAGATAAATGTTATTGGCTACATTCCATACTTATTGATATAATTATGGATGGCCAGGCCAGTTACATATAAAATTAATATAATATCAATTAAAAAACTTATTAAATTCTATTGACTACTTTGACGGATCTTATTTTACAATCCATTATAAATACACACATTTTATCCCAAACTAGCTGCCCGCCCCGGTCCCGCACGGGTATACTAAAAAACCATTGATTTACTACCAAACGTAGATAACGCATGAACGATCGAAAAGTAGGCCGGTGCAGAACTGCTCAATCGCGACTCGTGCAGTTCCTTTTCATAGTAAGTGATTAGCTGTCGGCACGTAAACATGCCGAAGTGCGCATTCAAAAGTTGTGGTAATAATAGCCAGAAACGGCAGTAAAAAGATGGGATTTCATATTTTGCGTGAGTAGACTCATTACACATCTTATCATGTATTCAAATATTCGGTTTATACGTAAAAACCAATCAAAAACAATTATTTTAATCATAAACATGTCGCTTCGCGTCCGTGTCAGTACATCACAATCGTCTCGCTCGCACGGGCGTCGTATCACGATGTGTATGATCTCGTTCTTGCGTTGGAGCGACAACGCGATAAGCAATTTCAAGCATTATGTTTGAGAGTATAAAGTTGATATTTTCTTGTAGCAATTACTAAGACGTCGTTTGATCTGTGGCTAGGTGTGAAATGATGTAACTTCTCACGGTTGTACTTAAAAAGTTGCCGTAATAATGCGGAATAAGGTTGAATTCGATAAATACGGTACTTTCTTTATAGTAATTTTCATTCGGGCGTGCATATTCAAGTATATATTAGCAAGTACAAAATTGTATAGTCGATTAGGTGACAGATTTCAAGCGCGTTTTTGTATGAAGCGCTCTATCTACGTTTGGTAGTAAATCAATGTAAAAAACCTATTGACAATACAACAGTGTAAAAAACCATAGATTTGGAGTAGCCTGAAATTCAATCTGTCAAGTTCGTCGCTTTTACGTGAACATATTTTAAGTTCATTTTTTCCTGTAATAATTTTTCTAATATTTTCTTTTATACAAACCTTGTCCTAACAATAACGAATACATAAAACCAAGAATCATACAATTTGGTGCAGTCGTTCGAAAGTTATGGGCGTACATACATTTCGAAGATACATTTTTATTTATATAGATAAACCTTTTGGTAGCCACAAATTTGCGTAAAGCACCACCAACACATAAACCTGAACCGGTATAGATGGATTGACAATCCCAACAACAAACACAATCCCTTGAAATTAACTGAAGACAGAAAAAGCAAGTCGTAATAATAACCCGCACAAGGCGATGGAATTGTGGAATTAGCTATTAGAGGATATATTTGGCAGCCAAAACCACAAAGCACTTTAGAAATACGTTCATTTAACGACACCTCTGGAGTGTTGTTGACAATAAGCGTTTGTTAACAACATCACTGATGATTAGTGTCATACTCTAGTTAAATATGTCTGTCGAAATTAGTATGAAAAGTGTTTAAAAAAATACAAAAAAAATGTTTGAGAATCATATTATGTAAAAACGATCTAATGCATATGTCTATTAACCATTAACAGTATAGGCCGATATAATATTCTTAAACGATTTGTGTTATCCTAACATTACGGTGGTGTCGTTAGAGAATGCTATTTGTCTTGTCTATGTATGCATTATGGGAGTGTCATTAACAATGAATGCACGAATGATCACATGAAATATAAGACATATTTTTTTCCACGTGAAAACTCATTGGATACGTACAGGCAATTGTCAGTTGTCTCAACTGCATGCCTGAATAATTAATCTTCTTCTATCTAATATATAAAATTCTCGTTCATTCTGTGTTTGTTACCGAACTCCTCCGAAACGGCTTCACCGATCTTTATGAAATGTTTTGTGTATATTAGGTAGATCTGAGAATAGGTCGTAAACAATTTTTTATTTGGCGAAACGTAGTCCGCCGGTACAGCTAGTAATAATATACTCGTAATATCTATCTATATAAATAAAAATGGATCTTCGAAATGTATGTACGCCCATAACTTTCGAACGACTGCACCAAATTGGATGGTTTTATGTATTCGTTATTGTTAGGACAAGGTTTGTGTAATATAAAAAAAATACAATAAAATGGATCCTCGAAACATTTCATTTGTTTAGTTAAAAAACATGGCGATACAAAGTGCGCCGGGTCAGCTAGTTATAAATAAAGAGAAAAGATTTGATTGTTTATTTGTATTGAATAGGCATCGAAACTACTGAACGGATTTTGATGAAAGTTGGTATAGGGATAGTTCGAGACCAGGGGAAGGGCATAGGGTAATTTTCCTATGGGGAAAAAAACGTTGCACGGTGTGCGCAGGCGCTGAACGCGTTGCTCCAGATCCAGCAAGGCATGGAGCAGCTGCGCACCGCCGCGCCCAGCCTGGTGGGCAGCCTGGGGCTGGGCGTGGGCGCTGCCACCGCCGCGCCCGCGCCCGCGCCGCCCGCTGCCCACCCCCAGCCCCCGCCGCCGCAGCCGCAGCCGCAGGCCAGGGACCAGCAGAACTCCGAGCTGTTCTCGCAGGTACCTACCATACGCGTATATACAGCATGATTTTTTTATCACCCTGGAAAATTTAAGGGAGGGTTCGCGACATGGTATTGGAATGATTTAAATATGAATAAAAAAATAGTCACTTACTTCATTTTCTTTATATTAATTTTCTAAAAAATCCAAAAAAAAATTGATTTTTTTAAATTGTTTTTTTTTTTATATAATAATTGATGTCCTGAAATGTCCCTAAAATTTTCCAGGGTGATAAAAAAATAACCGTGTATACAGGGCTATTTTTTAATTACCGAAAAAATTTTGTGTGCTTGTTCGGACAAGCAAACTGAACAACTTTCACTATGGGACCAACTTTGAAATCGCAATAAAAACTCAGCTGTTCCATACATCTAGGTTCAGTGAATGTTGAACATTTGTATGGGACAGCTGATTTTTTTTGCGATTTCAAAGTTGGTCCCATAGTGAAAGTTGTTCAGTTTGCTTATCTGAACAAGCACACAATTTTTTTTTGGTAATTAAAAAATAAACTTGTAGGGTTATTTGTAAAACACCTGCAAACTCGCAGGATAAGATAGCTAACGTCATAAACGACAACGTTTGTTGTATGACTATTGATAATTCGTTTGATTTTAATTTCATATACAAAAATAAATATTAATTTAATATACCTCTAGAATGTTTGTAACTCTACGCGCACGGCGCGCGAGCGTAACGTCGTCCTCCGTCGTCGTTTATAAATGAAACATTGACTTATCAATGTCACTACAGTGCAATAAAAACTTGAAAATTGGTTTTTGTTCAATTTGTTGAGTTATCTTATAACTCGTAAAACAAACGTAGTTAATGATGTTAGCTATTTAATCCTGTAAGGTTGCAGGTGTTTTACAATTAACCCTGTATATAAAGGGGGGCCGGATGGGCCGTGCCAGGATGTTTAGGTACAGATTCAAAATTCTATGATGGACGCCAAAATATCGTCACACAAAAAATGGGTCAGCCCCGTTGTAATGTCTTAATGGCTGCTAGGAACTTTAAAATAGTATTACAACATGTAAAATTCATTTTTTATTACAATTGTCAGAACAAACTTTTGTATTAACAACTTATTTGATATTTTGTTTACACGCCGATTTATTTTTTTATAAATTAACTAAAGCAAATACTTAGTTTTAACATATTAATTTATCAAAAATTGGAGTCGTACTTTTCATAGATACATAAAAATATCTTACTGTTGCAGTTTATGCAACGCATGATGGCTTCGATGTCCAACAGCCAAACGAACTCCCAGCAACCGCCTGAGCAGCGTTATTCACAGCAGCTGGAGCAGCTCGCCGCCATGGGCTTTCTAAACAGGGAAGCTAATTTGCAAGGTAAATATAATATTTAGAAACTATACGTAGTAATAATGACAAAGCCAAATTTGAAAGCAAACTTTCACCTTTACCTTGGTCCCTTAGTCAAAACACAACAATTCTGATGGCATTGTTACTATAACAACCATCTTAGGTAAGATGGTGGTATTTAGTCAGGCATATTCCAAGAACGCTACCTCCAATCAAACTGAACACAAAAATTAATGGGAAATTGTGCCAGATCTCCAGATTTAAACCACGTAGTTTCCACAACAAGACTGTAGAGGTGTTAAAAAATATAATATGAATGAAAATTACAAAACCATTAGTGGGTTTACTCATACTTAACCCTTTAATGGTTTTGTAATTTCATCCTGTATACTATACAGGCCGTAATGGAACACGGAAATAGTATTGAAGTATGTATCGATTAAAGTGGATTCCATAGGTAAAATATTGAGGCTAATCAAGCTAATTTTTTACCTATAAAAACTAAATAAATTATTTTTGAGTCTAAGTGTCAACAGCCCTACATCAGCGGGCCCTTGTTTCTTCACTCAGTGTTTACAATTGACAACATTTTAAAATTTTGACTTTATTTTTTTCCCATTTTTTTATGCTTTACCTATAAAAAATATTTTTTTGAAACTTAGCTATTTAACAAAAGTAGAGTTGTGCGTGATACTGTTAATTGTGTTTGCCTTGGGCCCAAAAAAATCTTTAACATTTTTTCGTGACAGATGTCAAACGTGCTGTAGGCGCGTTCCAGATAAGCACGAACTTGCAACATTTTTAGCACCACCGCATTTCATTTGGTAGCTTTTTGTGTTAACCTTTCGTGTTTCACTTAAACATTTTTGCCACGAAAAGTTGGCATCAAATACCAAGACTATAAGATAGGTCCTCTAATACCACTTTTTGACAGCTTTCTCTGACATATGAAACCTTTTTCATGAGTTAAAAAGGTTATGCAGATGATTTCAAAAATAAATTGAAAGAAATGGCAAAGTTTAAGCTAATTCTGATTTGTACAATTTGTAATTTTAAGTTACAGGACTAAGGTGAGGTATCAAAAATCATCACAAGAAATCATTTCCTGCCATTAGTAACAAGTAGTGCGGCTAAAAATGTTAAAATTTCTTAAAAAATAGGCAAAATGCGTTTAAAATTAGATGTTAGCACCAAAACGTTGTGATGCTTATCTGGAACGAACCGTGAATGTCATTTGAATGTTAGCCACAGATAACCGATGATGTTAGCATTTGAAAACAGCCCTGCGAGCATGGAACTCTCGATAAACAAAATATGACAGCTAAGATAAGTAGGTTTAACTCAGAATATTCGACAAAAATCGATAATTTTGACAGATATTCCTAAGGAGTGAAAAGGACAGATGCTTTTGTCGATCGATATATGTCGATCGACAAGTCCATGCTCGCAGGGCAGTTCGTATATACTCTAAAGTTTTTTGGAAATATCTTTAAAATTATTCTATAAAAATATCCAAGTAACTGAATTTTTGTTAGGTTATATAGGTTATATAGGTTTCTGAATTTTGGTACCTAAGCAAAAATAAAATGTCAATTCTTTTATGTTAATTCCATAGTCAGCTGTACTATGGTTGTCATTTGAAAGTTTTTGTAAGTTGAATAACTTGAAAAGTATTAGGTTTTTAGATATAAGACAAGCACCTAGGGTCGATCTAATATCTAACATATATATGCCCCTTAAATATTTTTTCGACGTTCAGACACACCGGGTATTTTTTTTTCAGAATTTATTATTCAATTAAATTTCAAATCAAGATAAGATGATAAGCTTTTTAAAACTCATGAACGTATCTGGATAGTGATTTTTCTCTCCATACATTGTTATTTAGTCAATGGCTTGAACATACTTTTTTAAAAACGTTCCGTTTCACGTTTATTTGAAACCAAGATAGTAGAAATATTGAGCAAAGCTTAATGTTATTATAAATTATTTCAAAACCTTTTTTATTCTTAGCTTAAAATAATTAAACTAAAATGAAATAATATTTGAAAATTATGCTTTATTTTCCATGAACAACAACAACATTTCACATGCTAGTAACGGAACGTTTTTGACGTAATATCGGTGGCATTCAGCATCCGCCGATCTGTCAAATTGCTTTCCGCTCTTTTTATGCGCTTGCGTTTTGTTGTGATCCTACTTACTGTGTGATTATTTCTGTGATATCTTTTTACATATAGTGACCCTACTTTCTCCTGAACTCCGTTATCTTCTTCAAGGCACATATCAAGAAAAAAGTATATTGTACATTATATATTAATTGAAAATAATGCTGCGAAGGAATATTGGAATACTGTTGTTTTCGTTGGTTGCCAAACCATAGGCTCCAGTTGCATTAGTTGATGAAGTTGTCATGAGAGATGATGATGAATAAAGAAACATATTTAATACCCATTGGATTTTTATTTTGAGTACTCACATCTATCTGTAATCTGTGTAACAATAAAATGAGTGAGTGACTAATACCATAATTAGTAGTATTTTATGTGTTATTCTTTTTGTGTAAAATTACTTGATACAAAAAACTAATATTAATTTCTTTTTATTCACATAAAACACTTCCCATTTATCAATAAATTAATCAAAATACAAGTTATAACCTCAAAATGCATTACCGTGTATTACGAAATTCCTAGGCCTCTATTAAGAAAACTCTCTTTATAACATAATTTCTTTAGCATAGAGGTACTTGTTTTCATACAATTTATCTTTAGACATGTTACTTCATTTTCAGGTTTTCCATTGTATGGAAATTGGCCATTGTTCTTTTAGTAGAGTAGATATGGCCTAAAAATATTCAAAGTTAATTACCCTTACATTATTGTAAATACATGTTGACCTTTATGTCTATTAATAATAATAATAAAATATTGTTAGTTATCTGTTCATTTCTCTTCCAGCACTGATCGCGACATTTGGAGACGTGAACGCGGCTGTAGAAAGGCTACTCGCACTCGGTCAGTTGTCTATGAGCTAACAACACTAATGCTGGATGATTGTACGTCTCTTGTGGCTGCTGCTCGATGTTTAGTTAATAATCAATCATATAGTGCAGCAAAGTGTCTGTGAACTTAAACAGTATTTCTCATATATTTGATAATTTATTGTCCCATGTATCTGAGATACAACACAATTGTATGTTTATAACAATTACGTCAATAAATTCAAATTTAAAAAAAATATTCACCTAACTGTAGGGACGCCTACAGAGCGTTAGCGTCGACACTTCGGCGGTGGAATTTTCGACTGAGTTTGACATTTAGCTAAACGCAACCTGTTATAAGACATAAACGTATTATTAAAGTAGAAGAATGGAAAGTTATCTTTTTATTTTAATACAGTTAAATCTACTCATACGGCCCTGCCTGATAAGCGTTAAAAGAGGTAAGACTAAAAGCAAAACCCATAAATCCAAATTTGACAGTATCCAAAGAGGTACTGCCATAAAACACAAAAGAAAAAATGGTACTTGTGTTGCTATATTAACCAAGTAGACGGGAAAATTAATTAACCCAAAGGGTTTTTTTATGTGAAAAATAACCTACTTTTTGTTATTATTTTCGTTGTATTCAAAATATGACAACGAGTAGTAGCCATATCAAAGAAATGTTGAATGTAATTATAATAAACTATCACTTCAAAATCTGATTTCTCTCGACAGAATTCAATTTTGAAAGATTTCTTTCCCATACACCATTATTTCGATTTCATTCCTCTTATTTAAGGTATTTACTTATACAAAATTAAAGTGGTGCATTCATATTATAAAAGTTTTATTTAATGATTTATGTCAAATCATTAACATCAAATCTGTGTTGAATATGTAATAAGCAGTGAGCGATGCTGCTTATATTTACAATAGCTCTGTAAATAGTTTGCTTCGCAACACTTCGCACATCAAAAGGCAATATGAAAGCAATGACCTATGTATTATATTTTTATTTCCTTTTAGTCCACAATTTATGTTAAATCGACAGGTTACCCAAAACTGTTCATTTGTTGCATTTAAGTTTTAACTTTAGTGCACAAGACGAATATTTTTTTATTCCAAAAACTATCAAAGAAAAGTAATCGTTTTCTGTAACCTGTCGTGCTGTTCCGACTGTATGGTATCCTATATGGTCAAAATATAATTTCGGTGTAGTAACTGTATCGTCTGTACCTACAAACAATAACTATTGTTTATACATTCGATACTCTTAAAAAAATAAAATTGCTGTGTTCAAATATAAAACAATTATAAAACTGCACTGTAAGCAGAATATGTATGTCTAATTTTTGTGGCGGTTTTTATTAAAGGTTTTGTTTAATATATTATAGTGGTTTCATAGTGAATTATTTAAATTTAAGTTGTAAAAATAAATGGTTACTGTTGCTCAGTTATTAGAAAAATTAATTTACCGAGAATTATGTAGAACATGTATTGATTAAATCACTGTCAAATTGATATCAATAGTTGGTGCATACAAGATGTAGGCATAAAATGTGTGAGCATAATGTTGCAAATTAATGTAATATCTTATTATTAAAGTTTCGTCACTTTGTGAATATTTTGTTTTTAGTTTGCAGCAAAAATAGAAAGTTACTCATATTATTCTAATAAACACTAGATTTACAATATAAGCAATTTTAATTAATAAAATGTTATACATAATATAATGACGTGTGTAGCATTCAGTGTTTTAGATAGCAGTACACATAAGCGGCAATTTTATTCCTGTTATAATGTAAGGTTCACTTCATTTATTACTTTTGTAAACTCAAAATATGGCGTGGATTCTGTGGTGTCAGAAATGTCTGAAATCTTATGAATCTGGGTGTAACTATATTATGTGACAAAATACAATTATTGTAATTAAAGTATAAAAAATAATGGTTGTTTTTTTAAACGCTGAATTGCCAACTGTTGCAATTTATTTGAGATTAATTTTGTTGTGAAAATATAATAATAAAATGATACCATTAGCCGCGATGTTAGGCGGTTAACACATTGCCGCCGCATCCCGTTGCGGTGTACCGAGGGACGAAATCCGCATGCGGCTGCGGGGATACGGAACCGTGCCACCGTACGGTTTGCTCCGTATCTCCGTCCGGAGCTGCGGTGCACGACGCCCCGCATCGCCGCATTGTCTATGTCGAAATCTATTACGCGTATGTACATCCTTTCTACGCAAAAATCCGTCAACTGCGGCGCAGTGTGGCATACCCCGCGGACCGCACCGCATCACCGTCCGGGAGTGCGGTACCGTCTCGCGAGCCGCACACCCGGAGATGCGGTGTGAGTGTGTTATACCCAGGCCCGCCGTAAGCGGGCGTGCAAAGCGTGCACCGCACACGGGCGGCACGTTCAGGGGGGCGGCAAATCGTGCGAATCATCACGTAATTCAAGTCATTGTCATAATACCCACCACACCTTACGTTAGGAAATGTCATCGCATGGAAAAAAAATCAACCGAATGCGTAGGACCGAATATCGTTAACACCGCCATCTATTGGCATCCGTTAAAACTAAGATGCAATATCAAATATCGTCTGTCGGCAGGTTGAACCACCCGTCCCCGCTTGGTGGCGCCTCAAGTATTCTATGAAAAGCAGGACTGGCGAAGTTAGGGGAATCCCCTCTGAGCTTCATTCAAAGACTATAAGTTCTTTAACTATAGTTTCAGTTGAACATCTTTTAAACAATTTGGATACAAGAAAGTTGATAGAAGATTTCGCAAATATAAAGGCAAGAGAAGAGTTAAATTTTTGTAGATAAATATTTAAGTATATTTGCACTTCAGAAAACAAAAATAATAAGTACTACCTAATTAAAATAAATATATATTTTTTAAATAATTATATCACCACAGACTCTAGGTCCGTGCCCTTAAGTAGTCGTAGGGCGGCGGCATAATCGTGTTGGAGGATTGGGTTGGGCGCCGGCAGGGCAGTCTCACCTACCGGATGGTGCAGATGTTGACCGGACACGGGTGCTTCGGACATTATCTGCATCATGTCGCACGAAGGGAGCAGACGTCGCAGTGTCACCATTGCGGCGCTCCCGACGACACGGCCGGGCACACCCTCTCGGAGTGCCCAGCCTGGCGACCCCAGCGCGATGCATTAGCCCTCGCGCTGGGCCTAGGTAGGGGTGCGCCCGTCGCGCTGGCCCACGTAAGATGCTGACCAGCGCGGCGGCGTGGGAGGCTGTCGCCTCCTTCTGTGAGGATGTGATCTCGCAGAAGGAGGCTGCGGAGCGGGTGCGAGAGGATGACACTCGCCGCACCGCTCCGGCGCAGGCGGTTGGGGAGGAGGAGGCGAGCGTTCCTGGACGCGCGCCACCAACTTCCCTAGCAAGCTGGGGATTGATACGGCCCGGCCGGCTGACTACCGGTCGGGAGACACTTTTCACCCCTGACTTGGCCGCCTGGGGTGTCGAATTTGGGGATACTTGTCAACCCCTCCGTAGAGGTAAGTCCTGGCGCTTGCGCCAGGCAACCCTCCGGGGGGCGCAATCGGGGAATGGCGAACGCCGATCCCGATTGTGTCTCTACGGAGGTAGATGTATCTGGAGGGGTTTTAGCCGAGTATGGGGTCTTCTACCCGAGTCCGGCATATCCTTGGGGTAGCCTCGTCAGTCGGCTCCTTGTCGAATCCGTAAGAAGGATTTCCCCTCTTAAAAAAAAGGGCGGCATAATCGGTATTGCACGCGGGCGATGAAACAGCAAGCGGCGGGCCTGGTTATACCCTGCGGTTTCTGTATGCAAATTAAGATTCTTCAGTAAAAATTAAGAACCGCAGCACCGCACACCGGAGCGGTGTCCGGTGCAATGTGATAACCGCCTTAGTGTTTGGGCTTGAAGGAGATACCAGGCGCCACATATCGGCGCTAATGTCGTACGGACGAGAGCGTAATCACTCTGACGGAATGTCACTTCCGTTTTGGCATACCTTCTTTTAGTCTGAGGTTTGAGCAGGTGGTCTAATGTCCAATGTCAGTGTGGACAGGCGCGTAAGACGGGGCACTAAGTGCCCCGTCAAAAGTCTTTTGAAGTAACGGCTGGCGGAGCAAGACGGAAGTGACAGATCGTCTACGTCCGATTTACATCCTACGTAATCTTGTGCATCTTGTCATAAAATTGATTTCTGTATTAAAATAAAATTTTGTGATTAAAATAGTGTGATCTGTGATATCCGAACTTTATTTTAGAAAAGACTACGACAAATACCCACGCAATATGAGTAACACTGATGAAGTTAACGAAATGCCTTTATCAGAAGTGGGATCGAATGAGCATGCGAGTCGACCTTCTGAGGAAGATGGAACTCGATTGTTAACCCGGATGGAAGCTTTGTTATCACGGATATTGGCTGTCCCGCAACCGAACACGTCTTTTAATGTGAGTACTGTACAATTACTACAGTTCAATCCGTATGATAGTGATGCCGATATTGAGGGCTGGTGCCGCGTCACCGAGCTAATTATTAAAAATAAAGGGATATCCGGTGTGGACTTACTCATGGCTTTGACAAACTCACTAAAAAGACGTGCTGCTTCTTTCTTGACGCAACTTCGCATCGATGATCTATCTTGGGACGTAGTGAAGCAAACTCTCATCGCAAAGTTTTCTAAAGCAAAGCTCATCCAAGACTACTTCGATGACATTTGGCGGTTTCAAATTAGTCCAAAAGAAACTGCAAGCCAAGCCGCCGTGCGCCTTTGGAGCTTAATCGAGAAGATCCCTAAGGTTGATATGTCCGAAGAAGTTACTTCTGGATTTGTGATTTCTGTTTTATCTCACAAAGATTCAGTTATAAGGCGCGAGCTGAACTCTCACGTTATAACCACTCGAAATCAATTATTTCGTGCTCTCGGTGGCATTTCAATAAAACGACGCCTTGAAGAAAATGATCGAGAATATGACGCAAAGAAGCCTCGCCTGTCTGAGTCAAAGTTTGTTGGAAAATGCCATTCATGCGGAGTACCTGGACATAAGCAAGTGGATTGCAAACGACAGCGCCGCGATGAACTTGGAGCGGTGACTCAAAGGGAGATGGGAACAACTCGCGTGAACGATAAGATACCGGACGTGATATGCTACGTGTGTGTAAAGCCGGGGCATGTCTCCACTACATGTCCGAACAAAAATGCTGGGATGGTGGTAAAAGAGGTCAACTTGCGAAAGCAGAGCTTCGAGAGGTACTTTCCTGACGTCGTCCGGTAAGAATGTATCTTTCCTTTTCGATAGTGGCTCGTCATGTTCTTTGGTAAAGGAGGGCACATCTCTCTGCTTGACGGGTACCAGGCGTGAATGTCAAGTGTATCTTAAGGGTATAGGTGGGGACTACGTCGAATGTAAGTTACAGGTTTATGTCACAATCATGATTGGGGACTTATCAGTAACTCTATTGTTTCACTTAATGCCGGATGATTTTATTTCTGAAGAAGTAATTATAGGTAGGGATATTTTAGAAAATGGTGTTTGTATGTATTTCGATTGATGACTCTGGTTTGAAGATTACTTCTATTCATCATCACAGCCCATATACGTCCCCACCGAGGGGCTCGAGCCTACCCTATATTAGGGTGATTAGGCCTTAGTCAACCACGCTGGCCCAGTGCGGATTGGTCGACTTCACATACATCATTGAATTTCTTCGCAGATGTATGCAGGTTGCCTCACGATGTTTTCCTTCACCGTAGGAGCGTCAGACAAATGTACATATGAAATTCGAAACGAAAAACACATTGGTACATGGCGGGTCTCGAACCCCGACCCCCCGATTGGAAGGCAAGTGCCGAGTCCACTGCGCCACTGACGCTCCACGGTATTACTTCTATTGAATGGACTAATTTATGTGTAAAAAGATCAGATTTTGATTTTAATGCTATTGATACTGATTTAACTGGAAGGGATAGGGACGATTTAATAATGATTTTAAAGAAGTATTCAGATCATTTTATTGAGGGCACTCCTGTAAAACGCGTCTCAACTGGTCGTATGGTTATTAATTTGATTGATCCTAGTAAAGTTGTACACAGAAGTCCATACAGGTTAGCACCCTCCGAAAAACAAATAGGGAGAAAATAAAAGATCTTTTGGATGCTGGTATTATTAGAAAAAGCTCGTCCCCTTTAGCTCTAGCCCTATATTACTAGTAAAAAAAGAAAGATGGTACCGATAGACTTTGTGTAGACTATCTAACTAGGAACCACCAACCTGTTGATCTTGCGAATAGGGCTGTGGTAGCTCTCCGTGATAAGAAACCTGCTGCAGTCCACAAGACAGTACGTTATGTTGAGTTACATGAGGGATGGCTCGCAGTCGAGCATAAGCGAGATAGCGAGATTCAGGACACCATCACCAGGTTTCTTAACGGAGATCTTCCAGAGACGGTAGCTCAAACTTACGATTTTAGGAACGGAATCTTATATCTTTAGTGCTGTCAAATTATGTTTTTCGTTCGAAAATTTTAACTGAAAACAATTTGACACCACTAAAACTAAATTTAGTTTAGTTTAGTCGAATTAGTGCCAACAGCGCCGTGCCTGGGCCGTACTTAGATCACTCCGAGTGGATTAGAGGTGCCAAATAGACTATCGGTACATCCAAGTGTTGCAGTCATTGTACGAAAACGCCACCATGTCAGTCCGCCTTCAGGACCAGAACTCGAAACCAGTACGACTTCAGCGCGGTGTGAGACAGGGTGACGTTATATCGCCAAAACTGTTCACAGCTGCGTTGGAGGATGTATTTAAGCTTTTGGACTGGAAGGAACTCGGCATCAACATAAACACATTAATAAAATAAAAAAACGAATTTTTTTTTAAAAAATGAAACAAATAACGTTCTACACCAGGATCGAACCACGGCCACACAAATTTAAAGACGCAGCTTATACGCATAGGACCACGGAGTACATACATGTACTCCGTGCATAGGACCGATCCTGACCTATTATTATTATTATTGTTGTTATTGTACGGGCTTTCGCCTTGTAGGCCTTTTCACCTCGACCTAAAAGATCTATTGTGAATTATAGCACCGTTAGAGTATCTCCTTCAAACCCAAACCCTCTATGAAATTGAGGATTTTTTGGGTTGGGAGAGTTTGTATTTCATCTGGTCTCATGATGTGTCTTCCCAGATGAAGGCTACGCCGATGAATCAGTGGGCTGCAGTCACACAGAAGGTGTTTAGGAGTTTCACGCTCCTGATTGCAGAATCTGCAGATGTCGTTGTCCCTAATCTTGAGGTTGAACATGTGTCTATTCAGGCCGCAATGTCCAGTTAAGGTTCTTACGACTGCACTGATGTTTTTCCTGTTAAGCTGCAGAAGCTCGTCAGTTAGTTTACGCGAGTAGCCTTGTATTAGTGCCTTCGCGTGTTCTTGCCCTGGAGTAGATTTCCAGAGTTCGAATGAGTTTCTAAGAAGTTGTTCATTTAGAAAGTTGTGTACCTGGTTCTTTATATCCTGACCTATATGAAGTTGTGAAATTATTGAAGATGTTTTTAAAGTGAAATATCGCCTCATATTTTTACGTCCATCTATCGAATGTAGTGTTACACAAAAACATGAGATCCTTAATTTCGTTTCTTCATGTAGGTCAGGATTGGTCTATGCGGTAGATTCTGTGTGGCGGTGGTTCGATCCTGGTGTAGAGCGTTATTTTTTGTGAATAAATTAAACCTAGGTTTATATGATGCATAAAATTATAAAACAAAAATATCCAAAGAAGTTATTTGAGGGGTTTGTGATTATTTAATTTATATTATCAATTTAATACATCTCCATGTAGCGAATATCAAAAGGAACATTTAAGACTTCGACCACACGAAGATTGAAATAAGCAATATTTGAAAAATCCGAAGCACTTCAAGTCAACGCATGCTAATGTGGGCAAAGCAATGCTTCGATCCAAAAATCGAAAAAATGTGACAGTGCATATTTAAAAAATAGAAAACATATTCTGATAGATGTTAAAATGAAATACAGACCCAAAAACAAAATGGAAACAAAAAAAACAAGGGAACATGAAAATTTATCATTTAATAATTTAACTTCGCAGTAAGACTACGACTCGAGGAACTAGGTTTCCTCGTGGATCTACTAGTAGGTCATTATTCTCTAAAATAAGACTACGAGGAAACAGCCGATATAGATAGGTGGCAGTATGTCGGACAAGTTTCAGTGCTCATCGGGCTCGCGTTTAAGGGGGCTGTGGCCCACAGCCACACGGATCTCGAAGACAACGAAACGACAGCGAAAATCTGTTTACTAATATAGAAATAAAAATATAATTGTCGATCTACCGTTTCAGAGATCATCTACAGCAAAGTTGTTGCAACTAAGCCAGCTGGATCTCCAAAACAAAGCGACGCAGCGAAAATCTGTTTGCTCGAATAGTAAAGCAGTAGTTTGTCGGAGTTTGTCGGCTAATTTCAGAGTTTGTCGCTTGCGCGTTTCAAAGATATGTGTGATCCAACTGAGGTAACGTTACCCCAGCTGAGCCACACGGATCTCGAAAACGAAAATACATAGCGAAAATCTGTTTACTTTTGTCAAATTCAAAAATCTTTATTCAACATAGGCCTTTACAGGCACTTATTGACGTCAAAACCAAGCAAAACAATCTAATTTAAAGAAATCATATTAACCTTGTATGTGCATACATCCTAAATATACTCAAGATGTCTGCAAATACAAGTAGGAATGAAAAAAAAAAGTTGACTCTACACCTGTTCGGAAATTGGGAGAGCCTTCTCGAGAAGAACAGGCAAGAAACTCGAAAGGTCTAAATTTTTTATCTCCTCTTTTAAATAGCCATTTACAATTTTGGTTTGTTACAGGGAAGCTGACCTCAAAGCAAAAGTTTGAGCTCAACTTCCATTACAAGAATAGATGTGTTAATTCCATGAAGCAAAAACTTCATGGTTAATTCACATTATACAGGGTGTTAGGGTTGGGTCTTTTGATACTTAACCTACGTGATATACATTAAATTTCATCGACAAAAATCAACTTAGGGTGGGGCGCACCCCTCACCCCACGAGAGGGGGGTGGTTTAAAAATTTAGTGTTTCTGTTTTGCCTTATGTTCGTAAAATCAGTTTTATTTTTCATATTTATTGTGTGTATCTTGTTAAATTACATCTCATTTTAAAGCTTATTAAATTTACTATCTTTTGATACCACATACACTTACAAGTCAGAAGAAAAAAAGAGTTAATTTTAATGACTTAGAAAAAAAAACTTACTTTTTGTCGTATCTTTTTTAGTTTTTTGTCATTAAAAAAAAACCAAGTCGTTAACAATGATTTTTTTTCTTCTTAACTAGTAATATTTGAGTTTATCTTTCTAAAGATACTAAATACAATAGTTTAACTCTTAAGAAACAGCCCTAACTGCTAATCTAAAATGACACAAAATAAAAGACATACGTACAAATTACATACGTAGTTTTGCTGATTTACATTTATTTAAAATCAATGTAAAAATTGTTCAAAGTGACCACCATGCTCAATGACACACACAGACGACCTTAGTGCTACTTGCTGGGTAGCTCTTCTTACCATAGCTGTGTCGGCTCTTATTTCGTCAGCTACGGTCATAATTGTTTCTAATAACTCTTCGCGTGTTTCAGGCACCTCTAAGTAAACTCGCTCTTTCATGGTCCCCCACAGAAAGAAATCTAACGGAGTTAGATCAGGGCTACGAGCCGGCCACGCAATTGTCCCTCCTCTTCCAATCCATGGAGTGTAATACTCGTCCACATGTTCTCGAACGTTACGAGCAAAATGCGCAGGAGCTCCATCCATTTGTAAATAAAATGGCCGCCGCCGGTGCTGACGTCTGTACGCCAATGGCAGAGGCGCGTTCAGCGCCTCTGGGTGTAGTTGTCCGGTTGTTTTTTAACTCGCTCAAAGGCGTTGAACGGATTGCAGCAACCAAATCTTTTATCTCCCTCTTTCACATGATTTTTTATTTCTCTCTCTTTCTAGTAGATGACATTATAGAATATGGCCGCCAATATCATCCAATCGCGTAAGAGTATTTCAGTCATAAACGTCAGAGCGTTTTACAACCATCAAATTCGATGGTTGTTCGGTTGTAACTCGCGCCGACACTCAAAGGTCTTGAACGGGCCGGTTGTTTCACCCGGTTGTCACGCTCGAAGGCATTGAACGGGGTTAAAGCGAAAAGTTGTACTTCGCGCGAAGGCCCTGAACGCGCCTCAGCTCATCAACGAAATCCCCTCTTAGGAATTCTAGCAACCTCTCACCATTTAGACGGTCAGGTAAGACGATGGGACCTATCAGCTGATCATCGATTATGCCTGCCCACACGTTGATTGAAAATTCGTGTTGGAACGAGCTCGGCCTTATAGCGTGGGGATTTTCATCAAGCCACAAATGATGGTTGCGGTGGTTCGTTATTCCAGCTCTTGTGAATTTGGCTTCATCAGTCCATAATATGCGCCGTAAGAAGTTTGTGTCATGTCTCACTTTTCTATTTAGCCACGTACAAAACACAACGCGAGCAGCATAGTCGGGATCAATCAAATTCTGAACTCGTTGAAAATGAAACGGCCGTAATCCTTCCCGACGTAGAACTTGCCACACGAACCAATGCGAAACCCCGACTCTTCTGGCAATATTTCTAGTACTAAGTCGCGGGTCATTGGCAATCATGTCAAGGATTTCTTCCTCAATTTCCGGTCTCCCCACAACACCACGTTCATTCGGCAGCGGCTGGATACCTTGATTTCCCATTCTTGCAAAAACACTTGCAAACGTTGGTGCAGATGGTGTACGTCTTGTAGGGAATCTCATTCGATATTCCCGAACAGCAGCTGCAGCGTTTCCATTGGCGTAACCATAGATAAACACTATGTCGGCCATTTCACGAGCTGAATAATTAACAGCCATAGTGCGATACTACGATAGTAGATAGAAATTGAACTGATTTGAACTTGAAAGTAAAACTTTAAGTAAGTAGCGATCACAACGAGAAACGAAGGACAACTGGCTATCAAGTAGTTGGGCGCCTCGGCTCTACCCATGCTCTACCCGACCCCTAGGACCGGTACTTAGTATTGTTATCTCGTTCACTCTCTCTAATCTTAACTATTTCGAGCCTGTTCTAGCCCTAAACAAAACAGGCAGCTGCTCAATCGCTTAACAAAGAAAGAGTGAGTTTGTTCATTATTAACTACATATTTCTTAGAATAACGGTAAATGAGATAGGTTCTGTACTTGATATCTGTTTTAAATATTGAAATTACTGGGTAAAATTTGGCATCGTTCGAAAGCTAAACTCAAATATTACTAGTTAAGAAGAAAAAAAATCATTGTTAACGACTTGGTTTTTTTTTAATGACAAAAAACTAAAAAAGATACGACAAAAAAGTAAGTTTTTTTTTCTAAGTCATTAAAATTAACTCTTTTTTTCTTCTGACTTGTAAGTGTATGTGGTATCAAAAGATAGCAAATTTAATAAGTTTTAAAATGAGATGTAATTTAACAAGATACACACAATAAATATGAAAAAAAAACTGATTTTACGAACATAAGGCAAAACAGAAACACTAAATTTTTAAACCACCCCCCTCTCGTGGGGTGAGGGGTGCCCCCCACCCTAAGTTGATTTTTGTCGATGAAATTTAATGTATATCACGTAGGTTAAGTATCAAAAGACCCAACCCTAACACCCAGTATAAGCTATCTCTGAGAGAAGTGCGTGAACTTAGCTTATAAATTGCTCTCACTGAACATTTCTTTGAAACAAAACGCAATACATTGTTAAATATTAGAATTGAGAGTTCAAACCCAAGCTTTTTTGTCCGTCATGTAATCAGACACTTTATAATATGCTTTTTTTGACTTTTACTTATATATAGGTGGTAGTTTGTCGATACTTCATGCCGGCTCCAAACTATCGTCCAACACTCCAACATTGACACCAACATCGTCCAAATCACGATCGATCAAACAGACTCTCCACACATCAATAGGTCACTAGTATTATCTATTCTGTGTCACTAGCCAACCTTATTCACTATGGAGGACGTTGAACTGATAGGTGCTTCTGCGCTATACCTAATGAGTGCATGTAATTATTTTTTACAAGCCTATGTAAAACAAAAAAAAACTTCCATAAACGAATATGCAAACCACGAAGGTTCATATGTCATTTATTCCAGCACCTGACACTATAGATTGATTCTTCTTCCTAGCATGCCTGCGATATGCCGTCAATAAGGACTTTTTCCTTAATTCGTCCACTGGTTTATTAAGAGACTCCGAAATCCTCAACCAAGCATCGTGTAGGGCCATTTTATCTTTGTGACGACGATGCTTCGGATTCCATAGCACCGGTTCGCCTTCATATAACTCCAAAAATAGAACCGACTTCAAAAACACAGAAAACTTAAAAATAATCTTCTTCTATATTGAAGTCGGCGCCAAACGATGATCTCCTAGAAAGTGTTAAAATTTGTCACCGACTTCAATATAGAAGAAGATTATTTTTAAGTTTTCAGTGTTTTTGAAGTCGGTTCTATTTTTTGTATTTTTTTTTTATTTTTAACTTTTTAGTGAATGAAATCTTTTAGTGAAAGAAACCCTAATTTAAATCTAAATTAGTGTTTTCATCCATTTTCTATGGGATCCCATCATCCGATCCTGACTTTAGTGACCATGGGACCACCCTTGCAGTATACTCTATTACCCCATTTACACTCGCGTGCTTGCCGCGAGACGAGCCACGAGCCGAGCCACGAGACGCGAGTGCAAACACTGAGCTCGTGGCTCGTCTCGCCGCTCGCAAGGCTCGCGTCGGGAGCGGTTTTTTGGGTACGAGTCAAAGGGGCTCGCGTCGTGGCTCGCGTACGTGTGTCGCGTGCCGTGGTGATGCCTCTCTGAAAAAGAAATCCATCAGGTTTGGTAAGCCAAACGAGGCTTGAGGACCCACCAAAGTTCTCGCCTTCTTATAAATAATTAAGGTGAAGCTGTAACAGCCATGTGCGGCATAGGTCTCTCAAAAAAAAAATCGCGTACGCGCGAGCGCGTGTTTACACTCGCGCGCGAGCTTCATATAAAATTTATAATTTTGCTTTATTTTTTACCTATTTTTTTTAAATCTTTATATATTTCAAAGTTGGCTGTTGATTCGTAGTTATTAAGAGTGAATAAAGAATACTTTGGTTAACAGAGTACAAATGATATCAATACACTTGAATTTTCGTCGGGGCCGGTAAGACTTCGGTGGCCGAGTGGTCAAGGCGTCAACACGGTATGTTGAACACGCGGGTCGATCCCTTCCCGAGATTAAATTTTTCTTTATTTATTTATTAATCTTTCTTTTATTTTTTAAAAATTTACTACAGACGAAACCTTACACATCATTGAACTTTCTCAAAAGGGGCCTATAATTTGGAACCCTAAGAATAAAAAGTCATATTTAGTCAAATTATTTGCGTAGTTATAGGGTATATGCTGGCTAAGCACAGCGTTGATGCCGCTAATACTTCGACGACCTCCATTGCTGAAAGCTCGAAAGCAACTGAACGCATTGCGAGAGTGTAAACACCTCGACGAGCTCACGCGCTCTTCCGCGAGACACGAGTCGAGCCGCGAGCCGAGCCACGAGACGCGAGTGTAAATCAGGTATATCAAATACGTCATTTTTAAACCGATTTCCAAAAAGAATTTTGGAAATCGGTTTAAAAATGACGGAGTTATGAGGTAACAAACATTAAAAAAAAATACAACCGAATTGATAACCTCCTCCTTTTTTGAAGTCGCTTAAAAAACAAGAGTACGGTGTCATTACTCCACTCAGTCATGCTAAAGTTTAATCGCAAATTTATTTATAACGGGAGCGCGTGTCAGATATGTCTGCCTCGCACGAGTAAACAGACAACACTGATGTGTGGAAGGTATGTTCGTGCGAGTTGGCAAACTCCTTTGATCTGGGTACAATTTACCGCCATCGGATCGATCGCGAGTCAACACGAACCAACACCATCCAACATATACAAACTATCTCTCTCTCTCTACACGTGGAAGGTTGGACGAACAGTTGGAGTGTTGGACGAATGTTTGGAGCCGGCATCAAAGTTTGTCGAGCCCCAATCCAAAAAAAAAAACGTTAAAAAAAACTTTTTAAAAAACACGCTTTTACCAAAAAGACTAAAAACCAAAAAGTTGAAAAATGCCAAAATATTGTATTGTCACCGGGAATACATATGTAGAAAAAATTTGAGCTCAATTGGAGCAATAGAAGTGGTCGAAAAATCGATTGCAAGATTTGATCGTGACAAAGAAACCAACAGACAGAGCAACTCAATAAAAAGCGTGAAAAAATTGTAAGCGATTGGGCCATTACTTCGTGTAGATCGACTAGGAGACCAGCAGGCCTATTCTCTAACTTCGGTTGCTAACTTGAACTGTCATTTTTGAAAGGAACTTAACATCCATTACTGCTATCATGAACGCTGCCGTAACACATAAGATCACTAAACCCGTAATGGATATAAAGTGGCTTTCAAAAATGACAGTTCTAGTTACCAACCGTAGTTAGCGAAGTTAGCGAATAGGCCATAGTGATCGTGTTACGGCAGCGTTCATGATAGTAGTAATACGCCATATTGTAAAATCGCAGGTTTCGCACAAATTCTATAGAACTAGGTATGTACTTTATATAACCACTTATAGTAATGATACCTATCTCTTTCTCCTATATCGAGTAATGATCGAGCTTTATATAGTATAGATTTATATTACTTTCATAGGTAGATCATCATATACGTTCCCACCGAAGGGCACGAGCCTATCCTAACTATAGGTGTCTAGGCCTTAAGGGGTTCCGAGACGATCAAGCGGCTTGAAACAAGCACATATTTGCTTGATCAAGCAACGTGGTGCGCGTCAAGCCGCTTGAGCCAAGCTAGAGGCACTGTAATTCATTTCGTAACCGATCTTCCGCTTAGGTGGTCGAGCAGGTACAAAGCGCTATTAGCTCCTAAATCAACATTAAGTTAAACAAAATGAAGAAAAAGAAACTTATTTGGTGTCAATTACTTTTATCATAGTAAAATGGTAATTTCACTTTCCAAAGTTCTGGCGCGTCTCGATACAATGATATCAATAATAATAGAAACTCTTTCTCGTTCTGTTGCTCGTTATTATTATTTTTTGCTGTTGCCTGACAAAGAGTCGTCCGCCATGATTGGTTGCTAACGCGCGACTGGCCTATGCTTGATCAAGCCGGTCGCGAACACTATCAAAACGTAGTGTCAAGCCGTCGCGTCAAGCAAAAAATATAAAATCACATCAAGCACGGGCAAGCACGTTAATGCTTGACTCAAGCATCAAACAAGCTTTGTAAACGTTCAAGCACGCTTGCCTCAAGCAAAATTCTACGTGCTTGTTTCAAGCCGCTTGACCGTCTCGGAACCTCTTTAGTCAACCATGCTGGCCCAGTGTGGATTCTTCGACGACAGATGTATGCAGATTGCTTCACAATGTTTTCCTTCAGGAGGGTTGGATAAATCTACATATGAAATTTGAAAAGGAAAAACATATTGGTACATGGCGGGAATGAACCCCGTACCTCCCGATTAGAAGGCCAGTGTCGAGATAACAGCGCCACCGGCGCAGCGTTGTAGGTAGAATTACCAATGATTAGGCTGCATGGCCTTTAGTTTCCTTTGCCTTCCCTTAAACGGTAAATAATTAAAAAATATAAAAAAAGTAAAAAAACACAAATCGTGCTGTTGTTGCCGTGATGAACGAGTTTTATATTTTTCAATGTTTTTGAACAATGTAAAGTAATATACATATCGAAAATTTGTTTGTATAAAAATCTAATCGGCACTTTAGACCATAAAGCGTCGAAATGTAAGTTGTATTTAGTTTTAATGTGACTTAAAACTACATTCAATATTATTTTGAATTGTGTTCTGTAGCCCTAAATGAAATTTAATATATTTACTCCCTATTGCATACAATTTCAGATGTATTCTCCACACCAAAAAATCCTGTGGTTTGCTTTTAGTACAAGAATCACTGTAATTGCTTTACAAGCCATATTCAACAGTCTTATTCCGGATCACAATGCCAATGTATTTATCAGCCCAAAGGATCCAACGTTATATGAAAGTTACGGTGATTTGTTGATAAACAGATTGTTAGGTGGCATTAAAAGGTGGGATGGGCAATATTTTATACACGTTGCACAGTATGGTTATACATATGAGAATTGTTTAGCGTTTTTCCCACTTTATCCTATGATCGTGAGATATTTTGCACATGGACTAAGCAGTTTGTTTGGTTCATTATTGAATTTTCATAGTATTTTGTTAATATCTGCAACAGTTGTTAATCTGCTATTGTTTATAAAAACCACAGATGTTTTATACAGGCTTAGTTTGAGGATACTTAAGAGTGAATGTAAAGCTTATAAATCAGCAATTTTATTCTGTGTAAATCCAGCTAGCATATTTTTCACGGCTCCTTATTCTGAAACTTTGTTTGCATATATGACCTTTAATACAATGTTAAAATGTACTGAGCATGAGACGTTACGGTTTGCTAACATTAATATCACTAGTGGCCTTCCTGCAGGATGCTCTATGATAACAAGGTCAAATGGTTTTGTGAACTTAGGCTTTATATTGTTTACAAGCTTTAAAAATATCATAGAAAAGACTTTACCTGAAATTGTTTATAAGTATAGAACACTTAAGCATAAATTAATTATTCCTTTTCTGGTCTTACCCTTGCTGACATCTTGTGTAGCACTATTTTTGTGTATTGTGATTGCTCTGGTACCATTTTCATTGGTACAAGTCTATAATTATTTTAAATATTGTGTTCAAAATGAGCACAATTTGCCAGAATTTCTTATTAATCCAGAATATGTGTTGCCTGGAAGTGCTATTAGTCCCTGGTGCAACTATTCATTGCCCTTATCATACTCCTACATTCAAAGCCATTATTGGGATGTAGGCTTTTTCAAATATTACAAGCCAAAGCAAATACCTAACTTTTTATTAGCATCACCAATAATATGTTTGATTATATACAATTGTGTGTCTTACATTAGGAATAATATGCATCTATGTTTGCATCTTGGTATCAAATCACATATATTTGGAAGTAATAACCAAATGTCTTATCGTGTAAAACATTCTAAAGGTTTTGGGGCCAATGACACATCTTTGTTTGTTTATGTAATGCATGTAATGTTTTTAACTGTTTTTTGTGTTATATTTGTACATATACAAGTGACTACGAGATTATTAGCTTCAGCTAGTCCAATGTTGTACTGGATTTGTTCTAGTAGAATGAATGTGGGGCCAACACAAACATCAGATCAAAACACCATCAATGAACATTTTCGTCGCCTTGGTATAGGTAAAAGAATACCTTCACATCACTTGTCCATCGCTAATTTAGAGGGAATTGACAATATGTATAGTAAATGGAAGACATTTATTATATCAAGACAAATGCCAGATTTTTATTCACGTTTAATACAGTATTACTTTTTAGGATATTTTGTTATAGGGACTATTTGCTTTTCTAATTTCTATCCCTGGACTTAATTGATTGATTGTTTTATAGAAAAACACATATCAGGCATAGAATATGTCTCATTGAAGCAATAAGGCAGTATTAACATTCCACATATCATTACAAGAATATACAGATAAATATGAAGTGGTTTTATATTAAAACTTATAAATTAAACAATACCTAAACACTTTTAAAGGTATTGTATTAATAGCCACGTAGTGTGAAGCAGGCATTTTAAAAGATGAACTAGTTAAATTGCTTGATTTTGCTACTTTCTGTATCTTGAGCAACATATCTACCACTACTATAACTATGATGTTATTACTTTATTTCTGAGCAATTAGATTTAAATCTTATAAGGTATATAAAAATGAATTGCCATTCTTTAGTCTCGCTAGAACTCAAAAACGGCTCGAACGATTCCTACAAAATTTCCTGTGTGAGTTTCAATAGCTCTAGGGAAGGTTTAAACAGACAATTGGGCCCGGTAAGTGGCACTGGAGTTGGGTAGGTCAACATTGCCGGGCCCACTAGTAATGTATAAATTTAATTCAGCTTTATACTTATAAGCAAGGGGCCTTTTAGATAAAGTCCATTAAAAATTACTATGTAGTAAATAAATAATTCTGCCTTTTAAACTAGAAGTATTCTTTTCTAGTCAAATCAAACTATTAAGTAGAAGTTAAGTACTTACCTAGATTGTAAAGGCTGAAGTTAGTTTGTGGTTGATTATTTGTGTGAGGAACTTTGTAAGAAAAGGGACCAACCATACATTGTTTGCGAAATTAATGCTGTTTTAATTATGTTTAATGTTAAGAAATATTTTCAGGGGCTAGTAGGTAACAATAATTTAAATGCACGACTTTAATGTAGTGCTTGTACATATAACAAATAATAACTACTAAGTATTTATATGATAAATGTTCAGTTTAAATGTATTGTGCATGCGTTTAATAAAAATTATGTTGCTTAATATTCGATATTCACTGTGCCTGTACTATTTTAATTTTATACAGTAGGTCTCAGACTTTTTTGTCAATGCTTCAGTAAATCGATAAAATCTCGGATGTATGTAGGTAGGTACGCTATTTTGCGCAAGTAGCGCATTCGAATTTCTGTATTAGAAAAATAGTATGACTGGGCCTGCCCAACGGATTGTTGTGTACTGTAAACCTCTAGGCAGTCACATATTATGCATTGAACGACAATGGATGGGAATGATATCAATCATTCCCAATAAAATAGAGACGTGTCATTACCATACTTTGTCATTTGCGTTTTAACGCAATGTATCCTATAGAATTCAGTAAACACACAGCCACTCCTTGCACGAGTGTAACTAGTTGCTCTGTTGGGGAAGGCTGTATGAAAGTCTCGCTTATTTTCGGTATTTATTTTAATAAAACTATACTAAATTATTATAGGTAAATACAAGTTCGGTTCGGTTGCAGATTCTTGTAGTGTATAACAGAAGTGTGGCTGATCTCAGCTGAGCCACAAAAAAACTGTGGAAAATAGATTGTTTGAGTATGCCGCTATAATGTGCAGAGTTTGTCAATAAGTTTCAGAGTTTGTCCCTTGCGTTCAGAGATAAATGTGTGGCTCAGCTGGGGTAACGATATCCCAGCTGATTCTCACGGATCTCGAAAACGAAATGATATAGCGAAAATATGTTTGCTGATATAGATAGGCGATAGTTTGTTAAAGTTTGTCGGACGCTTAGGATGTTTGTCGATTTACTGTTTCAGAGCTCACCTGCAGCAAAGTTGCTGCAACTGACCCCAGCTGGATTTCGAAAATAAAGCGACGTAGCGAAAATCTGTTTGCTGGAATAGTGAAACAGTAGTTTATCTGAGTACCGCGCCACGTACCAATGTTTTCAAATGTTAAATTCATACGTTCGTTTACTCGACGCTTTTACGGCACACACCTGTGAAGAAATTTTGTTTACAGGTTGTGTGTGAAGTCAACCAATCCGCATTTGGTCAGCGTGGTTGACTAAGTAGGGCCTAATCGTCCTAGTTTAGGGTAGGCTTGAGCCCCTCGGTAGGGACCTACATGAGCTGTTGATGATGAACACCACAAAACATAAAAAAGGAAACCTCATGCACTTGGACTCCTAGCTCTTGGACTCCTAGCTCTTGGACTATTTACCCAAGTAAAAATTCTTCCATTCTCTGGATTGGAGCGTCGACATACTCTGAATCTTTCAATAAAGTATTGACAAACTACCACCTATCTTTATCAGTAAACAGATCTTCGCTACGTCGTTTTGTTTTCTAGATCCAGGTGATCACAGCTGAGCCACACATATCTCCGAAATGTGCTAGCGACAAACTCTAGACATTACAGCGGCATACTCAAACAATGTATTTTCCAGTTTCAAAACTGGGGTCAGCCACACAACAATAAAAAAAATATAATAAATCAAATACCTAACTAACTTGCTTGAAGTATTGTTTCTTAATCATTACAAGCAGCAACATCTTTTAATATATAACAATCTCGTGTCACAGTGTTTGTTATCAAACTACTATGAATTTTTTTGTGTTTATTTGACAGGTCTGAGAATAGGTCGTATAGGCTATTTTCATACTCCTACGTGTTAAAGGTGGCCCTCCACAAATTTTTGAGTGTTGAGCTTTGTTTAAGTGAACCGCGGTTCGCGGACAGCTGCGACCGTACCGCCTAACTCAAATCGATCACTCGCTATCGTTATCGTGACATTAGATCAATAGTTTTAATGTCACATGTGACATTAGAACTATTGTTCTAATGTCACGAAAGCGATAGCGAGTGATCGTTTGAGGTCTGTGTATAATACTCCTTCATTTGCACGAGTACTACACATTTATTTACACAAAACTAAACTGCGTATATTAAATATACGCGAGTATATCCGAAAAGTGTATTTTTATTTAAACAACTTTATATTTCAAAAAATTAGAATAATGCTTTTGCTTTGGCATTAACTTGCTTGTTTAAGTTTGCTGTCCATCGGTATCATACAAAATGTAATAAAACTTACATTTATACTGTCTTTTAAATCGGATTAGGTAAGACAAAATGTCAATTTATTATAACTTAATATTAAATATAACACCATTTCACTCTACTTATACTGCAGTATAGTTAGGTAATGTTTTATAAAATTGTAAAAAACAAATGCGAATAGCAAGGTCTTAATTAAATCAAGTTATTTTTTCTAGACGTTGCTTTGCGTGGGTTTCTGTAAGTTTTTATTGATATTGTGGAGCTTGCTTAATAGTTTTATAAGGTAATAGTAAAATTAATTATTTATGGGATTAGATTTTGAACTAAGTACATTACTTACCTATTATTTATGCCAAATTTTATGATGGTTGTGAAATCAATTATTAAAATTATGTAATAAGTTTATAGCACAATCACTGCAAATTTTTCTTCCATGTTTATTGCAACAATAAAAAACCTGGAAACAGTTCGTTGCTTTTCATTGCCTTAAGCCTTTATTATTGTTACCTACACACCGAAACATTATGAAATGTTAGTGTCCTGTTAGAAAACAAGTCACTCCGCTTGATAAAGGTATGTTTTCGTTGGTCGTTAGCGCCCGCATGCAGAGTGCAGATTTTCAAAATGCATGCCATAGGTCCGCATGCAATATCGACTAATTAATTGGTTTACCGTTGTGATTATTACACCACGTGCGGGGTAACGACAGAGTTATCGACCACTGAAAAAGAGCCTGTATGTACTTGTTTGTTGTCATTATTAAAGTGAAACTTTATTTATATCGCCCCAAAAACAAGGCGAACCCAACGCAAATATCGGTATTTTAGATCGATTGATTTATTTAAAAGAATATTTTAAGTTTTTAATTGTTTTGGCAAGGTAAAATTAAAGTTTATATTAGGTTATGTAAATAATTACGTATGAATATTAAAACACAGACTGTTTCAAGTAAATGCGTACTCTAAGAACGATACGTTACATACCCCCCTTTTTTGGTTAGAATTTTACCTAAGCATATTTCCTTACAGGCTTCTTACCTCAATAGCTATTTTTTTAAAGCCAACCCTATTACCTACCTACGTTACAACCCCACGTTGGGCGCCATTGTAACGTACGTAGGTAGGTAATAGAGTTGGCTCAGCGGACTTTAAATAAGGCGAGTGATTAGTACTAACAATTTATTCACTTAACCCAGGGCGTGAGTCTACATTTACAAAAGAACCGTTGTCACTGTAACTGTCCTTATGGAATACCACTTCCCTGCCGAGTGCTCCTTCCGGTGCGTGTTGACCTTGAGAACATCCGCTGCTGCTCAGCAAACGTTTAGCATGTGGTAGGCAGTCCCGTAGTAAGAAACCCTGGAATCTCGCAAAGTAGACATTTTACTATATGTCCGAAAATGTCGAACTGACTACTACGTGTCGTCGAAGATGTAGGCATAAGCACAACTAGCAGAGTGGCTACCATCAACATAAGCAGTGATCAGTGATGCTGAAATGACACGAGGAACGAGCAGATTAAATTAATAAAAATAATTTCTTTGTTGTATGGTATAATTTGACCACATCAAATTATTATAAGTACATAAAACTTACATTTCACAATAAATTATAAAGGTTATTTCTTTATAATGCGTAATTTCGATTGTAATTCATACAGAATGTAAATATAATTGTATTGCAAGTATTTGATCACAATAGAATTAATTAATTCATTATACAGAATGAGTATCAATTAATTTAATTAATACACGATATATGATTCAATTCATACTACTCGTATTATTTAAAACTTAGTACATTAGGCAGTAATACAATAAATTAATGGATTAAACATACATTATATTATAATTGCAAGATTTTAAACTTGAATATATTAAAGACGGTAGACTGAAATAAAGCGTATACATTTTGGAAACGTGAAGACTAAATTACGCATATTAGACTACATGGAATAATTAATTCCACTCTGTAATTTCTACTTACTTAAACTACTTAGATACGTTATATATTTTTGCAACACGCACCCAGTCGGGATCGGGACAGTTCACTAACTAATAACGTTATATTTCACAATTTAGAACAGCTTGATAGATATAAACTTTATAGGCGATTCACGATAATTAGATAAGATTTGGTAGATAGATAAATATTCAGTAGTGCATTGAAATTGCTGTTAGCTGTTCGAGATCGGCGGTCAAAGTGCACGACGGGCCAGTTATGTCTCACCTACCTGCTCACCTGTTTTTTTTGCAGTGACGTAGTCTAATAAAGCGTCTTACGTTATGGCGGCTGTACACTGTCGTCGAGACACCCCGAGACAGGCCGAGTGCGAGAGTGAACATGGTAGCTCTCGGCTCACCTCGGGATGCCTCGGGCTTACTTGCCCGCTCTCGCTCCCGTGTCGGTTTATGCGCCCGAGTCAAAGGCTCTCGGCAGTTCCGCACGTCTTGCGAGGAACGGCGACAGCATTGATGTACACTCCCGCGTGCTTCAGTGCAAGTGCAGTACACAGCAAGCAACCGCTCTGAACACACGTGTCTGCAAATTTGACAGTGCTATGACGAATAGCAACGAATGAAATATGTGGAACAATGAAAGTGAAAATATTTCAAACAGAACTCGTATTAAAATCCCAAATTTCATAAAGGCATAAAAAGTTTGCATGACGCTTGGGTAAGGATATCAGATCTTATAATAATTGATTGATTGATTGATAGCGTAACAGCGGAAGCGACTTCTAATGCGTCCATCCCCTCGGTGATCAAAACCGCAAGTGAATAGACGAGAATGTACATGGTAAGCACTCGCTGACAGGCCTCTCGGGCGAGACCTCTCGGCGAGACTTGACGAGAGCACTCGTTGAGTGTGTACAACCGCCATTACGATATCAAAACAAGATGCGCACGAACCCAACGCAAATATCGGTATTTTAGTTTGATTGATATTTATTTAAAAGAATATTTTAAGTTTTTCATTGTTTTAGTAAGGTAAAATTAAAGTTTATATTAGTATAAGTTATGTAAATAGTTACGTATGAATATTAAAACACTGAGACTGTAATGCGAACTCTAAGAACGATACGTTACATAACAAATTAGTGAGTGGGTGTTAATTTTTTTTTTAAATTACTGTTATGTCTTATAATTTCACCAAAACTAAGGGTATAACTAAATTTCAATATAATAAATTACATAAATACAACAAACGTATTAAGCAAGCTCTCATGGTGGATAAAACACCTTCAAGGATACTCTCCAATTCGCTATCACCAACCAACAAAATTTATAACAACAGACGCGGCCGATCACGGCTGGGGGGCAGTCTTAAACAGTATAAAACTAAGCGGTCGCTGGAACAAAAAACAGCAAAGTTGGCACTGCAATTTAAAGGAATTGTGGACGCTCTACAAAGTGTTAAAGATAAATACTGCAAAATTAAAAGGAAAGTCGGTCATGTTCCAATCGGACAACAAAACTACGATTGCCCACATAAACAAGGAGGGGGGGGGGGGACGGACGCGATCGGCGGCGCTACTATCGGCCGCCTCGAAAATTCTATGCCTCACCAAAGCCTGGAACATTCACCTAACAGCGAGATATTTACCGGGGAAGTTCAACGGCATAGCCGACAGCTTATCGTGCGGGAACCCACTACAGAACATTGTAATGCTTTGCGAGATAATAAAAAGGCTCGCTATGAAATCGTTAATTTGACATTTGACAGTTTTTTCGATAAGTTAGCGACAAAAATCGATAGGTTTGCGTTAATTTTCATGTCGAGAATTGCATTTATGGCTAAGTAAGTGTCGTTATATGTAACTGAATAAAGCATATTGTTGTACTAATATAAGAAATAATTTTATCTTTTCCCAATTTTAAATTTTGATAAATTAGCTAGAAAAGACACTACAACTTATCGACAAAAATCGCAAAGTTTACGATCGTTATATATGTCGAGACTTCTGCCCAGTGGCATTTAACAGCACCGATTCGGAACAGAATATTCCAAAAATGGGGAAAACCTTGCGGGGACCTATTTGCACCCCTATGTGAGCGAGGACAGCAGGGATCATCAGAGTCTATTCACGGACGCATTCAGCCGCCAATGGCGCTTCAGCTTGGGATGGATATTCCCCCCACCAGCCCTAATACCCAGAGTGCTTCGGAACTTGGAAAACAGTAAAGGACATTACCTGATCGTAGCGCCGAAATGGGAACGGGCACACTGGAGACCGGAGCTCAAAAAGAGGGTGTTGGGCCTCCCGTTTCGCATCCACAGTCTTCGGAAGCACCTAGTAGATCTCAGGACAGGCAAACCAGCTCCACAAGTAGACGATATGATCTTGGAGGTCTGGAAAGTTCGGGTTGGAGCGATATGCTAGAGGGTTGGTCCGAAGATCATCGTAAGTTGGTACAAGCAGCTTGGAGGACCTCAACTTTAAAAACTTACCATCCCGCTTGGCAAAAATGGCTGGAATGGATAGCAAAAAACAGGGTATCGCCAAAGAATCCTACAGCAAAATCTTTAGCACAATATTTATGTTATCTTTTCACGGAAATGCGCTTATCATTGAGTACGATTTTAGTGCACAAATCCGTTGTGTGCACATTTTCAAACCCGGAAGTAAAAAGTTATCAGGCCATGTTTTAGTTAAAAACACGTTAAAAGGCATAGCCGCTCAGTACCCACCAAAACGACTGCGATTACAGACATGGAGCGTATCAGAATTATTAGAATGGATGAAACAACAGTCGATAAATGAAGAGAGTATCTTCCATGTGTCTAGACAAGTAGCTATCTTGCTGCTACTGGCAACAGGTAGAAGGATACATGACCTAACCTTATTGCACGTGACTACAGACTGTTATGAAGACACCGGCGCGTCAATCAAGTTCTGGCCTAACGGAAGTAAAACTGATACCCCCGCGTACGTTCAGTCGGGGTGGGCACTGAAAAAACTAATTAACTAAACTAGTTGAGTTAAATAAAGATTAGCAAAACTTTGTTAAATTTTAAATTAATTTCATTTATGTTTAGATCACCTGGCTTGTTACAATTTACAAAATCATTTCAGTTATTTAATTTTGGTTATGAACTTCTAAAGTTTTTGTTATTTACTGTCAAACTCGACTTCGGTACCTTGTAACATAACAGTACTTTGCTATAATTGAACAAACTTAGAGTATTTTCTAACATACAGTTGGCTAAACTTTAATTAAGCTTTTACATAATTATTGTGCTATTTATTACCCTAGCTAAAAATTGTTTACAACTGAATAGTATTGTTTAAGATCGTGTTACAAAGTTGCTATAAACAAATTAAATATTTGATTAAAACCAACTAGTATTAATAATGTTGATTACAACAATGTTTTTGTAAGCCAGAACAAAATAGTTTTGTCAGAGGTAATAAAAGTGATGCTGCGTGTAACAAAAAAAAATTGTAATTTCCCGTCCGAACTTGCATCAAACATGACACGCAGGAACATAATGTTCATTTCGCTTTACCGGCCTTGCGGTTCGCACTAGTTCGCAGAAAGCAAGTGGCATTTAGTGGTAACTTTGTGATATTTTTCAAAAATAGAGAAGAATCATGGTACACATGAAGAGTCAAAACTGTATGGTGATGCCGTATTCATGAATGCAGCCCCCCCGAAGCAAACGAACCTGCGGAAAAAAATTCCTACTATCTGAGGTTGTGGGGCTTGGAAATGACTATTTAAAATTTTTGGATGGTGAGTGAACAGAACAAAACTTTTTTGATTTTGTAAGAAAATGTTTGTACGTTTTTCGTACAGTTGTGCGACTAATGTGTACTCAGCTATTCACTTACTTCGGTTACCAATTCCGAACTGTCATTTTGAACACAATATCATACTGCTATAATAAACCCTGCCATAACAAAACTCACGTTGCCATTGCTATTTCAGCGAGTAGTTTTGTGTGTAATACACTCAGTAGTATATCACAATGACAGTTCGGAGTTCAGAGTTCGGAGCAACCGAAGGTAGCGAATAAGGGAGCTGGTGTTTATGCCCCAGTGATATTTTTCTTTCATTTGCTTCTTATTTTAATGCAGATAACTTAAACATGTTTTTATTTTACAGAGTCTTATGAAGAGCTACTGGACTATGCCGCTTTGACGATTTCGAATAATAATTGTACAAGTCACTAGTCGAATTGACCATGATCTCCGATGCCACCACGCTGGTAGCACTGCCAGCTGCAGTTCCAACAATATTTTGGACAAGGGTACCAAAAGATGATGGCGCCTAGTGTTGAGGCGTAGTTATTTATAGTTCTGTGATTATTTCTTTTGTTGATCAATATACTTAAAAGTTTTCTGTAATTAATTAATTTGTTAATTAATGAATGCTCACTTATTTGAACAAATCAATTTAGTTTTTAATTTGTCCCAAGTTTGTAGTCGAAATTAATATATGAGGAGTTTCAACAGCGCTTGCCTTTCTTGCTGAAAATTCTCATATTATTAGTTTTGGCTACAAGCTATAAACCTGTAGGAAAAAACCGCTATAGTGTAGTGTTTTTCTTGCTGAATTGTTGAAATATAGGGAAATCTTAGTTGAAAGAAAAAAAACAAACTTATTCCTTTAGTCCGATACAAAATGAAAAGCTTTATTGTTGTAGGGACATAATTATAATTCACTTATGCATATGTTACTGAAGTACACAAAATCCCTCAATGCAAAGCACTTAACTTAATGTTTAATTAATACAAGCCAAGGGCAGGATGGTTCAGGTCTGTTTGATCAATCTCGGCAGGTAAAAATCAGGTACAAATTGGGTACAAAACTACAAAATGAGGGACAATAAAGTACACCAACAAATAGTTATAGGTTTCTTTTTTTTTAAATTAGTGGCCTTCCCCGGAGCGGTTGTTAGTGGATCATACCTTCGATGCTAAGTTTCTGCGATCACGGGTCAGAGATATAATATTCCTGTTTTATATTAATATATTTAGCTCCACAGAATTCCTCCTTGATAATAGGTTAGTTCATCTGGCTCTAAAGTCAAGCAGCGGAGCCCTACAGCCTCCGGGAACTGCCCTGGAGATTCATAGCACAGTGTTAGGTTAAAAATATAATTAAATATGCCTATGATCTTGAGGTCAGTGGGTCTAACACTGAGTTCTGAAGGAATCCCAGTCAATACATCTGAATTTCATGTAATAAACATTGCAAGTTAATTCCAAACATAATTTTCAATGAATTGTCAAAGTTTCTTATTGGGTAGTTAATAAAAAGGACATATGGAGGGGAGAGCACCTATTTTGTGTATAATTACTGCTATTAATAAAAAGAAAACAGCTTAATTTGTGAGTTATTTGCCAAAGAAGGATGTGAAACTTAATATTGTGAAAATTTAGAATTTAACAGGAAATTCGCAAGTGTTACTCAATATATGCCTTAATCCCACTAAGATGCCGCTTACTATCAGGTTTTTTAATGAAATAGGGGATGAAAAAGGCGAATTTTGGAAATGTAATATGTTTGATTTAATAATCAATTTACCCACAAATAAAAATAAAATTAACAAAATCTGCTTTAAATCATGAAATATAATAAGTTAATTAGATACCTTATTGTGGGCGGAGTATTATCTATCGATATAATTTATTTATTCAACTAATTCAATGAATCGCGCGCCGGCGATTATAAATATGATTGAGCTTTTACTCTTCAAGCTGAAAACAAAAATAACTGACTGGAGAATTCACTGTAGCTTTTCAAATTAAATTCACATGGAAAGCGAGAGAAATACCTATGGATTTTCTTCGCAGAAATTAAGATAATGTAGAAATTAAGATTTCGCAAGAAATCAATATTAGATTACTTCGGTCAATGTCTCACAGACTAATCATAACATAGACGATAGACGCGTTCAGACTAAGGTGAAAAATGGGCGCGTTCCATCTACGCGCATACTAGAATCGAGGTCCGTTCACCGAATGTTAAGCGTCGTATTGGCGACGGAACCTTCCCTAAAACTAAATTCATTTCATAGCCAGAGCTGCGTTCAGAACCTACGCTCGAGTGCACTCCGAGTGCACTCTGACAGCAACCAACCCGTTCAGAGCCTCGGGGTAAAAAACGCTCTGACAGGCGGTTAGTACACTCTGTGCCCGTTCCGAAGCTTCGAGTGATGCAACCAAACAACCATCTCGAACGTGGGGTGAAAAACACTGACAGATTTTATGTCAAAGTCGATGTCAAAAATACGCAAATTATTTATTATTTTATTAAATAACACTACTTTGAACTCTTTTAAGCCTAATACAAGGGAAATATAGTGATTTCGATGTGTTGTAATTATTTTTAAGCAGAAAAATGGATATTGAGTGTTAATTTCATAGTAAGGATTAGTAATATTTTGCCCTTTGCTTGATCTTGATCGGCAAGATACATACTAAAAAAAAAGATAGCAACCGGCCCGTTCTGAACCTCTGAGCGAGTGTGAAAAACACTCTCGGTTGCATTACTCTGAGTTGCGTTCCGAGGGTCAGAGTAATGCAACCGAGAGTGATTTTCACACTCGCTCCGAGGTTCAGAACGGGTCGGTTGCTATCTTTTTTTTTAGTTTGTATCTTGCCGATCAAGATCAAGCAAAGGACAAAATATTATTAATCCTTACTATGAAATTAACAGTCAATATCTATTTCTCTGCTTAAAAATAATTACAACACATAAAAATCACTATATTTCCCTTGTGTTAGACTTAAAAGAGTTCAAAGTAGTGTTATTTAATAAAATAATAAATAATTAGCGTATTTTTGACATCGACTTTGACATAAAATCTGTCAGAGTGTTTTTCACCCTACGCTCGAGTTGGTTGTTTGGTTGCATCACTCGAAGCTTCTGAACGGGCACAGAGTGTACTAACCGTCCGTTAGAGCGTTTTTTACCCCGAGGCTCTGAACGGGTCGGTTGCTGTCAGAGTGCACTCGGAGTGCACTCGAGCGTAGGTTCTGAACGCAGCTCAGACCTTCGGAACGCAACTATGTGTGTCATGATGTGTCAAGTCAACATACGGATCTATCGGAATTCTACAATATGCTATAAGTATTTCCAGCCAAAGTTATAAGCTTGGTTGAAAAACGAAACGTAATGAAAAATTAACCATAAACAAACTGTGAATGCTTTCCAAATTCTATTCGACGAAACTATAATTATATGATCTATAAGTTTAAGTGTATTTTATTAAAATATGTCTATAGAAATGATCAAAACAAACGGTCTAAATGTCAAATTCCGAATTTTGAGAAAATCAACCCACCTAAATGGAAGCACGGGATTTTGGGCGAAAAAAAACTATCTTTGTAAATAAGGCCAGGATGAACGCGAGATTTATTTTGTTTATGCAAAAATTGAATAATGACCAAAGATAATTGCAAATGTCACTGACGTGACGTAAAACGACGTTGACGTTGACACTTGACATTGATATTGTGAAATTAATTGACAAAGTTATTGTAATTATGACTTTAGTTGTGAAATTTGTGTTAAAACTACAGTGAAACCAAAATGTTTTTGCAAAATTAGTGTTTTATGCAATTTTAAGAAAAAACGGTGTTACAATAGTAACCTAAAAGTAATGTAACTATTAACTGAAAAGTTCAGTTACAGATTACATAACAGTAATGTTGTAAATAATCTGAAACTCTAGCTATATTTTAATCACAAGTTTAGTAACAGGTATCAAATTAGTTTGGTCATGATTACAATATATTGATGCTATACTAATCTGAGAATCTAGTTATAATTAATCGAAAGTTTAGTAACAGATAGCAAAATAGTTTAGTTATGATAACAGTTTAGTGATGCTAATATTGAAGAAACAGTTATTTATAACAAAACAGTTTCGTAAATGGTAAACATAGATGTGGTCTATTCTTACTTAAAAGTTTTGTTATTAATACACTTATATTAGTAATTTACTCGAAACACTTTGGTAACTTATGGTTTATATATTTGGTGGAAAGTAATTATTTTTGTTTGGCTATAGATAACATAACTGTTTTTACAAAACTGAATTTGGCTACTAGTAACATTAGTTGTGAAGTCACTATTTTTATGTAATAGGTTACTCAAATGTTTGTTATTTGTTACTAAAAAATTCTTTCAGTGGGAGCTTTCTGAAAACCCGAACAAATATCTGAATGTGGTTTACTGGATAAGACGTCTACTTTACATATCTGAATATAGGAGAGGCTCACAATCAAGTCTGTTTATAACAACCAGAGGTAAAATTAAACCCGCGAGCCGAACGGTGATAGCAGGCTGGGTAAGAACCCTCTTTAAGGAAGCAAACATTGTAGCCTCGCCTGGCAGCTGCCGCGCTGCCGTAGCCTCGGACAACTGGACCAACCAACGCATGGACTTAGACGAAGTATTAAAAAGAGGAAACTGGAGAAAAGAGGCCACCTTCCTCAAACATTATTATAAAGACATCAATCGCCGTGCTGATCATAGCGCCCTCGGGCATTGCATGTCTCGTGATTTTACACCAATTTAGAGATTTGATTTCAATCATATACCTCCATTTATTTTAGTTTGGACTAATAATGTGATGTTGATTATTTTTTAGCTTACAATTAAGACTCCTTATATTTTAAGGTCAACAAATTAAGTTTAGAAGATGTTTATTTAAGTTTTTTTTATTATCTCATTATAATAACATTTTATAATATTACAAGCTATTGTAAAGTATCTATAATGGTTTACTTTATATTCCAACTTCAACCCATTTAATACACATAAAAGTCACAGTACGCTGATTCGTCGCTGGCAGATAATAAACACGTCTCAAGGTGGGTCAAGCCTTTAGGCTCGAACACCTAAATAGAAGAGTTTTCCCCCCGAAGGGTAGAAAACCCTTATTTAGGTTTCAGCCGTTCGGCTTGACCAACCAACTTTAAAACCTAGCCAGCTCTTTTTAAAGTAGGTACTGAAGCAACGCGCCGTGCTCCGGCGCTCCCTCTATTTTATTTTAAATTAAAAAATTGAGTAGTTACTATTTTATTTCTACAAAATGAGTCATACTAATTTATTACATTCCCGTTTGACACAAGCTATGCAATTTTTGATGGAACTAATGTATAGATTGTTCCTAGCGGTAGCCCATGCACGGCAGGTGTTACTGTTATGTTGTAGTACTATTTATTTATTTTAGCAATCCCCGTCGCTACCACACAGAATATGAAAATATTAATAATATGAATTTTAATTAATTCCTATAGAATAATGTGTCATTCACAGAAAGTTTTTATTTATAAAGCCACTTAAAGAGGTTGAGCCCATTTTGATCAGTGTCCTTTATGCCCGAAAATAAATTTCACTTGCATCGTGGTTTCATAAAATCACACGACGATTTTTTTCTGAAGGTTATGTTCTGAACGCAATTTGAGTCTTCACAGATAATAAAAATTGAGGATACCAAATAAAAACAAGATTTCTGTATAGAAGTGTAAAGGAGATCTTAGTATATATTTAATATTAATACTTAATTACAATTACATAATGAAAATTGTTACAACCTAAGGAAGTAAGAAGGCATTAATTGCGTTCAAGTAGAGAGTCGCATGTGAGATTTTTCGGCGACATGGGTTCAGGCGTGTTCATGCCGGTGGTGGAGTCCGGTAGGTCTTGATAGGATGGGAATTGATGGGGTGGGTTGTGATGCGCGGGAGGCGGGGGTGATCGCACTAGCGAGGTGGCGGGCGGGGGTGATCGCACTAGCGAGGTGGCGGGCGGGGGTGATCGCACTAGCGAGGTGGCGGGCGAGGTCGAGCGCACGGGCGAAGTGGCGGGCGTAGTGACGGGGGAGGTGGAACGCGCGGGCGAAGCGGCGGGCGAGGGGCAGGGCGAGGCCGGCAGCTCGTCGCCGCCGGCGTGCCCCTACGCGACCGTCAGAGCTTCCTGCAAGCGCAGGCGCGCGCGCTTCACGCGCTCTTCTTGGCGGCGCACATCATCTTTTGTTATAGTCACTGCCGCGATCAACGGCTGCTCAGGGTTTAAAAAAACACCCGGGTTCTCGAGGATTGATTGCTTCGCGCCCGTTTGGCCTGAAATATTTATTTTTAATATTAGACAATTGTCATTATTCTGTCTGTCCTTAACGCGATTCGCCTCAATCATGCCTCATCTCAGTTGTTACATAGCATTTGTATCATTCTTCACGTAATTCATTCGTACTTTCCTGGGTCTTTTATTTACCTCCACATACCAACATAACCAAAACTCGTCTGGTATTAACGACATATCGAAACGAAATTGATTTTTAGGCTTAAAAAAACAACGGCAATAAATACTACGCGATGTTACGCGTGCCCGCGCCTGGCTTGCGCGTCCGGATATCGCGTCGGTGTTAGTGAGTCAGTGTAAGTGCGTGTAAAGCAAGAGATTCCCTCTTGCGCGGGAAACTCATCTTGCTTTTCAGTCATACATTTTGTTAAGAAATACTGATTTTTTCGTGGATGTTTCTTTGGACAAAAATTATCAAAATACACTTCAAAGTTTTGTATAAAAATATCAAAAAAGAATTGTAACTTTAACCTTGAATATCTCGGCAACTATTAGTTTCACAACCATGGTCTATAAGACAAAAACTATAGTGATGATGGGAGCAATACGTGGGTTTCGGCTTCGGTACCGGTCTTTTTACATCCTGTATATACAGTTTTGCTCAGTTTTTTTGCTCTATCGAACTGTATTTGCTTGCAGTCGCAGCTTGAAGCAGTCCATCCTGACTGCTTCAAGCTGTCCGTGTATGGCAGCTCTGACTTGAAATGAAGGTCTCGCCGATTTTCGTACAAAGTTTTTCGTGCAATACTCAAATCCGATCTATTTATCATAGCGATCATAGCCTTGTCAGTGACTGTCAGTGTCTAATAAACTGATAACAGGTTCGTTACTTAAGAAATGTATGTTCAAGCGAATTTCAACCCACTTTGTATAGAGTGACTGTAGGAAAATGATCTTAAGGTGGGTCATGATTCAATTTGGTCGACTGTACTATTTATGAAACTGCCAAATTCTGTCACATTTTTGAATCGTTCGTTTATTCTGTCAGAGTCAAAATTTACAAGCCAAATCTGCCACAAATGGTCACACTGGTGGAACACATTGCGGACACACGAGTATATACAATTAACAACAAAAAGATCAATTAAGTCAAAGTTACAATAATTTACAACTATTAATTAAAACATTACACGACTGTTGAGCGTCGCTGATCGTGGCGAGTTGAGATCCCTTTAGTTCGGTGTCACCGTTCAGTGTGACTTGAGATCTCTTCTCCGCTTAACAGTTGGTATCCGTCTCGAATGACCAAAATGTTGAGAGTGGACTGTATGTAGGTACTTGAGTTAAACGCTGGTTTCTTTGTGATGATTTTGGAGCTTTATTTACTTCTTGCAAGACGACTTCCACTGACCGACTACAACTGACTACAATTTATCAGTATTCGGCCCTATATTTATACACTATCCCTTGGTTCTATTGGTTGGTGAATAGACGTGAGCGCCAGCCGATAACAGAGACTAACAGAGATATTGGGGTAAAAGAGAAGGCAGTCGCTGCACTTCTCGCGTCACTCAGCCCTACTAGATTCCACGCACACATTTGCGCGTGTACAAACGTCATTTGCTTATGTAGTAGTAATAGGTACCTAACTGATTTGCGAACGTTGTATTGAGTGTCTGGGGCGTGATAGAGTACAATACATATTTTTGTAACTTTAACCGTATCAATCTTTTTGTAATCGACTGTACCAATTACTATTGATAGTAATACATAATTCACCTTTTGGAATATCATTTTTGAGAATGTACCTACTATTGAGTAATGGTAAAAAATTAAAACATACCTGTAATAGGTTGTGATGATACGTGAAGTGCAGTAGCCAAACTCTGTATAGTCGTTGCGTCGGAGTTATAAGGCCCTAACGGCTTTATATATTTAGGTAATGTAGTAGTTCCGATGACACCATTTGCATCACACGCTGAAAGTCCCTGAAAACAATTCATTTTCAAAATTCAAAAATCTTTATTCATCATAGGTCTTCACAGGCACTTATTGACGTCAAAACAAAGCAAAAGTCAATTCTAATTAGAAGGAAGGAAACGATGTTTCCTTTCTTCTAATTTATTCAACCTTGTTTGTGCATATACCCTGAATATAATCAAGATGTCTGCAAATAGAAGTAAAAATAAAAATGTTGAGTGCACACCTGTTCGAAAATTGGGAGTCTTCTCGAGAAGAACAGGCAAGAAACTGAGGTGAGACTGAAGGTCTAATTTTTTTATCTTAAAAAATACATATAAATGTAAAAAAAATTTACCATAAACACTCATAAGTACAATAAATAATATTTTTACCGAACATGACCATGATTACTTAGTCTATCCAGTTCCATTCCGTGTGATCACTGAAATAATCACTAATTTTGTAAAAGTCTCCTATGCTCATGAGTCTTTTTGACGTGAACTTTAAATTTATAAATCGGTAAGTCGATGACACATTGTAAAGGCTTATTTACTCAGCGCATTATGCGGCACGGAGGCGGTAGAATGGAAATGCAGGAAGTGCAATCCACAGTACAAGCAAAAACGGATATCTGCAATCCTTCCCGATCCAGAGGATGATGATAACACCGACACAGAACAGATGATCATGATAACAGACAACTTTAGTGACGAATTTCTGAGGCAGCTTCGTAGCGACATTCGTAATGTGATCAAAGACAAGATTCAGCCGTACCCTCAGCTTCTATTAAAAATCAAAAGCTTTACTCATGTCAAGAGAAAAAACTAACATATTGGTATGTTCGTCAAAGCTGTCTGTTACCTGCTTAAAATGTTCAAAACAGGCAAGAGTTGTACAGCTCTCCTTTCAGTTAAGTCCCACTCGTTTCATAACAAGTAGTGTCGAGGATAAATTTTTGTTGTGGATAAAGTCAGGCCCACCAGTGACATTGTCTAGTACCAGCACAAATCATAAGATAGCTCACTGACCAATTTATGAACTTAATTACGATATGATGTTACAATAAACTAAATCAAGAATAACTTACTTCTAATCTTTTTTCCCAAAATAGCTGCTTCGGTTTTTCTTGAGTGCCATGTTTTAAGTCAGTTTTTACTTTACTGTCTTGTGTCTTATAGACTGTCACCGGTTGCTTAAAAATAGATGCGGTTTGACGAATAGGTGGCACCAATGATGCATCAGAACGGACACCTCTGAAAATTTATCAAAATATTTTTTTCAATGACTTATGCCTCTCTGCCTATTTATATGTACAGTTCACAATAATTCAAGTTTTATATTTGCACTACAAAAATAACACCGCTATTTAGAGACATTAAGGCGATGTCGAAGTCAATATGTCTGTCTTCTTAGAATAATAACGCATTAGAAGGAATGTTTGGTGCTCAGCGCGATAATGAGTAAAGCACACTGCCACGAAATGGGTACTGCCAGTGCCTGCCACTGAGAAGTTGTTTCCCAATAATGAGGGATTTTATGTTGTGCTCATGTGTGTCGCAATTATTGCACCTAATCCATGGCAAAATTATGTTTATAGATAAAGACAGAAATTAAATAGTTACCAAATCTCCGTTTAAATAATAAAAAGCTTATATTAAACAATTAAATAATTACTTATTATGGAAATGATTAGTTCTTTATTTCTAAAATCAAATGGGTACATACCTACCACGAGTAATAGTCCTAAAACCCGTTAATAGGGAATATGCATGATTTTTTATTTCATAAATTAATCATTTACATCTTTATAACATAGAAAAAAATATAAACAGGCTTGAAAATAGTCAAATTATTTTTCAAAGTGAAATTTAAAACGCCACCATTTTGTGCGCGCTTTAGATGACGTCATTGGTTGTGTTCCGTGTTTGTTTACGTTATAGCGTTTCAGTTACTTCATCTTATTTTCAGTTTTAATTGTTATACAAATTATGGAAGAAGTTAAAAAACCTTCTTACAAGTATTGTATAGTACCGAAGTGTAAAGTATTAGTCCAACCGATAATAAAGTTTTTGTTGTATTCCACGCGATGCGTAAGTACGAAAAAATTGTGTAACATGATGAGAAGTGATAATGTATCTCCATTACGTGTAAATTATAATGATATAGACGTAAATTAGGAGTTTAGGAACAATTTTAATGACAAATTAAAACATTTATTATGTTTTGTTGTGAGTATTATTTAAACATTTATGAATAAAAATCTATGTAATGTAAAGAGAATAAAGAATCTAGAAAAAAATATTTGAGACATATTTGAATTTTATGCATATTCCCTATTATTGTAAGTGCTTGTTTTCTTAACAAATTCCGTCATTTTGACAATGCTATCTTGTTCACATTGTCTTTTTCGACTAATAAAAAAGAAGAATACGCCATCATTCTTATTATTTATAATGAACAATCAGTAGGAAACCTTCCATCAACAATTCAAAATAAATGATAAGATTTCAAAAAATATAAGTAGTAAGCAAAAATGTGTTTTTGTATTTTCTTTTTAACTTCAAATCTACCTCTATTATAAACAGGGTAAGTTACTGGGTTAATGTCTTTCATTTAATCACATAATTTTTAGCCGATTAAAACGGGACAAATATGTTTCCAAACTGGCAACACAGCGATCGAAATAAAAATACTAAACAATAGGCGCGTTCCATTTGAGCGCAGATTCGCAGCATCTTCAACATTTTTAGCATCATCGCGTTTCATTAGCTTTTGACGCTAGCAGGGCTAGCATCGTATGTTGACGTAATGCGTTCCATTTAAACAATATCTTGATTTTTAGGTTAGGTTTCCTTTGTGAAAAATAGCGCGGTTAAAAATGTTAACATTTCTTATAAGAAACGCAAAACGTGATTAGCATTTGATGTAAGCGTGACAAAATGGTGACGCTTAAATGGAAAACGGGGAATATACATATAAATCTTAGCTGTTAAAGGTAATATCATTACACTTGAATGTTTTCAGATAATATGTTTTGTTGTGATATCATTTTGATTTCTGTGCGTTATTATTCTAAGTCTAACGTGTTGTCATATGTATAACAAATTATAACTTTGTTGCATGACATTAATAGAGACTTTCAGTACAGCTTTCCAAAGCCTGCGGCTCCACGCTAATGATAATAATAAAAGATGTTACTAATAATAATCACAAGGTATAAACGATTGATTTTAACAACTAATATGGAAATAAAATCATTTAATTCATAAATATTTGTAAGAGTGATAACTAAATACACATGCTAAAAACAACAAAACTAATACATGCTGCTAGATATTTCATACAATTTGAGAAAATCAATTAGATTACAGGGATGCATAATTACCACTAGATAAAATTTGTGCTCTAAAATAAATAAGTAAAAGTTAGCATAGTTAACAAAGAATGTAACGATTGCATAATGTAACAAATAAACAATTCTAGTTTTAAATGATAAATCAACTATCAATTTGTTTCAAGCAGAAATTGGAGAAAAAACTACATGATTGGAAATTAAAATGCTAAATCTAGGCTGTAAATTGTCTTAAATTACTGTTATTATTTAAAATAAATAGTTATATGATTAGTGATTATTGACATTATATGATGAACAGAAGCAGACATACTGGGGATATCGAAGTTAAACCAGTTGACATGTTTTTATTATAATTTAAATGATTATATTAAAAACATTATAATCATTATCAAATCACACAACACATTTTATTTTAATTTAAATGATATCTCCCCAATCGATATCAAACTTTAAATGATAGACATAATAATATGAAGTTTGAAGCAAACGAAGTCGCAACTGGTACTAATGAAGCACTGTTAAAGCAAAAAATGTATATAGTCCATTCGCTTAGATAGTGTCAGTACACCCGCACATAATTGTGGTCATTGTAATAAAATTAGAATATAAAATAATACACATAACTAAGGTAGAAAAAATAATTTTAATAAAAATTGTAGTAGGTATACGTTAGCAGAGTAAAATTAGACACTATTCTTCGTCACTCGTAGAAACTCAGTCATTACCACCTGTATTTATTATAGGAGATCCAACATCATCACGTTCCGAATTTATCTAAAATAAAATATCGATTTTTGGTTTTGATTCTTGGTATCCTCACCATTTTTGAAGTGTCTATGATAGGTGCAGACACATATTAATTTCAACACAATACTGATAAATATTTATTATAAATTGACAAGTTTACCAAAACACCCGTCTTTTTTTATTGTTGGCCCACATAAAGCTTAATTTTGGGTCATTTCACTGTCCTTCCAATTACGAAAAAAACATTTTTGATATACGTAACAGAGTCAACAAACCCAACCTGGCGCTTTGATGAAAATTGCCATATTCACTAGCGGGTGTGCGCCCCACGCGGCATCCTTTGTTTTCCTTTTATAAAAGCCGCCAAGTGCCTAGGCGGCGCAGTACAAAGGCGACCGTATCTAAGCGAATGGACTTTAATTATTTTTCGCCTTTAAGGCGTGGGCCAGATAGAAAAGGCGCACCTGTGGCGCGCCATCGGCGCACCGCTTCTATCTGTTTTGTGCCCGTCCGTTTTCATACAATTAGTATGAAAGATCATTCGACAAGCTTCCAGATGGCGCGCTACGGTTGCAAAGACGGGCGCGCCGGCCGTCGCACTGCTGGCGCGCAGCCGCGTACCTCAGTCTATGGTGAGTTTTGCGCGGGACCGGAAGTTTCGTCTCCTTCTTCTTCTCCTTTGCAAATTGGCGAGTTGCACCAGGGCTAACATGTCTTCGTCGTCAGAGGAAGCCATGTTGTTCGATCAAAATCAAACTCTTTAATGGCACCAACGTACTCACTCGCTGGCGCACCGTAGCATACAAGCGCTGTTCGCGCCCACGGGCGCGCCTGCAGCGCGCTGCGAGTGCGCCACCGGGTGCGACTGATGCGCGCCGCGCCGCCTCTGTTTATGCCTGCGCCTTAGCTTTATGGCCGGTACACACATTGTTTAGTGTTTAGTGCGAGTGGCTTGTTTAGTGTTAAGTGTTTAGTAAAAAACACGTTCGGACAGCTTCTGTTTAGTGTTAAGTGTTTAGTGTTAAGTGTTTAGTGTTTAGCGAATAGGAACGCGTTCTATTTTTTCTGCGAGTCGCCCCTCCCGCTCTCCCGCCTTCACCCCTCACTTAACACTAAACACTCACTAAACACGTCTGGACAGATCTGTTTAGTGTTTAGTCCATATAATGAACAAATAAACTAAACACCGTTTACTAAACAGTGTTGGGACAGCACCTACTAATCACTTAACACTAAACAGTCTACTAAACACTAAGCATTTAACTAAACAAAGTGTATACCGGCCATTATGAACATTTCATAAGAACTAAAGTCCATTCGCTTAGATACGGTCGCCTTTGTACTGCGCCGCCTTGGCACGTGCCGGCTCTTATAAAAGGATACCGCCGCGAAAACAAAGGATGCCGTGTGCGACGCACACCCGCTAGTGAATGTGGCAATTTACACCGAAGCGCCGTAGTATGAACTTTATGTGAACCAACACCAAAAAAAGACGGGTGTTTTGTAAAAATTGTAAACAAATTATAATCAATGTTCATCGGCATTGGGTTGAACTAAATGTGTCTGCACCTATCACAGACACTTCAAAAATAGTGGGGATACCAAGAACTAGCGTTGGAATAATATTAAAAACGGGCCCTGAAAAAGATATGTAGATCACGCAGTTAAAGAAGAAAATCGATATTTTAATATGGATTCAGAACGTGATAATGTTGGATCTCTTATGATCTCTCTTATGAAATAAAATTGATTTTCTTTCTTTCTTTCTTTCTTATAATAAATACAGGTGGTAATGACTGCGATACTACAAGTGATGACGAATAGTGTCTAATTTTACTTTACTTACGTGTACCTACTCATATTTTTTATAAACATTCTTTTTACTACCTTACTTGTGTGTATTATTTTATTTATAATCGTATTTTATTACAATAACCACAATTGCGTGTCGGTACACCCCGACACTATCTAAGCGATTGGACTTTACCAATTACCATGGTCAGAAATGGCGAACCAATGGCATGCATGTCATTGGTGTTACACAAGTACATCAACAAATGAGACTAATTTGTGTTTATTTTTTTACTCACCAGAAGGTTGAATGTCGGCAAATCAAGACTACTTTAAAGACTACTTTAAAAAATGGCAATAGTATCATTAATTGTCATATTATGTTTAAAGGTTCGCCATTTCTAACCTAGTTTTAAATGATTAGTTTCCTATCATTTACAGTATCATTATAAACTTATGTCATACCATAAAATATCACTCATATTATGATTGTAATTTTTTGAGATTTACTTACTGTGTGTGTACTAAATGTCTTTTATTTCAATATAAAAATTTTTTTTTGAAAGCTGTCAGTTCGAAGGACTAATCAAATTTAATAATACAATGTCCATTCCGAAAATAATGAATGAATGCATTTGAATTTCTTGGGCCAATCCTAATGGTCAGAGTGAGATCGGACAACTTGTCATAGGTGTTAGGATTGGATTATTCCACTTTTCTTTATTCCATTTGCTGGGGTTTGATATCAGACCACCTCCTTGTGGTGCAACCTGATGGGCAACCCGACCCGGTAGAATTTTTGCGGGCTAAGAGTCCGTTCGCTTTTCTAACGTGCGTTAAAAAAGCGTTCAAATAGAACAAATACATTCTCATGTATATTTCCACACGGCAGCGCTTTTATAACGCGACGCCTTTTTACCAAGCACCTGTTATCTGTCAAAGCCACCATGGTTCGAGATTCATAATATTCAAACCTTTTTAGCTGTAGGGTACTTGCACAGAATTTTTTAGCCTTTATACTATAACGTAGGTCTGACGATCACAGGCTCTTAGTCTAATAGGGGCCTTACCCGAATCTACGCCTGCCTTTACATCTCCCATGCAAGTGAAATAAGGTCAACTCAGCTTTTGAGCACGTCCAAGAGGGGATTGACCGAGCTTTGGAGCAATATCCATCTGCGGAGGTGGTGGTACTTAGTGATTTCAATGCTCTCTATAAAGAGTGGTTGAAGTCCCGGACCACTGACTTCCCGGCTAGGACTGTCGGCCTATGGCCTCTCAACTGGTGTTACAGCCCACCCGTATCCCAGACAGAGCCATGAAGCCTCCTTGTTGGATCTACAGCTGACACGACAACAAAGCGGATACAGGATTGTGGTTAATGCTCCTCTTGGCTTATCAGACCATTGCCTTGTCCGTAGTACTGCCAGTCTTACGCGACCCCATTGCATATCTGCGGCTGGCAGTCGTGCTGTTAGGCAATATGAGTCGGGAGACTGGGATGGACTTCAACAATTCTTCGGATCCTATTCCTGGAAGCAGCTCTGCTTCGCCTTCAGATCGCGTTACTTGCGCAGACTGCATCACTGAAACGATGATGATGGGAATGGAAATATTCATTCCCATCGCCAAAATACTTATTGGCGGTCGCAGTCGGCCCTGGTACAACAATACCTTCAGGAAGACTGTCCACCACAAGCAATCTGCGTGTATCGCCTGTGACAACGCCAGGAGAAGTCGGGATTCTTGACGGAAAAGAAGCGACAGTACAACACCGGTTCTAGATCCAACAAGAAGGCTATTGCTGAAGTCAAGGCGGAACACGTAGCAAAGGTTGGCGACAGGCTAGGAAGCTATCTCAGTGAGAGTTGTGCTTTTTGATCGCTGGTCAAAGCTGCGCAACGTAACTTCTGCCAGTCCAGTCTCCCACCACTGCGTGCAGCTGATAGCAACCTGGCCCGCAATGCAAGAGAGAAGGCCAATCTTTTGATCCAACTCGATTATGGTCGATGGGGGAGCTACACCACCCACCATCCTTGGTGTGAAAGTTCACTGCCTGAAATCCGCATTATTCAATGTGCGGTCAGGCGGGAGCTTTAGCTCCTAAACGTCTATAAATCGATCGGGCCGGATGGCATCCATCAAGAAATTTGTGAAAAAACTCAGTCACACGTGTTCCTTGAGGAGCATCAATAAAATTTATCACGCCAGTCACACTAAATACACGCCACTGTGCTACTTTTTAAGACATAGAGATTATGTCACTGAAATTGTGAGATAATGCGAATAGCTTTAGGCCGAAAGGGAGCTCCTGGAGAATCCCATGGAGCACACGACGCACGACACCCGCGCCACACCCCGGACTCACTCAATACAACATTCGCAAATCAATTACTTATTACTACTACTTAAGCAAATGACGTATGTACACGCGCAAATGTGTGCATGGAATCTAGTAGGGCCCTTGGTAGGGCTGAGTGCGCGGTTATCAATCGAAATAACGCGAGAAGTGCAGCCACTGCCTTCTCTTTTACCCGCATACCACTGTCTCTGTTATCGACCGGTGCTCGCGTCTTTTCGCGCCCGAGTGATCGTGCGCGCCCTTGTTTATGTGTCAGTGATGTCTACAACGAAGTGCGGGGTGGGATGAGGTATTTGAAATGAGTGCGGGGCCGTTCTGTATGAAGTACTATTATATATTCTGTGCCTGCGCTAACACTAGCATCGGAAGTGCTATCCCCTCGCGAGGAGAATGGTGGCCACAACCCTACGCTTACTATCACTGAGGCGAAAATAAACACAATGTCCAGGATGGGAGGAGCCCACCACCACCTTCCTCAATTCCATCATACTTTCGGAATGCACACTGTATATCTACAATTTATGTCTTAGATAAAAAGTTAGGATTAAGATTTAACAAAAAAAGTTGACATTTTTAGACATATTTGCTTCACATATACATTGTATGTGTCCATGATATATATATACAAATTAGTAAAGCTAGATTTATGAAAATACATAAAATAATAAAAGTTTGTGATTTGACTAAAGCACTATTTAAGCTTTAGTTCATGAATAGTGTTTAATGTGAGCAAGCAATCTTAATTCTGAAGTATAAAACATACCTATTACATTAAAAGCTGTGCAATCAAGATGTACGAGTATGTATTAAATAAAACATAGAACAAATATGCTTGGATAGGATTGAACTTTCATGGCAAATATAAATGGTATCATAAACATATTTTTTATTGTGAAAATATTATTGAACTATTCAATTTTTTCCCAGTTTTTTTTTTAAACAGAGGATTACTTTTCTATCACCCCCGACAATTCAGGGGATGCTTCAGGACACATCCATTATTTTATAACAATAAAAAAAAGGTAATGAACAATCAAAATAAAAATTAAACAAAATTAAAAAATACTGCACTAAACTAGTGCAGTATTTTTGCAATAGAGGTGGCCCAAGCTTGCCCGTACGTATCTGCTGAATAATGTATGAATGTGAATAACTTCAAAGGCACAGCGCGAAGGCGCGCGCGATTGCCAGTGTTGGCCTGTAGCGGCCCTAGGGGGCGCGTGGAACCCGAGGTGGCGCGCGCTTCTGTTAGTTTTAACAGTAAACATAAGAAGGAAATCTGTCAGTAATAGGCCTCTTCCAAATAGAATTGTGTTATCACATTTATAAGTATGTTTGTAATGAGAAATGAGTCTTCATGTTTGTATCTACCTTACAGCAACCTTCAATTAGAATATCTTAACATAGAAGATCAAAGCACTTAATTGTAAAAGTGAGAAATTAATGTTGAACTGTAGATTGATTATAACCAACCAAAGAATTTAAATGATCATAAATAAAGATTTGTTACGGTGGACAATATAGTGTCACCTGGCTTTGCTTTATTTTATGTAATTTCCAATATTTGAAGTACTGGTGGCGCTCTCTTCACACAAAGGCAGCACCGCTGTTCCAGCGAACTAACAATCTCTACTTCTAGTAAGACAGAAACCAATTTACTATTCGCTGTTAAATTTGTAACAGTGCATGAGCTGTGCTGATGTTAATTATATATTCTTTGTCAAATTATATTTCAAATTTCAATTTATTGTTGTTTAATGTTGAATTGTAAAACCAGTTTTTTTTATTATAGTTTATCTATTTCTTTTTTTCTGCATCACCCAAAGGTTATTAGGCATTAAGTCTGCCTATGTACATAACAAATGTACTGGAAGTTTCAATAAATAAATAGACTGTAGCATAAAGAAATCGAAGCACAACAACATCTACTGGACATTTACCCAATCCAGATAACCAAGTGTTATGTCAATAAATTTACACATACTGCTTGAAACTTGTAAAACCTACTAATAATTACAAGCCATTTAATTTTCAATAATAATTATTGAGGTCAATAATCAAGATAAATCTTTAATGTTAAGCCAAATTACATACATTATCAATACAATTGGTTAAGTATTTTCAGAGTTTCTCCCGAACATACATTGTGATGCAAGATTTTACGTTTTGAGATAGTTCAATAATATTTGGCATTGTTTACCAACAAGTTACCAATACCAGTTAATTTTGATATACAAGTGAGTTTTCGGTGCCAATACTGACACCTGTTACTAAGCCCATGTAAATCTGCCTTTACTGTGATGAATATTATTAAGCCTAAGATAAACAATGACCACACATATCAAACACTAAATAGCACTAAGGAGCTAGACTAGACAACATGTAAAGCTTTAATTCAATAGAGCAAAAATAATAAACACAAAGCACAAGACTGCACTATTGACAACACAAGTGTATGGCAGTAATGGAACCTGTAATCAAATTGAGCTCGTGCTTTCTTGGCCTTGCACAGCAGCATAGTGTTTATTTGACCCTGTTGAAAGTCGAAACACGACATGTCCATACTATCACCAAGATAACGAACAAGCTCGGGCTTACTGCGAAACTTTTTACCTGTTGGGCTATAGAAAAGGTTTTGTCACAGAATTGAAAGTTAACCGAAAAGCATACATAGAAAATAAAAATGATATTTATTTACAACCTAGACTTCCTACAATTTTCATGTAAGTTTAGTATAATATATTGTCACTAATATTCTGTGATAAATATAGTATTAAAAATACAACGATCTTTTAGAGGGCCGAAAGAAATAACAACCTTAACTCCAGAGTACAAGTAGAAAAATTGTAAGTACCTGTAATAATACACGTCCACCTTGCCTGCAGAAAGCCCAGATTTTCTTATAACTTCTTCTCTCTGCCAACCTTTCGGCAAAGCTGAACAATCAATCCTCTTCCTTTCTATAGAAATATTCATAGTGTTCAATGTTTTCCGAAGAGGATTTAAAAACAAAAAGGCAGAGAAAATGTATAAATAATCATATATATCTAAGACACTTTAAATAACGCCAGATTTCTAAGTAATCTATACTTTTTGATAGTACTAATATTTTTTTTTATCAAATAAAATTTTATTAACCCAGCAAATTAATTAATCAAACTTAATTTCCACAGATCAATATACTGATCACAGAACAATATACTCCTAGCGGAGATACTGGGGGGTTATTGTCTAAGAAAAAATCTATCGCGATCGCTTACAATTTGACAGTCGCCGTCTATCCATCGCTCCTTTATAAAAGGATGTTGGCGCAAAGCCTTGTGTTCACGGCGCAATGATTATTAAATTGAAGGCGATCGTGATAGATTTTTTCTTAGACAATAACCCCCCTGATAGCAAGCACAGACTAACCTTGGCTCCATATGCGCCTATCGTCCCGAAGCTTCGGACGTTTTGTACGCAAAAAATTTATCGCATAAATACTGTGGTCCCCTTAGCGGCTTCGACATATTGCACGAACTATCGTCCAATAATCGTGCAATATAGATGGCCGAAATTTCTAGACGCTTATTTATAGACGACGAATTTATTTACTTTTACATGTGTGCTAATAATAAAATTATATGATGCATTTATCCATCCTCCATTTTATCTCATTTACTAGAGTCATTGGCACACGTCTGTAACAAATGAAAGCAACCGCTGTGTCAAGTGCTTATTAATGACTCCTACATATGGCTTATCTTACGTGCTATCACATGCGCGAGTACCTAAGAGAGAGACAGGCGATCTCGACGACATCGACGTTTCAACATTGATGCAGTGTCTGTGAGCAAAACGTATTTAAATCTACTTCACCTGACGATGATTTCGACAATGCTGAATAACATTCTACTGGTGAACATGAGAGGACTTTGGTTTCAGCAAGACGACGCACTGCTACACTACCATCATGATGTAAGGGAATACCTCACCGACTTAGATGATTTAGCCTATGGATATGGTACGCAACAAATCGCAGTATACATTTTTTTGCCACATTTTGCGGGAGGCGAGGTAAACACGCATAGCACACCGACGAATATCTAGCATTCAATAAATAAATACGCACACTATGAAAATATGAACTCACTATAAAGAAACACACACACATCGACAAATTAACGTGTATCTACGCAATCGCTCGCAAATCATGCCCGTGTACTGTGTTGAGCTACCAACCTATCATTGTATTTTTCTATCGTAACGGCATAAACATTACTTCAAAATTGTACATACCTAAATAAAACATGTTTATGAATATTTTATACTTCCTACATATCGATAGGAAACGCCATAGTCTTGAAGATTTGAGTTACTGGATAGCCTTTTGCAATAGGAAATTGCACAATTAACAATTTTTTACGAGCTCTTACTTGCGATACGAAACGACACCTAATGGCAGCGGCCGCGCGTCAACTAGTTTTATATAACGTGTATGGTCATACAAGGAGGTTACTATTTGATCAATAAGTTTTTAGACATACAGATTGTTAGAACAAATATCTATTATAGCTAATATTGTCACCTTTTGAGTGTTTTCAAAATTACTGCTAGCAACACAAAAGTATATAAGTTTTGCTTTAGCACAAAACATCTGCATCTATACTTGAGTTAAGCATACTGTTCACAGTTTTCCGTCTTTGATAATTAACATTTTCTTTACTAAAAGAGCATGACAATTTTGTATTAATCTAATTTTATGGATACTGTTTGTTGAACTGACTATTACAGGGTATTAATCAGAAATGAAGAGGTCACATTTTGCAAATGTCAACCCCAATCTTCATCCTTCAACTTTTATCCACATTTTATTATAGGTGTCTGCAAGATTTCCTACCAAAAATCTTCCCAACGAAAGAACCATCATGTGTTATGCACTGGCTGACTTCATAGCACATGGAAGCTGTTATTCTTCATAACCAAGCTCGAACTTGGTTGGAGTCGCTCACGTCCGTAGGTTTTACCCTCGAGACCCTACACGTGATCCCCGGGTGGTGCTAATCGAGTGACCAACTTCTGGTGGTAGGGCTTGAAAAACCCGACTGGCTAGCGACCACCGTGCGCATGATGTAAAACCCGTCAAGTGGCCATTTTTGTCCGCGTTTCGGGATCAGTCTGCGCACAGCCAGAGCTTGAGGGGTCGTTGCTGCGATTCGTATGGTTTGTGCGGGCTTCCGTCGACCCAGTGCCAGGTTGACTGCGTTGACCCTCCGCCCAGGAAGACCCGAAGAAACGGCTGTTCCGCTGGCCGCCCGTGGTATAGTACAGGGGCCCAAGCGGACCTAACCAGTCCGTGAGGCTGCCCCACCATGCCACGCATAATCTCGGGGTGGTCCGTCGTGCCGGTTGGTGACCGGACGGTGGGTCCCGGCGGCCACTTCCGGGGGGGTTCGGGGGCCCTTCCGTGCGGAGGGTCAGCGCAAATCAGCTGTCGGCTGTTTCCTGGCGAAACAGGCCTACACACATTAACTATGCGAAGCGCAGCAAGGACACCTCAGTTTCACGCCTCTCACTCCAATAATTATGGCAGCGCAAAATATTAAGACTGGTCGTACAGCGGTGCATTATCCCACCAAAACACCATTATTCGAGGTGGGGCTCGCTAACATCCGCGGGCTCCACTCTAACCTCTTAGCTGTCCACCACCATCTCGAGACAGCCCGTCCAGCAATGCTGTTTTTGACGGAGACGCAAATTATCTGCCCGGCCGATACAAGCTACCTTAATTACCCCGGCTACGCTCTTGAGGAGTCCTTCAAGGCGAAGGCTGGTGTTTGCTTGTTCGTCCGGGCGGACGTTTGCTGTCGTCGCCTGCGCTGTTTGGAGGAACCTTCCTTTTCCTTCCTTGCGGTACACGTCGATTTTGGCACTCATTGCCGTGTCTACGTCTGCGTCTACCGTTCCCATCGTGGTGACTTGGAGACAACTCGACTTTTTGAACATCTAAGTCGGGTGGCAGATGACGCGCAGGAGCGATTTCCTTCCGCCGAGCTGGTGTTTTTAGGGGACTTCAATGCTCACCACGAGTTGTGGTTAAGTTCCTCTAAAACTGACCATGCGGGTAGGACTGCCCACGCATTCGCTCTCACGCACGACCTGACACAATTGGTCACCCAGAACACCAGGGTACCAGATATTATCGGTCAAGCGCCCTCTTTATTGGACCTTCTGTTGACAAATCGCCCTGACGGATATCAGGTTGTGGTTCGAGCTCCACTAGGATCTTCGGATCACTGCCTGGTATCCGTCTCAGTGCCTCAGGCGTCACGACCGTCGCCTGTGGTTGCAGCACGCCGTCTGTGGCACTATGCGTCAGCAGATTGGGACGGTATGCGGGATTATTACGCATCTGTTCCTTGGTGGCAGCGCTGTTTCAATAGGATGGATCCGGACTCCTGCGCTACCTCTGTTGCTGACGAGATCATACTAGGAATGGAATATTATATTCCGCATTCCAATCTCGTCAGTAGAGGCAGACGTAACCTCTGGTTCAATCGCGAGTGCGCCTCTGCTGTTGAAAACAAACAGCTGGCTTACCGCGCTTGGATCAGAGGCCGAGCATCTAAGGATCCCAATACAAGCCTACTGAAAACAGCCTACAATAATGCCACCAAGTTATGTAAGAGGGCTTACATTAGAGCGGATGCTCAGCGCATTGCACAAGTGGGCCAGGAACTGCTATCGCACCCTACGGGTAGCCGTTCTTTTTGGCGCCTGGCCAAAGCTGTGCAATCAAACTTCTGCCAACCCTCGCTGCCACCGCTGAGACTTGCCGATGGCTCACTTGCTCATCAGCCGCAGGAGAAAGCCGACCTCCTGGCAAAACTCTTTGCGGCTCATTCCCGTGTCGATGACTGTGGTACACAACCTCCGAAACTGTCCCATTGTGGCAGCACCATGCCCGATATCCGTATCAGACAGCGTGATGTGCGGGCGGAGCTCCAGTCGATCGATACTCGAAAAGCAAGTGGACCAGACGGCATTCCTGCGATTGTTCTTAAGAAGTGTGCAGCGGAGTTGACTCCGGTCCTTACGCGTCTATACCGTCTGTCGTTCTCTGCTGGTTGTGTGCCGAAATCTTGGAAAGAGGCCAATGTCCAGCCGGTTCCCAAAAAGGGAGATCGTTCTGATCCGGCTAACTATCGCCCTATAGCCGTCACTTCCATTTTGTGTAAAATCATGGAGAGGATCCTTAATACACAGCTGATCCGTTACCTGGAAGGTCACTCGTTACTTAATGACCGACAGTATGGGTTTCGTCCTAAACGGTCAACAGGTGACCTTCTAGCGTTCCTTTTGCACAAATGGGGTGAATCTATCGATAAGCGCGGCGAATCGGTGGCTATTAGTCTCGACATCGCCAAAGCTTTTGATAGAGTCTGGCACAAGGCTCTTCTTTCCAAGCTTCCGGCATACGGATTACCCGCGCAGTTCTGTACGTGGATTGCCAGCTTCCTCCACGAGCGTAGAATTCGCGTTGTCGTTGACGGCTGCGCTTCGCGGTTCGTGGCAGTGAACGCTGGTGTTCCGCAAGGCTCCGTTCTATCCCCCACATTGTTTCTTCTGCATATCAATGATATGCTTTCCTTGGGAGCTATACATTGCTATGCAGACGACAGTACAGTGCATGGGGGATATCACGGAGCCTCGGGGGCTGCTCGTGGTGATATTGGTGGGGAAAGGCAGAATCTTATCATTGAGCTCAACAGGACACTGGACCTCGTCTCCGAATGGGGCTCCAACAATCTTGTTGAGTTCAATGCTAAGAAAACACAGGTGTGCGTGTTCTCGGCGAAAAGGTCACCTTTCCTCCCCCTTCCTTCTCTTCAGGGCACAACCCTTCACACACAGAGCAACATCACCTTGCTCGGAATGAACATTCGCTGCGATCTGAACCCCAGAGACTACATCGAATCCGTCATAACTACTGCCTCACGGAAACTCGGTGTCCTGAACAAGGTGCGTAGGTATTTTGCGCCGGACCAACTATGCTTGTTGTATAAAACTCAGGTTAGGTCTTGCGTGGAATATTGCTCGCACCTTTGGGACGGCTCCGCTCAGTACCTCCTCGATGCTCTGGACAGATTGCAGCGTCGCGCTATTCGCATAATTGGCGATGTAGAGGCAACTAACACCCTCGAGCCTCTACAACTTCGTCGTGACATCGCCTCTCTTAGCGCCTTTTACCGAATGTTCCATGGGGAATGCTCTGAGGAGCTCTTTAACCTTATCCCTCCCTCTCCATTCCTTAACAGAAACACGCGTAAGGGCCTTCGGAGTCATCCGTACACTGTGTCCTCCTTTTCACACCGTACCAAGAAATTCCAAGATTCCTTCTTCTGTCGTTCATCCCACACTTGGAATTCTCTACCTGCGCACGTGTTTCCTCCATCCTACAACATGGGTTCCTTCAAAAGAGGCGTGAAAAAGCATCTTTTGGGCCGGCAAGGGGCGGGCAGGTAGGAAAGTGGATGTCGTCCCTACTCTATCTGTCAACTCATTTGGGCCTCTTTCACCGCTTAACATCAGGCGGGAGGAGGTCATTTGCCGGGCCATCCATAAAAAAAAAAAAAAAAAAAGAACTAAAGAGCACTTCTGTATTGATGATTCCTAGTTTAGTTTTCTATGCATTTTATTCTTTCTTCATTGAAGAGGTCGTTAAGTTTTTAAGAAATATGTCACAATCTGTGAATGTATATATATTATGCCTCCCAGTAATTTTCTTCATATTTGGCTTGACAAATGAATATTACTGCCAATCTTTCTCTTTTTATGTTCATTTACAAATTCTTGCAGTACTACACTGGTATTTGACACATGATCCTGATGTTTTCATTTAAACATTTCTCTTGAAGTAAATACTTTGTGTTTATTTGACTTTTGAGAGATGGGATTCTATTCAATAGCATTCAACTGCTGTAGAAAATAGCCTCCTCACAGTGATGGTGCAACCACACCAAAAATGCATGTTTGTAACTCTCTTCTGCCGCGTGATAATCTTGACAAGTACACTTGTAATCTGTTCTTTATTATAACAGTATTGAAACTGTTCTTATATTGTTTAGAGCGATCGTTTGGTAGTAAATCAATGAGAGCGATACACAAAGAATCTCCTGACCATCAATCTATCGATTTTCGGAAGATTTGTACTATCTGCTCACACAAATCCAACATCAGTGGTTGATTTTGATATTAATACAAATAATTTACGATATTTACACATATAATAACGGAGATTTGGACGACTTTTTGCCAGTTTTAGGAAAGAATAGAGCAAATCGACGAGTTGTTGTATCAAATTTGACATTTCTTTGTTTACTATATGAGTGACGTCACGGCCCTGACCACAGGATATCAAAGCGTTTACGGCGTGAGATAAAAAAAGATTATTTCTAGCATTTTCAAATTAAAATTTTTCAGTAATCATTCATTTTTATTTATTAAAATCGGTATAATGTGGAACCTTATGCCAAATACTATTAGAAATAAACAATATTTTAATCAATTTTGATATGAGTCAACTACCCTATTCTCCAGAGCGTGAAAAATGGCAGCAAGCAATAGATAGTGAAATAAACTCGCTAAAAGACAACAAAACATGGGAGCTAGTTGAGTTACCAAAAGGAAGAAAAGCAATTCCTTTTATGTGAATATTTAAAATAAAACCGAACCCGGACGGTACAATAGACAGGTATAAAGCTCGACTTGTCATAAAGGGATACTCACAAAAGAAAGATGTTGATTTTCACGAGACTTTTAGTCCAGTTGCGCGAAGTAGCACTATCAGAGCAGTGCTGAGTGTTGCAGCAAAGAAGAAGTTGAGTCTAGCACAATTTGATGTGTCAACGGCGTTCTTATATGGCAAGCTAGATGAGGAAATTTATATGAAACCGCCAGAAGGTTATTCAAAAGATAATAAATTAGTTTTTAGGCTGCAAAAGAGCATATATGGGCTAAAGCAAGCGCCGCTGTGTTGGAATAGGTGTATAACAGACTATATACTAAAAATTGGCTTTAACCAGAGTAACTCAGATCCTTGTCTGTTTACAAGAAAACGAGGGGAAGAAAGGATAATCCTTACTCTATACGTTGATGATGGTCTTATCGCATCAACCAGCGAAAAAGAGACAAATCACTTCCTGGAAGAGATGAAAATGAGATTTAAACTTACCACCAAGCCTGCCAGTTATTTTTTAGGTATGGAGATAGAGGCCCAGATGGCTCAATACTGCTTCACCAAAGAGCATATGCCAGCTGAGTACTAGAAAGATTTGCAATGGATGAATGTAAATCTGTGGCGACTCCGATATTGAAGGTAGAAGATATGAAAACGGTGAGTAACCAAGAGGCCAAAGTTGGCACATTCCCGTATCGCCAAGCAGTTGGAGCTCTTGCCTATTTAATGACCGGTACGAGACCAGATATAGCCTATGCCGTATCAGTGGCATCTCGCAATCTAAACAGTCCAACCAAATATGATGTGCAGACTGTAAAACGGATAATGCGATATATCAAAGGCACGATTGATTATGGCATAAAATACACACCAGATGACATGAAATGTTACAGTGAGACTAATCATGGTGGTGACGCGTGCACTAGAAGGTCGACCTCAGGCATTCTTTGCATTTATGCCGGAGGTGCCGTCTCTTGGAATAGCAAACGACAGAACGTTGTAGCCATATCCTCAACGGAGGCTGAAATTTACGCAGCTAGCGAGACTGCTAGAGAAATAATATGGCTAAAACATATTTTAAAAGACATTACAGGAAATGACTGTCAAGCATATCTGTGCGTTGACAATGAATCGGCTATCAAAATAGCGAGAAACCCTCCAGAGTTTCACCAGAGGACGAAACACATTAAATTACGAGCGTTCTTTATCAGAGATTGCATTCAGGAGGCAAGCTTTGATATCCATCATGTCAATTCGGAAAACCAAATCGCCGATATGCTAACGAAACCTTTGTATGGGCCCAGATTGAAAACAACTGAGGAAAATGGCGGGAGTTTTAACATTTAAGAGAGGTGGATGTTGAGAATAGACACAATGAGTGGAAACTCCATTGTCATTTTGTCACTATTCTATAGTTAATTGACATGACTTATTGAATGTCTGTGTGGTTGCTATGATATTTAGGGCAACAATAATAAAGCTAAAATAAAACAAGTTGTGATTTTGGAAATCTGTATTTTATATTAAAACGACCCACTAAAAATTACATTACCTTTTACATCCTCGATGTGAAGTCTTATAGTGTTCAATCACTGCATCTATATACGGTATTTCTAAATACTCATGGATTTCCGAGTTTTTTGTGAACCAAGCTGAGCCACTGATAATTCTGAGTATACTATTCTGGACACGTTGATGGCATCTTAGTTTTTTATTAGACATAAGCATAAAGGTCTTAATTAATGGTGAATGCTCAGACTCACTGTCTATAAATGCTGGTATCCCCCAAGGATGTATGCTATCACCTACACTATTCCTTTTGCATATTAATGATATGCTGCAAATCAGCGGCATTCATTGTTATGCAGATGACAGCACGAAAGACACCTCCTATAACGGCCGTGCGAACATTTCTCGAGAAAACGTCATTGAGTGCCGGAATAAACTTGTGTCTAAAATTGATACATCAGTAGAGAAAGTCTCTAACGGGGGTCGACTTAATTTAGTTCATTTTAACCCTACAAAGACACAGGTTTGCGCGTTCACCGCCAAGAAAATGCCATTTGTCGTATCTCCTCGCTTTCAGAGCATTCCCCTATCTGCCTCAGCCAATATTGAGATCCTTGGTGTCGACATATCGAGCGAACTCCAATTCCGTGACCACTTGGAGAATCGCATATATTACGGGAAGGCTCTCTATTTCTAGGCATAAAAATTATTGTCATAAAATCATATTCCATAATTTCGATTGTAATAATCGTCAAAACGCATAATAATAAGGAAGCAAAATGGTAATAAGCATAATATTGTGTGGCAGAAAATCATTTGTCATAAGTATTAAAACCCATAAACTCGAAACACAGAACAAATTGACGCATAATTTTTCAAAGCATAATTAATGTTTAGCATATTAATCACAACGAACAATACAATTACGTAGAATTTCTCTAGGCATAAAAGGCGCGCAAGCATGCAACATGCAAGCAAGCATGCAACATGCAAGCAAGCATGCAACAAGCAAGCAAGCATGCAACATGCAAGCAAGCATGCAACATGCAAGCAAGTATGCACAGTGCAAGCAAGCATGTACCACGCAAGCAAGCATGTACCACGCAAGCAAGCATGCACCTTGCAAGCAAGCATGCACAATATGCACATGCATGGTTTCTGTCACGGCTCCGACGCTGCGGGGCTACGGCGGTCCCACGCGAGCTTATGGTCGCAGATTGTTTTCGCTCACCACCTGCTCCTCAGCTCGCGGGCCGCCTCGCCCCTCCGCGCCTACGCGAGTTTGAATTACACTCTAGGGGTAGGACAAACAAGACTACGTGGAGTCGATTTTGCAGCGATTCGTTTCTGTCACTAGTAGCATGAATGAATTTGTCAAATAAAAAATTAATATATACTATGACAAAAATATATCAAATGAAAATATAGAATATTCGAGTATCATATTTGAATAAAATAATATATGAAATGTTATTATAAAAAGTTTTGTAACAGAGAGTAAACATTGTATCTAATGAACGTGATATCCCTTAAAATAAAATCATTTCTAATTATAAGAAATGCCCCAAAATATTAGGAATATCTTTAATTATGACACTTAAAGTATGGCAAAACATTTTAGGACTACCAATATTATGTGAAGAGAAATTAGGGATTTCATTCATTATGCTTCATAAAATTATGCCTTTGGATAATTGTGCCTTATATAAATTATGCAAAGAAAAAATTATGTGACGTGTGTTATTATGTTAATGTTATGCTTTCCGATTATTATGCTTAGTGAATTATGCCAAGCGTCTTTATGACAAACAACATTATGCCAAATGAAAGGTCCCCATTACGGGAATGCTCCGAGGAATTGTTTGGTCTCATACCTGCCGCCTCTTTCCGCCATCGTTCCACGCGACAAAAAATCCATGCCCATCACTTAGATGGTTGGCAGTCCACAACTGTGCGTTTTTCTCGCAGTTTCCTGCCTCGTACAGTCAAACTTTGGAATGAATTGTCGCCTTCGGTATTTCCGGACCAATACGACCTTCAAACTTTCAAGAAAAGAGCGTATTCCTACCTTAAAGGCCGGCAACGCACTTGTAACTCCTCTGGGGCTGCGGGTGTCCATGGGCGACGGTAATCACTTACCATCAGGTAATATGCTTGCTCGTTTGCCCCCTATCCCATAAAAAAAATTGAATATTTGTCTTTGATGCAGTTGATCACAGCTGTATACCATAGAGCCATATTGGTTTGAGTATTGTACAGTAAATTGTGAGTTTGTTGCACAAGGATAGCTTAGACTGCCTTCCTAAGACTCAAAGTAAGCTCTTAAACTTCTTGTTTATTTCATCTCTTTTACGTTTTATATGCTCTTTCCAAGTCATTCGGCGGTCAAGATGAAATCCCAGGTATTTTACTAAGGATGCTTGTGGCAATATAGTTGGTCCAAGTCTAATAGTCTCGCTGCCTGAGGGTAAATGTAATATGTTGAGACTTGGTCGCGCTTGCTTAGATTCTCCATTTCTCAAGCCAGTCAGCAACAGCATTCAGTTGGTTCTGGAGATACATACTTGCGTCATTTGGGTTACGACTACATGAAAAGAATCAAGAATCAGCGAAGGTGACTACTTCTATATTAGGTGATTGTGGCAAGTCACAGGTGAATATGTTGTACAGGATTGGACCGAGGACAGACCCCTGGGGAACACCAGCAAGGCAGCCATACAACTGCGAAGTTGCATCTCCATGTAGCACCTGAAATATTCGATCTTCCAGGTAAGATTTAATCAAAGGATACATATAATAGATGTTGTGGGTAGTCGGGTAGTTTATAAATATGTCTGTATAACTTTTATTGTATTACCTACGTTTACCGTATAAATCAGTTACCTATTCTTGTGTTGTCAATACATAACATGGTGGCAGCGGTGTTTAATTGAAAATATTCAATTCTAGAAGTAATATATTGTGATAGTATTAACAAGTAATTGTAGTGGTGATTAGAAATAAAGATGGAACACGCTAGGCCTCCACCGGAGTTGTGTTTGGAAGGTAGCTCCGTCAGCTGGGCTGACGCATGGAAAAGATGGAAGACGCAATTTAATTTATTTTTAAAAGCATCTGGTGTGGATAAGGAAGATAACGGTGTTAAAGCTCATAAATTTGATTGGCCCGGAGGGGTTTGATGTATATGAAACGTTTACGTTTCCTCAAGGTCAGGAGAAGGATCGAGATGACGTAATCGTATTGCTAAAAAAATTTGATGAATACTTTGGTGTCAAGACTAATGTGACGTTAGCGAGATACAATTTTTTTTTCAAGAAATCAAGAAGAGGGCGATTCGATCAATCAGTACGTTACTGCATTAAAACTATTGAGTAAGAATTGTGAATTAAAAATTCTTGAAGAAGAATTAATTCGAGATCGAATAGTGTGTGGTATAAGAAGTACCGTTGTCAGAGATCGACTCCTGCGAACGGATGAGCTCACATTGAACAAGACAATAAAAATATGCCAGATTGATGAGATGTCGATTGATAGTAATCGCATGTTAGAATCGCGAGGAGCAATCGGCTCAGGTGCAACAAGTGTGGACGTGGTGGAGACGCGCGGAGCGTGGCGAGGGCGAGGCCGCGGCCGCTGCCATGCCAGCGGAACCCTTCGCGGCCCCGCCGTGGGCCCACGGCGGGGCCGCGCAGGGTTCCGCTGGCGCGCTCCGGCCGGGCCATCGACGTCGTCGGCGCCGCCGCAAGGGCGCTGTCAGCGGTGCGGTGCCGTCGAGTGTAGGGATGCCACGATTTGCGCGGTGATTTCAGCACAGTGTTTTGTGTGTAAAAATTATGGTCATTTTGCGCGAATGTGTAAGTTACGCAATAATTTTAATCGCATGCGGGTCAACGAAATATGTGAAGATAACTCGGAAAGTGAAGACGACGACTGTGAGTCATTTTATATATCAGTGTTACCGTCCCAGTTACAATCAAATGTCCAGGATGAGTGGTATGAAAAATTAGAATGTGAGGGGGGCATTAAGACCTTTAAATTTGATACAGGGGCAGATTTGAATGTAATGTCATATGAAAAAATTTTATCACTCGGTAACTGTACTAGTATTTTAAATAAGCCTGAAAAAATTAAATTATTGTCTTAAAGGAATTTGTACGAGTAAATTAATTTGGCTTCATAAAAATATGAAATATGTGTTAAAATTTGCAATTGCAGATATGAAATGTCAATGTGTGCTGGGGCGAGAGACTTGTTGTGAGTTGGGACTTATAAGGCGTATACATGCCCCCGTAGCACGTCCACCAAAACACGATATGATAAAGCGATATATCGCGGTGAACTGTCAAAATACGACGAAATACTATTGTATTTTGACAGTTCACCGCGATAAACCGCTTTATCATATCGTGTTTTGGTGGACGTGCTAGGGGGGATGGTATAGATACTTTAAATAAGTATTCGGATTTGTTTCACGGCTTGAGCTGTTTACCTGGAGAATACCATATCGTAATAGACAGATCGGTGCAACCGGTAGTTAGTGCCACGCGTAAAATTCCCTTAGGGCTAAAAGATAGACTACGCGATGAATTAAACAGAATGATTGATTTAGGCGTCATTCGTAAAGTGAGTCACCCTACTCAGTGGGTTAATGCGGTAGTTATCGCTGCTAAAAAAATGGGTCATTGCGAATCTGTCTGGATTAAATAAATAAAGCCATACAGCGCGCGCATTTTCAATTGCCCACCATCAGTAAGTATTTTTCAGTACTAGACGCTTTTTCAGGTTTTTGGGCTGTCAAAATAGATAATGAAAGTGCTGACCTTTGCACGTTTAGTACACCGTTTGGTCGGTATCAGTATTTAAGATTACCTTACGGTTTAAATTGTTCATCGGAAATTTTCCATGCCAAACTTAAACAATTATTAGAAGGGTTAGATGGCGTTGATTGTTTTATCCATGACGTCATTTGCTGGGGTAGAAATAAAGACGAGCATGCTTAACAGCATTATTAACACACGCTTAACAGCATTATAAAATAGAGCAAGCGAAATAAAATTGAAATTTAATAAAGAAAAATGTAAGATATGCGTAGAATAGTCACATATTTAGGACACGTTTTCAGTGTAAAGAGGGTATGAGACCAGATTATGATAAAATAAGGGCTATAAGATATGACGCCGCCTTCAGACAGAAAATCATTAGAAAGGTTTTTAGGAGTTATTAATTATTTGTCTAAATTCATACCAAATTACTCCGACATTTCTCACACATTAACGAGACTATTAAAAAAAGATGTGATTTGGACATGGCTAACAATAGTTACATCAAAATTCTTTCGAAAAGTTGCAAAAAATATTGTGTGATGCTCCTGTGCTCGCCTTGTATGACGTCACGCGACCGGTGGTGGTGTCCGTAGACGCGAGCAGCGTGGCGCTGGGCGCCGTGCTGCTGCAGGACGGCCGGCCTATTGAGTATGCCTCGCACACCCTCACCGATACTCAGTGTAGATATGCCCAAATCGAAAAAGAATTGCTCGCTATTGTTTTCGCGTGTGAAAAATTCCATCAATATATATATTGTAAAAAAGCAGTTGTTGTTGAAAGTGACCACAAACCGCTGAAAAGCATATTTAAAAAAGCGTAAGACTCAGTCCCAGCGCGCTTGCAACGTATGATTTTAAGGCTACAAAGTTACGATATTAATGTGGTTTATAAGCCTGGTAAAATTATGATTAATCCAGACACACTGTCGCGAGCGCCGCTTCCTGATTTGTATGATAACAAAATTCATAATAGTGTTTTATATCAAGTTCAAATGCTTATCAGTAACTTACCTATATCAAATAAAAAATTAAATTTAATTAAAAATGAAACGACTAAGGATAAAGATTTACAGAAAATATTAAGTTATATCAAGGATGGGTGGCCACGTAATAAATATAGTGTTGAAAATGAAAAAACTTTATTTGCTATAACACCATCCTAATATTAGAAATAACCCCGGTCCCCACACTAGGCAAGCCTGTATCGTGGGGTCCCGTACAATAACATTACAAAACAAGAATAAAGGACACTGTTATTCTATTTTATTTTTTAAACTTACATTTAAACATATAAAACTTAAATAAAATATAAGGAAGATGAAATTTATGCATGTGCACATACACATGCATATATATGCATTTACATACACACATACACGCACACACACATACACATCTATACACATTTACACACTTACTGTGCACGTTTAGTGTAAATGAGTTAAGTCTCTCGGTGGAGTCGTAAGTGAGATCGGTTAGCCAGGACCTAAGTTTGCCCCTGGATTTAGCAACGGAGCAGTGTTTTATTGGGCATAACTTTATTACATTATTGTAAATGTAGATTGGGAGGTAGGGACTAAAGCGCTTTCCAAAAGTGGTCTTTGTTTCAGGTAGGGGTAGCTTGAAGACTCGTTTTTTTAGCAGACCTTGATATTCGTCGGATAGGAGGGTTCTAGAATGTGAAGAGAGGGTTGTTGATAAAATGAAAAGCTTTCTTATGCTGAGGACTTCAGCTTCGCGGTACAACTCTGTCGTTGGGTACTGTCGAGGCCTCTTCATCATTACTTTAAGTACACAACGCTGTGCCCTCTCCACTCGCAGCATTCGCGTTTTAGCAGAGCCGCCCCAGCTGGATAGATAGTAGGTCACCAGAGACTGACACAGAGCAAGGTAAGTCATTTTCAGTAGTTCCAGGGGAGCGACAGAACGCAGCTTCCTCATGACCGTTGCAACCCTCCTCACACGACCGCATAATGTTGTAATGTGGTGTTCAAAGTTGAGATTTTGATCAACTTGCACACCGAGGTATCTAATAACATCAGTTCTATTGAGATACTCACAGTTACAGTCATTGACAAATGCACCACAAGAGTGAAGTTTTACACTAATTTGTGAGGAAGGGGCAGACGCAGAAGTCTTGTGGAAGCAGATGTATTGTGTCTTCTTTGCATTTAGGGTTAAGAGGTTCTTTGTCAGCCAATAGCGAACCACTGCCATGCCTCTCTCAGTACTTCTTGCAGCTTCACTCCAGTTAGGTCCATGGAACATTAGTGCTGTATCGTCAGCGTAACAAACTATGTCAATGTCTTTTATTGGCAATGTGTGGATATCGTTCATGTAGACAATGAACTGTGAGGGACCAAGTATACTACCTTGCGGAACGCCAAATCGGACTGCACTGGGCGTGCTTATGTATCCGCCGACTTTGACACATTGTTTTCGCTCCGAAAGATAACTTTTAAACCAATCTAAAGGCGTACCTCTTATTCCAAAGTTCTCTAGTTTTTTAACTAGGATGGCAGCGGAAACAGTGTCAAAGGCTTTTGCAAGGTCTAAGAATATTCCAATGCATAGCCTTGATTTGTCAAGGTGTTGTGCTACTCTAGATGTTAAGAGAGAAACAGCTTCGTCGGTAGATTTGCCCCGACAGAAGCCGAATTGGCGCTTCGCTAGTAGATGTTTAGATTCCATATATCGCGTGAGTCTCCGATTGACAATCGTCTCGAGCACCTTTGCAAGCGTGCTTAAAAGAGCAACAGGTCGATAACTATTTGGCGCGTCTTTTGGTCCAGCACCCTTATAAATGGGTGACATGACAGCAGTCTTCCATATATTTGGGAATTTACCAGTTGACAGACTAAGATTGTAAATGATTGTCAATGGGTCAACTATTGAATTTATTATTTTCTTAATAAAGGCATTATTAAGTCCGTCAATACCGGGTGCTTTGTCATTGGGTAGATTCATTATTAAAGATTTAACTTCATTGGTGTCTGTAGGCTGCATAAAGAATGATTCTGAAGGTGTAGTTACTGAGTGTGTATTGGAAGCAAGGCTATTCTCGTCGTTTTTAATATTTTGCAGTATTATGACAGCTAACTTCTGTCCAACGTTACAGAAGAAGTCATTGCATTTTTCCAGCGATTGTTCTGGACCATTACTTCCTTCTAAATGAAGAAGTTCTATTGGATCAGACTTATGTTCCCCAATATGGCAGATGTCTTTTATAGATTTCCATAGTTTTTTGGGGTGGCCTTTACTTTCCAGTAACTTCTTGCTATCATAGTCTGACTTTACCTTTCGTAAAATTTCTGTATAAAAGTTTCGGTATCTAGTGTAGATAACTTGAGCGATTTCATTTTTAGGGTCTGCCTTAGCTAACATGTGCAGGCGATCCCTGTGTCGCATACATCTTATTAAACCCGGTGTTACCCAAGGTTTAAGATTATATCTGGAGCGGCTTATTTTTATTTGGGTGGTGTGCTTATTCACAATACTCATAAGATTGTACATGAAAGTAACGGCGGCTTTATTAACATTTGTTATGTCCAGTATTGTTGACCAATTTATGTTTGCCAGTTGTTTTTCTATTGCTACGACATCTCTTTGTTGAAAAAAGCGACTAGGTCGCACTTGTTGTTTATTATTAATATTAATACCTAAAATTATTGGATCGTGATCAGTGAGGTTCATTTTGCAAATAACACCTATAGTTTTCTTGTCCGATCTCACGAAAAAATGACCAAGGACAGCAGCACCCCTTGTAGCTTGTGTGATAGCAGGAAGTAATCCATGTTCTGCGGTGAGACACAGATATTCTGTTGCTTTTCTGTCAAGAATCTCAGTATTTATATTTATGTTTAGATCTCCGGTGATAACGAGGTTATTTCTACTTGCTAGTCTGTCAAGATTAGTGTCTAGAGAAGAAAGAAAGACATCCACACTATGAAATGATGGCGAGCGATAGATGACGAGGATTGTAGTGATATTGGGAATGTCTACCAATAAGCACTCTGCTTCGTCTAATTGTGGCTCCTGGAATTCGAAATTCCAGGTGTCTCTGATGTACAGTACGACTCCACCATTTTGATTTGTATATTTTTGTGTTCTGTGCGAAACATATCCTGGGATTACAGGTATGATGGTGGATTCATTTAACCAGCATTCTGTTAAACAAATGATATCAAAAAATATATTAAATCGTTTTAAAGCAACTAGTAGGTTATCAAAATTTTTGGAGATACTTCTTATATTAATTGTTAGTACCTTAAACTTATAACTATTTGTTAGCACTGTATCACATTCTTCAGCTTCATTTATCAGGTGGCAATCAATTCTATAAGAATCAACTAAATCTATTACATTAGTAGCCATTAAGCTGGATAAAGAAAACGTTAGAAAAATTGAGATATTTGTTAGATTGCCACAGTGCTTTTTCTAAGACTAGAGTAAGCGTGTTTAAGGATACATGCCAGAATACAAACTCACAAGTGTTAGGATATTGAAATTTACAGATGGTACGATGGGTTGTGAAGAGGATACTTTGACATTTACAGATGGTACAGTGGATTGTAATGGTCATATTGATTATTATCTGGAGTGGTGTAGTTACAACTGCATAAGATTCAACAGGGGTCCATGAAATATTTTGGTAAACTATGGAATACAATAACGATGACATAATCGAAATACTAATGAGATACAGTAGAATTTTATCCAGTGGTTGGAAGCACGCCAATATATTTATCAATGTCATTGTGACATCGAATGGCGGTTGCAGGAAACTTCTTTTCGTTGTGTACTAGCGGCTTTCCGTATGAATATGACGCCATTTATGCATTTTTGCTCGTGCCTTTGCGTCACGAAATAACTGCCTGTTTTCTTTCGATAGTCTCTCATTGAAATAAATTTTACTGGCACTTCCACTGACTATGTCTTCTGAAGTCAGGCTTCTTCTCACTTTGGCAGATGCAATTATTTCATCTCTTTTGGATTTCTGAAGCAGCTTAACAACCACTGGCCTTGACTTATTTTCACTAGAATCTGTTGTTTCCTTGCGTTTAAGTCCGACCCTGTGTATGTCATCAATATCAGTAGCCTGTAGATTTACGCCTATCTTGTTTGCAGTAACCAGGACTAGGTGCGTTAGATTTTCATTGTTTTGCTCAGGCAATCCAATAATTTCCAATTCATTTCGGACATTGTATTGTTCTTGGTGACTAACAAAGTTTTGAATTTCAGCTTGCAGGGTTTTTATTATCAAGTCCTTGGCTTCCAATTTCCTATTAAAATCTTCAATAGTTTGCGATAGGGTACTGGATACTGTCGCCAGTTGCGACTTTACGTGCAATACATCCTGTCTTATCAAACGAATTTCATTCAAAAGTGTGGAGAGAGGGGGCTCCTCTTCATCACATGCAAGCTCATGATGCTTGGTGCGGCTTCCACGGGTAGTATTTACGTTGTTGCTGGTGAATGTGTTATTAAGCATTCTAATGGGTGTGCTTGTATCACTCACTTTAGGCCTAGCGCAATGCATGTGGGGCATAGCCAGGATTTCTTAAAGTCGTTATTAAATGCGTCGAAATTGGCGGCAGTTATATTTAAGCATTCCAGATCGTAAAGGCAGTGGCACTGAGTACATTCCATGTAATAAGGAGTTAGAATCTCGCTACCACATGCATTACAGTCGGTAGCCATAACGACAAAGTCTCGCGCTTACTTTCAATACCAGCGTCGAGTTGCTGTACAAAAGGCGTCACAGGGGCAGGCGGCGGACGATGGATGGCGAGCGATCGACGCGATGCACGGCGCTGGCAGCGGGCGAGCCCGAGATTAATGGTAGGTAAGTAGGTATGATGACTCACGTACGGCCGCTGCTGTGGCGTTCGCCGCGAAGCAAGTGTACCGGTGACTCGATGTTCGTGGACGTTATTTAAATATTTTTAAACTTCTTTTTATGATATCTTCTTAGTCCTTGCGTATTTCCAAAAGCAAATATCACAACGGTGTCCGTTATATTCTTAGGAAGAAAACAATATACATTTTATGTTTATTAATTTAAAATTTACTGTAGATTTTGAATATTTATCACGGAGATAAACAAAACAGGTCCTTAGTGTACAAGCGCCGTAGCGTATTCGTCGTATGTTGATAAAAATTTTCAATATTATTGGTCAATGAGAGACGAGCTATATTCAGTAAACGGTGTGATTTTTAAAAATAAGCTAATATTAATACCTTAATCATTGAGAGGGCAAATCTTGCATATAATACATGAAGGGCACATGGGAATAGACTGCTGTAAGCGCCGTCACAGAATAGATAATAGTACGCCGTGCTCGCGAAGTGTTGTTCTGGCCGGGCATCTCCAACGACGTGGAGTGCTTCGTTAGAAGGTGTAAAGTGTGCCAGGAGGTTTCAAATAGGCCGTGTAAAGAACCAATGATTCCTGTCCCGATACCTGGAGAGCTATTTTTGAATTACGTATGCGACTTCGAAATCACCGATGTGACTAATAATCACCGATTTTCAATAATTCTTATTTTTGAATATCACTTATGTGACTACCTTAGTCACGGATGTGATTTCATTACGAGTGCCCTCACCCACTCGTAAACAAGTCATACATAACTGTGGAAACGTTATCTGTGTTTTGTTTAGAGAACATATTGGACAAGTTTGAAGTTGATGTATGTTGATTTTGAGTTGGATTTAAAATTTTTAAAATTTGTCAAGTAAGTAAATATACACGGTTATTTTTTATCACCCTGGAAAATTTAAGGGACGCTTCACGACATGGTATTAGAATGATATAAATATAAATAAAAAAAAATAACTCACTTAATTTTTTTTAAAAAATACAAATAATGCTGCACTAGTTGAGAGCAGCATTTTTAGAGATTTTTTAGTTCTTTTTACATTTTTTATTTAATTTTTTTAAATTTTTTATATAATATTGGATGTGTCCTGAAGCGTCCCTAACATTTTCCAGGGTGATAAAAAAATAACCGTGTATAAGTTTAAAATCTTTTAAATTTGTGTCACAAACAAACTTAGACCAGTATTTTCTTATTATTTTGGCCTAGTTGCAATGAATTTTTAGCCGTATAATAACCGGTATATACCGAAAACGGCTACATTCTGCGTGGAACCGCACCCTTACGTATGTGTGTACTTTATATAATATTGGATGTCTCCTGAAGCGTCCCTAACATTTTCCAGGGTGATAAAAAAATAACCGTGTACAAGTTTAAAATCTTTTAAATTTGTGTCACAAACAAGCTTAGACCAGTATTTTCTTATATTTTGGCCTAGTTGCAATGAATTTCTTGCCGTATACTAACCGGTATATAGCGAAAACGGCTACATTCTGCGTGGAACCGAACCCTTACGTATGTGTGTACTTTATCTATGTTGGCAGCTCTGCGTTCGACTTTCAAAAATAGGATGTTTAGGAATTCGTGACTTCAAAGTCATCGCTGACTATTTAGTCAGCGGTGATTTCTAAATCGCATACGTAATTCAAAAATAGGTCTCCTGATTTACCATGGAATAAAGTGGGAACAGATCTTTTTGAGTACAGAAAAAAAATGTTTTTAATTATTGTCGACTATTATTCGAGTAACTTACTTAACTACTTCCGTAAAGTAGTTAAGTTGCGTGATTCGACTGCTAATACTGTTATTAACTCACTTAAGGAAAATTTTGCGAGATACGGTATCCCGGAAATTGTTATTAGTGACAACGGCTTTCAATTTTCAAGTCGCGAATTTAAAATATTTTCTAGTGATTGGGGATTTGATCATAGAACATCTTCGCCGAATTATCCACAGTCGAATGGTAAGAGCGAAAGAACTGTTCAAACTACGAAGCGTATATTTAAAAAATCCATAGATAGTAAAGGCGATCCGCGAGATAATTTGAAATCTCCTGCGCAACTATTAATGGGACGTAGACTAAATTGTAGATTACCAGTACATCCCGATTTATTAAAGCGACAAAATTTTAATGAAATACAACAACACAAACAAATATTAAAGCGACAATATTTAAGTAAAAAGTATTATGATGTTCATACAAAGCCACTATCAGAATTAAATAGGGGAGATAATGTTATTATGTTAGAAAAAAATCGTAGAATGCGTGGTAAGATTGTGTCTAAAGCGAATACTCCGCGTTCATACATAATAAAAAATAAAAAAGGAATTATGTATCGCCGTAATCGCCGACATTTGATACAGTGTACTAGTCCAAATATAAAACGAACCAGTTCTAATGACAGCTCTGTATTGAGTGACACGGAGGAGAATTATTATTCAGGAGATGAGGAATATACAGACAAATGTTCAAGTAACATAAAACCTGAGAATTATTCTCCCCCGCTCACACGTCGTAGATTTAAAGAAAAAAGAAATCTATAAGTTTGTACCTAGTTTTTAATTTAAACATTAGTAGTTAATAATAAATAATAATAATAAATACTTTATTGCACACAAAAATATAGAAACAGAAATTTTTTAAATCAACACATGTACAACACAGGCGGCCTTATTGCTAAAAAGCAATCTCTTCCAGGCAACCTTGGATCAGGGAAATACAGAAAGGGAATTCAAATCGGGGATGGGTGCAGTAGTAGCTAAATATGGACAACGAAGGAGTGATTTAGCTAAAGATTTAAGGATAGGAAGTGATTTCGAACTTGATTCTTAAAGGACTCCAGTGTACGAGCTCTCTTAATACTCACAGGGAGAGAGTTCCATAGCCGAACGGCATATGCGGGAAAAGAGTGTGAAAGAAAATCAGTACTGTGGGGTGGAATGTCAAGAGTTAAATTAAAATTCGATCGTAAAATACGACACGAAGAAGTGGACCGAAAAGAGAACTGTGACTTTAGATATGATGGGGAAGTTGGAAGAAACAAAACATTGTAAAGTAGGGATAGAACATGTAAATCTCTGCGCTGGCGAATTGGGAGCCATTTAAGTTGAGAGTGATAGTAAGAAACATGGTCAAATTTACGCAGATTAAAAATAAACCTAATGGCCACATTTTGTAAACGCTCCAAGTTGTCTAATAACTCCTCCGACAAACCCGCCCAGGCGGCGTCAGCGTAGTCAATTAAGGAGAGTAGAAGTGATTGAGCTAACACTATTTTTGTAGCCATTGGGAGAAAGTTACGGAATCTGTTGATAGAATAATATGCGGCAAACAGCTTCTTGCGAACAGCTTCAACCTGAGGTCGCCATGATAGGCACTGATCAAAAACTATACCTAGATTTTTCACGGATTTGCTGAATGGAATGACTGTTCCATCAAAGATCACTGCTGGCAGCAAACTGTAATCAATACGTGAATTGAAATAGGAACTGCCGATAATGATTGTCTGTCTTTTGCATGGATTAATAACAAGACCGTAATATTTACTCCAGTTGTCAATTATACTAAGATCAGTTTTGGTTATCGAGATAGCCTGTGGAAAATCAGATAGTGGGGCTTGCGTGTAGATCTGTAAGTCATCAGCATACAAGTGATAGAGACATGAAAGTGATTGCGTAATGGAATTTATGAAAATCGAGAAAAGAAGCGGAGACAATACGCCACCCTGGGGGACACCGGCAGCGATAGTGCACCAATCAGACAAGGAGTCCTCAATGCGTATTCGCTGCCGACGTTTCAACAGGTAACTATGAAACCAGTCAATTACGGTAGGAGATATGCCAAGAGAATGTAGGATACCAGTGAGCACATCAAAATCCACCGAATTGAAGGCATTGCTGAAATCCAAGAGCGTAAGTAGTGTAAGTTGGCGATTTTCCATGCCCTGGTGAATGTCGTGAGTGATTTTAGCTAAAGCAGTAGTCGTGCTATGACCCACGCGGAAGCCGGATTGTAAAGGGTTCAAAAGTTTGTTAACATTGAGGAATCTGAGAAGTTGTCGATAGACAAGTTTTTCAAGGACTTTGGAAAGGAACGGGAGAATGGAGATAGGACGAAAATCAGAAAAGGAGCCAGGATTAGTTTTCTTTGGAAGAGGAATAACAAAAGCATCCTTCCATGCAGAGGGAAATACACCAGACGCGATGGAATTATTAAGGATTTGGGTGATAATTGGGGTAAGAAGATCTAGGATAGGGAGGATCATTTTGCGACTAATGCAATCACTGCCTATAGCACCAGAAGTTATAGAAGTAATAGTTCTTTTGACATCACTATCCGTAAATGTCTCAATAGCGAACGGAGTGTAATCAGGTAAAGGTAATGAAGAAAGGTAATTTAAGGTATCAGCTTTACGATCACCACTAAAGGGCGAAATTGAAGTAAAGTGTGAGTTTAAAAGATTAATGTCAATTTTGAAGCCACTACTGTGCATCCGAGATTTACCAATACCAAATGATTTGAGGAATTTCCAGACTTTAGCTGGGACTTCATTTTCTACAGAGTTATGTATATGGCGTCTTTGGGCTTCTCTTATCACTGTGTTGCATCGATTTCTTGCAGTATTGTACCTTATCTGATTTTCAATGGTTGGATTGAGCTTGTATCTAGCTTTTGCTTTGTTCCTCTTGTTCATCAAAACACGGATATCGTCAGTAAGCCACGGAGCCGGGAGATGTTTCATTTTCATGGGTCTTACAGGAGCATGGATATCATAAAGTTCAATCAGACGAGCGTTAAAAAGTCGCACTTGATCATCAACTGAATCACAGTCAAGTATATCTGACCAGTTCAAGCCAGCAGCGTCCTCGCGAAGCTTTTCTACATCTATTTTGGCGAAATTTCGCCGAAGTAAAATGCTAGGTTTAGTTCTCGGTGGGCGAACACTATATGAAAGGTAAATCAGGTCGTGGTACGAAAAAGCATCCGCGGAAAATTGACCATGCTTGCTTACCATGTTAGGGGAAGACACTATCATTAGGTCGAGAAGAGACATTTGGGAAAATGATGTGTTTCCTGTAGAGGAAGAATATGAAGATTGTAAGAGTTTACTAAAGAGACCAGTTTTTGGGATCGGGAATCATTTTTTGCCAGATACGTATTAAAGTCACCCATAAGAATAGTATGTGAAAAGGCTGGAGTAAAGGTTTCAATGAGTTGCTCAAAGGAAGCAAAGTAGTCTACTCTTAGGGATGGACTATAATAGACACCTAGGAGGATTCGAGTGTGAGACAAAGAAATGTCAAGAAAAAGATGTTCAGCGGTGTTGGGAGGTGGCGGCTGCGGAGAGTGGCTGAGAATAGAGTAGGCAATGTTAGCACGAAGATAAATCGCCACCCCTCCATGTGAAGAACTTACCCGTTCGTTTCGAATTAGGTTAAAACCAGGAAGGGAGTAAGAAGTTGAAGGTAGCCGGGGATTTAGGAAAGTTTCTGATATAAGAATGGCGTGAATATTCTTATTATCAAGAGAGGTAAGCATATCTGGGTAATGAGAGGGAATGCTCTGTGCATTTAAGTGTACTACATTGAAGTTCTTCACAACATCGCTGAACGAATCATGTAAATGTTCCCCGAGAGATTTATCAAGGCTATGAAAACTAGAGTTGGAAGAGGAAGAAGATGAGCAGGATAGGAAGAGATCACTATCGTTTAACGAAACGTCCATAATAACATATATCGTAAAAATAAAGTTAAAAAAACAATAACAAATTAAATAGCGAACAAAAAAAAAGTATAACTAAAAAAAAAACAAAAACAAAACGCACAAAAACACCGAGATAAAATCCATAAGAAGTCTCAATATACAAAAGAAAAAGATGGCTCAAAATCAGTAGTAGTTCCTAGTAAGTAAAAAAAAAAATTTTTTTCATTGATATTGTTTATAATTTTGTATTGCATTTTTTTTGAAATTTATTCCAAGTTAAATACTTACATAGAAAAAAAATCCAGACATGATAAATGATACGGGACTCGAACCCGCAACCTTTCGAACAAGACAGAAATTTCTATGTTGTATTTAAGTTTGGTGCTGCTATTTAGTTATATAATTTTATTTTCTTTATTTGTTTATGGAAAGGGAGTGTACGATTACCCAAAAAATATTTTGAAGGGAAGATGTTGTGGGTAGTCGTACCATATAGTGATAGAAATTAAGTAACTGTACATTTAGTATACAGTTATGTAACAATAAAAAATCTATTTTTGAGGGGAAGATGTTATGGGTAGTCGGGTAGTTTATAAATATGTCTGTATAACTTTTATTGTATTACCTACGTTTACCTATTAAATCAGTTACCAACCTATTCTTGTGTTGTCAATACATAACAGTGAATGTGGAAGATACGTCTTGATTTTACAAAGTAATTCCTTATGCCAGACACGATCAAATGCTTGCTGTACATCAATAAAAGCAGCAGAGCAGAATTCCTTGTTCTCTAAAGCCTGTCTGGATGATGTGATAAACTCTGTGGACTTGGTGCACTGTTGAATGTCTACTACCGAACCCAAATTGGTGAGGGGGCATTAAATTTGCTTCTTCAAGACATACTTTTATTCGAGAAAGAAATATTCGTTCCCAGAGTTTCGAAACAACAGGGGTAAGACTTATAGGGCGATAGGAGGTGCATTCGTTAACTGGCTTTCCTGGTTTATGAATCATCATTATTTGTGATATTTTCCATGATGATGGGAAATAGTTTTTCGAGGATCTGTCGGCCAATACGTTGGTTCACCTGATGAGATTGGTTGCAGATAACTATTATCAATAATGCGCTTTAGACATTGGTGGTGCCCAAAGTAGACTCCACCACGTCGGCGTTTCACCGACTTGTATTGCTGAATTTTATTCACCGACTACCAGCTCTTAGAAAATTGGTATTACTTACCTTGGATCCGATTGGTCTCCGTATGTAGCCGGTGGACTTCCTGAGCTAGCTCGAAGGAAGTCGCGGCTCCTGAAGTTCTGCTGTCTGACCGAACCGGATGGTACACTTGCCTATTAGGCCACCAATACCCGAACTCATTAACGAACACAAAGCTTGATACACTATTCCCCGACACTAAAGCTTTGCGGAACCTCGCAACAACAATCACTTGGTGCGCCGCGCAATACTATACTATTTGTTGGATAATTTATTGCGGCCCGGACATAACCTCTAACAATGTCATTCCGTTTCGACTCGACTCAACTGACATGTTACATGCGGCCGGCCGCCAAAAGGCTCTCACTGCACAGACTATAATGCAGTGTTGCCACTCGCTCTTCCTCGAGCGTAAACATCCCCCCGCTCCGGACAGTCCCGGACTGTCCGCCAAATCAGTCTAAGGGGAGGCGAGAAAGAGTAGCGACCGCGCGCTTCAAAACAGAATCCCCAACTAGGACCTCGGCAAACCTGGGCACACCATCAGACCCTAGAGTAAGTTGGACAATGCGTCCGCGACGCCAACGTAAGGGTGGCAGGTTTGGGTCCTTCACTAACACGAGGTCTCCAACCCTCGGTGGGTTTGTCTTATCTGACCACTTAACGCGCTGTTGCAAAATGTGTAAATATTCAAGGTGCCAGCGGCGCCAGAAGCTCTGGGTAAGCTGCTGGAGCAACTCAAACCGCGAAAGGCGTCCTGGATTGACATCTCTATAAGGATACTCGGGCAGGGCGTTAAGTGGTCTGCCTATCAAGAAATGGCCCGGCGTGAGGGCCTGCAAATCGTTCGCGTCGGTAGACAACGGACATAACGGACGCGAGTTGAGAACCGCCTCAATCTTATGAAACACCGTCGCGAGTTCCTCGAACGTGAGAATAGTCTCCCCAATAACGCGGCGAAGGTGAGTCTTGGCGGCCTTTACAACAGATTCAAAAATCCCTCCCCAGTGAGGGCAAGACGGCGGGGAGTATCGCCATGTTACCCCCCTACTGGAGAGTGTGGATCCGATCTCAATATTATTTTTATCTAAAAATTCACAAACTTCTCTTATATGTCTATCAGTGCCCTTGAAGTTCGTCCCACAATCGGACCGAATTAGAGAAGGCAGTCCCCGGCGGAAGACAAATCTGCCTAACGCTGCTAAGAAAGCGTCCATGGTGAGTGCACTCACCACCTCCAAATGAACGGCTTTAGTGGCCAAACAAACAAACACACACAAGTAAGCCTTTTCAGTCTTAGCATTACGGAGTCGCGACGTTTTTATAGTGAACGGTCCCGCGAAATCAGTTCCAACTCCTAAGAAGGTCATCGATTCATTCACACGATCAGCAGGCAAATCACCCATTTGGGGCTGCATCGTCTCGGGGCGTAAACGATAGCAGGGCAGACATCGAAAGATAACAGATCGGATTATTCTTCGCGCTGACAAAATCCAAAACTCCCGTTGGAGTAGCGCGGTCAATGCATTACATCCGGCATGAGCATTCTTCACATGGCGATCAATGATCAACAATCGCACCAATGGTCCGTCCTTGGGGAGCAACAGGGGATGACGTGATCTATAAGGCAAGTTAGCGTGCCTCAATCGGCCTCCTACACGCAACAATCCCTTATCATCCAGAAAGGGAGTCAAACGCACCAAGGGTCCCTTCAATTTGGACGTCCCGGTACGGAAAATCTTAAGTTCCGGTTCAAACGCTCTTGACTGGGTCATACGCACCCAATGCAAAAGAGCATCTTGGCGCTCCTGCGGTGAGAGGACCGGACACAAATCTTTGTCCTGAGGCCGGCGACAATTTCGAATAAATCTTCTTATCCAAGCGGTCACGCCGAGCAACTTGTCCAGAGAACTGTAGCGGTCTAATAAAAATTCCCGCTCTGGAGCCGCCATAGTCTCGACAGCGTGAACACGCAAGCCCGGATTTGGTACCTTCACCACAGCTGGTGTGGAAGGCCAAGACGGCTGTAACAACCATTCGGGACCCCACCACAGAGTGTGGTCAATAAGCTGAGGGGCTTCGCTGCCACGTGATGCACAGTCAGCAGGATTTATTTCACCTGGCACGTGGCGCCAAATCAACGTGGCCTTCGAGGCCTGTATTTGGGATACCCGATTGGCCACAAATACTTCCAGGGAGTGGACGGAGTTCTTAATCCAACACAGGACAACCTGACTGTCGGACCAAGCAAAGAGCGACTCAAAGTCCACACTACGTCCCAGGGTGTCAACAACGTGGTTCATCAAACGAACCAGAAGAGTAGCTCCAGACAATTCTAACTTCGGAATCGTTAATCGAGTCCGAAGTGGAGCAACCTTACTCTTAGCAATTAGCAAGTGGAGCTTAACAGCTCCTCTATCATCGACCGTCCGAATATATACGACGGCTGCGTATCCACTCTCAGACGCGTCACAAAAGCCATGAAGGCTGGCCGTAAACCGTCCCTTAGGCAGTATATGTCTAGGGATACTAACCCGGTTAATGTCGGGGAGAGACGACATGAACGACTCCCAATCTCGCAGCAAACGGCCCGAGAGGGGCTCATCCCACGACACTTCGGCTGACCAAAGTTCCTGTAGCACTTCATCCAAAACACTACGGGACTAATCCAGCCATTTGGGTCAAAGGTACGAGCTACTGTAGACAAAACCAACCGTTTCGTCCAGACCTTGGGGCTTGGCAGCTCCAATCGATAGGTGAACGTGTCCTGGACAGGTCTGTATTGCACTCCCAAAACAGACAGTAAATCTGGAGTGTTGGCATTCTCAAAAATATGAGGCTCCTGCTGGTGGTCGTCTGGCAAGTCACACAAAAGCTGAGGTGAGTTGGACATCCACTTCCTCAGTTCATAACCACCAGCCCCGAGAAGAGCAATTAGTTCATCTCGCAAAATCAAGGCTTCCTCGACACTAGAGGAGCCCGTACAAATATCATCCACAAATGCATCCTCCTTGAGAACCAAGGATGCGCGAGGGTATCGTAACCGCTCACGTTCAGCGAGTTCCACAAGTGAGCGAATTGCCACAAAGGGGCTCGAACGCAAACCGTATGTATTGGTGGTCAGCTCGTAGACTAGCATGGGATCTCTGGGATCCTCCCTCCATAATATGAGCTGATATCGTCTATCGTCCGGGTGAATCACAGTCTGCCGAAACATCATCCGGATATCGGTCACAAAGACGACGGCATGGCGACGGAAGTTGGTCAATACATCACCCACCTCGTGGTGCAACTTCGGTCCAGCATGCAGACATTGATTCAGCGAAACTCCGGTAGACGTAGGAGCTGACCCATCAAAAACAACGCGTATCTTCCCGGTGGAAGGTTTCAAAACCGCGTGGTGAGGAAGAAAATTATGTTCCTCGTTTCGCCAGTCCAGTCGCGAGACCGACATGTGCCCCAGTTGCTCATATTCTCGCATGAAGTCGACATACTTCTGTTTGAGGTCGGAGTTCCTACTCATACGACGCTCCATGGACAGCAGCCGCTTCTCGTCCAACGGCCGGGAGCTGCCAAGTGAGGGGCGAACTGACAAAAAGGGCAAACGAGTGATCAGCCGTCCCGAGTGAAGGCGACCTGTATTGTTCTGGTAGAACAATTCACACTCCTCGTCCAAGGGGTTCACTCGCTTCACGGTAGGTGGCTCTTCCACCTCCCAAAACCGTTGAAGGACATCCGATAAGGTGGAGCTAACAGTTATGTAACTGTCCACCGATGGAGATGGTGGGTTATGCCTAACTGGTGCCATCAATGCAAACCCAAGCGATGTAGATAAGGCTACCAGCCCACCCTTCTGTAACTCTCTCCTCTTCCCACAATACACGCGGCCTAGAACATCGGCACCGAGCAATAAGTGAATCGGACCGGTTCGGTGGAAGGAAGGGTCAGCCAAGGTCAATCCTGATGTCGCATCAACGACAGCGCGCGAAACGTGCTGTTGCGGAAGCTGACCAACAACCTTCTCAAAAACAATCGCGGTAGCGCCAATTTTAGGCGCTGAGGAGAAGTGGGGGGAAAAGGAGAACAAAACCTGACCGATCGGATCCGCAGGTCTCCGATTCCCCGTACCGATTCAAGGTATGGAGATGTGTTCAAACTCAACTGCCGGACCAGCCAGCTGGAGGCAATGCAACCCAGAGCTCCCGTATCCAAAAGGGCGCGAACTAAAACAAAAGTGCCCCTCGGGCCCCACACCTGTACGGAGGCTGTTGGTAACAGCACCTGCTCCTGTGGGGGGGTTGCAGCCGACAGTTGGTTTAATGAAAATCCTCCAGCATTCCCCGCAACGGGGGGGAAGGGGGGTTCAAGGAAAATTGCGTGCGCGGCGGAGGAGTAGGGCGCTCAAGGCGCTCGAGCGGGTCCCAATCCGGCACGTACTGGCCCCGATCAAAGCGGCATCGGGGGGCCGGGCGGTGCCCATGATGGGCGAAAGTTGGGGGAGCCCGTGACAACCGGGGTCTCTTCATCAGAGGGGGAGAGAAGCGTATCGGCTCCCGACGTGGCTCCCTAATAACCGCGGCCCAATCCCGCGGTGGCGCCTCATAAGCGGCGCGTCGATCCCCCCCACCTGTAGGGGGGGCGGGGCGCCCAATCCTCTCACTGGAGGGGGGGCGCCTGTCCAATCTCCGCGGAGGGGTGGCACGCCCCTCCGATCTCCTCGGAGATGTGGGTGGCCTACGAGGGCCCCCGCCCGTGTGCGAGTCCCTCTCTCTTACCACCTCACGAGCGTCTCTATTGTTAAAGCACAAGATGGGATGATGGGCCCCTCCACAACAGTGGCAATCTCGTGGGTGGGGGCAAGCCGATGCCATATGAGCCCCCAGACAGCGGTAGCACCAATTCCGCTGCTTGGCCATATTCCTACGCCCCTCGGTGCGTAGGCCAACAAATTTGAGACAGGCCGGCAAACGATGGCCATCCCGCTTGCAACACTTGCAAGGCATCGGCCTCTCCCCGTGTGGAGAGTTCTGCCGCACTGCAGTATACTGCTTGTACGGGCGGCGCTCTCTCCGTGGCGCTGCCCGGGTCGCCTCATAGCGGCCTGTACTCGGTCCCGGTATAGGAGCCAGATCCAAGTGGTCGGTCATCCGACACTCATCCTCCAAAAATCTGAGGAGATCCGAGAAGGGGGGGAGGTACGAGGCACTATTGCCCCCATACCTTTGTTCAAAGCGCCCCTTCATCTCCATGGGAAGCTTATCGAGGATGAGGTGGAGCAAAATAAAGGACCACTGGTCCACCGGTAGATCAAGTCGTTTGAGCGCGTTAATAGCGCTTAGGAGCGGGTTCAAAATCTCCTTCCTCAATGAGGAGACCCGCGATACTCGTGGCAGCCCTAAAATGGCAGCCACATGTGTGTCCGCTAGCAAGCGAACATTCTGATACCGGGCGGTCAACAACGCCCTTGCAATCTCATAACTGTCATCGTTGACAGGTAGATGCTGGACAAGCACACCAGTCTCTCCACGTAAGGCAGAGAGCAAATAGGCCAATTTCTGGCTAGGGAACAGGTCGTCCCTCGAGTGAACCAGGCTATCAAAGAGGTTAATGAACCCCATCCAAGAAGCCAGGTTCCCATCAAAGGTTGGGATGTCTAAAGTGGGCAGTCTACCCAGCAAGCCGGCCGGGGTAGGCTTGACCTCCCCGGGCGTGCACGACTCACCCCTCCGGGCGGATAGGATTGCCTGAGCCTTGTTTATAATCACATCCGCCTGTTCAAAACACTGATCATAATCGGCATTAAATTGGTCGACTGCCCGCAACTCAGCGGCACCCTCGGCTGGGTGGTCGAGCAGATATTGTTGATGAGCAACGAAAAGCTGCTCCAATTCCTTCAAGCGAGCAGGTACTCCCTCATGCCGAATTAACAAGGCCTGTTCTCGGTCTGGTCGGTCTACCAAAGCGACGGCACTAGCAAACCATCTCAAAATCTTTTGTGCACCCGCGCGGGCACCACTAAGCGGGCTGACTGGCGGGACCATTTTGCACCAAAATTAATAAACACTATAATAATACACGGACAAACAGACCGACAACCGCAGACAATAAAACAGATCGGGAGGAACTTGAAAGGCAGAACAAAATATATAAACAAACCAAAATCAAGTGTAAATGCTAGAACTTAACTAGAACAACAAAGGCATTTAACAACAGAATTTTCAAACAAATTAAATTCAAGTATTAAGTCAATAACTTAACAAACATAATATTCAAAGGCAAACAAAACAAAATCAAATGTAAATGCTAAAACTTAACACAGCAAAATAGTGTATTACAATAACAGCAAAGTCATTTAGCAGCAAAATTTTTTCAACAAATTAAATTCAAGTATAAGTTTACAACTTAACAAACAAAATATTCAAGGGCAAAACAAAGATATGAAAAAACAAACCAAAATCAAATATAGGTAAATGCTAGAACTTAACTAGAACAACAAAGGCATTTAACCCCAATTTTTCATATACAATGACAATGACAACTAGTTAGGGAGATCGGTCCACAAATGAGATTGTAGTCGGTTTAAAATCAGCAATCAAAACCAATTAATATGTATTGCCCGTTTGGACAACCAACAAGATTACAATATTAATTGTACAATACTAATCAACCACTCAAATCTAAAAACCACGCTCTGCTACCAAAAGATGGTGGTGCCCAAAGTAGACTCCACCACGTCGGCGTTTCACCGACTTGTATTGCTGAATTTTATTCACCGACTACCAGCTCTTAGAAAATTGGTATTACTTACCTTGGATCCGATTGGTCTCCGTATGTAGCCGGTGGACTTCCTGAGCTAGCTCGAAGGAAGTCGCGGCTCCTGAAGTTCTGCTGTCTGACCGAACCGGATGGTACACTTGCCTATTAGGCCACCAATACCCGAACTCATTAACGAACACAAAGCTTGATACACTATTCCCCGACACTAAAGTTTTGCGGAACCTCGCACCAACAATCACTTGGTGCGCCGCGCAATACTATACTATTTGTTGGATAATTTATTGCGGCCCGGACATAACCTCTAACAATGTCATTCGTTTCGACTCGACTCAACTGACATGTTACATGCGGCCGGCCGCCAAAAGGCTCTCACTGCACAGACTATAATGCAGTGTTGCCACTCGCTCTTCCTCGAGCGTAAACAGACATCTTCCTCGAGCTACAGTCAGACGCTAGACCCAGTAAGTGTTTTGCATTCCAGTCACCACCGGATATGAATCGGTTGCCAAGTGTCTTAAAATATTCTGAGAACATGGATTCACTGATTTTGTGTTTAGGGGGGTAATAGACAGATGATAATGTTAGAGTGCCTGCTCTGTCTGCTACTTTGATTAAAGTTGCTTGGATGTTTTCACTTGTGTATGGCTCCAGTACGTGATGTTTGAGTCCTTCTCTAACGATTAAAGCTGTTCCAGCGTGGGCCCTGCCATCGGGGTGAGGAGTGAGGTATGTGTGGAAATTATTAATTTTGATTGATGTTAACTTTTCGTGGCAAAAATGTTTAAGTAGAACACACGAAACCAGCACGAAAAGTTAACACCAAAGGCTATGAAACGCATTGATGCTAAAAATGTTGAAAATGTTGCAAATCCGTGCTTAACTGGAACGGGTCTAGTATCTCTCTAATCTGTAGATGTGTAGTTGTATGTTTATAAATTTCTGGAAAACCAGTTAGATTTTGGAACGGCCCTCTCTCAACGTGAGATAAACTGGAAGTTCAGTCCTCCAACTTGTCCGCACTGGGGTAGAGTAAGTATTTGAGGCATGTGTAAAGGCGGCCAAGACTCACCTGTATCGCGTAGGCGAAACCGTCCTTACCTTTGAAGAGCTTGATACGGTGTTTTGCTTTTTTCCTGCTTTTTTTCTAGCATGCTAAGTTAAGATTGCGCTAAATAATCTGACTGGTCTACCAGATTTTGTATTGTAAAAGCATGCCTAAAAGCAAAGCATAACAAAAAGCACGGCCGAACCTTGCTTTTAAAAACACGGCAAGCAAAGCATAGCACGCATTTGCTTTGTATCTGTTGTGTACGTACGACGACATATTTGGCGCTATTTTTTCTAAAATTTATAAGAAATAAATTACACAATGGTTGTATTTATTGTTTCATTTTTTCGCAACTGTATTAAAAAAGTTGTTCAATACACGTGCGGGACTGTCATTTCAATTCGTTCCGACTGTCAACCCACGCCTTCGGCTCGGGTCGACATTTGTCGGTACTCTTTGCAATGACAGGCATCCGCACTTGCAGCGAAAATAACTATTTTTATTTTATGAATTAATTGTACCTATTACCGCTATAGAATGAAAGAAAAAAAATTGGCGGGGGGTCCAAAAAATAACCCTACTGTTTAGAGAGTTACCTTACCTACGTCACCATGAATGTGCAAAGACAGTCTGTCTCTCAGAAGTATAACTCAAGCACGGGTTGCTTTAGTAATTCTTCTGAGGTCTGTCTTTAGAAGCTACCACCATTTTTCCTACGTCCGCCATCAACAGAGGACTACTGGGTAATTCTTCAACGAGACCACCTAGGCCTAGGCGGCTTCCACAGTTTTACCTAAATCTTGATGGGACGGAAATGCTCACATCTCAAAGACGCCTCTACTATGACAAAAATATGAATTCTAGGTTTCATAGCATTCCAGCTGTTTTGTTGCGTTAACTTGCGTCTATAAACTTGAACAAGCACGCTTACGTGCACGCATCCGGTGTATTCCTGCCTTTATGCCACAGCTTTGAGCCCTTTTGCTGAACTGTCAGTTCAGCAAAAGTTTGAAATATCACAGACATTTTGATAACTAAAAAAACAAAAGCAGGTTTCGACAATTTCTATCGCAAAATTTTCATGATTTTTTAATAAAACGTGTGTTTGGTACGATCTATTCGAAAGAAGAAAAGACAGTAATGTTTTCTAATATATTATAATAAATAATAACTTGTAACATTTATTCCCTTTGGTGTAGTTTACCGTTGTTACTTTGTATACATTTTAATTTATGGCGGGGGATGCTCGCTTATATCCAATATCGTAAACTAAAATAAACTCAGAAATGGCGGTAAATATTTTGTTATATGTCTTACTAGTAAACTTATAGAGACAAATTTACTGTTGGTACTTTCATACAAATCCCATCACTTATCATTGTAGGTAGAGTTACAAGATAAGTCATTTTTGCGAGATGGGAGACAAACTCTACAGGCCTTTTTACAGACACAGACAACAACTATATTAAAAGAAAATGATAAAGAGCGAGGTGAGAGATATTCAATTATGAATTTAACTATTAAAAAAGAAATATTATCTAGAAAAAGAAAAGCTTTGGAAATACTAAAATATGCATATTTTTATCTTTCGCCAATCAAATCTTATTGACGACGTATATATCAATGATAGCTTCATAGCTTCATTGGAAAATCAATCGTGTTGTTGTAGAATCTTTTCGTTATCGTAAAATCAAATTAGACAAAACGTAACAAAATCCTGCGACTTTTACTGATACTAACTGCTGCCCGTACTTCGTAGCCTGGAGTTCCGTAACGTCCTATAGCGAGCGGTTATATCACGTGTTCGTGTTTTCTACTAAGGAACTGATTAAAATTTGGGATTAAAAGTTGCTTATATTCTTCCTAAGGGCTTAAGCCATCCCACCCCTATACCAAATTTCATCAAAATTGGTTGAGTGGTTAAGGCGTGAAAGCGTAACAGAGAGACGGAGTTACTATCGCATTTACAATTTCAATTATAGTCTGGAATAGTAGCGGTATTCCTTCCTACATATTAATGTATGGCTATATTACATATGGCTATATTATGTATATATTACGTATGGCTATATACACCCGAGTGCCCCTGTAGAGCGGACCTCGTGGGCCCATTTAGTAAAGGCGGCACCGCCATTAATAAATATCTTATTGTCTGTGAGACTGCATTGCAAATTGGGACCGTGCGCGAATAGGCCGTCCTTTGCAGCAGTTCTGTGTCACGAACTTTCTTGGCTCGTGGCTATAAGCTCTCTATAGCGAGTCTTAAGCTTCTGCAGATAAAGTTAATTGTTAGCTTATAAATAGAACAATTTAAAACTAACGGTAGATATATGTAAGCATAAAGTTTGAAATTTCCGTAACATTGATATTTATTAGAAAATAAACGTAGCGATCCATTTACAACAGAAGCTGAAGAGTTAGACGAAAGCATGACGTCGTTTATGAAAAATTATGGGAACAAATTGTGCGCGGAGGACGACACGTCGCAGCCGACCTCGCGAGCCACTCCGACGGTTCCTCCCGAAGCAACGAGGAAGAAAAAGAAAAGAAAAAGGTAAGCAAAAACTGGTATCTTTTTATACTACTAAAATGACAAAAAGCGTTCAGAGCCTACGTCCATTTTTTATGCAACTAAGTTGGCAAACAAGCATACTGCTCACCTGATGGTGTTTAAGTGGTAACCATCACCTATAGAGTAGGGACATGTAGTTCTGTTAGATTCGCAGCAAATCTGCAACCCCCACAAGAATCACAGTGTACGTTGCCAACTTGTGAAGTTGTGACATAAGATTTCAAGTCACGGTATCCAGTTATTTCATTTCCATATCTTACCCTTCAAACTGGAGCATAGCAGTGCAAGCACTAGTGCTCTAACCGGTGAGAGTGAATTCCTGTCATTACCCAGAGGTGCGATGTTAGAAAATGGGTTTAGGTATAATGTCGAACAGCTCCTTGGGACATTCTTGTATCAGAGCAGAATAAATCTCTTCCAAATACGGACTAGTACTCCAGTATTGAAAACATACTCTAAACTTCAAGATAGCTCAATAATACAACTTTTTTAACAGTTGATATCGATATATCGTTTGATCACACCGTGTTTCGGTACTCATGCTAGGAGGGCAGACTCAATAACATATCGTTCATAAAGCTAGAGACTGTCAATAAATCGTTAATAGCTCATGTGAGTTGGTGTTGCCTGCCCAAAATATTAAGCACATCGGTCTAAAATTCTAAATAAACAGCTATAGAAAACATATAATGATGTCCATTTCATCACGCATTTACCTACTTAATATCATAGCATTTATATTATAGTTATTTCCTAGATCTCAAATCTCGATATGCCTCACAAACTGCCGGTACGAGTCCATCAGGAAAGTGGCGAGCGCTTTTGGGATGCGCGAAGTGTCCGAAGAGGACGCCTGGAACTTTTACTGGACCGACATGAGCGTGTCAGTGGAAAGGGCTAAGGAGATGAAGAGGTTCCAGCGCATCAACCACTTCCCGGGAATGCTTGAAATATGCAGGTCAAAAGAGAGCTATACACGGTTATTTTTTTAATCACCCTGGAAAATTTAAGGGATGCTTCACGACATGGTATTAGAATGATTTAAATATGAATTAAGAAATAACTCACTTACATAATGGATGTGTCCTGAAGAATCCCTAAAATTTTCCAGGGTGATAAAAAAATAACCGTATATAGTAGTCTACGACAACAAAAAGAAAAATAACAGTAACATCACCTTGGTAGGATTCGTACCTTTAGCGCGTTCAGAGCACAAATTATATTACGCCTTCGCGCGAAGTACAACTTTTCGCTCTAATGGGCTTATTACACTATTCAATTTGTAGAGATCCGATTTAGGAACACTCTAATTAGAAAATTGGAAGCGAGTGATTACACTAGACTAAATTGAATCCTAAATCGGAAGCAGTGTTGCCACGTTAGTGGATTTTCCACTAGTTTTGATGGTTGACAAAAGCCCCGATGCGCTCCTGCGTCTGTTTCTGTTATAACCTTAGACTATGGATACCAAAGGACATGAAATACCTACGAAAAAAGCGTGCCAAAATTTGTGTTGGTGCTCTAAGATGGCGGAAAAAACTTGGGACGCCGCATCCAAGATTCCACACTTATTATGTTTTTCTTTATATAATTCATTAAAAAATCATAGAACTGTAAAATGCACTCACAATAATAATGCTCACTGACTGATATTTTAGCACAACAACAAACACGGTGCTTTTTAGTGGCGGACTAAACTGGACGCAAAATTCGAGACAATATATTAAACCATTGCGAGTCTATTGGTGTACTTAGTCTGAGGTTATAACAAGTAGTTATTCTGTGGTTATAACGCGATGATCATTCAACCAACGAGGACTTATCCAAACTGCGCTAAACTTCAACTGTATTGACTGTATTAATCTTTTTTACCCAATTGGGTCAAAATAGACCTTATTCTTTATTGATATGATATTCAAACGTTTTGTATACCCATACTTAATTTATAGCACTTCCCCTATTCCTCAAACGGCTATAGTTTACACTAGCTTTCCAATCGCGACTTTGCCCGCGTTATTTTTGTTTTCTCGTGGTAATTTTTTTCCCGTAGGAAAATTTGGTACCCTATGTCCTTCCCCTGGTCTCGACCTAACCCTATACCAACTTTCATCAAAATCGGTTCAGTAATTTCGAAGCCTTTTCAATACAAACAAACAATCAAAGCTTTCCTCTTTATAATATTATTAGTTCACATATGTAGCCACTTGTTTTATTACCTACCTACTTACTTATGACGACGATTAGCGCAGAGGTCGAATGATCGCCTACTGCGCAACGGGTCGCGGGTTCGATTCCCGTACGGGACAAATATTTTGTATGGCCTACAGAAATTTGTTCCGGTCTGGGCGTATGTGCATGTGATATGACACAGGAGAAAATCCTAGTGTGGGACGACGTTTTTTTTAAAAAAAAGCCGAAAACAAGCAAGATTCCCTTACCGAAGCTCGATGTGCATTTTTATTATTTGCACTTACGTACTATGAGTCAAATGCCTGGCTCTTCATTTATGTTGTAACGTTGAACTATTTAAACCACCTTAAATAAGGAAAACCACCTTAAATCATAAAAGTTGAACTATTTAAACCACCTTAAATAAGGAAACTAAAACATTTCGAAAAAAAGTAACCAGTAAAGATCATTGTTGAAGATTTGAGAATAAATGTTTACTGAATATGTTTCATGTTTTGGTAATATTTTTTACGTGACGAGTGCATGAATATTACTTATATGAGCTGTGATGATGATGATGATGATGAGTGCATGAGTATGTCCTTAAACGCGTGGAATGTAAATATGGGTATGTTTAAAGACATTAAAAATAGCATTTATGTAAATAGTAAAATGTGTTAGGGGAACTTCAAGTCCTACACTCTAAATTAACGTAAAATGTATTTCCTTCATTGCATTTTTAATAACTAAAAAAAATATTACTTCTCTGATAATTCTGCCAGAACACCGATTATTACGAGACCGGGTCCTTCTTAAGCTTTGACGTAATCAAGTAAAATAGTAAAAAACCCTTGGATCGTCTAAGGTCTTAGGTTTACGTTACAAAAATATCTTGACATTTACAACTTCCCATTAAATGTAATGACCCAAGGAGCTAATTAAAGTGCAGTTTTAAAGGAATCCACAAAACAAATGACTGCATCGCGTGCAATGCCACGCAGACAGCCGCATAGCCGCCGCTGTACGACCATTTATCACTAACAAACTTTGTTCATGCTCACAGGAAGGATCTGTTGGCAAGAAACTTGAATAGAATGCAAAAAATATACCCGAAGGAGTATAATTTCTTCCCAAAAACTTGGTGCTTGCCGGCCGAGTAAGTTGTTTTTAATACCTACGTTCTGCTAGGTACTTATAGGTATGTTGTTTGCAGTAGGTTTATAGAGAATATTATGCAAACGGAACTGTCTAAAAGTAGGTAATCAGCGGAAAGATATCATTTGCTACAATAACCTTTATTGATATTCTGGAGAATTATTTTCCTTTTTTCGTTATGAAAAAAGGCACGAGTAGATAAGATAGGCTTGAGTAGTATGGTAAATTGTGTCTATGTTTGCATACTGGTGTACGTACAGTACATTATTTTTACACGTATGTATGCGTCAAATCTTGAAAGATAAATTTGACACACTTGCCAGTGTCCGTTTGAGCTGAAATCTAGTATACTTACACCTTAAGTTCCGATGACAACGCAATTATGCGTAATTATTATTAATGTTGTAAATTCAAAATGGCCGCTGCAACAAAATGGCGGATTACTAATTTTTGTACAATTCCCGCAATATAGGTATCATTTTATTTTATTGCGATAAGTTGGCAAACAGGCAAACTGCCCACCTGATGGTAGGTAAGTGGTAACAGTCACTTATAATACTTACATGTGGCTCCTGTGAGATTCGCAGCAAAACTGCAACCCCTACAAGAACCACAGTGTACGTCCAACGTGTGATATCAGATGTAAAGTCACGGTACCTAGTAATTTCACTGCCATATCTTACCCTTCAAACCGGAACACAGCAATGCAAGCACTGCTGCTTTGCGGCAGAAATAGGTAAGACGGAGGTACTCATTCAGACGACCCTGGTACAGAGTCTCCCTCCTGGTGGCTGAAATAGGTACGACGGAGGTACCCATGCAGATGACCCTGGTACAGAGTCTCCCTCCTGGTGGCAGAAATAGGTAAGACGGAGGTACCCATGCAGACGACCCTGGTACAGAGTCTCCCTCCTAGTGAAAAGACATGAAAGGACTTGACTTGCTTAGTACAGTAGGTACTTTATGAAATACAGAACGTATTTCATAAAGTGTACCTACATAGAATACAGAACGTACACTATTTAAATATTTGAAGAGACTTAAAAGTATAAAATATATTAAGTTTAAAAAAATTATCCCCCATCGATCCATTTTTGACAATCTGTTTCGATTTTTTTTTCATTATTTCGAAAACATCGAAAATAAGAAAGTTAATCACAATTTTGCCGCTGTCCCCGTCCCCGTTTCGAAAGCAAATAAAAACTACAAGAACCTAAAGCAAAATCAATTCACCTGTGCTTTCTATGTGAAATCTTGTTCTTTAGTGTTATATAACCTATACCAAACACGCTAAAAGCTATACTTAAAGCTATACTTAATGTTATTATGTGTGCAGTTTTCGTTAAAATGTCTTTTTATGTGTCCCAGAAAGTAATGCCAAACTTAAAGCGATAAAGAACCAAATTCATCCTGGAATCATTCATATCTAAGCTATTTCGGTTTAAAGAATCTAAAAAAATGTGAGCTTTCCATAAAATTTTCAGCTTAGGCGAGGCTCTTAACTACAGCAAGTCGCGGAAAAATAAAACGTTCATAATCAAACCAGAATGTGGCAGTCAGGGTCGTGGGATATACCTCACCAAGTCTTTGAAGGACATTAAGCCTACTGAAAAGTTGATTTGTCAGGTAAGTGTACGAACATAAAATGTTAATTATATAATAGTAGGGACATTACGATATAAGCGCGTTATGGTGGTTATAACTCACGATTCGGAATGTAATAAAGCCGTGTGTGCATAACCATAACCAATATACGCGCGTAAATAAATAGTACGACGTTTTTCAATACACATGTTTGAGGAAAAATACCTAATAAACTGAATATTTTTATTGAACAAAAATCATTGTTAATGTGTAGACAAAACTAAATAATGGTATGAAAATAAACGTTTAGTTATTATATTCCAAGTCAGGCCTGTCCGTCCAGGCTAATACAAATCACTGTATAGATTTGAGAGTGGCAATGATTTTTTTTGCTAATTGCAATGAAACTTCATACGAAGCAGCCAAATTTTGTTCACTGTCAGAACTTACATTGTCAAAACATACTTGTTTGTGAATTAATCATTAGTAAATTAATTATGTGTGTAACACAAAGCTGCAATAAGTAGGTACGTAATGAAACTACTCAAACTTACAGCAGACAGCTCTCACATCGAATGACAAGTGAAAAAAACGACTTCAAAAACACTGAAAAGTAAAAAATTATGTAAGAATTACTATTGATTGTCATAATTTCGATTGGCATACATAATATGGCATAAAAATCAAAAAGCATAATAATATTTGGCATAACATATCAATATACATAAAAATTATAATGCAGAATTGTCGAAAGGCATAATATTAAAAATCATAATCTTTAAGGGTCTGTTTCAAAATCAATAAGTAAGTTTTGATTAGCTTACTTGACAGATTCTTTGACATATTTTTCATATAACAACCGTCAAATCATCTGTCAAGTAAGCTATTCAATACTTACTTTTCGATTGTGAAACAAGCCCTAAATGTCATAATTTGGTTTGGCATAATTTTATTAAGCATACTTTGGAACACATAATTTTACTACGCATAACTGTTAATATCCATAATGTTGTTTGACATAATTGAACTATGCATAACTCACTAAAGACTTAGTTTTATAGAGAATAACTGTAAATAGGTATCCATAAAACTTCATTGACATAATCTGCAATGTAAAAAAAACTAGTGCTATTTAAAACCGACTCAGTCAACCCCAACTCCACGTAGTCTTGCCTGCTCTACCCCTAGTGTTATTGAGAACCGCGAAGGCACGGAGGGGTGAGGCGGCCCGCATGATGAGGAGCAGGTGGCTATGAGCGAGCGGCTGAGGCTGGTGCCATCAACGTAGTACTATCTATTCTGTGCCATTAAGCCGAGGCTGCGGTGGTGAGCGAAAGCCATCTGCGACGATTAGCATGTCTCCATGCATGCTGCATGTCGGAATGCATGCAGAATGATATAATATATTAATATTATGACGTGATTTTTACACTAATCGTAAATGGGTAGTATTTAAACGAGTGACTGTAAATGAACATTTTAAGATACAAAAATAATTAATTTGGGTTATTGTATTACTAAGTGAGCGACTGACTGCGAATGACGATAAATCAACAAATACAAAATGAGAAGCTTCATAATATTTGAGCGACCTAATATTTGTTGGAGTGACACTCAAACAAATATTATGTCCTGCATTTTTTTTAAATTTTTTCGGTATTTGGCAAATTATTTATTTATGTTGAGCGGCATTTTATCTTAAATGAGGTGTTCCGAATAGAAAAACCACTTTGAAAAATACCATAATGAGATACTTCCTACTACTCAGTCCTTCATTGTCCATATTTAGCTACTACTGCACCCATCCCCGATTAAAATTTCCTATATGTATTTCCCTGGTCCACGGTTGCCTGGAAGAGATTGCTTATTAGCAATAAGGCCGCCTGTGTTGTACATCTGTGTTGTATTTGAAAATTTTCTGTCTCAATATCTTTGTGTGCAATAAAGTATTTATTATTATTATTATTCCCTTTATTAATTTTTTTTTCTTAAATATAATTTTTTTTACAACATAAATATAAAAAATATAAATATTATAAAAAAACCTACACTTAGCGGGTCCATCGGCAGCGAGACAGTGCCCAAACTACCGGTGGTCAGGGCTGCAGGGTGAGGAACCTCCTGACAATTCGTGCCGTGCCAAGAATTACCGCCTTCTGTATCAGGCTCTTGATCCAACCGCCTAGCGAGAGTCTCTCAAGATGTTTATTATTATTATTATTACTTTGGCCCAAATTTCCTTTAAATCATTGTTATTAATTTTTGAAAATAAATAACGAGAGAAGTACCACTCTCCTCCCTCTCGGCGATGCATAGTTTTCGAGATATTAATTTTTAAAACTTTCACGGACCTAATCTCAAAATGTATGGGAAAAGGTTGGGTTGTGCATTAATTAATCATGTTTGTGTCGCACCTTGAACCTATTTAAGAATTAAAAGATGTTAAAATTGGAAGATCTTAATAATAATAATAATAATATTTATTCCAGATAGGCATCCATAGGTGTTAGTAACAATCACAAACTTAAAAACTAGTGTTAGTGCATACATATTTAATTCAATCAGCCCTCACAATGGGTACAAATGTGCAACTGGCTTATGCAGTTGAATCCAGCGCTTCAACAGCGGCAAGTCCCAGCGCTCGGCGAACGCGCGCACGATACTGTTCGGGCTGGCGCGGGCGTGCGCTAGCAGCGCCCCGCTTCGCTTGCGCATTATTGCGTAGAAGCAATCAATCCGCGCCTCGGCGAACATACTGGACGCGCTGCAGTATCGCGCCAGCCCAAGCAGTATCCTGAACGCGTTATTATACTGAACGCGCAGTGCCGAGTAGGTACGTTGCGTAAAGTTAACCCACAGACCGCACGTGTAGAAAGTTTGACAATAAGCTTTAAAAAGCGTTAACTTTACTTGTTCACTACAACGTGCAAATCTACGAGCCAACATATTACACCGCACACTCAGGGCTCTGCGCTCTCTTTCAATGTCAGTGTTATCTGTCAGATTTTCAGTAAGCCAGTGACCCAAGTATTTAAATTGATTAACTTGTTTTAATACAGTACCACAAAGAGTTACCGATGGCACATTTTGGTAACTTTTCGAGCCGGCTTTAAATACCATCAACTCGCTCTTTATCGCATTGTACTTGAGTCCGTGGGCCTTAGCATAGGTCTCACACATATTGAGTAATCTACGCATAGCACTAATCGATGGGCTCAGCAGAACCATGTCGTCGGCGTAACTTAAATTATTGACACAAAGTTCGTCTATATGACATCCGATGCCAGTACTGCTGAGTCCCTCGATTAGCTGGTTAATATATAGGTTGAACAGCTTCGGTGAGGTCAACCCGCCTTGCCTCACTCCGCACTCCATCCTATACATATCCGAATGTGAGCCTGCCCACCTTACGCCATTCCGCTGGTTCTCATACCAATAGCTTGTTAGACGTGTTTAAAGTGTATCCGCAAAATAAATACATTTTAAATTTTAATATTAGTTATACAAGTTATAAAATGTTCGTTCAGTGAGATTTTACGGTTTTGAAGTAAAAAAGTGAAACGAATGTGAGCTACATAAAACCATAAAATTGAAAACAGATGTGTAAATTCTGATCAAAGTTTTGTGTCGATTCTGTCTCTCGATCAGTGAACAAGTGAAATTATTAAATTCTATGTGGTATACTAATATACAGATTCGCAGACAAAAGCAATTAATTTATTTTGAATATATAATATAAAGTGCTAATAAAATTAATACGATCTATAGAAGAGGGTGAAATTGAATTTTCGGAGTGTATTCTTTACCCTACAATCGGCTGACAAAATAACTGTTGCCATTCAAATACTGTAGTGACATCTAGTATCCAGTGGCCTAACAATCTTCTTGATCGATATGAATAAGTGCGGGGCTTGTGGCAGGTTCATTTCACAGACAGATGGCATTGCCTGTTCGATATGCCCCCTGCGATTTCATAAAGAATGCTTAGGCATGGCTAAAACTGGGAATATCCCTGAGACCTGGACATGCCCTGAATGCCAGAAAAATCAACCACGTGATAATGGCTCAGAGACTCCAGTCAAAATAATGTTTCAGCCCTATAATCAAGCGGAGGAAACAAATATGTCTATTGTCAATGAATCACATGACACATTTATAGCAAATACCACTGCCGAAGAACTGCATTTGGTCCAAGAGTTACGGCTCTTTAGGGAAGATATGCTTACCATGAATGAAGAAATGAAAAAAATGCGTCAAGAAATGCAGGAATTGCGTACGACAATCTCGCAGGGCAACACGCGAGTTGATGCGTTAGAAGGCAGAATAGAGGCATTAGAACAATCTTTACTCACAAAAAATAATGCGGCGGACCAGGAGACCTATTTTTGAATTACGTATGCGATTTAGAAATCACCGCTGACTAAATAGTCAGCGATGACTTTGAAGTCACGAATTCCTAAACATCCTATTTTTGAAAGTCGAACGCAGAGCTGCCAACATAGATAAAGTACACACATACGTAAAGCTGGACATTGACGATCAGTTTTTCGCGTCAGTTTAGATGTAAAACTGTGGCGTCACTCCAATGGTTTTATGCCAACTAGATTTGCCCATTCACGGGCGTCACTCCGGCTCTTCAGTTTTCGACCGGCCGGGCTGTTTAAAGAACGTGTACTACCTATTTGTGTCGAGAAAAAAGTGGATTCTGATTCTGAAGAAACATAAATTCTTACTGCGGTTACTCTTTGTTGCCAAATACTTACCTAAAAGCAAAAAAGAAAGCAATGGATGAAGGAATGACTTAAAAAAAGAAATCAATTAACTCACGTCAATTAAAATAGGAAGCAATTCATCTAGAGCTTTTTGTCGATGCTGCTTTGTTTTATAATTTTTGTCCGATTCTTTCCACAAACATTCAGAATTTTTATATTTTTCAATAAATTCTGTCATTATGACACGTCTAGAGGACAGCGACGCCGTCATTGTATCAACAAAATACCATACACAGCAGCACAGCACGCTAAATCACCGCGCGGCGCGGGCGCTGCGCACGAACTGACGCGATTGGCATGACGATCACACACTCACGTTCAGTTTGGCGCGACGCGCCGGGTTGGATTTATGGTAGCCCCGGAAATTTCGTGCAGCGTCGTCAGTTAAAACTCTGGAGTGATGATTCGACACTCACGATCAAATTTTGGATGGATGTCAGTTCAACTGACGCGCAAAACTGATCGTCAATGTCCAGCTTAAGGGTTCGGTTCCACGCAGAATGTAGCCGTTTTCGGTATACTTATACCGGTTATTATACGGCTAAAAATTCATTGCAACTAGGCCAAAATATACGAAAATACTGGTCTAAGTTTGTTAGTGACACAAAAGATTTTAAACTTATACACGGTTATTTTTTTATCACCCTGGAAAATGTTAGGGACTCTTCAGGACACATCCAATATTATAAAAAAAAAAAAAAAAAAATATAGGTATAAAAAAACTAAAAAAATCTCTAAAAATGCTGCTCTCAACTAGTGCAGCATTTTTTTATTGTTAAAAAAAAATTAAAAATTAAGTGAGTTTTTTTTATTATTTATATTTAAATCATTCTAATACCATGTCGTGAAGAGTCCCTTAAATTTTCCAGGGTGATAAAAAATAACCGTGTATTTACTTATTTGACAAAATTTAAAAATTTTAAATCCAACTCAAAATCGACACACATCAACTTCAAACTTGTCAATACGTTCTCTAAACAAAACACAGATAACGTTTCCACAGTTATGTATGACTTGTTTACGAGTGGGTGAGGGCACTCGTAATGAAATCACATCCGTGACTAAGGTAGTCACATAAGTGATATTCAAAAATAAGAATTATTGAAAATCGGTGATTATTAGTCACATCGGTGATTTCGAAGTCGCATACGTAATTCAAAAATAGCTCTCCAGTTCGAGATAATTATAGAACAGTTGAGGCTAGAATTAAATAAAAAAGACCAAGAATTACTGACCAATGACCTAGAGATTACAAATCTCCCGGAGGCTAATGGAGAAAATCCTTTGCATATAGTAAGCCTCATAGGTACCAAAATAGGCATATGCATCGATGAACGTGATGTTGTGTTTGCGGAACGTACGGGATCGAGATTTGCGCGTAACACTGATCCAGTGACGGAAAGCAACGTTAACAGCGCGGCCAAATCAAGGCCAAGGCACGCCAAGGCCACTAGTCGTACGCCTGGCGCGACGTGCGTTACGCGACGAGCTGCTTCACAATATGCGTGTGCGCCGAAATGTCAGTTCTTCTGATTTAGGTATTGCAGGTGAATCGCGTACATTCTATTTAAATGAACGGCTTACACGGTATAATAAACAACTACTATATAAGGTGCGCGAAGCCCGGAAGAATATGCATTGGAAATATGTATGGACAAAACAGGGACGTATTTATGTAAGGCAGGAAGAAGGTAAGGCGGCACATTGTATTCGTTCGGAGAAAGATTTAGACAAGGTTTTTGGGAATAATAAAGTTTGATTACTTTAAGCCTATCAAGCAGTTCTTAGTATGTATCTTTTGCTTTATAATTGTGTTGTTTTATATATTTAATTTATTTTTTACTGCTCAGTGTTTATGGTATTTAATGAGTGATTATTATTATGTTGTAAATTTTTGTAATGTTTTTTGTCGTCCTATTTTTTTATGTATATGTGTACAAAGTAGTTGCATTGGTTGTTTACTTTTTGTTGTAAGTGAAGTTAGCTTAAAAACAATATTTATGAGATTATACTGCTTATATAATAGATATGTATATGTTTATTGTGATGTAGTACTACGCCGAAAATCAATAAGTGTGGAGATGCTCTCCTTTGTATGTTTTGTCTTAGATATAGATAAGCTTTGTTTGTTGGCATTGTTTGTGATTTGCTTTCTTTGTTTACACTGTTGTTGCCGTCATTATTTATGGGTGGGGATTTGCAAAGTGTGGTGTTCAAAGTCATTTCTTATTGTATACGGCAACTATGTAGTAAGTGATTTCTTGTATGGTTGTAATGTATATGATCAAATATTATTCCAACATTTTATAAATGGATTACTAAGTAACGGTTATAGATATTGGATAGTTGATATTGGCCACCGCAGGTCTGAAAAAAATCTGGTGTCGTTGTGTGAAGTGTCCTGTCCATGGGGTCTCTGTGTAATCTTTTCTGTTATTCTCATTGAAGGAGCTCCATAAAAAACATTTTTCTGTTGGTCTTTTAAATGCTGGGTCACTTGGAAGTAACCAAGATAATTTCGTCCTCGCGATGCAACAACATTCAGTGGATGTCATGGCAATTAATGAGACGTGGCTTAGACAGGGTGAAGAACGGCGTGCGCCTTCTATCCCTGAGTACCGTTTAAAACACATTCCACGACCCATGTCTATACGTGGGGGTCGTGGTGGTGGTGTGGGTTTTTATATAAGGCTAGGGCTTAATACCAGAATATGTAAACATCCCACACATGATCTAGTGGAACAAATGTGGATTAAACTGAACGTCAACGGTAATAAATTCATTATTGGCACTGCTTACCGCCCCCCATGGCTTGACGTTAGGGTTTTTCTGGATGCTCTAATGGACTCAATTAGTTCCTTCTCAGACTATGATTATATTATGGTGGCGGGTGACTTCAACATAAACATGTTGAATGCAACAGACTCCAAATTTAGTTTGCTTACTACCTTTTTAACGTGCACAGGTCTGACGCAAGTAATAAACGAGCCCACTCATTTTACAGAGTCAACTAGCACGCTTATTGATGTTATCTGCACTAATGCTCACCTTCATAAAACAAACGTTGATAGTGTAGGAATACTTAATGGACATGCTTTTGTGACTTGCGAATTCTCTATCAAACGTCCAAAAATTCCCAAGAAAACTGTTGTCTATAGATCCCTATCAACTATGAATATGGATCTTTTTAATGAAGACCTAGGTAAAATAGATTGGAGCGCTTTGTGTGATCTGGAGGATGTGGATGAAATGGTAACGTGCCTCAGCGCACATGTGCTTGCCTTGTTTGATTGCCACGCGCCCCTAAAAACAAAAACTTTTAAGGAGAAATTAGCACCTTGGTATACTCCTACTATTAAACTCATGGCAAAACTACGTGACACAGCGCTGAGGAGATACCGTAGCACAGGCTTGCAAAGCCACAAAGAGTACTATAAAGACCTAAAAAAGCAGGTGGAAAGAGCGATAATAAACGAAAAAGAGTGCTATTTTAAATTTAATATTAACAATAACTTAAGAAATCCTAAAAAATTATGGAAGAATTTAAAAACCGATATTTTACCTGATTATCGTGCAACCATCCCAGTGCATCTTAACGATCCAAATACCATAAATAAACATTTTTTAGATATTCCTGGAAGAACTGATTGCCCTTTGGACTTGCTTGATTATTTTGATGGTAATAGACTCAGCACTGCGACTTTCAGCCTAAAGCCAATAAATTCTAATGATATACTTAAAATATTACGAGCTCTAAAATCCAAGGCTATAGGCTTCGATGGTATTTCTTTAGATATGATTATTCTGACCCTTCCATACTCCCTGGAACTTATTACAAAAATTATCAATAGATCCATACTGAGCTCCAGATTTCCCACTTTATGGAAAACAGCAATTGTCAAGCCAATACCTAAAACAGTTAATCCCATTGAAGTGAGAGAGTTGCGTCCTATAAGTATCCTCTCATGTCTCTCAAAGGTTTTAGAGAAGGTTGTTGCTGCACAAATGACAGACTATATTGAAAACAACAATATATTGCCGGAAAAGCAGTCGGGATTTCGAAGGAATCGCGGTACGTGTACGGCGTTACTGGATATTACTGATAATATCCTAGAAGCTCAAGACAAGGACTGTGGTACTGTACTCGTGCTCTTGGATTTTTCTAGGGCATTTGATTCACTGAACATTACATTACTGCTCTCCAAACTCGCATTTTACGGTTTTAATCCTGAAACAGTTAGTTGGTTCAAATCATATTTGATAAATAGAACGCAGATGGTAGAGACTAAAAATGAAGATGGTTCAACCAATTACTCTGATTTGAGCCCATTGGAGAGAGGTGTGCCACAGGGATCGGTGCTTGGGCCTCTGTTGTACAATCTATTTAGTGCAGATATACACAGAGTCATTAAGCATTGTAGTTATCACATATACGCTGACGATGTTCAAATATACCTATCCTTCAAACCATGTAATACTGATGAGGCAATAAGAAATATTAATGAAGATCTTAATAGTATATGCAAGTGGGCAGAAGAGAACTCTCTTACCTTAAATGCTTCCAAAACGAAATACATGATTCTTGGTACAAAATATCAAATTTTGAAAATAAGTATGCGAAATCCGCATGTGCTTGTGAATGACTCTGTTATTGAACGGGTTACGGAAACGCGAGATCTGGGTTTGAGAATTGACGAGAGACTGCGATTTGAAGACCATATTTCCGATACGGTGCGCACTTGTTTTTACCGCTTAAAGCTCTTATACAAAATTCGGAATTACTTGAGCACAGGTTTGCACGTGCAACTAACAGACACTCTTATCCTATCCAAGTTTAATTATTTGGATACAGTATATGGACCAAGGTTGCACGCCAAAACTGCAAGTCTGATACAAAGAGTTCAGAACGCTTGTGCGAGATTCTGTTTTAAGATTCCACCGCGAGACCATGTAACACCTTATCTTAATGATAATAGCATACTGAAAATGCATCACCGGCGAGACTTACATTTGGCTACACTACTCTTTGGAGTGATCAAGAGGGGAATACCGGAATATCTGTAATCAAAGCTGGATTGGAAATCCAAAGCATGTAACAAATTCTCCATGCGTTCAACAAGTGCCCCTTTGATCATACCGCAACATAAATCTGCCGCTTTTCGCGGAAGTTTTAAATATAATGCCACCAAGTGTTGGAATAACCTTCCACCCCCAGTACGTGAACTGCATAGTTTACATAATTTTAAAATTAAATTTAAAAAAATAATGCTGAATAAACAAAAATCCAATACTCAAACTTATTAGTGGCAATAATGGGAATAACAGAGTTTACCTACCAATTTATAATTAAGTATTTCATGTTATGGGCCTCGGTATTCAATTTTATATGTATGTGTTTTATATTATAAGTTAAGAATTATTGGCGTTTGTATTGCGATATATGTATAAATGTTTTTTTTGTTATATAAGTTAGTAGTAAGTACGTCTCTCAGGCTGCGGGAACCACTTAAGGCACTAGCTGAAAATCGACGCTGCAGCTAGCTGTAGCATTATGTCGAGCTAGGAGCCCATTGAACACCACACATGCAATTCGTCCATCGCTTGTGTTATTTTTGTTATCCTTTTTTTTACTTAAATGTAGTGTTTGTGTGTGTGTGTGTGTGTGTCAATAAATCATTTCTATTCTATTCTATTCTATTCAATATCTAAATAAGGAAGAAACTTCTGCTGGTAGTTGGGTTTCATTTTGCAACTTATTCCACAATACATTGCATGAAACCAAATCGAATGCCCTCGACAGGTCCAAAAAACAGGCATAAACTGGCGTTTTTCTGGCTGTGTAGTACTGTACGGCCTGCTTGAGACACAGGATCGCACTTTCTGTTGAAAGACCCGGTTTAAAACCAAATTGAGCATCATGAATGTTAAGGTGTTCCCCCAGGTGTCTATCAAGCAAGCCGTCCAGCACCTTAGCTGTAACTGTCGCCAGTGATATAGGCCTATAATTGGACAAGTCGGAGGCATCACCCGTTTTATTTTTAATAATTGGCACTACAACAGTGTACATTAATTCATCAGGCAAGTAACTATGGCTTATGCATAAATTAAATAACATCGCAAGTAATCTTGGGAGATGTACACCCGCATACTTTAGGTGCTCAATACTGAGGTTATCATGCCCGGGAGACTTTCCTCTAACCATTTTTTTGATGACATTATCTACTTCTCTAGCAGAGAATCTAACAGAGAGATTTACGAGTGGCTCAGTACTGAATACCTGTTGCGCCGATGGTAACGTCGATTCAACTTGAAAATGCCGTTGAAAAGCACTGCACATGCACATAACCTCTCTCAGTATGAATATAATTTTTCTCAATAGATACTGTTAACTTTGCCGCCTCCTCAATATATTTTACAATATCACTCACAGACGTTTCCTTCGATACATTATATATATACATCGGCACACTAGTGTCAGCGGCTTTGAATGTTGACTTTGGGTTCGTAATTGCTTTGCCCCTATTGCCGGTAAAACGGTTTTTGAGTTTCTTTTTCCTGTTCACGGTAGTCCAGTTCTGATCGCTTTCCCGAGTACTATCGCTCGAGCGTAAACGTTCCGAGTACAGTTTATTATCGCGCGCATGTATTACGACAGAATCACCCGACACAGTAGCTGCGGGCTGCGCATGCGATAGTGTGTGTCATGGCCACCGCTGGCTCATCGATTGAACTGCATTCATTCGGCCCTACAGCTGGTTCGCTTTTATCTTGCGTCGACGGTAGATTCGGATGCTCCGTTATAGCGACGGCTGATAATTTTTTCTCACTACCCTCATCTAAGCCTTTGTCACTATGTATTTTTCTGTGAGGTGAATATGAGGATAGGCACTGCACAAAATCTTGATCTTCATGTTGACTTACATGTGGTAGTCCCATGGGTCCACTATCGCAGTCAAAACTTTTCATAAGGCAAGCTCCTCTTTTGGTATTGATGTTACGAGAAAAATTATTCACAATTGACGCCTTCTTGATGTTATCAATTTCCACCTTTAGTTCGTGAAATTGCTCGATGGAAACGTATTTCTCTGCTATTTGGGTAATGTCACTGCGCATTTTAACCAGATCTTTGAGTATTCTAGTGACATCTACATGATCGAATAAAACTGGTGGTAATTTTTGAAGTTCTCTGGCGACAAAAACAGGTACTTTTTCAGGATCTGTTTCTTTCAGAAGGCATATTATATCGTCAATATCTCGTAATGTTTTTCCTTTTCTTCGCCGAATTTTAGGTTTGGTTGTCGACACAGATTCAAACAGTAACTGTTTTGCAAGCACTATGTCACTATTGGAAAAGGCACTTACACAGATGCGACTCAGACTTTCCTCGTCCATGACGTCCAACTTATTGCACACGAAGGCAAGAACTTCGTTAATCACAATGTTACAAGACGAACATTTCACTATATTCGACATTCTCAAAAATTGATACGCAGAGACGCACGACCACGACCTCACACAACCGTGCGCGCGGTTGATAATATAACCTAATAATATGATTTCAGTGGTATAGGTTCCCATAGAATAGTAGGTATGACGTTGCGCTCGCTTCGCTCGCTCCGCTACGCATAATCATGTTCTGAACCTAACCTAACCTACAGTAGGCAATTTTGTCCCCTATTTTCTTTTGTCTATTTTCTTTTGAGCCCCCCCCCCCGTCCCCCTGCCCTTTTTATACCAAAAGATGCCGTCTCTGTATTTCTAGTCGCTCACATAGTAATTTAGTCTCACGTTTAAAATTTTAATATCAATTAACTATGGTAATTTTTTTTTAAAAACGTCGCCCCACACTAGGATTTTCTCCTGTGTCGTGGGTGCAGTTACAAACATAGAATATCACACGCACATACGCCCAGACCGGAACAAATTTCTGTAGGCCATACAAAACATTTGTCCCGTACGGGAATCGAACCCGCGACCCGTTGCGCAGTAGGTGATCACTCGACCTCTGCGCTAAACGTGTCGTCGTTTTAAGGCGGTAGCGCTGGGTAAAGTGTGTATCGGAGATACGGCTTAAAAATAATTGTCACAGCTCTCTTCATGCGCTATTTCGTCTTGCATGGCCCTCCATGCAAAGTACCACCGTGCAGACATAATTTTAGTGTTTAAAAAAACGTATTTATGTACCAAACTCACATAAAAATGTAAGGCGAGAACCTAAACTACAATAGTTTTCGAGTAAACTGTCAAACAAATGCCACACTATTCGAATACGTACTTATTGATCGAGTAGTTTATTAGGTACTTTGTAACTCATACTGTCAATTCTAGTTCATTATAGTTTCCGATAGAGGCGCTGCAGCGCCTCTATCGGAAACTATAAAACTGGTGTGAAATGTATGGAAACAAAACTATTCGATCGTTCGAATCAGAAACTATCAAAACTCATACTAGACGTACAGATAATTTTCATCCAAGGAAATATTTATTCTACAGTTAAAAATTATCCGACAATTGAAAAATTGTCCCTAAAGGGTTTATTTATAGTTTTAGACCGAGATCGTCATTTTCGCAAAATGCCATCCGTTATAAATTAGTCACTTTCACAGAATGTCATTTTTACGAAACATAGGTACTTATTAGTCACGAAATGACATTTCAGCAAAATGTTATTATCGCAAAAACTCATTCACGTGCTACGGTTCGTAGCCTTAGATATGTAGCTAATAATCTAAGTTCGTAGACTACAGACAACCGTAGCCGACTACAGGCAACCGTAGCCGGCGACGAGACTTGTCACAGTGACTACGATGCATTTCTGTAGATTTCTGTGAAAAAACATTTCTGTAGATTTCTGTGAAACATCTCCGGACCAAACGAACGACTTTGGCTCAATTTACACCGCCACTGAAAGCGACTGTTTGCAACGAAATTGTACATAGCATAATGAACTTTATGTCAATAATGTATAACATACAAACTAAATACGAGCTATAAAATAGTCGCGTGTCTTTCGCGGAATCCTCACGCTTTCTTGAGATTTCCCTTTGCTTTTGGCTCGTATTTAGTTTGTATAGTATACAACTGACATAAAGTTCATTATGATATATGTACAATTTCGTTGCAAAAGTCGCTTCCATTCCAATATTCCGCGGCGGCACATAATATACACGGTTATTTTTTTATCACCCTGGAAAATTTTAGGGACGCTTCAGGACACATCCAATATTATATAAAAAAAAATGAAATAAAAAAAAAAAAAAAAAAAATCTCTAAAAATGCTGTTCTCGACTAGTGCAACATTTTTTGTATTTTTTAAAAAATTAATATAAAATTAAGGATGGGGGTTATTTTTTTTATTTATATTTAAATCATTCTAATACCATGCCGTGAAGCGTCCCTTAAAATTTCCAGGGTGATAAAAAAATAACCGTGTATATTTTGCGGCGGTGTAAATTGAGCCTTCGTATCGCCGCCCGCTGCATCGCTCCGGCCGCTAACTTTTAGTAGCTGTGTCGCGGCATCATGTCAGTATAGTATATTTTTTCGATCATGTCGCCAGCTGCTGTCTGTTTTCGGCTACGGAATTCTTCACCTTAACCGTTTGTGCTCACTCAAACGTTCATAGTCCGATAGATCGCGGACGGTTAAATAACACGACCGGAGTGAGATGCTGCGGCGCCCTTTGTTACACGTGTCTTCCGAAGCACTGAGTTCGAAATATTACGTATTTATCGGTCTCCCAGTATCCCTTCATGGCAAGGGGGTTTCACTCCGCAGTTTAGGTACGTTTGGCCGGCGGACCGACCGGGCGGTATGTGGCAAAAGCTTGCCGCTCGGCTCGCACGCTGGCCGCGTCGCACGTAATGATTGAGGTCATTTTTGTAACGATAACTGCATATCGGTGAGTGGGAATCCGGCGCTCTTATCGCCAAATCGGTATCAGGTCAGCGACGCGTAACGGAATAGGAACACTCGCGTCATGCAATAAATTTCAATTTCCCGTGCAGTCAGATGAAGGTCGTAAGAGTAGGTAAATTTTCATACCTAAACTCGGCTTTTCTTCGAGAGTGATCCTTCTGTACTTTAGTACCTACTATTATTTATTTTGTGGTCATGGTCTGCTCCTGACCTTTGGCAACGGTTGAATCGTTTGGCCGCTGAACTTCACAACTATATGCACAATTGCACAGTCAGGAAAAAGTTAAGCTTTACATTTGCATTACAAAAGCCGACATTATTAAAGCGACATAAGAGCGTTGTGTGCACCTAATTAAGCTAGAAAATGTGGTTGATTGATGTTTTATTACGAACAACGTTAAGGCTCGTAGTTGAGATCTATCTTAAAATACGAGTCGAGCTTTAGCGTTCTACGATCTAGCAAAGGCGATCTTAGTACGGCAGGCTTATTACTGATCTTTAGAGAAGTTGCAATTGTACAGTTATTTATTGCTTATAAGTCGCAAATTCGTATTAACACGTTGGCCCCAACGCCTTGCGCCCGGCTCCACACGTTGGTCCCAACACTGGTACCAACTTACAACGCTCGCCCCAACGAACGTTGGAATTGTTTAATTTGGTTGTCGATCACATACATCTTAGAGATACTTTGTTGATCGCATTGCTATTGTGCAAATAGTAGGTAACCGGTTACCTTTTCCGTAATAAGCCTGAACGTACTGCGCTAACGAGATTTTTGTTAATTTAAAAAAAATCATTTGTGTCTCAAGAAGAAAAATCATACGGTTCGTAGCAGAATAGAATACTAATGTCACAGTGTGATTTCGGTGTATTTTCAGGTTTACATTTCAAAGCCATATCTTGTTGATGGATACAAGTTCGATATAAGAGTTTACACGCTAATTACTTCGTGCGACCCCTTAAGAATATTTGTTTATAACGAGGGTTTGGTAAGGTAAGGTTTATTACATATTTAAAGGTAAGGTTTATTATATATTTATATTAACGTTGAGATTGTGAGCTCCCACTGATGAGAAAGCTGGTCAATGAGCCAAGTAAGTACGGATTTTGGAGAATAACTATAAAGGGTTAAAACGGGGGGTGCAAGTTTGTTATTTACTCTCACATTTTTAGATTTCAAATTAGAAAATTTGGCAGATATTTAGAATCATTATACGCGCTATACATTAACGTATACGTACCTACATACCTACGTCAAGCCTTATAAGAATAGGAGGTACGTAAAGTAAGAATCCTAACTCGGAGTAAGGATCCCAGCTTCATGACGAACCATCGGGTCATGAAGTTAGTATTCCTACTCTGAGGATCGGGTGGTCTCGATAGTTATTCGGGTATATTTGTTTATAAGCGAAGATGATTGATTGCATAACAAGATTGTTTGAGGCAATTTGAATACGTGCTTTATCTTTTTGGACAGTTCTTATTTTTCAAACCATAATACGGGTTTTAAGTCTACAGAAAATATAGATATATATGTGTGTTGTGGAATAATATACTCATTTCAGTGCAAATTCTAGATTTGCAACGAGCCGTTACGCGGATCCCAGTGTGAACAATACGACGAACGTCTTCATGCACCTCACCAACTACGCACTCAACAAGCACAGCCGCACCTACGTGTACGACTCTGAGGCCGGTAGCAAACGGTAAGGAGAAATTGAGATGAATAGTTTGGATTTAGGTACCTACTTTTTAACCGACCTCAAAAAAGGAGGAGGTCATCAATTCGATGCGTATGTTGTTTTTTTGTGTATATTACGCGATTACGCCGCTAATTGTGGGCCGATTTACAAAATTCTTTTTGTATTCGATAGAGTATACTTCCGGGGTCCCATAAAAATCAAGGAAAACCCTTAAAATTTATAGCTATGTCCAACGTGTTTTGTGTGTATGTTACGCGATTACTCCGCCAATTGTGGACTGATTTTCAAAATTCCTTTCGTATTCGGTCCCAAAGTTAAGATTTGATGATGGGATCCCATGAAAATCGAGGGAAATCTTTAAATTTTATTGGAACGTCCAATTTGTTTCATGTTCCGAAGATATTCACGTATTTGCGTTTGGTAGTCATGAACCGAGCTGATGATGGATGAATCCTTAACTTTTGGACCTGACCTGACCTTGAGTCTTAAGATTTTTACATTTACTAAAAATATAAAATATTATACAAAAAATAAGAACCGACTTCGAATCTCGACCCGAAGTCGGTGCCTGTGCCTTCGGACTTCGGGTTGAGGTTGGTTCGGGCACCGACTTCAATGTTATGTGTGATGTTGTTTGTATCTGTTCTTATATTACTTTTACCATTTCAGTGTTTTTGAAGTCGGTTTTTATTTTTTGTGTTAAATATTTTTGATATCACAAATGCCGGGTTATCCAATAAATAAAGAGGCCACTTTACAGAAACTAACATAGCCGATTTTGCATGTATTAAAAATAAGGAGTTCTTATTAATAAAAATCGGTGCAAAACGAAGTGCTGCCACGTGCTACTGCAGTTATGGAACAACGCAAAAAATAAGCTGGTGTGATTTTTTCTCTGAAAAAAAAATCAGGATGTTTTGTCATTTTTCTACCATACATTTTTTGAAATGTAAATTACCAAGTTATTGTAAAAAGCTTTGATTTCTTTGCCTTTAGCAAAATATCGACTTTGAACAAGATCCTGGTGTCGCAAGGCGTGGACCTGGACCGGCTGTGGCACTCCATCGACCAAGTGATCGTGAAGACGGTCATCTCAGCTTGGCCCGTGCTCAAGCACAGCTACCACGCCTGTTTCCCCTCGCACGACATGGTCTCTATCAATATTCCAACACATTAATTTGTATTCTCCCATTGCACTAGTGTAGGTTTTTTATAGGGAAACTCTTGGCCTTCATCTAACCTGATGGTAAATAACTCCTGGACTCCTCAACAACTGAGAAACTGGCTATATTACCTCTATCCTCTACTGTCTGAACACAACAATAGGTACTATTAACATTGTTATTATGGATTGATACTATGGAAGTTTACACAAATGGATATCATTGCCTTAAGTGCTACCTAAATATTGATACAAATAAAAACTTACACATAGAGCACAATATATCTATCTACCGGAGGGAGACTCTGTACTAGGGTCGTCTGCTTGGGTACCTCCGTCTTGCCTATTTCTGCCGCAAAGCAGTAGTGCTTGCATTGCTGTGTTCCGGTTCGAAGGGTAAGATATGGCAGTGAAATTACTGGGTTCCGTGATTTTACATTTGATGTCGCAGGTGGGTACACTGCGGTTCTTGTGGGGGCTGTAGTTTTGCTGCGAATCTTACAGGAGTCACATGTCTTATATATGTGACTGTTATCACTTACCATCAGGTGGGCGTTTGCTCGTATGCCAACTTATCACAATAAAAAAATCTTACGATGATGGCCCTTCTTTATAAAAGGAATCTCATTTTACAAGCATTTTACACGCTCTGTTTCCTATAAAATAGTAATATCGCATCCCAGATAGCATGCAAACTTGCCAAATTTGAGGCAAGTTTGAATCAAACTTTCTAGTTTCCCAACAACAAGCTTAAATCATGCTTGTTTTAAGCTTGCATGATGTTTGTTTTTTCAATAACGCAAAGTAACCCAACAAACTAGTCGCTTTTTAAAGTTTGTTGGGGTAATATTGTATGTACATTGCAACATTGTATACTGCCGAAAAAACAAAACTTACGCAAGTTTGTCATTGGGAACCAAAAAGTTTGATTGAAACTTGCACGACAAGCCAATGCTATATGGGATATTACTAAACGATCTTGATTTAACGTATTTGTTATAATTTCAGGTGCATGCTTGTTTCGAAGTACTCGGTTTTGACATACTTCTAGACCATAAATTGCACCCCTACATTCTGGAAGTAAGTATTAATGTGTAAGCATCTATTTTACAGTGTAAAAGTAAATTATCAATCGAATAAAGTGACACATTTAGAACAAATTACATTCAAAACATTTAGTTTGAAATGCACATTTAAGAACTTATCATCCATTAGTTTATATTCATCAACTAGGTATAGCTCTGTGCCTGCGAACTACGTTTCTGAATCTGAATCTCATGCTTATAGCTCTAATAATTATTAAGATATAGTTTGGGTTCTACGTTGATACCTCAGTTTTTCATTCACTAAATCCTTTTAGTTTTATCAATACAGATTAAATAATTTTACATCAAATAAATTACTTCACTGCAGATATAAATCAAATTGTTTGACATAACTTATAGCTACTAGAAATAGTTCGGAAATATAGGTAAGTAGGTAAGTATATTAGCGTCAGTGGCGCTGTGGACTAGGCACTTGCCTTCCAATCGGGAGGTCGGGGTTCGAGACCCGCCATGTACCAATGTGTTTTCGTTTCGAATTTCATATGTAAGTACATTTGTCTGACGCTCCTACGGTGAAGGAAAACATCGTGAGGCAACCTGCATACATCTGCGAAGAAATTCAATGGTGTATGTGAAGTCGACCAATCCGCACTGGGCCAGCGTGGTTGACTAAGTCCTGATCACCCTAACATAGGGTAGGCTTGAACCCCTCGGTGGGGACGTATATGAGCTGTGATGATGATGATGAGGTAAATTTTGATTTTAAAAACAATCCACACTGCATTCACAGATTTTCAAATAATCGTCTGTCTGAACCGTCAATCAAACCCGGTAAAATTAAGAAAATTAACATCCTCTATTTTTATAACACCGATGGATAAAATTGATCACTGGGAACAAAACATTACCTCTAAAACTTGAGAATAACAAAAAATGCAAATAACATTTCTAAATGCATAGTGGGACAAGACGATGTAATAAGAAATGTTTGTTTATTAATTATAAAAAAAATCCTGCAATTTTCTGATACCGTTCACTAAAATTATCTCTAAAATGTGCCGAAAACCATAAAATTACGTAAGTCCAAAAAACCACGTAAAACACAAAAAAAAAATCAATTTTTTCTCTTATAAACTTAATTAAGAAATTACGTTAGAGATAATCGACACAAATTCAACAAAAAACATCGACTCTTTGACGACATCGATTCTTTACGAAACTATTATAAATTAACACCGTTTTGCTTTGATAGTACAGTCTACTTCGTACTGTGCTGTTAGATTTTGTGGTCGTCCTCAAGTTTTTGAGGTAGGTACCTAATGTTTGTTACAGAAATTTCTTCCCCGTGATCGACTATATCGATAGGTATCAATAAAATACAAGTAGTTAATTTTCTTAATTTAAGTTTATGCGTCCATAAAAACAGATCTACTTTTATTAAATAGTGATGCGTCACGAACTCAAATTGTTTATTTATTTATTTATTTAGGACAACCAACAAGACATACACTGAAACATACACATAAAAATCTTAATATTTAGAGGTGAGCTAAGCGCTGTCTTAATTATAGGTCGCCACGGCATGCATTAATAAGGGTGGAGATGTATCAAAAATTAGTAACATCAAAAAAACCAGTAGAACAATTTAGGACAACCGAAAGACGAAAAAGGTGTTCCAGCTCTCTGGTGACAAATTCAACGATGTGTAAAAGCTTTCAAAATGAATGACAAATTCAAAGATCTGTAAAAGCTTTCAAAATGTGATGTTTGAACTTGTGGAGGCTGCTGGAGAAAATATCAATATCAATATCCTTCCCGCCAAACAAAGTGTTATATTGATATTGCAACCTATTTAATGTGGAGAATTTATGAGAGTTGGTTCTACATAGCTGAGGCAAAAAGGGTCTATATCCGGATAGACGCAGTGATTTTATAGGTACATTAAAGTTTACTTCCTGCAATAGCTGGGGGCAGTCCATATATCCATTGACTATTTTAAATAAGAGCACCTGATCTAGTAGTAATCTTCTGTTTTGAAGGCTATTTATTTTGAAATAGGACAGGCGTTCCTCGTATTTGGTGAGTATCCTAGCTTTATTGGATTGGAATGTTAAGTGCCACAGAAATCTTTTCTGTATACGTTCAAGTCTATTAATGTGAGTATTATAGAATGGAGACCAGACCTGACTACAATATTCAAGATGGGAGCGAACAAGTGTTGAGTATAATAATAATTTTGTAGATGATTTTTTAAATTCTTTACTATTCCTTATAACGAAACCCAACATTTGAAAACCTTTGTTAGCTATTTTATCGACATGCTGATGAAAGCGAAGCTTCTTGTCCAAATGAACACCAAGATCGCGTATGCTGTCTACTTCTTCCAGCAAATGGCCATCTATGAAGTATTGGGATGTTAAGTTGTCTCTGTTTCTAGTAAATCGCATATATTTACATTTACTTGTGTTAAGAGACATGCGGTTAGTAGCACACCATTTGACTAGCTGGTTTAAGTCTTCTTGAAGTAGTTCAGAATCATTAGTGTTCCTTATGGGCATCGATAGCTTCAAGTCATCAGCATATAGAAAGCATTGGGCATGTTTAAAGCAAGTGACAACATCATTAACAAATATGTTGAACAGTATAGGGGCAAAATGGGAGCCCTGGGGAACACCAGAATAAGCCTCGAAGGGTTGAGACGTGTAGCCACCTACAACAACTCTCGATATTCGGGTGGAAAGGTATGAACCAAACCATTTCAACAAATTGCCGGAGAAACCGCAAAGTGATAACTTTTTTAATAAGATTTCATGGTCGACAGTGTCAAAGGCTTTGCTGAAATCCGTGTATATAGCGTCTACTACGGCTGTCCATTTGCTTGGTGACATAAGAAGTAAACGAGAGAAGATTGGTTGTGGTAGATCGACCAGGCATAAATCCAGACTGCTGATGACAAATTTGGTGTTTAATGTGCCATGAAATAATTGGAGTTAGCAGAGATTCGAAAATTTTGGCAAATACTGATAAGATAGATATCGGTCTGTAATTTTCAATTGCGAAAGTATCTCCTGACTTAAAAATTGGGACTATTCTGGCCTCCTTCCAAGCTGACGGGAAAGTTCCCGTCAGCAGAGACTTGTTATATATGATTGTCAAAGGTAGCGCGAGCGCCTTGTGGCACTTCGAGACAAACAGCGATGGTATACCGTCACTGCCAGCTCCCTTGTTGCAATCAAGAGACTCTAGTGTTTTACGCACTTCATCTATAGTGATACAAACGCTGCAAAGTGAATTGAAGTTTTCCTGAGGAACGGAGCTGTTAATTAAGGGCTGTTGAAGTTGGGATTTACCTCTGTATGCGGTCGCAAAATAAGTTGCAAAGAGGTTGCTGATTTCCTCGCCGTTAGTCGCTTTTGAATCGTTGAGGTTCATAGATGTTGGATATGAGCAGCTGTTGCGTCTCTTTGCCTTAAGAAAAGTCCAGAAAAGCTTAGGGGATTTTTGTAGTGAATTCTCAATATTACTTATATAGTTATTATAGGCGTTTTTTATAGATTCAGTACAGCGTTTTTTAATTGTTTTATATGAAATTACATCTAATGGATTCTTATATTTTGTTATATTTTTCGTAACTTAAGTTTTTCGCGTAATAGTTTAATAACATCCTTAGAGAACCACTTGGGATATTTACCAGACATGTGTTTGCTTATTGGGACGTATTTTCTAATAGACTCTCTTAGTATGCTGTAAAAACGTAGCACCATGTCGTCTACAGAAGAGCAAATTGAGAATTCAGTTTCCCATAGGATATTTTCGAGATGTGCTACGATTTTGTCATAGTCTGCCTTATGGAAGCATAATTTATTGCTCGAGGTCGGTGAAAGTAGCTTTTTCGCATAACTGGAGATGGAAAATTCTAAGGGAGGATGATATGGGTCAATCACACTTAATATATTGGAGCTAGGACCCAACCCCTCGATTGTTACATTCGACAAAACAAGATCCAAAATTTTATTATTACAGTTAAAAATGTTGTTATACTGCGTTAAATCATTCAGCAAAATAAAGTCCAGCATAGTGTGAGCTAGTGTATTGCCCGACTGGACACATCCAGTGAGACCGCTGTCTGAACCGTGCCATGATATATTGCTTAGATTTAAATCTCCAACAATCAATACATTTTTTTGGGATTCTAAAATGTTATTTACATTGTCTATAAAGTGTTCTATAACATGGATCTGAAGGGGAGGCGGTAGATAGATTGCACACAGATATAACTTATTTGAGCTATGAATGCTCTCACTAATCTCAATCCAGGTATCCTCACACAAGCTCTCGAAGTTAAACTTTCTTTGTGAAAACAAACGCTTTGAAACGGCAATAAGAACACCTCCGCCAGATTTACTAGGGTGGAATCCCGTCGTCTCTCGGTCGCGCCTGTACACAACATAGCGTTCACAGAAAATTTCACCATCATAAATCGTACTATTTAACCAGGTTTCGGTCAAAACTATTACATCGTAATCACAACACAATACATTTTTATAAAACTCAATTGTTTTTGTTCGAAGACCACGAACATTTTGATAATATAAACTTAGGAATTTTAATAAAGTAATTTTCTATATCTAGATCAAACATATTAAGTTAGAAAACTATGTACATTAAATCAGAATTAGCTTAAGCTCGATAGTGTCCATATTTTTCACAAAAGTGTAATTAGCCGAGTCATCTTTGCGCATAAATATCTTCCCGCCACGAATCCACACATACTTATAACCGAGTTCCTTCCCTCGCTTCCTAGCAGCAGCGTGGAGCTCTTTATTTTCCTGTGATAGGTTTTCCACAATATAGACAGGAGTAGAAGTTTGACCTCCAATTCCTAGGTCACTAGATTGAAGCTTGTTTTAGTTATGGGTTTGGTTATATTTTATCACCGATGCAAGCAGGGAATCACGCAATCGTGGACTACTTAGCCTAACTAAAATAGATCTAGGTCGAGTGCTATTTGGTGTCATTTTAGCAATACGCGAGCAGTAAAGTATATCCTGTTCATTGACCGGGCATTCACGGTGCGTGCCAGCTGTTCAACTAGTTTGATAACATTTTCAGATTTAGTTTCAGGCACACACTGAATTTCTAAGTTGCTTGCCCTAGACAATTGATCCAGCCGGCCTAGTCGCTCCGACAAATTCTGTACCGTACTTTGCAGCATTGTGTTTTCTTGCCTCAGCTCCTCCACTACAGTAAACTTTTCTGAATAGTCTGACTTAAGCTCTTCAAACTTTTCGTTTATAAATGACATAGAGTCCTGAATTATCCTTAATTCGTCTCTCATTCCCCTCAAAGGCTCATCAATATGCTTCTTCAAACTAATTTCGAAAATGTGAGCGATTTCCTCTCTAATAATAATGCGCATGGTTTCTTCCGAAATGTGTGAATCGGTTGAGACGCTTGAATTCTGATTTGGTTTTGAGCGTAGGGTGACATTATCACAATCAGGTGGACCAGGTGGGTTAGAATGGACGTTCCGACGAACGGGAGTTTCCGAGTTATTTCCCGGTTTACGCTGTTTACAGTTGCAAGAAGTGCAAATCCATTTTTTCTTTAGCTCAATGTCGAGGCGCTGATAGGTATCAGCTGTGTAGCCCACACATAGAAAGTGGTAATGTTCCTTGCAGCGTGAGCACCTTAAGTCGCATTTTTCTTTCACCACAGAGCGACATGCTGCACAAGAAGGGGACATGGCTCAAGTCGAAGTTAAAACTCACTTGGAAAACTTATTTATTATTTTTATATTGGATATCTCTTGAGTTTCAATCAAATCAAATTATGGAATATGGATGAGACTAGAAAAAAAAACCACAAAAAAATACAAAAAAGAAACTGTTGACATCGAGGATTGAACGCCGACCCGCTGAACACAAGTGCGTTAAGTTGGTGACGCAGAGCCAAGGCGCTACGCCTTGATATGTTAGATTAACGAAATAACAACGAATGTTCATCGAACAGCAACTCATAAAAATATTCCGAAATTGTTGCTAAAATCATAATGGCGGCTGTACACTCTCGACGAGTGCTCTCGTCAAGTCTCGCCGAGAGGTCTCGCCCGAGAGACCTGTCAGCGAGTGCTTACCATGTACACTCTCGTCTATTCACTTGCGGTTTTGATCACCGAGAGGATGGACGCGTTAGAAGTCGCTTCCACTGTTTCGCTATGCACTATTAATTATTATATGTATGTACACGAATATCATACAAAAAAATTCAAAAAGAGTGGCGTCAAAGAAGATGGTGGATGGTCGCTATGCATCGAATAATAATAATAAAAACCGACTTCAAAAACACTGAAAAGTTAAAAATAATATAAGAATATGTCTATCTTCGCAATGTCTATATTATATGTCTGTACCTATTCTTATATTATTTTTAACTTCTCAGTGTTTTTGAAGTAGGTTTTTATTTTTTATATAATATTTTTTATTTTTAACTTTATAGTGAATGCAATCTTTTTAGTGAAAGAAACCCGAATTTAATACCAGCTTGGTGACCACCCTTGGGGTTTACTCTATCGAATACTAAAAGAATTTTGAAAATCGGTCCACAATTGGCGGCGTAATCGCGTAACATATACACAAAAAAAAACATACGCATCGAATTGAGAACCTCCTCCATTTTTGAAGTCGGATAAAAATATTACTACGCCTATGCTCACTCGAGATTATCGTATGGTATCATTTTGTGGGGAAATTGCTGTATCGCCAATGAAATATTTATACTTCAGAAGAAATGTATTAGAATTATAACTAACATAGACCAAATGGACTCTTGTAAACCGTATTTTGTAAAGTTAAATATATTAACATTAACATGTACATACATCTTCGAGGCATGTAAATTTGTAAGGAAGCATACAAATCTATATTCCCCAATTTTATCTGTAAGACGAAATAATCGTAATCAAAATAAATTTTACATACCTTTCTCCAAATTAAAATTATATAACTCTGCCCCTCATTCAATGGTCATAAAAATATTTAATCACATCCCCAACAATATTAAAAATATTGAAAAAAAGTCAACATTTGAAAAACAATTAAAAAGATACTTAATTAATAAGAGTTACTATAAATTGCAAGAATTTTTTCAAGACAAACACTAATTTAAATGTTACATTAATTGAAGTGCGCAATTGTTTCAATGGATTAGATATGTATTCAATTATCATAATCAATATTATTGTTATTATTATTATTATTTATGAATTGTTATTAATTTAATGGATTGTTATTGATTTAATTAATTATTATTAATTTAATGAATTAAATGTGATATAATTTATATAGGATAGATTAATGTAATTGTTTTGTTATTATAATAATTTGAGCTTATTTAATTTAATGTTGCATGATAATAATACTTCTTTATAATTGCTACGCCCTTACAGGGTGTCACATATGTTCTTTTTTATTTAGACTAACATCTTTTTCAAACTTGTGACATGCAATAAAGATATTGAATTGAATTGAATTGAATTGAATATGGTTACAGAGATGATTATAAGAAGCTAATCCAACATATTTTGTAATTTTTCGACGTGCAAATACTTATTCCGATGTGAAATATTATGATTAGTACGACTCAATTCACGTGTGTTCAGAGCGGTTGCTGGCTGTGCACTGCACTTGGCGAGAGTGTACATCAATGCTCTCGCCGTTCCTCGCGAGACATGCCGAGACCCTTTGACTCGGGCACAAAAAACCGACACAGGAGCGAGAGCGGGCGAGTAAGCACGAGACATCCCGAGGCGAGGCGAGAGCTACCATGTACACTCTCGCACTCGGCCTGTCTCGTGGTGTCTCGGCGAGAGTGTACAGCCGCCATAATATTTTAAGGTTACTAGGTATTTTACTGTGCAATCATTATTTTTAATTAGGGTTAGATTAGGATGCGGGAGGCGCAGGACCGATCGGTATGGAGATCCTTGGGGGAGGCCTATGTCCATCAGTCGCCCGTCTCTTGGCTGAAATGATGATGAGATTTTTTTATACAAAAGGAAATCTTTTTCTTTGCACCTAACTACTATCCCATTCAAAATACGTTACTTTGAACGATAGATACCTTTGGACATTGTGAATTAGGCCCTAAATTTTTATTATTTTTTAACAAACATTGTTGTATTGATGCCGTAGTGACTATCGCACTAAAAGCGTAGTGAGGTATTTTAACTTAGACAATAAATTCGCAGATTTCCGTGTGCCTAGTGCAAGTTTTATCGAACTCTACTCGCGTTCGATCGTACGCATCGAACGCGTTAACGCGAATTTGTATGGAATTAGGGCAGCGTCATCTATGTCATATATTAGGTTGGGGAAAAAGTCTTTTCGCATTATAGTATGTATAAACTTGTAATAAAATCTCTTTGGCTATACTATTTGTATCTGGCTGGTTTTGATATCATTGAAAGTTTAAATTTTAAAGAACATAATTCCAAATTCAAATTAGGAAAATGTGTGATTTTCATTTGTTTTTCGTACCGCCAAGATGAGTGAATCTAATGAAGAAATTCGATACATTTTAAAATTTTACTACAAAAAAGGTAAAAATGCAACGCAAGCCGCGAAAAAAATTTGCGATGTTTATGGACCTAGTGCAGTGTCTGTGAGAGTAGCACAAATTTGGTTTAAGCGTTTTCAATCCGGAAATTTTGATGTCAAAGATGCACGTCGCTCTGGTCGCCCTATTACAGATAAAATGGATGCCATTTTTGAAAAAGTGGAGCAAGATCGGCATGTCAGTAGTTACGACGTAGCTGAAGAACTGGGAATTGACCACAAAACAGTTTTGGCGCATTTGAAAAAAACTGGGTACACAAAAAAGCATTTGGGTACCTCACGAGCTCACTGAAAGAAACCTAATGAACCGTGTACTCATTTGTGATTCTTTATTACGACGTAATGAAACCGAACCATTTTTGAAGAAGCTGATAACTGGTGATGAAAAGTGGATCACGTACGACAAGAACGTGCGAAAAAGGTCGTGGTCAAAGGCCGGTCAGGCTTCACAGACTGTGGCGAAACCCGGGTTAACTCGCAACAAGGTGATGCTGTGTGTGTGGTGGGATTGGAAGGGCATTATTCATTATGAGCTGTTACCACCAGGCAGGACCATCGATTCTGAACTCTACTGCGAACAACTGATGAGATTAAAGCAAGAAGTTGAGAGAAAGCGGCCGGAATTAATCAACAGAAGGGGTGTGGTTTTTCATCATGATAACGCTAGACCTCACACATCTTTAGCCACTCAGCAAAAATTAAGAGAGTTTGGCTGGGAGGTGTTAATGCATCCGCCGTATAGTCCTGACCTTGCACCTTCAGATTTCCACCTGTTTCGGTCTCTTCAGAATTCTTTAGGCAGTGTCAGGTTAACATCACGAGAGGACTGCCAAAACCACTTGTCGCGGTATTTTGACCAGAAGTCCCAAAATTTCTATAGCAATGGGATCATGTCCCTACCTACAAGATGGCAAAAAGTTATCGAACAAAATGGTACCTACATACTTTAGTTAAATGTAAATAAACTATATTAAAAAATGTTTTGAATTTTCTTAAAAAATGCGAAGAAACTTTTTCCCCAACCTATTATATTGTTTGCTGCCAAAATATAGGAACTAAACATACTTTTCTGCACAGATTTTACGTGTTTTTGGGCTCATTTCTATATAACAGAGTAAACGCTAAACTGAGTATATATAGTTGTACCTATTATAAAACTAAGAGACTTCTCTAAGAAGCTCTCCAAAATATGTCGTATGAAGATACAGAAAAATTATTAGTAGTAGATAAGTAATTTGTATTGTTTGATTTCTGGTGTGTGTTGTGTGTGTCCATAATAATAATACTTTTGTAGCTATTGTTAATGTTATTGATTCTGCATTTGATTTTCCGTTTTTTTTTTTATAGTAGGTGTTTGTTTGCCTGAAACACAGGTTAATCCTAGTTCAGGCTCACGATTATACGTTTCCTATATTTAATCTTGTCTTGACTGTAATGTTGTAAAGTGTTACCTATATGTTACTAAAATAAAAATTTATTATTATTATTATTTATTATTATCTAGAAGCCACTAGATGAAGCTTTTTCATTCCATAGCAGCTACTAGATGGCGCTGCTCTAATTCCATACAAATTCGCGTTAACGCGTTCGATGCGTACGATCGAGTCAGGTGGGATGGATTCATTTCATTTGCTAGGCTCCTTATAAAAATACAAATAAAACAAGCAGGTGATTATAAATTTCAACATCGAAGGTGAACCACTCGCCAAGCTTTCACACGGACACTCAACTGGACAGAGAAGTGAAAGAGAGCCTGTTGACGGACACGTTCACAATGCTGAACATCTGGCAGTGCGACAAGAAGCGCGTACTCGAGGAGGACCGAAAGAGGATCCGAGACCGTCTTCTGCAGATTAACAAGTAATTGTTATGTTGACAGTAGTCCGGCGCGTAGGACCATTAAGCTGAACACACATTATGTCCGCGCCGCATTTTTGAAATTCGTTGTATGAAATTATATGAAACCTCGCACATTTGACCCGCACCGTAAGCTCGGTGAGCGCGGTGGGTATCCATCCGTATAGTATGACGTTAATAATGCGGCGCGTACAGCGCGTGCAGTGGGGCTAGCACGCAGGAGAATCGAAAATCGAATCGAAATCCGATTCGAGGAGTTTGTATGGCAATTTTATTAGTTCTGCTACTCACCGCCGTGGCGCTAATAAAATTGCCATACAAATTCCTCGATTCGGATTTCGATTCGATTTTCGATTCTCCTGCGTGCTAGCCCCACTGATAATTGCGTTCAGCTTAAAATCAGTTATTTCACATTTCTTTGTTCAAATTTCATTACTCTGTTAGGATCATGAACATTGTTTTCAAAATGTTGTTTCAATAGTATTAAATGGACAGATTTTATTGAGAACTGTTATTGCAGTTTCTTCGCTCTTTATTATATTATTTTTATAATTTCGGATAAATGTAGATTCGCAGATTTCCCACCATCAGCAGAGGAGAAGGAGCAAGAAAAAAGTCCCTGGCAAACGCAAATTCAATGGGAAGAAAGTCACCTGGGAAATTACAGGTAGATCGCCGAATACAACATTGAATCATTAACAGTTAACATATGGGTAGGTATTCTATAATAATATTAAGGGGTGTAATCTAGATTTTTAATAATAATATTAAGGGGTGTAATCCTTTTGTTTTTTCGTGGGGAAATGCGTGACCGCGCCGTACCCGCCGTTGCCTAGATGGCGGGCATGTGTTGGCCCGGCAGAGTGCCCGGTGTTCTCCCTGCCTTTTAGGGCGCGTGTAATTAGGTAGGGTTAATTCACAATGCGACACCGCTACTCACGCGCTCGGGCGTATCTACCAGCCTACTACAATAGTATTCTTCATGCGGTCGATATTATTACGATGGTTAAAATACAATGGTAAAAAGGAGGTTATCTATTCTACTGTATGTTTTTTTTTGTTTTCGGACAGACGGACGGACAGACGGGCGGACAGACAGACGGACAGCGGAGTCTTAGTAATAGGGTTCCGTTTTTACCCTTTGGGTACGGAACCCTAAAAACTACAATATCACTCTTAAAGGTCAAGGGTCCTTCTATCATCGGCTCATGACTACCAGATACGATACTTAAATAGGCTCAGAAAAAACATGAACATGAAGCGGAATGCACGATCACTTTACTTACAATTAAAATATACTGAAAATTAGTTGAAGCCCTGATTTTTATGTTAAACATTGATCCGGCTGCCCTTTCATTCATCGTCTATATCTCTATACTTACTTACTGTATTGTATATTTTAGGAGAGTCTATCCCGTCGGTGAGCAATACGCGTTGTTGTTTCAACAGCCGTCCGGCTCCTTGTACACTGGCACTGCGTCCTCGCGAGCGCGGGGCGACTGCACACGTTTACAGCGGGAAGAATTTCAGGTACCTACTTACTTCTTTATGCCAGAATTGCTAGAAGCATATCTCCGCCGCGAAACTAAGAAGGCGAAACCGCGACACGAGATCTGTCACAAACGAAACGCGGCGAATTGAATGCGGAGGTGAAGACGGTGTCTGAGAAGATTGGTGTGCTACCAGTATTAAGTAAGACTTAAGAACCCTTTTTTTTCTCTTTTTTTCGAGGGGAATGCGTGACCGCACCGTACTCGCCGTTGGCTAGACGACGAGCGTGTGTGGGGCTCTCCCGGCAGAGTGCCGGGCCTACCCACCAAACCCCCCGGTGTTCTTCCTGCCCTTATGGACGCGCGTGGTAGGGTCCACACTGCGACTACCACTATCGACGCGCCCGGGCTAGCTCGACCTAACTGCTCGGGCTATCGCCAAGGGGGGATTGCCCGAGAACACCAGGGCAATCCCCAGACGGAGGGCCTTACGGCGACGTGCACGGGGCCAGCCGTGCACGCAGGCCTCCACGGCAGGGTCATTAGACGAGCATCGCTTGTGCGAATACCCGCCTTCGCCTGCCTGTCGGTCTGCGGCGGATGGGAGCGGCTTGAGGATCATTCTCCCGCTCCCTCTCCGCGGCCTCCTTCTGTAAGATGACGTCCTCGCAGAAGGAGGCGACAGCCCCCCATTCCGCCTCGCCGCGGAGCATGGCCACGACCATGCTCGGCAGCGAGAGGTCTCCGCCTCCCAGCGCAGCGATGAGTTCGCTGCGCTGGCGTCGCCAGGCCGGGCACACCAACAGGGTGTGCTCGGCAGTGTCGTCGGGAGCGTCGCAGTGATGACACTGCGGCCTTTCCTCCCGACGCGCGACCCGGTGCAGGTAGTGGCCAAAACAACCATGTCCGGTCAGTACCTGCACCATGCGGAACGAGAGACTGCCCTGCCGGCGCCCTACCCGCTCCTCCAACACCGGACGTATCGCTTCTATCGTCCGGTGGCCGGCAGCTGGGAAGGCGAGCGCCTCACCCCATCGACGCAGAGCCTCCCTCTGCGCCTGAGATTTAAGAACCCTAGCAATACGACAAAATTTGGCCTTCTTGCTCAAGTCAAGACATTAATAATGGCAGGCGAAATTACAACAGGCTTAGGTATTATAAAGTGTTTTGTTTCTGTCACTCATAAAGATATAACCACATTACATACTATGAATTAAATTACAGAACCATTAGAAGAATTTAAACTGAACTATTTAAGTTATAAGACCATTAAACTATAGTTTTATTTTGGAGACGCGACAAAGGGCCCTCTGTGCCGCGAGTTGATTTTTTTTTAAAAGCTCCTTATGATAATGAATAAAAATATCGTTTTTTTGCCTCAAAAATTAAGGAGTGAAAATAAAAACAAATTCTTGTTTCTGAATTTCTGCCATGAAAATGACATGTCCTCAACTTAAACGCTGTAGTCAATATTTTAGTAATTAATATAACTAATAGTAGTATTTTCTTATATGGTCAACAAATCGCATTTGAGCTCCGTCTCCCTTTTTTATTGCAATTCTAGCATGGGTGGCACCCGGGGCGGAAATTGTGGTGTCACATCATCATGCCCCCCCCCCCCCCTAGCTACGCCATGCCTGATGGTGAGTGGTAACAGTCACCTTTAATACATGTGACTCCTGTGAGATTCGAAGCAAAACTGCAACCCCCACAAGAACCACAGTGCACGTTGCCAACTTGTGATATAAGATGTAAAGTCACGGTACCCAGTAATTTCAGTGCCATATCTTACCCTTCAAACCGGAACACAACAATGCAAGCACTGCTGCTTTGCGGCAGAAATAGATAAGACGGATTTACCCAAGCAGACGACCCTGGTACAGTCTCCCTCCGGTAAAGTCCCCCCCGCTTTCATTTACGAACCGCTCAACCCACAAGGAAATCAAATAAAAAAGGAAAAAATGTAGTTATGTAAGTAATATTATTGGTATGTACCTAAATCTTAGAACTTTTATAGCAAACGAAAGCAAAGGCAGAGGCGATGAAAAAACCATCCCAGCCAAAGGCCGAAAGGAAAACAGGCGAAGAGGTTTGCACTACAGCCACTACCGCTGAAATCATCGCCACCGCGGAGAAGCCAAGGCCAAAGATCAAAGAACAGGAAAAGGATAAAAGGAGAGAGAAAGACAAAACCATCGCGTCTACGAAATCGTCGTTGCCACAGCTGGTAAGTGATAATAACGAAATAATAACCGAAACGCAATGAGTTCTGAAAGGAAAGTGTTCACAATTTTAAGAATGCTTTGCTTTGGAATTCGCACCTCACCTAGGTGCACAGACAGAAAATAATTTGGAATTACAACAGATTAAAAATTCTGTTACATTTTTTAAAATTAGTACCTATGTAATTTGGCACTCTTTTGCTCATCGTACTTTTTAGAAGACAGATCATGCATGGGTATGTATGCTACAAGCTTAAGTTGCACTTTTACGCATACTAGGTACCCATTTTTGTTTCACCATATTTAGGCACTTTATACAGGGTAAATTTTGAGTTACCGGCAACCTCGCAGGATTAGAGAGCAAGCATCATTAACTACAACGTTTGTTCTACGACTTTTGATAATTCGTTAGATTTTACTTTCATACAAAAATAAATATTCATTTAATATACCTCTACAATGTTTGTAACTCTACGCGCACAGCGCGCGAGCGAGCGTAGCGGTCTTCCGTCGTCGTTTATAAATGAAGCATAGACTTATCAATGTCACGACAGTGCAATAAAAAGTTGAAAATTGATTTTTGTTCAATGTATTGAGTTATCTTAAAACTCGTAAAACAAACGTTGTAGTTAATGATGTTAGCTATCTAATCCTGCGAGGTTGCCGGTACCTCAAAATTTACCCTGTATATTGGAGTGTATGATCACAATTCCTATGTATTATATGTATGCCTATACCTGTATCGTGACTCGTGTCTGTCTGTAACGCCTTTCACGTCTAAGCTGCAGAACGAAGTTTAAATAAATTTGGAAATAGAGATAGCTAAGTCCTGGAAGGACTTGGACTACTTTTAATCCCAAATCTTAATGAGTTTCCTAGAGAACGCGCAATAAACTGAATTTCATACAGACGAAGCCGCGTAACAGCTAGTGAAACATAAACATGTACGAGTAGTAAAACATAAGGAGAGCAGCGGGAAATTAGCGTGTTCGGCATCACCACGGTAAAATACTATTACCTATGCATCAAAGATTTTTAAATTGAGTACCTAGGTTTCAATAGACCAAATACAAAACGGAACAATGTAGCGTTAAGGCGCTAGTTTCCCGTTTTCGAACAATTTCGATTTACTGTTACTGTTACAAATATAAAACATACAATTCTATGATATGGTTGAACATTTTATCTAAACATTTTTAACACTAGAACGCCCAAGACCGTCAAATTGACGGATTTCGATTTTTGCTCCTTATTTTCTCCGGTTTTTTTTGGTGAAATGAAATGATATTTATTGACTTTTATTTATTTTGGCAAATTTACGGAAAAAATTTGTTTCAATATAATAAGCTGATTTTAATATAAAGTAATAACAAAGTATACCTACACTGCCCAGCGACCGTCAAAATGACGGATATATATAATTCGTAAATTAGGGTATTTTGGAGTTGTTACAAATTGAACGTTTTTGTGATTTTGGCATTTGTGAATTATACTTCAATCTTTACAGGTAATTTCAATATTCCGTCGTTACTTTATAAGTGGTTGTGTGAATTTATTGTGATATTTTGCTATCGTTATGATATTATTATGATATCGAACAGATGCTTGAAAGTTTGCGTGACATATTACGTGAAGACGAATCTGACTCTGAAATGACACCTGACTTAGGTACCTGACGACGAAAACGAAGACATTTCATTCATCCCGCCAGATACCTCGGACAGTTCTGAATCTGAGGAACTGGAAAACAGTGCGCCTGTATACAAAGGGGGGACTGCTCCTCCAGTTTATTTTCGGTTGTACGGTAAATAGGAGGGGTCGAGGAAGAGCCAGAATACTTACTGAAACAAGCCCAAGTGCCGTATCTAGACGACCAAGAGGTGTTGGAACAAGCGCAAGTGCCGTATCTAGACGACCAAGAGGTGTTAGCTCAAGCAACCATATACCAGTGATAGGAGATGAGCTGTTGGCCCCAGATGGCTCCAAATGGAAGTGCCTAATGAATGGAATGCATGGATTTTGTATAAACAGACCACGAAACAAAAAATAAGCCGTCTAGATTTTTTTGTGAACTCAGTGAAACTTATATCAGCGAACAATCACGCCAGTCCACCACCTCAAGCTCCAACAGAACTCCTGCTATTCCATACACCAGCAGAGTTGAGCAAAAGATATCAAACAAAAAAAGGGCCAATTGGCTTGTGCGTGAAAATTGTAAAACAAAAACAAGGCGCCTGAAAAACGCGACATTTGTGAAAAAAAATTCTGCGGAAAATGTGTTGACGCAAAGAAAAAACAATTATTTGTAAAAAAATGTATGTTTTAACAAATTTTTGTAATATTTCTTGTCTTAAAATAAATAAACTCGATAATTGCCATTATAATGATTTTTATTTCATACAAAAACATCAAGATATTGTGTTTTAAATTTGATCCGTCATTTTGACGAATACTGGGCGTTTAAGGTAGTACACAAATCCTGGGCTTTCTAGTGTTAAAGACAGAAACATGACTAATAATATTTCACTCGATAGAAAAGAAACCTAAAGATAAGAAAGATTATACGATAAAGATACTGTTCAATATTTTTTAACACCCTTGCTCGTAAAGCTGATGTAATTCCACCGGTTTTAAATATGTAAAGCGGGTCATAAAAAACGCGTTTGTTACCAAAGCAAATAGTTAATTGGGATGATGACTAAATTCAAAATTTTAAGTCTTGTCATTAAATACCTATTAAAATACCGTGGAAAAAGATACAGTCCTGTGAAATTTGAATTAAAATCGGCTAAGAAATACATGAGATACAAGCATTTTAGGTTGTTAATTTGAAGGCGATTAGACAGAGAGATCCGACATCAACCGTGACGTCATTATTGAGTACGGCCATATAAACTCCTTGTAAATTGCCGTTTTGCTAGAAAGAGATGGAGAAAATTTTTTAATAAGTACCTTATATCTTGGTTGTTTTTATAGTTATTCGAAAACTGATTTTTTCTTTCTGTTTATTATATGAATGAGCTTCTATTAAAGCAAAAAAAAAAAAGCAAAAAATTTTTTAGTCATCTAGCCTATTATAGTCCATACAAATTCCATAACAGTATTATTTGCCATTTCAAATATGGAACTGATCGCCGCCGCACGACTCCAGCTAGTGAGCAGCGCGCTGTTGCTATTCAAATTTCGAACTAATCGCCGCGCGTTAAAATGGCGGGAAAGCAACAGTGTGCATTCACAGATTGACTTTATTTAAAATAAACAAAAAATTATTTTTTTTCCGTTTCCTCGCAAATGTGTTAAAAAACGTCGTACGATATACGTGCGTATTGGTTATAACATGCTCGGGTCAATTACGCCCTCGCCTTCGGCTCGGGCTGAGATTCCGCCTCGCATGCAGGGACCGGATCCGGTTACCGTTATAGCCGGTAACCTTAGGGTTTTAATGGGGTATTTTATAATGCTGGGTTTTTAAACCCTTTGCCTTACGGTAAGCTTTCAAACGGCTTACCGGTTTACACATTAATCCCTTCGATTGAATTAATTCGGGTTATCGCTAACCGATATCAAAAACCCCCCAAATGGGTTACCGTTCTAAACGCTGATTAATTTGTAAAAAATATTTTAGACCTTAGGTATATCGCGTGTAGATTGCTTTTGCACCGCATATTTGCCGAAGGTCGCGACCGAACTCTGGCGTTATTGCGTCCGCAGTGCTATTTCAATCGCTCGGTGTGCGTGAGGGAAAGGGTTACCCTAACCCGAACAGTAAGCGGTTAAGCACATAAACACTAAAAACCTTTAAGATTAGGTAAGCGGTAAATTATTGTTGTGGGTGGTAACCCCTATTTTACGGGTTATCGTTATTGTTGGGAAACCTGTTGAACGGCTTACCGAGCCCACTGGGTTACCCTTTCGAACGGCTTAAACAAATGAACGGGTTTTCCGGTCCCTGCTCGCATGTTATAACCATCTTAACGCACTAATATCGTAATGTACTATTAAAACAGCTGTAAATCAGAAAATACAATATTAAAAGAGAAAAGTTTTACCAATAGACGTGCATTTTTATTCGTTTCTAGAAAACCGCTAAAATACATTTCTTATTTTGTACCCCAGTTTTTCCAAAAATTATTTATCTTAGTATCTATACTAATATTATAAAGAGGAAAGATTTGATTGTTTGTATTGAATAGGCTTGTTGAAAAGAATTGTTTGTATTGAATAGAAACTACTGAATCGATTTTGATGAAAGTTGGTATGGGGATAGTTCGAGACCAGGGGAACGACATAGGGTAATTTCCCTACGGAAAAAAATAACGCGTGCGAAGTCGCGAGCGGAAAGCTAGTAACGTGTAAAAAAGTAACGTTTTAGTTCGGTCACAGCGCGTAAACGACATTAAAAGTTATGCAATTATCTTATTACCTTGCAATAAATCAATCACCGCCGTGCACGAATAGATTTCCCGGTAGAAGTAGTAAAATACTGTAAATATTATTCCTCAATACGAACGTGAGAAGAAAACAATATTACTTCGTAATAATAAGCTAATTTTAAATATGTGCCTAAATCTGCTTTCCTATACTTGTTAGGTACATGAGAAGGAGCAGAAACCCACATACGTCCTTTGCTCTTATGAACCCGATCCCATAATAGAGAAGGAAGAGCGTGAGAGAGTTAATTTATTGGCACAGAGAGACTTTCTCATAAGGAGTTACGGTATGCTCGAACAGGTAAGGGATTTTATAAACTACTAGCTGTATCCGGCATGCGTTGCAATGCCACGTAAATTCCATTTTTTAACCAACTTCAGAAAAGGAAGAGGTTCTCAATTCGATACGTATGTTTTTTTTTCTTTTTTTTTGTGTGTATGTTACTTAAATTAATTACTTAAATTCTTTTTGTTTTCGATAGAGTAGGTATACTCCAAGGGTGACCCCATGGTCACCAGGTAGGATCTGATGATGGGACCCCATGAAAATCGAGGAAAACCCTTAAATTTTAAGGTATATCCAACGTGTTTTGTGTGTATTTTACGCGATTACTTCGCCAATTGTGGACCGATTTTCAAATTTTTTTTTTTTGATAGAGTATACTCTTTGGGTGGTCCAAAGGTCACCAAAGTCAGGATCTGATGATGGGATCCCATGAAAATCGAGGGAAACGCTATTTTATATTAGGGTTTCTTTCGCTAAAAAGATTTCGCAAAAAAGACTAACAGAATGCTGACCCGCAAAGCTGCTGCCCAAAATACTGAGGCAAAACTCAGGCAAGCTGTCCTTGAGATAAAGGCATTAAAGGACTCCTGTGATCAACTGCTGAGGGAACGTGATGAGAGTGAGGTGGAAATCAAGAAGATAATAGACAAGAACACCTTCCTTAAAAGTGAGCTCTCCGAGTTGGACACCAAATATAAGGAAGTACTTGTGGAAAGACATCAGCTACAAAATACCATCACCGATTTTACTCAGTGTAATGACACATATGTGAAGGCATTAGACAGAATCACAGAACTTGAACGGGACCTGCGTGAGGCGAATAGACATATTTTTGAACTGGAACAATTTAAACAAAACCAGGAAAATGCTCACACGCACAACTTGTTTGATGAACTTATGCAGTCACCTGGTGGACGAAATCTAGCAGAATCCTCTTCATCTACAGAGGGTAGGCCCTTGTTGAACAATTTTATAAGTAATAAAAAGATCAGAAAATATATTAAAATCAAGAAATTGCTAAAAAGGACTCAATATCAATTAAAAAAGTATAACTCTTTCAGGAGTAATATTAAGTTACGGAAAGAGCGTGCATGGCTAATAGATTCATTAGACATTTATGATTCCAAATTGAAAGAGAGTAGGAGTATGTATGATAGGGACGTTGAAGAACTCAATAATACTATAAAAAACTTACACCACTCATTGTCAACCATCTCTGAAAATTATGAAACTGCTCAAAGTGATATTAAAATGCATATTCAGTCTATCAGAGAGCTAGCCACACTTTGTCAACATAATGAGGACCGTTACCAGTACCTTCTTGACAAACAACTTTGGAACCCAAGTGAGAATAATTCAATAACAGAATGCAATCTCACAAACAGTAAAAATGCACCCAGTCATACATCCTCCGCTCATAGTAATGTATGTCAGCCACCTGTCAATGAGCAATCTAGTTTTCACTGTAAAGAGAAGTCTCAGTCTAATCCAAAATGCATTATTTTTTGTGATGACATTGGCAAAGGTATGGGCCAGTTATTGACAAATCAGTTAAATTTAAGTGTCATCAATTATTGTATGCCTGGCTCAAGTTTCCACGATATTACAAATAAAATTTATAGTTATAAGTTTGACATTAATGACAACCTAGTAGTAATCTTGGGAAATAGGGGTAATTTGAACAAAAAAGCACTAAAAATTTTTTGTTCTCATTTAAATAATTTGTGTGTAAATCAAATAATAATGTTTACCCTTCCCTACCATAACAGGTTGTCACAACATGAAAATAATATTAGGTATAAACTTAATTTGACATTAGACTTAATGACAAATTATTCAAATAAAATCCATATTATTGACTATAACAAACTGACAATTGTTAGAGATAATGCTTATTTAACAAATGATAGATTATATCTATCAATGTTCTTAAAAAAACAATTAGCTATTTCGCTAAGATTTTATTTTTTAACTTTAGCCAAAAACATGGCTATAAACTCTTTCTCTGACAATGCTTTTATTGAGCAGCCCACTCACAGTAGTCAAATTGCTCCTATTAAGCAATACTCCTGTGATAATAAAACGACTTTCAGTAATAGTACTGATGAAAATTTTTACAATTCTTTAAATTAAGTAATGAGACAATAGAGACATCCTCTTGCTTATCATTAAGTAAAAAAGATACAGTAAACTTTGTAAGTGATAATGTATTGCAAAACCCATTTAATAACAAAGATAATGTAAATCTTATCAACCTGGTGCACCAGAACATTCAAGGAATGTCAGGCAAGGATCTGGAAGTGGAATTATTTTTAAACTGTAGTAATGTTGACATTTTTTGTGTAACTGAACATTGGCTTAAAAGCCATCAGTTTATATTTAATTTCAGTAATCATTTGGTTGGTAGTTTGTTCAGTCGAGAAAATGCAATTCGTGGTGGTTCTTTAATAATATTAAATAAAAAGCTGAAATTTAAGGATCGTAAGGATATTGTGAGCCTTTCGATTGAGCGAACAATAGAAATAGCCTGCGTGGAGCTGGACCAGATTATTGTACTAAGTGTATACAGGCCTCCTTCAGGATTATATGACCTTTTTGAAGATACTATGGATGAAGTATTGAAAAAAGTGTGTAGTTCCACGAAACAAACCATTGTTTGTGGTGATTTTAATATTAATTTATTAGAAAATTCTAGTTTATCTATTAGGATTAAAAATCTGTTTGGGTCATATAACCTTGTAAACTTATTTTTGGAGCCAACCAGAATAACTCAGTCGTCTGCCACATGCATTGACAATATTTATACAAATATTGTTCCTTTAGCAAAAAGAGTTTTTAATAATTTAGAATCTGACCATTCTGGGCAAATTGTTACCATTCCATTTAAACTTAAACGCATAGAAAAACAGAATATCACTGTTGTGCCAAAAACTGCTGGTCGCTTAGAACGGCTGATAAATAATATTGGTATTAAATTAAATTATATAGGTTATGAAGAAAACCCAAATAAATTATATGAAAATTTTTTTCATACATTTTGTTCTGAATTTAAAAATATTTTTGTTCCAAAGACTATATCCGTTAATGGTACTTTAGCTTTTAGTGAATGGGCCACACCAGGCATTCACAAAAGCAGAATCAAACTTTTTGAACTTTATAATGAACGTTCATTTAATACTAGCGATGAGTTTAAACTTTATGTGAAAACTTATTCCAAAGTATTCAAAAAAGCGTGCAGGCTTGCTAAATCTAATTATTTAAGTTCAAAAATAAAAAACAGTAATAATAAAATTAAAATGACATGGAATATTATAAATAATGAAACTGGAAAAGCGAAAACTACTAATAATCAATATTGTTTGAATATTGACGGTAAGAAGGTAACAGTTGACACAGAAGTAGCTGCAGAATTTGAAAAGTTCTTTACTGACATTCCAGTCTCAATCACAAAGTCATTGGATTCCTCCCCCACTATTGCTGAATCTATAATGAAAGATCATGTTGAAGCTTGTGATGATAAATTCAAATTTGTACACATTAGTGGAATGGATATAATAAAATCATTTAAAACTTTGAATATGAAGAAAACTGCGGATCTGTGGGGCAATTCCGTTAATGTTACTAAATCCGTAATTGAAACAATAGCTCCAATTCTTGCTAACATTTATAATGATTGCATTGACTGTGGTGTATTTCCTGATCTAATGAAGCTGAGTAAAATTATTCCTTTACATAAATGTGGTAGCACATCAGACCCTAGTAATTTTAGACCTATCTCTGTGCTACCTACCTTTAGCAAAATTTTTGAAAAAATAATGTTGGAGCAAATGCAAAGTTATTTTAATAGGAATAATCTTCTACACTCTAAACAATTTGGTTTTAGGAGGGGTCGCTCAACAACCGATGCTGGTGTTGAGTTAATACAACATATATTTGAAGCCTGGGAAGACTCACACGATGCGTTAGGCATTTTTTGTGATTTGTCTAAGGCATTTGATTGCGTTTATCACGAAACCTTGATCAGAAAATTACACCACTATGGGTTTCGTGATACTGCACTGGATCTTCTACTCTCTTATCTAAGTGGAAGGATTCAAAAAGTAGACGTCAATGGAAAAGAGTCTCAAGGTTCCGCAGTTAAAATGGGAGTTCCGCAGGGTTCGATTCTTGGTCCTTTTCTATTTCTTATATATGTCAATGACCTCCCTGATTTTGTACAGGACAGGCACGAGATAGTGTTATTTGCAGACGATACTTCACTTTTATTTAAAATTAAAAGAGGATTGCAAATGAATGACGATGTAAATAATTCTATCTCAAGAATTGTTCATTGGTTTAATGTAAACAACCTGTCACTTAATGAAGGGAAAACAAAATGTATAAAATTTGTTTTACCCAATGTAAAAGAGGTTCACACCACTGTAAAAATAAAGGATATAGGTGTTGACCTCGTGGACACCACAGTATTTCTTGGGATCACACTTGATTCTAAGCTGCAATGGGGCCCACATATAGACAAATTGTCAAAGAGACTTAGTTCTGCAGCTCACGCTGTATGGAAAATACGTCAGATGACTGATGTTGATACAGCAAGACTTGTATATTTTTCTTACTTTCATAGTTTGATGTCATATGGCATTTTGTTGTGGGGAAATGCTGCCGACATTCAGATCGTTTTTGTGCTCCAGAAAAGGGCTATTCGAGCCATCTATAACCTTAAAATGAGAGATTCTTTGCGAGAAAAGTTTAAAGAAATTGGTATTATGACAGTAGCCTCGCAATATATTTATGAGAATCTAATATATGTTCGTAAAAATATTCATTTGTTTTGTAAAAATAGTGATATTCATTCAGTTAATACTAGACAAAGGAATATGTTAGCTTTACCAAATACCAGGCTCCAAAAAATCAATAATTCTTTTAGAGGCCTGTGTATACGTTTCTACAATAAAATCCCAAGTTGTATACAAGAACTCAGCTTAAACAAATTTAAAGTTGCAATCAAAGATGTACTTATTAAAAAAGCATATTATAAAGTGTCTGATTACATGAAGGACAAAAAAGCTTGGGTTTGAACTCTCATTTCTAATATTTAATAATGTACTGCGTTTTGTTTCAAAGAAACATTCAGTGAGAGCAATTTATAAGCTAAGTTCACGCACTTCTCTCAGAAATAGCTTATTTAATGTGAATTAACACATCTCTTCTTGTAATGGAAGTTTAGCTCAAACTTTTGCATTGAGGTCAGCTTCCAATTGACGACCCTGTAACAAAATCAAAATTGTAAATGGCGATTTAAAAGAGGAGACAAAAAATTTTGACCTTTCGAGTTTCTTGCCTGTTCTTCTCGAGAAGGCTCTCCCAATTTCCGAACAGGTGTAGAGTCAACTTTTTTTTTTTTTCATTCCTACTTGTATTTGCAGACATCTTGAGTATATTCAAGATGTATGCACATACAAGGTTAATATGATTTCATTAAATTAGATTGTTTTGCTTTGTTTTGACGTCAATAAGTGTCTGTAAAGGCCTATGTTGAATAAAGATTTTTGAATTTGAATTTTGAATTTGAATTTGAATTTCATTCACTAAAAAGTTAAAAATAAAAAAAATATTTTACAAAAAATAAAAACCGACTTCAAAAGCACTGCAAAAGTAAAAAAAAAATAAGAATAGGTACAGACAACATCACACTTCTATATTGAAGTCGGTGACAATTTTAAGACTTTATAGGAGATCATCGTTTGGCACCGACTTCAAAATAGAAGTGTGATGTTGTCTGTACCTATTCTTATATTATTTTTAACTTTTCAGTATTTTTGAAGTAGGTTTTTATTTTTTGTATTTTTTTTTTGCTAGGAACAGAACACCCTACTAAAGTTTCATTACAATCTGATGAATGGTTTCGGAACGCATAGAGGACAAACATTGTTTTTTATTTATATAGATGAACGGTGTAGGTGACAAAAATCTAGTTCTTTAGTTTTTTTTTTTTACACACAACAGGGAGACTCTTGGTCTTCATCTCGCCTGATGGTAAGTGACGGTAAGGCCGAAGATACAAGTGAGCTTGACCTAGATTTGTTGACAACTGAAAACTGACTATCAATCATACCTCTTATTGTCGGAACATAATATTGATATAATGGCGACAAACTTGAGTAAGACGATGGTAACTAGCCAGACGGGCTCAGAAGCCCTGCGCCACCAACCAAATCGAGCAGAAAAATTTCTGCTCCTGTGAGCAATCGAGCCCCGGACCTTCGGATCAACGCCGAGCGGTCTCTCAAGCACTCTTAGAGCATTTAACCTAAAGCAACCACTAGACGACCAGGGAGGCGGCTATAGTACATTGTGCACCAAGGCCCGAAGAAAGGGGATTACTAACAAGAGTCTATTAGAAGCCTGCGGGGCGATTCTCTAAAGTGACAGTCTTGAGTTCGTCGCTGTGACTGCGCTGTATGGTATTTACCTATCAGTGAAAAGAGTAATATAGCGCTGTCACAGCGACGAACTTAAAGCTGACACCTTAGAGAATCGGCCCGCTGACGTCGAAGGCGAAGGGCTTTAATGATTGAAAAGGTATATTAACTTTTTAATATCCAAGAAACGAATAAATGTAAGTCATAAAATTACCACGCCAGCGATGACGTTGGGTCATAATTACCCGTTTTGACTTGACACAAGAGTATCTTACTGCACAGGCGGCGTCGCATTGAGAATACCAACGAGACGGGTAGAGAGGGGCTATATCTCCAGCTACATAAAGATTCACAACATACGACTAGCGCAAAATAAAATATGTCCGTTAAAAATCGCCTCGGGTCAATATGACTTAGCGTCGTTGTCGTCGGGTTAAGCCATCTATATTAAAAAGTAATCGTGGGATGTTGAAGGCTGGGCAATGTCGAAAAATATGGCCAAGAGTACCTTCTTCCTGAGAACAGTGTTCACAAACCTATAAATCTACTAAATGTAATCTTTTTAAATGGGCAGCAAATTTTCCATGTTCCATTCTAAGTCTATTTATACGAGGGCGGGTCAAAAAGTTCGCGGAATGAGGGGCATGGAGGGGGGAAAGGTGACTTTTTACTACCTGAACTAGTTGTGACACCCATTAAGAGTATAAATACTAAGTTTCAAAAAAAATTCGTCATAATTACCTGAGCTACACATCAATCAACAAGTTAATCCGGAAGAAAATTTGCAACATGGAGAAAATTAAGTTTCGCGCAGTCATCAAGTTCCTTACCAAACAAGGAAAACCTCCCCAGACTATTTTGGAAGAGATCTTTTATGTTTACGGGGACTCTTGCCATTGGTAAAACCATTGTTTACCAGTGGCACAACCTGTTTAAGCAAGGCAGGGATTCGATTGAAGATGATCCGAGGCCAGGGCGGCCTGTCGAGGCAACCACGGCAGAAAACGTTGAAAAACTTGAAAAAATCATATTAGAAGATGCCCGTTTACAGAAGAAATAGCTTGCAGACATGATTGGAGTATCAGCTACAACCATTTTGAACATCCTACACGACCATCTTGGCATGTCAAAGGTGTGTGCAAGATGGGTGCCGAGAATGCTCACGCCACACCAGAAGCAGCGGCGAGTTGAGTGTTGTCGCGAGTTTTTAGCGCTCTGTGGTGAACAAAAGGATGAAGTTTTGAACCGAATTGTGACTGGAGATGAAACTTGGGTTCATCATTATGAGCCTGAGTCCAAACAAGACTCCATGCAGTGGCACAAAAAGGGCACACCACCTCCGAAGAAATTCAAAGTGTCTCCGTCGGCTGGAAAACTCATGGCTACTGTTTTCTGGGATTCAGAGGGAATCCTCCTTATTGATTATAAAGAAAAGGGTGTCTCTATCACTGGAGAGTACTACGCTGCACTATTAGAACGTCTGCGAGATGCTGTGAGAGTCCTTTTGCACGACAATGCACCCGTGCACAGGGCGCAAGTTGCGATGGCTGCTGTTCAAAGAGTGGGCTTCGAAATCTTGGAACATCCTCCCTATAGCCCAGATTTAGCCCCAAGTGATTATTTGTTCCCAAAAATGAAAAAAGAGCTTCGAGGGAAGAAATTTTCCAGCGATGAAGAAGTGAAGAGCGCAATTTTTTTTCGAAGGTATTAATAAATTAATTGATAGGTCTAATAAATGTATTAGAGTTAAGGGGGAATACATTGAGAAGGAAAAATTATTTTGTGTTTTATTTCTTACTTTTTACCCTCCATTCCGCGAACTTTTTGACCCACCCTCGTAGTTGCAATGAATTTCCTGGATGGCGGATTTTCCTTTTATCAGTTTCGTATTTTCGCATTCTCAACTTTAATGTCTTCCACAGATAATGCTAAGAACTGCGTTTAGTTTTCAAACTTGACAGACGATGCTGCCAGATTTTTAAAATGAAAGGAGACTGGCGGGTTTCTTAGGAGTATTCGGCCTGATCACCTACACGAAAACTTTTTACGTCTCGTCAAAACTCAATCTATAAGACAAATGAAAATAGCTTAATATTTTGCCAAGAACTTCGAGAAAATTAGTTATGGTGTGTTGAATGTTGACAAATAAGTTTGGTTATGTTTTGGTTTAATTCACGAATTTGTCGTATAATTAACAGTAACTTATAAAAATCAGTTTGTTTAATAGATGTAAACACATATTTTAGTACCACAATAGGAAATACACCCCATACTCCACACGTTAGTGAAAATAAAATCGATCGCACAAACGTAAAACACCATAGACGAGTCTAAATTAGGTACATTGGTTATCATTCTGAGTGTTCTGATCAAACATCGTATCAGTGTTGTCCTCAGAGTAAACAGGAGTCCTGTTTACTCTGAGGTGTTGTCGCACTTAATAGATTCAATTCATCGATCAATATCGATGTATCAATTCATCGATCTTCTACATTTTATACTCAAATCTTTTAAAAACATTAATTTCAGATAAAATCCTATAAAGAAATCTGTGGTAAATAAATTAGCATTATAATTCAATAACATGTAAATGTATTATTTTCTCTATAAAACTGGTTAATTCGCCAAAATCGAGTCTTAAAATGTATCGATTAAATTCAATAAAAAGGATTTTTTTTCTTGACTTTGCAAAGTTCTACAAAGACGTATGTTACTTTAATAAAATCTACGAAAAATATACATTTTTGCATAAAAGTCTCAATCTTGTAGTACTTCAGGCCGAAACCCGCCAGTCTCCTTTGATAAATTGCAAATGTCTCTGAAATAATAACAAAATATAAATACCTAAAATGCAATTCAATGTACCGTAAGTTTTATACATAGTAAAATTTGTGTGTAGCCAAGGTTTGAAGATAGGAAATAAACCTTGGCTGATTTTAAACCTCCTTAGGCTGAAATGACGTACGAGTGGGTTCTATATTTTTAAAACTAAAGTCATAACTCCCTCGGGAGCTATTCCATTACTCTCGCGGGAGATAAATCGGCTATAACCTCCATATACACCTGCGTGTAATAGCACTCTTTACGAGCAAGTGTAATGAAAAATATTTTTTATTTTTACAGATATACTTGGTCATGAAGAAAATGGGTACACTGAGGCCTGAAGACGAACGAAAGTATGGCGTGTACGGGCGTCTGTCCGCTGTTTCTAACTCGCCCAAGGTATATTTTTTAAACATGTTTTTACATGTAACTGTTGGTCTGGTTGGTTGATCTTACCAGCCCCTAGCCATGATCGCTCAAAACAATATTAAAACCGCACTGAGAGCGGGATGGCGCTATACGCAGGAGCGCGTTCAGAGCCTTCGCGCGAAGTACAACTTTTCGCTCTAACCCCGTTCAATGCCTTCGAGCGTGACGCCCGGGCACTTTTTTTTTATTGCAGAAAGTTGGCAAACAAGCAAACTGCCCACCTGATGGTAAGTGGTAACAGTCACCTATAATACATGTGGCTCTTGTGAGATTCGCAGTAAAACTACATCCCCCACAAGAACCACAGTGTACGTTGCCAACTTGTGACACAAGATGTAAAGTCACAGTACCCAGTAATTTCACTGCCATATGTTACCCTTCAAACCGGAACACAGCAATGCAAGCACTGCTGCTTTGCGGCAGAAATAGGTAAGACGGAGGTACCTAAGCAGACGACCCTGGTACAGAGTCTCCCTCCAGTACTCCATCCATACATCCATAATTACCTATTACTACTACTTAAGCAAATGACGTTTGTACACGCGCAAATGTGTGCGTGGAATCTAGTAGGGCTGAGTGCGTTGTTATCAATCGAAATGACGCGAGAAGTGCAGCATCTGCCTTCTCTTTTACCCGCATAGCGCTATCTCTGTTATCGGCCGGCGCTCGCGTCTACTCGGTGAACGTGAATTGTCGCCATGCCCTAGCGATCGCGCGCGCCCTTGTTTATGTATGCGCCAGTGATATCTACAACGAAGTGCCGGGTGGGGTGAAGTATGTAGTTGAAATGAATGCGGGGAGGTGAGTGGCCGTTCTGTACGTAGTACTATTATCTATTCTGTGGCCCGGGTGAAACAACCGCCCCGATCAAGACCTTAGATTAGAGTGTCAGAGCGAGTTATAAGCTACCGAACAACCATCGAATTTGATGGTTGTAAAACGCTCTGACGTTTATTACTGAAATACTCTTACGTGATTGGATGATATTGGAGGCCATAATCTAAAACAGCCATACTCAAACTGCGGCCCACGGGCCGCATGCGGCCCGCCAGGCTTTTGAAAGTGACCCACCCGTTGCAGCTTCAAATTCTATTGACGAAAGTCAATTACCTATTTTAAATTCCGTGAGATTATTAAGCGTAGCGCAAGGCACTGATTGCACCACACGTTGCGCGTGTTAATGAAAATTTATACAAACTTAGGATATTGGATAATAGTGCCTGATCAATATAAGACTATTAAAAAATGCGCCCAAATTCTGCTGACGTTTTATGCATAGACATTAATTTGTGAGTCATCTTGTTCAAAAATGAAATATGCAATGAACGTATACAGAAATGAAATGACATTAGCTGCGGAAAAAATAGCGTGAGGTTGTCGTAAGCTAATGTCATTTCCAAACATTTATTCTGAACGAAAAATGCGGAAAAGTTAGCATGTGGCATTTGTCTAGGGCCTCTGTTTATACAATATTTGACGACCACACCTGATAAATTTTTAGTAACATTTTAAATCAACTGAATATAAATTGTAGCTTAGGGTCATAAATGTTTTAAATCTCAATGTGTGGCAGCTTCAATAAAAGAATTGAATAGTATATAAGTAGTTGAATTGAAAGGCCTATTGTCATTGTAACCTTTACAGAAAAACTATGAAATGAAACACAACGTTTCTGTAACTAATACAAAATTGTTGTATTTGCCAACAGAAAATCTGATTTTAAAGAGCAATGAACCATATTCTTAAAAATGAAAAATATTTACCAAGGAATTTATAACTGGAACAAATGAAATTCTATGTTCCAACAGACTGCCACAAAGAAGCATAGACAATTTAAACACAGACCAAGCGACGCTGGAGGTCACGGGGATGACGGTGAGCATATAAGTTAATTTGTGGCTTCGAACCGTGGGCCGTGGGGAAAAATAAAACAAAAAATTCCTAATGGAATCTTTAGGTGAGGCATTAGAATAATTATTGGTGTAGGTAGCAAATTTTTTTTTAAATTTTGTAATGATTTATCTGGGATTATTTATTACCTACCTACTTTCGAAGAAACAGGAATGTTTGCGGTGTTGCCGTGGCATAGATCACTCAAATTCGCTCCAAACTACGGCGAAATTGTGACGCCACGGCGTACTAGAACCGTTAAAATGTTATGTACGTTACATACTTCTCATAATGAAAAGTGTTCTATTTAATGTGAGGAAGAGGAAAACGTATCAGCTCAGAATGTCCACTTCTCAAAATGACAACCGGGACGCATAATGTCCATTTCTTAAAATGTCAACTTCTTAGAATGTCAACTTCGTACAATGAGAACTTCTTAAAATGTCATATTCGCAAAATGACAACTTCTTATAATGTCAACTTCTCATAATGTCAACTTTTAATAAGATTTATTCGCATAATGACAACTGTTCGTAATTTTTACTTTAACGATAAAATCAATGAAAAATGGGATCATTGCATCAGTTTACATAATTTTACCAAAATGTTAGTATGTATCTAATCACGTTTCACCAAAAAGTGTATGCAACATCATAAAACTTGGCAACAATATTTTTTTATTTCTTATCATATAGATCTTGTTCAGTAATATTTGGTAATGTTGCATGCACTACCTACTAAAAGTACAAGTGCAGTGTCGATGCACCATAAGATATATTTCTAAATTGGTAGGCATCTAAAGATGGTGAAAAAAGGCATATTTTTTTTCAATCAACTGTAATATAAATGCTATATTACCAATCCGCACTGGGGCAGCGTGGTTGACTAAGGCCTAATCACCCTAACATAGGGTAGGCTCGAGCAACCCGTTACCCGCACTGAGCGGGCCGGGGGCCCGGCGCACTGAGCGTCGGGCCGCGTGGAAGACAACCACAATAAAAAACCAATTTCGGGGTGTAGAGCGGTGCAATTCTGCGTCGCTCCACAAAGCAGCAGAGCTAGACGGGGCGTTCGGCAACGGACATGTCGCAGGCAGGGGTTCAGCGGGAATAAGGCCTGGCTGTTGTCCCCTTTCCCCTGTCTTGTGACGGACGGAGGAGCTGCTGGGGGGGTTTTTAGTGGGTAGGCCCGGTCCGCTGGGGAGTCCCACATATCCTTGTGGTTTGGCTCGACCACGAGGAATGCGTAAATGCATTTTCCCCCCTCCCAAAAAAAAAAAAAAAAGGGTAGGCTCGAGCCCCTCGGTGGGGACGTGCTGTGATGAGCTGTGATGATGAAGTGCTATATAATGTCTTATCATATCACATCGTACAACAAATTCAAACATCACACCGTATAAAAATTTCAGGGTATAATAACGTAAAATACTTACTTAGAATTTAGTAATTTAGATACTGTTTCTAATTCGTAATTTAAACAAACAAAACCGCAAAAAAATAATCAATCAAATGGTTTTGCCAGTTGGGTAATAAGTGCTATATGACATGTGTTATCATCACAATCATATAAACAATACAAAAATAATGTCGGAAAGCATAAAATACCTAACTACCTATATAACTGGCACTGCTTTGGATACCTTACCTGCGTCTGATGTTGATCTTATCTTCCGGTGGGGGTGGCCCAATTATTGAGCCTTCGCACTTCGACCCACCATGGATCTTTTGTGCTACCCCTTGCCGTAAAGCTTAGTCCGTAATGCCATCGCCACCAACGGTCCAGTCTATCGTGCCCATGAGCTCAACGATGTCCTTCGGTGGTATGGCCCTGTAGTCCTCCGGTTTTGGGTATCCAATTCCCGTCAGCCTTAGTCTCCTGCAAGCTAGGGCGTCACAGTGGCACAGCAGGTGCACCATGCTCTCCTCTCCCTCCTTGCAGGCCCTACAGATTTTGGAACTGGCGTGTCCCATCCTGGTTAGCATGATCCTAGTGCCGAAGTGTCCGGTTAGAGCACCCAACAGTAGGCGAATCTGGGATCTGCTTGAGCTCAGTGTAAATTTGAGCCAATTGTCTATACCCATAAAGAGCTTGGCGTGGTTCATTCCTTTTTGATTGGCCCATTCTCTTTGGTGCCTCATTTGCAGTTGAGTTCTTATACCCGTACTGACTATTTTTGGAGTGATCCCGACAAATGGTTCCGGTCCTACCAATTGTGTTTCCGATCCCTTTCTTGCCAGGTAGTTAGCTTTCTCGTTTCCGGTGAAACCCTTGTGACCTGGTATCCAAACTAGACGTACTGTATTGGTTTTACCCAATTTGTTCATTGCTTCGATTGTATTTAGCACTAGTTTGGATTCCACTTTGTATGACAGGAGCGCTTTGAGAGTCGCTTGGCTGTCACTGAGAATGTAGATGTTTAGGCCATTGCGACCCTTGTCTAGATTCTCCTGTGCACAGGCTAGGATAGCACATGTTTCAGCTTGAAACACAGTTGCCAGCTTACCCATGCTGATCGATATATCAGTTTTGTTGCAGTGTATTCCTGCCCCTGTACCAGATTTCATTTTTGATCCATCTGTATACCAGATCATGCTGTTCCCCTGAGGGGGTGCCAGCCCCTTATCCCATTCCTCCCTTGTTGGAATGTGTACCTCAAAAAGTCGTCTGAAAATATATTGAGGTAACATTCTGTCGCTGATCATGCTCAGCAGCAGATTGCCTCCTTCAAACGCGAATGCCGTGTGTTTTGTGGGTGGCTGGTTCGCATTCCACATTCCCAAAGTTCTGAGCCTGTAGAGTGCCCTCATGGCTTCTCTTTGTACAGCATTGTGGAGTGGTTCGAGATTTAAAAAATCTCTCCAAGGCCGCTGTAGGGGTAGTTTTGAAAGCCCCCGTAATGGCCATACAAGCCAGCCTTTGGAATCTACCTAGTAGTTCCCTGCATGTGACTAGTTTCGTTCTTGGCCACCAGACAATACTGTCATATGTTATGACTGGCAGTATCATTATTTTGTAAATCCAGTAGAGTATCTTAGGTTTGAGACCCCAGGTTTTACCGAAGGTAGACCGGCACATATTGAGTATCCTTCCGGATTTTTCAATAGTGAGGTCTACATGTTCCTTCCACGTTAGTTCTTTATCCAGGGTAACTCCTAGATATTTCACCTTTGTGGAGTATGGTATCTCAGAGCCGTATAGTTTTAGATTTCTCATGTTGTTGAGCTTCCTCTTTTTTGTGAACGTCTGATGTTGATACTGTTACCTCGGTATAGTACCCCAAGCATGTATAAAAATATATAATTTGATGAAACAGTGGTTGGTAATGTACTCGATTATATTTTTTCATTACTAATAATATCATTTTCGACTAATATACTATTAAAGTCACAAACATTAGCACCTTCTATACTGGAATATAACGTTTGCCTATTTAGGCATTATCCCTAGATTTCCCGCGATTATTACTTGAATTACATATTTTTAGATACAAAGAATAATACTGACAATTTTTAATAAGTTTCATTGCTGTTCATGTTAAGCCAAAGCACCCATACAAACTGAACAATTCCCTTTGACCCACTTCCCGGTTTCTAATTGAGCCATTGGCGTACTTATTTATGTCAATGGTTTGAGCTGAAATTTTGCATGCATATGTATATCGCGTGACAATGCAATAATAAGAGCTTGTGTAAATTTTTTTTTGTTCTTATTTTTTAAATTTTAATCAAAAGGTTAACCGATAGTTTGTGATAATGCTAACCATAATCAATGATTCACCGTATTGCGGACAGATGGTGCTAGAAGCAATAATAATAAAATGTGATGATCATGTTTTTCATTTAATTTAATCGTTAAAGTAGAAATTACGAAGAGTTGTCATTATGCGAATAAATCTTATTAAAAGTTGACATTATGAGAAGTTGACATTATAAGAAGTTGTCATTTTGCGAATATGACATTTTAAGAAGTTGTCATTGTACGAAGTTCACATTCTAAGTTGACATTTTGAGAAATGGACATTATGCGTCCGGTTGTCATTTTGAGAAGTGGACATTCTGAGCTGATACGGAGGAAAAATGTTTGTTTAACACTGATTTACACGAATTTTTGCACACTTCGAAACGTTAGAAATCAATTTAAAAAAAAACAACGATAATCTTATATTGTCATATATGAAGTAGGCCCCATGCAAATACATAATAATAAAGTATATTATTCATATGTAGTTTTCGCACTACTTGTATTATAGTGAAATAATTATATTGCATAGGATTAACAGTGCAGTGCAGCGACGCAGTTATATACGAAAGGCCGAATAACGGATTTTCGGAGCATTGGGGTAGCGCCGTGTGGAAAATTGACTCGTACGTTCTCATACCATATTTACCTAATAATAGTATGTAAAATTATTTAAAAAAAACTGTCCCCCTCCTAACCAATATTCGTTAACAGTGGCCAATTTCATCAGAGACTAGCCATGGCGCAGGAGATATTGTAGTGCACAAGTATCAGCGCTAAACACAGATGCATTCTTTCCTCCATTAATACGGACTTAGTATCAAAAATCTAATCTAATTATAGTCAGTCAGTTGGATAATAAAAAATATCGGACACTTATTTTTTGCTTTGCCCAAATAAGCTACTGAACTAGAGCGAATTAAAGTTAAGAAGTGGGGGCGCACTACGTCACTTGACATGTAAAAAATGTACCTACGTGTGACGTCACGCGACATTTCAAATCGATACTACAGCGTCGAAAATTTTGATGTCCAATTCTTTTTTAAATAAATTTCATGACGGACATTAAAAAAAAATTGTCCGCTTCCCTATTTCAAAATCCGAACGGACGGCTCGCCGACAAGACCACGGAGATTCAATTCAATTCAATTCTTTATTGCTCTCCATAGTGTATATACAGTACAGATGTTAATATTCTTAAACAGTTCAACTATGGACCCTGTCGGGCACGGCAACTGAAAGAAGAGAGGAGCGACCTTAGGTTGGAATATAATTCTATGGTGTCGACAATACATAAAATATCTATCCTACAATGCAATAATATTAATATTAAATTATTTTAATAGAATAAAATAAATTAGATTGAATTATATTAAATTAGAATGAATACAATTATAATGAATTAAATTATTATACATATTAAATTAAATTGAATTATTTGAAATTAAATTGAATTAATCAAATTAATTTGAATTATTTTAAATAAGATTGAATGAAATTGAATTATAAAATTGGTTCTTGTTTAAATTATTATAAATTGAGTAATATTAAATTATAATAAATAGGTGTTATTTAATTTATTTCATTTGATTCGTTCAATGTAATATATTATTTAAGCTGACAATTTACTACCTATGTAATGATATTTATGGGTACCTTACCTGATAAACGATTTATTATTATTATTTTATGATTATTATTATACCTTAAAACTTCTCCGACAAATACTCATTTATAGTGTAGTAGTGTTTTTGTGATAATAGTATTTTAACTTGTTTAATAAATTTGCTTTCTTTATTTATATTTTTTATTGCTGTTGGAAGTTTATTGTAAATTTTGACACACATAGTTTGAGATCCAGTTGAAACCAGATCTCGGTCATGTCGGCGAGCCTACTAATAAGTAACAGCCGAATCGAAACTAAGCCGTTGCGATAGGCCAATCGGAGCGCATATATCGACTTACGAATGTTTGATGACGTGATAATGTAGCGCTCTGATTGGTCGAACGCAACGGTAAGCCGTTGCTTCGGTTCAGCGGTGGCTTGGACGCCTAAAATAGTTTTAAAATCGCCGCGAGAGCGGGATGGCGTTATAGGCTGGTCCATCATGGCTACCTACCTACTAGTCCAGTCGGCAAGGTAAAAAACATCACGGTGTCTCTCTCAATGTTGTTTTAACTATGCTATCATTTTCAAGCAATCGTGGTAAGGCCCCGGAGCAAGATCAGGCGCAGCAGCCAATGTCTAACTTGCCTTCCAGAGCACGGAGGAGCGTAAGAAGTTTTACATTTTTGGGCACCCATCTTGGATCTGAAGGCAAATTCTGCTAATCAGCCATCGCTGAACAAAAGATAAACCGTTGCGTTCGACCAATCAGAACGCCACATTATCATCTCATCCAACATTTGAAAGTCAATATCATCATCACAGCCCATATACGTCCCCACCGAGGGGCTCGAGCCTACCCTATATTAGGGTGATTAGGCCTTAGTCAACCACGCTGGCCCAGTGCGGATTGGTCGACTTCACATACATCATTGAATTTCTTCGCAGATGTATGCAGGTTGCCTCACGATGTTTTCCCCGACCCCCCGATTGGAAGGCAAGTGCCGAGTCCACTGCGCCACCGACGCTCACAAGGTCAATATATGCGCTGCAATTGGTCGATCGAATCGGGCCTCTGACCACGGCGAACGATGCTTAATTTTAAGAATAACAGAGCTCTTCTAACAAATATATATTTGCCATTGTTTACTGTCTCTTATTGTTTTAAAAATAGCAAAGAACTTTGGTAATGTTCCGATTTTTAATTAACTCCTAGGTTTTTATCAGAAACCTGATTTTGACATACAACTTTTTCAATATTATAAAAGGAAATTTCTTTTTCAGGGCTGTTTCATTGTACAAATTGTAATATTTTTGTCATACATTGCATCCTTTCCTGTGAGTATTTTTTTTATGAAATCCAAACTTTTATATTGTAAGGATGATGTGGAGAAATATCCAAAACTGAAGCTAATATTTCGTTTTTTATTACTATAAAAATATTTTACCATGAATATAATATTGTTGTTTTTGAATTTTATTACGATCATGCCTTTTAAATTGTTAATATACAGAAAAGAAACACTGTATTTAAAAGAATAAAAACATTTACTGCATCAATATATTTTTTCTTTTACATACTATATATAGAGGTTTTGTCAATGTTTTCAAGTTACATATCTCTAATCTATCTCTAAGTCCAGCTTTGTTCCGTTTCAGCTTAAAAATTTACATTTATTTTAATGTCCTCTTAACAACTACATCAATCCATTAAATGCTTTTTCATTGCACTTTTAATATTTTTCTTAATAATGGCAGTATTCTTACAATTACTAGTCGAAGGCTTTATTTTGGGTTCTATATAATTATACACACTTAAACGCAGACGTATTACTTCAATATAAACAAACATATCTTCATCAATTTTCGAAATGTTCCTAACTTACCAAGTCAAAAGTATTGATTAAAGTAAAGGTTATGTCCGTAGTGTCAATAGTTATTAGGAAATTATAATAACAATAAAAACTAGACAAACATCAAAGGCACTTATGAATGATAAACAAATATCCATTAATTCCTAGATTTATTTGATACATACATTACTTTTTGTTATCATACTTATTGTAGGTAACTAATAAGCTGCTGTAAAAAGTAGACCTTAGATTATATCCTGAACTTATATTAACTGGAGTACATACATTGCTCCTAAAATATTTCTGTATTTCTCTTACATACACTGGATTTTAGGAAGCAAAAATATATTATTATTATACATATATGGGACTACGGATATAACACTCGGAATTTGTACCTATGGAACTTTTTGACATGAGCCATCCCGAAGTGCTGGCTCACCCAGGGAGCATTCTGGATGATGGAGTCAAGTGTATACTTTGTATTCAATTTCCAATGTCAATGCATTGGTCTTGGGGAAGATACGACTAACAGAAGAACACTATACGTGTAGTCAAGAACCCAATAGACTACTGGACAATACACCAAGATTGATGTTTTGCAATACTTATTAACAATTGTACTAAAACTGTAACCTTTTAGCTAGAGATGCGCCATCGATATTCTCTAAGAGTTTTCTCTTGAGTGATGGTTTTTCAACCTCCAGTCTTGTAATGTTTGACGGCATCGGTAGTTTGGGCCCCACTGTAGGCGCAGGTTTGTTGCTAGAAATCAAATAAAAGAAAAAATAAATATGCATGATAAACATTTTGTGTTGTGTGACTGACTGGAGTAGTCTCTTAATTAACATAAGGCTGTGTCTATTCGGACCCGGAGCATGAAAGCATTTCATTTTGTGGTACAATATCTAACTTAACCCACAGCTTTCAGTTTGATCCTATAAGTTTTTTCAATAACAATTCACAGTCAGCAAGCCTATTACCCATCTCGTGGTTTTCAAATGATATCATATGAAATCATAGTGCAAAATGAAAAATAAGGTTTTCGGTCAGATTTTTTATCAATTGTTCATTATATCATAATGACATCATTAAAATTATGCCATTGGACTAGTGATGATGTCATTGGTGATCGGTAATAATACCAAATGAAGCATTTCATGACTTCTTTATCTCCAAATTTATACCATATCATCAAACGATGAAAGAGCCATAATAGACCTGCAGGTCCGAATAGCAATCGACTTCTATAGGGACTAAGATCCTCATAAAAGTCGATTGCTATTTGGACCCGGGCGATAAAAAATGGCGACGAAGTGGATTTTACTTAATAATTGATTTTTGTTCCTCTTCGATTTCACTACGCTCGCTCAGCTGTATGTGGTCACAATGTCTAACCTAACCTTAAGCTTTCAGTTTTATGGCTGGTTAACACAGTGCGAGTCGGCATGCGAGCTACTCGGTCGGCGGCTCGCATGCCAGTAGCTCGGCTCGCCTTTCAACTCGCATGGCTGTTTACACGATGATAGTAACTAAGCAGTACGTCTAGTATGAGTTTTGATAGTTTCTGATTCGAACGATCGAATAGTTTTGTTTCCATACATTTCACACCAGCGCCTCTATCGGAAACTATAATGAACTACAATTGACTATGAGTTACAAAGTAATAAACTACTCGATCAATAAGTACGTATTCGAATAGTGTGGCAGTATGAGTTACATGTTTGACATTTGTTTGACAGTTTACTCGAAAACTATTCTAATTTAGGTTCTCACCTTACATTTTTATGTGAGTTTGGTACATAAATACGTTTTTTTGTGTTTCTAAACACTAAAATTATGTCTGCACGGTGGTACTTTGCATGGAGGGCCATGCAAGACGAAATAGCGCATGAAGAGAGCTGTGACAATCATTTTTAAGCCGTATCTCCGATACACACTTTACTCAGCGCTACCGCCTTAAATCACAATTCCTTAAAAAAGTGTTAGTAAATACACATAATTTAACCGAGATTTTTAATTCTATAAGTGTTTAACACAATTTATTATCATTAAAATAAATTGCGACTGACTTGTCCGCGACATTATAAAATAATATAATTTACAACAACTTTAATATTTTTCTTTCATTCAACTCGCTTTAAAAATAATAAAAACGGCTAAGAAAACGTCACAGTGACAGAATCGCGTGTCTCTTTCCATTCACATTGTGTGTAAGAGAGATATAAATATATAATGTGAAGTTCGTCTAATCGAGTAAAACTAACTCGCTATCGTTTAAACGTGAATTCGAAACGAGCAACTCATACTACCATTTACATCGCCAAAGCCGTTTTTATCCGCTTGAGGTTAAAGTAAATTTGAATTTAGAACATCGCGTACACTAGGTATGTGATTTCAAAACATCATTAAAACTATTTACTTCCATCGCCATGGTACCGAATTTATCATACAACTTTTTTTAAATTTGTTAAAAACTCAGACTCTGAACCTCCTTGGTGTACTTTTGTTTTTAATTTGCTTTGCGCGCGCCATTTTGTTTTGCCGTCGTATTGTTATAAATATGAATCTTGAAAACAAGTAAAAAAAACGTATTATTTACATAATATACATATTTTTCTGTAATACTTACCTATCATAATGTTGTAGTAAATATGTACCTAACCTGAAATAATAGTATCTCTTGTGATTGTAAATGTTTTATTTTGTTATTTTGCATTTAGTAATTTCCTCGCTGAGTAGGGATGAAAAGATACGTGTTGCACTCGAGTGCAAAGATTTTTCCCCTTGTGCTCTTTTGATGCCCTCGCTAACGCTCAGGATTCTAATTTTTGAATCACTCGCTGCGCTCGTGATTCAATTTTAGAATCCTTCGCTTGCTCGGTCATCAAAGTTGAGCACGCGGTTAAAAAGTAATTTTGCACTCATGTATAACAAATAACTATTGTTTGACCGTTTTAGTTTAAATAATAAAACGACTTACCTAAAATAAGGCATTTGTAGAGCCTGTGTGCAATCGCACCGTTTCGGCGGATAAATTGCTAGCAAACTTTCGAGGAGCTGAATGAGGTCATCCGAAGCTGCGCTGAATATATGACGCAACTGCTGCGGGGGGAACTGCTTAAACTGCACATAGTCTGTCAAGCTTTTCATACCCTACAAGACAATTAACAATCTGTTCATGTTTGTTGAGGTGCAAAGGGTTATGAATAGCATCTGAGGGGCAACCACACTATTTACGTTTTAGCCAAATTAGAAACGTTTCCATTCCAATACATTTTGACAACGCCTTGACAGCTGTCAGATGTGAAAACATGTCAAAGATTATTATTTTTTTTTTTTTTTATGGATGGCCCGGCAAATGACCTCCTCCCGCCTGATGTTAAGCGGTGAAAGAGGCCCAAATGAGTTGACAGATAGAGTAGGGACGACATCCACTCTCCTACCTGCCCGCCCCTTGCCGGCCCAAAAGATGCTTTTTCACGCCTCTTTTGAAGGAACCCATGTTGTAGGATGGAGGAAACACGTGCGCAGGTAGAGAATTCCAAGTGTGGGATGAACGACAGAAGAAGGAATCTTGGAATTTCTTGGTACGGTGTGAAAAGGAGGACACAGTGTACGGATGACTCCGAAGGCCCTTACGCGTGTTTCTGTTAAGGAATGGAGAGGGAGGGATAAGGTTAAAGAGCTCCTCAGAGCATTCCCCATGGAACATTCGGTAAAAGGCGCTAAGAGAGGCGATGTCACGACGAACGAAGTTGTAGAGGCTCGAGGGTGTTAGTTGCCTCTACATCGCCAATTATGCGAATAGCGCGACGCTGCAATCTGTCCAGAGCATCGAGGAGGTACTGAGCGGAGCCGTCCCAAAGGTGCGAGCAATATTCCACGCAAGACCTAACCTGAGTTTTATACAACAAGCATAGTTGGTCCGGCGCAAAATACCTACGCACCTTGTTCAGGACACCGAGTTTCCGTGAGGCAGTAGTTATGACGGATTCGATGTAGTCTCTGGGGTTCAGATCGCAGCGAATGTTCATTCCGAGCAAGGTGATGTTGCTCTGTGTGTGAAGGGTTGTGCCCTGAAGAGAAGGAAGGGGGAGGAAAGGTGACCTTTTCGCCGAGAACACGCACACCTGTGTTTTCTTAGCATTGAACTCAACAAGATTGTTGGAGCCCCATTCGGAGACGAGGTCCAGCGTCCTGTTGAGCTCAATGATAAGATTCTGCCTTTCCCTACCAATATCACCACGAGCAGCCCCCGAGGCTCCGTGATATCCCCCATGCACTGTACTGTCGTCTGCATAGCAATGTATAGCTCCCAAGGAAAGCATATCATTGATATGCAGAAGAAACAATGTGGGGGATAGAACGGAGCCTTGCGGAACACCAGCGTTCACTGCCACGAACCGCGAAGCGCAGCCGTCAACGACAACGCGAATTCTACGCTCGTGGAGGAAGCTGGCAATCCACGTACAGAACTGCGCGGGTAATCCGTATGCCGGAAGCTTGGAAAGAAGAGCCTTGTGCCAGACTCTATCAAAAGCTTTGGCGATGTCGAGACTAATAGCCACCGATTCGCCGCGCTTATCGATAGATTCACCCCATTTGTGCAAAAGGAACGCTAGAAGGTCACCTGTTGACCGTTTAGGACGAAACCCATACTGTCGGTCATTAAGTAACGAGTGACCTTCCAGGTAACGGATCAGCTGTGTATTAAGGATCCTCTCCATGATTTTACACAAAATGGAAGTGACGGCTATAGGGCGATAGTTAGCCGGATCAGAACGATCTCCCTTTTTGGGAACCGGCTGGACATTGGCCTCTTTCCAAGATTTCGGCACACAACCAGCAGAGAACGACAGACGGTATAGACGCGTAAGGACCGGAGTCAACTCCGCTGCACACTTCTTAAGAACAATCGCAGGAATGCCGTCTGGTCCACTTGCTTTACGAGTATCGATCGACTGGAGCTCCGCCCGCACATCACGCTGTCTGATACGGATATCGGGCATGGTGCTGCCACAATGGGACAGTTTCGGAGGTTGTGTACCACAGTCATCGACACGGGAATGAGCCGCAAAGAGTTTTGCCAGGAGGTCGGCTTTCTCCTGCGGCTGATGAGCAAGTGAGCCATCGGCAAGTCTCAGCGGTGGCAGCGAGGGTTGGCAGAAGTTTGATTGCACAGCTTTGGCCAGGCGCCAAAAAGAACGGCTACCCGTAGGGTGCGATAGCAGTTCCTGGCCCACTTGTGCAATGCGCTGAGCATCCGCTCTAATGTAAGCCCTCTTACATAACTTGGTGGCATTATTGTAGGCTGTTTTCAGTAGGCTTGTATTGGGATCCTTAGATGCTCGGCCTCTGATCCAAGCGCGGTAAGCCAGCTGTTTGTTTTCAACAGCAGAGGCGCACTCGCGATTGAACCAGAGGTTACGTCTGCCTCTACTGACGAGATTGGAATGCGGAATATAATATTCCATTCCTAGTATGATCTCGTCAGCAACAGAGGTAGCGCAGGAGTCCGGATCCATCCTATTGAAACAGCGCTGCCACCAAGGAACAGATGCGTAATAATCCCGCATACCGTCCCAATCTGCTGACGCATAGTGCCACAGACGGCGTGCTGCAACCACAGGCGACGGTCGTGACGCCTGAGGCACTGAGACGGATACCAGGCAGTGATCCGAAGATCCTAGTGGAGCTCGAACCACCACCTGATATCCGTCAGGGCGATTTGTCAACAGAAGGTCCAATAAAGAGGGCGCTTGACCGATAATATCTGGTACCCTGGTGTTCTGGGTGACCAATTGTGTCAGGTCGTGCGTGAGAGCGAATGCGTGGGCAGTCCTACCCGCATGGTCAGTTTTAGAGGAACTTAACCACAACTCGTGGTGAGCATTGAAGTCCCCTAAAAACACCAGCTCGGCGGAAGGAAATCGCTCCTGCGCGTCATCTGCCACCCGACTTAGATGTTCAAAAAGTCGAGTCGTCTCCAAGTCACCACGATGGGAACGGTAGACGCAGACGTAGACACGGCAATAAGTGCCAAAATCGACGTGTACTGCAAGGAAGGAAAAGGAAGGTTCCTCCAAACAGCGCAGGCGACGACAGCAAACGTCCGCCCGGACGAACAAGCAAACACCAGCCTTCGCCTTGAAGGACTCCTCAAGAGCGTAGCCGGGGTAATTAAGGTAGCTTGTATCGGCCGGGCAGATAATTTGCGTCTCCGTCAAAAACAGCATTGCTGGACGGGCTGTCTCGAGATGGTGGTGGACAGCTAAGAGGTTAGAGTGGAGCCCGCGGATGTTAGCGAGCCCCACCTCGAATAATGGTGTTTTGGTGGGATAATGCACCGCTGTACGACCAGTCTTAATATTTTGCGCTGCCATAATTATTGGAGTGAGAGGCGTGAAACTGAGGTGTCCTTGCTGCGCTTCGCATAGTTAATGTGTGTAGGCCTGTTTCGCCAGGGAACAGCCGACAGCTGATTTGCGCTGACCCTCCGCACGGAAGGGCCCCCGAACCCCCCCGGAAGTGGCCGCCGGGACCCACCGTCCGGTCACCAACCGGCACGACGGACCACCCCGAGATTATGCGTGGCATGGTGGGGCAGCCTCACGGACTGGTTAGGTCCGCTTGGGCCCCTGTACTATACCACGGGCGGCCAGCGGAACAGCCGTTTCTTCGGGTCTTCCTGGGCGGAGGGTCAACGCAGTCAACCTGGCACTGGGTCGACGGAAGCCCGCACAAACCATACGAATCGCAGCAACGACCCCTCAAGCTCTGGCTGTGCGCAGACTGATCCCGAAACGCGGACAAAAATGGCCACTTGACGGGTTTTACATCATGCGCACGGTGGTCGCTAGCCAGTCGGGTTTTTCAAGCCCTACCACCAGAAGTTGGTCACTCGATTAGCACCACCCGGGGATCACGTGTAGGGTCTCGAGGGTAAAACCTACGGACGTGAGCGACTCCAATCCCCCAAATGATGGTTTAGTTTTGGAAAACATTCGTAAATATAGCGATTGCCCCCTTTGATGAGAACCAAGCCAATCTCTCCTGAACCTCTAGCCAAAGTCACATAACGTTACGTTAAAACGCATAGGACGTGTACAGCTCACAGTAGACTACTTAAACAGAAGGCCGTGAGAACATGCAATGGGCTCTGGAGTATAGTCGTGGGACAGAATTTCAAGCCCCAGTTCTTGGGAAAGGTGTGTGCTCAACAGTGGCTGAGATGCTCTACTTATATTACTTCGTTCTAGTACTAACTTTATTATTTTTACAGTTTCTTTATATAGACATAAATGAACATATCCTTTTTACATTTTCATGATATGTATTTTTTTATTGCTAATGGTGGCAGACAAGCCAGTGGCCCACCTGATGTTAAGTGGTTACTACCGCTCATGAAATTGCAATGTCAGGGGCACAGTTCAGTCACTGCCTACCTGGAGAGAAGTGCTCTTCTTAAGCCTTGTTTGAAGTAGGGCATATCGTAGCGCTCAGGAAACACCGCATCTGGGAGTTCGTTCCAGAGCCTACATGTACGTGGGAGGAATGAACGCTGAAACCGAACTGTGCTAGACGAGATCGGTTCCAGGTAATACGGATGAACTCTACTGCGATGGCGGGTAGTGCGGTGGTAAAAAGGTGAAGAGGGCACTATTGCAAACAGTTCCCCAGAGCACTTTCCGTTAAAGAGCCGATAGAGCACGCAGAGTGAACCAAAGTCTCTCCTTTGATCCAGCGTCTCCATTGAGGCCATGATATTGAGATTACCGACGATGCAGAATGCACGCCTTTGCATGGAGTCTAGAGGTTCGAGCTCATATTTGGGAGCTCCTGCCCAGAGGTGCGTGCAGTACTCCATATGTGGCCGAATTGGTGTTTTTTAAAGCCTTAGCCGCTGGCTTGGAGTGAAGTACTGCTTGGCTCTGTTCAAGACGCCCAACTTTTTGCTCGCCAATTTGGCTTTGGCCTCCAAATGACTCCCAAACGGCACTTTAGCAGAAATTTCCACACCGAGGATCCCAATACCATCGGACATGCGAAGAGTAAATCCCTGGAACTGAGGCACTACGATAAATGGGTTTTACAGTGAATGTGCACACTTGTGTCTTCGTGGAGTTGAACCTAAGTTCTTTGCACCCCATTCGGAGACTCGCCTTAGAGAGTCCTCAACTTCAGACACAGGTTGTAACCGCCTTTCTTGCAACGAAATCCGAGGGACATTCTGGTGGTCGGTATACGGCACATCACCCGTACTGTCATCCGCATATCAATGTATGTTCTCAATGGACAACATGTCACTGGTATGCAGAATGAACAGGGTTGGGGAGAGCACCGAGCCTTGTGGAACGCCAGCGTTTATTTTTTTATTTTTTTATTTGTTACCAAAAAATTACAATTCATTGACAGACGTTTAACTCGCCAAACTGCATAGCAGTTTGTCGGCAGTGGTTCTCGTCGTGAAATACTTATAATAATACTTACTTCTATATACTTAACTTAATACTTATCTTATAACACAATGCTACAATATGCTATTGTAATTATAGAACTATATAATATAATTACCATGTAGTACCGTTATGGTTTACAACCAATAAATGCACATATTTCGCACGGCAAAAATAAAAAAATAAATAAAATAAAACACTATTACCTATGCTGCAACGCAAACAGCAAGGTCATAGGTCCATAACCTATCATGCGCGTATAACACACGAGTGTTTTATGAGCTGCTTTATGTATCTAAAACCGGTGAAACTATATCCTTTTTACGAGCAAGTGTGCTGAACCAGTACACTACGATATAGGTGCGCTATAATGGCTATAGCAACCAGTATGTACAACTAGTACAACACACGCACACCGCACGCCGGCCTCAACACACCTGTGAGGAAAAAATACGTAATAGATTAATTTTTATTTGGATTAAATCAAATCACACAAGTCATTGTTAATTTGTAGACAAAACTAAATAATAGTACGAAAATAATATACGAATAGTTCGTTGATGTTTTTTATATTAACCCTAGCTTTTAAAAAGAATAACATTATACAAAAATAACACTTTAACGCAAGTAGTACGGTAACAGACCCATAACCGAACCGCTCGCGCTATATCACACGCGCGTGTCTTATGAGCTGCTTTATGTATCTAAAACCGGTGAAACCAGAACCACTTTACGAGCCAGTGTCTTGGAAAGTTATTATAATTGTTTTGATTGGGTATAGCTCCAACTTACATTTTATTATGGATTATGGACACAGTGAGAGGTAGTGTTTTTTGAGAATACCTTTTAAATTATTTTTTGATGTGACTTTATCAAGCAAGTTTTGCGGTAACTGGTTGTGTATTGTTGGTATAATCCATCGCCTAGTGCGCTTTCCATAATAATTTTGGAATCTCGGTATTTTAAACTTCTTTTGTTTGGACTGCCGAGTTGGGTAGCCATATTCCCGTTCTATTTTAAAATTAAAATTTTATGGGCATGGTTTCGGGGCAGCAGCCGTCGACGCCGACTTTAATGCTCCTACCATCCAAGAACCTGACTATCCATTTGCAGAGTCACTTGGGGATTCCATAAGATGGTAGCTTCGTGAGAAGAGCTCTATGCCAGACCCTATCAAAAGCCTTAGCGATATCGAGTTCAACGGCGAGAGCCTCACCTTTGCCCTCCAAGGTTTCCGCCCAACAGTGGGTCAGGTAAACTAAAAGATCACCAACTGAACGGCCGTGACGGAAGCCGTATTGTCGGTCGCTAATCAACTGGTGTTCTTCTAGGTACCGTAGGAGGCGGGAGTTGATGACCCGCTCCATAATCTTGGAGAGCAAGGACGTTATCGCTATTGGCCTGTAATTTGACGGGTCGGATCGGTCACTGTTCTTGGGGATTGGGTGGACGTGAGCAATCCTCCACGAAGATGAAACCCTGTTGTTCTGATAGGACAGGCGGTAAAGGCGCGTTAGTACGGGGGTCAGCTCAGGGGATAATGTGTGTAGTACCAACTATCACACATTATCTACTCTTTTTTTTAATTTACTTAATCTAAAATTTACAACCAGAAAATGAGAATGAGCAAACCTCTGGGAGTATAAGTTTTATGGTTTAATATTAACTCATATACTTACTGGCCAAATTTCTTCAGTAGGTGTACCAAATACTTGAAATATGTGTGTCAACTGATCTAAATCCGATTCTCCAGGTAAAAAAGGTACTCTCAGTAAGAGCTCTGCTAAAATACAACCAATAGCCCACATATCAACTCCAGTACCATATTGTCGCGCCCCAAACAGTAGCTCAGGTGATCTTAAACATAAAAATGTATTTTACAAAATTGGATATCAAAAATAAGATTTTTGAAGAATTCTATATCTGCAGATTGCTGTTAAAATATCTGTTTAAGCAATGAAAAATGTTTTCTACTAAGCTACATGTTGCACTATACAATACATCACTGCTGGGCACGGTTCTCTTCTTGAATGCAAAAGAATTGGCCTACTTACTACACCGCTTTGGTCAGGTTCTTATTTTCAAGGTGTAGGGGTTCTTATTTTTTATTTAGTTCGCTTTTACAATATCAACAGGAAGATATCTTCTAGATCATACCTGGGAAATTAATAGTTAAGTACCGAAATATTTAAGTTTAAAGTGACAATTATTTTTTCGGGGATTTTATACCAAACCGTTTGGACCATTATTTGTTAATTCTCGTCCATAGAAACATCAAAGAAATAATCAGTATTTATTAACAAATAAAAGTTTTTAATTTACAACGCGTAATGTATTTACAACCGAGGACGCTGTGTTTTGCCGCAACGAGCCGCTGACTCACGCAGAGACGATCTCTGAAGCGCGCGAGCGCGCATTACATTGCGTAGTCTTTTTTGCAGTTGTTTTTAAAACCTAAAAATAAATTTCAATTCCCATCAATATTTTTTTTAAATAAGTTAATGATCTGAATGCGTAGACGTGGGCTTCGTTATGGGCCTTTTTACACTCTGTATATACATACAGTGTGTGTGTCTAGAACAGACCACAGACGTATAAAAGGAAGCAGACTAAACGTATCGTTCAAAAAGCGTGGCAACTTTACCACATGTAAACATTACTCGCACGCAAACAATATTAATTTAATTTTATTGTAATTTCTGGAGTTTATTATATGATGCGTTAGAACACTTCGGGCACAGCACTTTACCATTGTTCTTGTCCGATTAGCAGTTATTTATATTTATAATCACAAACAAAATATTATAACGCAATGTCACGACGCCATTTGTCTCTTATTTTGACAAAGCTAAACATGGCGTCCACGTGGCGTCTGCCACGGCTTCGGAAATGTTTATGTGTGCGTTAGTATCGCCATAGACGAAAGATAGAAATAGCAATATTTCACTTTAGAGTGAAAGTTAAAACGATATACATTACTTATGACAAATGTGTGGGTAAAATTACGGGAACTACTTAAGGAAGCGGGATAAAAGGTAGCCTATGTTCTTTTCCATGTCAAAGGCTACATGCATGCCAAATTTCATCCAAATCCGTTTAGCCGTTTTTGCGTGATTGAGTAACAAACATCCAAAATCCACACTTTCTCATTTATAATATTAGTGGGATTAAATTCTGGATCCCCTCGTTGTTGTAGGCACATTGTTGTGCGAAAAACTATTTGCTGTGTTGGGCGTCGAATCATGCTAGAAAAATTAACGTTTTTTTCTCCCTTAATCCTCTGTCATTAATTGTGTGTGGTAATAATTGACAAAAATTGTGTTTTGACAGCACTATTGATCTTTAAGGATCACGTTGGCGTTTATTTCTGGATATTTGTCTATTTATTCAAGAGTTATAACGGTTTATGCACGTCAGGTTCGCAACCGAGGGTAAAAAAATTAAAAAGTTAGGTACAAAAAAATTGTTTTTTTTTTAATCATTAAAATTACCCCCTTTAGCCCCCTACCCCATATGTATACTTTATGCAGCACACGCCCGGTTTTCCATTTAAGAGTCACCATTTTTTCACGCTAAGATCAAATGTTAACCATGTTTTGCTGTTTTCAATAAATTACTATCTAACATTAGGAAACTGACATTCTCGAAATTTAAAAAAAAATGTATATGACATATTACTACATAAACTGTATTACAAATTAAATGATAAGTTCTGACATGGGAAATATTGAAATATAATTTGAGTGCATGTTTGTATTGTTTGCCATCAGTGTTGCTATTTGTAATGACATTATTTCTTTTTATTACTGTGACTCTGTATTTCATTTAATTTATCCAATTTTATAATGTACGCTCTAAATTTATATTGTATTGCCGATTTCTGTTAATATTTGCATGTTGACCAAGTCAGCAGAATATGATAGTTTTTTTTTATATAAGTACTTACAACATCTTATTGTGACCATATTTATGCTAATAAAGATTCATTAATTCAATGTTGACATTATTAACCGCACTATTTTTCATAAAATTTAAGATTTTGTGTAAATGGAAAGCATTACATTAACATACGCTGCTAGCTTAAAAGCTAATGAAACGCAATGAAGCTAAAAATGTTGAAAATGCTGCAAATCTGCTCTTAAATGGAACGCACCTACAATAAAATATAATCAGCATACCTGTACCATCTAGTAACAACTTGATGTGTATTTATCCTTGTAGGGGATCCAAATGCTTTTGCTAAACCAAAATCTCCAATCTTCAGAATCCCTTCTCTATTTATGAGCAAATTGTTAGGTTTTAAATCTCTGTGCAATATCCAGTTTTGGTGTAAATATTCCAAGCCTACAAATGATGTGAAAAAATTTAAAAGCTTATGTAAAATTGTTTAGTAGCAACCCATGAACAATATAAACTTACCTCTTAATGTCATGATCATGTAAGCTTTTACATTAGCCGGAGTAAGTACAATACTGTTATCTTTGACTATTATTTCCAAGTCAGTATCCATAAAGTCAAAAACTAAAGAGACATTTGATTTTTGACCAAACACATCTAAAATCATAATTTCAAATTAATTATCATATAACATTTTAAAAATTTCAATGGTGATAGTGCTTTTTCATCAACTTGCTTGATCGTCAAAATCTGGCGTATTTATGTACAGTCAGCTACAAAAACAAACAACGGCTACAACTAAATTTAATGTAGCTAACTACTTTAAACGTATTAACAGACTTCTGTAGTTCTTCTACAAAAAAATATTTTCAGTTTTAGTTACAAACATATCTGTTTGATTTTTAGAGAAATATATCACTTTTACACAACAGTTATACTACAAACAAGAAATTGTGCGCAACCGACTCGTAGTACCTCAAATAAAGTTGTTGGGTTAAATTTATTTATGACCACTCAAAACCAACTTAGGGCATATCAAAACCAGTTGAATAGGTTAAGTCAAATTTTTCCACAAGAACTGACTCTGGGCACTTCAAATATAAGGGTAGGGGTAAGGTAATAAGGGTAAGGGTAAATTTTTATATGACTATACAGAACTCAAACTCAAACTCAAAAATTTTTATTCAATATAGACCTTTACAGGCACTTATTGACGTCAACAAAAAAAACATAAAAATCTTCAACCAAGAATCGAATTAACTAAATTGTTTAATCCTTGTATGTACACACACACTCCAACTATCATTAAGATGTGTGCAAATACAAGTCAAATGAAAAAAAAAGTTGACTGAACAGGTGTACCTGTTCGTAAATTGGGAGAGCCTTCTTGAGAAGAACAGGCAAGAAACTCGAAAGGGCTTGTATTTTTTTTGTCTCCTCTTTTAAAATGCCAACATTCCAATATTATATTTCACAAACATTTTTCTTTAAATAATATAGAAATGCCTGTTGGAGTGAGTGGAACAGTTACTCGAATGAAAATTTATCACATTATCTCAGTGTTAACACTCTTTGAACGTCAATTATCACATTTATTGTCAATCCCAAGCAGTTTTATCTGTCATATGATCAAACACTTTATAATATGCTTTTTTCATAAGTGCGCCCTTGATAGTGACTTTTTTATTCAAGCTAAGTGCTGTAATATTATTTGGGATTTTATTGTAGAAGCGTACACAAAGGCCTTTGAAAGGATTATTAATTTTTTAAAGCCTAGTATTTGGTAAAGCTAACATATTCTTATGCCTAGTATTTTCTGAATGAATATCACAGTTTTTACAAAACGAATGTATATTTTTATGAACATATACTATATTCTCTTAGGGTCTACGACGACGAAGCAACAATACCATGTCGACCGAAACTGAAAATGCTCGCAATTTTGAGCACCGCGCAGTGATTAAATTCCTTGTAAAAAAAGGAAACTCGCCGAAAGAACTTTTTGAAGAAATGTCATCGGTTCTTCAGGATTCCGGGCCATCATATACAATGGTAAAAAAATGGGCTCGACTTTTTAACCAAGGAAGAGAGAGCTGTCAAGACGACCCCCGCCCGGGCCACCCTGTGACAGTAGTGACCGAAGAAAATGTTCAAAAAGTTGAAAAATTAATATTGGCCGATCGAATAAAATTGTGGCAGATAACTGAAGAGTTACAGATTAGTAAAGAGCGAATCGGAGAAATTTTACACCAAAATTTACACATGAAAAAAATTAGTGCGCGTTGGGTACCGCGAATGCTCACACCACTCGACAAACAACGACGACTGGCGAGTTGTAAGGATTTTTTGGAGTTGTGTCAGAACGATTTGGACGAAATTTGTAACCGTATTGTGACAGTAGACGAAACCTGGATTCGTCAGTATGATCCGGAGTCCAAACAAGAGTCTATGCAGTGGATTAAAAAAGGAGAAAGACCACCAAAGAAGTTTAAAGTGGAAAAGTCGGCCTCTAAGATTATGGCGACTATTTTCTGGGATAGCGAGGGAATTTTATTAATTGATTACTTGCCTAAAGGAACTACTATGAATGGTTAATACTACGCCAATTTATTAGGTCAGGTGCGTGAAGCAGTCGTACAGAAAAGACGTGGCAAGTTGGCGCGCGGTGTGTTGTTTCTGCAAGACAACGCGCCCGTTCACACCGCTCGCGTTTCGAGGGATGGTTTAAAAGCCACTGGGTTCGCAGAAATTGACCATCTCCCCTATAGTCCGGACCTGGCTCCCAGTGACTTTTTCCTTTTTTCGAAACTGAAAAAGGAGTTAAGGGGGGCGAAGATTTTCGGATGACAATGAGATGAAGTCAGCCGTGGAGAGCCATTTTCAAGAGAAATCTTCAGAATATTATTTTAATGGTTTAAAGGCATTGTATTCACGATGTGAGAAGTGTATTTCACTTGAGGGTGATTATATTGAAAAATAAAAATTAAAAAACTAAACTTTTCTTTCATTAAGTACCCTAGGCCGCGAACTTATCAGCCGCCCCTCGTATATACGTCAATGTGTTGAATAAAGAATTTTGCATTTTTTGAATTTTGAATATATTTTGTATTAACTCAACACCAGCATCAGTTGTTGAGTGACCCTTTCTAAAACCAAATTGTTTACAGTGTCGAAGATTATTTCTGTTAAAAAAGCTTTGCATTTGTTCCAACATTATTTTTTCAAAGATTTTGCTAAAAGTAGGTAACACAGAGATAGGTCTAAAATTACTGGGGTCCGATGTGCTACCAGATTTGTGTAATGGAATAGTTTTACTCAGTTTCATTAGATCAGGAAACACACCACAGTCAATGCAATCATTAAAAATACTAGCAAGTATTGGAGCTATTGTTTCTATTACAGACTGAGAAACATCTACAGAGTTGCCCCACAGATCCACGGTTTTCTTTTTATTCAGAATTTTTAATGACTTTATGAAATTTTTTGCACCAATATGGGCAAATTTAAATTTATCATCACAAGTTTTAGCATGACCTTTTAATAGATTCGGCAACAGTGGAGGAGGAATCCAAAGATTTTCTGATTGAAACTGGAACAGTAAAGAATTTTTCAAATTCTGTAACTACCTCAATATCTACTGTAACTTTCTTATTTTCAATATTTAAACAAAAATTGTTGTTGTGAGTTTTTATTCTTCCGATTTCATTATTAATAATGTTCCATGTTGTTTTAATTTTGTCACTACTATTTTTTATTTTAGAACTTAAATAAATGGACATGGCAAAGGACATTGCTCTGCCTCCATACATTGTTCGCCCCAATACCAATAGCAGTGAAAAAATGCTTTTCGTATAATAAGACTTTAGTAAATACTGTACGGCCACATGAATCACTACGGACAAGCTTCAAAATCGAATTATATATCAACATGAATCAGATTTTGAGGTTAGTTGAAGCAACACTTTATTTCGTTAGAGCTAATACACATAGTTCATACCTATACAATTATTAAATTAATAATTATTGCAATCAATCAAAGAACGTTATTATAGTCACATAGTAAAGAACAAGAAATCTCGAAATTATAAAGCAAGTCAAAAACACAACCATGGGCTCCCGATAGGAACAAATTATAATTAGTTCTAAATAAAATCAATAGATGTCGCAGCATGTACCATACAAGAATGTAAGAACTTATTCTTACGCATTGTGTAAATATTAAGCTGTAACTAACCACTAGATGTGTTAATTAAAAAGAAATTATTATTTTCAAAACAGATTTGTTAATTTTTTAAGTAAAATTGATAAGTTGCAAAATGAGTCTGCTTTGTTGTGCTTTTTTGTTTTGAACTGCCATCTATTGTGAGCTATTGTTAACATCTCGTCCAGACGTCGATAACTTTGAAATTAAAAAGTATGACTACAGATGGCAGTAATACAGATACTGATAAACAGAAGTGAGCTAGAAGAACTGAGTGTTTGCGTTGTTGTTGTTGTTTTCCAAGTGTGTTTGGCATTTTTATGTCTAAATCGCAGATTAGGTACATATTCTAACATCTAAATGTTATCAATTATTCGTTTGTCGTTAAATAAATTAGAAAAAAATATACATTAGGTAAGAATGAATATTAAATAAATGTTTTGATTATATTGTCATCTTTTGAACTAATTGTTTAAAAACATTGCGACTGTGAGTTTCGAGGTGAATTTGTGCTTGCTAATTTCTGATGTTTTATCGACGACCTGCAGGCCTTTTCTCTAACTTCGGTTGCTAACTAGAACTGTTATTTTTGAAAGAAACTTTACATCCATTACTGCATCATGAACGCCACCGTAATGCCTCCTCCAGACTACTCGCGAAGTTCCTCGACGAAGTACTCGGGAAAGTTAACCGATGTCCGAAGTATGTCGCTACACACTCGTTGAACTTCGCGAGAAACTCATTCGTGCCGCGCGGCAGTACCGTCAGGACTCGCACGTCATGAACGCTCAAGTAGCAGCTTCCAGGAACCACAGAATTTGCTCCTGCGACCACTGTGTACCACTCATAATCGTGTCGTGTGAAAATATTAATAAAAAATAATTACTAGCACGCGCATGTACCTACTCACGACTACGTATTGAAGCCAAAAAGTGAATATTTAAACTGAAGTTAGCCGAGTAGTGTAGAGAGGAACTTCGCGTAGATACTTCGTGCAACTTCGAGTCCTTTGACTCGGGCGCAAAAACCGACAACAAATGGAAGTCGCCCGAGGCGAGTCGAAGTTGGACGAAGTAAGACGAAGTGCCTCTCCACACTATTGTATTCGCTTAACCTCGTTCAACTTCGCGAGTAGTTTGGAGGCCGGGTAACACATAATATCACTAAACTAGTAATGGATATAAAGTTTCTTTCAAAAATGACAGTTATAGTTACCAACCGTAGTTAGTGAATGGGCCTACTGGCTTTAAAAACGGACAATTCGAATTAGGTACCACGATTATACACAATATACGACTGCCGCAATTTTGAATTTGGACTTCGACGAACAATCCACACACGACGATTATTAGGCTTTTGAATGTCGGTCGTAATATCAAACACTTTCGTAATGCACGGTTAGCGCAGAGATCTAGTGATCGCCTACTGCGCAACGGGTCGCGAGTTCGATTCCCGTACGGGACAAATGTTTTGTATGGCCTACAGAATTTTTTCCGGTCTGGGCGTATGTGAATGTGATATTCTATGTTTGTAACTGCACACCCACGCACGACACAGGAGAAAATCCTAGTGTGGGAAAACGTTTTTTATATAAAAAAAAATAAAAAAAACGACGTGTTGCTGACAACACGTCAAGCTAACAACAAAATAAATAAAATGTCGTTTTGAAGAATGATATTTCATTTTGATATCTATCTCTACGCGTTCCTGAGAAAAGGGGTCTTAAAAGACACAGACGAACAATGAATCCTACACAAGTTCCGTTTTCTCCTTTTGAGGTACGAAACCCTAACAATGATATTTTGAGCTTAAGTTTTCAATTCCTTTACTGATCCGTAGTATTTTTTTTATTAAGTTGGTAAATAAAGTACCTACCTAAGGCGTTTTATTTGGCCTAAGGAAATATCTTACCCTGTTAATATGAATGAAAAAGTACATCGATTTAGTCAGATTCTTCCTGGGGACTGTGGTGGAAATTCTTCTGTTATGGGCCAAAGCAATGTCTTTTTAAAAATATTATCACATCATTATTATTTCAATTAGGTGCTTAGTTAGGTAGGTATAGTCACTGTCTACTCTTTTCTTTATTTAATTTTATATACCTACAAAATTAGGTATGAGAAAAGATCCCTGTCGATTGGTTCTAAAAATAGTATAATAGTACTTAAATGTTAGAATTTAACGAGATCAATTCGCGGTTTATGTAAGTATCGAAAACTTTAAATAGGTACAGCTTTACTATTTTTTGCAAATGAAAATCAATATTTAGGGTACATTCTCTTTCAGGGAGAACACCGTGGGGTTTTAGTGGGTAGGCCTGCTTGACACTCTGCCGGGAGAGCCCCACACACGCTCGCCATCTAGCCAAAACGGCGCGGGTACGGTTAAACGCATTTCCCCCCGTGAAAAAAAACGGGTACATTCCCTTTGTCAAAAATCTTTAATTTCCATTCTGTAGAAATAATTGGAATATTGATAGTAGGTAAGTAATCAATCTGTTATTTTAAGGGGGCAAGGGGCGACCAATGATTGAGCGACCCCCAGTGGGCCATTGCGACCTGCGGCCGTCCCGCCTAACTCAAAGCGATCACTCGCTATCGTTATCGTGACATTAGAAGAATAGTTTTAATGTCACGTGACATTTGAACTATTGTTCTAATGTCACGAAAGCGATAGCGAGTGATCGCTTTGAGTTAGGCGGTAGCCCTCTGTACAGATATATTTTGGCTGAACATTGATAGTGGGTAAGAATTCAAATTGACGAATTAAATAAAATGACGACTAATTAAACAAAATTAAGACTACATTGAAAAAATTATTCACAATAGGCTAGATGACTAAAAATTTTTTTTGCTTCAATAGAAGCTCATTCATATAATAAACAGAAAGAAAAAATCGGTTTTCGAATAACTATAAAAACAACCAAGATATAAGGTATTAAAGATTTTTCTCCATCTCTTTCTATCAAAACGACAATTTACAAGGAGTTTTTATGGCCGTACTCAACTATGACGTCACGGTTGATGTCGGATCTCTCTGTCTAATCGACTTCAAATTAACAACTTAAAATGCTTGTATCTAATGTATTTCTTAGCCGATTTTAATTCTAATTTCACAGGACTGCATCTTTTTCCACGGTATTTTAATATTTAATGACAAGTCGTAAAAATTAGAATTCAGTCATCATCCCAATTCTTTAGCTAAATTTTTAATTATTGTAGGTATTACCTACTGGGCAATAGTTCGTTATTTTACGCAATTCGTCAATTTAAATTGACGAATTAGGTGTAAGTACCGTAGAACTAATTGAACAAAATAAGTATTCATTCAAGAAATTATGTAGGTATTATTCTTTAGATAAATTCTTAAGCTAAATTATTGTATTGTATGGTCGGTGAAGATGCAATGAAAGTAGGTACACAAATTGACTTTAATAGTTTTATTTATTTTACTATACCTAAGTACATTCACTAATTACAGCTTCATGAATCATTGAAATTCTCAAAGAATATAAAGTCTTCTTGCCCATTAGAACATTTCTTATATTGGGTAAGTAGGTAGGTATGTGGTGGGTTCAATTCTAAAATCTTATCGCTCTCTAATAGTTTTCTACGTTGAGTTTATTAGCGACGGTTTAAATATGAATTGAATTTATTTAAATAAGAAGGCAAATTAATGCTAAAGTCTAACTACACAAAATTACAAAAATTATATCATGTAGGTAAGTTGTTGTGACAGTTAAGATGCTGTTTCCGAGTATTTCCGGTTTCTCTCAGAATCCCTTGCTTTTAATTGCTTGTAAAAATACTGCCATCTATTGACATGCTTACGCAACTACGCAATAAAACGTCGATTTTCGAACCAAAGTATTGCTATGTGCTCTCTTTGGTTTAGGAACAAAAAAGCAGTGTCCAGTGCTGCCGCCTGGCTAGAAAACTATGATAACTTTTTAGTTACCCGAGATAGTTTCCTTAGGCGTGCACGGATTTGTACTATGGGATTGGGCATCTGTACTAGTATTATGTTATCTGTGACACAACGAACTAACCAACGACAGCGCGTGAGTAGTCAATGAGTCACACCAACACATCAAAATATTGAAATGCGAGGAATAAAACTGAATGTAAGCACAGATAATATAATACTACAGTAAGTAAGTAAATGTCTAACTACTCATTTATTTTAGTATTTCAATCAAGTTTTATTAAAAGACAACTGTTTGTTTTTGTCGAGTTACAAACGGCAAGGTTTACAAATATTTTCCAAGTAGACAAAGTTCAACATATACTTCCAAAATATTAAATGATAATAAAGGCAGTTTTAAATTTTTCATGTTTAACAAGCAGGGGGCGACAAACATTTTCTTAATTAAATTTTTTAATATTGATAGTACACACAAAAGTTCATTTTATCCTTTTTTAGTTTGTATGGGATCGATGTAAAGTATGTGTATTTAAAGTATTGCGTATTTTCTATGTAAAAATAATAATCAGAAAATTTATTACAGATCATTGTGAGAAAATTATGGCCATGAAGCCATAGGATATGTGCAGTTAAAAAGGGAAGGGAAGTAAAAAAGGAATGCACTGTGAAATGCCGTATTACTCCGGAGCATCGTGTGCGCGTTAAGCCATATTACACTTTTTTTTTTTTTTTATTACTAATTTAACACTCCACAGACTCGTGGTCCGTGCTCTTTTCATGGAATCTTCTCATTGTGATCTATTTTATTATAATTATTATATTAAGACTTACGACTACTTTTTACTCCTAATCTAAGGTGAGTTGCGCAACTCAATCAATTTAAAAATTTAAATATATATCTTAATAATATCTATTTATACTTATATATACTTAATTATACTCAAATATATATCTTAATAATATTATACTATATGTTAATAATTTATGTATGGACTATTTCACAATTTTTGGATCATTATAATTATTATGCCGGTATTCCTGGGTAACTTATGCTAACAAGATTTGGTCAGTTAATATACTCGTATTTGGCATAATATATGTTGCGTTTTTTTTATATTTTTTTTATTTTAGTTACACCAAGGTCGCTCCGCTTGATAGGGCCCTGAGTACCATTTTTTTATTGTATTCCATGACCACTTCATCTGTTGCTATGCTGGGAAGGGCAATGAGACGTCTAATTGCGTCGTCCTCCTTCAACTCCCGGTAGAAGTAGGTGCAGGATACCGTGTGTCTGGTAATGGCAACCACCGCGTGAGGAACACTATCGTGGACAGGGTTCTTCCTTTCTGCTCCTCTGAGCACAACCACGTGATCGTACGTTAGTCCCTGTGCTTCGTGGATCGTCAGCAGTCTAGATTGTTCTCCGGTGCCGAACCCTTCCCTCCCATACGCTTCTTTCTCGTCTTGAGTAAAGGTAAGGAAGAGAGTATTTGGGTTACCCCTTCGTAACATCGCCTCCGATGCCATTCTGCATGTCATGGACCTCAGCACTTGCCGTGATGTGTAAATACCCTTGTAGATGTTTTGGAGGGCATACACCACATCCATCGGACTTCGGTGTGTGCAGAGGAGCTTTTCTGTTACCGACGTGATGGCGGCGGGGCTTCCGTAACGCATCTCGAACAGGTTGTCTCTGTCTATGAAGGGGATCTGATTTGTATCGGTCATTAGTACCAATTCTCTTGCCCCGGTCAGCCTTGTTGCCATGATGATAGCTCCAAAATGGACTAGGAGAGCTTCGTCCACCAAAAGGCGTTTTGATGCTTCCACACCATTGATGAGAACTGAGGCAATGGTTCTTATTTTCCCCTTCACGACCGCCCCGAATCGAGTCGTCACTTTGTCCAACAGTTCTTTTGCCGTCTCGAGTGTGCTAGTGATGATCATATCTTCCTTCATTTGGAAGTTATTGAGGAGCCACGTGGTCTTCCCGCAACCCGGCACACCGTCAACCCATCTGATTGCCAGTTTACCCCATGGTTCGGAGATCCAAGTTCCACTCACGGATTCCGCCGTTTTTAGAATTCGGTCCTCCAGCATGAAGCGGGTGCACTTGGCAATTACCACTATTGGGTCCTCGATCGGTGTGCAGAATGTGATTGCTCCCCTTTCGTCAGTTGCTTCATGATCCACCAGCACCATGCCTGACGTGCCACTGTACGCCGCCATCTGCTTTTTATCTATAGGGCGAGTTCCCGCCACCACAGTCCCGGTGTCGTTGTTATAGACCACCGCCCTCGCCCCGTCCAGGAGTTCCTGTAGTAACATGCGGGCGTTTATCTGAAATGCCTCAAGTATCTTGCTGCAGGTGGTGTGTTTTACCTGCAGCGTCGCCCGCAGTGTCCCCAGGTACTCTAGATAGGCGTTGACTAGGTCATCTCCGTCCCGGTCAGTGACTATTCTGGATGGCGGTCTCACCCTTCCCATGTCTGCCAGTGTGGTTTTGGGTGAGGAGACCGTTCTATGTTTGGGGACCGAGTCCAGTACTGTCTCACTGCTTGTTCTACGAGGACGAGCGTGGCCCAGGGCAACAGATATGCCCCTGACGAGGTCGTCTGTCGGGGATTGTCTTTGTGATTGGAGGCGTCTTCTTTCGTTTGCTTCTTGCATCGCCTCCTCGTGTTGCCATATTACACTTAAAATACAATGAAGTCGACAGCCGAATCAAGGTAATAGTATAATACAGTATGTGGATTCGGCCCTTCTTTGGAATTTTATACCTACGGCCGCTCGGCATCGCTTGGTGCGTGGCATCCGTTTGTTTTAAAATCCAGATTTTTAAGAACGGATTTTGTTCCAATCCGGATTTTATGGATTAAAATAAAAGCACATGAAAATCGAATCAAATGCTTTTTATTTTTTTTGTTATTTGGATTTTTTGTTTTTTGGTTATTTGCTCGACCCGCGTCCCGCGCCGCGCTCGCTAACCTCCAGAGCCGATAGACTCGACAAGTCTATACTCGCGCGCGACGCGAGACGTGCGAACAGCATACTCGCTCGTTTCGATATTTTTTATAAAATTTCTTATTATAAAATTCCGGATTCGATTTTCAAATCCGGATTTGGAGGTCTAGTAAAAATGTGCAGATGTCCGGATTTTTCCGATTACGGATAATCCGGATTGCATTCCCTATGCGTAGCCCGGGATAGGGCTGCTCGCTTACCGACCGTGCGCTCCGTTTGACTCGTGCGTATACCCTGCGGCGAACTGCATTTGTTGACAGCCCTTGTAGCTATGCGATCCCAAATCGAGGCGTGTAAGCATAGCGCGTGTTTCGACCGTTTCTATGAAGTCATTCCACTGTATATGTATACTATTACCGTGGCCAAATATTAAGCGCAGCATGTGAAGATTGCGCTCCACTAAAATACCCAGTATCGATATGCCCTGGGTTAATGTAATAAACACACACAAAAAAACACCCAGACCTCATACCTCACCTCAAACACTCAGACCTCACCAAGTTAAACTCATCTGCTAGTAATAATAAATAAATCTACTATAAGAAAAACAATTGAATTTATAGCGAAACCGCGAGAGCGCATGTAGGTGTACGCAAGCACCGACTCGCAGCTCGCAGCGTGACGTCACACGTTGGCGCGGTCGCTTAGCCGGATTTTGCCGCGGAGGCCGTACTTTAACGTTTAATATCTGTCATTTTTGAAGATAGAAAAAAAATAAAAACAGATTCTTTTTTTTCGAGTTACCTATTTTTTAGATATGCTGATAACAAAAATCATTGTGGTGACTCATTGACGTGTGTTAACGTTGTAAATTGTGAAAGAAGTTATGAAAAACATGATTTATACAAATAAATAAATGACCATACCTACATAAAATTTACTCAATTCTATTCAATCGAGCAAAGGTAATAATAACTATTCGTATATTTTACTTCATTTGGTTTTGTTTCTAAAAATACTTTCAAATATTATTGATTTGTCCGTCGAAAACTGATATTTGATAAGAGTGTTATAAAATATGTATATAATTATGACGTAAATCAAATCTTTGTTGGTCATGGGGCGATTTTCGACATTGTCCTTTACAAACTTTTTTAAATACTTTGGAATAAGTTTTTACATACAATTTAAATTGATCACTAGTATTAAAATGAATGTTCATCATAAAGTTCATAAAGTTTTATTCTGCTTTTGTGAATACCTGGTGTGGCCCATTCATTCACTAAAAGCTAATCTACCATGGACTGTGATGGTTTTTGGAACGAAGATATTTTTAAATTCACAACAAAATGTGTTAAAAAAGTTTTCATAAAATTTATTTGGGTCTTCTTCATAATCAAAACCATTTAAATTAATATCAAGATTATTATTGAAACTCTCCAAGCGACCAGCAGTTTTTGGTACAACAGTGATATTCTTTTTCGCCATAAGCATTACATTTGTAAGGTATAGTAACAAATTGACCGGAGTGGTTAGATTCTAAGTTATTAAAAACATTTTGTGCTAAAGGTTCTGTGTCAGTAAAAATATTTTCAATGCATGTGGCAGAAAACTCAGTAATTCGTGTTGGCTCCAGAAATGTTTTTTTTTTAATTCTCCTACATAAACTAGAGTTTTCTAGTTAATATTCAAATCAAATCAAATCAAAATATCCTTTATTGATTATAAAAAAATCATTATAAAGGTTTGGGACCCTCCATTTAAGTTAAAAATGTTGAATTATAGAAAGGTTTTAATACAAAACAATCTTCATAGTTATAATGATGGAACCAGTAAAAAGGAATTACTGTCTATGTTTAATGACTATGCTCCTCTGGGCTACGTTCCAAAACATCACCCGGAGTGAGTAGGTGGTGGGGGGAGAGTGGCCGGTAAGGGTGGTCGGAGTGTTGGTTGTTTTAGAACGGCAAGAGTGTTGTCTGCTTTGTTTACATAACCAAATATACAAAAATAAGAAAATATATAATTCATCGGCGCGTCCGTTCGCTTTAATGCATGGATTACATTCCTCTGTTTCATCTACGAAAATGCTAAAACCAACAGAATATGAATTCTGTTAAATCGCGGCCTAACCTAGCTTCAGCGGAAATGAAGGCCAATTTTACAATCGTGTCACTTACGATACCTAATTTAAAATTAACTTATTGTCGACGTTACGTAGCGCATCCTCGCTCTTCGAGATGCACAAATTGTGTGTGAATATGAAATCTTTGTAATCACGATCACACACAACTTTAAAATCCACACAATTTCCCGCCAATTCCAATCGAGTGAAATTACACCTTGCTATATTATGCGGGTGAGATTCTACTCGATCGAGTGCACTCCGTAGCGTTTTAGGACACGCCACTCCAACACTCTCGAGTGCACCCGAAATGTTTTAGGACATACTTCGGGTGACCGAGTGCACTCGGCTGATGTTTTGGAACGTAGCCCTGACAGATTTGATTTGTCATTCGTCTTGTTTTATATCTTTCGATCGATATTGCTTCCGAGTGTGCTCTAAATAATAAACAGATAATTCGGTTAAATATATCTTTTTTATTTCAATATAAGTCGCTACTATTCAATAGGTTATGGGCCCAGGGTCGTGTTTTTCATATTGTGATTTCGTGAAATTTTTCAAAATTCAAAATTTCAAAATTTTCTTGTGACGTGTTCATTTTCATGTTAGACAATGTTAGATTGCCAATTATTTGAAAAAAAAAAAATTTCGTTAGCAATGGATTCTTCAAAACTAAAAAATGAGAAATATAAAAGAATTCGATGGTGAAAAATACAGCATAATATGGAAATTTTGAATATGTTCTCTATTGAGTGAGATGGAAATTTTAAGAGACATAGACGAACCGATTCCACAAGCCCGAAGTAATGCATGGTAGAAAAACAACCGGACTACTCTCGTTAAAATCAGATTATTAGATCACGAAATTAAACTTAAAAGTGAAAATTCTGACATAAGCTCCAAAATTCTAAATGTAAACATTAACCGGCCCAATAAAATAAAGTTAAAAGGATGCCTTCGTCTACTCGCCAAAATAATAAAAAATACAGAACAGAAACCAATTTGTAAAATGTCATCATTGTGGGTGAAATGGACACGTGAAGAAAGACTGTTAATATTATAAAAGAAATAACCAAAAATTTGAACCAGAACTATTTAAGCTGTTGAAACGAATAAACCATCCACATCAACATCAGATGATTTTCCTGAATATGCTTTCATGACTGGACAGTACCAACAAGAAAATGATCGTAATAAATTATCATTTATACTGGACTCTGGCGCATCGGATCATAACAGGGATGATATCTTCATTTGTTGGCAAAATTTGAATGAGCTAATAAAAATTACGGTGACTAAAAAGGGTGAATTTATTTCAGCTACGAAATGTGGATCTATTAAGGTCACCAGCAACATGGGCGTTTCCGGAGTACTCGAGAAGGTGCTGTACTGCCGAGAGGTGCCGTACAACATGCTGTCTGTGGCCAGGATGCAGCAAGCGGGGCTGACGGTAATCTTTGCCCAGGATGGAGTTCACGTCATTAAAGATGGTAAAGTCATCATGAAAGGTAAATCTCACCAAAATTTAATTATTGCAGATTTTAATTTACCTGTAATAATGAACGTATCAGTTTCCCAAACATGTCATAGTAATGAATATGTGATATGGCATCAACGTTTAGGCCATATAAGTAAAAGTAAATTTCTTGAATTAAAAGGTCAAAATGATTGGTGATATAAAAGAAATTGAAAATGTTTCGCCTACTTTTATGTGAAGCTTGTATTTAGGGAAAACAGCGACGGCTACCCTTTAATAAACAAAAGGACAAAAGTATGTATTATTCTACACTCTGATGTAGCAGGCCCTGTCAATCCTTCAACAATTGACAACGCAAATTATTTTGTGTTATTTGTTGATCGATTTACACATTATTGTGTGGTGTATATTTTTATTAATTTATTATTTAATAATTTATCTTGTTAAAAAAAACCTGTCCCGGTGTCTGTAATGAGTTCTTGTAAGATAAATTTAACACTGCAGTGTAAATGTAAAGCTTGAATGGGAGCTAACTGTACCATCATTAATATTGGTGTATCCCTACATGGATATTGTTGTATTATTAGTACCATCAGTGGTACTAGTTAAACTATGGTTCGATGTACAAGTACAACTAAACAATATCGAAGTAGGTATAGAACAAGGAAAGTACTATAAATAAAAAAAAAAGGCTATAGTACCATAGACCACATCCATACGCTGCGGCAGGTTATACAGACATTTGTTACATTATAAATCAGATGTATTCTCGGCGTTTAAAGACTTTGTCGCGAAAGGTGAGGTAAAGTTCAATTCGAAATTAGTATACTAATTATACAGTGATAATGGTGGTGAATATTTGTCTAGTGATATAAAAGATTACTATAAACAAAAAGGTATCACATATCACTTAACAGTACTGCGAACTCCACAGTTAAATGGTGTAGCGGAACGTATGGTTAGAACTATTACTGAAAAAGCTCGTTCAATGGAAAATTGGAGAAATATTTTTGAGGCAAGGCAGTATTAACTGCAGTATATTTGATAAATATTACCCAACAAGGGATTTAGAACTAACCAAAACACTATATGAAATGTGGCATGATGGAAAATCTAATATAAAAACACTTTGGGTGTTTGGTTCAACTGTGTATGTACATAGCAAAAGAAGTCAAGGCAAATTTGACGAAACGTCGTGGAAGGGTATTCTGGTAGGTTATCACCCAAATGGCTATAAAGTTTTGAACACAGATTGTGAAAGATTTGAAACTGTCAGGGACGTTATTATTGATGAGACTAATTTTATTGAAACCAGGCCATCGTTGAAGCCTGATGGGAGTAGTGGTGAATGCTCTCATGGTGAAACTGATAAAGCTAAAATCAGTACCTTTAAAGTCTCAATGTTCTAGCATACCTAAATCAATAATATCGGATATTGATGAACAAGGCAGTGTTTCTAAAATTCGTAAATTAGGTAATAAAATGCCACTGACTTCTGATAGAATTTCTGATCAATTATCTGTTAATGATCAAGTTTTTTAAATTGATCAATCATTATATTATCTGTGATTTAACCAAGAGGAGTGAAAGGATAAAAGATCGACCATCCGTATCGTATAAAGCTGTGAACGAAGAGTACTTGTATAGTGCTCAGTCGGTTTCTTCAAAGGTACTTCAAAGGTCGTTTGATGAGATAAAGTGGCTAGATAATAGAGCTCAGTAGAAAAAGGGGTAAATGATGAACTAAACTCTCTCAAAAGTAATAACACGTGTACTCTAGTCCCGAGACCAGAAAATAAAAATATTGGCGATTATAAATGGACTTTTACGATATAAAATGATGGTTTCGGGAAACACGTGAGATATAAGGCACGTCTAGTTGCTAGAGGTTTTAGTCTTACTGATTACAATGAAACTTTCGCGGCAGTAGCTCGAATAGCTAGTTTCCGTTTTATCATATGTTTTGCGAATCAAAATAATTTACTTATTTATCACATGGGTATTAAGACTGCATTTTTAAATGGCATCTTAGTTAAAAGAGGAAGTATATATGCAAGTTCCTCAAGGTATCGTAACTGAAAATAATACAGTATGTAAGTTAATTAAAGCCTTGTATGGGTTGAAACAGGCTGCAAGATACTATTTTGAAGTATTTGAAAAATCTTTACTTGAAAAGGGTTTTAAAAATTCTGCAGTAGATAGATGTTTTTATATTTTGGACAAAAAGGATGCAAATAAAAATATATAGGTAGTTTTATATGTTGATAATCTCTTTATAGCATGTGCAAATATTCAAACAATGTTCAGTTTTAAAGAATATTTGATGACTAAATTTGAAATAACTGACCTAAAAGAGGTAAAATTCTTCCTTGGTATAAAAGTAATAAGATATTCAGATACAATTACATTAGATCAAAGTGCCTATATACAATGAATTTTTAATTTTAATATGAGTGAGAGTAATCCTATCCGTACTCTCACTGTAGCCAAATTAAATTATGAGGCTCTAAACTCAGAAACCAAATGTGATGCTCTCTGTCGAAACCTCATAGGATGTTTAATAAATATGATGATTTGCACACGCCCAGATTTTAGAACTTCCGTTCACATCTTAAGCCGCTATACAAATAATAATAAATCAATAGTTGTGGCAATGCCTTAAAATGGTATTAAGATATCTTAAAGGTACCATGTCTTTGAAATTAACTTGCAAAAGAAGTGAATATGAAAACATCCTGAGTGGCTACGTAGACTCTGATTGTGTAGTCAGGATATTAGTGGCAGGAAAAGTACAACTGGCTACTTGTTTCAATTATATGACAGTTGCACAGTAACTTGGTGCACAAAAAGACAAACTACAGTGGCAGTCTCATCTACACAAGCCGAATACATGGCTTTGTATGAGGCTGTCAAAGAAGCATTATGTCTAAAGTTTCTAGCACAAAGTATCAAATGAAAATTGAACAACCCATCATTTTATATGAGAGCAATAACGACTGAATAGGCATTGCTAATAATAACCCCACTAACCATATAAACCATATAAACATATTTACATCAAGTATCACTTCTCGAGAGAGCAAGTTGAGAAAAATGTTATTAAATTTTAAATTGAAATATATTTCTACAGCTCAATAGCTGGCTGACATGTTGACTAAGCCGTTACCGTCCTCTACCTTTCAACAAATGAGAAAATGGGCTTAGAATATGTAGATATGTGTTACGCTATTGTGTTAGTGTGATATAGTGTTAGAATGTTATTTTTTGTTGAGTATTTAAGATGAAATGATCTGATTAGGTTTTCCTGGTTTCCCTAATCCTTGCAACAAATGTTGGATCATATTGTATTCCCCAGGCAAGCACTCGGAAGGAATATTTGTTGAATATAGGCTTTGGTACAAATGTGTTGTATATTTGACTTTAGGTTAGAAGATTATTTTGAGGGGAGCGTGTTGAATTATAGAAAGGTTTTAATACAAAACAATCTTCATAGTTATAATGATGGAACCAGTAAAAAGGAATTACTGTCTATGTTTAATGACTATGCTCCTCTGACAGATTTGATTTGTCATTCGTCTTGTTTTATATCTTTCGATCGATATTGCTTCCGAGTGTGCTCTAAATAATAAACAGATAATTCGGTTAAATATATCTTTTTTATTTCAATATAAGTCGCTACTATTCAATAAAAAACCTGTGTTTGGAGAGACCCGCTCCTTCTGCCCCTTAACTATGATCGCTCAAAACAATATTAAAACTGCGATGAGAGCGGGATGGCGCTATACGCAGCAAGAGCGGTGTCTCTGTTTCAATATTGTTTAAACCTTGCTATAAGTGATCATGGTAGAGCCCCATATCTATAAAACATTTGATTTGTAATAAACCTAAAATAATCTACTCCAATAATTATTATTACAAGTACAAAATTCATGTAATAAAATTGATACATTTTCAAATCATAGCAATATAGGTATCTACCTAACAGAACATGCTTGAATATTTATATTAATGATGTCAGTATATTTTCAGTTTCATCATAACTAAGTGCTTTTAGCCATTTTTTTACTTTGTTTTTGCACTCAACATCATTTAATGTATATATTTTTAAAATTCTGTTTAATTTATTGTACATTCGAGCAGACTGATACTAAGACTGTTTTATAGAAAATTTAGTATTTGTGGTTGGTATTGTTATGACTAAATAAGGATTACGTTTTTTTGTAATATCAGGGTCAACCATTGCATTCCTATGTGTCTTCGTGATACAATAAAAGATATAAAGCTGCCTGACTGTCAGAACATCTGCATCTGTATATAATTGAGAAGTGCTGTATAGTTTATTTTTTCGCAACATTATTTTAAGTATAGCTCTCTGCACTCGTTTAATACATATAAATTGGTTGAACTAAAGTTATGTAAATATGTGTAATAAGCTCTTTATTGGTAATGTCACGTAAGCGCTTAATTATCCAAATAAGTTTTCTAACACGATTTGCAACAGATGATATTTGCTGATACCAGGTCAGGTTGGAATCGAGAATGACACTTAAGTATTTAATAGACGACTCTTTTTAAATGGGGGCAGTTACACTCAGTTAAGTCCGCGCTATCGCAAGTATGTGCAGATAATTTGAGGCTATTATCAGGTTGGCTGACAGCATTTATTGAAAAGGTAATGTAGTTAGTCTTATCCGTATTTAAGGAAATTAAGGGTCAGCCACTCTGTAACACTGCGAAAACCAGTTTGAGAAGTACGAAACACGTCTGTCCAACTGTGACCTTCAAAGACTATTGCAGTGTCATCAGCATATGAGAAAACTCGACCATTTTTTAATTGTAAGTTGGTAAGGTAGTTAATGTATATGAGAAATAGAGTTGGTCCAAGAACACTTCCCTGGGGGACTCTGTAACTAGAAGAGTAGATGCAATTGGTATGAGCTTCCCTACTAAGCTTTACCATTTGAGTACGATTATATTAAAATATTAAAAATAATATTAAATAAATTAATATTAAAATCTCCACAGACTTATATTTGTTTGCCTTGCTTACAGACTTTATTTAAAACTTCATACATTATATTTTCAAAGTGGTCATACAATCCCAAAGGAGGCCTTTATATGCTCACTACAATAATCTGGTCCAACTCTACACAGGCAATTTCTATTGTTCGTTCAATAGAGAGGCTCACAAATTTCATGATATCTTTACGATCTTTAAATTTAAGTTCTTTTAATTTAATATGATGAATGAGCCACCGCGATTTGCATTTTCTCGACTGAACGAACTACCAACCTGGTGGCTGCTAAAGTTAAACATGAACTGGTGGCTTTTAAGCCAATGTTCCGTTATACAAAAAATATCTACTTTAGTACAGTTCATGAATAACTCAACTTCCAGATCTTTGCCCATCATTCCTTCTACGTTCTGGTGCACCAGGCTGATAAAATTTACATGTTTATTATATTCAAATGGGCCTTCCAGTACATTATCTAATATACAATTTTCATTTTGTTCTTTATTTAACATTATGCAAGAGGATTTCTCTATTGTCTCAATACCTAATTTAAAGACTTACTAACTAATACATCAATAATGTTACTGACAGTCATCCTACTTCTATGTTGCTCAATAGGAGCAATTCAATTATTGTTTTCATATCTCGAAAACAATAATTGATTCAGGTAGCTCATACACAGCTTTGCAACTCATTGTTCTAATTTATTATGGTTTTTGTCTTTGTTGCCAGACATTAATTTAGAGTATTACGAGTATTGAGTAGTTTTCACAGATCGATCTTCAGCATTAAACCTTTTTTCAAATATGGGTTTCCACATCACCCTAAGGGGTGGTTCCCCTCTTCTCCTCCACCCCCATCTCCCCCCAAATCCCCGCCCCCCCCCCCCCACTTATTGCTGCGAGATACTATAGAAATATCTAAATAGAAATAAAACCAGGAAAAGGCACCTTTTCAGAAGGCACAATTTTCTATATATGGTCAAGATAATTAAATACCAACCCATTTCATTGACCTTGATTTTATTTATTCTTTATGTACAATGTGTACAATGGCGGACTTAATGCCAGAGGCATTCTCTACCAGTCCACCTGCAGGTGGTGCAGAGAGCAAATGTGGTAGATTTACCCATAAAACAAAATTAATAATGAAACTTACGGACTTTTTATAATCCTAATACATAAATATAAATAAACTAATACATATTATAAGACACCAAACTATTAACTTGCAAGGCTAATAAGATAGACACTGATAATCCATTAAGGTCGAAAATTTCAATAGATATGTCAAAAAACGACTACTAGATACCTGTAAACAGTGTATGGAAAGTTGTCTGAGCTCAGCCTATTATAGATAGCATATTATAGATTGGCCTCTAGTAACCCTGCGTTCCGTAAAACGATAAAAGTGATAATATCGCGAATCCGACCAAATTCACAACATAACCTACTGATTCAATAGCCCTTGTATTTTGTGACGATTTAATTTAGTCGGATTCACGATATTATCGCTTTTATCGCAATTCGGAACGCACCATAAGGCATCATTCAAATGTCAGATACGAAGACTCTTTTTGGAATCTGCTTAGTCTTAGTTATGATTATGTAGTTTATATATATTTATAAGTATTTTTATCCTATTATTTGTTTGTGTTTACTTATTTCCTTGTACTTTAACTATACTCATGTCTTTTCTTTTTTGACTTTAACTCGTACACCGTCTACAATTTCTCCCACATTTTACTAGTTGACTGATAGAGAATGCCTCAGGCATTGAGTCCGCCTTTTCTACATTCTTTTGATTTATGAACGATAAAGATTTTAAAAAATAGCAATATTCTTCGCTATTATATAGTGTCTTTTACTGCTTTATGATATTTAACCATATGTGTTACGAGACACATGGTCTAAACGATGGGATCAAAGTCGGAAAATAAAGGGTCGATACTATGGAGATATTCAACCGGTCATTCCACCTAAACCATGGTTTTTCCGATATCGCGACATTGAAAAGCACTGTTCTTCGATACTATGCAGACTTAGATTTGGTCATGCATGTACTCCGTTGCATCTAAATAAATTACATATTCGAGACTCGCCCATTTGTGATTGCGGTCTGGAGGAAGGTTCAACAGACCATATATTGTTTAACTGTCCTCAATATCCTGTGTCGTTGTATGAACTCCTCCCTAGCTATATCCCTAGACCTAAAAATAAGTAAACTCTTAATATTAGTTATATTAAGAGTTTACTTATTTTTAATGATATCCGTGTCCTAAAATTGCTGTGTAAATATATATGTTCTAACCAAATTAAATTATAACCTATTGTACCATACTAACTTAACTGGTGGTTTATGTCTGTGTTGTGATTGTCTTTACAGGTAATAATACGACGTAACATTCTACTATATACGTGCGCAAAGAATCACAAGACTGTCTATCCTGGCACTTGATATTGGCAGTAATGGTTGTAAGCACTCAAAACGATCAATTGCCATAAGCATAAAAGAAAGAAAGAAAGAAAGAACCATATGTGGGTTGCAAATTAAATTCCTTGACTGTACATGAATAAAAAAAACATACATACCTAATAGTCCAATAAGATTCACATGCTGTAATTCTTGTAATAATTTAATTTCTCTAAGTGCAGTTCTATTAATACCATCTTGAGCTTCAAGTCTTGAGCCAATTTTAATCTTTTTGACAGCAACAATATTATCTGTTTTTACGTCTCTCGCTTTATATACAGTAGCAAACTAAAAATGTGGTTTTAAACACACATGTTAATAAATATGTTTACTTAATAAAATCATTTAGTAAAAGTCATTTTAGTAATACCTGTCCTTCTCCCAAAAAATCTATTTTCTCATATCGTAATGTACGCTCATCCATCGTGTTATTGAAATATTGATTACCCTTAAGTCAGGACGCGACATTAATATTCAGTCTTGTTTTTAATATAAAAGCACGGTAGGTTTTTGATTGAAAACTCCGTTGATCAAACGAACCTAAACTGCATAAAACCGAAGCACAAATTCAAAATTTTAATCACATCATCGACGTTTGTGATTGTGGTCAATTGTGGTTGACCTTCTTTTTTTTCTGTCTTGAAAACAAGTCTTTTGAGTTAGGACGCGTTCGGCTTAGACGAAGTTATTATAGACAAATGCCACATGCTAACTTTTCCGCAGTCATTCCGCAGAAAGAAATTAACTTCACTTCACTTCTTTGTTGAATGGCAACCGGTCGTAAACACAACCATTACTGCCAAACTCAAGTTATGGATAAAACACGGTTTTTTGAGTTTACTTTTGAAAGGTAGCCAAACATACAGTGAGATTGTTTTGGGTTACCTGAAAAAGGACAAAACAGAACTTCACAATAACATAGACTTAAAAGCACACAAATTATAACATAGTACGGTTAAAGCTTAATATTGTAAGTACATATATATTTACACAGTAATTTTAAAATAGGGAAACTTAAAATAGATAATAGGGTTTTAACATTTGTAGGTCTAGGAATAAAAGGCGGTAAGATGTCATATAAGGATACGAGGTTGTTGGGGCAATTGAACAGAATATGGTCTGTGGTTCCTTCCTCAGAGGCGCGTTCAGGGCCTTCGCGCGAAGTACAACTTTTCGCTCTAACCCCGTTCAATGCCTTCGAGCGTGACAACCGGGTGTTCCATCCATTTCAGTTTTATAATTAACTAGCTTTTGACCGCGGCTTCGCACGCATAGACTACACACTTCGCTTTCCTGTTTCATAACAACCTGTTAAGAAACATCGTAGGGAGTAAGAAAATATTCATCATCACAGCTCACATACGTCCCCACCGAGGGGTTCGAGCCTACCCTATGTTAGGGTGATTAGGCCTTAGTCAACCACGCTGGCCCAGTGCGGATTGGTCGACTTCACATACATCATTGAATTTCTTCGCAGATGTATGCAGGTTGCCTCACGATGTTTTCCTTCACCGTAAGAGCGTCAGACAAATGTACATATGAAATTCGAAACGAAAATGACATTGGTACATGGCGGGTCTCGAACCCCGACCTCCCGATTGCAAGGCAAGTGCCGAGTCCACAGCGCCACCGACGCTCTTTAGAAAATATTAAGACATTTCATTCAAAAACCTGAACCAAATTTCGAGCACCGAACTATCATAGTTGCCTATCAACTGGAATTATAAAAGTTCAGCCCCCCTAGACAAGACGTTTTTCGATAATCGATAACGCAATCGCTAAAAGGAAAATGTGTGCGATTTGACATAAGCTGTCGCTTAGCTTTCGAGCGCAATTGTCAAATCTTATACACTGTCCATTTAGCGATTGCGTTAGGGATTATCGAAAGGCATCTTGTCTAGGGGGTCTGATTCGTTACAGTATTTCTCCATAGACTAATGTTTTTAACCAAATCAGAGGAAGGAACTAAAACAACCAGGCCTGTTGGAGAGCTCACACGTGAGCAAGCCACGTAAAACTGGCCATGGGAGAAACAATCCTGCCGCAAATCAACCCCAGCAAATTTCAGTCATTGGCCCTGTGATTTGTTAATAGTCATGGCAAAACACAACTTGATTGGAAACTGCAGTATTTTAAATTCAAACGGAAGGTCATTTGGGATTAATGGTATATGCGGCACGAATACTGTTTCTCCTCTGGCAGATCCAGTTAATATTTTGGCCTCAATAACATTTCTACGTAGAGCTATAACCTGGAGTCTAGTTCCATTGCACAATTTTGGAGGTCGTATTTCTAAGCAACATGGCAGGAGCACCTACACGCAATATAAGACTGTGACATGGAAGACCAGGCGGATTGAGAAAGTTTAAAAATTCTACTTTGTAATTTACTGCCTCATCCATATCCACCATTGTATCGACAGAATTATAAGTCATTTCTTCACCTTCGAAAGAATTTATCAAAATCTAGTTAATGGCAGCTGCTTGGTCATTTTTGGGAGTCAAAATGGCTCTCTCACATAACCACTCCATTGATTTGCTTTTGATATTTTCAACATATGATGATAAATGTTATCTATAACTTGCTGAACGGTTGATACCACCGTACACAATTCGTCTGGTATTTGTATAAACCCATCTATTTCGGGAAAGTTTCCATTCCCGATTTGGAGAAGAAGATCTGAAAACTTACCGGCAGAAACTTCACCTTTGAGATGTACTCTCATGTTTCGAGTAAGTTTTAACACTTGAATTGAAGGCCATAAGACAGACCTTTTGATGCATGCCTTGATCTCATCTGCGCGCGTTCCTTTGGGCACTACTGGTAAAGTCTGGCGAAAATCTCCAGCCAGCAACACCGTCTTACCACCCATAATGTCCTTACTATTTCGTATGTCCTGCAAACTCCTATTCAATGCCTCAACTCCTCTTTTGTGCGCCATAGTTATTTCGTCCCATACTATAAGTTTAGTATTTCTAAGTACTTCGGCAACATTGCTTTGCTTCGGTATATTGCACAAAGGTGTCTCGACATTGGTAAGGTTAAGAAGTAGTTTTAAGGCAGCGTGTGCAGTTCTGCCTCCTTCCAATAATGTAGCAGCAATTCCGGACGACGCCACTGCTAAGGCTATGTCTCGAGTGCTTCTTACTTTTGCCAAGAGCAAAGGGGTTTTGGTATTGCGGGTTACTATTTTGGTGATAATAATAAATAGTCCAACTTACAGTTGTTAAAGAGTTGTAATGAATGTCCAATGCGTAACACACACAATACACAATTTTTATATTAGGACGGACAGAAGAAACAGTCAATATAAAACTATGATAGGTATCACGAGCACAGTTCAGAAAGGGACGCGGCACAAGAGAAATAGGCAAGAACACAATACTAATAAATTTAAGTGTAGCGAAAGTGATAACAATAACGAGGGATGGCAAGAGATAGCATGCGCTTCGCGTCGTGACTCGTGAGTGGATCTCGACCGACTGAATGGTGCGCGACGCGAACGTGGTCACGCGCGCGCAGGTAACTCACTCGCGGGAACAATAGCTTTTCTATACCGCGGCTAGTGCTGGGGGGCCCTGTCGATACGCGCTATCGATGGCGTGCCAAATTTATCGATAGCGACGTGCTGATAACTAAGGTGATATGTGTAAATAAATATGTAAATAGGTATTTTATATTTGTTTGTGTGTAATAAATATATTTCGCATAAATGTGGATTAAATAAATAAAAATATAAATTATAAATGTAGGTAAGCACCCTACATCACCCTCCTCCAGAGACCGTCAAGGGCGATAAAAATCAGGAAATTTTACACGGCGGCCGGATCGAGTAACGCGTTCTTGAAGAATAGGTGATAAAGGGTCCATGTCAATGTCATGGTTGGCCAATATGAAGGCAGGTTTTATGCGATCTAGTGACACCGTAGCTTCCTTACCCTTCAGAAGTATCTTGAAGGTCTTGTTCCCTCTTGCTATTACCTTATGTGGCCCAGAATAAGCGGGTTGGAGTGAACCACGTGATGCGTCTTCGCGCAGGAAGACGTGATCACTGGTGGCAAGCTCTTTAAAAATAAACACTTTTGAGTTGCAATGTCTTGGTGCAGGCGAAGGGCGCAGTCTTTCGGCAATATTTTTAAAACGGGCAGAAAAATCAGAGATATCTGTTGTAGTACCGCCCGACGAATGCTCAAAAAACTCACCAGGGAGTGGAAGTGGTTCTCCATACACCAACTCTGCGGAAGATGACTGAAGGTCTTCCTTAAAGGCCGTCCTAATGCCGAGTAACACCAGAGGAAGAGACTCGGTCCATCGATCGTTGGCGTAACACACTATTGCAGCTTTGAGCTGCCGGTGGAAACGTTCCACCAAACCGTTGCAGGCTGGATGGTAGGCTGTCGTCCGTTTATGCTCAAAGCCGGCTATCCTCGACAAACACTGAAACAAGGCCGATTCGAATTGACGGCCTCGGTCTGTAGTGATGTCAATGGGACAGCCGAACCGAGCAATCCAGGACGACAGCAGAGCCTTAGCGACAGTTTCTGCCGTTATATCCTCTATCGGTACTGCTTCCGGCCACCGAGTAAATCGGTCTACGGCCGTCAGACAATACCGATAGCCTTCAGAAATAGGAAGTGGACCAATGAGGTCTATATGAATGTGTTTGAAACGAACACGGGGCAGCTTAAATGTACCCAGAGGGGTGCTGACGTGGTGACTAACCTTAGCTCGCTGGCATTGGATACAGGCACGAGCCCATTCTCGGCAATCTTTCCGTATCCCAAGCCAGACAAATCTCTCTGCAACGAGTTTTGCAGACGCGCTGGTTCCAGGATGGCTGAGGGAGTGCAGGCTGTCAAAAACTCGCTTGCGAAAAAATTCGGGTACAAATGGCCTGGGAGTCGGTGTACTTACCTCACAGTACAGTGGCAAACGACTTCCAGGGATTTGTAGATGCTCCAAGCGGAGAGAAGAACCCTCGGCAACGAGGTTTAAAAGTTCTTGGTCAGTTGACTGACCTTCGGCTATAGTCTCGAGGCTGACAGGCGCTCCCAGTTCTTCAATCTGAAACAGAGTGTCGGCAACAACATTTTCCTTGCCGGAAATGTGTCGGATGTCTGTTGTGAACTGGGAGATGAAGTCGAGATGTCTATACTGCCAAGGCGAACAGTTTCTTTTCCTTTCGTGGAAAGCGAAACTGATCGGCTTGTGGTCAGTATAGATAGACAATAAAGTGCCTAGCCTCGAGCATGTGCCGAAAGTATTTGATTCCCTCTGATGGCGCCTAAAGTAGACGCCACCACGTCGGCGATTCGCCGATTAATGTTTTGTTTGGTTGCTGATGTCGTGGACTACAATCGAATGAAGTACAATCTTTACCTTTAGGATGGTCCGGTCTCCGTATGTAGCCGGTGGACTTCCTGAGCTAGCTCGAAGGAAGTCGCGGCTCCTGAAGGGCTGCTGTCAATCCACCGAACCACGACCGGAACACATAGGCCTATTAGGCCACCACCACTCACACACGCGACGATAAAACTTTTGGCAAACACTTAAAGCGGACTTTCGCACCCCAATATTGGGTGCGCCGCGCAAAAAACACTCAATTATATATTTTCTCGAAAACGCACCGCCCGGTAACCTATTTCAATGTCATTACAAATTCGACCCGACTGACATGTCACATGCGGCCGGCCGCCACAGGCCCTCACATGTACAGACTATATGCAGTGTTGCCACTCGCTCTTCCTCGAGCGTAAACACCCTCATATATAGCCAGAAGCTCCCGGTCGTATGGCGAATATTTGGCCTGGGATGGGCTAAGCTTCCTGGAAAAGAATGCTAAGGGCTGCCATGCGTCAGTTTTATACTGTTGTAGGACTGCGCCAATAGCCCTATCGGAGGCATCAGTCACTAGGGCAAGTTTGGCGGAACAATCGGCATGGGCAAGTAGGGCAGCATTAGCTAGACTCTCTTTACACGCTTGAAAGGCTGCCAGGGAATCGCCTGTCAACTTGATGGGCTGTGAACCTTTGACGGAGCCTGATAAAAGAGCGTGTAGAGGAGCTTGAATCTCCGCTGCTTTAGGCAGAAAACGCCTATAAAAATTAAGCATGCCGAGAAACGCTTTGAGTTGACGAACAGTGTTAGGTATAGGGAACTCCTTAATCACCTGCACCTTGGATTCGAGAGGTCGTGAACCGTTTTCGGAGATGGAATATCCCAAAAATGTTACTTCCTTCACTCCGAAGACACACTTGGATGTATTGAGCGATATGCCATACTCCTGCAGCTTGGTGAAGACTTGGCGAAGATGGTGTTCGTGCTGAAGTTTGCTGCGGGAGAAGACTAAAATGTCATCCAAATAACAAAATACGAAATCAAGGCCTCTCAAGACCTCATCCATGAACCTCTGAAAAGTTTGACCCGCGTTCCGAAGTCCAAAAGCCATGAATGGAAATTCGTATAAACCAAATGGCGTTGTTATGGCGGTCTTCGGAATGTCGTCTGGGCTGACAGGTATCTGGTTGTACGCTTTTAAAAGATCTAACGTGCTAAAAATTATGCGCGAAATTGTGTATGTGTTTAATCGTATACCTGTCAGGCACAGTACGGGCGTTAAGCATACGGTAGTCACCGCAGGGACGCCAGCCGTTGTCCTTCTTCGGCGCTAGGTGTAACGGGGACGACCAAGGACTTTCAGACGGTCGGGCTGTACCTCAACCGTCGAGGTGTACGGGAAACTGGCGGGCCTGGGATGGTGCGGATGTGATGTACAGTGTGGTGTGTGACTGTACGGTGGGTACCAGCAGGTCGAACGATATCTGGAAAATCGTTTAAAATTTTGTGGAAATAAGATTCACCAGTCGAAACCTTCACGGACGCAACATTACAATTAGCTAGCATAGCAATAGCAGACACAGATGTAGTGTTATCGAGCAGGCGTTTGTTGCGGATGTCAACTATGAGGTTATAATAATTTAAGAAATCTACACCTATGATTGGTTTAGTGACATCGGCAACAACGAAGCGCCAGCTAAAAATTCTGCGCAAGCCTAAATCTAAATTAAAATGCACAAAGCCATATGTATTAATGCAAGAACCGTTTGCAGCACACAAGTTATAGTCTGTACGCGCACGACGATCGCGGAGCACGGAGCGGGGGAAGACACAGAGGTCGCTACCAGTGTCGACCAGAAATTGCGTCTTCGATGCTCGATCCACGACGAACAGGCGACCAGTGGTAGATGTGGGGCAATCGTCCGTCGCCATTACCGACTGCCCTTCTCGTTTCCCGCCTAGTAGTCACACGGTAAAATGCATTTCCGGGCGTCGGAACCAAACTTACTGTGATACCAGCATACTGGGTATTTGCGGTAATTCGACTGTGACCGTTTGTGCCTCGACGTAGATCTATTGGAGCTGGATGATCGGCCACTTGAACGGTTGTGAGATCGGCTATTCCTCTCCGACGCTAGTCTCTCAAACTGCCTTCTGAGCTCAGCAACTTCTTTGACCAGGTCATTAATCACCGAGCTTGGTCCGGGCTGGTTCACGCTGGATACTGACGGCGACGTAGTGGCGAGTTCTTTGATGCGATCAGCCAAATCTGCCATGTCCTCAATCTGTGCTGAAGAGGGTTGCCCTGCAAGGACGGTCTGGATCCCGTAAGGAAGACGACTTATCCATATCGTCTTCAAAAAATCGTCAGGAACATTAACACCGGCGAGACTCTTCAGGTGGCGAAGAAATTGGGAAGGTTTTCTGTCCCCGAGCTCCTCGTGCATGAGTAGCTGCTTGAGTTTCTTCTCATTTGACGCTGAGAGACGCTTTTTTAATTCTGCCTTGAGCTTCTCGTATTTGTCGGTTGAGGGAGGACAGATGATTATATCCTTCACCTCTCTAGAGTATTAATTGTCTAGCTGGCCGATGACGTTGTTAAATTTCGTGGCGTCGCTAGTAATGCTTGATATGGCAAATTGCCCCTCGACTTGAGCAAACCAGATCTCAGGTTCTTCCGGCCAGAATGGTGGTACTCTTACGCCGACTTTACAAACATCGACATTTTCTATCGACACTTTCCCATCACTAGTGCCCGAGGTGTTGCCGCGTGGATTTCGTTCCGAGTCCATCTTGTTTCAATACGGGGTCACCAATTTGGTATTGCGGGTTACTATTTTGGTGATAATAATAATTAGTCCAACTTACAGTTGTTAAAGAGTTGTAATGAATGTCCAATGCGTAACACACACAATACACAATTTTTATATTAGGACGGACAGAAGAAACAGTCAATATAAAACTATGATAGGTATTACGAGCACAATTCAGAAAGGGACGCGGCACAAGAGAAATAGGCAAGAACACAATACTAATCGTAGCGATAAGCGTAGCGTAAGTGATAACAATAACGAAGGGATGGCAAGAGATAGCATGCGCTTCGCGTCGTGAGTGGATCTCGACCGACTGAATGGTGCGCGACGCGAACATGGTCGCGCGCGCGCAGGTAACTCACTCGCGGGAACAATAGCCAGTTTTTTCTATACCGCAGCTAGTGCTGGGGCCCTGTCGATACGCGCTATCGATGGCGTGCCAAATTTATCGATAGCGACGTGCTGATAACTAAGGTGATATGTGTAAATAAATATGTAAATAGATATTTTATATTTGTTTGTGTGTACTAAATATATTTCGCATAAATGTGGATTAAATAAATAAAAATATAAATTATAAATGCAGGTAAGCACCCTACAGGGTCATAGTCATCATCGCACCTAACCTGAGAGGCATGCACCCGCAAGCCTGCCTCACAAATAGATACCTACTTAACTATAGTTATACCTACTTAGCGGCTTTTACCGTGAACCCTGATTTTTATTACTTTATGGTAGCCAGGGCGCACTATCTCTGATTCATTAGAGTGGAAAAGTAAATACCTACTTAAGAAGTAAAAATACCTAAGTATATAAAATATGTACAGATTTCGTAACTTCCTTCCAATGGCTACAAAAACAGTGTTAGCTCAGTCACTCCTACTCTCCATAATGAGGTTCCGTAACGATTTTAACTATAAATGTAGCTTTGTAGACAATTAAAAAACAATATAAATGGTACCAAATTTTTTTTTCTACGATGAAAATTGACGAAATTATAACGAAAAAACAGATCGCTCCGTCAAGCGGCTGCCTGGCAGGCGTGTGACGTCACACGACACGTTCTAGGCAGACTCCGCATCCGTGCTATCTATCACTCCCGAGTTTTCGACTAGTAGCCGCGCGCAGCGTTTCATGCGAAATCGTATTACATACCTATATTGTTTTTTTTAAGTAATAGTGGTAGTAGTATTCAAGAGGTTCAGTACAGTTTGAGCAATGAGTAATAAACTAGAAATCGGTTTTGTGCAAGGTCAATCGGATAAATTTCCTATTTTTGAAATTTTTATGGAATTTGGTTATCTGATTACTTACCCATTTAAAGTACACCAGTGCCGAAATCCGTGGTTGGAAACTTCTAAGGTAAGTGAATAAAGCTACATATTTTAAAATTAGAATAATAATATGTAGGTTATTGACCTCTAAAGTTATGTCACTACTAAGTTATAAACTAGTATTTGCCTTTAATTCTTTGGTTCTTATCTATGTTTAAAACATTCAAATATATATTTTTTGATGTAGGTAGGTATAGGTTGGTATTCTCAGCACAAAATGAGTAGGTAGGTCTATTTCGTAAAATGTACGAACGAATGAACACAGGGCTGTCTTCAGGATCGCAACGTAACAGTTTTGGGCGGTCTGGATTTCATAGTATGGTGGTGATGTTATGATCGAAACACACAATGAGGGTTCAGCGTGGCGCGGAATATATTCTTTATTTACACTATGAGCGTGCGCTCCCTTTTGATTTTCTCTTTTAAAACACACATTTTTTATTATTCCTGATACCTAAACCTATCCTATGTTAAGGAGTTTATTCTATGTCAATGTTGTCTTTGGGCTATGTCTTGTCATGCGTACGAAAAGAAAATGAGCTAAGAATTGTACAAAAGAAAATGCGGAAATAAATGTTTGTATGAAGCAATTTAGTATTATCATTTCCTGGCCATTAGTACTTCAATAGGTTATGGGCTTACAGAAATAAAGTGAAAATAGTAAGTGGCACGAATATTCATGAAGATTTTAAGAAGAAAATAATACTTTATCGTAAAAACGAAACTATGGCAACCGCGACAACGTTGAATCTTCCACAATTATCTCAAGGTAATTTTAACAATTGGTTATTTAGATTAGAATGCATATTAGAGGAAAAGGGTTTGTTGGATGTTATGAAATATGAAGAAGATTTAAAACCCGATGAACAAAAACTAAATGCGAAAGCAAAATCAATTGTAGTGCAACATGTCCCGGATAAATATCTTAATGTAATTAAAAATTGTAAAACGGCGAAGTCAATGATCGCCACACTAAAAGATACCTTTCAAAGAAAAAGCGTCATATCAATTATACACTTACGTAGAAAACTATTGAATCTTCGTCAAGATAAAAATGAACAATTAGAGGACTACTTTAATAAATTTGATGGTATTGTACGAGAGCTGGAGTGTGCACAAGAGATAATGAACGAGAGAGATAAAATTGCGTGTTTACTTACCGGTCTGGATAACATATATGATACTGTAATAACAGCTATAGAGTGCAACACTGATTTGTCAGGTTTAAATCCGACTGTGAAATTAGAATTTGTAAAACAGCGTCTGCTTGATGAGGAATTAAAAATAGATTCTAGGAAAGAGAACACATGTGAAGATCAGGTAGCTTTTCTTACTTGCTACAAATGCAATAAATCGGGTCATTATGCAAGGGAATGCAGAAGCCGTGGTCGAGGTGGAAGATCAAGAGGCTACAGAGGTCGTCACACCAGAGGATATAGAGGATGGCGCGGCGATGCTCATGCTATAAGCAACGAAGGAAATGATATGTTTCTTTTAACAGGTACAAACTTATATGAAAATAATTGCAATTTAACCAATGAAAAGTGTAATGAGAATGTTATTGAATGGGTTATAGATTCCGGCTGTACCGAACACATAATTAATGAAAAATTTCAACAATACATGTACAATATTGTAAATTTAGAATCTCCAATGAAAATTTATGTTGCAAATGGGGATTATCTCATTGCTGAGAAAAGGGGATACATTTCTATGTTATGTAATGGTACACGCTTATCTTTAGAAGCTCTAATTATCAAAGGTATTACTTTTAATCTACTTTCTGTTAAGAAAATTGTTCAGAATAAACTTCATGTAAAATTTAGTTTTGATAGTGTACAGATATATAGGGAAAATTCAAATAAACCTATCACTTGTTCTTGCATTGGAAAATTGTTCGTACCTAAAGCAACTGTGGGTAACAATTCTTGTAGTAATATAATTCCACTGCCAGATGATCTTTGGCACAGGAGGTTGGGCCACCTCAATAGAAGAAGTCTTCAGAAAATGCATCTGAGAGAGCGATAAGCCTTGCAGTGCGTGTCAACAAGGTAAGTCTACTCGACTTCCCTTCTCGCCACTTCAACGCCCAAGATCGAATTATATCGGAGAGTTAATACACACCGATATAGCTGGACCTGTCAGTACTCCAAGTATCAACGGTGAGTTGTATTCTCAGGTAATTATAGATGATTATTCACATTACACCGTAACATTTTTCCTGAAAAATAAAAGTGAAGCTGCTACAAATCTTATCAATTATATTAGAAGATTCGAGACTGAATTCCGTACACAAGTAAGTAAGATCAGGTGTGATAATGGAGGTGAATTCAAAAATAAATTATTTGAAAATTTTTGTAGAGAGAAAGGTATATTCATTCAATATACTCAACCGTACTCCCCACAACAAAATGGAGTTTCAGAAAAGATGAATCGGACACTACTTGAAAGAACAAGAACGTTGTTACTGGAAACAGAACTGCCAAAGTATCTATGGTCGGAAGCAATGGCATGTGCTACTTACCAGCTGAATAGATGTCCATCTGCAGCAATCAATTTTGATATACCTGAAAGGAAACTAAAAGGAAAAACAGATTTGACAAAGCTCAAGACATTTGGAAGTAAATCATGGGTAGTAGCTATACCAAGAAGTGATAAACTGGAACCTAGAGCTAAAGAAATGAAAATGGTGGGATACTCACAAAATGGATATCGACTTTGGGACCCTGTAACAAATATTATAGTAATTTCTCGAGATGTGCGTTTTGATGAATATGACATAGTATACAAAAAGAAAACAGTAGAAAGTGAGAATCGAGGAATTGAATATCAAAATGAGGATGATGAAGAAAGAAAGGACATTGATAAAAAAGAAGAAAAACAAAGTGATGAGCAAAAAAGAGATAGTGAGATTATAAGAGAAGATGCATATGAAAGAGAAAGTCCAAGTACAAGCAATGGAAGACCAAAAAGAAATGTAAGGCAACCAGTGTATTTAGAAGACTACGTAACAGGAAATGAGCAAGATGTATATTTAGACGCTAATATAGCCTACTGCCTATCAACTGGATACGACCCAAAATCATACGAAGAAGCTATCAGTAAAGGTGAAGAATGGAAAGAAGCTATTAACAGAGAAATAAATGCATTAGTAGAGCTAGGTACATGGGAAGAAGCTGGTCTACCAAAAGGAAAAAAGGCAATTGATACAAAGTGGATATTTAAAACAAAACAAGATGGCATAAAAAAGGCGAGGTTAGTTGCCAAAGGATTTCAAACTGATAATCGTTATAATATGTATTCGCCAGTAGCGAGAATGTCAACTATAAGAATGATGTTTAATGTAGCAATTCAAGAAGATCTATTTATAAGGCAGTTAGATGTATCTACGGCTTTTCTCAATGGGTACTTAAAGGAAGAGGTTTACATTAAACCACCAGAGGGCATACACGTTAAGACAGGTAAGGTTCTTAAGTTAAAGAGATCGTTATATGGTCTACGAGAAGCTCCAAAGTGCTGGAACGAAAGATTCCATGAACATATTACTACACTTGGTTTCACACAATCCAAAAAGGACTACTGTTTGTATATAAAAGAGCATTTATGGCTATTAATCTGGGTTGATGACATCTTAATTACCAGAAATATGTTAGAAATTGAGAAAGTTATTAGCGATCTGAAGCAGGAATTTAATGTAAAAGATATGGGAGAAATAAAAGAATATCTAGGAATGGAAGTGACAAGGAATAGTAATGAATTGAAAATTAGTCAAAAGAAATTAGTCAACAAAATACTTGTAAAGTTCAGAATGGTAAACTATAAAGCTGCACAAACACCAATGGAAGCAAGTATATATCTTACGGAGGGGGAGAAGATATATGATGTTCCATACCGTGAACTAGTTGGATGCCTTATATATCTGTCAACTACCTCGAGACCGGATATAACATTTGCTACCTCTTTTCTTAGTAGGTATTTAGATAAACCGACACGAAGTTTGTGGACAGCCGCAAAAAGGGTACTTAGGTATCTGAAGCAAACAATTAATCAATGCCTAGTTTACACAAAGTCGAGCGAGGAGCAAGTGCAGGCTTACACAGATGCAGATTGGGCGAGTGATAAGATGGATCGCAAAAGTGTAAGTGGTTGTGCAATTTTTGTTAATAATAATCTTATCTCATGGTTCTCTAAGAAACAGGTGACAGTGACGACATCTTCGGCAGAATCAGAATTTGTGGCTGCAGCGATGGCCTCATCCGAATTACTTTATATAAAAGGTATTCTCTCTAATTTCAATCGCGAATCATATAAGATACAGTTGTTAATAGATAATCAAAGTGCTATACAAATGATTAATTGCAATGAAAACAGTAAGAGGACAAAGCACATCGATATCAAATACCATTTTATTAAGGACTGTGTGAACAAGCAATTATTTGATATTTCCTATATATCGACAAATGACAATATTGCTGATTTATTTACAAAGTCATTGTCTGCAATAAAGTTCGGTTATTTTGTTAAGAAACTTAATGTTATGTAAAAGTAAATATACGATTTAATAATGTTAGAATAAGTTTTATGTAATGCTTTATAAAATTTTGTTAGTTTAAATAATTCTTGACAGATGTATTTGTTATTGATGGTATTAAGTTTGTAATAGTAAAAGGGAATTCTGTTGTTATGTTTTTAATATGTTTGTAACTTTGTTTAAGCAATTTTAAATTAGTAATTTAATATTGAGAGGGGGTGTTAAGGAGTTTATTCTATGTCAATGTTGTCTTTGGGCTATGTCTTGTCATGCGTACGAAAAGAAGATGAGCTAAGAATTGTACAAAAGAAAATGCGGAAATAAATGTTTGTATGAAGCAATTTAGTATTATCATTTCCTGGCCATTAGTACTTCAATATCCTATCCATACCCGCGGCCGTACCGCCTAATTCAAAGCGAACACTCGCTATCGTTATCGTGACATTACAACAATAGTTTTAATGTCACAGGTAGAGATGAGAGTAACGACTGTTTCCAAATAACGAATAACAGTGCTGTGTTATTTCCATATAGCTGTTATTGTAAACTGCTGTTCGTTATCCTGTTATACTGCTGTTTTGCACAATGAACAACAGGGTATGCACACTGTTACCAACATCGAAATAGTTCCAAATAGGAGCGATCAGGGCTCTTATTCTCGGCATTTTTAATATTTAAAAATACTTAACACTAACTATAAAACAATTATTATTTACACTTACGCTAACTTTTAATTACGAATTACACACTGAAATAATTAAATTGTAACAAAAAATAATCACAATTTCTCTAATTGGATCTGTGACTGAACTGAACAGAACAGAATTGAACGAACAATAAAATTTTAAACAGCAATCTCATTCAAAACAGCAGTATAACGAATAATTATTATTCACCTGTTATTTCAAATCGTCGCGATCATCAAACATTTTAAAGTGAAATTTACTTTAATGTGAGAAAGCACAAAAATTAGTGGTTTGCGATCATCGTGTCGTGACTCGTGCAGTTTATATTGCTATCTCCTGTACACACCTATTGCGCTCTCGCTCTTTGCTTCACTCTCGCGTTACGTTATCGGCAACAGTGCGGTGGGTGGAACGTCAGTCATTGCGCTACAACGCTACAACATCAACAGCAGTTTATAATGATAGCAGGATAATCCGTTGCTCAATAATTGATGAGATTATATATGTACCCGTTCTGTCTATGCTTATTATTAGTGACATTAATGAAGTTTGGTTAACTGTCTTAATTATGAAATGTAGAATGTGAAGAACATATGTTTTGGAAAAATATAGAGAGGATGTATTAACGAACGTAGTTTTAATTGAAATAAGAGAATTATGATGACTTCCACGTGATTTCTAGATTCAACAGGTTATGGGCCGCCTCATATTTCTCAATTTGGTAAAGTACACATAAGAATATATACAATATATATATATATATTATAATGTCAGATATGAGTAGTAAAATCGATGTTCCATTCATACGCTTGGAAAATGGTGACAATTTCCATAACTGGAAATTTAGAGTAGATTTAATCATGGAAGAGAGAGGATTAAGTAGTATCGTGGCATGCACTGATGTTAAAATTGAGGACAGGAAAAAAGATGCTATGGCTAGATCTTTGATTGTACAACTAATAGGCGATAATTTATTGCAATTAGTTAAAGGTTGTAATAGCGCAAAAGAGATGATGGACGCATTAGAAAATATGTTCAGAAGGAAATCAGTTATGAATAAACTTCATATAAAGAAAAAGTTGATAGAACTAAAATGTGACAGTAATGAGAAGCTACAAGATTTTTTATGATATTTGACAAGATTATTAGTGACAATGAGGCTATTTCAAAAATGGATGAGTCCGATAAAATTGTTTATCTGTTATTGGCTTTACCCGAAAAATATAATGACGTCAAAACTGCTTTAGAAGTAATGAACGACGGATTGACTTTAGATAATATAAAATCAAAATTATTAGACGCAGAAATAAGATTGGTAGAAAACGACAGAAATATGACAACAGATCAAGCTTTCAGCATCGTATGTTGGAAATGCAACGAAAAGGGACATAAAGCGTTTTATTGTCGAAAGTTTGTAAACAATAAGACGCATTTCGTTCAACCACGTGGAAATTTTATACGTGGTGGTGCCAATTATAAAGGAGGTACTGTCAGAGGCCGAGGTTATTTTAGCGGGGCTAATAGAGCGACAACATCGAGGGACGAGGCAACCGTCAGCAATGATGAAATGGGATGTATGGTAGATGGAGAATTTACACAAACTTGTAAGACATTTAATAGTTATATTTCATTTGTAATAGATTCTGGTGCCTCACAAAATTTTATATCGCATGAATATTTTAAATTTATGACAAACATTCAGAAATTAAGGTACCCCATACAAATAAATACAGCTAACGGTGAAAAATTAGTAGCTTATTATAGTGGATGTTTAGCTATAAATAGTCAAAACACTAGGATTATAATAGATGGATTTGTTGTAGAAAATTTAGCATATAATTTACTCTCTGTAAGGAAATTACTTGAGAAACCAAATGAGATTATGTTTAGAAATAAATATGCCAAAATTTCTTTCAATGATGGTTCTACACTGTGGGCATATAATAATGGAAAGCTGTATATTTTACAGGGTGAAATTGTATCGGAGGATGGAGCTGCAGCTATACATTCGGCAGAGGGCATGCTGTGGCATAGACGCTTAGGTCATACAAGTTCGAAAACGTTGCAAATGTCACAATTGCCGTCTATTAATCATATATGTAATGCATGCATGAAAGGTAAGGCAACAAGACTACCATTTAAAGCACTCGAACGACCAAGGTCAAATAAAATTCTAGAATTAATACATAGTGACATAGCGGGTCCATCTGTCATACCATCTATACATGGCGAAGTATATTTCCAAACGGTCATTGATGATTATTCCCACTTCTGCGTTGTTTTCTTATTAAAGCGGAAGTCTGAAGCAGCCGATAATATTATTAGTTATATTAGACGGTATAAAAATGAATTTGAGACAACAGTTAAAAGGATAAGATGTGATAATGGCGGTGAATATACTTGTATGAAACTTCGTCAATTTTGTAACGACAAAGGAATTTATTTGGAATATAGTTTACCATATTCACCAGCAAGTAATGGAGTCGCAGAAAGAATGAATCGTAGCCTGTACAATAAAGCACGAACAATGCTCAGTGAAACTAAGTTACCGAAAATTTTATGGGGAGAAGCTATTAAATGCCCAGCTTATCAAACAAATCGCTGCACATCTGTGGCTATTAGTTTCATGACTCCGTGTGAATTACTTCACGGAAAAAGGGAACTAGATAAACTTCGAGTGTTTGGTGCAAAAGCGTGGGCTTGCATTTTACCAAAGCAAAATAAATTTTCAGAAAGAGCACGTGAATGCAGAATGGTAGGATATAGCAGAACAGGATATAACTTATGGGATCCTAAGATAAATGAAATTTTTGTATCTCGAGATGTCAGATTTGATGAAGATGATATTATTTACGATGATGAAAATGATAATAATCAGTCAATAGATGAAATTGGGTGTCAAAGAATAGTAGAAGCAGATAATATTGTTGAGCAACGAAATAATATGATAGGTTTTGAATTAGAACAAAATAATTTACACAAAGAAAGAACCACAAGTCATAATAATACGGATAGTAATGATATCGATGATGAAATAATTGAACCACAGGAAATGTTGGAAGATTGCGTTGAACGAAATCTAAATGAAGCAAGAAGTAATTATAATAAAGAGCAAGATTTCACTGAAAGCAGAAATAATATTAATGATAATAATTTAGTTAAAACGAAATGTGGAAGAATAATAACACCTCCTAAAATATTGGAAGATTATGAAATAAACGTCGCTTATTGCTTATGTACTGGCGACCCAATTTCTTACAGAGAAGCAATGGAAAGAGGTGACGAGTGGCAAGCTGCTATTGAAAAGGAATTAAGTTCTCTTAAAAGTTTAGGAACTTGGGAAGAATCGGAATTACCTAGAGAAAAAAGAGCTATTGACACTAAATGGGTGTTTACAACAAAGAAAGACGGAACCAAAAAGGCGAGACTAGTAGCAAAAGGATTCCAAGAAGAAACTTTATTTAATGTTTATTCGCCAGTTGCACGCATGCCTACAATTCGGATGATGCTCAGTCAAGCTGTTCAAAACAATATGTTTATGAAACAACTAGATGTTCCAACTTCACTCTCTTCAACTCATTCACCGTCGTAAACTCACCAATGTGTAACGTATTCTAATAATGTGCGTAAACTACCCTCAATAATTATGTCGAGCAAATGCGATAACTGTGATAAAAATATTACAAAGTCAAGACCAGGATTGGAATGCAATCGATGTGAAAAAATAGTTCATTTAAATACCCAGTGTACCGGACTTACAAATAAACAATTAGCGGCATTACGCGCCACGGAAAATCTGGAGTGGACCTGCCAAGAATGCCAAAATTCATCAAGACGTCGCTCGATTGTAATGCCAGAAGAAGACGATGAAGATGAAAATGAATCATCAAACTTTCCAATTAATGTCAAAAAGCTGTTGGGTGACATATCGAAGGAGGTGGAAAAGGCCATCAAACGAGAAATGAAAGATATTGCACAATCTGTCCAATATACTTCAGACAAAATGGATGAATTTGTGAAAAAAATGGAAGTTCTACAAGACAACATAAAAAACTTACAAAAGAAAAACACTGAGCTAACAAACAGAAATAATCAATTAGAGGTAAAACTGGGAGCTCTGGAACAACGCATGCAGGATATAGAACAACAAAAACTAAATAACTCTATAGAAATTCATAACATTCCATTTGATAAAAATGAAAATCTTCTTGAGATTGCAGCGAATGTGGGAAAGATTCTAAAACAAAACCCGAATGATATTAAGAAGGCAAAACGACTTGCCGGAAAAAAAGATCGGCCAGTTCCGATCCAGTTGGAGTTGCAAAGTCAAGAAAATCAGTCAACATGGATAATTGCGGCAAAATCAAGAGCTTCCAGGATCAAACTCTCGGATATTATGGACGATGCTAGTACTACTGATTCAAATGAAGGTATTTTTTTATGTGAAGCGTTGACGCCTTATAATAAGCAAATTTTGTGGTACGCGAAACAAGAACTGAAGAACACCTATAAATATATTTGGGTCAAACATGGAGTATTGCGAGTTCGGAAAGAAGGAGAAGATCAAAAGCCAATCATCGTCAGATCTCTGGAAGATGTTAAAAAGTTGAGTGAGCATGACGTGCCAAACACCAAACACCTGTGAGTTACACGAACTAAATAAATTGTTTTTTTTTTTTCTATATGGACGATAATTTAGATAATATTTTTCAGTTTACTGACTGTAATGACCTCAAAGAATTTCTGGATAATGTTCCTAGTGAAATAACTTTGTTATGCATGCATATGAATATTAGGTCTATAATCAAAAACTTCGCTTCCCTTGAGCAATGTATTTTTTCTTCTTCTCGACACATTGATGTTATAATGTTAACTGAAGTTAATATCTCAGACTCTCTTTGTAATATGTACCAGTTAAAAGGTTACACAATGTACACCGAGCTGCGGAAGGGTAAGAGAGGCGGTGGCATAATTATTTATATTAAAAATGAGCACAAATTTCAAATTAAATGTTTTAAAAGTCAACACAGCGAAAACCTAACGGGATTATTGACCACCTCTTCAAACTATTCCGCTACTCTGTGTTGTGTGTATCGTCCGCCTAATCGTAGTAAACACTTGTTTGTTAAAGAACTGGATTCACTTTTAGAAATGGCAGGTAGGCAAAACGATATTTATCTGTTGGGAGATGTAAACATTGACTTGCAGTGTAATAGACCTATAAAACATATTTACAACAATACTATGTACAATTATGGATTAGCTTGCGGGATCACAGAGTACACACGATTAGAAATATCAAATGACAGACTCAGCAAGTCTTGTATAGATCACATTTATGCTCGATCCCGCTCACTAAATCTATACACCGCGGCGCTCGGAACTGCACTAGCCGACCACCGAGTTATAGCACTCGCAGTTGTGGATTCCCAGTATAGAAACACACGGGAGAATTCTCGGTACATTAATCGTTGCGACTATAATAAATATATGACAAATTTGAAACAAGTAAATTGGCAACCGATAAAAGAAATGACTTGTCCGTATACGATATATTCAGCAATAGTCGAAAATATAAAAAAATGTCGAGAGAAAGCGGAAAAAAAAATAAAGATATCAACAAATAAAAATAGATATAATAATGACTGGATGAATAGTAAAATTAAAAAAGCATGTAAATTAAGAGATAAATTATTTACGAAATGGATAGCTGATCCAACAAATAGAATATTCAGGGAAGAATACAATGCATCAAGAAATTACGCAAATAAAATTATAAATAAAAGTAAAAACACAAAACTAAGAGACAAAATAATTAACAATAAAAAGAATCCAAGGGCACTGTGGCAAATATTAAATTCTATAACAGGTAGGGCAAAACCAATAGCGGACACTATTATACTAAATGCATTTCTAAAAAATAATAATACAATTTCTACTATAGTACAGAAATTTGCAGAATGTTTTAATATCACATCAAATAACATGCCAATTTGTGGCGTTAAACTGTTGGAAAAGGAAACATATTCTAATCCAATCAACTTGAGTTATAAATTTCAGAATATTACTGCTAAGACAGTTCTCAATGAAATAAGAGCACTTAATAATAATAAAGCTCCGGGTATAGATGGCATAAAAGCGTCCGATTTAAAAGCTATTGGTCCGAAAATTGCCGATATCATAGCTCATTTCATTAATATCACCATAAAACAAAAAATATATCCTCCAGAACTTAAGATAGGCGTAGTACGACCCATATATAAGAAAGGTAAACAAGACGTATATGATAATTATCGTCCAATAACAATCTTGTCTACTGTTAATAAGATAGTCGAAAAAGTGATAGCTAAGCAAATACATGCTTTTTATAGGAAAAATAACATTATCACTGATAAACAATTCGGTTTTCAGTGTGGTAAAAGTACAACACAGTTACTGGCTAAATTTACTGACAGTGTCTACAAACACCTTGACAGTAAAGAGCATGTATTGGTACTACTAATTGACTACAGTAAAGCATTTGATACTTTGATACACGAACGACTGATAGATAACATGAATGACTGTGGAATACGTGGGCCCTTAGGGGAATGGTGTAAAGACTATCTGACTAACAGATCATATGTTGTCAAAGTATCTGATGTCATCAGCAACAAGGTAACCGTCCTAAAGGGTACATCGCAGGGATCTGTGCTTGGACCACTTCACTATATTACTTATGTGAATGATGTAGTCAACCTTATTAAAAGATGTGAAATTTATCAGTTTGCTGACGATACTTGTATTGTTTCAAGTCACAAAAACTTAGACTTAGCCTTAAAAAATTTGCAAGCTGAATTCACATTGCTTTCGAAGTGGTCCCATGATGCAGGTCTTGTGCTCAACACGGAAAAGACTAAACTCATGTACATCAGCAGTAGTCATAATAGGAAGCATGAAAATGTGAAACTTATAGCACATAGTCACAAGTGTTTACACACAAACCATCAAAAATGTTCATGCAGTTCTATTGAACTTATAAATAAACAAAAATATTTAGGATTAATAATCGATGATCGTTTCAAATGGGTAGATCACATTCACACTGTATGTGACAAGTTGCGTGCAATCTTGTCCAAATTTGTATTGGTCAAAAATAAAATTCCATATTCTATACTTTTGCAACTATATAAAATGCTGGGAGAAACTATTATAAATTATGGCATAACAAGCTATGGTAGGACTTGTAAATCAAATTTGGACCTTATATATAAATTACAACTACGGATTTTAAAAGCAATAGTTCCATCTAAAATTAAAACACGATACCGAGATAATGTATATAAATTGTTTCATCACTGTAACATATTGCCCGTACATGAACAAGTGAAGCTTAATCTACTTTTAGAAAACTATTTCAATAACACTTTTTAAAATGTAAAAAAACATTGTAAGCAAACACGTAGTGCATCAGTGGTTACGTTAAATGTCCCGCTATATAATAATCTATATGGAAGACAATTGTTACAGTTTCAAATACCTAAATTAATAAACGAATTACCATCATCAATTAAAAATCAAATAAATGAGATAAATATTAAAAGAGTAATAAAAAATCATTATCTATCTCTAATAATAAAATAAAATAAACACAAATAAATAAGAAGTAAATATAGCATTATTCAAATAAATATTCAATATATAATAAAGAGGTAAAAAAGTGATTCTTCACTAGAGAATCACGGCCCGTGTGTACACAGTTTTTGTTCCTATTGTGGTGCCGTTATCTTGTTTAATGTAACCGGGCGTGTAGAGGGTAAGAGCAAAAATAGCGTAAGTAGTTGTTTCATATCCACCCACCTTGCGAGTCTGTCAATGTTGATGTTGTGTGTAAATTGGACTTAAACAAGCACCGAAATGTTGGAATGAGAGACTTCATGAGTTTTTAATAGCTAAAGGTTTTATACAGTCAAAACATGATTTTTGATATATTTTAGAATATGTCTATTTATTGGTATATGTGGACGATATAATTTTAATGTCAAATAGTGAGATAAGAGTACAAAAAGCACATGAATGGTTAAAAGTCGAGTTCAATGTTAAAGATCTCGGAGAGGTTAATAACTATTTAGGATTGAATATTCAAAGAACGTCGGGAATGATTTCAATCAATCAAGAACAAGCTATAGAAAGATTACTTGAAAAATTTAATATGACTGAATGTAAAGGAGTCGAAACGCCTATGAAGGTAAATTTCGCAGCAACCGAAAGTGAACCAGTAGACATAGATATACCATATCGTGAACTAATGGGTTGTCTTTTATATTTGGCAACTTCTAGTAGGCCTGATATTTGTTTTGCAGTTTCATATTTGAGTAGGTATTTGGATAAACCCAATATGTCACTATGGAAGGCTGCTAAGCGAGTATTACGCTACCTTAAACATACAAAGTCGAAATCTTTAATATTTAAACGGGAAAACATTTGTAACTTGGTTGGTTACTCTGATGCTGATTGGGCTGGAGATAAAAGTGACCGTAAAAGCGTTAGTGGGTGCGCAGTATATCATGGCAACAATCTGTTGACTTGGTTCTCCAAGAAACAAAATGTTGTTGCACTGTCGACCGCTGAAGCTGAATATATAGCTGCTGCTCTCACGTCTGTAGAGATAATTTATTTAAAAGGCTTATTACATGATTTAAAATATCCGATAGATGCAATAATGAATGTTGACAATCAAAGTGCTATCAAATTAATTGAATCTAATGAAAACAGTAAAAGGGCAAAACACATTGATATTAAATATCATTTTATTAAGAATTTGATAAATAAAAAGGAAATTATTGTCAAATATGTGAATACGAATGAAAATGTTGCTGATATCCTAACTAAGGCCTTATCAAAGGAGAAGCATATCTATTTTTGTAAGAAGCTAGGACTTGATTAATTTTAGTTGTTGTCTGTAAATAGTTAAGTTTGTTCATTTTTGTTAGGTATTTATTTAATTCATAATAATGTTAATATTATTTATTTAATTTAAATGTCGTACTTCTAGAATACAATTCTTATTAAGATAAATTAGAATTGAGGGGGGATGATGAGATTATATATGTACCCGTTCTGTCTATGCTTATTATTAGTGACATTAATGAAGTTTGGTTAACTGTCTTAATTATGAAATGTAGAATGTGAAGAACATATGTTTTGGAAAAATATAGAGAGGATGTATTAACGAACGTAGTTTTAATTGAAATAAGAGAATTATGATGACTTCCACGTGATTTCTAGATTCAACAATAATGTGTTATTCGTTACATTCATATAATGCATTATATTATCTGCTATCGTAATAACGACCATCTCTAGTCACAGGTGACATTTAAACTGTTGTTCTAATGTCACGAAAGCGATAGCGAGTGATCGCTATGAGTTAGGCAGTAGCCCTCCGGACTGCTGAGATGATTTTGAGTGTAACATATGTCCTGGGGCCTTATTCTGCTAGCATTAATGCATTTGTGGCGTGTCAATAACGCTTCAATACCATCGCTTTTTATGACAGTTATTGTTGGTTAACCGAATACTAACTAAAACATTTGTAACTATTGACTTATCAAGAAATTGTAGCACAAATAAATTGTAGCAGAAAATGCGCATAAAAGCGACAAAAGCAGTGTTATTGAAACGCTATCACGACGCGACCACGACGTTAAGATTAGCGGAATTAGGGCCCTGGTCGTTGGTTTTAGTTGATTTGTTTACTGAAAAATTGATAATATTTGGTTTTAGTGTCCGTTTTGTGTAGACGACAGGCTGGAGTACTGTATGGCCCATACTGCCAGATGTGGCTTTGAGTGTAAAACCTAGTTTTAACAGAGTGTTACCTACAGCTCTGCTAGACCCCTTTTGGTATTATAAGCGTGATTTTATGCATATATGTATGTAAACCTATCTATGAATGTTACCGTCACAAAGAATGTTTCCATTTTTCAATCTGGGCGTGCAGCTTATGCCGATGAAGTCGTAGGTTAGGTCCAAGTAAAGAGAACTGGCCACATTGTGCACTGTGAAAGCCAGAATAACGTCAGAACACAAATAGATTCACTATATCATTATACGGTCTAATATTGCATGGACTCATACAACGGTAAGTCTCTCTCTACTCGTTTACTGTAGGTAGGATACAAGTCTCCCTGCCTGCCACAAAGAGAGTTTTTTTTTCATTGATTGTAGCACTAAACAAGAAAACATTCAAGCTTACTTAAAATAATAATAATAAACGATTTATTGCACACAAAAATATAGAAACAGAAATTTTTCAAAAACAACACAGATGTTCAGCACAGGCGGCCTTATCTATACTAATACTAATCTATACTAATATTATAAAGAGGAAAGATTTAATTGTTTGTTTGTATTGAATAGGCTTCGAAAGTACTGAACCGATTGTGATGTAAGTTGGTATAGGGATAGTTCGAGACCAGGGGAAGGGCATAGGGTAATATTCCTACGGGAAAATATAAAATTCCCACGGGAAAACAAAAATAACGCGGGCGAAACTATGAGCGGAAAGCTATTGCTAATAAGCAATATCTTCCAGGCAACATAATTTATTATGTAAGTAAAGGAAACAAAAACAACTGTTATCTAAATTTCAAGATCGCATTAACAAAACAAGCCGAACGTTTTGTAACTAAAAATTCAACATGGCTGAACGGTGCATTAGGTTCGAATAACGCATATGTGCAAGAATTGAGAGACGAAGGCGGGTCGGAAAAAGCTTCGATTATTGCCATAATGCGAAGCTCTAATACAAACGAGAAAAAGGTGATGAAGAAAAAATATTTCATGAAGCCATCAATATGAAAAGCTTCTCTGCAGATGAAGCTTTGGCCCTCTACGGGGATTTGGATCTGTCAAAAGCTAGTACACATTTTTAAGATTTAAAATTTATAGAAAAGAACTCAGTCATGTTTCCGTCATTATTATAACATATCGAGTATCTGACGCAAAAAAAACGTACTATCTGCCTGCTTCGAGTATTGAAGTAACATACACAAGTGCTAAAGTAAAGCTACAAGATTTGCTGGATCATACTATTGGCCGTGTTTTGATGATAAAAGGTGTTTACAAATCTTCTCAAATACGTCTCAGAGCTGCGTTCAGAACCTACGCTCGAGTGCACTCCGAGTGCACTCTGACAGCAACCAACCCGTTCAGAGCCTCGGGGTAAAAAACGCTCTGACAGGCGGTTAGTACACTCTGTGCCCGTTCAGAAGCTTCGAGTGATGCAACCAAACAACCAACTCGAGCGTAGGGTGAAAAACACTCTGACAGATTTTATGTCAATGTCGATGTCAAAAATACGCTAATTATTTATTATTTAATTAAATAATACTACTTTGAACTCTTTTAAGCCTAATACTAGGGAAATATAGTGATTTCTATGTGTTGTAATTATTTTTAAGCAGAAAAATGGATAATGGTGGCAATTCTGTTGGCACTAATTCGATTAAACTAAACTAAATTTAGTTTTAGTGCTGTCAAATTGTGTTTTCAGTTAAAATTCTCGAACAAAAAAACACGATTTGACAGCACTAAAACTAAATTTAGTTTAGTCTATTCCAACTAATGCCAACAGAATTGACACCAGCGACTGTTAATTTCATAGTAAGGATTAGTAATATTTTGCCCTTTGCTTGATATTGATCGGCAAGATACAAACTAAAAAAAAAGATAGCAACCGACCCGTTCTGAACCTCGGAGCGAGTGTGAAAAACACTCTCGGTTGCATTACTCTGACCCTCGGAACGCAACTCAGGTTTAGCAAATGGGGATGTATTGGTTCATCGGGGCAAAGTGAATACAAACAGCGATAAACTTTAAGGTAATATTATATTTAACTTTATACATTTTGAGGGAAACATGTCTCCTGAATAAACAGACCTGAATAAAATATTATTGTAGGTCCATGCCCTTATAGTGTATTTTAGTCAACTATCACGTCATTTAGTGATATAATAACAATATTATATCATTATTTCCTTCATATTCTCGTAATAAGCAAACAATGAAACGGAAAAAGTAATTTTGTATGGAAAAGTAGCGAGTTTTTTATTTTGTATGTTTTTATGTGTAATAATAAATTAAATATATAAAGATTCTAGTATCATTTCATAGCTTATATATTGGAGATCCTGTATGCAAAATTTTGTATCCGTAGGTGTAGTAGAAAAAATGTTGCAGATTTTTGAAACGCAACTCACGCTTTCATCCCATAGTGCGGCGCGCGGCGGCGGCGGATAGTGTCGACTGACGTCACAGCCTGTCCGTAGGCAGCGGCGGATTTAATAAAATCAGTTAATGCAAATTGGTTTATAACTTTACATAGGATGGACCGATTTTGGTGATTTAAAAAATATTTATTGTGATACAATAAGGAATGTTACTATGTATGTTGTATTATGAAAAGCCATACCATTACGGGACCTCATTGACTACGCTGACGCCGCCTGGGCGGGTCTATCGGAGGAGTTGCTAGACAATTTGGAACGTTTACAAAATGTGGCCATTAGGTTTATTTTTAATCTGCGTAAATTTGACCATGTTTCTTACTATCGTTCTCAACTTAAATGGCTTCCAATTCGCCAGCGGAGAGATTTACATGTTTTATCCTTACTGTGGGATCCTCCCAACATTTTATAAACATTTCAATATTTTATCACATCAAATTAATACAAATATTTATTTACAATTTCAAAGTTATTTACATTTAAATATCAATCGAGTATAACAAGTAAAAATAAATTCCAAGAGTATTTTATAAACATATTTACATATACATACATACATAAATAAATAATATATACTACAATTTTAACAAATAAACATACACAATAAAAATAACGATAACTTGTTATTTTTCGTCCAAAATCGTTGAGCGCAAAACGTCACTCTAATATTTTTCCTTCTATTGTTCGATCGCGAGGCCCCGCGCCACACCGCGACCGCGGAGCGAACCCAGTGTTGCCAAATTCAGAGGATTTCCCTAAATCCTAGGGGGTTTTGCAGGTCTTTGAGGTTTTTTGGAGGTTTTGATATCACGAAATTTATCTAGGGGATTTTCTGAAGGTTTTTTACTATTCTAACCAAATGGCAAATTCCTTTTTATATCAGACAAGACCGACAATTTATTCACCAAATAGAATGAATGAGACACTAAAACTTACGAGTATTAGCTGGCAACACATTATGTTACCATTGAACTGTCTTGTTTATCATAATTCCGGCAAAAATACTGTTTTCCACAGTCTCACACAGACATTTATAAGGAAAAATCCGAATCGACAGACACACGGCTATGTATGTGAAATAAATTAAAATAGGTAATTTGAAGAAAACTTCTAAGTTTTTTATTTTCAATATTAGAAAGCTTATGTATATGATATGGCCAAAATAGTCAGAGGTTTTTTATCAATCAAACTGGAGAAACTAGGGGTTTTTTAAATGTATTTGGGGGGGAAGGTGGAAAAAATCTGGCAACACTGAGCGAACCGCGAACCAGTCGATGCCTCGTATTGACACCAACTGCATGTTACTCGCGCTCAGGATTTTTATTACGTAAACAACATAAAGTGACATTGTTTTGTATGCTGAATGTTTATAGCCACCTATTATTTACGTACAAGTGTATACCAGCTCTTGGCTTCTCCTTCTGTGAAGAATAAACTACTTATTGGAGTAATTGGGGGAAGTATATTTATTTTGGTGTGACAACTGTTGCAACATACGCAACATATTACCGGCACCGATTATCATTCCTCACCATCGAACCCCCCAAACTACTTTACAATGTTTTGTTGCTTCCAACTTCCCCATCATATCTAAAGTCACAGTTCTCTTTTCGGTCCGCTTCTTCGAGTCGTGTTTTACGATCGAATTTTAATTTAAATCTTGATATTCCACCCTTCAGTATTGATTTTCTTTCATACTCTTTTCCCGCATATGCCGTTCGGCTATGGAACTCTCTCCCTGAGAGTATTAAGAGAGCTCGTACGCTGGAGTCCTTTAAGAACCAAGTCCGAAATCACTTTCTATCCTTAAATCCTTAGCTAAACCAGTCCTTCATTGTCCATATTTAGCTACTACTGCACCCATCCCCGATTTAAATTTCCTATATGTATTACCCTGGTCCAAGGTTGCCTGGAAGAGATTGCTTATTAGCAATAAGGCCGCCTGTTTTGTACATCTGTGTTGTTTTTGAAAATTTTCTGTCTCAATATCTTTGTGTGCAATAAAGTATTTATTATTATTATTATGTACCTACTTGTAATATTAATGAAGTCAATAGGGTTACACTACAGGGTACCTACTGGATTTCAAAAGGCGGGATGCTTGTGGGCAGGGCGCTGCGTTCATACAGTCAGAAACACGTCAACATATACACTATGGACTTAGTACCATCCTTATTACAATCATGGTAAGGTCTATAGTTGTACTGCATGTGTATACCATGACGTGTGGCTTACCGTACCTATCTCAGTCCCCGACCCCACATTCATCCCCACCTCTACCCTCATTCCCACCCTTATCCCCATCCCCACTTCTACTCCTATCCCCACCGCCATCCACACGCCCTAATCCTATCCCGTGCCTATCCTTTGTAACACCGTTTTTTCTTAAAATTTCATAAAACACTAATTTTGCAAAAACATTTTGGTTTCACTGTAGTTTTAACACAAATTTCACAACTAAAATCATAATTACAATAACTTTGTCAATTAATTTCACAATATCAATGTCAAGTGTCAACGTCAACGTCGTTTCACGTCACGTCAGTGACATTTGCAATTATCTTTGGTCATTATTCAATTTTTGCATAAACAAAATAAATCTCGCGAAATCCATAGGTATTTCTCCCGTTTTCCGTGTGAATTTAATTTGAAAAGTACAGTAAGACTATAAAAGTCAAGTCAGTTATTTTTGTTTTCAGCTTGAAGAGTAAAAGCTCAATCATATTTTTAATCGCCGGCGCGCGATTCATTAAATTAATAGAAAGAAATAAATTTTATCAATATATAATACTCCGCCCACACTAAGGTATCTAATTAACTTATTATATTTCATGATTTAAAACAGATTTTGTTAATTTTATTTTTATTAGAGGGTAAATTGAATATTAAACCAAACATATAACATTTCCAAAATTCGCTTTTTTCATCCCCTATTTCATTAAAAAAACCTGATAGTAAGCGGCATCTTAGTGGGATTAAGGCATATATTGAGTAACACTTGCGAATTTCCTGTTAAATTCTAAATTTTCACAATATTAAGTTTCACATCCTTCTTTGGCAAATAACTCACAAATTAAGCTGTTTTCTTTTTATTAATAGCAGTAATTATACACAAAATAGGTGCTCTCCCCTCCATATGTCCTTTTTATTAACTACCCAATAAGAAACTTTGACAATTCATTGAAAATTATGTTTGGAATTAACTTGCAATGTTTATTACATGAAATTCAAATGTATTGACTGGGATTCCTTCAGAACTCAGTGTTAGACCCACTGACCCTAAGATTATAGGCATATTTAATTATATTTTTAACATAACACTGTGCTATGAATCTCCAGGGCAGTTCCCGGAGGCCGTAGGGCTCCGCTGCAACTAACCTACCTAATAACCTAACACAAGGAGGAATTCTGTGGAATTGTACATATATAGAGAGAATAATCTAAGGAACGGGAATTTTATATCTCTGACCCGTGATCGCGGAAACTTAGCATCGAAGGTACGCTCTACTAACAACCGCTCCGGGGAAAGCTACTAATTTAAAAAAAAGAAACCTATAACTATTTGTTCGTGTGCTTTATTGCCCCCCATTTTGTAGTTTTGTACCCAATTTGTACCTGATTTTTACCTGCCGAGATTGATCAAACAAACCTGAACCATCCTGCCCTTGGCTTGTATTAATTAAACATTTAGTTAAGTGCTTTGCATTGAGGGAATTTTGTTAACTTCAGTAACATTATGCATAAGTGAATTACAACCATGTACCTACCAGAATAAAGCTTTTCATTTTGTATCGGACTAAAGGAATAAGTTTGTTTTTTTTCTTTCAACTTTAAGATTTCCCTATATTTCTACCATTTAGCAAGAAAAAGCACTACACCTTATACCATCTTTATCCTGTGTCTATCCCTGTTCTGTCCATATATCCCATCTCATCCCTAACCCAATCCCGTCACTACCTTCCCTATCCTGCCCCTATCCCATTTTTTATTAATTTATTATTATTTCCTGTCCAGTCATTATCCTATCCCTATACTAATCGTATCCCGCCCAACACTTCTCATATTGTCTATGCGTTGCGCTAGTACTCGTAGGTATTTTTCCAATCCGACCATAATAATAATTAAAGACTTAAAAATGTTTATATTTAACAAAGGTAATACTGAAAATATTTTTGTGAATATTGCATTAAACTTCAAAACTTACGGATTTTCATACAAACTGTCATCCCTTATTTCACCCCCTTAGGGTGGAACTTCTAAAAATACTTAGTGGATGCCTACACTGCATAACGTATCTATGTCCCTTTGAAGGAAGTAAAAATATTCATAATCACTGAGATATGTAAAAAATTGTTTTCCTACTTGAACAAAACTTTAGGATCCAAACTTCTAAACTGACGGATTTTCATACAAATTTTCATCCCCTATTTCACCCCCTTAGGAATGGAATTACCATAAATCCTTTCTTAGTGGATGCTTAAGCTGTATAAGGTTTATATGTACAAAATTTCAAGTCTCTAGGCGATTTAATTATTCCCACGAGTTCATCCCTCTTTTCACCCTTCTGGGGGTGGAATAATCAAAATCGCTAAGACAGGTCTAAGTTATTCTTTAATGTCCTGCCTAAACTCAAAATTTGAGGATCCTCACTTCAAAACCGACGGATTATCATACAAACTTTCATCCCATATTTCACCCCCTTAGGGGTAGAATTTCCGAAAATAATTCCTTGATGGATGTCTACACTGCATATGAGATCTATGTGTATTTGCGTCCAGTTCAGTCCGCCATTACAAAGCACCGTGTTTGTTGTTGTGCTAAAATATCAGTCGGTGAGCATTATTTGTGAGTGCATTTTACAGTTATAAGTTTTTTATTGATTTTTTTAATGAATTCTATAAAGAAAAACATAAAAAGTGTGGAATCTTGGGTGCGGCGTCCCTAGTTTTTTTCCGCCATCTTATGCCGGCTCCAAACTATCGTCCAACACTCCAACACTCCAGCCCTGCGAGCATAGAACTCTCGATAAACAAAATTTGACAGCTAAGATTCTTGGTTTCGGTCTCCGTGTATGTACTTGATGTTCGAGCAGAACTGACTGATGAAGTGAAGTTGTCTTTCATGTCGCGGTGTATCACTACTGGTAGGGGGTCGATTGAGTGCGTACGTCAATGGTTTGTGGTCTGTGTATATCGTGACGTCATTCCCTTCAATCAGTCTTCGAAGATGTTTCACTGCTGTATACATGGCCAACAGCTCTCGGTCGTATACGCTGTATCGACGTTGCGTTTCACTCATCGATTTCGAGAAGAATGCCAGTGGTCTCCAGACATTGCCAATTCGCTGTTGAAGTGTAGCGCCGAGACTTTTTTCTGAGGCATCGGTCATTAGACAGAGTGGTGCGCCGGCTATGGGATGCGATAGCGTCGTTGCTTCGAGAATGCTTTGACGGCACTTCTCAAATGCATCTTCTGCTTCTTTCGTCCATACGATAGGGGTTTTGTCATTCTTCTTAGTATTGTGTAGGTATTTGTTGAGCTCGTTCTGATTTTCTGCTTGATGTGGCAGACAATCGCGATAGAAATTAATCATTCCGAGGAATCTTCTAAGTTCTTAGATTGTTTGCGGTCTTGGATAATTGACTATAGCTTGAGTTCGTTCTTCTGTTGGCTGTATTCCTTCTGGTGTAACTTGATAGCCCAGGAACTGAATTTTGTTTCTTCCGAATTCGCATTTGTCAATATTGAGCGATACTCCATATTTGTTAAGGCGCTCCAGCACGAGTTTTAGGTGTCTTCTGTGCTGTTCTGGATCAGTAGAATGAATCAGCAAATCGTCGACGTAGCAGAAGACACAGTCGTCTAGTCCTCTCAACACTTCATGCATGAATCGTTGAAATGTCTGTGCAGTATTTCGAAGTCCAAACGTCATGCAGTTGAATTGGAATAGCCCAAATGGTGTTATTATGGCTGTTTTGGCTGCATCGTCTTTTTCAATTGGGATCCAAAAGTATGCCATCTTCAGGTCCAGTTTTGTAAAGATCTTCTTTCCACTGAGTTGATATGTGAAGTCCTGGATGCGTGGTATGGGATATCTGTCTGGTACTGTCACAGTGTTCAATCTTCTGTAGTCTCCACATACTCGTAGCGATCCATCTTTTTTCTGGACAATGTGTGGGCTGGCCCAGGGGCTGTTCGAAGGTGTACATATTCCCATATCAATCATCTTCTCAAATTCAAGTTTCGCTGCCTTGTACTTGTCGGGTGGTAGTGGACGTGCTTTAGCATATAGTGGTGGTCCAGATGTCTCGATGTGGTGAGTGACTTGATGCTTAGCTGGTGTATTCAGTGACATTGGTCGCAATACGTCTGGAAACTCCTTCAAGATATCATGGTATTCGTGGTTTCGATTGATCATGTATACGCGACTTTCTTGATTTTTGATTGAGATTGTATTCACGGCGATATCGGTCACTCCGTCGACTAGCTTGCGGCGATGTAAGTCAACCAACAGGCGATGCTTTCTAAGAAAATCGGCTCCCAGGATAGAAGTCTTCACGTCAGCCACCACAAATGTCCATTTAAAACAGCGCCGTAGTCCTAAGTTGAGTTCTAATGTACGCTCTCCGTAGGTACGTATCGGCGTGTTATTCGCTGCATACAGTTGATATTGTGGGGTAGTATTGAAATTTTTCTTGTGACTTCGTGCTGCCAAGACGGATATGTCAGCTCCCGTGTCGACCAGGAATTTTTCGTTTGTTCTGATGTCGTTGACACATAGGCGGTGAGTTGTACATGGAACATCGATGCCCGCCACTGTCGATGTCTTCTTTAGTTTTCCGACTTCCTTCTTGAGCAAGGTGATTCACAGCGTCTTGCCTTGTCGCCATATCGGTAATGGTATCGACATTGCCATTCCGGATCTCCAGGTTTGCGATTTCTGTCAGCTGGCGTGCGAGAACGAGAACGAAAACGTGGTCGACTCCACATAACTTTTAGGGCGTCGTCAGTTAATGTGTTTCCTCCAAGATCCTTCATTCTTCTTAATAACTGTGTTGGTTTTTGATCTTCCAATTCTAATCCGCTGAGAAGCTTTTGAATTTGGCGATGTTCCGATTCTTGATAGACAGAAATAAGTCTATTCTTCAGGGCTTCATATTTTCCGGTCGAGGGTGGTTTCAAAATAATGTCACTTATTTGTTCGATATCCGTTCGCTCCAATACGGGTATGACGAGATTATATTTCTGTTCATGGGTCAATATTTGCTATTTGGGCAAAACGAGTTTTTGCATATTTTATAGAAATTAAACGCTACTTTATTTTCTAACTATTTTTATTTAATACTTCAATATCATACTTCTGTGGCATTTAACTTTCAGGAAAGTATTTTAAAAAATAACTACCAAAATAAAATATTTTAGCCAAAAAAGTCATATTTCCTGTCGGGGAAAAATCCCGATTGCTGAACATATTTTTTCATAACAAAACTGTTATAGTAATGTTAGTTTAAATGTGTATTTAATATATTTGTTACTTAGTGATAGTTCATTTCTAAAGCCTAGTTATACTATTTTATTTAAATAATCAAGTCCAAATTCATACTTATATTTTGGAGAATGCCTATTGTAACATTAGTCTGCCGAAATTTCATTTTAAAAAATCTCGCCAAATAGAAGCTGTAGCATAACCAATCAAAAACGTTAAGATAGACGCGGCGACACTCGTTGTGATTGGTGGGTCGAAAGATGCCATTTAATCAGAACATTGGTTACCGGCGTCATTGAAGCACGTTATTCAGTGAGTGTCTCTAACTGTGGTCATATTTCCTGTGCATCAAAACATTACTAAAACATGAGTCAATCTTCAAAATATTTATGCAAATACATGATTTATGTGATTACGTGTTCAGATGTTCATTGATCTTACTTTATTTAAATATTAAAATAAAAATACGGAAGAAAATGTCCCATTCCGTCATTTTCCTGCCGTCATTAGTCTGTCATATCGATGACAGGATAATGACAACTACACAGGATAATGACTAGTGTGTTATATCTACGTTGATTTTGTCTATTTTTACCCATTTGCAATAAGAACGGAGCAATGATTATTGGATGGATGTATATGTAAGTATGTATGTAATGTGATTCAGAATAATAGGGTTGAAAAAAGCTATGCCACCGAAAAGAAAGACACAGGAGGAAGCTTTAAAGTGAAAGAGAGAATTGGAAAAACTAAGATCATCATCATCATTTCTGCCAAGAGACGCCCACTGTTGGACATAGGCCTCCCCCAGGGATTTCCAAACCGATCGGTCCTGCGCCTCCCGTAGGTATCCAGCGGCTTCCCGCGACATTCGTCGGTCCACCTTGTGGGGGGTCTACCAACGCTGCGTCTCCCGGTACGCGGCCGCCACTCGAGGTTCTTTCCGCCCCAACAGCCGTCAGTCCTGCGAGCTATGTGTCCTGCCCACTGCCACTTAATGTTTGTAATTGTTTGAGCTATAGTGGTGACTCTAGTTCTTCTATGGATCTCTTCATTTCTGATGCGATCGCGTAGAGAAACTCCGGGCATAGGCCTCTCCATTGCCCTTTAAGCGAGATTGAGACCCATTGTAAACGGCCACGTCTCAGTTCCGTACGACATCACTGGCAACACGCACGAATTGAAGACTTTCATCTTAAGACACTGTGGTAGATTGGCCGAGAATTTGCTGCGTAGTTTCCCGAACGCTGCCCAGGCGAGTTGGATTCGTCGATTTACCTCTTTCTGGAAGTTGGATTTACCGAGCTGGACTATTTGCCCCAGGTAAATATATTCGTCAACAACTTCCAGTGTAGAGCCTCCAACCTTTACAGGGTGGGTACATGGAAATTCACCACGAGTTTGGTGTTGTCCATGTTCATTTTAAGACCCACTTGTTGGGAAACTCTACAGAGGTCTTCGAGCATTGTGCCTAGATCTTCCGTGGTCTTAGCCATGACTACGATATCATCGGCAAAACGAAGGTGAGTCATGTTGTTTATGTTGATGTCGTGTCCTCTCCAGTCCAAAAGCTTAAATACATCCTCCAACGCAGCTGTGAACAGTTTCGGGAATATTACGTCACCCTATCCCACACCTCGCTGAAGTCGTCCTGGTTTCGAGTTTTGGTCCTGAAGGCGGACTGACACTGACATAGTGGCGTTTTCGTACAATGACTGCAACACTTGGATGTACCGGTAGTCTATTTGGCACCTCTAAACTAAGCACAGCCCAGGTCTTGACAGAATCAAAGGCTTTCTTATAGTCCACAAACACCAAGCATGGTGGAACTGCTTAAACAGCGTAAGAAAGAATACTCTCCTAAGATCTTAAGTTTAAGGTAGTCTTTTGTGCCATTGAATTTAAGATTTTAAATTAAGTGTTTTGCGCTTTCATGACATAATTGCAATTGTTTGACTGTGATAAAAACGTTTCTACCCTTTTGAAACATTTTGTTTAATTTTTAAAGATTTTATTATTTTCCTACCCTTGTTTTTTTTCTCGGGGGGAGATACGTAACCGCACCGTATCCGCCGTTGACTAGACGTTGAGCATGTGTGGGGCTCTCCCGGTAGAGTGCCAAGCCTACCCACTAAAACCCCCCCGGTGTTCTGTGTGCCCTTATGGGCGCGCTAGGTAAGGTGCACACTGCGACTGGTATTTTCCTACCTAGTGTCTATTAAGTTTTTAGAGTTTTGTCTATTAAGAGTTTAAGACTTACGTTATTACATTTAGTAATCCGTAACTCCGAAATGTTTAGAAGTTTTTTAATTAGCATTTAGAGAGATTAGTTGTCCGTACTGAATTAATACAAAAATATGAAAGTGTCAGCAAATATAAAAAATATCTATGTAGTTAGACTTATTCTTGCCAGCTCACTAAAATACCTTAAACAAATACTTACAGTAGTGTCAAAGTTCATTATACTGTCATCATGTCATTAGTCTGTGATTAATAATTTGTAATACTCGTGTCGAAACCTCAGTATTATTTTAATTTTCCACTAAAAGGTATATTTAAGTTACGCTTAGGTCTTATTTAACAATAAATATTTTGATTTCAATTTAGGTTGTCATTATCCTGTCATCATGTCATTTTCCTGTCCTGGCAGTTTGCAAATATCTTTATATTATTGTTAAAATAGGCTAAAGTTAACGGAACGCACGTTTATTCAATATAATAAAGTATATTACAATTTTACAACTACTAATAAACTTAAAAATATTAAAAAAAAAAATCGAAAAAAATAAAACTCGTTTTGCCCAAATAGCAAATATTGACCCTCATCTGCAATCTTCTGAGTAGATACGACTGCCTCGAATTGTGCGAACCAAAGTCTTGGATTTTGTCGCCAGAACGGTGGAATTCTTGCTTGAAGAGATACCGTAGCTACTTGGGTAATTTACATGTGATGATTATCACGTCGGGGTCACCAATTTTGTGATGGAAGTGTTGGAGGTAGTTTGCTGGACGACTTGTAATGAAAGACTGGCTGGTTGTTCATTATTTATTAGGATTCCTGCCGCCTTATATACTAATTTCTAGGCGCAGACCCCTGCGGCGGGCAGTACGGTAAAGAGAGCCTATTTCCGTTATTTACATGTGAGGGTATCTTAATACTAATCTTATTCTAAGGGTACTTAACAAATCCATTATTACTAACTACCTACATACTAAAATATCACAATTTAATTCTAAGATTACCCTAACATTATTTTTATTGACTAGTGTTATGCTACCCTACAAACTATTCTAAGATACCCTACATTATTTTTATTGACTATTCTTATGTTACCCTACAAGCTATTCTAAGATACCCTACAAGGTAATAGTTCAACCAATAATACATACGCAAGATAGGTAGGTACTTTAGTGTTTCTAAATAATAGAGGCTGAATAATTATTATGATAATACACCACACACCAGATAGAATAAAAGCTAGCAGCTAAAATTTAGAATTATAAACATTAGGGTAAAGTGACGTCACCACATTGAAGATAAATAAAAAGATTACAGAATATACATACTTATCTTTTGTTCAAAAATAAAACAAGAATAAACCGAAGTGAAAGTATGTTAGTAAAAAGTTGTCATCATACAGAAAATTAGAATACAATAAGTCCATTTAAAAAGATATGTACTTACTTTTTGATATTCCAGATTTTGTATAATTAAACCGTGTATGGTAGTTTATCTGCTTTGCTACCTGCTTTTTTTACGAGTTTACAAAAAAATCCGTGAAATTAGTGAAAACCCAACTACAGTTCACTTCACAGTTTACAAAATCTGAATCACAGACTAATAATTACGTAGTATCTCTATTTAATTTGCTTAGATAAAGAATGAATAGATAGGACGTGACCGTATACCCGTAAGGGACAGATATAGATGACGTCATACCTGCCTAAAGTAGATGGGTATACCAGTGTTGCTTTAAGTTTTACCCTACTTTATGTTTATAGTGGCTTTTTTTACCACTATAAACATAAAGTAGGGTTGATTGATCTACGTATTTTTTTTGAGACATTTTAATGAGCGCTCAATAATATGTCTCAAAAAATAAAAGTGGGAGGAAGTTGCGATTTTTTTTATTGAATTCTTCATTCAACCTTCGCCGCAGTCTAAAGTTATTTACACTTTTAAATAAAACTACACTTTTCGGATTTACTCGAGTATATTTCGTTTTAAAACATTTTACTATTATTTATTTAAGCTATTATGTAAACATCTTTACAAATATAAGAAAAAATATTAGGAATCATCATCATCATCCACACGCGTCCACTGCTGGACATAGGCTACTGAGCACGATCCGCGACCACTCGCTTTCAGCTTTTGCCAGCTAGGTACCTTGCGAAGATCGTCGCTCGATTAAGAATACAGCGGGCAATAATCATTGTTTTTTCTTTATCTCTGCAGTTTATTTAAAATCCAATTTTTACACATTTACTAAATATTTGTGAAGATTTAAAAAATGTATAATATTAAATTTTAAATAAACAGTTTCTAAAATTATATTTCAATAGCACCGTTATTATCATCGAATAAAGGACTTCGGCTTACAGAGATAAAATTCACTACAATACAGGTAAAATTCACTTGGGCTGGGTAAGTTCAAGAATTGAACTACTGATACCGCACTCAATATGGTGCTAAAAGTTGGTAAGCTTGCTCACAATGTGGAAAAAAGATCTGGCAAAGAACGCAAGATGCCGATGTAGATAGCTGGTTATTCTTAGTTGCCCGTGTTGCCACCCCCAACCTCGCCCCCGCTGGCGGCAACTTGGAAATAGCGCAGGACAAGACCAATTTGTAGATCTCTGAGGAAGATTTTTTTCCCAATCGTCTAAGCGATTGACGCACTGGCCGTAGTTTTTTATTTGATGACCTCGCTGATTGTTTCAAACCCAGCATTTGAAGCCGCATTTTTCTCTTTCGGGGCGTATTCAAATTTGAACCGAAATCCAACACCGATGCGTCCTGAAACAATATGTATACAGGTTAAAAATAAAAGCAGGTTCTAATTTTACAACATTAAAAATATTAATTAATACATTTTTAAACTGTATCTGTACTAATGGTCAGACTTGTTATATTAATAGAAAATGACCAAAATCAAACCATTAATAATATGTTTGGCCATATCAAAATAGTAGAAAAGGATTTGGTACCTACCCTACCCATGTTAATCCAAAACTGTAAAATTAATTTCGAAATCCCCCATAAAAATAGTTGGGTTTGTGAAAAATAAATTTAGGTTTTGGCTTGATAGGGTATGTACCTTGTAGATATAATATGTATAAGTTACTGCTCTGTAAAAAAAGTTTAGGAATAGCACCACTCCTAAGAAAAGTGCCTTTTTTGTTGTTCAAAATGCTTAGAACACATTCGGGTATGCTTGGTTGGCTGCCAATTCAATCGACCAGTAGCTTTAACCCAACTGTTTTCGAGTAGTTATCTCCGAAGGAAATCTGTTAAATACAGACAAACAAGCAAATGGAAAGTCTCACTTCAAAAGAATTAACTTTGTTATCTAAAATGCTCAAAATTTTATACTTAAATATGTCAATATTAATGTAACACAGAAACTAATATGTGAGTTCCCTTTCACGTAACAAATTACCTACGAATCAAGGAAAAATAGTCGTAGCGCAAATGGTATCATTATAACCCGGCAAAATGTTATACGCGTTGGCTGTATACGTGGCCATATTGTATGGCGACATTCCTAGCTTGTTAGGTTAACAGTAACCTTACTACTTCGTTTGAAATTTCATGTTTAATCCCATAATATGATTGAGAACCATAGTAGAATGATAAAATATTGCAATATAACTTGTATTTATAATTTAAAAAATAGTTTTGGAGCTTTTTATTGACACAATTTAGGTCTTACCTGTAAAAGGTTATATTTTCCTGTTTTCTAGCACTATCACTATTACAACCTAAAACGGAGCAGTGCACCATGATTTAAATGTTCAAATAGTTCACAATTACACTAATTAAAGTGTTAAATAATTACACAGTAAGCTATAATTCACACAACAAATTTCTTCCACGTATTTGTTTAGCACCAGACACTGGTGATAAACAATCCCCACTACCAGTTTCACCTATATACGGTGACAAGGACAAAAAAAAATGATGCCATATTCTTCTTTCCTTTGGCAATGTGTATAAGTTTATCTCTTTTCCTCATGTTTGACGGCTTTTATAGCCCATCTATTTCATTCTTTATCTAAGTTAATTTGTGAATAATACGCTTAGACTATAGATACCAATAGCCATGAAATACCTACGAAAAAAGCGTGCCAACATTTGGGTTGGTGCTATAATGCCGGCTCCAAACTATCGTCCAACACTCCAACACTCCAACATTGACACCAACATCGTCCAACTCACGATCGATCAAACAGACTCTCCACATATCAATAGGCCACTAGCTAGCCAACCTTATTCACTATGGAGGACGTTGAACTGATAGGTGCTTCTGCGCTATACCTAATGAGTGCATGTAATTATTTTTTACAAGTGTATAGCCGACGTAAAACAAAAAAAAACCTTCCATAAACGAATATGCAAACCACGAAGGTTCATATGTCATTTATTCCAGCACCTGACACTATAGATTGCTTCTTCTTCCTAGCATGCCTGCGATATGCCGTCAATAAGGACTCCTTCTTTTTCCTTAATTCGTCCACTGGTTTATTAGGAGACTCCGAAATCCTCAACCAAGCGTCGTGTAGGGCTGTTTTATATTTGTGAGGACGATGCTTCGGATTCCATAGCACCGGTTCGCCTTCATATAACTCCACTCAGTCATGCTAAAGATTAATCGCAAATTAATTTATAACGGGAGCGCTGCGTGTCAGATATGAGTCGTATAGAATCAAAAGCGGCTATCTGGGGCCCCGTTTCAACCAGTTAACAAGTAACAAGTGAACGGATAACAAGCATTGTAATGACAAGTTTACAAGTACAAGTGTTTCACGAACGTTACTTTTTACACCATAATTATTTTACAACCGTAAAATATCGGTTACAAGTAAGTAAGCACATCATTGAAATTAAAAAAAAGTAAAGATATGAAGAGGTTTTTGTGCAGAAATAAACAATAGCAAGGATTAAACTACTCTTCTAGCGAAGAGAATAATAGTTATCTATAAATAATGGATAAAATGCAAAAAGTAAAATTCAGTTTTTGAAAGAAATTCTTTCTAGAAAAAAAGTTTTATTTGGTCAGTTTTCGGACACTGACCAAATCCGAAAAAATCGAGTCCTGGATATCACCAACACAGTGATACTGTGCACCAGACAGACCCCATCCAATGTAAGGCAATGCATAGTTGCAATTTTTCTGGTAACGCCTGACTTCTTGCAGTTTGATGTTTTAAGAATGTTCCCAATAGAGTGAGAAGGTCTTCCATTTTCACTGAAGCAAGGCGAAATCGTTCGTTGAACTCGTACTCCGTACGTAATTGCGTGTTAATTCTCTCCCGGAATACTCTTGGCAATGAGTGTCGACCATTATTGTTTTACGCGAACTCTTCTTCGGAATCCGAAGAAGATTCCCACATAATTTCTCTCCTCGGCATGTTACTCAGTAGATAGGTGAGGGTAAGTATCAAAGATTATCCAAGCAATAAGTATTAATTTTATTACACTATTTACTTCGTTGTTTAACTATTTAGGCTAAAAAGTTACAAGTCTACCGAGAGGTTGAGGTGAGTAGAATTGTTTAACAAGTGAACAAGATTGTCAACTTGTTTTTGCATATCTTTGTGAAACACTAGTAAAATTAACCGGTAATTGTTAAAATAGTCTATGGTTTGTCTGTGGATTGTAATACAAGAACTTGTCACAACAATGATATAACTTGTTGCATAGTAGTTTCGTGAAACACCTTTTTCTTGGTTTTTAACTAGTGTTGCCAGTTTTTACCTGTAAAATTGTAACTTGTTGCTTCGTGAAACGGGGCCCTGTACTTTCACAGTTTTTTAGTAAACAAATAAAAACGTTTTAAGATTTGTAAAATGGCACTAAACAATTATTTTTGTCATGATAACATTAGTATTTAATATTGTAAACCGTAATTTACACATTTTTTCTAATATGAGTGCATTTTTTTAAAATATTACCGTTTAATTTATGTAGGTATCCGCATTTGATACTAAATGTTGAAGATAGCCATATTTGATCCCAAGTTTACTACAGATAGCCATCTTTGAAACTGAGATATTGACTGATAGCCATATTTGATTGTAATTGATAATAGGGTTGTCAAAACTATAACTAGTATTTAATGAATTCAAAATTTATTATTTTATTGAATTTATAAAAAAAATCTTTTTTTAGGGTAATATGACTGAAGTTTGTTGACTAGGGTTAAATAACAAAAACTACGTAATCAGCTTTTATTTGTTTCCTTACATTATAATTGAAGTTAATAATTAAATTCGAAGGCCTCCAGTATCCTCCATTAATTCGTCGCAGTAACCATCTTGAACTTCTTCATTTGATGGAGCAAGTGTTTCTTGTGTTTGCAAACAATCTTTGTAAAAAAGTAAAGAACTTAAATTAGCCCATTCCCCAAAATGCTTATAATAATAATTGGGTAGTTTGGGCATTATCTCGCTGCCGATGGACCCGCTAGATGTAGGTTTTTTGATAATATTTATATTTTTTATATTTATATTGTAAAAAAATTATATTTAAGAAAGAAGGTAAATAAAGATCATAATAATAATATATTTATTTCAAGTTTCACAGACTCATATGTACAATAATAATTTATAAAATACAATATAGGAATTCGCCACATTTCAAATTTCATTTAATTTACCTTTCAATTTTGATCCTTTTTTTATTTAATGTAGGTTTTGATTTAAAAGTTAATTAAAATAAAATAAATTAAATCATAATCCAAAACAATGTCAAGCAAATAAATTAAAGTCATGAAATAGTCATTGAGAGAAAAAAATACAAATTAAATAACAATTGAAAATTAAATTAATTAAAATAAATAAATATATTAACTAATTTCAAAATCATTCACATTTACACATATTATTAATAGGTCCTGTCCTTGTTGTTTCTGTGTGTAATGTGCAGATTACAGCAGTGTCGAATATACGGGCAGTCGAGCCTCTGAGCCAACGCACTCAGCATACTGTTGGCGCTGCCCCGAACTCGTCGCACTAGAGAAGTGCATCTCTTGCGCATTATTGCATAAAAGCAATCAATGCGCGCTTCTGCGAACATGGTGGAAGCGCTACAGTAGCGGGGGAGCCCCACCAACATCCTGAATGCATTGTTATACTGCACCCGGAGGGCATCGTACGATTTTTGGGTGTAATTAGACCACAGACTGCTCGTGTAGAAAGAAGTACAATATGATGTACTTAGACAGCAGAGATTTTACATCTCGCAATTTGTTTTTGTTGACAGGCACAAGGTTCGGTAATGGTTCTGGATTAATCATTGATATTGTTTTACCACGCTGACACACTTTGCCGGTGTAGCGAGATCGCTTTTATAATGTAGTTCGCCTCTAATAAGCACATTGCCTGATGCCTTTGTTCTTCTTAAAATGAATCGGTTACATTCCTTAAATTTTAATGGCCAGCTAGTTGTTGCTTTAAGAATACTTTTCACACTGCTTCGCCAGTCCTTTACGGGGCAATCATCACCAATTTTTATAATTGTAGACGTTTCCGATATAATGTCAGAAATCTCCTTAGGCTGTAAAATAACTTCTAACTTTTTAAGTTTTTTTTCAATGATTCCAAATGACCTATCAGCAGGCATATATGAATGGCCCGTCACTGGGAATACGATTTCAATTGTTTTGATGCTTGAATTGTCTAATAGCCATTTGGCGCAAGCACCAACCACTATACAATTTTTATTTTGGCCGCCACAGCCGTCTGCAACCAAACGAATAGTATGTATTCCACTTTTATTAGTTGCTGTAAGACGATGAAAAACCGCTGATGCTACTAAATTGGAGTCTTTAGCAAATTCGTTTTCTGTGCAAACATAAGCAAAGACTCGTTCTTTTACAAGCGGAAGCTGCGAAGAACCCTCCACCATGGTAAAATTGTAATAATATAATTGCCTACTATAGTAGCATGCTTAATCAGGCAGTTTTGGTAAGGGTAAATTTTTCTGACAGTCAAAAGAAATTATCTTGAGTCCTTCAGATGTTTCCCTTAACTTCTCAAAAAAGGCTTTTGCCCTTAAGGAGTGAACTCTTTTCTCAGTGATTAATGTAGTCTTCATTCTAGGGTCAGCTTCATTTTTAATCCTTTCAGAGAGTTCTAAACACGTCGAGCAAACGTCGGTCTTAGGACTCCCAAAGCCAATATTATAGCAATTGCTAAAAATACATCGGAAGTACGACTGCTTTACATCAGGGTGTGAATACTCACTTTGCTTATACATTTTATAAAGTTTTGTGATGTTAAGTTCTGATGGGAGGTACTGTCGCTCAGCAGTCTTACTCTTCCTGCAATAATGTGATTCGACGCATTTAAGTTTTTGTATAAAACTGTGAATGGATGCTTTTTGATCAGCGTATTTTCGTATTTTACGATTTCCACCACGTCTTTCGTCAGAGACCTGTCCAACGTAAAAGAATCTCTGCATCACATAGGCTATTCTATGCTTTGTGACTTGAAATATACTCATAAAAAGCTTTTTGCATATGGGAATTTTCTTTTTATTTAAATATACAGAAAATTTCATAGTCGTCTGCTTTTTGCCCTTAAAACCAATTCTGTGTTTAGTAGGGACAATTGTACACAGTTTCAAAATCATAGCATCCTGGGCCTGTTTATCTGGGCGAGAATAAAATTTTTGGTGGAGTTCTATCATTTGACGCATCGTCACATTTGAACACTGTAAAGCCTCTGTATCATGACTGCATACTCTTTGTGGTAATCCTTTCGAAGAATACCTAAAACAAAGTTACAATTTAAGTATTGCATCTTCATTTTCTCAGTCAGGCGTGACAACTAATACAAAGACAGGCAAATAGGTAGTTTTCGCATTTATTATTAAATACAGATAAATAACGAATCATTTGACTCCTCATTCATTAAAATCGGACGAGGAGTTTAGGAGCTACAATGGAACACCATCATCACAACACCCACCTATAATTGTTCCACTGTAGGGCACAAACCTTCTCCATGAATGATGAACATATAGGATGAACGGGCCATAACCCACCACGCGGGCCTAATACGGATTGGTGGGTGTTAATGATTGCCATTGCCAGAGAAACCAGGACCAACTGCTTTTCGAACCACGGAACAACGGAACCTATTTATGTACAAGCATAGGTAGCTACATACATACGCTAACTACTAATCATGACCCTCTCTTTTGGTCTTGGCGTAATTGGTTAAAAATAACAATATGCGGTTACAATGTTAACAATATAAACTGCTTATATTATATAATAACATGCTATTTTATTTGTATAGATAAATAATATTTGATAAATTATTTAAAAAATATTTCCTATTTTTATCAATGTTAATGAATTTCTATTTTTTTATATCAAAGTGACAGCCCTTGTATGTGTACTAACCTTAATCTTTTCTCCACATTTCTTTTCCAGCTAGCGGGATCTCTTTTGCGTTTTCTTGAAAACTTATTATAAACTTGTGTTGGGTTTATATCCATTATTATGATTTTCACCAAATAATGAAGTTTTCTGTGCCAAAAACTCAAATAAACTAATAAAATCGAGTCACGAAACACGAGCAAAATGCTAAGAGACGCCATTTAACAAAACATTAAAATGAATGCCTGTGATTGGCTGATGTCATAAGATAGCCAGATTTGAATCTAAACGTTTTCAGTTAGCCGGATTTGATTGTAACTCGATTTTTTCCATAAAAATATATGGCAAGATATCCGTCTTTGAAACTAATAAGATGAACTAGGCAGTTTATTTCATTCAAGATTTCCAGTGTTGCTACATTTATACTTAAATTTTACTAAAAATGACAGATATCCGCCTTTGATTCTATACGACTCATATGTCTGCCTCGCCCGAGTAAACAGACAACACTGATGTGTGGAGGGTATGTTCGTGCGAGTTGGCAAACTCCTTTGATCTGGGTACAATTTACCGCCATCGAACCGATCGCGAGCCAACACGAACCAACACCATCCAACATACACGAACTATTTCTCTACACGTGGAAGGTTGGACGAACAGTTGGAGTGTTGGACGAATGTTTGGAGCCGGCATAATGCCGGCTCCAAACATTCGTCAGTTCAACGTCCTCCATAGTGAATAAGGTTGGCTAGTGGCCTATTGATGTGTGGAGAGTCTGTTTGATCGATCGTGAGTTGGACGATGTTGGTGTCAATGTTGGAGTGTTGGAGTGTTGGACGATAGTTTGGAGCCGGCATTAGAGCACCAACCCAAATGTTGGCACGCTTTTTTCGTAGGTATTTCATGGCTATTGGTATCTATAGTCTAAGCGTATTATTCACAAATTAAATAGAGATACTACGTAATTATTAGTCTGTGATTCAGATTTTGTAAACTGTGAAGTGAACTGTAGTTGGGTTTTCACAATTTTCACGGATTTTTTTGTAAACTCGTAAAAAAAGCAGGTAGCAAAGCAGATAAACTACCATACACGGTTTAATTATACAAAATCTGGAATATCAAAAAGTAAGTACATATCTTTTTAAATGGACTTATTGTATTCTAATTTTCTGTGTGATGACAACTTTTTACTAACATACTTTCACTTCGGTTTATTCTTGTTTTATTTTTGAACAAATTTTAGATAAGTATGTATATTCTGTAATCTTTTTATTTATCTTAAATGTGGCGACGTCACTTTACCCTAATGTTTATAATTCTAAATTTTAACTGCTAGCTGCTAGCTTTTATTCTATCTGGTGTGTGGTGTATTATCATAATAATTATTCAGCCTCTATTATTTAGAAACACTAAAGTACCTACCTATCTTGCGTATGTATTATTGATTACCTTTAAAATCAATATTTTTAATTTATGCAGATTTGGACAAAATACCCTGGCGAGTTTTATAAATTCAACTGACTGTAATTTCAGTAACAATTTTTCATTCGATGATATCAATAATATTTCGTTCGATGGTTAGTTTAAAAATAATCGTGTGCATAACCGCAGCAAAATGTTGTGCTATAGAGAAAGTGAGAGTATATCAAATAATTTGAAGAGCACTGTCCGACTTGGACTGCCTAGTCAGGTCAGTCTCAACTATTCAGATTGGTTTTACGAAATACACTCCTACTGTTGCCTGCTTTAATGATGTTAAAAATGCATATAATAATGTTAATATAAGTTTTGTTATACAAGCTTTACATAAAATTGGAGTAGGGCAAAAGATTTGTACATATTTATGGATTTTTTTATCTAAAACAATTTTACAGATATCAGGTATTAACTACACTATTGTGGAGAGACAAACTAATATAGGAATAGCGCAGGGAGATCCGTTATCACCTCTATTACTTAATATTGTTACAATGCATTTGTGTCCTTCTGTCTCAAATGTGTCAATATCACAATATGCTGACGATTTCACAATTTATACTTCATTTGTCAAAGATTTAACCACCTTACAAGATAATATAAAATATTTGTACGCAAATTAATGGATATTGGAAGAAAAGTTACAAAGGATATTAGTCTGCATTAATGATCAACCAATTAATGTAATACAGAATGTGAAATATCTGGGCTTATGGCTGGATTCGTCATTAAGATGGAGTAAACATATTTATGAATTGTGTGAAAAAACCTACAAATAGAAGAATATTCTTAAAACATTGGCTGGTCGATCATGGGGTGTTCATACTAAGCATCTATGAAGATTATACATCTCTCTTAGAAGAAGTCGGTTTGATTATGGTAGTGCACTGTATGGCTCATGTGCTAAAAGTCACTTGAAAAGGTTAGATATTTTACAGAACAGAGCACTCTAGAGTCTGTGGGGGTTTCATTTGTTCTATACCCATTCATGTAATGGAAAATGAGCTATGCCTGCCTCATTTTTTGATATTTTAGAAAATTAATATAAAATTAAGTGAGTTATTTTTTTTATTCATATTTAATCCATCTAATAACATGTCATGAAGGGTCCCTTAAATTTTCCAGGGCGATAAAAAAATAACCGTGTATACACGGATTTAGGGGAGGGCAACCGGGGCTACAGCCCAGGGGCCTCTACAAAAAAGGGGCCCCAACAATAGAGACTTCGGAAAAAAAAAAATTTTTTTTCTTCGCGTTTTTCCTTTACCTTCAGTTCTTTGTACAAACATGATTACATTAAATATTAACAGAAATCATCAATCTATATTTGTTCACTCCAATCAGGCAATCAGTAAAATATCAAAATCTCAAATGGCCCTGATAACCACTTGCAATTTTCAATGACGATGATTTGGAAAATAATTTGGGGCCAAGGGGCCTCCACTCCTTTGTTGCCCCGAGGCCTCCAGACCTTTAAATGTGTGTATAAGTTTACTAGCTGTTGCCCACGAATTCGTACGTAATCATAGTAATGATGATATAAAGTACTTTGAAGTTTAATGATGTTACATATTTCAGCCAACAGAAAATGCCTATCACACAAAGTAACTTTAACACAGGGTTGCAGAAGCAATTATATTCCCTTAAACCGGCCCTGTCGTAAAATCTGTTCCTACCTTACATGTCTTAACTATATTCTATCTCTCTTCCAGTTTTCAAGTACAAAAAGCATAGGACTCCACTTAAACTTGCGAGAGCCCTTAGTTCAGCCCTGTCGCAAAATACGTTTTTAGCGAACATTTACTAACTATTAACTACTTCCCTGCCAAATTGTAAGTTTGTAGTATATAAATTAAGTAATTTCATACAAACTTGTGAGAGCCCTTAGACCTCCTTAATCCGGACTTTTCGCAAAATCCCTTTTTTGTGAACATCTACTAACTATTAACTTCCTCTCTGCCAAATTTCAAGTTTATAGCAAAAAATAAAGGAATTTCATACAGACTTGCGAGAGCCCTTAGACCTCCTTAATCCGGCCCTGTCGGAAAAATAGGCCGCGATATTTAAACGGCACTTTGCTGCTGCTATAAATTTAGCTCTGTTTAATGAGTAGCATGGTGGCGCGTATTTAGGCTGCGGTCCGAAACAGATAACAGCGCTCATAGTGCTTATGATTATAATCGCCCGGTCCGTAGAGCACACTACAAGTGATAACAGCGCTAACAACATGCTTACGATTTCGGTCCGGTGTTATAGCGTATCAATTGGTCAAACCAAATGTCGAGTTAAAATTTTGTTAGGGTAGGTCATTTTGCTTTCTATTGCTTTTCAGTACTTTTGTGGATTTTTAGTTACAAGTCATTTTAAACCGAAAACACAATTATCAAACATTTCAGGACGCGTTGGAGCGCGCTAATAGTAGTAGCTAATAATGATAGTAACTTTTATTGATTTTCGGATCGCAGCCTAAGTGTGACTGACGTGTTAAAAATTTCTTGACGTTCGTCAAGGGATACGTGCGACCTCGTCTGACTTACTTTTATCACAAATTTCATGGCAGCCCATCCTCCGCCTGCTGGTACCAATACCGACATATCGGCTGTACACTGATATAATTATATCGGTTTTTAGCATTCCGTACCTCAAAAGGAAAAAAACAGCTTATTTGTCTGTCTGTCAAGAACTTTTTCTCAGGAACGCGTATAGATATCAAACTGAAACTTATATCAAATACTCGATTCGACGGTCTCTTTTAGCTGTGAAGAAATCATACTTGTAAGTCAAGTCAACGCGATCTAAGGATATGACCGTTTATGTCGCATATTTTTCGCAAAATTTGCAATTTCACAAGGGAATCCATACCTATAGGGTACTTCCCGTTGTCCTAGAATCATAAAATTTGGCGAAAAGTAAGGTCTTATAGCACATATTAAGGAAAATATCTGAAATCGTTAATATGTGCATAGTTGGGACTTAGGATAGGAACATATACAGGATGACTGGAAAAGTCGACGTATTCCTTGAAAGGGGTTATAGTACAGGTCATAAGCAACAAAAAAAGCCCAATAAACCAGGGGTCAAAAACAGTTGGTTATCAAGCTACGACGGTTTTAAAATTTTCGAGATTTTTTCCTACTTTTTACCAAAAAAATTTTTTTTAAAAACCACTATTTACAATGACAAATTGATTAATTGCGGAAAGCTGAAAAATGGGCAGTTAATTTAAATTAAAATTCTTCTTTTTTGCTTGGTGGCGTTTCCCTTTTGGATTTCGCCAGAATCGAGTTTTTTGCTCAGTTTTCGTTTTTCAGATGGATGGTAATGCCCTTGTAAGACTCTGCTTTCTTGACATGGATCGTAAAAGTACTATGGGTAGGTGTATTTTATTTATTTATTTATATTAGTTAAAACTACTTTGCCAGTTGATACCTGCAAAAAGGACATACACAATAGAGCACACACTGTTAGTAAGCAGACAGACAAATTATAAGTTAATACTATTGTTAGTTATGTAATCACAAAGAACATCAATAAAGGGAGAATGTACATAAGACAGGAGGGTATTAAAATTTTTGGGTTTAGGAAAAACTTACAGAATTTTGGAAATAAGAGGTCTTTATTGACAATTAAGTCGATTAATTTTTTATCTTTCTGAAAATCGACGTCAATTATTGAAAAAAAAATGTATGACAGTTGGCGTAAAAACTACTAAAATAACTTGCTGGTTTCATAATCTTTTAAAAGAGGTAAAAATATTATTTACTTTTATTAGTAGTTTTTACAGAAATTAGCAAAAAGTTGCGCTGTAGGTCAAAATTCATAATTTCATCATTGAATAACAATTGTCTGGAAAAGGCAAAAGTACGAAGTAGAAATAAAGGACATTGCATTTTAATACACAAAAGACTAAAAAATACTAAACAACAAACCAACATAAATAAAAACATTTATAAGTCCTGCTCAAATTGTCTGCCATTGTTACGTATGCACGCACGCAGCCTACGGCGTACCTCACTCACTGTCGCACGCGTTGAAAGTGATGTCTTAATGAATACGTCGACTTTTCCTGTCACCCTGTATACTTAGATGTGCGGAACCCTCGCTCGGTGCGCGAGTCAATTCGCACTTGGCCAGTTTTTTATAATTCATACAGTTGATACCTATAGGACGAGCCCTCGTAGCATGAACACCGAAACATAATATGATAAAACGATAATTCGATATGAACTTTCAAATCAAATTATCTATAGGTATATATAAAATGAGAAGTTCCTATCTATAGACGCACGCACAGCCGTAACCACTAATGGTAGAAACGTGAAGGGATAGTTGTTTGTTGTCAAAATGCGGGGCACACTAAGAAGGGATTTTAAAAAAAATTCACCCTGAAGGGATGAAATAGGGGTTGCAAGTTTGTATGGATTTTTTTTAAATTAGCAACGATTTTGATAAAACTTGACATTCATGCTCTTAAAAACATTTTATTGAACACGTGTTTCATGGTTTATTGGAATTCACCCCCATAGGGTGCAAAATAGGGGTTGAAAGTTTCTATGGAAAATATTTAAAATCTGCTCCAATTTCTATGGAATTTATTATCCGCGCTTAAATAGGCTACAAAATTATTTTTCCTACGGGAAAATATAAATTCCCACGGGAAAACAATAATAATGCGGGCGAAGCCGCGAGCGGAAATCTAGTATTGGATATAATGGCCACATTGACATTTTATCGCCATTAATATATAAATAATTCCCAAAGTAACAATACCAATATTCAAAACACACTCAAAACATCAAAATAATAAAAAAAAACAATTTTGAACATCTTATCGATATATATATATCGTGTTTCGGTGGCTATACTAGGGGGACAGGACAACGCCGCCGCCACGACACGCTAGGCTCGTCGCTATCAGTCGCAAATGTGAAGAGTTGACAAAAAATTTGCCATAATTATTACATCTACAATGTGTTGCACTGCCAGATATACAGGATAAATTTTGAGGTACCGCCAACCTCGCAGGATTAGATAGCTAACATCATTAACTACAACGTTTGTTTTACGAGTTTTAAGATAACTCAATACATTGAACAAAAATCAATTTTCAACTTTTTATTGCACTGTCGTGACATTGATAAGTCTATGTTTTATTTATAAAGGACGACGGAAGACTACGCTACGCTCGCGCGCTGTGCGCGTAGAGTTACAAACATTCTAGAGGGGTATTAAATAAATATTTAGTTTGGTATGAATGTAAAATCTAACGAATTATCAAAAGTCGTAGAACAAACGTTGTAGTTAATGATGTTTGCTATCTAATCCTGCGAGGTTGCCGGTACCTCAAAATTTACCCTGTATACGCGACCCTTTCTTATTACATGTTTTGAATAAACGGCCCTTACAAATACTTAGCGACTTAGGCCGTTTGTCTTGTAACTCAAAACCTCGTGGTCGTGATAGACCACTTTCTATTAATTGACAGTAATTGCAGCGGGCGTCATTAAAAGACTTTGTGACTGTATTCCTGTAATATGGAACTAATAAGGATGTATCAATACGGGTTTTTAGAGTTGCAATACCTACTGATACCAATAGTCTGAGTTAGATAAAAATATTTAAGTAAATAAATCTCAAGATATTATGTTTATTTTAATTAGTACTTACTTATAAAAACTGCTTTATAACACCGTAGGTTTCATTTGCCATGTATAAAAAAGTTATTTGAAGTCCAAACACCGCAAGTGTTCTCTTTTAATATGTCACGGCTGCTGGCACTCTCACGCGCTTAGTTCAATTATTTGCGTTAATTATTCACAGCCCGCCTATTGTCAGCAATTTTAACCTTGAACTTTCTTTTCGCAAAGGAAAATGGAAAATTATCCGTTTATCAATAGTTTTCAAAAATAGAATTACATTTTTCCGTGGAGTTATCCAATTAAACCAAGGCAAAGGAGTCGGGCTAAAGACACAATTCAAAAATATAGGTTTTTAATAAAACGTATGATCAAAGACTCTAGGTTGTTTTCTACTAATAAACTTTCTAACGAACCAAAATTGTGAGACATTGCGCCCAGCACAAGGCCATCGCCGAGTGAAGATATGGGAATCGGTAGTACTAATACTCATCCGCTTAAATGAGAAAATACAACGTTGCGGTTGCGCGTATCTCAAGTGATTTTTTTCTAAATTATGAAAAGATAATTTATTCTTAATACATAAATGAATGAACAATTGACTTAAATTAACACTGAGGCCAAGCAGATCCCAGACTCGCCTTGGGACATGCTACTTCCAAAATTTGTAGAGTCTTCCAAGTAAGAAGAGAGCGTGAAACATTTATTTTGCCATTGCCATGCTCCACCCTGCAGGAAGTTAAAGTTGACGAGAATTAGATACCAGGACTTCTTACATACCATTCGAAGTTGATACAAATTAATGATATGCTGCAAATCAGCGGCATTTGTTGTTATGCAGATGACAGAACGGAAGACACCTATAACGGCTGTGCCAACATTTCTCGGGAAAACGTCATTGAGTGCCGGAATAAACTTGTGTCTGAAATTGAAATTTCATCAGAGAAAGTCTCTAACTGGGGTCGACTTAATTTAGTCCGTTTCAACCCTATAAAGACACAGACGTTCACCGCCAAGAAAATGCCATTTGTCGTATTTTCTTCACTTTAGAGCATTCTTCTAACTGCCTCAGCCAATATTGAGATCCTTGGTGTCGACATATCGAGCGAAGTCCAGTTCCGTGGCCACTTAGAGGGTAAGGCTAAATTAGCCTCTCAGAGGCTTGGTTTGCTCAATAGAGCGAGACGGTATTTTACTCCGGTGCACCGCCTACAGCTCTACAAGGCGCAGATTCGGCCTCATATGGAATACTGTTCTCATCTTTGGGCAGGGGCACTGGGGCACCCCAATACCAGCTTCTCCCACTGGACCGCATTCAACGGAGAGCGACTCGAATCGTCGACTGCTATTTTCGACTGCAAATTTCAAATCGGCCTTGACGCTGCGTAGAGATGTCGCCTCACTGTGCATCTTCTATCGCATTTATTACGGGGAATGCTCCGAGGAATTGTTCGGATTCATTCCGCCGCCTCCTTCCGCCATCGTTCCACACGACAAAAAATATATGCCCATCACTTAGATGGTTAGCAGTCCACAAATGTGCGTTTCTCAGGAAGTTTCCTGCCTCGCACAGTCAAACTTTGGAATGAATTGTCGTCTGCGGTATATCCGGGCCGATTCGACCTTCAAACTTTCAAGAAAAGAGCGTATTACCCTACCTTAAAGGCCGGCAACGCACTTGTAACTCCTCTGGGGTTGCGGGTGTCCATGAGCGACGGTAATCACTTACCATCGGGTGATACGTTTGCTCATCCCATAAAATAAAGAAGTACCATAAATAGGAATATTTGTTTTGATTAGCGACTACAACCTTCGCAGCACATAAGCCTACCTGTGCTTTATTTGTTTTGATTAGCGACTACAACCTTCGCAGCTGGGCTTGCCGCAATCGAATGAGGTGTTGACAATTGAACTTTCAAGATCAATTTTTTACCACCATACCGTGCAACTAGTTACATAGAATAAAAATCTTTACGTATAATTATTATTTTATATTTTTTACAACATAAAATACAACACTCCAAACGGCGACTGTGAGATGAGTTCGTTTTGAGTCTTTTTTTAATTAATTAAAATTTTTCAGTTATCATCATATTTCAATTATTTGAGATAAATATAGAAATTATATAAAATCATACCTCGGACACTCCATACAACGTTCGCAAATCAATTACCTATTACTACTACTTAAGCAAATGACGTTTGTACACGCGCAAATGTGTGCGTGGAATCTAGTAGGGCTGAGGGCGCGGTTATGAATCGAAATGACGCGAGAAGTGCAGCGACTGCCTTCTCTTTTACCCGCATCGCGCTATCTCTGTTATCGGTCGGCGCCGATGAAGCGAACGCGCGCGTCCTTGTTTAAGTGTCAGTGATGTCTACAACGAAGTGCGTGGTGGGGTGAGGTATTTGAAATGAGTGAGGGGAGGTGAGTGGCCGTTCTGTACGTAGTACTATTATATCTTCTGTGATAAAATGTAATTTTACTGAAAAATATCAGAGAAATTGGTGAATTAAAAACATGTCGCGGGCCGCACAAATATTAGTCGCATGGCTGGCTGCATGCAGCCCGCGGGCCGTGCTTTGGACTGCCCTGTTTTAGAGCATAACACCGAGGTGTTCTCATGCTCTTTAAGCTTGGCACCGACCTCGATATAAAACTGTGATTATATTATTTATGACTTTTTGGTATTTTTGGAATCTGTTAAATTTTTTGTAAAATTTTCTTTTCATTCTTTTTAGTTAATTTAAAAAATACCAAAACCTTTTCCTAAATGTAACAAATACTTTTCCGAAAACCGCATCAAAATCGATTCAGCCAAACGCGAGATAATTGCGGACAAACATGGTCAAACTGAGAACCTCCTTTTTCGAAGTCTGTTAAAGAAACGGAGTCCCTCATTTTATGTGATCTTGACCATGTACCCTTGAGCAACATTCGCCTGCAGTTCAATTGTCCTCATCATAGTACCCGTCTATCTGCTACTTAGTTCAATTGTCCTCATCACAGTACCCGTCTATCTGCTACTTAGGCTATAAATAGTCTCAAGACCTTTTATTTCTGAGGTCCCAACTAAATTACCCTTAGTCTTGCTTAAATACTCCTCGTAAGGAATAGAGTCTGACACACGAAACATGAACCTGACATTTTTTCAAGTAGCAACACTGATACATTACAATGTCCCCATGTAGTTTAGTTCAACATGGTGATTTTGATACTTAGTAATAAACAATTTCATAATATTTTTTTTTAATTACTGTCGAAATATTACAGATATGAAGTAATTTTAACATTCATGAAATCCAAATACAGCAATTTCTTATAAAAGGATCATTCTTGGAAGTTCATTGAAACTAAACATTACCTAATATTTAATTTAAAAAAAGTTTATACTCCTTTTTTTCCTACTATATTCAAGGAAAAAAAGACAATCCTTTCACAAATTTAACATTCTAAATTACTACATAAATAAAAAAATATGAGAATATTTCAAGTATCAAAATGTATTTTACTTTCTGTAGAAAGTATTATCAGAGCTAGAATTTTTGAATTTGCCGCTTTTTTCCAAGCTCATGTTTCGTGTGTCAGACTCTACACGTCGTTATTTGAAATATTTGCTTCTAAAGTTTGTGCTGTAATCACTTTTTGTATTAAATATGTCGCAATTGTGTTTTATTTGTATTAAACCCTTACCTTTAAGTGAATGTGTTACTGTTGATCGTGGCATGAAGACGTTAATTAACGCGAGTATTGAAAGGGGGGATGAATTTACTTATTACTTTTCATTAACAGAGAAAAAATCTGTGACGATTCATGTGCAGTGTCGTGTCGTGTCGTGTCAAGAAGGTGAGGAAAAAGAAGAAATGAAAGAACAAAAAAATGATGACGATGATAATGAATAAGATGACATTCCATTAAATTTTACTTAGATATACCGTGGAGTTGGCCTACCGGGGAAACTACGTTAAAAAAATGCGATAGGTACACTACCTCATAGGTGGCGTGGATGGAAACGTGTGCATTATTATGGAGAATACAACTAAAGTAAATTTTGTAATCGCTATATAATTTTGTAATTTTTCCCAGAAATTATTAATGTTATGAAAAAATGTGAAAGAACAATTTTTGTAGATAATTGCGTGATCTACTGCCTCAGATAGTTTTATCATAAAAGTAACCGTTTCGCTGAATAATAAAAAAAATATTTTTGCGAACTTTCACCTTGAATAAAAATTTTTACAGACATGGGATTGATAAGGACACAATTTCATTACAATGGTGTCCCTAACGTGGCCATGGCCTTGTGACATTGACCCTGCGGAAGATCAGCGCTGGTTTTTTAATTCTAAACCGGCTTTTTGCTGACCACATTTCAGTGTCTTTTTTGTATGTTGTTAAATGAATAAATATCTTTTCTTTCTTTCTAACGTATGGACGCAAATTTTGAGTTTTCTGGGAATTTATGCAAGGGTGAATGTCTAAATTGACCGGACTATAAAACTCGTGCGTCGATCAGGGTCCTTAGACATTTAATGCTACTAGAAACCACCACGATGGTCTCTCAACCACCCTAAAGTTAATTGGCAGAAAATATCTAAAGCATTAAAGCGCCTTTGTCGACCTTTTGTACATATCGAGCAAAATAAATAAATCATCATATCTAGGTATATCTTGTTAAAAACTAATAATGGTAGTCCAAAAGCAATGAGTTTGTGAATAGTTATTGCTCCGCCACAAATTCCAGTAAATGCCAAGGCGAGGCACAGCGTCGGGAACGAGCGTGCGAAGCAAATAACCCGAAAACCTCTGCAAGCTATTAAGGTTGTCTGTTATCAGCGACGACGGGGGTAGGTAGGGCTGCTTTGTTGCTCTAGCCCAAATGTCAGGCGTGGTCAGTGACGTCACCGGCCGCTGAAATGGCGCGACATTTCGCGAAGCGCCCGCCACACCCGCGCCCACCCTAATCTCTGTCACGAGCTCACCAGGACGTGGAGCGATTATTTGATTTGGTCAAATTAACAGATTTTTTAATAACCCATTGTGCTCGGCTACTGTTCTTAAGGCGCATAGTAAGGTCAATCATAAAAATTCACTGCAGAAAAAACCGGTTCTCTTCATAAATATTGAATAAAAAAATCTTTAAAAAAGATATGTTATTATTCAACGCATTCTTTAGAAGATGGTCTTTTTAATTTTTTGATAAATTAATTAAAACTTGGTTAAAATGTGACCCAAACATGCCTCGATTTTAAAACTTTAAACCTAATCGCGTCGTAAATATTAGGTTAAATCATATACTTTCGATTTCAATAAATAAAGTATAGGTTTTTTTTATTTGCTTTTATTAATGTTTAATTTAAATAATTCATCTTACGCGTAAAGGTTTGCTTAAATATTCCCCTCACTCTCACTCACTCACTCCTATGTAATCAGTGCGGACGAAAGACGCAAAGTCATTGGGAGCACTATGCGCCTTAAGGCAACTTCAAACAGTCATTGGCGAGTTGATTCGATATAAGGTCTTGGTTCAGTGTAGTCTTCCTTGAGTCTCATATACTTACCCCGAATCTGAAGTAATATCTCAGAATGGAAGGGATCCTGAGCATGAAAGTATTTTCCCTTTTTTATGTTCATCAAACTGGACTGTGAAGTTCCAACTTTAGACCTACACTAGCTGGGAACTTGGGAACTAAAGGTACTCTAGATACGAATCAGGTGGTCAAAATCTAGTAGACTTTAACTCTTATTTATATATAAGGAAAATTTGCACAAGTTCAAATACTCAGCTAATTTGTAATTTGCCAACTCTTGCATACGATACCATCTGCTTTTTGTGCTTTAAAGGAGTTGCTTTAATTTTTAAGTACTATATGCTTAATAGAAGCACTAGGTATGGTATGGTTTTTTTCACCTTTTTAGGGTTCCGTGCCTCAAAATGAAAATACGGAACCTTTATAGGATCATTTTGTTGTTCATCTGCCTGTCGAGACCTCTTTCTCAGGAACGTTGTAATGCTATCAAAATGAAATTTATATATAAATTTTCGGAAAGGGCAATGCTCAAATTAGTATGGGGTTCTGCCCCAGAAACGCCCAAGGTTCAGGTTTATGCCATTTGATAGCTGTATAAATTGTGCTTTAATAATAACTGCATTTTATGTTATATAAAGCAGAAGTTTAAAAGTAATTGAGTAACAAACATCATTATTTCTTACTGATTTTTTTCCATTATTTTACGTGTGCAAGCAACATTGCTATTAATAATTAAAAGCAACACTGCTGTTTCTGTAAATCGAAAAATATATTATATTGTTATTTGTTATTTATGCTGTGCTTTATCTGACTTTCAATTGATCTCGAAATGTTAATTATATTTAATTAGAATATATTGTCCGATTCATTTTTCTGGGCGTTTCTGGGGCAAAAATGGGCATTGTCCTTTACGAGTTCACAAGGGAAATAAATAACCTATAGGCACGGGGACCCATCACGAACAAAAGTAAAATAATTCTATAAAAGCATCAATAGATGGCGCTACTTTAATCGATTTTTGTAATGACTTTTTAGTGAATTTAGTAAAAGTCAACAAGGAGATTCAGAAAACTATTGATTATATTTAAAAAAATAACTTAGCACGTGGGAAGTATCAAAATACGTTTTTAAGTCATGCTAGAACGGTTTAACATTTCTTTTTACAAATTTATAGCACTCCTAGCGACATTTGTCTGAACTTCAATGTATCTCTCAAAAGTATAGCTCAAAGTAGCACGCAATGTCTGCTTTAACTATTTGATTATATACTGCTCACTCATAGATGGCACTACTTATGTATGCTTGTTCGTATGGTCACAGATTGAGTTGAATTATTTTATTTTATTATATTACCTACAAGGTGTTTGGTATGTAGGTATTTTGACATAATCATAATAGTAATGGCGTCATTGAAAATTCGAAACTGCAAAATTAATTTTCTAATTCCCATACATTTGAAAGTGTAATGTCGAATTATGGTCGAATTACACAAAAACAGGTTGTCAGGATTGGTCTACTCGTTAGATCTTCGTTTTTAAATCTGTGTGGCAGTGGTTCGATCCTGTCCTGATGTAGTTATTTAAAAAAAAATTGCTTGTTTTATTATTTTGTTTTTCTTTATTGCTTTTTGTTTATTAGGTATATCAATTCCTTTTATTTATATCTCAATTTGTTTTTTATTTATAATTTTCTTTTAAGAAAAAAAGATTTAGGTTAGGATTAGAGAGGCGATTTTAATAAGTAAGAACTTACCCTATTTAATATTTTTTCGGAAATTTTCAGTTAAATGCCTACGAACCGAAAAAAAAGTTTCACTTGCATGTTGGTTTCATAAAACCACAGTGATTTTTTCACTGACCTAACTATTTTGTATGGGGGATTTCAAAACGAATTTTACAAATCTGAATTTTTAATAACATCATAAGTATTATTCAACTATGTTAGGTACATACATAGTCATAGATAATATAGGTAAGTAATACGTAAAGTACAGTCAGCAACACGTCAAGCTTTACATTTGCATTACGAAAGCCGCCGCTATTACGAGCGACATAAGGGCAGTCTTAAGGTCAACATTTAAAGCCCAGCGTGAGTATTAATGAAAGAAAAAAGAAAGAAAGAAAGAAAATGATGGTTTATTCAATGGCACTAACACAGAATAACAAATAAAAAATGGGAAAACACTAATAGATGTGCCACGGAAAGGGTATCTACTCAGCATAAAGCCGAGGCATCGCAGACTCCCCGGCGCTGGTCTTCCGTAGACACCCTGAAGAGGCACCACTATGGCACACACACACTAAGCTATAAACAACAACAAAAATCTTAATATCTACGTAATACACTCAACATGGAATAATAGAAATATACAAATATATATAATATATATAGGTACATAAAGCTCCACGTATATATACATTGTATCAACAGCATGACGTGTCATAAATTGTGACAGGTTACATAACATAGTAGGGTAGATGCGCCTGTTTCCCGGTTACTGCCAATTTTCGACCATTCAACGGTCCTCCCTTGTTAAATGATCAAAAATAGTAATATTGGTATACTTGCATCACCAAAACATAAACAAGTAGCAACCTGAATACATTGTTCCCCCCCACACACACAAACTAGAAGAATTGAACGAAAGCTGCGAAAACTAACCAATTATTTGTCTGAGGTTAGCAGCGGAGAGCGTCACATGCGTTGAATATTAAGAAAAAAATAGTAAGGTGCCACTACTTGTACGGAAAGTTTTTAATTAATCTTAAGTAATATTGGATTATTTATTGTTTGTGCAGCTAGTTTATGACCTTTACTGTGTGGATTAATTAGATTTTAACGTAAATTTCATGACCAAATTCATAAAATGAGGTGGTCAAGAAAGGGTACACGCTTTACTCAAAAAATTCAGTTTTCGACCGGGTGGTCGAAAAATAGGTAAGGCACCTACAAATAAGATTTCTATGTTGTTTTAAAATGTATGGAAAGATATTAAATCTAATTTGATAATGTGAGCTTTATTTACATATATTATCTAATGGCCAATTTTCGTCCAATATTTTACTTTGTTAATATAAACTGAATATGACAAACAATGTTGTTGGTCGAAATTAGAAATATGGTATAATCATCCCAGTTTCCGACTGCCTTTTTTCGTTTAGCTAAAATCAAAAGAATTGAATTAATTATTCAAAACTATTTGAATGAATTCTAATTAACTCCCACTTCTTAATCAAAATAAATTTTAGATTGTGTTTACTTTTTAAATAAATACTTCGAAAATTCGAAAAGTCATGTTGGTCGAAAATTGGGTACCTACTTATAGTGTAAAATCATTCCAATTATCGACCGTTTTTTGGTTACATAGTTAAAGTTTAAAGTTAATTAAAGCTATTTCATAAATATTATTATACATTCTAATTAGAAATTCATTGTAAAAATATTTAAATCTAATTAGTAATATTCAAGCAAGTTGGGGATGAAATGGCCCGGCCGGCCGACAACCGGTTGGGATACATTACTTTTCTACCCCTGGCCTGCCCGTCTGGGGCATTATTGCACTTGGCGACCCCTCCGTAGAGTAAGGCCCTGCGCTTGGGTCAGTGATGCTGGCTCACCGTCGTGCCAGTCTGCAGTGAGCGCACTCGGGGAATGGCAAACGCCGATCCTGATTGTGCCTCTATGGAGTTAAAAGTTGCTGGAGGGTGGTTTAGCCAGGTATGGGGTTAATACCCGAGTCCAATGGCATATCCTTGGGGCGGCCTTGTCAGCTTTTAAGTCCCTTGTCGAATCGTAAAGAGATTACCCCTCCTTAAAAAAAAGGTTAGATATTGCGACCACATGAATCTGAATTAAAACTGCATGTTCTCATACTCCGGATTTGATTAGGAATAAATAGACGTCCGATTAGGACCCGTTGACGAAGTTGACCAAAGCAAACGGAGAAATCGTCTCTTAGAAATTGGAGATTCTTGCGGAAGTTAGCACTAGCACCTTCTACAGTCAGCTATACGCGTCGCACTCACCCCGTCCCGCGCCGGATGAGAAGGATCCAAGAGCCACCTTAACCCGCCATGCAACGAAGGATCTCCCAGACATCAGCCTAGACGAAATCGAGAAGGCTCTTGGGCAACTTAAAAATGGAAAAGCCCCGGGGGAGGATGGAGTCACAACGGAGCTTCTGAAAGCTGCTGGCAAGCCGATACTGAAGGAGCTCCAGCGTATATTTAATTCTATTCTTTTCTTCGGGAGAACTCCTAAGGCATGGCACATGGAGTTTAGGCGTATTGTTCTTCAAAAAGGGCGACAAGACTTTGTTGAAGAACTATCGACTAATTTCACTCTTGAGCCATGTCTATAAGTTGTTTTCAAGAGTCGTCTCGAACCGTCTTACACGAAGACTTGACAAAGCTCAACCTCCGGAGCAGGCCGGGTTCCGACGGAGTTATAGCACCATAGACCACATTCACACAGTAAGGCAGGTTATACAGAAGACCAATGAGTATAACCAACCCCTATGCATGGCATTTGTGGGCTATGAGAAAGCTTTTGACTCCGTCGAGACCTGGTCTGTTCTAGAGTCTTTGCAGAGGTGCCAAGTTGATTGGCGATATATCGAAATGGTGAGATGTTTGTATGACACTGCTTATATGTTCGTCGTTGTCCAGAATGGTCAAACTGAGCCTATCCTCCTGTGACGTGGTGTGAGGCCGGGGGATGTAATATCACCGAAACTCTTTTCTCCGCTGCGCTGCAGGATGTATTCGGAACGCTCAACTGGACAGGACGTGGCATTAATATAAACGGCGAGTGCATCTCACACTTACGATTCGCGGACGATATCGTAATTATGGCTGAAACTCTGCAAGACTTACAAGAGATGGTGAACAGCCTGGTTGAGTCTTCCGAACGTATCGGTCTCTGGATAAACTTGGATAAAACCAAGGTCATGTTCAACGAGCTCGTTGATCTGGGACAGGTTGTAGTAAATGGAGTATCTCTCGAAGTTGTACAGGAATATGTGTACCTAGGGCAAACTCTTCAACTAGGCAGAAACAACTTCGAGAGGGAAGCCAACAGAAGAATTCGGCTGGGCTGGGCAGCATTTCGTAAGCTTCGACATGTCTTCTCGTCACCCATTTCTCAGTGTCTTAAGTCGAAAGTCTTCGACCAGTGCGTCCTCCCAGTCATGACATACGGTGCCGAGACGTGGATACTCACGGCTCGACTAGTCCACCAATTTAAAGTCACTAAGCGTGCTATGGAAAGGGCTATACTCGGAGTATCTCTGAAAGACCGTATCAAAAATGATGTGATCCGTCAGAGAACCAAAGTCACCGTCATAGCCCACCGAATTAGTAAACTGAAATGGCGGTGGGCTGGCCTAATGAGCCGCAGAACTGACGGCCGTTGGAGTCGTAAGGTGCTTGAGTGGAGACCGCGACTCGGTAAACGTAGTGTGGGACGCCCTGCGACTAGGGTTGCCAGGTCGCCAAACCTAATAGCCGGACAGACCAGCCAGTTTGGCCGGACATTTGGGTAGAAAGGACACCCTACATTTTTAAGGAATTTCCGTATTAATAGGAACGACAAAAAAAATTGAATGAATTGAAAAAGCTTGATTTTACATACAATCAAGCTTTTTTTGATTATTATCATAAATCTTGTTAAATTCTAGTGAAATAATAAACAAAATCGAATGCCAAATCAGTCTTAGGTACCTATGTACTTTATTATTAATCAGTCAAATAGTCATCACTCAAAATTAAATTCTAGATACAAACATTTATCAACATATTTAAATGCTTCTTGAATACTAATGAATCTTATCACAAATAAGACTTTTTGAACTAAAAAAAATAATTAAAAACTTCTCTTTATGTTAAACAATGCAACAAAACAAAAATTCTTCTCTTAAATTAAAACAATAAATCAAAACTTCTTCTCTTTAAGTTAAACAATAAAACAAAAAAAACTTCTCTTTGAGTTACACAATAAAAATAATTATTCATATTTTTGGTTTGCCGAAACCTGCTTTAAGAGTTCAGTTACTTTCAAAATGAATCCTTACATGTCAAATTTTTAAAATTAAATTCTACAACCAACATTTTGGCAACACTGTCAATATGTAATCTGTTGCGTTCTTTCGTCCATTGCTGACCTATCAAGGAAAAAGCTCTTTCAACGTTTAGTTTGCGTTATGTCCTGTCGCCTGCGCTCAGCCACGCTCGGTGCTCACTCGTTTGCGAAATGTAAAAAGCCTGACAAAAGCCGGACGGGCCGGACGCAGTCAAATTTGGCCGGACAAGAGGTCAAAAAGCCTAACCCTGTCCGGCTTTATTCGGACGCCTGGCAACGCTACCTGTGACAAGATGGGATGACGATATATGTAGGCTGGCTGGAGTGGGCTGGATGAGAGTAGCCGAAGATCGGGAGCGGTGGCGTGCATTAGGGGAGACATATGTCCAGCAGTGGACGAGTGTAGGTCGATGATGATGATTAGGACCCGGGTTCAAATAGACACAGCCTTAATAAATATTAAAAGCTGATTATTTTAGTATTTGTATTTAAAAAAATATATATATTCTATCATACTTTTATTCATAAAAATCTTTCTTAATTAATTGGTCGAAAACTGGTCAACAGATGGACGAAAACTAGAATTTTTGGTCGAAAACTGGTAAAATCGGCAATTTGACGCTTGGATTTAATAATAAAAAAAACTGTTAATTTGACTATTATAAAATATATAATTATTAAAAATAGACTATATGAGGAGTTACCACAATTTATTTTGATACAAAATACATGTCAGAACACACATATTTTTATTCCCAAAGTTGGCAACTCCACTAATTGGTCGAAAACAGGCTAATCTACCCTATCAGTAATACAAAACTTTGAGGTAGTTTACAAACACAGCAATATTTTTTCTTTACATACACAATTTCTGTAAAAGTAATTAAGAATTAAATTTCTCAATGATATTTTATAATATAAAATATCACTGAGTAATTAAATTGCTCAGTTTTTTCAGATGTATAAATATAAAAATAAACACTTATTTTATATAAAAAACAAAAATCATAAACTGAAAAATCTTGTCAAATAATTAAATCACATTTTAACAAAATACAATATTATGTGACTTTGATTTTCTTTAAAAATACTAAATAAATTGAAAAAATGATACTTATATAAATCAGTGAAAAAAATCGTCTTGGGCAGGATAAAAAAAGGTCACATATAAAAAATTTGCAAGTTTGCTTTATTCTTAACCAGTTTTTTGAATTTGAAGTTACAGATATAATAGAAAGTACCCACTACCAAAATGACTTATACGTCCAATGATATCAAATTTATTTTTACAATTACATCTTAAATGTCAAACGTATATAAAATGTATGACATAAATCGTATAACCATGGCGGAACAACCCCTTAGGTATAACATTGATTTATACGTCAATTTTTTACCAAATTGTAACACATTTAGCTTGGTGCAGCCGGCCGTAAGCGTATGATGTTTTACAAGACCTATTTACTTACGCAGTCATGAACTAAACAAAGCATAATAAGCATAGCAGTTCACAAAGTGCCATCTGTTGAGTGCATGCGAGAACTACTGAGCCCTATGTAGCAAAGGCTCGATGGCCCGAGCTTGCTGGTGCGTCATCTCGCGGTGAAATGCTGAAATAAAATAGTTCGAAGAATAGCCCGATTTAAGTAGGTCCCATTTCGTTGTATGGGATGGGGCATCTGTACTGTAGTATTATATTATCTGTGCTATAGGGAACTTCCCGTTGTCTGAGAATCATGAAATTTGGCACGAAGCTAGGTCCTATACTACATGTTTGGTTAAATTCTGAATATACACGGTGTTTCATAATAACCAATAAATAATCAATGCGTTATCTAAAACTAATTATTAAATTGTGTTTACCCGTTATGTCATTCAACTCAAAATTTTTATATAAATCATAGACATGATGATGATATTATGATATACATGAAAATTTTGGGTTGAATGACATTACGGGTAAACACAATTTAATAATTAGTTTTAGATAACGCATTGATTATTTATTGGTTATTATGAAACACCGTGTATATTTATATTCCTATTATTTTCGAGATATCCCCTAAAGGTTATTATCATGTGAAGATACGGCAATGGCATTGAAACTACTGGACGTATTTATTTAATAATATTGATGTATTGTTTCAGGTACTCACTGACAATGGCTGCAACAAAAAGTTCTTCGCAGTCAAAATTCCGCATTTAGGCTTAAAGTTCGGTGAGTTCATCTTTTAATTATGATTTTTTACGAGTCTCCATTTTAAAACTGTTATGATCACGTGTTGTGATATGACAGCGTATTCATTCATGTACAAATACGATATATGTTAAAGTATATGACGTAGGTATGAAAATTTATTCCAAAAGTTCCGACCACGGTAATGTTATACAACGCGTGTTAATTAAATAGCTCACAACCTCAGATACCCCAACTTATTTTTATTATGAAATAACTACACAAATAAATTAATTACATGTCAATTTTCCCGTTTTGTTGTATTTCTTACAAATTGAAACTATGGTCGCGCGCCTGCGAATACTATGTCGGTTAGCCGTCGCGCCTCCGATAACAAATAAAGGCGATAGAGGTTAGTAAATTTAAAAAGCAGCGTAATTGAAAATGTTAATTTTGGATGAAATCTGACCAATATTTTTAGGGCTCCGTACCCAAAGGGTAAAATCGGAATCCCTACTCATAAGACTCCGCTACCCGTCTGTCTGTCACCAGGCTGTAGAGTCTGACACACGAAACATGAACCTGTCATTTTTTCAAGTAACTGATACAATGACCCCATGTAGTTTAGTTCAACATGGTGATTTTGATACTTTGTAATAAACAATTTCATGATATTTTTTTCTTAATTTCTGTCGAAATATTACAGATATTAAGTAATTTTAATATTCATGAAATCCAAATACAGCGATTTCTTATAAAAGGTTCATTGTTGGAAGTTCATTGAAACTAAACATTACCTAATATTTAATTTTAAAAAGTATCAACTCCTTTTTTTCCCTACTATATTCAGTAGAATATAGTAGGAAAAAAAGACAATCCTTTCACAAATTTAACATTCTAAATTACTACATAAATAAAAAAATATTAGAATTTTTCAAGTATCAAAATGTATTTTACCTTCTGTAGACAGTATTACCAGAGCTAGAATTTTTGAATTTGCCGCTTTTTTCCAAGTTCATGTTTCGTGTCCCATGCTCTATCTCATAAACCGTGAAAGCTAGACAGTTGATATTTTCACAGATGATGTATTTCTGTTGCCGCTATAACAACAATAAATACTAAAAACAACAAAAATAAATACTTAAGGGGGGCTCCCATACAACAAACGTGATTTTTATTCCATTTGATGCTTGACATTAATAACGGCACAGGTAAACGCTTAAAATATTCACAGAATATTTAGTTGTATATTCACTTTAAAAATAAATACCTAATTAAAATAACATTTAATATTTAAGAGGAGCTCCCATATAACAAGCGTGATTTTTTGCCGTTTTTTTCTGATGTTGTATAGATAACGGTACGGAACTCTTCGTGCGCGAGTCCGACTTGCACTTGACCGGTTTTTAATTAGTAGAATCGATTTTACCCTCGATTCTGAACAAACTATATTCAGGTTTTGCGTAATTTAATTAACACATATAATTCTTAAAGCAATAGCTTTTTGTAGCGACGTTTTATGTACCTATGGATTTGTGGAAATTTCGAATTTCCATGGCAACATTTTATGTTCCTATATATTTTTGATATTAGTATTATTTTATTTTTATGCGCGTAAATGAAAGCTTATGTAGAGAACTTGGAGAGGAATCCAAGGTCTAATTTATCTTTGTATCGGGTTTTATCAAATAAATTTCGGCGGTTGATGTGGGGTAAAGGTAACAGACAGATAGATTTGCACTTAGGGATTTATTTGATGCTTATTTATAATATTTACTAATTCTTAGTATTTTACCTTTATACCTTAGATAGTTAACATGCGTGCGCGTATAAATGGAACCATTCATCTAAAGAGCTCCATCAATATTTAAACTATTAATAAGTAATATTATAAGTAATCAATTATGCATTATTTAATGTAGGTGTTAGCCGATGTCTTCAGCTATCGTCATACCTATTCAAATCCGATTTTTGCGTGAAAGAGTAAAATCCGATTTTCAAAATGGAGGAGGTTTTATGTTCGACAGTTTTAGTGCGAACGTATAAGGTCGACTATCGGTGACCGATTTTTTGTGCTTGAGGGCAAACGCACACGACCGACTTTATGTAGGCCCAATAAAACCTAGAATCAAAAACTCTACTCTGAGTGACTGAGGTAACAACATATAACCCAAACTACTGAAGCTAGAAGTATGAAATTTCCTAGACAACCGTTTTCGTTTTCTCAAGAAGTGAAAAAATATTGTTTTTTTTTATTCCCTTGTGAAATCGCAAAATATGCGAAAATGTGCGACTTAAACGGCCATATCTTTTGATCGCGTTGACTTATAAGTTTGTTTTTTTTTCACAGTCATAAGAGACCGTAGACCCGAATATTTCCGTAGATATAAATTTCAGCTTGTTACCTCTAAGTGTTCCCGAGAAAAGGGTCTAGACAGACAGACGGACAGACGCACAGGCGGAAAGACCGATAGATAGACAACGAAGTGATCCTATAAGGGTTCCGTTTTTTTTTGAGGTACGGAATCCTAAAAATGAAAGATAACTTTAGTATGCAAACAAAATAATCACCAGATTTTTTATATTGCAGTGGGTTTGGTACCAAGCCAAGCGATATGGTCCTCCATTATGTTGTCGTTGTTCAGTAAGTTGACAAAACGTTTTGTATGTTTTAGGATATATACTAATAGACCAATAGATAATTTATAATGATTTACCTTGTGTAATGTCGATCTTTCATCGTATGACATGGTATAAAGTTGAGAAAATGAAGTCATGAAATGCTGCATTTCGTATTACCGATCTCCAATGATATCAATGATATCATTTAGGAGCGTCGGTGGCGCTGTGGACTCGGCACTTGCCTTCCAATCGGGAGGTCGGGGTTCGAGACCCGCCATATACCAATGTGTTTTTCATTTCGAATTTCATATGTACATTTGTCTGACGCTCCTACGGTGAAGGAAAACATCGTGAGGCAACCTGCATACATCTGCGAAGAAATTCAATGATGTATGTGAAGTCGACCAATCCGCACTGGGCCAGCGTGGTTGACTAAGGCCTAATTACCCCAACATAGGGTAGGCTCGAACCCCTCGGTGGGAACGTATATGGGCTGTGATGATGAATGATATCATCACTATGGCATAATTTCAATGATGTCATTATTAAATAATGAACAAATGATGAAAGTCAGACCGGAAATCGTATTTTTCGTTTTGCACTATGATATCATTTGCAAAACCACGAGAATAGGCCCTCTGGTTTAGAAAAACCCTTTCACCAACCAAAATAAGCCAATGTTTGCAAACGTTTCATATCTATTTATTTGCTGTGGAAAAGTTATATCGTTTTCATTGTCCGACAATACCTATCTGTGTTTATTGTGCCAGTGTCAGCTGTTGATTGATGGTTAGTGCGGGCGCCTGTCGGCGTTGATGCGACCTAAATGCGAAAGTGTAGCGGATTGTCTACCGAGGGCAACAATGACCAGGCGTCCACTAGGTTTTAGGGGTTGCGCCATTTTGTATAATTATGTTTCGTATACCCCCTATTGACCTGGTTTTGTTGTTGCGTGTAAAACTATAGCTATATTTATTTGGCGGTGATGCGAAATTGTGTACATTAACATTCCATATGAATTCCTTTCCTTCCATCCCTTTTAATCCCTTCCTCACAGTTTAAATTAAAAAAGACCTTATTTATTTATTCATTCATTCATCGCATTACAAGTGTCTGTGATGAAGTTACACATTGTACCTTGTTAAGCTATTGCAATAGAATAAGAATAGAGAAGGGCAGACATTTAATTTTACTAGCTAGATTTCCTTGTTCTTGTATTTAGTGAAGAATAATTATGAAATGAGATCATGTCAAATAAATTATTCAGTTACATGGGAATTAACCAATAACGTTGGATGTTTTATTTTCACACAAACGTAATATAACATTATAAGGAAAAGTATTACAACATTTACAAATACAAAACACCTGGCAATAAACCAGTATTCAATAACCGATCTTGTTTATCGAGAAGGGCTTGGGTTAAATTAGTACAGCATACATCCGCGTAGTCAATGAGTGGAAGCACTAAGGACTGAACGAGAAGGAGCTTGGTAGATGAGGGTGAAAAGAATTTGAAGCGATACAAGCTGCGCAATATCGCCGTCACTCGCCTGCTAACTTCCACAAGATGATCATACCAACTAAGGCTGCTATCAAGATATAGACCCAAATTTTAAACAACTTTATAAAATGGAATGATCTTATTATTATATTTCACAGGATCATTGAGATGAACGTTGAGGTTGCGTAGTTGCTGTGTACTACCTAGCACAACAGCCTGACATTTGTCAGGATTAACCACAATACCAAACTTGGTAGCCCATTCAAACACACGGTTAAGATCACAATTAAGAGAGTGGATAGCCAGGTTAAAGACAGATACTTCAATGTGATTATAAATCTGAAGGTCGTTAGCATAAATATGATAAGAGCAGTAAAGTTGTTGAGTAATAATGATAACAAATAGTGAAAAAAGGAGAGGAGAAAGTATACCGCCTTGTGGGACACCAGAGTTGAGCTCGCACCAGGCGGAGTATTCCTCGCTAATGTGCACAGCTTGCTGGCGACCACGAAGATATGACGTGAACCATTCCAGTGCTAAATTAGAGATTCGCAAATGGGACAGAAAAGCTAGGAGTAGATCGTGTTCCACAGTATTAAAGGCATTAGAAAAGTCGATGAGATTTTAAATTGTTATTTGTGACTTTTCCATGCCTTCTCTGATGACATCGGTTCCTGACTGACTGAATCGGAAAACCTGACTGAAATGGGCTAAGAAATTTATTTTCAAATACGAAAGTCGAAAGTTGTGAACAGCAGCCTCGATGAGTTTTGATAAAAAACCGGCCAAGCGCGAGTCGGACTCGCCCATGAAGGGTTCCGTAGGATTTATGACGTATTAAAAAAACTACTTACTAGATCTCGTTCAAACCAATTTTCGGTGGAAGTTTGCATGGTAATGTACATCATATTTTTTTTAGTAATATCATTCTCTTATTTTAGAAGTTACAGGGGGGGACACACATTTTACCACTTTGGACATGTCTCTTGCGCAAACTATTCAGTTTAGAAAAAAAAAATGATATTAGAAACCTCAATGTGATTTTTGAAGACCTATCCATAAATACCCCACACGTATGGGTTTGATGAAAAAAAAAATGTTGAGTTTCAGTTCTATTTATGGGGAACCCCCAAAATTTATTGCTTTTTTCTATTATTGTGTGAAAATCTTAATGCCGTTCACAGAATACATCTACTTACCAAGTTTCAACAGTGTAGTTCTTATAGTTTCGGAGAAAAGTGGATGTGACATACGGACGGACAGACAGACAGACATGACGAATCTATAAGGGTTCCGTTTTTGCCATTTGACTACGGAACCCTAAAAAGGGTAGTATTGTAATGGGACAAAAATGTGACAGTAGATTGGGATTTGCAATTTTTGAACAGGGATTATGGTGGCTTTGCGTCAGATTGACGGAAATAACCCAGAATCTAGGGAGAAATATATAATATGAATGAGTCGGCAAAGGTAGGATGTCATTGATAAGCAATGAAATCATAATTCGGGAAAATTGATCACATCCTACGGTGGCTTTGCGTCAGATTGACGGAAACAACCCAGAATCTAGGGAGAAATATAATATGAATGAGTCGGCAAAGGTAGGATGTCATTGATAAGCAATGAAATCATAAATCGGGAAAATTGATCACATCCTACCTCTTTAGATTTTAGCGAAATAAATATTTTGCGAATCTCATCCTCAGTAACTGGAGAAAAATTAAACTCATCTATCAAAAGTCTAGACAATGAGGCTATCTCAGCCAGTGAAGTATTTTTGATATTGTCGCTTAAGACAGAAGAAGAGGAAAAGTGTCTGTTTAGCATATCGGGCGAAAACTGGTCATTTTTAGAAACTTCCAAGTATGTGATGAGTTGCATACTAAAAACCTATTATAATACAACAATACGACCCAAGCAATGGAATATTTAATTCGAATAAAATATAAATGTATAGTAAAACAAATTGGGCAATTCGAAGACTTTAAAGCAATATCAGTGATTTACCGTTGTTAAGTCAGTCGACAACCTCGTGACGTGAATTAGGTACCTTCTTGAACACGTTGCTGGGAATCTTAACAGCAGTGTGACACCATAAATTGGACGTTGCTAGTCACACACTCATTTTACATGTTCCCAAGAATCTTACTTGGTGTTAATATTTTATTTGATATTTGTCGTACATAATACGCAGCTATAGAGAATACAATGACAAGGCTAAAATGCATGGGAAAATAACACACTTTCCACCTCAGCCGTTGACTAATCATTGTGCCGCGTCATTTTTAAATTAAACGCTCATAAATGTTTATACCGTGTCATTAAACAACTACGTTCGTCATTTCCAGAATTTTGATAACTGGACATATCACGCCTACGACACACTTACTAATTAATGATTACAAATAAATTAAATACAGAATTCAAGTGGTTTTGTACTCTCGTAATTATTTGTTTGGTGTACCTATGTCATTTCTGCTAAGAAGCAGATGGGTGAATCATTATCACAAACATAAAAAATAGTCAGTTGCGCCATGGACAGCGGAAAATAAATGGATTTGAGTGTAACGATAAAATGAATTAATTGAATAAATGTCTACTAGTTCTGATTAAAGAATTATGCCTGATTGATTACTCTATCCGCAACCTATCGCTTAATCGACTTCGCGACTAGTAATCTGTTTTATGGGTCCGGAATAAATGAAGATGGTCGTGTGATGGCCGCCGCGCCCAAGGCAATCACGCCCCTTCCAGCTTTGGCCACGGGACTAAGCTTTAATGTTCCTGAAAGTGGAACACCGGACCCAGGTAACGGGTCAACCTAAAGCGTCTCTTCTTTTTACACTTTAAGGTCGACTGTTGCTTAAATAACCGCAAGGAAGGGGTTGCTTTATTGACTTTCGAGGCTTTTATTGGCGGCGTTGACTCTATTATGTCTGGAGGTTGTGTTGATATAGTGTATGTGTGTAGAGGCAAGGGTTCACTGCGCATATAGTATGATTGTTAAACCTTCAATGTCGCATAGGGTGTTAATAGAAAAATTAATGAAATTGAGCGGTAAAAGCTGTGTTCATTTATTTTGAAGAATAAAGGTTCTTGGCTCTCAGAATGTAGATATAATGTACTAAATATTATGTTTATTTTTGTAGTAACAAAATTAGGCGATTGTAGCGTTATTCAGGTATACATGAAGATTAGCCTCCATTATTCAAACATAAGCATTAAAAATAGACTGAAATGTTGCTATTTAATATCATCCTTAAAAAGGAATGACGTTTGCAAAAGATACAGCTTTGACACAGAAGCATCTTGTAGGAAATTATATTGTTACTAGCTGTGCCAGCGAACTACGTTTCGCCGTATATTTTTTACCCGTTTTTGCAACATTTGTCATTGATGCTCGGCTCCTATTAGTCGTAGCGTGATGTTATATAGCCTAAAGCCTTCCTCGATAAATGGACTATCCAACACAAAAAGAATTTTTCAATTTGAATCAGTAGTTCCTGAGATTAGCGCGTTCAAGCAAACAAACAAACAAACTCTTCAGCTTTATAATATTAGTATAGATTTATCGAATTCATCTGTGCCTCAGATCTTCGGAACTATTTAGTACTAAGGCAACATTAAACACAAGCAAATAAAAAATATTTGAGGAATAATCACCTCTTCAAAAATATTCAAAACCAAAAAAAGATATAACTAATTTCCTTCCAAACATTTTATCCTTTCTGACTCATTAACTAAGCAGTTTGTATCACATATTTGCAATTTTATATGCGAATAAAGCTTTCTAGCTCTCTTACGACGGGCGCCTAATGAGTGCAATACCAATATTAGACAAAAAAGACCAAAATGTACATTATACTAAAAACATGTTTGAGGTTGTAATTGTACTCGTAATACTGAAAGTGCTGAAGTTTTCCAAAAATTTATTTCAATTTTATTAGAAACCGCCTCGCCGAAATATGCCTCGATTTAATCTTGAATCCAAAATCTCAAAACTCAACTGAAATAGTATTTTTATATTCGTTTTTAATACCATTTTTTAAATATTTCAGCTGACCAGCAATTATTTTCTAACTCGCTCTCTCATCGATCCCAAGGCCCTACGGGCGCTTTATGATCTTGGAATGTCTTCTTAATAGAGTCAAACTTATGAAACTAAACTCCAAAGTTTTTAAATGCAATAGTTACTTAAAATGCTTTTACAAAAGTGGGTTAGTATATTTTTCATGGATATTACAAGTTATGTAGCATTTCCACTTTACTCTTCTGGGTCACTAGTCTAGTTTCATCAAGTCACGCAAAGCGGGACACGTACGCGGTACGCGGTGATGTTTACGTTTTATATTTATTATCTTTTAACCAATGGATGATTCAGTTCAGATTTCATAAGCATCACATTCATAATTTGCTCGCTGCAAAGATGATAAATTAGGTACAATTTACGTTCTGTCGGCGCGTCCGCAACGCACCGTGCAAGTGCAACCAGTGCGAATGTACGCGAACCAACTTCATTCTTCGGAAAAAAATAGCGCTTAGACAACAACTTTCCCTTTTAAATCAAGGTTAAGGTCTTTTAATTTTATCTCTACTGATATAGTATCGTTTTGGCGTTAATTATACTCAAGTATACATATATTGTATATCAGCATTTTAATAACAAACGTCTGCTCTGCGAACAAGATTTTATGTCGGTATGTTTGTTGCCTTATGACGATAAAACGCTGTTTAACAGTTTTCTAAAGTTAGTCATGGTTTAAATATGACGCTGTCTCTATCTAATTCACAAAAATGAAACAGCATTATGTATGAACTATGGTTAACATTAGACAGCGTAGTAAGTAACACCGAATTTGTATTAAAGTTCGAAGTGTGAACAAAAGTAGCTAGTTGATCCTTGCATAATACCATTGGTCTAATGGTATTAGTTAAATGCTCAATCATTTTTGTTCACGTCATCAAATTAAGTTGTTGGATAGTTTCTCTTATTGCACTGGTACGGAAGGCTCGTGGGGGAGACGGCTGATTGCGACCACACAAAGGCGGCGATGGAAATGGGGCCCGACGAAATTGTGGCGGCCGCAACGACGACGTAGTCCGCACCCGCGAAATAAGCGGCTCACCTTGAGCTTCGATGTTACGTACGCTAAAATATACTATCAAAACAGTGCGTTCCATTCGCTGTGCGGAGACACACGGCCGCTGACCGCCGCGTTTATTTATTTATCTATTATTTTATTTAGACATTTACAAGCATCATTTGTATTTATACTGTACGGGACGATTAATAAATTCTCTCGTGATCCAAGTGCCTTGAAGTGATGCTAAAATTGTGAGATTTTAAAACTTTTCGCTCCAGAACCGCGAGAAATATTATTTTTGTAATGTGTCTGTGACGAGTGTACGAAATAGCGTCTCTTGGGTTTCGTCTGGGCGAGGACTAATAGTCACGATGTGAGTAATGATTGCAGGCAATATTTTACCTTCCCGCCTGGAGTTCGATTGTTAAATGGCGCCAAAATTATTTTTAATGTTATAAATCGGGAATTTCTTCGTTTTGTTTGTATCGATTTCTCGTTGCTTTCTCTATATTGCACTCTCTATAGAAGTCAACTTTTTCCTTTTTTATTTGGGTTCCGTACCCAAAGGGAAAATAACGGAATCCCTATTCATAAGACTATGCTGTCTGTCCGTCTGTCTGTCCGTCACCAGGCTGTATCTCATGAACCGTGATAGCTAGACAGTTGAAATTTTCACAGATGATGTATTTCTGTTGCCGCTATAACAACAAATACTAAAAACAGAATAAAATAAATATTTCAGGGGTGCTTTTGCCGTTTTTGCTCGATATTAATAACGGCAAAAGGTAGACGCTTGAAATGTTCACAGAATATTTAGATTTATATTCACTTTAAACATAAATACTTACTTAATTCAAATAAAAAATCTAATGTGGTATAGAAAATAAAAAAATAAATCTAATGTTGTATAGATTTAGATAATGGTACGGAATCCTTCGTGCGCGAGTCCGACTCGCATTTGGCCGGTTTTTTTTTGTCAATTTGTAAGATTTTCAAGCGCCGAAACCGCCAAACAAATTAAAACTTTAAGCCTTGAAATAAGGATGAAAGCTTACTAGTGATAAACTTTATTAAAGCGAAGCCACAGAATATATAATAGTAAGCGTAGTTCGCGGACACAGCTAGTGTAATGATAAAAGACGTGATAAAGCAATGCCTAATGTCTCTTACGAATAAAGAGGTGCGTGCGTTTATTTATTGGTCAATTTCTAAGTAAAAATAGTGTTACGTAGTTAATTTAAATACCAATAACTAAACACTTCCAAAAATCTATGTGCGTTATTTACGGATAGTATTAAACTGTACCCACCTTAATTTATTCCTTTTTTCTACTACAAAATTTGCCCTTGTTTCCACAAAAATACTAATTGTGCATTTAAATATGCTTCGTAAAATATTTCATAATGAGCACCTATTTAATAACGGATAGTATTTAACTGCAAATCAAAAAAATCTTCATTTTAATTTTCATTTAATTCCATTTAATAATAAACTATTTGCCCTAACCAAGTGAAACGGTTAGATTCAGGTTCTGGCGATGTGGTCACAGTTCTAATCTAGTCATTTCGGTCAATTCACCGAAGTTTTATTTCTTTATTATAAGAATTCCAGACCTATACTTACAATATATAGAACTAGTTGTACTTTCTAATTATCTCTATGTAAGCAAGACTTCTATATGTAAAGTAAGTTTTGGTAAATAAAGTAATTATCAGCAATGCATTTTGTCTAAAGTTATTTATGCTTTGAGTTAAAATAAATCTGGTGTACAATCAATATATTTGATGTGCAAAAATTATTTAATTGATGAATACAATTGTTTGGGCATTGACGTACCTACTACAAGCAAAAGGTTAATGTTGATGGGTGATAAGTTTTATGATGTGCATATAAAAATATTCTGTTATTTATAACTAAATTTATGCCAGATTTTAATATCTGTTTCATTTTCCTTTTACCTACTTTAAGAATCAATAGACTACAAAGCAAAACTATTTAAATAAGCATTGTTAAGTTATTCATATAGAGACATTCAATTAACCTAGTCTACTTTGACTAATGAAATCATTTTAGAAAATCATTAGCATTCACAAAACGTTAGACAATTGCGGAAATGCACGTTCATGCAACTTTAAACATTTTGAATTCATTTGACTAATCGAAATCAAGAAACGACGAAAAAAAAACATTTATCTCTACATAGTATTTTTATTTATTCATTCAATAATTAGGTACATTTACAGCCAAAGCCAAAGGAAATATACACAACCTAACCAGATATAGATACATTAAGAGGGTGCGCAACAGGGGAGATTTTACCTACAGAGTCAAAGTTAGGCAAGGAAAATACTTTTTCTTATTTTATTACTATAAAATGTATTTTTTTGAATGTCTTATCTGAAAATATTGTTAGAAAATATATATCTACAATTTGAAACATTTCGATATCCACACGTAGACTATTTAAAATGCTAATAATAAAATTTTTAATTAATTTAAACCGGCCAAGTGCGAGTCGGTCTCGCGCAAGAAGGGTTCTGTACTATTACCTATACAACAGGGACTGCTTATCAGTATAAAATATTGATATAGTATCAGTAAAAATATCTGTACTAAAATTCTATACAAGGCGAATTTCTGTACCGATATTCTTCATTTATACACTTATTTAACCCTTATTTTATTTCTGTACTGAAATCATACGCGCGGGCGTCACTGGCCGCGGGGCAGGTGGATAAGGGGCCCCAACGGGTGAGGAAAAATATGTGCCTATGCGCGCCGCGCCGCTGAGCTCAAATCGCACATTGCAACTTGCAACAGGTTTACTAACTCATATAAAGGGATCGTAGATGTTTCGATTACTGTAGAGTGGATATTAATTAACGCAATATCAATCATTTTTGTGTGCAATGGGTAGGAAGCGTAGAAATGCCGTGCACGGATATTTTTCATATTGTAAAACAAGCAACGAATCTTCGTGTTTGATAAAAGGATGTGCAATGAAAATTAAAATAAGTACCTTCGTCTTAATATTTAACCAAGTAGTTACCTTATTTATTATGTTAAGTTTAATAGTATTCAATAAAATAAAACGCGATGTTTACGATTTGAATACCTATTCTAAAAGTCTTTGTAACCTATGTTAATAGTAGGTAAGTGCCTATCTAGGTAAGGGCCTATCTACCTTAACTAGGTAGGTATGTGGCTATATAAAACTACGTGTCAGGGTGCTAGCTAGGTTATTTGCATAAAATTGAACAAATTATGGGTATGAATGACGTTAAAAACGGAAGCTATGCTTGGGCTGTGTTTGATTTTACATGCTTTCACATTTCACATGGATGAAATGCAAAAATAAAATTACGGGTTGCACTCCAGGAGTGCCGGCAGAAGTGAAAACTTAAGTATTAACGTTGTTCGTTTTGGATATTTTGGAATGGTTATGGAATAATTTTGCACGAATTGCTTTAATTATCAGAATAAAAGTACTATCTTTTATGTGGTAGAATACAATATTTATTTATTGCGCTATCGTACACAAACATGACAATTTATATTACATTAAAAAGTTTATCCCTCAGAAAAATCAACTTCCTGTTGTAACGTTGTGCGTAGGTACATAATTATATAACTAGTAATAATGAATCAAAATATTTACAATTAAATTAAAAATATGATCAAAACAGAAATTAATATACTACTTAAAAACGTAATTTTATAACAAATAAATAATATTTAATTTATACTAACTTACCTAATTAATATTTACAACAAAATCAAATAAAAGCACAATTTAGATTTTTCCTAACAAAGTAAATAAATTGATTAAAACTGTCTCAAGTGACGTGTGACTTCCAGTACTTTTGCCAGCCGCTATTGTTCTCGGCCGGCTTACGTGGACCCCTCACCGCACCTCGACAGTTCCTGCGGCCATTTCAATTTTAATTGGTCTTACGAATTTTCGATCAGGGTCACGTGTCCTGACGGTCACGTGTCCTGACGCGAGTTTAATATTTTTTTACCCATTACAAAAAAAGTGTACAACGCCGCTAAAGAAGTTCTCACTTCAAAAATCTATATCCCACCACTTAGAATAACAGGGTCAATATTTGAAAGGCCCCAAATTCATGTCTTTCAAAATTTCTCGAGAATGTGTGTATATTTTTTTAAAAGATTTTTTTTTTGATAGTAAAATAATCAACGAAAATGTTCCTCTAAGCCTCGATTATAACAAATTAATAATAAAAAAGTTGTTAAAATAAAACCAATAAAATTGCAATTTTTTCACGTGTCGCCACGGCTCATGCGCTACTATATTTAGATAATATGAAAATAGGTGAATTCTTTGAGCTATTGGCTATTGTGTGCTGTAATTATAACTGAATCAAGCTTCATACTTTTGATAAAATTACCAATACTCGCTAAGTCAATAAAGAAAAAACTCGTGTTCCAAAAATGCGCGTCATTGTCCTGCGCAATGTTTGTTTTCAATTTAGTGTTGAGTTAGAGACGAGAGGGGGGAGGAAACTTGTGGCAGGGTGAACAGACCTCCCCGCACCAAAGTCGGACACATGCTTTGGTGAAGATACAAAGCGTTGGTTTTTTGCAAGAAGCCTTTAAAATTAATTCTCCAAAAATTTTCATTACAAACGTCATTTATGTTTTCCCGTAATGTCATTCAACCCAAATGTTCATGTAAATCATAGACATGATGATGATACTATGATATACATTAAAATTTTGGGTTGAATAACATTACGGGAAAAACTATTTAATAATTAGTTTTAGATAACGATAAAATATTTATTGGTTATTATGAAACACCGTGTATATTCATTCTGTCCTATTGTAAGTCTTTTTCATATTGCAAAATATGCAAGTTTTGTGAACATAATTTAACATTATAATTTTTTTTTGAAATACCACTTGCGTAAAACATATTAGGTCAAGTTTTTTGCGATTTCATCATTTTCCCTAACGTCATTGTCCTGAATTTGGGCTGCCAGGATAATGACACGCATTGAGAAGAATGACATTATGTGGAATAGTAATGACAAATCTTGAGGATAATGATGAGAGTTCGTAAATGCATTTGTTTAAGATCAAATATAACATTTTAATAATTAGTACAAATCGGTATACTGTTGACGGAAGGCAATATTATAATGAGTGTAACTGGTATTGACAAGACAAGATGTAATTGGTATATTTTGTGACCTATCAAAGGCTTTTGACTGCGTTGGTCACCAAACTCTTATAATAAGCTCAAGCATTATGGTGTCTCTGAAGAAGCAATTAGACTTATTGAGTCTTATTTGTCTAATAGGGTTCAGAAAGTTGTTATATTAACAAAACTGAGTCTTCTGGTGCACCTATAATTATGCGCGTGCCTCAAGGATCGATATTGCTCTTCTTATTTATATTAATGACCTCCCACATTTCACTAACAATGTGTGCGATACAGCACTATTTGCAGAAGATACTTCTTTAATATTATTCCTTACAGCTAGTGAGCAAGGTTGACGGAGAAAACGGAAATACTCACGTTGTAAATATTACTCTCTCTCTAAAGTATTGCACTGGTTCACTATGAACAATTTATCATTAAACTCAAATAAAACTAAATGTATTAAATTCTCATTGCCAACACAAGTTGATACTATTGTGGAAATGATTAATCAAACTGTCGGATTCATCGATTCTACAATTAGATCGATATTTAGGTATTACACTAGATTCAAGATTGCAGTGGGATCCACATATTGAATTCTTGGGATGAAGTTGTTATTAATAAAACTGAGTCTGCTGGTGCACCTATAATTATGGGTGTGCCTCAGGAATCGATATTGGGACCATTGCTTTTCCTAATTTACATTAAATGACCTCCCACATTTCACTTATAATCTTTGCGATACAGTACTATTTGCAGATGATACTTCTTTAATATTTAAGATTGACAGAGGAAACAAAAATATTGACGTTGTAAATAGTACTCTCTCTAGAGTATTGCATTGGTTCACAATGAACAATTTATCATTAAACTCAAATAAAACTAAATGTATTAAGTTCTCATTGCCAAATGTAAGGAAAGTGGATACTATTGTAGAAATGAATAATTAAGTTGTTGAATTCATCGACTTTACAAATTTTTGGGTATTACACTAGATTCAAGGTTGCAATGGGATCCACATATTGAGTCCTATGCAAACAGACTTAGTTCTGCAGCAAATGCAGTAAAAAACAAGACAACTTACTGATGTTGAAACGGCAACATTGATTTACTTTAGTTATTTTCACAGTGTCATGTCATATGGAATACTATTAGTATAGAAAGTCCTCAATACCCATTCAACAGTCAAAGATATCCTGAATACCCATTCCATTCAGGACATCTTTTAGCTGATAAGAAGAATGGACGCAAGGAACTTAACAGCTACATCAGAAATGTACCAACATTTACAAAAGGGTGTATCAATACCACACACAGCAATATTTGTTTACATAAATAGTTAATATACAACAATTCTTAACAATAAAACTAATAATATCTACAAATTAACACCAGGCATTAGCATCATTCTAATAATCGTTGACTTTATAATAAGTAATTAATAACCTTTGCTCAATTTATGAGTATTTTTACAGTCATGCGCTTTAAACTTATGAAATGCAAATCAGTAACACTTTATGGAATATTATTATAAAAAGTTATACATTTCCCCATAAACAAGCATTTAGTTTTTAAAGCCTGTACGTCGGAAAGGTAAGTTTGTTGTTATTTCTTGTGTTTAAATTGTGAATTTGGAAATTGGTATCAAATGGATTATGATTTTAAATGACCGATTCGAAAGAGCTTTCTATGAAGTCATATTCGAATAAAGAATATTTTGATTTGATTTTGAAAACCTATGTCAAAGGTGACGGTACGCAGAAATAAAAAATCTCAGAACAATAAGTTATTGTCCTGAGGAAAAAATGATCCTGAATTGCTAACTGTAGAAAAAGAAAAAAGAGACAGAAATAATTAAAAAAGAAAGAAGAAAAAATTTCAGCAAAAAGCCCTCGCGCAATATAAGAGCAACGCAAAAAGTGAAAGGGGAATTCCACAAATAAATAATTTCTTCAGCTAGTACATTTATTAGAATGTATTTATACGATAGGTAACTATTATACGTAAGTAATGGAAAAGAAGGATAAAAATGAGTGCATGTTAATGAAATGCGAATACTAAGATGGACATAGGGGTGACAAGAAATAAAGTACGAAATGAGGATATTAAAGGAAGTTTGAAAGTTGCGCCGAATACAGAAAAGATTAGGGAGTGGTTAAGATGGTTTGGGTTGAGGAGGAAAAAATGCCATGTAAATGAAGATAGTGAATATGAACGTAAATGGATGTGCAGGTAGGAGACCAAAGATTAAATGAATACAATGCGTGAAGAAATGGATGGAATGATATGAAGTAAAAGGAGTAAATGTAAGTATGACGAATAACAGAAGTTAGTGGGAGAAAAAAATATAGCGTACTAACCCCGCCTAGCGTGGGATAAGATTAAGTGTTATATGTAGTTAACAAAGTATAATAGTGATAATTTTCTATTAGGGGAACATACAACGAAAAAAGGAAAACAATCAACATTCAAAGCAGTTAAAGTAAAAGCAGTTGCTAGTGAGCAAGGTGCGGGTAATTCTTAGGATAGCAACCTAGTTAATAAAGAAGGATCATTTAAAAGTAAAAAGTGCAGCTATTCAATATAAAGATACAAAGAAGAGTACAACTGTTAATAAGAAAAAAAATGACACAAGCAAAAAAAAAGCGACTACAAAATCTAGGTACTTAATTTCCTAACAGAGTAATAAATTTACAGAATCAAAATGTAGGCTCATTAAGTTCACAATCAAATACATGTGCTCTGATAAGAGAAACCAATTAGAAACTTAGAAGGTTAAAAAAGTAAGAAAGCATCGGATATTGAGATAACAAATAATTTTTATTTGCAATATGCGAACAGCGTAGAATGTGCAGACAAGATAAAATATATTACAAAAAATAACATATACCTATACACAAAAACGGTACTTATGTTTACCATTATTTTGATCATATCATATCACAGTTGTTATGACTGCATATTCTTTTATAAACGAGGATCATATTGAGTAAAAAATTAGTAAGTTTTCTAATTATGGAAATGAAAGAAATGACTACGTTTAGTTTTTTTGGTTATAACGGATGATTTGTATAAGATCTCAATATAAAATGATAATAATAATATATATTATTTAGAATCAAGGTAAACTGGTTTTTTGTTATACATTTGTTAATGTATAACAAAAATTCAATCCTACACGACAATCCTACCACGATTAACTTTTATTAAGATCTGAATAAAGCAATTAGGTTTATAAAAGTCTAAAAAGTTCGACTTATATTAATATTTTGACGGTCATTGTGATACTTTAAACCAAATAAAATTATTACCTAGATACTAAATTCTTTTTATTTTCATTTAGCTGCGTATTCTATAAGTATAAAACTAGACTCATGAGCATTATCATTTTCCTAAATATCTCGTCATTGTCCTAAACAATTAAAATCGTGACGTATGCACTCCTTTAACCGCTGGTGTTTATCTTCCTCCATTTTAAAAATATAATTGTATTGCAATTTTATGTACTCGTCGGTATATACAAACCAATAAAGCAATAAATACGTGTCATTAACCACACAAATTGTGAAAGGCACGAAGACACGTGAAGATGAACTAACGTAAAGGACCGCCCTCGTCCCACTCATTATGGTTTGATTTTATTTCAGTATTTTAAATAATAAGAGTTAAATGATATCTGTACAATTATGATTAAAGTACAAAAAAAATTAAGTACAGAAAAATAATTTCTGTACTGAAATAAACTACTACCGAAATTTATTTAAATGACGTCATACAGATAAATGTTATACTCGTATTCATACCGGTAAACAGTCCCTGCTATACAATATTGAAAATTGTTGATATTTTGCGATTTGAAAGAACAAATTCGTTACAAGCGTATTAATTAGGTAAATTTATTGAAATTATTTGTAAATGTCATTAAGGTATTTGTATCAACCACATTCTGTGAACCATCTTTGTATGCAAGGGGAAATGTCGCTGGCGTGAATACTATACATATTTACATACGAATAGACCAACACCAAGATTAATTATCACAATAATCTAACCGCGGCAAGACCGTTTAGTCGCACAATGCCAAATTTCACAATTTAAATAATTCCACGGTCCCTGTCAAAAATATCTTTCAGAATGAAAATAAAAATTACTTCTATTGGTACTTTCATTACATTAATGAGAAGGATGCTGCTGTTTGGCCTCAATGAGAACATTAAATTGTGGGATTGTCTTCGACAAAGACAAGGCGCATGTCATGTTTAGCTTACTACACACTTTCCTAGTAAATATGTTTACAGACTGACCTACTGCGGAGCCCTGATACACATGCTACGGAAACCCTTCTTTACACCAAGTTCAGTCAAAATACGTTCGCAGTTCAGCGTGCATTATAACAAGGGAATAAACGAATTCTTTTAAATGTGGATTTTTCAAAAATGCTGAAATTTGTGCAGCTGAGTTGTCTCCCGTTTTGACACGCCTCTATCGTCTTATCTCTTCAAACCGGTGTCGTACCCAAATGTTGGAAGCTTGCAAATATTCAGCCGATACCCAAAAAGGGTAGTCGCGCCGAACCTGTCAACTACCGCCCCATTGCAATCTCCTCCTCCATCCTTTGTAAAGTGATGGAGCGTATATTGAACAAACATTTGCTTGCGTACCTGGAACGTAATGCGTACCTAAGCGATCAGCAACACTGCTTCCACCAGGGCCGATCTACTGGAGACCTTGTGTATGCCACCTACTTATTAGGCGAGGCCCTCGAGAAGCATGGCGAAACACTTGCTATTTCACTCGATATCTCAAAGGCTTTCTACAGAGTCTGGCATGATGGCCTTATTGCTAAGCTTCCTTCATATGGGATCAATACTGTGAGCATGGGTTTCAGATTTCCTGAGGGAACGATCAATTCCTGTAGACGTTGATGGCTGCACGTCTGATCAAATAACTGTAAATGCCGGGGTACCTCAAGTCTGTTCTATCTGCAACGTTGTTTCTGTTACAGATCTATACTAATTACTTTACTAATATTATAAAGCTGAAGAATTTGTTTGTTTGTTTGAACGTGCTAATCTCAGGAACTACTGGTTCGAAAATTCGCAAAAATCTAGTTGCATTCAATTCCTCAAAGACACAGGCGTGTCTCTTCTCTTCACCGCTAAAATGAGCTCTTATAACTTGGCTCCTACTTTCCGGAATGCAACTGTTGAAATAGCCGACCACCTTGAACTCCTTGGTATGCAACTTTCATCCAAACCTGAACTTCGGAGGATATATAGAGTCCAAGGCTAATACCGCTTCCAAAAAATTGGATTTGCTGCTTGCTTGCTTGCATGCTGCATGCTTGCTTGCATTACATCAAGTGACTGTTTTTAAACGTATGCATGGATTTGGTAATACATATAAGAAAGAACTTTATATTTGTGGTATTTCGATTTTAGGGCACGTTATATTATGAGATATTACGTTAGGACTTATGACTATTATAGAAAAGGTTTTTAGGAATTTTAAATATTATAGATTGTGATATTTTAAAAAAAAAAATTAGGTCATATTATATTTAGAGATTTCGGTTTTCGGGCAAGTGATATTATGAGAAATTAAGTTAGGGCTGCTTATCATTCGGACATATGATGATTATGTCAAAAAACATTATGACACGTTAGATTATGGATAAAAAAATTATGAGAGAAAATAGAGAACCGTAGTCGACATTCCACCCACTCGCACCAAACGATTTGCTTCCTCTTTTATTATACGAACTGCGAAGCTGTGGAATGATCTTCCTTCGTCTGTATTTCCAATTAAGTATAACTTGGGGGTTTTCAAGGCAAGAGTGAACAGACAGGCACTATTTGAGTTTGCGTGCTCCACCTTAGACCACATCTTCGCTTTCCATCAGGCAAGACTGTGGTCAAACGCGCTTAAATTTACCTTAAAAAAACAAAGAAACCTAGTTCACCGGCACAGCTTGGTCTTGTGTTGACGCCTCAATTACTGTCAAAAGCACTGTATCGTGATAGATTTATAGACTATATAGCCCCAAGTTACACTGTGTTTTTATAAATTATAAAGAACCGGCCAATGAATATTTCACAAACGATCGATTCGGATCGGTTCCGAAGGTTTGTGAATAAGGCTGCAGGAGCGCGTTTAGCTGCCTAACCATTATCGCCCAAAACAATATTAAACCACGCTCAGAGCGGGATGGCGCTATACGCAGCAAGAGGCCCTAAACGTCGGAAATGAACTTTCCCCCTCGATTCGGAAAATTTTCATCGACGATCGTTTCGAATGACATTAGGTTTTGGAAACATTTCCGAGACCAATTTGCTGTCCATAACTTTAACGAAAGTGATAAACACAATAAATTTTCAAATTTAATCTCAATTTAGTACTATAAGTACGTACCAGGTCCCAGTGCCAGTTCTTGAAAATGGTCGTGCGTTGATCTATTGGGACCGCTCTATTATCACGGACAGGACTATTGTCTGCAATAAGCCTGATATCGTGGTTGCCGACCGGTCCCAACGCCGAGCAGTGCTCGTCGATATTACTATCCCTCATGACGAGAATCTCGTGAAAGCTGAGGACAAAGTCAGCAAGTACCTTGACTTGGCTCACGAGGTAACCGCCATGTGGGATGTTGATTCGACGATCATTGTTCCGATAGTTGTTTCAGCGAATGGCTTGATAGCGAAGAGTCTCGGCCGACATCTAAAGAGGCTCTCGCTTGAGTAATGGATCAAGGGTCGGATACAGAAAGCAGTGATTCTCGACACGGCACGTATTGTCCGGAGATTCCTCTCTCTGCAGCCCTAACCACCGGCAGCTTGGGCCTTGCCTCGCTGTTGGCGGCATACTAGGTTTAAGTTTTTTATAGTATTTTGTTATATATATATAAGTATTGTAAAAAACTTAAATTTAAGATTTTATTTCAATAAATGATAATAATAATAAATCTTTATTGTACTAAATAAAAAGTCACAAAATAAATGGTAGCCCTGACTCCTAAACTACTAGTATTAACTGTATTTCAAGAGCCAGTTCCTTCCGAATAAAGTTCACAATATTATAATTCTGAAGTACAACAAGAGGATTTTAAATATTAATTAATTACAATTTTTGACAACATACAAAATCAAAAGGAAAATTTGACAACGTAAATGAAGCTTTGATTTGATTTCGCCTATATTATGCGAGTGTATGTGAAAGTAGTGTGAGAGTATGTGGTGTAGTGTAGGTGTTGTGTAGTGGAGGTATGAGTGAGTGCGAGAGGAGAGTAGGAGTGTGTGTGTGTGTGTGTGTGTTTTGAGTGATTGGTGGAATAGTGTGGAGTGTTGTGAAATGTCGCAAATACACTTAACTCTATCGCTAATCTACGGTTAACAAGGTGGTAACACTATCCATTAGCTTCCAATCTGAATGAATATTTTGAAATGAATCTGTCCGTGTTTTTATTTCTGATCATAATGATTGTGTCCGTGAGCTCCACTTTTATAGATGTCGTAGGCTTCTAGTAAATCGTGCGTGGCGCGATGACATCATCTATTAGATACCCATTCGCGTACAATAATACTCGCACGGGCTCGCCTCTGTCATTGTATGCAATATTAGCTCGAAAAATGTAAGCTATCTTATCTTCGGAGACGTAAGTAGATCATAAAGAGTCAACATTATTGTATTGCTGGAAAACTAGCGGAAATATTAAAAGCGATTCCGATATTTTCCAGTGTTATTTATTAAATGTGGCGAGTTTGGATTGCTTCTCGATAATACGCACAGATAACGTTTTCAGTATTTTTATATATATTGTCATATTTAACAGCTTAGTAAGTCATACCTATACCGTCTTTATTACAAAACATGATCTAAACTGAGTGCTGGTTTAAACGTGCATGCCTATTACCGATCTCATGGTTTTTAAATAATATCATGATTAAATCATAGTGCAAAACGAAAAATATGATTTTCGGTCAGATTTTTGATCATTCGTTCATTATAATATCATGATAACATCATTGGAATTATGCCATAGTGATGATAACATTGGAGATCGGTTATACCAAATGAAGCATTTCATGACTTCCTTATCTCAAAACTTTTACCGTGTCATACAGACGAAAGATCCATAATAGGCTTGCAGGACTAAGTTGATAACACCGTATTGGTCTTATTACCGTATTGGTTATACACGGTGTTTCATAATAACCAATAAATAATTAATGCGTTTATCTAAAACTAATTATTAAATTGTGTTTACCCGTAATGTCATTCAACCCAAAATTTTCATGTAAATCATAGACATGATGATATTTTTTCATACCCCTTCCCAAGTGAGCAATTTAAGACATATTTTTAAAATTAAATATTTTTAGGATTTTAACCGAATTAAGCGCAAGTAACTATGGGTTTATTTACAAAGGTCCAAATTAACTTCAAAAATTAAAAAAGTACAATTTATTACGATGCATTAGTTATTTTATAAATTTATAAAAACGGGTGTATTTTCACCCATAATAGTCACAGAACAGAAGGTTGTGTAACTCATCCCTCCGGTCGACTCCGACCACTTCCTAACTTGTCCACTTCCAAAGTTGCCCACTTCCTAACTGGTCCACTTTAATTTATCTACCTCTCAAGTTGTCCTGGGCTCGGAACTGGTAGTGGTAATTTCTACCAAGTGAAAAAAAATAACATGACAGTTGTGAGTGTCATGAGATGGCTTGTAAATAATATATATTTAGCGTTATAGCTCTTAAGGCGCATAGTGGTCCCAATGACCTTGCGTCGATCGTCCCGCACTGATTACATAGGAGTGAGTGAGTGAGGCTGAGGGGAATATTTAAGCAAACCTTTACGCGTAAGATGAATTATTTCAATAAAACATTAATTAAGGCGAATAAGAAAAATCTAAAAAGACCACCCCTAGAATATTGTTCACTTTATTTATTGAAATCGAAAGTATACGATTTAACCTAATATTTACGACGCGATTAGGTTTAAAGTTTTAAAATCGAGGCATGTTTGGGTCACATTTTAACCAAGTTTTAATTAATTTATCAAAAAATTAAAAAGACCATCCTCTAAAGAATGCGTTGAATAATAACATATCTTTTTTAAAGATTTTTTTATTCAATATTTATGAAGAGAACCGGTTTTTTCTGCAGTGATTTTTTCTGTTTGACCTTACTATGCGCCTTAAGGGTCAATGCAGATGCGAAATACTGTATGACGTTGTCGCTCTGTCATTTTATTTATTCATTATATGGTACATATACAGCTTACATCCATAATGAGATTTAAATATTAGTTAGGAAGTAATGTACTGGGATGCAACCCAAACAAATGTACACAGCTTGAAATGATAAGTCTTGAAAGTAACAATATAAGAACTAATTTATAAAGTAAAACCTAGTTTAAATAAACAAATAAAAAAATTACAAATAGAGGAAGAAAAAAAAATCCTAAACCTAAAACTTAATACTTAAACATAAAATTATAGTATGCCAGAGTGTTTTATGCTGAGTTGATTATATTTTTGACACACCGTTTGAATGCCGGATACCCACGCATAAATTATCCAACTCCGGGTGCCTAGCCACCACTTGGTTGTAAACTCTGCACATACGTACAATGGGGTTATAAAATGATGTATTATTTTTGTATACATTAAGAGTAAAAAATTTAGGCGCGCGGCTTACATACCTAGTGTTGATACTGAGAGCTGATAATAAACTAGGTGAATTGTCTTCGTGTAGCCGACGCAATTGCAGACTAGACAACTTAAATTTTTCCAATAAATCGTCATACGGAAACCTTCGATCGATAACAGGCCAACCTTAGACATTTCTTCTGTATACTATTGATCCTGTCAATGTGAGTATGATAAAAGGGAGACCATATGACAGAAGCATACTCCAATATACTACGGACTAAGCTGCACCAAAGCACAATAAGGCAATTCTGATTTTTAAACGGTTTGGTTGCTCTAAAAATAAAACCTAGAAGTTGGTTGCATCTGTCAATAATGAAATCGTAGTGTTCTCTGAACGTCAGTTCCTTATCAAACAGAACTCCAAGATCCTTGACCACAGTGCATCTTTCAAGTAAGTGCGAATGAATGCGTTAGTCAAAGTACAAGGGTTGATGTTTGCGTGTGAATGTAATTATACAGCATTTACAGACATTCAGACATACCATTAGTAGTGCACCACTGGTCTATCTTCTATCTTAAAAAGCGAGACTGGAAAAATTGGTACCTACCTTTTTTTCGGGGGGAAATACGTAACCGCACCGTACCCGCCGTTGGCTAGACGGCGACCGTGTGTGGGGCTTCCCGGCAGAGTGCCGGGCCTATTCCCACTAAAACCCCCCGATATTTCCCTGCCCTTATGGGCACGCATGGTAAGGTCTATACTGCGACACCACTACCAACGCGCCCGGGCCACTATCAACCCAGGGTAATTACGGCGGCGTGCACGGGGGTTATGCGCACTTCGTCCCATTCGCACTTTGTCCTATTCGCGGTTCGTCCCATTCGCAGTTTGTCCCACGTTTATATTGTGTTCCCATGCAAGTAGTTTTTAAGGGAAGACGTGGGTTTATTTATGAACCATATTGGGATTATAAAAAATCAACCAAATTAAAGTAAATAAAACATCAAAATTCGATAAGTAATTAAGCAATGTACTTAATAAGCAAAATACTTCTCAAACACTTCTCAATCAACTTATAACAGCAAGTATACAATCAGTGAATGGTTTCAATCAAACATGGATACATAATCAAACATACCATACCATGAATATGTCATAATTCTCAATATAATCTACAAGTCACGCGTAGGTACAAGTTACTTAACTAACTGTAAAAATACAACAATTTTTATGAAGTCATCCAAAGATAAAGAACCCCGCTGTAGTTTCGGTAAAAGTTTATTTATATTTTATATTAAAACGAATATCTAAAGCCTTTCTGTATTTCTTTTTTCGTTGTAAAAAAATTATGCACCAGCAGAAATTTAATTTTTTAATGAAAACAGGATAAACAAGAAGGCTGTACATATTAATTTTGATCTAAAATATAATAAACTCTTACAGAAATTACAGCGGGAGTTCTTTATCTTTAGATGACTTCATATAAATGTAATATTTTTACAGTTAGTGGTAGTTTTCCAATTACAGCGCAAGAGCGCATTATGCGGCATAATGCTTAACGTTGAATGTTCCAACTACAGCAACACTTCGCACAATCGAGCACTCTCAAAAGCAATGTTTTCGTGTGATGCGTGCAATCGATACCAACTCAGTGACAGAAAATTAACAAGTGTTTTTTCTTTAAGTTGGCATTGATCGAAATGTTTTATTTATATATAATCGTTAGTAATATTATTTATTGTTGAAAAAATTTTAAAGCTTTCGTTTCATTGTAGTTTTTTTGAAATAATCAAAGTTAATTCAAACTGTGTTAAAAAATAAATATAAGTATGGATGAAGGTACAAAAATTACTCAAAACAAAAAAATGGTAATGAAATAATCAAAATCCAAATTACTTAAAATAACCGTAAATAGTTTTCAACCAATTATTATGTATACCACATTATTTACACATTAATGAGGTTATTGCTAACTCTATGAATATTTCTTTTTTTCAACACTGAACTTAGCGCACTCTGCTGGTGCATTTGAAAACTAATTCACGTTCCAATTAAGCATCAGCATAATTCGGCATTGTGCGCCACTGAGTCGCATTATGCTCTGTAATTGGAAAACTACCAATAAGTAACTTGTACGCTTGACTTGTAGGTTATATTGAGAAACTAGCTGTTCGCCCGTGGCTCTGCCCGCGTAATAAGTTGACGCGGGAAAATGGCCCGAGTGAAAGTTAGTTTCTAAAATTAAAAATAACAAATATTTTACTAACAATAAAAACCGACTTCAAAAACACTGAAAAGTTAAAAATAATACAAGAATAGGTGCAGACAATATCACACTTCTATATTGAAGTCGGTGACAAATTTTAAGACTTTCTAGGAGATCATTGTTTGGCACCGACTTAAAAGTGTGTTGTTGTCTGTACCTATTCTTATATTATTTTTAACTTTTCAGTGTTTTTGAAGTCGGTTTTATTATCGTTTAATTTGAATTACTTACCAAAGAAAAGCTTAATTTATCCTCTCAATTCTATGATTTTGTGCCAGCAAAGTGATGGCTTACACACGCAGTATGTCAGTTATAATACAAAATAACGTAAGACCATAATAATATGTATTCCTCTGAATTACGAGTGAATAAATTGTGTACATTCAAAAGCAAATTGAATATTTAAAGTTACACGTGTTAATAGGCGAAACCAATCAAAGCCAAAGGAAATCAAAGTGAAGTATTTATTTATCGCAAACCTTATCTAGTTACTGGACTAAAGAAGAAATTAATGACGACCATTTTCTTCTATGTTCATATAGGTTTTTCATGCTATAGGTAGTACTCGTATAGTAAGGTTAGTATAATACTCCAATGCGATATTTTCTTATTTATATTGTACTAGCTGCTGCCCGCGACTTCGTCTGCGTCCCTACGCAGACGAAGTCGCGGGCAGCAGCTTTATAGCATGAAAAACCTATATGAACATAGAAGAAAATGGTCGTCATTAATTACTTCTTTAGTCCAGTAACTAGATAAGCAAAATACCTAGGGAGGTAACTCGTTAAAATTCGTGATAAAAGTTAGTCTTGTGTTATTCCCAAGGTAGGGCTTAAGCTATCGCTATAGCAATAGCAAATATCATTAAAATTACTTCAGTGGTTTGGGCTTGTAAGTGTAACAAATAAAATCACTTTCGCATTTATAATATTCTTTCGTATTTCTCGTAGGTACATTCTAATAGCGCGGCACTCGCAATGTTAATAGAGAACATGCAATATTTTTATTTTTGCGTTTATTGTAAAGAATCCCATGTACTCGTAGAACAGATCACAAGTATGTTAAAAATTAAAATAATAAAATTTATTGCAATAAAATGCAGTCTGTAATTAACAATTTCAAATTTCGCGCTAAAATGGGCCTACCGTTCTAATGACGTCACTCCTGTCTGTCACTCATTCGTCGCTAACATTCAATTCAAATATCACAGGGAAAGTTTGCATTGGTTATTTTTAGTGGACTATCCATCAACATCTTATGAACGTTATTGGTTTAAAAAAAGGCGTGTGGATTCATGTTTTGTAGCAATGTGTCCATCAACTTCAAAGAAGTTGCCAAATAAATTGTTTTTAACTGGACCTTCTGATCTAAAGTTGAAAAAAATGGCTGTAACACGATAACTTTCTTTTCGTACTTTATGCTCTAAATCAGTGTTTCCCAACCAGTGAGGCGCGCCCCACTTAGGGGGCATAGAGTGAGCCAAGGGGGAGCGCAGCAAGCGGGTCCAGAATTAAACTGTATAAAGAATATTTTATGAAAACTGTCCATATAAACTCGCGCGACGCGGACGGTGCCATGCCACCTATCCGAAAATACCGACACGTGCAACCATCTTTTGAATAAAACTAAACATGCCAATATTTTCATCGTTTGCTTACTTTTCGTGACTTCCCATTTTGGCCCCTAGGGGGGGGCGCAGTATTTTAGCATAATGTTTTGTGAGACGCATAGGGTAAAAGGTGAGGAACCCCTCTTTAAATGAAACACGAAAGCTTAACTGTAATTTAATACTTAACCTACCGTAGTAATTTAGTTCCTTTCATGTGTCTACACTCGAAAACTCGCCATTTTCAACAAAAAAGTTACTACCATGTCGACACTAAGTCTTGGTAGGTTTCTGAAGTGTATTTTATAAAACCAACTACATTTTTTTAACCGACTTCAAAAAAGGAGCTTAGATAATAGCCTGTAACTTGCTTCGGTTCGGAAGCAATCGCTTATCGCTTGTGAAACCTGCAGTAATGCTTCATTAACTTTGTGTAACATGTGTATTGATGAAAAGTCCGGCTAATTGTGACCTAACGTCCCGTTTACGAAGCAGAAACGCCTCGGTTTCTTTCGCTTCTTTCCCGGAAAAATACCGAGAAAGCGCTGACAATTACAGGTATAATCATGAAAGCAACACAACAGTAGGTCATGTTATTTGATATCTGAATGATTTGACCTGTACGGTAAACGATTTCGAGATGGCTATGGCCACGTGAGGTATCATATCAGGCAGCGCGTATCAATTCATTCAATCGAATTTAATTGGCTCATTAGGCAATGCTTGCCGTTTGTTGTCGCTAAAGCTATAGTTGTGGTTCGTGTTCAGGATAATATATAAAAGGAACCAGATTAAAAAATATTGTAGACTATATGCAAGGTTAATATTGTTTTAGTTAATATATAATTTTGGAGACAGTTGCTTAGTGCATATCGCAGGTAGTGGAGCTCGCGCTCGGAACAATGTCTTGAGGTGGCCCTGGGGTCTCCCACCATTCTATATTTCTTTACAATTTCCTTTAACAGACAACCTGAGATCAGACATAACATTTGTATTATTTCCACCGTTCTCTCTGAATAGCTTTTACAAAACCTTCTAGTTCTTTACCTGTTAGTGGTTCAGTTAAAGTTGTCGTTGACTGTAGCTACCGCAGTATAGACTCCCGCGCAGTTTTGTTGCACTATAAAGATAAATGAGTAAAATACACTGGTCACATTTTTCAAGACTATACATTTATTTGCTAAATTTTCCGTTTTCAATATTCAGCTACTAAGTTTCCTTAAGGATAAATTATTAAATAAAGGAAATACTAACGATCAGTTTGTTTATAATGGGTACTTTGTGGCTTGTTAATTTGTACTTACTCGTTATTACAGTATTAACTTATCCCCATGTATGATGTATTGCATTGACCTACATACATATTTTTTTTAACACAATTATTTCAACAAATCACTGTTGTAATTATTACATATCCACAATGAAAACATGAAAAGGGTTATTTAATGATAATCGTCAACAGTCATCATGTTGCTTAGAGCCTTGTATAGTGTGAGGAACTGGACACATTGATGGAGAAGCTCGCAAATCTCCAGCCAGCCTTGGTTTATCGCTCGTTCTCACTGCTCCTGCATGACAATGCTCTACCTCACACGGTACAAATGATGGAGAGGAAGCTACTAGAACTAAGGTTGGAAGTTTTGCGTCCGTACTCACCAATCGTTGCGACGACAGACTTATGCTTTTTTTCAAAATATAAGACAACTTCTTGGCAGGATAAAAGTTCAATACCCGCGAGGCAGTATAAAATGCCTTTGAAGAGTTTGTTGCCTCCCGTACAATTGACTTTCATGAAAGGCATTGTAAAATTGCCACTGCGCTGGCAGAGATGCATCGATAGCATGTTACGTAATACATACTTATATTACTACTTTAACTACTTAGTTAGTCCACATCCGACGACAGAGTCCGCCAGTGACATGTAATTAATAGGGTAATTTATATTGCAATATAAAAAAAATACTGGCAATGGCGTCCCCAACAGAATCTGTCGTCGATTATGAATATCATAATACCTTATGCGTCGTGCTCTAATTGAAATTATAATTGACAAATACAATTTAGGTTTGAACCATGCATGTACACGTGTGTTTGAGCAATAACTTTTGGTTCAATAGTAGGTACTTATTGTTTGTTTGTACGTGTGTCATAGGTTGTGTATGCGTTAAGTCACTTATGAGTATGACCCCCTAGAAAAAAATAATGTTCTTGTTTATTATTTGCACTTAATCCAGTAAGGGTTTTTGTGAGCCCTCTACAGCCTGCCTATTGGCTACGGAGCTTCTGGCATAGTGTTAGTAGCACTGATCATTCGTCAAGTACGTAATAAAACATTTTCCATTGTTACAGGAAGAAGCGTAGTGTGGCAACGCAGGATGCCGATCGCGCCGCGCGGCCCGCCTATTCCAACCCCGCCTTATCACCGCCAGCTCCGTAGGAGATTAACCCTAAAGTGTCCTTCTTTAATATAACGCCTAACTTTTATACACCACTTTTATACCGACCTATAAGTTTAAGTACGCACAGTGTTAGTGTTAAGTGTCGCGCTCTGGTGTGAGTGTGGATGTGCGTCGATGGTGCGGCCGACATGGGAAAATCCTCGGCGAGAACACATGGCCAAGGTAAGTGATGCCCCCAATGTCGAGCCTCGGGACACCTGTCCTCAAGGCCCCTTCGTTCGCTATTCACGTTCAAGTGCCATCACTCCACGCCTTTGACCTTGTCTTTCAATAGCTCAATATTTTCCCTGCGGTTACTTGTTACTATTGCCCTTAACATCGACCGTGGGGAGTTGTCCTTATTTTTAAGTGAGTTCAAGCTGTGACCATGATTGCTTCCTCCAATTTATTTGGTAGTATGAGATATTTAACACCTGTGAATGGATCCGAATTACTCGGCAAGATTAGTATTGGAACACGGAGTAGGTGCTATAAATACGATATTAAAGTGAAAATACTTTATTTAATTATGTCTGAGGACCTGGACATTAATAACGAAAGTTTTAATCACATAAGAACTGACACATTTTTCACCACTTTGTAACTCATGTTGTCCTATTACCGTTTTAAAGCTTATATTCGACAGTTATTAAAGTGAAACTTTTTTACATCGCCTCAAATTTTTTCATCTATCGCATGTCGCATTACAAAAAAACATGAGATCTTTAATTTCACTACTTTAGGATTGGTTTATACGTTAGATCTTCGACTTTAAATCTGTGTGGCGGTGGCTCGATCCTGGTGTAGAGCGTTATTTTTTCGTAGTTTTTTATTGCTTTTTTGTTTTTTTTATTTTTTTTTATTTATAATTTTCTTTTCAGAAGATTAAGATTTAAGTTAAGATTAAAAACGCGATTTTAGTACCCTAAATAAGTTAAATGCCTACAATCCAAAAAAGTTTAACTTGCTTCGTGGTTTTTATATTAAATTCCTCTCAATTTACTAGACGGAGACTCGGTACGCTGTCGTCTGCATTACTGTTTACCGACTTGAAGTGTCAAACAGGCAGTAGTAAAATTAGCAATAAGTTTACTATGATTATAATGTTTATGTTACTATAATTACGCATCTTATGTTACTATAATTACGCATCTTATGTTACTATAATTACGCATCTTAGGTCACAACTCAAGTTGGCAATGTGATCCCTGTTAATCTTATCTGATCTAAACGGATCTTTTGGTCACTATCTGTACCATGCAATGGCACCTGAACACGCTGACCACAGCAACACTTTATTAGGAACACAGCATTTTAAGGAGTTCCCCATTACATGGCCCATGGTTTAGCGTGTCAGTAACATAAATCATAAATATAACCATTTTTGTAATACGAAAAATTTCTTAATTAAAATAGGTATTGAGTAATTAATCGAACTCGACGCAGAATGCCCTAATTCATCAACGCGTTATAATCTATTCAATATCAAACTGTCAAACTGAACGTCTCCCACTACAAACTAAAAAGTAATACTATTAAAATAAAGTTTGTGTCGCATTTGTAATACTTTCATAGTTTTTCTTGTTCTCTTTATTCAGATAACAGAAGTTTTCATTGTTTGACTATTTGTGAAGATACATGTAAAATATTGTTTCGAAGTAAAATATGTGTCCCTGAGCTCGACCCTCGTTTGTACTGTTTTTTATTTCGTGTCTACTTTGATTTATTTTTCCAGAAATTTCTCAAACTGCTATCAATTCGTATACTGATTTGCGTAATGAATATATGGATCTTAATAAACATATCAAATTTTAAACATCTCGTATTCATACATTATGGTTTTGTGATTCCATGATTCCTACTCGAGATTTTTGTTTCTTCCTATTGTCGTCGTCTTTGATGACTGTGATTCTGATCTGTAGGACCGGTGAAGATTTTCTGTTTAGTGTGGTTCGTGGTAGGGCTTCTGAGTCCGCCTTGCTAACAGCATCATCATTGCTCTGCCCTTATTTCACTTTTATATGGGGTCGGCGCAACACGCTTACCTCTTCTAATCGTCTATATTATACGTCATCTCAGTGCTTACATACTTTCTCGCGCAAACTTCAAATATCCTTTTTTGGGTCTTCTTCTACCTTTATTGCAGTTCGTATTCCTACTATAATTTATATATTAATTTCATTAATGAGTCATTACTTCTCATCACATTCCGTACCCGTACCTCCCTGCCCAGTTAGAACTTATAATTCTATGTGACTGTTGTTTCTTTCATGCTCAGTAGTCTTATATGTGCGCTTGGCTGCCACCTGTCTAACCTCAATTTGTCGCCATAATAACAGTAACGTTGTTGTATTCTGACAATTACATACAGGTAAAATAATCCCGATGAAACTTGATTCCATCTTCAGCCCTAAACGTTGTCATTCACCATCGGGTGAGGTGACGGAATAATTTCTTATAATAATATAAAAATGACATCTATCGTATGGCACTTCGTCCCATTCGCACTTCGTCCCGCGTTCGCAAAATAATAAAAACACTTCTCAATCAACTTATAACGGCAAATATACAATCACTGAATATTTTCAATCAAACATGGATACATAATCAAACATACCATATAATGAGTATGTCATAATTCTCAATATAATCTACAAGTCACGTGTGCACAAGTTACTCAACTAACTGTAAAAATATATTTTTGTTCATGAAGTCATTCAAAGATAAAGAACCCCGCTGTAGTTTTTGTAAAAGTTTAATATATTATTGGAAATCCTTGCCGAGTTTATTTTTTTAAAAGAAAAGAATGAGGAATGGTCCTCAACAACTTTAATAATTAACTTAACGCAATCAACACTTATACACAAGAACAACTTAAGCACAATGCAAACGAAAAATTAATAGCAAATACGGAGGGATGTTACCGCAACGGTGTTCGACTGTAGAATGCGCCTAAGAGCAACAGGCGTCGCCTTTTATAGTCCAGCTGCTAAGGTTTTTTCTTTATTCCTAACAATATATTATATTAAAACGAATATCCCTAGCCTTTCTGTTTTTCCTTTTTTCGTTGTAAAAAAGGTTTTTTTTAAATAATTTTGTCCCAGTATTTTCCTTCTTGGCGTAATTTGAAGAGAAACAAAAACAAGTTTGGTTTTTTAGGTATGTGACTATTCATACGACGGTGCCAACCTTCGAGCGCATTTGTTGCTCTATGTTGGATTTTTCATCTATACTTATAAAATAACATGTCCTGACTGTCTGACTGATACGTCATCGCCGAGTGTAAGCTATTAAAGTTAGGGCCATGAAATTTTGTGAGTAGGGTAGTTTTAAAGACACCCAATAAGGCAGGAATTTTGGATTTTCTACCCCTAAGGGGGGAAATAGGGTTTGAAAGTTAGTATGGGAGTCCGTCATTTTTTAAGTTAGTCTGGAAGTCCGTCATTTTTGACAAATAAATGAATACGTATATCAGCATTTATGGAAATTCTACTCGTAAGGGGGTAAAATAATTATTGGTAGAGATTTTTAGGTTTTCTAACGTTAGGTGTACGTTTTTTAAAACTTCGTAGGTACAAAGAGGTCTTAAATTAACGTAATATTTTAAATTAATCTGTAAATATAATCAAATTCCACGCGAGCAAAGCCGCGGGCAACAGCTTGCGTGGGACAAACTGCGAATGGGACGGACCGCGAATGGGACCAAGCGCGAATAGGACGAAGTACTAATGGGACAAACTACGAACGCGGGACGAAGTGCGAATGGGACGAAGTGCGCATAACCCATCGTATGTTTTATTTTATTAATCTATCCTTGAATTTATTTAAAACTCGTTGAGACGGTTAAACGATCAAAAGTGTATACTCCTAAGTTGGTCCTATTGTCACCAAGTCATGATCTGATGATGGGATCCCAACAAAATCGAAGGAAACCCAAAAATGTTATAGGTACGTCCAATGTGTTTGATGTTTTTGTCTGAAGAAATTCGGGTATTTGCATCTGGTAGTCATCATAATATCTTGTTACTGAGCTGATGATAGAAGGCGAGTCAATATCAAAATTATTGTACATTTGATAAAATCTGGATGACCCATAACTTGTACGAATGTAAAAAAATCTATAGTGAATAAATAAAGCAAATTTTTTAATAAGGCGCTAAAATAACCATGCGTTGGGATGATAGATACCAAACCAAGTGAATTAAACTAAAGAAATACAATGAAAAACAAATCTATTGATATCAAGTTCTTTTTTGTCATACTAAAAAAAGTGTCTCCACGTGCCAATGCTAGATGAAAAATTCATTCCTTTTTTAACCAGAAAACTCACACATTTTTTTTAGTAAGTGTACTTGGGAAACGGTCATTATACATGGGCATACTTTTTATTTTATTAGAAATGTTATAATAAATGAGAAATCCGAAATTAAAATGATGTCTCCATATTTTGTTCGTTTGTGTGACGAAATTACCTGTCGTTTCAAACACATTCTGAACGTATTCGTATTTTTATTACATCTGGTAACATTCCATTGTACTACCAACCTTACAAAACAAAACATGGGCCCTTTACTTTTGATGTAATAATGTCAAGAACTATGAAAAACGTTTTGTAGCTCGAAAAATTTTAAACTTGTGTGACGCTTAATTTCAGATGAGTTTAATTATTTTATTACACAATTATTATCATAAGATATTATTTGTAATAAGTAACACTTGCTATAGAAAAGAATTGTAATTTATTTTTTACATTTTTTGTTATCCGCGGTTTCGAAGTACATTTTTATTTTTTTATGCATCAAAAGTGCATTTATGTGTATGTGAAGCGTCCCTTAAATTTTCCGGGGTGATAAAAAAGTAATCCTGTATATGCACCTTTATGTTCTTTTGTGTGACAAATATTCTTTTGTGTTCAGAAATTTGATAATTCCATTGTGTTTCTTTTGTGTGATGTACAATATTTTTGATATTGACTCTTCTGGTGTGTTGGGAGTAAGGGGACAGTTCTTTCAATATAATGAGAATTTATTGACAGGTAGTTTTATTCTTTCAATTAATTCAGATGAGCTGATAGTGAAAAGTGTAAATCTTTAACAAATAGGTTGTTAGAAGTTCGGGAATATTTGAATACTGTTTAGGTCCGATTTCACCAAAGTCAGATAAGTTTTATACCAAGGATAAAGTCATGAGTTACTCTCAGATAGGTCAATTTTAATTTCACCAAATACTTGTACTTAGAATAAAGCCGTTATCCGAGAATAGGTTTTATACCGTCGAATTTGACGGTATAACAGATTTAATACTAGGATAAATAAGAAGATGGCGTCTAAAGAACAGCTGATTGGCAAGCTGTCTAAAGTGACAGTAGTCGTAACTGATGTATAATCCTACTAGTTTAAAAACAGCTAATTGGCTATGTGATTTACGGAGAGAATGTACTATTTAACTTCGCAGCATTATCATTCATTCGTTCACATAGATAAAATGAAAATGAAAAAAAATGAAATGAAAAGCGTTTATTTCAAACATCACCATTTTACAATATAATAGGTTGGGGAAAAAGTTTCTTCGTATTTTTTAAGAAAATTCAAAACATTTTTTAATATAGTTTATTTACATTTAACTAAAGTATGTAGGTACCATTTTGTTCGATAACTTTTTGCCATCTTGTAGGTAGGGACATGATCCCATTGCTATAGAAATTTTGGGACTTCTGGTCAAAATACCGCGACAAGTGGTTTTGGCACGCCTCTCGTGATGTTAACCTGACACTGCCTAAAGAATTCTAAAGAGACCGAAACAGGTGGAAATCTGAAGGTGCAAGGTCAGGACTATACGGCGGATGCATTAACACCTCCCAGCCAAACTCTCTTAATTTTTGCTGAGTGGCTAAAGATGTGTGAGGTCTAGCGTTATCATGATGAAAAACCACACCCCTTCTGTTGATTAATTCCGGCCGCTTTCTCTCAACTTCTTGCTTTAATCTCATCAGTTGTTCGCAGTAGAGTTCAGAATCGATGGTCCTGCCTGGTGGTAACAGCTCATAATGAATAATGCCCTTCCAATCCCACCACACACACAGCATCACCTTGTTGCGAGTTAACCCGGGTTTCGCCACAGTCTGTGAAGCCTGACCGGCCTTTGACCACGACCTTTTTCGCACGTTCTTGTCGTACGTGATCCACTTTTCATCACCAGTTATCAGCTTCTTCAAAAATGGTTCGGTTTCATTACGTCGTAATAAGGAATCACAAATGAGTACACGGTTCATTAGGTTTCTTTCAGTGAGCTCGTGAGGTACCCAAATGTCGAGCTTTTTTGTGTACCCAGTTTTTTTCAAATGCGCCAAAACTGTTTTGTGGTCAATTCCCAGTTCTTCAGCTACGTCGTAACTACTGGCATGCCGATCTTGCTCTACTTTTTCAAAAATGGCATCCATTTTATCTGTAATAGGGCGACCAGAGCGACGTGCATCTTTGACATCAAAATTTCCGGATTGAAAACGCTTAAACCAAATTTGTGCTACTCTCACAGACACTGCACTAGGTCCATAAACATCGCAAATTTTTTTCGTGGCTTGCGTTGCATTTTTACCTTTTTTGTAGTAAAATTTTAAAATGTATCGAATTTCTTCATTAGATTCACTCATCTTGGCGGTACGAAAAACAAATGAAAATCACACATTTTCCTAATTTGAATTTGGAATTATGTTCTTTAAAATTTAAACTTTCAATGATACCAAAACCAGCCAGATACAAATAGTATAGCCAAAGAGATTTTATTACAAGTTTATACATACTATAATGCGAAAAGACTTTTTCCCCAACCTAACATTACTTCTGCCAAACTGCAAAGCAGTTTGTTGGCAGACGTAGCTCCCACTATATTTTCAATTTAATTGCATTATAAATAAGTATATACTATATCTATTCTGATGACAACAATTATTTAAGTTAATAGACTTAAATAATAGGAACGCAAAGCAAAATTAAATTAATCAAAAATTCAGAGGTTTTCATAGAATTTCTCAAAAAGGAATATTTCTAATTTTGATTTAAATGCTGTTTTTGAAGCACATTTTTCAAATGGCAAGCTGTTAAATATGGTTGGTACTAAGTATTTTTTGCATCTTTGGCCATAGTAATTATTGTACATGGGTACTTCTAGCTTTACATTACCTCTTCTTCGAGACCTATTGCTATTAGGTAATAAAACTCTATTTGGAAGAATAGTTAAACCAAATGTAGTGAAACGTAAAATGGCAAAATGGGTTATCCGAGAATAAATGTAGAGTATAAATTTATCCACGGTATAGTTATTCTAGTTTTGCGTTCCTGTTGGTGAAATCGGGCCTAAGGCTGGATTCAACCAAATACGAAGTTACACGAGTATAACTATCACGGGACTAATTTTACTCATTGAATTTACTCTTGGATATCTTCGTTTGCGTTTTTCCAACGTACTCGAGGAGTACGCTAAACTCGGTATTGTAATACTTTCGTCGATGAATGAACATCGAATGAAAGTAAAAACCGACAAAAATGCATGTATTATTGTTTCTCCTAGCATGACGTGAAATGCCGCAACAATTCAATTTTGTAGGATAATACAGTGAAATGTCAAGTTGACAAAATGTAATTTCTAGTTTCTATGTAGGTAATGGTAGGTAATGTTTGGTTGCCCGTTTGCGTTTTCTGTTATTTCAACATATGTTCAAGTTTAGCTAACAAATACAGAGTGGCTTCCTTGGATAAACGAAATCTTACAGCAAAGTCGTGGTCATAGTAATCATCAAAGTGATTGGCTCTGTCCTTAATCCACCTTGGACGTCTTGACACATATTCATCATCACTGTCGGATTCTTCTATCATATTTCTCAAACGTTCCATCGTGGAGCGGTTTTGATAAATATCTTCTTCGAATTATTCTTGAAAATACTCAATTATATTTAGGAATAAACAAAATCGAGGATAATTTGAAAAATGACTACTTTGACAGCTGTTATACTCTCAGATTAACCTGTTACACCGCCAAAATCGCCCGTGTTATTATTTACTCGCGTGTAGATACCTTATTCTTAGATTAGTCGTTGGTAAAATGCAAAATCAGCTTACCCTTAGAATAAGCAGCGCTTACTCTCGTGTAAAAACTTACACGAGTTTGGTTGAATCCGGCCTTAGTCTGTTTAAAGAATTTTGAAAATATGTGTCGAAATATTATTTGGATAACATGTGCAGAATCTCCACAGTAGTGTGGTTAAGGTGTTGCTCAGCAGTATAGGATTTTACTGAAAATTAATTCGATACTCTTAATCACTGAGTTCGTGATCGATAATAAACATTCGGGGTTCCTTTGTTCTTTCCGAGCGAAACTGGCGAAATGAAGAATCCAGGAATGTTGTTTTACCATTGCCTTTTAAAAAGTGGCATTTGATTCATCAATATCAGTGAATAAAACTGGTTTACTCACTGAGTGATAAATATTATAAATAACTAGCTGTGCCCGCGAACTACGTTTCGCCATCAAAATGCTTAACACAGTGTTTAGTTTTTTCCTCCATTTTATTCCATAATGATTCAATGATTCAACTTTATTGTGCCTTTCTTGAACAGCGGCCATTTCGAAATTAGGACAATTTTCGTAGGTTCGTAATACTCTAGATACTCTTCAGGGCCTTTCATTTAATACCCATATTGCTGGGTTTGAAAAGCAACTGTTATCCGCCCTTTTTGAGCTGCAGCCATGTTGAATTTACGTCAATACGTTTATAGTGTACGTTCATAGTACTCTATTGATCAAGGCCTTTCATTTGATACCCATATTGCTGGGTTTGGAAATGAACTTTTATCCGTTATTTTTGAGCGGCGGCCGTATTGAATATTGTGCGATTTTCCTAGGTTCATAGTGCTCTACTCTTTAAGGCCTTTCATTTGATACCCATATTGCTATGTTTGGAAACGAACTTATATCCACCCTTTTTTAAAGGTTTTAGGATAATTACCATATTGAAATTATGGCCAGTTTATAATGCTCTACACTTTGAGGCTTTTCATTTGATACCCATATTGCTAGGTTTGGAAACGAACTTTTATCCACCTTTTTTGAGCAGCGGCTATGTTAAATTTATGTCTATGTTGCTAGGTTCATAGTGCTCTACTCATTAAAGCTTTTCATTTGATACCAATATTGCTGGGTTTGAAAACAAACTTTTATCCTTTTTTTTTGAGCGGCGGTCATGTTGAATTTAGTTCGATTTTCCTAGGTACCTAATGCTCTATTACTCCAAGGCCTTTTAATTTGATACCCATATTGCTAGGTTTAGAAACGAACTCTTATCCATCTTTTTTGAACGGCGGTTATGTTGAATTTATGTCAATGTCGCTAGGTTCATAGTGCTCTACTCATCAAGGCCTTTTGTTGTTATGTTGCTGGGTTTGAAAACGAACTTTTATCCATTTTTTTGAGCGGCGGCCATGTTTAATTTAGGGCAATTTTCCTAAGTTTATAATGCTCTACTCTTTGAGGCCTTTCATTTGATACCCATATTGCTAGGTTTGGAAACGAAATTTTATCCACCTTTTTTGAGCGGCGGCCATGTTGAATTAATGTCAGTGTTGCTACGTTCATAGTGCTCTACTCATCAAGGCCTTTCATTTGATACCCATATTGCTGGGTTTGGAAACGAACTTTTATCCATTTTTTTGAGCGGCGGCCATGTAGAAATTATGGCAATTTTCCTAAGTTCATAATGCTCTACTCTTTGTGGCCTTTCATTTGATACCCATATTGCTAGGTTTGGAAACGAACTTTTATCCGCCTTTTTGAGCGGCAGCTATGTTGAATTTACGTCAATGTTGCCAGGTTCATAGTGCTCTACTCGTCAAGGCCTTTCATATGATATCCATATTGCTGGGTTTGGAAACGAACTTTTATTGGCAGTCATGTCGAATTAGGTAAACGTGGCTAGGTTCAATGTGTTCTACTCTTTAGGTCCTTGGTTCGATATCCATGTTCCTTAGGTGTATACAAAAAAAATGTGATCCGTCATTTTAGATATTAGGATAAAGAGTCCCGTACGCGTAACCCAGAATCATTGCAGTCAGATATTTTTTTATCAATATCAATCAATTACTTTTAATAGTTTTAAATGGATGAAAGAGTTTGATTCCTTAGTCATAATGTAAAAACATATGACACCTTTCAAAATACTTTTCAACATTTCAATTTTGAGACCGATTTTGAGAAAATTGGTTAAGAATTAAACCAACCTAAAAATGTTATATCCTTTTGCCTTACCACCAGGGTAATACATAAGAAAAAGACAATTTAAACTACCTAAACTTCTTGGTTGGCGAAATCCAGATGGGCACAGCCAATAACAGAAAAGATTAAGTTTTTCTTTGCACTATGTGACAGACTTGTCAAAATAATTTCACGTGCGCCATGTTGATTTTCTACTTAAGCATTGTGCGGAAATTTTATATGGTATTTTTTCACGAAAAATAAAACGTGAATTTAAACAAATGAAATTATGCCTAAATGTTCTTCCGGAAAATTCTAAGCATTGTGATGTAAGCCATATCAAATTCTGTCCAGTAGTTTCGGAGATCTTTCCGGACATACAGACAAACAAACAAATATACAAACAAACAAACAATTTTTTTAAAAACGTTTCTATCGTGTTCTGCTTATGATTTTAAGGCGACCTGTGTATTGTTTTTCTTAATATTTCGCAATCACACATTTTTGCACCCCTACGATTTTATTATATACATATATTAAATACGATTAAGATAATTAATACAGAATCGTATCTCTTCAACTCCATTGCACCCCATCAAGGGATGATGGTATTTTGCGTCCGCCATGTTGGATTTTGATATCGATGTTATTTTCGTAATCTACGACCCAAAAAACCATGAAAACGACAATAATGTCGATATCACATTTTACCACCCCATTTCACCTTATTAGGGGATGAATTTCAATAAAATACGAAACATGTTATCCATCGATTCCATTAACGAATGTTTATGCAAAATTTAAAGTAGATTGGACCAAGGAATCTAGTTGTCCCATACAAACTTTGCCCTCTTTTTCAACCCCTTAGGGGTAGAATTTCGGAAAATCCTTTCTTAACGGACGCCTACGTCATACAAAAAACACACCCTCCAAGATTCAAGTCTCTACGATCAGCGGTCTAGGCTGTGCGTTGATCCGTCAGTCAGTCAGTCATTCAGGACAAAGAATTTTATAGGTATAGATAGATGATATTGGGTCAACTTCTCGCCCGGTTTAATAATCCGGTTGAGTCTCCTGTAAATCCTAGGTAGGCGATACGAAAGTCTCCAAGATTTTTAGATTTTTTAGTACCCGTTGAATTGATTTCCTTCCTCCTGCGAAATATATAGCAATAACACTATTATAGAAGTATTTAAGGCTCCCCAGATGGCGGAAAAAAAAAAAAAATTGACATTGACAACAATCAATCACAATAATATTACAGCTAGTAGTTATGCATTTACAGAAGAACTGTCACTTGAAATGCAGTCTGGAGGCCAATTCGACGCTATAAAACAGAGGAAGATAATTATACTACGTTTTAGCACGGGTTTTAGCTAGGTATATACGCAGACTACCTACATTAAAACGTTTTATCGAATTGAACACATGATCTTACTTGCCAAGCTGCAGTTTGCCAGTATCCGTGGTAACCTCTTCAGGTGGTTCAGTGTCTATGTGACAGGTTAGTGCCAACTGTAGTTTTCTTTTCAGTCATGTTTTTCTGAAATTCCATCTGGTGTACCGCAGGACACGATTTGAGGACGACTATTATTTGTTATATTTATCAGTCATAATCAATATGAGTTCAGGCTAGAGACGCCCACTGTTAGGACATAGGGCACCCACAAAGATCTCCAAACCAATCGGTTCTGCGTTTCTCGCATCAATTATTATTATTCATTTATCACTTATCTTTTACTTCTTAGTAAATACTATTTTCGGGTTAACCATTAGAAGTACTAAACATTTTAAAACAGTAAAAATACGAAAGGTTAACTGTTTCTTGATAAGTAGTCGACTTGAATATGCATGCCAAAGATAGCATCCATTGTACAAAGTACACAAATAAAATTTTGAAAATGAGAAGGAAATTTCTTTAAGAGGAAACACCAAGGTTCTGGTTCAAAAATATACCTATTTGTAAAATGTATTGCTGTCGCGCTGTGTGCCCGAACAACTGAACCACAGATTACTTAATAGTTACTAACTGAACTATGTACACAAAATAAACGTTTCGTAGTCCCCTGTTTTCTCCGCGAAAAATTGACCGATTTTATTACTTTTTGCGTTAAAAATTAAAGCAAGGCTTCTTCTGTGTTTCTATGTTTTACTTTTTTCATATAATCTTCTTCAATTTGTTTGCTGGACGTTTGTTTAAAATCTCTTATTAACTTAACAAGAAAAGGAAAACATAGGAACATGCTTATAGTGGCCATGTATTTTATTTGAAAAAGTAGAGCAACTAGTGCCATTATCCAGAAGGGAAACAGGGGACTACGTTTGTATGGAAAAACGGACTGTACGATTTCATCTTAACTCTTAAATATTTAACATAAAATAACCCGGGACCTAATTTCAGATTACATTAGAAACTGTTTTCATTACCATTAACTTTTATTGGCATAGCGGTGACGGTGAGAGGCGCTGACATCACACAACTTGATAAGTGGAATATGTTAGTATAATATGTTTTTTAAGTCTTTTGAGAATAGGAATATATCTGGTCTGGATGATGAAAGGCAAAAAGATCCTCTGGGATTTTTAAGGAAGGAACCGTAAATATGTGCACATAATTAAGATCGTATCGTACCTAAGTGCGAGTTGGACTTGCAAAACTTGGCGGGGTTTTCACACTGCGACCGATGTTCCATGAATGATTTCACTTGGTTTTGACATTCTATTTTTTATTTTTGTATTCGTTGTGTATTGTTTCCAAAATGTCAAAGCTTGATTGATTGATTTTTAGGGCTCCGTAGCCAAATGGCAAGAAACGGAACCCTTATGGATTCGTCATGTCTGTCTGTCTGTCCGTCCTTATGTCACAGCCACTTTTTTTCCGAAACTATAAGAACAATACTGTTGAAACTTGGTAAGTAGATGTATTCTGTGAACCGCATTAAGATATTCACACAAAAATAGAAAAAAAAAATATAAATTTTGGGGGTTCCCCATACTTAGAACTGAAACTCAAAATTTTTTTCTCATCAAACCCATACGTGTGGGGTATCTATAGATAGGTCTTCAAAAATGATATTGAGGTTTCTAATACATTAACAGACAGACTGGGTTAGTGCAGAGGTTGAGTAATCGCCTATTGCGCAACGGGTCGCGGGTTCGATTCCCGTACGGGACAAATATTTTGTATGGCCTACAGAAATTTTGTTCCGGTCTGGGCGTATGTGCATGTGATTTTCCATGTTTGTAACTGCATCCACGACACAGGAGAAAATCCTAGTGGGGGGCGACGTTTTTTTTTTTTTTAAATATTTTTTCTGAACTGAATAGTTTGCGCGAGAGACACTTCCAAAGTGGTAAAATGTGTGTCCGCCCCCCTGTAACTTCTAGAATAAGAGAATGATAAAACTATAAGCTGATAGCTGTTCTCGAGGGTCATCGCGAATCGTCTCGCACGCAGGTTCGACGACTTCCAGCCTCCCGAACAAGTCGGATTCCGAAAAGGCTATAGTACCATAGACCCGGATAGACCAAATCCATACGCTGCGGCAGGTTATACAGAAGACCGAGGAATATAATCTGCCACTATGCTTGGCGTTTGTGGACTATGAGAAAGCTTTTGATTCTGTCGAGACCTGGGCCGTACTTAGATCACTCCAGAGGTGCCAAATAGACTATCGGTACATTCAAGTGTTGCAGTCATTGTACGAAAATGCCACCATGTCAGTCCGCCTTCAGGACCAGAACTCGAAACCAGTACGACTTCAGCGCGGTGTGAGACAGGGTGACGTTATATCGCCGAAACTGTTCACAGCTGCGTTGGAGGATGTATTTAAGCTTTTGGACTGGAGGGGACTCGGCATCAACATAAACGGCGAGTACACCTTCGTTTTGCTGATGATATCGTAGTCATGGCTGAGACCATGGAGGATCTAGGCACAAGGCTCGAAGACCTCTGTAGAGTTTCCCAACAAGTGGGTCTTAAAATAAACATGGATAAGACTAAAATAATGTCGAATTCCCGTGTAGTACCCATTCCCGTGAATGTTGGAGGCTCTACGTTGGAAGTTGTTGACGAATATGTTGACCTGGGACAAATAGTCCAATTCGGTAAGTCCAACTTCCAGAAAGAAGTAAATCGACGAATCCAACTCGGCTGGGCAGCGTTCGGGAAGCTACGCAGCATATACTCGGCCCATCTACCGCAGTGTCTCAAGACGAAAGTTTTCAATTCGTACGTGTTGCCAGTGATGACATACGGAACTGAGACGTGACCGCTTAAAGCGAAGACCAAACCAAAGCGTTCATAGTGCGTCCGCGATCACGTGCACGGTGGCGATCAGATGTTGTGTATGAACTCGTAGCACCGTGTTCACATCGACGCGTTCACTGAGTGGCCGCGGGCGTCTTGTGCTGCGTCTGGACGCGGCGTTCGCTTGCGTCCGCGATCAGTTCCTGCCTGCAGAGTTTGCACGCTGCACGCAACGTTATTGTTTCTGATTTTGATGGTATTTTCATGATGTCGGATACAAATACAGAAAGAATAATCAACGAAATTAGCAAGCATCGTGTACTTTATCACACTTCACACCCAGAACAGAAAAATTAGAAAGAAGGATAGCATTGCAAGTGTAGAAGTAATTGTGGATTGAATTATTAATATCATGGATCCAAATCCTATTCTTTTTCCTGAAAAAAAATTATCCTTTTCATTAGACAGATGAAATATATTTTTCCTAAAATATTCTGACAGAATCATGCCCCTTAATTACTTTCTTCATCTTCTGCAATAGCCGCTAGAAGTAATATTTCTTCTTCAGATTCATTGAATTCGTCTTTAAACATAATTATTTAAAAGTCCGCTCCGAGCTATACCGCACGGTTGACGACACGAACGTACCACGGACGCTACCTGATCGCTAATTTGGTGTGAACGGTTTCTGCACGCATAAAGGACGCTCACCGTGCACGCTATCGCGGACGCAAAATGAACGCGTCGGTTTGGTCAGGCCTTAAAATGGGTCTCATAAGAAGGCTCAAAGTTACTCAAAGAGCAATGGAGAGGGCTATGCTCGAGGTTTCTCTACGTGATCACATCAGGAATGATGAGATCCGTATAAGAACTAGAGTTACCGACATAGCCCACAGAATTGCAAACCTTAAGTGGCAGTGGGCAGGACACATCGCTCGTAGGACTGACGGCCGTTGGGGCGGAAAGGTCCTCGAGTGGCGGCCGCGTACCGGGAGACGCAGTGTTGGTAGGCCCCCCACAAGGTGGACCGACGATCTGGTGAAGGTCGCGGGAAGCCGCTGGATGTGGGAGGCGCAGGACCGATCGGTATGGAGATCCCTGGGGGAGACCTATGTCCAACAGTGGGCGTCTCTTAGCTGAGATGATGATGATAAAACTAAAAAAAATATACGATGTACATTACCATGCAAACTTCCACCGAAAATTGGTTTGAACGAGATCTGTAGGTTTTTTTTAAAACGTCATAAATCGTAAACCGCAATCACTTGCTGCAACGAACCCTTCATGGGCGAGTCCGACTCGCACTTGGCCGGTTTTTGTACTATGTATGCACATTCACACATATCATAATTGATTCCTTATGCTATGCCTATAAGCGAAAACTAAATAAGGTATTCGTGTGCAATGTTCATTGTTCTGTGCAATGTCAACTCATTCTGTTCAATGTTAACTCAAACACTATTCTTTTGCCATATATGCAAAAAATAAATAAATGAAAATAAATATATAAAAAAATGTATAAATCAATAAAAAAAGAGCTCTTACCTGGCCTAACGTTGAGAATCTTATTTCTTTCTTATAATTTGAATTCTATTTCTCTTCTATTCCTTTTCTCCCAAACTGCTTTGCCTAAAATGTTGAAAAAAGCTAATTATTTTTCCCTATGATTACAGGAAAACCTATATAAACAATAACAATAATCAAGGTACGGAACCCTCTCTACGCGGGTTCAACTCGCACTTGTCGATTTATTGTAGTAATCCTCGCATCTTATGTTGTCGAAATACGAGATATGTATTAATATTGTTCACATGATCATCAGTTCATCCGAGAAACGGGCACTGTTGGACATCGCCAACCCGATCGATATATTGTTGCTGTTGTAGTGTACAAAATTTATCAGGCAGTTGCTTAGATGGTCGTGTCTTTTTCTTTATGGGATAGGGGCTAGGGGGCAAGCTAGCAGACGTATCACCTGATGGTAAGTAATTACCGTCGCCATGGACACCGCAACCCCAGAGGAGTTACAAGTGTTTTGCCGGCCTTTGAGGTGGGATTACACTCTTTTTTTGAAAGTTTGAAGGTCGTATCGGTCCGGAAATACCGCAGGCGACAAGGTCTCTGAGATAGATCACCATTTGATTTGGACTGGTCATTTAAGTTTGTGATAAAGTTATGAACAATACTCGAATCGTCTTGGTTGACCCCGGCCGCGATTGTATAATAGGTAATCTTAGTAATGCAGCTTGACCATGACTCATAGCAATTTCTTGGAGTACGCGACAGGAGTTATCAGTATAGGTTGCTTAATGAGTCATCTCGCTCTTATCGCACACTGCGGTTCAGCGATTTCGAGTGTTTGTTCAGCGATTTCGAGATTTTTGGGATTGTACGGTTTCTGAGCGTGCCTGGCTAGCTACCACCGTCTTACTTAAGGCGCATAGTAAGGTCAATCATAAAAATTCACTGCAGAAAAAACCGGTTCACTTCATAAATATTGAATAAATTTAAAAAAAAAAAAGATATGTTTATTATTCAACGCATTCTTTTTAATTTTTTGATAAATTTATTAAAATTTGGTTAAAATGTGACCCAAACATGCCTCGATTTTAAAACTTTAAACCTAATCGCGTCGTAAATATTAGGTTAAATCATATACTTTCGATTTCAATAAATAAAGTGAACAATATTCTAGATGATGGTCTTTTTAGATTTTTTTTATTTGCTTTCATTAATGTTTAATTTAAATAATTCATCTTACGCGTAAAGGTTTGCTTAAATATTCCCCTCACTCTCACTCACTCACTCCTATGTAATCAGTGCGGGACGAAAGACGCAAGGTCATTGGGAGCACTATGGGCCTTAAGATGAAGGCCAAACCAGCGGCCGTACCGCCTAACTCAAAGCGATCACTCGCTATATCGTTATCGTGACATTAGAACAATAGCTTTAATGTCACAGCCAGGAGACATTTGAACTATTGTTCTAATGTCACGATAGCGATAGCGAGTGATCGCTATGAGTTAGGCGGAAGCCCCCCAGTAGTCATTGGTTGTCTGGAATGTGTAAAAAACCAACCGACCGCGGCCTACCGAATTTAGCGATTACCCCTTCACATGCGGCCATTGACGTATACGTCAATGCATGCGGCTTAATGCGAACTTATACTGCAATTTCCAACGTAAATAGACTTTTATGTTATTCGGGCAGCTTCAATATAGTCCTTCATTGAAGTCTCAGTATAGTCCTCGATAAATGATGTGCAAAACGATTCATATTAACAGGTGCCACAGGTGGTAGCACGAAGTCTTACGTTTTAGTTTCGTAAAAAGTATAAGATTGACGTTAATAAATATAAGATTGTCGCCATACAATCAACGTTTCTAGGATAAAGTAAAGCTGAAATGTTAAGAACCATCTTTTCCGTGCAATCGCAGGTGCGACCTCGAAATGTAATCTACGTTCTAAGTATCATCAAGAATTGCGGCAAGTTTTCGCAATGTGTCTTGGGCAACACCTCTCCACGATAGTAGGTTTTCCTGTAAGCGGCCAACTCAACTACGTCTGTTGTTGCGGCAACACCGACAAAAATGTCGAGAGCTGCGCGCGCACAAACGGCGGTGGCGCTAGTGCTACACTCGAGTGTCGGCCCCGGTGCGGGTCGAAGCGCGCGTGCGGGCGCGTGTCGTGAGTGCGTCGCGGGTGCGGGGACCGGGGTGCCAGGCCCGGCGAGCCCCGAGCGGAGGCTGAACGGGCGGCGTGGCCGCGCGGGGCGGCGCTCGGCGGCATGGGGCGGCGGTAGCGGCGCGGATGTGCGCCCGCTCCGAGGCGGTGGAGCTCGAGGTGCTGGGAGCGGAGGGCAGCGAGGCCCGCGCGCCGCCGCGCCCCCTGCGCCTCTCCCTCCTCGAGCTGCTCGGCAAGCTGGTGCGGCGCGAGCCCGCTCAGCCGCACCGCCGCGCCAGGCACAACCACCGCTTCCGCACCTTCGTATCGTGCGGTCGGTACATTACATTACATTATATCGATTCTTTGCGCGTTCAACGTGTTGCTCATATTCTGCGTCGTATTGTTTCGCCGTTGCGCTGTGCATCATGCGAACGGTTCATAATGGTCCACAAATCTTCGTGGTATATTGGTCTACTGATTGGAAACTATGTTGAGAGTGTATTGTGATATGCATCAAATTGTCCAAGGTCGGAGTCGGCGCGCCCCCTTCGGTCAACGGCCGAGACTAGACGGCGCTTGTGCTTCAGCGCTTCGCGAATCGTTTATATGACCCCGCGCTGTTGTTATTGATTACTTGCCTATGATTCATTGCAATAAATTCAATTAAAGGCGATGGTTCACACTTTGCTCAGTATACTCATATTATACCATGTTCTCAACTTTCAACCTCCGCATTATGAATACCTCGATGGACATGCCTATTTGTATAATCTTGTTACAACAACGGTAGGAACTGAATGACACCTGTAAATATTTACATACGCTACACGCGACTACGCGTTATGGTCAGTCACTCTATTTATACGTATAATTATAATATGTAATTAGTGGTATGGACTATTGGGTTGGCAAAGTACAAGTAATTATGCGAAAACAGCAGTAAATATCGCTGCAAATAACGCATATATTTAGTTCTGCAATCTGAATTTGACTTGAGTATAAAGAAAATTTCTTTAAATTATTCTTCATCTATACAAGTACAATAATTATAAATCCCCACAATGAAATATTACTCGCCTCTTCGTAGTATGTTATTTATTTAATAGCAAGAAGAAAACAACAGAGGCTACGCTCAGACAAAACATACCCTTCGTTGTACGCAGCCATGCAAGATGACTCATTCATCGGTAATATTCACTGAGGCCAAACAACGTTTATTTCACTAACATGTGCTTGCCTTTGTTTAATGTTTTACAAACTATTGAATTTGTTGAATGATGTAGAATTATTGAATCAAGCAGTCAAACATATGTTATTGTGTTGAAGAGCGTAGTATTGGAGAAGACAGAAGTTTGCACTTCTATAAATATCTCCTATAGCGAATTTTATATATTTTTTATTGAAAAATTATTTCTTCCATTATCAAATACTAGACATTATCATATGCAAATTCTAGGAGTATACTAAAATATTACTTAGTGAAATTAAAAAGTATGTAGGTAAATAAATTACCTATCCCTCAGATTATCGTGTATCCGTTTCTGTAGGAAGACATTATACTGACTGATAGTAATAAAAGGGATCCATCAAAACCATATACGTATGTACGTACAGTAAGCGCCCCGTCAAGCTTTACTGTTTGACCTTTGGGCCACTCTTATGTCGCTGGTAATAGGGGCTATTTTCGTAGTGCAAATGTAAAGCTTACATTCAACCGTGGTCTTACACTACCAGTAGTGCGACTTAGTAGTGCCATGGGGAAGCAGTGAGCTCCCACTTTACACATCGCCAACACACTCCGAACCACGCCAAGTGTTTTACCGAAGGGAGACTAGACCAGGGTCGTCTGCTTGGGTACCTCCGTCTTACCTATTTCTGCCGCAAAGCAGCAGTGCTTGCATTGTGTGTTCCGGTTTGAAGGGTAAAATATGGCAGTGAAATTTCTAAGTACCGGGACTTTACATCAGATGTCACAAGTTGGCAATGTACACTGTGGTTTTTGTGGGGGTTGCAGTTTTGCTGTAAATCTCACAAGAGCCGCACGTATTAGTGACTTACCACTTACCATCAGGTGGGCAGTTTGCTTATTTGCTAACTTAGTTGTATAAAAATATAAATCTATTAAAAAAAATAACATTTCTGATCTCGAAATATCAATAGAAATCATGCCCTCGCCAGACAGATGATTCAATAATGTGGCCTAGGACAGAGCCTAAAGTGGTCCCTAATATGACTGATGTCATACCCTAACAAAGCATAGACTGTATTCTGTGGCTATACCAATACCCAAGTATTACATATATGAAGTCACAGATGTTTTTAGAAGACGCTAATTAGCGTGATACCGTACTCGTGGACTGAGTTCAGTCACGGGTTTTTAAATAGACGCTAAATAAAAACAGTTGGTGATAATACTGTCTAAAGTTGTCTATTACTATGTCAAAATTGTTAAGGTGTATAAGAGCTGTCACGGAAAAATATTTAATAACTTTTATACTCATGACTCGTGACTTGTCTTGCATCAATCGGTCATGCAGCATAATGCCAACGCAATCTTTATATACCAAAGTCAGTACTATTGTAAATTCCCCTTCTATGCCCGAAGGTTTGAATACTTAAAGCCCCTTTAAGAACTGCGTGCGTTTAGATCAGCTCAGGAGCTTAAGAAGCGTTTCCTTTGAATGTTCAGTTATAAATATCGCGATCAATCTTGTAATGGCGACGAATCAGGTTTGTAGTCACGTACCTACTCCGCTATTGACATCACAATGTAACTGATTTTATTACTAGCACTGATTTTCTTATTAAACTGTGTCCCAGAATCATTGACCAGAATTAACAATAACTTTAATAAAAAAATGTTTTTTTCCCTTCAAATTAGATTAAAAACATACATAGAAAAAAAATGTATGTTATACACGGTTATTTTTTTATCACCCTGGAAAATTTTAGGGACGCTTCAGGAAACATCCAATATTACTTATAAAATAAAAAAAATTAAATAAAAAATTAAAAAAAAAAATATTAAAAAAAATAAAAAAATCTCTAAAAATGCTGCTCTCAACTATTGCAGCATTTTTTGTATTTTAAAAAAAATAATATAAAATTAAGGGGTATTTTTTTTATTTATATTTAAATCATTCTAATACCATGTCGTGAAGCGTCCCTTAAATTTTCCAGGGTGATAAAAAAATAACCGTGTATTTTTTATAAATTTGGCTGAATTTTGTTGACTATTTATTTTGCATAAATAATCTTTATAATTAATATGGCTAAAGCTCCACTTTCAATGCATATTGTGCGACTGTGAATTGTAATATCCACATAAATAGGACCCCAAGTTATAATTGTAAGGTTGCGAAGAGAGTACGGGTCAGCTAGACGTGTTATAATTATGTCTAGCTGATCCGTACTCTCTGAAGAACTGACTGAAGATAAATATTTATTCACCTCACCAGCTCGGAGAGGCTTTCCTTATTCTTCAAAATCTGCATGGAGAAGTTTAATTTTATTAAAATCCCGCCCGAGGTGAAATTTTTTCTTTATTGATTTTGTTCATTTTTCAATTTATTTTGCATTTTGAACAAAAATGCAAAGTTCTATATAAAAAAGAATCTACATAGCTAAAAATGATTAAGTACATGAGAAATTCGTCACTTATTACTCAGAAGAATAACTTATGTATGAGTTATGAGACTTATTACAAGAAATTCATTCGTAATTCGAATGTCAGATTTTTTACAATTTTTGTTGCGTCATTTTGTATACGATGTTGGATTGTTTTATAACAGTAATAGGTATTTTCGTCGCTGAGGAGATGTTAAAAGTTGTGTGTTGCGCTCGGCTGCAAAATTATTTGCCTCTCGTACCTTTGAAACCCTCGTTACGTTCGGAAATCGGCTCGGACTTGTGAACCACTCTCTTCGCTCGTGGCTCAAACTTAGAATCCATCGCTTTCTGGGGATTCAAATTCAACACTCGCGACAAAAACCAACTTTGCAGCCATGCATAAGAAATAACTGTTGTTGAACATAATATTTATCTATACCTTTTAGTTAGCGCACGCCCCGATAAATCAACGCATCAGCCGGGTTTCTCGGAATTGATTGACAAATCGGTGCTTACCCGTGGTACTACCGTTGGTACTACTGGTAGTACCACGGGTAATTTTTTTTGCCCGTGGTACTACTCACGTGGCCGGTAGTACTACGGGTGATTAATTTTACCCGTGGTACTACTTATTATTTTTGACATTAAAAGAACACCATGTTGGTAACTATCAGTTATAATATTTTTATTTTAATGAAATTAAGCTTTAATAAAACTATTTTAAAAGCAACTTCAACGAAACTTTTCAATTGCGAGTTAGGTAAAGTGTCATTTCATTTTTTAATCGACTTCGCAAAAAGGGGGACTTTATTATTTCGATTGCCTCTTTTTACGCTTGCTCCCTCATAACTCTTGTCATTTATTAACTGGTTTGAAAAATTCTTTTTGTTTGAGAGGGTATACTTCCTGATTAGTCTCATTGTCACCACAGTCGGGATCTGGAGATGGGATCCCAAGATAATCAAGGGAGACCTTTTCAAATTCAAATTCAATATCTTTTATTCAAATTGGATTGTTACAATCTCTTTTGAACGTCAAAGCAGCTACGCCATTGGTTCACAAGTCTACGGCGGGAGACCTTGTACTGGAAAGAACCAGCAAGAAAACCAGCAAGGGCTATTTTTTTCTCCCTGTATTGTTACAGACACAGAGTCGTCAATTGGAAGCTGACTTCACAGCAGAAGTTTGAGCTCAACTTCCATTACAAGATTAGATGTGTCAGTTCTCTTCTTACTACCAAAAATAATATTTGTTTAAACAAATGGTTATACATAACAAGACGATTCATTATCTGAAAAATTAACACCAGGCATTGGCATCATTCAAATAATCGTTGACTTTATAATATCCTTTACTCATAAGAGTCTTTTTTACATGCGCTTTAAACTTATGAAAAGGCAAGTCGGTAACACTTTGTGGAAGCTTATTATAAAAGGTTATACATTTCCCCATAAACGAGCCTCTAGTTTTTGGATTTTTTTTTATTTATGTTTGTCACTTCTCATAACTTTGTTTATTATATTAACCGATTTGGATTTTTTTATTGTGACAAATATTATTTTTTGACATTAAAATAACATTCTTATTTATTCGTCACCAACTTTAGCCTATGACACTCAGAAATAATGCAACTTTCTACTGGTAAAATAATTTTCTAAATTGGTTCAGTCTATCCAGAGATTACTTCCTACAAACCGGAGGGAGACTGTCTGTACCAGGGTCGTCAGCTTGGGTACCTCCGTCTTACCTATTTCTGCCGTAAAGCAGCAGTGCTTACATTGCTGTGTTCCGGTTTGGAGGGTAAGATATGGCAGTGAATTTGCTGGGTACCGTGACTTTACATCTGGTGTCGCAAGTTGGCAACGTGCACTGTGGTTCTTGTGGGGGTTGCAGTTTTGCTTCGAATTTCACAGAAGCCACATGTATCATTATAGGTGACTGTTACCACTTACCATCAGGTGGGCAGTTTGGTTGTTTGCCAACTTAGTTGCAATAAAAAAAAAGTTAATCTCCTTATAATACTAATATTAATTTTTATAATATTTTGGGGATTGGAGTCGCTCACGTCCGTAGGTTTTACCCTCGAGACCCTACACGTGATCCCCGGGTGGTGCTAATCGAGTGACCAACTTCTGGTGGTAGGGCCTGAAAAACCCGACTGGCTAGCGACCACCGTGCGCATGACGTAAAACCCGTCAAGTGGGCATTTTGTGTCCGCGTTTCGGGATCAGTCATCGCACAGCCAGAGCTTGAGGGGTCGTTGCTGCGATTCGTGTGGTTTGTGTGGGCTTCCGTCGACCCAGTGCCAGGTTGACTGCGTTGACCCTCCGCCCAGGAAGACCCGAAGAAACGGCTGTTCCGCTGGCCGCCCGTGGTACAGTACAGGGGCCCAAGCGGACCTAACCAGTCCGTGAGGCTGCCCCACCATGCCACGCATAATCTCGGGGTGGTCCGTCGTGCCGGTTGGTGACCGGACGGTGGGTCCCGGCGACCACTTCCGGGGGGGTTCGGGGGCCCTTTCGTGCGGAGAGTCAGCGCAAATCAGCTGTCGGCTGTTCCCTGGCGAAACAGGCCTACACACGTTAACTATGCTAATCGCTGCAACGACACCTCAATTTCACACCTCTCACTCCAACAAACATGTCAGCGCACAATATTAGGACTGGTCGTACAGCGGTGCACTATCCCACCAAAACACCACTATTCGAGGTGGGGCTCGCTAACATCCGCGGGCTCCATTCTAACCTCTTGGCTGTCCACCACCATCTCGAGACAGCCCGTCCAGCAATGCTGTTTTTGACAGAGACGCAAATTATCTGCCCGGCCGATACAAGCTACCTTAATTACCCCGGCTACGCTCTTGAGGAGTCCTTCAAGGCAAAGGCAGGTGTTTGCTTGTTCGTCCGGGCGGACGTTTGTTGTCGTCGCCTGCGCTGTTTGGAGGAACCTTCCTTTTCCCTCCTTGTGGTACACGTCGATTTTGGCACTCATTGCAGTGTCTACGTGTGCGTCTATCGTTCCCACCGTGGTGACTTGGAGACAACTCGACTTTTTGAACACCTAAGTCGGGTGGCAGATGACGCGCAGGAGCAATTTCCTTCCGCCGAGCTGGTGTTTTTAGGGGACTTCAATGCTCACCACGAGTTGTGGTTAAGTTCCTCTAAAACTGACCATGCGGGTAGGACTGCCCACGCATTCGCTCTCACGCACGACCTGACACAATTGGTTACCCAGCACACCAGGGTACCAGATATTATCGGTCAAGCGCCCTCTTTGTTGGACCTTCTGCTGACAAATCGCCCCGACGGATATCAGGTGGTGATTCAAGCTCCAATAGGATCTTCAGATCACTGCCTGGTATCCGTCTCAGTGCCTCAGGCGTCGCGACCGTCGCCTGTGGTTGCAGCACGCCGTCTGTGGCACTATGCGTCAGCAGATTGGGACGGTATGCGGGATTATTACGCGTCTGTCCCTTGGTGGCAGCGCTGTTTCAGTGGGATGGATCCGAACTCCTGCGCTGCGTCTGTTGCTGACGAGATCAGATTAGGAATGGAATATTATATTCCACATTCCAATCTCGTCAGTAGAGGGAGACGTAACCTCTGGTTCAATCGCGAGTGTGCCTCTGCTGTTGAAAACAAACAGCTAGCTTACCGCGCTTGGATCAGAGATCGAACTTCTAGCGATCCCAATACTAACCTACTGAAAACAGCCTATAATAATGCCACCAAGTTGTGTAAGAGGGCTTACATTAGAGCGGACGCTCAGCGCATTGCACAAGTGGGTCAGGAACTGCTAGCGCACCCTACGGGTAGCCGTTCTTTCTGGCGCCTGGCCAAAGCTGTGCAATCAAACTTCTGCCAACCCTCGCTGCCACCGCTGAGACATGCCGATGGCTCACTTGCTCATCAGCCGCAGGAGAAAGCCGACCTCCTGGCAAAACTCTTCGCGGCCCATTCCCGTATCGATGACTGTGGTGCACAACCTCCGACACTGTCCCATTGTGGCAACACTATGCCCGATATCCGCATCAGACAGCGAGATGTGCGGGCGGAGCTACAGTCGATTGATATTCGAAAAGCAAGTGGACCAGACGGCATTCCTGCGATTGTACTTAAGAAGTGTGCAGCGGAGTTGACTCCGGTCCTGACGCGTCTATACCGTCTGTCGTTCTCTGCTGGTTGTGTGCCGAAATCTTGGAAAGAGGCCAATGTCCAGCCGGTTCCCAAAAAGGGAGATCGTTCTGATCCGGCTAACTATCGCCCTATAGCCGTCACTTCCATTTTGTGTAAAATCATGGAGAGGATCCTTAACACCCAGCTGATCCGTTACCTGGAAGGTCACTCGTTGCTTAATGACCGTCAGTATGGGTTTCGTCCTAAACGGTCAACAGGTGACCTTCTAGCGTTCCTTTTGCACAAATGGGGTGAATCTATCGATAAGCGCGGCGAGTCTGTGGCTATTAGTCTCGACATCGCCAAAGCTTTTGATAGAGTCTGGCACAAGGCTCTCCTTTCCAAGCTTCCGGCATACGGATTGCCCGCTCAGTTCTGTACGTGGATTGCCAGCTTCCTCCACGAGCGTAGAATTCGCGTTGTCGTTGACGGCTGCGCTTCGCGGTTCGTGGCAGTGAATGCTGGTGTTCCACAAGGCTCCGTTCTATCCCCAACATTGTTTCTTCTGCATATCAATGACATGCTTTCCTTGGGAAGTATACATTGCTATGCAGACGACAGTACAGTGCATGGGGGATATCACGGAAGCTCAGGGGCTGCTCGTGGCAATATTGATAGGGAGAGGCAGAATCTTATCATTGAGCTCAACAGGACGCTGGACCTCATCTCCGAATGGGGTTCCAACAATCTTGTCGAGTTCAATGCTAAGAAAACACAGGTGTGCGCGTTCTCGGCGAAAAGGTTACCTTTCCTCCCCCCTCCTTCTCTTCAGGGCACAACCCTTCACACACAGAGTAACATCACCTTGCTGGGAATGAACATTCGCTGCGATCTGAACCCCAGAGACTACATCGAATCCGTTATAACTGCTGCCTCACGGAAACTCGGTGTCCTAAACAAGGTGCGTAGGTATTTTGCGCCGGACCAACTATGCCTGTTGTATAAAACTCAGGTTAGGTCTTGCGTGGAATATTGCTCGCACCTTTGGGACGGCTCCGCTCAGTACCTCCTCGATGCTCTGGACAGATTGCAGCGTCGCGCTATTCGAATAATAGGCGATGTAGAGGCAACTAACACCCTCGAGCCTCTACAACTTCGTCGTGACATCGCCTCTCTTAGCGCCTTTTACCGAATGTTCCATGGGGAATGCTCTGAGGAGCTCTTTAACCTTATCCCTCCCTCTCCATTCCTTAACAGAAACACTCGTAAGGGCCTTCGGAGTCATCCGTACACTGTGTCCTCCTTTTCACACCGTACCAAGAAATTCCAAGATTCCTTCTTCTGTCGTTCATCCCATACTTGGAATTCTCTACCTGCGCACGTGTTTCCTCCATCCTACAACATGGGTTCCTTCAAAAGAGGTGTGAAAAAGCATCTTTTAGGCCGGCAAGGGGCGGGCAGGTAGGATAGTGGATGTCGTCCCTACTCTATCTGTCAACTCATTTGGGCCTCTTTCACCGCTTAACATCAGGCGGGAGGAGGTCATTTGCCGGGCCTTACATAAAAAAAAAAAAAAAAAAAATATTATAGAATTGGGATGATGACTGAATTCTAATTTTCACGTCTCGTCATTAAATATTAAAATACCGTGGAAAAAGATGCAATCATGTGAAATTAGAATTAAAATCGGCTTAGAAATACATTAGATACAAGCATTTTAAGTTGTTAATTTGAAGGCGATTAGACAGTGAGATCCGACATCAACCGTGACGTCATCGTTGAGTACGGCCATATAAACTCCTTATAAATTGGCGTTTTGCTAGAAAGAGATAAAGAGATGGAGAAAAATTTTTATATTAAGCTTATATCTTGGTTGTTTTTATAGTTATTCTAAAACCGATTTTTTCTTTCTGTTTATTATATGAATGAGCTTCTATTAAAGCAAAAAAAAATTTTTTTGTCATCTAGCCAATTGTAGATTAAAGGTTCAATATTTTCATCGCCAAAATAAAGAAGTACACGGCTAAAAATTTCTCATTCAGGCGGTAGTGTTTCACTGGCTATATGGCACGTCTTTTTGAAATCACGTGTCGTCCACGTCAAGTAACAAAGCAACGGAACTAATCCGAATTAAGCTCACATTTTGGTAGAAGGAACTATTACCATGCCGCGGTATCAATTCAAGCGGCATGTTATCGTTCTCCGCTCGAGTAGCAGATTAGCAGCTCTAATTAATCAAAGTTTATGGTCAAATGATACCTCTTACCCCCGTAGCATGACCACCAAAACATGATATGATAAAGTAGTTTATCGCAGTGAACTTTTAAAATAGGATAAAAATGTATTGTATTTTACGGGTATAGCAGCCCAAAAAAAAATACAATATTGTAACATTGCAACCAAATATTGTATGTATCATTTGTTTTTCCAAAATCATATAAAGGTTCTCAAAGCTTCTAAATGTACCTATTTTGATTCATCAAGCTGAGAACTCGCTTCATTCATTAAACATTGCTGAACAAGTACTACACCTACATGTCTTTAAAAAATTGGAGAAGTTTTATACACTTCTGTCTGTCTAGTATTTAATACAAACTTTTAGAGTTATCTTAACAAATGCTTTAAAATTTTGCTTGAATTTAATAGAATACCTTGTAAATATCTTAATAGAAATACGTCGGTATATATGAGAGATTATAGCATGAATTTAAGTTGCTGCGTTGTAGATTTGGTGAATTTTGAACAATAACTTGTTTTGAAACAATAATTGAATAAAAAATTATGCAAATAACATAATATTAGGTATTTTTTGTAAACATAGTCCTTATTTATATACCAACTACAAGCTACATACAGGATACTGCGACTTAACTAGTAACTAACTTAACTTTTCCCTTGTTTCAGAGAATGAACGGAGAATCAAAGCGAACAACAGAGAGTACAATGCGCAGTTCCGCTATGCCGTAAGTATAACAAATCTATATACCTACACTTTTTTTTTATCCCTTACAATGCCAAGGCCATGTACATTTGGGCCATTGCCATGGACGGATGAACAATAGCCTATGATCACTCTGATGATAACACCGACACACTAATACCTACTAATACCTATAGCTAATGATAAGGTTTCCACTAAGCCGACTCATACATGTTATCGCGGTCATGCACGAAATGAAGAACAAATTTAAAAAATCTATATTCAACATTGGTCTTTACACAGGTACTTATTGACGTCAAAAACAATTAAATCTTATTATATATGGAGGATTATTATTTAACCTTGTCGCAACTCAAGATGACTGCAAATATAAGCAAAAATATAAAAAAAACTTGACTATTGGGAGAGCATTCACGAGAAAAACAGGCAAGAAATTCGGATTCTGTGAAATTATTATTTTGAATTCCAAAATATGTATCACAATTGTGTCTCGAAGGATAGTATTACATACATGTAGTTAGGATAAAAACGTGTCAACGCTAATAAGTAATACGAAAACTGTAATAGGAAAAACGATACATTCTATTTAGTTATCTAGAACAAGATTCTCAGTTAGTCTCACATTGAAGCTCACTATATAACTATATCTATATTGCGTGCTCACGTAGAAGGATGTAACTCGATTTGTCTTTCCAACGGCAACGTCCACTCGTGCGATAAATGAAGCTAAAAACGGATGATATGCCATAGTTTTTAATTACAGCGATGGACTTTTAGATGACCTCAGTCGTAATTGAAGGTTATTCTTTAAATTTCGCAAGGAAATGATGTTGTATTGTTCAATTATTTTTTGTATTACTTTGTGATGAGGCGGATGATTAGTGATACGTCTGTAATGACGTTTATAGAGATTAACTTATGGATAATAAGCTGTTGTTTTATTCATTTGATTAAATAATTATGTTTAATCAAATTTTTCTGAAAATAGAAGTTAAATTGGTGATATAAAGTTGCAGCTATTATTATTATTGTCGTTGTCTTCGAACACGGTGTACATAACCAGTCTTCGAACTAGAACTCTTTTGGGAAAGTCTACTAATATCTACATCTACATTTTTGCTAAATCTATGGTCGTTTTTTAGGTTCCGTACCTCGAAAGGAAAAAACGGAACCGTTATATTATAGGATCACTTTGTTGTCCGTCCGTCCGTCTGTCTGTCTGTCAAGACCCTTTTTCTCAGGAACGCGTGGAGGTATCAAGCTGAAATTTATATCAAATACTCAGATCTATTGTCCCTTGGAGCTGAGAAAAAAACAGACTTCTAAGCCAACGCAATCAAAAGATACAGCCGTTTATGCCGCAAATTTTTGACACTCGCAAGGGAATCAAAACCTACAGGGTACTTCTCGTGAACTCAGAATCTTGAAATTTGGTAGGAAGTAACGTCTTATAGCACAGATAAAGGAAAAATTACGAAAACCGTGAATTTTTAGTTATATCATATAACTAGCTTTCCGCTCGCGGCTTCGTCCGCGTTATTTTTGTTTTCCCGTGGGAATTTTATATTTTCTCGTAGGAAACCCTATGTCCTTCCCCTGGTCTCGAACTATCCCTATACCAACTTTCATCAAAATCGGTTCAGTAGTTTCGAAGCCTATTCAATACAAACAAACAAACAAACAATCAAATCTTTCCTCTTTATAATATTTTATTAGTATAGATAAAAATATTTTCAATAATTTTAAACTTACTACCCCTTTCCTCGTGAACGCGTAGAGGTATTAAATTGAAATTTATATCAAATACTCAGGTCTATAATACCTTTAAGCTGTAACAAAATCAACCTTCTATGTCAACGCAATAAAAAGAAACAGCAATTTAAGCCGCATATTTTCAAACTCTCAACTACTCGCAAGGGAATCAAAACCTAAAGAGTACTTCCAGTCGACCTAGACTCTTGAAATTTGGCATGAAGCAATGTTTTATAGCACATATAAAGGAAAAATTCCGAAAACCTTAAATTATAGTTATATCACTTTTTTTATTTACTTATACACGGTGTTTCATAATAACCAATAATTATCAATTCTTAAAATGTGTTTACACATAATATCATTCAACCCAAAATTTTCATGTAAATCATAGACATTGATGATGATACTATGATTTAGGGACAGATGGGGTACAATGAAAATAAAAAAGCATTTTTATTTTTTAGAAAAAATGTGCTTAATATTTTAATTATATTTGTTTAGAACGATCAACAACGGTTCATAATCTACGTATTAAGAACAAAAATAAGTTAAAAAATTAACTTTAACCTATAAAAAAATGCGTTTTTGCTCAACGCCTCTTCTGTTTCAATGAGCCCCAGGTCTGGGGTACAATGAAACGGTGTCTGGGGTACATTGAAACAAGGCTAATAAAGATAAACAAATGGGAAATTCTATATTCACTCCTGCGTCTCTGTCTCCTGCTGCTTTGGTTTTTTTAACATATTGATGCAATTTTATAGGTCAGCAGCAGTTCGTTAACTCGTACCACATCCTACAAGTTCAACAGCGCTGCTCGCACATCGTTTTACTATGCAAGCTCTTATCTGTCTTTTTCTTACGACTTGTCATGGTGACTTATATTACTTCAAAATCTGTAACAAAACTCCAATAATCTATCTCGGGCATATAATAACGGGTCACAATGAACGCATCACATAGTGAATGTATCACATAGTACCCCGTTTCATTGCGCCCCATAAAGTATATAAATCTTTTAAAAATAGCAAAAGTGAGCGAATTTCTTTTAAATTACAATAATTATGGTCTTTGTTTTATTGTACCCCGTGTTCCAATGCGCCCCACTTGTCCTACATGAAAATTTTGGGTTGAATGACATTACGTGTAAACACATTTTAATAATGAGTTTTCGATAAAGAATTGGTTATTTATTGGTTATTTTAAAACACCGTGTATAGCTATAGGTTTGTACGGAACCCTCGGTGCGCGAGTCCGACTCGCACTTGCCGGTTTTTTTTAAATAAACGAGTAGGTACTTAATATTGTCTCTCGCACATTTCCGGTATTGACAGTATAAGGCAGGGTCAACCCTTTGTGTTTATTGTGAAATTGTAAAGGCCCATTCTTATTGAATAAAGTTCATCATGACAGCTCATATACGTTCCCACCGAGGGGCACGAGCCTACCCTAACTAGTTAGGGCGATTAGGCCTTAGTCAAACCACGCTGGCCCAGTGCGGATTGGTTGACTTCACATACACCTTTGAATTACTTCGCAGGTGTATGCAGGTTTCCTGTTTCCTTCACGTTTCCTGTTTCCTTCACCGTGGGAGCGTCAGATAAATGTACATATGAAATTCGTGAAACGAAAAACACATTGGTACATGGCAGGATCGATCGCGGGCCTCCCGATTCTACTCGGAGCACAGTCCAGTGCAGAGGCCACAGCGCCACCGACGCTCATATAAAATAAAGATCAATATAGAATAAAGTTGATATGACTTAATGTTGATGACGTGGACCAGTAGCAACGCAGTAAAAATTTTCGGTACAGTCGGTCAAAAAAGTGGTTTACGTTATTATTAACTAAGGTTGAAATTCAGTTTCATGTCATAGAACAATACAACTGACTTTCCTTTGCAATCACATACTGATGACAGCCACCAAGCCAACCTTAGCGATATTTTGTTTATACGCGAAGTTTTGTCAAAACTGGAACACCACTTTCTTAGTCCACCGTACTCGTTTGTTTAGAAAAACTGACTATAGTTAAGTAGCTTTGGCAGCTACCTTTGTCTTAGGTCTTCCTCTGGAGTCCTTTATACGTATACGTGCCTCCTCTTTTACGTGTGGAACCTCTTACGTGTGGAATCCGCTAACTAGACGCGGGGAAATATAATGTTAAATTCATTCAGTGTTGGAGGCCATACTGGAATCAAAATGTTTATTGCCAGCGAAGTTCTCCCGGTACCATTCAAATCCGTCAAAATTCCATAATCCAGTACAGTCGGCAACACGTCAAACTTTACACTTTCACGTGCGAGGATAAGTTCGGTCCAAAGGTCAAACCGCGCAGGCTTATTACCGAAAAAAGCAACCAGTTGCTTATTGTACAGTAACGACGCGATCGCTCCTGGTTGCGGTTGCTTTATTGGTATTACGGAATTTACGGAAACAAATTGCAAAGTGATCGCTTGCTAACAGCATTAGCGATTAAAATGTATGGAAACTAGCGCCACTTGCAGTTGATTGCGATGTTAAAAAGACAATTTGTTCATTACGAAAACAAATTATTTCTTACCCTATTAACTTGAATGTGTAAAACGTCGCTACATGTAAAGTTCATTTTAGGGTTCTGTGAGTGGTTTCAAGTACCTACCTAGCCCGATTATCATTTTAATGTTTTTTGTATAATTATAATTAAACAAAAGTTTAAATTTAATTGTTTTTTGATACTCCTCTTTGTTACCTTTCTAATGATACCCAACACTATCCTCTAAATAATGCTTAGGAATTTTTGAACAAGATTTTAAAAGGTTTTTTTTGTTTGACGCCGAGTGTATAATACATTTAGGATCAGTGGATGTTAACAATTTGTTTGGAACAGCTGATTTTTTTTAGCGATTTCAGGATTGGTCTGCTAAAAATATATTGAATTAATATAACACCTTATAGAATATAATACCCTTTCACCACACAATTAACAAATAATGTCAAAAAAGCAAAACACACTTCTACATTAGAGTTACCTAACAAAAACAACTACAACAGCTAAAAGGTGACCATAACAGTACTTATTGTTAAATCGCAGTCGCAATAGCTCTGACGATGACGTCGCTGTCAAAAGTCGTTTCGTAATATTACCAAATTATACAATCAGTCGCTGTGTTCATTGTTCAAGCGTTGAGGTGAGGTGCACTTTTAGTTCGTCTGTCGCTCGCATATGGCGCTGTCGTAGTGCGATCGTTAATCCAATGTTCCGTAATACGAATTTGCGATTTCTAAGCAATAATTGTACAATCGGAGCAATTTGGGCTGTCTCTAGAGATAGGTTCATTATACAGGCGACACATTCTTATAATAGGGTTATAAAATGACGTGTTGTTCTTAAATAGGTACCTGAAGCGAGATGCCTGAATTACGTGTTCTATGGTTAAAATCTTAAAGGTTAAAAATGAAAGTAAATCCGGAGAATCTACGAGAGAATGTAGAATCTTATGTAAACATTATGCACTGAGTCCGATCGATCTCGTGGACAAAACGTCACTAAAGTCGAGTACCTAACATTTTTCTTCTCCTTTAAATAAACAACACTGAAGCAACGAGAATGTCTGTATGTCTGTTTGTCCTCAATTATCAAAGAACCTGCTAGGCCTGCTGTTTTTGTTACCCGTGACAGGGAAGTTCCTGATGAATGAATGAATTTATACGTTATTGCACAAATAACAATACATAACAGAGACGTGATTGCTAAAATAGCAATTTTAGCAGTAATATCTCGAGGTAATAGTGATTTATATATATTTGTGGGGGATTCGAGGAAGGAAATGTCCTAAGCTCTTTGTTAGGTAGTTCGTACGAGTCGCTAGGTCGTAATAGAGTTGCAATATTAGTTACAGTTGTACGTAATATACCAGTGGCCATATTATATGGGACCGTGCAGTTTTTTTAACATTTTCTACAGTTATAAATTTTTTCCTATAATTTATTGATGGTATGGTCTTTTAAATTTTTTAAAGGTTTTTTATAAGTATTAATATCATTTTTAATAAAACATTTATGAAATAATGAGCTATATTTATTTTAAAAAAAAATGTCAAAATAAATACAAAATAATATAAAAAACTTCATATTTAGTTAGTCCGCCTTTCGCTGCAATTACTGCTATTAAGCGTCGTCGCGGCATGCTTTATATGCAATTTTTTTCAGCATTTTGTAAAAAAAAAGCATTGTTATTTCACTCTCATTTGAGCGTATTAATTAATTGTTCCTCAGTGGCAATCACATGCTTAGTCACCGATCGTTTGGTCAACTCCCACATGTTCTCATTGGGTTCATATCGGGTGAATTCCCGGGCCAAGGCAAAACAGTAATTTTTTTTCAGCTAGAAAGGCAGTGACACTCATTGCTTTATGGCATGGTGCCGAATCGTGCATAAAAATGCATTGTTCGCCACCAGGGAACCATTCTTCGGGCTGTGGCAGAAACTTGGTTTCTAGAACTTACTTGTATTGGTCCTGTCTCATGGTCCCTTCCACAAAATACAGGTATCCCATACCTTTGGCTGAAATTACAGACCACATTATGACACTAACTGGGTGTTTAACCCTCTCTACGATGCAGTCTGGATGGAACTTCTCTCCAGGGCGACGACGGACGAAATTACTTTTATCAACCAAAACTTGAAAAGTTGATTCGTCCGAAAAGCAAACCTGAAAATATTACAACAATCATAAAATAATCTTTGTATCTATAAAATGACCTAAAAAAGATGTTGCTTACACGACTCCAATCTTCAACACCCATATTTCGGTGCTGCCTGGCCCATTGTAATAGCTTCTTCCTCATAGCTTCGGTGAGACGAAGTTTTTTTAGTAAAGCCGACGTCCAACCAGACCATCCTCGGCTAACCTCCTCCGAACTGTCCTTTCAGAACCCTGTACTTCGACATCGTTTAACATCGTAGGCAAACGACCAACACTCGTTTTGCGGTTTTTCAGTCGTGTCTCTTATTACGCAGTCAATACGCAAAGTCGTGAACGTGATTCTTTTTCTGACACATTTTCCTATACGGGCCACTTCTACTGGTACATTTTTGTCTATTTTCGCTTTTATTCTATTAACAACAGACTTCGAAACTCCCGCTATAGCTGCTATTTGTCTTTGGGAATGTGTAGTGTGCAAAAGCAATGCTTTCACCTAGCTACATTTTCTTGGAAATGTGTCTATCCCCTTACCCATGCTAAAAAACGACATTTTGAAGTTTTCATGACATGTTTTCTGTTAACTCAACATAAAATACGAAAATAAGCAATAAAAGTTTGTTAAAATATTTAAAGCTAAGTTATAAATTTCCAACACCTTTCAGCTTTTACTTCAATAGCTTTTCACCGCAAATTTGCCGCCTTTAAAGAATTTTTTTTTTTTCAAATTGCCACAGATAACCGGTGCTGCCATTTATTAAAATACGCACAAATTATACCAACCGCAAAACAATATAAAAGTATCTAAATGTAGGTAATTTTTTTTATCAATAATATACCTAATGTAAAGTGGTAAATAGAAAAACACATAAAATGTATGGTGTCCCTAATAATATGGCCAGGTAGATACTATTAATTAGTTTTCTGATTGAGAACTTGTCATCTCAACATTAGTTATACACATGCTGACTATGCTGTGTACACTCATTTAGGATTATATTCTACTCTAGTTACATAATGGCAATGTTAAACTTATAACGTGATTATAATCAAAATATATTATATGAGAAATTTAATTCTGTCGGGCAGCCTTACGGCAAAGGAAAATATGAGATGTATATATGTACTTCATATTATTATGATAGTAAGTGATCATGGCCCCGTAGATGGAAGCGAGCTTCACCTGGACTACTTGACAACTGAGGAACTGACTATCTTACATCTAAAGCAGCGTACTCACTAACGCCCGAACCCAATATGTGATCCTGAGGGCCTATTACCGATCTCATGGTTTTGCAAATGATATCATATGATATAAAAGTGCGAAACGGAAAATACGACTTCCGGTCAGATTTTTGATCATTTGTCCATTATTTAATGATGATATTATTGAAATTATGCCATAGTGATGATATCATTGGAGATCGGTAATATGAAATGCAGAATTTCATGACTTCTTTTTCTCAAAATTATACCATGTCATACGATGAAAGATCCATAATTGGCCCGCTGATCCGTTTTTTCCGGATTGAGATTGCAAACTCGATCCAAAAGTACCATTTTGCGTCTCTATATCCAATCGATGGATTGCATTTGTAATCTCGGAAAGTCAACCATCTATGAGAGGTCCGATCAGTGTTTTTGGATGGACCTCTGTTCGAAAATGACGTTTGATGTGTCCCAATAATCAATCTTTGAATAAAAGGGATTGATTGCTACGTCTAAACAATCTTTTTTGGCGATCTTCATATTTTTATGGTTTATTTGTCAAAATTTGGATTGATTTACATGTTTTGAAAATAAATTGTTGTATTCTTGGAAGAAATGGCAATGGCAAAGGCGATATTTTTGGAAGATGTGATAGTAGTGATTTGGAGTTATGAGCCGAAACAATATCTGATTTCGATATGTGACTGCAGTGATGATGATGAAGTGTTACAACAACAACGTCGCAATTAACACCAAATATCAACAATAGCAATAAATAACTAAGAATTTTCTTTTTGGTTCCGGCTGAACAAAACTGTCGTAAATTACTTTTAACGAAAATAATGCCACACATACTCGTAAAAGAAACAGTGACTAGAATACCTTTTGCCGCTCTATAATTATATGTGATATGAATGTGTTTGAAATATATAATAAATAGCTGTGCCGGCGAACTACGTTTCGCCATAATAATCACCTAGGTCACGGGGACCCATCACGAACAAAAGTAAAATAATTCGATAAAATCATCAATAGATGGCGCTACTTTAATCGATTTTTGTAATGACTTTTTAGTGAATTTAGTAAAAGTCAACAAGGAGATTCAGAAAACTATTGATTATATTTTAAAAAATCACTTAGCACGTGGGAAGTATCAAAATACGTTTTTTAAGTCATGCTAGAACGGTTTAACATTTCTTTTTACAAATTTATAGCACTCCTAGCGACAAATTGTCTGAACTTCAATGTATCTCTCAAAAGCATAGCTCAAAGTAGTACGCAATGTCTGCTTTAACTATTTGATTACATACTGCTCACTCATAGATGGCACTACTTATGTATGCTATGCTTGTTCGTATGGTCACAGATTGAGGTGAATTATTTTATTTTATTATATTACCTACAAGGTGTTTGGTATGTTGGTATTTTGACATAATCATAATAGTAATGGCGTCATTGAAAATTCGAAATTGCAAAATTAATTTTCTAATTCCCATACATTTGAAAGTGTAATGTCGAATTATGGTCGAATTACACAAAAACATGACATCTTAAATTTCACCACTTCCAAAAGGTCAGGATTGGTCTACTCGTTAGATCTTCGTTTTTAAATCTGTGTGGCAGTGGTTCGATCCTGTCCTGATGTAGTTATTTTTAAAAAAAATTGCTTGTTTTATTATTTTGTTTTTCTTTATTGCTTTTTGTTTATTAAGTATATCAATTCCTTTTATGTATATCTCAATTTGTTTTTTATTTATAATTTTTATTTAAGAACAAAAAGATTTAGGTTAGGATTAGAAACGCGATTTTAATAAGTAAGAACTTACCCTATTAAATAATTTTTCGGAAATTTTCAGTTAAATGCCTACGAACCGAAAAAAAAGTTTCACTTGCATGTTGGTTTCATAAAACCACAGTGATTTTTTCACTGACCTAACTATTTTGTATGGGGGATTTCAAAACTAATTTTACAAATCTGAATTTTTAATAACATCATAAGTATTATTCAACTATGTTAGGTACATACATAGTCATAGATAATATAGGTAAGTAATACGTAAAGTACAGTCAGCAACACGTCAAGCTTTACATTTGCATTACGAAAGCCGCCGCTATTACGAGCGACATAAGGGCAGTCTTAAGGTGAACATTTAAAGCCCAGCGTGAGTATTAATGAAAGAAAAAAGAAAGAAAGAAAGAAAATGGTTTATGCAATGGCACTAACACAGAATGTTCTGGACTATTATATTAATATTCGAATAGCGCGACGCTGCAATCTGCAGCGTCGCGCTATTCGAATAATTGGCCATGTAGAGGCAACTAACACCCTCGAACCTCTACAACTTCGTCGTGACATCGCCTCTCTTAGCGCCTTTTACCGCATGTTCCATGGGGAATGCTCTGAGGAGCTCTTTAACCTTATCCCTCCCTCTCCATTCCTTAACAGAAACACGCGTAAGGGCCTTCGGAGTCATCCTTACACTGTATCTTCCTTTTCACACCGTACCAAGAAATTCCAAGATTCCTTCTTCTGTCGTTCATCCCACACTTGGAATTCTCTACCTGCGCACGTGTTTCCTTCATCCTACAACATGGGTTCCTTCAAAAGAGGTGTGAAAAAGCATCTTTTAGGCCGGCAAGGAGCGGGCAGGTAGGATAGTGGATGTCGTCCCTACTCTATCTGTCAACTCATTTGGGCCTCTTTCACCGCTTAACATCAGGCGGGAGGAGGTCATTTGCCGGGCCTTACATAAAAAAAAAAGAATAACAAATAAAAAAAGGGAAAACACTAATAGATGTGCCACGGAAAGGGTATCTACTCAGCATAATGCCGAGGCGTCGCAGACTCCCCGGCGCTGGTCTTCCGTAGACACCCTGAAGACGCTCTAAGAGGCACCCTATGGCACACACACACACTAAGCTATAAACAACAACAAAAATCTTAATATCTACGTAATACACTCAATATGGAATAATAGAAATATACAAATCAATACATATAGGTACATAAAGCTCCACGTATAACGTATATACATTGTATCAACAGCATGACGTGTCATAAATTGTGACAGGTTACATAACATAGTGTCAGTAATACAAAAACTTAGAGGTAGTTTACAAACACAGCAATATTTTTTCTTTACATACACAATTTCTGTAAGTTTAGTAAATACTTTAATGGACATAAGTTTCCTGACTATAAAAAAATAAATAAAATTAATGTAGAATTATTTTTTAATCTCAATGGTGATTAGGTATATTTTGAATTTTGCCAAATAAAATATTATAGGTACAGTGTTTTATTAGATTTTACCATTTACAAATATTGTGGCAAGCGCGACTTACAATAGACGTCACATAATTTAAATAATAGATTCTAAATTTCATCATAAAATCTAAGTGAACAGATGGGTCATGCGGAAATACTGCGAAATTATTAAGCTATACCGCTAGAGGTCTGTGGTTCGAACCCGCATTAAGTATCTTTTGTTTCAATGATTTTTTATCACAGAATTAATAACAACATTCTTAAAATGAAACAGAAAATTAGATAACTGGTAAGAAAGAACAAGGAAAAATAAAATTTTGTTTAAAAAATAGTACTAAATTATATAATTTCGATATTTGATAAAACAGTCGAATAAATTAATTTCAGCCGGCTATAAGAATATAAATTTCTCAATTATATTTTATATTATAAAAAAATATTAGTAATTAAGAATTAAATTTCTCAATGATATTTTATATTATAAAATATCACTGAGAAATTAAATTGCTTAGTTTTTTATAGGTAAGTATGTATAAATATAAAAATAAACACTTATTTTAAATAAAAAACAAAAATCATAAACTGAAAAATCTTGTCAAATAAAAATTTTAAAATCACATTTTAACAAAATACAATAGGTATTATGTGACTTTGATTTTCTTTAAAAATACAAAATAAATTGAAAAAATGATGAATAAATCAATGAAAAAAATCGTCTTGGGCAGGATAAAAAAAGGTCACATATAAAAAATGTGCAAGTTTGCTTTATTCTTAACCAGTTTTTTGAATTTGAAGTTACAGATATAATAGAAAGTACCCACTACCAAAATGACTTATACCTCCAATGATATCAAATTTATTTTACAATTACATCTTAAATGTCAAACATATATAAAATGTATGACATAAATCGTATAACCATGGCGGAACAACCCCTTAGGTATAACATTGATTTATACGTAAATTTTTTACCAAATTGTTTACAAGACCTATTTACGCAGTCATGAACTAAACAAAGCATAATAAGCATAGCAGTTCACAAAGTGCCATCTGTTGAGTGCGTGCGAGAACTACTGAGCCCAATGTAGCAAAGGCTCGATGGCCCGAGCTTGCTGGTGCGTCATCTCGCGGTGAAATGGTGAAATAAAATAGTTCGAAGAATAGCCCGATTTAAGTAGGTCCCATTTCGTTGTATGGGATGGGGCATCTGTACTGTAGTATTATATTATCTGTGCCTAGGTGTATAAAAAATAGTTTACGGCCTATTCTCAGACCTACCGAACATACTTACACAAAAAAATTCATAAATAATCGGTCAAGCCGTTTTGGAGGAGTTTGGTAACAAACAGACACGAAAATCTATATATTAGATAATAGCTTCAGCTTTGCCTCGCTGTTGGATTAAGTTTTTTATATTATTTTGTTCTTGTATAGATATTGTAAAAATCTTAAATTTAAGATATTTTTTTTTAAATGATGATAAAATAAATAAGTCATTTATTTTCCTCTACATTTCGTTACCTCAATAGTTTACACATTACATTAATTACTACATCACACTCATATAACCTCTTCTTTCTGTAATTTCTCATCCCAAATTTTATTTCTGTATTTATTATACTATTATTCGTTGCTTTTATTTATTTATATTAGTTCAAATCACAAATTATACGTTCAAATCAAACCAACCACACCACAGCTAGCTAACAAACAAATATAATGTCACTCGCGTGCTCGTGTCAGTTTTATACACGTTCCATTCCTATAAAAATAAGTAGTTTGCATAATATTGTATTTGATATATTACATATATACACTTAGAAATTACAGAATAATTTCTAAGTGTTTTTAAACATAATATTTATTGTTAGAAGCATAAGAAACATTATTTAAAAAGATTTATAGCTAGTTTGTTTTCAAAAAACATACAGTAATAATATTGCACAATGCAATATTTTGCGTATAAAGAAACGGCCAAGAGGGAAAGGATCGCTGGCGATCCGGTGTCAAAAGAATCCTAGGATTGCAGTCTTTAGTTATTGGCACGCGGATTAGAGATCGATTGAGCGATACGCAATTATCCGAGATTGTTTTTAATCTTAAACTACGGATACAATATTGGGTTCGGCCGTAAGAGGTGTAACGCGTAACGTATCTGCCCCCTTAGATAAATGCCACACGCTAACTTTTCCGCAGTCGTTCGGCAGATAAAATTTATGACATTAGCTGCGGAAAAGCGAGCGTGAGGCTGTCACAGGCTTATGTCATTTCCATACATTTTTTCTGCGGAACGACTGCAGAAATGTTAGCGTGTAGCATTTGTCTACGGGGGCTAATACAGTAGCTTGCTGCGAGCCGTTCACCCGCGGAGCGCAGTGTGCTCGCAGCGACCCGTCGGTTGGCGGTTTTTGAGCGAACACAAAGGCGCTCGCAGCGTGCTCGTGGACGGCAAGTACACACTTGTAGATTGCTACAGTATCAGATACATTACGTTCTACACCTCTTAATGAGTACTCGGCTTATCTACTTATCGGAACAAATATTTTAAAGCATAGAAACCTCAGACCCCCGGGAATAAAACCCTCAATTAAAAATCAAACCCAAATTGTTTGATTGTTCGTGTTTAACTTAAGCGTTTGTTACAGAACAACTACATCAAGACATCGAAGTACTCGATCATAACATTCCTGCCGCTGAATCTGCTCGAGCAGTTCCAGCGGCTAGCGAACTTCTACTTCCTGTGTCTGCTGGTGCTGCAGCTGATCCCGGCCATCTCGTCGCTGACGCCCATCACCACTGCCATCCCGCTCATCGGCGTGCTCGCGCTCACCGCCGTTAAGGACGCCTACGACGACTTTGTGAGTAACACCGTTTGTTTGTTTTGTTATCGAAACAGAGTACAGACAGACTAATTAGTCAGTTTATTAGTTCATTTAGCAGTTGGGCATTATTCCAAATTAACAAAGCCATTTTACAGCCTCATAATCCTAAATAGGAACCCTTACTTACGGGCCTGATTATTAAAAATTTAACTCCTTGGATCATCCTCGGATTAGTTACTCCGTGTTTTGTCTTATTTTGACATATGACAGCCGACATGTGCAGAAACAAGACAAAACACGGAGTAACTAATCCGCGGATGGTCCAAAGAGTAAAATTTTTATTAATAACGCCGTTACAGGTTTGCCAGTTCATCTGTCTGTTTGCCCGAGCCTAAGCTTAGTACTAGACCGCTATAATTTTGCTTGACCATGTGTATAAGTGACGTTGACAAAGCATTAAATAAAATCTTAAATTTTTTTACTTCCCCTGAATGTGTAGTGGGGATGGGGTATACTTTCCACATCTTTTCCAAAGTGTGTATCGTGGGATAATCCTTTCAAAAATACCAACCTCCTACAAGTTAAAACTGTGAGTTTGAAAATTCGGATTTTTTAAAAAGTAGTATATACGAATATACACGGTGTTTCATGATAACCAATAAATAATCAATGCGTTATCTAAAACTAATTATTAAAATGTGTTTACACGTAATGTCATTCAACCCAAAATTTTCATGTATATCATAGTATCATCATCATGTCTATGATTTACATGAAAATTTTGGGTTGAATGACATTACGTGTAAACACATTATAGGTAATTAGTTTTAGATAACGCATTGATTATTTAACGGTTATTATGAAACACCGTGTATAATGATTGAAATACAAAATACTCATAAAAACGTTACTTAGATGAAGTTATTACTATGCTTAAAACGGGTACTGAACTTGAAAAATTATGGATAAATAAAATCCCTCGTCTCAACCGACCGACAACACATTCTAGGGTCCGTTCGAAACCCCGTGATGTTTTCATTCGGTAAAAGAGAAAACAATAGATATGCGAAAAAGAGAAGTTCAACTGGTTGTGAAACGCGAACTAGTCATTTTCGCAATTAACGAGTTTTCAAAGAGGTTCTGTCAGTTAAAAACGAAGTGAAGAGTTCTTGTGTTTTGCAATGCGAACTTGCATTATTTGATAACTGCACAAAGCTTTTCTTTTCATATGCAAACTTTAACTACGACTTAAAACAAAATCAGAAAGCCACAGCTCACAGAACAATCAACTGTCAATGTTAGGTAAATTTTTTAACGCCGACTGGGGGCCGCGAGAAATCCACACGTCCTGTCAGGCGAAAATTACTCTGCGTCTACTTTTACGAAAGCGTTCAAAAATACGAGCATAGTAATAGGTAGGTACCCCTACTACCCCGAGTAAGAAATACTCGTTTTCGCACGTACCCATAATAGGATTTAAACGTCAGTCAAAATTTTGCGTACCCTACACTTCCGGAAAACAATGTCGTGCATAATGGGTGTACGTTGTGTGCGTTTGAATTCCTGCCAACTCCTTAGTGGAGACTTTTCTGCGCTTTTGGCATTTTAGTCTCACAACTACTGAGCCATGCCTCGTCCCTTGCTTTTCCAGAACATTGTTGTCATAATACATGACCGAGGAACTGATTTATCAGAAGTTGTGATTTGTTAACTACGGTAGGTCCCAGTTATCGCCACTACACTACCGTGTGTTTTAACTCTACGTGGAATTTTTCACTACCGCGACTTAATCTATACTTACTAATATTATAAAGCTGAAGAGTTTGTTTGTTTGTTTGCTTGAACGCGCTAATCTCAGGAACTACTGATTCAAATTGAAAAATTATTTTTGTGTTGGATAGTCCATTTATCGAGGAAGGCTTTAGGCTATATAACATCACGCTACGACTAATAGGAGCTGAGCATCAATGACAAATGTTGCAAAAACGGGTAAAAAATATACGGCGAAACGTAGTTCGCTGGCACAGCCAGTGTTTAATATGACGTTTGTTTGGAATAAATAAAAGTGCCTGAGAGATTCAAAATGTACTCATATATTCCCCTCACAAAACCAATCGGATGATAATAATTAACTTGACGCGATATGACGTGAGCGCCATTATCTCTTGCTATTTTTGCGTGGGGAAGTGGGGTTCCTCGGGGGACGGTTGCCAAAATCCGTAAAGTGATTTATTTTAGTATTGGCCATATTAAGAGGCCTATCGCAAAATTGCGTCGCGCAAAATATATAATGGTTTTATTTTATTCATAAAAAAATATAGTAAGTATATTAAGAACCATATTGCACCTACTGTATTTAAATTGTGATGAGTGCAATAAAGAATCTATGTATCTATCTATCTAGTATCGATTTATAAACAAACAAAAATACAACAGTTTAAGCAAACTTTAAAAAATCTGACTTGTTTTGACGCCTTGTCGTTAGAAAATTTGATTAGATTAAGCATTTCTTTCTTTACTTAAGATCCATTTAACGAAAATAAATTTTGTTATTATTGAAGTGAATGATATGATGTTACGCCGATGGTATAAGATACTAAAGATACTTCCGGCGTGGTTTTCTTGGCCTTAGAAGCGTTTTCAGCAGCCCGAAAACGAGGTTCGGCCCGTTTCAAGAGGTGCTCTATCACATACTAGAATATCAAAATTTTACCCAAGTTGCCGTTATTTTCAGGCGTCTGAAACATGTTTTCAGTCCGTTTCAGGCTATCCTCTATCGTACCACACCATAACCCGAAAACCCGTTTTCAGGCGTTTTCAGGACCACTTTGAAGTCTTTGAAGCACACTTCGATATGACTAAATTTTCAATAGGAGTGAGTGAGATGGTATGATAAGAAAGGGACAAGAATAGTCAGCACCTTTCAGATACAAAAGATAGATAGAAATGCATCTAGACACTTCTAGGCTTGCTGGATGACAAAGATAAAACATGCTGACAGAGACAGAACATAATCAGGCATACAACGGAACATTCGAGAAGAAAAGACAAATCGATCGGGTACGGAATACTCAAGAATCGATCATTCTGGAATGCCTCGAATGTTCACCGGTCCTACTATACAAGATTATTTTTAAAATTACCAAAAAAAATTTGTATGAACTGAACAATCAGACAAGCAAACAGCCCCCGTAGCACGTCCACCAAAACACGATATGATAAAGCGATTTATCGCGGGGAACTGTCAAATTACGACGAAACCCTATTGTCTTTTGACAGTTTACCGCGATAAACCGCTTTATCATATCGTGTTTTAGTGGACGTGCTAGGGGGGCTGGACAACTTTCACTATCACGGAACATTCGAGAGCAAACCGAGCGGATCAAGCGATACAAAGTGACTTGGAGCGATCATCTGCAACTTGAAAGCGTTGTATAGTGAAGTATTCTGTGTCTATAGTGTGTAACGTGTTATGGTTAGTGTTGTAAAGTGGCGTACAGTGTTTAGTGAAGTGGTTTAATTAGTGTTTAGTTAATTTTCTATATCTTTCGTTGGCGGGGTGGATACCCCGCAAACGTAACAATATTGTGTCACATAAAATAAATATTTTGATAGATGATATATTTAACAAAATCTATAAATTAGAGCTCCCAAATCAGTAGACTTAGTGTTGAACCAATTCCGATCGATCTACATTGGGATTGTGATTTTTCGTACGCTTATAATTCACTAGCGTCAAATTGGATCCATATCTTGAGAAAATTAAAAAGCACTCAATTTGGTTCGCTCAAAATTTGCGCAATACGAGTCTAATTTGGCGTGAATTTGAAAACTCAAGCGCAGCGCAGAAAATCACAATCTCAATGTCGATCGATTGGAATCGATTCAAGAGTAAGCCTAAAGGAGGCCTAGACAAAAGCTACAAGATTATTTCTCCGCATTTGTTCCGCAAAAAAATGTATGGAAATGACATTAGCTGCCGAAAAAATAGAGTGAGGTTGTCACAAACTAATGTCATTTCCATACACTTTTTCTGCGGAAAAAAATAGCGTGGTGCTTTTGTCTAGGCCCACTGGTCCGCGTGAGTTTTTGCCTAAACATGAATCGGAAAAATAATTTTATTACAAGTTAAGATAAAAGTAATCTGAAAACCGCTTTATTGTTACAAATTATTAGCGCAGTTACGGTTGATTGGTTTCCTTTACTTTGTATGTTGATACTAGTCAAATCGGGACTAGACAAAATGGGACAGTAGTCCTTATGTGGAGCAAGATAATTAGACACTAGTCAGTGGGGCATGCTAGTCAAATTGAGACTAGTCGAATTGGGACAGTAGTCCTTTTGATAATGTAGTCCGTTTGACACTCTGGACATAGACGACCGGAGCCTTATTCTAGATAAGAACATGAACTAGTTTTATCAAGTAAATGTTATTTCTTGCAACCAACTAAAGGTATACAATTTTATCAAAGAAAACCTTAATCTGCGTGTTTTTTTGTAATAGGCCTCTTAAGACTAGAAACTCGGAAAGTCTTTTTTAAATCGTCATTGTTATTTATTATGATAATGGTAATTCTTACATGCCTGTCGGAGTGATTGGAAGTTACTAAAACAAAACAAATACATTTTTTGCCATACTCAAACAGTTGTCTCATATAGTGTATGCATAGTGTAGTTTCTGCATATGTCTATCGCAATGAAGATACTAGATATCCATTGTCTAATTCAATAAATACCTTTTTTTTCTCGGGGGGAAATCTTAGATCATCTAAGGGGGAAATGCGTAACCGCACCGTACCCGCCATACATAATATCGGCAGAGGAGGAGGCGCCGCCGCCGCCGGCACACAAAGAGGTGAACAATCGGTGTTACTTTTACATATTAATGATTAAATATTATATCGATTTTTTTATTGAAGTTTTAAAAAATGACTTACAGAAAATACTGTCGTATATTGATTCTGAACATGTTCCTAAAAGGTTCACAGGGCTTTTGTTACACACTGCATAATATATTATTCACGCCGATAAAGGTAGTAAAATAATAATTATTAAAAATTAGGTACCTCCCCTACGTAAAGTGGGGATGGTTTTTTTTCTCGTCTTTGTCATGGTGTAGGGTGTCGTTGGATAGGTCTTTTAAAAATGTTGTGGGTGTGTAAGAACCATTTTTCGATTCAGCGATCCGTTGGAGAATATTATGTTGGAAAGTTAAGTTTGACTAATTTTTGTTAGAGACAAGTGTCGTCGTACCTTCAAGCAAAATACGAATACGTAAAAAAATTCGCGGAAGTAGTGTATAGTATAACTAAATTAAATGGAAAACTAACAAAAGGAAAACTGAAAACACAGCCAAAAAGGATTAACAAATTAAAGAGTTATTGTCGACAACTTAATAATGTAAAGAAAAAAAATCAATTGAAAATAATTCGGATAACGTTGTAAATGTTAAGTAAAACATATGGTAAATATAGATAAACGAATCATGTGAAATTATGGAAAAATAAATTCATAACAGCCTCAATGATAATAGTATGGAACATTGCGCGTGGCCCATTTGGCCGGTTTTTTTTATTTCTCTTGTTTTTCTTGTAGTAAAATTATAGTAGACTTAACTTAATTCCTACACAAATGGTATTTATTATTCGTAAAAAATATGGACGCGTAATCCTAAGCTTATTTTAGAGAAAGTGTTTTGTTATATTTTAAAAAAAGACAAACAAATATGCTTATTAACTAAAACTTAATTTTAGGTATATGAGATAAATTGAAAAGGTTATATAAAGAAGACTTCATGGTTATTAAGCTTATGCTGTTTCATATATAAAAGACAGTAAGTAACACTATCTTATCTCTCGCTAATGAGTACCCAATAAAATGATATAAGTACGAGATTAGAGCAGATTAATCTGTATCTGTTTTTAAGATATTCTATAATTGCTTTGTAATTTTAAGTGGTATCATGGAGCTGGTTAAATCTGGTTTTAAATTAATTTGTATATCTTACAATCTGTCGAGACCTGGGCCGTGCTAAGATCACTCCGGAGGTGTCAAACAGACTACCGGTACATCCAAGTGTTGAAGTCATTGTACGAAAACGCCACTATGTCACTCCGCCTTCAGGACCAAAATTCGAAACCAATACGACTTCAGCGAGGTGTGAGACAGGGCGACGCTATATCGCAGAAACTGTTTACAGCTACAGTGGAGGATGATACTCGAGAGGACTCGGCATCCAAATAAACGCCGAGTACATGACTCACCTTCGTTTTGCCGATGATATCGTAGTCGTGGCTGAGACCGTAGAAGATTTAGGCACAATGCTCGAAGACTTGTAGAGTTTCCCAACAATTGGGTCTTAAAATGAACAAGACCAAAATCATGTCGAATAACCATATAGTACCCACTCCTGTGAAGGTTGGATGATAATTGCCGAGAGTACCGTATGCAAACCCTCGAGCAGCGGCATAAGATGCTGGACATGGGGCTCCTATACGACGTTGTGCGTGGGCGCCTGGACTGCCCCGAGCTCGTGGAGCAGGTCGCGTTGCGGGCGCCGGCGCGCCGCACGCGCCACACGACCTTATTCGATGTTCCTTTTCATCATACTAATTACGGCTGCAATGCAGTGTTGTCAAGAGTCGCAAATAGTTACAACACTGAGTTCAGTGAAATTGATCCATTTATCGGAAGTAAAATAACTTTTCTAAATAAAATTAGAGACCGACTTAAATGAAGATTTATTTACGGAAAAAGATACGTGATATATATATATATATATTTATATATATATATAGGATGTATATATATATGATATCTTTTCTTATATTACATAGCATAGGCATGATTATCTCTTCATTATTATTTTGTTAAGTCTAGTTTTAATTATTAATAATAGTATAAAAATTGTTATATTTTGTGAACGACTGTTTTGGCCTAATTTATTTTAAATAATGTACTTAGTGTAAGACTATAACATAAGTTGACTGTTGTTGTTCCATAATAAATAAATAAATAAATACACTGGAAGTTGTTGACGATTATGTCTACCTGAGGCAAATAGTATAGCTCGGTAAATCTATCTTCAAAAAAGAGGTAAATCGACGAATCCAATTCAGCTGGGAAGCGTTTGGGAAGCTACGCATCATATTCTCGGCCAATCTACCGCAGCGCAGTACTTCAACACGAAAGTCTTCAATTCGTGCGTGTTGCCAGTGATGACGTACGCAACTAAGACGTGGCCGCTTACAATGGCCTTACTTGGCCACCTTAAGCCTTCTTATGAGACATAAGAAGGCTTAAGGTCACTCAAAGTTACATCTTACAAATTTACATCATAAAATTTTGTAAGATGTACAATTTAATTTAAAAATGCTTTTTCACCAAATACAGCTGTGATGTAGCTATGAGATGTCACTATTTTATTGAAGAATACTGAGGAAGACTATCTGTAAAATAAGATTATTGTTCAGAAACCCAATTAGCTTTTTAGCGAATATCAAAGCAACTTAACGTTCGCGATTGTTGGCGTCCTTGCGTTGTCGTCATATAAATGATGTAAATGGTGGCGCAACATTGCGTGCATGCAAGAATTTACTGATGACTGCTCTAGTCATCAGTATAATAAAAATATCATACAATAAGTATGCACGTAGTTTTTATAAAAAATAACATATTAAAATTTGTGTTTTGGTGTCCGTAGTATTTACCTAAGTATACGTTTTTATGATTGTCAAAGTCGGCCGTGTTGCTGCCTTATACCTACATTGACACGAAAGTCATACATTGATTCTTTAGCTAGATAATGTGTTCTAAAATAAGAATGTTGACGATATTTATGTAAGGTTTTTGAAACGAAATAGGTTAACTCAATATATGTATTGAAAAAGGCTTTCGCGTCAAAATCTATATAGGCATAAATAATGTAGTTTTAAACTAATTAAGAACTTTTAGCACATTATTGTTTGAAGAAAATAAGCATTAGCATCGAACATGGTTTAAAAATTAAAAATCAATTAATTAACATCTGTAGATATTATATTATGTATGTACAATTAAGATAATTTTACTTTCACGAAAGTCAAACATTGATTCTTTAGCTAGATAATGTGTTCTAAAATAAGAATGTTGACGATATTTATGTAAGGTTTTTGAAACGAAATAGGTTAACTCAATATATGTATTGAAAAAGGCTTTCGCGTCAAAATCTATATAGGCATAAATAGTGTAGTTTTAAACTAATTAGGAACTTTTAGCACATTATTGTTTGAAGAAAATAAGCATTAGCATCGAACATGGTTTAAAAATTAAAAATCAATTAATTAACATCTGTAGATATTATATTATGTATGTACAATTAAGATAATTTTACTTTAGATCAAAATAAAACAGAGTTATGTATCGGTAATACAAGTACAACTTACATTTGCGTAATACATTTTTGATTGCAGGTTAAATTATCTATGTACTATTTATTATTGGTAGTATGTACATTGCTTGCACCGAATGCAATTTAATTTAAGCATTGCCTGCCACTTGTCTAGTATCGAAATAGAAAAAAATGTTCTGTTAAATCAGCGTTAACATGAAAATTATTTCTCTTTTTTGTTAACTATCAAACAATGACTAGTGATTTACAAAGTGTCTCTATGTACGCCAACATGATAACAGATAATGACACAATAGATGGACGCCTATTGCAACTGGCATTGTGTATCACAGTCAGGGTATAGTGGATTCATTCATGTCGGCGCGGAATGGGAATAGAGAACACCAAATAAACGTCTATTGTAGATCAAGGACGGCGCCGTAATTAATGGTGGGCAGCTAACTAAAGTTCAACAATCATATCTTTTGTGCCAGTGTGAAGCGGGCGCAGTGCGAGTGCCGGCTATGTATATCATATTTAAAATAATATAATACATTCAGAGAGGCGCTTCCACTACTTATTTAAAATAATATTATACATTCAGATTCAGCCGCTTCCACTAAAAAATTTAACCATTTCACGAATTAGTACCTTTGAGAATTAGTCCTTCCGCATATTATTGGGCATTATTCGACTAAATAAATAAACTGATGATAGGACGCCTGAAATAAAGAGATTTTATATCTAGCATTGCCTCGTAACATAACGCGTACTTTCTAGACATGCAGATCTATTACGAATATCATGGTTTTCAAATGATATCATTATAAAATCATAGTGCAAAACGAAAAATAAAATTTTCGGTCAGATTTTTGATCATTCGTTCATTATATCATGATGCCATCATTGAAATTATGCGATAGTAGAGATCGGTAATATCAAATGATGCATTTCATGACTTCTTTATCTCTAAATTTATACCATGTCATACGATGAGAGATCCATAAATAATATGCCTGCTGGGCAGGATTCGGTAATTACCTTACCTAATCCACCTGTTCCGAATATTTAAAAATACCTAATGCAAATACCTATACCAAATGCCATTTTTTCAGTGCTGGCATTATATTTAAAAAAAAAGGCAATACATTGATGTAGTAACAAATACTGAATAAATATTTGGAGACACAATTCTATAGATAACGTATTATTTATTTTATTATTTTGATTCAAGTTTAGTTTAATGTTTTTGAATGATTTTTTACTTAGTTTATAAATACGATTTTAAGACAATTTGAATTTAATTCACCGGCATCTAAAGCGAGAAAAAAAACTTCCAATTGCGGTTAAGTATGGCTGAACACAAGAATTGCTTTATTTCTATACTAAAATAATTATGGTTTTCTATGATGTTGTATGAGGACTTTCAAATAATTTTGTAACTTAATAATTGGACGTAAATTGTAGTTTTGTTTACAGTATAATTTAACAGATTGATATTTCACAATACCAATATCTTGGAATACGAATACCAAATCATAGTTGGCGTGGATTAAGTACGTTGTTTTGGTAATGAAAAATACTAAGTATTTCTCTCGGTTATATGAAATGAATTTGTATACCAATTATAAATTTATCTTTATCCCTATCTACTTACAAATCCTCATCAGAGTACCCTAAACCAATCGAATCGCGTAGATCGATTTTCAAATAATCCGTGGCGTAGACAATGCGTCGAATTGCTCGAACGCAACAGTTCAGTTTCAATTCGACTGCGGCCTATTAGTGGATGTGGCCCTGCCTGCACGTTCACTCTATATTTAGTCACTGGTAGTAAGTATAAGTAGTTCTAAGGCTCGGCACTTCGAGATTAAGTTACCAATTGTGTGCAATGGGCTTCTTATTTGAATCGTGTATTTTGTTCTTTATTATAAAAAAAACAGTGCGGACCATATTATCTACTAAACTAACGTCGATGTCCATATTGTCTATAGTAGTAGGACTGGGTAACCCCAATTCTTGGGACAGCCCGGCCAGCTACGGACCGGCATTACGGAAAAAAGCAACCGGTCGCTAATTTTGCAATGGTAACGCGATCTCACGATTAACAACCAAATTAAACAATCGGTCACTGTGTCCAAACGTTTGACGTGCACTTTTAGTTCGTCAGTCGCTGGCATGTGGCGCTGTCGTAGCGCAATCAACGTTCCATGATACGAATTTGTGATTTATAAGCAATAATTGTACAATCGCAGCAATCGCGACTGTCGGTAAGATCGGTAATAAGCCTGCCTGCGGGTCTTACCACCTGTAGGGAATTACCTTGAAAAGGAAAATGGGGGTAATACCCAGATGGGCGGGGCCCTATAATCCCGCGCATAAGGTGCAGGCCGCACTATGGGCAGTCATGTCCGAAGGTGGGCTGCAAAGGCTCGCCTTTTACCACCCAACTGTCTGCGTCGTCGGAGGGGAACGACATCTGGATCGTTTTCCAGCTCCTTTCATCTGCGTGATAGCATTCTCGCAGAAGGCGATAGCCCATTCCTTCTCACCAAGCAGCACTTTACCTAAATGACTGGCAGCGAGAGCTCACCGTGGCCCAACGCCACGCCTATAGCTTGACGTTGGGATCGCCCGGTCGAGCACTCCTGTATCGTGTACTCGACCAATCGTCCGGAGCGTCGACACTTCGCCGACAGTATCTAAGCAGCAAAACCTTGACGCGTGCATTTTACGCTCATTACAACAGAATAATGTTTAATCGAGAAATGCTCGAGTTTCTCATATTCACAGTTTTGTATGAATGTTTTATTATATTTAGTTATTTATTTTGTATTCATTACGTTGAATTATTGTGATTCATGTAAACGGCGACCAAATTTCTAAGGACGTAGCTTTTTTTTATTTTTTAACCCAGCCTTTCTTAATCTCCGTTGTCTTGGTTGCAGCAACGTCATCAAAACGATTCACAAGTGAACCACCGGCGAGCGAAGACGTTGCGCAATGGCAAGCTGGTGGAGGAGAAGTGGGCGTCTGTTCAGGTGGGAGACGTCATCAGGCTGGAGAACGACCAGTTCGTGGCCGCCGACATCCTGCTGCTCAGCACCTCCGAGCCGAACGGCCTCTGTTACATAGAGACCGCGGAGCTTGACGGGTGAGTGATATGAGTCTTTTATTTTTGGAACGAACTTCCCCTTATGGGACGTTGTGGCTACACGGTCTAGCCGGCAAAAACTGTATGTTACAAAAAAGCGTTACACCGCATCTCTAATATTTAAAGCTAAACAACGCATCGAAGATCGAGACATTATGCATATGATTTTTAGAGAAATTTCTAGAGAATCGATTGAGATTTTACAAGCTTTTATTTAACTTGCAATGTATGTATGTATCATTGGCGGAGGTGGGGTGGCATGGGGGTTATGCCCCCTCCTCCCCCCAAAACGACCAAGAAATTCCATAAATAATTTCGATTCAACTTTTATCACAATACGCTTTACCTTTAGTTTGTAAAAATTCGAGCTAATAATTCTTTATTTTTGTCTACTTGTGATTTTAACCATAGCTCCGAATATAGTCAGAATGGCGCCCCCCCAAAATGAAATCCTGGATCCGCTCCTGTTCGGGTCAAAACTTGCGAGTTAAATTTGACCCACTCGTCAGTGTCCGATTGAGCTGAAATTATGAATAAACCTTTAGTCCTGATAACAATGCAATTAAGCATTTTGTATTTATTTATTTTTCTTCGATTCTTTATTTTTCTTCTGTGACAAAAAATGTGACGTTTGACCCTTGTCTCCTATTTTAAAACATCATGCATGATCTCTCGCAAATTCAACATTAAAGGTTGACAAGCCTAATCGTGTTATAAAATTTGGTGGTTACGTCACGCACAGTGATGACAATAGCTAACAACAGATAGAATACAATCTTTACTGCAAAATTATTTGAATGTAGTTAACACAACTGCAAAAGAACTGCAAATTGACTGCATTATATGATGCACGTCAACTGCATAAGGACTGCACAAGAACTGCACGGTTGGCTGACAGTTTCATCCTGAATTTTTTTTATTCTACTCGTAAGTGCAGTTTAGATGCAGTCACCAACCCTTTTGTATTAAACCATTTAGGCTACAGAAAGGCTGAATGAATCCTCTTATCACAACTCAGTCTGCTGATTGTGCTCAGTTTGTTAAGCGCTCTATTATAATGTATGTTCCCGTAAATATCTGTAAACAGACAAAATACAAACTAATTTGCCTACGAGTTCGTGAAAAAACTGCAATTAACAATATAATCAAAAATGCCCTATTTCTTGCTTGTTACAGGGAAACAAACTTAAAATGTCGTCAGTGCCTTTTAGAGACGGCTGCGATGGGCCAGGACGACGCACAGCTGGGCGCGTTTGACGGAGAGATCGTCTGCGAAACACCAAATAACTTGCTTAATAAGTTTGATGGTAAGTTCTCATCTCAATTGGCAATTTGCTTAATGTAAGAATAATTACTCTTAAGTCAACACGATCAAAAGATGACCGTTTATGTCGCCTACTTTCGCAAATTTTGTGATGTGATTTCAAAACCTATAGGGTAATTCCCGATGACATGGAATCATGAAATTTGGAAAGAAGCAAGGTTTATAGAATATGTTAAGGGGAAGTTTGAAAACCTTAAATATGTACAGTCGGCTTCAAACTAAGGCTTCAAAAGTAAATAAGCATTTAAGTGCCATGTCACATCAACTATTAACAATGCAATATAAAAGGAATAGTTGGTGTGACATGGTACTAAAATGCTTATCTACTTTTGAAGCCGACTGTACATACATATTCAGGTATTTAGATAAGTTTGTACGAAATCCAACTCAAACTTTTCCGGTGTTTATTCATGATAATGGATAAAAAAAGACTTGCCGGAAGCATGATTGTTTACAGATTACACTTGCAACAGTCACACTTAATATCGTCATAATGGTTATGTAGCAGGGTTAGATTTTGAGGGATGAATGAAATCAAATAGATGAAAATGTATATTAAAGACAAATGAATTATGAAAAAAAGGGTAAGCAAGAGAAGTATGTCTGGATTGAAGCTAAAATTGAAAATAATGACTTCTTTACAGACATATTTCTATGAAAACAAACAAGTTCGTATGGCAGATTAGAACTGTGGTTTTATCGTGTTTCACATAGCTAGGTACGTACGTAATACCTACGTACCAATGCGTAACAGCGGCGACCTGCCATTACCGTGCTCTGCGGCTCGTTAAGTATATTCGCAAATAGGCCGGCGCCGCGTGAAACGTATGCCGGGGCCGCATCATTCGATATCGAATCGCTTAAGTAACGATATTTGCGGTTCTCCTACGCTAGGCCTACAATTGATTACACGCGAGCGTGGAAACAAAACGCTATTTTTCCACTTGATTGAAAATCGTGTTTGATAATACTTGTAGATAAAAATTTGCGTTGTTATACTTGAGCTACGTATATTATTTATTGCCGTCAAATGTGAAATATGGGCCTGCGCCTAAAGAAGATGTATTCTTATTATTATTTGCTGTACAACGATTATCCGCTAACCTTGAATTGGTGGAATGACAGCTGAATCACTCCTGCGATCATAAACTTCTTTAAGAATTTTGTTAGTTTTCGTAGATGGCTAAGAGCATCCTGAAGGGTTTGTCCGGTACATTGCCACTATGCTTTCAAATAGGACGTAGCCAATGTTTCGGGATGTCATCAAAGGTGACTACATTGCAGAAGCCATATCTGCTGATTAGACATGGCGGATTGCTTCGTGTTATCGCGATGATGATTGTGGAGCTGTTAAGACGAAATCATACGGGCCATTTTTCTATACAAATGTAATCACCTGTTTCCTTCCTGCATAATCTCAATGGTTGCTCTTTTTTCCAAGAAAATCAACTGCCACTATTTGCATATTCCTGTTTTCCCTTTTCTATTAAGTAAGAGATTTATTTAATCCTTTAAAAACGTAACAAATTGGCCAGATTTTCTGCTGTATTCAAACATCCAGCTAACAAACTTGACGAGATTATATGAAAAAAGCGAAATATAGAAAACACTAAGTCTAATAATTTACTTTCACCCCTACGGTCCTATTAATAAAAAATTTTCTCCTTGGATCATCCTCGGTTTAGTTATTCCGTGTTTTGTCTTATTTTGACACATGACAGCCGACATATGCGGAAACAAGACATAGCACGGAGTAAATAATCCGAGCATGATCCAAGGAGTAAAATTTTTATTAATAAAGCCGCTAAGGTAAGGCCTAGGTGCCTACTTTGGGAATTTTCTCAACCTATGTGTATGTACCCTCTGAATGTCGCACGCCATAGGCACGTTGAGCTGGCGCGACCAACACTACTCGCTGGACAACGACAAGGTGCTGTTGCGCGGCTGCGTGTTGCGCAACACATCGTGGTGCTACGGCGTCGTCGTGTTCGCCGGCAAGGACACCAAGCTCATGCAGAACTCCGGCAAGACCAAGTTCAAGCGCACCAGCATAGATAGGCTACTTAATTTTCTTATTATAGGGGTGAGTATTCCTCGTGACACTTAAGGTCCGTTCCAGTTAAGCACGGATATGCAACATTTTCAACATTTTTAAGCGTTTCATTTGCCTTTGGTGTTAACATTTCGTGCTGGTTTCGTATAAAAATGTTTATGTGGAACACAAACATTTTTGCCACGAAAAGTTAACATCAAATACCCATGTTAATAGATGGGTCCTCCGATACCATTTTTTGACAGCTTTCAAATTTAACATTTGTACACTTTGTTTCATGAATCAAAAAAAAATTTCAGTGGATTTCATTAATAAATTGAAACATATTTATAGTTTTGGGCGATTTTGATTTATATCATTTGAAATATTAAGTTACTGGACTAAGTAGGTGAGACGTCAAAATTCAGTACGAAAAATCAGTTCATACCGTTTCAGTCGTAACAATTAGCGTGGCTAAAAATGTTAACATTTCTTAAAAGAAAGCATAACGAGGCTAACATCAGATGTCAGCACCAGCAAAGTGGTGATGGTTAAATGGAACACAGCTTTAGATAAAAAAAATACAAGCATTACATACATACATTTTAGCTATAAAAGCAGCTTGTTTATGTTGTGTTGTCATTTAATTATTGTTCGTACAATAAAGTTTTCATCCATACTACCATATTTGTGGTAGCCTAGTGTGGCATCTTCCACAACTGAATTATATATGACAGGGCTTTTTTTAATATTACCAACAATAAACTGACAACAGTACTGCAAACAAAAATATTTACTATTGTAAATAGTCCAAAAGATTGTATTCGCATTCAAAGTGATATCGATTAGGTGGGTGGCAGCTTGGTGTTATACACCAACGGGATGTCACTGAAAGCACTTGTTGACAACAGGTACTTTTCTATTTCTTTTACTCGTAACCACAAAAAACAGTATAACTTGAACGGTCACACGCCAGAACGCAAGACTAAAATAATGGTCTTGAAGTCATATTTGATGAGGAGTTGAGTTGAAATTTCGTGACCATTTTACGATTATACCGGGTGTAACTGAACATCCCAATAACATTTAAGGGGCATATAAGTTAGATACTAAATGGACCTTTGGTGCTTGTCAGAGACCTGGAACCCCAATACTTTCAGAGTTATTTAGCCGTTTATATGGAGTTTAGGAGTTTATATGGCCGTACTCAACAATGACGTCACAGTTAATGATGTCGGATCTCTCTGTCTAATCGCCTTCAAATTAACAACTTAAAATGCTTGTATCTAATGTATTTCTAAGCCGAATTTAATTCTAATTTCACAGGACTGCATCTTTTTCCACAGTATTTTAATATTTAATGACGAGACGTAAAAATTAGAATTCAGTCATCATCCCAATTAGTCAATAAAGTTTCCAGATTTCCTTACAGTTCTCGAATATATAGAAGTACGTTAGAAGATAATTAAGCATTCGTAGAATTCGATGAAATTGGAAATTAAATAAACTTGAAAGGCAATATCGACAATTATTATAAGTTTTGTTTCAGAAGTATTTTTCTTTAATGGGTGGATAATCATATAAAATAATTGGACACTAAACTGTCGAAATATTGCTTTTTTTATTCAATAGCACTTTCCATCACAATACGTGCTTTTATATAAATCATATCTATGCATGTTTATAAATATACTAGATGTGCCCGTGACTTCGTTCCCGTGGATATTGGAAAATAATGTCGTAATAGTCTATGGCCTTCCACGATAAATGGACTATAACTCTAAAAGAATTTTAATCAGTAGTTCCTGAGATTAGCGCATTCAACTAAACAAACAAACTCTTGAGAACTACTTTATCATATACTAGCTGTACCCGCGACTTCGTTCGCGTGGATGTCCGAAAATAACAATATCGTGATGTTATATAGCCTAAAGCCTTCCTCGATAAATGGACTATCCAACTCGAAAAGAAATTTTCAATTTGATCCAGTGAGATTAGCGCGTGCAAACAAACAAATAAACAAACTTCAGCTTTACAATATTAGTATAGATTCTTTTTTAAGGGGACCTCATTGTAATGTTTTTATTTATTTATTATTATAAAAGACACAAAACAGAACACAATCATCATACTGGAAAACTTGCCCATCATGGAATCCACTTAACCTAAAAATTGTATTGAATAGTAGGCACATTGTATGGTTAACACGTTGCCTTTCTGTCAACAGATAGTGTTCTTCCTGTTGTCGATGTGCGTGTTCTGCACGGTGGCGTGCGGCGTTTGGGAGTGGCTGGTGGGGCGCTACTTTCAGGTAGGCATAACTGGGTCGTGCGGTTTAGATGCACGTAACGGAAAAATCGTCTTGTTTTCTCCGTATATATGTATGTATATCTATTGCGCAATATGTTTAAGGCATGGAATCTAGTTAATATCTAGTTTTTTTTCTATTACTGATCCGCAAGTAAGTATCTTTATTAATTGCTTGTGTGTTCTTTATACAAGGTGTTTGGTGAATACCCTATCAAGCCGAAAACTGCCCGTGTTATCATAGTCATATAAAGGTTATGGATGGCGTCATTAATAATTCGAAATTTAATTTTACAATTTCGAATTTTCAATGACGCCATATACTCGTATGACTATGTTAACATGGGTAGATTTCGGCTTGATAGGTTATTGACCAAACACGGTGTTTAATATAGCAATGTTGGAAACGACCAAATAGTCCACCTGCAGGCCTATTCTCTAACTTCGGTTGCTAACTAGAACTGTCATTTTTGAGGGAAACTTTATATCCATAACTAGTTTAGTGATCTTATGTGTTACGGCAGCGTTCATGATATGACAGTTCTAGTTAGCAACCGAAGTTACAGAATAGGCCTGCTGCTAATGTTAAGTGATTATAGTGACATATAGTATAGGTGCTGTTTGTAATACACCCAAATCTGCAACACCTATAATGACTAAAGTATTCGTAGTCAACTTTCAATTTACGATGTCTAGGAAGTCAAACCAAAAGCCACAGCAATGCGAGCACGCTGCTTTACTTCAGAAATAGGTTAGATAAGAATTACCCGTACTGAGCCTGGTGGTTTTTTTTTATTGCAGAGAGTTGGCAAACAAGTAAACTGCCCACCTGATGGTAAGTGGTAACAGTCACCTATACGGTATAATACATGCGGCTCTTGTGAGATTCGCAGCAAAACTGCAACCCCCACAAGAACCACAGTGTACGTTGCCAACTTGTGACACCAGGTGTTAAGTCACAGTACCCTGTAATTTCACTGCCATATCTTACCCTTCAAACCGGAATACAGCAATGCAAGCACTGCTGCTTTGCGGCAGATACAGGTAAGACGGAGGTACCTAAGCAGACGACCCTGGTACAGAGTCTCCCTCCAGTAAACTGATAAAATTCCCATTGATTTTGTAGGTGTACCTGCCTTGGGACACGCTGGTGCCAGCGGAGCCCGCGTCTGGCGCCGTCGTCATCGCGTTCCTCGTGTTCTTCTCGTACGCCATCGTCATGAACACTGTCGTGCCTATATCGCTCTACGTCTCCGTCGAAGTAAGTTATGCACTTGCCATAAGGTAAATAGCATACTTTCAAAATGTCACTGTTCGAAAACTCCATGTCGACGTTTTTTTTATTTATTTATTTTTATGTATGCTAAAGTAACAGCCTAATCTGTTCTCCGGTTATTACTATACCCAACATTCACAAAAACGGTCAAAATTCAGGAATTAGTTAAATTAGCAGTAAACATCTATGGTTAAATATGTCATAAGTATGACAACATGAAATGAAATTTTAGCACAACAATATAAGAAAAATATGATAATACTTAATTGACATAAATAAAAACACAGTTATTAATTGAATACAGATGACAAAACCTAGCCTACACTTGCGGTTAGACACACTGTGATCTTTTTACGGAAGATCTTTAACGTTTCATATACCGATCTTTCGATGGAGTTCTATAAATCTATGCATTTATTTCACATGTTTCGTTCTCCATAAAGATAAGATAATTTTATTCTGCTAGAATGTGGTACATAAGATCTTAGAAAAACAATACAGTTTACGGTACAAGACACATTCACCAGAAACTGGCATGCAAAATGTTATGCAACTTCATGAATACATTTCAAATGTTCAATTAAATTTGTACAATTCAATAATACACTTCAATATTGAAATAAATTTTTATACAATTTATTTATTTCAATATTTAAATAAATTTTATACAATTTAATTATATAATTCATTATTTAATTTTATTCATTTCAATATTTAATTTAATTAATTTACAATTTAGTTATACCTACTATTCAATAATTAATTTAATTTATACCTATACAATTTAGTAATACATTTCAATATTAAACAATATATTCATATAATATAATTTATAAGCAATACCTTACAATGTCGAAAAACTAATTATTTATCCTTAAATTCTAAATATTCATTAACTGTGTAGAAGCACTTCTCAATAAGCCAAGTCTTTAGTTTTATTTTAAATCGACTTAGAGGCAAAGACTTTTTTTCCGCAGGCAATTTATTGTATAGTTTCACAGACATAGCATATGAGTTTCGAGATCGAAGTTTTGTTCTCATCATTGGAAGCATTAATTTATTAGGATACCGAGTGGCAGTACGTATACTATCCCCATATTTCATGAATAACTCTGGGTGACTTTAGATAACTCTGGTGAACAAAAATACAAACTTCATAAATGTACAAACAAGGGACTGTAATAGTACATTACGATATTAGTGCGTTAAGATGTTATAACCAATACGCACTTATATCGTACGACGTTTTTTAACACATTTGCGAGGAAACAGAAAAAAAAACATTTAAATAAACTCAATCTGTGAATGCACACTGTTGCTTTCCCGCCATTTTAACAGCACGCTAGCGCTGCCTACTGACTGGCGCCGCGCGGCGATCAGTTCGAAATTTGAATAGCAACAGCGCGCTGCTCACTAGCTGGAGTCGTGCGGCGGCGATCAGTTCCATATTTGAAATGGCAAATAATACTGTTATGGAATTTGTATGGACTATAACTTAACTATTTGCTTTGGTAACAAACGCGTTTTTTATGACCCGCTTTACATATTTAAAACCGGTGGAATTACATCAGCATTACGAGCAAGGGTGTTAAAAAAAAAGTAACACGAATGTCAGAAGCATTTTTTAATTTGACAGTTTTTGGTTAAGAACAATTTTGATTCCCCTCATTTGTCATGTTCCCCTCATTTGTTAGTCATAACAACTCTTCCGAATTCGGAATCGGGGCATCTCACTTCACCGTGGTCCAAATTAATCGAACTTTAGACTGCTGGAAGCTCCCGCAGACAGACCTGAAAGGAACGCCGATTTTCCGGGTTTACGAAGCGAGTATTTTGTCGAAAGAAACTTAAAAAAACTTCTTTGCATACGTGGATGCATAGGCATCCACGTATGGAAACAAGTTTTTTCTGCATCCTGAATATGATTTAAAACTATTATGAAATCTATTTAATGAGTTATGTTTTACAGGCAATTTGCGTGTAGAATTAATTTACTGGATTTCAAATAGTTATTTAAATATAGTTCTAGAAACATGTAAGACCAAGCGGTAAGAATAATTTTAAAAAAAAACATATATCCGGTATATGTATCTTATTGCCGAAATAATATTTAAGGGGCATATAGATTAGATTATAGACCCTACGTGCTGTCTTACATCTGGAAATCTAATTCTTTCCGAGTTAAACGACTTTAAACAGAAAGCAAAAACTTTCAAGTGACAACCATTTACCAGCTAAGGTATTAACACAAAAGAAATGTGAGCACAGTACGTCGATGTAGGGCTGTCCACACTTTGGATCAAAAAATAAATTATTTAGTTTGTATGGAAAAAGGTAGCTTGATCAGCAACGATATTTTTACTACAGAATCTCCACAACTGATGGATTAAATATTATTTCGGTGTTCCGTTACACCCTGTATATGATCTATGAAAAAATATTAAATGAAAATCGAAATAACAAAAAATTGCCTTTTATATTTTGAGTGAAATAAGTATTGAAACCAACGCTAAACGATTTCGACATATAACTAAACGAACACAAGCATATTTCCTACGCGCACACACATGCATACGCGTATAACACACAAATTTTAATGATGCTAATAAGTTTCTTGCATATAAAAGATTTGAATGATTCACTTAAATACAGACTATTTTTAAGTCACGCACATATGTACAATAACAGGTTTATTTTGCAAAGTTCTCTCTGAGAAGCACTGAGTTATAACAAAATAATTTCGTCCATAGTAAATTAAAATCATCCAGATATAATTCTTGCAACCTGCATACATCTGCGAAGAAATTCAATGGTGTATGTGAAGTCGACCAATCCGCACTGGGCCAGCGTGGTTGACTAAGGCCTAATCACCCGAACATAGGGTAGGCTTGAGCCCCTCGGTGGGGACGTGTGTGAGCTGTGATGATGATACTTCTTGCAGTACAGGACGACATTTCCAGTTTAACATCCTTATGTTTAGTAAGTTATACAGCGTTGATTAATTTCGGTACTCGTTTTATTTACAGGTAATAAGGTTTGCACAGAGTTTTCTCATTAATTGGGATGAGAAAATGTATTACGAAAAAACGGGTACTGCGGCCAAAGCCAGAACAACAACTTTGAATGAGGAGCTCGGTTTGTGCTTTGCTTGTGTATATTTTCCTTTTTATTTTAATATACGTCTTGTATAACATACTAACTCTCGGTGTATATTTCAGGTCAAATTCAGTATATATTTTCAGACAAAACGGGCACCTTAACGCAAAATATAATGACATTCAATAAGTGCTCTATAGCCGGTGTATGTTACGGTGACGTCGTAGACGAAACCACAGGGGAGACCATAGAGCTAACGGAGGTAAGAACTCGCTTTTTTATACACTTAATGTGATTTAAAAAAAGAAGTAAACATTTTCGTTAAAACAATTTATTCAAGTTTCGATCAATGCAATAAGTAGTAAAGCACATTGCCATAGACAAATCTAGCATCACCTCAGTGCATGTAGGTTGCATTTTATATTCACGTCAAAACTTGTTCGTCACCTCAAACAATATGCAATGAGCATTGAGCACGTATTATCGACTCGTGAGTTTATTTTGCATGTATTTGATACTTGTTTCTTTTTTTATAATGTTTTCCCCTCTCGATCGAGGAATACAATGGTATGTTATGTTTGCCCAACCTTTGGGGTGTACAGTTTGAATATTAGTAGGTATACACGTTGAAGTTGTAGTGTTTACTTTTGTGCTGCAAAATTGTTTTGTAATGACGGGTTGGAGATCCTTGGGGGAGGTCTGTGTCCAGCAATGAGCATATCTAAACAGATATCATTATGGTGATCAAATGTTTTGTCTTTGAAGTATGCTATTTGTTCCATATAATAATAGGAATAAATTGTCTATGATTTTCACCGTATTGTGACGTCATAGTTGTCAAATAGAGCCAATGAGGTGCGATGATGAAGATATTTAGATAATTTATTATGTCAAAATAATTATTAATTAAGTCTTGATTTGAGTGTAGAATTTTAATCTTCGCACTGCTCGATCACTAAGCATACTGACAACAGTGCCAACGGCAAGATAGCATACTCTTTGCGTTCTGGCGAATTGTTACCAACAATTAATTTAAAAAATAGACCTAAGATTTATTTTACTTATATATACAACTACAACTAAGTACCTACCTTCAATAAAAGGACGTAATTCATACCATACTTTCAACAAATCTTAGATCTTCTCTTTACTCGCTAAATATTGTTAAATAGAATTATGAAAAAAGATATTAGTAAGTAAGTGCTCCGTGGGTAGTGAAGATTACGACAAATTGTTTTGTCGCATGAAAGTAACACAAAACTTTCAGCGTGTATATTTGTTTTCCCATTTAGTGCATGGGTTTATAGATACGTTTTTCGCGTGTGAACATCATGCCGTCATCGCGTGTGAACATTATACACGAACACTTTACACAAAACTGCGTTGTATTGTTATATCACTGTGTCGTCCACCATTTACAGAACACTGTAATGCATTGGCTTATATTTGTACGATTAGATTTCTAATCGTCAGTTTGTATGTTCGAATGAGATTGTTTATGGGCTTCCATGTAATATAACCACCAAAACCATCTACATTGTTGCCTTTGCATCAGCCACTGATTATCCATATGAAAAGCATTCTTATTGGGGACTGTGATTTTTAAATATTATTAATTTTTTTTCAGTTGAGGTAAATAAGTGATTTATTATTATTTAATTGTACGCATTCTTTTTTTGAGGTTATTATTTATAACACTTATTCGACCTAGCTACGTTGTTTTCAAATAAACAATTACGGACATACCTTTTATCATAGTCGATTTGAGTAGATAGATCCCCAAATCTCTTTCTTAATTGATTTTCAAATATTTATGTAAAGTTATCAGTTCAGTAATACTACGCTTAACACAATGGCTTAACACGAATGACATATTTGGAAGTTATTAAGTGTATTAGATAATATAACGTATTTATAAAAAAATATTTCTGCATAGATATTATTTCAACGGTTGTTTCGTTGAATCGCACGTCCGTCGCCAATAGTTGGTAGGGTAGATCTTGCTGGCACCTTTGTTTGGAAACCGCAATTACGCACTGTCAGTGTCTTACGAGGTATCACGATAAGACGAACATTCGAATATCGCTATGTCGCGTTTCAGTTCTATGTGGCTAGCGATACAGCCATACCGTAATATGGGCCAAAATACCCATAAAAAATTTCGCTAGACCGGGTCATGCGCATAGCTACTTTAAACCTCTCGCATCCAGGCTGGCATTAGACTTGCGCCGATAGCATTTGATCGAATCAATTTGAATCGATCTCAACCTGAACACGGAATAATCGAATCACGTCTCTAAAAACGGGATTATTTAACCCGATCTTCGTGGGTATTGTGAAACGTTCACAATAAACCAAATCAGACTTCATTTAAAGACGCCAATTGTTTACTTATACTAACAATCGGGCTATTAAATCACGCATTGATCTTTTTTTCTTCAATCACATACAACCACGATCGTTGCGCTTGTTTGTTTAAGTTGGCTCGCGCGATATTACCATGTCGCGGTCTGTGTTCGATTTGTTTTAAAATCCACACTCATGTCATGACTGAGTGGCGAACATTCGTGACCCGCAACGAACTATGCAATACATTAGGGATTAATTTGGTCATGCACGAACAGCTGCGACCCGTTTGCTCGAAATTATCGCATCACTCTAACTCGATCTCCTCACGATTGGGTCGCGGTTATAGTCAAAGAAAAACTCTATCACGATCGCCTTGAAATTACTAATCGTTGCGGCGTCAGTGCAAACCTCTCGTGTGTGTTGACTGTCTGATAAAAAAATTTAATGGATGCACTTCGACTGTCAAAATTGAAAGCGATCGCGATAGGTTTCCGTTGCACAATCAAGGGGACCGGGGGTCGCGGCAAAGAGATCGATCGGCCCAGGTCTCGCCGGCATAGACACAGAATAAATAATAGTACTAAAGTACAGAAGGATCACTCTCGAAGAAAAGTCAAGTTTAGGTATGAAAATTTACCTACGATCTTACGACCTTCATCTGACTGCACGGGAAATTGAAACTTATTGCATGGCACGAGTGTTCCAATTCCGTTAGGCGTCGCCGACCCGATACCGATTTGGCGATAAGAGCGCAGGGTTCCCACTCACCGATGTGCAGTTATCGTTACCGAGAAAAATCTAAATTATTACGTGCGACGCGGCCAGCGTGCAAGCCGAGCGGCAACCTTTAGCCATAGACCGCCGGCCGAACGTACCTAAACTGCGGAGTGAAAGCAACCTGGCATAGAGTAGAGTACTAGGTTGGCGTGTGTGTGGTGCAGCGCGGGGTCGGCGCGCGGGCGGCGCGGGGCGGCGCGGCGCGCGCGCGGCTTCTCGACCTCGAGCACGAGCAGGGCCGCAGCACGCCCGGCGGCAAGCGGCCGCACTCCGACACACACGTATGACACATACACAACACACACACACACCACTCCGCAACCGATTATGGGCGTAACTCGTAACCACACTGGGGTAAGGTGGGACTTTTAGTACCCCACCCCTATCCATGTCTGGCAGATGAACATTTTGGTTATTTTGAAAAATTGAGAACACAAGTTACTTATCTGCCCCTGAAAATGCTGGGTACGCCCATGCCACCAACTTCGGTAGGCTTAAGAGGAAACTATAATGGCGGCTTTTCTGTACAAACCCGTTTCCTTTCCGTGTAAATGGCAAAAGCATTTTTTTTTTCAAAAATATCTATGGCCGCTACTGTCGTGTTCCTATGTTTTCCTTTTTGTCTCAAGTTGATAAAAAAGATTTAAACCGATAAAAACTAAGAAATTGGGATGATGACTGTATTCAAATTTTCACGTCTCGTCATAAAATATTATAATACCGTAGAAAAAGATGCAATCATGTGAAGTTAGAATTAAAATCGGTTTACAAATACTTTAGATACAAGCATTTTAACCTGTTAATTTGGAAGCGATTAGACAGAGAGATCCGACATAAACCGTGACGTCATTGTTTAGTAATCCTTGAAAGAGCAATATACTTAAAGCTTATTAAGTACTTGGAAGACAATAATATCCTCCCAGCCTTTCAGTCTGGATTTCGTAGGAAGCGAGGTACCGCAACGACACTCTTAGACGTGGTTGACAACTTTCTTGCTGAACAGGATATTGGCCATAGAACAATCCTTGCCTTACTTGATTTTTCTCATGCTTTTGATAGTATTAACATTTGTCTTTTACTTTCCAAGCTAAAATACTATGGTGTCAATGAGAAGGGTATTCGGTTCTTTTATAGTTACCTTAATGGTCGCAGTCAGTCGGTGAAACTGAGTAAGGCTGATGGCTCACACATAACATCTGAGCCTGGATTGGTGACGCGTGGTGTGCCTCAAGGCTCTATTTTGGGACCTCTCCTATACATTATTTTTAGTGCAGATCTTGTGAAGGTGATAAAGAATAGTAAGTACCATCTTTATGCTGATGATGTTCAGCTGTATATATCAGATACACCGGATGAAATCAATGCTGCAGTAACAAAGATAAATGATGATCTGTCTAGAATTGCCGAATGGTCCATTGAAAACGGGCTTTTACTTAACCCTGTCAAATCAAAGTGTATGATACTCGGTACCAAGTCACAGGTTCAAAGAATACTGCTTCATAATCCGGCTGTTATGATAAAAGACCAACATATCGAGAGAGTCACTGAAGCCAGGAATCTGGGAATTATATTTGACGCACAACTACATTTTGAGTCTCATGTTACGAATTTAGCTAGAAATGTATCGGTTAAAAATCCTTTACCAATTAAGGAATTATCTTAGTGAGAAAGCCCGTATTACTCTTTGTGAATCCCTGGTTCTTTCCAGACTGAGCTATGGTGATGTAGTGTTCGGACCTCGTCTTTTATCAAGAACAAAAAGACTTCTTCAACGTGTTCAGAACGCATGTTGCAGGTATTGTTTTTACATACCTCCTCGGACTCACGTTTCACCCTATTTGAATGCTGCTTCCATGTTACGAATGGAGTTGCGTGCACGTCTGCATTTACTTTGTCTGACATTTGACCTTATTAAATATAGAACACCTGAATACCTGTTCAATAAGCTCAATTTTGTATCCATTAGAGAGAGATTTGGAGATAGAACTGCACGAATTGTATTAGCCGGACATGTGCACCGAACAGCGGCATTTAGGAGTAGTTTTCGTTTCCAGGCTACAAAGTGTTGGAACGACTTACCACCACCCATAAGGGGCCTAGTTTCTAAGAACAATTTTAAGGAAAAGTTAAATCACATTTATTAAAATTTCAAAAGCTAGGTTATAATTGACTATTACACTTTATTCCTATTTTATTTATATTTTACCCCTTGAGTTTGAGTTTTTGTTGTATTTTGGTCTTGCACTTTTTTGATATTACACTACCGAAATTTTTGCATCATATCTATATTAAACTAATCCTACTAGTAGGTACCACAAAATTAGATAATGGTTTGGAACAAACATGTTCAATGTTTAGGATATGTTATTGGCTTGCAGTTGCTTCTCATCTCTATGCCCTATAGCCTCTCCATCAATCAGGGTAATGGCTGAAAATCAGTGTTTTTTGCTCTTTTTAGGGCAAAAAATCTACACTGAGCCTTGGCCCTTTGGGTACTGCAACACACAGGCGCATTTTATTTACATATATATATATATATATATATATTTTATGTTTCTTAATTCTTGTTTTCAATCCACCCTTCTTGATATTGATTGTATCTTAATCTTGTTAATGTGTTTGTGTGTTTTGTACCTAATAAACGTTTTATCTATCTATCTATCTAGTACGACCATATAAACTCCATGTTAATTGCCGTTTTGCTAGAAAGAGATGAAGAAAAATCTTGAATACCTTATATCTTGTTTGTTTTTCTAGTTATTTGAAAACCGATTTTTTCTTTCTGTTTAGTATATGAATGAGCTTCTATTAAAGCAATATTTTTTTTAATTCATCTATCCTATTAAACAGATTTTCTTCTGTGTTCAAATTTGACGAGATTATATTATAACAAAAACAAAACATAGAAACACAAAACATACAAACCCTTTTTTAAATTTTAAATGGAAAACGTAATTAAATCGGTCTAGTTTTTAGTCGGAAAATATAGGACTACGAAACGTCTATTTTCTTCGAGTTTTCATAGGTATCTGCGGTCGGAACTGTAATTGTCTCTATCGCGCCCTGCTCGGTTGTTCGGACACAGCTAGACAGCAATTCATTCAACAATTTTTTTAATTCTCCCGCCCTTAGTGTTTCCTCTTAGGCGGGTTTTCAAGGAGCGAGTGCGCTCGGATCGGGTGCACTCGGATGTCTACTCGGACGCTCATCGTATAAACACGTAATCCGACACTCGGATGCTGGCATTCAATCCGAGTGAACTCGAACCGTGCTCTATTTTTTCACTTCACTTGAATCAATCATACTCTTGATTGCAATGTAAAACACTTCATGCGTGGGACAAAATGGCCACAGTGTAAGTGCACTCCTATCGCCTGTTAACCAAAATACGAGTATGCGACCTAACTCGTACGAGTGCACTCTGTCCGAGCGAACTCGTACTGTGAAAACCCGGCTTGGGTGAGGATATAAACCCATACGGATAGATACCGATCCGCAATGGAAAAAATATTCCAATGTTATCATTTATCGTATAATATGATCATCACACATATACATGTTAAGACTTATCGGTACTTAATTTTTTGTAAATAAAGACTTCATGTTTCTTTCTGTAGGATATCCTGCATAGATTCTTGCCTAATGCCACCGATTAACCTGCCTCTTTATGTCCTCACCCATACTTTTGAAACCAATTTCGATCCATTGAAATTGTGATTTTCCGTATTCTTGATTTGCAGTGACGTCGAATTGAATCTGCGTTACGCGGATCTTGAGTGAACCAGTCTCTGTGTTCTTAAATTCACTTAAGATTAGCGCAACATTGAATATAGATCCAATTTAAAGCTAGTGTTGTAACTCAAGAGTAACAGAAAATCAAAATAGCAATGGCGATCGCTTAGAATTTGATTCCAGAGTGAGTCCAGAGAAGCCTTGTAATTAGTTAATTAAAACTTCGGTGTTCAGTGCTACCAAATTATCTGTTAAGTGTAACTAAAAACTACATATATAAAAACTACAAGTACAACAGCTGCTATTGTAATATGTCGTTTAGGATAACTATATTTTCTTGTTTCTTATTGTGGTTACCGCATTTATTTAATTATGCCGAAAACTAAAAAGTAAAATGTTCTAGTAATGCTAGAAATAAAATGAAATTTTCAATATGGCTAGATCACATTGTTGCTAATAGTGTCGCAAACACTGCCCTTCAATTAACGGATTAGTAAGAGCTATTATATAAATTTATGATGTAGGTACTTCTAAACCAATGTGGTGACATGAGGATCACATTACGTTGATTTATTACTTAGTGTTTTTTGCAAACGCGATAACTCAATTAACCTAATTATGTTTAATGAAACGAGACCCTGCGTAAATCACGATTAATCTAATAAAAATATACAATGAACAAATGTAGTAACCACATAGTAAACCGCGCTCAGAAATATTATTATTACACACAGATAAGCTGGTGGTATTGTACACGGCTCTATACGCAACTAAACAGTGGACACCCCCGCAGAAGTGTCCCATAGAGTTGTATAGTAGAGTAGAAATTCACGTGTGATGTTTTTCGGGTGTTATTGAGGCGAGTGAACTAAAAATGTTCACTTTTATTTGCACTTTTTTCACACTTGAATAGTTTGCTGCTCTATATATTTCTCTATGACTTTGGGTGGGTTTTGTTATAATATTCCGTAACTTTAGTCGCGATCGCTATGACTTTTGCATACATCGTCAATTCATTTCGTGTAGGAGTATAAGTAACTATGTCTTAGTCTAGATATTGTCTAGCTAGTCTAAAATGTGCCGTATACATGTTTATTGTAACTTATTCGCGTGTACTCAATACTTGAGATACACCCTAAAGTAGCGCAGGCGCATATGTGGCAGTCGCATCTCACCAGGAGCTTTTCAATATGTATTTTGAATGCCTTTACGAAAGTCAGAGCGAACAATAATTACACTTATGGCCTTATTAATAAAAATTTTACTCCTCGGATTAGTTACTCCGTTTTTTTGTCTTGTTTCCGCACATGCCGGCTGTCAAAAGTCAAAACAAAAGACAAAACACGGAGTAACTAATCCGAGGATGATCCAAGGAGTACATTTTTTATCAATACGGCCGTTAGTGTTAAAACAGAACGTGTGAACATTGATTTCTTCTGATTTGTCAATGAGAACAAATCAGTGGATGTAATAATTATGTATACTAAAATAAAAGTTTAGCCATCGGGACTAAAGCTATAGTCGATGAAAGGGTTTGTTTAGAAAGATTGTCGTCTCTTAGGCCATTACAAACGACCTAATTCCGAACAGCTATCTATAAGCCACGTAGATCACTTAATTTTATCCTCGCCCGAGGGCTGCGGGGTGGAGTATGGCGAAAAAGGGGTTAAGAGGAGAGTAAGTGTACTTTGAATGACGTTTGAGGGTAAGAGACGATAGTCTGGTACCACATCAATATAGTTTGGGATACATGTTGGATATATGTATGATAGGTATCTAATTATTATTCCTTAAATTAAACGAAACTACATGTCTTTTGGATGAAAATATTCTTCACAAAGGTTTATTTATAGAAGTGACACTTCTTTACAATATTATACTAGCACGTATCTTTTTTGTAAGGTATAAATACGATACAGATTTAGACAGAAAGAATAACATTTATGTTATACTACCTACATTTGTTTGAAATGTGTTATTGTTTAAATTTTCTGAACAAAATTAGAATAAAGTATAAGATTTCTTAAAATTTTGATTTTCATTTAAACGACATGCTGTAGCGTATATAGCATATAAAATTATATGGATGAAGTGTCTATCATATTACGAGATACATATACACTTTTTTAGCATTAATATGTTTGTCACAGTGAACTTGTGTTTGAACAAAAGACTTGTAGGCTTTTGAATAGTTCTTAAGTTTGCAGCAAATAAATGTGTCTTCAAAGTTGGAATGAAAAGAAAATAAAATGTATTAGAAAATTACAATTGTCAGAACAACTGTAAACAATTAATTTATCAATATTACTCATCCATTATCCTTAATAGTGGTTATCTAATTAAATCAAAGTACCTACCCGATTTTCTAAGGGCCTACCTATTTTTTTCCTAACTTCGTAGACATATTTATTTACTTCAGTTAAGTGTGCAACATAGAAAACAGTGAAATAAAACAATTAGCCATAAAAAAGGTTCCTTTTGTATAATCCTTACATTATTAAAGCTTTGATCTTATTTTGATAAATTTTGCCGTTTTCTATTTTGAGTAATTCAATATTTATTATGTTTATCAAAACAAAGCTATGTATTTTTAATTAATTAACATTCCTTCTACTTTAATCTCGTGTACGGTCTAGGCTAGCCATAATTGCTAATGTAAGGAAACCACAGTGTTTTCCAGCTACTACACTTTAAGCTCAAACACCTACTACTCCTATATCTCTCTTTAGTCGTCTCTTATAACACCAGTAACTACAACACGATAATACGACCTCTAAATTATCTTCCGTTTTAAACCCTGTAGTCCATATCTTCCACTCTGTAATTTCTGCTGTACATATGAAGGGATCTGTATATTTTCATTTATGGCAATATTATCAGTATCTCTTGCTATTCGTGTATTTCATTGACACACATAATCATTATTATATATGTAGTGTTTGTGTATATGTTGTAACTTTATAGTCGTTGAACGCATGTGTCGCTTTGCATCTTGTTTTGTCTCATATCCTAGTATGCTTATAACACATTAACTGATATATTACAATTAACGTCATATACAGGATTATGAATATATGAATACACATTGCTGTTTTGATAGATTGTTTTTTTACATAAAGAATAAAAATATCTATTGAATAAAATCACAGATTTGTCCAAGTATATTGAAAAAAAAAGATGGTTACAATTCGTCGCCTACCTACATTTAAAGTTTACTGGCCGAGTTTAAAGCGGTTGATCGTAATTGTACAATACTGTACTATGGCCGATAATAATTCCGAGAAAAAATAGTTCATACTTTTATTCATAATCCTGTATTATTTTGTCGACTGAAATAACGTCGTAACTGTTAAATTTTAAAGACGGTAAGATAAAAAATGACAATAATGCTTAGTGGAAATATTTAGCCAGCCCATTTGGTGATTAGAGTTACGATAATGTCAGAACACAGAGCCGCTGGATTTCTCGTTCAACCCTGAGTACGAGCCGGAGTTCAAGTTCTTCGACGCGACGCTGCTGGAAGCGGTGAGGCGCGGGGACCGGGAGGTGCACGACTTTTTTCGGCTGCTCGCGCTATGCCACACGGTCATGCCGGAGCAGAAGAATGGCCGCTTGGAATACCAGGTAAATTGTACAGACTGTGTGGGCGAGCGGTAAAAGAAATAGAAAGGAAAGCACCGTACCTTTAAAGCAGCAACACTCACTCTTCAGCCGGCCGGCACTATAGCTCGCTATTTCTTGTTTCTTCGATAGCTTTATTATACACACAAGTCGCTACTTATTTATTGAGTATAATTAAACACTCGCGGCGGAATCAAATAGAAATTTATCAACTTTGCGAATTTTTATTGCGGAGTGGTGCGTTTGCGTATAGCAAGATCGGTACTCGAGAGAATGAGAGGAAGGGTCGGGGAAGGATATTATATAAGGAAAGTTTTGTTGTGTGCGTGTGCATGTGAGGGTGCGTGTATTTAATTGCGTAAATTTTATAAAAAATCTACCGTCGTTCAACGGCGTTAACACAGACTTTAGAATTAGAATGACGATGCTTTTACACTAGCTTTAAAATGCATAAAAATATATGGTCTTAAAAGATAAAAAATATGAATACAACGTGCAAAAATAATGTCTATACAATGTTTTCCACGCGCAATTATGTGCACGATCTCTCAAAACTTAAACATACGTTTTGTACACAAAATACGTTTTGTTAAAATGACCTTAAATATAATATTTAAAAAAAATGACATCAATCGCTTTATATCAGTTCATAGTTTGCTAATGAATTGTTAATTCGCTACAGGCGCAGTCTCCAGATGAGGCGGCACTGGTGTCGGCGGCCAGAAATTTTGGTTTTGTGTTCAGAGAACGCTCGCCTAATAGTATTACAATAGAAGTTATGGGTAAAACAGAAGTGAGTTGAATGCTTAAATCAATTACTTAAAAAAATAGTTTCAACTACTTACCTACCTACTTAGTATATTTTTTTTTTCTTTTTCAGGAGTATGATTTGTTATGTATATTAGATTTTAATAATGTTAGGAAAAGAATGTCCGTGATATTGAGGAAGGATGGTGAAATTAGGTTATATACAAAAGGTGCTGATAATGTAATATATGACAGATTAAAAGCAAATCAAGCAGAAGTTAAATCGAGAACACAAGAACATTTAAATGTAAGTATAATTTTCATTAGAACAATTACATTTTATGTTTTTTTTTATTAATTTAATTAAAAAAAAATTGATTGCCATTATACCTTACACAGGCTGGCAAAATTGTGGCCGTAATCTTAGCGAATCATAAGCATATTTATAATAGGAAATTCTACTAAGAGAAAACCTTTCGCTACTGATGGATAAGGTCTATTTATTATGATCAGTTCCTTATAGTTTATATTATATTCACATCATGTCTCCTTAGCATTCAGTAGCGAGGACTTTATTTTAATATATAGAGTGTAAAAAGACCGAACGCGAAGCCGAAACCTACGTATTGAATCCATTGTAAATATAATTTTTGTCTTCTAGTCTAGACCATACCTAGGAAATTAATAGTTACCGAGATATTTAAGTGACAATTGTTTTTTCCGGGTTTTATACCAAACTGTTTGGAACATTATTTGTTAATACTCGTCCAAAGAAACGTCAAAGAAAAAATCAGTATTTATTACGAAATATTTTTTTTTAATTTACAACGCGTAATGTATTTACAACGGACGCTGTCTTTTGTCGCGTCGAGCCGCTAAATCACGCAAAAACGACATCCGTAGCGCGCGAGCGCGCGTTACATTTGCATAGTAGCTTTTTGCGGTTGTTTTTAACACTTAAAAATAAATTTCGTTTTTCATTGGTCGGGCGCATTTGAGTTGAATACAGTGGTGTCCGCATTTGATTGTGTCCGGTGTTGGGCTTCTTGGGTGGAGCTAGTGCCATCTATGATCCTTTAACGGCATCATTAAACTATGAGAAAACATACACAGATGTCGCTGTTTTGTTACGTAGCCGGATTGAATCCTGCTCCTTGCGCCGCCATTATCAGAGGCTTCTAATAGCGATTCGAACGTCAACTCTTACGCGACGCACCTATGAATACCCGCTTCTGATTCTCCACTTCTAAGTGCTACGCTTCTAATATATTTACATTATTCAACCGCATATATCTTCACCCGCAATTAAGTATCGAAGTGAATGTGAAAGGGTCGACCCTGCAGCCACGAAAAGAAAACAGAGGAGTAAGAAAGGGACAAGAATTCTAGTTAAGGTGAGTGCTAGCATAAGCCCTTGATTTGCCTATATTCCGTGCACTGTTTTGTGTGGATTACTTGTGTTCGACCCAACGCGCCCGCGACTGAATTATCGTTAAATTTTAATCCCGATGGTGGGCTATTTACACGCCACACCATTCATCAATAACTTGTTTCTTATATAAGTTAATTTTAATCGTCTGAAGGTGTAGACGCGGGCTTCGTTATAGGTCTTTTTACACTGTGTACAAGGAATTATATTTAGACGAATGTACCTACACATAGTGCGGTGTTGTGTCGGCAGAAATTTGCCGGCGAAGGGCTGCGCACCCTGGCGCTCGCGTGGCGGCCGCTGGAGGAGCGCGGGTTCGCCGAGTGGAAGCGGCGGCACCAGGCCGCGGCGCTGGCGCTGCACCAGCGAGACGAGCAGCTCGACGCCATCTACGAGGAGATCGAGACCGACCTGCTGCTCATGGGTATTGTGACACATACACACACACACACACGCAGTGTCGACTACGGTGTGATGGTGCTACTGTAGGTCGATGATAACTACGACGAGGTTGAAACTTGAGGCTCATGGGTGCATTATGCGTATAGAGAACATGCAATATTTTTTTTCCTTTATTGTAAAGAATCCCATGTAGAATAGATCACAAGTATGTCAAAAATTTAAATAATAAATTATATTGCAATAAAATGCAATCTGAAACTAACAGTTTCCAATTTCGCGCTAAAACGGGCCTACAGTTCTGATGACGTCGCTCCTGTCTGTCACTAATTCGTCGCTAACATTCAATTCAAATATCACAGGAAAAGTTTCCATTAGTTTCAAATTACTTATTTTAAATGGACTATCCATCACTATAAGATATAAGATAGTCGGAACAATGCAATTATTGCTCTGAAAGAAACGCGTATTGATTCATTTTTATACCAATGTGTCCATCCACTTCAAAGAAGTCCCCAAATAAATTGTTTTTAACTGGACCTTCTGATCCAATGTAAAAAAAAAGATTGTAACACGATAACTTTCTTTTGGTACTTTATACTCTTATGGAACACGAAAGCTTAACTGTAATTACATACTTAACTTACCGTAGAAGTTTCATTTCTGAACTCGAAAACTCGTCACTTTCAACAAAAAAATTACTACCATGTCGACACTAACTCTCGGTAGGTTTCTGGGGTCTATTTTTATACAACCAACTACCATTTTTTACAGACTAACCTAAATAATTTTCGTTAAAATAATGTTTACCCTTACATCTGACGCTACATAAAACACGAGTGACGTCACTAGTCGCTGATTGGTAGATCAAGATGCGTTCCGTTTCGCGTATTTGTCATCCGCAATTTTTCATGAAGAATAATATTAACTAAAGTAAAAACGTTGCCATAATTTTTATTTTACGTTTTTATAACATTTTAATTACAAATCGTTCATAAATATTACATTTGCATCTTCCCTATTGACACTCGCTCAGACACATACACACACAAGCACTTACCGAAATACAGTAACAACTATGGCAAAAGAACAGTGCAATACCTGCTACCGGGATTCCTAAACGAGTTGTCTAAGGAGGATCTCAACACTTTGTTAAATTTAGAAAATTATAAAAGTAGGTTAAAATGTTATTTATTATCAAATTAAGATTAGTATAGGTTAAATTAGATTAAGCATAGTCTAAATTTGCGAGCGTCACTTCCTGAGCATAAACTCCATTGGGAGTTTTATCAGTGAAGTATTTTTTTTTCCATTTAAGAGGATTGTGAAGTAATCGTGCGCGGCGCGAGTAGGTATTTTCTAAAATGCTATCTGTTTCACACTGCTCGGCCTCCCGTCTGGCGTTTACACCACAAATACAACACGCGCAAATTCTCACGCACACAACGACAGCAGCGCGCGACTCCTTGGCGCGAGAACTCGAGATCATTATTTTACCGTTTGTAATGTTTTGCGTTGCTTAGGTATTCCTGACTGCCTTTCCGCTCGCAACTTTGCCTTCGTTATTTTCGTTTTTCGTGAGGGAATTTTGTTTTCCCGTATGAAAAATTATTTTATAACCTTATATTACTCAGTGATAATGTAGCATTCTATTAGTCAATAAATTTTTTAAATCAGCCTTGTAGTTTTTAAAAAGAAAAAATATAATAAATAAAAATAGCTTTATTTCTAAAAATCATTTTAACAATAATTACGCCGAGACTTCCCAGTGAGCTAGTTTTTGAGTTTATTCATTACAAACAAAAATACAAATCTTTCTTTATAATATTTTAGTAGATAAGTTTCGTAAATTATTTCAGTATTCCTTTGAAATTTATAGTGTAGGCACTTACTTGGTATCCCTACCAAGTCCTACTTTATAGGACTGAGCTGTTATTTGTTATGAAAGTACCTATCTATCGTACATTTACCTGTCTAAAGAAAATGACTTTTTGTAAGATGAGTGTTATACTGAATTAAAATGATTTTCATTTGAGATGTGAATCAATAATGGATCCTTTTATGAAAAAAATAAACACTAAACATAAAATGTCATTTACAATTGTTTAAACAAGAACAGACCTCTTGTTAACTTAAAAATAAATAACAAAAATCTATTATTTTAGATAGATAAATTAATACTTTTACATACAAACTAATTAGTAGCAGGGATTTAAAAAATCTAAAGTAATAATTATGCATCAAATAAAAAATACCTCTCATTTTTATACACTAATCTTGGGTAGTTATACTAATAGTCTTAGAATTCTCATTTTTACCACCTCCGTGGTCTAGTGGTTGAGGCCACCGGATGTTGATCGGGAGGTCTGTCCGGCGGGGTTCGATTCGTCAGGTTCGTCCGGACTACAAAAACACTGAAAAGTTAGAAATAATATAAGAATAGGTACAGACAATATCACACATCATTATTGAAGACAGTGCCAAATTTTAAGACTTTCTAGGAGATCATCGTTTGGCACCGACTTCAATATAGAAATGTAATGTTGTCTGTACCTATTCTTACACTATTTTTAACTTTTCAGTGTTTTGGAAGTCAGTTTTTATTTTTTGTAAAATATTTTTTTTGTTTAACTTTTTAGTGAAAGAAACCCTAATTAAATTAGGGTATCCCATCATCAGAACCTGACTTTGGTGATCTAGGGACCACCCTAGGAGTATACTCTACCGAATACAAAAATAATTTTGAAAATCGGTCCACAATTGGCGGAGTAATCGCGTAACATACACACAAAACGGTTGACACGGTTAGCGCAGAGGTCGAGCGATCGCCTACTGCGCAACAGGTCGCGGGTTCGATTCCCGCACGGGACAGATGTTTTGTATGGCCTACAGAAATTTGTTCCGGTCTGGGCGTATGTGCATGTGATATTCTAACTGCACCCACGACACAGGAGAAAATCCTAGTGTGGGGCGACGTTTTTATTAAAAAAAAACACGTTGGACGCACCTAAAAATTTAAGGACTTCCCTCCATTTTTATGGGATCCCATCATCAGATCCTAACTTTGGTAACCGTGGGACCACCATTGGAGTATAATCTTGAGAATACAAAAAGAATTTTGAAAATCGGTCTGCAATTGGCGGCGTAATCGCGTAACATACACAAAAAAAAACATACGCATCGAATTGAGAAACTCCTTTTTTGAAGTCGATTAAAAAATACCTATTAGTATATTAGTTAAAATGAAAAAAAAAACTTCAAAACCGTACGAAGGGTGCTTAGCTTCTTCCCATATATGCCTACCCTGCCTACCCTACATAATCGTATATTATTTAGGTACTTTGTCGTTTGTATTTTTTATACAATCGTAGATTCCATAACGCGAGTAAAACCTTAGAGCCCAGCTTTAGTGGAATAAAATTCAAATAAAATAATATTAAAAATAACGCTACTTACATAGTCTATTACACGTTTTTAGCTGCTCCAACTTCATACATTGCATAACAACACAAGAAACAAAATACGAATTTATTTTGAGTTGGTTTCTTTATGGCACATATTTATTATAACAAACAACTACTTACATACTTACATTTTTTTCCTTTTTTGGTTTTGGGAATTTACAGTAAAGTTAACATACTACAGGCTGCTAACTCTTAAATAAGGAAATTAGTATTGAAATAAAATCTTTAAAATAAAACACTAAAATCAATAAACGTATTCAAAAAGATATTTACTTTTTCATGATAAGGTATTTGTGAAGATTAATAGTTCCGACTTGAGTAATAAGTAATAACTTTCACTATTGATCGATATATCGATATTACTTTCTCCTCCCTAGGCGACAATAACTACGATAACATTATGTCACATCACTATCACTACATTGTACCCCTGCCCCCGACCCGTATCATGCAATAGAGAGAGTTGCAAGAAATGGTCGAAATTGCCTACAATTCCTGTTTGAAATATTGTTTCGGGCGATAACTGTTTTACCCCCCTAAACCTTTATGAAATTAGACGCTTTTGGTATCATTAGATTCAGTATACCTTAATCTATGTTTGTACGTTTTGCTTTTTTTGTAATTCAGTATAATTTAGTTAAAAAAAAGACAAAAATGCTCAAGGTAGTTTTTAAGTCGAAAATATAGATATTTAGATGCTAATAACTTATATTCTGAGCAATATTTCTTCAAAATCAAATCGTACAAACCTAGTTTTTCATTATATCTACAAGATTTCCAAAAATTATGAAAATTGGACTATGTTTAGAGGGAGAAAAGCGTTATCGCTTTTTGTATGAAAATTTACAGCTTCACAATCCTCTTAAGTAATATTATTTGTACTGAATATCAATTAAAAAAAACATACAAACACACCACGTACGCAGTGTGATCTACGGTGTGATGGTGCTACTGTAGGTCGGCGACAGCTACGAGGAGGTTAAAACTTGAAGCTCATGGGTGCTTCCTGTCCTGCGTATTGACACTCGCACAGACAGACACACATACATACAAACACGCACGCAGTGTGGACTACGGTGTGATGGTGTTACTGTAGGTCGACGTCACAGCTACACCAATGAGCTCCAAGTTTCAACAGAGGTTGAAACTTGAAGCTCATTGGTGCATCTTGCGTATTGGCACTCGCATAGATACACACACACACACACCAACGCACGCACGTTCTTACACATTCAATTGTATAACTTACCTAACGTACACGTACGCGCATTCTTGTTAGTTGTGGAGTCTTCAGTAATCAATCAAAGCGTCTATTGACACACAAAAACGGGCGTGAACGCACATACATAGTGCAACTCAAAATCTTTATTCGACATAGATCTCTTGAGGCACTAGTAACATATAACAACGAATTCTAATTTTTAATCTTTTGTTTCAGGAGTCACTGCCATAGAAGATAAATTACAAGACGGAGTGCCTGAAACCATTGCAAATCTTAGTATGGCTGGGATCAAAGTATGGGTTTTGACTGGCGATAAGCAAGGTTAGCGTGAAAACTTTATATTTATTTGTTATGTACACACTATGGTAGTCATATCAATTGTACGTATTTGATATTGATAATTCTTGAGACTACACTCTATCTATAACTGCTTTTGTATTTAGTTGAACGACTATATTAGACAATGTGGGTTCTGTTTCAGAAACGGCGATAAACATCGGATATTCATGTCAGCTACTGACCGACGACATGGCAGAGGTGTTTGTGATAGACGGCGTATCCTACGACGATGTCGACCGCCAGCTGGCCAAGTGCCGGGACTCCATCAGGGTCGTGAACACCTTCTTGCCGCATGGTACGCAATTTCTCATATTTCATATATTGTGCCTATATTTTGTCCGAAGTAAAACACACGCTGTGCCTCCAATAGGAATCGCTTATTAACGATTTTTTTTGTTAATTTCTCCCTGTTAGGGGAAGGCAAAGGAAGCTTAGTCCATACAGCCTAATCTCTTATTGCTATTAGCACGAAGCAAGGACCGAAACCACTTTCCATATAAGGGGTTTTTGATTGGGTAATTTATAGACTTGTTTTCACAAACCCTATCAATACGGTAAGCATTTCATCGACTTACTGCACCGAAAGGCTAACCAAAATAATACAGTTAATTAGGGTAAGCACTTACCGCATCCGAAAACCCCATTGAGGCTAACCCTATCAATAGGGTTTTAACGCGCACAAGCAATTCAAGTTTTTACGTCAAATGCATTAGACTTATTGTTGCATAACCGTTTACGTGTGTAGTTCTCGACAGCCGCAAAATATCGCCCCATCAAATAATAAGGAATAATAAGTTATTCGCACTAAAGTTAATTTTCGTGTGACTCGTCAATCAGTTTACGTTAAGATGTCGCCAAGCTGCGCGCCAGTGGCGGTGCAGCTTGTTTGTTTTTACAAACTTATATTTAGCCTGTACTGTATGTATGTGTATTTGTATGTATGTTTGTATGTTCGGGTCATTTTTTTTATAAAATCATTTCCGTCCGGAACCAAATACACGAATAGACAGCTTTTGTTGCGTATTAAATGTTTGTGAATAGCAAAATTTGTGACAAAATTTGTAACTTTTTACAACAAAGTTCCACATAGTGTCAGTTACACTTGCCTTTTTATAAGTTTAAAGCGCATGTAAAAAAGACTCTGAGTAAAGGATAATAAAAAGTCAACGATTATTTAAATGATACCAATGCCTGGTGTTTAATATGAAGTTATTATTTTATTCGTTATAATGTCAATAATCGTGTTGTTGTTATAGCTATTGATGTTAACAGATATTGTTGTCAGAAAAGAACTGACACTGATTTTGAATTATATAGACTAAGTTATCATATGTTTGGTAACAACATACCTAATTTTTTGTATTATGGTTAGTGGTTAAGTCTATAACTTATTTTTTGACATTTTAAGTGTATGTAAGCATACCGATTGTATTTTTTTAACTTTCAATGACTATGTAACGAAACCAAAATTGTAAATGGCGATTTAAAAGAGGAGATAAAAAAAATTGACCTTTCGAGTTTCTTGCCTGTTCTTCTCGAGAAGGCTCTCCCAATTTCCGAACAGGTGTACATTCAACTTTTTTTTTCATTGCTACTTGTATTTGCAGAGTATATTCAGGATGTATGCACATACAAGGTTAAATATGTTTTCTTTAAATTGGAATGTTTTGCTTTGTTTTGAATAAGTGCCTGTAAAGGCCTAGGTTGAATAAAGATTTTTGAATTTGAATTAGTGCGTGTTGTCATTCTTAAGGACTTATTCGTCAACTGGCGAGTGCGAAACTCGCGAGCGCGCGCCAGTTGGCACCTTCCGATTTTATTTTATTCTTTTGTCGTCAACTCGCGCGCTCTTGTAAAGTACAGTCAAATAAAAAAAGATTGAAACCAAAAACTATAAAAACTAGCTATTGCCCGCAGCTTTACCTGGGTTTGGAAGGTTGGTAACTGAGTCTTTGTGTTTTGTTTTCTGGGTTGGAATTGAATTTTAAGATATGTACAATCGTATTTGGTTTTCATTTTCGGACCAAAACGTTGCTCTGCCCAGATTAGCATGCTTAAGCGTGCTTTGGTTTTTATAATAAAAATTAAGCCTTTAATACTGCCGCCTGTAGAGAAAATATGGAAATAAAACAGTTAATATTTAACTATGGACGTAGGGTCTCTAAGGCCCCTTGTCTACAAATATAAGGACAAACATATTTTTATTTCCTTCTACTTTTAATCAATTTTTCTTTTAAAATGTTCAATATAATCAGCTGTGCAGCCAGCAGTGCGACAGAAAATATCGATTAAATAGGTGTCATTTTTCTATTTTTTTACCTACGAGCTTTCTTTTATGTTTAATTTACTTATTAGAATTCATAATTGAGGAAAAAGTAGTTTTTCTTGTTAGATGAGACTTATTCCTATAATTATTATCACATAAGTTCTTTATCTCGTTATACTAAGTAAAATTTATTAACATTTTATTTAATTTGTATTGGTTTAGTTTGATTTGAACCTATTTATTACGATTAAGACATAAATTTTAGCCTAATATCTAAAAAAACGTGTAAACTGCGTAACGAGGAACAGGGGCCTCAGTGACCCCGTCCATAGAAGTGTAAGGAAAAAATGACGTCCAAAATTAAAGGCGAAACAGTAAAAAATATTTGAATGTGGAAGTTTTTAGTGATATTAATGTATTGTAGGGGTAAATTGATGATTTTACTTAGTTAAAATAAGTATTATACTTACGTCTTCTAATGTGAAACGTATACTTAACTTTAAAACTTAACAAAAACTAAAATTTTCACATAAAATATCGAGAAGAAATTGCACTCGTGTCAGCGATATCAATGGCGGGTGCTACCTGGCTAAATGTAATTGTTCAAAATCAAAATAAATCAAAATCATTTATTCATTCACAATAGAAAATGGTAGGTATAGTTGCAGATGGTCATCTTTAAAAAGGTTCAACATTTTCTAGTTATACTACATATACTACGATAACATGTGAATATGTGTTACAATAAAAGTTTAAAAACTAATACTAAAACGAATTATTACTTAAAAATTCTTTAACAAAAAAAAATACATAGCAACCATTAATATAACTCAACTTTAAATCTGTTAAATGTTAATTTTTTTCTGGTATTATACAGTGTGTCCCCGGATAAGGTGCACAAACGAAAATGGGTGAAACTAGACTAAAATTGATCGATAAAAAAAATTTTTTTAGAAAAAAATTTGTATTTAATATTTATTTTTATTTTTTTATTCTCTTTTTAAGACCTTTTGTGTTTGTAAAATTGTAACATTGTAACCACTGCGTGGATTTTGTTCAAATAAAAACAATAGTCAATAGGGAGAAAAACATTTTTTTAAACTAAGTTTGAACATAAGTCTTAAATTTTGAGTAAATGTTTTTTTTTTTTTTTTTTTTTTTTTTTATGTAAGGCCCGGCAAATGACCTCCTCCCGCCTGATGTTAAGCGGTGAAAGAGGCCCAAATGAGTTGACAGATAGAGTAGGGACGACATCCACTATCCTACCTGCCCGCCCCTTGCCGGCCTAAAAGATGCTTTTTCACACCTCTTTTGAAGGAACCCATGTTGTAGGATGGAGGAAACACGTGCGCAGGTAGAGAATTCCAAGTATGGGATGAACGACAGAAGAAGGAATCTTGGAATTTCTTGGTACGGTGTGAAAAGGAGGACACAGTGTACGGATGACTCCGAAGGCCCTTACGCGTGTTTCTGTTAAGGAATGGAGAGGGAGGGATAAGGTTAAAGAGCTCCTCAGAGCATTCCCCATGGAACATTCGGTAAAAGGCGCTAAGAGAGGCGATGTCACGACGAAGTTGTAGAGGCTCGAGGGTGTTAGTTGCCTCTACATCGCCAATTATTCGAATAGCGCGACGCTGCAATCTGTCCAGAGCATCGAGGAGGTACTGAGCGGAGCCGTCCCAAAGGTGCGAGCAATATTCCACGCAAGACCTAACCTGAGTTTTATACAACAGGCATAGTTGGTCCGGCGCAAAATACCTACGCACCTTGTTTAGGACACCGAGTTTCCGTGAGGCAGCAGTTATAACGGATTCGATGTAGTCTCTGGGGTTCAGATCGCAGCGAATGTTCATTCCCAGCAAGGTGATGTTACTCTGTGTGTGAAGGGTTGTGCCCTGAAGAGAAGGAGGGGGGAGGAAAGGTGACCTTTTCGCCGAGAACGCGCACACCTGTGTTTTCTTAGCATTGAACTCGACAAGATTGTTGGAACCCCATTCGGAGATGAGGTCCAGCGTCCTGTTGAGCTCAATGATAAGATTCTGCCTCTCCCTATCAATATTGCCACGAGCAGCCCCTGAGCTTCCGTGATATCCCCCATGCACTGTACTGTCGTCTGCATAGCAATGTATACTTCCCAAGGAAAGCATGTCATTGATATGCAGAAGAAACAATGCTGGGGATAGAACGGAGCCTTGTGGAACACCAGCATTCACTGCCACGAACCGCGAAGTGCAGCCGTCAACGACAACGCGAATTCTACGCTCGTGGAGGAAGCTGGCAATCCACGTACAGAACTGAGCGGGCAATCCGTATGCCGGAAGCTTGGAAAGGAGAGCCTTGTGCCAGACTCTATCAAAAGCTTTTTCGATGTCGAGACTAATAGCCACAGACTCGCCGCGCTTATTGATAGATTCACCCCATTTGTGCAAAAGGAACGCTAGAAGGTCACCTGTTGACCGTTTAGGACGAAACCCATACTGACGGTCATTAAGCAACGAGTGACCTGTGAGTGACTGTTTATTTTTACCAAATAATGCCCCCTATAACAAATTCTTTTTATTACCTCTTATTAATCCAGATCTTATAACCTTTCCAACAAAAAAAACAACATTCTGTCTCTAATACATGTTTAGCTACGAGGCTTTAATTGAGGGGCCTGCTAACGCGCCGTCCCCTGGCGCCCGCGCCGCTGCATTTTTGTCAACCGCTGAGGTATCTTTTCTTAAATTGGAATTTAGCTAAACACATTTAAGCATTTTTTAAACTTAAGCTAAGCTTTTTCATTGTAAAATTGATTAAAACAAGAAAAACAAATCACAATAAGTATTTATTACAAAAAATCTAAAAAAACATTTTTTATTAACTGCATTATTTGGTAAAAATAAACATTTACTCTAAATTTACTGAAGGGAGACTCTGTACCAGGGTCGTCTGCTTAGGTACCTCCGTCTTACCTATTTCTGCCGCAAACAGCAGTGCTTGCATTGCTGTGTTCCGGTTTGAAGGGTAAGATATGGCATAAGAATAACTAATAATACGAGTATAGAAGCGAATCTCCTTTGTGGGTGCGCCAAATGCCGCTATTTACATACCTACAGCGCCCTTCCCCCTGTAACGCCCCGCAGTAGTCTGCGGACGCCGCTAGGGTCACCACATGGACGTATGGTTACCACTACAATATTTTTTATATAGGTACCTCCATATTTTACATTGAGAAACTGAGCATACACCGAGTCTTATTGATTTTGTACTTCAAGTGTAGCGAGCGAGCGACTATCTTTAGCAATAGTACCTACGCACATTTTTAGTTTTTTTGATCCCGCAGTTATAAGAACCTACCTATTTTTGATTAATTGAGCTTAATCCCTACACTTCGAGAACAAAATCATTAAAATGTTTCGAATTTCGATGTACAAAAATGATTTGTAATTTAGGTATCGTACCTACGTTTATAGTCTAAGAGTTGAAGTTATGAATGTACTAATGGATAAAACCTAAGCTCACTTTTTACTATCAGACCAACATTTTCACTTGAAAAAAAATCTGTTGTTTCATAATTTTAATCAAGTATTGATTTTTTTTTTCTTTTTTTAAAAACGTCGCCCCACACTAGGATTTTCTCCTGTGTCGTGGGTGCAGTTACAAACACAGAATATCACATGCACATACGCCCAGACCGGAACAAATTTCTGTAGGCCATACAAAATATCTGTCCCATGCGGGAATCGAACCCGCGACCCGTTGCACAGTAGGCGATCACTCGACCTCTGCGCTAACCGTGTCGTCGAGTCGTCGTGTCGTCGATTGTATTTAAATTTTATATGGAACAGTGACAAAGGTCGATAAAAATATATATAGCAGTACCAAAGTTTCTCATAATTCAAATTATGACTTGACAAAAAAAATCCCATACTTACAGAGTTTCAAAATTGCACTACGAGTACAATGACAGCTTTAGAAACTCGATACATTATATTGTATTAGCTTTGACATGTAATGAATATTACGAATAAAACGGCATCTGTATCTAGGGTAGGTATAATAAAAATAATTTTAAAGTATTCAATCACTTTTATTAAAAAGGTTTCAATTCAACAGAAATATTTACAAATGTCTGATATTTATAAAAGATGGCGTTTTTGTAGATGATTTGAAGTTTCGGTTATTAAACTTCAGCGCGTAGTAAATACGCATTCTTATAAAAAGCTTAATCAGGTAATCAATAGGAAAATATTCACAAGGTACCTGAAACACACGGTGCGCGCCTTGACTGGCGATTCCGTTCAACGGAAATCAAACGGTAGGTAAATAACGTGGCCTTGAGCGCTCGACGGCCGGGAGTTTCGCTTCTATACTAGTATTATTAGTTATTCTTATGGATATGGCTAGAGATGAGAGTAACGACTGTTTCCAAATAACGAATAACAGTGCTGTGTTATTTCCATATAGCTGTTATTGTAAACTGCTGTTCGTTATCCTGTTATACTGCTGTTTTGCACAATGAACAACAGTGTATTCACACTGTTACCAACATCGAAATAATTCCAAATAGGAGCGATCGGGGGTCTTATTCTCGGCATTTTTAATATTTAAAAATACTTAACACTAACTATAAAACAATTATCATTTACACTTACGCTAACTTTTAATTACGCACTTACACACTGAAATAATTAAATCATAACAAAAAATAATCACAATTTCTCTAATGAATTGAACGAACAATAAACAGCAATCTCATTCAAAACAGCAGTATAACGAATAATTATTATTCACCTGTTATTTCAAATCGTCGCGATCATCAAACATTTTAAAGTGAACTTTACGTCAATGTGAGAAAGCACAAAAATTAGTGGTTTGCGATCATCGTGTCGTGACTCGTGCAGTTTATATTGCTATCTCCCGTACACACCTATTGCGCTCTCGCTCTTTGCTTCACTCTCGCGTTACGTTATCGGCAACAGCGCGGTGGGTGGGACGTCAGTCATTGCGCTACAACGCTACAACATCAACAGCAGTTTATAATGATAGCAGGATAATCCGTTGCTCAATAATGTGTTATTCGTTACGTTCATATAATGCATTATATTATCTGCTATCGTAATAACGACCATCTCTAGATATGGCAGTGAAATTATTGGGTACTGTGACTTTACATCTTGTGTCACAAGTTGGCAACGTACACTGTGGTTCTTGTGGAGGTTGCAGTTTTGCTGCGAATCTCACAAGAGCCACATGTATTATAGGTGACTGTTACCACTTACCATCAGGTGGGCAGTTTGCTTGTTTGCCAACTTTATGCAATAAAAAAAATTAACACTTTTATGTTCAAAATTAGTAAAAAAGAAAATGTTTTTCTCCCTATTGACTGCTTTTATGTACTTTTTTTTATTTACCATACAGTCCCCGTTTTCCATTTAAGCGTCACCATTTTGTCACGCTAACATCAAATGCTAACCACGTTTTGCGTTTCTTATAAGAAATGTTAAAATTTTTAACCGCGCTATGTTTCACAAAGGAAACCTAACCTAAAAATCAAGATATTGTTTAAATGGAACGCATTACGTCAACATACGATGCTAGCCCTGCTAGCGTCAAAAGCTAATGAAACGCGATGATGCTAAAAATGTTGAAAATGCTGCGAATCTGCGCTCAAATGGAACGCGCCTATAGTTAATCTTTTGGCATCATTATTGTTTTTATTTGAATAAAATCCACGCAGTGGTTACAATGTTACAATTTTACAAACACAAAAGGTCTTAAAAAGAGAATAAAAAAATCAACATTAAATACAATTTAATTTTAAAATTTTTCTTCTCTTTTTTTATCGATAAATTGTAGTCTAGTTTCACCCATTTTCGTTTGTGCACCTTATCCGGAGACACACTGTATATAGAGATACACATTCAACAACAGTTAATTATGAATTTTGTAGAATTTGGTCGAACACCAGGGTCAAGTCTATTTATATATCTTGTATATTTATTTGGAAATAATTCTTTAGAACTTTTAAAGATACTTCTATTTTGTTTTACAAATTTTGCAATTTCAAATATACACGGTGTTTCATAATAACCAATAAATATTTTATCGTTATCTAAAACTAATTAATAAATAGTTTATCCCGTAATGTTATTCAACCCAAAATTTTCATGTATATCATAATATCATCATCATGTCTATGATTTACATGAAAATTTTGGGTTGAATGACATTACGGGTAGACACAATTAATTAATTAGTTTTAGATAACGATAAAATATTTATTGGTTATTATGAAACACCGTGTATAGGAAGGGGTAGTAAATTAAGTTTCTTAAAAAGTATTCATAGTGAAATTCACTCACATTGCTTAGTTTTAGACAGTTAATATAATAGGTAATAAGCCAAATTCTTGAGTCATTGTGATATTGTTGATAATTATTAAGGAAATAAGCAGTTTTTTGTCATGTTGATTTATATATTTATCTCAAAACTATGTTTTGTTTTATTTTAAACTTACATCGTATAAAGTATCTTAAACATTAAAAAAGGTACCTACTTTAAATTTACTTAAACATTTTTGTAGCTGACTGTACATAAATATGTCAGATTCCACCATCGAGCGAGTTGACGACCAAAAAATTAGGTAAAATCGGAAGGTGCCAACTGGCGAGCGCTCGCGAGTTTTGCGACCAGTTGACGAATAAGTCTTCTTAAGTTATTAGGAATTTGCTGCGGTAACATAGGATTTCCCAGATCTCGAAATCGGCTGAACGCAGAAGTTTGAAAAAAAAAACGATAATAGACCTTAATTTATTCAAATTAGTTCAAGCATTAGTTTTTGATTTGCTTGATGAATAACTATGTAATGGCAAATGTTGCTATTCACAAACATTCAATACGCAACAAGAGCTGTCTATTCGTTATTTTAATGCCCTAAAAAGAGGAAAAACATTAATTTATTACATGATACATTTTTTATTAAAATATAAAAGCTTGCCGCAATATTTTTTTAATAAAACAAATATTTTTCTTAGAGTTAACAATATCAAGATCAACTTAAATAGGTAAGTATTGTATTATTCTTTATCTACAATCTCGCGACAAGATTTATAGCTGTATTATAGATATATATTTATAATAATTTAACATAAAACTTGAAAACAGATATCAGCGTCAATCTAACAAATAAGAAAACACTGCCGTCCGCCGCCCTCACCGTCGGCGTCGGTCGAATCAATCAATGTTAGTAAAAATCGCGAAAATGTGCGGAAACAAGATAGGAGACAATAGGGTAACCTTATTAATTGGTAAGCACTTAAAATTAAAGGGTAAGCTTATTCAAAAAAGTTTCCGCAAGGAAAGACTAACCCTATCAATGGGGTAACCCTATCGTTCGGTAACCTTTTGATAGGGTTTCCCTAACAATCGGGTTAATCAAACAAAGGGGTTTTCCGGTCCTTGGCACGAAGGCAAAGGGAACCTGAAACCATACAGCTTTGTCTCAAATGTTTTTTTTTTTCACCAGGTACGGGGGAATCGAAAACCAATAGGGAAACTGCAAATGGTGGCGCATCTGTGTCACGGCCTTCACCAGGCCGCGCCGCCAATGTGAAACTAAACGCGCCCGCCGTCTCCGTCGTCACATTTAGGTGGGAACATAACACAATACCACGCAGGTAGAGAGACAAAGAGCTACACCTTGTATATCACTCATCGCTGTCCGCATCTTGTCTAACTTGTCCTTTCCACATTCTTAGAGCAACACGGAGGAAGTCCGCCCTAGATAGGTTTTTTTATGCGAATCATACATCTTGATAATAATAATCAGATTGATAAATCAAGTGTTTATAGACACCATTCTTGGTATTGTTACATTTTATATGTAACTAAGATGTGTAACGCGCCTGTAGCAGAAACTGCTTGAAACATTTGAATAGTTCACTATTGCGCCTCAATCCTATGCGCTGGAGTCCCTGTTGCTCTAGGTGACACCTGTTCTGAAGCCTTTTCTCTATACGAATCACAATTTCAGAAATTAATACAAAAGAATAGCGCAGAACCTTAGACATCTCAACTTATAAATATATATTATAACAATTAATTTTCGCGGATTTTTTACGAAGATATTAACTTTGTTTTGTTTTAAAAGTCTGTATTTGTTTGCCTGCGAGTACGATGTTCCCGCTTGACCATCGCACCGGGCGCGCACTGCCAGTTCGAGATAAATACGATTAAGTAATATTAAGAAGCGGCGTGGTGTGGTTGAAAAGTTTCATTGAAAAAAGTCTCTCGGTTCTGAATTAAGTAATTTCAGGTTTTTGCGCAATTTCATCAACACGCCGTACACATAACTGGGAGACTTCAAAGATTGTTATGAGCTGACTGTTCTTTGTCGTTGTGGCTCACTGAATCGGAAGCTCGCGTCATGTGTAGGTACGTATGTGAGGGGAAAACTCAATCTCATTATCACATACTCTTTTGCTGACAGTGTCGGCTTATGGCTCTGCAACTCGCAAGTGACTGCGACTGGTCGCGTCACTTAATATTGGAGGGCTTACTCTTCAATCCAACTCCGATCTACGACGACGATGCGTACTCTTGACATGCAAATAGTTGCAACACTAGCGCTCATTTAATTCACTCAAGATACGTGCGGTAAAGAATACCGATCCAATTTGGCGCTAGTGTTGTAACTCAAAGAGTACAGAATGACGCATTATCAACGTCTGTCAATAGGGTATTACACCCTTTTTTGGAAACTATTATACATCAATCTTGAGGTCGCAATGAACCTGTAAAAATTTTATTTTAATTCTATAAAACTGAAAAATAGCTTAAAACAATGTTTTATTTATGATTTTGAATTTTCGCGCGGAAACGCTAGCCGCCATGATATTTCGATTCGTGACGTCACTCCGTTAGTAAACAAACAATAGATACGACCAACATAGGTATTACTTTCTGTGAAAACGACTCTGCGGAAGAACATGTTAAAAGATTTTTGAAAAAAAATTGCTTATTTATAATCTATATCATTGTGTCTTGTATCTGAATGCAAGAATTTGAGTTTAAAAACGCCACAAACTTGTGGGTGCATATGCCAAATGATATCAACATGAGAAACTTGATTGAAACTGGCCAGAAGAGATTCAAAATCATTGTTCACAAAGACAAGACAGTATTTCTGAGAAGACCACTTTGAATTGTATCCCTTATAAATGAAAAACTAACTATAGAATAATTAAAAGAAAACTTTATGTTAATATCACAAAACAAATGGCATATTTTGTAATGTATTTATAGATATGCTATGTACCTATGATATATATTGACTTACCGTCCTCCATTATGTAATTTTAATAAAATAACGTATACGTCCCACAGACGTGATAATAACTTAGGAAATTCCAAATAACACAGAGCACGACAAAACATTATCAAGTTTGTTTACTATCCGAGTGACGTCACGTCGGACCAATATGTCGAATGGCGTTTTTGACATTTGAAGAACAGATTAAAAAATAAGATATTTAAAATTTAATTATTTAATTTATAATTAATTTTTACGAAATCTATCATAAACATGCATATTTCTTCTTACATGGTGTGAAATAACCTATTGGAATTGGCTAGATGACTAAAAAAGTTTTGGTTTAGTCGATGAATGTCGTATGTTTAGTCGATGAATGTCGTATGACGAATTCTTTAAACACCAGATTCTACAAATGGCAGATTCTATAAACGACAGATTCTATTAATGCTAGATTCTGTTAATGCCAGATTCTAATAATGTCAGATTTTTTGTGTCGTAAATTAGTAAACTATAGCTGGTTGTTCATGCGTCGTGCGCATGAGATTGAGATTTTCATTTCAAAAAAGTTCCGAATTTCATAAAAAAAATTCTTACGCTTCAACGAACGCTACAAAAAATTGAGCAATGACAAATGCTTTTTTAAATATAGATTATATAGTGAGCATTTTTCCTAAAAAACTATATACCTACAGCTACTACTTAAGTTTGCCGCTGATTTAGGTTTTTTTGGTATCGTATGAACTTGTTTCCTTTATCCGATTGTTTCATATTCCGAAAATATTTTGATTTATTAACTTATATCATTTAGCAAAGTATGAGGAAATTATTATGTTTTATTCGTAAAAGAAGGAGAACATTATGTTGTTTTATTTAAAAAAGATAATTTTATTTTACATTTTATTTAAAAACTTATTTTAATTATTTTCCTTTTCAAAAATTTTTTATATGTATTATTAATTGCAGATAAAAAGTATCTGTATTGCTATTTAATCACAATTCCTGCTTTAAATTAATTTAACGATAATTTGGCCTTTATAGAATATGTAATTAATAGAATTTGCCATTTCTCGAGAATCTGTCTTTTGCGGAATATGTCATTTATAGAATTTGGCAATTACAGAATTTGTCGTTTTTGATCTAATGTGACATATCCATAATGTGTCATTTAACGACTAAACCAAAATTTTTTTGCTTTAATAGAATCTCATTCATATAATAAACAAAAATAAAAAATCGGTTTTCGAATAACTGTAAAAACAACCAAGATATAAGGTATTAAAGATTTTTCTCCATCTCTTTCTAGCAAAACGGCAATTTACAAGGAGTTTATATGGCCGTACTCAACAATGACGTCACGGTTGATGTCGGATCTCTGTCTAATCGCCTTCAAATTAAGAACTTAAAATGCTTGTATCTAATGTATTTCTTAGCCGATTTTAATTCTAATTTCACAGGACTACATCTTTTTCCACGTTATTTTAATATTTAATGACGAGACGTAAAAATTTGAATTCAGTCATCATCCCAATTGGTTTTAAAAGTAAGCCTGCATTGTGTGTGGACCTTATTCTTGTTTGTACAGTAAGTTCCGCATTAAGATATACTGTTTGGCCGTTGGACCGCTCTTATGTCGGCTCGCAGTAGGTATGATGTTCGTAGTGCAAATGTAAAGCTTGACGTGGCGCCTACTGTACCTATTTTTAAAAAAAAAACGTTTAAATGTCTTTTGTTTATGAAAACTAAGTACTTATTTGAGATTGTGATTCGTTTCAATGTGTCTGTGTGCACAAACATTTACGTTTAGAAAAGTAACGGACCTTTTCCATGTATTGTGTATCGTGTAACAGTTTTAATGTGTTTTTAAATGTTGTCGCTTTATAGTCGGCAAATGGATTTTTTGTTCGCTTTTGTTTAAATGAAATAAATCTCAATAAATTGTTTAAAAATTACCCTACTCCACCATGTATAAGTTATTATTAACACACATTTTGCACAGTAATATGTAACACTCACTAACTAAAATCACAATTTCATTACTTCCTCTATTACACCTTCCGGAGTGCTCTTTCTCTCTCTAACCTACGTCAATATTTCTCTTAACCCCAACACCTAGATCGACCCTTACACACCGTTCACGTGCTAATATTAGGATATAAATATACCACTCCGATTAACAATCAATGCGAATGAATTACTGTAATCCTCCTAGTTATTTTTGTTTAAAATTAAATGTGATGTGTAAGTGGCATTCTCAGTTGGAAAAGTCAATGCTTAACACCTTAAAATTTTGTAGTGAAATCTGGATGATCGAAATCTCTAATGTCTCGGTTAAAACCTGACGCTATCAACTCTTATTAACACGAGTGAGAGAGCATTAGTCAGGTTTAAACAGAGACCACGTTTTGTGATAAGACAGTTTTTTGTTATACTTCCCTTTACACTGCGACTTTTACTGGCGATGCAAACGCAATACAATATCGATGCAAACGAATGCATCACGTTTGCATCGCGAATTTATCGCTACAGGAAGTCGCAGTGTGCAAAAGGCAAACAAAATGACTGTGTAAAGGATGTAGTAGCAAGCCGTAAAGCTGCAGCGATGCTGTCGTGGTGCAGATGTGCTGCAGTCGTATGTATTGATGCAAACATCTGTATCAAGACTGTGTCTCTGCAACAAGTAGAAAGTTTCTTGAGAGCGTAATGCGTAAAAGCTGCTCAAACAATTTGCTAATATGACGCGTGAAAGCGAAAAATAACGTTTCTTTTTTTAAAATAATTGAGAGCCCCCGATTAATTCTGTGTGAAAAAAGTACCTATGTCAACATAATAATTGACATAATTTGTAACATTTTTGTTTAAAGCTTTTATTTTGAAGTAACATTAAAACATTATTTGCAAATAGCGCTTGCAATAGCATTATACTATGTGTGCTAATTGAATCTTGGTTTAATCATTGGCTTCAGTGGGTCATATGCTGAGTTTCTTATATGTTTTATGAAGAAATATCTCGATCATGCGTCATGATATGGTATTCTGTCTAAACAGGGAATACCTAACATTAAATTACACATTATTTTAACGTATAGTTAAATTATATTAACGTATAGTTGTTTAAACTTCGAATGAGTTTACACAATACAGCTGTGTAAAGGCGCGCATAAATTACGCGCGGCGACCCCGTCCACAAGGCGCGCGGCTGCCGCGCGAGCCAATGTTCGAGCGTTTGCCGCGCGTAATTTAACGCGCCTTAAGGAGTACATACTTACAGCCGGTTGCACCAAAATTGCAATTTTTTTACAAATTCAGTTATAACCAATATGTCACTATTACGAATCCGTAAATTTATTTTGCACAAAAAAAAATACGAGTAAAAATAACCGTAAAATTCCTTGCTACACGTATGTAGCGTTAATTGTACCACTTTAGCTTTCTACTAGATTTTTACTACCATGAAAGTTTTTTTACATGAAGTAAGACATGTTATTCATTTGTCAAAACGTGACGTTGAAAGTGTTTTTGTTTACATTGGCCATGGATTCAAAAACGTCAAAGCTACTAAAATAAGAAGAAAAAGCTTTGTTGTGTGGTGATATATATTTTTATGCCTGAGCAATTTTAATAATGCATATGTGCATCATATACAATATCTGTTTATCTGTGTGTAAAAATCACTGCCTTCAGTGAGCATTTGACCTACTCTAATGTTTGTTCTTTGACGACGGCAACTATCCAATATATGGATAATTATTTTTCAATATCATTGTCGGATAGTGAATTGTGTAGTGAGAAGTGAATTTAAATTTTAAATTTTATACGTTAATTCATAATACAAACAGCCGGTTGCACCAAAAATTCATTTTACAAATTCGTAAAAAGTAATGTACAAAGCAAACGTATATCGTAAAAAGATGTTGCACCACGCTTTTGCGATACTTTCTACGGATACTTTTTACGGAGCTAAGTTTTTTTCTAAGTATACATTTTGACAGTTCGCTCGTATTTGTAATTCATGTTTAAGGTTAGAAAACGCTTTTAAAATACAATTTCAATTCACTTTTCATATATTACATAGTTACCGTCGTCAAAGAACGAACATTATAGTAGGTCAAATGCTCACTGAAGGCAGCGATTTTTACACACAGATATTGTATATGATGCACATATGCATTATTAAAATTACTCAGGGATAAAAATATAACTCACCACACAACAAAGCTATTTCTTCTTATTTTAGTAGCTTTGACGTTTTTACGAATTCAGCCAATGTCATTAATTTAGTGGGACTAAATAATATTTTGATTGTTAAGTCCATGGCCAATGTAAACAAAAACACTATCAACGTCACGTTTTGACAAATGAATAACATGTCTTACTACATGTAAAAAAAACTTTCATGGTAGTAAAAATCTACTAAGCTAAAATGGTAGAATTAACGCTTTATTCGTGTAGCAAGGAAATTTACGGTTACTTACTCGTATTTTTTTGGTGCAACATAAATTTACGGATTAGTAATAGTGACAGATTGGTATAAGTATAACATATAACTGAATCTGTAAAAAAAATAGCAATTTTGCTGCAACGATAAAAAACGAGAAATTCTTACTCGGGGTAGAGTGAATTTCACCCTATAGCGTTCAAGAACCACCCGAGTGAAACCGAGGGTAACAGAGCAATTACTCTGCTCGTATTTCTGAACGCTTTCGTGAAAGTAAACGCAGGGTAATGGCCTAAAGTACTTGAATCTAGGCCAGTAAAGCAGCCCAAAAAAAAATAAACGCAGGGTAATTTTCGCCTGACAGGAGTGAATTACTCGCTCCCCCATTCAACGTGAACTTGTTGACAGTTCATTGTTTTGTGATCTGTGGCTAGCTTATATTATTTTTAAGTCGAAGTTAAAGTTTATAACTGTTTAGTAAAGCTAAACAAAGCAAGTTCGCGTTGTAAAACACAAAAACTTCTTTTTGTTTTTAACTGACAGAACCCGTTTAAAAACTCGTGAATTGCGAAAATCACTCGTTAGCGTTTAAAAACCAGTTAAACTTTCTTTCTCGAACTATATCTATCCTTTTCTTTTTTACCGACCGAAAACCTCACGGGTTTTCGAACGGCCCCTAAATGAATACAAGAGTATTAGACGCCAGTGATTTTCTTGGGCCGCAATATAATTATCTTTTAGTCACATCGATTGAATACCGGATACCCACGCGTAAACTTATAATGAATCCAATTCCGGGTGCCTAGCAACCATTTGGTTGTAAACTCTGCACATACGCACATTGGGGTAATAGAAAGGCGCATTATTCCTGTATACAGTAATATGTGAATTCAATATTGTGTAAAGGCCGAAGAGGTTAAAATAAATATGTGTATACTTTGTATGTACATATAGTGGGCTTTGACCGAGAGAGTGTTTCAGCAACGAGTACACGTCGGGTAGCGGGCCGTACACTGCGGAGTCGCACGACCACGGCAACGATGATTCGAACGGGTTCGCCATCGTCGTCAACGGACATTCCTTAGTTCACTGTTTGCACCCGAAACTGGAAGAGAAGTGAGTATAAAGTAGTATAATTTTCATATAATATTAACGTTCCGCTTCCACCGCATACCTTCTAATATCAAACTCTGCTTTCTTCCACTTCTTTACTGCGCAAACATCAGCTAGCAACCTGTTCCACAACTGAGCAAGTTGTGAAACAGGTTGCTAGCTGATATCCGTCACAGCTAGACCGTTCATATTTTCAAAAAGAAAAAGAAAAGTTTTTGACTAATTGCACAGAATATATAATAGTACTCCATACAGAACGGCCACTCACCTCCGCGCACTCATTTCAAATACGTCATCCCACCCCGCACTTCGTTGTACACAACACTGACACATAAACAAGGGCGCGCGCGATCGCTCGGGCGAGTAGACGTGAGCGCCGGCCGATAACAGAGACAGCGCTATGCGGGTAAAAGAGAAGGCAGTCGCTGCACTTCCCGCATCATATCGATTGATAACCGCGCACTCAGCCCTACTAGATTCCACGCACACATCTTTTTTTTTAAATGCGTAAGTTTCGTCTTGTAGGCCCGTATTAATAAAGCGATCTCAAAACTGCTCTCAAGTGCGAACTCAGCCGAGTCACTCTCAAGATGTGATCACGCACTTAAGATAGTCGCTAATTAATAAACCTACATCAACAGCGTATCACTTGAGATATAATATCAAGATCGCGCTCTTAAGAGCGTGATCTCAAGTAAACGTAATTTTTAACCGACTTCAACAAGGTGGAGGTTCTATGTTCGACTGTATCTATTTTCTTATTTTTTATGTATGTTCATCGATTACTCCGCCATTTGAGGACCGATTTTCAAAATTCCTTTTGTAGTCGAAAAAGTACACTCCCGAGATGGACCCTTTGTCACCATGTCATGATCTGATGATGGAATCCCGGGCAAATCTAGGGAAACCCTTAAATTTTAATGCCACGTCCAACGTGTTTTATGTCTTTTTAGGGTTCCGTAGTAAACAAGGAACCCTAATAGTTTCGCCATGTCTGTCTCTGTCTGTCCGCGCTTTTACTCAGAGACTATTAGTACTAGAAAGTACAAACTAATGCATAATTTAATAGCAACGTATTTAGTAATCTGTGGCAAAGTGTTGTGAAGTGTGACTGTGAACTCAAAGTTGGCATTTGCAACTACGGAACTGTACACTGCGCGTGGCCCGACACGCACTTGGCCGGTTTTATTAAAGATATTCAGTTATTTGCGTATGGTAGTCATCATGTCATGTTACTGAGCTGATGATTGAAGGTTTTGGTGAAATCTATATCGTTTCAAAAAGTCTTCATTCCGTATTCCAAAGTATTCTGAGTATTTCTTATATATTTTTTTGGATTTCGATGCCTCTTTATCTGCAAGATATACTTACTCATACCTAATAATCTATTTTGTCATAGTGATCGATTTCGTCGATAATATTTTCAATGTCCATTTTAACCAAACAACAAAAGTCGTCAAACGTGATGGACATTGGGCATTTTTACCCGGTTTTTGAAAAATCGCGAACAAAAAGCAAAATAAGTACTTTTAGATCCTGCACTATTATCTATTCTGTGATCCTGCTGCTTTTATTCAGCTTTCATTTTCTGTAGTTATTTCAATTCAGACCAATGGGAACGGAAATTATCAGTGTTTATATCATGCGAGTATTTCGTTAATTTTTACTACTCGTTATATTGAGAGAAAATATTTGTTTGTTTGTTTGCATTGAATAGGCTCCGAAACTACTCGACCGATTTGAAAAATTATTTCACATTTAGAATTCTACATTATTCCTAATGAACATAGGCTACAAAATTATTTTTCCCAAATAAAAATATAAAATTGCCACGGGAAAACAAAAATAACGCGGGCGAAGCTGCGAGCGTTTAGTTAGTATTTGACAAAAATGTCCAACTGAATAATACCTGTAATGCGGTCGGAACGTCGAAACGAGTCGAAACGAGTCGGAACTAATGAACATAGGCTACAAAATTATTTTTCCCAAATAAAAATATAAAATTGCCACGGGAAAACAAAAATAACGCGGGCGAAGCTGCGAGCGTTTAGTTAGTATTTGACAAAAATGTCCAACTGAATAATACCTGTAATGCGGTCGGAATGTTTTGTTCGTCTCACTCCCTCTCCCTCTGTCTCTCTCTCTCTCTCTCGCATAGTCTCATAAAACGGGTTGTGTCACGTGCGCTTGCGCCAGTTGACAGCGTTGCCAGAATAATAATAATAAATAAATAAATATCTATTTAAACCTACCTACTTTAAGGACTTAATAAAAAAATAACAAAAAACTTTAATCGCCTCCGTGGTCCAGATGTTGCTAGGGAGGTCTGGGGTTTAATTCCCCATGGGGGCAGAAGTTTTTCTGTACGGTTTGGTCGGTGGTAGTGCTTCTGAGACCGCCTCGTTAGCTACCGCCCGCGCCATCTTATCTAAGTTCTTCGCCATAATAAAAATGTTAATAGCATTGTTGTGTTCCGACAATTAGAGGTAAGAAAGCCAGTTCCTTAGTTGTTGAGGAGTCCAGCTGAAACTCGCTTCCTTCGCTTATCATCAGGTGAGATGAAAGCCAAGAGCTTCCCTGTCGTATGTACAAAAAAAAAGTGTAACGGAACGCATCCAAAAAATTTTTTATTCATAGTGTTGGCGCACTAGATTGAATCAAATTGAGTGACGGTCGCCACATTATTCCAGTTATAAGTACTTATATGAGTTTCATATGAAAAAATTTTTTTTCCTTTATCTTACCTTTATATCTTTTTGATTTTTGCAAGAAAACAAGTAAAAAAATACTATTCCTACTATATTTTTATAATTTCATGGTAATTTTCGTGTTAATCCCACGACCCACAGATATTCAAACTATCCCATTATAATCTAGATGTAGGTAATTACCTATACTTACATCTAACCAAATTTTATTTTTATTCGCCGTGGGTAAATGTTCCACAGTAAAATACCCAATGTCCAAATGACATGTGAATAAACCGCCAAAACGCGCACTTAAGTCATGGTTCGACCACACTCAGAAAACAGGAACTTAAGTAGCATCTTGAGAGTGCACTTGAGTCCTGAAATCGTTTTATTAATACGTCGCTACTCAGCTGATACTTTGTACTCAAGTGTGAACTCAAGTATGATATATTAATTAGCACAGTATCTTAAGCTTGCGCTCAAGTTCTATCTCAGAGCTGAGTGCGGTTTATTAATACGGGCCTTAGTGTACAATAAAGGATAATTATTAATATACATTACTGATAACTGTATTGCTTTTGTTGACAATGACCAAGCAGTTTTATGTTAAGACAAAATTTTATTTACTTGTTGTAATGTAATTCAAAAGCTTCTGGAGATTTTTTTAGTCGTTATACGTACCGGTCGTAAAATTAATTATTATATATGAAGTAAATGAAAAAACTACATATTCCTTATTTTTGTTCCATTCAACACAACCATCGTATATCAGTAACATCATAATGTTTGGCAGGTTTTTAGAAGTAGTTCTACAATGCCGATCTGTGATATGCTGTCGGGTGACGCCGCTCCAAAAGGCGATGGTCGTGGAGCTTATAAAGAAGAGTCGGAAAGCGGTCACCCTCGCCATAGGCGACGGGGCCAACGATGTCTCCATGATCAAAGGTAAAATTTGTGAAGTAATATTGTTGCTCGGCATGGATTTTACCCTGACGACTAAAACTGTAACTTTTTGTGATCTTGTGTGTGGCAAATGTACTTTTAACAGTGACGCATTTTACTAATACAATAGTGAAAAGTGTTCCGAAGTAGTTGTATGTTAGTGCAAAAGTTGTTGGTAGAGTGTCTGAGCCCGCCTGGTTAGCTTAACTAAGTTTATCTTCATAATAACAATGTTAATAATGTTGCGGAAGCCGCGTTCAGGGATTGGCAGAAAACACTAGTATCGTCGAATGTAATGATAATTACGTCCCTGTAGTATTTTACACTTCATAGATGGTTGCGTCATTCGTTCACTGGAATCTTCTGTTAAAAATTACGTAATTAATGGCCATTTTCACCAACCCCTTCTTAGCTTAGGGGACTCTTAGGTAGCATGCTGTCACATTCTTTTCATTAAAGACAAAAAGTGACAGCATGCGTCTTAGGGGCTACCTAAGCTAAGTAATGGTTGGTGAAATCGACCATAAGAATCACAAAAACACAAAATTATGTAAGTATAGTATAGCTCCGCTGGATTTCGAAATGTTGAATTTGATCATTAAAATAAGATGACGCGAACTGTCAATTACTAGCCTCCGCCACAATAAAATTGAACGCACTTTTGTCAGCATCGTACGTGCCTCATTTTGGAACTTCTTGTATAAAATAATAATATGAAACCTCGCACACTTGACCCGCACCGTACGCGCCGAATATCAAAAATCCGGGTATTAAAGGACGCATGCTGATGACGTCATGTAATGCGGCGCGTACGGCGTTCACCTTAACATAGTTGTTTCGACAATTAGCTAGTTGTGTTACTTGCGTTTCCTACCAGTTGTTACGAAGACTAAATTCAGCTCACTTCCATCTTCGCCTTATCTTCCATCGTGTGAAAAACCATGGTCAAATCGGAGCTCGAAACAACGAGAAACGCTTAACATCACAACACTTTAATGACACGTAGCTTTCCTCACTACAGCGGCGCATATAGGCGTGGGAATATCCGGCCAGGAGGGTATGCAGGCGGTGCTGGCGGCGGACTACAGTATCGCGCAGTTCCGCTTCCTGCAGCGGCTTCTTCTTGTGCACGGCCGCTGGTCCTACTATCGCATGTGCAAGTTCCTGCGCTACTTCTTCTACAAGAACTTCGCCTTCACCGTGTGCCACTTCTGGTTCGCGTTCTTCTGCGGATTCAGCGCGCAGGTGCGTCTAGTGCTAATAATATTTCACTTTACGCGTGAATTTTATGTGATTGGAGAGAACCAGCTTCCCGAACGCAGCTTCGTCCGCGTTATTTTCGTTTTTCCCGTAGGAATTCCATATTTTGTCGAAGGAACAAAGATTCTGTAGCCTTTTTTTTTTTTTTTTTCTCGGGGGGAAATGCGTAACTGCACCGTACCCGCCGTTGGCTACACGGCGAGCGTGTGTGGGGCTCTCCGGGCAGAGTGCCAGGCCTACCCACTAAAACCCCCCGGTGTTCTCCCTGCCCTTTTGGGCGCGCTAGGTAAGGTCCACACTGCGACTCCACTACCCACGCGCCCGTAGATTCTGTAGCCTATGTTACTCAGTGGGGTCGTTACTCGTGGTTCCACTACTTTGCCCCACTGGTGGGACCACGAGGAAATGTGGTTCCGATAATGTAGCATTCCATTAGTGTAAGAATTTTTAAACATCGGTCCAGTAGTAGCTTTTGAGTTTATTCATTACAACAAAAATACAATTTTTCTTTCTTTGTATTAGTATAGACAAAAAGCATTTAAACTTCTATCGCAGTAGAATTACATTGATGCCTATATTAATCAATTATACAAAAAATGATAAACATAGACCACGATTCACGATCTTGTAATATTTAAATGTCTAGGTTAAACCATGAAATGGATCATTGTTATGTGACAAATTACCATCACAGGAATAATGTTTGTGTTACGAATGTGTTTTTAAATATAAGGGCCCTTTTACATTGCGTCTTTTTACAGCGATACAAACGCGCGTTTGACAGTCGCGCGATTACATCGCAAAACCTGCGGGTCAGCAAGTATTTGTATCGATCCATACGCGTGTTTTTATCGATGGAAACGCGCATTTGTAGCGCGACTGCATCGCTTTTGCATCGAAGCAGCCGCGTGTGAGTAGTGATGCACACGCATGTTCGTATCGATTCAGACGTGTGGGTAGAGGGAGAGAGAGGAGAGGAATATGACCTCCGATCGATAACCATTTAAAGAACTTTTTACTATGGTTTGTTATTTTTTTTAATGTTGACTCATAATGTCCACACGCGCGTTTTTTCACTTATAAATAGATGCACCCAATAAGTCTGCGTTTACGTTTTTTCTTTAAAAGTTATAATACAGCGTCATTAAAACTGTTTCAAGCGAACTCATCGCGCTGTGGCTGTCGGCGAAATACTGAACGTTTTGCATCGTTGCGTTTGTATTGTTCCTGTATCGCGATTGTATCACCACAGAATAAATAATAGTACTATAGTACTATTATCACTCTTATAAGTATCACTCTCGAAGAAAAGCAAAGTTTAGGTATGAAAATTTAAACTCTTACGACCTTCATCTGACTGCACGGGAAATTGAAATTTATTGCATGACACGAGTGTTCCTATTCCGTTATGCGTCGCTGACCCAATACCGATTTGGCGATAAGAACGCAGGGTTCCCACCCACCGATATGCAGTTATCGTTACAAAAATGACCTCAATTATTACGTGCGACGCGGCCAGCGTGCGAGCCAACTGGCAAGCAACCTTTTGCCATAGACCGCCGGCCAAACGTACCTAAACTGCGGAGTGAAACACCCCTTGTATCACTACAGTCTATGCGGCTAGCTACCGAATCGCGAAAGCGGCGCGATTGTATCACTTCTTTAATTAGCGCGTGTGTGTAAATGTAGACGATTTGCGACTGCATCGATGCTGCATCGCGACTGTATTGTTGGAAAAGTCACAATGTAAAAGGACCCGTACACCTGACCGGTTAAAGTTAAAGGTTTTATTAACAGTGGCTTAAGAATAGGTATAGTTTTTTTCAATCCTCTTCCTCGTTTTAACTTTAATAAATACAAATGAAATCATGTCATTTCATTTTTTTTTGTAGTCCGTATTCAATGAGATGTTCATAACCGTGTACATCTTGTTCTACACCTCACTGCCTGTGCTGGCGCTGGGCGTGTTCGAACAAGAAATGAAAGCTTTTCATTTAATTTTTTTTGTAGACCGTATTCGACGAGATGTTCATATCCGTGTACAACTTGTTCTACACGTCACTGCCTGTGCTGGCGCTGGGCGTGTTCGAACAAGACGTGTCGGACGCCACCTCGCTGCAGTTCCCCAAGCTGTACGCGCCGGGACACACTAGCCAGCTGTTCAACAAGACGGAGTTCATTAAGTCCACTCTGCACGGGTGCTTCACGTCGCTGGTGCTTTTCCTTATACCGTACGGTGAGTGGTTCACTGTTAACATATTTAAAGTTAAAAGTGCAAAACAAATGATTTCATTTCAAAATAAACTACCTTATTTATTCGTACATACAGGGTGTAAAAAGACGTATACCGAAGCCCGCGCCTACGCATTCAGACCATTAAATAAAGCAATATAACAAAAAATCAATGATGTAAAACGAAATTAATTTTTAGGCTTAAAAAAACAACGACAATGAATACTTCGCAATGTAACGCGTGCCCGCGCCTGGCTTGCGCGTCCGGATATCGCGTCGGTGTTAGTGAGTCAGTGTGAGTGCGTGTAAAGCAAGACGAGTTTCCCGCGCAAGAGATTCCTTTTCAATCATAAATTTTGTTAAGAAATACTGATTTTTTCGTAGATGTTTCTTTGGTCGAAACTTATCAAAATACATTTCCAACAGTTTTGTATAAAAATCTCGAAAAAAAAATTGTAACTTTAACCTTGAATATCTCTGCAACTATTAATTTCATAGCCATGGTCTAAAAGACAAACGCTATAGTGATGATGGGAGCAATACGTGGGTTTCGGCTTCGGTATCGGTCTTTTTACACTTGTATTTTATACATCACTATACATCCCACACAACAAAACTATATAAATAATTAAAATAGTGGCCTGATAGATAGTCACTGGGAGACACGAAAATTTTATGCTATTGAAAAAGCCATCATAGCAGGCTATTGGCGTAATTTAATAATCCTTTTTGCATAAGATAGAGTTGGTTGAACGGATTTTGAATAGTTTTGGAGAGCTCTAGGCCGTTTCCACCAATTACGTTGTTTTGTATATTGAATTTCCATTCTGATTAATCAGGGTGTCCACATTCTGGAAAATCAGGGAAAGTCAGGGAAAAGTCAGGGAAGCTCAAAGCAGTCAGGGAAAGTCAGTGAAATCGAGGGGCTACCTGGAAAGTCAGGGAAAAATTTGGATTTTACACTGTTTGGTCCCCAAATTTCCCAGTGATTGTCAAATGAGGAATATGTTTACTTCATGATTTTGGTAGAATAATTCTTAATCTTGACTATCGAATTATTTTTGTCCAGGTTTGCACATTATAATATAATTTTGCCAGACAAATCAACCAAGCCACACTTAACCGTTGAGTTCAAATGCAATTTCCTTCAAATGTATGAACACAATTTTGATAAAAATGGTGTCGTTAAGGTGCGTATAAACTACGCGCGGCAGCCCCGCGAGCCAATGTTCGACCGAGGTAGACGTTCATTTGCCGCGCGAGCCAATTTTTAGATAATAATTTAGCAGAACGCAGTTGCCACGCGCGGCAAGCGATCCACCTCGAACAGCCCGCGGCAGATTCATTCTTGTAAACCTACGAGTCGTCCGTTTTACGTAGGTACAGTCGGCACCAAAAGTTGATGACCAGATCCAGATTTCCAAAACCTCTATACAGCATAACACACATAAATCGTTAAACAAGACTTGTGTCAAAATTTGATGAACATCCGTAAAGGTCAAAATTGGCTAAACATCGGTCCTTAAAAAGTAGATATACACTGTTAATTTCGAAACACCTAAACATCATAATTTACAAAAATAGCTGAACTGACACCAAAACTCCTATACACGGCAACACACATAAGTCGCTGAACGAGATCAACGCCAGAGCTAAATGAACATCGTTAGTTCAAAATTAGCGGAACACTTGGTTTATAAACATATTTTCAGAAGTTCGTACCTAGATTATACTCTTTATGCAAAAATAGCTTAACACCTTTTTCACAAGCTTTAGTTTAATTTTACCCATATTTCCAGTGTCCGATGAAGCTGAAATTTGGCACATTTTAGCTCAATTGGATCGGCTCAATTTATTTGTTACCCGAGACAATGCACGATTACCCAACATCCGCCATTTTTACAAGCTTTTATTTAACTTGTATAAGTAAGTATGTAAATATGTAAGTATGTATGTTCGCGTGAAATCTTGCAACTCAATTTTGAAGCAGATATCTTTAACCGATTGAGCTGAAATTTTGTATACACATTCAGTTTGGATGACAATGCATGGTTGACTATGTGACGTCATTATAAATCCAAAATAGCGGCATACCCAAGATGGCGGACCAATAATTTTTAATGCACCCTTACAATATGGGTCTCAAATAAAAGGTATTGCTAAGAGTAACTCGAAAAATAATGTGACGTCACTATTAATACAATATGGCGGACTTCTAAAGCTTGAAAATCAATTTTGAAGTAGATATCATTAACTGATTGAGCTGAAATTTTGTATACACACACAGTTTGGATGAAAATGGATGGTTAACTGTGTGACGTCATTCTAAATCCAAGATGGCGGCATACCCAAGATGGCGGACCAATTATTTCTAATGCACTCCTACAATATGGGTATCAAATAAAAGGTCTTGCTAAGAATAACTTGAAAAAATAAAGTGATGTCACTATTAATCCAATATGGCGTACTTCTAAAGCTAAAAATAATTTTGAAGTAGATATCTTTAACCGATTGAGCTGAAATTCTGTATAGATGTTCCGGCAAACTACCTGGCAACAATGATGCGTTGAATGAGATGAACAGACTGAGAAACGTGTCCATTGATAACTAAGAAGTAAAAAATAAATTAAATGTAAAAAAACCTTTTTTAAAAACAAGTTTTTATTTAAATGCGCTAAAAAGAAAAAATAAACTTTACACTAAAATTTTTACTTATAACGTCATTTCACATTTGACACAATTTATATGACATAAAAGCTTGTCGCGAGATTTACTTTTGTAGTTAAACAAGTAGGTAAATTAAATAATTTGATGTGAATAATTTTATACATTAGAATTTTCAAACTAAGTAAATACGAGTAGGTATTTAAAAGCCCTCTTTAAGTACTTTTAAGTTACTACACACAAGTAAATCTCGCGACATGCTTTTATGTCATATAAATTGTGTCAAATGTGAAATGACGTTATAAGTAAAAGTTTTAGTGTAAAAGTTTATTTTTTCTTTTTAGCGCATTTAAGTAAAAGCTTGTTTTTAAAAAGGTTTTTTACACGTAATTTTTTACTTCTCGACGCAATACATATATGATCAAATTCACTGTCCCATTCGTCATCAGACGACCTGTCAAGTACTTATACATCTAGATTCTAGCAACAGCAGTCAGATTTGTATGCGGTTCATGGCAAAAAAAAAACACTCTGTATAAGGAACGAAACCGGCGACTCGCAAGACTGCCTCTAATACAATAATGCAGTTGCGATATATTATCGTATCTTAGCTGTGTGTGGTCCTTTAAGATAATATATTTTTATATTAGATGCTATAATATATATTATCTTCACTGTGTGTGATGGGCTTTAACATTTAAGCAACCCGACGATGACTAAGGCTCCATTAAGGTAATGCGACAGCTTGAGTATAGCTTCCTGGAGCGGATTATCTATTTTTAACAAAAACAACCGTAATCTTAATACTAATGACAAAGTAAGCAACAACGCAGAAAAGTCATTAAAATCAAGTAAAACTCCACGACCTTTCCGATTGTGTTCTTATTAAAAGAGGTGTGTGACACAATCTCACCAAGTTGTTTACGGCGTGCTTGGAAGATATATTTAAGCTCCTCGACTGGTTTGATAGGGGCGTCAATATAAATGGAGAGCAATTAACTCATCTGCAATTTGCAGACAAAATTATCATTTTCGCTAAGACGGCTGCAGATCTTCAGCTTATGTTGGAAGAACTTTACGACGTGTCACTGTCGGTGGGCCTACGCATGAATACCTCAAAAATGAAAATCATGACCTGGGATCCGAATATAGGCAGGCCCCATAATGATTGCGGGAAACGCGGTTTAGCAGGTTGACCACTACATATATCTTTGGCACTTGCTTACTCTTGAAAAAAGTGGGCAAATACAAGAAATAGAACGCCGAATAAAACTAGGCTGGGGCGCGTTTAGCAAAATGTCCCACATTTTCAGGAGTGAGATGCCTGTATCTCTTATGCACCGAGCTTTCGAGCAATGCATCCTACTGGTGCTCGTGTATGGGGCTGAGACCTTGACCCTAACTAGACAACATAATATACACACCCTACAGGCAGCACAAAGAAAAATGGAGCGAGCCATGCTTGGGGTTTCTCTGCGGGATCGGATCAGGAATACGGAGATAGGCAAGCGCACCAAACTGATCAACGTGACTCGTATCGTTGCGTGTAGATAGTGGCGATGGGCAGGGCACGTGGCCCGTAGGACCGACAACCGGTGGAGCAATAAGATCATCGAACGGGAGTGGCTCCCCAGAATAGGACGAAGGAATGTTGGTCGTTGGTCAGACGACATAACAAAGACAGCGGGCAAGAACTGGATAACAAAAGCCCAACCTATACCTATACCCAGCAGCTGGGTGGACATAGGTTGAAGAAGAAGTCAACCCTCAAAAGATAAATGAAAAGCGATTGTGTTTATTATCTTAGTAGCGCCTTTTTGCCGATATATTTTTTAATAGCTGTGCCAGCGAACTACGTTTCGCCGTATATTTTTTACCCGTTTTTGCAACATTTGTCATTGATGCTCAGCTCCTATAAGTCGTAGCGTGATGTTATATAGCCTAAAGCCTTCCTCGATAAATGGACTATCCAACACAAAAATAATTTTTCAATTTGAATCAGTAGTTCCTGAGATTAGCGCGTTCAAGCAAACAAACAAACAAATAAACAAACAAACTCTTCAGCTTTATAATATTAGTATAGATTTAACAAACATACAAACATTTGAAGGAAATTGCATTTGAACTCAAGGGTAATGGTGGCTCGGTTTATTTTTTCGCCAGTGTACTTCCTATAGGTGTAAAAATTCTGAACCTAAAAATATAAATTATGTAAGTACTTAAAAAAATGAAATTTAAGATACCATTTGGTCTGAAGATGGCAACAAAAAATACTTAGGGCCATACTTATAACCATTGTATAATGGCCGTTTTCACCAACCTCTTCTTAGCTTAGGGGACTCTTAGGTGGCATGCTGACACATTCTTTTCATTAAAGACAAAAAGTGACAGCATACGTCTTAGGGGCTTCCTAAGCTAAGTTATGGTTGGTGAAATCGGCCATAAGCCTTGTATAGTTAAGCAGTGTTTTGTCTCTTTTGTTCGAATTTGAAATGTCATTCGAGTGAACGTGACAAAACACTGTTTAACTAAATCAGGCTTATACAATGGTTATTAGTAAGGCCTTTAATGATTTTCGAAGAAAAGTATTGTATTTTATTTTTCTGTAAAATGAATATAGTTGGTCAGGGAATTTTGAAAAATGGTCAGGGAAAGTCAGGGAAAAGTCAGGGAATTTTTTTGAACATTAGCAGTGGACACCCTGTTAATACTCGAATGTATAATATTGTTTCTTACGATCTATACCTGGGTTTCATGAAATTATATCTGTACTTGGGAGTTCAGTATAATTTTTACATAATGTGTCGTAGATATGTGTCGTTTACTTGATAATGCATAGTGTTTTAAATAGCATTCCATGACAAATCACAGTTTGTTAAGTACTAAAGTTAATACAAAATCCGAAATAGGTAATCATTATTCAAATATGAATTGATAGAAAGCTCTTTTGAATCGTTGAAAATTTTAATTATCACCCATTCAGAAATGTGCTACAAAACATTTTCTTTCACAGGAACGTATAAGGATGGTCTGGCGCCTGACGGGACAATATTATCAGATCATATGTTGTTAGGCAGCGTGGTAGCGACAATTTTAATCATTGACAATACTACTCAAGTAAGTGCAATTACTATCTTGTTAAAAAATTTACATTTTCATATATACCTACATACAACTGCGATTAATTAGTGTTCTATAAAAAGGTTATTTTGCCAAACACCTCAATATTGATGCTAATGTAGTTAAATTTTATAATAATTACCTAATTAAAAATACTTTAATTAGGAAACCAAAATAATGACATAGTAATAATCTATGACTGTTCTATTTTCTACATAGACGCAAATACGTTCGTAAAGTCGTATTTATTTGCATTCAGATCGCCTTGGACACGACGTATTGGACGGTGTTCAATCACATAACAATATGGGGCTCGCTGATATCGTACTTCGTGCTGGACTATTTCTATAACTACGTAATAGGAGGCACGTACGTCGGTTCGCTGACGGTGGCGCTCACGCAGGCCACCTTCTGGTTCACCGCTGTACTCACGGTGAGATGAAAAATGATTCTAATACGAGTACTTAAACGATAAAATTTGCAAATTATAATTAAACGTTTCGCGTGCTTTCTTGTGCGCGCTTGATTATTTACCACCAGCAACAACCCTGTCGCCCGAGTTCGTAGTGATGCCACGATATATCAGTATTTGAAAAAAAACTCCATATCGTAACGAAATATCGAAAACCCAAATTAAAATACCCACAAAATCGGGTAAAATACTGTTACTGGCAACACTGAAGTCTAAAAAATTGTTCTGTTATCGACTCTTATCTATTGTTATAACCTCTGGTGAGTAGAGTCTGTATTAAAGAGATACAATGTCAACAATGTGTTCAGATTCTCAAAAAGATAAAACATGTTAGTGGTCATCCATCATGTTGACTTTACTAAGGAAATTTTAGAATTTCTCTCTAAAACTATAGGAAATCAGAGTAAGCGCGAACGCACACGACCGACTATCGGTGGCCATTTTTTTGATGATAGAAAATGAAACATATGGAGTTCTACGTTGCAATGCACGCGAACTACAAAAAGGCGGTAAAAAAACATCGGAGTATCCCAGCCGATCCCATTATCGATGAGAAATGGAACGTTTGTAAATGTATACGTTACTGCATAAAAAATCGGTAAAAGTTTTTAGACTTCCGCGATTTGTAGGTACACATTTTAAATACAATAGAATCCGGGTCTTTAACGCGGTAAAAAAGAAGTAATATGACTTACTGGTTTCCGGACGTTTCGGCCGAATTGCATCAGGCCGTGGTCACTGGATGACTGCCGAGGCTCAGCGACGAAGGCCTTTTTTACCGAGATATAGACCCGGATTCTATTGTAATCAAAAAATCGGTCGCCGATTGTCGGTCATGTGCGCTCGCACTAATGTACAACGAATGGTCACCGTCATAGCCCATCGGGGGCATCGGGGAGAGGGGCTTTTAAAAAAGGAGAAATATCGATAATATATGGGCGTAATATACCGATATATACATATTAGTATCGGCTTAATTCTATATACACATATCTCTATTTTAAAAAACTGCATCCGTAGTAGCGACGCGAGGCTTTAGAATTATAAATCATGCGCTAACTCGCGGCGTTAGGGTGTGATTCAGCACTGATACTCAAATTTTAGTTATTTAAAAAATGCGTGCTCTTTTCAAGATGAAAGGAGTGCAAGTTGTATACATAGCACTGTCAGGCCTAGGTCACTACGCGCTTAGGTGCAAGATATAAAAGCTGTTTGTTTTCTTTTTGTTTATTTGTTTCATACCTATTCTGTTATTACTTTATGTCGTTCAGAAATGTCCCTAACATGTGCATCTACCTCGATAGTCTCTCAACCATCCTACGGTAGGCTAGTAGAGAACGCCTGACGCAAGTCAAGTCCGCCTTTGTACTTGTTTTGTACATAAAGAATAAAGAAATAAATTGTCTCTTGCGTTATGGTGCGTGTGTGTTAGCGATGGGCGATTGTGAGTAAATAGAAAATCGAATGAATCGACAAATTGTGCAATTGCGTATTCTATTGTCGATTCATTCGCCGCCGCCAAACAACCATCGAATGAAAATTAACAATCGAATAACAATTACGAGTAGGACTATATCATCAGCGCGCGGGCGGGTAGCGGGGGTGATGTAACCAGGGGCCGGACCCGGTTACCGTTATAGCCGGTAACCTTTGATTTGATTGGGTAATTTATAACGCTGTGTTTTCAAACCTTTTGCCTTACGCTAAGCTTTCAAACGGCTTACCGGTTTACACATTAATCCCTTCGATTGAATTAATTCGGGTTACCGCTTACCGATATCAAAAACCCCCAAATGGGTTACCGTTCTAAGTGCTGATTAATTTATGCAAGTTATATTTTGACCTTGCTTATATCGCGTTTGGTGTTGTTTTGCATCGCATATATGCCGAAGGTCGCGACCGACGTTATTAAATTCAATATCTTTTATTCAAATTGGATTGTTACAATATCTTTTGAACGTCAAAGCAGCTACGCCATTGGTTCACAAGTCTACGGCGGGAGACCTTGTACTGGAAAGAACCAGCAAGAAAACCAGCTAGGGCTATTTTTTTCTCCCTGTATTGTTACAGAGTCGTCAATTGGAAGCTGACCTCACAGCAGAAGTTTGAGCTCAACTTCCATTACAAGATTAGATGTGTCAGTTCTCTTCTTACTACTTATTACCAAAAATAATAATATTTGTTTATACAAATGGTTACACATAACAACACGATTCATTATCTGAAAAATTAACACCAGGCATTGGCATCATTCAAATAATCGTTGACTTTATAATATCCTTTACTCATAAGAGTCTTTTTTACATGCGCTTTAAACTTATGAAAAGGCAAGTCGGTAACACTTTGTGGAAGCTTATTATAAAAGGTTATACATTTCCCCATAAACGAGCCTCTGGTTTTTTGAAGCCTGAATGTTGGAACGGCAAGTTTATTTTTGTATCTTGTGTTAAGATGATGAATTTGGAAATTGGTTTCAAATGTATTATAATTCTTATAGACATAAATCAAATTTTCATAAATGTACTGTCCTGCTAAAGTCAATATATTAATTTCTCTAAATAAGTCCCTTAAAGAATCTCTTGCTCGTAAATTATAAATAGCGCGAACCGCTCTTTTTTGAAGTACAAAAATACTTTCAATACTAGCAGCCGATCCCCACAGTAGTATTCCATATGACATGACACTATGAAAATAACTAAAGTAAATCAATCTTGCCGTTTCAATAGGTAACGCATCAATAGTTTGTAACTTTTTTGGAAAATTTAAGGAAGACGGCTGTTTTTCCGAGTGAATTTCGTCTCTCACGCGCTATACTAAATTACCAATAAACCAAGCGTTGATTCACAGAATTGTTATATTCGAATAAATTGTTATAAGTCGCGCGTTCGGCCAGTCCCCGTAGGCAAATGCCACACGTTAACTTTTTCGCAGTCGTTCCTCAGAAAAAATGTATGGAGATGACGTTAGCTGCGGAAAAAATAGCGTGAGGTTGTCGTAAGCTAATGTGATTTCCATCTCAGATTAACTAAACCAATGGATTCGCAATGTTATTATATGTCTCAAATAAATTTGCGTCCAGTTCAGTCCGCCATTACAAAGCACCTTGTTTGTTGTTGTGCTAAAATATCAGTCGGTGAGCATTATTTGTGATTGCATTTTACAGTTATACGTTTTTTATTGATTTTTTAATGAATTCTATAAAGAAAAACATTAAAAGTGTGGAATCTTGGATAAGGCGTCCCTAGTTTTTTTCCGCCATCTTAGAGCACCAACCCAAATGCTGGCACGCTTTTTTCGTAGGTATTTCATGTCTATTGGTATCTATTGTCTAAGGATTTCCATACATTTTTTCTGCGGAACGACTGCGGACAAGTTAGCGTGTGGCATTTGTCTAGTTCAGGCCTCAGTTCGTGCCTGCGACCGACAATCGACGCAACAGTCGAATAACACCGCTATAGTCATTCGAATGCATTCGAATAAACACAACAATCGAACGATTCGATTGTTTTTAGTAACAATCGCCCATCGCTACATCAAGAGTCCGCCTTTGTACTCCTTTTGGGCATAAAGAATAAATTGCGTCATGGCGTGTGTGTGCGCGGTGCAGACGATGATCCTGATGGTGCCGGTGGTGTCGTGGCGGCTGGCGCTGTCGCGCGCGCGGCCCACGCTCGGCGAGCGGCTGCGGCTGCGGCAGCGCTGGCGGCCGCCGCCCGCCGCGCCGCGCACGCCGTCCGCGCGGCGCGCCAGGCGCTCCGTGCGCTCGGGATACGCGTTCGCGCACCAGGAGGGTACGTGCGCCTCGGCTTCTTTCACATACCGCTTTACATAACTATGCAATGTTACGAATATTACCTTCATTGGTGTAAGCCATTTGTTAACGACACTTATAATGCCGTCTAAGTGGTGTCGTTGACAATACATGAAGGTGCGGATATTTTATTTGGTAAAAATTCAAAGTAATAAAACCGTCATTTTTATTTATGATTTTAACCCTAACTCCGAGTAGGAACCTTGTCAGGTTCCCCTCCCCCCAAAAATGACATCCTCGATCCGCCCCTGGTCGTCTGCTTGGGTACCTCCGTCTTACCTATTTTTGCCGCAAAACAGCTGTGCTCGCATTGCTGTGTTGCGGTTTGAAGGGTAAGATATTGCAGTGAAATTACTGGGTACCTTACATCTGATGTCACAAATTGACAACGTACACAGTGATTCTTGTGGGGGTTGCAGTTTTGCAACCAGCAGCAGCAGCTTGACTACTTGTACTTACTGTACACACAGCTATACGCCAGATTACATGTTGACCTTGAAACCGCGCTTGTCGCCCGTAATAGCGACGGCTTTCGTAGTGCACACGTAAAGCGCGATCGATTGTACACATATCTGTATATTCCTCCTCCTTTACGTACGTTTACAATTCAACTTATTGTTCATTTTTAAAAATCTTCATTTTTCAACATATTATTTGTCTTTGTCTTGTAAAGGTTTCGGGCGCCTCATCACGTCCGGCAAGATCATGCGGCGCATACCGCACGCGGACGCCGCGCTATCGGCGCTGGCGTCGCTGCCGGGCAAGTTCCACGCGCGGCCCAGCACCCCGCCGCCGCAGCCCGAGCCGCGGGCGCCCACGCAGAACCTCGACACGGTGGACCTATGACCGGTGACCTATGACCTGTGACCTCCACCCGGCGAACGGACACGTCGTCGAAACACAACCGGAGGACCGCGTCCACAGACGTCAATATTGCAGCCGAGTTCGAGCGGTGAGAGCCGCGGGCGTCCACGCAGAACCTCGACACGGTGGACCTGTGACCTGTCGCCTGTGACCACCACCACCCGGCGAATGGACACGTCGTCGAAACACCGCCGAAGGACCGCGTCCACGGACGTCGATATTGCAGCCGAGTTCGAGCGTTGAGAACCGTGGGCGCCCACGCAGAACCTCGACACGGTGAACCTGTGACCTGTGACCTCCACCCGGCAAACGAACACGTCGTCAAAACACCGCCGAAGGACCGCGTCCACGGACGTCGATATTGCAACCGACTTCGAGCGTTGAGAACCGTGGGCGCCCACGCAGAACATCGACACGGTGGACCTGTGACCTGTGACCTCCACCCGGCAAACGGACAAGTCGTTGGAATACAGCCGAAGGACCGCGTCCTAGGACGTCGATATTGCAGCCGACTTCGAGCGTTGAGAACCGTGGGCGCCCAAGCAGAACCTCGACACGGTGGACCTGTGACCTGTGACCTCCACCCGGCGAACGGACACGTCGTCGAAGGACCGCATCCACGGACGTCGATATTGCAGCCGACTTCGAGCGTTGAGAGCCACGGGCGCCCACGCAGAACCTCGACACGGTGGACCTGTGACCTGTGACCTCCACCCGGCAAACGAACACGTCGTCGAAACACCGCCGCAGGACCGCGTCCGCGGACGTCGATATTGCAGTCGACTTCGAGCGTTGAGAGCCGCGGGCGCCCACGCAGAACCTCGACACGGTGGACCTGTGACCTGTGTGACCTGTGACCTACTTCGATATTGGAGCCGACTTCGAGCGTTGAAGAGTCGACGGACGGTGCCCGACGTGTTAACGCTCTCGATGTCGTGGCCGATGAAGCATACAGTTGTCGATGTCGACCTCAGAATATTATGTCGATCGACCGATGGTGTCGATGTCGCGATTGACGTAGTGTGCACAGATCAATGTATTACGATGGACTGCGACTAGTCACTCTGTACGCAAATGCATGATATGAATTTGTCGCAGTGCGCGCGACGTCGCAGTATTATCGATGCCGATGTATTCATGAATGCCGAGAGACAAGCGTGGACCGTTGTGTTAAAGTTTGATAATAAAATTAACATTGCAGACCATACCGTCAGGGTGAATTAATTACGTGTTGTTAGAAACAAATTACAGTTGACGGTTGCCTCATCACCTAACAATTATATTGATCTATTGAAATCATCCAACAATAAACTGTTTTCTGACAGCAACCACCTAAAGTCGATTTGCGGACTGTGTTATCTATTTATTACTATCGCACGAAGTATATATGAAATATCTAAGGACCATTGGAACTGATCCAGAAAGAAGATGCAGTTTCTTGGTGCACGATCACCTTTTATTATGTGCAATTTTGGTGCAATCGATATCAAGTGTTGAAAGAACGTTGAAAACGCGTGACTTATGATGAAACAATGAACAAACTCGTTTTTTAAGTGCAAATAAGAAGACAGTGTGACAATCATCCAATAATAAATAATACCATTATATGAGAAGTGTGGGCTGTGGTCCCAATAATAGAATCTGTTCTGTACTGTTGTTTTCTGTGTCTATATCGAGTACCGTAAGACAACCGCGCACCCCTCTGCGCGCTCGGGATCTTTGCACTCCTCGCCTCCACACTTTGCAATTCAAAACTTTGTATGTCGACTGTACCCACTGATCTTTCCCAGTTCCGAGAAAATCTAGTGCATGATATCTATTTATTCTTCAATTGGGCATGTCGGCAAAACGTAATGTTGTAATATCTTTTTATCAACCCTATTGCGGCTGACACTTAAGATATCAAATACGGTTAATATTTCTGAATGCTTATGATAACAAATTTTGTCTGTGTCAATAAATGGTTGTCATGCAATGAACACTGACCCGGAACTTCGGAATGTGTTAGGGAGTGGGTCCTGTGACTAAGGTCCGCCTCTGTGATACTCCGAGCCCGCTCGGCCCTTCGCGGCAGTCAAAACGCCACATCATCGCCGACTCACAATGGCTACTGGTATTGTTCTCAGTTTAGATTTAGATTATAAGATTTAGTTGACTGTCACTATACGTCATGGATCAAATGATCAACACTTAATTAACATGTAAGGTCTGCACATTACACCGGCTCATAGGCGTAGATATAACTTTTCCATGAGTGGGGGGGGGGGAGACAAACCTTTTTGCCTAGTGTATACCGATACCTGCTCCTTTTATGCAAAAAATTATTCTATCTAGTGTATGTTGATTTTCAAAGGGGGGTGTCCGGACCCCAAGCCCCCCCTCTCTCTACCTACGCCAATGCACCGGTTCAATGTCGACGCTACTCCGACTCTATTCACAGTGAATCATTTAAATATGAATTCTAAATCGCCACTATGCGGGCTACGGTGCAATTTTCAACGTATAATGTAAGAAGAGTGTGATGCTTGGATCACGCCGCACGCGTGACCTTTGTGTTTGGTAAAGCAATGAAAGCATTTATCTATACTTGTTAATGAAATTGCGCAAAAGTAACATAAGGCCATTACCCACAGCGCCCTATCTGATCCACCGATACGATCTGAGCGCATGCGATCACTGACCTATGGCCGCGCGTGTACACCTTCCCACTGCCTGCGGTACATCGCACGCGAATCATTTGGTGATCTGTTTCCGGACGCAGAGAACGCGTGACGGCGGTGAGTGCGGACACTTCCAATTGGCGGAAAACGTTTCAAGCGAAGCTTTCATTGACGCTGTGCATAACAATCCTGTTTTTAAGTGTTTCTCTTGTTCCTATTTCTTTCCGCCAATTAGTATTTTTTACGAAGTTTACTCTTGAGCAGGCTGTGCATCAAATACTCCTCACACGTTCGATTGTAGGTATAAAAACGATCCTCCAAATTGCCACACAAGTGATGATATTCACTAAATAAATTTCTCTTATTAATATTAAGAACCCACACTCTTTCTTTATAAGTATATTCAGCGATAAAACCACAAGTCCGTTATTTCTCTTCTCTCTGCTCTTCATCCGAACCTACTTCACTTTGCTCGAGAGATCTTGTTGTATTGTAACGATCTTATTTTTAACTCTTTATGTTGGGCTACGCGACTTTTCCGACTACAATCTTGAAGTAGAATGGACGATTAACTGTATCGCTGAACGTATCGTCGTTGGTATCATGTAAGAGGTCGCCTTACTCTCGAACCAATTCCGATTTATCGACATTGGGATTGTAATTAGTTCAAATGTTAGCCTACAGATCTGAGTAGAATCGATTCCACGTATGGAAACTGTCCGACGTGTTTTTTACTAAACACATACTCGCATTAAACACTAATCAAAGTGTATACCGGCCATAAGCGGCAACATCGCAGGCGCGCGATCATAGAATTATAAATTTGCAAAATATGCAACAATACCAAAAAGCAATTAGCTTCATAAATAATTCGCGAATTTTTATTTTCAATAATAATTCATATAATTTTTTATAATAAAAATGAGTTGGTCATATTGAAATGTTTTACTGTGTGTTGATTTGAAGCAGAGTCAGTATCAGTCGTTCTAATGTCTAACGATCATTAATGTCTAAGAAGCAGTAAGCAGTAATGCGAGCATGGATCTTGTCTATCGACGTAAAATTTATATTAAAAAAATAATTTATTGGAATACAATATTTTCACTAACCAAATTATTTCGTTGGAAGGATGTTGAAAAGGTAATAATTAAAACCATAGAAAATTTACATATTGAACTTTGCCTACCACAGCAGATTTAATTTTATTAAGGTTAGATTTTATAATCAAATTTTATCTAAGCTCTGTACACGTATTTGAGTTTTTTTCTAGACTGCTTTAAATAGAAGAGTAAAAGATTTTTGATTTATTCTTATGATCTGAGAGTTCAAATTGCACAAGAAGATGGAGCAGTATTCTTAACTGACCACACTGTGATAAATAATTTATTTAATAATTTATTATTAGCTGTATGATAACTTGATAAGACATACTGTTTTAAATTGTGTTACTATTCTCGAGAAGTATTATATTATAGCCTATGTATCATTTGGTCTAAAAACACATACTCCTCAACTAATTTCTGTTGGTAAATCATGTATTCATTTCTTGACAAAACGTAACACAATGTTTTTAATGGAATATTGAATTGCAATATTGAAAAGCAGTGTATTGACAAATTTCCTGGAGATTATGGAAACAGTATTAATTAGGGAAACTTGATAATACATAGATCCAGAAATAACGATTCTTTTTTTTGCAATCATCGTCTTAATTGTTTTTTTTTCGTAGGTAAAATCCTTGCTGTATTCTGTACAAATGGTTTGTATTGATCAGGTATTCTACAATCTAATCTGTTGTAAAACATGCCGGTAGCCACCCTGTTGTAAGCATGTCTTATATTTTCACCTGTTTATCTGTTTACTGAAATTATATTTTTGACCAATGAGACAGCAATTAGTCTGTTTTATAGTTTCAGCGTCGTTGTTAGTGCCAAAGATAATCTCTTTGAAAAAGTCAGCGAATGAAAAATATTACGTATTCACGACCTTAGCACAATATTATTTCTTATGATTGTTGGTTAAAAATTATCTCACAAATTAATGTTTAAAAATAAATTTTATTTAATTGCAAAGAAATGTAGCGTTTTAACTGCATGTGAATATGAACAAATATTTGCTTTGGAATCGATTTTTTAATAAAAGAATAATTCTTTGTATGCTTTTTATTCCTCCTCTCTTATACGTTTTTGTGAACGCTTTCTTGTTCGGAATATGGTAGATTGAATGTCATACGTAAGGTCAACAAAAGGGTAAGTAATTTATTGCTATAAATAACACTGATACTAACGTAGTCAGTAAATAAAATATGGACGTATTACCCGTGGTCCCACCCAGGGTTGGATTTCGTAGTATAATTATACTATTTGTACCATTATTTCATGATGTGTAGTATGTAGTATCGTAATGCCAGGATACTACGCGAACGTACCATAATTTTACCCTCAGCTCGATTGACAACTTTTCTTGGTTCGATCATTCTCCTTTTTATTATTTAACAAATAATCAAAGTATCTACCCTACAATATAAGTAAGTTATGTTCTGTATGTATATGTATGGCACCATCGAAACAGCCAGCGACAAGCTCCAGCCGGGGATTCGGGGGGGGGGGGGGGGGGGGGGTATTTACGCCACTGATTGAATCTCTCCATTTTGCTTTTGCCATTGCCAATGACTCATTTTGTCAAAAAAACGGAACGTAGTATAATTTTTGACAAGTAGTATATTTTTCATTTCCATAGACAATAATTTTGTGAGGGTCTGAATCCAACCCTGGTCCCACCAAAATGTCCCACTGGTGGGTCCACGGGTAATTTTTTTCCCCGTGGTCCATCGCTGTGATATTTGAAAGATTATATTGGTTGAATTATAACAATCTCTTTGCACTTCCCGATTTATGCCCTACGTCATTGTCATTTCAAAGTCACTTAATCTAGGTTCTCCGATTGTTGTTTTTTCGTAAAGTTTAACATAATAACACGGCATAACGGGTGAATATATGTTGCAAAATGAGCGAGGGAATTAGAATAATACGGAGGAATGGTCATGTTATACAACGCATACCAATTTTATAAACATAAAGATGGAGGGGCACTTACAAAAATCAACGTATTAAGTATGGACAAGTTCAACCTTTGTTCGCATAAGGACAGATTCTCAAAAAGACAAAAGTACATATAAGTAGAAAAGAAAAAACAAAGATTTATTTTCGGAAAATTATTCGATCGAGGGTCTAAAATCGCATTTTTGTTCTTAAATTAAATCTTTTCCTTCTGAAAAGAAAATTATAAATAAATAATAATAATTAATAACAAAAAACAAATTAAAAAAATAAAAGAACAAATTTGTAAAAAGTAAAATCACGTTTTTTATCTCAACTTATGTTTTTTCTTCTGAAAAGATAATTATAAAAAAGAAAAACTCATAAAAAACAAATTTATGAAAATATAACGCTCTACACCAGGATCGAACTACTGTCACATAGATTTAAAGTCGAAATGTAACGCATAGACCAATTCTGACCTATATAAATTAGTAAATTAAAAGATCTCATGTTTTTATCTAGTGCGACATTTGTGATAGATAGACGGAAAATTTTCAGGCGATGTAAAAAAAGTTTCACTTTGAAAATATTTTAATAATTACAAGTTTATCCGAGGACATGTTCAGAAGCTTTAGAGCACATAGACCATATTTTACTTTTATTAAAAATAAATTTAAGTTTTAATAAGAAATTCAGTAAAAGTACTTAGGCAATATAATATTAATCAATGTATTACGGTAAAAGTACATAATTAATGATTAAACGAACTTACCTGTACGTGAAGTTCAATCATAATTATACGAAGGCTTCGTCCGAAGGGATTAGCAAATAATACTTGTAGTAACGCCTAGTGATACGCCAGTCACGCACTTTATTTGAGGGTATAAATAAAATTTAAAATGAGTCTCACGTCAACAAGGTGGGCGACCTATCCGCTCGCTTCATTTAGTTTAGAGTAGCCGCATCCGGAATATTTCACACAAAAAAGGGGACTTGTAGTTGGGAGGGAGGGTTGCTAATCCCTTCGGACGAAGCCTTCGTATAATTATGATTGAACTTCACGTACAGGTAAGTTCGTTTAATCATTAATTATACTCGGCTTCGTCCTCGGGATTAGCAAATAATACTTGTAGACTTTTAGAGATAATAGTGTGAAATATTTTGTTTATTCCTGAATTTTCATTAATTTATGTTAATAAGAATAAACATCAATCATCATTTGAATTACTCGTATTATTAACAATTGTTCTGGCAAAATAATTATTTCCATTAGTATTAACATTACTTATGGTTCTATTATAGAATCGATAGAATGTGCTTGAAGAGATCCAGCGGTTCGTCTTATTTGATCTAAGCCGACACCTAGGTGATGAGCCGCGGATGTAGCGGCGTGCTGTGCGCGGTAAATATGTTTAGATCAAAAACGCTATCGCGCAGTGTGTTCTTTATTCACTGACTTAAGGTTTGGGAACCGACAGCATTATAAGGCTTTTTAGCAGTTATAAGAGAAGGAAAGATTTCAATATTTTTAATATTAATCTAGGACAAGGTTTGTACTTTGTGTGCTGTTAACAGCGCAATGAGAGTGATGAGTTTTTTCGAAAGTTTTTCAAAAGACAATGTTTCATTGGCGTAAAATTGGCTGTCATAATTAATAACTATTGAAGTATCCCACATATTTGGGCAAGGGAGGGCGTAACCGAAATATTCCTTTAAAATATCTTTTTGCTCTGTCATCTTCTCGTAAATTATTTTCCCCTAAGCAGGGCGAGCGCGGATCTATAGGAGTTAAGCGTGCCATATTGAGCTCCCTCTTCATAATAGTTTGTTGAAATAAATTATTTGTGGAATTGAAGGATTATACAAGTCACAATTATTGTCGTGGGTGCAGTTACAAACATAGAATATCACATGCACATACGCCCAGACCGGAACAAATTTCTGTAGGCCATAAAACATTTGTCCCGTACGGGAATCGAACCCGCGACCCGTTGCGCAGTAGGTGATCACTCGACCTTTGCGCTAAACGTGTCGTCGATTCTATGTCAGGATGTACCCGCCTTGATTCGGCATCTGCCGTTATATTATCTGATGAGCTAATGTAATAAGCCATAACATACAAATTGCGACATTCACACCACTGCCATAGTTGACGAGTGATGTCAGTGAAGTGGGGGAACTGAATACCCCCCATTGTATTGATGTAAGAGATTACTGCAGTGTTGTCGATGCGGAGAAATTTGACAACTACTTATATTTTTGGCGAACACTTTTAATCTTAGAAAAGCAGCTAGAATTTCTAGGTAGTTAATGTGTTGTGTTCTCTCCTGCTCCACAACCCGCTAACCTTCTCTTTGCCACGTACAGCCCCGTATTTGAGGTGTCTGAGAAAATTTCCAGATCATGTGTATCATGTTTGATTTTACAAAACGGTATTTGTATTGCGTCATTCCTAGGGATATTTATAAATTTATCAAAATTATCATTAATGATGATTTTAAGTTTAATTACTTAATGCGCTCGAATATTTTAGTATAAGGCTAGTGTATTCTACAGCCGGGCAAACTGAGACTAGTAATTCGACTATTTGTGCGAATTGACGTATTCAACATCTTTTAAGAGATAACTATTTTTTTTTTTTAATTTCTGATTTGTGATCTGGAAATTTTTAGTCTAGATTAGAACGAAACCTTAAAAATGTACATATATTACTAGGTATCATTAAACTTTTGGCCTCGTTAATTAAAATCAAAGAGAGGTAATTAATTTTTTGGTTTGTATATTTGGCCAATAATTATCTAAATAATTAGTTGATTTTAGGTCCGCAGAACGGAGTAATCGGACAATTGGTTTTATTGCCTTGATGGTGCAGTACTCAAGCCAAATAGTTCTTGTTCAATTTGAAATCTTAAATATTTTCTTGAATTAGGGTCAATACTTATTAAATAAAAGGCATCTTTTAAATCTATTTTTGTCATGAAACAATTTTTTGTTTATGTAAATTTTAGCACTGAGCGTAAATTTAAATTTTTAAATGATCTGCTTTTATAAATTTATTAAAGTTTTTTTTTTAAATTCAGGATGAAACCATGTTTACCATTTGGCTTAGGTACCAGAATATACTTGATAAAAATTGCCCTTCAGTAGGTTGGCATTTTGAAATAGCACCATTAGCTAACTAGTTATGAATAGCTTAATTGAAATCATCTCTTTCTGTGGCTAAATAATGTTTCACCTTTGGAACAGGTAATTGGTTAACGGGACTAGTGAATGGGATTTCGTGTCCCTTGATGCAGGATAGAATTTCTGCATTCTTAGTTATAAGAGACCATTGGTCATAAAAAGAGGCAAAGTGCCTGCATATTTTACTGGATTTTGCAGCGATCGCGTGGCGGCGGGCGGCTGCTGCGAGTGTCTCGATGAGCTCGATGGCCGACCTCTACTGGCAGGGGGCTCCTTCGTCTTCGGACGATTTGGCTGCTTCCGAGTAGAATAAGGGCCCTTCTAGTTTAATCATTCCTGGAGGTGCTAGGCGTCGGTGCAGGCGCCTTTTTTTTTTTGTGGTTTATGCAATGAAGTTTTTAACTCTGCACCCTATTTATTTATCGCCTTTGCAGTCTTAATAATTTTTGACAGGTTTTCGCCTAATGAATGAATAAAAAATGGTTAAGTATTTTAAAGCTGGTCTTTCATGTCCTTTTTAAGGGAAGACAGAATAAAATTCCGTCGTATGACTGAATCCGGTACTGCAAGTCACAGAGAATACGTTCTGTGTCCATCAACATTTTTATTAATTCTGGGTCACTGTTATTTTTCGAGGTCAGCGAATTAATAGCTTGGTTCAAGCATGAAATAGCCGTAGAAACTTGTTTTTGCCTAATTTCGATATTTTTATAACGTTTAGCGTTTATATCGGAGATAGCCACCTTAATTTCGGCATTCAGTACCTACGGGAGCATTAATTAGTTTGCAGTTACTCGGCGAAGGGTATTTCACATTAATGTGTGTTCCAACTTAACTGCAAAGTCTTTGTGAATGTCGGCTCCAAAAGTATTCGAAATAGTTGGATCCTCGCCCAATATTTCAAGTATTGTGGTGTTTAGCATCGCATTAGCTGACCCAGGCTCGTCGGTATCCGTCACTTGCTCAGGCGCGCCGGCGGCGGCGGTGGTGGCGGTGGTGGCGACCTCCACAAGGGTGACCGTCATGACGGCACAGAAGATATAAACGGCGGGCTCGCACAGAGCGTAGCCACTTCGGCGGGTTCTGGGTCGAGGTCGACCTGCATCTCCGAACGTGGCTCAGAACCAATAATCCCATCGAGCAGTAGGCCAATTATAAATCTTTCATCGTATGACATGGCATAATAAATCATGAAATGCTTCATTTCGTATTACCGATCTCCAATGATATCATTACTATGGCATAATTTCGATGATGTCAATATCATATAACGAACGAATGATCAAAAATCTGACCGAAAATCATAATTTTCGCTTTGCACTATGATATCATATGATATTATTTGAAAACCGTGAGATCGTAATAGGCCTGCAGGTTTAAAACGTTGTTATTACGTTCTTGTTCTGAAAACCACCGATATCTCTATTAGTCATGAAAAGACCAAAGTACTGTTCGCGAGACTAATTTATAGGGTAGTACAGCTCCAAAGAGAAGTACGCAAACCCCAGATATGTAACCATTGTCACTATGAATACACCGATATCTCCATTAGTCATGAAACAGACCAAAGTACTGTTCGCGAGACTAATTTATAGGGTAGTACAGCTCCAAAGAGAAGTACGCAAACCCGGAGAGGTTACCATTACCATAAGGTAGTACAGCTCCAAAGAGAAGTACGCAAACCAGGATAGGTAACCATTACCACTATGTATATAATAATAATAATAATAATAATAATAATAATAATAATTTTATCTGCTTCAGACGGGGTAACACCCGACCTCGAGTTATGCGTTTCGTGACACAGGCCTATGCCGGAACCGGAATCCGGCCTAAAGATTATATGGTGAATGTCACGGAACGCATAGATTATCTGAAGCAGAAAGTTTATGCGTGGGCGAACCGTATTCGTCGCTACAGAGTACGTGTGGACAGATATTTTCAGAATCGCCTCTTTCAAAGTGACCAGAAGAAGGTGTATCGTAGGTGGGAGGGAACCGATCACCGCGTGGTCGACGGGCGGCTGCCTGATGCCAATGCCATGGTCAGTTTCTGGCGTGACATCTGGTCGCTGCCTGTCGATCATGCGGAGGGTGATTGGATACGTGTGGTCGAACGGGAATGCGAATCCATCGAGCCCATGGGGTCTATTACCATAGACCCCTTAGACGTAAGTTGTGCCATCCGTTCGGCTCACAATTGGAAATGCCCAGGGCCTGACGGATTGCACAACTTCTGGATAAAGTGGTTCCGATGTTCCCATGCCCGTTTGGCTACACAATTCCAAGAAGCCCTAGAACACGGTTCCCTTCCCACTTTTATGACCACTGGGACAACCTTCTTGCTCCACAAGTCCGGAAGTACCATGGACCCCAAGAACTATAGACCTATCACATGCTTACCCACCATCTACAAGCTCCTTACATCCATTCTGACCACAAAAATGAACACACACGTTGTTTCAAATAACATTTTGGCCTCTACTCAGAATGGATGTAAGGCTGGGTCCCGTGGTACCAAGGAGCTCCTCCTTATAGACATGACCATTAGCCAACAAGTCCGGCGGAATAGGGGATCCCTCTCTGCTGCATGGATTGACTACAAGAAGGCCTATGATTCGGTGCCGCACTCATGGCTGGAGAGGATTTTAGAGTTGTATAAAATAAATACAACTCTGAAATACTTTCTTAGTAACTGTATGCGGCAGTGGACCACAGCTCTTCGTCAACCATGTGGCGGCGACAGCCCTCCTGGTCCGCAAGACTTGATCAAAATAGAGAGAGGCATTTTCCAGGGTGACAGTTTGAGCCCCTTATGGTTTTGCCTGGCACTGAATCCTCTCAGCACTTTGCTGAAGGATTCAGGGCTGGGCTGTCGACTTCGGAGACAGGGTGAAGTTATTAGTCATCTGCTGTACATGGACGATCTCAAGTTGTTTGCACCGAAACACCAAGACCTGGTAGAGTTGCTGAAAATCACACAAATTTTTAGCAGCGCTATAAGGATGGAGTTCGGTGTAGACAAGTGTGCGATCTTGCATGTGCAGCGGGGGAAAGTTGTAAACTCACCGAATGTACAACTTTCCGAGACAATGACACTCAGATCTCTCTCCGAAGCCGACACATATAAATATCTCGGTATGTCAGAGACTTTGGGAATATCTGTGGAGGACGTCAAGCAGTCGGTGAAGGCACGTTTCTTCTGTCGCCTAGCAAAGGTACTTAACAGCCTTTTGTCTGGCGGCAATAAGGTGCGTGCCTTCAATGGCTGGGTGATGCCTCTATTGATGTACTCCTTTGGCATACTGAGATGGACTCAAACTGAGCTGGACGCCTTGGATAGGAGAGTCCGTCAACTGCTCACAACACATCGCATGCTCCACCCTCGCTCGTCTGTTATGAGACTGTACATTCCACGGAAGTGTGGGGGACGGGGCTTTCTAAATGCCAAGAATCTCCACAACCGTGAAGTGTACAGCCTTAGGAATTACTTCCTTAACAACGAGTGTGGGATGCATCGTGATGTTGTGGCAGTTGACAAAGGATTTACCCCTCTCTCCATGGCAATCGAGAACTGGCGCAAACCACCGGTGCTTAGCGTCGAAGACCGCAAAGAGGTATGGAAAGGCAAGGAGCTACATGGGAGGTTTTATCGGGCCTTGACTGGGCCTGATGTAGACCTACCCGCTTCGGTGAACTGGCTACGCTTTGGTGACCTATTTGGGGAAACTGAGGGCTTTGCCTGTGCAATTGCAGACGAAGTAATGATGACGAACAACTATAGAAAATATATCCTGAAGGACGGTACGGTTGACATCTGTCGGGCATGCCGCCGTCCCGGAGAGTCACTCAGGCATATTATCTCTGGTTGTTCTCATCTTGCTAACGGCGAGTATTTGCACAGGCACAACCTAGTGGCCAGGATCATCCACCAGCAACTTGCCATTCGATACGGCCTTGTCGAATCTGAGACGCCGTACTATAAGTACGCGCCAGTGCCAGTTCTTGAAAATGGTCGTGCGTTGCTCTATTGGGACCGCTCTATCATCACGGACAGGACTATTGTTTGCAATAAGCCTGATATCGTGGTGATCGACCGGTCCCAACGCCGAGCAGTGCTCGTCGATATCACTATCCCTCATGATGAGAATCTCGTGAAAGCTGAGAAGGACAAAGTCAGCAAGTACCTTGACTTAGCTCACGAGGTAACCGCCATGTGGAATGTTGATTCGACGATCATTGTTCCGGTAGTTGTTTCGGCGAATGGCTTGATAGCGAAGAGTCTCGACCGACATCTTAAGAGGCTCTCGCTTGAGGAATGGATCAAGGGTCGGATACAGAAAGCAGTGATTCTCGACACGGCACGTATTGTCCGGAGATTCCTCTCTCTGCAGCCCTAACCACCGGCAGCTTGGGCCTTGCCCCGCTGTTGGCGGCATACTAGGTTTAAGTTTTTTATAGTATTTTGTTTTATATATATATTGTAAAAAACTTAAATTTAAGGATATTTTTGAATAAATGGATAATAATTTTATTTCAGACACGAGATCCAGATTTACAAAAGAGTCAAAAAAAATAAAATAAAATAACAAATAAAATTAAATCATTTAGGTAGCTATTGTTACCCATCTCCTTAATGTATTCGTTTGAATGAGTCTCTCTGCCAGACCCCGTACAATATCATTGCCACACACATCGATTCTCGACATAAAAGAGCTTATTCTTTTTCTCTGGATGGCGTTAAATGAGTCAATTCTTGCCTCTGCATACATTTCAGACGCACTGCAGAAACGGTTTAGGCCCATAAGTTGCCTAAAGATATTATTATAGGCAACTCGTATATTATCGTGGGACTTTTTAGTATAATTGACCCAGAGCTGACATGTGTAGAAAGTCTGACAGAAAGACCCAAACAACGTTTTTTTCACGTCAGGTGATGACCTGCCAAATTTTCGTATGATCATATTTCCTACGACACAAAGAGCCCTACGTTGCCTCTCAATATCGGCGTCGTCCTTTTGATCAGATGTAACGATGTGGCCAAGGTACCTAAATTCGCCCACAAGTTTGACCTGATGACCGTTTAAATATAGTGGCGGCACGTACAAGGGCGCCTTCCCCGACCTGAACATCATCATTTCGGTTTTTTTCGAATTGTATTCCAGGCCATGCTCTCTGGCATACCTTTCACAAATCTTAATGAGCTTTCTTAAGCCTTTAATCGAGGGGCTCAGCAGCACCATATCATCCGCGTAACTCAAGTTATTAATGTATCTATCTCCCATCCTAAGTCCTACCGGCGTACTGCTCAGCTCCACGATTAAATCGTTGACATAAGTATTGAACAGGTCAGGTGAAGTTAGCCCCCCCTGTCTCACACCACATGAAAGCTGATAGCTTTCAGATTGTTCACCACCCCAACTGACAGTGTTAGTTTGTCTACTATACCAACATTCAAGCAGGTCCACTATTTCAGGTGGCAGTTTGCCTGATTCAGACTCCCGCAGCTTTTTCCACAATAAGTCATGGTTAATTGCATCAAAAGCGCGGCTCAAGTCTAAAAAACAGGCGTAGACTGTGGTTTTATGCTGCGTGTAATAACCTACAACCTGCTTCAATGCGAATATAGCCATGTCCGTTGATAGTTGCGGTCGAAAGCCAAACTGACCGTCATCGTGTCTAATATTTTTAAGGTAATTGTGTATTACGCGATCAAGCACCTTAGCCACAATCGTGGCGAGTGATATAGGCCTATAATTAGTCAAACAGGAGATGTCGCCAGTCCTATTCTTAACAATTGGTACTACCAATGTGCGTATAAGATCTTGCGGTAAGTAACAGTGTGTCAAGCAGATATACTGTATTTATTCTTCTTAGAGATATAGTGTCATAAAAATTCATACAAAAGGGGTATAAATAAGCCCACTGAAATAAATCTTATTTAACAGTTTTCGTAAAACTATTTCATTGGATTATAAAACTTCATTTCAGAGGAAACCAGTAAAAAATAAAAACGTAACAAATTTACCATTATAGGTATAATTCGTCATTAACTAATTAAGTTTCTCTAGTACTTATGAGAATATAACAAGATGGCTGACTTATACTTCTGCCCGTTATCAAACGAGCATTGTACGGGCAGCAAATAGAAAATGGCATTTTCGGCCATAGTCACTAATAAATGCACTTATTCACATAATGACTAACCTTGAGACTCCGACCGGGAACGCCTGTCGAGCAAGCTGGAACGACTTCGTGTACGGCATCTTCGTAACACTTCGAGTTTTTTAAACTTACACAACAGATTTGACAATCCTCCTCACTTTTCCGCTTAGGCATTATAAATAAGTACTACCTCACTTAAAGTAAAAACTTTTAAGACGCGAGAGTGTGATCGTGGCGAGCACTAAAAAGCGAATGAAGCGAGCGGATAGGTCGCCCACCTTGTTGACGTGAGACTCATTTTAAATTTTATTTATACCCTCAAATAAAGTGCGTGACTGGCGTATCACTAGGCGTTACTACAAGTATTATTTGCTAATCCCGAGGACGAAGCCGAGTATAATGCTACAGGGAGTAAACGGAAACTTCATTATTACGGTACGGGTACGGAATTTGCATATTTACGAAACAGATGCGATTCATGCGAAAATTTAAACAATTGCCATTAAATGCGAAATATATAGTATTTATGTATTTTTTGTGAAAAAACCATTCAATCAAATATTTTTATGTAAATATCTAACATTTGCTTCACAAATATGAAGACATTGAATAAAGAAATGCTGAAAACAGCAAATGACGTAAGTTTTAATAAACTCTCTTTCTACATGACAAAACAGGAGACCTATTTTTGAATTACGTATGCGATTTAGAAATCACCGCTGACTAAATAGTCAGCGATGACTTTGAAGTCACGAATTCCTAAACATCCTATTTTTGAAAGTCGAACGCAGAGCTGCCAACATAGATAAAGTACACACATACGTAAGGGTTCGGTTCCACGCAGAATGTAGCCGTTTTCGGTATATACCGGTTATTATACGGCTAAAAATTAATTGCAACTAGGCCAAAATATAAGAAAATACTAGTCTAAGTTTGTTTGTGACACAAATTTAAAAGATTTTAAACTTATACACGGTTATTTTTTTATCACCCTGGAAAATGTTAGGGACGCTTCAGGACACATCCAATATTATATAAAAAAAACTAGATGTCGCGTGTGTGCCGCGGGGTGCGCGCACCCCGCGGTGGTGGACCCCCCACTTTAGTTTTTGTAATCAAAAGGTTATCGGTTGCGAGTAGGTGCAAAAATGAATTTTTTTTGTCGAAGTTATAAAATTTGCCTAAAAAAGGTGTTCGAATATTCAAAAACCTGGAAAGGATACGTTTTTCTCTGAATGCTCTTTCATTTCATACCCATATTACGTGGGTGGCAAAAGAAAATCGATCGGCCAATTCGGAGCGGCGGCCATATTGAATTTGGAGTAATGTCATTGACTGTGTCGTTTTTTACACTCAAAGTCCATTTTTTTGACATCTATATTGCGTGGGTGGCAAAAGAAAATCGATCTGTCATTTCGGAGCGGTGGCAACACTGAATCATCATGTGGACGCGTGTGTGCCGCGAGGTGCACGCACCTCGCGGTGGTGTGGTCCTCACATCGCTTTTGTAATAAAAAAAGTTTTCAGTTGTGATTTGGTGCAAAAATGTATCTTTTTTGAGGTTGATTTAAAATTTGCCAAAGAAGGTGTTCGATTAACCAAAAAGCTGGAAAGGTTATGTTCTACTCTATAAACATTTTTATTTGGAAGCCATGTCCATGTCGCGTGTGTGCCGCGGGGAGCAAGCACCCCGCGGTGGAGTGGTCCTCTTAATGTCTTTCTAAGCGAAAGGTTTTCAGAGTCGGTGCAAAAAAATTTTCGTTTTTTGAAGTTACATAAAATTTGCCTAAAAATGTGTTCGATTATTCAAAAAATTGGAAAGGTTACGTTCTACTTTGAAAATTCTTTCATTTGATACCCATATTACATAGGTGGCAAAAGAAAAGCGATCCGCCATTTTGGAGCGGCGGCCATATTGAATTTGGAGCAACGTCACTTACTGAATCGTATTCTACACTTAAAATCCTTACATTTGATACCCATATTAAATAGGTGGAGAAGGAAAAGCGATTTGACATTTCGGAGCGGCGGCCATATTGAGTTTGAAGCAATATCATTCACTGTATCGTGTTCTACTAATAAAATTCTTACATTTGATACCCATATTACATAGGTGGAGAAGGAAAATCGGTCTGTCATTTCGGAGCGGCGGCCATATTGAATTTGGAGAAACGTCACTTACTGAATCGTATTCTACACTTAAAATCCTTACATTTGATACCCATATTGCATAGGTGGTAAAAGGAAAGCGGTCGGCCATTTTGAAGCGGCGGCCATATTGAGTTTGAAGCAATGTCACTCACTGTATCGTGTTCTACTATTAAAGCCCTATCATTTGATACCCATATTGCATAGGTGGCAAAAGAAAATCGATTTGACATTTCGGAGCGGCGGCCATATTGAATTTGGAACAGCGTCACTTACTAAATCGTATTCTACAATTAAAATCCATACATTTGATACCCATATTACATAGGTGGCGAAAGAAAAGCGATTTGACATTTCGGAGCGGCGGCCATATTGAGTTTGAAGCAATATCACTCACTGTATCGTGTTCTACTAATAAAACCCTTACATTTGATACCCATATTGCATAGGTGGCAAAAGAAAATCGATTTGACATTTTGGAGCGGCGGCCATATTCAATTTGGTGTAACGTCACTTACTGTACCGTGTTCTACACTTAAAATCCTTTCATTTGATACCCATATTACATAAGTGGAGAAGGAAAAGCGATTAGACATTTCGGGGCGGCGGCCATATTGAGTTTGAAGCAATGTCACTCACTGTATCGTGTTCTACTAATAAAACACTTACATTTGATACCCATAATACATAGGTGGAGAAGGAAAAGCGATTTGACATTTCGCAGCGGCGGCCATATTGAGTTTGAAGCAATGTCACTCACTGTATCGTGTTCTACTAATAAAACCCTTACATTTGATACCCATATTGCATAGGTGGTGAAAGGAAAGCGGTCGCCCATTTTGAAGCGGCGGCCATATTGAGTTTGAAACAACGTCACTCACTGCATCGTGTTCTACTATTAAAGCCCTTTCATTTGATACCCATATTGCATAGGTGGCGAAAGAAAATCGATTTGACATGTCGGAGCGGCGGCCATATTGAATTTGAAGCAACGTCACTAACTGTATCGTATTCTACACTTAAAATCCTTAAATTTGATACCCATATTACCGTGCCGCTACCGAAAACCGCACTGAAATAGCAAAAAGCGCAAATTTTGAAACAATGGCCGCCTGCGCCGCCGCCATCTTGAAAAATTTTAATGTCATATTTTTCATGTCAAGCCGACTATATGTGCTATCAAGTGTCATTACGAGCTACCCGCTAGCCCTCACACAACCCCGCCAATAAATCCAATAAATTTGGGTTGTCGCTAACAATAAAAACCGTCCCACCTGCCAGTGTTGCCATAACACCAGCTCCAAATGTTGGTAGAAATGATCAGCGATGACTGTTCCACCCCGCTATATCAAAAAAAATTGAAAAAGTCGAAATTTACGTTTTCCCCTAAAACGGAGAAATTACCCCAAAATCGGGGAAAATTACCCCACTATTAGATTTCCCTCGGCGAGCACTACGACAGACCACCCGGTGCTGTCAGTCGAAAAACGCCGGCAACCGCGTCAAAATCGCGAATTAATGCCTTCGAAATTGCAACCCTTAACAAAATGGCCGCCAGCGGAGCCGCCATCTTGAAATGTCAAAGTTTCGGATTTTTCCCGGTAACTACATCATATACGGAGCAGGATGACGTTTACCCCACATGTCCAGCACATCTGCAACGGGGAGATCAATTCGGGTCAATTCGGGTCTACGAAAAAATTCAAACCTCCTTGGCGGCCAGTGTTGCCAGTTGCGGAAAATAAAAATACCAGAAAGTCATAGAAGCCCCGACGCTCTATAGGCGCATGGGGTTGAAAATCGCGAAAAGTCGTTATTTCGATTTTCGACTATTCGGGCCTCCAGAGGAAAAACTACCAAAAACGGAAGAAAATTTTTCACACCTGGCAACACTTTGCGCCGAGTTCTAACCCCGCCTAGAACATTTCATCCCACTCCGAAGCCGCCATCTTGGCGAAAATGCGGTTCGAAAATGTCAAAAATTTGAGCGTTCCAAGATGGCCGCCGGCGCCGCTGCCATTTTGTTTTTCGCCAATCGGCTACCATATTCGGGAACTCGAGGACGCATTTAAGGGAAATCATCCAAAAAATCAGCCGAAATCCCGGAAATCACGCGCGTCTTCGGTCGCAAACACGGGGCGAAAGGGGTTTTTCGATCCAAGATGGCGGCGCGGCCATTTTGTTTTTTGACATTTCGACAGAAGCACCCGATCCCCGGGGGCGAAACGATCACGCTTCCCAAAAACCAGCGCGATCGGAGCCGTTTTGGAAATTTTGACATTTCGCGCCGGCGGCCATCTTGGATTTTTCAAATTTCGAACACGTCGATCTACTCGAATGAATCAGTAGTCCATCTCTTTCTAACATTCCAAAACCCAAAAGTAACTGCAAATGTCCCAAAAATACTCCTGATCAGTCAGTGAGTCAGTCAGTCAGTGGTAATCCAGCTTTATATAGTATAGACTAGATAGACTAGATGTCGCGTGTGTGCCGCGGGGTGCGCGCACCCCGCGGTGGTGGACCCCCCACTTTAGCTTTTGTAATCAAAAGGTTATCGGTTTCGAATAGGTGCAAAAATGAATTTTTTTTGTCGAAGTTATAAAATTTGCCTAAAAAAGGTGTTCGAATATTCAAAAAACTGGAAAGGATACGTTTTTCTCTGAATGCTCTTTCATTTGATACCCATATTACGTGGGTGGCAAAAGAAAATCGATCGGCCAATTCGGAGCGGCGGCCATATTGAATTTGGAGTAATGTCATTGACTGTGTCGTTTTTTACACTCAAAGTCCATTTTTTTGACATCTATATTGCGTGGGTGGCAAAAGAAAATCGATCTGTCATTTCGGAGCGGTGGCAACACTGAATCATCATGTGGACGCGTGTGTGCCGCGAGGTGCACGCACCTCGCGGTGGTGTGGTCCTCACATTGCTTTTGTAATAAAAAAAAGTTTTCAGTTGTGATTTGGTGCAAAAATGTATCTTTTTTGAGGTTGATTTAAAATTTGCCAATGAAAGGTGTTCGATTAACCAAAAAGCTGGAAAGGTTATGTTCTACTCTGTAAACATTTTTATTTGGAAGCCATGTCCATGTCGCGTGTGTGCCGCGGGGAGCAAGCACCCCGCGGTGGAGTGGTCCACTTAATGTGTTTCTAAGCGAAAGGTTTTCAGTTGCGAGTCGGTGCAAAAAATTTTTCGTTTTTTGAAGTTACATAAAATTTTCCTAAAAATGTGTTCGATTATTCAAAAAATTGGAAAGGTTACGTTCTACTTTGAAAATTCTTTCATTTGATACCCATATTACATAGGTGGCAAAAGAAAAGCGATCCGCCATTTTGGAGCGGCAGCTATATTGAATTTGGAGCAACGTCACTTACTGAATCGTATTCTACACTTAAAATCCTTACATTTGATACCCATATTACATAGGTGGAGAAGGAAAAGCGATTTGACATTTCGGAGCGGCGGCCATATTGAGTTTGAAACAATGTCACTCACTGTATCGTGTTCTACTAATAAAATCCATACATTTGATACCCATATTACATAGGTGGAGAAGGAAAATCGGTCTGTCATTTCGGAGCGGCGGCCATATTGAATTTGGAGAAACGTCACTTACTGAATCGTATTCTACACTTAAAATCCTTACATTTGATACCCATATTACATAGGTGGAGAAGGAAAAGCGATTTGACATTTTGGAGCGGCGGCCATATTGAGTTTGAAGCAATGTCACTCACTGTATCGTGTTCTACTAATAAAACCCTTACATTTGATACCCATATTACATAGATGGAGAAGGAAAAGCGATTTGACATTTCGGAGCGGCGGCCATATTGAGTTTGAAGCAATATCACTCACTGTATCGTGTTCTACTAATAAAACACTTACATTTGATACCCATATTGCATAGGTGGCAAAAGAAAATCCATTTGACATTTTGGAGCGGCGGCCATATTGAATTTGGAGCAACGTTACTTACTTTATCGTATTCTACACTTAAAATCCTTACATTTGATAGGTACCCATATTGCAAAGGTGGTGAAAGGAAAGCGGTCGGCCATTTTGAAGCGGCGGCCATATTGAGTTTGAAACAACGTCACTCACTGTATCGTGTTCTACTATTAAAGCCCTTTCATTTGATACCCATATTGCATAGGTGGCGAAAGAAAATCGATTTGACATGTCGGAGCGGCGGCCATATTGAATTTGAAGCAACGTCACTAACTGTATCGTATTCTACACTTAAAATCCTTAAATTTGATACCCATATTACCGTGCCGCTACCGAAAACCGCACCGAAGTAGCAAAAAGCGCAAATTTAAAAACAATGGCCGCCAGCGCGTCCGCCATCTTGAAAATTTTAAATGTCAAATTTTTCGTGTAAAGCCGACTATATGTGCTAAAAAGTGATATTACCAGCTGGCCGCTAACCCTCACCTAACTCCGCCAATAAATCGTCAATTTTGTGTTGTCGCTAACGATAAAAACCACCCCAGCTGCCAGTGTTGCCATATCACCGGCCCCAAATGGTGGTAGAAATGATCAGCGACGACTGTTCCAGCCCGCTATATCAAAAAAATTTGAAAAAGTCGAAATTTACGTTTTCCCCTAAAACGGAGAAATTACCCCAAAATCGGGGAAAATTACCCCACTATTAGATTTCCCTCGGCGAGCACTACGAAAGGCCACCCGGTGTTGGCAGTCGAAAAACGCCGGCAACTGCGTCAAAATCGCGAATTAATGCCTTCGAAATTGCAACCCTTAAGAAAATGGCCGCCAGCGGAGCCGCCATCTTGAAATGTCAAAGTTTTGGATTTTTCCCGATAACTACATCATATACGGAGCAGGATGACGTTTACCCCACATGTCCAGCACATCTGCAACGGGGAGATCAATTCGGGTCAATTCGGGTCTAGGAAAAAATTCAAACCTCCTTGGCGGCCAGTGTTGCCAGTTGCGGAAAATAAAAATACCAGAAAGTCATAGAGGCCCCGACGCTCTATAGGCGCATGGGGTTGAAAATCGCGAAAAGTCGTTATTTCGATTTTCGACTATTCGGGCCTCCAGAGGAAAAACTACCAAAAACGGTAGAAAATTTTTCACACCTGGCAACACTTTGCGCCGAGTTCTAACCCCGCCTAGAACATTTCATCCCATTTCGAAGCCGCCATCTTGGCGAAAATGCGGTTCGAAAATGTCAAAAATTTGAGCGTTCCAAGATGGCCGCCGGCGCCGCCGCCATTTTGTTTTTCGCCAATCGGCTACCATATTCGGGAACTCGAGGACGCATTTAAGGGAAATCATCCAAAAAATCAGCCGAAATCCCGGAAATCACGCGCGTCTTCGGTCGCAAACACGGGGCGAAACGGGTTTTTCGATCCAAGATTGCGGCGCGGCCATTTTGTTTTTTCACATTTCGACAGAAGCACCCCATCCCCGGGGGCGAAACGATCACGCGTACCGAAAACCAGCGCGATCGGAGTCGTTTTGGAAATTTTGACATTTCGCGCCGGCGGCCATCTTGGATTTTTCAAATTTCGAACACGTCAATCTACTCGAATGAATCAGTTGTGCATCTCTTTCTAACATCCCAACACCCAAAAGTAACTGCAAATGTCCCAAAAATACCCCTGATCAGTCAGTGAGTCAGTCAGTGGTAATCCAGCTTTATATAGTATAGACTAGATGTCGCGTGTGTGCCGCGGGGTGCGCGCACCCCGCGGTGGTGGACCCCCCACTTTAGCTTTTGTAATCAAAAGGTTATCGGTTGCGAGTAGGTGCAAAAATGTATTTTTTTTTGTCGAAGTTGTAAAAATTTGCCTAAAAAAGGTGTTCAATTATTAAAAAAACTGGAAAGGATACGATCTACTCAGAATGCGCTTTCATTTGATACCCATATAACGTGGGTGGCAAAAGAAAAGCGATCGGCTAATTAGGGGCGGCGGCCATATTGAATTTGAAGTAATGTCATTGACTGTATCGTATTTTACTCTAAAATTCCATTCATTTGATACCCATATTCTGTGGGTGACAAAACAAAAGCGATCTGTCATTTCGGAGCGGTGGCAACACTGAATCATCATGTGGACGCGTGTGTGCCGCGAGGTGCAAGCACCTCGCGGTGGTGTAGTCCTCACATCGCTTTTGTAATAAAAAAAAGTTTTCAGTTGCGATTTGGTGCAAAAATGTATCTTTTTTCAGGTCAAATTAAAATTTGCCTAAAAAAGGTGTTCGATTGATCAAAAAGCTGGAAAGGTTATGTTGTACTTTATACGCTATTTTATGTCGAAGCGATGTCGATGTCGCGTGTGTGCCGCGGGGAGCAAGCACCCCGCGGTGGAGTGGTCCACTTAATGTTTTTCTAAGCAAAAGGTTTTCAGTTGCGAGTCGGTGCAAAAAAAATTCGTTTTTTTAAGTTACATAAAAATGCTGTTCGATTATTTAAAAAAACTGAAAAGGTTACGTTCTACTCTAAAAATCCTTACATTTGATACCCATATTACATAGGTGGAGAAGGAAAAGCGATTTGACATTTTGGAGCGGCGGCCATATTGAGTTTGAAGCAATATCACTCACTGTATCGTGTTCTACTAATAAAATCCTTACATTTGATACCCATATTACATAGGTGGCAAAACAAAAGCAATCCGCCATTTTGGAGCGGCGGCCATATTGAATTTGGAGAAACGTCACTTACTGAATCGTATTCTACACCTAAAATCCTTACATTTGATACCCATAATACATAGGTGGAGAAGTAAAATCGGTCTGTCATTTCGGAGCGGCGGCCATATTGAATTTGGAGAAACGTCACTTACTGAATCGTATTCTACACTTAAAATCCTTACATTTGATACCCATATTACATAGGTGGAGAAGGAAAAGCGATTTGACATTTCGGAGCGGCAGCCATATTGAGTTTGAAGCAATGTCACTCACTGTATCGTGTTCTACTAATAAAACCCTTACATTTGATACCCATATTACATAGGTCGAGACGGAAAAGGGATTTGACATTTCGGAGCGGCGGCCATTTTGAGTTTGAAGCAATGTCACTCACTGTATCGTGTTCTACTAATAAAACCCTTACATTTGATACCCACATTACATAGGTGGAGAAGGAAAATCAATTTGACATTTTGGAGCGGCGGCCATATTCAATTTGGTGTAACGTCACTTACTGTATCGTATTCTTTACCTAAAATCCTTACATTTGATACCCATAATACATAGGTGGGGAAGTGAAATCGGTCTGTCATTTCGGAGCGGCGGCCATATTGAATTTGGAGAAACATCACTTACTGAATCGTAATCTACACTTAAAATCCATACATTTGATACCCATATTACATAGGTGGAGAAGGAAAAGCGATTTGACATTTCGGAGCGGCGGCCATATTGAATTTGGAGAAACGTCACTTACTGAATCGTATTCTACACCTAAAATCCTTACATTTGATACCCATATTACATAGGTGGAGAAGGAAAAGCGATTTGACATTTTGGAGCGGCGGCCATATTGAGTTTGAAGCAATATCACTCACTGTATCGTGTTCTACTAATAAAATCCTTACATTTGATACCCATATTACATAGGTGGCAAAACAAAAGCGATCCGCCATTTTGGAGCGGCGGCCATATTGAATTTGGAGAAACGTCACTTACTGAATCGTATTCTACACCTAAAATCCTTACATTTGATACCCATAATACATAGGTGGAGAAGTAATACCGGTCTGTCATTTCGGAGCGGCGGCCATATTGATATTGGAGAAACGTCACTTACTGAATCGTATTCTACACCTAAAATCCTTACATTTGATACCCATATTACATAGGTGGAGAAGGAAAAGCGATTTGACATTTCGGAGCGGCGGCCATATTGAGTTTGAAACAATGTCACTCACTGTATCGTGTTCTACTAATAAAATCCTTACATTTGATACCCATATTGCATAGGCGGTAAAAGGAAAGCGGTCGGCCATTTTGAAGCGGCGGCCATATTGAGTTTGAAGCAATGTCACTCACTGTATCGTGTTCTACTATTAAAGCCCTTTCATTTGATACCCATATTGCATAGGTGGCAAAAGAAAATCGATTTGACATTTTGGAGCGGCGGCCATATTCAATTTGGTGTAACGTCACTTACTGTATCGTATTCTACACTTAAAATCCTTACATTTGATATCCATATTACATAGGTGGAGAAGGAAAAGCGATTTGACATTTCGGAGCGGCGGCCATATTGAGTTTGAAGCAATGTCACTCACTGTATCGTGTTCTACTAATAAAACCCTTTTATTTGATACCCATATTACATAGGTGGCAAAAGAAAATCGATTTGACATTTCGGAGCGGCAGCCATTTTGAATTTGGAGAAACGTCACTTACTGAATCGTATTCTACACTTAAAATCCTTACATTTGATACCCATATTACATAGGTGGAGAAGGAAAAGCGATTTGACATTTTGGAGCGGCGGCCATATTGAGTTTGAAGCAATATCACTCACTGTATCGTGTTCTACTAATAAAATCCTTACATTTGATACCCATATTACATAGGTGGCAAAACAAAAGCGATCCGCCATTTTGGAGCGGCGGCCATATTGAATTTGGAGAAACGTCACTTACTGAATCGTATTCTACACCTAAAATCCTTACATTTGATACCCATAATACATAGGTGGAGAAGTAATACCGGTCTGTCATTTCGGAGCGGCGGCCATATTGATATTGGAGAAACGTCACTTACTGAATCGTATTCTACACCTAAAATCCTTACATTTGATACCCATATTACATAGGTGGAGAAGGAAAAGCGATTTGACATTTCGGAGCGGCGGCCATATTGAGTTTGAAACAATGTCACTCACTGTATCGTGTTCTACTAATAAAATCCTTACATTTGATACCCATATTGCATAGGCGGTAAAAGGAAAGCGGTCGGCCATTTTGAAGCGGCGGCCATATTGAGTTTGAAACAATGTCATTCATTTTATCGTGTTCTACTATTAAAGGCCTTTCAGTTGATACCCATATTACATAGGTGGAGACGGAAAAGCGATTTGACATTTCGGAGCGGCGGCCATTTTGAGTTTAAGGCAATATCACTCACTGTATCCTGTTCTACTAATAAAATCCTTACATTTGATACCCATATTGCATAGGTGGCAAAAGTAAATCGTTTTGACATTTCGGAGCGGCGGCCATATTGAATTTGGAGAAACGTCACTTACTGAATCGTATTCTACACTTAAAATCCTTACATTTGATACCCATATTGCATAGGTGGCAAAAGAAAATCGATTTGACATTTCGGAGCGGCGGCCATATTGAATTTGGAGAAACGTCACTTACTGAATCGTATTCTACACTTAAAATCCTTACATTTGATACCCATATTACATAGGTGGAGACGGAAAAGCGATTTGACCTTTCGGAGCGGCGGCCATTTTGAGTTTGAAGCAATGTCACTTACTTTATCGTGTTCTACTAATAAAACCCTTTCATTTGATACCCATATTACATAGGTGGAGACGGAAAAGCGATTTGACATTTCGGAGCGGCGGCCATTTTGAGTTTGAAGCAATGTCCATTACTGTATCGTGTTCTACTAATAAAACCCTTTCATTTGATACCCATATTGCATAGGTGGCAAAAGAAAAGCGATCCGCAATTTCGGAGCGGCGGCCATTTTGATTTTGGAGCAATGTCACTCACTTTATCGTGTTCTACTCGCAAATGCCTTTCATTTGATACCCATATTGCATGGGTGGCAAAAGAAATGCAATTCGCTATTTTGGAAGCGGCGGCCATATTGGATTTAGACAAAAATCATTGACTTGGTTTTGTTTCACTCATAAAGCCCTTTCATTTGATACCCATATTGCATAGGTGGCAAAAGAAATGTGACCCGACATTTTTTTAATGGCGCCCATTTTGAATTCATAGAGTTGACGTTACTCGCATCGTGTAGTACTCGCAAAACTCTTTCATTTGATACCCATATCACCATGCCGCGGCTGAAAACCGCACCGGAATAGCAAAAAGCGCATTTTTTTAAAAAAAGGCCGCCAGCGCAGCCGCCATCTTGAAAAACTGAAATGTCAAATTTTTTAAAAATACTTGACTATATTTCTTATCGATTGGTATCACCAGCTGGCCCCTAGCCCTATCCAAACTCTGTCAAAAAATCGTCAAATTTGGGTCGTCGCTGACAACAAAAACCGCTCCAGCTGCCAGTGTTGCCATATCACCGGCCCCAGAAATGATCAACCAGGTGGTAGAAATGATCAACGATGTCTGTTTCACCCCACTATATGAAAAAAAAACGAAAAAGTCGAAAATTACGTTTTCCCCCAAAACGGAGAAATTACCCTAAAATTGGGGTAAATTACCCCACGGTTTGATTCCCCTTAGCCAGCCCTACAAAAGGCCACCCGGTGTTGTCAGTCGAAAAACGCCGGCAACCGCGTCAAAATCGCGATTTTATTTTTTCGAAATTGCAACACTTTACAAAATGGCCGCCAGCGGAGCCGCCATGTTGAAATGTCAAAGTTTCGGATTTTTCCCGGTAACTACGTCATATACGGAGCAGGATGACGTTTACCCCACGTTGCCAGCACATCTGGAACGGGGAGATCAATTCGGGTCAAATCGGGTCGACGAAAAAATTCTAACCCCCTTGGCGGCCAGTGTTGCCAGTTGCGGAAAAAAAAAATACCAGAAAGTCATAGAGGCCCCGACCCTCTATAGGCGCATGGGGTTGAAAATTGCGAAAAAACGTTATTTCGATTTTCGACTTTTCGGGCCTCCAGAGGAAAAACTACCAAAAACATTAGAAAATTTTTCGCATCTGGCAACACTTTGCGCCGAGTTCTAACCCCGCCCAGAACATTCGACCCCACTCCGAGGCCGCCATCTTGGCGAAAATTCGGTTCAAAAATGTCGAAAATTTGAGCGTTCCAAGATGGCCGCCGGCGTCGACGCCATTTTGTTTTTCGCCAACCGGCTACTATAATCGGAAACTCGAGGATGCTTTCGGGCGGATCCATCAAAAAAATCAGCCGAAATCCCGAAAATCACGCGCGTATTCGGTCGGAAACACGGGGCGAAACGGGTTTTTCGATCCAAGATGGCGGCGCGGCCATTTTGTTTTTTCACATTTCGACAGAAGCACCCGATCCCCGTGGGCGAAACGATCACGCGTCCCAAAAACCAGCGCGATCGGAGCCGTTTTGGAAATTTTGACATTTCGCGCCGGCGGCCATCTTGGATTTTTCAAATTTCGAACACGTCGATCTACTCGAATGAATCAGTAGTCCATCTCACTCTAACATCCCAACACCCAAAAGTAATCGCAAATGTCCCAAAAATACCCCTGATCAGTGAGTGAGTGAGTCAGTCAGTGGTAATCCAGCTTTATATATTATAGACTAGATGTCGCGTGTGTGCCGCGGGGTGCGAGCACCCCGCGGAGGTGGATCGCCCACTTTAGCTTTTGTAATCAAAAGGTAATCGGTTGCGAGTCGGTGCAAAAATGTGTCTTTTTTTGCTGAAGTTTAAAAATTTGCCTAAAAAAGGTGTTCGAATATTCAAAAAACTGGAAAGGATACGATCTACTCGGAATGCTCTTTCATTTGATACCCATATAACGTGGGTGGCAAAAGAAAAGCGATCGTACAATTAGGGGCGGCGGCCATATTGATTTTGAAGTAATGTCATTGACTGTATCGTATTTTACACTCAAAGTCCTTTCATTTGATACCCATATTCCGTGGGTGACAAAACAAAAGCGATCTGTCATTTCGGAGCGGTAGCAACACTGAATCATCATGTGGACGCGTGTGTGCCGCGAGGTGCAAGCACCTCGCGGTGGTGTATTCCTCACATCGCTTTTGTAATAAAAAAAAAAGTTTTCAGTTGCGATTTGGTGCAAAAATGTATCTTTTTTCAGGTCACATTAAAATTTGCCTAAAAAAGGTGTTCGATTGATCAAAAAACTGGAAAGGTTATGTTGTACTTTATACGCTATTTTATGTCGAAGCGATGTCGATGTCGCGTGTGTGCCGCGGGGAGCAAGCACCCCGCGGTGGAGTGGTCCACTTAATGTTTTTCTAAGCAAAAGGTTTTCAGTTGCGAGTCGGTGCAAAAAAAATTCGTTTTTTTAAGTTACATAAAAAATGGTGTTCGATTATTAAAAAAAACTGAAAAGGTTACGTTCTACTCTAAAAATCCTTACATTTGATACCCATATTACATAGGTGGAGAAGGAAAAGCGATTTGACATTTTGGAGCGGCGGCCATATTGAGTTTGAAGCAATATCACTCACTGTATCGTGTTCTACTAATAAAATCCTTACATTTGATACCCATATTACATAGGTGGCAAAACAAAAGCGATCCGCCATTTTGGAGCGGCGGCCATATTGAATTTGGAGAAACGTCACTTACTGAATCGTATTCTACACCTAAAATCCTTACATTTGATACCCATAATACATAGGTGGAAAAGTAAAATCGGTCTGTCATTTCGGAGCGGCGGCCATATTGAATTTGGAGAAACGTCACTTACTGAATCGTATTCTACACTTAAAATCCTTACATTTGATACCCATATTACATAGGTGGAGAAGGAAAAGCGATTTGACATTTCGGAGCGGCAGCCATATTGAGTTTGAAGCAATGTCACTCACTGTATCGCGTTCTACTAATAAAATCCTTACATTTGATACCCATATTGCATAGGCGGTAAAAGGAAAGCGGTCGGCCATTTTGAAGCGGCGGCCATATTGAGTTTGAAACAATGTCACTCACTGTATCGTATTCTACTATTAAAGGCCTTTAATTTGATACCCATATTGCATAGGTGGAGAAGGAAAATCGGTCTGTCATTTCGAAGCGGCGGCCATATTGAATTTGGAGAAACGTCACTTACTGAATCGTATTCTACACTTAAAATCCTTACATTTGATACCCATATTACATAGGTGGAGAAGGAAAATCGGTCTGTCATTTCGGAGCGGCGGCCATATTGAATTTGGAGAAACGTCACTTACTGAATCGTATTCTACACTTAAAATCCTTACATTTGATAGCCATATTACATAGGTGGAGAAGGCAAAGCGATTTGACATTTCGGAGCGGCGGCCATATTGAGTTTGAAGCAATGTCACTCACTGTATCGTTTTTTACTATTAAAGCCCTTTCATTTGATACCCATCTTGCATAGGTGGCAAAAGAAAAGCGAACCGCCATTTTGAAGCGGCGGCCATATTGAATTTGGAGAAACGTCACTCACCTTATCGTGTTCTACTCCCAATTCCCTTTCATTTGATACCCATATTGCATGGGTGGCAAAAGAAATGCAATCCGCCATTTTGGAAGCGGCGGCCATATTTTATTTAGACAAAAATAATTTACTCGGTTTTGTTTCACTCTTAAAGCCCTTTCATTTGATACCCATATCGCTATGGTTGCAGAAGAAATGTGATCCGACATTTTTTTTATGGCGGCCATTTTGAATTCATAGAGGTGACGTTACTTGTATCGTGTAGTACTCGCATAACCCTTTCATTTGATACCCATATCAATATGCCGCGGCTGAAAACCGCACCGAAATAGCAAAAAGCGCAAATTTAAAAAAAAAGGCTGCCAGCGCCGCCGCCATCTTGAAAAATTTAACTGTAAAATTTTTTAAAAATACATGACTATATTTCCTATCGATCGGTATCACCAGCTGGCCGCCAGCCCTCACCTAACCCCGTCAAAAAAAAGTCAAAGTTGGGTCGTCGCTGACAAAAAAAACCGCCCCAGCTGCCAGTGTTGCCATATCACCGGTTTCAAATGGTGGTAGAAATGATCAGCGACGTCTGTTCCACCCCGCTATATGAAAAAAAATCAAAAAAGTCGAAATTTACGTTTTTCCCCAAAACGGCGAAATTACCCCAAAATCGGGGAAAATTACCCCACGGTTTGATTCCCCTTAGCCAGCCCTACAAAAGGCCACCCGGTGTTGTCAGTCGAAAAACGCCGGCAACCGCGTCAAAATCGCGATTTTATTTTTTCGAAATTGCAACACTTTACAAAATGGCCGCCAGCGGAGCCGCCATATTGAAATGTCAAAGTTTCGGATTTTTCCCGGTAACTGCATCGTATTCGGAGCAGGATGACGTTTACCCCACGTTGCCAGCACGTCTGGAACGGGGAGATCAATTCGGGTCAAATCAGGTCTACGAAAAAGTTTAAACCTCCTTGGCGGCCAGTGTTGCCAGTTGCGGAAAATAAAAATACCAGAAAGTCATAGAGGCCCCGACGCTCTATAGGCGCATCGGGTTGAAAATTGCAAAAAGTCGTTATTTCGATTTTCGACTATTCGGGCCTCCAGAGGAAAAACTACCAAAAACGGTAGAAAATTTTTCGCATCTGGCAACACTTTGCGCCGAGTTCTAACCCCGCCCAGAACATTCGACCCCACTCCGAGGCCGCCATCTTGGCGAAAATGCGGTTCAAAAAAGTCAAAAATTTGAGCGTTCCAAGATGGCCGCCGGCGTCGACGCCATTTTGTTTTTCGCCAACCGGCTACCATAATCGGAAACTCGAGGACGCGTTCGACCGGAGCCATCAAAAAAATCAGCCGAAATCCCGAAAATCACGCGCGTATTCGGTCGGAAACACGGGGCGAAACGGGTTTTTAGATCCAAGATGGCGGCGCGGCCATTTTGTTTTTTCACATTTCGACACAAGCACCCAATCCCCGGGGGCGAAACGATCACGGGTACCAAAAACCATCACGATCGGAGTCGTTTTGGGAATTTTGACATTTCGCGGCGGCGGCCATCTTGGATTTTTCAAATTTCGAATATCGCTTTCTACTCGACTGAATCGATCGTGCATCTCGCTCTAACATCCCAAAACCCAAAAGTAACTGCAAATGTCCCAAAAATACCCCTGATCAGTGAGTCAGTGAGTGAGTCAGTCAGTCAGTGGTAATCCAGCTTTATATAGTATAGACTAGATGTCGCGTGTGTGCCGCGGGGTGCGCGCACCCCGCGGTGGTGGACCCCCCACTTTAGCTTTTGTAATCAAAAGGTTATCGGTTGCGAGTAGGTGCACAAATGTGTCTTTTTTTGCTGAAGTTTATAAAATTTGCCTAAAAAAGGTGTTCGAATATTCAAAAAACTGGAAAGGTTACGATCTACTCTGAATGCTCTTTTATTTGATACCCATATAACGTGGGTGGCAAAAGAAAAGCGATTTGCCGATTGGGGCGGCGACCATATTGAATTTGGAGCAATGTCATTGACTGTATCGTGTTTTACACTCAAAATCCATTCATTTGATATCCATATTCCGTGGGTGGCAAAGGAAAAGCGATCTGTCATTTTGAAGCGGTGGCAACACTGAATCATCATGTGGACGCGTGTGTGCCGCGAGGTGCGCGCACCTCGCGGTGGTGTGGTCCTCACATCGCTTTTGTAATAAAAAAATGTTTTCAGTTGCGATTTGGTGCAAAAATGTATCTTTTTTGAGGTCGATTTAAAATTTGCCTAAAAAAGGTGTTCGATTGATCAAAAAGCTCGAAAGGTTATGTTCTACTCTATAAACTCTTCTATTTCGGAGCCATGTAGATGTCGCGTGTGTGCCGCGGGGAGCAAGCACCCCGCGGTGGAGTGGTCCACTTAATGTTTTTCTAAGCAAAAGGTTATCAGTTGCGAGTCGGTGCAAAAAAAATTTCGTTTTTGAAGTTACATAAAATTTGCCTATAAATGTGTTCGATTATTCAAAAAATTGGAAAGGTTACGTTCTACTTTGAAAATTCTTTCATTTGATACCCATATTACATAGGTGGCAAAAGAAAAGCGATCCGCCATTTTGGAGCGGCGGCCATATTAAATTTGGAGCAACGTCACTTACTGAATCGTATTCTACACTTAAAATCCTTACATTTGATACCCATATTACATAGGTGGAGAAGGAAAAGCGATTTGACATTTTGGAGCGGCGGCCATATTGAGTTTGAAGCAATGTCACTCACTGTATCGTGTTCTACTAATAAAATCCTTACATTTGATACCCATATTACATAGGTGAAGAAGGAAAATCGGTCTGTCATTTCGGAGCGGCGGCCATATTGAATTTGGAGAAACGTCACTTACTGAATCGTATTCTACACTTAAAATCCTTTTATTTGATACCCATATTGCATAAGTGGTAAAAGGAAAGCGGTCGGCTATTTTGAAGCGGCGGCCATATTGAGTTTGAAACAATGTCACTCACTGTATCGTGTTCTACTATTAAAGCCCTATCATTTGATACCCATAATGCATAGGTGGCAAAAGAAAATCGATTTGACATTTCGGAGCAGCGGCCATATTGAATTTGGAACAGCGTCACTTACTGAATCGTATTCTACAATTAAAATCCATACATTTGATACCCATATTACATAGGTGGCGAAAGAAAAGCGATTTGACATTTCGGAGCGGTGGCCATATTGAGGTTGAAGCAATATCACTCACTGTATCGTGTTCTACTAATAAAACCCTTACATTTGATTTCCATAATACATAGGTGGAGAAGGAAAAGCGATTTGACATTTCGGAGCGGCGGCCATATTGAGTTTGAAGCAATGTCACTTACTATATCGTGTTCTACTAATAAAACCCTTACATTTGATACCCATATTGCATAGGTGGTGAAAGGAAAACGGTCGGCCATTTTGAAGCGGCGGCCATATTGAGTTTGAAATAACGTCACTCACTGTATCGTGTTCTACTATTAAAGCCCTTTCATTTGATACCCATATTGCATAGGTGGCGAAAGAAAATCGATTTGACATGTCGGAGCGGCGGCCATATTGAATTTGAAGCAACGTCACTAACTGTATCGTATTCTACACTTAAAATCCTTAAATTTGATACCCATATTACCGTGCCGCTACCGAAAACCGCAACGAAGTAGCAAAAAGCGCAAATTTTAAAACAATGGCCGCCAGCGCGTCCGCCATCTTGAAAATTTTAAATGTCAAATTTTTCGTGTAAAGCCGGCTATATGTGCTAAAAAGTGATATTACCAGCTGGCCGCTAACCCTCACCTAACTCCGCCAATAAATCGTCAATTTTGTGTTGTCGCTAATGATAAAAATCACCCCAGCTGCCAGTGTTGCCATATCACCGGCCCCAAATGGTGGTAGAAATGATCAGCGACGTCTGTTCCACCCCGCTATAAGATAAAAACTCGAAAAAATCTAAATTTACGTTTTCCCCCAAAACGGCGAAATTACCCCAAAATCGGGGAAAATTACCCCACAATTAGATCTCCCTCGGCAAGCACTACGAAAGGCTACCCGGTGTTGTCAGTCGAAAAACGCCGGCAACCGCGTCAAAATCGCTAATTAATGCTTTCGAAATTGCAACCCTTAACAAAATGGCCGCCAGCGGAGCCGCCATATTGAAATGTCAAAGTTTCGGATTTTTCCCGGTAACTACATCATATACGGAGCAGGATGACGTTTACCCCAAGTTGCCAGCTCATCTGCAACGGGGAGATCAATTCGGGTCAATTCGGGTCTACGAAAAAATTCAAACCTCCTTGGCGGCCAGTGTTGCCAGTTGCGGAAAATAAAAACACCAGAAAGTCATAGAGGCCCCGACGCTCTATAGGCGCATGGGGTTGAAAATCGCGAAAAGTCGTTATTTCGATTTTCGACTATTCGGGCCTCCAGAGGAAAAACTACCAAAAACGGTAGAAAATTTTTCACACCTGGCATCACTTCGCGCCGAGTTCTAACCCCGCCTAGAACATTTGACCCCACTCCGAGGCCGCCATCTTGGCGAAAATGCGGTTCAAAAAAGTCAAAAATTTGAGCGTTCCAAGATGGCCGCCGGCGTCGACGCCATTTTGGTTTTCGCTAATCGGCCCCCATAATCGGGAACTCGAGGACGAGTTTAAGGGAATTCATCCAAAAAATCAGGCGAAATCCCGGAAATCACGCGCGTCTTCAGTCGCAAACACGGGGCGAAACGGGTTTTTCAGTACAAGATGGCGGCGCGGCCATTTTGTTTTTTCATTTTTTGACAGTTGTACCTCATCCCCAGGAGCGACACGATCAAGAACCATTAAAAAAACCACCACGCTCGGAGCCATTTTGAAAAAGTTGACATTTCGCGGTGGCGGCCATCTTGGATTTTTCAAATTTCGAATATCGAATCCTGTGTCTTTTAATCAGTAGTCCATCTCTTTCTAACATCCCAACACCCAAAAGTAATCGCAAATGTCCCAAAAATACCCCTGATCAGTCAGTCAGTGAGTCAGTGAGTGGTAATCCAGCTTTATATATTATAGATAGACTAGATGTCGCGTGTGTGCCGCGGGGTGCGCGCACCCCGCGGTGGTGGACCCCCCACTTTAGCTTTTGTAATCAAAAGGTAATCGGTTGCGAGTCGGTGCAAAAATGTGTCTTTTTTTGCTGAAGTTTAAAAATTTGCCTAAAAAAGGTGTTCGAATATTCAAAAAACTGGAAAGGATACGATCTACTCGGAATGCTCTTTCATTTGATACCCATATAACGTGGGTGGCAAAAGAAAAGCGATCGGCCAAATAGGGGCGGCGGCCATATTGAATTTGAAGCAATGTCAGTGACTGTATCGTATTTTACACTCAAAGTCCATTCATTTGATACCCATATTCGGTGGGTGGCAAAAAAAGCGATCTGTCATTTCCATGCGCTGGCAACATTGAATTGTCATGCGGACGCGCGTATGCCGCGAGGTGCACGCACCTCGCGGTGGTGTGGTCCTCACATCGCTTTTGTAATAAAAAAAAGTTTTCAGTTGCGATTTGGTGCAAAAATGTATCTTTTTTGAGGTCAATTTAAAATTTGCCTAAAAAAGGTGTTCGATTGATCAAAAAGCTGGAAAGGTTATGTTGTACTTTATACGCTCTTTTATTTCGAAGCGATGTCGATGTCGCGTGTGTGCCGCGGGGAGCAAGCACCCCGCGGTGGAATGGTCCACTTAATGTTTTTCTAAGCAAAAGGTTTTCAGTTGCGAGTCGGTGCAAAAAAATTTTCGTTTTTTTAAGTTACATAAAAAATGGTGTTCGATTATTAAAAAAACTGAAAAGGTTACGTTCTACTCTGAAAATCCTTACATTTGATACCCATATTACATAGGTGGAGAAGGAAAAGCGATTTGACATTTCGGAGCGGCGGCCATATTGAGTTTGAAGCAATATCACTCACTGTATCGTGTTCTACTAATAAAATCCTTACATTTGATACCCATATTACATAGGTCGAGACGGAAAAGGGATTTGACATTTCGGAGCGGCGGCCATTTTGAGTTTGAAGCAATGTCACTCACTGTATCGTGTTCTACTAATAAAACCCTTTTATTTGATACCCATATTACATAGGTGGAGAAGGAAAAGCGATTTGACATTTCGGAGCGGCGGTCATATTGAGTTTGAAGCAATATCACTCACTGTATCGTGTTCTGCTAATAAAACCCTTTCATTTGATACCTATATTGCATAGGTGGCAAAAGAAAATCCATTTGGCATTTTGGAGCGGCGGCCATATTGAGTTTGAAGCAATATCACTCACTGTATCGTGTTCTACTAATAAAATCCTTACATTTGATACCCATATTACATAGGTGGCAAGACAAAAGCGATCCGCCATTTTGGAGCGGCGGCCATATTGAATTTGGAGAAACGTCACTTACTGAATCGTATTCTACACCTAAAATCCTTACATTTGATACCCATAATACATAGGTGGAGAAGTAAAATCGGTCTGTCATTTCGGAGCGGCGGCCATATTGAATTTGGAGAAACGTCACTTACTGAATCGTATTCTACACTTAAAATCCTTACATTTGATACCCATATTACATAGGTGGAGAAGGAAAAGCGATTTGACATTTCGGAGCGGCGGCCATATTGAGTTTGAAGCAATGTCACTCACTGTATCGTGTTCTAATAATAAAACCCTTTCATTTGATACCCATGTTGCATAGGTGGCAAAATAAAATCGATTTGACATTTCGGAGCGGCGGCCATAATCAATTTGGAGCAACGTCACTTACTGTGTCGTATTCTACACTTAAAATCCTTACATTTGATACCCATATTGCATAGGTGGAGAAGGAAAAGCGATTTGACATTTCGGAGCGGCGGCCATATTGAGTTTGAAGCAATATTACTCACTGTGTCGTGTTCTACTAATAAAATCCTTTCATTTGATACCCATATTGCATAGGTGACAAAAGAAAAGCGATCCGCAATTTCGGAGCGGCGGCCATTTTGATTTTGGGGCAATGTCACTCACTTTATCGTGTTCTACTCCCAAATGCCTTTCATTTGATACCCATATTGCATGGGTGGCAAAAGAAATGCTATCGGCCATTTTGGAAGCGGCGGCCATATTAGACTTAGACAAAAATGATTTACTTGGTTTTGTTTCACTCGTAAAGCCCTTTCATTTGATACCTATATCGCTATGGTTACAAAAGAAATGTGATCCGACATTTTTTTAATGGCGGCCATTTTGAATTCATAGAGGTGACGTTACTTACATCGTGTAGTACTCGCAAAACCCTTTCATTTGATATCCATATCACCATGCCGCGGCTGAAAACCGCACCGGAATAGCAAAAAGCGCATTTTTTTAAAAAAAGGCCGCCAGCGCAGCCGCCATCTTGAAAAGTTGAAATGTCAAATTTTTTAAAAATACTTGACTATATTTCTTATCGATTGGTATCACCAGCTGGCCCCTAGCCCTATCCAAACTCTGTCAAAAAATCGTCAAATTTGGGTCGTCGCTGACAACAAAAACCGCTCCAGCTGCCAGTGTTGCCATATCACCGGCCCCAAATGGTGGTAGAAATGATCAGCGATGTCCGTTCCACCCAGCTATATGAAAAAAAATCGAAAAAGTCGAAATTTACGTTCTCCCTCAAAACGGGGAAATTACCCCAAAATCGGGGAAAATTACCCCACTATTAGATTTCCCTCGTCGAGCACTACGACAGACCACCCGGTGTTGTCAGTCGAAAAACGCCGGCAACCGCGTCAAAATCGCGAATTAATGCCTTCGAAATTGCAACCCGTAACATAATGGCCGCCAGCGGAGCCGCCATCTTGAAATGTCAAAGTTTCGGATTTTTCCCGGTAACTACATCATATACGGAGCAGGATGACGTTTACCCCACATGTCCAGCACATCTGCAACGGGGAGATCAATTCGGGTCAATTCGGGTCTACGAAAAAATTTAAACCTCCTTGGCGGCCAGTGTTGCCAGTTGCGGAAAATAAAAATACCAGAAAGTCATAGAGGCCCCGACGCTCTATAGGCGCATGGGGTTGAAAATCGCAAAAAGTCGTTATTTCGATTTTCGACTATTCGGGCCTCCAGAGGAAAAACTACCAAAAACGGTAGAAAATTTTTCACACCTGGCAACACTTCGCGCCGAGTTCTAACCCCGCCTAGAACATTTCACCCCACTCGGAGGCCGCCATCTTGGCGAAAATGCGGTTCAAAAAAGTCAAAAATTTGAGCGTTCTAAGATGGCCGCCGGCGTCGACGCCATTTTGGTTTTCGCTAATCGGCCCCCATAATCGGGAACTCGAGAACGAGTTTAAGGGAATTCATCCAAAAAATCAGCCGAAATCCCGGAAATCACGCGCGTGTTCGGTCGCAAACACGGGGCGAAACGGGTTTTTCGATCCAAGATGGCGGCGCGGCCATTTTGTTTTTTCGCATTTTGACAGTTGCACCTCATCCCCGGGAGCGACACGATCAAGAACCATCCAAAAAACCAGCACGCTCGGAGCCATTTTGGAAAAGTTGACATTTCGCGGTGGCGGCCATCTTGGATTTTTCAAATTTCGAATATCGAATCCTGTGTCTTTTAATCAGTAGTCCATCTCACTCTAACATCCCAACACCCAAAAGTAATCGCAAATGTCCCAAAAATACCCCTGATCAGTGAGTGAGTGAGTCAGTCAGTGAGTCAGTGGTAATCCAGCTTTATATAGTATAGACTAGATAGACTAGATGTCGCGTGTGTGCCGCGGGGTGCGCGCACCCCGCGGTGGTGGACCCCCCACTTTAGCTTTTGTAATCAAAAGGTTATCGGTTTCGAATAGGTGCAAAAATGAATTTTTTTTGTCGAAGTTATAAAATTTGCCTAAAAAAGGTGTTCGAATATTCAAAAAACTGGAAAGGATACGTTTTTCTCTGAATGCTCTTTCATTTGATACCCATATTACGTGGGTGGCAAAAGAAAATCGATCGGCCAATTCGGAGCGGCGGCCATATTGAATTTGGAGTAATGTCATTGACTGTGTCGTTTTTTACACTCAAAGTCCATTTTTTTGACATCTATATTGCGTGGGTGGCAAAAGAAAATCGATCTGTCATTTCGGAGCGGTGGCAACACTGAATCATCATGTGGACGCGTGTGTGCCGCGAGGTGCACGCACCTCGCGGTGGTGTGGTCCTCACATTGCTTTTGTAATAAAAAAAAGTTTTCAGTTGTGATTTGGTGCAAAAATGTATCTTTTTTGAGGTTGATTTAAAATTTGCCAATGAAAGGTGTTCGATTAACCAAAAAGCTGGAAAGGTTATGTTCTACTCTGTAAACATTTTTATTTGGAAGCCATGTCCATGTCGCGTGTGTGCCGCGGGGAGCAAGCACCCCGCGGTGGAGTGGTCCACTTAATGTGTTTCTAAGCGAAAGGTTTTCAGTTGCGAGTCGGTGCAAAAAATTTTTCGTTTTTTGAAGTTACATAAAATTTTCCTAAAAATGTGTTCGATTATTCAAAAAATTGGAAAGGTTACGTTCTACTTTGAAAATTCTTTCATTTGATACCCATATTACATAGGTGGCAAAAGAAAAGCGATCCGCCATTTTGGAGCGGCAGCTATATTGAATTTGGAGCAACGTCACTTACTGAATCGTATTCTACACTTAAAATCCTTACATTTGATACCCATATTACATAGGTGGAGAAGGAAAAGCGATTTGACATTTCGGAGCGGCGGCCATATTGAGTTTGAAACAATGTCACTCACTGTATCGTGTTCTACTAATAAAATCCATACATTTGATACCCATATTACATAGGTGGAGAAGGAAAATCGGTCTGTCATTTCGGAGCGGCGGCCATATTGAATTTGGAGAAACGTCACTTACTGAATCGTATTCTACACTTAAAATCCTTACATTTGATACCCATATTACATAGGTGGAGAAGGAAAAGCGATTTGACATTTTGGAGCGGCGGCCATATTGAGTTTGAAGCAATGTCACTCACTGTATCGTGTTCTACTAATAAAACCCTTACATTTGATACCCATATTACATAGATGGAGAAGGAAAAGCGATTTGACATTTCGGAGCGGCGGCCATATTGAGTTTGAAGCAATATCACTCACTGTATCGTGTTCTACTAATAAAACACTTACATTTGATACCCATATTGCATAGGTGGCAAAAGAAAATCCATTTGACATTTTGGAGCGGCGGCCATATTGAATTTGGAGCAACGTTACTTACTTTATCGTATTCTACACTTAAAATCCTTACATTTGATAGGTACCCATATTGCAAAGGTGGTGAAAGGAAAGCGGTCGGCCATTTTGAAGCGGCGGCCATATTGAGTTTGAAACAACGTCACTCACTGTATCGTGTTCTACTATTAAAGCCCTTTCATTTGATACCCATATTGCATAGGTGGCGAAAGAAAATCGATTTGACATGTCGGAGCGGCGGCCATATTGAATTTGAAGCAACGTCACTAACTGTATCGTATTCTACACTTAAAATCCTTAAATTTGATACCCATATTACCGTGCCGCTACCGAAAACCGCACCGAAGTAGCAAAAAGCGCAAATTTAAAAACAATGGCCGCCAGCGCGTCCGCCATCTTGAAAATTTTAAATGTCAAATTTTTCGTGTAAAGCCGACTATATGTGCTAAAAAGTGATATTACCAGCTGGCCGCTAACCCTCACCTAACTCCGCCAATAAATCGTCAATTTTGTGTTGTCGCTAACGATAAAAACCACCCCAGCTGCCAGTGTTGCCATATCACCGGCCCCAAATGGTGGTAGAAATGATCAGCGACGACTGTTCCAGCCCGCTATATCAAAAAAAATTGAAAAAGTCGAAATTTACGTTTTCCCCTAAAACGGAGAAATTACCCCAAAATCGGGGAAAATTACCCCACTATTAGATTTCCCTCGGCGAGCACTACGAAAGGCCACCCGGTGTTGGCAGTCGAAAAACGCCGGCAACTGCGTCAAAATCGCGAATTAATGCCTTCGAAATTGCAACCCTTAAGAAAATGGCCGCCAGCGGAGCCGCCATCTTGAAATGTCAAAGTTTTGGATTTTTCCCGATAACTACATCATATACGGAGCAGGATGACGTTTACCCCACATGTCCAGCACATCTGCAACGGGGAGATCAATTCGGGTCAATTCGGGTCTAGGAAAAAATTCAAACCTCCTTGGCGGCCAGTGTTGCCAGTTGCGGAAAATAAAAATACCAGAAAGTCATAGAGGCCCCGACGCTCTATAGGCGCATGGGGTTGAAAATCGCGAAAAGTCGTTATTTCGATTTTCGACTATTCGGGCCTCCAGAGGAAAAACTACCAAAAACGGTAGAAAATTTTTCACACCTGGCAACACTTTGCGCCGAGTTCTAACCCCGCCTAGAACATTTCATCCCATTTCGAAGCCGCCATCTTGGCGAAAATGCGGTTCGAAAATGTCAAAAATTTGAGCGTTCCAAGATGGCCGCCGGCGCCGCCGCCATTTTGTTTTTCGCCAATCGGCTACCATATTCGGGAACTCGAGGACGCATTTAAGGGAAATCATCCAAAAAATCAGCCGAAATCCCGGAAATCACGCGCGTCTTCGGTCGCAAACACGGGGCGAAACGGGTTTTTCGATCCAAGATGGCGGCGCGGCCATTTTGTTTTTTCACATTTCGACAGAAGCACCCCATCCCCGGGGGCGAAACGATCACGCGTACCGAAAACCAGCGCGATCGGAGTCGTTTTGGAAATTTTGACATTTCGCGCCGGCGGCCATCTTGGATTTTTCAAATTTCGAACACGTCAATCTACTCGAATGAATCAGTTGTGCATCTCTTTCTAACATCCCAACACCCAAAAGTAACTGCAAATGTCCCAAAAATACCCCTGATCAGTGAGTGAGTGAGTCAGTCAGTGGTAATCCAGCTTTATATATTATAGATAGACTAGATGTCGCGTGTGTGCCGCGGGGTGCGCGCACCCCGCGGTGGTGGACCCCCCACTTTAGCTTTTGTAATCAAAAGGTTATCGGTTGCGAGTAGGTGCAAAAATGAATTTTTTTTGTCGAAGTTATAAAATTTGCCTAAAAAAGGTGTTCGAATATTCAAAAAACTGGAAAGGATACGTTTTTCTCTGAATGCTCTTTCATTTGATACCCATATTACGTGGGTGGCAAAAGAAAATCGATCGGCCAATTCGGAGCGGCGGCCATATTGAATTTGGAGTAATGTCATTGACTGTGTCGTTTTTTACACTCAAAGTCCATTTTTTTGATATCTATATTGCGTGGGTGGCAAAAGAAAATCGATCTGTCATTTTGGAGCGGTGGCAACACTGAATCATCATGTGGACGCGTGTGTGCCGCGAGGTGCACGCACCTCGCGGTGGTGTGGTCCTCACATCGCTTTTGTAATAAAAAAAAGTTTTCAGTTGTGATTTGGTGCAAAAATGTATCTTTTTTGAGGTTGATTTAAAATTTGCCAAAGAAAGGTGTTCGATTAACCAAAAAGCTGGAAAGGTTATGTTCTACTCTATAAACATTTTTATTTGGAAGCCATGTTCATGTCGCGTGTGTGCCGCGGGGAGCAAGCACCCCGCGGTGGAGTGGTCCACTTAATGTGTTTCTAAGCTTTTCAGTTGCGAGTCGGTGCAAAAAATTTTTCGTTTTTTGAAGTTACATAAAATTTGCCTAAAAATGTGTTCGATTATTCAAAAAATTGGAAAGGTTACGCTCTACTTTGAAAATTCTTTCATTTGATACCCATATTACATAGGTGGCAAAAGAAAAGCGATCCGCCATTTTGGAGGGGCGGCCATATTGAATTTGGAGCAACGTCTCTTACTGAATCGTATTCTACACTTAAAATCCTTACATTTGATACCCATATTACATAGGTGGAGAAGGAAAAGCGATTTGACATTTCGGAGCGGCGGCCATATTGAGTTTGAAACAATGTCACTCACTGTATCGTGTTCTACTAATAAAATCCTTACATTTGATACCCATATTACATAGGTGGAGAAGGAAAATCGGTCTGTCATTTCGGAGCGGCGGCCATATTGAATTTGGAGAAACGTCACTTACTGAATCGTATTCTGCACTTAAAATCCTTACATTTGATACCCATATTACATAGGTGGAGAAGGAAAAGCGATTTGACATATCGGAGCGGCGGCCATATTGAGTTTGAAGCAATATCATTTACTGTATCGTGTTCTACTAATAAAATCCTTACATTTGATACCCATATTGCATAGGTGGCAAAAGAAAATCGATTTGACATTTCGGAGCGGCGGCCATATTGAATTTGGAACAGCGTCACTTACTGAATCGTATTCTACAATTAAAATCCATACATTTGATACCCATATTACATAGGTGGCGAAAGAAAAGCGATTTGACATTTCGGAGCAGCGGCCATATTGAGTTTGAAGCAATGTCACTCACTGTATCGTGTTCTACTAATAAAACCCTTACATTTGATACCCATATTGCATAGGTGGTGAAAGGAAAGCGGTCGGCCATTTTGAAGCGGCGGCCATATTGAGTTTGAAACAACGTCACTCACTGCATCGTGTTCTACTATTAAAGCCCTTTCATTTGATACCCATATTGCATAGGTGGCAAAAGAAAATCGATTTGACATGTCGGAGCGGCGGCCATATTCAATTTGAAGCAACGTCACTAACTGTATCGTATTCTACACTTTAAATCCTTAAATTTGATACCCATATTACCGTGCCGCTACCGAAAACCGCACTGAAATAGCAGAAATCCAGCTATATATAGTATAGATAGATAGATAGACTAGATGTCGCGTGTGTGCCGCGGGGTGCGCGCACCCCGCGGTGGTGGACCCCCCACTTTAGCTTTTGTAATCAAAAGGTTATCGGTTGCGAGTAGGTGCAAAAATGTATTTTTTTTTGTCGAAGTTGTAAAAATTTGCCTAAAAAAGGTGTTCAATTATTAAAAAAACTGGAAAGGATACGATCTACTCAGAATGCGCTTTCATTTGATACCCATATAACGTGGGTGGCAAAAGAAAAGCGATCGGCTAATTAGGGGCGGCGGCCATATTGAATTTGAAGTAATGTCATTGACTGTATCGTATTTTACTCTAAAATTCCATTCATTTGATACCCATATTCTGTGGGTGACAAAACAAAAGCGATCTGTCATTTCGGAGCGGTGGCAACACTGAATCATCATGTGGACGCGTGTGTGCCGCGAGGTGCAAGCACCTCGCGGTGGTGTAGTCCTCACATCGCTTTTGTAATAAAAAAAAAGTTTTCAGTTGCGATTTGGTGCAAAAATGTATCTTTTTTCAGGTCAAATTAAAATTTGCCTAAAAAAGGTGTTCGATTGATCAAAAAGCTGGAAAGGTTATGTTGTACTTTATACGCTATTTTATGTCGAAGCGATGTCGATGTCGCGTGTGTGCCGCGGGGAGCAAGCACCCCGCGGTGGAGTGGTCCACTTAATGTTTTTCTAAGCAAAAGGTTTTCAGTTGCGAGTCGGTGCAAAAAAAATTCGTTTTTTTAAGTTACATAAAAATGCTGTTCGATTATTTAAAAAAACTGAAAAGGTTACGTTCTACTCTAAAAATCCTTACATTTGATACCCATATTACATAGGTGGAGAAGGAAAAGCGATTTGACATTTTGGAGCGGCGGCCATATTGAGTTTGAAGCAATATCACTCACTGTATCGTGTTCTACTAATAAAATCCTTACATTTGATACCCATATTACATAGGTGGCAAAACAAAAGCGATCCGCCATTTTGGAGCGGCGGCCATATTGAATTTGGAGAAACGTCACTTACTGAATCGTATTCTTCACCTAAAATCCTTACATTTGATACCCATAATACATAGGTGGAGAAGTAAAGTCGGTCTGTCATTTCGGAGCGGCGGCCATATTGAATTTGGAGAAACGTCACTTACTGAATCGTATTCTACACCTAAAATCCTTACATTTGATTCCCATATTACATAGGTGGAGAAGTAAAATCGGTCTGTCATTTCGGAGCGGCGGCCATATTGAATTTGGAGAAACGTCACTTACTGAATCGTATTCTACACTTAAAATCCTTACATTTGATACCCATATTACATAGGTGGAGAAGGAAAAGCGATTTGACATTTCGGAGCGGCGGCCATATTGAGTTTGAAGCAATGTCACTCACTGTATCGTGTTCTACTAATAAAACCCTTACATTTGATACCCATATTGCATAGGTAGCAAAAGAAAATCAATTTGACATTTTGGAGCGGCGGCCATATTCAATTTGGTGTAACGTCACTTACTGTATCGTATTCTACACCTAAAATCCTTACATTTGATACCCATAATACATAGGTGGGGAAGTGAAATCGGTCTGTCATTTCGGAGCGGCGGCCATATTGAATTTGGAGAAACGTCACTTACTGAATCGTAATCTACACTTAAAATCCATACATTTGATACCCATATTACATAGGTGGAGAAGGAAAAGCGATTTGACATTTCGGAGCGGCGGCCATATTGAGTTTGAAGCAATATCACTCACTGTATCGTGTTCTACTAATAAAATCCTTACATTTGATACCCATATTGCATAGGTGGTGAAAGGAAAGCGGTCGGCCATTTTGAAGCGGCGGCCATATTGAGTTTGAAACAACGTCACTCACTGCATCGTGTTCTACTATTAAAGCCCTTTCATTTGATACCCATATTGCATAGGTGGCAAAAGAAAATCGATTTGACATGTCGGAGCGGCGGCCATATTGAATTTGAAGCAACGTCACTAACTGTATCGTATTCTACACTTAAAATCCTTAAATTTGATACCCATATTACCGTGCAGCTACCGAAAACCGCACTGAAATAGCAAAAAGCGCAAATTTTGAAACAATGGCCGCCTGCGCCGCCGCCATCTTGAAAAATTTTAATGTCATATTTTTCATGCCAAGCCGACTATATGTGCTATCAAGTGACATTACGAGCTACCCGCTAGCCCTCACACAACCCCGCCAATAAATCGTCAAATTTGGGTTGTCGCTAACAATAAAAACCGTCCCACCTGCCAGTGTTGCCATAACACCAGCTCTAAATGGTGGTAGAAATGATCAGCGACGACTGTTCAACCCCGCTGTATCAAAAAAAATTGAAAAAGTCGAAATTTACGTTTTCCCCTAAAACGGAGAAATTACCCCAAAATCGGGGAAAATTACCCCACTATTAGATTTCACTCGGCGAGCACTACGAAAGGCCACCCAGTGTTGTCAGTCGAAAAACGCCGGCAACCGCGTCAAAATCGCGAATTAATGCCTTCGAAATTGCAACCCCTAACAAAATGGCCGCCAGCGGAGCCGCCATCTTGAAATGTCAAAGTTTCGGATTTTTCCCGGTAACTACATCATATACGGAGCAGGATGACGTTTACCCCAAGTTGCCAGCTCATCTGGAACGGGGAGATCAATTCGGGTCAAAGAGGGTCTACGAAAAAATTCAAATCCCCTTGGCGGCCAGTGTTGCCAGTTGCAGAAAATAAAAATACCAGAAAGTCATAGAGGCCCCGACGCTCTATAGGTGCACGGGGTTGAAAATTGCGAAAAGTCGCTATTTCGATTTTCGACTATTTGGCCCTCCAGAGGAAAAACTACCAAAAACGGTAGAAAATTTTTCACACCTGGCAACACTTCGCGCCGAGTTCTAACCCCGCCTAGAACATTTCACCCCACTCCGAGGCCGCCATCTTGGCGAAAATGCGGTTCGAAAATGTCAAAAATTTGAGCGTTCCAAGATGGCCGCCGGCGCCGCCGCCATTTTGTTTTTCGCCAATCGGCTACCATATTCGGGAACTCGAGGACGCATTTAAGGGAAATCATCCAAAAAATCAGCCGAAATCCCGGAAATCACGCGCGTCTTCGGTCGCAAACACGGGGCGAAACGGGTTTTTCGATCCAAGATGGCGGCGCGGCCATTTTGTTTTTTCACATTTCGACAGAAGCACCCCATCCCCGGGGGCGAAACGATCACGCGTACCGAAAACCAGCGCGATCGGAGTCGTTTTGGAAATTTTGACATTTCGCGCCGGCGGCCATCTTGGATTTTTCAAATTTCGAACACGTCAATCTACTCGAATGAATCAGTTGTGCATCTCTTTCTAACATCCCAACACCCAAAAGTAACTGCAAATGTCCCAAAAATACCCCTGATCAGTCAGTGAGTCAGTCAGTGGTAATCCAGCTTTATATAGTATAGATCCAGCTTTATATAGTATAGATAGATAGATAGATAGATAGACTAGATGTCGCGTGTGTGCCGCGGGGTGCGAGCACCCCGCGGAGGTGTTGTTCCACTTTTTGCTTTTGTAATCAAAAGGTTATCGGTTGCGAGTCGGTGCAAAAATGTGTCTTTTTTTGCTGAAGTTTAAAAATTTGCCTAAAAAAGGTGTTCGAATATTCAAAAAACTGGAAAGGATACGTTTTTCTCTGAATGCTCTTTCATTTGATACCCATATTACGTGGGTGGCAAAAGAAAATCGATCGGCCAATTCGGAGCGGCGGCCATATTGAATTTGGAGTAATGTCATTGACTGTGTCGTTTTTTACACTCAAAGTCTATTTTTTTGATATCTATATTGCGTGAGTGGCAAAAGAAAATCGATCTGTCTTTTCGGAGCGGTGGCAACACTGAATCATCATGTGGACGCGTGTGTGCCGCGAGGTGCACGCACCTCGCGGTGGTGTGGTCCTCACATCGCTTTTGTAATAAAAAAAAGTTTTCAGTTGTAATTTGGTGCAAAAATGTATCTTTTTTGGGGTCAATTTAAAATTTGCCTAAAAAAGGTGTTCGATTGATCAAAAAGCTGGAAAGGTTATGTTGTACTTTATACGCTCTTTTATTTCGAAGCGATGTCGATGTCGCGTGTGTGCCGCGGGGAGCAAGCACCCCGCGGTGAAGTGGTCCACTTAATGTTTTTCTAAGCAAAAGGTTTTCAGTTGCGAGTCGGTGCAAAAAAATTTTCGTTTTTTTGAGTTGCATAAAAACTGGTGTTCGATTATTTAAAAAACTGAAAAGGTTACGTTCTACTCTGAAAATCCTTACATTTGATACCCATATTACATAGGTGGAGAAGGAAAAGCGATATGACATTTTGGAACGGCGGCCATATTGAGTTTGAAGCAATATCACTCACTGTATCGTGTTCTACTAATAAAATCCTTACATTTGATACCCATATTACATAGGTGGCAAAACAAAAGCGATCCGCCATTTTGGAGCGGCGGCCATATTGAATTTGGAGAAACGTCACTTACTGAATCGTATTCTACACCTAAAATCCTTACATTTGATACCCATAATACATAGGTGGAGAAGGAAAATCGGTCTGTCATTTCGGAGCGGCGGCCATATTGAATTTGGAGAAACGTCACTTACTGAATCGTATTCTACACTTAAAATCCTTACATTTGATACCCATATTACATAGGTGGAGAAGGAAAAGCGATTTGACATTTTGGAGCGGCGGCCATATTGAGTTTGAAACAATGTCACTCACTGTATCGTGTTCTACTAATAAAATCCTTACATTTGATACCCATATTACATAGGTGGAGAAGGAAAATCGGTCTGTCATTTCGGAGCGGCGGCCATATTGAATTTGGAGAAACGTCACTTACTGAATCGTATTCTGCACTTACAATCCTTACATTTGATACCCATATTACATAGGTGGAGAAGGAAAAGCGATTTGACATTTTGGAGCGGCGGCCATATTGAGTTGGAAGCAATGTCACTCACTGTATCGTGTTCTACTAATAAAATCCTTTCATTTGATACCCATATTACATAGGTGGAGAAGGAAAAGCGATTTGACATTTCGGAGCGGCGGCCATTTTGATTTTGGAGCAATGTCACTCACTTTATCGTGTTCTTCTCCCAAATCCCTTTCATTTGATACCCATATTGCATGGGTGGCAAAAGAAATGCAATCCGCCATTTTGGAAGCGGCGGCCATATTGGATTTAGACAAGAATCATTTACTTGGTCGTGTTTCACTCTTAAAACCCTTTCATTTGATACCCATAATGCTATGGTCGCAAAAGAAATATGAATCAGCCTTTTTTTAATGGCGGCCATTTTGAATCTATATCGGTGATACTACGTGCATCGTGTAGTACTCGCATAACCCTTTCATTTGATACCCATATCACCATGCCGCGACTGAAAACCGCACCGAAATAGCAAAAAGCGTAAATTTTTTAAAAAAGGCCGCCAGCGCCGCCGCCATCTTGAAAAGTTGAAATGTCAAATTTTTTAAAAATACTCGACTATATTTCCTATCGATTGGTATCACCAGCTTGCTCGTAGCTCTAACCAAACCCCGTCAAAAAATCGTCAAATTTGGGTCGTCGCTGACAATAAAAACCGCCCCAGCTGCCAGTGTTGCCACATCACCGGCCCCAATTGGTGGTAGAAATGATCAGCGACGTCTGTTCCACCCCGCTATATGAAAAAAAATCGAAAAAGTCGAAATTTACGTTCTCCCTCAAAACGGGGAAATTACCCCAAAATCGGGGAAAATTACCCCACGGTTTGATTCCCCTTAGCCAGCCCTACAAAAGGCCACCCGGTGTTGTCAGTCGAAAAACGCCGGCAACCGCGTCAAAATCGCGAATTCATGTTTTCGATATTGCAACCCTTAACAAAATGGCCGCCAGCGGAGCCGCCATCTTGAAATGTCAAAGTTTCGGATTTTTCCCGGTAATTACATCATATACGGAGCAGGATGACGTTTACCCCAAGTTGCCAGCTCATCTGGAACGGGGAGATCAATTCGGGTCAAATCGGGTCGACGAAAAAATTCAAACCTCCTTGGCGGCCAGTGTTGCCAGTTGCGGAAAATAAAAATACCAGAAAGTCATAGAGGCCCCGACGCTCTATATGAGCATGGGATTGAAAATTGCGAAAAGTCGTTATTTCGATTTTCGACTTTTCGGGCCCCCGGAGGAAAAGCTACCAAAAATGGTAGAAAATTTTTCCAACCTGGCAACACTTTGCGCCGAGCTCTAACCCCGCCCAGAACATTCGACCCCACTCCGAGGCCGCCATCTTGGCGAAAATGCGGTTCAAAAAAGTCAAAAATTTGAGCGTTCCAAGATAGCCGCCGGCGCAGCCGCCATTTTGTTTTTCGCCAAGCGGCCACCATAATCGGGAATTCGAGGACGCGTTCGACCGGAGCCATCAAAAAAATCAGCCGAAATCCCGAAAATCACGCGCGTGTTCGGTCGCAAACACGGGGCGAAACGGGTTTTTCGATCCAAGATGGCGGCGCGGCCATTTCGTTTTTTCGCATTTTGACAGATGCACCTCATCCCCGGGAGCGACGCGATCAAGAACCATTAAAAAAACCAGCACGCTCGGAGCCATTTTGAAAAAGTTGACATTTCGTGGCGGCGGCCGCGGCACACACGCGACATCTAGTCTTCTATCTTCTATCTATTTTCTATTTTCTATTTTCTATTTTCTATTTTCTATTTTCTATTTTCTATTTTCTATTTTCTATACTATATAAAGCTGGATTACCACTGACTGACTCACTGACTGATCAGGGGTATTTTTGGGACATTTGCAATTACCTTTGCGTGTTGGGATGTTAGAAAGAGATGGACTACTGATTCATTCGAGTAGATCGACGTATTCGAAATTTGAAAAATCCAAGATGGCCGCCGGCGCGAAATGTCAAAATTTTCAAAACGGCTCCGATCGCGCTGGTTTTTGGGACGCGTGATCGCTTCGCCCCCGGGGATCGGGTGCTTCTGTCGAAATGTGAAAAAACAAAATGGCCGCGCCGCCATCTTGGATCGAAAAACCCGTTTCGCCCCGTGTTTGCGACCGAACACGCGCGTGATTTTCGGGATTTCGGCTGATTTTTTTGATGGCTCCGGTCGAACGCGTCCTCGAGTTTCCGATTCGTTTCCCAACCTTTGTAATGGCTAATGCACAAATCGTGCGGAGCCACACCAAAAAAAAAAAAAAAAAAAAGGTGGCAGAAAATTTTAAAGAATAGGCTAGTTGACCCTTTTTTAAAGTAGGGCTTAAAATGTTCATAATTGTTGTATTAGACCATAGCACATGAATATTATTTTTTTCGATGCCTAAAAAGTGCAAATAATCTATTTTAAATTAAGATTTTCAATTTTGGACCGAAAACACGGTCAGCCATGATAGTCTGTTGATTATCTGTGGCATACATCAAATGACGTCAGTCTTATAGTAAACAAAGCACCGAGGCGAAATAACCTCACAAAAACAATGCTTTTTATTAAATATCACAAAATATAGTAAAACTGTAGTATATGGAACGGGACAATAGAACAGGAATTACCTCTTCAAAGACTCCAGGAAAGCTGTGGCTGTGGATTAGCCGTAACCAGTGATATAGACATGCGAAATAACTCTCGCTTAAAATTGATTAACACTCGCTTAAAGAAATCCTGTAACTATCTACTGAAACTCAAATGTATTTTTGCGAAAATCACATTAATGTAAGTACTATAAATGAATAACTCAATCTGTGTAGGTACTTCAGTTTCAACTTAAACAAAATAGAAGTTTTTAGGTTGTATGTAAAATCATTAATTAAATTTTTATCTTTCAGTTAGAATGAAAACTGACTGCAGCCGACCAACCAAATTTTAATGCCAGGCGTAGAGAAAACTCGACCATTCACGCCTTTTTGATTTAATCTAAGTTATACACTGACGCTAGATGATGTTTCAAAGAAAAGAATATGTACTTATGTCCAATTGAATAATGATGTCATGATGTAATTGAATATTATTTAAAAAGTATGTAATACAAACTATTCCAGTTTCATAATAATGAATATATTTATCTAAACAACTTTTACTTGAATTTACTGAGTACCTAATTAAAATTTGTTGCTTTCAGAGGTTACTTAATGAGAACTATTGTGTAGGTACTACCCTGTTCTCCTCTTGACAACGAGATTGATAAGGCAGTAAAAGTTGTGCAACATAATACAAAGCAGTGCATGCTCAGCCACATCAAAATGTGACCTGTCAACTAGAACAACATTATGTCAACAAAATAACACAAGTATTCATATACCAAAGCACCATAGAAGTAAATAGGTCCAGTTTGGTAAAACTGAAAGATGTTAAGTATATCTTCACTGATTAAACCTGCTGCCCACCAACAATCAACTGCAACATCTCCCAATAAATTGTCTGAAGTAAAGTGCTGCAAACCATCTATATCTGGCCAGACATTATTAAAAATTATTATTTCCAAGTGAGGAAAATTATGATAATGACATTTATTCATTAAACCTTTTAACCAAAAGCACAATAAAAAAAGTAACTTCTAATGTTTCACCATAAGTATAAAAGGGTAATCATAGATTGCTAAGAAATGAAATTCAATAACCCAATGAAGTCATTTAACGAGCACTAACTTGGCCCGAGTATGAAAAAGCAAATACTATTGAATATTTATTAGAGTGACTACCTGATGGTATAGTCAGCTTAATATATACAGGATATGAAAGCCGTATTAGTGATATTAACTTACTAGAAGAAAGTAAATTTCAGAACAGCTTACGAAGAATATGCAAGTTATCCATTTTAAAGCCATATACAAATATATTAAATGTGATTGCTGTGTTGTCAGCCTTTGCTCTTCCTAATTTACAAGACCCTTCTTATTAAATAAATAATATAAAGAATTTTTTTTACGTACTTTATACATAACATCTAAAGATGACATGACAAATTTTTGTACTACATTAGACATTATGTTCTTCACTAAAAAAAATTTTGCATGTTTATTTGACAATAATGACTTGTAAAGGTTTAAGTTGTATCAAAATTTTTTAATTTGAAATACTCGTACATGTGTTTTATTTTTCCCTTACACCTTAAAAGAGAATTTTTTTATAGGTTTGTTGTTCATATTTATCATTGTTACTCAAATATATATGTTTCAAAAGTACAAATAGGTTTGAATAGAGTTAAATTAAATTTATTAATTTGTCATATATTGCCTTAGGGTCGCAGGTAATAAAAGTCCAAATAATAGTTGTGATTTATTATGAAGTAATACTTTCATATATTAGGAAAAATGTAGTATAGTTTCCAAAATGGCACTATTTGACAATTAAGTACCTATTATAGCTAATATTGTCACATTTTGAGTGTTCTCAAAATTACTTAATACACAAAAGTATATAAGTTTCGCTTTAGCACAAAATATCTGCATCTATACTTGAGTTAAGCATACTGTTCACAGTTTTCTGTCTTTGATAATTAGCATTTTCTTCAGTAAAAGAGCATGACAATTTTGTATTAATCTAATTTTATGAATACCGTTTGTTGAACTGACTATTACAGGGTATTAATAAAAAATGAAGAGGTCACATATTGCAAATTTCAACCCAAATCCTTATCTTTCAACTTTTATCCACATTTCATTATAGGTGTCTGCAACATATCCCACCAAAAATCTTCCCAACGAAAGAAACATCATGTGTTATGCACTGGCTTCATAGCACATGGAAGCTGTTATTATTCATAACGAAGCTTGAACTAAAGAGCACTTCTGTATTGATAATTCCTGGTTTAGTTTTCTATGCACTTTATTCTTTCTTCATTGAAGTGGTCTTTAATTTTTTAAGAAATATGTCACAATCTGTGTTTGTGAATGTATATATATTTTTCCTCCAGTAATTTTCGTCATGCTTGACAAATGAACAACTGCCAATCTTTCTCTTTTTATGTTCATTTACAAATTCTTGCAGTACTACACTGGTATTTGACACATGATCCTGATGTTTCTTTTGAACATTTCTCTTGAAGTAAATACTTTTAGTGTTTATTTCACTTTTGAGAGATAGGATTCTATCCAATAGCATTCAACTGCTGTACAAAATAGCTCCTCACTGTGATGGTGCAACCACACCAAAAATGCATGTTTGCAACTCTCTTCTGCCGCTTGACAATCTTGACAAGTACACTTGTAACCTGTTCTTCATTAAAACAGTATTGAAATTGTACTTATATTATTTAGAGCGATACACAAAGAATCTCTTGACCATCAATCTGTCGATTTTCGGAAGATTTGTACTATCTGCTCTCACAAATCCAACATCAATGGTTGATTTTGCTATTAATGCAAATAATTAACGATATCTATATTATATAAAGCTGGATTACCACTCACTCACTGACTGATTAGGGGTATTTTTGGGACATTTGCCATTACTTTTGGGTGTTGGGATGTTAGAAAGAGATGGACTACTGATTAAAAGACACAGGATTCGATATTCGAAATTTGAAAAATCCAAGATGGCCGCCGGCGCGAAATGTCAAAATTTCCAAAACGACTCCGATCGCGCTGGTTTTTGGTAAGCGTGATCGTCTCGCCCCCGGGGATGGGGTGCTTCTGTCGAAATGTGAAAAAACAAAATGGCCGCGCCGCCATCTTGTACTGAAAAACCCGTTTCGCCCCGTGTTTGCGACCGAAGACGCGCGTGATTTCCGGGATTTCGCCTGATTTTTTGGATGAATTCCCTTAAACTCGTCCTCGAGTTCCCGATTATGGGGCCCGATTAGCGAAAAACAAAATGGCGTCGACGCCGGCGGCCATCTTGGAACGCTCAAATTTTTGACTTTTTTGAACCGCATTTTCGCCAAAATGGCGGCCTCGGAGTGGGGTCAAATGTTCTAGGCGGGGTTAGAACTCGGCGCGAAGTGTTGCCAGGTGTGAAAATTTTTCTACCGTTTTTGGTAGTTTTTCCTCTGGAGGCCCGAATATTCGAAAATCGAAATAATGACTTTTCGCGATTTTCAACCCCATGCGCCTATAGAGCGTCGGGGCCTCTATGACTTTCTGGTATTTTTATTTTCCGCAACTGGCAACACTGGCCGCCAAGGAGGTTTGAATTTTTTCGTAGACCCGAATTGACCCGAATTGATCTCCCCGTTCCAGATGAGCTGGCAACTTGGGGTAAACGTCATCCTGCTCCGTATATGATGTAGTTACCGGGAAAAATCCGAAACTTTAACATTTCAAGATGGCGGCTCCGCTGGCGGCCATTTTGTTAGGGGTTGCAATTTCGAAGGCATTAATTCGCGATTTTGACGCGGTTGCCGGCGTTTTTCGACTGACAACACTGGGTGGCCTTTCGTAGTGCTCGCCGAGTGAAATCTAATAGTGGGGTAATTTTCCCCGATTTTGGGGTAATTTCTCCGTTTTAGGGGAAAACGTAAATTTCGACTTTTTCAATTTTTTATGATACAGCGGGGTTGAACAGTCGTCGCTGATCATTTCTACCACCATTTAGAGCTGGTGTTATGGCAACACTGGCAGGTGGGACGGTTTTTATTGTTAGCGACAACCCAAATTTGACGATTTATTGGCGGGGTTGTGTGAGGGCTAGCGGGTAGCTCGTAATGTCACTTGATAGCACATATAGTCGGCTTGACATGAAAAATATGACATTAAAATTTTTCAAGATGGCGGCGGCGCAGGCGGCCATTGTTTCAAAATTTGCGCTTTTTGCTATTTCAGTGCGGTTTTCGGTAGCTGCACGGTAATATGGGTATCAAATTTAAGGATTTTAAGTGTAGAATACGATACAGTTAGTGACGTTGCTTCAAATTCAATATGGCCGCCGCTCCGACATGTCAAATCGATTTTCTTTTGCCACCTATGCAATATGGGTATCAAATGAAAGGGCTTTAATAGTAGAACACGATGCAGTGAGTGACGTTGTTTCAAACTCAATATGGCCGCCGCTTCAAAATGGCCGACCGCTTTCCTTTCACCACCTATGCAATATGGGTATCAAATGTAAGGATTTTATTAGTAGAACACGATACAGTGAGTGATATTGCTTCAAACTCAATATGGCCGCCGCTCCGAAATGTCAAATCGCTTTTCCTTCTCCACCTATGTAATATGGGTATCAAATGTATGGATTTTAAGTGTAGATTACGATTCAGTAAGTGACGTTTCTCCAAATTCAATATGGCCGCCGCTCCGAAATGACAGACCGATTTCACTTCCCCACCTATGTATTATGGGTATCAAATGTAAGGATTTTAGGTGTAGAATACGATACAGTAAGTGACGTTACACCAAATTGAATATGGCCGCCGCTCCAAAATGTCAAATTGATTTTCTTTTGCTACCTATGCAATATGGGTATCAAATGTAAGGGTTTTATTAGTAGAACACGATACAGTGAGTGACATTGCTTCAAACTCAATATGGCCGCCGCTCCGAAATGTCAAATCGCTTTTCCTTCTCCACCTATGTAATATGGGTATCAAATGTAAGGATTTTAAGTGTAGAATACGATTCAGTAAGTGACGTTTCTCCAAATTCAATATGGCCGCCGCTCCGAAATGACAGACCGATTTTACTTCTCCACCTATGTAATATGGGAATCAAATGTAAGGATTTTAGGTGTAGAATACGATTCAGTAAGTGACGTTTCTCCAAATTCAATATGGCCGCCGCTCCGAAATGACAGACCGACTTTACTTCTCCACCTATGTATTATGGGTATCAAATGTAAGGATTTTAGGTGAAGAATACGATTCAGTAAGTGACGTTTCTCCAAATTCAATATGGCCGCCGCTCCAAAATGGCGGATCGCTTTTGTTTTGCCACCTATGTAATATGGGTATCAAATGTAAGGATTTTATTAGTAGAACACGATACAGTGAGTGATATTGCTTCAAACTCAATATGGCCGCCGCTCCAAAATGTCAAATCGCTTTTCCTTCTCCACCTATGTAATATGGGTATCAAATGTAAGGATTTTTAGAGTAGAACGTAACCTTTTCAGTTTTTTAAATAATCGAACAGCATTTTTATGTAACTTAAAAAAACGAATTTTTTTTTGCACCGACTCGCAACTGAAAACCTTTTGCTTAGAAAAACATTAAGTGGACCACTCCACCGCGGGGTGCTTGCTCCCCGCGGCACACACGCGACATCGACATCGCTTCGACATAAAATAGCGTATAAAGTACAACATAACCTTTCCAGCTTTTTGATCAATCGAACACCTTTTTTAGGCAAATTTTAATTTGACCTGAAAAAAGATACATTTTTGCACCAAATCGCAACTGAAAACTTTTTTTTTATTACAAAAGCGATGTGAGGACTACACCACCGCGAGTTGCTTGCACCTCGCGGCACACACGCGTCCACATGATGATTCAGTGTTGCCACCGCTCCGAAATGACAGATCGCTTTTGTTTTGTCACCCACAGAATATGGGTATCAAATGAATGGAATTTTAGAGTAAAATACGATACAGTCAATGACATTACTTCAAATTCAATATGGCCGCCGCCCCTAATTAGCCGATCGCTTTTCTTTTGCCACCCACGTTATATGGGTATCAAATGAAAGCGCATTCTGAGTAGATCGTATCCTTTACAGTTTTTTTAATAATCGAACACCTTTTTTAGGCAAATTTTTACAACTTCGACAAAAAAAAATACATTTTTGCACCTACTCGCAACCGATAACCTTTTGATTACAAAAGCTAAAGTGGGGGGTCCACCACCGCGGGGTGCGCGCACCCCGCGGCACACACGCGACATCTAGTCTATATTATATAAAGCTGGATTACCACTCACTCACTGACTGATTAGGGGTATTTTTGGGACATTTGCGATTACTTTTGGGTGTTGGGATGTTAGAAAGAGATAGACTACTGATTAAAAGACACAGGATTCGATATTCGAAATTTGAAAAATCCAAGATGGCCGACGGCGCGAAATGTCAAAATTTCCAAAACGACTCCGATCGCGCTGGTTTTTGGTACGCGTGATCGTCTCGCCCCCGGGGATGGGGTGCTTTTGTTAAAATGTGAAAATACAAAATGGCCGCGCCGCCATCTTGGATCGAAAAACCCGTTTCGCCCCGTGTTTGCGACCGAAGACGCGCGTGATTTCCGGGATTTCGGCTGATTTTTTGGATGATTTCCCTTAAATGCGTCCTCCAGTTCCCGAATATGGTAGCTGATTGGCGAAAAACAAAATGGCGGCGGCGCCGGCGGCCATCTTGGAACGCTCAAATTTTTGACTTTTTTGAACCGCATTTTCGCCAAGATGGCGGCCTCGGAGTGGGGTAAAATGTTCTAGGCGGGGTTAGAGCTCGGTGCGAAGTGTTGCCAGGTGTGAAAAATTTTCTACCGTTTTTGGTAGTTTTCTCTCTGGAGAGCCAAATATTCGAAAATCGAAATAACGACTTTTCGCAATTTTTAACCCCATGCGCCCATAGAGCGTTGGGACCTTTATGACTTTCTGGTATTTTTATTTTCGGCAACTGGCAACACTGGCCGCCAAGGAGGTTTGAATTTTTTCGTAGACCCGAATTGACCCGAATTGATCTCCCCGTTCCAGATGTGCTGGACATGTGGGGTAAACGTCATCCTGCTCCGTATATGATGTAGTTACCGGGAAAAATCCGAAACTTTGACATTTCAAGATGGCGGCTCCGCTGGCGGCCATTTTGTTAAGGGTTGCAATTTCGAAAGCATTAATTCGCGATTTTGACGCGGTTGCCGGCGTTTTTCGACTGACAACACCGGGTGGTCTGTCGAAGTGCTCGACGAGGGAAATCTAATAGTGGGGTAATTTTCCCCGATTTTGGGGTAATTTCTCCGTTTTAGGGGAAAACGTAAATTTCGACTTTTTCAATTTTTTTTGATATAGCGGGGTGGAACAGTCGTCGCTGATCATTTCTACTAACATTTAGAGCTGGTGTTATGGCAACACTGGCAGGTGGGACGGTTTTTATTGTTAGCGACAACCCAAATTTGACGATTTATTGGCGGGGTTGTGTGAGGGCTAGCGGGTAGCTCGTAATGTCACTTGATAGCACATATAGTCGGCTTGACATGAAAAATATGACATTAAAATTTTTCAAGATGGCGGCGGCCCAGGCGGCCATTGTTTCCAAATTTGCGCTTTTTGCTATTTTAGTGCGGTTTTCGGTAGCGGCACGGTAATATGGGTATCAAATTTAAGGATTTTAAGTGTAGAATACGATACAGTTAGTGACGTTGCTTCAAATTCAATATGGCCGCCGCTCCGACATGTCAAATCGATTTTCTTTTGCCACCTATGCAATATGGGTATCAAATGAAACGGCTTTAATAGTAGAACACGATGCAGTGAGTGACGTTGTTTCAAACTCAATATGGCCGCCGCTTCAAAATGGCCGACCGCTTTCCTTTCACCACCTATGCAATATGGGTATCAAATGTAAGGGTTTTATTAGTAGATCACGATACAGTGAGTGACATTGCTTCAAACTCAATATGGCCGCCGCTGCGAAATGTCAAATCGCTTTTCCTTCTCCACCTATGTATTATGGGTATCAAATGTAAGTGTTTTATTAGTAGAACACGATACAGTGAGTGACATTGCTTCAAACTCAATATGGCCGCCGCTCCGAAATGTCAAATCGCTTTTCCTTCTCCACTTATGTAATATGGGTATCAAATGTAAGGATTTTAAGTGTAGAACACGGAACAGTAAGTGACGTTACACCAAATTGAATATGGCCGCCGCTCCAAAATGTCAAATCGATTTTCTTTTGCCACCTATGCAATATGGGTATCAAATGTAAGGGTTTTATTAGTAGAACACGATACAGTGAGTGATATTGCTTCAAACTCAATATGGCCGCCGCTCCGAAATGTTAAATCGCTTTTCTTTCGCCACCTATGTAATATGGGTATCAAATGTATGGATTTTAATTGTAGAATACGATTCAGTAAGTGACGCTGTTCCAAATTCAATATGGCCGCCGCTCTGAAATGTCAAATCGATTTTCTTTTGCCACCTATGCAATATGGGTATCAAATGTAAGGATTTTATTAGTAGAACACGATACAGTGAATGATACTGCTTCAAACTCAATATGGCCGCCGCTCCGAAATGTCAAATCGCTTTTCCTTCTCCACCTATGTAATATGGGTATCAAATGTAAGGATTTTAAGTGCATAATACGATTCAGTAAGTGACGTTTCTCCAAATTCAATATGGCCGCCGCTCCGAAATGACAGACCGATTTTCCTTCTCCACCTATGTAATATGGGTATCAAATGTAAGGATTTTATTAGTAGAACACGATACAGTGAGTGACATTGTTTCAAACTCAATATGGCCGCCGCTCCGAAATGTCAAATCGCTTTTCCTTCTCCACCTATGTAATATGGGTATCAAATGTAAAGATTTTAAGTGTAGAATACGATTCAGTAAGTGACGTTGCTCCAAATTCAATATGGCCGCCGCTCCAAAATGGCGGATCGCTTTTCTTTTGCCACCTATGTAATATGGGTATCAAATGAAAGAATTTTCAAAGTAGAACGTAACCTTACCAATTTTTTGAATAATCGAACACATTTTTTGGCAAATTTTATGTAACTTCAAAAAACGAAAAATTTTTTGCACCGACTCGCAACTGAAAACCTTTCGCTTAGAAACACATTAAGTGGACCACTCCACCGCGGGGTGCTTGCTCCCCGCGGCACACACGCGACATGGACATGGCTTCCAAATAAAAATGTTTATAGAGTAGAACATAACCTTTCCAGCGTTTTGGTTAATCGAACACCTTTCTTTGGCAAATTTTAAATCAACCTCAAAAAAGATACATTTTTGCACCAAATCACAACTGAAAACTTTTTTTTATTACAAAAGCGATGTGAGGACCACACCACCGCGAGGTGCGTGCACCTCGCGGCACACACGCGTCCACATGATGATTCAGTGTTGCCACCGCTCCGAAATGACAGATCGATTTTCATTTGCCACCCACGCAATATAGATATCAAAAAAATGGACTTTGAGTGTAAAAAACGACACAGTCAATGACATTACTCCAAATTCAATATGGCCGCCGCTCCAAATTGGCCGATCGATTTTCTTTTGCCATCCACGTAATATGGGTATCAAATGAAAGAGCATTCAGAGAAAAACGTATCCTTTCCAGTTCTTTGAATATTCGAACACCTTTTTTAGGCAAATTTTATAACTTCGACAAAAAAAAATCATTTTTGCACCTACTCGCAACCGATAACCTTTTGATTACAAAAGCTAAAGTGGGGGGTCCACCACCGCGGGGTGCGCGCACCCCGCGGCACACACGCGACATCTAGTTTACACATATAATAACGGAGATTTGGACGATTTTTTGCCAGTTTTAGGAAAGAATAGAGCAAATCGACGAGTTGTTGAATCAAATTTGACATTTCATTGTTTACTATATGTGTGACGTCACGACCCTGACCACAGGATATCAAAGCGTTTACGGCGTGAGATAAAAAAAGATTATTTCTAGCATTTTCAAATTAAAATTTTACAGTAATCATTCATTGTTATTTATTAAAATCGGTATATTGTGGAACCTTATGCCAAATACTGTTAGAAATAAACAATATTTTAATAAATTTTGATATGAGTCAACTACCCTATTACTTATAGATCTTCGAAGTTTTATATAAAATACACCTACCCATTGTAACTTCAACTTCTTTATATATGGCAATCGGTCATAATGACAACCATTTCTGCCAATCTCAAGTTTAGGATAAAATACGGAATAAAAGTTTACTTTTGGTAAGTGGCCGAAAGTGAGAAGGTAAGATTGTTTTGAGTTACCTGTAAAAGGACAAAACAAGACGTCACAACAACATTACAACATAGAAGCACACAAATCTTAACTTAGTACAGTTACAGCTTAATATTATAGGTGGATATATATTTACAAAGTAATTTCAACATTAAGTAGTTTGAGATACACAAAAGAGTTTTTACATTTATAGGTCTAGGAATAGAGGGAGGTAGGATATCATAAAAGGATACAGGATTTGTGGGGCAATTAAACAAAATGTGATCTGTGTTTCCTTCCTCAGTGCCACAATCACATATAGGTGTGCTTCGAACATGTATTTTGTACAGGTGCAGTGGAGTGCAAGAATGACCAATTCGCAATCTACATATGACAGAAGTGGTACGTTTATCAGCCATTTTGTAATGGGAGAACCAGGGTTTTGACGGAATATCAGGCTGTATGTCTGCATAATATTTACCCTTTATTCTTTTTGTTTTCTCCCAATTTTTAGACCATTCCGCCATAAGGTCAACTCTTGCTAAGCAACATAGGTCGTATAGATAAATTTTATTGTGGTCATTACTGCCCGTTAGAGCCGCATCCCTAGCAAAGCCATCTACTTTTTCATTGCCTGATATTCCTGAGTGGCTAGGGATCCATGCTATAGCTACATCAATATTATTTTGGTGACAATTTAATAACAATTGTTTAGTTTTTAGAATTAGTGGGCATCTAGTATTACTAGAAAATTGGTTAGAGGATAAAGCTTGGAGGCAACTAAGTGAATCAGAAAAAATTACTGATTTGTTAAATTTATGATCAAGAATGAACTTAACTGATTCAAAAATGGCTACTGACTCTCCAGTAAAAATTGAAGACACAGGTGGGCATCTAAAATTTAAAAGTATATTATATTTAGGCAAATAGGCAGCTGCCCCGACACCATTCTGAGACTTTGATGCATCCGTGAAAAAGTGGTACCAATCCTTCCAGTCAGATTCAAGTTTGTTTAAAAACAAAGCATTGGCACCTGGGGTGTTCTTCTTAATGCCCAAGTTTAATATAATGTTAGGCTTATATAAAAGGGATTCATAGCTAACACTTGTTAAAATAGGTACATTTGATCGATAAAATTCACATTTGTGTTGCTCTAATTTTAGAAAGCTTCTAACTAGACTAGGATAATCTTTATTTTGCCAATAACGTTCATTGGGGATAATAGAAGAGAGGAGTTGTAACTTGGGAATTAAGGGATGATTGGAATTTTGAAAAGCTTTGAAGAGGAACCTGTCGGAAAGAAAGGAACGGCGCAGACTTAAAGGTGGATCTCCAGCCTCAACCTGCAATGCATTGGTAGGAGAAGATTTCATAGCTCCCAGTATGATGCGCAAGCACATGAATTGTACTCTGTCTAGAGCTAATGAAGCCTGTTTGTTGCAGGGTTCCAGAACTAGGGATCCATATTCAAGTAGACTCCGAATAAGAGCATTATAAATGAGTCTTTGGGAACAAGGGTGCGCACCCCACCAGACTCCCGACAGGCACCGCAAGATGTTGACATTTTTTTCAGTTTTGTTCTTAATGTAGTTTAAATGTGGTTTGCCTGATAAAGTTTTGTCCAAAATTACTCCTAAAAATTTTACTTGGGAACATATAGGTATTGTTTGTCCACAGAATTTTATATCAATATTTGGAAATGATCTTTTTCTTGTGAAAATAAGAACATTACTTTTGAGGACAGAAATGTCGAGACCATGATCATTCAGCCAATCTGAGAAGTATGAAAGGGCCTGGTTCAATCTATGTTCTGCCTCTTCTATTGAGTCTGCAGCAGCATACAACACAATGTCATCGGCGTATTGAAGTATATTACAGAAAGAATCCACGCATTTTTCCAGGTCATATGTGTATATGCTGTATAACAGAGGGCTCAAGACTGAACCTTGCGGCAAGCCTTTCCATATCTGCCTAGGAGGTGAAAGAGCACCGCGGGTACGGACTTGAATTGTTCTGTCCATCATTAGGTTACATATAAAATGAACTAACCTCTCTGGGATACTCAGATGGAGCATTTTCTGCCTGAGCACCGGAAGTATTACATTGTCATATGCAGAGCTAATGTCCAAAAATACTCCAATGACAAATTGGTTTTTTGACAAAGCTATTCTGATGTCTGTAGTCAGAATACTAAGATTATCCATGGTGCTCATTCCTCTCCTAAAGCCAAACTGGGTAGTAGCTAAAATATCTTTGCTCTCCACAAACCAATCAAGACGTCTCTTTAAAAGGTGTTCCATTATTTTGCATAATGTTGATGATAGTGCTATGGGACGATAGGAAGCTCCACTGGTAGGGTCTTTCCCAGGTTTTAATATGGGTATAATTATTTGGTTCTTCCAGGAATTAGGAATGAATCCTGTATCAAAAAATGTATTAATTAAGTCCAGGAACATTCGTTGGGTAAAAACTCCAGCTTTAGAAACAAACGAATAAGGGATTCCATCGCTACCCGGAGAAGAATCTTTAAGGTTTTGGATAACTGATTCAAGTTCCTCCAAAGTAAATGGGTTGTTAAAGGGGTGACGGGAAATATTGGTGACGGGATAGGGAGATGGGAGACAGTCAAAGTTAGGAGCATCAGGTGGGGCTAATTTCTGAGAAAAGTCTTCAATCCATAGGTTGTGGTCGTTGGCCTCTGGTGAGTTGGAAAAAGAGCCTCTGAATCTTTTAAGGGATTGCCAAACTATTGTGGAGGGGGTGCGCGGGGACAAACTTTGGCAGAAATTGAACCATCCCAACTTTTTCTTTTTTTTAAAAAGACGTTTTGCTTTTGCTGTATTTTTTTTTAAAATAAGATAATTTTCCATGGTCATGGAGTGGCAGTAGGTTTTCTCTGCCTTTTTGCGCTGTGTTTGCATTTCTGTGCACTCTGGATCCCACCATGGAGGAGAGATCTTAGTACCTACTTTGTCCTTTTTTAGTGGGATGTTTGCGTCTGCAGCTTTTCTCAAGGCAGAAAGGAATTGATCATATTTGTCCTGAAGGCTATACCCAGTGTCGTTAAAAATAGACAAGATGTTAATATCGGAATCAGTAGCATAATCATCCCACTTAGCACCACCAAGTCTATATTTAAGTAGTGGGGGAAGGGATCTATATCTAGGAGTAGGAGAAGAAAGAAGAACTGACATGACATAGTGATCACTGCCAAACAACTCTGGTAAAACATGCCAACACATCAGAGAAAAAATATCTGATGAACACATAGAGAGGTCAACAGCACTAGGGTTAGCACCAGGCGCCGTGCATCTAGTTGGGGAGCCATCATTTAGGAGGCAGATGTTCAATGTATCCATGAGGTCAACTAAATCACAGGCCAGGGCATCATAGTGGGGGCCGCCCCAGATTACATGGGAGAGATTAAAGTCTCCCAAGACAAGGAAAGGTCTAGGGAGGGGAGAAAGCAGACTGTGAAGGTCAAAGACAGTAATTGTATCAGGGTTTGGGATATAAACAGAAAGTAATGTAATATTCATTACTTTTGCAGCAACTGCATTTATTCCTATAGGGATATTGGAGAGGGGAATACGTGAAAAAGGAAGGGAATTGCTTATTAAAATAGCTGCACCAGCATACCCATCACTTCTGTCATCTCGGAGACAGCTATAGCCTGACACTCTAAAGTGAGAACCAGGAGTCAGCCAAGTCTCAGAGATGGCAAAAGCAGCCGGTTTGAAGCGGTTAATCATCTCATGGAGGTCTTGGATCTTAGGACGGAGGCTACGTGCATTCCATTGTATCAGCTGGAATTTTAGATACTATGTCCATGAGTTGACTAAGCTTTTGTGCAACGTTGGGCGGTGGAGTAACATCACAAAACTTGTCCATCATTTTCAAAATAATTGAAAGTAAGGAATCTAAGTAGAGTATTCCTTGTGATGTCATCGGTGATTTAGTGGTTTGTGAACTGAACATAACGCCATTACTAGGTTCTGGAGGATCATAACAGCTAGTCAGTTCGTTATGGGCAATCTTATCATAACCCTTATTGGGTATGAAACGGTTCTTGGGTGGAAGGGTTACCGTTTCTCTATAAGACAATTGGGATTTGGGAGAGGCAATAGTAAGTGGGGAATATGGAGGTCGAGGTGGGGTGCTTATAACAGTATGGGAAGAAGGGGAACCATGTAAATGAGATGATTCACCAACCACATTGGAATAGGAGCGGCGAACAGGAGGGAAACGAGCAGCAGCTTCTGCATAAGAAATATTATTTTGAGCCATAACCAGTTTTATTGATTTTTGTCTAGTGTTCTGCGCATGACTTGTTTGTAGCGTAGTGTCTACCAGAGCAGTATAGGCAAGTTGCTGAGTCTTCCAGAACACTGCAATCTTTACCTTGATGGGACTTAGCACAACGGTAGCATCTTGGATTTGAGCGACACTGGTCTTGAACATGCCCAAAGCGACAGCAATTATTACACTGTATGGTTGGAAGTTCATACAGCTCTACAGGGAGCGCAGTGTAACAGCAAAAGATTTTGGGGGGAAGGCATTGACCACTAAAGGTGATAACTGCTGTGCGAGTAGGTACCCATTCAGCTACTCCATCCTTAACGGACTTTCTGTTAAGGCGTCTAGCCTTCAAAATATGGCCACATCCTTCTGGGATTTCAACTGCCTCAACAAATTCCTCCATGGACCATTCAGCAGGGATACCGCGAACAACACCCATGCGTGTAACATTGAAAGTGGGAATGATCGCAGAGAATTTCTTAATAGCAAGGATAGGATTGGTAATGAAAGAATTTGCATCCTCACCATTTGAAAATTGGACGCAGATGCGATTTCGTCCTACACTTTTAATACCTTGCCGGACAATATTTTTGACATTTTCATTGAGTAAAAGTTTTCCAAATAAAATAGGGTTTATTGTAGTTCCGGCTTTCGGATGAGGCTCTAATCGGGAAACATGAACAATAAATGGACCTTTGTCTAGATTGGTATACTTTTTAATTTGAGTTAAGCAGGGGTGAGTGTAAGTATGTTGAATTGAATGAGTTGGTGTAAAATTTTCCGATGGAGATATTTTGTTTGGGATAACGGGTATGTTTTCATCGTTAGACCTTTTTCGGCTTGTTCGGGAAGAAGACTGCTCTGAGTTGTTAGTAGTCTCACTCGTAATAATCACCTCGTCACCTATGGGATGTGGCACTGAATCCAGTCCCGGATCGGGGGGTTCTGGTGAGATCGACGACATCGTCGATGTCGTCGATCCCACGTGAAGTAAAAGCACACAAAAAACTTACACAGACGATCACAATTCACTGGATACAGCAGAGGTAACACAAAAACGTAAAAAATATTAATTTTCAAATAAATTTTGTAGTAAACCCAATCGCACGTATTTACACCTTGGCAACCGAGTTGACAGTCCTACCCATTGTACTTTCACGATCCATGTCAAGAAAGCAGTCTTACAAGGGTATTACCATCCTTCTGAAAAACGAAAACTGATCAAAAATCTCGATTCTGGGGAAATCCAAAAGGGAAACACCACCAAACAAAAAAGAATTTTAGACGACCAATCGTGTTCTAAAATACAGATGTTTCGTTTGTATTTTCTTCTTTAAACAATCGATAGAAAAGTGTGTCGGCAGTTTATTGTGTTGATTCTTCATTGTACAAAGTGTTTGCAAGTAATTTACATCGTCGTGCTTTGTACACCGATAAGAACTAAGAATATCTACCTATTACTTCCAGAGATTTCTCTGATTACTTCTGAATGAAATCAACTCGAATGGTATCTGGGTTCGGCAATGTTATAGATATTTTTTTGATGTTTGCATGACTTGGAAGACGTCGTAAAATACATATAACCAGTATATAGGTTTTAATAAGTCTGCACAAGCGAGAAGTGGAAAAAGATATGGAAAGCATTGCACAATTTATGTTTAGTAAATGAATAATAATTGTGATGTTACTCTTCAACACCCACCAGCTTTAGTCATCTCATTACCATGAATACTGAAAAGCAATCCATATGTGGGGCTAAATTATTGAAATGAAACCAAATAGGTATATGCAAAAAAATCCAAAAAGTGTAAATTAATATGTGTAGTACTCATGCGAATAAAAGACAGTTATTGTGAAGAAATAAATGTTTTATTATAAGTTGAATCTTAAAAACCTGAATTTTGTTTGCTTTATTGAAGAAACTCACTCAGAGACGGCTAAATTTGAAGAACTACCTATATTTGTCATAGGATATCTGGTGAACAACCCAGAAGTGAACAACAAATTTCATTTTTGACTGCTGCTTCATGTATGCCACAATTGATGGATCTTGTGCTACAGTAGACGTTTTGTTAAATGCTTCTTGGATTAATCATGATTAGCTTCATTGCATAGTGTGAATACAGAGGCGAAAATCTGGGCCAAGTAAGATTGGGAATAAACTGAAATGATTGTTTTATTTTAAGACTAACATTGTAGTATTTTTTTGTTTCTTGTGTTTGATTTCATTGTTTTGAGCCTAACTTTTTATTATATTTTGGAAAAATGTTATTCGTTTTATTTTTACCAATAATAATAAAGCTTTATTATCTAGTGTATTTAAATTTTCTAAATGAGAGGATGATTTGTCCAAGTAAATGATTCCTGAATATACCCTAGATGATTTGCATCAACACATACATTGTTGTGATGTTGCAGTTAAGCATTTTTTTGCCTGAGCATTTCTCACGAGTTAATTTCTTTCTCTCAATCGATCATCAGTTGACCCTGGTGAGGTTAACTGATGATCGACAAGACTAAGCACACACCCTTGTAGGTAGCATAAGAAACCTAATAAGTGTTTATTATAAACGTCTTTATGGTGAAATGATATATCCACTTTCAAGAATTGAAAGCTTAATTTCACTGAATGCCCTCCTTTCTGTGTCTTATTGAGTGTGAACATTATATGCTAACAACAATGTGCTCAAAACACTGAATTAGGTATAACGAAACTGGAAATTTTATTTCGAGAAATTAATTATCTAGATATTTTTTTATTTTTTTTATTTACCTACTACGAAACACCTATTTCCAAAAAAATATAACTTTACACTTAACCAATCTTATACACAACTCTCATTTGTAAAACTTTAAATTGTTATACGGTTTTTTTTTTATTGATCAAGTTAGACTCTTCACATTTGCAATTGATTGAGCATGATTGCTTTTTCAAATAATGAAAGAGTAATCTGGTTTAGTTGGTTGCGGGCGTGAGAAGTAAATCTATATCAATCTATACCATGTATGTAATAATAGTACATTGCAGTGTAAGTGCGTTATGGTGGTTATTATAATCTTGCGAGGCCGGATTTCAGCCCGGGCCATTTGCGAGGGCGTAATGTGGTCGGTGTGCGCACGTATATTGTACTACATTTTTCAGCACACGTGTGAGAAAAAATACTAAATAAACGGAATTTTATAATTAAATTACACATATTATTAATTTGTAGACAAATCTAAATAGTGGTGGGAAGATGGACGTTTGGTTGCTATTTTAAAGTAATGGAGTTTATTTATTAACAAAATAAAATGTATTTACCTACGGTTTTTAAAGCAACTCTTTGCTCGTTTAATTTAATTTTACGCTCTATATTTCTTTCTTTTTTTCAAACACTAGATGACGTACCCACATACCTGCGATGGATCAGAGTGGTTCGTTAATGTATTTTATATTATAACTTAAAGAACTCTTTAGCACAAGTAGTGCGGTTATAAATATATAACTACTTGCGTACTACTTGCGTTATAACACACGCGTGTTGTATGAGCTATCTCATGTATCTAAATCCGATGGAGTTGTACCACTTTACGAGCAAGTCTGTTGAAAAAGTAATTACAATACACATAATTGTCAATATTATACTATAATAACCCATATCGTTTTAAATGTTATAAATTACTCATAGGTAAATATTAAATAAGATTGTTAACTGTACTGCAGTGCATTCGGTTGAAAGGGCGGGTCTCTTCTAATACAAGTTTATAACTTAAAAGATGAGACCTGTTGTACTTATAATAACTCTGTAATAACTGCAATAAAATGTATTATTTATTATTATTATATACTAAGATCTGTCTGCAATGCACATCTGAAATATTTTTTTTTATTTAATATATATGTAAGTTTTTTTCTATGTAATACATAGAAAGCTCTCACTTCAAGTTTTATATTATTTATATCATTTCCCATAGCACAAAAATTGTTGAGAAGGTATTAATGAACCGTCATATTAATTATTTTGTAAACTGAGTTTTAACCATACAATTATTTTTTTGTACAATTGGTACAATTATTTTTTTTTGCCACAAAATTAAATTCACATCTGCAGAAAGAAAGTTTGTTTGTGGAACAAGAAGTGCCTTTTTGCCTCAAACTCACTTTCGCATTTATAATATTAGTTAGGATGGTAAGATATTATGTGTAGGTTTGGTAAAAGCTATAGAAGCATTTTGCAAAGTTAATGCTTATCCTTAATAATTTGGTGTAATGCCACCACCACTTCAACTCACTGCTGGGCACAGGTTTCTCCACAGATGAGGAGGAATGAACCTACTACACCATTATGGGAACAGTAGGTAAGGTAGTAAGTTCACAATTTGAATCTTATTAGCCTTTATTATACACACCTTAACTCATACACATTACATTCTTTTAGCATATTTTTGGAAACCACATTTATTTCTTATTTGCACATTGTTAATGGCATCAATTTCTTGTGATAAAACGGGAAACCTGTCTGTTGAGCAACATTTTGGGGTTCCCCAGTTGAATTTTGGTATGATCCATGTGCATAAAGATAAACAGCTGTTAAAACCCTGTAAAAGAAAAGGTTGTTTTTGCTATGCTGTGAATTAAAGGTTGCTACAAAAAATGGTCCGAAGTGACCTTTGTTTCTAAATTTTAGTCATTTGAACTTAATTTTCACTATCAGTTGAAAGTATAGTAAAAATTCCTAACCAACTCTGGAGGTAACCAAACATGGTTAGAATGAAAAATGTTACCTGCATTATGCTTAACATTAGATAAAGTAGAACAAAATAAAATTAATGTAAGCAAAGGCAAGGGTTTTTAATATAATCAATAAACAAATAACATCTATCTATTATAATATAGTATAATAACACAAAGTTGCTCTCTCTGTTTGTTTGTACGCTTAAATCTTTAAACTATGCAAAGGATTTCAATGCAGTTTTCAGCAATAGATCACCCTATCTATTCAAGAGGAAGGTTTGTATGTAATATACATATAATATTATTAATCACTCCAAACTGCCCCACATTAGTATCTATATTGCACCCGTGCGAAGCCGGGGCGGGTCGCTAGTTGCTTAATAAATTCATTTTCACAGAGTAGGTACTTTTTTATACTGAAATTCATTTTCCTCTGAATCAAAGGTCACTCTCCAAAAATTCAAATATTTCATTATCGTCACATCACATCTCAAGCAATATCTCAACTTTCAAGAGTAATAAACACTGTGAAAACTATATAAAAATTAAAAACACTCGGCGTGACTCGGCTATTAATTATACGAAAATTAGGGAGATAAAATTAGAGAAAAAGTCACTACAGCCGTTTGAAAACATCATAAATAAAGTTAGTTTTAACAATTATCTTATGAAAATTCCACCAAATTGGGCCAAATCCACTTAACAATCTTGTTACAGCCGCTGAAGAGCAACTTTTTAAAGATTGCTTTATTTGACATTTAGGACGTTCAAAAGCAGTTTTCAAACTGTCAAATGGGCGGTCATGGTACGAAAGTTCATACATAAAAAAAGGTGAACGGTTTCGTGACGTCATTTTAAGCAGGCCTGCAAACGCGCTGCTTTAAGCCGGTCATGGTACGGAAATAGACAGCAATACTGTTTAAGGCCTGCGATAAGAGCTCATGGTAAGGCCCCTGGACTTAAAATCATAGTGTTATAATTATTAATAGTAAGCTAACATGATAATTTAATTTATTTTATGTTATAATTATTACAAAAAAAAAAACAATTTAGGTATTTTGGGCGTTGAAAGTAATTAAAATAAACAATAATAAAAAATCTTCATCTACCAATAATTGTTTCATAACTACTAAATTATAAAATATACAACAGTAGCAACACTGTGGGAAAGGGATAAAAGGTCATTCCTGTTTGAGTAATAATTCCATGTACACTACTCACAGTACTCAGACTGCTCACGCCCGGACCGAATCAATAGACGCGATAATGATGCCAATGGCATGCTATCGTCTCGGAACGATCATGAGCGCGCTTATGTCAATAATATCAAAACAAACATAACCTCAAAAAGAATTTAACTCGTAATTTCAATTGTTTTCTGTGATATTCAAGCTTTAGCAGTTTTTCATTGCCTTGTACCTATCTTTTACCATTTTCTGCTCTTTTAGCGTCTTCAGGAGACAGTTTGAAGTAAACTACTTTGTTTTCTTCTTCAACAAAAACAGGTAATTCTAATGTCGTCATTTTTTCCTTATATTTAATTTAATTTTTAGGATATTTGGCTTATTTTTGCCTTCAATTCAATTAAAGAGTAATTTTCAACCATCGAATTAGCGAACCAAAACAAAATGTCAACACGACAATGACATTTGACTCACGGTGCTGACGAATTCGGCCTGAGCACTGTGAACGTTGTTTGTGACGCAACCAATGACTTCATCACATCCAACGTAAACGCTGTTGTCGCGAAACGGGTCGCCTGTTAGCGCGCTCACAGTGCTGATGGTCACTATAATCGCGAAACGGAACACGGCCTCACTCTACCCCGAGTAAACGTACAGTGAGCTCCTTATCAAGCTATACTGTTTGACCTTTGGACCGTTCTTATGTTGCTTGTAATAGTGGCGGTTTTCGTAGTGTAAATGTATAGCTTGAATGGGAGCTTACTGTACCCTCAAACGTACCCTTTTGGTGCGGTTCATAATCAGATATCAGTGCAAACGTTTGCATGCATGCAAACAACCCGTTCAAATCGTTAGCACTGCCACTGCTCGCGGACGTAAGCACACAGATCAATTTTGAACCGAGCTTTCGATCTGTGAGTCTGTCAAGTTGACAGTTAATGTAATTTGAAAAGAAAAATTGGAGAGAGACGTATTGTGCCTCCAGTATCTTTACAGAGCACTTCTCTATTAATTGTAGATAATCTAATGAAAAAATAAATTCGAACAAACTAAAATAAAAATAAAACTGATGTTGACTTTGACATTAACAGTTCAGGGAGACAGTGCACTACCTCTTTTCTGTTAGCACCTGTCACACCTGACAGAGGCCATACAACCTAAAAATTGAATTGAATTGAATTGTTAGCACTGTCAGCATCAATCGGTGACGTCATCAATTACGTCATACCGCATACAAAATGCGCACATGAGCAATTTTGGACCGATTGTTTGCGTGCAAATATCGCACACGAGCACTGATATCAAATTATGAACCGCACTATTTATCGGTGCTTTATCGGCCCCGTTCCGTTTCGAGATTACACTACTCACAGTACTCAGACTGCTCACGCCCGGACCGAATCAATAGACGCGATAATGATGCCAATGGCAAGCTATTGTCTCAGAACGATCGTGAGCGCGCTTATGTCAATAATATCAAAACAAACATAACCTCAAAAGAATTTTACTCGTAATTTCAATTCTAATGTCGTCATTTTTTCCGTATATTTAATTCAATTTTTAGGATATTTGGCTTATTTATGCCTTCAATTCAAATAAAGAGTTATTTTCAACCATCGAATTAGCGAACTAAAACAAAATGTCAACTCGACATTGACATTTGACTCACGTTGCTGACGAATTCGGCCTGAGCACTGAGGCGCATTCAGAGCCTCTGGGTGTAGTTGTCCGGTTGTTTTTTAACTCGCTCAGAGGCGTTAAACGGATTGCGGCAACCAAATCTTTTATCTCCCTCTTTCACATGTTTTTTATTTCTCTCTTTCTAGTAGATGACATTATAGAATATGGCTGCCAATATCACCCAATCACGTAAGAGTATTTCAGTAATAAACGTCACAGCGTTTTACAACCATCAAATTCGATGGTTGTTCGGTTATAACTCGCGTTAACACTCTAAGGTCTTGAACGGGCGGTTGTTTCACCCGGTTGTCACGCCCGAAGGCATTGAACGGGGTAAGAGCGAAAAGTTGTACTTCGCGCGAAAGCTCTGAACGCGCTCTGTAAACGTTATTTGTGACGCAATCAATGACGTCATCACATCCAACGTGAACGCTGTTGTCGCGAAATGGGCCGCCTGTTAGCGCGCTCACAGTGCAGGGCTGCGTTCGTAAACCATCGCTCGACGTCGGGCGATCGCCATAGAGAGGACGACACTCTTCGTCGGACGTTTTAGAACGACATCGTAAGCTATGGCTGTCAAATGTCATTTTGATGTCAAAATAACCTAAAATTGTTAAATTTTGCTTCAGTTTTTTTACTTGTTTTGATTAATTAGCACTTCGCCCATAGAAATTATTAAATAAATATCCATCTCATATATAAACAATGCCATTTTTATCCATAATAATGTATCCATTTTCTGTAACTATTTCTATTGTCTTCATATTTATGAAATTACAAAATACAGTCGAGTAATTATATATCTACGATAATACAAAATGAAATTGTTTACAAATTATTACAAAAAGGAGGAAATAGGCGAATTGACGATAAGTCAACTGTCAAATAAACGTCAGGGCGATTTTCACCCACCCATTTCACGGGGCGACCGGTGCGTCGTCGAGCGAGGTTTACGAACGGCTATACATGATCGTCGTGCGTTCACGTACGTCATCGAGCGTCGTCGGGCGACATTTACGAACGCAGCCCAGGATGGTCACTAATTGCGAAACGGAACGGCCATCGTTTTCAAACGTATAAATCACTGTCACTGTCAAAAACATGTGGAAAAAACTTTCCATATTCTGAGGGAAAAAAATTGTGGAAGCAAGCAAAGCTTAAAAAGGAAAAAAATCAAAGATAGGTTTGTGCCTGTGGATAGCTGATAGTTGTGCTGATTTTCTAATGTGATTGATAGTAAACAATCACTATTTGCTTAATAAAATGAGTGAATATTTTAACGTTGTTCCGTGGTATAATAGTAAACAATGGCTTGAAGTTTATAACAATATTTACGTAACGCCTAACAGAACAGCTGCATTAGAGATGCTACTTATTTGGAAAGCTAGATGCCCATCTTTACCTTCTGGTGTAGAATCCACTTTAACGATATTACAAGTTTTAAATCAAGACGAACTTTTATCTGGCAATGATAAGGCGAATGAGCAGTTAATACGATTAGCATATTCCTCAGCTATTATGCGTTTTGTCAATCATATGCTTGATTCTGAAACAGCGAAAGGTTCCAGCTTATACAATGCTGCCAAAAATTTAGGTGTACCCGATTGGATGATAGACATGAGACATGATACCGCTCACAACAATATTTTGCCTTCAGTTGAGTTACTCAGAGAAGCATCACAGATTGCATTAAATTGGTTAGATCAAAATTATTGGCAAAAATACAAGGAATGTATAACAGATTATCTGACCGGCAGAAATGATGCCATTACTTTTGAAAATAGTAAAGTGGATGTTATATTAAGTCTTTACATGTCTCTTAGTTTTTGTTCTCATCCAAAATGTAATATAAAAAAAATATCAGGAATTCCAAATACCACCCTAAAGGAATCAATTGTTAATGATGCAAGATACTTATTTAAAGACCATTTTGATTTTTCTAATTTGAAGACAGTGTCCATAGCATCTGTAATAAATTTGATGAAAATCCATTCTAAAAAGTTTTTCAAAGATAAAAATGTGATCTTGAGGGCTATTGAAAGCCTGCTTGGTGAAGAGTCTTTGTTTCTTTCATTAGAATTAGTAAACTTCACTTCGGGAAGAAAATTTTATGAAACAAAGATGTTGGAAGCTGATTATGTTAAGTGTTTTGAAATATTCCTGACATTTTTGCATAGTAATGATATGCTTCTTGATTTTATTTTAAAACTTATTGATAATACTACACAAGAAGGAAATGGAAAACATAAATCATTATTAGCAGCATTATGGGTGTCAGAAATTTTAAGAGCTTTGTTTAAGTCGAAAGAGTTTTTAAAAAAAATGAAAAGGTAAGGATTTATAATTCTATATTTGTGTTTTTTATCAGGGTGTCCACTGCTAATGTTCAAAAAAAATCCCTGACCTCCCCTGACCAACTATTCATTTTACAGACAAATAAAATACCATATGTATTTTTATACCAATAAAATACTATATACAACGTGTAAAAAAAATAAGCAATAAAACTCGAGTGGCCAACCCGTTTGGTAATTACTTATTTTTTTACTAATAATAGGTGACTGGAAATCTTATAGTTTTAGAAAAAAATGAGTTCTAGTTTTTGTTTAAACTCTTCAGGTTGCAACCATGAAAACGGGTCAATAATCTCTTTCAAAGATTAATAAATAATGCAGAAGTGGCGACTCGATCAACTTCTATTTTCCACCTACTTTCCTTAAGCTAGCCTACGCTACTGTCGCACATAACACTGACTGAAGTGTTCTGCAGCTGAACGACACTTAGGCATTTTATAAAACAGATGCCTTACATGACATGACTCAATAACCTTGAGCATTTTGCCACATTTCGTTCTCTCACTTCATTCAGGTCGTTGCGAGAGCGCGAGAGGGTCAGCAAGAGAGTAACGCGCGATCAAACGTGTTTTTGAGGTTTTTCTTTATTATTTCAAAGAACATCGAAGTAATTAAAAATACTTTCATTACAAATTATAAAAGATATCGTAGCCTTTCCTGTGATGCAAAATGTATGTATTATTGATAAGCCATTACAGAGACAATTTGTAAATAAGTTAAAAAAAAAGACGACGTTTTGACATTTTTTTCAACACCACTGAGTTTAAGTTATTATTATTTTGGACAATACAATAAATTTTTTGTAACGTTTCGAATAAGACAATCATCACCTTTGCATTAAAGGGTTCCTTCACAAATTTCTTCAATGTTACGGTGTTTTTGAGATTAGAGCAATGTAATCGCCTTAACGATATTTTCCTCATCGAGTGATCGATCAATGCAGTGATAAGGGCAAAGGAGTATTCCGTGCCTGCATAGGACAACAAACAAACAGAAAAGTAAAAAAAATATTTTGTTTGTTGCTACTTTTAACTTAATCAAATTATCTAAAAGGTGAACGAAGTTTTATGAAAATAGCTCCAGTACTTTCCGAGCTGTCTCTTTTTATTTTGGTATTTTCAAGATTTTTTAATACACTAAAAGTTCCAATATTTGGGTTTCGTTTTTTACATCATAGGTATCACGAATATTCACGATATTTAACGTGGAAACCTTCATTTATTATCTGAAATAAGATAATTTACTTAACCGCAGCTATTTAACAAAAAATAAACTTAATAGGTAATAATTCTACTGCGGCAAATCAAAGTCGTGTCTGCATGCAAATCTCTAATCTAGTCCACGTGGACTGTCGGCGCTTAGGCACTTGTAGGCAAAGAAATTTTTTGCACTTCCTTCCGCGCCAATACCGGCCGCCTAGCGAAAGCGAGACGGAGCGAGCCCAATAAGTTGTCCTCTCCTTTTGATTTTTAATAGTGGAGGTTCCGTAGTTTGCGGCGTCATAATTTATGATAATACTAAATTAATGTTCACATTTGATTATCAGATAATTGAGATGAGTTGATAGTATCCAATAATATTTATGGATAATGAAGATTAATTAGTTACAGTCGACTTCATTAATGTATCCATTTTTAAGCTACAAAATAATGTATCTTCGAAGTAGTCACTTTAGGTTACGTAAATGTGTAATCAATCACCGGGATAGTTCTATGTGAACGCTCAATGTGTCATACTTATTAACATAGCATACATTTACATAAATATGACACATTAACTGTTTCCATAAAATAATCGCGGCGATTAAATACATATTTTTGTAATTAAAAGTGACTACTTCAAAATCGATACATAATTTGTAGCAAGTGATACGGATACATATTAATACAGCCGATTGTACAACATTAAATTATATTGCTTAATCTTAATTTAGCCCAACAATGTAAAGAATCAATTTACTGAGTTATCGTCACGATATGTAGGTACTTTATTTTTCTATCCGGTTACAAAAAGATATTTAGGTATTTGTTGAAACATGAGTAAGGTAAAGATAGTATCAAAAGTAGATTAACACTTTAGTCACTTGTCATTATAATCATATAAACATAATGGTTTCATTTATTACTATTAAGGAGTTCTACACGATCTGCCTAGGTAGGTGTACAAATTTATGAAATAGTATTAAAATTAATACAAATAATCCATTTGTTTGTCACATACATAATCAAAGTTTGAATTAAATTACATATGACATAATAATAATTAATAATACTAATAATGTCCTCTTAACTGATACGTATTGACTTGACACATTGGTACGTGGCGGTGTTCGAACCGCTACCTCCCGATTGAAAGGCAACGATCTAACTCACTGCGCCATCGACGCTTTCGTCGTAATATTACTATTATTATTTTTGTTCTGTGTTTGGTCATTAATTAAGTTTAGATTGGTGATTTAAATTAAAATGTTCAATAATAATGAAAAATAAATGGCGGTAATAAGGCCGCCTTTTGTTTATAAAGACTCCCAATAAATGTTAAGTTTTAATGTAAAACAATAAAGTTTCAAATATACTGGAGGGAGACTCTGTACCAGGGTCGTCTGCTTAGGTACCTCCGTCTTACCTATTTCTGCCGCAAAGCAGCAGTGCTTGCATTGCTGTGTTCCGGTTTGAAGGGTAAGATATGGCAGTGAAATTACTGGGTACTGTGACTTTAAATCTGGTGTCACAAGTTGGCAACGTACCTGTGGTTCTTGTGGGGGTTGCAGTGTTGCTGTGAATCTCACAAGAGCCACATGTATTATAGGCGACTGTTACCACTTACCATCAGGTGGGCAGTTTGCTTGTTTGCCAACTTTCGGCAATAAAAAAAAAAATCATTTACGATGAGCCAATAATTTAATAAAGACCGTTTTGTTATTTCACTACTGAACTATTTCCCCAAGACGTAGGGTGGCATGAGGGCCTATTGTGTAACTCAAATGCCAAGTGGAAATTATTATAACCGTAATTTATTTAAAATACATTGCTGGCTTACAACGAATTGTTGCAATTTTTCACAGTAAAACCAAGCAATCTGTTATAAATCTCAAAATCATTTTTACTTGTCATTTATAACTTACAATATGCTTGCCTTGGACTCGCCCCAAACGCGACACAACATTTCATTCATATCTTTCCTTTGACTCCTTTGAGTTAGCCGACCGCCGCCGCCGCCGCCGAGTTTACTCAGACAGTTGCTTCGTATCTCTTGAGAAAGTTAGTCGCTACATAAAGCTAAAATGAGTCGTCACATGTATTCTAATAGTGAATTCTATGAGATGATGCTGTGTGTTGGTGCTGCTCATAACAACAGCATTAATGAAGCGCGCGAAATTTACAGGCAGCGGTTCATCGACGGCAGGCCCCCGGCTGAACAGCGACACTTGCCGCCATACTCCGTATTCAGGAATATGTGCCTGCGACTTCAAAGTACTGGTTCTTTCCATGCGGACCACTCTGTAGCAGGACGACCTTCCTCACGAGCCGTGGACGTAGAGGAGCAAATATTGACACATTTTGACCAAAACCCAAGGTCGAGCACTCGACGGGCCGGCGCTCTTTTTAGTGTGAACCATATGGTAATATGGCACACGCTTCACGACGATGGTCAACACCCATATCACTTCCGTCGGACACAGGAATTGGTGCCAGCGGATTACCAACCGCGAATAAATTTTTGTACGTGGTACAGAAGCCGTACAATGGATGATCCTGATTTCTCTATGAAAGTGCTGTGGACTGACGAGGCTTCTTTTAGAAATTAGAAATGGGGTACACAATCTCCACAATGAACATGTGTGGTCTCATACAAATCCTCATGCTTCGAGTGAAAGCAATTTTCAGCACCAGTGGCGGATAAATGTGTGGGCCGGTATCTTCGGCAACCGGGTTCTGGGACCCATTATACTCCCTTCGAGACTCACTGGAGCGGTTTATTTGAATCTTTTAACCGGAGAGTTGGAAGAAATGCTGGAAGATCTGCCTCTGCCTTATTACTCAAGCATGATATTCCAGCACGATGGAGCACCTGCTCACTTTGAAAGTAGGGTACGTGGCTACTTAGACGCAAGATTTTCGCAATGGATTGGCAGAGGAGGCCCGGTACCATGGCCAGCTCGTTCCCCGGACCTAACGCCGCTAGACTATTTCTTGTGGGGTTATGTGAAAAGCAGTGTATATGCCGTTGAGTGTCGTACACGCGAGGAAATGGAGGAAAGAATAAACACTGCGTTTGCTACCATAACCCCACATATGCTGCATAACGCGAGGGCATCAATGTTGCGTAGGACGGAACTGTGCCTAGAAAAAGAAGGTAGACACTTCGAGCCATTTTTATAAGTTAGGTATGTAAAACTTAGTGCGCGTTCTAGTGTTCTTTTTTACACCTACTTTAAAATGACTCCACGATCGTGAAATGTGCTGTTTGTGATTACCTAATGTGTAAACTAAGGTATTAAATACAATTTTTTTTATTTTTCTAGATTTTTTATTAGTTTTATCTAAAATCTTGTCTGTTGTGTTTTTCTCTACACAATACATTATTTTCCATCAGACATCAAAAATGCAAAACAGGCGCATAAAAATGTTCAAAGGTAGACAGGTAATAATAATTATTTTTGTACATTTTGCATAGTAGTAATATTGAATACCTTGAAGGTTAAAAGCATAGGTGATAGGTAAAAGTGTCATCAAATCAAACAAACATAATAGGTACCTATGTTTGTTTGATCTGCCACCCACCGCGCCTGCGCCTGCTAGGCCTGCATAGGTACAAGGCGGCGCCGAGACCGTGCCACCAAAGGTCACTTATCCGGCGCTTGCGTTTGTAAACAACAAAATTAGGGTTGTCCAAATTATGTAAATTTTACTAAGTAAAAAAAATGTATGGACAAAAAAATGACCGCATTTAGTGATAATATTTTAACAGTGAATACTTTACATGGTATATATACACATCCTTAAATATTACTGCTTAATTTTTTTGCACGTTGTATATTTTTGGAACATGTTAAAGTATTTTCTGCATTTTTTAGGGTGAGATGATACTTAAAATTTTAATTTCTAAAAAGTTATGTATGGTTATTTTTTCAATTCAATGTTTGTTCATGAAAAGATTCTATGTTTGACAGTATTTATTGAAATTGGTGCCAACGATGAACTTAAGTCTTAATGCAAGAAAAAGAAGTCAGGTAAAAATTTGGCACTGACTTCAATATACAAATCTGATGATTATTTTACTGTTTTTAGGGTTTATTTTAATTAAATAGACTTTTTTAATGTATTTATATAAAAACAAGGTAATGAAAAAAAGCTAACTAGATCCAATCTATTATCAAATTATGTGAAAAGAACAACTTTTTATTATTTACTTAGCTAAAACCTACAAGGAAATTCTGAATTAGTTACTGAATTTTATTTCTTTAGTTTTATTTAATAAAAAAACGTCGCTCCACAATAGGATTTTCTCCTGTGTCGTGGGTGCAGTTACAAACATAGAATATCACATGCACATACGCCCAGACCGGAATAAATTTCTGTAGGCCATACAAAATATTTGTCCTGTACGGGAATCGAACCCGCGACCCGTTGCTCATTAGGCGATCACTCGACCTCTACGCTAACCGTATTTCTTTGGTTATTTTCAGAACCAGTACCGGAGAAATGGAATCCAAAACACAAAATGAACTTAAGTCACTATATCATCATTGGTTTCCTAGTGACAAAGTTGATGGAATAATGCTAGACATGCAAAAAGCAGTTCCAGTAGAATTGACAGATATTCATTTCATTCAACCAATAATATCTACATACAACCCTCTTCTAAAATTTTTCATCAAAGATCTATGTAATTTAGTTAATCCACGTCTACCCGAGTCTGTTACAGATAAAATTTATAAATTAACAGAACTAATATCCACACCAGAAAAATTTCCAGTAAAGTCATCAATAATATATACTATCAAAGATTTAAATATTGAGAAAAGTCTGGAAGGAGAGTCCAATGAAACACAGATTAATAATGATGACCAAAGTAAAACAGAAGCAATGATAGTTGAGGAAAATTGTACTAAATCTGGAGAAGGCTATGGTATATGGAAAGTTTCTATGGGAAATTATAATTGGTCTAGGTGTCCTTTCGGTTTATTACCATGGCAAAACAGTTGAATTGTATTTAAATAATGGCCCAATATGATAAAGATTGAAAATAAAGACTTTTCCACAGCAATTATTTATTTTTTTATATTTTGTATACAGGTGTAATGTTTTGGTTACATTTTCATATCTTGACACATTACAAGATTCCTAATAGTAGATTGAACAATATACACAATATATAATACAAGATTCATTCAATAATGATTAGCATATTATAGGAAACTTCACAGTCGCAAAACATTCAGGACTAAAAATGACAACTTGTATAATAGCATAGGTATTGGTCCTTAGCAAATATAACTATAGATTCGGTAAACACGGCAAGCAGCTACAGAAATATCAAATTAATATCATGTGTAAAACTAACTAGAGCTCTACTCTAAAATTTCTCTTTTACTGTATCTCTTAAAATAAATTGGTAATAGATCTCTGGAATACGATAGCACAAATTATTATTATTAAAATAAAAAGGTTCTTTAAAAAATTGTTAAACCCAACAATTTATTACAAGTCAACATTGGTTAAAAAGTGTAATGTAGGCACCAGTTGGGATGAAATCAATTCACGACAATGAAAAGACAAATTGACAGGCACTTTCGTAAAAACTAAAGTCGCTAGGAGTCATTTATAAACGAAGTCATAGTAGTTCTATAAAATTGTAACTAAACTACATAATGTATTATTTACAAAACTGAACTCACAATCTATCTACACACACTACTTTTAGTGTTAAGTCATATAAGTAGTCGCATTGCACATTCTGTTGATATTCTTACTAAATAACTTATATTAGCATTGAGTATGTGTAATTGTAGGCATTCTATTTTAACCTGCAGTTTCTTACCATTTACTATTCACGCTAAAATGTAGTACACATATTTTATTATATTAGTGAATGTTATACTCTTAAATATTTATAGGCAAATGTTGAAAGCAAACTAGTTGAAGGCACAGAGTATACAGTAGAATTAGATTATTGTGGCACAGCCCTACTAATGCATTAAATCACAAACATGTATTCAACTAGGCAACGTCAAATCCTGCATATGTTTGTAAAACTAACCGAGCTTGTCATTCATTACCAATTGTGATGTGAAGAGTGCTAAAATTACATTTAAATTTTGTTGATAAAAGTGGAAAGTTCATCAAATGAAACAGTTTTAAGGAGCGATGCTTGTTAAGCAAAATTATGTATTTCTTTCAATTTTCTTCCTTTTGGCACGCGGAGTACATTCACTTGTAGCATCTAGTTGAATACAAGTCTGATTTATATATTTTGTATAATTGAGTAGGGTCTCTCAATACATATCAAATAAAACATTAGTAGATGACAATATGATTGCAAGAGCGTTGTATGACAGGTCAGCATAGTAGCGTAAAAGTTTGTTTATTGGCCATAGTATGAGATTCAACAGCATACGAAATTTAATGCTTATTGTATGACGTATTCTCGATGTCATCATTACGTTGAGGAGCTTAAAAATAATTACAGAAACACATACAGCCTAAATACAAACAAATATATGTCACAGAAACATTCGTTGTTTGAATACTAGTAATAGTTATTAAAATAAAAAAAAAAGAGTTAAAATATTTGTGACTTATAAAAATTAAAATCAGTAGCTTATCAGTAGACAGTCTTTTAGATAATAAAAGCAATAAAATTACAAAATACGCCAGTATGTTAAAGTTATTAAATGTGTATTCAAGGAATTAAACCCAAATCTTATGTATAAAAATGAATCGCCGTTCGCTATTCTCGCTAAAACTCAAAACGGATCGACCGATTCTTACGAAATTTCTGTGTGCGTTTGAATAGATTCAAAAAAGGTTTATACCTACAATTGGATCCGGTAGGTGGATCCAATTGTTTGACAACTTCTGCCGGGCCCACTACAATATAAATTTGAAAAAATATACTTATATGGTTCGTGTCGAATAAATATATCTATCATGCCTAAAATTGGCCTGGACAGGCAAGTATTTTATTTGCTAGAATAAGCATGTTCCTATGTTTTCCTTTTTTATTAAGTGAATAAATAAATTATAAAGAGATTTTAAATCTCCAAAAACCTAAAAAATCGACCTAATTTTCTGCTGTATTCAAACGTCCAGCAAACAAGTTGAAGATTATATGAAAAAAGCAAAACAGAAGGCCTTGCTTTAATTTTTAACGCAAAAAGTAATTAAATCGATCAATTTTTCGCGGTGAAAACAGGGGACTACGAAACGTATATTTTGTGTACTTTTCATAGGTATTTTCGGTCCCAGCTGAAGTTGTCCCTATCGCGCTCAGTTCAGTTGTTCGGACACACAGCGCGACAGCAATACATTTTACAAATACCTATTTTTAAATTCTCTCGACCTTGGTGTTTCCTCTTAACGCACAAACACAAGTCATTATTCAACATAGCACTTAATGATTTCAAACAAAAACGTGTAAATCTAATTACTCCAGAAATATTGTCAAAACAATAAATTGTAGGTATAGGACAATTCTCAAGTTAATTATAGGTATACTTAATAATTAAAGAAATGTTTGTATAAAAATCACTAAATGCATCTTAGACATACCAGCTGTTTTCATTAAATGCTTAATTTACTTGTTTTGGAGATTATAAAACGAAAAACAATAAATATTTTTAAAGATTTAACAGTCAAATTCCTTGAATGCACATCGCTTATGTTTGAACTCGTATTGACTGTATGACGAATGACTGTATTTTGTATGGCAACCTATGTATCTGAAGTTAATGTGTCATGGTAGCAGAGTGAAGAAAGCAGATTGACGTTTTGTAGTTTTTACATCATACTACACCAAATTACTTTTAAAATAAAAATTGGCAAAACCAAGTATGCACTGTAAAAGATCAGCATTATATTTATTATTTAAATTGTATGTCATTATTGCTCTTAGGGATTTACAGATAAAATGTTTTCTAAAAACATCAATAATGTTCTAAACTTTAACTATACTTGAACTTGCTTATATTATTAGCGTTAACATTGGGGTAAAAATTTATAGTAACTAATGCATGAAAACACTTTCGTATTTACTTTCATTTTCAAGTAGACAATCTTACAAATATATCAATAAAATGTTTACACAGTTTTCGTATGGTTAAACAATAAATTAAATCCACAATTCGCATCAACTGTTCAACACGTAAAATATTCAACCATAATTTTATTCAGAGCCAAACACAAAATGCAATAAAATCACTAATCAACAACGATCAATTGGTAGCGATAACTTACAAACTATGAATTTTAAAATCATCACAATCATAATATTTCAAATACAATGTTCAACAAAAAGGCGTCTTCGAACACATTTAACTGATAATAAGTAATAACCTTAAAAAATTATATTGCTATTTTATAAATCACAATAAGACAAGATTTACATATTTACAGAGAAAATATTTCTTAAAATATAACGTCAGTGCAAAGATATAATATTCACATAGGAAAAATATTTCTCATTTACATCATTGTTTTGGACACAGGACAACCAGAGCCGGAAGAGTACTCTTAGTACTTTACGAAATAAGCTCATCACTAACGGTTTAAGTACAATAACATTACAACATGCGCAAGCGCTGCGGCGCGCGCTCACACCTCCATAAGCCCATCAACTTACTACATGCATAGCAATGATAAGTGTACGATAGCGCCGGATGTAACTCCGGGAATGATCACCACACACGACACAAGGATAAAAAATTTATGCGACTTGTGATTTCATTTTTAACTGACAACCTTTTCGCCCATCATGGAATACAAATTCTAAGTGGGGCAGTCAAATTCATAACATCATGTGTGTCATAAGCCCCCAAACAAGGAAATGTCCAAATACTTTCGATATATCGCTTTTATTGCCAATTGCATTTGAAATCACAATTTTGTGGAACATATTTCTTTATGTAAGTTAACTATTCTCAAAGTTACACCTGTACACTGGCCGCTTATTTATGAATGGCAAGAAGACTCTGTAACAAGTAATAGTAGAGTCCATTAATATAACAACACTTCTTCATGTCTCACACCACTTATAATTACATATTAAAATTCAATCACACACTAAGGTCTCTCTATTGTACATAGTCACAATCGCAAAATTAGACAGATAGGAATTTTGAGGTAATTTCAGTATTCATCACAGAGGTAAATGTATCAAAGGTAAGGTATGTATACTAATAATAATATGAAGGACCACAGACTTCAAAGATTCTTCCGTGAGATTTTACAGCTTCTTTATCTCTCAAAGAAAATGTAACTTGTAATAGATGGAATTTACATCACATGTTTTATCCCCTTGCCTTTTAATTACTAATATTAATGAAACTTAGTTTTATGAATTATGACATAATTATAACTTGAATTAGGAAGGAGAAGTAAGCTTATCCTGATTTTGTCTGTACTCATAATATACCATGCCCTCTATTTATTCCAGGGTTATTGATGCAAGGAGATTTTTACTTAAAAAATACGAATGTTTGTCAATGTTTAATGGCACCTCATGCTTTTCATTGATTGTATTTGTTTGTCTGCTTTCTAATAACTTATTGTATATTTCTAATAACGTGTTTTATAATAACACACGAACTAGTAAATTCATCACAAATAATTTCAATCTTATAGTAAGAGATTTAATACCTCTACGTAAAAATAATCTCGCCGCTTAGGAAACAATATAAAAGAAATAACCTAACATACATAATTGTAACATTTTACACACATTTCATTGTTGACCCAAACTCGCGTCAAGCTTATTCAAATATACTCCTGAAGTATAATTTTTTAGAGTTATGATTTACCATAATCAACTGAATAGGCAACTTTATAGAAAATGTGTTTTTTGAAAATCTCACAACATCATAAGGCCGTTTTATCTGTTTCAGTTTTGTACAAAAATATCTTTCTTTTTGGGGTTCTTTTAATACGGATACCTACTACTTGTAAAATTTTGAAAACAGTAATTTACTGATTACAAACAATTGCAGAGTAAAATTTTTTTACCAATTTTATTGTCGATTTCTGCTAAATAGGCATGAAATTAAACTTGTATGAGAATCAGTAAATCAAACATTATCATTTTAGTTTCATTTTATTTTTTAATAATAAATAAAATAAGATGGAATTTTTGAAGTGTGGTCGGTTATATCGCCAGAATAACTAATTGGTAATTAACACAACACCCAACTGAAATTGTTTCCATACCGAAAATCTTGTTACAAGACAAAGTTTTTTTTTAATTTAAGTAGTAGCATACAAAATAATTGTAATTTGATGACTACATAACATTACTTACGAAATTAAACGTTGAAGATCTTTAGAAACTTGTCCGATAGATCAATACTTGTGGGCTCCGTCTCCTTTGCCGCTCGATGTCGCCTCCACATCTGTCACTATATCCAGTGGGTGTTCTTCGTCTATCACTACGGTGCTGTTTATTGGTGGTCACACCATGATGGGGTCGTCTGAGGACAGCTGGCGGTGCAGCAGCCGCTGGGATCGCAGCGAGGAGCCGCCGCTGAGGTCGTCGGTGCTGCCAAATTCGCCGTCGTGGTCCGTCGTCGACAGCAAGTCGTCGTCCGACGTCGCCCTGCGGACGAAAAGGCCACATTTTACTATAGTGTACAAGCAATAGTAGATTGTACAACAAGGGCATAAAATGAGTCATTGTAGTGTATGAGATGATTTAGTAAGTTGAGTGGATAGTAAGTTGAGGGGTACAATGACTTGTTTATGCCAGTGTTTTACACTGCTTTTCACTTCGATTGCATTGCGAGAAAATTAAACAATTACTTCAAAATATAAACGAAAATTTAGTTAAAATTATATAAAAACTCAAATATGTAACACAATATTGAAAAATTAAAGACGTTAAATAATAGCCAATTCCCACCAGTAAACTTTTTTTAAAATTTTACATGGCGATGGCTTAGGTACATATTTCATTCTGCGAAGTAAAAAAATATTTCGATGCGTTTAAATAATAACCGGTTACTATTTTTATCTGGTTTCATGACTTTTGAGGTAGAAAACACAAGACAAATAAATTAAAGCAAATAAATAAATTATCGCAAGTTATTCTGTGAAGTTTTATTGAGCGTTGTTGACTGTTGGGCCTAAAAATCTTTATCTAAAAGAAAATTTTACTTTATGCTCTAGAACATAAAAAGCCATTTTATGCAGCCTATAAACGACATAAAGACGAACTTTGCGAGCACGAGAAGTGAAAAGAATTTTATTAAAGAAATTACTCGTTCGAAGGTATTACGTATGTGTATAATTGCGTACTTAAAAAGCATACGTATACGTCAATACGAAACAGTGCACACAGGTCTGGAAAATCCAATAAATTTTTTGTAAAATGTCACATTGTAGCGCCATCGACATCGTGTGGCATGACGATATTACTACAATACAATTTTATTATGACAAAGTTACAGTTAACATATATTAATAATTATATATTCTGTACTGAAGCGAAATATTAGAGCGGCACTACCCTCACCTACGCATCTAACAGGGTGAAATGAATCTGCCTCTTTTTGTGAACCAAATATTTGAGTTTATAAGTAGTTATGGAAGTCCCTCCACATCCGATTAGATCCAAAGTGGGTATCGCTATTTCTGATTTCATGTTAAGTCACATAAAGAGTTCCTCTTCAAGGCAAAGTGCCACACCGCCGTGTATAACTAATAAGCTAAAATGAAGAACTACAGGGAAACTTTCTAAAGGCTTTCTGTAATTATTTAGTCCTTCTGACATACGTAAAAAGCTATATAAACTCACCAACACAAAGGTGTGTATAAACTATGCGCGGCAAACCAAGAATGAATCGCGGGCTGTTCGAGGTGGACCGCTTGCCGCGCGCGGCAGCTGCGTTCTGCTAAATTATTATCAAAAAATTGGCTCGCGCGGCAAATGAACGTCCACCTCGGTCGAACATTGGCTCGCGCGGCTGCCGCGCGTAGCTTCTACGCACCTTAACGATACCACTTTTATCAAAATTGTGTTCATACATTTGAAGGAAATTGCATTTAAACTCAAGAGTGGCTCGGTTGATTTGTCTGCCAAAATTATGTTATAAAGTGCAAACATGGACAAAAATAATTCGATAGTCAAAATTAAGAACCATTCTACCAAAATTATGAAGTAAACATATTCCTCATTTGACAATCACTGGGAAATTTGGGGACCAAACAGTGTAAAATCCTAATTTTTCCCTGACTTTCCAGGTAGCCCCTCGATTTCACTGACTTTCCCTGACTGCCTTGAGCTTCCCTGACTTTCCAGAATGTGGACACCCTGGTAATGTATAACATCCTCCTCCTTGAGTCGTATTCCTCAGTGTTGAGGGTCGTGACCTCCCTTCTGCATCACTTTCTCACGTACGGTCTTTCTCCATCTGTTTCTGTCTCCGGCTGTGTGGAGGGCATTGTGGATTGTGGAGTCAAGAGCGGTGCGGATCTGGTCGGACCAACACATTGGGCTGCGTCCACGAGGCCTTTTCCCATCAACTTTGCCGGTCACGATGAGCTTCTCGAGGTTGTCACCGTCTTTCCTGGCAATGTGACCGAAGTATTCAAGGACTCTGCGTAGACACTCAGATGACAGCCGCGAGGAGATTTTGAGTTCTCGCAATATGGAGGCGTTAGTCCGAAATGCTGTCCACGGGATACGGAGCATCTTTCTCCAGCACCACATCTCAAAGGCGTCAATGCGTTTGCGGTCTGCAGCTTTCAGCGTCCACGTCTCAGCGCCATACGAAAAGATCGAGAAGACTAGAGTCCGTACTAGTTTGGTTTTAGTTTTTACGGAAATGTTGCGATCTCTCCAGATTTTTTCAAGCTGAGACATGGCGCTTTTGCCCATGCCAATTCTCCGGCGCACTTCCTTTTCGCACGAGCCATCGTTACTGATGTTAGAACCCAGGTAAATGAAGTTGTCCACTATTTCTAGGTCCATGGCGCCTGTGAGCTCTAACTTACCAGATCTATCTACCACCATGATCTTGGTTTTGGACCTGTTTATGGAAAGTCCTAACTCCTCGCTAATCCGCTCCATTCGGCCCAGAAGTGTAGAGATTTCTGACTCATTTGCTGCAAGGAGGGTAGTGTCATCGGCGTAGCGCAGGTTAGTGATTTTCACGCCACCAACTGTGATGCCACCCTCCCAATTCTCGCAGGTTCGTCTCATTATGTATTCTCCATAGGCGTTGAATAGTGTAACATATATGCTGTTTATTTTCCATTAAATATAAAGTAAAATAAAATAAGCTGTCCTCACCTGATCAGCGTCGGCAGGTGCGAGGTGAGTATCGCCTTCTCCTTCTGTATCTCGTGTATGTGGCCGACAAGCAGTTGTTCCTCGGGCCGCGGCGGCCTCGCCCCGCTGCGGAGCGAGCTGAGGCGGCTGGTCGCCGAGTGGCACGCGGAGTCCAGCGTCGCGATGTCCTGCAGCATACCCCTCACCTGGGAACAGTAACCGGCCGATTGTTGAAAAAAAGCCAGTTAGGTGCGGGTTGGACTCGCGCATCGAGGAATCCGTGCAAACTTAGGCGCTTAACACATTGCCGCCGCTGCGGTGTACGGGGGGACGAAATCCGCATGCGGCTGCGGGGACACGGAACCGTGCCACCGTACGGTTTGCTCCGTATCTCCATCCGGAGCTGCGGTGCACGACGCCCCGCATCACCGCATTATTTATATATTACGCGATCTATTACGCGTATGCACGTTCTTTCTACTCAAAAATCCGTACTATGCTACGGCACAGTGTGGCATACCCCGCGGACCGCACCGCATCACCGTCCAGGAGTGCGGTACCGTCGCGCGCGCCGCACACCCGCACGGACATGCGGTGTGAGTGTGTTTTTGTATACAAATGCAAACCCTGCGGTTTTTGTATACAAATTAAGATTCTTCAGTCAAAATTAAAAACCGCAGCACCGCAGACCGGAGCGGTGTCCGGTGCAATGTGCTATCCGCCTTATTTAAGTATTCAAAGGTGTATGTGAAGTCGACCAATCCGCACTGGGCCAGCGTGGTCGACTAAGGCCTAAACACCCTAACTTAGGGTAGGCTCGAGCCCATCGCTGGGGACGTATATGAGCTGTGATGATGATGATACGCTCTTTAGATTTTTCCGTAATGTGTGCTGTGCTGTAAGATATTGTTTCTTACCAAATTTCACGATTCTAGGACAATGGGAGGTACTCTATAGTTTTTAATCCCTAGCATCTCGGCCTGGCGACCCCAGCTTACGCTGGTCGAAATCGTCAGAAAGATGGCGACCAGCGCGACGGTTTGGGGGGCTGTCGGTGCCTTCTGCGACAATGGAAAATGTGATCTCGCAAAAGGAGGCTGCGAAGCGAACAGGGTCCTTGGAAGGAGATGTGCCTCTGTAGGCGTTCTTCAACTACTGTAAGCAACTAGGGAGGACCGTCATCCGGACTGGGAGAAATTATGGCCCTGACCCAGTCGCCCGTCTGGGAAGTCACAAACGAGTCAACCCGGCGACCCTTCCTAGTCGAAGTCCCAGTTTGTTCATACTGCTGGGCCTGGGCCAGGCGGTGCGTTCAGTGAATTGGCCTTCCGATCCTAAACGTACCTCCACCGGGGGCGGAGAGACGATGAGTAATCCTACGGCTTACTCAAGTGTAAATACAGATTGCGGCACATAAGTTGAACAAAAATAGCTGCCGTCTTCGCAGGTACAATCGTAAAAATTAATGTTATGTGAATATTTGCCCACGAAATTTAAATTGCTATTGCTAAATCTGCCTCATTGCTACGATTCTCAAAGTGCGAAACGCAAGGGCTTACAAATACTCCTGCACAGACGGCAGCCATTTTAGTTCAATTTATGTGCCGCGATCTTTACCAGATTCCCCCCGCGGGCCCCGCGTCGAAAGACAGCGGAGTCGTAATAGCACACCCCGGACACAATACAACGTTCGCAAATCAATTACCTATTACTACTACTTAAGCAAATGACGTTTGTACACGCGCAAATGTGTGCGTGGCATCTAGTAGGGCTGAGTGTGTGGTTATCTTCTCGAAATGACGCGAGAAGTGCAGCGACTGCCTTCTCTTTTACCCGCTTAGCGCTGTCTCTGTTATCGGCCGGCGCTCGCGTCTATTCATTCGCCCGAGCGATTGCGCGCGCCCTCGTTTAAGTGTCAGTGATCTCTACAACGAAGTGCGGGGTGGGATGAGGTATTTGAAATGAGTGCGGGGAGGTGAGTGACCGTTTTGTACGGAGTACTATTATACATTCTGTGGTGATAGTGTACGCACCGTCCGCATCTTGTCGACGAGGATGGCCTCGAGGCAGGCCGTCTGGCGCGCGATGTCGTGCAGCGAGTCCTGCGCGGGCTGCACCTTGTGCGTGCGCAGGATGCACGGCGCGAACACGATCGCCAGCGCGTTGGGGCCCATCCTGACGACAGCCCAATGCATATTATAACGGCAGTGCACAATTTGAAAAAAAAACACAACAGGGTGTCCACTGCTAACGTTAAAAAAAATCCCCAACTTTCCCTGACCAACTATAAATCATTTTATAGAAAAAAAAAACATATATTTTTGAAACACGTTAAAGTATTTTTTTGAAATTTTATTAGACCAAATGATATCTGATATTTTAATTTCAAAGAAGGTTACGTATCATTTTAACATAATTATCACATCAATTGTAAATTTATTTTTATATTAAGTATTTGCATAATTTATATTTTTAGTCATAGGATTTTCATCCTGTAGAAAGTTCTTTATCAGCAATTTTGTAACTGTAACGTATTGTTATAAAAAGTGTAACCTTATCCAAAGACAATAATTACAAAATAATATAAGTACCACAGACGTATAAAGGGACTAAACGTATCGTTCAAAAAGCGTGGCAACTTTACCACATGTAAACATTACTCACACACAAACAATATTAATTTAATGTTATTGTAATTACTGGAGTTTTATTGTGTGATGCGTTACAACACTTCGGGGCACAGCACTTTACCATTGTTCTTATCCGATTAGCAGTTATTTTTTATTTATAATCACAAAACAAAACATTATAACACAATGTCACGACGCCATTTGTCTCTTATTTTGACAAAGCTAAACATGGCGTCCACGTGGCGTCTGCCACGGTTTCGGAAATGTTTATATTGTGTGTTTATACTGTTTTTCGTCTATGGCAATACTAACGGTATTGCCATAGACGAAACACAGAATAAGCGATATATCATGTCACTTTGGAGTGAAAGTAAAAACGATATACATTACTTATGACATATACAAATGTGTGAGTAAAATTATGTTAAGTCACTTCCCTTTATACGTCTGTGTATAAGTACATTTATATATTCAAACATTTGAGTCAATCAAATAAACAGTGAGAATTTGTGATTCACTCCAATACTGAAAAAAAAACTATGAAAGTAATCTAATTCTGACCAAAATTATGTCATAATGTAGACCCAAACCTGAACAAAAATACTTCAATAGTCAAGATTAAGGACCATTCTGGCTAAAACATAAATTACTTATATCACTCATTTTACAATCATTGGGAAATGCTTGACTGCTTTGAGTTTCCTTGACTTTCCAGAATGTGGACACCCCGATACAAGATTTTTCAAAATCAAAACTAGTTGTGGTCGTGGCCTCAAACTGAAAACAAATTCATTTAATATGTCACAGAAAATCGATCACAAAACGAAAGAACTCTTACCTATTATGATCTTCTCCAAGCGCTACTCTTGCCAGGTGAAAAATTAATCTTTCCACTAGGTCAAAATTAGGTTTCGGTAGTTTTTTGAGTATCGTGAATATGCTTGACACTCTCTCCTGCAAAACAGAAAATTCATAATAATGAACAGTTTGTTCTTAATACAATCAATCATACAAATACGGATGCAAGAATGCAAGAATTAGGACGTATTCTCACAATCTTTAGAAACTATCGACCGGGGTTCGATCCTGCCATTAACCAATGTGTTTTTCAAATTTCATAATTTATGTACATTTATCCGACACTCCTACAGTGAAGGAAAACATCGTGAGGCAACTTGCATACATCTGTGAAGAAATTCAAAGGTGTATATGAAGTTGACCAATCCACACTGGGCCAGTGTGATTGACTAAGGCCTAAACACCCTAACTAAGGGTAGGCTCGAGCCCCTCAGTGGGATCTTATATGGACTGCGATGATGATGAAACTTTAGATGGGAAAGAAATAAACTTTAGAATACCAGAGAGAGAGACTCTGTATCAGGAGCCACATGTCCTATAGGCGATTGTAGCCATTTATCATCAGGTGGGCAGCCTGCTTTGTTGTTGTATAAAAAAGTTAATGAGTATTGATCACAAACAGTTCGCATCTTCTGACTATCCATTCACAATGGCTGATTTTCGGGTCAGTGGGGAGCTTGGAGTCATGTTAGTAGAGGTCAGATGTATCCCAGAGGTATCCCAGTTCCACGTCTAACTGTAGCCGTTCCAAATCTTGGGGCTGCTTATCTATTCTATCACTCACCTGTGGGTCAGTGATCTCGGCAGCGAGGATGAAGTCGTCGTACAGGTCAAAGGTCAGCAGAGGTTCGGGCAGGTCACGAAAGAAGCCCTTCAGAACGGACGCGCGCACGTGCACGGCGTACTGGTCCAGCCGCTCCACTCCCTCTTCGGGCCGTTCGTCTAACAATCGCCGCAGTTCACGCACCTACGCAGAGCGCTTGTTACTTCATCGCAAGTTACATGTATTCCAACGACTCACAGTTATGAGGGAACACTAAGGTCGAGAGAATTCCGAAATAGGTATTTGTAAAATGTATTGCTGTCGCGCTGTGTGCCCGAACAATCGTTCTGAGCGCGATAGAGACAAATGCAGCTCAGACCGAAAAGACCTATAAAGGTACACAAAATATACGTTTCGTAGTTCCCTGTTTTCTCAGTTAAAACTAGACCGATTTAATTACTTTTTGCGTTAAAAATTATAGGAAGGCTTTGGCTATGTTTCTATGTTTTGCTTTTTTTTTCATATAATCTCGTCAAATTTGTTTGCTAGACGTTTGAATATAGCAAAAGATTACGCCAATTTTTCAGGGTTTTGAAGGTTTATATCTCATTTAATAATTAAGTTAATATAAACATAGCAACATGCTAATAGTAGCCATTGATTTTATTGGAAAAAATAGAACAGTTATTGCCATAATCCAAGAAGGAAACAGGGGACTACGTTTGTATGGAAAAACGACCCGTACGATTTCCTCTTAAGAAGAAATTTTACGGTTTTTCTATACAACCGTAGTCCTGTTTTTTTTTCTATATAAACGTAGTTATGTTGGATGCCTGTCCTATTAGTTTATGTTCAAAAATTTACAAAGACCAAGAAAATTTGCAATTATTAATTTCATAGAATACAAACTCACCTTCGAACTGAGTCCACTCTTTCTGTAGAGCCCCTCTGTGTAAAGGCCCGTCATTTCGATAGTCGTTATCAGTCTGTCGACTACAACAGGTATATTGCTCTCTCCTGTAGGTAATTCGCTCAGTGGTATTCCAAACACCTGGAAAAAATGTAATAATTATAAATCACAAATCATAACAGTGCTGTATGTACTTAAATAAAAAAAATACTGTACCTTTCCTCTCTTTACTACTCCTAACTGCTCCCTGCCTCCTGCATCCACTGCTCCTACAATGGCAGCTGATCGGGTGACGGAATCCTTTCTACACAAGGTTGACACCTGCATTTAAATTAATAAAGTTAGTGTTTCCACCCATGTTCTCTGTTGAACAAAAAATGGACAGAGATATTGAAATACATACCTTCATGTAACACTTCTTGTGTGACGCCAGCTTACAAGTTTGACATATGAGCGATCGTTCGATGGGCCACATGAAGAACGTTTTGCAGATCTCGCACTCAGTCGGTATGTTGATCATTGACAGGATGAACGTGTGCCCCTTATATTGAATTGGATCATCGACCTAGGTAAAAGAAAATATCACTTGGTGAACAACTTACTAAATCACACAGAGTTCTCTTGTAAGCTTTCTGAGGATAATGGTGACCAGATTAATAGTAGCAACAGGTGTAAACATCAATAATAAAGCGTACATATACATTGAATCAGAAAATGTCTGCAAGAATTCTGTTAAGTATATAACATTATAAATATAAATAAATATAACAATATATTTTGTAAATGCACAACAAATCGCGATTCCAGATGAACCCGGATTCCTTGATTGAGTTACGGCTTTACATCAAGAGTATGTGATATTTCTGTTAATACTCATAGACCACTTAATACTCAATGATCACATAGCTCTCTATGTGAAGTTACATGATGAATGATTTGAGATGTTATGATTTATATGGAAAACAAAATGAGATTTAAAAGATTCAAAATCTGCCAAAGCAAGCGTCTTGCCAAAGCATTTGTTGAGTTATGGAATGTGGTCTTTCGTACAGTGTTCTTATTTTCTTAAACGCAAGGGAACGCGTGGAATCGCTTTGAATGGGGTATATTACCAACCTTGCGCTTTTTGTCTTTTTTCCGCTTGGTCCTGGCCTTGTCGGGGTCATGCTGATCCATGAACTCGTTCATGAAGCCGCGAAAGGCGTTGACGCCCATTGTGATTGATAGGGTTGATCCTTCGCGCGCGCACACCGTCTCCATCACGTGCAGGAAGTTACCGATCAGGTCCTTATACTTGAGCGCCGAACCGCGCGTCTCCACCACGCTGTATGTCGCCACTAAATTGTCTTTGAACTCGCGTAGCGCGTGCTTGAATACCCTGTCCACCTGTAGACGTACAGCGGAAGAAAAACTCGTAACTACTTCAACCAAATGGAAGCAGAGGGTCTATTCGACACACCTGAACACTGAACTAAACTGAATCACTGTATTGATCTAATCAGAACGTCATGTTGCCTTTGTTTATTTGAAAGGCATTCTGCATATTCGATTTGTCAAATGTCACATTGCATTTTTGGTTATTCAATGTATTTATTAGTATTACATTTAAATGTGCGTGATTCATATATTAAATGTGCTGTGACATCCTAAAAGATATTAAACGCAACAAAATTGCAATAAGTGCTCAGGCTTAGCTGAAATCTATAAAACGCTATAGTTTGGTCCAATCTACCAATTGCGTTGTCTGTTGAGGATACTCAGTCCCTCAATAGAAGAGAAATCCGAATGAAGCTTGATTTAATGTTCATTCGAACTAACAGACTCCTTACCATGATCTAACTAAGTGATCATGGGCTGAAACAAAACACTTAAAATCGCTGTTCCACTGCGGCGCACGTTCGTTGTTCACTGTTCCAGTGCATGATGTGCACGCTCACGCCCACATAGATCGACGTTTCCACTACTAATAAAATTCGTATTCACCCACGGCTTCGCTATATACGGATGCGGAGTTTGCATTTGCACGTACTCTGTAGGAAAATAGGCACACCAATAGATCCACGCCGCTAACGTGTATGGCCTCTGCGTGCACATTCTAGGCACGCAGTAACCGTGCATAGCGTGCGCAGCAGGCGGGGAAGGGGTGCCAAAACTGGGGGTCTACTCTATTTCTACGAAAAACGAAATTTCGAACGAAATTTCCCATGTTTGCTAACCACGGTTGTCTTCGATTCGAATATTCGTTCGACCGAAAATAGTTTGAATGACTGAATATCTATTTATTTGACCCAAAAAACTTACATAGCTAAGAGTAACATAATAGTATAGTATAAACAACATAAAAAGATTTGACAGATATATTCTCCAAACCTACTCTAATTTACGAATGTTCGAAACGAAGAATTGAATTTCATAGTTTATTTTTCGGAATTTTAACCTCGAATTAACGAAAACAAAAGTGTTATCTTTTGATATTCATAAATGTGAGTTTTAGGTAAGTTAATTTTTTACATACGACAGGGAACTCTTGGCCTTTATCTCACCTGATGGTAAGTGACGATAAGGCCGAAGGTTGAAGCGAGCTTCGCGTGGACTCCTCAACAACTGAGGAACTGGCTAACTTACTTAATTGTCGGAACACAACAATGCCATAAATATTGTTATTATGGCGACAAACTTCGGTGAGACCGTGGTAGCTAGCCAGGCGGGCTCAGAAGCCCTTTTTTTTCTCGGGGGAAATGCGTAACCTCCCCGTACCCGCCGTTGGCTAAACAGCGAGCGTGTGTGGGGCTCTCCCGGCAGAGTGCCAGGCCTACCCACTAAAACCCCCCGGTGTTCTCCCTGCCCTTAAGGGCGCGCTAGGTAAGGTCCACACTGCACTGCACTCCACTACCTACCGGGCTCAGAACACCTACCACCAACCAAATCGAGCAGAAAAATGCGACTGAAACATTCTTTTCTAAGAAATGTGTCGCTATAGCGGACCATAAAAAAAATCACTCGAAAACAATACTAAACCACTAAAAATGAAACTTCTATTCACCTTCTATTTGATACAAACTCAAATTCCAAGAAATCGTGATTGTTTTCATTTTGCCAAAAATATTTGAGATTATCCATAAATAGTTTACTATTATAAATTAACGAGATATTTTATATTATTTTTTAATTAACAAGAAAATCGCATATATCGTATCGAAGAAAGGAAAGTTTTGTTTCACTCCATTGACCCCGGAAACCTTCTACCCTATCCCCCCATTTTACGGCAATGACCTCACTCCATTCGTTCCTCGTATTTCGTTTCGCTCTATTTCCTCCTCCTAGTCCCTCATATTTTGTTTCACTCTATTATTAACGTACTTGTTTCACTCTATTCACCCCATTTTACGGTAATGGTCTCATTACATTCGTTTTTCATTCATTCACGAAAGTTGTCTATGGAAACGAAATTATTGGGTGTATTCGAAAATGAAATAGGAGGAGACACTTGCGAAATTTCGTTTGATCTTCGATCGTTGACGAAAGTTCGTTTCGGAGAAACAAAGTAGACCTCCTGGACTTGAGTCACGCATTATCTCACAATTTCAGTGATGTCACTGAAATTGTAAGATAAAGCGTGACTCATGACGAAAGAAATTTTTATGACTGACGTGATAAAAATTTTTTGACGCTCGTCAAGGGACACGTGTGACTGAGTTTTATCACAAATTTCTTGGTGTGGTTCTAGCAAGGGTGTGATAAAACTCAGTCACACGTTTCCCTGGATGAGCGTCAAAAATTCTCTATCACGTCAGTCTCACTAAATACTTGCTACTCTTTAAGACATAGAGATTATGTCATTGAAATTGTGAGATAATGCGTGACTCAAGTACGGTTTTGGTAGCCCGTGCGCCGCCTGCACAGTTGGGCTGCGTAAGTGACATATCCGATCAGCATTCGCGTATATCAATGACGTCAATTCATGAGTAGCGTGTCCGTGGCCTGTAGGCTTACTCTCGAACCAATTCCGACCGATCGACATTGGGATTGTGATTTCTCGTACGCTTATATCTCAATGTCGATCGACCGCAATTGATTCGAGAGTAAGCCTACTGGTAGTGGACGTTATCAGTAACGATTTCATACGTAGCGAAGCTAAGGTAACGTGTGTGGCATTGCCGTACGCCGCAGTGGAGCAGCGGCTTTATAACGGTGTTTCTATTTAACCTTGCTATATGGGATCATGGTGAAGCATTCCCATCTGTTTTCCTTTTATTTCTTTTTAAATTAAAGACCATATTTAAAGACATACGCCAGCAAACATACATTCTCATTGCTGAGACTTACCTCGGATTGTTTCTTGTTTTCGGATGAGTCCATCTGATATATCTTCTCTGTGATGAAGTGTTGCATCGCTTGCAGCTCAGTAGCGTCGGATATGATTTTATCAGTCCGGTCCATGAACTCAGAGGTGCCGGTGAGGTTGAAGTTGGAGCTGACGGATCCCTTCGACTGGTCGTTTAGTAAGTATTGCGAGTCCTTGAGCATGATTCTTTTCCTGTTTTTGTGTCTGCCCCTCGAGGCGACCGTGACGGGGCTGGAGCAGGGCATGGTGATCACGCCCTTGTTCTGGATGCACTTGGTGTGGTAGAGTTGCTTGCAGTCGATACACCGCTGGCCCTGTGTGACGAACGCGTCGATCGGCTTGTGGCAGTACACGCACTTGTCGTCCTTGGCGAAACGCGTGCCTTTACGAAACCTACGAGGAAAACAATAAATAATACGATAAAGTAAAAACAAACTTGCATTGAATGATTTATTATATGGTATGGTATGATATACAATGTGTAACAGTATAACGCATACCCTGAAAGTTGTTTGTTGTAATTGAACAAATAAATCAATTTCAGTCATTTCTTTTAAATGAGTATCAACAGAGACATGATAAAAACTAATTATTGTTATTAAAAACGCATAGCATGTGCAGTCTACGCGCTGCGCGGGGCGGCCAGGATATCACCATAACAGCTGATATGAATAACCCACGCCTCGAAACTCCACCTTCAAAAATGTCTACTATTGATCGCACGGGTGACTGATTAAATTAACTGCAATCATTTCTTTTGTAAGTTTTTTTTCGGAATTACAAATTTTATTTTGAATTTGATTGAAATCCGTTCTGCAGGTCTATTCTGTAACTTCGGTTGCTAACTAAAACTGTCATTTTTGAAAGGAAACTTAACATCCATTACTGCTAGTATGAACGCTGCCATAACACATAAGATGACTAAACCAGTAATGGATATAGTCTTTCAAAAATGACAGTTCCAGTTACCAACCGTAGTTAGCGAATAGGCCTGCTGAAGTCAATTCCAACAAACCACTTTCAGGGTGTGCGTTATTTCTGTTACACCTTGTATGGAGTATAGGTTGGCTAAAGTTGGAAAACAATAAAGAGGAAAATTATGAGAGGTATTAAAAGACGAATGTTGTTTTCCTACACGAGGCATAGCCGGGGTCATATACAAGTGTTTCAATACCTACACTCTGATTTTTAATTCGGAGGAATTCTGACAGATGTCAATCACAGACAATTCAGATATCAATAACCTTTTCTGCTTTTATTTTTTAAAATATTAATTAACAAAAACTATAAAACAAAATTAGATCAAGTAAATTATTATGGTAAGTGTTTAGTTTTGTGCATTCAATGCACACTAACTAGAATGTAAAATTTTAAAGGCTAAATAGAAAAACAGAGTAAAACAATATATTTCTTAAATGAAAATATTTATTATCACCCATATTATCACTAGCTGTGCCCGCGACTTCGTCCGCGTGGAATAGTGACTTTCAGCAGCAATTTTCATTTTTAAGCTATTATTTTGCAAATAAAGCAGATACATACAACATAAATAACGCAAAGATTATGAAAACACACCCAAACCAACTACAAAATTAACGAAAACAATGATAATTTACGTATGATTCTAAACAAAATCTAATTAAGTAAAACAAACAATCTTGTTTATATTGGCCCTTGCAAGAAGCGAATATTTTACAAACAAAGAGGTTTTCCTAAAGAAAGGTTGGCAACCTATGGATAATTTGATAATTTACGTATGATTCTAAACAAAATCTAATTAAGTATAACAAAAAATCTTTTTTATATTGGCCCTTGCAAGAAGCGAATATTTTACAAACAAAGAGGTTTTCCTAAAGAAAGGTTAGCATCCTATGGATTTATTAATCAGGGATTCCTGTAGAAGAAAAATAATTTCCTTAATAATTATTGTAACTTCAATAATATGATAATAAAAAATCTAATTACCATTTTAAAATAATATCAGTAAATTTTAAGTCTTAGTTTTACTAATTGAATTAAAATTTAAGAAAGGTTTACTTTTGATTTTGGTTAAATGCTTTCTCGTCTTAGTGAGAATTTTTTAATGTTGGGTTGGCAACACTTCTGAAATGTCAGAATTCCGTCGAATTAAAAATCAGACTTTAATTTTGTACAGTTGCATACAAAAATTACAGGGCTATGATGGTGAAACATAAATCAAACGTGCATGAAAATGGCTTTTTTGTGAAATTCATAGATACACCACGAATAAAGTAAAAAGTGACAATAAAGAAGATTTTAGGGTGGGTGTAGTAGAGTTGGTTAGAGTAGGTGGAGTAGAGGTTAGAGTTAGGAGTAGGTAGATAAAGATTTTAATAGTAGATTAGTAGCTAAGGGCTGTAAGGCATCAATTGCAGCCCGAGATAATTTCGAGGGTGCAATTGGTGCTTACACCCGAATTAATTAATCTGCTTTACATCTCGATTGACTCGCTATAGGGTAATAATGAAGCTTGGAAAGCCCTAGGGCGGTAAGTAATAAAAAAAAAACACTTCACTATTTCAAAAAAGTTCGTGTACATCTAACCATCATACTGGCAATAAATTACTTACAGCCTCTCAATAATGCTTCTGTATACTCTTTTCTAAAATTTAAAGCCAGCTGCTCCAGATTAGTAGAATATGCCATTAAACCATTATATTAAACAATTTTTGTGTATTTAATTTATTTCCCTATCTGACTCTCTCACACTTCGTAAAATGACTCTCCCGGTCTCAGTCAAACTAGAATGTTAAAGTTACGGCCTTAAAGCAAACCATGGGTACACTAGAATAATTTTTAAGTACGTAAGAAAAATTTGTTTAAAACTGCCTATTTTTGGAAAAAAAATATTGTCCACAATTGAAGAAATTGTCTAGCAAGTATCATACCATTTTTGCAGTTATTTGCCAAACTCGCATAGTAATTTTTTTTCAGTACAGCTTGTTAAAGCTATGCGAAAAATTATTTTTGAATATTTAATTTAGATAACAATGGCATATTCTTCTAATCTGGAGCTGCTGGCTTTAAATTTTAGATTAGAGTATACAGAAGGATTATTCAGGATTACAAAACAAAAGAAAATGTTTAAAAAAGTCGAGATTGTAAATTTTATGGATTTTTTAAATGCTATATTTTAAAAAAAATATATGGCTTAGATTTTTTATATTTTTCTGATAACTTATATGAGTTAGTCTATCACCCGCTTTCGGCTTGACGTCGGCTTCTGGGACACCCTGTATATAACACAATGTCACGACGCCATTTGTCTCTTATTTTGACAAAGCTAAATATGGCGTCCACTTGGCGTCTGCCACGGTTTCGGAAATGTTTATGTGTGCGTTAGTATCGCCATAGACGAAAAACAGAAATTGCGATATATCATGTACTTTCGAGTGAAAGTAAAAACGATATACATTACATATGACAAATGTGTAAGTAAAATTATGTTTATACCATTCCCCCTCTAAAATGCTTATTTTATTCACTGAAAACAGTGAATAAAAAACACTTTTAGTCACTATTTTGGTGTTTGATATATTTGACCTCGCTCAGGATTCTGACACTTGAATCGCTCGCTACGCTCGTGATTCAATCATTATGAGTCAATGAGGCCCTCGCTATAAATCCGTCCTTTATTCACTAGCTGCATAATATACTATAAGTCTGCTTCCCTTTATACGTGTGTGGTGTACAATTTATCGATTCACATTTCCCAAACTACACCGCGTATATCGACGACACTTGCCTGTGTCCGGCGATCCGAAAGAGTCCGTTGCCGGTCTGGCCGATGTAGTCGGTGGAGCGGGGGTCGGGCGCGCGCGCCTCGCCCGGCGCCGGGTCCGAGTTGCGGCGGCGCAGGCTGCCCGCGACGACGCCGCCGACGACGCTGCTGCTAACGCCGCCGCCAGCAGAGGCCAGCCCTACGCCCGCCGCCTCCAGCAGCGGCGACATCACCTCCGACGCCGCGCTACACACACGAGCCGGAGTGAAAGTGTTTAACATTTTTTATTATAAACTAGCTGCACCCGGCATGCGTTGCAATGTCATTATTTAAAAAAAAAAATGTCATTTTTTTTTGCTAGGAACCCTCACGGTCCTCGCGAGAACACTCTACCAAAGTTTCATTACAATCTGATGAATGGTTTCGGAACGCATAGACGACAAACAAACATAGTAATACATTGATTTTTATATATAAAGAAGATAATGTGCGTTCGCGCATTAATACTGGGTAAATTGATTATAATACAAAGGGAGTAATATAAAAGGTCTGGGTTTAATTTTTTTTAATTAATCTATACACGGTGTTTCAAAATAACCAATAAATAATCAATTCTTTATCGAAAACTCATTATTAAAATGTGTTTACACGTAATGTCATTCAACCCAAAATTTTCGTGTAAATCATAGACATGATGATGATACTATGACAAAGTCGTACATGAAAATTTACATGATTATTTATTGGTTATTACGAAACACCGTGTATAAAACGAGAAGTTCCCATCTATAGACGCACGCACAGCCGTAACCGCTAATGGTAGAAACGTAAAATTTGGACAGTTGTTTTAATTCAAAATGCGGACGCACACTAAGGGATTTAAAAAAAAAATTACCCTGAAGGGAAGAAATAGGGGGTGCAAGTTTGTATGGACTTTTTTTAAAATTAGCAACGATTTTGATAAAACTTGAGATTCATACTCTTAAAAACATTTCATTGAACACGTGTTTCGTGGTTTATTGGAATTCACCCCCTTAGGGTGCAAAATAGGGGTTGAAAGTTTCTATGGAAATATTTGCTACAATTTCTATGAAATGTATTATTCAAACTCCTAAATATAAATAACAGTCTTCTAAATAATAGGCTACAAAATGCTTACTCGGGAAAATATAAAATTCCCAGAGAAAAACAATAAAGTTGATAGTGGTAGTCGCAGTGTGGACCCTACCACGCGCGTCCATAAGGGCAGGAAGAACACCGGGGGGTTTAGTGGGTAGGCCTAGCACTGTGCCGGGAGAGCCCCACACACGTTCGTCGTCTAGCCAACGACGAGTACGGTGCGATCACGCATTCCCCTCGAAAAAAAAGGGGGAAAACAATAATAACGCGGGCGAAGCCGTGAGCGGAAAGCTGGTAATATTCGGTAGGTCTGAGAAAAGTTCGTAAACTAGTTTTTATACCCCAAAGACCGTAAGGGTAAGGGTGTTTTTTTAATTATTATGGAGAATCGTAGTTCGCGGGCACAGCTAGTTTTTTTAAATTTGATCCACATACACACAACGACCTTTTTTTAATCCCAAATTTCTAGGCGCGTAGCCTCATCATCACCGTGCCTGGACCAGAACTGGTGAAGAATCTCTATAGCATAAACGAATACCTAACATTAATAATGCAGTGATCTTGCGCTGGGCGCCGTGCGTAATAAACAAACCATCATTTTAAGTTTACGTACAGAAAATTTAAAACAAAAATGTTTTCATTTTACAAATTGATTGTATTACCGTTATAGAATGAAGGGAAAAAAATTGACGAGGGTTCCAAAAATAACCCTGTATATCAATCACAGTGTACGACCGAACGTCAGCTGTATACGTGGTTGACGCACGTCGTCAATATTCATAAAGCCGAAATGTAGACACTAGCGACACACGTATTTTAGACATAAGTCTGTATTGGCATTTATATACCGGGCAGTGTTCGACCGAACGTCGGCGTATACGTGGTTGACGGATGTCAATATTAATTATGCCAAAATCTTGAGACTAGAGCGACACATCTACCGACAGCTATGATAAATCAGGCGAAAGTGAATTGCGATTGGCGAAGTGTAGAACCGATTGTCTAGCGCGGTACATTATACGATGCGATACGCAAACAAAACTCTTTCGCCAAGTACCAGCAACATCATTCGTTAGTCAGCGTAAGAGGGTAGCTAAACTAAACGATCATAATTATCATTATTTCAGCCAAGAGACGCCCACTGTTGGACGAAGGCCTCCACAGGGATCTCCAAGCCGATCGGTTCTGTGCCTCCCGCATCTTCCTGCGATCTTCACCAGATCATCGGTCCACTTTGTGGGGGACCTACCAACGGAAAGGTTCTCGAGTGGCACGCGGCTGCCACTCCAAAGCCTTTCCCCCAAATGCCCGTCAGACCTGCGACCGATGTATTCTACCCACTGCCATTTAGGACTCGCAATTCTTTGGACCATGTCAGTCTTCAGTTCTTCTACGGATCTCATCATTTCCGATTCGATCACGTAGAGACCCCGAGCATAGCCCTCTCCATTGCCCATTATAAGCGGCCACACTCCCGTGAACATTCCAAACACTGCCTTACGTCTGGCCTCCGTCACTACGCGCTTAGGTACAAGATAAGTACCTATTGTTCCGCGCACTCAGAGTGTATTGAGATTAATACATACTCACAGTGTATACCAACGTTTCGGTGATTACTTACCATCAGCAACAACCCTGTCGCTCGAGCTGGACGACGCGAGTCGCGAGGCTTAAGAATTACTAATAACATACGCTAACGCGTGGCGTTAAGGTGTGATTTAGCGTGAATGCTCAAAGTTTAGGTACTTAAAATGTCGACTTTTGTCAAGATCAAAGGAGTGCAACTTCTGTAAAGTCCATTTGCTTAGATACGGTCACCTTTGTACTACGCCGCCTTGGCACGTGACGGCTCTTATAAAAGAATACCGCCGCGAAAACAAAGGATGCCGCGTGCGACGCACACCCGCTAGTGAATGTGGCAATTTACATCGAAGCGCCGTAGTGAAAGGTTGTGTTTGTTTACTCTGTTACGTACCTATACCGAAAATGTTTTTTTCGTACTTAGGAGACAGTGAAGTACCCCAAGATGAAACTTTATGTGAACCAACAACAAAAAAAACGAGTGTTTTGTAAAACTTGTAAACAAGTTATAATAATTGTCCATCGGCATTGTGTTGAAATGAATGTGTCTGTACCTATCACAGACACTTCAAAAATAGAGGGGATACCAAGAACTAGCGTTGGATCAATGTTAAAGCGGGGCCATCAATACCAATAAATCGATATTTTACTATGGATTCGGAACGTTGGATCTCTTATTATAAATACAGGTGGTAATGATTGCGATACTACGAGTGATGAAGAAAAGTGTCTAATTTTACAATACTAACGTGTACCTACCTACTCATATTTCTCATTAAAATTCTCTTTGCTTACTCGTGTGTATTATTTATATTCGATTTTACAACAATAACCACAATTGCGTGCGGGTGGGTGTACCGACACTATCTAGGCGAATGGACTTTACGTAGTAGGTACTATTGTTATCTATTCTAGGCTCACGTGACGAAACTCACCGTTTGATGTCGAGATGCTCGACGGCGTGGTGCGCCGCGTTGTTCGTGTTCGCGTGCGCGTGTGCGTTGGCGTGCGTGTTCGCGTTCGCGTTCGCGGCGAGCGCCGTGTCCACGTGGTCGAGGGCGGGGCGAGCGGCGCGCCGCGGGGAGCGCCGCGCCGACCGCACCGGCGGGGCGGGCGGCCCGTGCACTGACCGCGTGGCCACTGAACAAGCTGCAGACGACCACACTTCCAATAAGAATGTAACTACTGGGTAGAGATGGTCGTTATTACGATAGCAGATAATATAATGCATTATATGAACGTAACGAATAACACATTATTGAGCAACGGATTATCCTGCTATCATTATAAACTGCTGTTGATGTTGTAGCGTTGTAGCGCAATGACTGACGTTCCACCCACCGCGCTGTTGCCGATAACGTAACGCGAGAGTGAAGCAAAGAGCGAGAGCGCAATAGGTGTGTACGGGATATAGCAATATAAACTGCACGAGTCACGACACGATAATCGCTAACCACTAATTTTTGTGCTTTCTCACATTGACGTAAAGTTCACTTTGAAATGTTTGATGATCGCGACGATTTGAAATAACAGGTGAATAATAATTATTCGTTATACTGCTGTTTTGAATGAGATTGCTGTTTAAAATTTTATTGTTCGTTAAATTCTGTTCTGTTCAGTTCAGCAACAGATCCAATTAGAGAAATTGTGATTATTTTTTGTTACGATTTAATTATTTCAGTGTGTAAGTGCGTAATTAAAAGTTAGCGTAAGTGTAAATAATAATTGTTTTATAGTTAGTGTTAAGTATTTTTAAATATTAAAAATGCCGAGAATAAGAGCCCCGATCGCTCCTATTTGGAACTATTTCGATGTTGGTAACAGTGTGAATACACTGTTGTTCATTGTGCAAAACAGCAGTATAACAGGATAACGAACAGCAGTTTACAATAACAGCTATATGGAAATAACACAGCACTGTTATTCGTTATTTGGAAACAGTCGTTACTCTCATCTCTACTACTGGGAACAGAGTGTCTAGTAGTGCGAGTTTTATCGAGCTCTACTCGATCGTACGCATTAACGTGAATTTGTATTGGGAATTAGAACAGCGCCATCTAGTAGCTGCTATGGAATGAGACAGCTTCATCTAGTGACTACTAGATGGCACCGCTCTAATTCCATACGAATTCGCGTTTACGCGTTCGATGCGTGTGATCGAGTAAAGCTCGATAAAACTCGCACTCCGCACACAGTACGGGGACTACCCACTAACGAACAGTGATTACAGTAGAGTACAAGCTCCATTTTCACGGGGTATGTGAAATTATAAAGCTGAAAAGTTTGTTTGGTTGAACTCGCTAATCTGGGAAACGATTGGTTCGAATTGAAAAATTATTTTAGTGTTTGCCGGCCCACTTATCGAGAAAGGCTGTATAACACTGTCTACGCCAATTCGAACCCTATCATCTTTGCACAGGACGTATAGTTGTTGATTGCTATGAATTATCCAATCGAAGGACGTCTTACGCCTGCCATCTTACTTTGACTTGGCCAATCAAGACACATCAAAATTATCACTGACTAACGCACATCTAAAAACAACCTATCTATTATATTTTATCCAAATTCAAGCAGTAAAATTTGTTAAAGTATATTTTACTTGTTTTCTTTGTTCCCATTTTGAACAACACCATGTACCAACGTGTTTTTCGTTTTTCGAATTTCATTATGTACATTTATCTGATGTTCTTACGGTGAAGAAAACATCGCGAGGCAACCTGCACACATCTGCGAATAAATTCAAAGGTGTATGTGAAGTCGACCAATCCGGACTGGGCCAGCGTGGTTGACCTCTGTGGGAACATATATGAGCTGTTATGATAATAATGATAACAAAAAGTGATTACAGTAGAGTAGAAGCGGTCTGCTACACCTATTCCTACCATGGTATCTCTACTGGTAGGCATAAGCGGAAAAAATACACTTAGATCTAAAACTCGCGCTCACTTATCCTTACTTTTTAACACATAAAATACAATTTTTATTAATCATGTTTGTCGTGATGTTGAAACGATCACTTACTGTCTATTGAACAGTTTCAGTCTTGATCGAACCAATTAAACCATTGACAATCTTAGAACAGATCTAAGCTACAAAATTTAAAAAATCAGAAATGTTATACAGCTCACAGATTTTTATCCTTACTAATATTACAAACGCGAAAGTTTGTGAGGAGGTTTGTTATTGTTTTACGCAAAAACTAATAAGTGGATTTGGATGAAATTGTAGGTAGATAGATGAGAATGAATTTTAGGTAGACTGAGGCTACTTATTATCCCGGAAAAGTAAGTAATTCCCGCGGAAAAGTAGATATACAGTTTTATCTTTGAACTTTTAAGGCGAAACATAGTTCGCGGGCACAGCTAGTACTACTTTATGTCTATGATCTAGCTTGAAGTAATTACCCCCTACCAGTAGAGATACCATGGTAGGGATAGGTGTACCAGGAGGCTTTTCACGGTGTCTTCATCATCATCACAGCTCATATACGTCCCCACCGAGAAGCACGAGCCTACCCTAACTAGTTAGGGTGATTAGGCCTCAGACAAACCACGCTGGCCCAGTGCGGATTGATTGACTTCACATACACCTTTGAATTACTTCGCAGGTGTATGCAGGTTTCCTCACGATGTTTTCCTTCACCGTAGGAGCGTCAGATAAATGTACATATGAAATTCGTGAAACGAAAAACACATTGGTACATGGCAGGATCGATTCGATCGATCGATCGATCGGGCCTCCCGATTCTACTCGGAGCACAGTCCAGTGCCGAGGCCACAGCGCCACTGACGCTCCACGCTTTCACGGGGTATGTCCATATTATAATATTATAAAACTGAAGAGTTTGTTTGTTTGAACATGCTAATCTCCGGAACAATTAGTTCAAAATGAGAAATTCTTTTAGTGTTGGACAGCCCATTTATTGCGAAAGGTTAATTAACACCACGCTACGAAGAAGCTGAATTTCACACAAGCAAAGCTGCGGGCACAGCTAGTATTTCATAAATATGCTGCAAGTACAGAAAACGTGAAAATGGAATGGTAATTGGTATATATTTGTGGGGGATACGTTCTCAAATAAAAGAAGAAAATAGATTAAACTCAATTAAAAGTTCAATATTATGACATGGCGTGGTCAGTTGTCGACTTCACCGACAAGTGAATTGAGGTCTAAATGGGTGCCATGTTCTATAGACAGCCCCGAAATAAAATTTATTTATAAATATTATTTATCCATTGAAAGTTATATTGATCTTGGGTCTTTTTTCAACAATTTTGTTTTTGGTGGGATTTCTTATTTAGTTAACCAAATGAAGTTATATAAATAGAAAAATAATCCTTATTGCCCTTGTGTCTAAAATTCGTTTTCAAATACGATCGGTTCGCAAAGAATCAAAATTATAAATAGATCTTTGGTTTTTTTTTACATACAACAGGGAAGCCTACATCTCACCTGATGTTAAGTGACGATGAGACGGAAGCGAGTTTCACCTGGAACCCTCAACAACTGAGGAACTGGCTATCTTACCACTAATTGTCGGAACTCAATAATGCTATTTACATTGCTATTATGGCGAGAAACTTAGGTAAGGCGGTGATAGTTATTCAGGCGGACTCGGAAGCCCTACCACTAATTAAACCGAACAGAAAACCTTCTGCCCTTATGGGGAATCAACCCCGTTGGTCTCAACATTAGATACAAAAGTTATTAACGTCTAACGCCAGTTACAATGCTGCATACCAATTGACACCACGCTAAGCTGTCCCCCACATACATGTATATATCTACTCGTATGTGTACAGTTGCCGGCACGATAGTTGGCAAGAACAGGGGAAATTATGACTAATATTGGCTCGAATGGGGGAAACTATGAATAATAATAATATTGAAATATTGTTGGTCAGAATGGAAACTAAATGAAAGGCAGTAACCATTTTTGTTACACACGAAGGTACACGCGCAAAATCACAAAATCGACATCAAAATCTTGCCAAGTTAGGTGCTGGCAACTATACTAGTTTTTAATAGTTTTAGGTCAATCAATTACGATTGAATTTTAAACAAATTCTTACTGAATATATGAATACAAATATAACAAACACTTCAATACAAGTGTAACAGAATGCAGAGAAACAGTAGAAGTCACGTCTAACGCACCAAGAGCCAATTAGTAGCCTTACAATAAAAAGCAACATGAATTAGTATTAATTTTAAAGTGTAATGTAAGAATAGTCACATACCATAGTAATAGAAGATAATTTTAAGACAAACATTAAAGTATCCCGTCAATATGAGAACAACAAACACTGCCACAACGTACGAGACAGGATTCCTTTGCTCGGCATCAGTCCCCTTCGCCGTTGACGCGGTCATGTCTCCACTCGAGCATTTAAACACCAAATAACAATACGACCCACTGAATCGCTTAGACCACCAACACAAGTTATCAACACTCAAAACGCCCGTAATGAAACAAATACATTACGATAATCTCGTAATCATTAGCAGCTAATGACTTTTTCGTGTACGAAAAAAAGGTAAGTGCTAAGATAATGTCAACGCGTCAATAGAGACTGGCCAATTTGTAAACAATGGATTATTTACAAATGCTTCGCCGCGAATTTATTCGCAAGCCGAAAATGGTGTGTCAACAATAAGGAATTGTTCTTTGTATTGTAAACAGTTGTTGATGAAGGGCGCACGCAATAGTGCGTGTTGTATTTGCTACTTCATTCTAACAATTAAATTTTGTAGTGCATCGTACGTAATACGTGCATTTATGTAAAGTTTTTATTTTGAATACTTAGTAGCAGCATAGGTGGACTTTTATGACAATATGTTTTATCAAACAAAGGTAGTTAAAGATCTTTAAGCAGAGCATATTGGGGCACTTGCGTATAAAAAAATTTAAAGGTTCATATTAAAGAGAAAAATATGGAAAATCAATAGTTAAAGCGACATATTAAAAAAAAACTATTAATATATAGTTATATGTAGATAGGTATATAGGTTTAAGGTTCTCAGCACAGTCATGTCTTTAATTTACATTGTCAAAAATTAATTTTACACGTAACCTCTAGACAGCTCATTCTATAAAACTAATCTAAAAGAATTATACATATTATACTAAAAATTACTTTAAAAACATATGTATCCTAAAAGAAACATAAACTAGTAATAAGACCCATAACGTAACTCGTATCTACGCATTCAGACCGTTAAAATTAATTTATAGACGGTTATTTTTTTATCACTCTGGAAAATTTAAGAGACGCTTCACGACATGGTATTAGAATGATTTAAATATGAACAAAAAAATAACTCACTAAATTTTATATTAATTTTCTAAAATATCCAAAAAATGCTCCACTAGTTGAGAGCAGCATTTTTAGGCATTTTTTAATTGTTTTAAATTTTTTTATTTCATTATTTTTATTTTTGATATATGTAATAATGGAAGTGTCCTGAAGCGTCCCTAAAATTTTCCAGGTTGATAAAAAAATAACCGTGTATATGTATAAAAAAATTCGATGGGAAACGGAATTTATTTTTAAGTTTTAAAAAACAACTGCAAGAACTACTTTGCAATGTAACGCACGCTCACGCGCTATGGATATCATCTCTGCGTGAGTCAGCGGCTCACTGGCGACAAAAGACGCGTCCGTTGTAAATACATTACGTTATGCTGTAAATTAAAAACTTTTATTTGTTCATAAATACTGATTTTTTCTTTGATGTTTCTATGGACGAGAATTAACAAATAATGTTCCCAGCAGTTTGGTCAACAACCCATAAAAAATAATTGTCACTTAAAACATAAATATCTTGGTAACTATTAATTTTCTAGATATGGTCTAGAAGACAAAAAATTATATTGACGATGGGTTCAATACGTGGGTTTCGGCTTTGCGTTCGGACTTTTTACACCCTGTACGTAACAAAACCCATTGTATCCTTTATGAACCCTATTAAAAGCATGTTCTGAATCGATATATAAAAGATATGGCGTTATTCAAAATTCGAAATTGTAAAATTAATTTTGTACATTTTCAACGACGCACGCCATAACTTTTATCGATTCTGAACATGCTCCTAAAAGGGTTCACAGGTTTTTTGTTACACACTGTATACGTTACTTCTACAAGTAAATACATATATTATACTTTTATGTTATGTGTATCTTCATGTGTGTATGCTCTTTTGCTAAAGAGCCGCTAAACGATAACTGTGGCTTAGACCCGCCGTGAGCTTGAACAGCGAATGGCCAAGTTATTATTCATTAACATTTTCTAAGTCTTTTAAACAACAGAAATATTCTAAGTAACCGGACCGGACTTGACATGTTGACTGAAGCTTAACAGCTAACGTGGCCAGAGAGAAAATAAGCAAATGCAGAATAAATAATCAAAATTAGGAACAGGCATTTAGCCGTATATTTGTGTGAGATCAGATCAGCTCTCTCCGCAACTGCTTTTCAGAACAGTGAAGAGTTGACGTAAGTGTTATTTCTATTGTAACATGAGCAGCGAATGTTCCTTTTATTCGCCATTTTCCTTGTTTCACTATAGGAGAAGGGTTATACACATACCTCTCCAATGTAAAAATGGAAACCTATTTTGTGGTCTTCAGAATGAGCACACTCCAGTCGATGGATAGTGACTGCAAGGTCCACTTATACAGCAATAGCCGAAGCGATACTGCATTTTTTTATTTTTACCATGAAAGGCTTACAAGATACCTTTTCAAGCCCCGCCTTAATGACCTAGGTTTGTGGAATGGAGGGTACACAGCTGGAAAACGTGGATGGATTCGTTACACTGGATAGTAGGCATGGAATGTTTCATCAATAGCAAGCATGTGAAGTCATGAGAAACGATTTTACACCTGCTAAAGATGTACGATTTTTTATATTGCAATGCCATTTTTCCCCAATGACTAAGTTAATTGTTAAAAAAAATTACACAGCAAATAGCACACGTACACGCGAAAATCAAACAACTAATATGTTATACTGTAGCTGTGCCCGCGAACTACGTTTCGCCATATATTTTTACCGTTTTTGCAACATTTTTCAGTGATGCTCAGCTCCTATTAGTCGCAGCGCGATATTATACAGGTGACAGGAAAAGTCGACGTATTCCTTGAAAGGGGTTATAGTACAGGTCATAAGCAACAAATAAAGTCCAATTAACCAGGGGTCAAAAACAGTTTTTCCGACCTGTTACCAAAAAAAAACTACATCATTTACAATGACAAATTGATTAATTGCGGAAAGCTGAAAAATGGGCAGTTAATTTAAATTAAAATTGTTGTCAAAAACTTACATAATTTTGGAAATAAGGATAAGAGGTCTTTATTGACAATTAAGTCGATAAATTTTTTATCTTTCTGAAAATCAACATCAATTATTGAAAAAAAAAATGTATGACAGTTGGCGTAAAAACTACTAAAATAACTTGCTGGTTTCATAAGCTTTGAAAAAAGGTAAAAATATTGTTTACTTTTATTAGTAGTTTATACAGAAATTAGCAAAAAGTTGCGCTGTAGGTCAAAATTCATAATTTCATCTATGAATAAAAATTGTTTTTTAACAGAACAGAACAGAACAGTTTTTGGTATCAAGGAAAAAATCTCAAAAATTTTAAAACCGTCGTAGCTCGATAACCAACTGTTTTTGACCCCTGGTTAATTGGGCTTTTTTTGTTGCTTATGACCTGTACTATAACCCCTTACAGGGAATACGTCGACTTTTCCTGTCACCCTGTATAACCTATAGCCTTCCTCGATAAATGGACTATCCAAAACAAAAATATTTTTTTCAATTTGAATCAGTAGCTCCTGCGATTAGCGCGTTCAACCAAACACACAAACAATCCAACAAACTCTTCAAAGGAGGATGCCCGATTTTGCCCCACTATCAAGTTTGATGACCAATAAAGCGGTATTTCTTATTAAATATATTTTATCAAAACGTGATTTTTCAGTTCAGTGTAATATAAAACAGATAGAAGGTACGGTTTTTTTCGGCAAAATAATAAATACTTACATGTATTTCCAGTTACAAAATGTCAACTACATATTTATGCATTTTTTCGTTGTAGCTACAATAACACCTTTTTCAATGTTATGCATTATTTCTTTCATTACATTTTAAAATGTTTATTTCTAATAAATTATAAAATAATAGTATATTGTGATTACATTTCATCATTTCAATTAAAAAGCATTTTTTTTGCAATGACAATAGGTTGACAGATTGCATAGAATATAAAACCCCGTTTTCCACCTAAAGCTCGAAACAAACTATTGTGTTGTGTTGTGCTGTGACGCGTCAGAAGCGTATCGGTTTCATACATTTTATATGGCTAGGAACACATTAGCGCCACGACACAACACACTGTAATAATGTGTTTCTAGCCATATTAAATGTATGCAACCGATACGCTTCTGACGCGTCACAACACACCACGACACAATAGTTTGTTTCTACCTTAAGCAAGCAAGCTCTGACGATGGTCAAAAACCTTAGGAGCATTTACATTTTAGATTTTTGTTACACATTTGATTCCTTATTGTTGATAATACTGGATATCAATAACTAAGTATATTGATAGTATATTGTAACGGACTTTTAATGATCGATAGTTCAGCATAACTAGTTTGACGTCTTGCAACTATATGAGTCACTTAGAGAGCAATTTTTATGAATATCTACGAAACTGCAGCTTAGTTAAAAAAACAATACTTGTTTTCTACTCAATGACGAAAAACGTTTAAAATGAGCTTAGAGTTGTTACTGTTCATGGAAATTTGTAAGTGGGGCAAGTGTCCATACAAAAGTGGGCATGGTCCTTTATTATATTACTAAGTATAGATTACATTTTATTTAGGTAGCAAATTAGCAATAATTCATCATAATCCATACTAGATATAAGAAGCAAACAGATAGCAAGTGTGACATTAGATACTCGTAAATGCGAAATAAAAATCATTGCCTATGAAATTTCACATGTGAAATTTATTTATTTATACCATTCCCCCTCTAAAAAGCTTATTTTATTCACTGAAAACAGTGAATAAAAAACACTTTTAATCACTATTTTGGTGTTTGAATTTAGAACACACCAATATATTCGACCTCCATCTCAATGCTGTACAACCTACTTGCACAAAAAATACTCGATATTAAATGTCTATTTTTACCGAAATCTTTCTTTTTCTCGTAGTCATGGTATAAATAAAGTACGAGTATAGTATGCAACTCTTGAATAAAACGGATTTATACCGAGGGCCATGAATGACTCGCGTCGCTCAGGATTCAAGTGTTAGAATCCTGAGCGACGCGAGTCATACATAATAAAAAACTAATCACCATATAAAAATTATCAGTAAATTTTTAAGCCTTAGTTTTTCTAATTGAAACTTTGAATTCACGAAAGGTCTATTTTTATTTTGCTAAAACGATGTCTCTAGTGAGAATGATTCAATATTGGCAACACTTCTGAAAGGTCAGAATTCCGTCTAATTAAAAATCTGACTTTAGACCTCCCAATTCCGCATCACATTCCATCCATGTATAATAAATACTTTTGAAGGAGAGCATAGAAGAACGATAGGTTTCTTTTGGAGACAGAAGAGAGGAACATTACCTGTCTGCGTCGCGTGAAGATCGGAGTTCGTGTCGGTGGTGGTATCGGCGTCGGTGGCGGAGTCTCGCGTGTCGTGCGGCCTGGCGCGGCGCACGGGCGGCAGCGTGTGGAGCGGCCTGGGCCCCTCCAGGGTGCCGCTCGACACGCTGCGCTGATATACCATCGGGGACCCTCGCCTGCCGGTAAACCACCGAGCTAGTAAGGGAGCTTTTAGTGTCGTGTGGATTCGCTCACGCATGCGGGCTAGTCCCGTTTGCGTGAGCGAATCCTAGAGCTAAATTTTACGCTGCGAGTCACACGCAGTTTGAATATCACTTTTCTGCGGGCTGCATAATGGTATAGACGTGTTCATTTGTGTTTATATTTTAATTACAAATAATAACTATATCAAAATCAGAAGAATGTGTCGCTTACACACTTTACAAAAGACGAAACAAGAAGACAAGAGTACATGTTAACTCCTTTATTGGAAAGAGGAAGGCGAGGTTTCCCGGGAAATCTACTCGTGGACGGCGCGGCGGCTGCTTTATTGCAAGGTAGTACAGTTGATGATTGCATAGCTTCCAATGTTGCTTACGCGCTGCGCCCGAACCGAAACGTACCCTTTTACACGTGGTTTTAATCGATTTTTGGAAAACTGGGTTACAAAATAAATAAAAATGTATTTTTTGCAATTTTCTACTAGATAATAACAATGCATATCTATTGGTAAAACTTTTATCATTTATTTTTGTATTTTCTGATTCATAGCTGCTTAAAAATATTGAACAGAACGATCTTTCGATTTTTTTTTCTATCACGTGAAATATTGTATCCGTCTCTAAGAATGTTAAGATAGAATGTGCAACAATATATTTATATATTTGTGACAGTATAGTAAATCCAAATTGTTCGAAAACGGGAAAGTAGCGCCTTAAGAGCAAGCTCCTATTTCACCATCTCTGATAGGTGTGACAATGAGGGCTAGCGCGAGTGATTTTTTCGCTAAGGGTGCAAATGTAGTGTGAGGTCTTAATATCAAAGAAACTTGTGTTTTGCGGTCATATGTGATTGTTGGCTATTGTCGTGGGTTAATTCAAGAGCGTATTTGGTGGAAACAATGAGTGGAAAAACGTGCTGGCGGCGTGCAGGTTAAATGTGGAGGTTAGGAGGTAGGCACAAATAAATATGACTCAAGTCGCAAGTAGCCATAGCCTATGATAACTGCTTTACATCGGGTAAGATGTAAACTCGTTTCACTTGGATAATAGGCTATTTGACAACATGGAAACTATACTACAAATTATGGTCATCCTATTAGATAATAGGATAAAAAAGCATAAATTTATTTTATTTCACTCTAATTTATGTTTATTTTTTGGATATTTCGCGAAATAAAGGACATGTCCTCTTTTGGGCTAAGAATATAATTATTTATTAACCAACATGTTTCAGGTATTATTGTAAAGAGTACTCAAAAATCTAGGGTTTAGAATAAAATTTAGGTTTTTTTAGGCCTGCAAATTCAAAAAAACAGCAATTTTCTGATTGACTTTCATAGTATGTAAAACAAAGCGATTTTTTGTATGGAAACCAATGACAAGTTACTGAAACGTGTCACAAACGAATAAATAAGTAACAAAAGCGCACAAACGATGTGATAGTGAGTGACTTTCTGACTAAAATTCACATAAATTACATTTTTAATGTTTTATCAAGATTTACGAAAAACATGGCTGTATGAACTTAGCTCCCTTTGCCTTCTCTTGCAGAAGTGACAGCGTCAAAAAAGCCTCGTTTAATTTTGTGATTTTAATGATCGTGATCGCTTTTAATCTAAGCAATCACAATACATCACAATACTTTTTATTAAGAAGTGCACAATCTTGTGTTGTTGCCGCAATGACTGTCAAATTAAAGGCAGCGCAGACGTTATAGATTTTTCCTTCGACAATAAACTCCCAGGTGACCACATATTGAATTGGATTGCAAATTAGCAGCATTGCAGGTCACTGCTGGTAACAAACAAGCATCTCTGAGTCTGACCAAAACAATGATACATGTAATCAATAGGTCCATGCTATTAAAATGAAATCTAGCACAATAAATGCATTGGTTGGTGGCAGATGACTTCTATACTTTACTTTGTAGCAGTGTGTTTGTGCAGCATTTGTTAGGATGAGCCCCTGGCTGTAGTGTCTAGTGTGTGATACCTGTTTTACTCTGCCTACTCTTAGGATAAGCACCTACCTCACAGTAATGAAATATCAACATAAATAAAATATACTGGTCTGTTCTTAAGAATGCTACAGTTTTACTATTTCAATAACAAAAGATTTTTTACAAAACAAATGCTAATTAATGAAGTCATTATAATGAACTAAGTGCAAATTTCTCTAAGATTACTATAATGCTAATTCAAAGTGTAAATATTTACTTCTATATGACTACATACCCTCGATTTTATCATGGGTACTAAATATGTAATATGAAGTGTTGAATAATTATAATAGTGGAAACTATGTGAAAGAGTTGTAATATAGAAACTGGTTGCAGGTATGAAATAAAACCCAGAAATTATGTAATTTTTATTTATTCAATTTCAACATCTTCCCTCATTAGTACGTCATTTCAAAATTGAGCCAGTGGTGTTATATGAGTTTGGTGCGGAGCCCATCCTAAATTCATGGATTTCATTTGATTTTTCCTCTTATCAGCAGTCTCATGTGATGGATCATTTTCTTGAATATGTTCCCCAAAATATGACTTAGCTTGCTTAATTTAATATGTTCCAAGACTGATTAAAATTAAATTGAATATTTTCATTCTGGGGAACATTCAAGTGTGGAATTTAAGCATCAATATGTACAAAGATGGCTTCTAATGCCCTATTTAAAATAGATTGACCACCAGGTTGGTTGGTCGCTTACTGCAGCTAGTGCAGTGTAAGTTATAAGATTTCTTTTAAAATAGGTAATTAGAGGACTTTTGTAAGTAAAATTTTAGTAACCTCTAATAAAACAATGGAATTGTTTGAATCAGACCCAAAGAGTATAACGTATAGTTAGATTTCTACTGGACAGGTTTTCCCTGCTTATATGGGCTATACCTAAATGTAAAGGTGCATATTGATTTTTGAAGCAATAACACTTTTTTATATAAGTAAACATGAGTTTTTGAAATGCATACCCGAGAAGCAATTCTGCAAAGGGATTCCTTAGCCCATAGTCTGACTTAATATAAACCTAAGGCCTTTTTAGGCTTTGAACAAACCTCACCTAATTGAGTTAAGCAAGAGAACAATAAAACAAATTGTGTGACTGTTAAACCTGTCCAGTATTTACATACTATATCAGTGGAATTTTTTATATTTTCAAATTCAATTAGTTTCTGTTCTTTGATTTTATTGTTAGTAAGTCAAGCATGAATTATTTGGTGTAAACAATACAGTGAACTTCTATTACCGTAAAAATGCAAAATCATATTGACTCATGTGATTTTCACAGACTCTGGCATTACTTTACGAATATTTTACAATCCCCGAGGATATTCTTTCTTAAATATAATGGTACCCTTCGACATTCCAAATTATAGCACTCTGGTACAAAAAAATGAGAAGTTGTATCAGGAGTGCGACTGTAACCTGGAAGTATAACATTTTGTTGTTCAATTCTTGGGTCTGGTTACTTCGTACGTTCAAATTACGAGAAAACTTAGTCCAGTTAGCAAGCCAATATTTAAATCACATGTAAAATCAAGAACCTGAGCATAGCTGTAGAAAATAAAAGATACTATTTTGTGAAAGGAAGGAAGGTTACACACATACACACAAACAATAAACAAAAGTCAAAATGACAGCTACAGTGGCATTGACAATGACATCCTTTTAATTGCCAGTAAAAAAAACTAAATGTGGCCCTGCTAAAGAAACAATAAAAAAAACATTTTTAATTTTTTTCTCCTAAATGCAGGCCTTAATATTTTTAATATTCATGGATAAACATCCTTCTCATAAAGTTCTATTTCCGTCATAAATTTTTAAACTGGTTAAAAAAGGTTCAGAATAACATTCCACGTTCCATACAAAAAGTGGACATGTCCTTTCTAGTAATGTTTTATATTTTATCTGTGTCGGAAACGCCTATGATTGGACGTAACTCTGGTGACGTCACACGTAAGTAAACACAGATTCCTCGACCGATTATTAGTACTGTTTTGCATGTCAACTAACTTGTTTACTTGCGTGTGACGTCACGCACGTCATGTATGGCGCCATTACAGAAACAGCGTTTTTGCCGTGCTTTTAGAAATAGAATTGATTTCCCGGAATTTGTTAATGTAGTATGCATATTATAACATATAGAATAATTTAAAATGATTTTCTAAAAATTTTCACATTCACTTGGATTAGGGTTGTTGGTAAGTTATGTAGGGTTTAGACCCTACATAATAATCCAAGTGAATAATGCAACGCGAAAGTTTAAAATGTTAAGTAAACTCGTATGCTATAAAAAAGCAAAAGTGAAAAATATTCATAACTTCGAAGTTTCTTCTAGTTACGTATAAGTAGTGAGCTTATGGTTTAAAGGTTTACCCGGCTATATTGCACCTCAATTGGGTACGCATTTAAGTCCCTGGCTGCACATTTGAAGTAAAATACAAAACTGAAGTATACCTTACCTGGATTCATTATTACTTTTGTTGCTGTCCGAGTTATCGCCGGGACTCCGCCTGCCGAGGCCTACGGATAAGTCTTTCAGATATTCCTCGCTCGATTCAACTAAGTCTTCTACTAAGCCCTTTTCTCTAATCTAAAAAGAAAGAAATGTTCATAAAGACATTGTATCACCTTATCATTAAACGTAGTAAAAGGCAAAAACGTATTTGACCCTCGTAAGTCTTTATCAAGTAAACAAATGCAGCATTTCAACTAGGAAAAAAAAAAGATTAAAATATTAAACTATTAGTCCTTGTATCTTCATACATCCCAACCATGCTTTGAGTGTATGCAAATACGAGTACATATAAAGAAAAAAGAATAACAAAAAGAAATTAGAGAAGCTTTCAGGAGAAAATGTAAGACACTTAGGAAGATTGTATAATTGTTGATACAAGTTTCAACATAGACAAACTTTGTCTCTCTTTGACAATCATTAACAAAGTGATTAATTACCTTATTTTTTTCTTGTATACAATTTTGATCTATCCTAAGCCAAAACCACTCGTTTACAATATCGTCGACTGTCATCTTTTTGGGTAGTGCTATACTGCCTTGAGGGTACTTGTTCATATTTACACACCAACTGTCTTCAGGCGATGACTCGCTCGTTTCTTGTTGACTAAGGCTGAAAAAATACGTATGATTTGGAGCAATCAAAAGGCGATTAAAAGTTCTGTTTAAATTCTTAACATTACATTACTTTTCCTGACTCAACACCAGCTCCGCCGTTAAAATTATTACCACAGGGACCCATACGTACTCGGTACGTCGGCACCGTAGTAGTCGAATTATCTGCGTATTTCTATGTCATTTATTTTAGGATAGTATATTTATGAAACATTGATTTGTGTATAAAAAATTATAATACATGTGATACCAATTTCTTAATTCACAAGTAATAAAATTAAACTTTCCTTTCCAATGTACAGACTTCAAAAAACTAGAGGCTTGCTTATGAGGAAATGTATAAATTTTTACAACATAGTTCCACGAAGTGATACTGATTTGCCTTCTAACAAGTTTAGAACGCATGTAAATCAACCAGCTAAGTTCGATAATATCTCTACGCGGGTTCCTGAGAAATAGGGTCTTGTCAGATGGACAGACCGACAACTAAGTGATCCTATCAGGGTAACGTTTTTTCCTTTGGAGGTACTTAACCCTAAAAAGGCGCAAACAAACACATAGTTATTATTTCTTACCTTGAACTGGCTTGTTTCAATGGTAGTTCCGTAACATTCTGCGTTTTATATAGTTTTTTCTTGCTATACGTATCTGTATCTGTGATTTCTAATAAATCATTTTCGACTTTTTTCTCCAATCTGCAATAAAAGCAGCTTATTGTTAACTTCTTTATTATAGAACTGAAATTAAATTAGGTAGCAAGAAAAAAAAACGTTTACTTACGATGAAATCGGTAGTGACTGTGTAGGCCGCAGTTGTCTTGTCTTCTCTAAATTTTGTATTTCTAAATCTCTTCGTCTGTAAAATACAACTAAGCATTGTAAAAATCATTCATCATCGCTAGAAAGTTATAAAGATGTATTAAATGTATAATTTTCTCAAGTGATTTAAACAAGGAGTGGAATTAAAATATTATTGTTTATTATAAAAGACACAAACAGAATACAATCGTAATAAAAAATTACATCATTTTAAAGGCTTAAAACAAGACTGATCCAAAAAACTTGTGCCCTCATCAAGTTAATAATTTTATTTTTAAAGTTAATTAAATTATACTCTTACTATTGATGCGTGCGACGTTACACAAAATAACCCAATACCACAAAAAAAAAATGTTATGTAGTTCTTACAGCATTTAAGTCTAGAAATCATAATATCAATGAGAGTGAATTGAAAAATTTGCGGCCTCACACATAAATACTAATTTTATTTTTATTTTTCTACTGTCATGATGTTCACTTGTTACCTGGTTGTCAACGTGCAAAATTGTATTTCGGTAGCGTTTGTGATTTTTAAATTATAACAAGATAAGTAAGTTAAGTGTAGCATTTTTAGAAAATTGAGCAACATGCGGTCATTAAATACGTGGTAAAAATAATTAACACCAAGAGATTCACGCTTATATGGAAACAACATTAGGGGAATCTGCTCTGTCGTTTACTGTGGTAAAAAGGTGGGTTGCAGAATTCAAACGAGGACGAGAGAACATCGAAGACGACCCTCACTCTGAAAGGCCAACAACTTGTACGACTAAAGAAAACATCGATAAAGTGTGTGATCTTGTAATGGTAGACCGAAGATTGACTATCAGGGAGATTGCTGACATTACAGGCATCTCAAATGAACAAATACAAAACATCGTAGTCAATGAACAAGGATTTTCTAAGGGTCCTCAGATTGCTTTCATTTGAGCAAAAATGAACACGACTCACAATTTCACGCGACTGTTGGGAGATGTTTGAGGCTGATCCGCAAGATTTTTTTCACAGATTTGTGACAATGGATGACACTTGGGTTCATCACTAATCATCACACTCCGGAATCAAAACGACAATCTAAGCAATGGAAAAAAGGGATGCACCAGCACCAAAGAAAGCGAAGACAATTTTGTCGACTGGTAAGGTGATGGTATCAGTTTTTTGGGCCCACTTATTCATTGACATATTTGGCACCTTCGGACTTCCACCTATTTCTAAACTTAAAAAAACTCCTTGGCGTTCAAAAATTTCAACCGAGCGAAGAGGTCGAAAGTGATGTAAATATTTTTTTTTTGAAGATCTTGAAGAATATTTTTTTTAAAGTGGCATAGAAGCTTTGGAACGTAGGTGGGAAAAATGCATAGAGCTAGGCGGATATTACATAATATTTTTTTCAATTTTATTTTGTTTTCTTGACTAGGCCGCGAACTTTTCAATCGACCCTCGTAAATTGTTATTATTTGCCACAAGATATAATTTATCATACAGGCGTTCTATTCATCGCACTGCTGGGCACAGCCTTGTATATACAAGGACTACATACTACAACACCTACTACATCACGCTGGCCCGAATCTGGTGAAATGAAAACAGGAAATAAGAGATAGGAAAAAGAACCAATTAGTAAATGTAGTCATATTTTTCTCTGTTTTATTTAATTTTATGTAAAAAATTATAGCATCGCAAAGTTGAGTAGATTGAATGAATTATGAGATTAATTCCAATGAAGTGAACTTTTAAAGAAAACATATTTATTAGTAAATACTGCATTGTATAAAACAATACTTACACATGTAACCCAATGATGGTCTTAATGTGTTCGAGGCTGAGCAAGTCATCATCTGGCGCTAAGTCCACTTTGGGCCTGTACGTCGACTTATTTTCATGCTGTCAACACAAACACATAACCACATTGTACAATACAAGTGTGCCCTACAACACTTTGTGAATGTCCAAAGACACGTAAAGCTATGACTGAAAGGTTAATTGGGATTAGTTTGATGTGCTAATGAAAAAAGTGTATATTGTTCAGATATGCAATGGTTTGGAACTGAAAGGCAATTTGGTGCTATGATCCAAAATATATTTGTCATAATAAAATCAAGTAGACATCCATACTGTCAGAGTACGATTTTATGGATAAAAAATTGTATACAATTTGATTCAATGAATATTAATACTTTAACCGTGTTTCAAATTATTGAAACGAAAGAAAAATATTTAAATCGTGTCTACTTCTCAACCGACATCTCGCTAATATGTCTCGCTCAGTCGGTGTTATCCCAACGTCTGTTGAGTGTGCGCAACAAATAGAATTAATTCAAATCGACATCTACTCTAACAGACAGCACAAACAGCATTCAATCAAACAGATAAATATATACCGGGATTTTACACTCACGTGGGTGTTGACGTGGGTGGGAGACAGTTTTCTTCTTATATCCGGCAGCGCTTTCCTTAGCAGGAACCCCCTGGCGGCGGCTTGGAACAGTACGAGCCCCCGCCGCAGCCGCTGGTACCAGCTGCGCACGCGACTGCCGCGATACCACGCCTGCAGCTTCAGAGCCGCCTCGTGCCGGATTACCAACCATTGTCTGTGAGAGCATCGGTGACATGGTAATATATCTCAACATATTGGCCGGCAATCAAAATACAGCATCTCGAGTGTGGTGAATATGATTGCGGTTGGTAGTGATCTGCGTTTGCTGTGGTTTCTTACTTTTCATTTTTTTCCTGTTTTCTTGATTTTTCTTCATTTTTTTTTGTTTTCTTCTTTCTTGTTGTTTTCTTTTTTTACACACAACAGGGAAGCTCTTGGCCTTCATTTCACCGGATAGTAAGTGACGATATGGCTAAAAGGTGGAAGCGAGCCTTTGGACTCCTCAACAACTGAGAAGCTGAATTGTTGCAACACAACAATGTCGTCATTATGGCGACAATCTTAGGTAAATTCTTTCAAATCTTAGATCAACTTTATACAATAAAACTAGTGGAGGTACCAGCTTTTCTCACCTGCAATATATCTGTATAACCATGGAAGCGCGGCGCAACGCCAGGAAGCGCCGCCTCTCGAGCACCGCGCGGAACCACCGCTGGATCGTGATGATGGACGCCATCAGCTGCTGGTGCAGCCTGTACTCCAGTTTCGTCTGTTCGCTTTCCCTCATGTATATCTTCGTTGCACCTGGAAAGAGTAATATATGATAAATACACGTATTGCGTTTCAAAAACAATATGGCAGTCAATCTATGAAAATTGTAAATCTGCAATTCAATACTGATACAGAACTGAGAGCTTGTATAGAAGGATCGTTTAAACAAAAAGGTGGCATTATTATTACTTATTAATATATATTGAAAAAGAAAGTTTTATATAACAAGGGAAAACCAAGACATCAAAAATTCCTTCAAGTTCAGGTTGTTTTAGGCGGTGTGTTTGACTGAAAATACACCGTTAGGTTATGATAGTTTTATTGGGTGTCCGTTTAACTTACAAAGTACTACTCATTAGCAACAGAATTAACAATAATCCTTTTTAATAGAAAAAATGCAAGTAATAATAATGATGTTTTGTTAAATGAACTCACCTAATTGATAGTTGTCCCTGTCCAAATTCAGCGTCGCCAGAAAGTGCCTGACGTCTGATTGCGAGCTGAGCAACCCCTTGGGCAGCAGTATCCTGAAGTGGTGGATGAACTCTTCGTACGTGAGGCGCACGTTGTAGCCCGCCTGCCGTATACGCACCGTCTCTAACATGCCCGTGTACCTCAACTGGCGCTGGACCGTCTCCTCGTCGAAAGCATTTGGTATCTTATCGCTGTTCGACTTTATGCACCTGGATGGACAAATATATAGAAGATTTGAAATCTATCAACACAAGTACCAAACTGGATCGGAAAGAGCTATGCAGTTAGAGTATATTAATTAACTCAGTAAGTCAACTATGTTAACTATGACCACAGACCAGACCACAGTTTTTTTCTTTAAGCTAAATTTTATCTTACTATTCTGCGAATCAGGTAGTGTGATGCTTTAATGTGTTACTAATAATAAAATAGAAACGGGTTAAGTCTTTTACTTTATATGTAAAGGCAAGGCAATTAAACTCCACCAATATATCAAGAAAATTCAAAATATACACATCAAAAACTAAACTGTCTCTTACTCATTTCTACTTTAACACTTGCGTCTTGATCAGACGGACAACGGTACAGATACATTTTTATAACTGTCGTGATTTATGAAACACAGGTTCGATGCTGATTGGCGCTCTTATCGGATGTTCATCTCATGTTACACAATATTGTATGCGCGGCGGGATGAATGGCGGGATCAATGCTCTCGCTCGATAGTGAAATAATGGAAATCAATCATAATAGGTAAGATAATAAATGTGGGTTATTTCAAAAGGGAAATGGAGATTTCATTGTTATCTAAAGAAATCGACAAGCTGTTGATTGCAACTTTATTCATCTTGTTCTCTGATAATACGTGTAATGGAATTCTTTGAATTCAAAAAGTGCTGTTTGCACATAAGTGCAGGCGTCGATTTTACACTGGCGCCGTATGTTACACTCTACTTTTCACCACGATTGAATGAAAATAACTCAATACAATAACAAATAAATTACTGTCACTAACTCAATTTGTAATGAATTCTAAAGATTTCGCGCCAGTGCCTTTTTTAATTTCTTCTACAGTTGAGTCGCAATGCAATGCATGCATTTATACTAAAAAGATATCCGAAGATCCTTTAGTTCCATTATCATTTTTTTTATAAAGTGTAATGAGTCGATTCTTTATTTGTGATTATTTTATATATGAATAAATACATTTTCATTTTTGTACTCTTTGGTAACAGATAAAAGTATAAAAACTACTTTCTATGAGTTTCTTTCAGTTAACCCAGCCTTAGTCTTTAGTGTAATGGTTTGAAGGTCTTAAAACAATAAATCCAATTTGAATAAATTACCAATGACAAGGCTGCTTGGACATTTGTTTCCTTTGCCTTCCCCAAAACGCAGAGTGAAAAGAAGAAAACTTTATTCCCTAGGACTAAAAATACTATTTTAACCCCGTTCAGTAGCCTTACTTATCAAGAAACCCTAACCGATCGATCGATATTGGGATTGTAATGTTCATAATATGTAATGCTTGAGTTGCAATACTAGCGCCAAATAGGATCCGTATCTTGAGAAAATTAAATAATACTATGTTTGGTTCACTCAAAATCCACGCAATACGGTTCGAATTTGGCGCCAATATGCGAAAAACGACTTTAAAAAAATCGAACGTACTGCAGAGGCGCGTTCAGAGCCTTCGCGCGAAGTATAACTGTTCGCTCTAACTCCGTTCAATGCCTTACAGCATGACGCACGGGTGCAACATCCAACCCGTTCAAGACCTTAGTGTCAGAACGATTAGCGCAGAGGTCGAGTGATCGCCTACTGCGCAACGGGTCGCGGGTTCGATTCCCGTACGGGACAAATATTTTGTATGGCCTACAGAAATTTGGTTCCGGTCTGGGCGTATGTGCATGTGATATTCTATATTTGTAACTGCACCCACGACACATTATATAAAGCTTATATGATTGGATGATATTGGGGCCTTTATCTATTGCGTCATCTGCTTGAAGGAGAGAAATGAAAATTTTATATTAAAGAGTGGGATAACAGATTGTGTCGCCGCAATGCATTCATCAAACCAGAGTGAGTTAAAAAACAGCCGAACAACTACACTCCAAGGCTCTGAACATGCCTCGAAGTACCGCGTAATGTAAACAAATTGGCGTAGCTTTCTAGAGGCGGTATCGCCGTGACGTCAAAAAGCATTGCCTCCATTTGCATAACGGCGTTTTACGGAGTTATTGAGTCCTCGAACAAAAACCGAGGTCGTCCATTTCCCACTGTTGACATCTTTGTGTTCTGTTTTCCGTAGAAAGACGTCCGTGCAAGTCTTAACCATCTCCACGAGTCGTCACCGTAAAGACGGTCGCCATTTACCGGCAGTAAACGATGGCACCACTATTGGAGGAAACCAGAGGGACAATCGCACTATTATTAACGTTCTATATATCCAAAACCAACTCGTTACCGATTCCATATGTTTTAGCATCTGACAGCTGTCAAGGTGATATCAAAATGTAGGGGATTGGAAACGTTTCGATTTGGTTAAGCGGGCTACTCACACACCAGCCGCAGGGGCAATCTAGGGTTGTAAAAGTGCGGATGACCCTTGATTGGCACAATATCGTGATGTGTATAGACAAGGGGCAATTTCCTAGATTGGCCCTGCGGCAGGTCGGCAGGGGCACGAGACCACCCTTGCTCCCTAGATTGTCCCTGCCGCCTTGCAAGTTGCCGCGTGTGAAGTGCGATCGGGGCAATTTCTATACCGATCTTTTGATTTTTCGATAATATTGGAGCCATTCTCAATGCGTGTGTTTACTTCGACATCAACCCGAACACTGACTTGCAGGCATGTGTGTAGAGACAACCCAATATTGCCGCAACCGCTTTGCGCCCTAGATCGCCCCTGCGGCAGGTATGTGAGTAGCCAGCTTTAGGCGGTGCGATTACCCCTCAGAGCTTAAGGCGACTAGAGACCTGAAATGGTGGTTTTTGGAGGCGAACTACTCTTAAACTAGCCGGTAAAAAATTCTACAAAAAATATATTTTACGCTTTGATATGTGCCCTATAAACTGTACATTTGAAAAGTCTGAAATATATTAAATAGTATGCAAAAAATTTTTTTGAAATGAGTCTGTTTTCAAATTTAATTTCCGAACTACTCCTAAACTACAAATGATATGTTTATGGTTGTTGATAGACCTAAATGTAAATTAATTACTCTTGAAACTGTACATTTTTTATTTTAAAATAATTATTAGTTTTTACAAAAATATTTTTTTATCACTTGCACAGCAAACCGTCGTGAACGGGCGACGAGAATCAGTGTAGCGCTGACATTCAAGGAGGAAGGCTGCGCGTTGCGCTGCCGCCATCCACTTGTTACGCGAAATCGTAAAATCGATTGCTAGGGTGCTTACACTTCTCACATGCGATAGTGAATACGATACGCGCTTCTTTAGTGCAAGACGTGTAATTTACTTCTTGTGTGCGAAATGACGCTTTTTGTGATTATAAGAACAATTTAGTCTAAGGCAGTCTAGAAGTATGCGAATTAGAGATCCTGAATATAATAGAATAAGCTTTAAAAAACAATAGCGACTTCACATCTGATTTCACAAATTGGCAACGTACACTGTGGTTCTTGTGGGGGTTGCAGTTTTGCTGCGAATCTCACAGGAGCCACATGTATTATAGGTAACTGTTGCCATTTACCAACAGGTGGGCAGTTTGCTAACTTATCGCAATAAAAAAAAGTTGCGTCGAAGAGTTTTATGCATAAAGTTTATGTTTATGAAATTAAATGTTTTTTTATTTGAGTTGATTGAATAAAAGGTAAATTGCAGTTTACGATTTTTGACGTATTAAAAAAAAACTACTTACTAGATCTCGTTCAAACCAATTTTCGGTGAAAGTTTGCATGGTAATGTACATCATATATTTTTTGGTGGTTTTATCATTCTCTTATTTTAGAAGTTACGGGGGGGGGGGGGGGGGGGTTTATATTTTACCACTTTGGAAGTGTCTCTCGCGTAAACTATTCAGTTTAGAAAACCTATCCATAGATATCCCACACGTATGGGTTTGATAAAAAAAAAATTTGAGTTTCAGTTCTAAGTATGGAGAACCCTTAAAATTTATTGTTTTTTTTTTATTTTTGTGTGAAAATCCTAATGCGGTTCACAGAATACATCTACTTATCAAGTTTCAGCAGTATAGTTCTTATAGTTTTGGAAAAAAGTGGCTGTGACATACGGACGGGTAGACAGACAGACAGACATGACGAATCCGTAAGGGTTCCGTTTTGTTCCATTTGGCTACGGAACCCTAAAAAGCGAAGGGTAGAAAACGAAGAGACAAAAAGTCACAATACCGAATTTGTTAGTCCTTTACGTGAAAGGTTTTTCGGATTTTTAATATTTGTGGATAATTAAATGAATAAAGTATTCTTTTTTAATCTTGAATTTTTCTTTCATGGACATACAAAAAGACAGACTTTTTCATTTTTTGAAGAGATTTTCATTACTTTTATGAGAAAATCGTGAGTTGAGCCGAAACCGAAAAAAATATAGCAGCATTGAAAAATCGAAATTGTAAAATTAATTTTGAAATCCCGCATACAAATAGGTCTACCTATACAATTTCGAATTTTCAATGACGCCATATCTTTACATGACTACGTTAACAAGGTAGGTTTCGGGCTTCGGGTTGATAGGGTATTGACCAAACACGGTGTATAATATAGTTCAAGCTCACGATTTTGTCATAAAACTAATGATGTTTGTCTGTCTGTCTCTTTGTATGTCAATGAACACCTTGCTAAATATAGATTTGACTGCCCCCTTGGCTAAGCTGGTTCGATTCATCAGCATGACCTTGAATGAAGAACTTGAATGAACTTACTTTTTTCATAACTATACCTGTAACACATCAATAATGTGCTATTTTTACTCAGGATTGTATACATATAAATAAAAAAAACAAGATAACCTTGTATCTACATAGGTCACACTAAGTTTCCGAAATTGGTCACTTACATAAACAATACTAGCTGTGCCCGCGAACTACGTTTCGCCATATATTTTTTCCCCGTTTTTACAAAATTTTTCATTGATGCTCAGCTCCTATTAGTCATAGCGCGATGTTGTTGATGCCTTCCTCGATAAAAGGGCTATCCAACACAAAAATATTTTTTCAATTTGAATCAGTAGTTCTTGAGATTAGCGCGTTCAACTAAACAAACAAACTCTTCAGTTTTATAATATTAGTAAGTATAGATTTAAAAAGTTATTACTACATTTGAAAATTGAACGCTTTAGCTGAAGAATACAATTTGCTTCATTTGACTGTCAATTGTTTTCACATTGTGGCGTCATTTTAAAAATTGCGTGTTTACAATAAAATGGATTATCTCGGGAAATTGGCATGATTTTTTACGATTTTATGTGTAATTTGACAGCTCAGCAGAGCCTCGCTCGGCTTCAATCTGCTTTAGGTGAAGAAGCAACATGCAAGACGACTTTTAATAGCTGTTTGCAGAATTCAAAGGCGTTTGGACTGGACTGGACTTCAAACTGGACACGTGACTACTGTTGCTTTTGAAAATTGTCGTACCGTGACTGGTACACGACCATTTGTTTACCGGAAATTATTTATAAGCTCCGTGAAAATAACGCTCAACGCCGTATCATCTTGCACCACGACAATGCAAGTTCCCACACGGCCAGACAGACAAATGAGTTTTTGAAGGCGAAAAACGTACAACTTATGATGAGTCATCCTGCATACGGTCCTGGGGGCCAATTGCGCTACAGTTCTAACGGACCGCTGAGGTTCAACTCCAATCCAGTTCTAATTACAATTCAACTTTGGACAAAATTGGTAACGCGCTAATTTCTACATGAGAGTTGAACCGCAAGCGAAGCTGGATCTAATTTGGAGCTCTAGAGATAACAGAGAGAAAGAGAACAGAAAAACACTCAACATTGATAAGAGCCAAACTTCAATCCAAAAAAAGGCGCGCCGCATGAACTTTGTATTTTGACAGCAGTTTCGTACCAATATCAATCGGGTTGCGTTTCAATCTCCTGTCAAAACATTACCGCAATACGAACGATCATAAAAGTTAAATTCCAATTCAACTACATTTATTTATCGCTATTAGTCTCCTGACCTGGCACCATGTGACTTTTTTCTGTTTCCAAAAATCAAGAACCAATTACGCGATCAACGATTTTTATCACCAGAAGAGGCTGTATTAAAAAAAAACATGTTTGACCATTAGTAGTATTTTTTATTACTGATTCCGGAAACTTTTAGTGCGCCCTACGTATTATTGCATTGCATAGTCCCAAAAATGTAACACCGACGTACACCCTACTATTGATATTTAGATGCGAGGTAACGGTGGGTGGCGCGGCGCGAACACTAGGCCACGCCCGTACGCTCAAGGCCATTGGGGGCTATAGGGGCCTTAAGAGGAAATCGTACAGTCTGTTTTTCCATACAAACGTAGTCCCCTGTTTCCTTCCTGGATAATGACACTAGTTACTCTATTTTTTCCAATAAAATCAATGGCCACTATAAGCATGCCCCTATGTTTTTCTTTTTTAATAAGTTAATTATTAAAAGAGATTTTAAACCTTCAAAAACCTAAAAAATCGTCCAAATTTTTTTGCTGTATTCAAACGTCCAGCAAACAAACTGAAGAAGATTTTATGAAAATAGCAAAACATAGAAACACAGAAAAAGCCTTGCTTTAATTTTTAACGCAAAAAGTAATTAAATTGGTCAATTTTTTGCGGAGAAAACAGGGACGAATCGTATGTTTTGTGTACTTTTAATAGGTATTTTCGGTCCGAGCTGCAGTTGTCCCTATCGCGCTGTTCAGTTGTTCGGACACACAGCGCGACAGCAATACATTTTACAAATACCTATTTTTGAATTCTCTCGACCTTGGTGTTTCCTCTTAAGGCGAGGTTTCCCAGGAAATCTACTCGTACATAGCGACTGCTTTATTGCAAGGTACGTATACAGTTGATTACTGCATAGCTTCTAATGTCGCTTACGCGCTGCGACTAAAACGTTACTTTTAACACGGTTTTGGAAAACTGGGGCACAAAATAAAAAATGAAATTTTGTAAATTTTTAGACAATAAAAATGCAGGTCTATTGGTAAAACTTTTATGTTATTTATTATTGTATTTATTGTAACTGTGGATTTTTTTTCTATCGAGTGTAATATTATTAATCATGTTTCGATCTTTGGTAATCTATACTAATATAGTTTGTTTGTTTGGTTGAACGCGTTTATCTCAGGAACTACTGATTAAAATTGAAAAATTCTTTTTGTGTTGGATAGTCCTTTTATCGAGGAAGGCCATAGGCTATATCACATCACGCTAAAATTCTATCAAAAAGAACAAAGTAATAGGCGCTGAGGACCAATGAAAAATGTTGAAAAACAACAAAAAAAATATGGCGAAACGTAGTTCGCGGGCATAGCTAGTGTTTAAATAAAACATTCAACAATATCATATATGAATTTTGGAACTGTATGTGTTATATTTGTGGCTGTGCAGTAAATCGAAATCGTGAAAGTAGCGCCTTAATGCCGTAGTTCTTACCGAATGAAGAAAGGATTGGCCTGGTTGAGGGTCTCCATGAGCGCCGCCAGCGAGTGCTGGAACTGCGCGGCGACCGTCAGCGGCTGTTTCCGCTTGCCCGTGGGCGCCGCCGTCCTGCCCGCCAGCGTCTTCACGCTCTGCAAGTTCTTCAGGCCCTTCTTCGCGCGTTCACGCGGCCTGAACGACTTGTTTTTCCTACGTCGACAGATGTTTCTTCATAGTGTTGTGTGATGTCATTACGATGTGTGGAGTTTGCATTTTATTCTTTGAAAGTTATTTTTCAAATCAAATTTTTTTAGAACTTTTAGTAGACTATTATCTGTTAGTACTAACACGAGTCAATCTGGAAGATACGCGAATGATTGACGAACAATATACCTGAGTGAAATTTTACAACTTTAGATCTATAACACAGTGAAATGAATTGAATACCCTTTGGGGGACAATTGCCGTGTGCTGGGTAGAATGTTTTAAGTAATCAAAAATTAAATTTTACGGCACAATTTTTAGTATACACACGGTTATTAAATGAGAATAGTATTTAATAGCAAGAGCAATCTCTGATTTAAGACCTTAGTTTGATAAGTTTAAAAATATTTTCAGAGCTTCGTGGACTTAAGAACAAAATGCAAACTCTGCTATAACCACCCACCGAAGAAAAAAGAAGTAATACTACGTAATGTGCGCGTGAAAAATATTGAATAAATACTAAACATGCTCAGCAATCGTGAAGATAGAACCATTTGAATCCAAACCCAATGTATAAAGAAGGCTACCTTGAAAAGCACATAGGTAATCTATTTGACAATAAAATACAAACCTTATTTACAAAACAAACTTATGATATACCAACATAAATATATAAATTAGATGACACATGTTCAGATTTCTAAAGAAGCTATATAAAAATATATGACTTTCTATAGTAAAAACCATAACTGCAATTATAATGAAAATCCAAGTGATATAAAACACAAACACATCTTAGAACAAAAAGGCGTCGAAAATTAATAATACCCATAGCCACCACCAAAGGAAGAGACAAGGGACCCCAACCGGAACACGCGGCTTCATCAAACAATGTCGATTTGTGACTTTTACTGACATAAAGACCTGCATTCAATGTGTGCTACTCCATAGAAAAAAAAAAATGATTTAATGCTTTTTATTTCATTTAACTTTAACATCATAATTTTGTCTGTTAGTGTTTACTATTGGATTATATTTTAGTTTTGATAATAAAAATCTATTTATAAGGTAGGTATACTCGTCCTTTTGGACACACATGTGCCGTTAACTGTATATGATACATTATACAAAACAAAAACACGATAACGATTTCAATCGCAGTAAATATGATAGACATTAAGTAAGCTGTACAAAAGAAATCATACTATCATCTTATTATATCATCATCATAGTATCAAGTGACAAAACTTAAACTGGAGGATAATCATTGGATATAGGTCTACAGCATATAATCATCTTTATTTTTTACTTTAAAGTTGCTAATCAGCTTTATAAAACACGCATTTTATTGCAAGTGTTCAGCCTACACAGTAATAAAGCTGGCGTCGAGCTATCAATCCGTATGGATGGAAATGTATGTATTTTTAATGCCACCGCGACACTGTGCATCAGAGTTTTGGCAAACAAGAATTCGAGGTTAAGTGCGAGCGAGATGCCGCTATTGAATGTACATTCAAAGAATTTAAGTGTTTAGCAGATTGACGATCATTTGTATTTAGTCGTATTACACTAATACACGACAAACGGATATTTCGACAATTCATCGTGTTCTATAGTACTCATTTATTTTTTATAATACACATAATCAATAATTCTCTCAACCCGATAATCATTCAAATTCCGTGAGTGTAAATCACCATGCTCTCACTGGCCTCGGTGCGCTTGTTCGCGCCAAACTTCGAAGACCAGTGTATATGGTGCTGGCATCACTGGAATCGATTTGTCGATTATCACTACCTGTGCTAGTTTTATCAAGCTTTTCTCGATCACACGCTTCGAACGCGTAAACGTGAATTTGTGTGGGATTGAGGCATCACCATCTAGAAGCATAGATTGCGCTGCTTCAATACTAGATGGCGCAGCCTAAATCCCATACAAAAACACGTATACGAGTTCGATGCCTGTGATCGAGTAAAACTCTGTAAAACTCGCACTAAGCACTGATTGTTATGAATCCTCTTAAGATAGCAATTAATTTTAATATTATGCCAAAAACCTTGTATTATAATATTATCATAGTAACAATCATAATAAAATTGTCAATGTATATGAAATTAGTGTTTTCGATTTATTTACGCAATAAAATTAGTTTCTTTCCAATGAATAAGTGCAAATCCGTATCCAAAACACTGATCGACAAATCGACTCGGCAGCGTGCACGAGCTCCCGCAGCGTCAGTCACGTTCGACACGTCCGATGAAGCGAAAGCGGGACAGACAAACAGAGAGAGGGGGGGGGGGGGGGAGGGCGAAGGATCGCGCGGTGCGGGCGGCGCAACGTACATGACGATCTGGCTGGCGCGCTGCATTACGTCGGCGTCGTCGAAGCGGTCGCGGTCGCGGTCGCGGTCCGGGCGGCGCGCGCGCGTCTCGGCCGCCCTGTAATGCCTAGTGCGCGCGCTCGCCGGCCGCTGCGCCTGCGCCTGCGCCGCTCTGCCGCGCACGGAACATTAGCAACGTGTACCGCGCACGGAACATTGGCAGCGTGTACCGCGCACGGAACATCGGCAACGTGTACCGCGCGTGGACGCACGGAGAACGGACACGCGCACGCGACGCGGGTGCGCCGTACGGTTCGATTGTGCGACTACTTTTCAAAAGAAGAATGAGCTTTGATACTAGGTACATTTTTTTAAGATAGTAAAATTGTTCAATCGCTCTAATCCTAAAGGTGTAGAGAACGATTAAAAGCTGCTCTCTTGGACGAAATTGACGGCGTTAAAAAAATAAAAATTGGAGTAAAAAGACATGTTAGAAATAGAGGTAATTTGTGTTGAAGAGCGTTATATCCGCCCATAAACTCTTATGTTCCTATTTTTTAATGTGTTTAAATAATAAAGAATTACAGCATATCTAATACAAACTGAAAAGAGAGTCGAGTTTTATGCAATATACAACAGGTTGGTGGACTATTAATCGACGAGGTCAATTATAGACAAACTAATAAATAACAGATTTCTTTGTACAGGTAAGGTTTTATGTTTGTGTTTTATTAGAAACGCTATTGCAGGTGGCGAAATCAACATTTGTAAGATTTTCAAATTAAACCTTAATTCAAATTCATTGTTATGCAGACTTTCGGGTAAAATTATTCAAACTGGTGTAGAAATTATGGTTTAACAAAAATGTCATCGATATTTTAAATTGGCGACAGAACAAATTTACAGATTAAAAAATTGCAGTACTTTAAAATATATTTTTTCAAGTTGGGAGCAATAAAAAATATAAGTCAACAAAACAATTAAGAAATCATAGCACTCTCTCTGTTGAAAAGTAATCGCTTAAAGGACACTGTGTCGCATGCATGTCTGCAGTGCTGGGGTGTGTGACTTTAATACATTGAGGGGTTCAGTAACAAGTTTATATTGAGAGGTTCAGTAACAAGTTTATGATGCCCCCCATCAGTAAAAAGTTATTTGGTAAAAAATAAGTAAACGCAGGGGTGGAGGCTATTCAACATAGATGTTAATCTATTACGAGGTGGATTTATCTAATCATAGCCCTCGAAGAAAAATATTACATCGCAACAAAACATAAGTAAGTCTTAGGTAGAGGAAATTAAAACATCTAGGGCCATGCACTAGGTGCACATAAATATGAAGCGGTCTGGTATAGGTGACTTACGCAATGCGGTTGATTGCGAGATTGATTGACGATACTGTCACCAGTTGGCTGAGCAACAAGACAATTCATTATGTCACAGCTATAACGGCACAAGCACTCGTAAATATGGTCAATAAATATATTATTGCAACCCCAGTGCACGTCTTCCGTAGAGGACACAATCAAATTTATTGTAAATTTTTTTTACATACAAACGAGTTTAAAAATCATAGTAAACACTTAAAACAATATCGCACGTATATACTTAAGTTATCATTGACATAAATGTTAACCGTTAAAATAACGTTACAATAACATTTGTAATCAATTGTATTTTGATTTAACGTTAAATTCTTGTGTGTATGAATGCAAAGCACCAAATTCAGAGGGAGATAAATGTTTCGCAACATACCTACGTCGGTAGCGACGTCTACGTTGGGCCGTCGTAACCGTAGTTTCGTGATCGTTTCTGCTGTGTTAACATGGACTTGTCGATCGCGACATATATCGATTGACATAAGCATCAGTACTTTTCACGGCTTATGAATATCTGTCAAATTTATGGATTTTCGAAGAGTATGTCGATCTTATAGCTGTCGAATTTTGTTTATCCAGAGTTCCATGCTTACACCCTTGGCCAGGGACTATAAAACTATTTAATCGTCAAGAAGTGGTTTATTTCGTTAGTTTGGTTAAGTTACTGAAAAGGCATAATTAACCAATGTTTATTATTAAGTTATAATAATATATGTATACATATGTATGTGACATGTGCAATATCAATTGAATGAAAATAAGTTACATCTTTAATCACAAATTTGAATCTCTCAATCATTATTAGAATACAAAATCCTTAGCAAGCATATACTAGTATTAAAAGCTATGATTTATTCCGATGAAGATTAGTCGTTCAACAGCTACATGGAATGTCGTAAACTCGCCGTACGATGTCGCTGGACATTGACGCTACAAGTTGCGAAACACGTCTCCCAATCAATTTGGCGCAATTTATAAAACAGAAATGCAAAGGGGCTGCCATGTGTAACTCGGATACAAGTCTAACATAGTCCATGCCTCGAGCATGTTAATATTAATGTGATCAACCAATGTTTAAGTTAGTTGTATAGTCTGTAACATTTAAGCGATATACGGAATATAAATATCACAAAATGAAAACATAAATGTATGGGAAATATTTACCTGATGATAGAATCGTTGGGCGCGTGGACGGAGGCGCGAGGCAGTCTGACTGCGTCCGCTCTCTGTACCCTGTGCTTACGACCGGCCTCGAGAAATGCAAAATACCCCCTGAACAAAAATGCACTACATTTAACACTTGCTCATGTATTTGAAATAGTCTTTGTTGCAGATTCTATAAGTATTGAATAACGGAATAATATTTTTTAAATTGAGAATTTCTTTGTAAATACTATTACAACACAAATATTAGACAATCATCTTAATAACAAAAGAAAAAGTTTGAAAATTTAATCATACAATGCGAGAAAAAGAGAATGTGCGACAGTCATATTTTCTTACCTGAAAAAGGCCCTGACAATTGCCCATCTAAACACGGCTACTGGATCGACGCCGACAAGCTCCCGCACAAACGCGAGCGACGAGTTCTTTAGTACGCTAACTATATCCTGCCGCATCAAGTCCAGATTCTTCTCTCTCATCACTGTCACCTGCGAACCAAGTGATATTTCATTAAGTTTAAAATTGGTTACTCATTTCTTAGTTGGTCACTAGTATAAATGTTAGGGCTAAAAGTCGAAGTACGGTTACACCTAGTTTTAGCCGGCTAGAATTGCGAACCTGACGGCTGCATGTAGTTCTAGCCAGTTAAAACTGTATTTCGGCTCCCAAGTTATCAATTCGGAGGCGTATCCGATTTTGTCACCAATCACAGCGTTGGATGCGCATCCAGAGGCGCATTCGTTTTCCCTTGGATTTTCCCTCCGAATGTGAAGTTGCAGGATTCAAATACATACCCGCACTAACACAGAACTCGGTGCAGACGTTGCCAAATTTTAACACATTGTATACCAAATCCAAACCACCATACAAAACTGTGCAAGAAATAAATAAAAAATACTAACACAAGGAACCAGGTTGTAGATACAGGCTGGCAAAATTGTTAATTTCCATTTAGTGTCTGTTTCTTTGAAATTTTCAGTAGCAACATGGGGTCCGTCTGGTGTTTGTACTCGGTTAGTGCATGGTTAGTTAGTGCATAATATAATTTAATATATGGCATAAACTAAAAAAAAAAATGCTATTTCACTTCGTAATTTATTCTTACCTGATATTTAACCCTTCCAGCGTAATGTCGGACCACAAAAGCCGGTTCGCGCCTCTGAGGTTTTTCGTAGAATTGGTTATCCTCATGAACAGAGTTGAATTTCTGTAGCAGCGTCTCATTCGTAGCCCATGGAAAGCTGAAAAATCATTCTTTCATGTTAGTAGGGTATGGTTTTAACATTTCATATGCAATTTTATAATAGTTTTATTATTTAACTGTTCTCTAGGTCTATTTGAATAACATTATTTGAAAGGATCCTTTACTGTCAATTATATCAAATTTTAAAACACTCATTTATGGGCTCTCAGCATGGTTTTCTTCAAGGACGCTCCACTATATCTAACCTTATACTATCTAATGATTTTATTACCGATTCTATGGACAAGGGAATGCAGGTTGATGTAGTATATACGGATTATAGTAAATGTTTCGATAGAATTGATCATAAATTATTGATAATTAAATTAGAAAACATAGGTATAAGTGGTGACCTTCTCAGATGGTTCACGTCATATAACTAATAGATCGCAGGCAGTTGTGATTAGAAACTATATCTCTAGTTGGATTATTGTACCTAGCGGTGTTCCCCAAGGTTCACTCTTGGGCCCTCTTTTATTTTTGATATTTGTGAATGACATAGATGCCTGCTTTCATCACTCTAATCTCCTTTGTTTTGCCGATGACATGAAAATTTTTAAAGCCGTCTCTTCTTTATCTGATACTGAGGGTATGCAGTCTGACCTGGATCGTCTGAATGATTATTGTGAACTGAATAAGCTTGACCTGAATCCTTCAAAATGCTCAATAACTACATTTACGAGAAAGAGTTCTATCGTTCCATCCCAGTATTCTTTGAGACACCAGACTGAAAAGAAATCATGTGAGTCGGGACCTGGGGATTCTACACGACTCTAAGATCCTCTTTGACGCTCATGTGGAGTATATTGTCAAGAAGGCATTTAAGGCGCTGGGTTTTGTTATGCGAACTTCGACTAGGTTCAATGAAATTAAAACTCTAAAAATATTGTATTGCACATTTGTTAGAAGTATTCTAGAATATGGGTCTGAAATCTGGAACCCACGGTACGACAAATACATTAATCGTATCGAGCGACTTCAGATGAAATTTATTAAATTTTTATGTTACCGTCTCCGCATTCCCTACGATTCAATCAATTATTTGAATCTATGCGCAAAATTCCACCTTCTTCCATTAGCAAAAAGACGTGAAGTGTCTGATATAACATACCTACTTAAAATCATACACAACAAAATTGATACTCCTGACCTTCTGTCTAAACTAAACTTTAATATTCCAAGTAGGTCTGCTAGATACTACACGCCTATTCACGTACCATTGGTCTCATCCAACTATCGCCAAAATTCTTTCCTGCTGCGAGCAAGCAAAAGTCTGAATGATCTGTGTAAATATCAAAACTTTGATATTCATCACTCTAGTTTAGCAACTGCGAGGCATCTGATATGTGAAGATTTTTTCAAAATTATATAATGCATGTAAACATGTAGCATGTAATGTATATAGTATTATTAGCCTGTTTTGTCACATGATGAATTGCTGCCTTATTTCTTTTAAGAGAGTTAATTAAGATTCTATTCAACTCATTTTTTCTTTAACATTGTCCACACTGCTCCTAATGTAAATATGTATCTAAACGTGAAGACCTTTAATTGGCTGACTGTCTCAATCTATATTTATACTCTGTATATGTTCGCTGTTGGTTTTCCAAAATTAAATAAATAAATAAATAAAAAAAATAAAACATCTGATGGGACACAAGTCTGTCATCGCATGCGCATCTCGCATTGCACGAGGCCTGAGCCTCTTCTATTCATCGACATTATCAGAGTCAGAGCTCTTCTAAGTAATCCGCACTGAGACAGCATATAAAATCACCAAATTTTCCCTACGTCCAGCAGGCGTAGCACGGGCTGCCAAGAACTTTGTGATAAGACTCAGTGACACGTATCCCTTGAGGAGCGTCAAGAAATTTTATTATGTCAGTTACACTAAGACTGCATTCCAAAAATCAATAAGAGTCACTATTAGCGCGCTCAAACGCGTTCCGAAATGTTGTAGGCACGCTAATGTTAGCCGGCATATAGAGCCACATGACGTTATCGTTAACTTCATATAGAACTTACGGCGCTAATGCTCTGGAGTGAAATCACTTTATGCGAACTGTCAATCTTACGTTCTATAATTGTTTTCGGTTCAAAATGAATGTACCTGTTCTTCCGGACCGAAATCGTAAGCATGCTGATAGCCTTTTTATGTGTTCTCTTTTATTTGGACAAGGCGATTATAATCGTTAGCACTGTGAGCGCTGTTATCGGACCGCAGCCTCAATACGCGCCGCCGTGTTACTCTTTAAGACATGGATATTTTGTCACTGAAATTGTGAGATAATGCGTGACTCAAGTCCCGTCTTGGCAACCCGTGCTACGCCTGCTGTAGTGGGTGTGATAAAGCTCAAATAACGATAATAAAAGGCAAGTTACTTACTTGCACTGATCGTCAAGCACACACAGCAGGCCCCCAGGTTTCCCTTCGATGAGCTGCAGGCAGCCCGTGTTGTCCGAGAAGCCGATGTCGGTCCAGCGGATGCCCTCGCGCCGGTACTCCTCCTGCTCGTACTTGAACACGTGCTGGTTGAAGTAGTACTGCAGGTGCTCGTTGGCGTAGTTGATGCACAGCTGCTCGAAGCTGTTGTTCGGCCCGAAGTCCTCAAAACCGAATATGTCCAGCACACCTGATGCAATAAAACGATTTACCTTTTTTTTGTTAAAATGGTGGTGATTTTTAAATTTCTTAAATATTGCAGCTATAGGAACGCATTACTCCTATGACATGTGGCATTGTGACTATAAATTTTATAGTCACAATGCACCTCAACCAAACATCATCCTTTTATAGTATAAAAGGATGATGATAAGTGATAGTCAACGGGGAGAGGTCCCGCGGCTCCTCGGTTAAAATGGGAGTTCCACAGGGTTCAATTCTTGGTCCTTTTCTATTTTTAATATATATTAATGACTTGCCTGATTATGTACAAGATAGGCATGAGATAGTATTATTTGCAGATGATACTTCACTTATGTTTAAAATTAAAAGACGATTGCAAATTTATGACGATGTAAATAATTCTATCTCAAGAATAGTTTACTGGTTCAATGCGAATAACTTGTGCCTCAATGAAGGGAAAACTAAATGTATAAAATTTATCTTGCCCAATGTCAAAGAGGTTCACACCACTGTAAACATAAAGGATAAAAATGTGGACCTTGTGGATACCGTAGTATTTCTTGGTATTACTTTAGATTCTAAGCTTCAGTGGGGCCCACATATTGATAAATTGTCGAGGAGACTTAGTTCTGCAGCTTACGCTGTATGGAAAATACGTCAGCTGACTGATGTTGATACAGCAAGACTTGTATACTTTGCCTATTTTCATAGTGTGATATCGTATGGCATTTTGCTGTGGGGAAATGCTGCCGACATTCAGACTATTTTTGTGCTGCAGAAAAGGGCTATTCGAGCTATTTATAATCTTAAAATAAGATACTCTTTGAGAGAAAAATTTAAAGAAATCGATATAATGACAGTTGCGTCACAATATATTTACGAGAATGTAATATATGTCCATAAAAACATTCATTTATTTTGTAAAAACAGTGATATTCATTCAGTGAATACTAGGCTCAAAAAAATTAATAATTCTTTCAAAGGCCTTTGTGTACGTTTCTACAATAAAATACCAAATAATATTAAAGCACTTAGCTTGAATAAATTCAAAGTTACAATCAAGGGCGTACTTATGAAAAAATCATATTATAAAGTGTCTGATTACATGACAGACAAAACTGCTTGGAATTGACAAACAATGTGATTTACGATCAATGTGTATTAACACTGTGATAATTATTGGGATAAATATCATTCACCTAAGTAACTGTTCCACTCACTCCGACAGGCATTTCTAAATTATTTTTATGAAATAAAACTGTTTGTGAAATATAATCTTTGTAATGTTGGCAATTTAAAAGAGGAGAAAAAAAAATTACAAGACCTTCCGAGTTTCTTGCCTGTTCTTCTCGAGAAGGCTCTCCCAATTTCCGAACAGGTGTAGAGTCAACTTTTTTTTTTTTTCATTTTACTTGTATTTGCATACATCATAATTATGGTTGGGGTGTATGTACATACAAGGATTAAATAATTAGTAAATTAGATTCTTGTTTAATAAGATTTTCATGTTTTGTTTGACGTCAATAAGTGCCTGTAAAGGTCTATATTGAATAAAGATTTTTGAGTTTGAGATAATGTCAATCTAATAAGGTTTCCCGCGGTATGCATTCATGTACGGAGTTCGGACAGGTCTGTCCGCGTGCATAAAACGAAACGCGAACATATGCAACAAGCAAATCTGCCAGACGTGTTGCGACTGTCCTACCCTATCAAAAATTGCACAGACCTATTATAGTAGAGGTCGGCTCACATGTCCGTCTAGTGAAGTCATAACTTATTATTTCACTTAGCTTTATACTTCTTCACCTATGGAATGCATAGAATATGTACGTACTTGATATAAACATGTTATTTGACAAATCAAATCAAATAAATGAAATAGTTAATACTAATAAAACATGGTTTTTTATGTGGGTAGGTAACACTTACAGGAAATTATTAATACATTATTTAATGGCTTATAAAAGAAAGAAAGGTGCTTTTTTAGAAAGCTTATTAGCGAATTTATTATTTCTTTATAGTAATTATTCAAAAATCTAGTTTACCTATACTATGTCCTTGATGTTCCCGAAGTGTGTCCTTCTTTGAAAGCAGGGCATGGTTGACTTGCATTACAATCCAGTCAAAGAGAGCACCGTACAAACACTTAGCCATGGCATCACGAGTTGCTATAGCCTCTGGAAGCCTGTAATAGTTAAAGATGTGTATGATTAACAACTTTCACTTATTACTGCTAAAGACAGATTTAACCATTTACAGAAGAAGCACAAGTGTACATTTGCCACAGAGTTCAGGTCTTCACTGGTTTATGTATTAGAATATAGTAATACAATGAAAATTAAATTATCAATGACATAATTCCTTTAAAAAAATCGAGAACTTCATATGATAAACTATAGACAAGAAAGATGAATTCAGCCTAAAAAAGATTAAATGGTAGCTGTACGTATTTTTTTGACAACTTTTTACTGGCTGTAAATTGCTGACTCAATGATACGTGAATCAGTGAATTAACAACATAACACACTGCATAACCCCTGATCCATGAAGCCGTGTCTGAAAAACTTTTATATCTACTTCCGAGACTAACTCAACACCTAGTGGGTTATTGTCTAAGAAAAAATCTATCACGATCACTTATAATTTGACAGCCATTGCGCTGTGAACATAAGACTCTGTGCTGACTTCCTTTGGATGGATGGACTGCAACTGTCAAATTGTAAGCGATCACGATAGCTTTTTTCTTAGACAATAACCCCCCAGATTTATTTTAATTACCTATAGTTAATGACGAGTGTTTCGCCAGAGGCGCGTGCTCGCTTCGACGTCAGCGCAGCTAGTAACGTCTCCTGTTTGACGTGGAGCAGGGAGGAGATGAGAGAGACCACCTCAGGGTTCTTGACGCCCACAGCCTCGTCGTGGTGGTACGACTTGCGTTGCGGCTGGAACTCCACATTACCTGAAGCACATAAAATACTATTAAATATCTATATATACACGGTGTTTCATAATAACCAATAAATAATATAATCAATGCGTTATCTAAAACTAATTATTAAATTGTGTTTACCAGTAATGTCATTCAACCCAAAATTTTCATACTATGATATACATGAAAATTTTGGGTTGAATGACATTATGTAAACACATTTTAATAATTAGTTTTAGATAACGCATTGATTATTTATTGGTTATTATGAAACACCGTGTATAAAAGGAGATGTTCCCATCTATAGACGCACGCACAGCCGTAACTGCTAATGGTAGAAACGTGAAATTTGGACAGTTGTTTTAATTCAAAATGCGGACGCACACTACGAAGGGGTTTTAATTTTTTTTACCCTAATGGGATGAAATAGGGGTTGCAAGATTGTATGGAAAAATTTTTAAATTAGCAACAAAATAGATAAAACTTGAGATTCATGCTGTTAAAAATATTTAATTGAGCACGTGTCTCATAGTTTATTGGAATTCATCCCCTTACGAGTGCAAAATAAGGATTGAAAGTTTCTAAGGAAATTATTGAAAAAAATTTAATTTATTGAAAATATTATCCAGGCTTAAATAGGCTACAAAATTATTTTTCCTACGGGAATATATAAATTCCCACGGGAAAACAATAATAACGCGGGCGAAGCCCCGAGCGGAAAGCTAAAGATAAATAAAAGAAAATTGTTTGATTTAAAGAAGTTTCTAACAAGTCATATTTAAATAAAGAATGATTTCATTGATTGCAATCATTGATATACATACTACCAAACGTAGATAGAGCGCTTCATACAAAAACGCGCTTGAAATCTGTCACCTAATCGACTATACATTTGTACTCGCTGATATATACTTGAATATGCACGCCCGAATGAAAATTACCATAAAGAAAGTACCGTATATTCAACCTTATTCTGTATTATTACGGCAACTATTTTAAGTACAACCAAGTACAACCGTGGGAAGTTACATCATTTCATACCTAGCCACAGAGCAAACGACGTTTTAGTAATTGCTACTGAAAATATCAACTTTATACTCTCAAACATAATGCTTGAAATTGCTTATCCCGTTGTCCTCCAACGCATGAATGAGATAGCACATCGTAATACGATGCCCGTGCGAGCGAGACGATTGTGATGTACTGACACTGACGCGAAGCGACATGTTTATTATTAAAATAATTGTTTTTCAATGGTTTTTACATATAAATCGAATATTTGAATACATGATAAGATGTGTAATGAGTTTACTCACGCAAAATATGAAATCCCGTCTTTTTTCTGCCGTTTCTGGCTATTGTTACCACAATTTTTGAATGCGCACTTCGGCATGTTTACGTGCCGACAGCTAATGGAAACTCACTATGGAAAGGAACTGCACGAGTCGCGATTGAGCAGTTCTTCACCGGCATACTTTTCGAACGTTCATGCGTTATCTACGTTTGGTAGTAAATCAATGATTGCAATCCCTAAGTTTGTGTGAGCATGAAAGTGCTCGAACTTACTCGAAACTTCACAAAACATGACTAATGGATACAACAGTGAGCTGTTACATCTCAACAGACTATCCATCTGCATGGTAGGTTGATATTACGTGTCAAATGCATTTCGTTAACATATACCAAAATGACTAGAGAAACATCAGACTCAAAATCCACTTTTTTACATGCCTTCCAATTTATGGTCACCCATGATAGGCCTGACCACAGCCAATTTTGCTTAACTTTAGCAATTGTAATCCGAGCGTTCATTAAACTCTTCTTTCTAATGAGCGCTCCACATTCACGCGAGATTCTCGGCGAGTCTCGGCAAGAATCTACGCGAGAACGGCAAGAACTTCTTGAGTACACACTTCTCGCGAGAATCTCGCGAGGAGTGTGTACAAGGCAGGGTTGGCAAGGCAGGGTTTCCGAGTAAATCAGATATTTCATATTTCAGTGTCATTATTGTAATTCTTGATTAAAAAACTAATTTTCCAGCTTTATGGTCCCTAGTCTGTTATGTAATTTCGAGTGAACAATGCCAAATGAAAAAAAAAACTTTCCATTGATGCTGAGGAGGCTATCGCTCCAAATAGTTGCCTCAGAACTGGGTAAATATTTAATTTTTCCTCTTCCGCAAAATAGTTGCTTACTTATTAAAATTAGTAAGGATAAAAACGAAAAAATCTAAAAAATCATGATAAATTAGGATTTATTCAATAAATCATGATTAATTGGATTTTATTTAAAAAAATCATGATTTTTCCAACCCTGGTACAAGGTTCTCAATGTAGTTATCGCGCCTTTGTCTCGCGCCAAAAACCGACAAAAGTCGGAAAACTACGCGAGAACATGCGAATCGGATCTATATTCACGCTTCTCGTGTTGTTCTCGCGTTCTCGCGAGATTCTCGCGAGAATGTGGAGCGCTCATAAGAGATATGGGTTGTGTATCATAGTAAGTTATACAAAACTAAAATAAGTAACTTACCTAAAAGCAGGACAGCAGATAACACAGCAAACAGTCTTCTCCTCTTGTCCATTGTAAATCCAACCATGTCCATTGATTGTTTTAACCGCGAGAACTCATACTGTTCATCCACACCTGGCACTACACTACAACCAGTCCGCGACAAATAGTTATATTTGTCAACACTAAGTAAATGTAACTGCTCTTTTTCTTGCTCCGAAGCACCAGCTAATAAGTAGTAAAAAACATGATAGTTTCTTTCATTACGACCCTGACTGCATATTCTCGATTTTTCCAGTAAATATTTTTGCACCACCGCACCATGCACCATACCATTTTCTTTGTAATTCACTTGTATAAACTTTCCGAAACGGCTTGAATTATTGTTATGGGCAGTTTTCGCATTACCGAACGCTTCTAGAACAGGACCTGCACTTAATATTGTTTGTTCTACACCACTGCCATGAGATCCTTTCTGGCTCAGGGCAGTCAAGTGATGGAGGAGAAAATTTGTACTTTCTGTCTTGCCCGAGCCACTCTCTCCGCTGATCACTATGCACTGATTTGTTCTTTCCCGTAGCATACAGTGGTAGGCAGCATCTGCGACGGCGAAAATGTGTGGGGGAAGACTAGAGCCGATCCTTTTGTTTTGATACAGTTTTACGTACTTAGGATTGTAAATGGGGTAAAATTTGAATGGGTTAAGAGCTATAAGGATGGAGCCCACGTAGGTGTAGATGTAGCCAGCCGCAAACCTCGCTCGCAAGTTTTCCAGCAGCGTTTGTTCGTTAAGTTCCGGCAGTTGACACAGGTCAGGGTACTCGCGATCCTTTGGTTGGTAGAGAAACCTCTGAAAGTAGTCCTTTATCAACTGAGGATCCACTGAAAAGTTCTCCATCCATGGCTCTTCTGGTATTTTCTCGCGAAGGTAAAATCTGCAAATATATAAACATTATCAATTTAGATCAAAACAAAATAAAATGAAATCATTATGATATGAGATACAATTACATTTGAGTCATGATAAGAATATGCCATCAAAAAGTATTCAAAACGTTCATGTTTGTTGCAAGTCTGTTTTAGTTTAATTGGCAGGATGGAGACGCTGCGTTATCACAGCGTGGCGGCGGAAGAATGAATCACGCGCATTTTATCCCTAATAACAATGGCGAATGTCGTCGGAATGCTACAACTACTGCTATTTAGAAATAAAACTTATAAATTACAAAACATGTAATAAGATAAGCCTTGTGGTTTTATATATTCAGAAATAATTGCTCTAACTTTGAAATTTACAAACAAGTAATGCTTAATCAATTTCTTCAATGTATGCATATTTTAATATTTTCCTGCCTCTTTTCAGTGAGCAACTACTCAACGTGACATTGCACTGAACATTCAGGAGCATTATGTTTACCATATTTGTAAATTTCCTCATATTTCAATTTATTTATTTATATTAAGGGATTCAGTTAAAGATACACACTATGCAACCATTTATAGTTAAACTAAAAGTCATTAATATCCATTCGTAATTTGTGCATGAAAATGTAAGAATAGAGATAAGAAATTACCTGTAATACTGCCCAGAGTTGTTGTTCGGCCAAAGGAGCATAACAGCAACTGGAGATTCATTGGATCCCAGTCGCCTCTCTTTACACTCTCCACTGACCATGTCACCCACAACCTGGGGTACAAAAAATTCAAAGATAATAGTATTATAAAATATTTATATGCCATTTTGATATTTATTAATTGTCATATTGTTTAAATGTGTTTCTTTAATGTTATAGGCCCATTTATAATGTTTTGTTGGTTAAACAGTGTCATCTTGGTCAGAGCAATGTGACAATTATAATAGTTTCCTTTAGTTAGAAACTAATCTTGTTTTTAAATAAAATGGGCAAGACTGGAGAATTGTTAGTTTTGTTAGGCCTACTGTTCATCCTAAGTAACATTTTATTCAGGTCTTGGTTGTAAAAATAATATACGGTTATTTTTTTATCACCCTGGAAAATTTTAGGGACGCTTCAGGACGTGGTAATCCAGCTTTATATAGTATAAAAAAAATTAAATAAAAAAATAAAAATAAAAAATAAAAAAAAATTAAAAATCTAAAAATGCTGCTCTCGACTAGTGCAACATTTTTTGTATTTTTTTAAAAATTAATATAAAATTAAGGATGGGGGTTATTTTTTTTATTTATATTTAAATCATTCTAATACCATGCCGTGAAGCGTCCCTTAAAATTTCCAGGGTGATAAAAAAATAACCGTGTATATTAACTATAAAGTTATGGAATGTTAAAATCGCCTATAAGTAATTTCTAAAACCTACATTAAACCTTTAGGCTATATTAGTCGTCATACAATTATGGCATACAAATTAGGATTATGTGGTGAAAACCCAAACCAATATGCTATTGTATAAGCTTGAGGATGATTTAAGTCCTACAAGAATATTTTAAGGCTTTAGATTCAGAGACAACTGAAAAAAATGTCACTTGTCGGAGACAACTGAAATTTTTAAGCAGCTGCCACAAGTTAAGTCTAGTAGTTTTAACTAGCTCCACAAGCAACAAGCAATTTCAATATCATATCCTGTTTTAGCTTGTTTGTATGTTTGCTTAAGCATTTCAAAATGTTAGGGATATCTATCTGTACATCATTTGATACATACCTCAGCCAACTCGTAAGGACCTCCAGATCCATTATTCAAATTGAGTTTCTCAGCAATACATCCAACTATTTCTTCAGAGCTGGTCTGCTTGGAGGCTTCCACGGACAGTGCTTCATATTGTGCTGACAGGGCACCCACAAACACCTACCACATCATTAAATATGTGAAAATTAAATGTAAGCAATTTTTTATATTAACAAAAAAAAAGGAATGTTTATATTTCCATATCATCTATTCATGTTACTATGCCACAATAAATTTTAAGATTATCAGTATAAAGCATCAATTTTTTCACAGCTGAAAAAGACTGTAGACCCGAGTATTTGATATAAATTTTAATTTTGATATAACTATGCATTCCTGAGAAAAAGGGTCTTGACAGATAGATGGAAAAGGAAGTGTTGCTATAAGGGTTATGTTTATTCTTTCGAGGTATGGAACCCTAAAAAATAGATGACAATTTATAATTATGTACAATAGACATATAAAGTGCAACATTTGTTATTGACCTATGCATACACGTAATGGTTGTCATTATAGCCATGATTATGACTAGGGCTTCAATTGTTAATTTATTGTAGACTCAAGGCATGTTGAGGATCATGGTTATGAGTGATAAAATCATGCAAAATATTTAATTTGTGAAATCAAATTCACAAACAATTATACATGGGCATGCGTGGAAGAGCATGAGTGACACTTGAATAACATTTTATCAGCAATCTTTCACTAATAAATATTAAAATCAATAAATTTTAAACCCCTATGAGAATACTGTTTCAAATAAACAATATTTATATAAATTATGACATAAATGAACTAGTTAATTACCATAATAAAGAAATCTAGTCTAACAAATGGTAATATAACATAATTATGTTACTAATTCTAATAAAAATTTTGGCCCATATTATGGAGCAGCTTCATTATCACAGCTCATATACGTCCCCACCGAGGGGCTCAAGCCTACCCTACGCTTAGGGTGATTAGGCCTTAGTCAACCACCCTGGCTCAGTGTGGATTGTTCGATTTGACATACACCATTAAGTTTCTTTGCAGATGTATGCAGGCAGCATCAGACAAATGTACATATGAAATTTGAAAAAAGGCAAGTGCAGAGTCCACAGCACCACCGATAACACTAGCTTAGCTTTGTTAGCCACAAAAACAAAGCCTACAAATGACTTTCACATACATCTATTATTTTCTTACAAAACTTTGTTTAAATTCTAACATAAGTTGTGCTATATATATGTGACATTTACACTGATATGTTAATATTGATGCATTATTCTGTCAGGAATTTATTTCTCTTACAATAGTAGTTTAAAAAAAAATGTCACTTTATGAATACAGGAGCGCGTTTAGAGCCTTCGTGCAAAGTACAACTTTTCGCTCGAACCCCGTTCAATGCCTTAGAACGTGACACCTGGGTGAAACAACCGGCCTGTTCAAGACCTTAAGGGTGTCGGAGCAAGTTACAACTGAACAACCATTGAATTTGATGGTTGTAAAACGCTCTGACGTTTATTATAGTGGTGTGCGACTATGAATGATTCCATTCAAATCATTCGAATGATGAATGAAATTAGTAACTAATTTGGTACATCATACATCAAGCGTGCATTTTAGTTATGATATTAACTCAGTTATAATAGTGGTAAGTAGTTGATTAGAGTAGCAAATAAATCATTCACAACTAACAAGAGTGGAGATTGAATTAAAAGTAGTTACTAATATTAGTAGCTGTCATTCGAATACTAACATTAGTATACTACTAATATTCAAGCCGAATTTGCAAATTAGTGGTAGTAGTTAATTCGAATGACCAGATCATTCACAATTGCGCACAAAAAAATTGTTTGCTACAATCCATTCAACGCCACTGAGCAAGTTAAAAAACAACTACACACAGAGGCTCTGAACGCGCTCCAACAATATTAATAATTAACAACAATAACAATCATACCTGTACTATATATCTGTGATTTTCAGTATGAGCCATTGTATGACATTGTTCTATACTTTATTGTTTAAATCAATCCTTATTATATCAGCATTCCTTCTTCTCGCTGCTGTCTTTTTTAAATGTTTAACAATTAGCTTTCTAATCATAGTCAAGACTTTTTATAATGTTTATATATGTAATTCCTTTCTCCCAACTAATATTTTACACAAATTTTGTGATTTAGTATGATATATATTTCAAAATACCATACGATCAGGGCTAAACACTTGACCCCCCGTGTAGAAGACAGGTTGAATTCAACCGTGACATGTTCTTTTTACTTTGATCTATTATAAGAAAAATCCATTTAAATCTGATACCACTATGAATTCATCTCGTGAGGAGAATTGTCGAAATCAATACAAAGCTTTGATACTATCACACAAAGAAGAGAAATCTCGGATTTGGGTCACATGTTGATTGGATGGGTAAGCTTCAGCTGGTTTATGAAAGCTTTATCGTGTAGACCTTACTCCGCTATATTACTTTTTGCCCTCAATTAAGGTTAAGTTCTCACGTTTATAACAAACTATGTGCTTTAACGCAACAAACAGCACTTATACACTAAACCGTAGCGAAATCGGTGTCTCCCAACAACCTGTTATTTGCCCAAACAACTTTTGACACTGTACCGTGGAAAATGCACCAATTGTATTTATCTAGTAGGTTTAAAATGAATAATCATATATCACTTTGTCTATACTCATATATTTTGTTATTTATTTTAGGTTGAAAATATAAAAGTTTTCACATTTCAATGAAATAAATTGTATTGAACCACCATTTTTATTTGTGTCGAGTTGATCAGTTGACTAGTTGAGTCGTCGAGTATTATACGGCTAATTTGTAATGTTATGTAAGTAAAACTAGCGCCCAGAGACTATTTGTATTTCTTTAATTAGTTGTATTATACAACCAAAGACAAATTTTGACCACGAAACCATTGACCATTGATATACAACTTTTACTTTTAAAATATATTTCGTTTATGGGACTGAAAGACTTGCAGCCAGTATAACTATGGCTGTGTCTATTCGGACCCTGCGGCCCTACCGCCTATCTCATAGCGATCTCTTGCTATAGCTTTGAGATAGGGGGTAGGGCCGCTCGTCATAATAGAAGTCGATTGCTATGTATACATATAGACCCGCGGCCGTACCGCCTAACTCAAAGCGAGCACTCGCTATCGTTATCATGACATTAGAACAATAGTTTTAATGTCACAGATGACAGAGCTATTATTCTAATGTCACGAAGCGATAGCGAGTGATCGCTATGAGTTAGGCGGTAGCCCCCCCCCCGGAGAATGAAAACATGCAGATTTCAGTCAGTTTCATGCTCTGCGTGGCCACAACATCTAACCTGCAGGCCTAGGTAGTTTTCCAATTACAGAGCATAATGCGACTCAGTGGCGCACAATGCCGAATTATGCTGATGCTTAATTGGAACGTGTATTAGTTTTCAAATGCACCAGCAGAGTGCGCTAAGTTCAGTGTTGAAAAAAAGAAATATTCATAGAGTTAGCAATAACCTCATTAATGTGTAAATAATGTGGTATACATAATAATTGGTTGAAAACTATTTACGGTTATTTTAAGTAATTTGGATTATGATTATTTCAAAAAAACTACAATGAAACGAAAGCTTTAAAAAATTTTCAACAATAAATAATATTACTAACGATTATATATAAATAAAACATTTCGATCAATGCCAACTTAAAAAAAAACACTTGGTAATTTTCTGTCACTGAGTTGGTATCGATTGCACGCATCACACGAAAACATTATTTTTGAGAGTGCTCGATTGTGGGAAGTGTTGCTGTAGTTGAAACATTCAACGTTAAGCATTATGCCGCATAATGCGCTCTAGTGCTGTAATTGGAAAACTACCCTATTCGCTAACTTAACTACGGTTGGTAACTAGAACTGTCATTTTTGAAAGACACTTTATATCTCAGACAAAGTACACCAATGGACGCGCAATGTACTAATATGTCTCAAATAAATTTGCGTCCAGTTCAGTCCGCGATTACAAAGCACCGTGTTTGTTGCTGTGCTAAAATATCAGTCAGTGAGCAATATTACAGTTCTATGTTTTTTAACAGTTCTATGTTATTTACAGTTAAAAATTTTTACAGTTCTAAATTAACTTCTTAACTTCAGTAACTTCAGTTCTAAATTTTACAGTTCTATGTTTTTATTGATTTTTTTAATGAATTCTATAAAGAAAAACATAATAAGTGTGGAATCTTGGACGCGGCGTCCTAAGTTTTTTCCGCCATCTTAGAGCACCAACCTCAGACTAAGGAAAAAAATAGACATGAAATACCTACGAAAAAAACGTGCATACCTAAATGTGAGTCTGGCACAAAGATGGCGGCTTGCTTGCTCATGCGGCAGCCTAACACACTGCACTTACTCATAATAAATGCAGTATTATGCAAGTTCAACACTTTAAACAAGCACAATTTTCGCCTAATAACAAAATTTTCTTTATAACACTTTAACAAACAAGTCGCGATGACAACTGATGTACATGTTGTTGACTGTGAGTACTGTGACAAAACATGGCGACCGGCCGCAGTGAGATATTCAGCGACGTCGCCAAGATAATGTTGCCATTTTTGGTAATGATAAAACTACTGTTGTCCTTTTTTACTTATTATTATCCTCATAAGTTAAAAAGAGATGCCAATATGTCAGAAACTATGCCGTCGAAATACATCACATTCCTATAACTACGTTCGTTATGCCGAGTCCTCTTTCTTTTCCATAGTCTAAGGCACCAACACAAATCTTGGCACGCTCTTTTCGTAGGTATTTCATGTCTATTGGTATCTATAGTCTAAGCTTTATATTGTGTTACGGCAGCGTTCATGATATCAGTAAGCAGTAATGGATGTTAAGTTCCCTTCAAAAATGACAGTTCTAGTTAGCAACCGAAGTTACAGAATAGGCCTGCTGCAGGCTTATTCGCTAACTTCGGTTGGTAACTAGAACTGTCATTTTTGAAAGACACTTTTTAACAATTACTGGCTAAGTGATCTTATGTGTTACGGCGTTCATGATAGTAGTAATGGATGTGAAGTTCCTTTCAAAAATGACAGTTCTAGTTAGCAACCCAAGTTACAGAATAGGCCTGCTGCCCCCGTAGCACGTCCACCAAAACACGATATGATAAAGCGATTTAACGCGGTGAACTGTCAAAATACGACGAAATCCCATTTTATTTTGACAGTTCACCGCGATAAACCGCTTTATCATATCGTGTTTTGGTGGACGTGCTAGGGGGGCTGACCTAATCTACAGTTGTCAGTTTGATCCTATAAGTTTTTTTCGATATAAATTCACTATCGGGTCCAAATAGCAAAAAAATAGCGACGGGGTGGATTTTACGTAATAATAGATTTTTTGCGAGCGGAGCATGAAACATGCGGTATCATAAAACTGCATAGATGGCATATGCTATGATATCTATACATTTTTTGTTTTGGTTTTATTAAACGGGAATGTTATAAAATATTGACTCACTTTTAAACGACTTTTTGTGTGTATGTTACACGATTACGCCGACAACCATTGTGGACTGATTTCCGAAATTCTTTTTGTATTCGATAGAGTATACTCCTGGGGTAGTCCCAAGGTCACCAAAGTCAGGGTCTAGTGATGACATTCCACAAAAATCGAGGAAAGACCTTAAATTTTTAGGTGTGTCTAACGTGTTTTGTGCGTATGTTACGCGATTACTCTGCCCATTGTGGACCGATTTTCAAAATTCTTTTTGTATTTGATCGAGTATACTCCTGGGGTGGTCATTAAAGTCAGGATCTAATGATGGGATCCCATGAAAATCGAGGGAAACGCTAATTAACATTCACCGTCACCTTCGGTGAGCTGGTATCAATTAGGGCTTCTTTCACCTAAAAAGATTTCATTCACTAAAAAGTAAAAAAAATAAAATTAAAAAAAAAATAAAAAACGACTTCAAAAACACTGAAAAGTTAAAAATAATATAAGAATAGGTACAGACAACATCACACTTCTATATTGAAGTCGGTGACAAATTTTACGACTTTCTAGGAGATCATCGTTTGGCACCGACTTCAATATAGAAGTGTGATGTTGTCTGTACCTATTCTTATATTATTTTTAACTTTTCAGTGTTTTTGAAGTAGGTTTTTATTTTTTTCCGAAGTTATTCACGTATTTGCGTCTGGTAGTCATGAACCGAGCTGATTGTGAAAGGATCCTTCACTGTTGGACTGAAAACTGAAGGTCAGGTGGGTTATTGTCTAAGGAAAATGTCTATCACTATCGCCTTCAATTTGACAACCATTGCGGCGAGAACACAAGACTTTGCGCCGACATCTTTTTATAAAGGAGCGATGGATGGACGGCGACTGTCAAATTGTAAGCGATCGCGATAGATTTTCTCTTAGACAATAACCCGCCGACATCTTTTTATAAAGGAGCGATGGATGGACGGCGACTGTCAAATTGTAAGCGATCGCGATAGATTTTCTCTTAGACAATAACCCATTAGGAATGTGAGGCGGTATTAAATTCACTAAAAGATAGAAATAAAAAATATTTTGCAAAAAATAAAAACCGTCTTCAAAAGCACTGAAAAGTTAAAAATAATGTAAGAATAGGTACAGAGGTCCTAGACAAATACCACACGCTATCTTCTCCGCAGTCGTTCCGCAGAAAAAATATATGGAAATGATATTAGCTTACGACAACCTCACGCTATTTTTTCCGCAGCTAATGTCATATCCATACATTTTTTCTGAGGAACGATTGCGGAAAATTTGTGGCGGACACGAAAGCGTATGGCATTTGTCTCGGGGGCAGACAACATCACGCTTCTACAGGTGTGGCGTAAATAGTGGTCCAAAGCTAAGGGTTCGGCGTACTAGGTATTCAACTATAATATACCACTATTTTTACCCAATTTTACCCAAGGGTTTATAGAAAAACATATTTAAACCTTTTTTTATAATTTTTTTACCCTTTTCATAAAAATGGATGCAGTTTTCACAATAAACGTTCTTTTCTTATTCCGTTTTCTGTTTGTTACTGCTGGATACATTAGCTATCTTAAAAAAATACTATCTTTGATGTAAATTTTAAGATTTTAATGCAAAAATAGCTTATTCTTAATTTTTAACCCAACCTTTAACTTATTATGGATAATCAGACGCGATTTTTGCAATAAAAAATGTACTACATGTTTTAATATATTATAATCAAACACCATAAATCATTAACACTTTATTAAACAAGCAACACACATTTAACTGCGACTCTCTGACATAATGTCAAGCCTGTTGGCGGCATTATTGACATTGACATTACGTTTAGTTATTACACTTAAGCAATAACACAACACCTCCTTTACCAGACTGATCCTTTTTATATGAAGAAAGATGTTATACCTACAATCACAATCAACTCAATTATTCAAACATACTCTAGTTATGATTATCTCAAATAAAATCCTCACAAATTTATTCAACAAATTATTGTATGTTATTTGCTAAATTCTTATTTTATAACAGTTTTATTTTTATTCTATTTCTTAGAAAGATTTTATTAATTCAATTTCCCTTAACACATAATAAAACCTGGATGACATTACTTACTTCCATCAGAGTACTAAACGTGATTCATCCTCATCAATAATTTAACACACTATACTAATTAAATTATATAGGTGAAAACAATGTCAATATCTTCAAGTGTCAGCAAAACTTGAGGTTTACGTATAATGCATTTGTTGAGTTCGACTGGGTCCAAACATAGTCTAATCTTACCATTTGGTTTCTCAACTAAAACTAACCTATTTATACAAGCACTGGAATCTATTTCCTCTATTTTACAAATTGCGCCTCTTGCCACTAGTCGCTCTAATTCAGTTTTTAACGGTTTTAGTAAAACATGTGGAATTTTAGATGATGGGTGACATATTGGACTATGATCTGTTGTTGGTATATTGCATGGTTTGGGAAATTGTCCATACCCTTCAAATATATCTCTGTTACATTCAATAAACTGAACTTTTTCTACATTATTTTCAATACTTTTACTTAACATTACACTATTGACTCTTTTAATCAAATTGAGAGATACACATCCTGGTAGTTCTAACAACATGGAGTTACAGTCTACTACCATAAAGTTCTCAAAACATTCATTATTCTTAAATTTACAGTGTAAGTTGACCATTCCTATTGGTTTGATTGTTGAGCCTTGAAACGCTTCTAAATTTTGTTCACATTTCAATAGTTTAATATTACACTTCATGTTCTTAAATATTCTAAGAGGCATAATACTCACATCAGCTCCGGTGTCTAGTCTACATACTAGTGGATATTTTTCAATTTCTATAGTTTCCGTCCATTCACTTTTGCAATTTTTATTATTAATTTGTTTAACTTTGTAACATTTTAACGATTCTTCGGATGATGGAGTCCTAGATCGGCAAAAATGGTCTTCTTGTCTTTTTTCTCTGACCAATTGAACTTTTCTAACTCGACAGCTAACTGCAAAGTGGTTTTCTAAGCCACACTTCGCACACTTTTTCCCATATGCTGGACATTCTTTTGGACCGTGTTTCCTCTGACACCTGCGACAATTGAACAACTTACTTTCTGGTCCTGTATGCTGTTTCATTTTTCTCACAGCATCCACTTCTATTTCTGGATTCATTTCTTTGACTTGCTTCCGACTAATCTCTGCTGCTCTACACAAATCTGTGGCCTTATTTAAATTTAGCTCTTCTATCCTTAGGAGGCTCTCTTGTAGACTTTTGTCATAAATGCCATGCACTATTTTGTCTCTAAGCATTTGGTCTTCTAATGGTTCTGTTTGATTGTTAAAATTACATTGCTTTAATAGTTCCTTGCAGTCTGTATAAAAATTGACAAAAGACTCTCCCTCTTTTTGTTTGCGGTCATTGAACTTGTAGCGGATAAACACTTCGTTCTTTCTTGGACTGATATACTTTGTAATGGCATCAATAACTTTATCATAGTCTTTTGACTCCTCGTCTGTCAAGGACAAAGTCACTTCACTTCACTTCTTTAGACTATGGCAATCGGTCGCGATCACAACCATTACTGCCAAACTCAAGTTTTGGGGATAAAACACAGTTATTAGAGTTTACTGTTTTCAAAATGGCCAAAAGTATATTAATGAATTTGTTTTGAGTTACCTGAAAAAAGGACAAAACAAAACGTCACACAACGACAACGGACACAGCAATAACATATAGTACAGTACGGTTAAAGTTTAACATCAAAAGTGGAAATATATTTACAAAGGATTTTTAAAATGGGATAATTTAGCATGGTTAAAAGAGACTTGACATTTATAGGACGAGGAATAAATGGGGGTAGCATATCATATAAGGAAATGGGATTACGTGGACAATTAAAAAGAATATGATCAGTGGTTCCTTCCTCAGTGCCGCAATCACAAATTGGAGAGTCCCGAATATGAATTTTATAGAGATGGAGAGGAGTGCAAGAGTGTCCAAGTCTTAATCTACTTATAATTGAGGTGGTACGTTTGTCAACACAAGGGTAATTGGAAAACCATGGTTTTGATGGTATATCTGGTTGGATGTCACTGTAATATTTACCCTTAATATTTTTAGATATATCCCAGCATTTTTTCCAATCAGCCTTGAGGTGCACTCTAGCTAGTGAACAAAGGTCGTATAAATAGACTTTATAATGGTCGTAACAGCCCGTCAGAACCGCATCCTTGGCAGAGGCATCCACAGTATCATTACCTGTTATACCAGAGTGACTAGGAATCCAGGCAAGAGCAACAAAAAGGTTACTTTCATGACAGTCCAGCAGCAACTGTTTAGTTTGTAAGATAAGGGGAGATTTATTATTTCTTACAAAAAGGTTAGAGGACAATGCTTTAAGACAACTAAGAGAATCTGAGAATATTATTGATTTTCTAAATTTATGAGAAAGAATGAATTTTATGGCTTCATATAACGCAACTGATTCACCTGTAAATATTGATGATAATGGAGGGCATTTAAAAGTTAAAAATACGTTATATTTTGGAAAAAAAACAGCAGCGCCAACACCATCGCTTGACTTAGAGGCATCCGTAAAAAATAGATTCCAGTCACTCCAGTTACTATCAATTTTTTCAAGTAGCGAAGCATTGGCACCCGGCGAGTTCTTATCTATATCTAAATCAAGAATAATATTTGGCTTGAAAAGAAGCGTCTCAAAGGAAACTGTTGTTAGAATAGTCGAATTTATTTGGTGAATATTAAAGTTTAGTTTAATTATTTTATCAAGGCTTTTTATTAAGCTAGGAAGAACTTTATTAGACCAGAAACTGTTTTGAGGAATAATTGAGGACAAATATTTAATCTTGGGTATCAAAGGGTGGTTTTTGTTTTGGAAGGCCTTATATAAATACTTGTCAGAGAGGAAGTTTCTGCGTAAGGAAAGTGGAGGGTCGACTGCTTCAACCTGTAGGGCATTAGTGGGTGATGATTTCATTGCGCCTAGTATTATGCGTAATGACTTGAACTGTATTCTGTCTAAAGCTAATGAAGACTCTTTGTTGCAGGGATCCAAGATTAAAGAGCCATATTCAAAAAGGCTGCGAACCACAGCATTGTAGAGTAGCTTCTGGGTACGGGGATGTGCTCCCCACCACACACCTGACAGACATCGTAATATATTAAGAGATTTCTCAGCTTTATTTTTAATATAATTGAGGTGATTTTTAAAAGATAATGTTTTATCCAATACTATTCCTAAAAATTTAAATTGAGTACTAATTGGAATTGATTGCTCACAAAATTTAATATCAATATTTGGGAAGATTCGTTTTCTAGTAAATATGACAGCGCAACTTTTGGAAACTGAAATGTCAAGGCCGTGGTTGAGTAGCCAGTCTTTCAAATAAGATAGAGCCTGGTTGAGTTTTCTAGCTGCATCTTCTAAAGAGTATGAAGCAGTATAGAGAACAATATCATCAGCATATTGCAGTATGCTACAGAAGGAGTCAACGGTTTTGTCCAGGTCACAAGTGTAGATGTTATACAAAGGAGGACTCAAAACTGAACCCTGCGGCAAGCCCTTCCATATCTGTCTTGGAGAGGAAAGAGCACCATGGGACCGTACTTGAACTGATCTTTCCATGAGTAAATTACATATGAAATGTGTAAGCCTCTCAGGAATACTCAGCTGTTGCATTTTCTGCCTGAGTAGTGGAAGAATTACATTGTCATATGCTGAGGAAATATCTAAGAATACGCCAACAAGAAATTGGTTTTTAGAGAGTGCGATCCTAATGTCAGTAGTGAGAATTGCCAGATTATCCATAGTGCTCATTCCTTTCCTAAAGCCAAACTGGGTATTGCTGAAAATATTATTACTCTCCACATACCAGACCAATCTTCTTTTAAGAAGATGTTCCATAATCTTACAAAGAGTGGAGGACAATGCTATTGGACGATAAGATTCTGCCTTTAATGGGTCTTTACCTGGTTTTAAAATAGGGATTATTAGCTGGGTTTTCCAAGAGTTAGGAACACTACCCGACTCAAAACATTTATTCAAAATGTCCAAGAACATCCGTTTGGTAAAAAGGCCAGCTTTGGAAATAAAAGAATACGGAATGCCATCTAAACCGGGGGAGGAATCCTTTAATTGTTCCAGTACTGAATGAAGTTCAGGCATAGTGAAAGGGTTGTTGAATGGATGGTGGGGGATTGTGGAAGGATATGGTGTTGGAAAACAATCGGCATTAGGGACATCAAATGGGGCCAATTTTCGCAGGAACTCTTCAATCCAGATGTTGTGGTCATTTGATTCTGCAGGAGCAGTAAAACAACCCCTAAAGCGTTTTATGAATCTCCATATAATTGTAGATGGTGTACGAGGAGATAGACTTTGGCACAGATTAACCCAGGCTGACTTTTTCTTTTTTTTAAAGAATCGTTTAGTGATGGCTGTGACTTTCTTTAAATTAAGGTAATTCTCAATGGAAATATCATTGCAATATGTTGACTCTGCTTCTTTTCGACGCTTCTGCATCACAGTGCATTCAGAATCCCACCAAGGTGGATAGACTTTACCACCCATTTTATTCTTTTTTAGTGGAATATTTTCATTGGCTGCTTTTTCCACAGAGGATAGGAATAAATCATATTCTTCTTGGAGACAGTTAGTGTTAGGTGACTTAGGTATGGATAAGATGTTAATATCAGAGTCTGTAGCATATGAATCCCAATTGGCTCCACTGAGTTTATATTTTTGAAGAGGAGGTATTGATCTGCGCTCAGGTGCAGGGAAGGGCAATGAAATTGATATGGCAAAATGGTCACTACCGAATGCTTCTGGCAAAACATTCCAGGAGCACTGGGAAAGGAGATCTGTGGAGCACAGGGTAAGGTCAACAGCACTAGGATTAGCCCCTGGAGCAGTGCATCTGGTAGGGGAGCCATCATTTAACAAACAAATGTTCATTGAGTCCATAAGGTCTACTAGGTCACAAGCTAGGGAGTCGTAATGAGGACCACCCCAGGAAGGATGGGAGAGGTTGAAATCACCCATTACCAGGAATGGTCTGGATAAATTGGAAAACAGATAATGTAAGTCTGAAATAGAAATTATATTAGGATTAGGGATATAAATAGATAAAATTATTAAATTAGAAACTTTCGCAGCAACTGCGTTAATACCTGGAGGAATATTTGGAATAGGAATGCGTGAGAAGGTTAGGTTCTTATTTACCAAGATAGCTGCTCCAGCGTACCCGTCATCCCTGTCGTCTCGGAGACAGGCATACCCAGGGACTCTAAAATGAGAGTCAGGGGCAAGCCATGTCTCAGAGATAGCAAAAAGGGCAGGTCTAAATCTGTTAATCATCTCACAGATATCATGCTTTTTAGGGCAGATGCTACGTGCATTCCATTGTAATAGTTGGAATTTTATTAATAATATCCATTAGTTGGTTGAGTTTTTGAGCAACGTTGGGCGGTGGGGTGTTATTACTAAATTTATCCATAATATTTAGAATTGTTGTCAGTAGTGAATCAAGGATGTGGATAGATTGTGGAGTTATTGGGGAATCATTGACTGTACGAGATTGGGACCTAAACATTACCCCATTATTGGGTTCTGGGGGATTATAATAGTTAGATACAGATTTATGAAAATCCATATCATAACCTTTATTAGGTAAATGGTGTGATTGTTTAGGAGTGATTGGTGTACGGGGTGGGTGGGGCTGTGGATGAGGAGTAAGAGGGGAGAAAGGAGGGGGAGGTGGAGTACTTATAGAAGAGAGAGGACGGGGTGAGGCTCTATCTGTTTGAAGGGATTCCCTGAGTACATTGCTATACGATTGTCGCACTGATGGGAATCGGGCAGCTGCTTCAGCATATGATTAATTGTTTTGAGACATAGCAGTTTTGATTGATTTTTGCCTGGAGTGCTCTGGACAAGATCTATTGGTGGCAAAATGTCTTCCTGAGCAGTATAGGCAAGTGGCAGATTCTTCGGTGACAGAGCAGTCGATGCCCTGGTGAGAATTAGAGCAGCGATAACATCTGGGATGGGAACGGCACTGATCCTTTACATGTCCAAACCGACAGCAGTTATTACATTGAATAGTTGGTAATTCGTATAATTCAACTGGAAGAGCTGTATAAAAACAGAAAATTTTGGATGGAAGGGTTTGACCACTGAATGTAATTACGACTGTGCGAGTTGGAAACCACTCTGGGGCCCCATCTTTCAAAGTTTTCCTATTAAGGCGTCGTGCTTTAAGAATGTGGCCACAACCTACTGGTAATTCAACAGACTGAACAAATTCCTCCATCGACCACTCAGCAGGGACTCCCCGAACAACACCCATGCGGGTGATGTTGAAAGAGGGAATGACTGCTGAAAATTTTTTGGTAGCCAAGATTGGGTTAGATAAGAAAGAATTAGCATCGTCAGCGTTGGTGAAGTTTACAGCTATACGATTCCTACCGACATTTTTAATACCCTGCTGAACAATATTCTTTATATTTCCATTGACCAACAGTTTACCAAAAAGGATAGGATTAATTGTGGTACCAGCCTTTGGATGCGGTTCTGTTCGTGAAACATGTACCAGGAACGGACCTTTATTTGAGCTAGTGTACTTTTTTGTTTCTGACAAACTTGGATGTGTATAGGTGTGCTGTATTGATTGAGATGGAGTGACATTTTCAGAGGGATTGATTTTATTGGGAATTGCAGACGTATCTTCAATAATTGACCTTTTACGGTTAATGCGTGAGCCAGATTGAACATTTTTTATTGTCAATTCATCATTAGATATGAATACTTCCTCACCAATGGGTTGCGGCACTAAGTTTGGATCAGGAGGTTTAGGTGAGATCGACGACATCGCCGTCGATCTCACCAATGGAGTAAGAAGCACACAAAGAACTTACACAAACAGGAATACTTCACAAAGATGCCAAAGGTAACACAAAAACAACAAAAAGTTAACAAAGACTGATGAATAAAAAGAAATTTTGGAGTAAACTCAATTGAACGTATTTATACCTTGACAACCGAGTCAAGGACAAAGTCCATAAGACTCTCGTAGCTTCCACTCCACCCCCATCATATTACGAAGTAAAAACAGCTTTACTTTACTAGAGGCATCCTCTTTACCGCTCCCAATTAAAAAATCCTCAAAGGATTGAAGCCATAGTTGCCACTCAGTGGCTGCGTTTGCAGCTCTTAAATCGAAATTCGGTGGTAGCTTTACAGATTCCATTCTTCTGACAATTTATTTATACTTGAAACTTTAAAACTACGACTGCGCCATGTTTTAATATATTATAATCAAACACCATAAATCATTAACACTTTATTAAACAAGCAACAAACAATTAACTGCGACTCTCTGACTGACATAAGGCGTGTTCGGGTAGCCTGTGGTGGCGTTTTTAGCATTATCAAAATTAGCGTTGATGTAAAGCGTTCGGTTAGAAGGTTATGAAATTTTTGCCATTTTTGCTCCACACCCTAACCGAACGCTACATTATCAATATGTCAAAGTCATAAGCTATTATAACCTAAATTTATTTTCAGTTTCCAGATTCTGGATGTATTATGATGTAATGCCATTTTTGACATTTTTTTAGCTATCCGAACGGTTGACGTAAACAGATAAAAATGTAACTTTTGTTCACATTTCTTCTAACCGAACGCTCCATGTGTCAATTTTGTCATTTTTAACAGCTAATTTTGCCATCTCGATGCTATCCGAACGCGCCTATAATGTCAAGCCTGTTGGCGGCATTATTGACATTGACATTACGTTTAGTTATTACACTTACGCAATAACACAACACTACACGCTTAGTGCCCATAAACTTTAAAACATGCCTACTAAATACCGATTTCAAAATGGCATTACAATAGTGGATCCTAATAATAAAAAAAAAGTTATTCGTAATAAAGAAGAAGTTTATCAAAATACTATGGAAAAGTTACGTTAATATTCATGTGAAATGTTTTAAACACTCATAAAATGTGATTGTTACTAACTGGTAAACATCCTATTTTTGAAAGTCGAACGCAGAGCTGCCAACATAGATAAAGGTAAGGGTTCGGTTCCACGCAGAATGTAGCCGTTTTCGGTATATACCGGTTATTATACGGCTAAAAATTCATTGCAACTAGGCCAAAATATAAGAAAATACTGGCCTAAGTTTGTTTGTGACACAAATTTAAAAGATTTTAAACTTATACACGGTTATTTTTTTATCACCCTGGAAAATGTTAGGGACGCTTCAGGACAAATCCAATATTATATAAAAAATAAATGAAATTTAAAAAAAAAATATAAAAACTAAAAAAATCTCTAAAAATGCTGCTCTCAACTAGTGCAGCATTTTTTGTATTTAAAAAAAAAATCAAAAAATTAAGTGAGTTATTTTTTTTTATTTTTATTTAAATCATTCTAATACCATGTCGTGAAGCGCCCTTAAATTTTCCAGAGTGATAAAAAATAACCATGTATATTTACTTATTTGACAAATTTTAAAAATTTTAATCCAACTCAAAATCAACACACATCAACTTCAAACTTGTCAATATGTTCTCTTAACAAAACACAGATAACGTTTCCACAGTTACGAGTATGTATGACTTGTTTACGAGTGGGTGAGGGCACTCGTAATTAAATCACATCCGTGACTAAGGTAGATACAAAGTGATATTCAAAAATAAGAATTGAAAATCGGTGATTATTAGTCACATCGGTGATTTCGAAGTCGCATACGTAATTCAAAAATAGGTCTCCAAAGGCCCAATTCTACTAATAAGTTACAGTCGAATCGAAACTGAACAGCTCTGATTTGATGACGTCACACAAAAATGTTGCCAAAATTAGAACACTGCAACCATTGTCTGTCTCTTTGACAAATCCTCATTTGTCATCTTTACGTGGATTTTATAGATATTTCTATAACCATCAGTGTGTGGAGTGCATGTGCTTAATATTATTAAGTCCATGGTGGAGTGCGAGTTTTATCGAGCTCTACTCACAGAACACATATACCCAAGGGAAGAATGACAACTACATAGAAAAACACGTTGGACAAATTTTGACTGTACTGCCATCTTACTGTGGCCCCACGCACTATCTACGCGGTAAAATTCAAAAGCAGTGTAATAATATTTTTTTATTGTAATCGTGATTTATGGAAACTAGATAATATGCAATGATTTTAATTATAAATCATTGCATATTATTTTCTAGTTTCCACAAATCACGTCAGAATTCGCAGAATAGTAAAGGTAAAAATTAAATAAAAGTATGATAGTTTTATTTATGTTTTATTGTGTTCATCTTCTTTTTTATTGCTAGCTTTGAAGCTTTAAGGTTGTTTAATGTACAATACCTTTTAATAGTTATGTGAAAAACACTATTTATAATAATTTTTACATTTATTGAGACATATTTCTGACACTGTTTCTAAAAGGTGAAATTTATATCCTCACAGAGGTTTTTTAATAACAATGTTTTTAAATCCAATATTGATGATGACATTAAAGAGAAATTATCGCATAGAGTAGCACAATCTTCAACACATTTAATTAAATTTCTTGATGCATAAATTAATTTCTTCTTAATGTCGACATACTCTTTACGTTCTATGAATGAATGTACATTTTCTGTCAACTTTAATATCTTCTCAAACACACCACAAGTCACATTCAGTTTTTTTTATAATAAACCCACATAATAAGCACAAGCTTGCATTTCAGCTGAGTCAGTCATGCTTGCTTCAAAAGTGTGGTCCACTGAAGCTAGCATATTGATCACAATATCAGGGGCTTCTAGGGGTTTTACTTGTTGGCTTGTGTGTGGTGTAGAAAACATGTCCTTGAAATTATTTATTATTGCATAATAAATGTCTGTTTCACAGTTTCCTGACTCTATGTGGGTTAGAAATCATAGATGTTTTCAATCCACCTATAAAATTGTGAGGCAGTAGGATTTCAATCCAGGCAATTTGCACAATTTGCCTGGATTGAGACAAATAAATTTTCCACTGCATCCTGCTGTACCCGACGGGTTGACATATATTTAATCCTGTTTTTCTTTAGGATTTTTAAATATTTGCAAAATACCTCTTAAAGTCCAGACCCACCCATCTTTCGAAGGTGGTGGGTGGTGGGCTCCGGCATCCAACAAACTCTACTTCCTCAAAAATTTTTTCATTAGTTCAAAATGTTTGAAATGCAACGAGTTCATGGTTATGTTTGTTGAGTGTGGTTTGCCTCTCCTCAAAACAGCAGAGTCGCTATTTACGGCGACAATTTCCGCCGTTGTAATTGCACCTGCAGGCAGTTCCCCTGAAAATGTAATAAAAACTAAATAATGAAAATTGTCAAAACTATAGAAATATATAAACTAGGAATTCAGGCAATATTTTCCTAGGAGCCATCCGACAGTCCCAACACTACAACTCAATCGACTTATTTCTTCTAGCTGTTTTCCTTATTTTGCATTGTTATTCACCCTCACAAAGACAAATCTTACATTCCAACATCTGGATGAAATATTTTTATAAATAATACTTTCAGTTAAAATCAGCTGCTGTTTGTAAATTTTTTATGAACTTTGTAGGAAATGTTTAAGTATGTCATTAAACTTAACTAGAAAAAATTAATCAGGCCTGCCCCATAGCATGATCAACAAAACACACTATGATCAAACAGTTTAGTGCTTTATCATTCATATTGATTTATTGTTTTATCATAATTATTGTTTCAGTGTTCATGCTATGGGGACTGGGGTGGGAATCGAACCCACGGCTTTTCTTAATCAGAACTCTTTGCTCTGAGCTATAAATTTTAGTTTAGACATTTTTAGGTATTCATATCAAATCTTTATAAATTTTCAGGTTCAGATTAATTGATATAACAATATAAATTATTACGTAGGTAAGTTTACCTTGCGATATTTTTGCAAACATGCCTGCAGCCACCGAATGACTCAAAACCTGAGCTGCCTGAGCTGACTAACTTTCATCTTTTCTTTGCAATTAGGGTTAAGGTGATCCTTCCTCAGTGATGGAGCAAACACGAAATTTGGATTTACATTATCTCAGTCATAAAAGTCTTGAATGTGACTCCACTTGACAATGCCTGTAAAGAAATAGAACTATTTTTAGAAACCAAGGATTTTTTTCTTATATTATTTATTTATTTAACAATTTTTGTACACATAAAACTAGACAGCACAAACAACACATAAGACACAATGTACAAAGGATCTGCTTATTTCATAAATGAAATTTCTTCCAGCAGACCTGCAATTTTCTATTAATTGATATCTTCTAGACAAGTTTTTATTGTATATTGTTTAAATAATATCTAACTGGCTTATTCATATCAAACTGGAGTTCCAAATTTTTAATTTATAGTACAGTAAGGAGTAGAGTATGGATGCATTGGTGGTGCTGTGGACTCGGCACTGTCCTTCTTATCGGGAGGTCTGTAGTTAGATCCTGCCATGTACCAATGTGTCTTTCGTTTTTCGAATTTCATATGTACATTTGTCGATGCTCCTATGGTGAAGGAAAACATCATGAGGCAACCTGCATTTATCTATAAAGAAATTCAAAGGTGTATATGAAGTCAACCAATCCGCACGAGGCCGGCATGGCTGACTTAGGTCTTACTACCCTAACCCTTGGGTAGCCTCGAGCCCCTCAGTGGGGACATATATTATGAGCTGTGATGATGATGATGATTGTAAGGAGTTGTAGTTTATAGTACAGCTTGCATAGCAATTGAAATTGATAATACAGACTTTATCCATAGTGCTCAGACTCGGACATTTGGATGGAGTGCAAGCACTATTGATAAAGTATGCTGTCTCAATTTGAAATGTAAAAATTTGGCATTATCAATCAATAAATGAACCATAGTCACACCACTGAACTGTCTAAATAATCATTATTAATATGCAACAAGAGCACTCTACAGGCGGCATATAACTAACACAAGTCTTAGGATGGAGTCCACTCTCAGGACTCAGCATCCACACATTGAATGCATAAAATGCTAGAAATATTTATTTTAACACAGATATAAACAGGTAGGATATATACAAAAGCTATTTTTATTCACCTTGTCAAAACCAATCATATCTGGAACAGCATGTTTGGATAATCTCTTCTCTTCAACATTAATAAAGTCAATAGTATATATAATCTTATAATCCTTTGCTCAGCATATAATTTACGTTGGAAGTCCACAGATGACCAACTGTCATTTGGAAAACAATACTTGGCCCACATTTCACATCTGAAAAAGAAAATATTATGAGCGAAAGTTCATTTATCATTATGATATTTAATCTACGGAATTTAGAGACTATTATAATTTTATGTTCTTGCAGTAACTCTAATAGAACTCAAAGAAGTGTTATCTTTTTTATTGTGAACATAACCGCTACCGCTTTAACAGGGGTCTTTTCTGTCTTTTTTTTAATTGTAGCATTTAGTCGTTAGAGAGGATAACAACCATTACTGCTAGTGTCAAGTGCCAGGATAGACAGTTTCATAAAATAATTTCGCGAATATTAAGAGAAGTTTTCAACGTCGTTGTTTGACAACTGCGATGAAGGCTTGTTGAATAACAAAAAAGAACGTGGCAATGTCAGAAGTATTTAAACTGGTCAATTTCAACACTTACCGTCGAATATTTGTTGTTCCTGGCTTTGGAAAGCGATATAGTATAATGTTTGCAATTGCATCATCTTGTGGTGAGATTCCACACTTGAGACATTTTCTCTTCAGGTTATCAAGCATGTTCCCTGACAAACTATTGTTCAAATTGACACGTTTTAGAGTCACTGTCTCAGGAAGCAATTAAATCTAAGTAACAACACGAAAAAGAACTCAAGTTTAACACAAAAATCAAAACAAGTTACAGTCTCCAAACGAGTCTATTTCTCATGTAAAAACACAAAAAGACACTATCAAGAAAAGTCGTTATCTCAAAAGCAAGCACACTTCGATATTATTGCGTAAATTCGCAATGGAGAAACAAAAGGAAAATAATTCATGCGCCAGAAATATAATTCGGCCATATTTTTTGTGAATGTATGTTGCCAGTTCTAACATTGACTTTACATCCATTATCCATTTAATAAATAATCTTCAAACTCAAGTCATTCTGGATAATTTTAAACAAAATATACTTTAAAATATTAACTTTCGTTAAATAACGCAAATTTATGTTTTAAAAGATGTTTACCATCAGAAAATATGGTTAACATCTATGAATCTTTTGTTATTATTTACTACCATTTTAGGATTTTTAGAAACATGTTTTTTGAGGTAACACTCGATGTATCCCTAGTAGGTATGTCTCATTGCGCCAATAGAAAAGTCGACCGCCCCTGGCTCTACTTGATCACACGCATCGAACGCGTAAACGCGAATTCGTATGGAATTAGAGCGGTGCCATCTAGTAGTCACTAGATGAAGCTGTCTCATTCCATAGCAGCTACTAGATGGCGCTGCTCTAATTCCATACAAATTCGCGTTAACGCGTTCGATGCGTACGATCGAATATTATATATTCTGTGCCGTGACCTCACCTCAGCAATTATGTACACATACCAAAAATTAGGGTCGGTAAATAAAGGTTAAATATAAATAGATTGGTTTTGTCTACTACTCTTCACTTTTTATATTAAATAATGCTTTGATTTCGTCGATCGCCTTTGCCCAATTAAAAAAATATATATAATCGGTGAGCGCGTTTAGTGCTTAGAGCATTTAGCCTATGGAGATGGTAGCCAACAAATCGCAGTAGATTTTTCTGACACATTTTGCGGGAGGCGAGGTAAACACGCATGGCACACTACGAAAATCTAGAATTCAATTACAGATACGCACACCATGAAAATAATACCTCACAAAAAGAAACACACATACATGGATTAATTAACGTGTATCTACGCAATTCTATATTGAAGTCGGTGCCAAACGATGATCTCCTAGAAAGTCTTAAAATTTGGCACCGACTTCAATATAGAAGTGTGATGTTGTCTGTACCTATTCTTATATTATTTTTAACTTTTCAGTGTTTTTGAAGTCGGTTTTTTTTATATTTTTTCTACTGCCTATTCTGTGTAAGAGCTAAAGTAACGCTAAAGTAACTGTTTAGGTGTTATCCCTTAGCCATTCCCTTAAATTGTTGTTCGTGTTTGTGTTAGCAAATAGGCAGTTCTTTACGAAATGGAGTGTGTTTATAGCTCGCTAGCGAGCCTATGATTTGCTTCTAACCGGTCCAGAAATCCAGAGTCAATGTCACGTTAGAGTAGTTTTTAAAATTCTTTTTGTTTTCTATAGAGTATACTCCTGGGGTGTTTCCACTGTCACCAAAGTCAGGATCTGATGATGGGATCCCATGAAAATTGAGGGAAATCCTTAAATTTTATAGGTACGTCCAACGTGTTTCATGTTTTTTTCGAAGCTATTCACGTATTAGTGTCTGGAGTCATGAACCGAGCTGATGATGGAAGGATCCTTAACTTTAAAGAGTTAGAGTTAAGTTTTTTAAATACAATAGGCACGCATATCAAGGGAGTGAAAAGATTTCATACACATAATAAATAAAAAATAAAATTAAAAACCGACTTCAAAAACACTGAAAAGTTAAAAATTATATGAATTTATTTTTTGTATTTTTTAAATATTTTCTGTGCTGTTACTCCCAAACGCAGGTAATACATTTTTACCCGGCCTGGGACTCGAACCCCAAACTTCGCGTCATTTTAGATATAATTTTAAAATTCTCAAATTCATTGCGCATTTTGACCAAGCTGCATTGAAATTTATCGTCCAATAATTTCTCCCATCAATGAATGAATACTATAAGTATGCTTATGTGTCATTCATCATTTCAGCCAAGAGACGACCACTGTTGGACATAGGCCTCTCTCAGGGATCTCCAAACCGATTGGCCCTGCGCCTCCCGCACCCACCGGCTTCCCATGACCTTCACCAGATCGTCGGTACGCGGCCACCACTCGAGGACCTTTCCGCCCCAACGGCCGCCAGTCCTGCGGGCTACGTGTCCTCTGCCACTTAAGGTTTGCATTCTTTGGGCTATGTCGGTGACCCTAGCTCTTGTACGGATCTCATCATTTCTGATGCGATCGCATAGAGAAACCCCGAGCATAGCCCTCTCCATTGCCATTTGAGTGACATGACAGTGACACAGGAAACAGCAAGGTGAAGTAAATTCAAAATTAGGTATTTGTAAAATGTATTGCTGTCGCGCTGTGCCCCTGAACAACCTAACTGATCGCGATAGGGACAACTGCAGCTTGGACCGAAAATACCTCTGTTTATGAAAAGTACACAAAATATACGTTTCGTAGTCCCCTATTTTTTCCGCGAAAACTAAACCGATTTAATTACTTTTTGCATCATAATTTAAAGAAAGACTTTGGCAGTGTTTCTATGTTTTGCTTTTTTTATATAATCTCCTCAAATTTGTTTGAAAATAGCAGATTTTCAGGCCAATTTTTTTATGTTTTTGAACGCTGATATGTCGTTTAAAAATTACTTAACTTAATAAAAAACGAAAAATATATGAATATGCTTATAGTGGCCATTGATTTTTTTTTTGAAAAAATAGAACAGCTATTGCCATTATCCAGGAAGGAAACAGGGGACTACGTTTGTATGGAAAAACGACTTGTACGATTTCCTCTTAAAACTTAAGTGATTAAGTGTAACACGTCTAAATGTCATGGAAAACTTATACTTCCAGTTTCACTGGGAAAAAGTGGAGGGGTTATCTATTACTTATTAGATTTCAAAAGCTGTGATATCATTTGGCGATTGTACTTAGGTACTTTAATTTTAATACAGCAAGTTTTCTCATTGACCACAAATAATTAACCTATACAGTACCTACCTACGTAATAAATGCTTAAACTATTTATGCAGTCCTTTTTACAGTTAAGTCACAAAACAGTCTTAGCTTTCACTTTTTCTTAGCGCTATAAGAAGTATTCGCAAGGAAGTTACTGGAAAATCACAAGAGTCTCCTGGTTCGGTGCGTGTGAGCTGCGGCGAAAGTTGCACCGTACGATGGAGCTGGGGCTGCGGCGACGCAGCGGCGCGCGGCGGCAGCGGCGCGGCGAGCGTGCACGCGCCCGTGTTTGGCGAGGTGGTCGGAGCGCGCGAACCGCTTGCTGCACTCGCGACACGCGAACGGCTTGTCTCCTGAATGGCTCCGCCGATGACGCGCCAGCTCGTCCGAGCGTGCGAACCTCCACGGGCACTCGCCCCAAGTACACCTGTACGGCTTCTCCCCACTATGTCTCCGCAAGTGTGCCCGGACGTGCGACGCTTTCGCGTACAGCTTCCCACAATTCTCCACGGGACAGCGAAACGCACCCAGCTCCGGCGAATACTTAGGCTCGCCCCACGATCGCACTTTCATGTTCGCCTTCTCTATCTCCTCTGCCAAGCTGCCGGCACGATCCCAATGTCTATCCGTAGACGCGACGTAGTCGTGTGTCTCTAAAACGCACGAAGAATCGATCAAGTCGTTCGATTCTGATCCAGAGTGTGGGGTGTCATTCGATAAGTCGCTACCTAACGCTTCTAATAGGTATTCATCGATGACACTATTATCCAAATCCGTAAAATCGAATCCCGGCGAACAATCCGAAAAATTGAAATCGTCTTTGCTCACATCAGTAATATCACTCACGAAACTATCACACTGCCAATCCAAGTCGCTATACTGCAACTCCAGAGGTCCTGATTCTTGTGCCGGCAGCTCAAAGTTAACTAGGCTCTCCGCCGGCGAGTACTCGTACAGGAGTCTGTCATTCAAAAGAGCGTCCTCGATGAGAGGACCACTGCTTTCACAGAACATTTTTATCCGAGGATGTCGATGTTCGTCTTTTTACAATAAATACCCTTTTCAAGGCATTAAACACTCTTGAAAGTTGTAAAGCACTGTTCCATAAGCGTCGTTGACGTTTGGCTATCGTCTGTCTCGTTGCACCGAAGTTTACTAAGTGTCGGAAGCCTAATGTATGAATGGCCGTTTATCTGTTCGGGATGAGGTGTCAGCGTGCGGCGCGTCCCGGGGCCAGAGTGATCGCTGCGCGCGCGCCGCCGCCGCTGCGGACGCGATAGCACCATCGCTGATTATCGGCGGATCCGCGCACATGTCCGCGCCGAGATCAATCCTCAATAACGTCCACCCGTAGCACAAACAAGTTCAATTATCCACTTGCAGGATTACATTGATGCATTGTAACATTTCGTGATACTGTATGCCATTGTTATTATTAACCTCTGTTGCTTTTAAAAGTTTTTATTACTATCACAATTTATTTATTATTAAAATTATAAGAATACAGTCGTTTATTATCATATCATAAATTACATACAACAATATTAAAAAACTTACTCAAAAATAATTATTTTAAAAATTGTTATAATATTTTGAGCTTTCGTGAAGAAAAGAAGTAAAAGTTGATAATTATTAAGATAATTATAGTTATTATTATTAATGATGATTTATTGATAATTTGTGAAAAATTGGCGTAAGTATTTTGTTAATTGCAATTTCTGTTATCTTTATTATATCTCTTTTATATGCAGACATAAGCTTCAAAGTTGCAAGCTGGTGACTAGCTGGTGTCGGGGGATGGTAAGACTTCGGCTTGACTACTGTCGTGGAAGAACTTGCCGTTCGATAAGCCCCATTTACTGGTTGCATAAGCCCATTTTCCTAAATAGCCCCCAGGCTATTATCCCCTAATAGTTTTTTGCTGATTCACTCTACATCAAATGTTAATAATTTATCTTATCAGTAAAATAGAAAGCTGAAACAGTGACATTTGATAAGTTCTTTCGCATCATCTCTTTACTTTGTTTTTATTAAGTACATTATAAGGCGATAAGAGTAAAAATATATCAATTAACGTTACTGTTTATTGCACATAACGTGGATCATTCACTTTCTTAACCTTTATCAGTTGTTTGTACGACCTGGCCGAGAGGTTCTTTTACCTTACTTTAGGTACCAGATGAGAAATTGTTCAATTAAAAATGTTCTTAAACTCATCTATTTTCATCCCCGTCGAAAGAAATTCACATTATCCAAAGAACAGTATTGAAGTACACTAATAAAGGAAATTAACAAAATTAAGTTATTACATTATAATTTTAACACCATTCAAAGTTTAGATCAGAGAACAAAGAAAAGAGACTTAGGATCATATCTATTAATTTGGATTGTAAACCCTTATGTCCTGTTTCAAACGGACGGAAATGGATATTATTTTTTGCAAAGTGGATATTACAAATACATCCTATAATGATAAAGCGATAATATTCTTGAAAACGGTTAGTCGTGCATGAACTGCGTCATCTATATTAGGTACCTAGGACTTTTGGATGAGAAATCATTTTAACCTGTTTACGAAAAAATATTTTCGTCAGATTCGAGCACTTATAATAATTATAGTTGTGAGTATATATTTTTAACTGTGGACGGTTTGTTGGTGATATCCTAGCTAGATGTTGTTGATGAGCTCAGTGGGTTCTCAGCGCTCAGCCGCCGTGTTGATAAATTTTTTCTGATATTATTGTTGTCGTCAAAAAATTCCTGATACCTATATATATACCTGTGTGTATGTGTGAGTGTGTGTGTTTGTGTATGTTACTTATAATAGTAGTAAGGTAAAAAATATAAATGTACACCTCGTCCCGCATCTATTTAATTTTACACTTCCGCTAGGGTTGGCTGGAAGAGATCTCTTCAAGAGATAAGCTCGCCCTTGTACATGTTTGTTGTATAATATGTTTCTATTTGAAAAATGTGTGTACAATAAAGAATATAAGAATAAAGTGATAGAGAAAAATTGCCACTATTGCCATTGGTCTTGTAAGACCCTAGGCCTTACATGTTTATTTCTTTTTAATTGTGGAAAAAATCAATGGGCCCTGAAGGGAAACTACTTTCATTTTTTTTACATACGACAGGGAAGTTCTTGGCCTTCACCTCACCTGATGGTAAGCGTCGATAAGGCCGAAGGTGGAAGCGAGGTTCACCTGGACTCCTCAACAATTGAGGAACTGGCTACCTCCCAAGTAGCAGACTGACGTCGTTTTTAAGTCAATTTAGGGTCTATAATTGTACGTCGGATTTAGACGCCTAAATAACGTCAATAGTACGTCGATTCGGTGACAACAGTTTATACGTCATTATTAGACGTCCTACAGACTACCATTACAGTACCACTACTTGACCACTATCCATTAGTCGTGGATATAAAATAAAACAAGCACGACGAACTATTATATCTTTATAAAAAATGTATCATTATATAAATGAAAGTTTATCGTTCTCTTTTTAGGGCATTAAATATAAACATTGTTTATAAAAATCTTTCTTTACTATTTTTTTTTATTTTGTGATGGCGGATATTTATATGTTTTTCCTGGTGTACTGTATTTTACAAGTCACGCCCTTTCATTCATATCACGTCATTGCTTGACTTCGTAAGGATGTCCTAGATGGTCCGTCCTAAGAACGTAATGAAAAGTCGTCGTCAAAACGTCCAAACATGACGTTGTGAGGCATTGACATACGACCGTCATTATAGGGTACCCTAGAACGTCTTCACCGACATCTTTTACGTCTGTGGTGACCTTAAGATATCGTCCGACAGACGTCAAAATACTACTTGGGGCTAAACACAACAATGCTGTTAACATTGTTATTATGGCTACAAATTAAGGCAAGGCAATGGTAGCTAGCCAGGCGGGTTTAGATGCCCTACTATTAACCAAACCCAGCAGAAAATTTTCTGCCCCTATAGGGAATCGAACCCCGGACCTCAAGATATAACCAGTCTCAACCCAAAGGCGGCAAAGATGCTGGTTACTCGACTTCCAAGTATAGAGTAGGGTGCATTTCTGTGAGAATATTTCATTTATTTTGCGGGTCTCTCTAAGGATCATGTATAAATTTAAATGCCGTATGTCGCCGGTGTCGATTTTCCAGTACGTCTAGCATGCGCCGATACCAGCGGCGGTGGCTGGCACCGCCACCATCTGGCAGTTGGCACCATCCTGATCAGATTACAACGGAACCTCGATATTTGCGTACTAATTTTAATTGATCACGTATTGGATTAGTGACAGATTATTATATTATACTAGCTTTCCGTTCGCATCTTCGCCTGCGTTATTTTTGTTTTCCCGTGAGAATTATGTATTTTCCCGCGGGAAAAATAAATTTGTAGCCTATGATCATCAAAGATAATGTAAGATTCTGAATGTGAAAGAATTTTTGAAATCGGTCGAGTAGTTTTTGAATTTATTCGTTACATACATCATACATACAAATCTTTCCTTTTTATGATAATAGTGTAGACAACGTGTTAATGAAATAATGCAAAACCTACACCCCAACTTATTTTTATTATAATAGAATCAGATAAATATAAAATAGATGAATTATTTCAGAAATAAATTGTCGCGTATTATTTACGAAGATGTGTCCATTTTTCCGATTTTAATTATTTTCTCGCAATTTTAAAACTCTGTGGTCGCACGCCGATACGAGACAAAGACTATCATCATCATCATTTCAGCCAAGAGACGCCCACTGCTGGACATTGGCCTCCCCCAGGGATCTCCAAACCGATCGGTCCTGCGCCTCCCGCATCCAGCGGCTTCTCGCGACCTTCATCAGATCGTCGGTCCACCTTGTGGGGGGCCTACAAACGCTGCGTCTCCCGGTACGCGGCCGCTACTCAAGGACCTTTCCGCCCCAACAGCCGTCAGTCCTGCGAGCTATGTGTCCTGCCCACTGCCATTTAAGGTTTGCAGTTCTTTGCGCTATTTCGCCGACTCTGGTTCTTCTACGGATCCCTTCATTTCTAATGCGATCGCGTAGAGAAACCCCGAGCATAGCATTGTAAACGGACATGAGACCCATTGTAAACGACCACGTCTCAGTTCCGTACGTCATTACTGGCAACACGCACGAATTGAAGACTTTCGTCTTTAAGACACTGTGGTAGATTGGCCGAGAATATGCTGCGTAGCTTCCCGAACGCTGCCCAGCCGAGTTGGATTCGTCGATTTACCTCTTTCTGGAAGTTGGACTTACCCAGCTGGACTATTGGTCCCAGGATTGTACCTACTCTGCATTCTGAACTAATTATAGTTTATATTCAGGTTTTGAAATATAATCAATACGTTTTTGTTTTAATACTTATAGTACCTGCCTACTTATATTTTTATTGATGATTATTTTTATTAAGTTGTTTTTATTAGTTTAATACATAAAGTTTTTTTAATTTATTTTCAATTAATACGTTGTGTTTATACTATTAGGTCCTTACATATGAAATTGGCGTTTTATATAATATATTTATTCAATCACAGTATGTACCATTGCTATCTATGCACTTTTGCCATCTCATAGGTAGTTCTTCGATCCCTTTACTAAAAAAATCATTCGGACGGGAATCAATAAATTCTTTGAAGGCGGTTTGGACTGCCCATCGGAGTTGAATCTTTTCCCTTTCAAGAAGTTATCCAAATTTCGAAATGGTAATCTGTTGTGGCAAGGTCAGTTGTGCAGTGAGTGGTCTAGCGTTATTATGAAGCAGCAGTGGCCTAGAGCGGTTGACCAGCCTCGGTTGTTTAGCAGCTAGCTTTTCCATTATGGTTTTGCAGTTGCTGACAATCGTCTGGCCAGATTTAAGAAAGCTGTAGTGAACGACACCAGAGGGGCAATCGCACTATATACGAGCGTTTGAACCAAAACCAAAACCTTACCGTTCCCATATTTTTTGACATCTGACTGCTGTCAAGGTGTTGTCAAAATGTATGGGAACGGAAACGTTTCTGATTTAGTTTAAACGTTATAAATAGTGCGATTGCCTTCCAGCACTAGTCCACCAAACGCTCACAAGTAACTTTTTTACAGTCAATTTTCGCTTGGGGCATGGTTTGGCTGGTTCAGCAGGGTTCAGCCATTGCGATGAGCGATGGCGATACGATACGATGATATCGTACAGAACCCACTTTTCATCACAAGTAATGATTCGATTTAAAATCCCTTCATTATTGTGCCGGTTGAGTAATGCAACACAGTGCAGTCAACGCGCGTTTGTTGATTTGCTTCACTCAATTCGTGAGGTACCCACCTTTCAAGCTTTTTCACCTTCCCAATTTGCTTCAAGTGGATTAAAACAGTTTTATCACTAACACCGCAGCCTGCAGCTAACTCGGACGTGGTTTGCGATGGATCCGCTTCCACAATAGCTTCTTTCTTAGTCTTCAATTCTATTTCAAAACTTTGGTCTCCGGCCGTCCACGGGGCTTGTTCTGGGGGTCGAAATTTCCATAACGAAAACGTTGGAACCAAAAACGCACTGTGTTTTCTTTTGCGGCACCGTCGCCATACACATCATTAATCCTTCGAGCCGTTTCTGCAGCACTGGTGCCACGGTGGAACTCGTAATCGAAAATAACGCGATATTTCAAGTTTTCCATTTTGTAAACTGAGTGACGCAAATATAAAAAACAATTGAGGAAAAAACAAGTGAATTATAATTTTCGAAACACAAATACATGAGTAAATAGCTGTATAAATTTGAATTTGGAATTCCTAACCATAGAGGAGATATTTGAGATCAAAGTGGCCAGTACAGCAATACGCCAATTTCATATGGCAATACGCCAATTTCAAGGACCTAATATACACATATAAGGATGATATAGATGTAAAAAATAATGTTCTGAAAAAGAGCACGAAAATATATAGTAGGTATGCTTTATGTTTATTTTTTATACAAAGAATCGTTAGGCAATACAAGAAATCGTTAGGCGAATATCTACAAATATTGTTAATTACCTATGTATCACAACAGCTCATGACATAATTATATGTCATAATGGTATGTCCGTCCGCACCGAGCACAAACTATATAGAGATACGAGAGCCTCGAGCCTACCCCAAGTTAGGGTGTTTAGGCTTTAGACAGCCACGCTGGTCCATTGCGGATTGGTCGACTTCACATACATCTTTGAATTTCTTCGTAGTTGTATGCAGATTGGCTCACGATGTTTTCCTTCGCCGTAGGAGCGTCGGACAAATGTACATAATTATGAAATTCGAAAAACGGAAAACACATTGGTGCTTGGCACGATTGAACCCCGGACCTCCCGATAAGAAAGCCAGCGCCGAATCCACAGCGCTACCTTATGTTTTTTTTTATGGGATAGGGGGCAAGCGAGCAGACGTATCACCTGATGGTAAATTCAAATTCAAATTCAAAAATCTTTATTCAACATAGGCCTTTACAGGCACTTATTGACGTCAAAACAGAGCAAAACAATCTAATTTAAAAAATATATATTAACCTTGTATGTGCATACATCCTAAAGATACTCAAGATGTCTGCAAATACAAGTAGGAATGAAAAAAAAAAAAGTTGACTCTACACCTGTTCGGAAATTGGGAGAGCCTTCTCGAGAAGAACAGGCAAGAAACTCGAAAGGTCTAAATTTTTTATCTCCTCTTTTAAATCGCCATTTACAATTTTGGTTTGTTACAGAGTCGTCAATTGGAAGCTGCCTCAAAGCAAAAGTTTGAGCTCAACTTCCATTACAAGAAGTGCGTGAACTTAGCTTCTTTGAAACAAAACGCAATACATTGTTAAATATTAGAATTGAGAGTTCAAACCCAAGCTTTTTTGTCCGTCATGTAATCAGACACTTTATAATATGCTTTTTTAATAAGTACATCTTTGATTGCAACTTTAAATTTGTTTAAGCTAAGTTCTTGTATACAACTTGGGATTTTATTGTAGAAACGTATACACAGGCCTTTAAAAGAATTATTAATTTTTTGGAGCCTGGTATTTGGTAAAGCTAACATATTCTTTTGTCTAGTATTAACTGAATGAATATCACTATTTTTACAAAACACATGAATATTCTTACGAACGTATATTAGATTCTCATAAATATATTGCGACGCTACTGTCATAATACCAATTATACTCGGCTTCGTCCTCGGGATTAGCAAATAATACTTGTAGTAACGCCTAGTGATACGCCAGTCACGCACTTTATTTGAGGGTATAAATAAAATTTAAAATGAGTCTCACGTCAACAAGGTGGGCGACCTATCCGCTCGCTTCATTCGCTTTTTAGTGCTCGCCACGATCACACTCTCGCGTCTTAAGTTTTTACTTTAAGTGAGGTAGTGCTTATTTATAATGCCTAAGCGGAAAAGTGAGGAGGATTGTCAAATCTGTTGTGTAAGTTTAAAAAACTCGAAGTGTTACGAAGATGCCGTACACGGAGTCGTTCCAGCTTGCTCGACAGGCGTTCCCGCTCGGAGTCTCAAGGTCGACCTCGACCCAGAACCCGCCGAAGTGGCTACGCTCTGTGCGAGCCCGCCGTTTATATCTTCTGTGCCGTCATGACGGTCACCCCCGTGGTGGTCGCCACCACCGCCACCACCGCCGCCGCCGGCGCGCCTGAGCAAGTGACGGATACCGACGAGCCTGGGTCAGCTAATGCGATGCTAAACACCACAATACTTGAAATATTGGGCGAGGATCCAACTGTTTTGAATACTTTTGGAGCCGACATTCACAAAGACTTTGCAGTTAAGATGGAACACACATTCATGTGAAATACCTTTCGCCGAGTAACTGCAAACTAATTAATGCTCCCGTAGGTACTGAATGCCGAAATTAAGGTGGCTATCTCCGATATAAACGCTAAACGTTATAAAAATATCGAAATTAGGCAAAAACAAGTTTCTACGGCTATTTCATGCTTGAACCAAGCTATTAATTCGCTGACCTCGAAAAATAACAGTGACCCAGAATTAATAAAAATGTTGATGGACACAGAACGTATTCTCTGTGACTTGCAGTACCGGATTCAGTCATACGACGGAATTTTATTCTGTCTTCCCTTGGAAGGACATGAAAGACCAGCTTCAAAATACTTAACCATTTTTTATTCATTCATTAGGCGAAAACCTGTCAGAAATTATTAAGACTGCAAAGGCGATAAATAAATAGGGTGCAGAGTTAAAAACTTCATTGCATAAGCCACAAACAAAAAAAAAAAAAGGCGCCTGCACCGACGCCTAGCACCTCCAGGAATGATTAAACTAGAAGGGCCCTTATCCTACTCGGAAGCAGCCAAATCGTCCGAAGACGAAGGAGCCCCCTGCCAGTAGAGGTCGGCCATGGAGCTCATCGAGACACTCGCAGCAGCCGCCCGCCGCCACGCGATCGCTGCAAAATCCAGTAAAATATGCAGGCACTTTGCCTCTTTTAATGACCAATGGTCTCTTATAACTAAGAATGCAGAAATTCTATCCTGAATCAAGAGGGATACGAAATCCCATTCACTAGTCCCGTTAACCAATTACTTGTTCCAAAGGTGAAACATTATTTAGCCACAGAAAGAGATGATTTCAATTAAGCTATTCATAACTTGTTAGCTAATGGTGCTATTTCAAAATGCCAACCTACTGAAGGGCAATTTTTATCAAGTATATTCTGGTACCTAAGCCAAATGGTAAACATCGTTTCATCCTGAATTAAAAAAAAAAAAAACTTTAATAAATTTATAAAAGCAGATCATTTAAAAATTGAAAATTTACGCTCAGTGCTAAAATTTACATAAACAAAAAATTGTTTCATGACAAAAATAGATTTAAAAGATGCCTTTTATTTAATAAGTATTGACCCTAATTCAATAAAATATTTAAGATCTCAAATTGAACAAGAACTATTTGGCTTGAGTACTGCACCATCAAGGCAATAAAACCAATTGTCCGATTACTCCGTTCTGCGGACCTAAAATCAACTAATTATTTAGATAATTATTAGCCAAATATACAAACCAAAAAATTAATTACCTCTCTTTGATTTTAATTAACGAGGCCAAAAGTTTAATGATACCTAGTAATATATGTACATTTTTAAGGTTTCGTTCTAATCTAGACTAAAAATTTCCAGATCACAAATCAGAAATTAAAAAAAATGGTTAACTCTTAAAAGATGTTGAATACGTCAATTCGCACAAATAGTCGAATTACTAGTCTCAGTTTGCCCGGCTGTAGAATACACTAGCCTTATACTAAAACTAGATGTCGCGTGTGTGCCGCGGGGTGCGAGCACCCCGCGGAGGTGTTGTTCCACTTTTAGCTTTTGTAATCAAAAGGTTATCGGTTGCGAGTAGGTGCAAAAATGTGTCTTTTTTTGCTGAAGTTTAAAAATTTGCCTAAAAAAGGTGTTCGAATATTCAAAAAACTGGAAAGGATACGATCTACTCGGAATGCTCTTTCATTTGATACCCATATAACGTGGGTGGCAAAAGAAAAGCGATCGGCTAATTAGATGCGGCGGCCATATTGAGTTTGAAGCAATGTCATTGACTGTATTGTATTTTACACTCAAAGTCCATTCATTTGATACCCATATTCGGTGGGTGGCAAAAAAAAGCGATCTGTCATTTCGGAGCGGTGGCAACACTGAATCATCATGTGGACGCGTGTGTGCCGCGAGGTGCAAGCACCTCGCGGTGGTGTAGTGCTCACATCGCTTTTGTAATAAAAAAAACGTTTTCAGTTGCGATTTGGTGCAAAAATGTATCTTTTTTGAGGTCAATTTAAAATTTGCCTAAAAAAGGTGTTCGATTGATCAAAAAGCTGGAAAGGTTATGTTGTACTTTATACGCTCTTGCATTTCGAAGCGATGTCGATGTCGCGTGTGTGCCGCGGGGAGCAAGCACCCCGCGGTGGAGTGGTCCACTTAATGTTTTTCTAAGCAAAAGGTTTTCAGTTGCGAGTCGGTGCAAAAAAGTTTTCGTTTTTTTAAGTTACATAAAAAATGGTGTTCGATTATAAAAAAAACTGAAAAGGTTACGTTCTACTCTGAAAATCCTTACATTTGATACCCATATTACATAGGTGGAGAAGGAAAAGCGATTTGACATTTCGAAGCGGCGGCCATATTGAGTTTGAAGCAATATCACTCACTGTATCGTGTTCTACTAAGAAAATCCTTACATTTGATACCCATATTACATAGGTGGCAAAAGAAAAGCGATCCGCCATTTTTGAGCGGCAGCCATATTGAATTTGGAGAAACATCACTTACTGAATCGTATTCTACACCGAAAATCCTTACATTTGATACCCATATTACATAGGTGGAGAAGGAAAATCGGTCTGTCATTTCGGAGCGGCGGCCATATTGAATTTGGAGAAACGTCACTTACTGAATCGTATTCTACACTTAAAATCCTTACATTTGATACCCATATTACATAGATGGAGAAGGAAAAGCGATTTGACATTTCGGAGCGGCGGCCATATTGAGTTTGAAGCAATATCACTCACTGTATCGTGTTCTACTAATAAAATCCTTACATTTGATACCCATATTACATAGGTGGCAAAAGAAAAGCGATCCGCCATTTTTGAGCGGCGGCCATATTGAATTTGGAGAAACATCACTTACTGAATCGTATTCTACACCGAAAATCCTTACATTTGATACCCATTTTACATAGGTGGAGAAGGAAAAGCGATTTGACATTTCGGAGCGGCGGCCATATTGAATTTGGAGAAACGTCGCTTACTGAATCGTATTCTACACCTAAAATCCTTACATTTGATACCCATATTACATAGGTGGAGAAGGAAAAGCGATTTGACATTTCGGAGCGGCGGCCATATTGAATTTGGAGAAACGTCGCTTACTGAATCGTATTCTACACCTAAAATCCTTACATTTGATACCCATATTACATAGGTGGAGAAGGAAAAGCGATTTGACATTTCGGAGCGGCGGCCATATTGAGTTTGAAGCAATATCACTCACTGTATCGTGTTCTACTAATAAAATCCTTACATTTGATACCCATATTACATAGGTGGAGAAGGAAAATCGGTCTGTCATTTCGGAGCGGCGGCCATATTGAATTTGGAGAAACGTCACTTACTGAATCGTATTCTACACCTAAAATCCTTACATTTGATACCCATATTACATAGGTGGAGAAGGAAAAGCGATTTGACATTTCGGAGCGGCGGCCATATTGAGTTTGAAGCAATATCACTCACTGTATCGTGTTCTACTAATAAAATCCTTACATTTGATACCCATATTACATAGGTGGCGAAAGAAAATCGATTTGACATTTCGGAGCGGCGGCCATATTGAATTTGGAACAACGTCACTCACTGTATCGTGTTCTACTAATAAAACCCTTACATTTGATACCCATATTGCATAGGTGGCAAAAGAAAGCGATTCGCAATTTCGGAGCGGCGGCCATTTTGATTTTGGAGCAATGTCACTCACTTTATCGTGTTCTACTCCCAAATGCCTTTCATTTGATACCCATATTACGTGGGTGGCAAAAGAAATGCAATCCGCCATTTTGGAAGCGGTGGCCATATTGGATTTAGACAAAAATCATTTACTTGGTTTTGTTTCACTCTTAAAGCCCTTTCATTTGATACCCATATCGCTATGGTTGCAAAAGAAATGTGAACCGACATTTTTTTAATGGCGGCCATTTTGTATTCATAGAGGTGACGTTACTTGCATCGTGTAGTACTCGCAAAACCCTTTCATTTGATACCCATATCACCATGCCGCGGCTGAAAACCGCACCGAAATAGCAAAAAGCGCAAATTTTGAAACAATGGCCGCCAGCGCCGCCGCCATCTTGAAAAGTTAAAATGTCAAATTTTTTAAAAATACTTGACTATATTTCCTATCGATTGGTATCACCAGCTTGCCCCTAACCCTAAACAAACCCCGTCAAAAAATCGTCAAATTTGGGTCGTCGCTGACAACATAAACCGCCCCAGCTGCCAGTGTTGCCATATCACCGGCCCCAAATGGTGGTAGAAATGATCAGCGATGTCTGTTCCACCCCGCTATTTGAAAAAAAATCGATAAAGTCAAAATTTACGTTCTCCCCCAAAACGGGGAATTTACCCCAAAATCGGGGAAAATTACCCCACGGTTTGATTCCCCTTAACCAGTCCTACAAAAGGCCACCCGGTGTTGTCAGTCGAAAAACGCCAGCAACCGCGTCAAAATCGGGATTTTATTTTTTCAAAATTGCAACACTTTACAAAATGGCCGCCAGCGGAGCCGCCATGTTGAAATGTCAAAGTTTCGGATTTTTCCCGGTAACTACATCGTATACAGAGCAGGATGACGTTTACCCCTCGTTGCCACCACATCTGGAACGGGGAGATCAATTCGGGTCAAATCGGGTCTACGAAAAAATTCAAACCCCGTTGGCGGCCAGTGTTGCCAGTTGCGGAAAATAAAAATACCAGAAAGTCATAGAGGCCCCGACCCTCTATAGGCGCATGGGGTTGAAAATTGCGAAAAGTCGTTATTTCGATTTTCGACTTTTCGGGCCCCCAGAGGAAAAACTACCAAAAATGGTAGAAAATTTTTCCAACCTGGCAACACTTTTCGCCGAGCTCTAACCCCGCCCAGAACATTTGACCCCACTCCGAGGCCGCCATCTTGGCGAAAATGCGGTTCAAAAATGTCAAAAATTTGAGCGTTCCAAGATGGCCGCCGGCGCCGCCGCCATTTTGTTTTTCGCCAGGCGGTGGCCATATTCGGAAACTCGAGGACGCTCTCGGGCGCAGCCATCAAAAAAATCAGCCGAAATCCCGAAAATCACGCGCGTGTTCGGTCGCAAACACGGGGCGAAACGGGTTTTTCGATCCAAGATGGCGGCGCGGCCATTTTGTTTTTTCACATTTCGACAGAAGCACCCGATCCCCGGGGGCGAAACGATCACGCTTCCCAAAAACCAGCGCGATCGGAGCCGTTTTGGAAATTTTGACATTTCGCGCCGGCGGCCATCTTGGATTTTTCAAATTTCGAATATCGCTTTCTACTCGACCGAATCGATCGTGCATCTCTTTCTAACATTCCAACAATGAAAGGTAACTGCAAATGTCCCAAAAATACCCCTGATCAGTGAGTGAGTGAGTGAGTCAGTCAGTGGTAATCCAGCTTTATATAGTATAGACTAGATGTCGCGTGTGTGCCGCGGGGTGCGAGCACCCCGCGGAGGTGTTGTTCCACTTTTAGCTTTTGTAATCAAAAGGTTATCGGTTGCGAGTAGGTGCAAAAATGTGTCTTTTTTTGCTGAAGTTTAAAAATTTGCCTAAAAAAGGTGTTCGAATATTTAAAAAACTGGAAAGGATACGATCTATTCGGAATGCTCTTTCATTTGATACCCATATAACGTGGGTGGCAAAAGAAAAGCGATCGGCCAATTAGGGGCGGCGGCCATATTGAATTTGAAGCAATGTCATTGACTGTATCGTATTTTACACTAAAAATCCATTCATTTGATACCCATATTCCGTGGGTGACAAAACAAAAGCGATCTGTCATTTCTGAGCTGTGGCAACACTGAATCATCATGTGGACACGTGTGTGCCGCGAGGTGCAAGCACCTCGCGGTGGTGTAGTCCTCACATCGCTTTTGTAATAAAAAAAAAGTTTTCAGTTGCGATTTGGTGCAAAAATGTATCTTTTTTGAGGTTGATTTAAAATTTGTCAAAGAAAGGTGTTCGATTAACCAAAAAGCTCAAAAGGTTATGTTCTCCTCTATAAACATTTTTATTTCGAAGCCATGTCCATGCCGCGTGTGTGCCGCGGGGAGCAAGCACCCCGCGGTGGAGTGGTCCACTTAATGTGTTTCTAAGCAAAAGGTTTTCAGTTGCGAGTCGGTGCAAAAAATTTTTCGTTTTTTGAAGTTACATAAAACTTGCCAAAAAATGTGTTCGATTATTCAAAAAATTGGAAAGGTTACATTCTACTTTGAAAATTCTTTCATTTGATACCCATATTACATAGGTGGCAAAAGAAAAGCGATCCGCCATTTTGGAGCGGCGGCCATATTGAATTTGAAACATCCTCACTTACTGAATCGTATTCTACACTTAAAATCCTTACATTTGATACCCATATTACATAGGTGGAGAAGGAAAAACGATTTGACATTTCGGAGCGGCGGCCATATTGAGTTTGAAACAATGTCACTCACTGTATCGTTTTCTACTAATAAAACCCTTTCATTTGATACCCATATTGCATAGGTGGCAAAAGAAAATCGATTTGACATTTTGGAGCGGCGGCCATATTGAATTTGAAGCAACATCAGATACTGTATCGTATTCTTCACTTAAAATCCTTACATTTGATACCCATATTGCATAGGTGGTAAAAGGAAAGCGGTCGGCCATTTTGAAGCGGCGGCCATATTGAGTTTGAAACAATGTCACTCACTGAATCGTGTTCTGCTATTAAAGCCCTTTCATTTGATACCCATATTGCATAGGTGGCAAAAGAAAATCGATTTGACATTTTGGAGCGGCGGCCATATTGAATTTGAAGCAACAACAGATACTGTATCGTATTCTTCACTTAAAATCCTTACATTTGATACCCATATTGCATAGGTGGTAAAAGGAAAGCGGTCGGCCATTTTGAAGCGGCGGCCATATTGAGTTTGAAACAATGTCACTCACTGTATCGTGTTCTACTATTAAAGCCCTTTCATTTGATACCCATATTGCATAGGTGGTGAAAGGAAAGCGGTCGGCCATTTCGAAGCGGCGGCCATATTGAGTTTGAAACAATGTCACTCACTGTATCGTGTTCTACTATTAAAGACCTTTCATTTGATACCCATCTTGCATAGGTGGCAAAAGAAAAGCGAACCGCCATTTTGGAGCGCCGGCCATATTGAGTTTGAAACAATGTCACTTACTGAATCGTATTCTACACTTAAAATCCTTACATTTGATACCCATATTACATAGGTGGAGAAGGAAAAGCGATTTGACATTTCGGAGCGGCGGCCATATTGAGTTTGAAGCAATATCACTCACTGTATCGTGTTCTACTAATAAAATCCTTACATTTGATACCCATATTGCATAGGTGGCAAAAGAAAATCGATTTGACATTTCGGAGCGGCGGCCATATTGAATTTGGAGAAACGTCACTTACTGAATCGTATTCTACACTTAAAATCCTTACATTTGATACCCATATTGCATAGGTGGTAAAAGGAAAGCGGTCGGCCATTTTGAAGCGGCGGCCATATTGAGTTTGAAACAATGTCACTCACTGTATCGTGTTCTACTATTAAAGCCCTTTCATTTGATACCCATATTGCATAGGTGGCAAAAGAAAATCGATTTGACATTTCGGAGCGGCGGCCATATTGAGTTTGAAGCAATATCACTCACTGTATCGTGTTCTACTAATAAAATCCTTACATTTGATACCCATATTACATAGGTGGCAAAACAAAAGCGATCCGCCATTTTGGAGCGGCGGCCATATTGAATTTGGAGAAACGTCACTTACTGAATCGTATTCTACACTTAAAATCCTTACATTTGATACCCATATTACATAGGTGGAGAAGGAAAAGCGATTTGACATTTCGGAGCGGCGGCCATATTGAGTTTGAAGCAATATCACTCACTGTATCGTGTTCTACTAATAAAATCCTTACATTTGATACCCATATTACATAGGTGGCAAAAGAAAAGCGATCCGCCATTTTGGAGCGGCGGCCATATTGAATTTGGAGAAACGTCACTTACTGAATCGTATTCTACACTTAAAATCCTTACATTTGATACCCATATTGCATAGGTGGTAAAAGGAAAGCGGTCGGCCATTTTGAAGCGGCGGCCATATTGAGTTTGAAACAATGTCACTCACTGTATCGTGTTCTACTATTAAAGCCCTTTCATTTGATACCCATATTGCATAGGTGGCAAAAGAAAATCGATTTGACATTTCGGAGCGGCGGCCATATTGAGTTTGAAGCAATATCACTCACTGTATCGTGTTCTACTAATAAAATCCTTACATTTGATACCCATATTACATAGGTGGCAAAACAAAAGCGATCTGTCATTTCGGAGTGGTGGCAACATTGAATTGTCATATGGACGCGTGTGTGCCGCGAGGTGCAAGCACCTCGCGGTGATGTGGTCCTCACATCGCTTTTGTAATAAAAAAAAGTTTTCAGTTGCGATTTGGTGCAAAAATGTATCTTTTTTGAGGTCGTTTTAAAATTTGCCTAAAAAAGGTGTTCGATTGATCAAAAAGCTCGAAAGGTTATGTTCTACTCTATAAGCTCTTTTATTTCGGAGCCATGTCGATGTCGCGTGTGTGCCGCGGGGAGCAAGCACCCCGCGGTGGAGTGGTCCACTTAATGTTTTTCTAAGCCAAAGGTTTTCAGTTGCGAGTCGGCGCAAAAAAAATTTCGTTTTTTTAAGTTACATAAAAAATGGTGTTCGATTATTTAAAAAAAACTGAAAAGGTTACGTTCTACTCTAAAAATCCTTACATTTGATACCCATATTACATAGGTGGAGAAGGAAAAGCGATTTGACATTTTGGAGCGGCGGCCATATTGAGTTTGAAGCAATATCACTCACTGTATCGTGTTCTACTAATACAATCCTTACATTTGATACCCATATTACATAGGTGGAGAAGGAAAATCGGTCTGTCATTTCGGAGCGGCGGCCATATTCAATTTGGAGAATCGTCACTTACTGAACCGTATTCTACACTCAAAATCCTTACATTTGATACCCATATTACATAGGTGGAGAAGGAAAAGCGATTTGACATTTCGGAGCGGCGGCCATATTGAGTTTGAAGCAATATCACTCACTGTATCCTGTTCTACTAATAAAATCCTTACATTTGATACCCATATTACATAGGTGGAGAAGGAAAAGCGATTTGACATTTCGGAGCGGCGGCCATATTGAGTTTGAAGCAATATCACTCACTGTATCGTGTTCTACTAATAAAATCCTTACATTTGATACCCATATTGCATAGGCGGTAAAAGGAAAGCGGTCGGCCATTTTGAAGCGGCGGTAATATTGAGTTTGAAACAATGTCACTCATTTTATCGTGTTCTACTATTAAAGGCCTTTCATTTGATACCCATATTGCATAGGTGGCAAATGAAAAGCGATCCGCCATTTTGGAGCGGCGGCCATATTGAATTTGAAACAATGTCACTCACTGTATCGTGTTCTACTATTAAAGCCCTTTCATTTGATACCCATATTACATAGGTGGCAAAAGAAAAGCCATCCGCAATTTCGGAGCGGTGGCCATTTTGATTTTGGAGCAATGTCACTCACTTTGTCGTCTTCTACTCCCAAATCCCTTTCATTTGATATCCATATTGCATAGGTGGCAAATGAAAAGCGATCCGCCATTTTGGAGCGGCGGCCATATTGAATTTGAAACAATGTCACTCACTGTATCGTGTTCTACTAATAAAACCCTTTCATTTGATACCCATATTACATATGTGGCAAAAGAAAAGCGATTTGACATTTCGGAGCGGCGGCCATTTTGATTTTGGAGCAATGTCACTCACTTTATCGTGTTCTACTCCCAATTCCCTTTCATTTGATACCCATATTGCATGGGTGGCAAAAGAAATGCAATCCGCCATTTTGGAGCGGCGGCCATATTGAATTTGAAACAATGTCACTCACTGTATCGTGTTCTACTAATAAAACCCTTTCATTTGATACCCATATTACATATGTGGCAAAAGAAAAGCGATTTGACATTTCGGAGCGGCGGCCATTTTGATTTTGGAGCAATGTCACTCACTTTATCGTGTTCTACTCCCAATTCCCTTTCATTTGATACCCATATTGCATGGGTGGCAAAAGAAATGCAATCCGCCATTTTGGAAGCGGCGGCCATATTGGATTTAGACAAAAATCATTTACTCGGTTTTGTTTCACTCTTAAAGCCCTTTCATTTGATACCCATATCGCTATGGTTGCAAAAGAAATGTGATCCGACATTTTTTTAATGGCGGCCATTTTGAATTCATAGAGGTGACGTTACTTGTATCGTGTAGTACTCGCATAACCCTTTCATTTGATACCCATATCACCACTCCGCGGCTGAAAACCGCACCGAAATAGCAAAAAGCGCAAATTTTTTAAAAAAGGCCGCCAGCACCGCCGCCATCTTGAAAAGTTGAAATGTAAAATTTTTTAAAAATACTCGACTATATTTCCTATCGATTGGTATCACCAGCTTGCTCGTAGCTCTAACCAAACCCCGTCAAAAAATCGTCAAATTTGGGTCGTCGCTGACAATAAATACCGCCCCAGCTGCCAGTGTTGCCATATCACCGGCCCCAAATGGTGGTAGAAATGATCATCGACGTCTGTTCCACCCCGCTATATGAAAAAAAAATCGAAAAAGTCGAAATTTACGTACTCCCTCAAAACGGGGAAATTACCCCAAAATCGGGGAAAATTACCCCACGGTTTGATTCCCCTTTGCCAGCCCTTCAAAAGGTCACCCGGTGTTGTCAGTCGAAAAACGCCGGCAACCGCGTCAAAATCGCGAATTCATGTTTTCGATATTGCAACCCTTAACAAAATGGCCGCCAGCGGAGCCGCCATATTGAAATGTCAAAGTTTCGGATTTTTCCCGGTAACTACATCATATACGGAGCAGGATGACGTTTACCCCAAGTTGCCAGCTCATCTGGAACGGGGAGATCAATTCGGGTCAAATCGGGTCTACGAAAAAATTCAAACCTCCTTGGCGGCCAGTGTTGCCAGTTGCGGAAAATAAAAATACCAGAAAGTCATAGAGGCCCCGACGCTCTATAGGCGCATCGGGTTGAAAATTGCAAAAAGTCGTTATTTCGAATTTCGACTATTCGGGCCTCCAGAGGAAAAACTACCAAAAACGGTAGAAAATTTTTCACACCTGGCAATACTATGCGCCGAGTTCTAACCCCGCCCAGAACATTTGACCCCACTCCGAGGCCGCCATCTTGGCCAAAATGCGGTTCAAAAATGTCAAAAATTTGAGCGTTCCAAGATGGCCGCCGGCGCCGCCGCCATTTTGTTTTTCGCCAACCGGCTACCATAATCGGAAACTCGAGGACGCGTTCGACCGGAGCCATCAAAAAAATCAGCCGAAATCCCGAAAATCACGCGCGTGTTCGGTCGCAAACACGGGGCGAAACGGGTTTTTCGATCCAAGATGGCGGCGCGGCCATTTTGTTTTTTCGCATTTTGACAGTTGCACCTCATCCCCGGGATAAAGGTAATCGGTTGCGAGTCGGTGCAAAAATGTGTCTTTTTTTGCTGAAGTTTAAAAATTTGCCTAAAAAAGGTGTTCGAATATTCAAAAAAACTGGAAAGGATACGATCTACTCTGAATGCTCTTTCATTTGATACCCATATAACGTGGGTGGCAAAAGAAAAGCGATCGGCCAATTAGGGGCGGCGGCCATATTGAATTTGAAGCAATATCATTGACTGTATCGTATTTTACACTCAAAGTCTATTCATTTGATACCCATATTCCGTGGGTGACTAAACAAAAGCGATCTGTCATTTCGGAGTGGTGGCAACATTGAATTGTCATATGGACGCGTGTGTGCCGCGAGGTGCAAGCACCTCGCGGTGATGTGGTCTTCACATCGCTTTTGTAATAAAAAAAAGTTTTCAGTTGCGATTTGGTGCAAAAATGTATCTTTTTTGAGGTCGTTTTAAAATTTGCCTAAAAAAGGTGTTCGATTGATCAAAAAGCTCGAAAGGTTATGTTCTACTCTATAAGCTCTTTTATTTCGGAGCCATGTCGATGTCGCGTGTGTGCCGCGGGGAGCAAGCACCCCGCGGTGGAGTGGTCCACTTAATGTTTTTCTAAGCAAAAGGTTTTCAGTTGCGGGTCGGTGCAAAAATTTTTTCGTTTTTTGAAGTTACATAAAAAATGGCGTTCGATTATTCAAAAAACTGGAAAGGTTACCTTCTACTCTGAAAATCCTTACATTTGATACCCATATTGCATAGGTGGCAAAAGAAAATCCATTTGACAGTTTGGAGCGGCGGCCATATTGAATTTGGAGAAACGTCACTCACTGTATCGTGTTTTACTCTTAAATCCCTTTCATTTGATACCCATATAACATTGGTGGAGAAGGAAAATCGGTCTGTCATTTCGGAGCGGCGGCCATATTGAATTTGGAGAAACGTCACTTACTGAATCGTATTCTACACTTAAAATCCTTACATTTGATACCCATATTACATAGGTGGAGAAAGAAAAGCGATTTGACATTTCGGAGCGGCGGCCATATTGAATTTGAAGCAATATCACTCACTATATCGTTTTCTATTAATAAAATCCTTACATTTGATACCCATATTACATAGGTGGAGAAGGAAAATCGGTCTGTCATTTCGGAGCGGCGGCCATATTGAATTTGGAGAAACGTCACTTACTGAATCGTAGTCTACACGTAAAGTCCTTACATTTGATACCCATATTACATAGGTGGAGAAGGAAAATAGGTCTGTCATTTCGGAGCGGCGGCCATATTGAATTTGGAGAAACGTCACTTACTGTATCGTATTCTACACTTAAAATCCTTACATTTGATACCCATATTACATAGGTGGAGAAGGAAAAGCGATTTGACATTTCGGAGCGGCGGCCATTTTGAATTTGGAGAAACGTCACTTACTGAATCGTATTCTACACTTAAAATCCTTACATTTGATACCCATATTGCATAGGTGGTAAAAGGAAAGCGGTCGGCCATTTTGAAGCGGCGGCCATATTGAATTTGAAACAATGTCACTCACTGTATCGTGTTCTACTAATAAAATCCTTACATTTGATACCCATATTACATAGGTGGCAAAAGAAAAGCGATCCGCCATTTTGGAGCGGCGGCCATATTGAATTTGGAGAAACGTCACTTACTGAATCGTATTCTACACTTAAAACCCTTACATTTGATACCCATATTACATAGGTGGAGAAGGAAAATCGGTCTGTCATTTCGGAGCGGCGGCCATATTGAATTTGGAGAAACGTCACTTACTGAATCGTTTTCTACACTTAAAATCCTTACATTTGATACCCATATTACATAGGTGGAGAAGGAAAAGCGGTTTGACATTTCGGAGCGGCGGCCATATTGAGTTTGAAGCAATGTCACTCACTGTATCGTGTTCTACTAATAAAACCCTTTCATTTGATACCCATATTGCGTAGGTGGCAAAAGAAAAGCGATCTGCAATTTTGTAGCGGCGGCCATTTTGATTTTGCAGCAATGTCACTCGCTTTATCGTGTTCTACTCCCAAATGCCTTTCATTTGATACCCATATTGCATGGGTGGCAAAAGAAATGCAATCCGCCATTTTGGAAGCGGCGGCCATATTGGATTTAGACAAAAATCATTGACTTGGTTTTGTTTCACTCATAAAGCCCTTTCATTTGATACCCATATCGCTATGGTTGCAAAAGAAATGTGATCCGACATTTTTTTAATGGCGGCCATTTTGAATTCATAGAGGTGACGTTACTTGCATCGTGTAGTACTCGCATAACCCTTTCATTTGATGTCCATATCACCACTCCGCGGCTGAAAACCGCACCGAAATAGCAAAAAGCGCAAATTTTTTAAAAAAGGCCGCCAGCGCCGCCGCCATCTTGAAAAGTTGAAATGTCAAATTTTTTAAAAATACTTGACTATATTTCCTATCGATTGGTATCACCAGCTGGCCCCTAACCCTAACCAAACCCCGTCAAAAAATCGTCAAATTTGGGTCGTCGCTGACAATAAATACCGCCCCAGCTGCCAGTGTTGCCATATCACCGGCCCCAAATGGTGGTAGAAATGATCAGCCACGTCTGTTCCACCCCGCTATATGAAAAAAAATCGAAAAAGTCGAAATTTACGTTCTCCCTCAAAACGGGGAAATTACCCCAAAATCGGGGAAAATTACCCCACGGTTTGATTCCCCTTTGCCAGCCCTTCAAAAGGTCACCCGGTGTTGTCACTCGAAAAACGCCGGCAACCGCGTCAAAATCGCGAATTCATGTTTTCGATATTGCAACCCTTAACAAAATGGCCGCCAGCGGAGCCGCCATATTGAAATGTCAAAGTTTCGGATTTTTCCCGGTAACTACATCATATACGGAGCAGGATGACGTTTACCCCAAGTTGCCAGCTCATCTGGAACGGGGAGATCAATTCGGGTCAAATCGGGTCTACGAAAAAATTCAAACCTCCTTGGCGGCCAGTGTTGCCAGTTGCGGAAAATAAAAATACCAGAAAGTCATAGAGGCCCCGACGCTCTATAGGCGCATCGGGTTGAAAATTGCAAAAAGTCGTTATTTCGATTTTCGACTTTTCGGGCCCCCAGAGGAAAAACTACCAAAAATGGTAGAAAATTTTTCCAACCTGGCAACACTTCGCGCCGAGCTCTAATCCCGCCCAGAACATTTGACCCCACTCCGAGGCCGCCATCTTGGCGAAAATGCGGTTCAAAAATGTCAAAAATTTGAGCGTTCCAAGATGGCCGCCGGCGCCGCCGCCATTTTGTTTTTCGCTTATCGACTACCCTATTCGGGAACTCGAGGACGCGTTTAAGGGAACTCATCCAAAAAATCAGCCGAAATCCCGAAAATCACGCGCGTGTTCGGTCGCAAACACGGGGCGAAACGGGTTTTTCGATCCAAGATGGCGGCGCGGCCATTTTGTTTTTTCGCATTTTGACAGTTGCACCTCATCCCCGGGAGCGACACGATCAAGAACCATTAAAAAAACCAGCACGCTCGGAGCCATTTTGAAAAGTTGACATTTCGCGGCGGCGGCCATCTTGGATTTTTCAAATTTCGAATATCGAATCCTGTGTCTTTTAATCAGTAGTCCATCTCTTTCTAACATCCCAACACCCAAAAGTAATCGCAAATGTCCCAAAAATACCCCTGATCAGTCAGTCAGTGAGTCAGTGAGTGGTAATCCAGCTTTATATATTATAGACTAGATGTCGCGTGTGTGCCGCGGGGTGCGCGCACCCCGCGGTGGTGGACCCCCCACTTTAGCTTTTGTAATCAAAAGGTTATCGGTTGCGAGTAGGTGCAAAAATGATTTTTTTTTGTCGAAGTTATAAAATTTGCCTAAAAAAGGTGTTCGAATATTCAAAGAACTGGAAAGGATACGTTTTTCTCTGAATGCTCTTTCATTTGATACCCATATTACGTGGATGGCAAAAGAAAATCGATCGGCCAATTTGGAGCGGCGGCCATATTGAATTTGGAGTAATGTCATTGACTGTGTCGTTTTTTACACTCAAAGTCCATTTTTTTGATATCTATATTGCGTGGGTGGCAAATGAAAATCGATCTGTCATTTCGGAGCGGTGGCAACACTGAATCATCATGTGGACGCGTGTGTGCCGCGAGGTGCACGCACCTCGCGGTGGTGTGGTCCTCACATCGCTTTTGTAATAAAAAAAAGTTTTCAGTTGTGATTTGGTGCAAAAATGTATCTTTTTTGAGGTTGATTTAAAATTTGCCAAAGAAAGGTGTTCGATTAACCAAAACGCTGGAAAGGTTATGTTCTACTCTATAAACATTTTTATTTGGAAGCCATGTCCATGTCGCGTGTGTGCCGCGGGGAGCAAGCACCCCGCGGTGGAGTGGTCCACTTAATGTGTTTCTAAGCGAAAGGTTTTCAGTTGCGAGTCGGTGCAAAAAATTTTTCGTTTTTTGAAGTTACATAAAATTTGCCAAAAAATGTGTTCGATTATTCAAAAAATTGGTAAGGTTACGTTCTACTTTGAAAATTCTTTCATTTGATACCCATATTACATAGGTGGCAAAAGAAAAGCGATCCGCCATTTTGGAGCGGCGGCCATATTGAATTTGGAGCAACGTCACTTACTGAATCGTATTCTACACTTAAAATCTTTACATTTGATACCCATATTACATAGGTGGAGAAGGAAAAGCGATTTGACATTTCGGAGCGGCGGCCATATTGAGTTTGAAACAATGTCACTCACTGTATCGTGTTCTACTAATAAAATCCTTACATTTGATACCCATATTACATAGGTGGAGAAGGAAAATCGGTCTGTCATTTCGGAGCGGCGGCCATATTGAATTTGGAGAAACGTCACTTACTGAATCGTATTATGCACTTAAAATCCTTACATTTGATACCCATATTACATAGGTGGAGAAGGAAAAGCGATTTGACATTTCGGAGCGGCGGCCATATTGAGTTTGAAGCAGTATCATTCACTGTATCGTGTTCTACTAATAAAATCCTTACATTTGATACCCATATTGCATAGGTGGCAAAAGAAAATCGATTTGACATTTCAGAGCGGCGGCCATATTGAATTTGGAACAGCGTCACTTACTGAATCGTATTCTACAATTAAAATCCATACATTTGATACCCATATTACATAGGTGGCGAAAGAAAAGCGATTTAACATTTCGGAGCGGCGGCCATATTGAGTTTGAAGCAATATCACTCACTGTATCGTGTTCTACTAATAAAACCCTTACATTTGATACCCATATTGCATAGGTGGCAAAAGAAAATCGATTTGACATTTTGGAGCGGCGGCCATATTCAATTTGGTGTAACGTCACTTACTGTTCCGTGTTCTACACTTAAAATCCTTACATTTGATACCCATATTACATAAGTGGAGAAGGAAAAGCGATTTGACATTTCGGAGCGGCGGCCATATTGAGTTTGAAGCAATGTCACTCACTGTATCGTGTTCTACTAATAAAACACTTACATTTGATACCCATAATACATAGGTGGAGAAGGAAAAGCGATTTGACATTTCGCAGCGGCGGCCATATTGAGTTTGAAGCAATGTCACTCACTGTATCGTGATCTACTAATAAAACCCTTACATTTGATACCCATATTGCATAGGTGGTGAAAGGAAAGCGGTCGGCCATTTTGAAGCGGCGGCCATATTGAGTTTGAAACAACGTCACTCACTGCATCGTGTTCTACTATTAAAGCCGTTTCATTTGATACCCATATTGCATAGGTGGCAAAAGAAAATCGATTTGACATGTCGGAGCGGCGGCCATATTGAATTTGAAGCAACGTCACTAACTGTATCGTATTCTACACTTAAAATCCTTAAATTTGATACCCATATTACCGTGCCGCTACCGAAAACCGCACTAAAATAGCAAAAAGCGCAAATTTGGAAACAATGGCCGCCTGGGCCGCCGCCATCTTGAAAAATTTTAATGTCATATTTTTCATGTCAAGCCGACTATATGTGCTATCAAGTGACATTACGAGCTACCCGCTAGCCCTCACACAACCCCGCCAATAAATCGTCAAATTTGGGTTGTCGCTAACAATAAAAACCGTCCCACCTGCCAGTGTTGCCATAACACCAGCTCTAAATGTTAGTAGAAATGATCAGCGACGACTGTTCCACCCCGCTATATCAAAAAAAATTGAAAAAGTCGAAATTTACGTTTTCCCCTAAAACGGAGAAATTACCCCAAAATCGGGGAAAATTACCCCACTATTAGATTTCCCTCGTCGAGCACTTCGACAGACCACCCGGTGTTGTCAGTCGAAAAACGCCGGCAACCGCGTCAAAATCGCGAATTAATGCTTTCGAAATTGCAACCCTTAACAAAATGGCCGCCAGCGGAGCCGCCATCTTGAAATGTCAAAGTTTCGGATTTTTCCCGGTAACTACATCATATACGGAGCAGGATGACGTTTACCCCACATGTCCAGCACATCTGGAACGGGGAGATCAATTCGGGTCAATTCGGGTCTACGAAAAAATTCAAACCTCCTTGGCGGCCAGTGTTGCCAGTTGCCGAAAATAAAAATACCAGAAAGTCATAAAGGTCCCAACGCTCTATGGGCGCATGGGGTTAAAAATTGCGAAAAGTCGTTATTTCGATTTTCGAATATTTGGCTCTCCAGAGAGAAAACTACCAAAAACGGTAGAAAATTTTTCACACCTGGCAACACTTCGCACCGAGCTCTAACCCCGCCTAGAACATTTTACCCCACTCCGAGGCCGCCATCTTGGCGAAAATGCGGTTCAAAAAAGTCAAAAATTTGAGCGTTCCAAGATGGCCGCCGGCGCCGCCGCCATTTTGTTTTTCGCCAATCAGCTACCATATTCGGGAACTGGAGGACGCATTTAAGGGAAATCATCCAAAAAATCAGCCGAAATCCCGGAAATCACGCGCGTCTTCGGTCGCAAACACGGGGCGAAACGGGTTTTTCGATCCAAGATGGCGGCGCGGCCATTTTGTATTTTCACATTTTAACAAAAGCACCCCATCCCCGGGGGCGAGACGATCACGCGTACCAAAAACCAGCGCGATCGGAGTCGTTTTGGAAATTTTGACATTTCGCGCCGTCGGCCATCTTGGATTTTTCAAATTTCGAATATCGAATCCTGTGTCTTTTAATCAGTAGTCTATCTCTTTCTAACATCCCAACACCCAAAAGTAATCGCAAATGTCCCAAAAATACCCCTAATCAGTCAGTGAGTGAGTGGTAATCCAGCTTTATATAATATAGATAGATAGATAGATATTCGAGCGCATTAAGTAATTAAACTTAAAATCATCATTAATGATAATTATGATAAATTTATAAATATCCCTAGGAATGACGCAATACAAATACCGTTTTGTAAAATCAAACATGATACACATGATCTGGAAATTTTCTCAGACGCCTCAAATACGGGGCTGTACGTGGCAAAGAGAAGATTAGCGGGTTGTGGAGCATTCAGGAGAGAACACAACACATTAACTACCTAGAAATTCTAGCTGCTTTTCTAAGATTAAAAGTGTTCGCCAAAAATGTAAGTAGTTGTCAAATTTCTCCGCATCGACAACACTACAGTAATCTCTTACATCAATACAATGGGGGGTATTCAGTTCCCCCACTTCACTGACATCACTCGTCAACTATGGCAGTGGTGTGAATGTCACAATTTGTATGTTATGGCTTATTACATTAGCTCATCTATCTATCTATCTATCTATCTATCTATCTATACTATATAAAGCTGGATTACCACTCACTGACTCACTGACTGACTGATCAGGGGTATTTTTGGGACATTTGCGATTACTTTTGGGTGTTGGGATGTTAGAGTGAGATGGACTACTGATTAAAAGACACAGGATTCGATATTCGAAATTTGAAAAATCCAAGATGGCCGCCACCGCGAAATGTCAACTTTTCCAAAATGGCTCCGAGCGTGCTGGTTTTTTGGATGGTTCTTGATCGTGTCGCTCCCGGGGATGAGGTGCAACTGTCAAAATGCGAAAAAACAAAATGGCCGCGCCGCCATCTTGGATCGAAAAACCCGTTTCGCCCCGTGTTTTCGACCGAATACGCGCGTGATTTTTGGGATTTCGCCTGATTTTTTGGATGAATTCCCTTAAACTCGTCCTCGAGTTCCCGATTATGGGGGCCGATTAGCGAAAATCAAAATGGCGTCGACGCCGGCGGCCATCTTGGAACGCTCAAATTTTTGACTTTTTTGAACCGCATTTTCGCCAAGATGACGGCCTCGGAGTGGGGTAAAATGTTCTAGGCGGGGTTAGAGCTCGGCGCGAAGTGTTGCCAGGTGTGAACAATTTTCTACCGTTTTTGGTAGTTTTTCCTCTGGAGGCCCGAATAGTCGAAAATCGAAATAACGACTTTTCGCAATTTTCAACCCCATGCGCCTATAGAGCGTCGGGGCCTCTATGACTTTCTGGTATTTTTATTTTCCGCAACTGGCAACACTGGCCGCCAAGGAGGTTTGAATTTTATCGTAGACCCGAATTGACCCGAATTGATCTCCCCGTTCCAGATGTGCTGGACATGTGGGGTAAACGTCATCCTGCTCCGTATATGATGTAGTTACCGGGAAAAATCCGAAACTTTGACATTTCAAGATGGCGGCTCCGCTGGCGGCCATTTTGTTAAGGGTTGCAATTTCGAAAACATTTATTTGCGATTTTGACGCGGTTGCCGGCGCTTTTCGACTGACAACACCGGGTGGTCTGTCGTAGTGCTCGCCGAGGGAAATCTAATAGTGGGGTAATTTTTCCCGATTTTGGGGTAATTTCTCCGTTTTAGGGGAAAACGTAAATTTCGATTTTTTCAATTTTTTTTGATATAGCGGGGTGGAACAGTCGTCGCTGATCATTTCTACCAACATTTGGAGCTGGTGTTATGGCAACACTGGCAGGTGGGACGGTTTTTATTGTTAGCGACAACCTAAATTTGACGATTTATTGGCGGGGTTGTGTGAGGGCTAGCGGGTAGCTCGTAATGTCACTTGATAGCACATATAGTCGGCTTGACATGAAAAATATGACATTTAAATTTTTCAAGATGGCGGCGGCGCAGGCGGCCATTGTTTCAAAATTTGCGCTTTTTGCTATTTCAGTGCGGTTTTCGGTAGCGGCACGGTAATATGGGTATCAAATGTAAGGATTTTAAGTGTAGAATACGATAAAGTAAGTAACGTTGCTCCAAATTCAATATGGCCGCCGCTCCAAAATGTCAAATGGATTTTCTTTTGCCACCTATGCAATATGGGTATCAAATGTAAGTGTTTTATTAGTAGAACACGATACAGTGAGTGATATTGCTTCAAACTCAATATGGCCGCCGCTCCGAAATGTCAAATCGCTTTTCCTTCTCCACCTATGTAATATGGGTATCAAATGTAAGGGTTTTATTGGTAGAACACGATACAGTGTGTGACATTGCTTCAAACTCAATATGGCCGCTGCTCCAAAATGTCAAATCGCTTTTCCTTCTCCACCTATGTAATATGGGTATCAAATGTAAGGATTTTAAGTGTAGAATACGATTCAGTAAGTGACGTTTCTCCAAATTCAATATGGCCGCCGCTCCGAAATGACAGACCGATTTTCCTTCTCCACCTGTGTAATATGGGTATCAAATGTAAGGATTTTATTAGTAGAACACGATACAGTGAGTGATATTGCTTCAAACTCAATATGGCCGCCGCTCCGAAATGTCAAATCGCTTTTCCTTCTCCACCTATGTAATATGGGTATCAAATGTAAGGATTTTAAGTGTAAAATACGATTCAGTAAGTGAATTTTCTCCAAATTCAATATGGCCGCCGCTCCAAAATGGCGGATCGCTTTTCTTTTGCCACCTATGTAATATGGGTATCAAATGTAAGGATTTTATTAGTAGAACACGATACAGTGAGTGATATTGCTTCAAACTCAATATGGCCGCCGCTCCGAAATGTCAAATCGCTTTTCCTTCTCCACCTATGTAATATGGGTATCAAATGTAAGGATTTTCAGAGTAGAACGTAACCTTTTCAGTTTTTTAATAATCGAACACCATTTTTTATGTAACTTAAAAAAACGAAATTTTTTTTGCACCGACTCGCAACTGAAAACCTTTTGCTTAGAAAAACATTAAGTGGACCATTCCACCGCGGGGTGCTTGCTCCCCGCGGCACACACGCGACATCGACATCGCTTCGAAATAAAAGAGCGTATAAAGTACAACATAACCTTTCCAGCTTTTTGATCAATCGAACACCTTTTTTAGGCAAATTTTAAATTGACCTCAAAAAAGATACATTTTTGCACCAAATCGCAACTGAAAACTTTTTTTTTATTACAAAAGCGATGTGAGCACTACACCACCGCGAGGTGCGTGCACCTCGCGGCATACGCGCGTCCACATGACAATTCAATGTTGCCGGCGCATGGAAATGACAGATCGCTTTTTTTTGCCACCCACCGAATATGGGTATCAAATTAATGGACTTTGAGTGTAAAATACGATACAGTCACTGACATTGCTTCAAATTCAATACGGCCGCCGCCCCTAATTGGCCGATCCCTTTTCTTTTGCCACCCACGTAATATGGGTATCAAATGAAAGAGCATTCAGAGTAGATCGTATCCTTTCCAGTTTTTTGAATATTCGAACACCTTTTTTAGGCAAATTTTTAAACTTCAGCAAAAAAAGACACATTTTTGCACCGACTCGCAACCGATTACCTTTTGATTACAAAAGCTAAAGTGGGGGGTCCACCACCGCGGGGTGCGCGCACCCCGCGGCACACACGCGACATCTAGTCTATACTATATAAAGCTGGATTACCACTCACTCACTGACTGACTGATCAGGGGTATTTTTGGGACATTTGCGATTACTTTTGGGTGTTGGGATGTTAGAAAGAGATGGACTACTGATTAAAAGACACAGGATTCGATATTCGAAATTTGAAAAATCCAAGATGGCCGCCACCGCGAAATGTCAACTTTTCCAAAATGGCTCCGAGCGTGCTGGTTTTTTGGATGGTTCTTGATCGTGTCGCTCCCGGGGATGAGGTGCAACTGTCAAAATGCGAAAAAACAAAATGGCCGCGCCGCCATCTTGGATCGAAAAACCCGTTTCGCCCCGTGTTTTCGACCGAATACGCGCGTGATTTTTGGGATTTCGCCTGATTTTTTGGATGAATTCCCTTAAACTCGTCCTCGAGTTCCCGATTATGGGGGCCGATTAGCGAAAATCAAAATGGCGTCGACGCCGGCGGCCATCTTGGAACGCTCAAATTTTTGACTTTTTTGAACCGCATTTTCGCCAAGATGACGGCCTCGGAGTGGGGTAAAATGTTCTAGGCAGGGTTAGAGCTCGACGCGAAGTGTTGCCAGGTGTGAACAATTTTCTACCGTTTTTGGTAGTTTTTCCTCTGGAGGCCCGAATAGTCGAAAATCGAAATAACGACTTTTCGCAATTTTCAACCCCATGCGCCTATAGAGCGTCGGGGCCTCTATGACTTTCTGGTATTTTTATTTTCCGCAACTGGCAACACTGGCCGCCAAGGAGGTTTGAATTTTATCGTAGACCCGAATTGACCCGAATTGATCTCCCCGTTCCAGATGTGCTGGACATGTGGGGTAAACGTCATCCTGCTCCGTATATGATGTAGTTACCGGGAAAAATCCGAAACTTTGACATTTCAAGATGGCGGCTCCGCTGGCGGCCATTTTGTTAAGGGTTGCAATTTCGAAAGCATTTATTTGCGATTTTGACGCGGTTGCCGGCGCTTTTCGACTGACAACACCGGGTGGTCTGTCGTAGTGCTCGCCGAGGGAAATCTAATAGTGGGGTAATTTTCCCCGATTTTGGGGTAATTTCTCCGTTTTAGGGGAAAACGTAAATTTCGACTTTTTCATTTTTTTTTGATATAGCGGGGTGGAACAGTCGTCGCTGAGCATTTCTACCAACATTTGGAGCTGGTGTTATGGCAACACTGGCAGGTGAGACGGTTTTTATTGTTAGCGACAACCCAAATTTGACGATTTATTGGCGGGGTTGTGTGAGGGCTAGCGGGTAGCTCGTAATGACACTTGATAGCACATATAGTCGGCTTGACAAGAAAAATATGACATTTAAATTTTTCAAGATGGCGGCGGCGCAGGCGGCCATTGTTTCAAAATTTGCGCTTTTTGCTATTTCAGTGCGGTTTTCGGTAGCGGCACTGTAATATGGGTATCAAATTTAAGGATTTTAAGTGTAGAATACGATACAGTTAGTGACGTTGCTTCAAATTCAATATGGCCGCCGCTCCGACATGTCAAATCGATTTTCTTTTGCCACCTATGCAATATGGGTATCAAATGAAAGGGCTTTAATAGTAGAACACGATGCAGTGAGTGACGTTGTTTCAAACTCAATATGGCCGCCGCTTCAAAATGGCCGACCGCTTTCCTTTCACCACCTATGCAATATGGGTATCAAATGTAAGGGTTTTATTAGTAGAACACGATACAGTGAGTGACGTTGCTTCAAATTCAATATGGCCGCCGCTCCGACATGTCAAATCGATTTTCTTTTGCCACCTATGCAATATGGGTATCAAATGAAAGGGCTTTAATAGTAGAACACGATGCAGTGAGTGACGTTGTTTCAAACTCAATATGGCCGCCGCTTCAAAATGGCCGACCGCTTTCCTTTCACCACCTATGCAATATGGGTATCAAATGTAAGGGTTTTATTAGTAGAACACGATACAGTGAGTGACATTGCTTCAAACTCAATATGGCCGCCGCTCCGAAACGTCAAATCGCTTTTCTTTCGCCACCTATGTAATATGGGTATCAAATGTAAGGGTTTTATTAGTAGAACACGATACAGTGAGTGACATTGCTTCAAACTCAATATGGCCGCCGCTCCGAAATGTCAAATCGCTTTTCCTTCTCCACTTATGTAATATGGGTATCAAATGTAAGGATTTTAAGTGTAGAACACGGTACAGTAAGTGACGTTACACCAAATTGAATATGGCCGCCGCTCCAAAATGTCAAATCGATTTTCTTTTGCCACCTATGCAATATGGGTATCAAATGTAAGGGTTTTATTAGTAGAACACGATACAGTGAGTGATATTGCTTCAAACTCAATATGGCCGCCGCTCCGAAATGTCAAATCGCTTTTCTTTCGCCACCTATGTAATATGGGTATCAAATGTATGGATTTTAATTGTAGAATACGATTCAGTAAGTGACGCTGTTCCAAATTCAATATGGCCGCCGCTCCGAAATGTCAAATCGATTTTCTTTTGCCACCTATGCAATATGGGTATCAAATGATAGGGCTTTAATAGTAGAACACGATACAGTGAGTGACATTGCTTCAAACTCAATATGGCCGCCGCTTCAAAATGGCCGACCGCTTTCCTTTTACCACCTATGCAATATGGGTATCAAATGTAAGGATTTTAAGTGTAGAATACGATTCAGTAAGTGACGTTTCTCCAAATTCAATATGGCCGCCGCTCCGAAATGACAGACCGATTTTCCTTCTCCACCTATGTAATATGGGTATCAAATGTAAGGATTTTATTAGTAGAACACGATACAGTGAATGATATTGCTTCAAACTCAATATGGCCGCCGGTCCGAAATGTCAAATCGCTTTTCCTTCTCCACCTATGTAATATGGGTATCAAATGTAAGGATTTTAAGTGCAGAATACGATTCAGTAAGTGACGTTTCTCCAAATTCAATATGGCCGCCGCTCCGAAATGACAGACCGATTTTCCTTCTCCACCTATGTAATATGGGTATCAAATGTAAGGATTTTATTAGTAGAACACGATACAGTGAGTGACATTGTTTCAAACTCAATATGGCCGCCGCTCTGAAATGTCAAATCGCTTTTCCTTCTCCACCTATGTAATATGGGTATCAAATGTAAGGATTTTAAGTGTAGAATACGATTCAGTAAGTGACGTTGCTCCAAATTCAATATGGCCGCCGCTCCAAAATGGCGGATCGCTTTTCTTTTGCCACCTATGTAATATGGGTATCAAATGAAAGAATTTTTAAAGTAGAACGTAACCTTACCAATTTTTTGAATAATCGAACACATTTTTAGGCAAATTTTATGTAACTTCAAAAAACGAAAAATTTTTTGCACCGACTCGCAACTGAAAACCTTTCGCTTAGAAACACATTAAGTGGACCACTCCACCGCGGGGTGCTTGCTCCCCGCGGCACACACGCGACATAGACATGGCTTCCAAATAAAAATGTTTATAGAGTAGAACATAACCTTTCCAGCTTTTTGGTTAATCGAACACCTTTCTTTGGCAAATTTTAAATCAACCTCAAAAAAGATACATTTTTGCACCAAATCACAACTGAAAACTTTTTTTATTACAAAAGCGATGTGAGGACCACACCACCGCGAGGTGCGTGCACCTCGCGGCACACACGCGTCCACATGATGATTCAGTGTTGCCACCGCTCCGAAATGACAGATCGATTTTCTTTTGCCACCCACGCAATATAGATATCGAAAAAATGGACTTTGAGTGTAAAAAACGACACAGTCAATGACATTACTCCAAATTCAATATGGCCGCCGCTCCGAATTGGCCGATCGATTTTCTTTTGCCACCCACGTAATATGGGTATCAAATGAAAGAGCATTCAGAGAAAAACGTATCTTTTCCAGTTTTTTGAATATTTGAACACCTTTTTTAGGCAAATTTTATAACTTCGACAAAAAAAAAACATTTTTGCACCTACTCGCAACCGATAACCTTTTGATTACAAAAGCTAAAGTGGGGGGTCCACCACCGCGGGGTGCGCGCACCCCGCGGCACACACGCGACATCTAGTCTATCTATACTATATAAAGCTGGATTACCACTCACTGACTCACTGACTGACTGATCAGGGGTATTTTTGGGACATTTGCGATTACTTTTGGGTGTTGGGATGTTAGAGTGAGATGGACTACTGATTAAAAGACACAGGATTCGATATTCGAAATTTGAAAAATCCAAGATGGCCGCCACCGCGAAATGTCAACTTTTCCAAAATGGCTCCGAGCGTGCTGGTTTTTTGGATGGTTCTTGATCGTGTCGCTCCCGGGGATGAGGTGCAACTGTCAAAATGCGAAAAAACAAAATGGCCGCGCCGCCATCTTGGATCGAAAAACCCGTTTCGCCCCGTGTTTTCGACCGAATACGCGCGTGATTTTTGGGATTTCGCCTGATTTTTTGGATGAATTCCCTTAAACTCGTCCTCGAGTTCCCGATTATGGGGGCCGATTAGCGAAAATCAAAATGGCGTCGACGCCGGCGGCCATCTTGGAACGCTCAAATTTTTGACTTTTTTGAACCGCATTTTCGCCAAGATGACGGCCTCGGAGTGGGGTAAAATGTTCTAGGCGGGGTTAGAGCTCGGCGCGAAGTGTTGCCAGGTGTGAACAATTTTCTACCGTTTTTGGTAGTTTTTCCTCTGGAGGCCCGAATAGTCGAAAATCGAAATAACGACTTTTCGCAATTTTCAACCCCATGCGCCTATAGAGCGTCGGGGCCTCTATGACTTTCTGGTATTTTTATTTTCCGCAACTGGCAACACTGGCCGCCAAGGAGGTTTGAATTTTATCGTAGACCCGAATTGACCCGAATTGATCTCCCCGTTCCAGATGTGCTGGACATGTGGGGTAAACGTCATCCTGCTCCGTATATGATGTAGTTACCGGGAAAAATCCGAAACTTTGACATTTCAAGATGGCGGCTCCGCTGGCGGCCATTTTGTTAAGGGTTGCAATTTCGAAAACATTTATTTGCGATTTTGACGCGGTTGCCGGCGCTTTTCGACTGACAACACCGGGTGGTCTGTCGTAGTGCTCGCCGAGGGAAATCTAATAGTGGGGTAATTTTTCCCGATTTTGGGGTAATTTCTCCGTTTTAGGGGAAAACGTAAATTTCGATTTTTTCAATTTTTTTTGATATAGCGGGGTGGAACAGTCGTCGCTGATCATTTCTACCAACATTTGGAGCTGGTGTTATGGCAACACTGGCAGGTGGGACGGTTTTTATTGTTAGCGACAACCTAAATTTGACGATTTATTGGCGGGGTTGTGTGAGGGCTAGCGGGTAGCTCGTAATGTCACTTGATAGCACATATAGTCGGCTTGACATGAAAAATATGACATTTAAATTTTTCAAGATGGCGGCGGCGCAGGCGGCCATTGTTTCAAAATTTGCGCTTTTTGCTATTTCAGTGCGGTTTTCGGTAGCGGCACGGTAATATGGGTATCAAATGTAAGGATTTTAAGTGTAGAATACGATAAAGTAAGTAACGTTGCTCCAAATTCAATATGGCCGCCGCTCCAAAATGTCAAATGGATTTTCTTTTGCCACCTATGCAATATGGGTATCAAATGTAAGTGTTTTATTAGTAGAACACGATACAGTGAGTGATATTGCTTCAAACTCAATATGGCCGCCGCTCCGAAATGTCAAATCGCTTTTCCTTCTCCACCTATGTAATATGGGTATCAAATGTAAGGGTTTTATTGGTAGAACACGATACAGTGTGTGACATTGCTTCAAACTCAATATGGCCGCTGCTCCAAAATGTCAAATCGCTTTTCCTTCTCCACCTATGTAATATGGGTATCAAATGTAAGGATTTTAAGTGTAGAATACGATTCAGTAAGTGACGTTTCTCCAAATTCAATATGGCCGCCGCTCCGAAATGACAGACCGATTTTCCTTCTCCACCTGTGTAATATGGGTATCAAATGTAAGGATTTTATTAGTAGAACACGATACAGTGAGTGATATTGCTTCAAACTCAATATGGCCGCCGCTCCGAAATGTCAAATCGCTTTTCCTTCTCCACCTATGTAATATGGGTATCAAATGTAAGGATTTTAAGTGTAAAATACGATTCAGTAAGTGAATTTTCTCCAAATTCAATATGGCCGCCGCTCCAAAATGGCGGATCGCTTTTCTTTTGCCACCTATGTAATATGGGTATCAAATGTAAGGATTTTATTAGTAGAACACGATACAGTGAGTGATATTGCTTCAAACTCAATATGGCCGCCGCTCCGAAATGTCAAATCGCTTTTCCTTCTCCACCTATGTAATATGGGTATCAAATGTAAGGATTTTCAGAGTAGAACGTAACCTTTTCAGTTTTTTAATAATCGAACACCATTTTTTATGTAACTTAAAAAAACGAAATTTTTTTTGCACCGACTCGCAACTGAAAACCTTTTGCTTAGAAAAACATTAAGTGGACCATTCCACCGCGGGGTGCTTGCTCCCCGCGGCACACACGCGACATCGACATCGCTTCGAAATAAAAGAGCGTATAAAGTACAACATAACCTTTCCAGCTTTTTGATCAATCGAACACCTTTTTTAGGCAAATTTTAAATTGACCTCAAAAAAGATACATTTTTGCACCAAATCGCAACTGAAAACTTTTTTTTTATTACAAAAGCGATGTGAGCACTACACCACCGCGAGGTGCGTGCACCTCGCGGCATACGCGCGTCCACATGACAATTCAATGTTGCCGGCGCATGGAAATGACAGATCGCTTTTTTTTGCCACCCACCGAATATGGGTATCAAATTAATGGACTTTGAGTGTAAAATACGATACAGTCACTGACATTGCTTCAAATTCAATACGGCCGCCGCCCCTAATTGGCCGATCCCTTTTCTTTTGCCACCCACGTAATATGGGTATCAAATGAAAGAGCATTCAGAGTAGATCGTATCCTTTCCAGTTTTTTGAATATTCGAACACCTTTTTTAGGCAAATTTTTAAACTTCAGCAAAAAAAGACACATTTTTGCACCGACTCGCAACCGATTACCTTTTGATTACAAAAGCTAAAGTGGGGGGTCCACCACCGCGGGGTGCGCGCACCCCGCGGCACACACGCGACATCTAGTCTATATAATATAAAGCTGGATTACCACTCACTCACTGACTGATTAGGGGTATTTTTGGGACATTTGCGATTACTTTTGGGTGTTGGGATGTTAGAAAGAGATGGACTACTGATTAAAAGACACAGGATTCGATATTCGAAATTTGAAAAATCCAAGATGGCCGCCGGCGCGAAATGTCAAAATTTCCAAAACGACTCCGATCGCGCTGGTTTTTGGTACGCGTGATCGTTTCGCCCCCTGGGATGGGGTGCTTCTGTCGAAATGTGAAAAAACAAAATGGCCGCGCCGCCATCTTGGATCGAAAAACCCGTTTCGCCCCGTGTTTGCGACCGAAGACGCGCGTGATTTCCGGGATTTCGGCTGATTTTTTGGATGAGTTCCCTTAAATGCGTCCTCGAGTTCCCGAATATGGTAGCCGATTGTCGAAAAACAAAATGGCGGCGGCGCCGGCGGCCATCTTGGAACGCTCAAATTTTTGACATTTTCGAACCGCATTTTCGCCAAGATGGCGGCTTCGGAGTGGGATGAAATGTTCTAGGCGGGGTTAGAACTCGGCGCAAAGTGTTGCCAGGTGTGAAAAATTTTCTACCGTTTTTGGTAGTTTTTCCTCTGGAGGCCCGAATAGTCGAAAATCGAAATAATGACTTTTCGCGATTTTCAACCCCAGGCGCCTATAGAGCGTCGGGGCCTCTATGACTTTCTGGTATTTTTATTTTCCGCAACTGGCAACACTGGCCGCCAAGGAGGTTTGAATTTTTTCGTAGACCGGATTTGACCCGAATTGATCTCCCCGTTCCAGATGAGCTGGCAACTTGGGGTAAACGTCATCCTGCTCCGTATATGACGTAGTTACCGGGAAAAATCTGAAACTTTGACATTTCAATATGGCGGCTCCGCTGGCGGCCATTTTGTTAAGGGTTGCAATTTCGAAAGCATTAATTAGCGATTTTGACGCGGTTGCCGGCGTTTTTCGACTGACAACACCGGGTGGCCTTTCGTAGTGCTCGCCGAGGGAGATCTAATTGTGGGGTAATTTTCCCCGATTTTGGGGTAATTTTGCCGTTTTGGGGGAAAACGTAAATTTAGATTTTTTCGAGTTTTTATCTTATAGCGGGGTGGAACAGACGTCGCTGATCATTTCTACCACCATTTGGGGCCGGTGATATGGCAACACTGGCAGCTGGGGTGATTTTGATCATTAGCGACAACACAAAATTGACGATTTATTGGCGGAGTTAGGTGAGGGTTAGCGGCCAGCTGGTAATATTTCTTTTTAGCACATATAGTCGGCTTTACACGAAAAATTTGACATTTAAAATTTTCAAGATGGCGGACGCGCTGGCGGCCATTGTTTTAAAATTTGCGCTTTTTGCTACTTCGGTGCGATTTTCGGTAGCGGCACGGTAATATGGGTATCAAATTTAAGGATTTTAAGTGTAGAATACGATACAGTTAGTGACGTTGCTTCAAATTCAATATGGCCGCCGCTCCGACATGTCAAATCGATTTTCTTTCGCCACCTATGCAATATGGGTATCAAATGAAAGGGCTTTAATAGTAGAACACGATACAGTGAGTGACGTTGTTTCAAACTCAATATGGCCGCCGCTCCGAAATGTCAAATCGCTTTTCCTTCTCCACCTATGTAATATGGGTATCAAATGTAAGGGTTTTATTAGTAGAACACGATACAGTGAGTGACATTGCTTCAAACTCAATATGGCCGCCGCTCCAAAATGTCAAATCGCTTTTCCTTCTCCACCTATGTAATATGGGTATCAAACGTAAGGATTTTAAGTGTAGAATACGATTCAGTAAGTGACGTTTCTCCAAATTCAATATGGCCGCCGCTCCGAAATGACAGACCGATTTTCCTTCTCCACCTATGTAATATGGGTATCAAATGTAAGGATTTTATTAGTAGAACACGATAGAGTGAGTGATATTGCTTCAAACTCAATATGGCCGCCGCTCCGAAATGTCAAATCGCTTTTCCTTCTCCACCTATGTAATATGGGTATCAAATGTAAGGATTTTAAGTGTAGAATACGATTCAGTAAGTGACGTTTCTCCAAATTCAATATGGCCGCCGCTCCGAAATGACAGACCGATTTTCCTTCTCCACCTGTGTAATATGGGTATCAAATGTAAGGATTTTATTAGTAGAACACGATACAGTGAGTGATATTGCTTCAAACTCAATATGGCCGCCGCTACAAAATGTCAAATCGCTTTTCCTTCTCCACCTATGTAATATGGGTATCAAATGTAAGGATTTTAAGTGTAGAATACGATTCAGTAAGTGACGTTTCTCCAAATTCAATATGGCCGCCGCTCCAAAATGGCGGATCGCTTTTCTTTTGCCACCTATGTAATATGGGTATCAAATGTAAGGATTTTATTAGTAGAACACGATACAGTGAGTGATATTGCTTCAAACTCAATATGGCCGCCGCTCCGAAATGTCAAATCGCTTTTCCTTCTCCACCTATGTAATATTGGTATCAAATGTAAGGATTTTAAGTGTAGAATACGATTCAGTAAGTGACGTTTCTCCAAATTCAATATGGCCGCCGCTCCGAAATGACAGACCGATTTTCCTTCTCCACCTGTGTAATATGGGTATCAAATGTAAGGATTTTATTAGTAGAACACGATACAGTGAGTGATATTGCTTCAAACTCAATATGGCCGCCGCTCCGAAATGTCAAATCGCTTTTCCTTCTCCACCTATGTAATATGGGTATCAAATGTAAGGATTTTAAGTGTAGAATACGATTCAGTAAGTGAAGTTTCTCCAAATTCAATATGGCCGCCGCTCCAAAATGGCGGATCGCTTTTCTTTTGCCACCTATGTAATATGGGTATCAAATGTAAGGATTTTATTAGTAGATCACGATACAGTGAGTGATATTGCTTCAAACTCAATATGGCCGCCACTCCGAAATGTCAAATCGCTTTTACTTCTCCACCTATGTAATATGGGTATCAAATGTAAGGATTTTCAGAGTAGAACGTAACCTTTTCAGTTTTTTAATAATCGAACACCATTTTTTATGTAACTTAAAAAAACGAAAATTTTTTTGCACCGACTCGCAACTGAAAACCTTTTGCTTAGAAAAACATTAAGTGGACCATTCCACCGCGGGGTGCTTGCTCCCCGCGGCACACACGCGACATCGACATCGCTTCGAAATAAAAGAGCGTATAAAGTACAACATAACCTTTCCAGCTTTTTGATCAATCGAACTCCTTTTTTAGGCAAATTTTAAATTGACCTCAAAAAAGATACATTTTTGCACCAAATCGCAACTGAAAACTTTTTTTATTACAAAAGCGATGTGAGCACTACACCACCGCGAGGTGCGTGCACCTCGCGGCATACGCGCGTCCACATGACAATTCAATGTTGCCGGCGCATGGAAATGACAGATCGCTTTTTTTGCCACCCACCGAATATGGGTATCAAATGAATGGACTTTGAGTGTAAAATACGATACAGTCACTGACATTGCTTCAAATTCAATACGGCCGCCGCCCCTAATTGGCCGATCCCTTTTCTTTTGCCACCCACGTTATATGGGTATCAAATGAAAGAGCATTCAGAGTAGATCGTATCCTTTCCAGTTTTTTGAATATTCGAACACCTTTTTTAGGCAAATTTTTAAACTTCAGCAAAAAAAGACACATTTTTGCACCGACTCGCAACCGATTACCTTTTGATTACAAAAGCTAAAGTGGCGGTCCACCACCGCGGGGTGCGCGCACCCCGCGGCACACACGCGACATCTAGTCTATAATATATAAAGCTGGATTACCACTCACTGACTCACTGACTGACTGATCAGGGGTATTTTTGGGACATTTGCGATTACTTTTGGGTGTTGGGATGTTAGAAAGAGATGGACTACTGATTAAAAGACACAGGATTCGATATTCGAAATTTGAAAAATCCAAGATGGCCGCCGGCGCGAAATGTCAACTTTTTCAAAATGGCTTCGAGCGTGCTGGTTTTTTTAATGGTTCTTGATCGTGTCGCTCCCGGGGATGAGGTGCAACTGTCAAAATGCAAAAAAACAAAATGGCCGCGCTGCCATCTTGGATCGAAAAACCCGTTTCGCCCCGTGTTTGCGACCGAAGACGCGCGTGATTTCCGGGATATCGGCTGATTTTTTGGATGAGTTCCCTTAAATGCGTCCTCGAGTTCCCGAATATGGTAGCCGATTGTCGAAAAACAAAATGGCGGCGGCGCCGGCGGCCATCTTGGAACGCTCAAATTTTTGACATTTTCGAACCGCATTTTCGCCAAGATGGCGGCTTCGGAGTGGGATGAAATGTTCTAGGCGGGGTTAGAACTCGGCGCAAAGTGTTGCCAGGTGTGAAAAATTTTCTACCATTTTTGGTAGTTTTTCCTCTGGAGGCCCGAATAGTCGAAAATCGAAATAATGACTTTTCGCGATTTTCAACCCCATGCGCCTATAGAGCGTCGGGGCCTCTATGACTTTCTGGTATTTTTATTTTCCGCAACTGGCAACACTGGCCGCCAAGGAGGTTTGAATTTTTTCGTAGAGCCGAATTGACCCGAATTGATCTCCCCGTTGCAGATGTGCTGGACATGTGGGATAAACGTCATCCTGCTCCGTATATGATGTAGTTACCGGGAAAAATCCGAAACTTTGACATTTCAAGATGGCGGCTCCGCTGGCGGCCATTTTGTTAAGGGTTGCAATTTCGAAGGCATTAATTCGCGATTTTGAAGCGGTTGCCGGCGTTTTTCGACTGACAACACCAAGTGGTCTGTCGTAGTGCTCGCCGAGGGAAATCTAATAGTGGGGTAATTTTCCCCGATTTTGGGGTAATTTCTCCGTTTTAGGGGAAAACGTAAATTTCGACTTTTTCAATTTTTTTTGATATAGCGGGCTGGAACAGTCGTCGCTGATCATTTCTACCACCATTTGGGGCCGGTGATATGGCAACACTGGCAGCTGGGGTGGTTTTTATCATTAGCGACAACACAAAATTGACGATTTATTGGCGGAGTTAGGTGAGGGTTAGCGGCCAGCTGGTAATATCACTTTTTAGCACATATAGTCGGCTTTACACGAAAAATTTGACATTTAAAATTTTCAAGATGGCGGACGCGCTGGCGGCCATTGTTTTTAAATTTGCGCTTTTTGCTACTTCGGTGCGGTTTTCGGTAGCGGCACGGTAATATGGGTATCAAATTTAAGGATTTTAAGTGTAGAATACGATACAGTTAGTGACGTTGCTTCAAATTCAATATGGCCGCCGCTCCGACATGTCAAATCGATTTTCTTTCGCCACCTATGCAATATGGGTATCAAATGAAAGGGCTTTAATAGTAGAACACGATACAGTGAGTGACGTTGTTTCAAACTCAATATGGCCGCCGCTTCAAAATGGCCGACCGCTTTCCTTTCACCACCTTTGCAATATGGGTATCAAATGTAAGGATTTTAAGTGTAGAATACGATAAAGTAAGTAACGTTGCTCCAAATTCAATATGGCCGCCGCTCCAAAATGTCAAATGGATTTTCTTTTGCCACCTATGCAATATGGGTATCAAATGTAAGTGTTTTATTAGTAGAACACGATACAGTGAGTGATATTGCTTCAAACTCAATATGGCCGCCGCTCCGAAATGTCAAATCGCTTTTCCTTCTCCACCTATGTAATATGGGTATCAAATGTAAGGGTTTTATTAGTAGAACACGATACAGTGAGTGACATTGCTTCAAACTCAATATGGCCGCCGCTCCAAAATGTCAAATCGCTTTTCCTTCTCCACCTATGTAATATGGGTATCAAATGTAAGGATTTTAAGTGTAGAATACGATTCAGTAAGTGACGTTTCTCCAAATTCAATATGGCCGCCGCTCCGAAATGACAGACCGATTTTCCTTCTCCACCTGTGTAATATGGGTATCAAATGTAAGGATTTTATTAGTAGAACACGATACAGCGAGTGATATTGCTTCAAACTCAATATGGCCGCCGCTCCGAAATGTCAAATCGCTTTTCCTTCTCCACCTATGTAATATGGGTATCAAATGTAAGGATTTTAAGTGTAGAATACGATTCAGTAAGTGACGTTTCTCCAAATTCAATATGGCCGCCGCTCCGAAATGACAGACCGATTTTCCTTCTCCACCTGTGTAATATGGGTATCAAATGTAAGGATTTTATTAGTAGAACACGATACAGTGAGTGATATTGCTTCAAACTCAATATGGCCGCCGCTCCGAAATGTCAAATCGCTTTTCCTTCTCCACCTATGTAATATGGGTATCAAATGTAAGGATTTTAAGTGTAGAATACGATTCAGTAAGTGACGTTTCTCCAAATTCAATATGGCCGCCGCTTCGAAATGACAGACCGATTTTCCTTCTCCACCTGTGTAATATGGGTATCAAATGTAAGGATTTTATTAGTAGAACACGATACAGTGAGTGATATTGCTTCAAACTCAATATGGCCGCCGCTCCGAAATGTCAAATCGCTTTTCCTTCTCCACCTATGTAATATGGGTATCAAATGTAAGGAGCTTCAGAGTAGAACGTAACCTTTTCAGTTTTTTTAATAATGAACACCATTTTTTATGTAACTTAAAAAAACGAAAATTTTTTTGCACCGACTCGCAACTGAAAACCTTTTGCTTAGAAAAACATTAAGTGGACCATTCCACCGCGGGGTGCTTGCTCCCCGCGGCACACACGCGACATCGACATCGCTTTGAAATAAAAGAGCGTATAAAGTACAACATAACCTTTCCAGCTTTTTGATCAATCGAACACCTTTTTTAGGCAAATTTTAAATTGACCTCAAAAAAGATACATTTTTGCACCAAATCGCAACTGAAAACTTTTTTTTATTACAAAAGCGATGTGAGCACTACACCACCGCGAGGTGCGTGCACCTCGCGGCATACGCGCGTCCACATGACAATTCAATGTTGCCGGCGCATGGAAATGACAGATCGCTTTTTTTTGCCACCCACCGAATATGGGTATCAAATGAATGGACTTTGAGTGTAAAATACGATACAGTCACTGACATTGCTTCAAATTCAATACGGCCGCCGCCCCTAATTGGCCGATCCCTTTTCTTTTGCCACCCACGTTATATGGGTATCAAATGAAAGAGAATTCAGAGTAGATCGTATCCTTTCCAGTTTTTTGAATATTCGAACACCTTTTTTAGGCAAATTTTTAAACTTCAGCAAAAAAAGACACATTTTTGCACCGACTCGCAACCGATTACCTTTTGATTACAAAAGCTAAAGTGGGGGGTCCACCACCGCGGGGTGCGCGCACCCCGCGGCACACACGCGACATCTAGTCTATCTATACTATATAAAGCTGGATTACCACTGACTCACTCACTGACTCACTGATCAGGGGTATTTTTGGGACATTTGCAGTTACTTTTGGGTTTTGGGATGTTAGAGCGAGATGCACGATCGATTCGGTCGAGTAGAAAGCGATATTCGAAATTTGAAAAATCCAAGATGGCCGCCGGCGCGAAATGTCAAAATTTCCAAAACGGCTCCGATCGCGCTGGTTTTTGGGACCCGTGATCGTTTCGCCCCCGGGGATGGGGTGTGACTGTCGAAATGTCAAAAAACAAAATGGCCGCGCCGCCATCTTGGATCGAAAAACCCGTTTCGCCCCGTGTTTGCGACCGAAGACGCGCGTGATTTCCGGGATTTCGGCTGATTTTTTTGATGGCTCCGGTCGAACGCGTCCTCGAGTTTCCGATTATGGTAGCCGGTTGGCGAAAAACAAAATGGCGGCGGCGCCGGCGGCCATCTTGGAACGCTCAAATTTTTGACATTTTTGAACCGCATTTTCGCCAAGATGGCGGCCTCGGAGTGGGGTCAAATGTTCTGGGCGGGGTTAGAGCTCGGCGCAAAGTGTTGCCAGGTTGGAAAAATTTTCTACCATTTTTGGTAGTTTTTCCTCTGGGGGCCCGAAAAGTCGAAAATCGAAATAACGACTTTTCGCAATTTTCAACCCCATGCGCCTATAAAGCGTCGGGGCCTCTATGACTTTCTGGTATTTTTATTTTGTGCAACTGGCAACACTGGCCGCCATGGACTTTTGAATTTTTTCGTAGACCCGATTTGACCCGAATTGATCTCCCCGTTCCAGATGTGCTGGCAACATGTGGTAAACGTCATCCTGCTCCGTATACGATGTAGTTACCGGGAAAAATCCTAAACTTTGACATTTCAAGATGGCGGCTCCGCTGGCGATCATTTTGTAAAGTGTTGCAATTTTGAAAAAATAAATCGCGATTTTGACGCGGTTGCCGGCGTTTTTCGACTGACAACACCGGGTGGCCTTTTGTAGGGCTGGCTAAGGGGAATCAAACCGTGGGGTAATTTACCCCGATTTTTGGGTAATTTCCCCGTTTTGGGGGAAAACGTAAATTTTGACTTTTTCGATTTTTTTTCATATAGCGGGGTGAAACAGACGTCGCTGATCATTTCTACCACCATTTAGGGCCGGTGATATGGCAACACTGGCAGCTGGGGCGGTTTTTGTTGTCAGCGACGACCCAAATTTGACGATTTTTTGACGGGGTTTGGTTGGGGTTAGGGGCCAGCTGGTGATACTAATCGATAGGAAATATAGTGAAGTATTTTTAAAAAATTTGACATTTCAACTTTTCAAGATGGCGGCTGCGCTGGCGGCCTTTTTTTAAAAATTTGCGCTTTTTGCTATTCCGGTGCGGTTTTCAGCCGCGGCATGATGATATGGGTATCAAATGAAAGGGTTTTGCGAGTACTACACGATGCAAGTAACGTCACCTCTATGAATTCAAAATGGCCGCCATAAAAAAAATGTCGGATCACATTTCTTTTGCAACCATAGCGATATGGGTATCAAATGAAAGGGCTTTATGAGTGAAACAAAACCAAGTAAATGATTTTTATCTAAATCCAATATGGCCGCCGCTTCCAAAATGGCGGATTGCATTTCTTTTGCCACCCACGTAATATGGGTATCAAATGAAAGGCATTTGGAAGTAAAACACGATAAAGTGAGTGACATTGCTCCAAAATCAAAATGGCCGCCGCTCCGAAATTGCGGATGGCTTTTCTTTTGCCACCTATGTAATATGGGTATCAAATGTAAGGATTTTAAGTGTAGAATAGGACACAGTAAGTGACGTTGCTCCAAATTGAATATGGCCGCCGCTCCGAAATGTCAAATCGATTTTCTTTCGCCACCTATGCAATATGGGTATCAAATGAAAGGGCTCTGACAGTAGAATACGATACAGTGAGTGACATTGTTTCAAACTCAATATGGCCGCCGCTCCAAAATGGCGGATCGCTTTTCTTTCGCCACCTATGCAATATGGGTATCAAATGTAAGGATTTTAAGTGTAGAATACGATTCAGTAAGTGACGTTTCTCCAAATTCAATATGGCCGCCGCTCCGAAATGACAGACCGATTTTCCTTCTCCACCTATGTAATATGGGTATCAAATGAAAGGCCTTTAATAGTAGAACACGATAAAATGAGTAACATTGTTTCAAACTCAATATGGCCGCCGCTTCAAAATGGCCGACCGCTTTCCTTTTACCGCCTATGCAATATGGGTATCAAATATAAGGATTTTATTAGTAGAACACGATACAGTGAGTGATATTTCTTCAAACTCAATATGGCCGCCGCTCCGAAATGTCAAATCGCTTTTCCTTCTCCACCTATGTAATATGGGTATCAAATGTAAGGCCTTTAATAGTAGAACACGATAAAATGAGTGACATTGTTTCAAACTCAATATGGCCGCCGCTTCAAAATGGCCGACCGCTTTCCTTTTACCGCCTATGCAATATGGGTATCAAATGTAAGGATTTTAAGTGTAGAATACGATTCAGTAAGTGACGTTTCTCCAAATTCAATATGGCCGCCGCTTCGAAATGACAGACCGATTTTACTTCTCCACCTATGTATTATGGGTATCAAATGTAAGGATTTTAGGTGTAGAATACGATTCAGTAAGTGATGTTTCTCCAAATTCAATATGGCCGCCGCTCCAAAATGGCGGATCGCTTTTGTTTTGCCACCTATGTAATATGGGTATCAAATGTAAGGATGTTATTAGTAGAACACGATACAGTGAGTGATATTGCTTCAAATTCAATATGGCCGCCGCTCCGAAATGTCAAATCGCTTTTCCTTCTCCACCTATGTAATATGGGTATCAAATGTAAGGATTTTAAGTGTAGAATACGATTCAGTAAGTGACGTTTCTCCAAATTCAATATGGCCGCCGCTCCGAAATGTCAAATCAATTTTCTTTTGCCACCTATGCAATATGGTTATCAAATGTAAGGATTTTAAGTGTAAAATACGATACAGTAAGTGACGTTGCTCCAAATTTAATATGGCCGCCGCTCCAAAATGTCAAATGGATTTTCTTTTGCCACCTATGCAATATGGGTATTAATTGTAAGGGTTTTTTTAGTAGAACACGATACAGTGAGTGACATTGCTTCAAACTCAATATGGCCGCCGCTCCGAAATGTCAAATCGCTTTTCCTTCTACACCTATGTAATATGGGTATCAAATGTAAGGGTTTTAAGTGTAGAATACGATTCAGTAAGTGACGTTTCTCCAAATTCAATATGGCTGCCGCTACGAAATGACAGACTGATTTTCCTTCTCCACCTATGTAATATGGGTATCAAATGTAAGGATTTTATTAGTAGAACACGATACAGTGAGTGACATTGCTTCCAACTCAATATGGCCGCCGCTCCGAAATGTCAAATCGCTTTTCCTTCTCCACCTATGTAATATGGGTATCAAATGTAAGGGTTTTATGAGTAGAACACGATACAGTGAGTGACGTTGCTTCAAACTCAATATGGCCGCCGCTCCGAAATGTCAAATCGCTTTTCCTTTTCCACCTATGTAATATGGGTATCAAATGTAAGGATTTTAAGTGTAGAATACGATACAGTAAGTGACATTGCTTCAAACTCAATATGGCCGCCGCTCCGAAATGCCAAATCGCTTTTCCTTCTTCACCTATGTAATATGGGTATCAAATGTAAGGGTTTTATGAGTAGAACACGATACAGTGAGTGACGTTGCTTCAAACTCAATATGGCCGCCGCTCCGAAATGTCAAATCGATTTTCTTTTGCCACCTATGCAATATGGGTATCAAATGTAAGGGTTTTATTAGTAGAACACGATACAGTGAGTGACATTGTTTCCAACTAAATATGGCCGCCGCTCCGAAATGTCAAATCGCTTTTCCTTCTCCACCTATGTATTATGGGTATCAAATGTAAGGATTTTAGGTGTAGAATACGATTCAGTAAGTGACGTTTCTCCAAATTCAATATGGCCGCCGCTCCAAAATGGCGGATCGCTTTTGTTTTGCCACCTATGTAATATGGGTATCAAATGTAAGGATTTTATTAGTAGAACACGATACAGTGAGTGATATTGCTTCAAACTCAATATGGCCGCCGCTCCAAAATGTCAAATCGCTTTTCCTTCTCCACCTATGTAATATGGGTATCAAATGTAAGGATTTTTAGAGTAGAACGTAACCTTTTCAGTTTTTTTTAATAATCGAACACCATTTTTATGTAACTTAAAAAAACGAAATTTTTTTTGCACCGACTCGCAACTGAAAACCTTTTGCTTAGAAAAACATTAAGTGGACCACTCCACCGCGGGGTGCTTGCTCCCCGCGGCACACACGCGACATCGACATCGCTTCGACATAAAATAGCGTATAAAGTACAACATAACCTTTCCAGTTTTTTGATCAATCGAACACCTTTTTTAGGCAAATTTTAATTTGACCTGAAAAAAGATACATTTTTGCACCAAATCGCAACTGAAAACTTTTTTTTTATTACAAAAGCGATGTGAGGACTACACCACCGCGAGGTGCTTGCACCTCGCGGCACACACGCGTCCACATGATGATTCAGTGTTGCCACCGCTCCGAAATGACAGATCGCTTTTGTTTTGTCACCCACGGAATATGGGTATCAAATGAATGGAATTTTAGTGTAAAATACGATACAGTCAATGACATTACTTCAAATTCAATATGGCCGCCGCCCCTAATTAGTCGATCGCTTTTCTTTTGCCACCCACGTTATATGGGTATCAAATGAAAGCGCATTCCGAGTAGATCGTATCCTTTCCAGTTTTTTTAATAATCGAACACCTTTTTTAGGCAAATTTTTAAACTTCAGCAAAAAAAGACACATTTTTGCAACGTCAGTTACTGAATCGTATTCTACACTTAAAATCCTTACATTTGATACCCATATTACATAGGTGGAGAAGGAAAAGCGATTTGACATTTCGGAGCGGCGGCCATATTGAGTTTGAAGCAATGTCACTCACTGTATCGTGTTTTACTAATAAAAGCCTTTCATTTGATACCCATATTACATAGGTGGCAAAAGAAAATCGATTTGACATTTCGGAGCGGCGGCCATTTTGAATTTGGAGAAACGTCACTTACTGAATCGTATTCTACACTTAAAATCCTTACATTTGATACCCATATTACATAGGTGGAGAAGGAAAAGCGATTTGACATTTCGGAGCGGCGGCCATTTTGAGTTTGAAGCAATGTCACTTACTTTATTGTGTTCTACTAATAAAACCCTTTCATTTGATACCCATATTACATAGGTGGAGACGGAAAAGCGATTTGACATTTCGGAGCGGCGGCAATTTTGATTTTGGAGCAATGTCACTCACTTTATCGTGTTCTACTCCCAAATGCCTTTCATTTGATACCCATATTACGTGGGTGGCAAAAGAAATGCAAACCGCCATTTTGGAAGCGGCGGCCATATTGGATTTAGACAAAAATCATTTACTTGGTTTTGTTTCACTCATAAAGCCCTTTCATTTGATACCCATATCGCTATGGTTGCAAAATAAATGTGACCCGACATTTTTTAATGGCGGCCATTTTGAATTCATAGAGGTGACGTCACTTGCATCGTGTAGTACTCGCAAAACCCTTTCATTTGATACCCATATCACCATGCCGGGGCTGAAAACCGCACCGGAATAGCAAAAAGCGCAATTTAAAAAAAAAAGGCCGCCAGCGCCGCCGCCATCTTGAAAAGTTGAAATGTCAAATTTTTAAAAAATACTCGACTATATTTCCTATCGATTGGTATCACCAGCTGGCCCCTAGCCCTAACCAAACCCCGTCAAAAAATCGTCAAATTTGGGTCGTCGCTGACAACAAAAACCGCCCCAGCTGCCAGTGTTGCCATATCACCGGCCCTAAATGGTGGTAGAAATGATCAGCGACGTCTGTTTCACCCCGCTGTATGAAAAAAAATCGAAAAAGTCGAAATTTACGTTTTCCCCCAAAACGGGGAAATTACCCCAAAATCGGGGAAAGTTACCCCACGGTTGGATTTCCCTTGGCGAGCACTATGAAAGGCCACCCGGTGTTGTCAGTCGAGAAACGCCGGCAACCGCGTCAAAATCGCGAATTCATGTTTTCGATATTGCAACCCTTAACAAAATGGCCGCCAGCGGAGCCGCCATGTTGAAATGTCAAAGTTTCGGATTTTTCCCGGTAACTGCATCGTATACGGAGCAGGATGACGTTTACCCCACGTTGCCAGCACGTCTGGAACGGGGAGATCAATTCGGGTCAAATCGGGTCGACGAAAAAATTCAAATCCCCATGGCGGCCAGTGTTGCCAGTTGCGGAAAATAAAAACACCAGAAAGTCATAGAGGCCCCGACGCTCTATAGGCGCATGGGGTTGAAAATTGCGAAAAGTCGTTATTTCGATTTTCGACTTTTCGGGCCTCCAGAGGAAAAACTACCAAAAATGGTAGAAAATTTTTCCAACCTGGCAACACTTTGCACCGAGCACTAACCCCGCCTAGAACATTTCTCCCCACTCCGAGGCCGCCATCTTGGCGAAAATTCGGTTCAAAAATGTCGAAAATTTCAGCGTTCCAAGATGGCCGCCGGCGCCGCCGCCATTTTGTTTTTCGCCAATCGGCTACCATAATCGGAAACTCGAGGACGCGTTCGACCGGAGCCATCAAAAAAATCAGCCGAAATCCCGAAAATCACGCGCGTGTTCGGTCGCAAACACGGGGCGAAACGGGTTTTTCGATCCAAGATGGCGGCGCGGCCATTTTGTTTTTTCGCATTTTGACAGATGCACCTCATCCCCGGGAGCGACGCGATCAAGAACCATTAAAAAAACCAGCACGCTCGGAGCCATTTTGAAAAAGTTGACATTTCGCGGCGGCGGCCATCTTGGATTTTTCAAATTTCGAATTAGGGGCGGCGGCCATATTGAATTTGAAGTAATGTCATAGACTGTATCGTATTTTACACTAAAATTCCATTCATTTGATACCCATATTCCGTGGGTGACAAAACAAAAGCGATCTGTCATTTCGGAGCGGTGGCAACACTGAATCATCATGTGGACGCGTGTGTGCCGCGAGGTGCAAGCACCTCGCGGTGGTGTAGTCCTCACATCGCTTTTGTAATAAAAAAAAAAGTTTTCAGTTGCGATTTGGTGCAAAAATGTATCTTTTTTCAGGTCAAATTAAAATATGCCTAAAAAAGGAGTTCGATTGATCAAAAAACTGGAAAGGTTATGTTGTACTTTATACGCTATTTTATGTCGAAGCGATGTCGATGTCGCGTGTGTGCCGCGGGGAGCAAGCACCCCGCGGTGGGTGGTCCACTTAATGTTTTTCTAAGCAAAAGGTTTTCAGTTGCGAGTCGGTGCAAAAAAAATTTCGTTTTTTTAAGTTACATAAAAAATGGTGTTCGATTATTAAAAAAAACTGAAAAGGTTACGTTCTACTCTAAAAATCCTTACATTTGATACCCACATTACATAGGTGGAGAAGGAAAAGCGATTTGATATTTTGGAGCGGCGGCCATATTGAGTTTGAAGCAATATCACTCACTGTATCGTGTTCCACTAATAAAATCCTTACATTTGATACCCATATTACATAGGTGGCAAAGCAAAAGCGATCCCCCATTTTGGAGCGGCGGCCATATTGAATTTGGAGAAACGTCACTTACTGAATCGTATTCTACACTTAAAATCCTTACATTTGATACCCATATTGCATAGGTGGCAAAAGGAAAGCGGTCGGCCATTTTGAAGCGGCGGCCATATTGAGTTTGAAGCAATGTCACTCACTGTATCGTGTTCTACTATTAAAGCCCTATCATTTGATACCCATATTGCATAGGTGGCAAAAGAAAATCGATTTGACATTTCGGAGCGGCGGCCATATTGAATTTGGAACAGCGTCACTTACTGAATCGTATTCTACAATTAAAATCCATACATTTGATACCCATATTACATAGGTGGCGAAAGAAAAGCAATTTGACATTTCGGAGCGGCGGCCATATTGAGTTTGAAGCAATATCACTCACTGTATCGTGTTCTACTAATAAAACCCTTACATTTGATACCCATATTGCATAGGTGGCAAAAGAAAATCGATTTGACATTTTGGAGCGGCGGCCATATTCAATTTGGTGTAACGTCACTTACTGTACCGTGTTCTACACTTATAATCCTTACATTTGATACCCATATTACATAAGTGGAGAAGGAAAAGCGATTTGACATTTCGGGGCGGCGGCCATATTGAGTTTGAAGCAATGTCACTCACTGTATCGTGTTCTACTAATAAAACACTTACATTTGATACCCATAATACATAGGTGGAGAAGGAAAAGCGATTTGACATTTCGCAGCGGCGGCCATATTGAGTTTGAAGCAATGTCACTCACTGTATCGTGTTCTACTAATAAAACCCTTACATTTGATACCCATATTGCATAGGTGGTGAAAGGAAAGCGGTCGGCCATTTTGAAGCGGCGGCCATATTGAGTTTGAAGCAATGTCACTCACTGCATCGTGTTCTACTATTAAAGCCCTTTCATTTGATACCCATATTGCATAGGTGGCAAAAGAAAATCGATTTGACATGTCGGAGCGGCGGCCATATTGAATTTGAAGCAACGTCACTAACTGTATCGTATTCTATACTTAAAATCCTTAAATTTGATACCCATATCATCATGCCGCGGCTGAAAACTGCACCGAAATAGCAAAAAGCGCAAATTTTTGAAAAAAGGCCGCCAGCGCCGCCGCCATCTTGAAAAGTTGAAATGACAAATTTTAAAAAAATACTTGACTATATTTGCTATCCATTGGTATTACCAGCTGGCCCCTAGCCCTAACCAAACCCCGTCAAAAAATCGTCAAATATGGGTCTTCGCTGACAACAAAAACCGTCCCAGCTGCCAGTGTTGCCATATCACCGGCCCCAAATGGTGGTAGAAATGATCAGCGACGTCTGTTCCACCCCGCTATATGAAAAAAAATCGAAAAAGTCGAAATTTACGTTTTTCCCCAAAACGGCAAAATTACCCCAAAATCGGGGAAAATTACCCCACGGTTTGATTCCCCTTAGCCAGCCCTACAAAAGGCCACCCGGTGTTGTCAGTCGAAAAACGCCGGCAACCGCGTCAAAATCGCGATTTTATTTTTTCGAAATTGCAACACTTTACAAAATGGCCGCCAGCGGAGCCGCCATGTTGAAATGTCAAAGTTTCGGATTTTTCCCGGTAACTGCATCGTATTCGGAGCAGGATGACGTTTACCCCACGTTGCCAGCACGTCTGGAACGGGGAGATCAATTCGGGTCAAATCAGGTCTACGAAAAAGTTTAAACCTCCTTGGCGGCCAGTGTTGCCAGTTGCGGAAAATAAAAATACCAGAAAGTCATAGAGGCCCCGACGCTCTATAGGCGCATCGGGTTGAAAATTGCAAAAAGTCGTTATTTCGATTTTCGACTATTCGGGCCTCCAGAGGAAAAACTACCAAAAACGGTAGAAAATTTTTCGCATCTGGCAACACTTTGCGCCGAGTTCTAACCCCGCCCAGAACATTCGACCCCACTCCGAGGCCGCCATCTTGGCGAAAATACGGTTCAAAAATGTCATAAATTTGAGCGTTCCAAGATGGCCGCCGGCGCCGCCGCCATTTTGTTTTTTGCCCAACCGCGGGCATCACAGTAAACTCCAGGACGCGTTCGACCGGAGCCATCAAAAAAATCAGCCGAAATCCCGAAAATCACGCGCGTGTTCGGTCGCAAACACGGGGCGAAACGGGTTTTTCGATCCAAGATGGCGGCGCGGCCATTTTGTTTTTTCACATTTCGACAGAAGCACCCGATCCCCGGGGGCGAAGCGATCACGCGTCCCAAAAACCAGCGCGATCGGAGCCGTTTTGGAAATTTTGACATTTCGCGCCGGCGGCCATCTTGGATTTTTCAAATTTCGAATATCGCTTTCTACTCGACCGAATCGATCGTGCATCTCGCTCTAACATCCCAAAACCCAAAAGTAACTGCAAATGTCCCAAAAATACCCCTGATCAGTGAGTCAGTGAGTGAGTCAGTGGTAATCCAGCTTTATATAGTATAGAAGTGGTAATCCAGCTTTATATAGTATAGATAGACGACATCTAGTCTATCTATCTATCTATACTATATAAAGCTGGATTACCACTGACTGACTGACTGACTGACTGACTCACTCACTGATCAGGGGTATTTTTGGGACATTTGCAGTTACTTTTGGGTTTTGGGATGTTAGAGCGAGATGCACGATCGATTCGGTCGAGTAGAAAGCGATATTCGAAATTTGAAAAATCCAAGATGGCCGCCGGCGCGAAATGTCAAAATTTCCAAAACGGCTCCGATCGCGCTGGTTTTTGGGACGCGTGATCGTTTCGCCCACGGGGATCGGGTGCTTCTGTCGAAATGTGAAAAAACAAAATGGCCGCGCCGCCATCTTGGATCGAAAAACCCGTTTCGCCCCGTGTTTGAGACCGAACACGCGCGTGATTTTCCGGATTTCGGCTGATTTTTTTGATGGTTCCGCTCGGGTGCGTCCTGGAGTTTACTGTGATGCCCGCGGTTGGGCAAAAAACAAAATGGCGGCGGCGCCGGCGGCCATCTTGGAACGCTCACATTTTTGACATTTTTGAACCGAATTTTCGCCAAGATGGCGGCCTCGGAGTGGGGTCAAATGTTCTGGGCGGGGTTAGAGCTCGGCTCGGAGTGTTGCCAGGTGAGTTAAATTTTCTACCGTTTTTGGTAGTTTTTCCTCTGGAGGCCCGAAAAGTCGAAAATCGAAATAACGACTTTTCGCAATTTTCAACCCCATGAGCCTATAGAGTGTCGGGGCCTCTATGACTTTCTGGTATTTTTATTTTCCGCAACTGGCAACACTGGCCGCCAAGGGGGTTTGAATTTTTTCGTCGACCCGATTTGACCCGAATTGATCTCCCCGTTCCCGATGTGCTGGCAACGTGGGGTAAACGTCATCCTGCTCCGTATACGATGTAGTTACCGGGAAAAATCCGAAACTTTGACATTTCAACATGGCGGCTCCGCTGGCGGCCATTTTGTAAGGTGTTGCACTTTCGAAAAAAATAAATCGCGATTTTGACGCGGTTGCCGGCGTTTTTCGACTGACAACACCGGGTGGCCTTTCGTAGTGCTCGCCGAGGGAAATCCAACCGTGGGGTAATTTTCCCCGATTTTGGGGTAAATTCCCCGTTTTGGGGGAAAACGTAAATTTTGACTTTTTCGATGTTTTTTTATATAGCGGGGTGGAACAGACGTCGCTGATCATTTCTACCACGATTTAGGGCCGGTGATATGGCAACACTGGCAGCTGGGGCGGTTTTTGTTGTCAGCGACGACCCAAATTTGACGATTTTTTGACGGGGTTTGGTTAGGGCTAGGGGCCAGCTGTTGATACCAATCGATATGAAATATAGTCAAGTATTCTAAAAAAATTTGACATTTCAACTTTTCAAGATGGCGGCTGCGCTGGCGGCCTTTTTTAAAAAATTTGCGCTTTTTGCTATTCCGGTGCGGTTTTCAGCCGCGGCATGATGATATGGGTATCAAATGAAAGGGTTTTGCGAGTACTACACGATGCAAGTAACGTCACCTCTATGAATTCAAAATGGCCGCCATTAAAAAATTTCGGATCACATTTCTTTTGGAACCATAGCGATATGGGTATCAAATGAAAGGGCTTTAAGAGTGAAACAAAATCAAGTGAATGATTTTTATCTAAATCCAATATGGCCGCCGCTTCCAAAATGGCGGATTGTATTTCTTTTGCCACCCATGCAATATGGGTATCAAATGAAAGGGATTTGGGAGTAGAGCACGATAAGGTGAGTGACGTTTTTCCAAATTCAATATGGCCGCCGCTCCAAAATGGCGGATCGCTTTTCTTTTGTCACCTATGCAATATGGGTATCAAATGAAAGGGTTTTATTAGTAGAACACGATACAGTGAGTGACATTGTTTCCAACTCAATATGGCCGCCGCTCCGAAATGTCAAATAGCTTTACCTTCTCCACCTATGTAATATGGGTATCAAATGTAAGGATTTTATTAGTAGAACACGATACAGTGAGTGACATTATTTCAAACTCAATATGGCCGCCGCTCCGAAATGTCAAATCGCTTTTCCTTCTCCACCTATGTAATATGGGTATCAAATGTAAGGATTTTTCTAGTAGAATACGATTCAGTAAGTGACGTTTCTCCAAATTCAATATGGCCGCCGCTCCGAAATGACAGACCGATTTTACTTCTCCACCTATGTATTATGGGTATCAAATGTAAGGATTTTAGGTGTAGAATACGATTCAGTAAGTGACGTTTCTCCAAATTCAATATGGCCGCCGCTCCAAAATGGCGGATCGCTTTTGTTTTGCCACCTTTGTAATATGGGTATCAAATGTAAGGATTTTATTAGTAGAACACGATACAGTGAGTGATATTGCTTCAAACTCAATATGGCCGCCGCTCCAAAATGTCAAATCGCTTTTCCTTCTCCACCTATGTAATATGGGTATCAAATGTAAGGATTTTTAGAGTAGAACGTAACCTTTTCAGTTTTTTTAAATAATCGAACACCATTTTTTATGTAACTTAAAAAAACGAATTTTTTTTTGCAGCGACTCGCAACTGAAAACCTTTTGCTTAGAAAAACATTAAGTGGACCACTCCACCGCGGGGTGCTTGCTCCCCGCGGCACACACGCGACATCGACATCGCTTCGAAATAAAATAGCGTATAAAGTACAACATAACCTTTCCAGTTTTTTGATCAATCGAACACCTTTTTTAGGCAAATTTTAATTTGACCTGAAAAAAGATACATTTTTGCACCAAATCGCAACTGAAAACTTTTTTTTTTATTACAAAAGCGATGTGAGGACTACACCACCGCGAGGTGCTTGCACCTCGCGGCACACACGCGTCCACATGATGATTCAGTGTTGCCACCGCTCCGAAATGACAGATCGCTTTTCCTTCTCCACCTATGTAATATGGGTATCAAATGTAAGGATTTTATTAGTAGAACACGATACAGTGAGTGACATTGTTTCAAACTCAATATGGCCGCCGCTCCGAAATGTCAAATCGCTTTTCCTTCTCCACCTATGTAATATGGGTATGAAATGTAAGGATTTTAAGTGTAGAATACGATTCAGTAAGTGACGTTTCTCCAAATTCAATATGGCCGCCGCTCCGAAATGACAGACCGATTTTCCTTCTCCACCTATGTAATATGGGTATCAAATGAAAGGCCTTTAATAGTAGAACACGATAAAATGAGTGACATTGTTTCAAACTCAATATGGCCGCCGCTTCAAAATGGCCGACCGCTTTCCTTTTACCGCCTATGCAATATGGGTATCAAATGTAAGGATTTTAAGTGCAGAATACGATTCAGTAAGTGACGTTTCTCCAAATTCAATATGGCCGCCGCTCCGAAATGACAGACCGATTTTCCTTCTCCACCTATGTAATATGGGTATCAAATGTAAGGATTTTATTAGTAGAACACGATACAGCGAGTGACATTGTTTCAAACTCAATATGGCCGCCGCTCCGAAATGTCAAATCGCTTTTCCTTCTCCACCTATGTAATATGGGTATGAAATGTAAGGATTTTAAGTGTAGAATACGATTCAGTAAGTGACGTTGCTCCAAATTCAATATGGCCGCCGCTCCAAAATGGCGGATCGCTTTTCTTTTGCCACCTATGTAATATGGGTATCAAATGAAAGAATTTTCAAAGTAGAACGTAACCTTTCCAATTTTTTGAATAATCGAACACATTTTTATGCAAGATGTTAGAGCGAGATGCACGATCGATTCAGTCGAGTAGAAAGCGATATTCGAAATTTGAAAAATCCAAGATGGCCGCCGCCGCGAAATGTCAAAATTCCCAAAACGACTCCGATCGTGATGGTTTTTGGTACCCGTGATCGTTTCGCCCCCGGGGATTGGGTGCTTGTGTCGAAATGTGAAAAAACAAAATGGCCGCGCCGCCATCTTGGATCTAAAAACCCGTTTCGCCCCGTGTTTGCGACCGAACACGCGCGTGATTTTCGGGATTTCGGCTGATTTTTTTGATGGCTCCGGTCGAACGCGTCCTCGAGTTTCCGATTATGGTAGCCGGTTGGCGAAAAACAAAATGGCGGCGGCGCCGGCGGCCATCTTGTAACGCTCAAATTTTTGTCATTTTTGAACCGCATTTTCGCCAAGATGGCGGCCTCGGAGTGGGGTCAAATGTTCTGGGCGGGGTTAGAGCTCGGCGCAAAGTGTTGCTAGGTTGGAAAAAATTTCTACCATTTTTGGTAGTTTTTCCTCTGGGGGCCCGAAAAGTCGAAAATCGAAATAACGACTTTTCGCAATTTTCAACCCCATGCGCCTATAGAGGGTCGGGGCCTCTATGACTTTCTGGTATTTTTATTTTCCGCAACTGGCAACACTGGCCGCCAAGGGAGTTTGAATTTTTTCGTCGACCCGATTTGACCCGAATTGATCTCCCCGTTCCAGACGTGCTGGCAACGTGGGGTAAACGACATCCTGCTCCGTATACGATGCAGTTACCGGGAAAAATCCGAAACTTTGACTTTTCAATATGGCGGCTCCGCTGGCGGCCATTTTGTTAAGGGTTGCAATATCGAAAACATGAATTCGCGATTTTGACGCGGTTGCCGGCGTTTTTCGACTGACAACACCGGGTGGCCTTTCGTAGTGCTCGCCGAGGGAAATCTAATAGTGGGGTAATTTTCCCCGATTTTGGGGTAAATTCCCCGTTTTGAGGGAAAACGTAAATTTCGATTTTTTCGAGTTTTTATCATATAGCGGGGTGGAACAGACGTCGCTGATCATTTCTACCACCATTTGGGACCGGTGATATGGCAACACTGGCAGCTGGGGCGGTTTTTATTGTCAGCGACGACCCAAATTTGACGATTTTTTGACGGGGTTTGGTTAAGGCTACGAGCAAGCTGGTGATACAAATCGATAGGAAATATAGTCGGGTATTTTTAAAAAATTTGACATTTCAACTTTTCAAGATGGCGGCGGCGTTGGCGGCCTTTTTTAAAAAAATTGCGCTTTTTGCTATTTCGGTGCGGTTTTCAGTCGCGGCATGGTGATATGGGTATCAAATGAAAGGGTTTTGCGAGTACTACACGATGCACGTAGTATCACCGATATAGATTCAAAATGGCCGCCTTTAAAAAAAGGCTGATTCATATTTCTTTTGCGACCATAGCATTATGGGTATCAAATGAAAGGGTTTTAAGAGTGAAACACGACCAAGTAAATGATTCTTGTCTAAATCCAATATGGCCGCCGCTTTCAAAATGGCGGATTGCATTTCTTTTGCCACCCATGCAATATGGGTATCAAATGAAAGGGAATTGCGAGTAGAACACGATAAAGTGAGTGACATTGCTCCAAAATCAAAATGGCCGCCGCTCCGAAATGTCAAATCGCTTTTCTTTTGCCACCTATGTAATATGGGTATCAAATGAAAGGGTTTTATTAGTAGAACACGATACAGTGAGTGACATTGCTTCAAACTCAATATGGCCGCCGCTCCGAAATATCAAATCGCTTTTCCTTCTCCACCTATGTAATATGGGTATCAAATGAAAGGGTTTTATTAGTAGAAAACGATACAGTGAGTGACATTGTTTCAAACTCAATATGGCTGCCGCTCCGAAATGTCAAATCGCTTTTCCTTCTCCACCTATGTAATATGGGTATCAAATGTAAGGATTTTAAGTGTAGAATACGATTCAGTAAGTGACGTTTCTCCAAATTCAATATGGCCGCCGCTCCGAAATGACAGACCGATTTTCCTTCTCCACCTATGTAATATGGGTATCAAATGTAAGGATTTTATTAGTAGAACACGATACAGTAAATGATATTGCTTCAAACTCAATATGGCCGCCGCTCCGAATTGACCGATCGATTTTCTTTTGCCACCCACGTAATATGGGTATCAAATGAAAGAGCATTCAGAGAAAAACGTATCCTTTCCAGTTTTTTGAATATTTGAACACCTTTTTTAGGTAAATTTTATAACTTCGACAAAAAAAAACATTTTTGCACCTACTCGCAACCGATAACCTTTTGATTACAAAAGCTAAAGTGGGGGGTCCACCACCGCGGGGTGCGCGCACCCCGCGGCACACACGCGACATCTAGTCTATCTATATTATATAAAGCTGGATTACCACTCACTCACTGACTGATTAGGGGTATTTTTGGGACATTTGCGATTACTTTTGGGTGTTGGGATGTTAGAAAGAGATAGACTACTGATTAAAAGACACAGGATTCGATATTCGAAATTTGAAAAATCCAAGATGGCCGACGGCGCGAAATGTCAAAATTTCCAAAACGACTCCGATCGCGCTGGTTTTTGGTACGCGTGATCGTCTCGCCCCCGGGGATGGGGTGCTTTTGTTAAAATGTGAAAATACAAAATGGCCGCGCCGCCATCTTGGATCGAAAAACCCGTTTCGCCCCGTGTTTGCGACCGAAGACGCGCGTGATTTCCGGGATTTCGGCTGATTTTTTGGATGATTTCCCTTAAATGCGTCCTCCAGTTCCCGAATATGGTAGCTGATTGGCGAAAAACAAAATGGCGGCGGCGCCGGCGGCCATCTTGGAACGCTCAAATTTTTGACTTTTTTGAACCGCATTTTCGCCAAGATGGCGGCCTCGGAGTGGGGTAAAATGTTCTAGGCGGGGTTAGAGCTCGGTGCGAAGTGTTGCCAGGTGTGAAAAATTTTCTACCGTTTTTGGTAGTTTTCTCTCTGGAGAGCCAAATATTCGAAAATCGAAATAACGACTTTTCGCAATTTTTAACCCCATGCGCCCATAGAGCGTTGGGACCTTTATGACTTTCTGGTATTTTTATTTTCGGCAACTGGCAACACTGGCCGCCAAGGAGGTTTGAATTTTTTCGTAGACCCGAATTGACCCGAATTGATCTCCCCGTTCCAGATGTGCTGGACATGTGGGGTAAACGTCATCCTGCTCCGTATATGATGTAGTTACCGGGAAAAATCCGAAACTTTGACATTTCAAGATGGCGGCTCCGCTGGCGGCCATTTTGTTAAGGGTTGCAATTTCGAAAGCATTAATTCGCGATTTTGACGCGGTTGCCGGCGTTTTTCGACTGACAACACCGGGTGGTCTGTCGAAGTGCTCGACGAGGGAAATCTAATAGTGGGGTAATTTTCCCCGATTTTGGGGTAATTTCTCCGTTTTAGGGGAAAACGTAAATTTCGACTTTTTCAATTTTTTTTGATATAGCGGGGTGGAACAGTCGTCGCTGATCATTTCTACTAACATTTAGAGCTGGTGTTATGGCAACACTGGCAGGTGGGACGGTTTTTATTGTTAGCGACAACCCAAATTTGACGATTTATTGGCGGGGTTGTGTGAGGGCTAGCGGGTAGCTCGTAATGTCACTTGATAGCACATATAGTCGGCTTGACATGAAAAATATGACATTAAAATTTTTCAAGATGGCGGCGGCCCAGGCGGCCATTGTTTCCAAATTTGCGCTTTTTGCTATTTTAGTGCGGTTTTCGGTAGCGGCACGGTAATATGGGTATCAAATTTAAGGATTTTAAGTGTAGAATACGATACAGTTAGTGACGTTGCTTCAAATTCAATATGGCCGCCGCTCCGACATGTCAAATCGATTTTCTTTTGCCACCTATGCAATATGGGTATCAAATGAAACGGCTTTAATAGTAGAACACGATGCAGTGAGTGACGTTGTTTCAAACTCAATATGGCCGCCGCTTCAAAATGGCCGACCGCTTTCCTTTCACCACCTATGCAATATGGGTATCAAATGTAAGGGTTTTATTAGTAGATCACGATACAGTGAGTGACATTGCTTCAAACTCAATATGGCCGCCGCTGCGAAATGTCAAATCGCTTTTCCTTCTCCACCTATGTATTATGGGTATCAAATGTAAGTGTTTTATTAGTAGAACACGATACAGTGAGTGACATTGCTTCAAACTCAATATGGCCGCCGCTCCGAAATGTCAAATCGCTTTTCCTTCTCCACTTATGTAATATGGGTATCAAATGTAAGGATTTTAAGTGTAGAACACGGAACAGTAAGTGACGTTACACCAAATTGAATATGGCCGCCGCTCCAAAATGTCAAATCGATTTTCTTTTGCCACCTATGCAATATGGGTATCAAATGTAAGGGTTTTATTAGTAGAACACGATACAGTGAGTGATATTGCTTCAAACTCAATATGGCCGCCGCTCCGAAATGTTAAATCGCTTTTCTTTCGCCACCTATGTAATATGGGTATCAAATGTATGGATTTTAATTGTAGAATACGATTCAGTAAGTGACGCTGTTCCAAATTCAATATGGCCGCCGCTCTGAAATGTCAAATCGATTTTCTTTTGCCACCTATGCAATATGGGTATCAAATGTAAGGATTTTATTAGTAGAACACGATACAGTGAATGATACTGCTTCAAACTCAATATGGCCGCCGCTCCGAAATGTCAAATCGCTTTTCCTTCTCCACCTATGTAATATGGGTATCAAATGTAAGGATTTTAAGTGCATAATACGATTCAGTAAGTGACGTTTCTCCAAATTCAATATGGCCGCCGCTCCGAAATGACAGACCGATTTTCCTTCTCCACCTATGTAATATGGGTATCAAATGTAAGGATTTTATTAGTAGAACACGATACAGTGAGTGACATTGTTTCAAACTCAATATGGCCGCCGCTCCGAAATGTCAAATCGCTTTTCCTTCTCCACCTATGTAATATGGGTATCAAATGTAAAGATTTTAAGTGTAGAATACGATTCAGTAAGTGACGTTGCTCCAAATTCAATATGGCCGCCGCTCCAAAATGGCGGATCGCTTTTCTTTTGCCACCTATGTAATATGGGTATCAAATGAAAGAATTTTCAAAGTAGAACGTAACCTTACCAATTTTTTGAATAATCGAACACATTTTTTGGCAAATTTTATGTAACTTCAAAAAACGAAAAATTTTTTGCACCGACTCGCAACTGAAAACCTTTCGCTTAGAAACACATTAAGTGGACCACTCCACCGCGGGGTGCTTGCTCCCCGCGGCACACACGCGACATGGACATGGCTTCCAAATAAAAATGTTTATAGAGTAGAACATAACCTTTCCAGCGTTTTGGTTAATCGAACACCTTTCTTTGGCAAATTTTAAATCAACCTCAAAAAAGATACATTTTTGCACCAAATCACAACTGAAAACTTTTTTTTATTACAAAAGCGATGTGAGGACCACACCACCGCGAGGTGCGTGCACCTCGCGGCACACACGCGTCCACATGATGATTCAGTGTTGCCACCGCTCCGAAATGACAGATCGATTTTCATTTGCCACCCACGCAATATAGATATCAAAAAAATGGACTTTGAGTGTAAAAAACGACACAGTCAATGACATTACTCCAAATTCAATATGGCCGCCGCTCCAAATTGGCCGATCGATTTTCTTTTGCCATCCACGTAATATGGGTATCAAATGAAAGAGCATTCAGAGAAAAACGTATCCTTTCCAGTTCTTTGAATATTCGAACACCTTTTTTAGGCAAATTTTATAACTTCGACAAAAAAAAATCATTTTTGCACCTACTCGCAACCGATAACCTTTTGATTACAAAAGCTAAAGTGGGGGGTCCACCACCGCGGGGTGCGCGCACCCCGCGGCACACACGCGACATCTAGTCAGATAATATAACGGCAGATGCCGAATCAAGGCGGGTACATCCTGACATAGAATCGACGACACGTTTAGCGCAAAGGTCGAGTGATCACCTACTGCGCAACGGGTCGCGGGTTCGATTCCCGTACGGGACAAATGTTTTATGGCCTACAGAAATTTGTTCCGGTCTGGGCGTATGTGCATGTGATATTCTATGTTTGTAACTGCACCCACGACACAGGAGAAAATCCTAGTGTAGGGCGACGTATTTAAAAAAAAATTGGAGTTAGCGGACTGGGCATATCAGGAAATTGTCTCATCGTATGGGGCACCTCAAGTAGACTTATTCGCTAGTCAAATAAATACTAAATGCACTGATTATGTCTCCTGGCATAGGGACCCAGATGCATTTCCTGGGCCGATTTTAATTTTTATGCTTTCACCCCGTTCTCTGTCATTGTATAGCGGGGAACTTATGCGGACGGCGTGGAGTGTACCGCCGATATTAGCATTATAGCAACCCGCGGATCCCTAAATCCTACGCGTGAGTCGCGCGGCCGCTTACCGGCGCGATACCGCTGAGCCTGCGCAGTAGAATAAAATTCACTCCCTGCGCACCCCACGCGAACCTGTTTCATTCGTTAGTTAGCCACAGGAGATACGCGATGAACTACGTTTGCTTGTTCTCGCCCGCGTCGCCACGTTTTGTTAAGTTATTTAAGTAATAAGTTGCTGTAATCGTGTTTGTGGGTTAATAAAACCATTTCTTTTCAAAAGTGTCGCAAACTTATTAAATAGCACCCACCCCACTGCTATAGCATCTATATTCCAAAGTTCCTTTAAACAATATAATGTTTATTTACGGCGCTGGTTCAATTACTGTAACGACAATAATTGTGACTTGTATAATCCTTCAATTCCACAAATAATTTATTTCAACAAACTATTATGAAGAGGGAGCTCAATATGGCACGCTTAACTCCTATAGATCCGCGCTCGCCCTGCTTAGGGGAAAATAATTTACGAGAAGATGACAGAGTAAAAAGATATTTTAAAGGAATATTTCGGTTACGCCCTCCCTTGCCCAAATATGTGGGATACTTCAATAGTTATTAATTATGTCAGCCAATTTTACGCCAATGAAACATTGTCTTTTGAAAAACTTTCGAAAAAACTCATCACTCTCATTGCGCTGTTGACAGCACACAAAGTACAAACCTTGTCCTAGATTAATATTAAAAATATTGAAATCTTTCCTTCTCTTCATAAGTGCTAAAAAGCCTTATAATGTTGTCGGTTCCCAAACCTTAAGTCAGTGAATAAAGAACACACTGCGCGATAGCGTTTTTGATATTTTGATCTAAACATATTTACCGCGCACAGCACGCCGCTACATCCGCGGCTCATCACCTAGGTGTCGGCCTAGATCAAATAAGACGAACCGCTGGATGGAGCGGCTCTTCAAGCACATTCTATCGATTCTATAATAGAACCATAAGTAATGTCAATACTAATGGAAATAATTATTTTGCCAGAACAATTGTTAATAATACGAGTAATTCAAATGATGATTGATGTTTATTCTTATTAACATAAATTAATGAAAATTCAGGAATAAACAAAATATTTCACACTATTATCTCTAAAAGTCTACAAGTATTATTTGCTAATCCCGAGGACGAAGCCGAGTATAATTAATGATTAAACGAACTTACCTGTACGTGAAGTTCAATCATAATTATACGAAGGCTTCGTCCGAAGGGATTAGCAACCCTCCCTCCCAACTACAAGTCCCCTTTTTTGTGTGAAATATTCCGGATGCGGCTACTCTAAACTAAATGAAGCGAGCGGATAGGTCGCCCACCTTGTTGACGTGAGACTCATTTTAAATTTTATTTATACCCTCAAATAAAGTGCGTGACTGGCGTATCACTAGGCGTTACTACAAGTATTATTTGCTAATCCCATCGGACGAAGCCTTCGTATAATTATGATTGAACTTCACGTACAGGTAAGTTCGTTTAATCATTAATTTCTTTGAACTTTTCTCGCAAAGAATCTCTCATTTTAAGGTTATAGATTGCTCGAATAGCCCTTTTCTGCAGTACAAAAACAATCTGAATGTCGGCAGCATTTCCCCACTACAAAATACCATACGACATAAGTAATTACCGTCGCCCATAGACACCCGCAACTCCAGCCCCCGTAGCACGTCCACCAAAACACGATATGATAAAGCGATTTATCGCGGTGAACTGTCAAAATACGACGAAACCCTATTGTATTTTGACAGTTCACCGCGATAAACCGCTTTATCATATCGTGTTTTAGTGGACGTACTAGGGGGGCTGAGGAGTTACAAGTGCGTTGCCGGCCTTTGAGGTGGGAATACGCTCTTTTTTTGAAAGTTTGAAGGTCGTATCGATCCGGAAATACCGCAGGCGACAATTTGTTCCAAAGTTTGACTGTGTGAGGCAGGAAACTTCGAGAGAAACGCACAGTTGTGGACTGCCAAATATCTAAGTGATGGGCATGGATTTTTTGCCGCGTGGAACGATGGCGGAAAGAGGCGGCAGGTACAGGGCCGTCTTTCACCTATTAGAGGCCCTGGGCACATTAGGATAGTGGGCCCCCTATGACCATAATAAAGCACTATTTAACCGACTTTAAAAAGGAGGAGGTTATTAATTCGACCCGTATGTTGTTTTGTTTGTGTGTATGTACGCGATTACACCGCCAATTGTGGACCGATTTTCAAAATTCTGTTTGTATTTGATAGAGTATACTCCTGGGGTGGTCCCAAGGTCACCAAAGTCAGGACCTGACGATGGGATCCCATAAAAATCGAGGGAAACCCTTAAATTGTATAGGTATTTTCAACGTGTTTTGTGTATATCTTACTGTAAAAGCCCGAACTACGGTAAATCCTAACATTTTCCGGTAAAACCTAAGATTTATCAACTCTTAATGGTTAAAAGTCCGAACTGTTCTGTGATCATTGTTTATTTCGGACTTTTACCATTATACACCCGGTAAATCCTAGAACTTACCACCAACACCAAGACGCGGTCAATGTTGAAAATATTCTTAAGAGGAAATCATACGAGTTTCCTTCCTCGATAGTGGCAATAGTTGCCCTATTTTTACAAAAAAAAGCTATGCACATGGTCCTATGTTCTCCTTTTTTTATATTAACAATAGCCAAAATAACAAGACCAGTATTCAAAACATACTATTAGTATAGATATATAAAAGATTTTAGATGAAACATTTAGGTATAATAAGATATTGAAAATATTTACAATTTAGTAATTCTAACATTATTCTATATGTACAGAAATTCAAAATGTAGTAAAAATATGTGGAGTGGGAGAGGCGGGGTCGAAAAGGTCGGGCTCTGAGGTCATTGTGGTCATTGTGTCAATGCTGGCTGCATTTCCTCTTTTTTTATTACATTAATTATTACAGGCGATTTAATCCTTCAAAAATTTTCTGCTGTTTCAAACATCCAGCAAACAAATTTGACGCAATTATATGAAAAAAGATGAAACACAGAAACATAACCAAAACCTTTCCTTAAATTAAAAAAAAAAAGTAATTAAGTGTTCAAGTTTTAGAGGAGAAAATAGAGGACTACGAAACGTCTATTTTGTGTATTTTTCAGTTGTCTCTATCGCACTCGTTTGTTTGGGGGCACAACGCGACAGCAATACTTGCATTTTAAAAAATCCTATTTTTCAATTCTCCTGATCTTAGTGTTTTCTCTTGAGACGCATAAAACGTGGGACTTTTTAGATTGGTCAAATATTTTAATTAAGTAAGTTATAAAATACCAAATAATAAGATAAATAATGATTCAGTTACCACAGGCCAACGTAGGCATTTGTATGAAAATAATTTTCGTTTTTGAATTGTTTTGTTTTTTTAAAGGTGTTTTTAAATTATGTTTTATAAGTTACTATAGCTTTCCGCTCGCGACTTCGCCCGCGTTATTTTTGTTTTCTCGTGGGAATTTTTTTCCCGTAGGAAAATTACCCTATGTCCTTCCCCTGGTCTCGAAATATATCCCTATACCAACTTTCAACAAAATCGGTTCAGTAGTTTCGAAACTTATTCATTACAAACACACAAACAATCAAATCTTTCCTCTTTATAATATTAGTATAGACATAGACGAAGAATAATATAGATTAAAAAATAATTACAATAACAAATGTTTTATCATAACGATAATTATCATTTTTTTATTTAGTATTTAATTTAGACTTTGTTTAGTTTTAATGTGTACAATTACAGGTCGCATGTAACTGTGTCGTTTTGTACAGTCTAGGTGGATTCGTAAATTAATTAATTTGTAAGGTGCTGACTCATAGTTAAATTGAAAAGAAAAACGACAGAAATACACATTGTTTTATTCTGAAAACCAATATTTACTAACCGTCATTGGTAAAACCTAGCATACCACAAAGTCTAAAAGCCCGAAAAATCATCTATTCTTTTTAAAATCCTAACAGTTACCATCTCATGTAGTATTTACCGGCAAAACCTAAGATTTACTGACATACGGGCTTTTACAGTAACAGATACACTATAAAATCACCTTTACATTAAAATATATTTCATTTCTAGTCTAGACATCATCAGGTCCAAATTGGATAATAATGTTCTTTACTGACAAAACCTAAAATTTACCAATATAAGGACTTTTACAGTAACATATATCTATTCAAAAGAATATAAGAGCCACCTATTATTTTTATTGATTTTCAATAGAATCTTATTGCTTATTTATATTAGGTACGCACTTAATTTATTTGTCGTCAAAAACGTTGGGGACCTTAAAACCAATAAACAAACACAGAGAAGAAATGAGCAAAGAAATGAGTACCTAATGTTAGTTTGTTTATCATACAATTTGACAGGTGGCTGTAATTTTGTTTTGAGTAGTATATAATATAGTATGTATAATGAGAAAGTAGAGTAGCTATCGGTTATCGCTTGGTAATCGAGTAGGGACTAGGGGGCCCCAGTCCATCGGGGGCCCTGGGCACGTGCCCATTGTGCCCAATGGGTAAGAGGGGCCTGGGCAGGTATAAGTCCGAACAATTCCTCGGAGCATTCCTCGTAATAAATACGATAGAAGATGCATAGCGAAGCGACATCTCTACGCAGCGCCAAGGTATCAAGCCGATTTGAAATTTCCTGGCAGTCCAGTGGGGGAAGTTGGTATTGGGGTGCCTCAGCCCAAAGATGAGAACAGTATTCCATATGAGGCCGAACCTGCGCCTTGTAAAGCTGAAGGCGGAGCGCCGGAGTGAAATACTGTCTCGATTCTCGATCTATTGAGCACACCAAGCTTCTTAGAAGCTAATTTAGTTTTACCCTCTAAGTGGCCACGGAACTGGATGTATAATGAACAGTAATCTGCCATTTTAAATGGTCAATTACTTATTTATTATCGTCGCATCTTATTAAATTCCTTTCTCAGGTTTTCTTATTTTTTCTTTATTTTTCTTTACAATAAAAGACAAAAATCTTGCGGTAAGTACGGATGTGTTGATTTTTTAATTTTTTTTTTTGTTTATTTGGAACAACTTTTGTTAGCCTTAAAGTTAACTTGTGACGTCGTAAACGAGAATATGGTGTATTATCATATCATAAATCCTAAGCGAGTGATTGGAACCTTATTTTTCGTACCTATGTCGCCACAACACCACCGGTATGATAACGGTGACTGGCAGTGCCAGCTCTGTCCCTGCCGGCAATGTGATTACGCGCGCATTACATAGTAGGGTTTGCTTGTGGTACGTGTACGTCACAGCCGCGATTATTTTGAATGGCACTCGATTACAGTCTTTGTATAGGTACCTACTGAGGTACTTTTTCTGTACCAACACAAGTAAAAAAATGTAAAGCTGAATCACAAGGCTTGAGTTTAGGGGTATATTATTATTATGTATTCTTGTTCCGCCATAATTTTTTTGAATAGATGATTTTCCAAGAGTTTTCTTAGTTGTCGGTGTTCAATAAAGAAAATATTTCCACTGTCTAATATACACAATAGATCGAAATTGAAAGTTTGTTCCGTAGTCTTGAGTTACAACTAAGTATTGCCAAATTAAATCCATATTGCGCGGACTTTGAGTGAATTATAAAATCACAGTACGATTGACATATGCCACGATGCTACGACGATAAGAGCGTCGGTGGCGCTGTGGATTCGGCACTTGCCTTCCAATCGGGAGGTCGGGGTTTGAGACCGCCATGTATGTACCAATGTTACATTTATCTGACGCTCCTACGGTGAAGGAAAACATCGTGAGGCAACCTGCATACATCTGCGAAGAAATTCAATGGTGTATGTGAAGTCCACCAATCCGCAGTGGGCCAGCGTGGTTGACTAAGGCCTAATCGCCCTAACATAGGGTAGCCTCGAACCCCTCGGTGGGGACGTATATGAGCTGTGATGATGATGATGATGCCACGATCATTATCAATCGTAAATACCTGCCCCTTGATTGTGTAACTCAGAAATATCGCGATCGCATTTAATTTTAAAAATCGCAGTACATTCATCGCGGCTTTATAAAAGGAAGCCGGTGCTGAGTCTTGTGTTGACGGCGCAATGGATGTCAAATTAAAGGCGATCGTGATATAGCCCCTGTAGCATTAACACCAAAACACGATATGATAAAGCGATACATCGATATGAACTGTCGAAATATTTTAGATATAATGGCTACACTGAAATTTTATCGACATTTAATATATTGACAATGGCCAAAATAACAATATCAATATCCAAAACATACTCAAAGCTTCAAGATCTTCAAGAAAAGCTTTAAGAGAAAATCTGTTTTTTTTACAGTTTATACTTATCGATATACCGTTTTATCATATCGTGTTTCGGTGGTCATGCTAAGGGGGCTGAAAAGCTTCGAAAGATATACAGTGTGGTCCTGGATAAAGTGCGATCCCGAAAGAGGGTGAAATTAGATCAAAACTTATCGACAAATAAAAATAATTTAAAAAAAATATTTTAAGTTTTTATTGACTAAAGTTTTCATTTTTCAGTATGGACTCGACTCTATTCAAAAATAAATGTATTATTCTCAATGGAGTAGGTAAAAAAAAAAAAAAAAAAGGTCAATCGCGGCGAAATATTAAAAATAATTATGCTAAATACTTGGCGATCAGGATTAAATCGAAAATATCTATAAAATAATGGCTTATCGTGACAAAAATCTTGCCTTTTTTAAAAATAAATAATTATTTACTCTATTCAATTTTTTTACAATTTTTCAACAATATGCCCTATTGCTGGTAGCCCTGGTAGGTACGTACTACGTGTCTAAAAAATTAGAGATCTTATCACCATTAAATGAATATAAGAGAAAATTAATTTAACGTATACCTCAAAAGGAAAAAATGGAACCCTTAAAGGATCACTTCGTTGACCGTCTGTCTGTTTGTCAAGACAAAGGTCAAGACCCTTTTTCTCAGGAATACGTAGAGACAATTTTTGTCTATGGTAGAAATAAAAAAGTGATGTTTATCAAAGACTCGGGTCTGCGGTCTCTCAGCTGAGAAAAAATCAAATTTGTAAGTCAAAGCGGTGAAAAGATATGACCGTTAATGTCGCATAATATTTTTTTACAAGGGAATCAAAACCTTTAAGGTAGTTTTCGTTGCCAAGAAGCAATTTCTTACAGTATATATTAAGAGAATATAAGTAGACCATAAATATGTAAGAAGCAAGGAACTTACCATCCCACCCTGTACTACAAGGCGAACTCGAGCGTCCGAGCGTAGCAACCACCTGGTGACTCTACTTAGAGAGCGGGACACCCTCGAGGTGATGCCTCTCTGATAGAAATCCACCAGGTTTGGTTTGCTAAACGAGGCTTGAGAAAAATTTTCGCCTTCTTAATAATAAGTGAAGCTGAAACAGCTATCTGCGGCTAACAGCTTAAGTCCCTCAAAATAATTTACTTTGTAGGGCGCCCTCTGTGAGCGAGCCCAACCCTCGCTTTGCTGGTTTTTTTGAAGTCGGTTTAAAATGGGTAGGTCAGCCTACAAGGTAAGTAAACTTAAATTTCTAGGTTTAAGAGCACCGCTTATAGGTGCTTTAAGTCGCAGATTGTTAAGAAGATTATTATATGCGTAAGTATACCTCGGACTTCCACTTAACATCTAGTGTCTCCATTACTTACTGCGACAGCCTGTATAGCTGTATCAACGTCGATATATTCATTCACTTATCCAATTTATGATCACTCAGCGCACCGGCTCAAAACACCACTTCCGGAAAGGGAATCTATGTATAAGACGATTACGCTGCAGCGTGTTATGTGTTATACCATTCGATTGGCCCTGTGTTGGCCAACTTTAATATTAATATATTTTTAATATTAAGCGATTTTTTAAAGAAAAATTAGACTCTCTTGTATTAACCTTAGAATTCTGGGTCCTTGTTTCGTGATATTCATCATTTATTGCGCGAATATACTGAGGTATCGTGAAATTGGTGAACATAATTTCGGTATTACTCAAAAGTTTCGGTTCAAATTCTCGCCGAAATGAAGACATAGGCCAGATTAATACCAGTCTCTCTGTGTTCTATGGTTGAAGCCATAGCCATCTGTTATAGCTTAAAGCGCATTCAAGTCAATACCGAAAATTAACAATGAGGCAAATATTAGTATCGGGCAGATAAAACTCTCATTAACACCATCTGCTATGGCGTTCTATCGAAAAAATAATCTAAAACCGTATCAAATATCACCCTCGGGAGAATTGATATGGTTTAAATGTTAATGACATAGGTATATCTATTTTTTGTTTGAGTTATCGTTATAATTTAAAATTTTGTAAAGTACGAGTATATTGGTAGATAAGAAATAGTAAGAATAGGGTTTCAATGTATAAGTAGCTATCAAAATTTAATAAAAGTTTTTCTTGGGTTTACTGTGGAGTCCACCTTCGAGGTGATGTCCACTGAGGTGATTGTAATTGAATCAAACTTTTTCATCCATTTAAAAATATAATATATAAGTAATTGATTAATATTGATAATAATTATCCTGTCTTCGCCTCCGAGATTTATTCCTTAACCATGTAGTAGCCCTGCTACGCGCTAACCCTATCGCACAAGTTTTAAAGTCAGAGAAAGAAAACCACTATATCTTCCTCTGTCTAATCACACCTGACAAGCCTCCGCAGTACCGACCTCATTCTTGTCCGTGCGCGCGCGGCGCTCGCACGAGTGTAACAGTAATATAATTTGTGCATGAGTGTAGGTAACCTACGTAAAAAAAAAAAAAAAAAGGTATAAATTTACGGTTATTTGCTTATTTGTTAAGTATGCCTAAACGAAAACACAGTGAACCCGAAGAAGATAGATGGCTAAGGAAGATGAAGAGATACGAAGAAAAACTGAATTCGGAAAAACGTAGGGGCAAGCCGGAGGCACATTTTGTACTCAGATGATGGCGAAAATGATGTGCAACCAGAAGAATACTTTTTTACATTCCCGTTGCATTCATCGGGAATCATTTTTATGTCCGTTGTATTCTTCGGATAATATTTTATTATGTTCTCGTTGTATTGAACGAGGAATCATTTTTATGTCCGTTGTATTCTTCGGATAATATTTTATTATGTTCTCGTTGTATTGAACGAGTAAGCGGGTGGACACCGCTCGCCTGGGCCGCCGAGTACGCGCGCGGCGCGACCACGTGCAGTAATACTGGTAATGGAAAATGTGGGTATCCTTTTTTCCCCGCTGCCTAAAAATTTCCGTTGCATTCATCGGAAATCACTTTTATGTCCGTTGTATTCTTCGGATCATATTGTTATTATGTTCTCGTTGCATTCAACGAGTGTACTTAATGAAAAATATAGGGGCTGTCCTTTTTTCCCCGCTGTTTTAAAAATTTCCGTTGCATTCATCGGAATTATCTAAAAATATTTTTTGTGTTGCCTAAATTCTCATTAAATATTTATTAGTATCTTTCACATACAAACCAATATGGTGATAACTGATGACTTACAAACCGATGTAGCGGCCAGGTTTCAAGTCCTATTGCAAAACGGTTTCCAAAAGTGACCAAAGACGAGCATTAAAAAAAAAAAAAAAAAAAAACAATGTGTACTATAGTACCTATGGCGAAGGGCCGAACTCTAATTCGGAAGTAAGTGCTATGTTGGTAGACAACAGAATCAACTCGGTAAAGCACTTTCAGCACTGGGAAGGGCACAATCGTGTCTTTTAAAGAAAAATCTTAATATTCCAGATGTAGTTACGTTGAACGATGCAGACACCAATTTCATCTAAGAGTCATTTAAACTTGAAAGGCTCATCGTCCCGAACGCGACAGCAAAGCAGCGGCCAATCCTACCCTCATCGAGCCGGTGGGCCGGGACAGTCAAAGACGTCATACTAACAAGCGAATCGACGGCGAGCAGCCGCGTTCGCACCGCTGGCTGCCAGCTTGTCGCCTGCCAGCCCCGCCGCCGCCGCCGCTGCCGCTGGCACCGCCGAGGCACCAGCCAGTCGCGTCGCATCACAACGGTCATCGAACAATCGCGCTACCTGACCTTAAAATATTAATTTAGTCAATGAGTGGTGAACTATCACTAGCGATAGGTTTATATTAGACAATGTGTCCAGGATTTCATTTATTGAGGAACCTTATCAAATACCATACAGCCGTGCGCGGCGTTCTTTTTCAAAAAGTTAGTGAATAGCAATTTCTCTCGAATTAAATCATTTATTAGAAATAAAAGCTATTAGGAGATGTAACCCGACAGCAAAACAATTCGTTTATGATATCTTCGTTATTCCTAAAAGCGTGTGCTCTATATATATTAAATCTAAAAATCTGAATTCGAAGTCGAAGTAGGTATCTCATTTCAAAATGGAAGATATCAGAACGGCTACTCGATTTATGATCGAAGACTGATACGTGATTAATATTGATATTTAGGAAGCTTAATTTTTGCTGCCGATTCACAAATCAAAAAAAAAAAGAAAAAGAAAACATGTTTACGCTTTTATTTTCATGATATTTTGTACGAGTTTCTAGCACTCCCGTTTAGCCTATGTTCCGCGCGATATATTTCACAAAATATTACAGCCAGCTCTTACTCATTTAAGATCTTATGGTCTGCTATCAGTGAGATATCTATGATATGTTGTGTTTAGCAAACTCTGCTGGAGAGTACCTAGAGAACACAAAAAGAACTATTTAATGTCTGACACGATTAGGGTTAGTTATTAATTTAAAAAAAAAAAAAAAACTAGTCTAATACCAGAAAAGCTTTGTAAATTATTAGGTTTTATTTTAAACTCTAATAAAATAACATACAATTACCAGATTCAAGCCACAAAAATTTATTATACACATAAAAAATATATTTAAATCTAACAGAATTCGAATAAGGTTCTTTGAACGTTTTCTACGGCAGCATGTCGGCTGTAGTATATGGGTAGTATATACACACAAAATCACTAAAAGTGCTCTTCTTAGAAATACTAACAATTACGACGTTTTTATTACAATTACAGATATTTTATAATAATATGATGATCTCCATTGGTGGCAGATCAATATTCCAATGGCAGTCAATTGAATAAAAAGTCATAGGTACAATTTCGGAATTTTTACGGACGTTTCGACAGCAGGCTAGGGTGCAGCTTGTGCCAACGAAAAGACTGGTGGTTTCTGGACCAACATCGAGCGAACCAATCATATAAACTGACTGGAACTACTCGCTGTATATTGTGGGCTAATTTCATTTGCTAAAAATTGATTGAGTCGCTAATTGTGGTAGTCTTTTAAGTGTCGATAACACCACTGCCATATTCTATATAAATAGAATGGGGAGAGTGTAATACCAACACTTAAGTCAAGTTACTAAAATGATTTGGGACTGGTGTGAGAAAAGTAGGTATATTTATTTTCGTGTCTTATATTCGTTACTCGTTAAATATAGAAGCTAACAGTGAATCGAGAAAAATAAACTTCGACACAGAGTGGCAGTTGGGTATCAGACAACTTTTGAAAATAAAACATTTTTTTGGTGAACCATCTATTGGCTTATTTGCATCTCGTCTTGCAAACATTTTTTTGGTGAACCATCTATTGACTTATTGCAAATGTCCCGCGTATATTTCATGGAAAAGGGATCCCTTTGCCTATGATATTGACGCGTTTAAACAGTAGATTAGTCGCAATTTTATTTTTACGCTTTAACACCGTTTGCACTAATTTTTAAAACTATAAACAAAATAGTTACTGATTAAGCCACCGGAATTATCGTTGTTCAACTATAGCCCTCTTAACCATGGTATCCCCTTTTCATATCCCTGGGTGTCACAGAGATTGTGATATTTCCTCCAAGAAAGATCTACTTACTTCCTTTCAGGATGGTACACCATCTGCGCCGTCACCTTTCCCTGCCAGCGTGTGTATTTTCCGGGAAAGCTTTCATGACGTGCCAGAAACAGCCTTAGATGTTGTTATCTTCGATATCACATAACACCGGGTCATAATATAATTCTAGTATAAAGTACTAAAGATATGGTGAGAATTTTGTAAAAAGAATACAACAGATTTTTTTAAATGTAAATACTACATTTTTGTTGGAATTTCTGTTAATGTGTTTTGAAATTTTGAAGTTTAGGTAGAACTATTGTTCTAATGTCACGATAGCAAGTGATCGTTATTAGTTAGGCAGTAGCCCCCTGGTATTATAGTATTAGACTATTAAACGATTTGAGAATTATACAATTAATCTTGAAAAAATGAGTAAGAAGTCAGTCATGTTATTAGCTGGACCAAGGACGCATACAATTTCTCTAACAAAAATACGAAATATTAATAAAGCATATGAAGATCGAGTAATTATAACACTTACAAATTTAATTAAAACATAAGCAATTGGCAAAGCTCAACCGGTTTTAAACTTACTTTTTTTTTATCCCTTTAATATCCCGGTATTTGTCCAGCATCAGTGGTATTAAGTTAAGATATATTGCTGTATCATCTTCAATTCGCTCAGATTCAGAACAAACCTGATCCTCACACATAAGAAACCACGTAGACCTGCTTCATCTCAACCCATTGGGCGCTGGATAAAGCAGATCATGTGCGATAGTGGCATTGACATCTTAATATTCGGAGCGAGCGAGACACGCATCAACATCAGGCGGCGTCTCGTGCTGGCCTCAACGTCGATGTAATTAGAAAGACCGCAGGATGTTCGGAAAGATCAGCTGTATTTGCTGATTTTTATAACAGACCGGTATATTAGTTCTGAAACCAATTTTATTGAATCTTTGTCACAATTATAATTATTATTAAGTACTTAAAACAATACTGTCGGTTGATTAGTTTTTTGTTCACAATATTTTGTTGCTTTGAAATTTTTGCTAGAGGCGCAAAAAAAAAAAAAAATTTGAAATACGTAATAATTATGTTTTGATGTTTTACTGTAATGTTGTTTATTTTTTATTGTCGCAACATTGATTTTATACTCTCTGAACATCTACATGGTTAAGGAATAAATCTCGGAGGCGAAGACAGGATAATTAAATGATCAAACGAACTTACCTGAAGTGAAGTTCGATCTTAATTATCCTGTCTTCGCCGAAGAGATTTAAGGTCCCTCCCTCCCTGAATCTTATCCCCCTATATATCAATGTTGCTCTATTTCTCTAAAAAGAATGAGGTCGGTACTGCGGAGGCTTGTCAGGTGTGATTAGACAGAGGAAGATATAGTGGTTTTCTTTCTCTGACTTTAAAACTTGTGCGATAGGGTTAGCGCGTAGCAGGGCTACTACATGGTTAAGGAATAAATCTCTTCGGCGAAGACAGGATAATTAAGATCGAACTTCACTTCCGGTAAGTTCGTTTGATCATTTAAAAAAATATATCTGACTGCAATGATTCGGGTTACGCGTAGAGGGAGTACGGTACGGGACTCTTGATCCTAATGTCTAAAATGAAGGATCACTTTTTTTTTGGATCCACTCAAGAGACATTGATATCGAACGAAAAGACCTAAAGAGTAGAACACATTGAACCTAGCCACGTTGACTCAATAGGCTAGTTGACCCTTTTTTAAAGTAGGGCTTAAAATGTTCATAATTGTTATATTAGACCATAGGACATGAATATGATTTTTTTCGATGGCTAAAAAGTGCAAAAAATCTATTTTAAATTAAGATTTTCAACTTTGGACCGAAAACACGGTCAGCCATGATAGTCTGTTCATTATCTGTGGCAATGACGTCAGTCTTATAGTAAACAAAGCACGGGGGTGAAATAACCTCACAAAAACAATGCTTTCTATTAAATATCACAAAATATAGTAAAACTGTATATGGAACGGGACAATAGAACAGGAATATAATAACCTCTTAAAAGACTCCAGGAAATCTGTGGATTAGACGTACCCAGTGATATAGACATGCGAAATAATTGGTTAACACTCGCTTAAAGAAATCCTGTAACTATCTACTGAAACTCAAATGTATTTTTGCGAAAATCACATTAATGTAAGTACTATAACTGAATAACTCAATCTGTGTAGGTACTTCAGTTTCAACTTAAACAAAATAGAAGTTTTTAGGATGTATGTAAAATCAAATCTGTATGTAAATTAATTAAATTTTTATCTTTCAGTTAGAATGAAAACTGACTGCAGCCGACCAACCAAATTTTAACTTGACCAGAAAACTGAGAGGAAACTTGACCATTCACGCCTTTTTGATTTAATTTAAGTTATACACTGACACTAGATGATGTTTCAAAGAAAAGAATATGTACTTATGTCCAATTGAATAATGATGTAATTGAATATTAATTAAAAAGTATGTATTACAAACAAAAATATCAGAGTTTCATAATGAATATATTTATCTAAACAACTTTTACTTGAATTTACTGAGTACCTAATTAAAATTTGTTGCTTTTAGTGGTTACTTAATGAGAACTATTGTGTACCAACCTGTTCTCCTCTTGACAACGAGATTGATAAGGCAGTAAAAGTTGTGCAACATAATACAAAGCAGTGCATGCTCAGCCACAACATCAAAATGTGACCCGACAACTAAAACAACATTATGTCAACAAAATAACTCAAGTATATACCAAAGCACCATAGACGTCAATAGGTCCAGTTTGATAAAACTGAAAGATGTTATATCTTCACTGATTAAACCTGCTGGCCACCATGGCTGGTAAATTTCAGAACAGCTTACGCAAGAATATTATACCACGACGTTGCATCCTCGAGATTTATATATTAACCAGGTAGTCCACTTTCCAATGTACCGGGCACCAAGCACAATTTTAGAGCGAAGACATAAAAATAAAAAGATAGGTAGGTAGTTTTAGTATTATTCACCCGCTTGCGCGATGTTACGTCGTTTGACTCATTCGCTTTCTTTGTGCGGGCATCACAGCATCGGAATATTAAAGATCAAAGTTTTATTATTTTATAACTTTATTTTTAGTGTGTTGTGTAGTTGTTATAGATATCAATATGTGTAAATGAAAACGTAAGTATTCTAAGCAATATATTAAGGAAAAGATTCGTAAACTAGAGAAACGTTTGCGTCACCGCCGCCGCCGCTGCGAGCATTTTGATGGTGCTGGAAGTACCTATGTAAGTTTAAATTATAAGTGTTTATTGTTTATTATATTGTACTATTTTTCGACACGTTCTCATCTTTGCATTTCGTTCGTTTAAAGCAAAACTTTATTTCGTGTTTGTTCGAATCAGTAGATTATATTTAGCTCACTAATTAATTTCATTTTGAAATTTATTGAGCAACAAAAAGAGCCTTGCTATTTGCGCATTGCCTAACGTTACTGTTTAATTAGAAAATATTCTGTATACAGTGTTAAATAAAATGGTATCCGCAGAATACCAGCGTCAAAGCACTCTGTGCCTCTGCATGCGGGGCCTATTTGGCCTAAAATCTATCTGAATATATATTTATATTTTTTTGTTACATTGTGTGTTGTATTTTTTGTACCAAATAAACGTCTATTCAAGCAATAATTCATAATTACTAAAGAACCGTGAATCGGCACTTTGAAACACGCCTTATACACGTGTTTAAGTGTTATTATTTCTTTATATTTATAGAACAGTGTGCCTTGGAACTATGATGCGATTATAGTCACGCACAGTACTACGATGCGATTGTAGTCATGTTTTTTGGTCAGATTTATTGGTACCGTGACGCGATCACGGTCTCGATCACAACACTTCGTGTCATGATGCGATAATGACCTAGCTTATTTTTTCAACAGAATGTTATTATTTCTTTATATTTTATAGAACTGTGTGCCTTGGAACTATGATGCGATTATAGACACACACAGTACTACAATGCGATTGTAGTCATGGTTTTTGGTCATATTTATTAGTACCGTGACGCGATTACGGTCTTGATCACAGCACTTCCTGTCATGATGCGATCATGACCTAGCTTATTTTTTGAAAGAATGTTATTATTTCTTTATATTTTATAGAACAGTGTGCCTTGGTACTATGACGAGATTATAGTCACGCACAGTACTACGACGCGATTGTAGTCATGTTTTTTGGTCATATTTATTAGTACCGTGACGCGATTACGGTCTCGACTACAGCACTTCCTGTCATGGTGTGAGCATGACCTAGCTTATTTATTCAACGGAATGTTATTATTTCTTTATTTTTTAATAGAACAGTGTGCCTTTGTACTATGATGCGATCATAGTCGCGCACAGTACTACCACAATATAGAGAATGGTACTACGATGCGATTGTAGTCATGTTTTTTGGTCATATATATTAGTACACAGGCTGAGGATAGCCTCGCAGAATATGACTCGCCTCGCAGAACATTACTAATGTTACTCGCCGACAAACTACTTCGTAGTTTTGTGTTTATGTTTATAATAAATAAAATAAAATAAAAATCTATGGAGAGGATGAATTGGCTTCAGTGTGTTATCATACATCCCATATGTTCAGTCAGTGGTTCATGTGACTGAAACTTGTAATGAATGACAACCTAGTAATGTACAGGTCGTGATATCAGAAGCATCAGCCAAGTGTCCCATACCACCCACTAGCTCTCAGGTACGTGTAAATGATGTTAACCCTCCAGCAACCAATTTATTTGAGAATATTTTAGAGGTCTTAGGGACCTCAAAAGGGAAACACGAGCTTTTCGGAACAAAAATCCAGGATGAAATCTCTGAACGTTGGGGTCATATATTGTACGGAGGCTTAAATAAGGATTAAAAGAAAGAGTTAGAGAGCAACATCTTCATACCTGAAAACTTTCAATTAGTTAAAACACCCAAATCGAATCCTGAAATCACTGCTGTGTTACTCAAAGAAATCAGCTTATATTGGACCTTCATTATAAAAACACGCTTAATCGAAGGAAATTAATAATGTATTCATTAGATTATAAGTTTAAAAAGATATTGCACGTGTACGAAGTGATTCATTTCACTTTGGCGGGAATCTCACTAATAAAATTAAAGCATCGAAGTTGGCAGAAATATCGACTCCAAATCAAGAAAGTTCCAGCGGCGAGTACTTCTTCTTCTAATAGGCCTTCAGTCAGCCAGCAGGGAAACTGCAAAGCTCCACCGCGTCAAATGCCACGCACGCAGAGACGTGGTTAGGCGAGGAGTCACTCGTACCATTAGTCTGCGAGGAAAGCACCTGTAGTAGATCGATATCAGACAACGAAGTCTCGACCAAAGGCGCCGATCAAAACATAATAAAAAAAAAATATTTTGGTACTTAAATGAAAATATTTTATACACACCTGAAAAAAAAATACAATCGATCCAGTTCTCTTATGAGTTGTAACGGGTAAAACGGATTACAAATTTCTTTTTAAGAAACCGAATCTCAAAGATGTTTACCTATAAGTTCAAGTTTTTCACAGTCAAATATTGTGACATTACGTTATGAAATTAAGAAGTTATACTAAATGAGAGCAGTAAGATGATGCAATGATGAATTAGATCAATTTATATATAAACTAACTAACATAATATTTCCCACCTGTAATGCTCTTTTCTTGCTAATTGTCAAAATTTGGGAAAAGAAAACAAATTTAATCCTTGACTTATTGAAATAATAAGCTTTATATGTTTACATACAGTTTCCTTATGCATAAGCATAAGAGAACAATACAATCATAAGCCAGCCATCATAATAATAGCCAGATACAATCATATCCATAGAGTTGTAAGTTAAATTAAAGAGAATCAGGTACCTATATTATAATAGATACAGAAATCTATACAATCAAAGGGCAGAATGGTTCGGGATTTTTTATCAATCTCGGTATCAAACTAATATAGCTAAAAATTGGGTACAAATCTGGGTAATGGAATACACCAAATGAAAATGTTTTGTTTCTTTTTTTAAGATTAGCCTTCCCCGTAACGGTGGTTAGTGGATCGTACCTTCGACTTTAAGTTCTTTCGATCACGGGTCAATGATACTGTACTCCAATTCCTTAGATTTTATATGTTTTAGATATGTAATTCCACAGAATTCTTCCTTGTTATACTAGTTGTTTCTTAGTTCCTCCACTGAAAAACCAGACAGCCAAGCCTTAAGGGAACTGCCCTGGAGATTCATAGTACAGTGTTGGGTTAAATATATGTAACATGTCTATGATCATATGGCCCGGGGCTCTCACACTGGTATTTACAAACATATTTTTTAATAAATTGTTATATTTTGTTATTTGTTGGATTATAAAAATAACATATGGAGGAGAGAGCACCTATTTTGTGTACAACTACTACCATTAATTCAAAGAAAATAGCCTTTGTGAGTTATTTGCCAAGGAGTGATCTGAAACTTTCTATGGTGAAAATCTAGAATATTTATAACATGAAATCTGTAAATATTGTTCATTAATCCACCAAGATGCCGCTTACTATCAGGTTTTTTTATGAAATAGGGGATGTAAAAGACGGATTTTGGGAATATAATGTGTATGAAAAAAAAAAAATCCTACCTACCAAAAAACTTAATAAAATCTGTTCTAAATCAAAAAGAAAATTCAAGTAATTAAGATATACCTAAGGTACCTTGGTAATTAGCGTAAGTACTTAAATTATTATAACAAATTGATGAATCATTCGGAGAATCCTTATTATTTATAGCTAAATATGTATTGCGTGTCCTGAGCCTTGATCTCGAGCTGGAAACGGAACCTCGAAGGTCGCGTGCACTTGATATGTTCCAACGAAACTATTTCGTAATTTTTCTTGAATAAAATGAAAAGCAGGAGAAATGATACACTTCGATTATAACTAGGGATTGATTTTTCTATGGTCAAGGTATTGGTAAAGGAATCACACCCATAATACCCCAACCAGTTACACCACCTATGAAACTCTTGTTATGAACTATCAATTTAGATGTCTATTTTTTAGCCACTATGCATTAATCGTCGAAACATTATTAGATTTAAATTTGAGCAAATAACTTAAGAATTTCAATGTCTTCCTTTTGCACTTGCTTCAGCTTCATACATTTTCACTAAGCTTTTGAAACCCATATTATCTTATCTTAGAAGTCTAGTTTACTATTATAAATTATTTAGGTGATTTTCTGTGCCTTGGAAATTCTTATCAAGATTCTATCAAGTGTCTATCATGCGTAATAAAACTCTTATTCACTGATTTAGATTTTGTTATAAATTATAAAAAAAAAGTCAACATATACCGAATTAACGACAAGCTTCCTTTTTTCTCTCTCTTCTAATCAAAAATTTCTCAAAATACTCTAAACATCCTACCTGGTTAATATATAAATCTCGAGGATGCAACGTCGTGGTATAATTAATGGTTAAACAAACTTACCTTTGTGATGTTTGACCATAATTATACGAGACGTTGCATCCGAAGAGATTTATACTCCCTCCCTACCCATTATTTGCTGTGTTGCAAATAAATACCCAATGTTTTTGAGAAATTTTGCTCTAAAGGAATGAGTCAAACGACGTAACATCGCGCAAGCGGGTGAATAATACTAAAACTACCTACCTATCTTTTTATTTTTATGTCTTCGCTCTAAAATTGTGCTTGATGCCCGGTACATTGGAAAGTGGACTACCTGGTTAATATATAAATCTCTTCGGATGCAACGTCTCGTATAATTATGGTCAAACATCACAAAGGTAAGTTTGTTTAATCATTAATTATGCAAGTTATCCATTTTAAAGCCGTATACAAATATATTAAATGTGATTGCTGTGTTGTCAGCCTGTGCTCTTCTTAATTTACAAGACCCTTCTTATTAAATAAATAATATAAAGAATTTTTTTTTCTTTACTTTATACATAACTAACATCTAAAGATGACATAATAAATGTTTGTACTACATTAGTCATTATGTTCTTCACTAAAAAAATGTTCTATGTTTATTTGACAATAATGACTTGTAAAGGTTGAATCAAAATATTTTAATTTGAAATACATGTGTTTTATTTTTCCGTTACACCTTAAAAGATTTATAATATTTTATAGGTTTGTTGCTCATATTTATTATTGAATAGGTTGAATAGAGTTAGATCAAATTTATTAATTTGTATATATTGCCTTAAGGTCGCAGGTAATAAAAGTCAAAATAATAGTAAAGTGATTTATTATGAAGTAATACTTTCATATAATTTAGGAAAAATGTAGTATAGTTTCCAAAATGGCACTGTTTGATCAATAAGTTTTTTTAACATACAGATTGTTAGAAATAGCTAATATTGTGACCTTTTGAGTGTTTTCAAAATTACATACTGCTAGCAACACAAAAGTATATAAGTTTTGCTTTAGCACAAAACATCTGCATCTATACTTGAGTTAAGCATACTGTTCACAGTTTTCCGTCTTTGATAATTAACATTTTCTTCAGTAAAAGAGCATGACAATTTTGTATTAATCTAATTTTATGGATACCGTTTGTTGAATAGACTATTACAGGGTATTAATCAGAAATGAAGTCACATTTTGCAAATTTCAACCCAAATCTTCATCTTTCAACTTTTATCCACATTTCATTATACTCGTAGGTGTCTGCAAGATTTCCCATCAAAAATCTTCCCAACAAAAGAACCATCATGTGTTATGCACTGGCTGAATTTATAGCACATGGAAGCTGCTATTGTTTAGTTTAGTTTAGTTTAGTTTAGCTGGGCTCTTTCGCACTTAGCCTCATGATTGGGCCATTGTGCGTCCTAACGTTACGTCAGCCTCCATCCTACTCCATCCATCCCAGTTCCTCCCAGAATGCCAGCAGCCTCTGTGGGCTACTACATGCTTCTGGCATGGATGCTGGGGAATGGAGAAGTCTCGCCCGTTGATCGGCCACACTTGTGCATTCCATAAGGACGTGCTGTGGCGTTTCCTCTGCTTCCATGCATCCTCTGCATAGAGGGCTGTTTGTCACCCCTATTGTGAATAGGTGTTTGTTTAGAAGACAATGTCCGGTTATAGTAGCTATAACTTTTCGGATTTTGTCTCTCCTTAGTCTGATGAGGGAACGGGCAAGCTTTTTGGATGGTACCGGGATTGCGTCTTTTGTTCGCTTGCATCCCTCATTGGCTCTCCACTCTGTTAGATGTTTTTCCTCGGTTTTCTCACGCAGCCAGGTTTTTATTTGGGCCTGTGGAATGGGCATTAAGGGCTCTGGTCCATACACTTTCGTGTTTGAACCTCTCTTAGCCAATTCATCTGCTGCGTCGTTGCCAAGTGAGTCACTGTGCCCTTTTATCCATTGCAGAGTTACCCGGTTTGTATCTGCTATGGCCTGGAGCATGTTATGGCATTCCAGTATAAGGACAGAGTTGATAGTATTGTTTTGGAGGGCCTGCAGGACAGATGCGCTGTCTGAGATAATCTTTATGTTAAGATTGCTAACATTTCTAGCTGCAATCGCCTGTGCCGCTCTGGTGATGCCAATGCATTCTGCTTGGAAGATGGTGTTCTGCCTATCTAAGGTTATTGATAATTTGATATTTAGGTCATTTGAGAAGACGCCGGCCCCAGTTCCACAAGAGGTCTTGGAGCCGTCTGTGTATATCCTAACTTCTTTAATGTCAGAGCAATCTTTTGATTCCGCTGTAAGTTGGATATCGTATCTTCTGCCAAAGACATGGTGGCATGGTATTCTATCGATTGGGGCATCGAGAAGAGGTATTTCTTTCGTACTCCAATCTAGGATTATCGTGTGTGTTTTTCCTATGTTGCGTTTCCATAATCCCTGCGATCTTAGTCTTAGGGCTGCTGCTTTCGCCTCCTCTTGTATGACTAGATCTAGAGGTCTCAGTTGTAAGAGGTATTCTAGGGAAGCTGATGGAGTGGTTCTCATACATCCACTGGTCGATGTAGTTGCTAAGCGTTGCAGACCCTGGAGCTTGGCTTTTGCTGTGGTCAGTTGGGTTCTGGGCCACCAAACCACTGATCCATAGGTTATAGAGGGTCTTACAACTGCAGTGTATAGCCAAAGTGTGATTTTTGGATTGAGACCCCATTTCTTACCAACGAGTCTCCTGCATTGGTTAAAGGCTAAGCATGCCTTCTTTGTTATTGTTTCCATGTGACTCGCCCAGTTTAATTTAGTATCGAAGATAATGCCCAGATATTTTACTTGTGTTGACAGGGAGAGTTTGGTGTTAAATAATTTTGGTAGCTGTAGTTCTGGTAACTTTCTTTTGTTGGTAAAAAGTATAAGTTCTGTTTTATTTGGATTTACTGACAATTGATGTTCGTCACACCATTGTTCCACTAATACCAGGGCTGCGCGCATTTCTTTACACAGTATGTTTTCTGCAGTCCCATTTATCAGTATTGCCAGGTCATCTGCATATCCAATAGTAGTGTAGCCTCTTTCGTTTAGTTTCCTTAGGAGGCTGTCTACTACTATGTTCCACAGAAGTGGGGATAGGACTCCCCCTTGGGGACATCCTTTTACCACTTTTGCTCTAACGGTGTTATTCCCCACTATCTGAACCGCCCTCCTGCTTACCAGCTCAGTGATCCATTTTGTTACTGCTGGTTCTATATTGTACTTTTGAAGGGCGTGGTTAATGCTATTGTGCATTGTTTTGTCAAAAGCTCCTTCTATGTCTATGAAGGCGCCTAGGGTTGAGGATTTGTTGTGTATGGCCGACTCTATTTTACGGACCACCATATGTAGTGCCGACTCTGTGGACCTGCCTTTACGATAGGCGTGTTGTTGGGGATGTAAGGGTCTTTCTTGGAGTGCTCCGTCCCTTAGGTGTCTGTCTACCAATCTTTCCAGTGTTTTGAGCAGGAATGATGTTAGACTTATTGGTCTGAAGGATTTCGCCGTAGTGTAGTCTTCCTTCCCTGGTTTGGGTAGGAATACTACCTTCGCCTCTCTCCATTTTTTGGGAATATATTTGAAGGCTATGCAAGCTTTAAATATAGGTTCTAAGTATTTTACTACCAAGTTAGGCTGCCACTGTAGCAGCGCTGGGAATATTCCGTCCAGTCCTGCGGATTTAAAGGGTTTGAAGCTCTTTATAGCCCACTCTATTCTATCCGCAGTTACTACTTTGCTGGCAGCCTCCCATTCTTCGGTTGACGGGGTGCTGTAGTGCTCGTCGGACCATTCCAGGTTTGACACGATTTGACAACCGGGAAAGTGTGTTTCCAGCATTACCGCACTGGTTTCTTCTTCAGATTTGGTATAAGAGCCGTCGACTTTTTTAATGTTACCAAGGAGGTCTGTGTTTCCCTTGGACAATACTTTCTTTATTCTGGCGGCTTGGTTTGTTGAGTTTATGCTGCTGCAGAAGTTTTGCCAGGCTTCCGTTCTCCGGAATCTGATCCTCTTCTTGTAGTGTCTCTGCGCATCTTTGTATCTGTCCCAGTCATCGGAAGTTCTTGTATTTTTTGCTCTATTGAAGAGTGCCCTAAGTTTTTTCCGCAGCCTTTCAAGTTCTGGCCCCCACCAGAGATTCTTGTTGAGGTCTTTTGGTATAGACATCGGGCATGCCAACTCGTAACTTCTGACTATTGCTGAAGTAAGGAGTTGTACTTTTTCTTCAATACTGTTCGTGCTAGGTGTTTCGCCGCTGCCATGCGTTTCGTCTAGTGCTTTTGTTAATGTGTTAGTGTACCTTGCTATATTTGTTTTACGGGGGTTGCGATAAGGAGCAGGGTCTGGTAATTCATAGAGCAATTGAAAACACACTCGACAGTGGTCCGCGAAGGATGGTTCGCTCGATACATGCCAACCTTTAATAAGATTCGCCGCCGTGTGTGTTGCCAAAGTAATATCAATGATAGTTTGATACCTAGAGCTTACAAAGGTTGGTTCTGTGCCTTTGTTCATGATATTTAGGTTTGTTTGGAAAAGGTATTCGGTTAGTGACTCACCTCTTTTGTTTGTGTCCTTACTTCCCCACAGTGGATGGTGTGCATTGCAGTCCGCCGCAATGATCAGCTCCCAGCCGTGGTTCTCGCAGTGTTGTACCAGTTCCATCATTTCCCTTGGAGGAATGTCCTCTTCACTCGGCATATAGGCTGAAGCTAGTACAAGGGTAGTTTGGTTTTCTGTGGAGAGCTTCACTGCAGTAAGATCTCTAGAACAGAATTGGTTAAGCATAGTTGATTTTACAGAGTTAGGCATGTAAATGCAGGTTCTCGGTTTTTCCACTGTTGTGTTTAACAGTAACTTACCACCGATGTTGTTCAGACCGCAAATTCTGCTGTTCCTGATCCAAGGTTCCTGGATCAGGGCGACGGTCTTAGTATTTGCCTCCAGCACTCTGCGCAGTGAAGCCGCCGCTATCTGTTTGTGCTGGAGGTTTGTTTGGATGACTTGTAGGCTACTAGGGACTCCGCAACACGTCATCTTCGTCGCTGGTGTCCCTTTCACCTATTGTCAGCGGGGAGGTGGTCTCCATCTGGCTCGAACCCTGTTGGGGAGCCGAGGTGGAGGGCTCCGGGGAAGAGGCTCCCTTCGGTTGCACCCTCTCCGCTGTTTGGTTGTCAGCCGGTGGCTCATCTGGTTTCTTCGTCTCTTCCGAGATGAAGAAGCGGATGTACCCGCTGCCAGACATGTGAGCCACGCGGCGGTCCCTGTCCAGAATGTTCTGCTTCTGGTCCTCTGGTATCCCAAGGATCAGGTGCACCACCTTTTCCTTGGAATCTGGTCCCTGCGCCTTGTCATCCACCGTCATGTCGTAGCACTGCCAGGAATCAACTTTGTACCAAGGGTTTTGGGCACAAAGGACTCTCTGCAGCGTCACGGCGTCGGTGATGCGTGTGTGGATAAGCAGCCCCGCCCTGAGCCTCTTCTTCATCTCTGACTGTCTGATGACAGCCAGAGTGGTGTCAGCTATGGGCGACTGTATGGTTTTCACCTCCTTCTCCAGCCAGCTGAGTGCGTTCGCATTCTCACACCACATCGCTAGGACCCCCTCTAAAAGAAAGGGCCGACCGCGGAAAGATGGAGCCTGCGCGCTCGGGTACGGAGGTGACAGTATGGCCTGTAAGATCCTATCATCGATAGTCTCCCTCAGCCATTCTGCCTGTTCGGCCGAGAGGTCTCTCGGCGGGACGGTGGTGACCGCTACTCTCAGGTGCGAGTTGCTCGCATCTGCGTAGCTCACCGACGGCCGAGTCTTCGGATCGGTTTTCGCGCGTTTGGCATCCCCCCTAGGTGACTGGGTTTCGTCTAGACGAGTTCGCTTCGTTGAAGCTGGCCCGCCCGAACTCTTCCTAGCACCAGGCTGCTCCTTTTCAGGAGCAGTGGGAGCCGCCGCAGCAGTCCGCCGACCTCGTTTACCCCTCGGCTTCCGCCTCCCGCTCCGCTGGTTGGGTGGTGGTGGTGGTGGAGGTGGTGGTGGTGGTGTTGGTTGTGTCTGCGACGGCCCCTGTATTTCTACAGGTTCGCGCTGTGTTTCCACTGCTGCGGTGGTCGTCTCTGTAATGTCTTTAGGCCGCAAGGCTTCCCTTCTCGCGCGCCTGTTGGGGCGACTGCGTTCTGGTAGACCCTTTGGCCCTTGTGTCAGTGTGGTTGTGTGGGTGGCTGCATTAGCTCTCCTTTTGCAAGGACGCTTATGAGCCACAACTTTCCAGGGGTTGACGGTCGCGGTGTTGTCGACCGTCTTGATGGCCTCTGCTAGGCCGGATAAACTGAGGCTTTCGTTTTCGCTAAAACTTTGGCATACGTTGTCCCCCCCAGAATACGCGGGACGGACCGGGCTAGGCCCGGTGAGGGACTCCCCACCTTCGGTGGGACCCTCCTGGGGTCGTTTACTATGTATTTTTTGCATGTCATTGTTTTTGTTTGGGCTGTATGGCTAGATGCCAACGTACAACTCACACTAGTTTGCCCATGGCTGGTGTGGTACCAACTTTCAGGGGGTATTTAATGCCCCTAGGCTTGGTTGGCCTGGGTGTGGTTTTGCGCCGCCACTGTTCGGCTATGCGTGATTGGGCTAAGGAAGTGGGATGGGATGTGAGTAGGGATAAATATGGTAGGGAATTGGGTTTGGGTTACACCTGGTCAGTGGGAGAGCTGTTCCAGGCACGCCCGCCATACTTGGCTGACTCAGATCCGGGGCAGGTAGTAAGTAATGCGACGCCCGTTATCAATCCGAGTCATTTCCAGGGCGCACGACCCACACTAGTGGGTCTACCCCAGGTCTGTGCGTCGGCAGTACCTGGGGCAGCGTGGACGTGTATGACGGACTTAGAGAAGGGGGACTTATAGCCCAGCGTCGCATGCCCAAGCGTTCCCCCCCTCCCACGCCCCACGCTGCTATTGTTTATAACGAAGCTCGAACTAAAGAGCACTTCTGTATTGATGATTCGTGGTTTAGTTTTCTATGCACTTTATTCTTTCTTCATTGAAGAGGTCTTTTATTTTTTAAGAAATATGTCACAATCTGTGTCTGTGAATGTAATATATTTTTCCTCCCAGTAATTTTCTTCATGCTTGACAAATGAACAACTGCCAATCTCTCTTTTTATGTTCATTTACAAATTCTTGCAGTACTACACTGGTATTTGACACATGATCCTGATGTTTTCTTTTCAACATTTCTCTTGAAGTAAACACTTTTAGTGTTTATTTGACTTTTGAGAGATAGTATTCTATCCAATAGCATTCAACTGCTGTACAAAATAGCTCCTCACTGTGATGGTGCAACCACACCAAAAATGCATGTTTGCAACTCTCTTCTGCCGCGTGACAATCTTGACAAGTACACTTGTAACCTGTTCTTCATTAAAACAGTATTGAAACTGTACTTATATTGTTTAGAGTGATACACAAAGAATCTCCTGACCATCAATCTGTCTATTTTCGGAAGATTTGTACTATCTGCTGTCACAAATCCAACATCAATGGTTGATTTTGCTATTATTACAAATAATTTACGATATTTACAAATATAATAACGGAGACTTGGACGATTTTTTGCCAGTTTTAGGAAAGAATAGTGCAAATCGACGAGTTGTTGAACCAAATTTGACATTTCTTTGTTTACTATATGAGTGACGTCACGGCCCTGACCACAGGATATCAAAGCGTTTACGGCGTGAGATAAAAAAAGATTATTTCTAGCATTTTCAAATTAAAATTTTACAGTAATCATTCATTGTTTTTATTTAAAATCGGTATATTGTGGAACCTTATGCCAAATACTGTTAGAAATAAACAATATTTTAATAAATTTTGATATGAGTCAACTACCCTATTCGACATGGTCGCCGATAAAAACGTTCGTTTCCAAACCCAACATTATGAGTGGCCTTGATGCGTAGAGCCACAGTTTAACAATAAGGTAAGCTAAGGTTTCCAAGCCCAGCAATATGGGTATCAAATGAATAGCCTTGAAAAGTAAAGCACTAAGAACCTAGTAACATTGAGGGAAATTCAACATGGCCGCCGCTCTAAAAAGGCGAATAAAAGTTCTTTTCCAAACCCAGCAATATGGGTATCAAAATAATGAAAGACCTTGAAGAGTAGAGGACTGAACCTAGCAATATTGACGTAAATTCGATATGGCCGCCGCTCAAAAAAGGAGGATTAAGGTTCGTTTCCAAACGCAGCGATAAGGGTATAAGATGAAAGGCTTTCATCGGTAGAGCACTATGAACGTAGTAACATTGACGAAAATTCAACATGGTCGCCGCTTAAAAAAGGCAGATAAAAGTCCGTTTTCAAAGCCAGCAATATGGGGATCAAATTAAAGGCCTTGAAGAGTACTTAAAGCATTACAAACCTACGAAATTGTTCTAATTTCGAAATGGCCGCTGTTTAACACGTTCACTGCGAGAGAAGGCACAAAAAGCCCCATGCGTGGCCGCAACCCAGGACTAGGACCGGCGGTGCGGCATCTAAAATAGTCTACTTTCGTTCGGTGCGGGGAGCGTATCTTGGCCAATCGTTGGAGTAGGACAGAGATAAATATAGTTTTCTGTATATCTCTGAAATTTTGATAATATGGCATATACTTAGTTTACAGGGAGGCACATTAGACCTCTCCCGCATTGAATTATGTTTTTTTCATTTTAGTGCGGCTAATAGATCTTCGACCCCTTCCACGCCCCATCCGCACTAGTGTGTACCAATGTTAACGGATAGTGACGTGCCGCACACGAACTGATAGACGATTGTTTTAATTAGTACTAGTAGTAGGTATAGTTAGTGTTTTTTTAATGAATTTTTGAAGTAAAATGAACGCGCCATCAAGGATGACCAAAAAGAAGCTGGTTTTTTCTTAATTACAGATGAGTGGATGAGAAAAATAGTTAATATCTTGGAAAAAACTGAAAAGAAAATAAAATGTAACGGCTGTAAATTTAGAAAAACCCTCTTTATTAAGGAGGCAAATAAGAAATGTAAAAAAGTTAAAACACGATGCTCGGAATGCAATCAACAATTATTTTTACAATGCTTTAATGAAAACCATTCAAAGTAAAATAAATAAGTTACTATTCCCATACAACCTTCTTTGTGCAAACGTATTCTCACCCGGCAATATACATAGTAATCGTGTCCCATCCCTAATATAGCATAATTCGGTCAATTCAGTGCGGTGAGAGGTATAAAATATCCCGTAATTTCGTATTAAAAAAAAATTGTTATAGCAGCCCGAAGCCGGGGCGAACCTAGAACCATATTACTCAAGCGGTGTAAATTGCTTAGGTATAAATCTATAAAGGTATAAAGCAGTACTATAAACCTCCACGAAAAAAAAACAGTTTTTGTTTTCTTAAGTAGTGGGGTACAATGGACCTAATGCCGCACTGAAATTCAAATAAAATAGGGGCTTTTTAGACCTACTAACGCACTAGAATAACAAACATGTAAATCAGTCTCGCAGCCAATGTGTTAAAAAAGAATAAAGTTGAAACTTTATGGAATAAAATGGAGGAAAAACTAAACACTGTGTTAAGCATTTTGATGGCGATACGTAATTCACGGGCACAGCTAGTGGATAAATAAAGTAGGTACCTAGTACCTCAGGTCGACGTTAGCTACATCTACTAAACGCGTATTTGCAACATGCCGATGTCATTGAGACATGAATACAGATTTATGAATAATAATACTCTTAAAAAATTGATACCTACATCGATCACTACCATTATTTAGCCCACCTTTAGTATTATATTATCTGTGGCACAGCTAATACATTTTTACGACGCTCCTACGGTGAAGGAAAACACTGTGAGGAAACTTGCATACATCTGCGTAGAAATTCAAAGGTGTGTATGAAGTCGACCAAATCGCACTGGGCCAGCGTGGTTGACCAAGGCCTAAACACCCTTTTTTTAGGAGGGGATTTCTCGTTACTGATTCAACAAGGGGCCGCGGCTGACGAGGCCGCCCCAAGGATATGCCATTGGACTCGGGTAACTTAGGGTAGGTTAGGGTCCTTCGGTGGGGACCTATATGAGCTGTGATAATAACGAACTCCGAGTTCGAAAAGGTTTTGTCTTTAATATTTTATCACGCTTGCTTTGTTGTTGCAGCCAATTCATTTATTCATGGTGACAAAACTAAGTAAGGCATCATAATTAGTTCTACTACTCAATACTAAATGCTTCGGAAAAAGCAATTATACCTATCGATATTGAGGACACTTTTCCAGTAAAATTTTTAGTCTATGAAACATTTTTTATTTCTTTTGTGTACGCGTGGGGCTCCTGTATCCGATACGGGGCCCTAGGCAGTTGCCCATTCTGCCTAATAATGGTTAATATAGTCCTGACAGTAGCTGACCGGGCTCTCCCGAGGCTTATTGTGGAGGATCTGGTTTTTTACAGATCCTGGATCACTCCGAATATGGATTATGGACGACGAGGTTTAGTGGGTATACGTCTCGCACTTTGCGGAGATTCCCTCGACTACCCATCGATCGGTAGGTACGGTGTACAACCGCATTTCACCACCACTTCGTATATAAAAAAGGGAATCTGCTTACATTAACAGTGATAATTGATTCATGCGGTGAAAACATCCAGTTAAATCCCCAGGGAAGTTGAGGAAGGCATCCTAGTGGACGATGATGGGACCCTATTGAGATTGGCCACCGTGACCAAATATTGGTTAGTAAATATAAGTTGCGGGGATTTTTTATGATTTACAAAGCTTAAGAATTCAGTGTTAAAGAATACAAAGTATATGCCTCTTCTTATTGTCTGCTATTCTTAGCTGAGACTAGATTCATCTTTCAGCAAGGTGTTAATTTAATGTAGATTTTAAAGCTAAGCGGCTGGCAACAGTGATAGTTGCACGTATCATGGTGTTATATGCTCAGCGCGACGAGGGAGCAAAGTTTTCCTTCAGTCTCGTTTCATTCACACGTGCGTCCAACAATGTGTCCTAATGACGAAGTTTTTAGTAATAAACTGCACAAATACTCCAAGAAATGCACATAAAAGGATTTAATATTATATTTTACGTAAGGGGTTAACTTTTCATAAATATTCGTATAATTGAAAAGATAATATTAATTTAACTCCTTTAATATCATTTTAGCATGGCGTTTTGTCGGAAAATTTCGACACACCAATCTTTCTCTTGGTAAGGAGTAAACAAGATAAACATAACTTGTGTTCGATGACCTCGATTTGAAATTTGCATACGTCGTGCCTGTGCTATTTAAATTTGACCCTTATCGTACAAAAATTCCGTCGAAAGCTGTGTATGTTTAGCTTATCAATATATTGCTAACTATGCGTCTATACAATAAGTCACAGACACTTTTTGGTCAACGCTTCTACGAGATTGTAGGCGCGTTCCGACTAAGCACAGATTTGCAGCATTTTTAACATTTTAGCCTTCGTTATTATTCTAAGATTTTAGCATTACGTTAGCTTTTTACGCTGCATGGCTAGCATCATATTATTATGTTATTGTGTTTCTTTAATTGGCTTATGTTATGTAATGTCCTTTTTTGTTTTAATGTACGAATATCAAGCTGTTGAAACATTGTTTAACAAATAAAATAAAATTAACGTAATGCGTGCCATTTAAAAAATATCTTGATTTTTGGGTTATGTTCCCTTTGTGAAAAATAGCGCAGTTAAAAATGTTTACATTTCTAAAGAAACGCAAAACATTGTTAACATTTGATGTTAGCGTCAAAAAATGGTGATGTATAATGGAAAACTGGGTGTGTATCTAGTTCTTTTATAGTTGTACCCAAGCAGTATAATTTCCTTATAAGCATATAAGTACTTATATCTTTTTGTATTTATTATACTGGGTATAAGTGACGGTGTCCCATATCTTTTAACAGTGAGTTCAGGCCAATGTTAATTTTTATTTACCGATGTTTATTTTTCCCGGAAAAGCTATTAAAGCAAAAAATAAGTTTTCATTTTTAAATTTTTATTCATGTTACGCAATGTGTGGCGCGCTGGCATCATTTTTGTTACGCTCACACCGGTGCGCTGACGTTTGATGACCCAATGATTTCGCGCGCAGTGTGATGGAATTAAAATTTTAGGGTTTCTTTCACTAAAAAGATTTCATTCACTAAAAAGTTAAAAATATTTTACAAAAAATAAAAACCGACTTCAGAAACACTGAAAAGTTAAAAATAATATAAGAATAGGTACAGACAATATCTCACTTCTATATTGAAGTCGGTGCCAAATTTTAAGACTTTCTAGGAGATCATCGTTTGGCACCGACTTCAATATAAGTGTGATTTTAATTTGTAAAATATTTTTTATCATCTTTCAAGTGGGCACAATCCCCTCCCACGTGTTTGCTGTTGTAAAAACTATTTTCATTTATTTGTGTACTTAAAATTGATATAATCTTAAGAAAATACTGAAATCCGCACCCGCATCCGCTTCTGCGGATGTGATGTGAACCTCTAATATTCCGCATCCGCATCGGCGGATGTCAACATTTTTGCATCCGTAACAACCCTAGTTGAGACCACCGTGCGTTTATCTGAGTGCTTAGTGCGAGTTTTATCGAGCTCTAGTCGATCGCACGCATCAAACGCGTTAACGCGAATTTGTATGGAATTAGAGCAGCGCCATCTAGTAGCTGTTATGGAATGAGACAGCTTTATCTAGTGACTACTAGATGCCGCTGCTCTAATGTCATACAAATTCGCGTTTACGCGTTCGATGCGTGTGATCGAGAAAAGCTCGATAAAACTCGCGCTCCGCATTCTGATGTCCGGGGCTCGACTCTGCACTAAGCACTCGAGTTTTATTGATCGTACGCGAAAGTTTCGCGTTCACGAATTTGTATTGGATTGAGGCAGCGCCATCTAGTAGCTACTAGATGACGCTGCCTCATTCCACAGAAGCTACTAGATGGCGCTGCCCCAATCCAATACAAATTCGCGTTTACGCGTTCGATGCGTGGAATCGAGTAAAACTCAATATAACTCGCACTAGGCACTCTGGTGAGATAAAGGCCAAGAGTTCCCTGTCGTATGTAAAAAAATGGACCTTCAAGACCTTGATAAGAATAGTTACAGTAGTTGGATTTTATTGAGCAATGCAACTAATGAGTGCATCGAATATGAATTTGTATTAAATGAATTTGTATACTACCGGAACGTGACATAACGTTGTTAGTGTTGAAGCGGTTGCTGTGGGATGTAGCGACGGCAATGGTGGCCAGCGCCCACTGTGCGACCATACTGCACTTCTTCACTCAGCACATAGATTACTAAACTACTACGCGGCCTAAATCCCACGAAGTAGTCTAACTAGAATGAGTCAACACTCGCTGTAAAAGATAACTGCTTTCTGGTTTAACAAATAAATCGCATCTACATTTGCATGCTTTAACGTGATTTCAGAGCTTATACGTAAATAAATAATGTCTAAAATTCATTAATCATCATCACATATCACAGTCTCGACACCCAACTCGATGCAAATCCATGAAATATAATAAACATTTCAACTCAACATTTTCTTACATATTAAAACAAGGGAAACCAGAGAGAACCACAAAGTTACATTGGCGCCCAACAAGGAGCACAAGAGTTACCATGTTACTGACGCCCAACCATCATCCCGTTACACTGGCGCCCAACATGGGGCACAACCACCACCACGTTATACTGGTGCCCAGCATGGGGCACAACCATCACCCCGTTACACTTCCGCCCAACATGGGGTACAACCGCCACCATGTTACACTGGCGCCCAACACGGAGCACAAACGTTACCATGTTACAATGACGCTCAACATGGGGCACAACCATCACGCCGTTACACTGGCGCCCAACATGGGGCACAACCGCCGCCACGTTACACTGGCGCCCAACACGGAACACATCGTTACGTTACGGTGGCGCCCAACATGGGGCAAAATCTTCACCGTTCACTTAGTTTCCTCTTTTACAGAGTAACTGACTTTCATACTATTTGAGATGTGGGGGATCATATAGAATGGTATCATTTTGATGGTTGGTATATGATGGTGAATATAAATTTTGATGGTTGGTATACTTGCAATAGTTGTGCATTAGCTCACAACGAGTTGTTTTAACCGAATAAAACATACAAATATAATTTTGCGCATATTTTCTTTAATACGAGCATTTTACAACAATATTGAAACGAAATCGTCACTTTGAGATCTGCTGCCAACATACACTACGGGCGCTCAACAAATAAACATAAACCGCGCTCACTAATCTATATAAACAAGTCGCATAAGTACATACAGGCTTTTCAATATAATCTATACATACACTAAAGCTATATCACCACTTGCCACCGTCCGTTCGGAACGTTCTCACTTCTCACTCACTGTACTGTCACTTGGCCTATATAGTTTGTTCGATTGTTTTGTCTGTCTGTCGCACTAGTAGATCACTTCGTAAACTGTGGCCTTCTTGTCGCCGGAGCCCGTCACTATGTATTTGTCGTCCGATGAGATGTCACAGCTAAGCACCGATGATGATTCTTTCGACTGGAACAAGAGTACAGGAGTTATAATTAAAAACAAGAAGAGGATAAAAGTTGTATTGAAAGTAAGTTCTTCGTTTTAGTTTCTACTTCATTCTCTTCCTTCTCGGTACAGTTGAATAAGGCATATAGATCAAACTTTTCACTTGGATATTTTTTTTAATTTAGAAAAATTAATCATCACGTCACACTATTGATATCAGATATCTAGTTACAATACTCCTGACTAACAGTATCCTGCGTTAAGTTCTGTTAACCGCACTGACTTGCATGTGTAGGCACATAACATTCTATTAATAGACTGCAGTTTTTTGTAAATAAAAACCAGGATGACAAGCGCTACATGCCTTACTTATTCTTTTATTTATTGTTGTACACCAAAGACTCATGGTCCGTGCCTTTGGAATTGTTTTTTTTATTGTAATTTGCAAGTACATTTTCGTATGTGACTTCGGGGACGGTCAAGTATAACATAACACATTTTTTGAAGATTTTGACCCCCTTTCCCCCATGTAACGCGCCGTAACATTATTCTGTACCCCCTTTCCCCCCTTAATGTTACGTAACACCCAAGTGACCATTTTTATAGACCAAGAAAAGCTGATGATGTGAATTTCCATCTTTTGAGGACATTAATGTATAAACTCAATTTAACTAACATGACTACAGCAATGTGCTTGTGCGTTGAAGAAAACTGACAATGAAAACTAAATAAAAATAACGTACAGTACAGTCCAAGGATTCCCCGTAAAACTTGTTGCAACTTCGGAGAAATTAATTATATTTAATTTAAAAAAAAGTCACGCGATGTTTGAACCTCCCCCCCAGCCCTTGTAACGCACCGTAACGTTTTACAAGACCCGCCCTCCCGCCAAATTACGTTACGTAATACTTGAACGCCCCCTTCTCTGTTACTTAGTCTAAAATGAGATGCGCATCTATTTTACCTATCTACATAACTTTAGGGGCCGTTCGAAAACCCGTGAGGTTGTCACTCGGTAAAAAAAAAAAGACAGATATATTGCGAGAAAGAGAAGTTTAACTGGTTTTCAAACGCTAGCGAGTGATTTTCGCACTGCACGAGTTTTCAAACGGGTTCTGTCAGTTAAAAACGAAGTCTTCTTGTGTTTTGCAATGCAAACTTGCTTTATTTTACAACTGCACAAAGCTTTACTTAACATTTGTAAACTTTAACTCCGACATAAAAACGAAATCAGTAGCCACAGATCACAGAACAGCCAACTGTCAATGTCAGGTAAAATTTAACCCTGACGGGGGCCGTGAGCAAATCACTCCTGTCAGGCGAAAATTACTCTTCACTAATGCGTTCAGAAATACGAGCGGAGTAATTGGCCGGTTACCCTCGGTTTCACTCGGGTGGTTCTCGAACGTTATCGGGTGAAATTCACTCTACCCCGAGTAAATATTACTCGTTTCAAACGTACCCTAGCTCTTATTCGATTTTGATCAATGCCACCCTGTGTAAGGAGTCGAGTACAAGAAGTATTCATCACCTGGAATATACTGGCGCCGTACGGCGTGCGCCAGGCGTTGAGCAGATTGTCCTTGCCGGTGGAGACGAACCACTTGCCGCAGGAGGCAAACCGCAGCGACAGCACGCACGACTCGTGCAGGTGCAGCTGGTACTTGTCCGGCTTCACCGCGTGCAGCACCTCCACATTGCTGTTCTCCATGCCCACCGCGAGCCACTCACCTGCGGCACAGAATAAATAATAGTACTAAAGCACAGAAGGATCACTCTCGAAGAAAAGCCAAGTTTAGGTATGAAAATTCACCTACTCTCACGACCTTCATCTGACTGCACGGGAAATTGAAATTTATTGCATGGCACGAGTGTTCCTATTCCGTTACGCGTCGCTGACCCGATACCGATTTGGCGATAAGAGCGCAGGGTTCCCACTCATCGATAGAGTCTGGCACACGAAACATGAGCTTGGAAAAAAGCGGCAAATTCAAAAATTCTAGCTCTGGTAATACTGTCTACAGAAGGTAAAATACATTTTGATACTTGAAATATTCTAATATATTTTTATTTATGTAGTAATTTTGAATGTTAAATTTGTGAAAGGATTGTCTTTTTTTTCAGTATCAACTCCTTTTTTTCCTACTATATTCAGTAGAATATAGTAGGAAAAAAAGGAGTTGATACTTTTTTAAAATTAAATATTAGGTAATGTTTAGTTTCAATGAACTTCCAACAATGAACCTTTTATAAGAAATCGCTGTATTTGGGTTTCATGAATGTAAAAATTACTTAATATCTGTAATATTTCGACAGAAATTAAGAAAAAAATATTATGAAATTGTTGAACTAAACTACATGGGGACATTGTATCAGTGCTGCTACTTGAAAAAATGTCAGGTTCATCTTTCATTAGCCAGACTCTATGCAGTTATCGTTACAAAAATAACCTCAATTATTACGTGCGACGCGGCCAGCGTGCGAGCCGAGCGGCAAGCTTTTGCCACATACCGCCCGGTCGGTCCGCCGGCCAAACGTACCTAAACTGCGGAGTGAAACCCCCCCTGCCTGCGGCAAACGCAACAAATTAGTCACCACTGAGTGTTCGTGCGGTTACGGATTTGGGGTACGTGTGTCTGTTGCCTTTCAACACGTGGATGTCGTAGGCGTCGTTGACCAAGGGAAATTACCGTAATAACAGTGCGGTCTCAGTTTGAAAAATCGCAAATCAATTTAGTTCGTCAGTAGGATACTAAAAACACCTGACACGTATTATTTTTGATTGCTTTTTTGAAATAACAAAAAACTAAAAATGAAGCAATTTAAAGTTGTGGAATGTGGGCTCGTTGCGTCACAAGTAAGTAGAAAATTTATCTAAGTATGACATTACCACCAGTATTTCAAAACAAAGTATCGTCGTAAGTTGTTGATAACGTAAAAATAAATTAAATTGTCCGCTTCCCTATTACATCTTTGGGAAGAGATAGCGAAGTCAAAACGAAGCCTTATAGACTCATCTGGCCAGCAAATGTCATCCAACTCCCCTTCTTCTAGGGAGAGTTCCGTGTCCAGCAGCAAGAATTATGATTTGAATAGGTGCTGCATATAAATATAAGTAAATAGTTTATCATGTCAGGGCATCTGAATAAAATCTTCTGAGACCCAAGCTAACATAACCTGCCCCCCTAACATGAACACCAAAACACGATATGATAAAGGGGTTTATCGTGGTGAACTGTCAAAATACAATTCATTTTTATCGTATTTTGACATTTCACCACGATAAACTGCTTTATCGTATCGTGTTCTGGTGGTCATGCTACAGGGGCTGGCCATGGTGAACCCTGCTGATAAACACCTACACCCCCCCACTGAACCATACTAGGCCAGCGTGCTGGATTCCCCAAATTCCCCCCTTCTTGAAAGAGGCACATGCCCCACAATAAACGTATCATGGCTGACATGAATGTTGTGACATAAATAAATTTTAACTTACCCGTTGGACAGTAGCCCAGCGAGAATATCTGTGAGCTGAAATCGTGTTGCTGTAATTGTCTGCCTTCTCTTAAATCCCACGACCTGTAAAACAGTGTTTTGTTATTATACATCATTTCATTAGAGTTATCAAATCTTAAATTAATCATGAACGCACACGACCGACTATGGTGACCAATTTCCTGACGATGGAAAATAAAACTTAGGAGTTCTACGTTGCAACGCACACGCACTACAAAAAGTCGGACAAAAAAACAAAATACCCCGGCGGACCCGTTTATCAGTTAAAAATGGAACGTTTGTAAATGCATACGTTAACGCACAAAAACCGTCGTCATCGTGTGCGTTCGCACGAGCATAAATCTATATCAAAGTTCATTGCGAAATCTTAGCTTTTGCTTGGTTTATTTAGATTTTTCTTCAAGGTACTCCTGCTCATTATCATCATCCTTAACGAGCTCTATGTGCATATAAACTTGTCGTAGTGGTACGCTCAGGAGAAATGGAGGCAGATTACTCAAGTAAGGAGTAAATAGTCGAGTCCCCACCTAACTGTGTTGTCCAAGCCGCCGGTCCAGAGCTTGGCGCTGTCGGCGGAGATGAGAGGGACATTACTCAAAAATTGTAAAATAGTTGAGTCCCCACCTAACTGTGTTGTCCAAGCCGCCGGTCCAGAGCTTAGTGCCGTCGGCGGAGATGAGAGGGACATTACTCAAAAATTGTAAAATAGTCAAGTCCCCACCTAACTGTGTTGTCCAAGCCGCCGGTCCAGAGCTTAGGGCCGTCGGCGGAGAAGAGAGGGACATTACTCAAAAATTGTAAAATAGTTGAGTCCCCACCTAACTGTGTTGTCCAAGCCGCCGGTCCAGAGCTTAGGGCCGTCGGCGGAGAAGAGAGGGACATTACTCAAAAATTGTAAAATAGTTGAATCCCCACCTAACTGTGTTGTCCAAGCCGCCGGTCCAGAGCTTGGTGCCGTCGGCGGAGATGTCGATGCAGGAGGCGCCATCCGTGTGCCCCTGGAACTGCCGCACCAGCGTCTGGTTGTGCAGGTCCCACACCGCTATGTTGCCGTCTGAACAACAGCTAAAGCACACCTGCAACGAAAATAGGCTAGATGAATGAAAAAAAATATTGCTTTAATAGGAGCTCATTCATATAATAAATAATAGAAAAAATCGGTTTTCGAATAACTATAAAAACGACCAAGTTAGAAGGTATTAAAAAAAATTCTCCATCTCTTTCTTGCAAAACGGCAATTTACATGGGAGTTTATATGGCCGTACTAAACAATGACGTCACGGTTGTTGTCGGATCTCTCTGTCTAATCGCTTCCAAATTAACAGTTTAAAATGCTTGTATCTCACGTATTTCTAAGCCGATTTTAATTCTAATTTCACATGATTGCATCTTTTTCTACGGTATTTTAATATTTTATGACGAGACGTGAAAATTAGAATTCAGTCATCATCCCAATTAACAAATTTCCGTTACACTTTACGTTCTCTCTTTTGTCCCGAGAGCAGCAATGCTCTAAGCTTTTGCCAAATGTCACCTGTTTAATACAATTTTTAGGGTTCCGTACGTCCGAATAAAAAAACGGAACCCCTATAGGATCACTCGTGTGTCCGTCTGTCTATTGGTCACAGTCAATAACCTTCGAATCTACTAGACCGATTAAGTTGAAATTTGGTACACATATCAATTTCTGTGACCCAAACGCAGAGGTGTGACGTGAATAGATGAAATCTGTATATGGGAGGTCATTTTTGGGAGGAAGGGACATAATCAAATGAAAGGTCTTGTTGTGAAGATCTTAAATGTATTTTTTTGTAATTTTAAAATAAACAGTCTCCAAGTTATTCAAGAAAATAGACGAAAATTCTCCCTTATCTCCGAAAGTTAGTTTTCTACTTACAGATTATAGGAAAACCAATGAGAAGTCCATGATATTAAAATAACATGGTAAATCACTCAATATAGGTCACATCGTACGGAACCCTCTTCACGCGAGTCCAACTCGCACTTGGCCGGTTTTTTATTAGCTAAACTTTCTTGCTCATTGACTACGGTCGATAAGCAAATGTGACAAAAAATGCTCAAATTCCCCTACGAGTATTAATTGTTTTTTTTTCTAAGCCAAAGTAACCGCTTGTCTTTGTCTATTCGCTACTACTTATTAGCCTCTGTTTATTTTAGTAATGGATTGTGTGCTCACTGATCAAATGTCCTATCACTTAGGTCATTATAGCTTTTTACTAAGTCCCCAATACTTGTAAACAATACTCCATTGTTGATATTGGCAAGATCAACAATGGTGCCAATTAGAACTGTGTTGACCGATAAATTAATACTCAAGCTGAGCCGTGGCACGTGGGCAGCAATGACAGAGAATGTCTTGTCTGTGGCTTTTGACAAAATGGAATTTATCTATTTTTTTACATAAATTATACACAATACTTTTAATAAATTTTACACTAGATTATTATTGCTTTGTTAAACAAAATAAGACGATTTACAAAATGGGGTTACACAAGGAGGTAATGGAGGTCCTCTTATGTGTAACGTATTTCTTACCTTAGAGTCGGGGCTAATAGCGAGCGCGTAGCAAGCGGGCGCAGATGATGTGAGTTCAGCCTTGATTCGGGGAGTGGGTGACGCTAAATCCCAGATTGACAGGTTGGACGCTTCTCCACCGACGATGAGCGTGCGTCCATCAGGTAGTAACTTCACCGATCTTATGTAGTTGTCGCGTTGCTGCAAGTTACGTTCACATTAGTACTATTTTTTTAAAGCGGACTTAGTGGACTAGACTACCGTCTTAAGTATGCCATAGGACTCGGTTCATAAGTGGCAATCCCGCAGGTGTCAACATACTCGGCTAAAGCATCCTCCGATACCTCTCCACTTCCGGTAGAGATACGTTCGAGGTTGGAAGGCCAATTTACCGAGCGCTACATTAGTAATCTAAGGTGTATGTAAGATCGTATGCAGGGGGTTTCACATGAAACTTGACATGATGCTTACAAAGACTTATTTTTTTTTTTTCAAAAAACTGCATATGGCAGCTAGAGTTTTATGTGAACGAAATGACAAAGTCATACAACCTAGGGCAGTATTGTGCTAATTGACATTTTCCTGGGTTGGAATGTGCTGGTAGAATAAGAACGGATCTACTAGGAGCGGAGTGGCTCCCTTGAGTTTCGGGCTCGCCCTAGTACAACAGCAACCCAGGAATAACAGGTATTTAAGTAACTCGTTTAACAACATTTAAAATGGCCACACCTAAAACCGCGTTACGCAGTAAACGGCGTTGCAAACAATATTATTTCAGAAACAGTAGGCTAACTCTTGAACCATTTCTAATCGATCGACATTGAGATTGTGATTTTTTGTACGCTTGATTTTCCATATTGGCACAAAATTGGAACCGTATTGTGGTGATTTTGAGTGAACTCAACTCAGTGCAATCTAATTTTCTCAAAATAAGGATCCACTTTGTCGCTAGTGTTGCTAAATAAGTGTACCAAAAATCACAATCTCAATGCCGATCGATTGAATTTGGTTGAAGAGTAACCCTACAGATCTGTGTGCGGAGTGCGAGTTTTATCGAGCTCTACTTGATCGTACTCATCGAACGCGTTAACGCGAATTTGTATGGAATTAGAGCAGCGCCATCTAGTAGCTGCTATGGAATGAGACAGCTTCATCTAGTGACTACTAGATGGCGCTGCTCTAATTCCATACAAATTCGCGTTAACGCGTTCGATGCGTACGATCGAGTGGATCTCGATAAAACTCGCACTAGTCACTCTGAAGAGGGACCCATCTCCGGAACGCAACAACACAACATTTATACACATAGAGAATCGTAGCAAACGCGCGGACAGTTACCGACTCACCAAGCAGTCGAGCTGGCTGACGGGCGCCTTGGCCGGCTGGCTGATGTCCCACACCTTGACGCAGCCCTTGCCGCCGGTGTACACGTACTTGGTGGGCGAGGAGACGGTCACCGCGCACACCACCTCGCCGTGCGCCAGCGCGGACACCTGGCGCGCGTGCCGCGGGATGCCGGGGCCCATGAGCGCGTCCGGCGGGAACGGCACCGGCTGCATCTGGCCCTCCGCCGACACGTGGAACGAGTACGCCCTGCGATCGCACGCGCCCTCAGTTTTCAGTATCGCTCACAGTTTTAGCACTCGATCGTTTCAGCACTCGCCATTTTTTTAGTTATCGTTTATTTATTTATTTAATCTTTATCGTACATAACACAAAACATGCACAAAAGGCGGACTTAATGCTTGAGGTATTCTCTGACGGTCAACCAGTAAAAACGTGGGAGAAATTGTAGACGGTGTACGAAATAATATGTACAAAAATATATAAAACTACATACATATATGATATCCCAGGTGTAACGGAATACCGAAATAATATTTAAGGTTGTTGATTAACAAAAAAAATGTTTTATGACTATTCTTTGTATTTTTATTATATGCCTACTTTCTATTTAATACGTTTAACTGTTAAGCGTATTAAATCGAAAGTAAGCATATAATTAAAAAAAAACAAAGAATAGTCATAAAACATTTTTTTGTAAATCAACAACCTTAAAATATTATTTCGGTATTCCGTTACACCCAGTATAAATTATTATATCTATACTTACTAATATTATAAAACTGAAGAGTATGTTTGTTTGTTTGTTTGAACGCGCTAATCGCAGGAACTACTGGTTCGAATTGAAAAAATATTTTTGTGTTGGATAGTCCCTTCATCGAGTAAGGCTTTAGGCTATATAACATCACGATATTGTTATTTTCGGACATCCACGCGAACGAAGTCGCGGGCACAGCTAGTATTATATAAAAAAGCATTACTCACGGTTTGCCACCAGGTATCGGCGCCAGCGCAGACGGGCCGATGGGGGGACGCAGCGGCTCGTACGCCAACGCCGCTCGCGCCGAGTACCCCGCCAGCCCGTACGCGTCGTGAGCCCCGTTCCCCAAGTAGGGGTACTGCAGCGCCGGGGGCTTGACGGCCGCCTTCAGCGGGGCCCCCGCCGACCCCGCGCCGCTCGCGCCCGACGTGGGGGTCACGGGCTTGGAGATAGGGGTGCTGGGTTTCTCGTCTAGCTTCTTCGCCGATGGCGTCGACGCGTTACTCGAGGTGCCGGATCTGGAATTGGAATTATTGAATGAGAACGGATTTATGATTCGCGTTATGGTAAGGTCAGGCCAGTTCACAATCTGATGGAAAGGTTTATGTTTAAACTTCCAGTGTAAAGAAAAAATATAGAAGAATTACTACTACCCACACAATAATCGCTATAGACTAAACAAGAAACAAAGGAATACAATGAAACGTTGTGTGTACTATTTTGAATTAGAACATTAAGTTACTTTGGCGAAAATGTGTTTACTTAACTTAAAGAAATATAATTACGGATAGAATATTGAAAAATGACTTCGTAACGCTGTATACTGTATAAAATGACTTGTAATACTAAATATTACTATAAAAGAAGCTTCCATATTGACTGTTTCCTAACATTCAACGACAGTTTTATTTGTTTTACAACGTCAGCCTTTTTATTGTTCACAATAACCGGTTAGATATTTGATAAATAATCCAGTACCCAAAAATCAATACCTACTAAATCTTCAAAGCGACAATATTTAAAGCTAAGCAGTAACACCAAAAGCTAAGCAGTAAGCTAAGTACCATATTACGAGTACAATGCATTTCCTTATTGCGGGAGATTCTAAATTGATGAATTACAACAAGGATTGTTTATCATACTTATTAGGTAGCAGTACAAATTAAGAATTTCTAGAACCTCACTTTTCAAAACAAAATAATATTAGTATCATATGAAACAACCGGTTTCCATATGCTAAATGAATCATAATTAGTACAGTTCTGTACGATTCCTCAGTTACATCAACAACTTCGAGGAAAAAAATCACATAAATTATTACTCGAAGTTGTTAACAACTTTATAATTAGCATGTCGCTATTACAGTGGCTTCTCGCGTTAATGTTAGGTTAGATGCTCAATTTGTTGAAGTTTGCGCGGAGATTATCGTCATTTTCCCCTAAAGGCGCGTCTAATCTTATTGTCAGTAATAGGACTAGCGTTAGGCTCCGGCAGGCAGTATTGGGTAATTGATTTAGTGTCTGGAGGATTAACTTTAGTGCAGTGTCGCGCCGCCCTTCGGACAACATGTTGCCAGTATGGCTTCTAATAAACGCACAGGCGGATTATTCTAGCCTGTACAGTGAACTTAAGACCAACGTTGCGCGGGTGTTAAATGGCTTCCATATTTCATTATTGAGTAATAGTATTAAGTCGAGTGGTCGTATGAACATGTTTACAAATTGGAAAGGTTTAGTAAGCCTTGCCGTGGTTGACCCAGTCTGTGATTACTGAAATTACTGTTCACTGATCAACATTTTCGTTGTTTAAATGATGATGGTTTTAAATCATTTTCACAAGTCAACAGCAAAGACAAGATAAAGCTTCTTATTAATTGTTGTGTCTTCGCTAAAGACTTTACGTTAAAATATCGCAACATATTGACGCTTGCGATTGCGTAATGACAGTGTCTACCCTGAGTGGTGCTGTGACAATCTCGCAGACTTTGTCCTTGCTTCAGCATCACAGCTCATATAAGTCCCCACCGAGGGGCTCAACCCTACCCTAAGTTAGGGTGTTTAGGTCTTAATCAACTACACAGGCCTAGTGTGGATTGGCCGACTTCACACCGGCTTTGAATTTCTTCGCAGATGAGTGCAGGTTGCCTCACGATGTCTTCATTCACCGTAGGAGCTTCGGACATATGTACATAATGAAATTCGCAAGACGAAAAACACATTGGTACATGGTAGAACCCCCGATCGAACCCCGGACTTAACGATTAGAAGGCCAGTGCCAAGTCCAAAGCACCACCGACGCTCTCTGTCCTTGCTTGCTATTGAATATTTAGTCATGGCTCCTACCTTGGACTGTGGGGTGGGTGCTCTTTCTTGGGCTGTAGCTTGTCCAGCCCGTTCTCTCGGGGCGAGGGCGCGCCGTTGTGCGGTGACGTCGGCTCTTCACTCGCGTCATCCACCACCAACTCCTGGAATATTTAATGCAAGTCGTGAATAATTGTTCACATAGTAGATATAGGGGGAACTGAAGAAGTGTCATTGTTTAAAACAATCTTAATACAGGCCGACTCTAAATATTCTAGTCGGTCTAGCTAAACTCTAAAAGTTTGGGACTGGACTAATTTTTATATCCAAAAGTAGTTCTTATTCGAATGATCTGGAGAATCTATTCCTCCAGTGTGACGTTTAAGAACCCTTTTTTCTTAAGTTATATGTTTAGTTTTTCTTCAACTTTATTTCCACTGGTCAAGTTCAATGTTCGCAGTATACGACATAGTTTAGATAAAAGAAACACTTACGTGGCCCATGTCTTTTTCTTCTTTCTTCAATTTCTTGTGGTCTGGTTCCGCCGGACTCCGCGTCCTGTACTTTTCCCTTTCTCCGGGCGATATTGAGTTCCTCTGCAACAACAAAACGAAATCTAGAATAACAACCGCCCGCCCGCTCCAAACAAACTGGTATTGGGTTTTGTTAGCTCCGCAAATACGAGTAAGTAAACATAATCAAAACGTTTATGGGCGGGCTTACGTGCCTATAGCAATCAATCGATCATTGTTCGCAAATAAATCGGTGCGCAGCGAGGCGAGTGCTACAGTCAATATCGATATCAAAACACGCTGAGGCAGAACAAACTGACCGCATGATTAGCTCCGGGAGTGGTCATCGCCCCCTCGCCGGGAGGGGCGGCCGCAACATTTGGATGAGCGCGCAAATACGGACTAATGAAATAATCATATACGTGACGAACGACCACCACGCTCACTGATTCAGTTAGTGTTGATGTTTCAATACGATATACGGTGGTAGGTATCGAGCTCGCCAGACAAACCATACCATACGTTGCCGAGAATGTGCAGAAATAACCATTCATGCGAAAAAAGCACTGGCATTGAGGTGTAAACATGTTTTTCAGTACAAGATTTCATTCGGAGTTTTTTAAGTATCTCATTCATTTTTCACTCAATTCCGTCTGGCCGGCCGAGATTCCTTTTTATTAGGGAGCGAGTAAATTATTTTCGCTGTCGGCGTTATATTAGAGAACAAGAGGGCAGTAAATACGGGGAATGACTGGAGATAAATGAGATAGTCTCGAGTCGGCATAATCCGCAATCGTGGCCGTCGGGAGCAGAAGGTCTATTCTCTAAGCCCATAAGCTAACGTTTCGAGTTCGATGTTCGTTGTACAACGCAGCAGGAGCGCGCGCCTGGGTGATGCGGGGACACCACGAAGAAATGTACGACGATTTTCGTACTCGAAAGGACTTAGAGAGTAACCTTTCAGGACACGGTGGCCTAAGGAGTTTAACGGGGCCTAATTTTACGAGGCACTAATTCAGCGGCGAGCGCCTGTTAATTTGCTCCGAGCCATCGGCCTGTCGCCGCCCGCCGTGACTTACTGCCCAACACAACACTAACTTCAGATCCACGTTTATTTACTGCGACCGAGATACGACATCGCCGCATCCATTTAATGATGTACCATGAGCTAGCGTTCACCACTTTCATACACGTAGACACTGATTTTATGATCGAGAAATTAGATAATAAAATCGAGGCCAGAATTGTCCAAGAAATAAACTACGGCGCGGCGGGCGTAGCTTATTGCGGCGCTGTTATTGGATATTTGATACGCGAGATGTAAGCAATAAAGTTTTATTATTGGCGTGGCGAGGAATGTAATAAATATAGCGCGCCAACAAACGGCATGTTGGCGGTGTGCGAGAAAAGTTAGGCATATGCTGTAAGGTTCGGTCAGATAGCGGGCGGGGCGGGACGGCGACGGGGCGTCGGCGCGATATAAGCAGTTGTAATGTATGAGTTATTATGAAAGACGTCACACAGCGCCGTCCCGCCCGGCGTGTCACGTCCCGCCGACGCCCCGCCCGGCGTGAATACAACAGGCGGGCGTGAGCGCGGCGTCGGCGTGTCGGCGGCGGCGTATTACGCGTTGTGTTCTATGAGTTTTCGCTTTCGTGTTCACACTGACGGCGGGGCATCGGCGTCGACGTCCCGCCGGCTATGTGACGTCCACGCCGCGTCGCCGCTCCGCCGACGCCCCGTCGTCGCCGTCCCGCCACGCCCGCTGTCTGACTGAACCTTTATATCGAATGTCGTTCGTTACGGTAATTCTGCTTAGGTAATGTACATTACGTTTGAGTGGGGGTCGAGAGATTATTTGAGCACTAGTTTTACGATCTTCACTGAGACAGGATATCGAATTTCGACATCTATTTCGAGAGGCCCCCGCAATGTAACGTGTTGGAATCGATAGCAGGGATTTTATGATGAACATTTACGATCCATCATTGAAGTAAATTTTATAAATTAAATGGCGGTTTTCATTTATAGTTTTTAACAGCCGACCCATAAAATGTGTTTATCATTCTGAAGAGTTAATATTATCGTTGAATAACATAATAAAAGTTTGACAGAAATGACATAGCAACATATTATATTGGAACAACAATAATAAAATAGTAGTTATGTATCTATTATGATGAACATTATTTTGACATTACACTACCAATCATATTATAAAAAAAGAGTGGAGTCCCAAAACCCCAGGGATCGAAGCTAATATTTATATCTACTCAAACAGAAATACACTATATTGAGTACTCACTCGCAACCTTTTCCATTTTCAACAGAAAAGCGAACAGAGCTAATCTTTACTTTATCCCATTACGCGGGTCGACCTCAAGAAAAAGGCAATTGAGCCGGGAAGGGTCGGCGGGCGGGGCGCTAAACAAGTACCAGTCGAGCTACAAGCTTCGACAACGCGACTTATCGACTACCGTTCGCTCGAGACGCGGACTCGCGCACACATGTGTTAAGGATAGGGTTACCAGACTCTGAACATTTGTAAAATTGTCGTATAAAACTTTTAATGGGTGAATTTTTACGATTAACTTGCACACGTCGCGTTCAATGTTTGAGGCGAAGAATTAACAGTCATGATGAGTTTTTAATTCGCCATTTGCTGTTAACCCTGCGTGGTGGCGGGCGGGGAGGCACTCCAACGTAACATATAAAGTGGCAACACACAGGCGCGCTGTTAACGCCGCCCGAGCTTATTGTCTGCGGTCACGCGACGAGCCGTTTAGCCGCGCGCGCCGCGCCGCCCGGTTAGCCGGAAGGGGGGCGGTTAACCGGACGCTCGGGGGCGGAAGCGGGGGAAATAGATAAATAGACCGCCCGCTGCTCGGAAATGTTCGGATTGAGTTCCAACTATATTTCAAGCGTAATAGTTTTGAAAAGTTTGATGATTTACACGCGACGTTCGCGACTTTGATCGGCAGTACATAAAGATTTGCACGAGACGGTTAGTTTCCAGGACAGGAATATTTCACTTTTCAAACTGAACGAATAACAAATTAGCGCATTAAATGAAATAAACGATTATTGTACAGCGTATAGCGTCACCTCTATTAAGAATTGGCTTTAAACAAGTTATAATAGCAGCAATAAAAAGATAATGTTACTAAAACTCTGAATCCGCGATAAAGAATTAAGCGGTCCACGAAGATAATAGAAAAAACAAAACGCGCAGACCTCGTGGCCCTGGGTGACTTAAAATTAATTTTACTGGTTCATTCGTATACATAAATAATGGAGGAATTTCTGAATACACATTAAACTCCTATAAAGAATACATTAGCATAAATTTATGGAAGCGAGTCGGCGTTTGGAGCGCGGTTTTTACGTGACTCGTAAAGTTTATAGTCGCGAGTGGAGGATTGCGTTTACTGCTCGCTATCGGTTTACGGTCGACCCCAAATAACCAAATTGCCTGGTACTCGTCGCCCGGTGCTCCGGCCGGCCCTATCCCGGCGGTTCTTGATGCACTTGGAAACTTGCCCGGTGCATTTCGCGACCATTACGCTCGCCGTTATCCGAAATCAGTCGAGTGCCGCCTGCCCGCACTACCTATATTTCGTCGAAGCCCATTAATCATAAGATTACAAACTGACAGTCAATAGTTGCCCAAATCAAATTAACGTCGCGGCCGGGCAGATGTAACACAAAGTAAATTCCGGGGAAGCCGTCGATAAGCAATCTCACCCCGCCCCTTGCTCCATTACAGGAGTAATTAGCACAATTAACAGGAGCGAGCACAAGGGTGGCGAAGGGGTGCGGGGCTGCGGGGCGCGATCGCTTGCACGCACGCAAACAAATGTCACGTGGCACGGCGCCTTAATTAAAACGATAATTGAGTTGACTTGCGAAATTCATCCGCCATTTCAACATTCCGAGAGAAATTTCACGGAACCTCCCCCGACACTACGAAGCCCTTAAGTGTCGACGGCTTTAATTTTGTGTTAGCGTCTACTTTGCGGTCTCCGGGCAAATTTTAATATGGTGTACGGGATCTTGCTATCGCTAAATTACTTAAATAAATTATCCTGGATCGGGTTTGTTTGCACTGGAGGCGTTCCGAAAATTGTAGTATATTTAATTATGACAAACTACGCATACCTATAACTAGAATACAATTATTATTAAGTAAATAAATAAATACGGTATTCACTAATCAACTGTTTTCAAACTATACATCGTATTAGGCGAGTATAAAATATAGTAAATATTTTTCACAATACCTAGACGCAAAGATAAATAAAATAATCTATTTTTTAAAACCATAAACGTTGAGCATAACTTTATTAGCAGTCAATTTGAGATTTTGTGCATCATACATTGTTGGGCTTGAAATGATGCTAAACAGTTGTGAACAGTACTTTGTATGTTATATACAAAACAGTATCAAAATATTATTTGTTATAAATCGATGCTATATAAATCGAGAGATTCTGTTCAATAAAACGCCGACACGTGTGCCGTAATAGTGAGACGGTGTTGACAAAGCCGCCTCCTTTAATTGTGATCCCTTCGTTCGGCTTAAATCACAGAGGTGCGGAGGGTCGCGGGTCCCTCAAGGATTCCTGCCTGCAATATGTGCGCCGGCACTCCCGCCGCGCTTTAATAACGGTGATAAACAATTCGTTCCGCCCAAACGAACAACTCACTTCAACGACATAATAGCACTCAAAATTAATTTGAAAAGGTCACCGGCCGACATTTTTGGAATTACGACCAATAAAGGTTATTCACAAGCAGTTTTCTGAGTTACACAACTATGACTTGTTTTATATAAAATGTAGGACTGAAACGGTAAGTTGAGGTTTAAGTTAAAATTAAACGTTATAGTGTTATAGTGTATAGTTCCGTCCGAGTAGGCGGAGATGGAAAGTAGATATGAATTTTGGAAACTTAACTTTGTGGTTATTGTATACAATTTCGTAATTATTAATTATAAAGGCCTGTCTACACGTTGAGACCTTTCTATAATGTAATGGTTAATTGTGGACATCAGTAGGCAAATTCTGTGAGTTGCGTGATCACGACGAGAGGCGTCCCCGGCGTGCAAAGGGTCCAAGCGAGGTACGGCTGTTTAAACGAGAGCTCCCTCACCACCCGTCAATAAAACATTAAACACGTAACAAGTTTATGCGTAGCGACAACCCTAGCGGATTCCGCCACTTCGTTAATCCGGGGCGGGGGCAGCCCTAAATTAGGGTCGAGACAAGCCGTAATCCCCCGCTCGGCGCGACGGGGGATTTATATTGTTATTGCTCCGCGTCCGGAATTATACGAGGGTTGAGGGACTAATGAAAGGGGAAATTTAATTCCTAATGATTCCCGTCTTAGTCCGTAACGAGGAAACTCGAAAAAGGGCTGCGACCCGCACACTTTTTATGATTAATCGCTATGAGCTCACCGAAGATTATTCGTTTCAATCCCCTCTGTTTGGCGACTAATGCTTTATAGTGTTTGCTTTTGTGAGGGCAATGCGTCGACCTGTTTCTGTTTGTAGAGTCGAGAACTCGAGAGCCAACGACGAAATTGGATAACAAATTTATTCATGAAACATTTTCAATGCCGGTACACGAGCGGTGAGGAGGCGAAGCATATGTAAATGCGTGATATAAGCACGAAGGGACCGACCGACGTGCGGTGCATAGCGCAGCGTGTTCGGCGTCAGAACAAGTCGTGTCGGCCACGGAGCAGCCCGCACGCCCGCCGCATTGTTAAACACGACGCCGACAACATAACGACACCACCGCCGCCCCATGAACCTGCATACACTGCCTGCTTGCATGCGCTCGCCGGCTACGCTAAACCACAGGCAGCACAAACAATCTACTGTCCCAGCCAAATTAGCCGCAACGTTTGCGACCTTCCTTGCATAGCAATAATTTTAATGGTTTGCACAACACAACCCTAGTGCATAGATATCATAAAAGATTCACAAACGGTCTAATCTAAATATTTTCTGCACTCACTCCAGATTCCACCAAACTGTGTCGAAAAAGTGTAATGTTGCATTACACATTAATATTTCTATTCAAGTTGTAACAATATGTCAACATCAACTAACATTTTACACAAACACACACCGGTTCTGAATTAGTCTTTCCAGTGATTACAAACCCACAACTCCCATCCCAGAAAGTTCAAAAACATATCTACTTACTACTCAAACTTGCACTCTATACGACACGAGCATAACTTCTATTTATTGTCGCAAAGTTTGTGCTGGCTAAGTGCATTTCGCCGGAACCGAGCAACACAGTAGCGGCCATCCTTCCGCTCATTAGGCGCAGAGGCTAATTGAGATAAATTATGAAGACGCACCGAGCCGCGAGCTATCGCACACCTACCCACTAATTACACAGCAATTTCAATTACACTACACTGTTTCACTTGTTTTTTATGGTTATTTTGTTTCGCACTCTATTTTCGTCCGGTACTCAGAGAATTAGTCATTAATGAAGTCTACCTCACCACAAAATCATTTATTTTGTCAAATTATAATAACTTATTAAATATAAATATGTCGTGTAGTTCTTTCTGTAACTTCGTTTGCCAGAAACCTTTCAGAATTAGGCCTTTACATTTGAAGTATACATAATTATATCAATTTGAAATAGGCTACCTAGTACCGTAATTGCTTTGTTATCGCTGCAAGAGTTTGGAATTTATTTTTTAAATTATAATTGGAAAATTAACAATAAAATATTTGTACACTATTGCTATCAATCTAGTTTAATCACGGGAATCGCTTTTAGTTCCAGGTGTCACCGTTCCAAATTCGTTTTTTTCTTACCAAACAGTACCAAGCGTGCATTAAAGCCTGGTTTACATTCTATTTTAACAATGTCTGCATTATGCTTGAAAAAAATATTGTATATTTCAGATCTTACAGAACTCCTAAATAAATGTTATTCGTATTTTGTTATTAATTTTCTAGTTAAATCTTCTGTTAGCTTCTTGTTAAATGTGTGCTTTTTAGTATAGGTAGGTACTTTAAAATGGTATGCTTAAAAATTTGGAAATGAAAACCGGGCCTATGACTCCAGGACAGGTCAACTAAGCCCCTTGAAGCAACAACACAACGCGTCGCAACGGTGTGTCCCTGCGCGTGAGCACGGTAATATTATACTATTACCGTGGAGTGAGTAAGTTTGCCAGAATTCAGCCGGGAATCGCTTCGTGAGTAAATGTTCAAATTTTTTAGTACAAGGGTCGCTTGGTCGTCGCGTTACCAAAATGAGTACGCTTTCGTTGTGTTGTACAGCAAATTTCGAATTCGAGATTACGGACGGAATGCACCAGGATAAGCCCCTGCTGGGTCTAAATGGGCGAGACTGATCAAGAGCTTTTACACTAACACAACAGCAGGCGGTACACTTGTTTGCCTCCAAGTTATAAGAAAAATGATGTAATTTAAGGGCGGCGGTTATGGCGTGTCGTAAACGGAATGGGGGGTGCAATAAACAGGTGAGGGACGTATACGTGACGTGTCGGTAGCCGATGCGGGCCGGCCACACGCGTCGCCGGCACCGCGCGACCGCAACAGAACAGCTGACCACATCACTGATACCCACTGAGCTATTATTCTCTTTTGCAGTTGTCTGTCTAATCAATGGTATTCAGAACTAACATGCGATGAAATGTGGCCGTAATTTTGCTAGTGCTAATAATAAATAACTACGATAATTCTAAAATATATCTATTTAACTATTTTTGATTACGTTCTACGACGTCTTTTGAAAATGCATAATATAAAATGGTAAATATTTGTAAAGTTACATAAATACACTACTTAAGTATTAAAATAAAATCTCAATCCATTGATTCAGCATCGTCGAGTATAAACTATTGAAGCTAGAGATATGAAGTTTGGCTTGCAAGTTTCTTTTATAATTCTAACTTCCACTAAGTAAAATAAGGCTTGAAAGTTTGTATAGAACTTCGTTAGTTTTGAAGCTAGAAACGTGATATTGTGTATTATGATAATAGTCGGCAATGAGGAAACATGTGTTCAAACAGTGTTTTTGAAAACTGCTCCTTTAAAGTGGTGAAATAAAGCTGGAAAGTATTTTTATTTGAATCTTACACAAAAATTACTACTTAACGTGTTTTTAAAAGCTATTGCGTAGTGTGCTTTGTTTTTACTACGGGAAAATGTAGAATTTCCACGGGAATAACGAGAATAACGCGGGCGAAGCTGCGACCAGAAAGCTAGTACTAAAATAAACTGCGCAACAAGTTCACGTAGCTTTAATATTTTCATTTGATTTGCTTTATGGGAATTCAATAAAAAAGGAAAATAAGGGTAATAAAACTATCGTCGTATGCAACGAAGGCAGCATTCTGATAGATCCTACTGTTAGTCGCTAGGGAGATCGGGGTAGTGATTCGATCAGCTGCATAAATCGATGCGATACGGACCTATCGAGAACAAAGCCGCAGCGCCGTGTCTCGACTCTCGAGACGAGCAATACTCTCGCATCGCTTACCATCTTTGTAGGGTTGTCAAAAACAAACTTAAAACGACAAGATTTCGTTTAAGCTTGGTTTTGAACTTTTGACCTATCAATTTGTCGATCGTCGATTTGTCGTTCGATCGATTTTTCCAAATTTAGCTTAGCTTTGATATTTTTTTGTGAAATCAGCTCTCAGGTTTCAGTCGTCCTCTCAAGCTACAGACACTCCTGCCATTTGACTCCTGCTGATCTTAGTCACTCGCGTTTTAATCTCCTCAGTTGGTGTCTCTCTGACGAATCTTAGCTTTCCTTTCGATATTTCAACACCTTTGGTCCATAAGTCCATCGGCTCTTCGATCCATGTGCTTCACAGCCCTTCAGTAACGCCACGTGTTGAGCTATGTCGATCTTTTACAAAACTCATGGCCAATTGCCTTAGCTTACGACGACCTTAAGTAGCATGCTGTCACATTCTTTTCAATAAAGACAAGAAGTGACAGCATTCTTCTTGGGATTGTCTTAGCTAAGACAAGGTTAGTGAAATTGGCCATTACTGTTTTAATTAGACATATTTTTTGTTCTACTGTATTTTCTCTTTGCGCTCTTTGTGCTTTGTATCTTTTGGCTTCTTTTATACTAGTATTAGTGTATTGAATAAATACAAATTAGCACATTTTTTACTTATCGTTTGAAGTTTTTTTTTGGATTCGAAAGTGATACATACTTACATAAAAAATTACCTCATCAATATTGATGACAGGGTTAATCGCTATACGCCAGTCCAGCTATTTTATTTTTATAATGGCGGTAAGCAATAATAAAACACAATTTTATTAAATCTTCTTTAAATTCTCGACAAGAAAAACTGATGCCTTCACATAGAATAGAATAGAATGAACAGGTCACGGTATTTTTTTTTCATGACAGAGAACATTAAGAGAAGCGACTAATTGACTTGAACTAATAGCGAATCCAATTTTATGAAGCAATCAAATATTGTAATGATAATTTTTAATGTGAATATCTCTATTTTAATTGGACACGCAATCTCTAAACAAAAAAAATGTATGGAGATGAGATAAAAATTAAATTTGTTTGCTAGCCCTACCTTTGAATCGATATTGGCAATTCTGGGAAGGAAGCGGTTGAAAGGTATTCTTCCATTCGTCTGTTGAATTCCAGTTTAGTATGTGTAAAATCTACGGCATCAAGTCTACCAGGAAAAGGCGCGGTGTTTTATTTTTTTGTGGAAATCTGATCATTATAGATTTCTGCTTAATGTTTCAGATACTTAGTAAGCCGTATAAACTATAAAATAACGCTTAAGTATTCGTTACTATTAATTTTCTTTTGATTACAATGTCACTTTGGTGTATTTATTGATTGACACTTCCGTGAATGTCTATCAGCTTTTAATTAGTACTGGTTGCAACTGCTAGTTCACAACGGTGTTTAAAGACTCTGTTTTGTCGTTTATCCTATTAGCATAATCTGGTTTCGGTGACGAGCATGTACATCAGATTAACACACAGAACAGCATATAACATATAAGTTTTTGGAAATTGGAACTTTTCTGCACACCTATCCATATACAGGGGAGGCCGTCCCTTACTAACATTCCCGTTAAAAATTAATTCATCGGCTTTTAGTGCGGGAACCGCGCAGCCAACATAAACGTATTTTGCGTCCATCACGCAATTTCGTCTGCGGAAATAAAAAGTAGACTATACAATTCACTTTGCATTGAATGCATTATCGACTCAACGTTCACAGGCGGCACTTACGAGTAGCAGCGATAGTTAATCCAATCAACATAGCGCACGCTTTCCCCAATAGTACAACATTACATTAAATTTGTACTTATTGCACACTAATAATAAATAAAGTTACGCATGATATTATGAATCACGTTGCGTACAGTAATAACGAGTACTAATTATATGTTTAAGAACGCAATGTACCCTGTTTATAGCAAATAAATGATTTGATTTGATTTGAAAAAAAAAACGATCATGCCTTTCCCAAAAAGAATAAAAGAAACTTGATGAGAAATTCAACAGAAAAAATGGGCAAGAAGTGAACGAGTACCGCGCAATCTGTTTCACTTTAGGCCGTCTTAATAATTACAAGTGGCCATTCCTTCCAATTAAGAAAAGTCTCGAGCGATAAATTGTGAAGAGTGTCGCGGCCCGCTTCGGGCGGCTGTTGTTACACCGGGCGTAAACACGCCGCGCTAGGGTTGCCAACCAACACATTTTATTTATAAAAAGTGAGCGATTGCTTCACAGCGAACGCGATCCGATGAAATACTCATTTCTCACCTCTTCAAATAAGAATTTACACGCGCCGCTGCCGCCTTAATTAAAGGAGCGCACCTTTAAACAGCAGCCGACTGGAGCGTATCGAAGAACAAACGCAAATTTATTCTGAAGGGAGTTTTTTCGGCATCTATTAAATAAAGAAGTCGAGGAGAATGCTAAACAAGGTTGAGCGGCCCTCGCCCTGCGAGTTTTCCACTTGAAGTGGTGAGAGGGCGGCGGGCGACCCCGGAGTCGGGGACTAGAGGGGGTGTTATTCAGAGTGGCTTAGATAAGGTAAGGAGGATGAAGAGGCGAGATGCGCGGCGTAATGAACCGGCTCCGAGCAGTTTTTGTGTGGTTCGGGCGCCCAAATTGAATATTAGGCGCGATTTGAGAGCGAATGAGCGGGCGGCAGAAATAAATCCGCGGTTATTATGTTACCCAAATGAGATTGTGGAAAGGCTCGCCCTGTTAGGCTTAGGGACGCTGCTCAATTTCGTGTTGGTGTAAATTACCAGTCGTAAACTTTGTTATATTTTGCGGGAAATTGAGATGCTTTTAACGTAGAGGTAATAATCAAGTTGCTTAAACTGAACAATAATGATTTAATATTGCGACAATACCCTGGGTGACGTTGGTTTGAATTTATATTAACCAAACCAAACGGCCGCAGGCTATGTTCAAATAATGAGTGTTGTAGTTCACACACTGTTAAAATAAACATGAGTGTTGGCAACTCAAATAATACGGTATTACGGCGCGATGTTTACAAATAAACATCAAACGGGCTGCAACAGTGTTGCCGGTTCGTGATTCGCAATAAAAACATCGGCCGGACAAACGGGCGAGGCACGAACTCGGTGTAACCTGACGCTCCCTGGAGCTGCCGCAGCCAAGACGCGCTCGGTTTATGTAAACTTTATTACGGCGTGCACTTCTCCCTGCGCCCCCTAACTCCCCTGACTCAAATTGTAAGGCGCGTCCGTGCATTACTCAGCTCGCCGCGTGTTTGCACAGATCGACAGCTCCGTGAGCTGACTGCCAACACGCCGGATCGAGGTCACACTGCAAGATAAACTCTTCGCGTGCCATCCCCAACTTGGAAACTTACGTGCCTCGGAAAACATTTCACTGAGCATTATAAATTGAATACCTAAATATCCATTTATGTCATTATGACCACTGTTGGAGTGAGTAGATTTATAGATCTATTTTTAAAGCTCCTATGTAAGCATGAATATCTATGCGTTTTCGATTTGGGGTTCTTCGAATGGCGGCGAACTCATCTGCAGACGACATCTACGACTTGCGCATTCCACTTTGGGTCGGCTTCTAGCGATACGGATTTACGAGTCACTTCACACGCCTAACGAGCTCTTGGCATGGCTCAAACAGAAGTAGGTTAGCGCAACAAAGACTTATGAAGCAGAGGGTGAGCTATCGATTCGCATGCATTCCGTGAGGTGGTAGCGGGTGTGAGGCTCGGCGTCGCTTTACAAGAGAACGATAAACCCGGAGAGTTCCCGACGAAAATTTTGGTGTTATACAATATAATAACTGGCTATTTTAAAAAATATTTTGTTATATTTCTTTAATCGCAGATATCATCAGATATGTTTCTTAATGACACGCCATTAACTGCGTGACACAATTTATTATTGAGAGAGATTTTATAGGAAGCCTCGCGTATATTCATTTCGTACTCATATCACAACGAATGCTGTCATTAAAAAGGTGTGTTCTTAAAATATAATTACCACCATATGATTACGTTAACAAAAGTTCAAAAATATTATAAGGCCCATTCAATTTTATTATACATATTTTCAAGTAGGTACATTTAACGAAAGTGCATATCTTAACCCTGGTTTGAGTGTCAATCGCTCCGCAGAGCCAAAACGTTAAACAAAGACTACCTCGTCATTATTTCTGTTCCATATTATTTTCGTATCCAATGCAATTCGAAGCGTTGCCGTAGAATCGAAGAGATTCATGAAAGCTGGTCTCAATTTTCCGGATGCAAAATCGTCTCTGGTGCAAAGCCCTAGCGCGAGCAGCACATCTGTGCGGTGCGCCGCTGCGTTCATCCGAGCACAACAAGGGGGCCACCCTCTCCCGCTGTAGTGCGATAGCCGACATTCGCAACACCTCGCGAACGACGCACTCGGTTTCGATGCGAGCTCTCTTCACATCAGGGCTGACTCAAATGTTTTGCATGTTTTGACAAGTTTGTTTCTACAAATTCAACGAGAAAGGGGAATTTATTAAAGTTGTTGAATAAACTATAATTTTTGATACATGCTTTTGATTATGATCGTGACTATACATATAGGTAATATTATCACCAAATTGTAAAGTTACAAACGTAGCAGTACCTATATTATAAATAATAATAAAACAATTACGAGTACATATGTAACAACCGCTACAAAAAATCTAATTAGGTAAATTATTTAAAAATTAAATAAATAAGTTTGACCAATATCTATAACCAAGATCATTTCATTTAATCAAAACGACTTCTAACACTGTTTATGTAATCTTAAAAATAAAACAAAGCATGATTTAACCATACAAAACTATTGGGTGACAACCCTAGAATGCGGGGTGCGCCACTTGCACCACCCACTTGTTTCAGTCAGGGCCGTGTTATGAAATCAACGTGTTCGAGCGCAACACTCCTCTCCACGTTCGCATTCCCAAATGGAAAAGGCAGTATGACGCTTGTTGGGAATTTTCAAAGCGAAATTTCGTTTGTTTTAACAACCTACGACGGAAATAGCAGAAACTTATGCAGTAGGTACTCACATGTCTTTCCTCCGCTGAGCTGATACCTGCAGGAAATAAGAGGTCTTTTAATATTTACAAGATACGAGCTGGGTTATATTAGTGGTGCATATTAAACTTGAGCCAGAACTTGCGCTCTACTAAACTTAATTGCGCAAAGTTTCATTTTAGCATAATTCATACAATGTTTTAATTCTTTGTTCGTTATGCATTAAATTTCGTTGTGCAGAGTGTGTTAATAGAAGTAGCTATGCGGACAAGATTTTTCGTTACAACATAATGATTTACTCATAAAAAATGCGTATGGTGAAAAAAGTGAAGCTTGACACAGGTGTTACTTTAGAATGTATTGTAATTTTTAGTATGGAGCTATAACGCCCTCACCGATATTCGGCCAAGGCAGCTAGTCTCTACAGAGATTTTGGAACATCTGAGAACATCGGCGTGGGAGATATTATGGTGCACAGTGTGGCTGCACAGACACATGTGTTCTTTCACAAGCATAGTCCCAAGTCGCTTGACTTGCAGAATCTGCTGTTTAGCGTGTCTTCTCAAGCACCGAGGAGCACGAGATGTTTCACATTTTTGATAACCCATCATAGGCCTGATCACAGTCAACTTTGCTTAACTTTCGCAGTTGTTAGCCGACTCAACACAGTCCTCAAACTTCACAGAACACACTTCGTTTTTCACACTTTGGCATTTAAATAAACTCATTTCTGCTTTCTACGAGTATTACACAAACTAAGCGTGCGTTTGAAACATAGCTCCATCCATACCATCGTGACATTTACTGACATCTGTTAAAGATGGACATCATAAGTGGTAGCGGCTGCTATTAATTTTTTACACTATCCATATGTGTGTCAAAGATCAGCCGGCGATTGTGTGGACACGCACATGATCATTGGCGCGAATTCTTTGACGTGCCGACGACTTATCGATAAATCGTCAAGTACATACGATTACGCCTTCTACACAATCTTGATTGCCTCTGCTCGAAATGGCATCATAGCCGATTATGGCCATTAAAATTGGGAATAAATACTGTATACATAAGTTTCAATTGAGCGTCGGTGGCGCTGTGGCCTCGGCACTGGACTGTGCCCCGAGTAGAGCGGGAGGCCCGCGATCGATCCTGCTATGTACCAATGTGTTTTTCGTTTCACGAATTTCATATGTACGTTTATCTGACGCTCCTACGGTGAAGGAAAACATCACGAGGAAACCTGCATACACCTGCGAAGCAATTCAAAGTTGTATGTGAAGTCAACCAATCCGCACTGGGTCTGCGTGGTTTTGGCTAATCGCCCTAACATAACTAGTTAGGGTAGGCTCATGCCCCTCGGTGGGGACGTATATGAGCTGTGATGATGACGATGATGAAGTTTCAACAAAAAATTACGTTTTCCAGACATGAACTAATAATACAACCCTAGACTTTCGAACCCAATGATTACAGTACGGCGTTGAGTTTAAATGTCAATGCCTACCGGGGTTTCCGCTGCAGGTTGTTTATATAAGGGATAATTAGCAATCCGAATTGAACCGTAAATAGTTAATGGTTGAGCACGCCAGTGGCAGTGTATCCATTTGAGCGTGTGGCGCATCGGCGTAAAGAGCCCGATGAATATTGTAGTGGCTGTCGGCGAGGCGTCGCGTCACAGGCTCACAGCGCGCACCCTTCGAGCTGGGAGACAGACACGTCACTGCCTAGTGGCTAATGTTCCATTGCTGTACTCCGGCAGCTCGCTGTGCAGTGTGCATCCGACTGAATGTGACTATTTCGATTTGAATGATTCATGAAGGCTTTGACCATGACCATAAAATTCTATTGCCACTTATTAAGAAAAGACACATCACTGCGTTCTTTTATTACGACTCGGGTACTAAATATTGTCTAAGCTGCCATCAAAACCTGCTGTGTTATGGATATAATACATAAACATAATGATTAGCGAAACAATTCTACTTATCTAATATTAAAATTCTCGTGTCACAGTGTTTGTTACCGAACTCCTCCGAAACGGCTTGTAGGTCTGAGAATAGGTCGTTAACTATTTTTTATTATGGCGAAACGTAGTTCGCGGACACAGCTAGTTATTAATATTATAAATGCGAAAACTCTGACTGTCTGTGTTACGCAACATGCCTAAACTACTGAACCGATTTAGATGAAATTTGGTATAGACATAATTTGAGTCCCAGGAAAGGGCATAGATAGCTTTTATAGCAGAAATCTCCCTTTAAGGGGGAGAAAAGGGGGGTGGAAGTTTGTATGGGGAATCCATAACCGCTGAACCAATTTAGATGAAATTTGGTATGGAGATAGTTTGAGTTGTGGGGAAGGATAAAGAATAGTTTTTATCCCCGAAATCATTCCTTGAAAAGGGATACAATAAAAAAGGACTTCCACACGGACGAAGTCGCGGGCAAAAGCTAGTATTCATATAAATCACACAATTAATGTTCGTCTGGCTTGTCATACGAACAAAAGAAAAGATTATATTAAAAAACCTACTTACATTCGCTCTCAACAAGCATTTAATTGCCTGCTTAGACTAATGCAACAAGTTTTTTTTCGCTCAGCTTATGACAACATAATAATGCAAATTCCATACATTTTTTCTGCGGAAAACAGGTTTCAGTGTTATCAAATAACACACTTGTTAGCTTCTCGTGAAATTATGCAAAAAAATCACACAAATTATTTCCAGGAAATCACGATAACATAAATTAGTCAAAGTAATGTTCATTTACACATAGCTGCTCTACATTTTAAAATAGGTATCCAGTCTTAGTTCCGTATCATCATGAACGCGTTTATAACGTTATATATATGTTATGTAGATCCTACTTGAATAAGCTTAGAAGTTAGGTGTGTGCAAATTACGCGGCAACCACACGTCGGCCGTCCCTAGAGCAGCACTTACCCGACCCCGAATTAGACCCGTCTCGTCTGACACATCAATCAATGCTCTACGTAGAGACGGTAGAGCTATACCAGCCGCATCAGACAATGCCGGCCACTTTTGCTACCTATTAACACTCCACTCGAGATTGTGTATACAGATAAATTGGAGCTTTGCTTTAAGATATTCTTCATTGTAGATATTGAAATGGATTTCCGTTTGGAGTTTATTTTTGCAATATTGTTTTCACAATATCAGATATAGATAGATTTATTCTAAAAAAATTAGTGACGTTTTGGACAAGATCTATAATCATATTCCTTATTGTATATGTACATCGCACATGAAAATTTACCTATAAATATTTTAAAAAATCTTGAGAACCTTGAGAATTGAATTGAATATTTTGATGTTTGGCGAAGTAATATTGAGGTATAAATAACACCTTTTGGGATATGAGAACCTTCCTTTCTAACAGAAATTCTAATTTTTATAACAGAACTCAACCTTTTTTTTATAGTCAAGATATTCTAATGGTTTGTTTTGTTTTTTAGGATATATTATGTTACTACATACATTATTGAGCTAGCTCTGTATTGTCTGACTTTTAATTAAGAGTTTATGTCGTGTATATTTAAGCTCACACAACTTTCGTTTTAATAGAAATCTCGGAAAATTCTGTGTAGTAAATAATTCAAACAGAATAGAGTGCTTGATAATATAAAAATGTTTCCCTCTATAGATTACAATAAAATAAGTTCCGAAACTATTATAAGAACTCAATATACATGATTCAATAATTAGAATAAAATACTATTTTCTCTATTCTAATTATATGGACTATTCCTAGTAGTCATTCAATAATATGGTAAACATCAAAGACACATCTGATTCGCCGCAAGTCCGCGAGAATCGCCGTGCAATCCCATTATTGTGAGCATTCAACACATACTGCAGGCACATATATGGTTTTGGACGCTGCATTAGCGCCGCACATATTGCTACAATTAATTCAAATGCAATAGCCTCAATAATTGATACCCATTCGGCCATTCCACAAGCCTACGCATGGCCGACCCGAACGTTAGGATAATTTCACTATATACGTTCGTTAGAATAACGTGGAACAGCGTCGACGTAATCAAGAGATAACGCTACAGCGAGCAGGTAATCAGTCATACGTTGCGTCCTAATTGCACGGTTTGGTCTAAATGTCACGGGGAGCTCCGTGAACCTTAAGAAACATGTCGTGTTGTTCAGCGAGCGTCGGAGCACGCGCCTCTCGGTCTGCGGCCACATACGCTCAAGTCACCCGCAAAATTACGTTACTAATTGACTAAAACACGCGACGCTCACACCAGCGAGGAATAATTAATTGAGCGCGGGCAAGGTGAGGGCTAGACGGGGGAGGGGGGCATCTGCGCGGTAACTCTTACATCAGTACACCGATAATGGCACAAATTAGCCAGGGAAGTGGCGGCGGAGAAGCAGGGGTCGAGGGAGCGGAACGGGGGGGCGCTAAGCCGGAACATCCCGGAGCGCAGATTACCGCTTGCTTTTGTAATTAACCGGAGCGACGGGCGGCTTCCAAATCCATTTCTGTGTTACATTTTCATTTGCGGCGCGTTCGTCCCCGCCGCGCGGGATTACTTGCGCTTCGCCGAAAACTGAAACCTCGCTCGCCCGGCGTTTACCATGATTTTCAACGTATATGAAATTTTACAAATTCCGAAATTTGTTCCTAGCCGACAGAGCGCCGAGTAAAAAACGTTTCCCCAATCTGTTCCACATCTGTTTACATATTCTGTCCAAACACACGCATAGACAGACACCAATTCGGAGAAGTGACTTATTCATACTCTCAAAGCAATATCGGGCTCACCGTAGCCGTCAGCGATCCGAAAACACGCAAACAGTGAGTTCAAAAAGCCTCTCGAAGCTGGTAAATATTGAAACAGAAGTGGGATCGGAGACGTCTGCCGGCGCGGGGGCTGCGACGGACGGCGCGGGGGAGGGCACTAATAGTCTCCAGTGGCACACAGCAAACACCGCGGGCATACAAACAGACAGCTCTTAAAATATTCATGCTATGTACTTATCGAACCGTTATATCAATCTATGTTTTATTTCTTTCGTCTAAGATGACTTTTCTTCACCATACGAACAAACAATTAAATAATTAATGTCCACGCCTACGCTACGAAGGAATGTGTTTTTTGTTTTGTTGTGTAAACTATTTTGATAGACATGAGCGTGTGAGAATATTTATATTTCTTACCATTTCCTTTATCGTCTGGTCGATGCAGATCTGGCGGTTTCGCTAAGACTGAGAGGGGGTGATGAGGCACGCCGAGGCCCAGAAGGCCAGCCGGGGGAAGGGCTCCTTGGCCCAGCAGCGGTAGTGGCGGTGCACCGTGCGCTGGAAGGTGAGCCGCGTGCATTTGTTGTAATAACCGGGGCAAGTCCGGCCTTTGTTGCTGAAACAAAACGTAGCCAATGAATATTAAATTGTAAGGTGCTAAAACAAAACGACGGCAGCTGCTGTAGTTAATTTTTTTCCAATATTTCCCGTCAAATGTATTCGTTCCATTCGAGGGTTCGGGTGGCGACAGTCAAAGTGAATTGATGTGTCACCGCAAAGCTTCGTGCATTTTTAAACCGAAGCCGAGCCAAATTAAAAAGTCCTCCACGAGCCCCCTCCGCGTGGCGTTATTTTAAATTTTAAATGAGAGCTTTGCCGGCGGCGGCGGGCCGACTGAGTGAAATTGATTACTCCTTCTCCATTATTCCGCTTTTTCCACTTTTCCGCGCTTCTCGTCTATCTCGTCTCGTTTATAAGGTTATTATTATAAGCTGCGACAATCGCCCTCGCCCGCTTGCGCGCCCGCTGCGCCCGTCGCTTGCGCCCGCACACAAAGCTTTTTCCAGTCGGCCGGGCACGTTCTTTTTTTTCCTCGCCGAAAATTAATTGGATTTTCGCCGAGGGTGGAACATATTTTTTATTGGCCGCTCACGGCTGTGATTTATTGTGTGTCAAAAGGTGGCGAGCGCCACTTAGCTCCGAGTGCTTTTTTACAAAGGGGGAATTTTTAATTCAAATTAGTTCTAAAGAGCTGTCGGTGTGTACGGCAGGAATTTTAAAATGTAATTAACAACACGCTGGTTCGTAAACAATTTAATAAGATCACGAATTATATATTCAAAGCAAACATAAATCTGACAGCATCCTGTTTCTAAATCGAGTAATGTGTTAAAAAGCTATAGTGGCACAAACAAAGGAGTAAACTTTTAGGAATAAAATTATTTTCGATATGCACGAAACATGATTCGATTGAAAAATAATAGAATATAAGCTCGGCAGATAGGTAATTTAAATAGGTATACATAGTTCTATTAAAGCATTAGCTGACTCCGTTTACTCGGCAGACATTTGCGGTGTTTGACAAATTCAAATAATGGGTACGTCGAGCTTACGGAACTCACGTTCAACGCTTCGCTTGGTGTGGTCCGGGTGAAAGGAAGCATTCCGCAAACAGAATAATCACATAATGGTATCGGAAAAATGAAATAATTTTCGTACTGTTGAAACCGGTTTCACAGTAATGATTTCACACTTATAAAAAGTACGAGTAAGTGGAAAAGATATCAACTATACATTTTTGCTTGTTTCGAACTATAAATTATACAGTTATACATCTTTTTAATTCTTCACTTGTGCTTTAATTAAAAAGGTGACCAAGAAAACGTTCTACATCCCACTGAATAAACGAAACGCAATCATATCAAAGAAAACAGACGAGCAGCGAAGTACCTAGGTATAAATTCAAAATGTTTATTACTAAACATTTTCTTTGTTGACCTAAAAGTTATCCAAACGTGCGGCTGCTCCCGTCACAGCGGGGACGTGATCCCGCAGTATCGCTCTTTGTAGAGGGAGCACTCACGATTGCTATACCCGCTCCTAGGGCTGCCAGATTGGTATTTTCAAAAAATACATAATTACATTTAATCACTAACATTGTTTTAGCCTAGATGTGTTCGTAGTTGAACATAGGCATCCCCGGGGTCGTGATTATTTAGTGTTCATCATCCTCGAAAATGTTACAAATGCACGAAAGACTAATTTTGAGTTGATCATCATTCATCACGTTATAATATATATATGTATTGAAAGCGAAACGGATTCTTTTTAACCGACTTCAAAAAAGGAGGAGGTTCTCAATTCGATGCGTATGTTTTTTTTGGTGTGTATGTTACGCGATTACGCCGCCAATTGTGGACAGATTTTCAAAATTCGTTTTTGTATTCGATAGAGTATACTCCTGGGGTGGTCCTAAGAAATCGAGGAAAATCCTTAAATATTAAGGTGTGACCAACGTGTTTTGTGTGTAGACATGTTTGTAATTTTCCTTACCACTACTACTCCGTGATCACTCCGCCAATTGTGTACCGATATTCAAAATTATTATTTTTTGTATTCCTTAAGTAGAGTATACTTCTAGGGTGGTCCCAAGGTCACCAAAGTCAGGATCTAATGATGGAATCCCATAAAAATCGAGAGAAACCCAAAAATTTTATAGGTACCTACGTCGAACGTGTTTCATGTTTTTTCGGAAGTTATTCACGTATTTGCGTCTGGTAGTCATGAACCGAGCTGATGGTGGAAGGATCCTTAACTATTGGACTTGACCTGACCTTGGACTTGGACTTGGACATGGTCAGGTCAGGAAGGTGAGGTGGTATTAAATTCACCAAAAATATATATAAAAAAAAATATTTTACCAAAAATAAAAACAGACTTTAAAAACACTGAAAAGTTAAAAATAATGTTAGAATAGGTACAGACAACATCACACGTATTATTATATTTTACAAAACATAAAAACCGACTTCAAAAACACTGAAAAGTTAAAAATAATGTAAGAATAGGTACAGACAACATCACACGTATTATTATATAGAGAATCTGACGAAATGCCATCATAACATCAACTCATACAGATCCCATTGCTGGGCACGGATCTGTCCAAATGGGAAGGAATTCGGTGAAAGGACTTCATCAAGCTGGTCAAACGGGTTGGTGTAGGGTTTTTTATATCATCGAGCGGCGACATATAATTCTAAATTAGTCACCGCACGAACCATCACGAAATACAAGTTAGTTAATATATGGTGAAAATAATAATTGAAGGCTCTGACAGCCCTGACCCCGGCAGGGCGAGGCGGCGCCCGCTGCCTGTTATGAATGACAATAACGTGGTGTCGCTGGTGTCATACCTCATCGCTGTGTTTTTTCCACCTCGTATATTTAGAAACGTGATTAAACGCCACCAATAGGCCCCAGGGATTAGAGCTCGTTCCCCTAACGACTTTGGCGTTTACTTATCACTTCGCGAACTTTGTTGTTTGAATTATCAACCAAATTAAAGTTTGATTAAGTTTCGCTTGAGACAACAAAGGGGCTGAGTTTTTTCCAATGCCACCGACAGCCAAGGACCGCTACTTCGCTTTTAATTACGCGGCGAGGAGGTCTATTCTTGCGGAATTTGACAGATGTTTATGATTATTACTCTAGAGACAATTATCTTTACTATTTCAATGCGTGACTTCACCGCGTGGCTATTTAAACTTTTTGAATGCCGAGTTTTCGTAGTAGTAGTAGTTGCAGATATAGCCTATCTTACTTGTGAATAAAGTTAAAACAAAAAATCTTCTCCTCTAAAATAGGTAGAGCCAACTTCCGATAGTCAATATTTAATCAACACAAAACGTATCGAGTACTGCCGAGTAGCAGCCACAGAGCTAAAAAGAAAGGGGCGAACGCCTGCGAGGAAGCTCAGACGAGGGTTGTCTCCGCGGCCATTGTTACGAGAAAAATGCTCCGCTGCGTTCGGGTTTTCACGGCACATTTACCACCGTCTATACGCGGGTTTATTCTCGATTTATTAATGGATAGCGCGCGCCGGCTGCACACATTTTCATACACATATTTATTTAATATGCACATGTGCTTGTATACGGTTCGAAGGTAAATTTACCTACATATGAGTGGTAAAAAAATAAGTTATCGCATTCCGAGAAAGCGAGAAAAAACCACGCCAATCACAAATCAATTAACGGAACAAAAGAACATCAATAAAATAAATGATTGTTACAACCTCGCGGCTCGACAGTCTTATCAGTTTTGTAAAGGCGTTGAAAAGGTTACGAGTAGTAACATCATGACACAGCTTCACTTGTTAAAATAGTAGGTATTGTTAACAATTGAGATAATTTAAGTAGTTGCATGTACTTATATTGCACAAAAAGAACTACAGCAAACGTTAACCACAACAACCGAGTCCAATTCAGGGAAAGCTCACAAATTACAAACGAGGTCGACATAAAACCAAATTGTGGCCTAACGCGAAGAGTAATTTAAATATCATTACAGTAATAAAGAGAAAGAATATCAGTGCGCCGCGCGATGTTTAAAAATAAATTACTCAAGCCATTTCAACAAATAAGTGGCCGTGTAATCTATACGATTAGTGTACAATTAGTTGCATTTTAATGGGAGCTATTGAGAGGAGGAAAGTTTCCACTCTAACACACTTAAACAATTAAGAGCAGTTTAGTCGGCGGCCGAAGTCGCTTTAGTGTATTATAGCTATGTTTTCGAGCGTACCTCTCGGGGATTAAGTTGTTGCATAATGCGTGTCGTGTATTATAATATAATTGACTTATTATATGCTGCTCGTTGAAGCTCGACTATCATTGATAAAATGTATCCCGGAAACCAGTTATGCGTACGAGCTCTTGAGTTTTGGAATTGGAATCACATTGAGATCTCGAAATCGTAGCTTACATTAAAAACGTGTTATAAAATAGGATTTATAGCTCAAGACATTAAAATTATGACTTACATAAGACATTGGAATAAGACATTAAAATATTGCTTAATAGCCTTATTAATAGCGCGTCAAATTTTGTCAGAATGAAAATTACTATTACCTATTAATATTCATTCATGTTATTTACGTGACGACAGTCCCATGTATATGATAAATTTACAAGCATTTTTCTTGTTTATTACATACATTACATATTTTGACGCTTATGCGAAATAAATATATTTTTTAGTTCATTTCAAATGTATAAAGAAATAAATAATAATTACAATTCAAAAGTATACGGCGCGATCGTGCAAAGCGATAAATATCTATTACAGAGGTCCAGAGAACCCTTGTAGGAACAGATGAAGGTATAAAGCGACTTACGTGAAGAGGGTAGTTTACAGAAACAAGGGTGTGTTGGGCCGTCTCGCCGCGCGCCATTAGACGCTCACGCCACGTGTTACTACACTGTCGACATAATTGCCTTTAATCGCACATTATCTCCGCAAGCTCTACACACATTTTGAAGTAAACATTAATAAAAACTAGGGATAATAACGACAGATACCAATGTTTGTTTTTTTTTAAATCGAACATTAGAAATAGCATCTTGATAAACCAAAAAACTTATTCGTATTTAATACAAATTGCCCGCTTATCATCTAAAATTTTCCCAAATCCTGTCTAAAATGTAATTTTATAACTGGCTTATATTAAAATTCAAATTTTATTTTTATCGTTTGAATACTAAAAAAAGACAATTATTGAAACGGATAAAGATCGCCTCTCGTAAACGAGGAATGATAAATAGTTATCTCCCGAGCATGTTGTAAGAGTACGATTCAAAACGTTTAATAAATTAAAATGTTAATGCCACAACAAGGCGAGGTTTCAACCTGACAAACAACATCAAACAGAGAAAAAAAAAACATACGAAAAAAGCACCCGGGGCGGATGAGTCGTAAAACTGATTACATAATTTCATTGGAAGCGTCGACAGAAAGGGCCCTAACTCACTTCCGCACTCTGAAAAACAAGGATCTACGCGTAAGCGACAGGGGAAGTTAATGCGGGCCGCGACCGGCGCGACGATGCGCAAGAAACGCCAAGGGCCTGCAATGCAATATTTATCACCCGCCCGCGAACGTGCCTGGGAAAAAATGACAAATTCATGTTTCCCCGCCCGGCGGCGGCCCGCGCCCCGATTTATTCCCATCGTAATTTTTATCAGAGGGTGTGACGCTCGCAAACTAAATAGAGATGTTTTCACGAGCCGCCTGTTTATAAAGACATCGGCACCGATACAGATAAAGCCACTCTAGTGTTCTCGCTTTTTATACATATCTCATAGAGATAATGTTGCATAAACGACAATACGCCCGTGTTTGTTTGTACACACTCGTGTCGATAGCTGTTTTCAATTACGAATGTATGTAGTCAATATTAGAATAAGATTTGTTATCGGATTCGAGAGTCGTATCAGTAATACGAGGCCGCACGTCGCCGTATCGATCTGGGGAAGTTACGTGAATATTGTTTCAATGTGAACATTTGTGTCATGTAGGTGAGCAGGGAGGGACCTGGAAGCTATTACTTCGGCGGCGGCAGGCGACGACGCGGAATAAAGTCGAAACGAGAAATGATTTACCCGACGATAACGGCAAGAATTCGCTTTATTGATAATGACTTCACGCACAATGCATAAACACAATAGGGCGAGGATCCACCGCGTTCTGTCACCCCAAAAATTCCCATTCACGCCATTCGGCGTGCGTAATCTATACGCTCGAGAGCTAATTGTTTGTCTATTGTTGAAAACGACGAGACATCGTAATAGCGTTTCTAATAAATCTCTTTTGTACTCGTCTATCAATTGGAAGAGCGCGCGAGTACATTGGACTGGCCAAAAACGATACAAATCTAAGCACTCGGCGCTGTAAGTGATTTTAATAGTCGAGCAAACAATCCTCAATTTGAGGACTATTCCCAATTCACAAATCGACGCGCGGCGGAATCGTTGCAAATCAGACAGAGACGGGAGTGGCGGCGGGCGGGCACTCCCCGGAGAGAGCCCCTTTGATCCCTAGCTGACCCGAAAATAAAAAAGGTTCGTAATAAAAAAGGACCGACATACGGAAGGTGGCGCCGCTTTTTTATTTAAATTAGAGTGTTTTATAGGGGGAGAGCGATATTGCGTTTTGCCGGTGTCTCGGAGACTGTTCGGTAATCTATAAACGTAGGTAAATCCTCAGTGCCGGCGCCCGGAGCGAATAACTTTCACCGAATATTTTTGGATCTTCAAACGTTTTCTTTTTTTTATAGGGAACACCCCTAACGCGAATGAAATACTCTTCGGAGTACGGAATGGTGGCGTGCTTGCGCCATTTGTGTACATTTTACCGAGCGTTTTATCATGTCATTATTTCGAACGCGCATGCGAGACATTAAGTAATTAGGGACAGTTATTAGCGAGCAACTTGAACGGGCGTAAATAATTCATGAGATTGTTGACTCGCCGCCAAAAGTTACGACCCACATTTAGGTGTTAACGTTGCTAATTTTCGAAGGCAATAACATTTGCCAAGTTGGTACTCTGCTAATAAACAGAGCTGACAAAAATACATTAGACAGTCGGAATGTTTACTATTTGTCTTTAACGGAAAAGATGTTCGACGTCGGCCGGAGGTGGGAACACGTCGTACGTTAGTGCGACGGAGCTGGCGACGCGCCAAGGTTTCCGATCCACAAGAGTCTATCGGCCACAGACAGACGAGCGACGAGTGAGTTTCTCCACTCCGCTTTATTTTCGCCCTCATTATCTTAAAAGTGATTTATTTCGAGCGCTATGGACGTATTCGCGTGTTCGGCTGCCAGGCGATAATATGCCGCGTGAATAGGTCGCACTAACTACTTGGCACCGGCCCGTGAATGTGCCTATTGAAATTTATAATAGACGGCAATGAAGTCATCACGACTCCGGCCAGGTGAAAAAATACAATTAGTACATTGCGAAATCATTTTGGAAGAGCGGCGATGTTGAGGACAGATCGCCAGTGTGAGCGGTGAACGCATGTTAATTGATTTGAATACTAATAATGCCGTCCACTCCCGGTCTGGCCGGTGGTTCACCCACGCGCGAACCAAATGGGAAATGAATAGATTTCTCGCGACCACCTACATAAACAAAGCAAGCATGCTAATTTGCGGCGAACCCGCCAGGCGCGTCGACTCGATAAAATTCTTTATTCTCTACATTAAACGGTTCTGGTTTGTAACAATTTTATCAATTCCTCGTTGTCGGCTGTTGGATCGCAGCCAACCTCGTCTTGCGGGCTTAGATCGTTTAATTAACGACCGCCGAACTTTCGACCTGTTGAAAGCGCGCTTTTACACAATTTCGCTTTCCAGGCGGAGTTGGTGTGAAACACTCTACTTAATATTTTCATCGTGCATTCCGTAAATATTCCTCAGATTCAGTGTAGACGTAGATGAATACAGAATGAATTCATGTGAATTCTTCTTCAGTGATTTTAAACAGTCTCTTTTTTAACATTATATTGATAATCATGTGATAGTTGATCCGCCATTTTCAAATTCTCCATAGTTTAATTGCTTGGTTACTTCTTTCTATATAACAAACAAAAGTTACCTAGATTTTTCTCATGTTTATATTAAGAATAGCAAGTATTTATTCATATTATCTTCTTCTTCTTCTTTAGCCTGTCTCAACTTAATTAGTGTAGGCCTCCGTCAGCATTTTCCATTCTTTCCGGCATTGCGCTTTATGTATCCAATTCGAGCCTGCAACCCTCTTCACGTAGTCCTTCCAGCGCATTTGTGGTCTGCCTTTTGGGCGTCTGTTTCCTCAAGGTTCGATTCATATTATTATATTATTCTTTAAAAGTATCCATAAGCACGCTGAATGATGTATGTATACATCGCAGGCAATCTGTTACGATTCCGTTTAATATCGCTATGAGGAACAAGCAAGTGCAGCGGTCCTGACGGCCCCCTGTTTGGACAGATGCCACGCGGCCGCTGACCGCCCCACGCCGCCCGCCCACCCGCACTTATACAAACAGCACACGTGTTGTTTTAATCGGTTTCGCGTGAAATGTTACGCCCAAATAATACATTTTCTCGGAAATATCACAGCTCATTCATAATAGCGGGCTAAAGTGCAGCGGAGCTGTGCTGTGGCTAATTGGAAATCCAGGTAACTTGTTCTATTGATTTAGCGAAGAAAGTTTAAGGGATAGTCTAATATATAAAATTATAGCTTTGGTATTACAAAAAACCGGCGAAGTGTGAGTTGGACTCACGCACCGCGCTTTTTACACAAAGTACATATTACGGTTTTCAGATTTTTCCTTAACGTACGAGTATATGCTGTAAGACATTGATTCTTGCGAAAGTTCATAAATCTAGGTCAATTTTAGCAATATTAAAATTTTATTTTATCACTTTTCTAGACAATAAAAATGCACGTCTATTCGTATAATTTTTATGTGATTTGTTATTGTATTTTTTTGATTCACAGCAGTTGTAAAATATTGAAGGGATTTTTTTCTATCGAGTGAAATATTATTTATTAATCATGTTTCTATCTTTAACAATGCTTAGATAAAATGTTCTACATTATCATATATGGATTTTAGACCTGTATGTTTTATATTTGCGGCGGTACAGTAAATAGAAATTGTTCTAAATCGGGAAAATAGCGCTTTAACGCATTATAGGACACAGGTGGATTAGCGTTTATAATTAATTATCTTTTTAACCTCCGACGCAAAAAGAGGGGTGTTTGTTTGGCTGTCTGTGGCATCGTAGCTCCCGAACGGATGAAGTGATTTCAATTTAGTTTGTTTTTGTATTAAGGCGCATAGTAAGGTCAAACATTAAAAATCACTGCAGAAAAAACCGGTTCTCTTCATAAATATTGAATAAAAAAATCTTTAAAAAAGATATGTTATTATTCAACGCATTCTTTAGAGGATGGTCTTCTTAATTTTTTGATTAATTAATTAAAACTTGGTTAAAATGTGACCCAAACATGCCTCGATTTTAAAACTTTAAACCTAATCGCGTCGTAAATATTAGGTTAAATCATATACTTTCGATTTCAATAAATAAAGTGAACAATATTCTAGGGGATGGTCTTTTTAGATTTTTCTTATTCGCCTAAATTCTTTTTTTATTGAAATAATTCATCTTACGCGTAAAGGTTTGCTTAAATATTCCCCTCACTCTCACTCACTCACTCCCATGTAATCAGTGCAGGACGATCGACGCAAGGTCATTGGGACCACTATGCGCCTTAAAGGTGATTTATGTGTTCTTAGACATGTTTGATGAAAATCGGTTGAGCCGTTTATAAGTAGTGGGGGTGAAAGTGGGGAAGAATAACCGAATGTCTGCAAATATACTCGACTGGGGTCTCAAATGAAAGCGCAACCTATGAAATACAAATTAAATTAAAAATTTTAAAAACCCCTGACGAAAAACCTCCAAAAAGTAAAACATTTATTGTGTTGCTTGGCCCTTTAGCCATCACGTCGGGGGACCGCAGTTGCGAATCCGAAGCGTTCCGGATAGCACATGAAATCTTAATCTAGGAAAGCACTCACCCCTATTATTGCGTTGAGCTCCGTCATTGTGACCTGTTTCGCCCTTTCCACTGCTGACGCGACTTGCTGTTGGTGCTCCTGTGACAGGAACGGCAGGATTTGTGCTATTATAGCATTTAACCTCTTCGCTATTTCCGTCTGAAAAGTATACGTGGCCAGTTAATTTATTGGTGAACAGTAATTGAAAACTTGACACATTTTTTCACAATAAATATTAACGTGAAACGTTTGAGATTCATTTAATATAAAAAGGCCTCGAGAATGTGTCTATGGAGTTTTAGCACAGACAATAATAAGAAACTCAAAGTGAAACTAATAATTTTTTAAAAGTGATTGTGACTGTAATCTTTGTAGCAGTGTGAGCATGGAGCACGGTTAATAAACTTTGGTGTCGAAACTCTACTAAATTAAAGATCCCAATAATGAATGTTAGTTAATCATGCCCAAAATAATTTGAGGAAATATATCATGAGAAAATTTCCATAAATCTTACAAATGGAATTTTTTGCTACACATTATCATTCAAATACAATAATCGTAGTGAATCTACAGTCACCATAAGACACAAAAAAATGAAAAGATTTCATTTTTAATAAAAACAAAATCAGAATATGTCGAACACAGATAAAATAGATCTAACTCCACAATGGAAGCACAAATTTTGTGAAAATTAACCCGACGTACCACAGAAAAGGCACCAAAATACATCCACATTCCATTGCTGTTTAAATTCAATAATAAAACGTATAATTAGCCGATAAGCTGTTCGACGCCCGAGCTACAAATAAAATTAACACAATAAACAATAATGGTCGAATGAAATGATAAATCGGCGTGTTACAGAGCTCTCGTTCATTGGCCATGTTCGTATTTTCCATTTAAATGCACATTAATTTTATTCACAGATTCCGAGTGAATTGTGGACGAATTAACATATTAACATAATTGACTCTATCGGATAAACTGTCGCATGAATATTGCGAATTCGAGATTGGTATACGAGCAACTTGATGAAAGTTTAAGGGGTTCCGAATAACTCCTTGCAAGACACCTCACTAACTCAGTTCCAATGCGCACTGCATGGTAGGAGACTGTTCGAACATCCTCTTATTTGGGGGCCTATAACCAGCAGTAGCGTCATGCTGGCAGTTAAGTGCTCTATATCTACTTTTCAATTTGTTCAAAGCCACTACAGGAAACTCCTGACGTGATGAATTATAATAAGGGCAAACCCTTTGACCAACTATGGCATCACTCACTCAACCAATAATCGCAATATAGCACAGTTAAAACAATGTAGTAACAGAGACTGCTCTTGCAGCGTATAGCGCTATCCGCTTTCAGTGCGATTGTAATATTGTTTTGAGTAATCATAGCCGGGTTGGTTATACGGGACGAATCATGGGAGACGCGTGTAGAATGCGATTGAACTCTCCCGCATGCAACTATTCACTTACGAGTCATAATAAGGGTAGGTAGATGAAAGCGAGGATCATTTGGATTATATTGCCACAACTCTTCTAGTTTAAGCTCAAGCAGCAACAATAACAATTCATTGATATAGCGGCATTAAGTTAGCATTTTTATCTTATACCAGAAGATTTCCGGTGAATGGTTGGTAAAAACCAGTAAGTATATTGTTATAATTCAGAATAAATAGATTAGTTAGGCGAGGCGAACATTGTCCTCCTCAATATATGGGTGCTTAGCTAGCGAACACTGATGAATATCTTCGCGTTGAGTCGTGACTGAGTATAATCAAACATTCGTAATTGTGATTTCCTAAACGCTAATAGAACGTATCGATAGGTCATTGGATAAACATTGACGGTATTGCGTGAAATACTGGCGAACTATCGCAGGAAACAATCAATTCAGATAGCCATATTACCAAAAGCGAATAACTTTAACTAAAAATTACGGTCCGTAAAATTAAATATGTATTTTTTCCATTTAAAAAGACAAACTTATATATATTATATGTTAATTCCTTACAACAGCAAACAATTAGCATGATTTAATACGAAAACACTTAATGATAATAAAACACATTAACATGCATGACATTAATCCGGCCCGAAGCTTAGGGCCATAAGGTACTCGACACGGCAAAGATTAGAATAATATACAATTATTTTTTTAGAAAGAGAAAAGAAAGGGAGTAGAAATAAACACGAAAATGCGTGCAGTCCTAATCATGCTACATAAATTAGGTAGCCAGTTTTAAGATATAAAAATTATTACGTGACTTCATCCAAGGTTTTTCCCAAAACATTTCAGAGTAATGGAAGAAATGTATATTATCGCGCATATATACTCACTTTTCAACAAAATATTTATCTTTGGGGAGCGTTCTTTAGCGTCGTAAAGTTTTAATGCTTTCCAACATCAAAGACCGCTTCATTTAGTATGAACGATGCCGACAAATACCAAGTATAAATTGACAAATAATTATGTCGTAACTATTTCAGCATAATGTTCTTGTTGATCACATATAGTATTTAAACAGTGGGACTTAATTATACAAAATTTAATTTACATACATTATTTTTACTTTCACGACGATTAATTATTAATCCAAAGTATTAATGGTACTTTATGTTACATGTACTTATTAGATGATATACGGTATACATTTTTGAACCCTTTTTGTGACATTAAAAGCTGGCACCAATTTGCAACATAAACGTCTTCTCACAAAGTTACAAAGTCGATTGAAATACAGACGCAAAATTAAAATCTCTAATTCCGCCGATTATTAAGAATTAGAATAATGACAATCAGATATGCTACAAAGCTTCGAAAATTTTAAAATCACACATGATATCAAAAATATGCCACACACAGCCAATGTAAATAAACGTGTTTGTAGGTTGTAAGCCCGGCGATGCGGACAAGCCGCGCGGCCGCAGTCGCGCCGTATTACCGCAAATTACATTTTCATTCGCCGCCCCCGCCCGCCCGACGGTTATTGTGGAAATTCACTAGTTAAACGAACGAAATATCCGTTCAACATTTTCGTTTTGCGACAAAATCTCTGTTGGCTGCTTGTTTCCCGACACGAACTTCGGTACGTTCGCACGTGATATAGTTTAACGATGATGTGTGAAGGGATATGTGTGATATTGCTGAACGAGACATCTTAGTGCAGGTAATTTTCAAGGTCCACGTGCAGTAATTTTGCTAAATCTCGATGTACCTAAAAGTTTTGTAGTTTCAATAGGTACCAAACAAAAATGTCAAAACTGTTAAATCTAGATTTAAAAATTTTACATTATTGTATGGATGAAATCTAGTTTCAGTTAAATCGAGATTTAGCAAAATTGCTGCAAGTGGATCAACATTGTTATGTTTGTCATCATTTAACAATACATAACAAAAAATCATTACCCTTACTATTACCGCCAATGATGTTAAGTATATTGTTTGGAGTCGAGTCTAATTTTCCTTTATTAATCATTTTCATTGTCATTTATCGGCTGTGGTACATCCTTTCGTCGTCATGTCACATCATACACAGACAATACACCCTTTCCTTGGTCTTCTTCTTACACATTCTTCAACATTCATAGTTCTTCTCGTCACGTACTCATTCATTCCTTCTTATAAAGTAGCCTACGAAGAAGTATCCCTCCCTCAATATCTCGTTTTTGATGTTAAAGTAATTCTTTTAATAATAAATGAAAATGTATGATTGTCTTTTATTTTAGAATTTACTTATTTGTTATATATAAAAAATTCTAAATAGCGCTACATGAAAAAATCACGTCGCTAATTCGGAGCAGCCGCGGCGACAAACCCTTTCGGCTGACATCCGAAAGAGTCGGCGTTGAAAATTACAAATTTAATTAGAGAGCGTCACTCGACCCGTCGAAATGTCGGCGAAGGGTTTAGTATTGGAACGGTTTTTCCATCGACATCGCCAGTCGAACAGAATCTGCATCTCGATACCTACAGGCGACGGGCCTCGAGTAAAAAGCGGGCGCACAAAGGGGCCACAAAATACGTACTTTTGTGAGTTCTCCACAAAAGATATAGTACGGTTTGTCATTAAGGAGTTCATCCCCGCGCGAGAAATAAAAGAGGAACGTCGGCTTTCGGGGTGAATGGGTGTCGGCGGGTGGGCGAGGGGGCACTAATGGCTCCGACACTCATCCGCTAATGCCGCGGGTGACTCCTCTTTTTGCGCGATTTTCACGTGGTTTAGTCGCCGGAGCTTTTAATCTGAAGCTGCATCTTCCCGCCGCTGACGCTCCATTTGTTTTCTATCTCAACAATGACGTAACCTGCATCAGATGTGTAGAGAGAGACGTCACATGTGTAGAGTCAACTCAATCGCAAAAATCACTTAATTTGGTTAAACGATTTCTATTCGTGTGGTTGTTTAATAGTAATCTCATACTCTTGAAGCTATTTTAGACATACAGTACGTTACGCGTGAATAACCTCAGTCGATACAGGAAGTCGTGCAACAAATCGTCGAGGCAAAAAGCTTTTATTCGTTCGTTTAAAGAAAGTTTAACAGCTGCTCTTGCTCTATTCATAAGTTCTTTATGTTTAAAATAGTAAACACAGAGTTCTTCGTGAAAAAGGATTGCAGGAGACAATTCCGTACTTTCCATAGTAAATGTACCTATGTTTTTTATTTTAAGAAAGTACAGTTCATATTGTGCTTTATTAATAGCACAACAATATGCAATATAGGTACACCAACTTTTATAATTTGCACAGGAACAACACATTTCCAGGTGAAAAGCTAAGTAACTGTTCCATGGAAGATAGAATCAGGTTATCTGGTTCGTGGAATGCGCAACGTGTGGAGTGCTGTGACGTGACCCAGTTGCGGCGGTGGGTGCTCTGTTTGCTGTCTCCGAGCTTCGCGCCGAAACACAGGAAAAGCATTACAATGACGATCCCAAATAGTGGAGCTTTCTTTTTAATTTTTAACACCAAAACTTAAACGTTTAACCAACTTCACAATTAACACGAACAGTGCACAAACTGTAGAGAATGTTTTGTATTCAAAGCAAATTTTCTATGGTTATATGTGACCAGTGTGATCGCAAGGAATAAGATCTTTTACACTGGCTTATTGAATGTGGTAGGAATAAGTCCTTGAGAGAAGAACTACCCAGAGATATACGGGTATGTCAAGGCAGAACCTGCTTTTTTGTATACATGACTGCATCAGTTCAAATTTTTCCACAGAACACAGTTACAGATTTTTAAGTTTTGCTTTCCAATCGCTCAGCTTGAGGCCGGGTAGAATCGACTCATAATTGTCTAGGTGGGTAGGTATTTAATATTGTCAATTATAGTATAAGGTTTATTTTTCTATTTTGATTGTGTAATAACGTTTATATTATGTAACTAATCAATGGTTGGCCGACTTAACCATGAGGTGTATGGCCATTAAATAAAGAATAAAAAAAATGCACACCACATTTTGCTATCTTCCCAATGCTTGTGAAGTATCCACTTTAACCAAACGCTTGCCGATCGAACTGGCCGCTAGTATAAAGCGACACGGCTCCGCAATAAATAATTCCTCGGGCGAAATGGCAGTCGAGTCGATAAATGGGCTATTATTGCAGCAGACAGAGGGAACATTATCATCGATTCGTATCGTATTCGCGGGCAGTAATTGTTTAAACATAGCCTGCCGCGGAACATTAGCGGCTGGCGCATCGATAATGCAAAGCAGTCGATGTCGATGTTTCTCGTTAGCTTTCTAATTGCAGGCGTGTTCCATGAGAAAAACGTGCTGTTCGTTCGCGAGCCGTCGACACGCGTGTAAAATAGGGCAGGGTTATACATACTAGCAACTAAATATTAAAACGCTCTCCAATTAGTAGTTAAGTGAAGACGTAATTGCCTTTACTTAAAATAATTGCTGGCGTAGGTAGACAAGTACTTAAAATAAACAAAATATGTGGCGGGAGGCGGGTCACCGCGCCATTAATATTCATTATAAACAAATGGGCATAATTACGGAGCTAGAACAAGTTGATTTGAGAGCCGTCGAGTGGGTGGGTGAGTGTAGACTGAGACTAGAGTGCTAGACGCCTCATTATCTCGATACCGTGTATCGAGTGTGGCACTGGCGGAACTGGGTATCATATCGCCTTATAATCAGATTATAATGGCGCGTTAAATTATACGCATCTTATAAATAAAAAGTTTTTAAGATAATGTTTTAAATCTACATTCAAACCGCGTGGATTAATTGTTGTTTACATTCAGTGAAATATACTTCTCCAGATGAACAAGTGCTGTTACTGTTACATAACGAACAGACAGTAGTCATTTAATTCACTGCTATCACCCGCGTTGATAGCAATTAATTAATATATAACTAATGGGAGTCGTAACGGTCCATTAAAGTTACGTCTGACATCCCTGGGTATCGGTCGCGTAAGTACCTATTTAATCCCCGATATGATGCGTATCTACTGGAGTTGTCGAAGTTATAATTGACTCGATAGGGCTTACGTCAGTTGACGGATTAGGGGCGACGTATCACGGCGTTCGGCGACATACGGTGCCACAAAAGCTGCGGACCGGCCGTGTTGACTCCAATGTTTCTCGCCAAACAAAGAGGCAGCTTCCTAGCTACCCTTGTTTGTTTAGGTCCACGTCAAACGTTTATTGCCCTTTGTGTACCTTACCTCTCGCTAAAGCGTGAAGCCTTTTTGACTCGGCACTTTTTACGAGTGCTTATAAGCGTGTTGATTGCTCGACACCGAAAAGCGAACCAGTCAGATGTTTGTACAAGGGATACATCGATCGTGCGCTTATAGCGATTGCATAAAAGCTGTTAACGAGAGAGCGCGACATAAGTACAACACTCAGCGGGTGGGAAGAAACCTCGCGGCGCTTACGTGATAATAAAACAGAAACAAGTTTCTCGACATGAATTGACCAATTTGTAGGAGTCGGATAGCCGGGGCGTTTGTATGGACGAATCAATCATAGCAGGCATGCGGGAGCTTTTTTTGCCGCATTAACGAGCCGTCTGGTAATGACTGTGCATTTCCGTCCCGGCGCCTCGCTTGCCTCGCCGAACAATGGTGCATGTTAACATAACTATCAGCTCTGTTTGGCAGTATTATAGCGCAATAATTAGTGCCAGTAATACGCCGCTTGTAATTTATGTTCTAACAAAGTTCCGTTTCACACGTAACCCGAAAGGTTCCGAATAGAATCGTTTTAGCATTCGTGTACGCATCAAATTATTCACGCTCGGCTGCGAGACTATTATTTTGATTTCGAAACGGCGATTATCTGCATGCACAGCGTGCTATTATCGCGCCTCATATCAGCGGGTTATTTGGAATAACAACGTTAAGTCCGACGCGATATGAGCTTAATTGTAAAAATATAATTTATCTACTTTCAATCTCCCTTGCTCATAATCAACCGTTTTGCTTTACTGGCACGATAGCACGTTTATCAAGAATGTGATTCTGGAATTGATTAGATTGATAAGGCCATCCAGAGTGCGTTAGTAGATAAAACAGGTTTTACGTATACTATTATTTTATACGATCAATATACTCGTATAGATAGTCGATGGTGCCAATCTACGTTAGATATTTTTGATATTCCTATCATGAGATACGGTACGATATGGAATGAGTGTTTTATTAGTTCTATGCATAGATATTATAGCTATCATAATAGCTACAGATTGTTACACAAAAAATACTTAATTTTTAGGGTTCCTTCCGTACGTCAAAAGGAAATAACGGAACCCTTATAGGATCACTTCGTTCGTTTGTGCTTCGTTGCCCGTCCGACCGTCCATCCGGCTGTCGTCCGTCTGCAAGGCCCTTTTTCTCAGGAACGCGTAAATATATCAGATACGGTCTCTTTCAGCTGTGATAAAATTAAACTTGTAAGTCAAACCGCTTAAAAGATGTGACCGTTTATGTTGCACATTTTCGCGATTTTTTGCGATTTCGCAACGGAATCAAAACCTATAGAGTAGGTACTTTCCGCGAATCTAAAAACATGAAATTTGGCAAGAAACTTTGTGTTACAGCACATATTGAGGAAATAATCTGATAACCAAATTTGTTAGAGCATGGAACTTATACTATAGCTAGATAAACATTACCATTATCATACAATTACCTTCTTTTATTGTTTTTGTATGGGTCACGGTACGGTGTATCGATATGGTGGTTCAACGTCTATTGCAGATTGATATTCGATGCCTACTGCCTCTAGTAGGACTTACCGTACCTATGTTTGGATCCGCCTACGAGCATACAAGAAAGACGGTGTAGTGTCGGCACTGTGTCTCTAGGGCTGCCAGATGTCAGGAATTATCCTGACGTGTCAGGATTTTACTTATTTGTGAGGAGTGCGGCCGAAATTAGAAAATGACAGATTTTTTTAAATAATAATATTTTTTTGGTCTATTGTGTTTTTTCTGTTTACAATCAAGACAAAAAAAAACAAAACCCCTGTTCTGTATTTATTTTTAAAACTTACAAATGTGACTATGTGAGAAAATCGGATATGGCAGCCCCCGTCCCAGTCCCGGTCCCGACTCCCGAGTGCCCGGAGTGTTATTCGTATCAGGATTTTGTCAAGTGTATAGGTACTTCAAAATTTGTATGTGGTAACCCTAGCCAGAGGGGCAGAGCTTGCTTATTTACTGAGACCGTTTGCAGCTCTATTTGCCATCTCGTTGTGTCGACTGCAGGGATAGCAAATCCTTGTTGTTGCGTTGCACGACATACGGTAACGAATTTATCTAGCTTCGGAAATGTCACGATATCCTCGTATGGTTGCATCGATATATCGGAAAACTGATAATATTAAGGTTATCAAACCAGTACTATCAATTGATAGATGCATATTTAATATTTTTCGATATTTTATTGATAAAATAACTCCGTATCTCGACATCGGACAATACCACGCCAGACTGTCTCATTTTCCCGTGAGCAACTTTATCTGTGTAATAGTACTGTGTAGCGCTTACCTAACTATTAAATAGCGGATGTTTAAACACATTTCAAAACATTGTAAACGAGACAATATTTGTTTTTATTGCGTGTGCGTGCCAGAAACAATAATTAATGTGATGTAACACCGTCCGTACGTTCTACATACGTGTCAAAATGAATTGTAATATGATGCATATGCATAGATAAGTTAGTAAAGTGTCTGGTAGTAAAGCTATTACTTTTTACTATTTTTACCACCAAAATACAGTTTTCTAGGAATCTATCTGCTTTATCTTAAAAAAAGGAGACATTTTCTAGTAGGTATATGTATTGATGCGAACAAAATTAGCTATTAACTAGTCGTAAAGTCTATAGAACTTGAATAAGCAAACAGCACGAGCAATATTTTAGCACTGAGCCAACAATCTCAATACATACAAAAAATATGCAACAAATTTCGAAAACGCCAATAATAAATAGTTCGCGTTACTGCCGCGGTGTATTTGTACAGCGGGCCCCGAAGCATAATTTAATCATGCTCATAATCCTGGCACTCCCGCCGCGCCGTGAGGGTACAGATAGAATTAAATATCGAACAGCGGGCGGATGGCATGCAGCCTTTGTAGACACTAGGACCATAGGACGGTCGTGTGCGCAGTGGGGACGGGAAGGGTCGGAGTTTACACAGCCCGTGTTTACGCTGTCTGTTTGGGCGGCCATGCTTATTGTGAACGAGTACTCATCCCCACACACAGTGCTGAATATTGTTCAAATTGCCAAATGTACCTACTAGACGAGAACATAGTTATTTTATTCCGATTATCACCTTTCGAAGGATTCGAAACGAACAAGTAAACTAAAAACAATGCTCCCCCGTGTTCAAAACTTTCCGACACAAACTTTTATAGACAATTAACACTTTAATTGAATGAAGAAAATATAATATTCAAATTATTAAACTACTAAGTACTTCAAACAAGAAAGAAACTAAGCAACGTCTAATTTAAATCTTCGGGTTTGAATCATTCAATACCATAAAGTGATTACCATGAATTATATATGTTTTATGTTATGCTTACTGTCTTAAAGGCTTTGCCAGCAATTTTAACTCGGAAGCGTTATTGGTAATGTGGAACGGTACGGCGAACCTTTCGGCTGCGGGTTGCGGCCTGCGGGCTGCGGGCTGCGGTGTGCCGCGACCGCCTACCTACTTCGACCCGCTCCTGTTGAGCTGGACCTGTCCTTACACTGGAATTAACTGTCCTCGTTTACTATAATTATGCGATGTGCACCCTACTACAAATTTAAATGTAACTGGACTGATATTTGATTCTCCTTCTAAGGACACTGTATTTATCGTGTTGTTTCTATAATTGTTACGAAAGAAAACGAATGTTGTAATTACCTTAATCGTTGCTTATTTAAGTATACTTTAAACTCTTAGAAAGATTGAAAATCACATTACATAATGTGGCAATTAGATGTATCTATCACTTGTTTCTACATGTTCAAGCATATTGAGTACACCACTTTCAAATCTAACTATTCTTATTCGATATTGTCTATGTATATTATCCTATATTCATTTAATCAGATTTAGTTAAAAATGTTTTATTTTTGAATTATCATTTGCAAGCTTCAAGTCAGTTAAAATAGACCAAAAAATATTTAAGAAACTTGTTAACGCGTACTTTGATCTGTGCAAGTTTAAAATGAAATTATTTAAAATCAATTCATTCGCTCCAAAGTTCTAAAGAGTGGCAATATAACTGAATGGAGAGAACATTGTCTTGCTGTGTCGTTAATTAACAGAGCCTGTGCAATGTTTAGCATACACTGCAAGTTCAACATGGGCATGACGGCATGAGCCTCGCACGCCGACACGATGTTACTAAGTTCCCAGTCTACGAAAACCTCGTAAACGGCTACTTCCGAAACCGCATTACTCCACAATATACCTAGCTGCTTTTGATTAAAACCTCTTCTGCGGTTTGCGCTCTATACGAATTCAAACTAGACATGTTTGAACTTACGTAGTTTGCGGAGACTGGATGCAACATGTTCAACGTTTCCTTATATGTTGATGATGTAGTTACAAGCACACAAGGTATAGATTCAACTTTTTTTTTTTTTCATTACTACTTGTATTTGCAGACATCTTGAGTAGGTATATTCAGGATGTATGCACATACAAGGTTAAATTTATGTTTCCTTTAAATAAGAATGTTTTGCTTTGTTTTGACGTCAATAAGTGCCTGTAAAGGTCTAAGTTGAATAAAGATTTTTGAATTTGAATTTGAAAAGATCCTCTTGTATTTACGTTCTCAAAATGCCACTAACTAATTTTTATACGGTTTTTTTACTTATGACAGGGAAGCTCATGGCCTTTATCTCACCTGATGGTAAGTGACGATAAGGCCGAAGGTGGAGGTGAGCTTCACCTGGACTCCTCATCAACTGAGGAATTGGCTATTTGACCTATAATTATTGGAACACAACAAACAAAGTTAAAAAACCTCTGCCCCCATAGGGAATCGAACTCTAGATCAGAGACAGATTGTCTCAACCACTAAACCACGGAGGCGGTTAAATGAAATAAATACTACCACAATATACAATAAAAATATAGCTCTTTTAAAATAAAAACACACACTTATCCTGCGGAATTAAACATAACATATTTTATTCATGCGGTACGTATTTTTCATTACTCGTAAAGTGGTTTATTTACCATTAAATGCGGTAAGTATTTGAAGCTTTTACTTGTCGACTCAATTATCTTTATGACGCAATAACGAAACATACAATAATACCTACCGCGTGAATGAAAGCTAAGGATAATTTTAATGTTTTATTAAAAACAATGATAGCACTTAACCACTTTGAAAGGCTTTGAAATTTACAGTGCAGTAACTATGTATTAATTTATCACAAGAAAAATTAAAGATAAAATACCTTGCTGATTTGGAAGTGTTTCAAAGGGCTTTCACAGGGTGCTTCATCTTGAAAATATCTATTTCTATATTACATGTGGCGACACTAATAAAATAGTGATCTAATGCTTTTTGATCCATGCATTTGCTGTATTCTAATCAATGTTTAAACCGTGTCGGGGTGTGACAAGTTAGTTTAGCAAATTGAACGGCTGCGGCGTCGTGTTTCCGTCCGATAACGATCGCCAGCCAACACCTGGGGACGCGCCTGTCAACTAGGATAACACTAAAGTACCCGAGACAAAGGAATCCGGCACAATGGGAGTACATGTCAACCACGGCTTACTCAGAGCTCGGATAATAGCGCTCCTGGCTTCACTTTCAATAAATTGCGATTTCAAGTCAGCAATGTTAAGATATTATAGGTGTTATTAAATTTAGGTCTTACACAAAACGCCCTTTCATTGTTCATCATTAAATTAGGTTTTCGTGTTCATCATTTCAACGTTTTAATAAAACATTTTTTTCGCGAAAGTAATTACGTAGTTATAAACTTTAATGTTACTACTGCTACTACTTACTCGTATCTTTGTAAGTATCGAAATACAAATCATATTCATTGTGAAATACGCGGACAGATAACAATGACGAATAAAGTCATTACTCTGGAACGCTTAATCAAAAATTACTGGTGGTTGGTTGGAGTGCTGTCTACGTACGTATCATCAAACAGCCAATGATATAAAGTAATTGGTCAAAGAGCGCCACTTAATATGTAATTTGTATGGCGGCGGCCGTTCTAGCGTACATTAATACTAATAAACTTCTATTAAGCCTGCCCGGCGCTTTTGCGAGTACTATACACGCTCGCTGTTGTTGATCTATGTGTATTGTTCGCTGCATTTAGAATTGCACAATTATATTGTATTGTGTTTAATTCTTATGCAACCCTGAATACGTAATCTCGCCCCTCAAATGTTTTAATATTTGGCGAGTACAATGAAACTTCCCCCTCGGATTAACGTTATGGCCGTACGAAAAGTTGAGTAACTCGACGTCAATGTGTCGCAGGCAGTAAGCTCCCCTGATGGGACTTTATTCGTTGATAACAATCTTCAAACGATAACATCGGATTATGTGTCACCTGTAGGTAAGTATGTGTTCGTGCGCAATTTGTATTGTGTAACATTTTGATCTAATTGTGCTTGCAACATCATCGCCCGCGTGTTTTGAAAAATCTCTTTTATTTACCGTAATAATATAAATATTACTACCGTAAAATAATAAAATAATACCGTAAAATATTATTAAAAAGACTTTGAAATTTTTCAACTGTTTCATAAATTAACACTTCACGCTAACATGTTTGCCCTAATATAAACTGAACTATCTCACTATAGTATTAATAGTGAAAAATGAAAATATGTTATTTTAACATCGTGTATAAGACGACGATACACTCCTATATCTTAATTTTATAATATATGCACTTACTTATAAATAAAAAGCTGAGCTTTAAGAGAATGCTTGGGTGAATGTGAATTTGAAAACCATTTGTGATGATGATTTACTAAGAGCATTACCACTACTATAATACGCACCTTCAACAAAGCAAATATTCTATGTTGACGCTAAAGAAATCACCCAAAAGTGACACTTTACTTTTTAACACGAACGGCATAGTTCGTGAGTATAGAATCTGGTAGGTAATCTTCGAGCGTGATTTACAAAAAAACACGAGCTTCTAGGTCGTAATTTTTATGACTCAACCAAACGAGTGTGTTTTATTCCTTATCGGGTAATAACGCTTTTATCCGAACACATTCTATTAAGCGGGATGAATCGTGCGCGGCCATAAATTAATAACAGTACATTGAGCATGTTTAGGGGGGACATCCTTTCGCTCTGATATTACATTGTGAGTCGTAAAGTGCACTTCAATGGGTGACAAACTGTGTCGTGGATTCAGGGAGCGGTTGACAGGTGCCGGGGCTCGATATGTCGTGCTCAGGGCTACCACTGTACAGTGAACGTGTGTGCAATAAAAAAAATCCCAAGCTCATAGTCCAAGCTTACTTTCTTACAAACATTCTCATTCCATTAGGTTGAACTTTGCATTATTGCATATATATAAAAAAAAAACAAAATATAGAGATAAATTTTACAAGTATTGATGATAATTAAAAACCAGATAATTAGGTATCAAATTACAATAAGAATTTAATTTGAGTGAGAGTCAGGCATGGGATAATTAAAGTTGTAGGTTACCCAAGTGATGTGACCCCTCATTGTGAATACGATACCCAAGGTATTTAAAAACTAACGGTGTTATTAAAAAACCTGGTCTAAGTGCGCTTTCACTTGTGTTATGTTTACATAGATAGAGACAGCGTCAACTTAGTCCTGGTTTAAAGTAAGGACTAAGTTTAGACCATGTTTTGTAATAAGACGGTATCAGTATTTCTCTGAAAATAGCTTTCATATAGGTGTCAGTCTTATAAAATACTAGTTTCTTTTGAATTTTTAATAACATAATACAATAAGTACCTACGTAGCAAAAAAAAACCTGTTGCTAAAATATTTGTAACTTTTAATGTTTACAATATTAATTTTACCGACTTAATCCGAAAAAGCTTTCGCATTTAAAATGGAGTACCATTATACCAAGCATAATATGATAACCAATGTTGACAACCCTAAGCAATTGGTCTGAGGGTTGACTCCCCTCGTATTTGTGCTTACCCCTTCGCCCTGTTTGCATTGTTTCACTCTATTTGTATAGACTACCCGCCGTACAACTGTTACCGTTTTCGTTATAATGCCAGAGATTTAATGATACTATCTATGTTAATAATGTAGGCAAAACCGAGCCCACGGATGGGAATATTACAAGTGACAGAAAAAATACAGGAAACATGTTTTTGGAAGCGTTAAAAACCATGTCATGTGTTGCTGAACAACAATTTCTGTTTTAAAATTTATTCACGGCCTACAACGAAATATGTAAAACCTGTTCCACACTGAGCATTCCGATTCAATTTTCTTCACGCGCGAGGTGAATATGCCGCTCTTAAAATTCTTACACCATCCTCGCTGCAGTTTTACGGGCTATTACCGCGAATGGAGAATGAATGAGTCATAGGCGTGTAGTTTACGACTCGAATAGAAATCGTCCCTTTTAAACGAAGAGTCAAGGAGCGGACAGCGCTTACATTATTCATGAGAGCCGTTTCACGCCCGAACGAGTGTCCGAGCTCGCGTAGACGCGAACGGTTTCGAAATCAATATCCGTGTCTCAATCAGTGCAATTAAGGCTGCCCGAGCGCAGGGGCCGTATTCAACGTAATTAGTTTCGCGACGACGACGACGGCAGCGAGGGTGATAAATAAGAGTGTAACAAGCAGAATAACGTTAAACGAAACGGGGCTGAACTCTCGGAAGCCGCGCCGACCCTGTCCAGATACAGAGTGCTCCATAAATTATCCTTATCATCGGACATTTACTACTACGAACAAACTTTGGACTCGTAAAAACCGTTTTGTTTCGTTTAAAATATATCGAGCGATAAACAACTGACATTTAACACGATAACCGTTGACTTTTAAGTGGACACTTAATCGGTGACGAAATAATAATATGAGACATGTATACGATAAAATACGATTACCTACCTACTAGTAAGAAAGCGATAATTTTTTACAAGATATGGACGGTATCGCACGGATGATGGAATGGGAGATGGAGCGCATCAGTACACTACATATTAACTACGTCGTTTCATCGCGTGGTTTAGTCACGCAATAAAAGTGTGTTTATTAGTCACGAGCATTCACGGCCACATTACACGGGCTAACTACACGCGCACGAATTTAATCGTTAAATTGCTAGAGAAGTCACTGAAATGTTTTGTAAAATCCGTCAGCTTGTATCATATAAGTGAATTATGCGCCAGCGAAAAAAATGTCTGAACGCAGCGTGAGTGATTGTAAACTCAAATTTTTTTGTTAATACAAATAACTACCTATGTATCATTTCTGGTCTCCGATTATGCATGATTTTTATGTAACGTATGTAACAGGTTTTCAAATTTAAGTATTTCAAAAAATAATATTATTTTGTTGCATCGGTTTACCTATACTGTTGCTAAGAGAACTTGTTTTTTCAACAAAAAATACTAGGTACCTTTAGTCTCTCTTACGTCTTAACAAATTATCTAGGTTACTTAGTTGTTATTCTTTTTATTTAAAAAGCAAAATAGTTATCCCTTAATTTGCTAACAACAAAGGAGCAAAAAACATGTCACAATAAAAAAATTAACAACAAATCAACGAATTTTAGACTACATGCTGTATACAACATATTATCTACCTTATTTGGTTGCAGGTTTTTTATTTTAAGAATGATCCCTTTATATGCTAATAACAAAGAAGCAAAAAAAACATGTCGCAATCATAAAAATCAACATTGCAAGAATTTTAGACTACACGCTGTATATACAACATTCAATATAGCATAGCGCACCCTATTTTTTACATCCCTCGGCCTGCCAGGGCCGAATTTGAAAACACAATTAGACTTAATACAGAGGTGATTGTTGACGGGCGAGGGTCGCAGGCGAGGGGTTACGGCAAATCCTTTAATTTGGCTCCGCGATCAAATAATAAAGCGAGGGGCAGCGGGCGATATCGCGTTTAGCGGTTTTATTGCAAGTACCATCTGCCGCTGCGCGCCCTCGAGATGGGGAGATAATTTTGCTTTTAAAGCAGGAGCGACGCGACGAAGCGTTCACAGGCATTCGTTACGATAATACTCTGCTTGTATGTGTGTAAAATATTCCCTTTGCATTGGAATTGAAGTAGAGCATTCGCCTCTCACTTAATGGTTATTTTCGGAAATGGAAAATGAGTCTTAACCAGACAGATGCTAAACCTATAGATATAGATCTTTATTTTGTCTTATATATGTAGATATTTATTTTGTCTACTCATGCATATCAATGTAAACAGCAAAGTAAACGGCATAGAACAATAAACTTAGAAAATAGTACTCAGTAATGACAGAATCAGCTTCGCAGACTTGTGCGCCATGTAAAGATGATATACATATTATCTTGTAGCAGCACCAAAACAATCACAGCTCAGCGATAGTAACATAGTAATTGTACCTAGGTGCAATAGTGAAATAAAATATATATTTTATACCACCTTATATTTTTGGTTTATATATACACAATACACAACTATAGTATGATCTCAAAATACAAAACATTATCATCATTACAATAACATTTTGATATCCGTTTCAACAATCTGTCAACAAACAAAAAATGTAATGAAATCATCGATTTAGTTTAATAATTTGATGTCTGTTTCATACGACCTTTTATTATTATTCACATGATGTTTTTGAACCGGTTCTTAATTATATTATATTCTAGATATTCATATCCGGCACTACGCTGCGCTGCCGCTGATATTAGCTTATCACAATGAAATCAAATAAGCCAGGCGATTAATTTGTTCATTACTGGTTTACAATTTTATTTCAATCGATGATTGAAATAAAATACTATGTTACTATCTAATAGGATTTCCTCTAATCTACTATTAGAGGAAATCCTTTTTATTCCTGAGGATTACAGAGCGACTGGTATTAAAAAAATAATTGATTAGACTTTATAGGTACTAGGGCTACCTTATTAAATCCGCGCTATGTACGTATTCGATATAGATTAAACAAATAGATTATTCTGTCAAATCCCCGTTCCGAAGTGAACAGTATGAGAGCGGATTGAGCACGTGCAGTGTTTTTATCAATGAGTCCCGGAGGGTGCAATGTGGACGCGCCCTAATTCGGGGTATCATCTACGCGGTGGCCGCACATTTAGTTTTCAAATGAGACTACCCTAACAGTTGCTTTAACTTTGATAATGTATATAAACAGCTTTTTTGCATCTACACTAGAATGAAAGTTGTTAACATTCCAATTTTTTATGACTTGTATATTCTATGTATGCAACGTCTTAAATGATAGATAGACAGATAAACAGTTTATTGGTGAAGCGTAAACTCTAAAATAAGTGTCTCTAAATATCTGTCAGAATCGAGATAAGAATCGATTCTATTAGTAAAAAATATATAATACGGTATTAAGTTAAACTTCTGCGTATTCATAAGGCTTGGTGAATGACTGACTGAGGTATTAACGTAGAGCCCAAACTACTGGAACTAGAAGAATAAATTTCGGTGCAGGGCTACGTTGGCTTATGTATGCGCCCACTAAGGAAGGATTTTTAAAATTCGAAGAGGAAGCTGAGAAATCTCCACCCAAATAATAAAGAAACCACAGTTGTCGAAACGTAGCTCGCGGTCACAGCTAGTTTCATGATAAAAATAAAAATATGTTCATGCGGTAGTTCATTAACACCTTGTATATTTATGTGTCAGTGAAAAATTTAGATAGAAATAGTAGAAATAAAACTGCCTATTGTTTATTCATTTTAGTATTGCATAAGACTACATATTTATACAACATTATAATGTCATTTCCTCAAGGGTCCTTTGGTAGAATTTAATGAGACGACCGAGGTTTGTTCTTTTTGGTATTCTCAAAGCAACTACTCTAAAACAGACGGTAATATTATTCAAAAGACGTTGTTTGAAATTTGTCGATGTTTTGTTGCATCATAATACAATCAGAAAACGGGACAGTCCCACAAACTGCGTTCAAATGGTGACACGACGCGTGCGTATGAATAATTTGAGCGCGCAACGGGGCGAGGCGAGGGCAGCGTGCACGGAATCGCAATAACCCCTAAATGATTAAATTATACGCCCGTGCTCTGCCGACGAAAGTGCCTGCCTTTTTTTCTACCCCACTATTATTCTAATTGACGTGTACGTGATAGGTTTACATTAGAACAGAAACACTCTATGTTACAATGTAATTGTGTTACCACATAGTAGGTTAGGTATAGGTAAATACGAAGTCATAGAAAAGCGTTTGTGTTTTGCCCGTCCGCGTTATTCACGTGAAAGCTTTTATTGTAACGTTGACAAACGTCGCGTACGTTGCTGCAGGAACGATAACAGTAAAATACTGTATAGCTGAAATAAATAATACGTGTTGGTATATAGGTATGATATATCGATGTTTCGCGACGCCGTGTCATTGATATTTCATGTCAGCCGGGGTGGCGCCCGCCGGGTGACGTGTACATCGACAAAGTTATTATTCCATAACCGACACGGCTCTATTGTGTTGTCTTTGTATCGCAACTTCATAAACACCGTTCGGCTATTGCTCTCGATTATCGACATCAGTTTATCGATAGATAACAGTTCGCGTCAAAGGCCATTCTAAATACGGAAACCGTTGCAATAATCGGCAGCGTGAAAGTCAGCTCGGGCGTGAATAATAGCTCGAAGCTCAGAACAATAAGTCTCCGTGTCGATACAGCAACACAAAGACGAAACAATCAATTCACGGCGTAAGTAGGTGCGATTCGGCACGGTCTGGCCCCGAGACTAACAAAAGAAAATCTAAGCAATTAGTCGTCGTCAGAAAGAGCGGAAAACCCGCGTTAGACGCGGTCACGACGTGCCGCCGACCGGACGGCCGGCCGGGCCGACCTCGCCGGCCTACTCTCCAAGCCGGCTTTGAATGATCCAATATTTAGATTACTATATACATTGCTGGCGAGATCGTAGCTGTTTATTGAAGCGGGAAGATCGCACGTAGCGACCGGACAACGTACGACGATTTACGAATTCGAAGCTTTGATCGCGTGCTTAGACAGTAGGTTAAGCGTCTTGCCCGGCCAAACCAAACTCAAATCATTTTATTTTAAAGCGAGTTCGCCTCGACCTTGGAGTGTCGGAGTTCAACGACCTCCTTAAAAAATATAATTATTATCACGTGAGGTTAAGAGTACTACACGTTAGCAATGCCAAATTACCCTTGTTTATAATCAAAATCAAGATTTTGAAAAGACTAATGTGCAGGCATGCACAAACTTAGTACAGGCAACAACTGGCAGCAGCAGCGGTTTGATCCTTGAACCGCTCATATGTATCTTGAATGAGGGGCGCTTTTCCAATGCAAATGTAAAGAAAAATGGCGTCAACTGTACAATGAAGTTAATATCTAGTGCCTATTGCGATATAAACAAGGGCTTCAGGATCATCAATCAATATTTACGTTTTCCTTACCCTTAAAAAGACCTGAATAACCTTCAATAATTTTACGCAAAAATTGTAAACAAACTTTCGTACCTAATAATAACTTTCTTGGCACGCCGCGGCGTCCAGAAAAACAAAAAACCCTACCTTTATCAAATATGGCTTTTCAGCCATTTCTCATTGTTTGAAGTTTGCTTTCCTTTTAATTGGCAACTATTCTTATTAATAATAAAGATGATAACAGTTGTAATTTCGCAATAGTAGAGCAAAATAAGAGTGAGGGTTGTTCAACCAAGAGATCAGAAACTTCTAGACTCAAAACTTCCTACGTAAGTCAAGATGAGAAACATTTCATTGTTAAAACCAAATCCGACTTATAGCGTCATAAATAAAACGGACGCAACATAAAAAAAAACATTTACAAAACATTGCTTGTTATTCTATTACGCTCGCATGCATCACAAAAGCCAGGGCCATCAGAGGGCAGATTCTGGTTCCCGCTCGACTGAGCGTGTTAAGTGCTAATGTAATAATTCATTACAATGAAGCGCGGCAGTGTACGCTAAATAGCGTATTCAAGCGAGCCGGCCGCCATCTGCCCGCCGCAGTGGCAAACAATGCGACCCAATCTAATCACCCTCCCTGCTAGTTGGTAGACCCTAGGCAAATATTGCTTCTCGCTTTCAGCTTCACGATATTATAGCTGAACTTTCCAACTATTGCCCGCATCGTTTTATTGAGCGATTTCAGCGGTTTATTGCGGGCTGGTTTATTTGAGTTTCATTTTATATCTCGGGGTGCTTTTTCTGATTTTTTTGTTGTTGTTGTGACGGTGGATGTTGTCTATTGTGACGGTTGAAGAATAAAAATATATACGATTAGTTCAGACAGAAGGAAATTGATTTGAACCTATACAAAACCAGGGTCTAAACCTGGTCTAAAGTTAGTCTTGGTTTAAGCCTAGTGCGCTTTCACTTGTGTTAATATACATAGAGACAGCGTCAACTTAGTCCTAGTTTAAACCAGGTCTAAGGTTAGACCATGTTTTGTTAAAAATACGGTGTAGGTTTTTTGCATTTGCTTCTCGGCATAACTTCTTCCAATTTCAAAATACTTGCCCGAGCTGCGCCCCGAGGTTAAAACCGATCCTTATAGTTTTATAATGTAAATAAAATGGTCAAATAATAGAAACTCATTATGATTGTTATATAACAATTTTATATTATTTTTTTTTAACAATTCCAATACGTACTTATTTAAATAAAATAGGAATTAAGAAAAACAACGACAAAAAACTTATTATTAGGTACATACAATGCGTACTAATGAAATGAAACGCGAGGAATTATTTCCGTGTGAATGGAACGATTTCCTTATTAGTAAATTGAAGTGTTTCAAATTGCTTTTGTTCCGTTTTCAAAACGTGTTAAGGCCAGGCTATTATTAAAAGTCGGGTTCGTTCGTAGCCGACGGGTCGCCGAGCGTAAAATCAACAGATTACTACGGAACCCCCGCGGATCAGCCCTCGGTGCGTGAACCCCTGGTGTATAATATCTATTCGTTGTGATATCTATTGTTCAACTGAGCAGAGGGCTGTCAATATTGCAATATGAAAATAATGTGTAATTTGTGTAATATTTTGAATTGAAATTATTAACTACACATGGGATAATAAAAGCTGAAATAATAATATATTTATAATGGTTGTAAAAACAATTTATTATTATGACGTAAACTATACCATGTATTAACGAAATAAGAAGTGTTGCTTACAGTTTTAAAACTATTTGTATGTAAACTGTTGTACTCGCATAATCATTATGTTTTGCTTTTAATTTTAGCATCCTTGATGTTGAATATAGTTAAAGACATACTAGGTACCTAATAGTTTTTTCAATAACTATAATTTGTTTATGTACTAAACACAAATTTAGAGCAATGTTAAAAAAAAGTTTCACTTTTAAAGCAATATTACATGAAACATTTACAAAAACAAAATTTGTCATATTAACTTTGGATTATACGTAGACAGCCCTACAAACCGATCCCCTCGTGATTTCCACTAAGCGCCTGTAGCTCACAAGGATACAGTCCACGGTTTAGTCGCACGCATTATTTAGGGGAGTTGTTCAGGGCCTCCCCTGACAATATTTCCATCATAATGTATTGAAATAAACGCCGTCACAACATTACTCCAACCGCGCCGCGACTGCGATTGTTAGACAAATTATTATTTTCCCCGCTCTTGAAGGGTACGCCCGCCGGGGGCGACTTGGATACTCGTCCATTATTTTGCACGGCTCGGTAGATAATGTTCCGGGAAACGCGAGCGGTAATTAAAAACCTGAACGTCAACATTTGCAGAGTTGACCCCACGACACCCCAGGGCTGTGTAAACAGACGTCTGCAATGTCGCGGAGTAATAACACTTTTTTAGCAGAACAATTTATCGTTAATTACTTGTATTTGTCTTTTATAACAAAGTAGCGTTATTGGAATGTGGACATATTGCCCTGCTTATGATAAGTTCGCAATCAAATTAACTTAATTGCAGTAAATGTCTAAATTAATAACGTCTTGATCACATACCTGCTTGTGCATTTCCACGTTGAGTCCATACGACATTTCATAGTACTGAAACAAAGACACGCATTAACAGATCCATTACGATATTATGTCCGAGATCAGTTTGAACTGTGAAGTGTGACACGGAAAGCTGTTGGCACAGATTGGCTTCCTCAAATTATTGGAGTCGAGTGACCAAACATCCGCAGAGCAGTTTGGACGCCAGCCAGAACTGTTTCCGACACATAAAAATTCCCAGAGAAAATTTCCTCGCGGGCGTATTAAAATAAACTGCCAGCGATTTGGCAACACTTAATTGTGATTCATATCGGAATACGGGGAACGTCCTGAGATTAAAGCGTGTCAAAATATTTAAAGATGACAAATTCAACGTTGTTTGTTATTATTGTAAAGTGAAAGATCGTAAGGAAATTAATAGTTTAAATAATGCTTTTCCTTTTTTTCAAGAGTCGAGTTATTTTAAATTATTTGTAAATAACCTTTTTATTCATAGCTTATTGGTAAGGAAAATTTACCATTACTCAAATTATATAAAAACCTACGAATTGCTGCTTAAAAATATTTAATACATTCTTGCGCAATAATTACCTGCAAGACAAGAACTGGACAGTCTAGTGTGTGTAGCATTTCGTTTTATTTGACAATGTGACATTGCAGTTTGAGAAATCTGAGGACGCTCTTCTATTGTGGAGGCGTATTACAATCATGTTAGCGTCAGTAAATATGTCGGTTACATACCGAGATATAAACTCTCCATCTCATATATACCTAATAAATATTCATTAAACCGCAATTCTCCACTGATTCCGGAAAGGAACTGTAATACGATAGATTGGAGAACATGTCAACATATACGGGCGTTCGGACAATCGGATATCTTTTATTGATTTTACACGCCACAATAACTGTTACATTTGATTAACATCTCCATCCGACCGTTAAATTAAACGGCCCCTTCATAGAGCCCTCCATTAATAAATTGATGGCGACCCTACTCCATTCAACTATGGACGCATGAAATTTAAAATTATACTCACCATAACATAATGCCTTTGTATTTCGATTTTTTCACTAGCCAGTTTTTCACATTCTAATTTTAAACTGAAACAAAGGAAACAGTCAGTAAGCGGAGTAATAATTGAATCAATTTTCATAAGCCCCGCCGCTGAGGGGCTAATTGGTAGCACGGTGCGTTGCTGTCGCCATAAATTATGTGACAACCAGCGTCTGGACGCGATAGAAGTTTAAAAAGACCCTCAAGCACTCCTTGTTAATAAATTCATTTATTAAGGTAATGAATGTATGAATGAATATTATCTCTTCTATAATATCTTATCTCCTTGAAAGATTACTCAGTGGTGTATGAACAAATGAACAGTCACACTTCATAATTTTTTTTTCAATGTATTAGGGGTCCCATGCAAATTCTAGTCTCCGGCGAGCTGCTACTATGAATTTTCGAACCCGGCACTTCGGATTAGAATTTGCACTTGCAACTAGACCTATGAGGCTGCCAGAAGAATATAAAAGAATAGATTTAAATATTAAATAAAAACGTTTGTGGTATTAGCATAATGTATGGGAAATTGGTTAACAAAAAGTGCAAACATACTGTCAGCAAGAATTTATCCACATTATACATATACGAGTAGGTACATATAGTACATTCTACTGCTGTTGTTATCATTGATTTCTTTATTCAATATTCAAATTGATGTTTAAACATCTGTATTTTTTATTTTGTTAACGATTCCACGTATCAGTGAGCAGGCCTGGTTAAAAAACTCGATGACTAATTGTAGTAAGAGGATAAACGCTTTTTCTCTCTGTTGTTAAATGTAAAAAAGATATCTGTTCAGTCTCCGTGCCAACACCAAAACAAACTGCAACATTTTTTTCTCGCGAACGACAAAAGGTCGGAATGAATGGCGACGTAAAAAAGCCAGCCTCAAAGGGCCAGCCAGGTAGGGGATTAGTTCTGGGACAGATCCGATCCCTTTGGATCTTAAGCTTATTACACTTATAAAAGAAAATCAACTGATGCTTCATTTTTTTTTCCTTTAAGGCTATTTCTGTACTGTTAAGTTCTTGTGCTGTTGGTTCCAGCGTTGTGCGGTGAAGAATATAATAATATTTATGAAGAATACATGTGTCGCTTTATTCCCTTGGATGTCGTTAGAACCAACTGAGAGAGTTTACCACAATTTTACCTCTGCGACGAGATTGAAAACCCGAAATAAAACTACACCAACCTACCTCGCCACCGTACTGTAGAGGCCAATTCATTCACGTCTAAAAGACCAGGGACCCTATTTTTGAAACTTTCGCCTGGCGTCAAGCGTTCGTCAAGTGTCGTCTGCGCTTGAATTCTACAGATTTTCGTTTCGTTTTTGACAAAAAAAAACAATTTAATATTACAACAAATATCAATATCAATTTGATTTTCATAAAAAATGAAATGAAAATAAGCAAAGATCGAGCGAAAACGGCGCTTGGCGAGCGTTTGATGCCAGAAGAATTACTCAAAAATAGAGCCCCTGTACCTACGTAGCACCGCACCTAGTGGAATGTTTGTGGCTTGAAATAATGATGATGTTCCCGCAGTATCTTTCAAATTGTATGTCAGAACGCGTTATTGTCAGCCACAATACGACTTTGTTACAGTAGTTAACATTGTTACGGATACGGAGACTCGGAAGTGAGATGGCTCTGAACCCGACCGTGTTTTAAGCCATCGTGATCGCTAATCTCCTCCAAACGACATTTCATATTGCGGTTTTCCAATGAGCATCCATTCATTTTACCGTTTATCGATGATCGATCGATTTATTCGAACTTCGATCAAAATGATGGACCGAGTGGAGTGGTGGTTCAATCCATTCTGTCATCCATAGATGATATCGACCGAGGATCTATCGATTGATGTGGTAACACCTTTATACACTAGGTACTTTCAAAAATGTAATAATAAATGACAACATGTCCTTACAAAAAAAATCTAAGCTAAGAATAATTGCTTTTCAAATATTTAGATCACTAATTGAATTTACCTGTTCTCGCCAATGTAAAGTGAATGAACTTTATAATAAACTAAACGTTAAATATCAGACTTGATTGCCAAATTACAAAGAACTTACTTATGATATTGCGCCTGTAAAAAGTTGAACTCCTCTTTAATTCTATCACACGATTCTCCTACAGTAAACTTGATGGGTTGACCCGGCTGAGGTGGTCCCTGTTGACAAAAAAAGAACATTATATAAATAATTAAGGGAGAGGCTTTTATTAGCTTGTTCACAGAACTAGCTTTTTACCTGCAGCTTCGTCCGCGGTATTTTTTTCGGCGGCAATTTTATATTTCACCGTTGTAAAAACAATTGGAAAACTATAAAAGTCCCAGTAAAACGCGTTAAGTAGTAGTATTAGTATGATACTCAAACAAAAAACAAATCAAAATAGGGTTGCACCCTATTTCACCCTTTCAAGAGTGGAATTTTCAAAAAACTACAACATTGTGCTTACTCATTCCTATTGATTTGCCTCAACCTGATGCTAAAAGCTTCAAAAGCTTTCTTAGTGGATGTAAGCGCAATAAACGAATCAATGTCAAAATTATTAATGTCTCGCTTCAATGGTTTAGGCTCGGCGACGATGATGCAATAATTCAGGCAGGACATGTTAATTTTATATAATTATAAATATATTTTCCAGCTTTATATATTATAGATGAGGGCACAGGTTGTATCCGGAAAACTGCTACCATGTAAAATGATTCAGTCACTACTCATATAAATTTATTAACTCCTACAAAACATACCACGCGGAAGAAGACAAATGCACGCGGGGCAAAAGCTATTGCAGGAAACACGTCGTCCATTAAATGTTATGTTTCTGATAAGTGTAAAAAATTCACCGCATTTCGTATTCAAAGTGAGCAAGACAAATTCATTAATCTTGGCCCCTCATAAAAACATTCCTATCACGAAACAAAAATTACACGCATCCCAAATTACAATAATACAAATTATCCTTTAATGACCATAATTCGGTGCGAGCCTCGATTAATAAAAAAAAGAGTCGACCGCCTCTTAACACAAAAATAAAGTAACGTGAACACGCGAGCATGTAATAATAAAGTAAAAAAAACTAACTTCATAATAAGAAGCACGAAAATAAAAATAAAGCAAGGGACACAACAACACACGGTCGCCGGGAGGCCGACGGCAAAAAATAAATAACCGCCGCTCGGAGCCGGCGCGAGGAACAAACGGACTTTAAAAATAATAAAAGGAGCGTAAATAAAAGCGTAAAAGGAACTGGCGCGGCGTGTAGACGTTGTAAATGGAGCCGCGGACAATCGGGCTCGGGAAAAATGTGGCCGGGAATTTAGTGAATGTAACCACCGGGAGATAGCCTTGCGGTCGCGCCTCGACACCGGTGACTCGTCGTAATGGTTGATCGCACTTAATAACGTAATGGGGCCCGCTAACCGCAGGTAACTTCGTCTTGTGTTACAATTTATTTGCTATTATAAGAGAGAAATCCGATGCTTATTATCAGTAAGTTATCACAAAGAACACTGTTGTACAAGAAAATATAACAACTAAACTAAAACATTCACTAATTAGTAAGTAACTACATAATAAACAACATTACAAATTTTCCTGTCTACGTATTTGCAAATAATTCTATCATAAGTACACATGGTTTAGTAGAAATATTGACATTCATAACATGAAATATAAAAGTTTCAACTAACCACCTATCAAACATAATTTTAAAGCAAAATAAAACTTCTCTTTATTGTTATCTTAAAATCTGTGCTATAAAGTTGAAACCAGTTAAAAAGTGTGAAGCGCGCCAGCCAATTACCCGGCGATGTTAAAGCGTTCGGATCGCTGGATAATAAAAAGCAAATTGAAAGTTACAGACTAATGTATTTGAAAGGCAGGAACAAAACGATACTGACAGTAGCCGCCTGGGGCGGGCAGCGACCCGGCCTGGCGTGCGTGTGGCATATCCTTTATAGCGTTATTGGGGTATTATACGCTTTGTTTAGTGCTCATTATGTCGTATTAAAAATTCAATGTTGACGTGACCAATCAAAACAGAACCCAACGGCGAATTATGAAAAAACATGTAATGGTATAAATTAAAAAGAGATATTTTATTAATCTATTTCGTATGTTAATGTGTACCTGCCCTAAAACACGAACATCATAATAATTCATCGAGGCATTTTATTTTATCACTGTCAATATTTTACGGACACAGTTTAAGTATTTGTTTTTATTCAGCGTTATCTCGGTTTTACCCGCGGTCGCTAAATGCGACCCGAGCTTAATTTTCGCTCTCGGACAACTCGCAACGCAAGTTTACTAATAGGCTGGTGTTTTATAACCGCATGAAATTTCGCGAAATTAAAGTAACTCTTGACATGTACACTACTCAACTTCGGAGTATATGTCAATATTCGTTACTGGTTTCATTTGATCGTCAATAATTGTAGTCAATTTAGATATGACCCAAGCCAACACACGGAATCAGTCACAAAAGAATCGAATACAATCCACGGCAATAATAGGCTGAGTAAACGTTCCCCTCGACAGAAAAAAAGATTCTCATAAATTATCGCCGAAAAGGTCAAATTAAAATACAATGAACAGTTTTTGAGTGGCAGTATTGTGTCCGGATGAAAGGCCCGCATCCACCTTATACAGGCGACTCACAAAAACAAAACTAAACAGAATGCGCTTAAACGGATATAAAAAGAAATAAACGTGTTCTTATTTCAAATTATTGAATAAGTCCGTCTGGCATGACCAGTCTACCTGTGCCAGTCGTTTTGCTTTCTTTGGAATTCGAATTTCAACGATTGAATGAGCTCTGCCTGGCAGAATACCTGATCGTTAGGATTATGAAGATATATTATTTTGATGTCCTTCAAAAGCTGTTTATCGAATTTAATTATGACCGTTTAAACCACGGTCATCATTAAAGAAATCTGCGTATACAACAACAACTTTAACACATTTATTAACGAAATTTGGAAATTTAAATGAGTCAAAGTATCGCATTTTTCCTATATTCAAAAATGATTTGATGTCATCTATTTATTAAGATTATTAGAAGCTTGCCAGCGCTACGGAGAGTATGTACACGAGTTCAGCGGCTCAGTAAACATCCAAACACCATTCGCACTTACAAACCAAACAAGCATAAACAAATATTTGAACACCGAGATTGGTTTCGAAGCATAATGCCATAACGATATCACAGGTTCAATGGAATTTACTCTTTAATACAATACCATAAGCGCCATGTTACAACGTTGAAGTTTCAATTCTCACACTAAAATGGTAGCGCAAGGAAATGGATATCGTGCTTTTTATTTCACAATTTTTTAGCCAATAACTCACTCCTAATTCGGACATTCTCATGTACAAGATATGCATCATACTTAAGTAATGCATAAATTCAGAATATAAATCAGTATTATTACATTTTTGACAAACGTTGTACAAAGGAACAAGTGTATTCAAGGTTGACTTCTGTGTTTCCTATTGCAATCGTACCTTCAATACTTATTTCAAATTGGCAAGTCTAGTTTTTGCCTGTTATTTTGAAGACAAACTGATTAATCATCGTACAATTCAAATTGTTAGGTACCATATCAGTTTTTTAGAGGTCATTAAAGCAAGTGACGTCCAATAGCAACGGACATCTCGACTGCGACTCATTATTTGAGCACTCCAAATCTAAATGACTTGTTTGACTGACGATATCTTGATGCCTCGGCAAATGTACGGAATAATTTTTTGGTGGATATTGACGCAGGCTACAGTTATCTTGTTTGATGATCGCATTTGACGAAATATGTTGCTTGCTACGATAAGATAAAAGAAATAGGTGTTAATATTATTTAAATACGTACCGTACCTACTTTTACTTCCTATACTATGTAGGTAGATACTTATATTAAATAAGTAATTTCGTTAAATAAATGTGTACCTGTTGTTGTGTATCTTGTTAACAAATATGTACCTCAGTTATCTACATTTCTATGTAAACAAATGACAATACTATTTTTCATTTTATATGAGCCTGTATTTAAAAAAAATATTATTAAATATTTATATTACAATTCAATTAGGTACCATTCAAAAAGAGAACAAGATTAAGTAATGTATACAATAATTTTAATTTACAAGTTGATGTCAACAAGAGCTTGATCTTAGGTAATTTTTATTTTTTATACCATACATGATAAAGCACCTCCAGTGTTTGAAGAAAACTGACATGACGCGGCTAAGCGGCGGTTAGTGTAAATATTGACCGAGCAGGATGCGACACGGATTTTAAGCAAACAGGCATATCTAACATTACATGGGTACCTACCAATTAAGGTACGAAAACATATTCAACTGTATTCAAAGTAATATGGGTTAAGGCTAGTAAATTTCAAATGAAAGTAACTACCTACACAGAAAATTTCTTGTTTTTTGACATCAAACATAGTTATGTGGCAAACAGCTTAACGCGTTGATTGGTGTGTAGCATAGACAGACATCAATTACATTTAATTTTGTAGTAAGCTCCACAGATGTAGCTAGTACTATTTTAACGCATATAAACAGCTGATCGAGTTATTACAATTAAAAATAATTAAATAATTTTCTAAAAAACTGTAGCCTACACTATGTTTGTTAATGAATAATGAGAAACATTATTGATTTTATTCATTGGAAGAACATATTATTATTTCATAAATGGTATTACATGCAATTAAATTATATAATATAATATCCCATCCAATACGTTACTTATTCTACTCGTAGAAATTATTCAATGAAAATCTTAATGTATTTGATGTTATTGATTACATTACCCAACTAATTAACTACGGTACATGTGTGTCAGTTCAGTTAGGTAGCTGTTTCTATTTGGTGACTTGGGTCACACAGATCATAGGTCACCCCACGATTGGACTGGAGGAACACGTAAGTTTTATAGTGGGAAGGGAAGGCACCAATTAGCGGGGGAGTCCCACATAACCACAAGAGATAGCCCCAATCTCTTGTGGTAGATCTATAAAATGTTATTTAACTGGGCCAAAAAAAGCTGGCTTCTTGCTACAGCTGGAGATGCTGCCGTATCTATAAGAATTGATAATGCTGTGGTCATGGACAATGATTTAAATAACGACACGTTTATTAAATGATGGCGACGAATTAACGTGAACAATAAACTTCTAAATAATTCGGAGAATGCACGAGTGCGTGGGAACAATCCGATTATAATCGCAACCATTATTGTGCTTACATTAATGGCGGCTGCCTACTTTACAACGAACGAGATCTTACAGATACCAAGCACCAGAAAACAATATATATTTAGCACAGACTGGTAATTAAGGTAGAGAGTTAAGTTAAAACGAACGCACACATATTTTATTGGTTTGGTATTAAGTAGCTTACCTGTCCGTAGCTTCGCGCGCGTTACCTTCTTTTTCTCACTTTAAACAATTCAAGCTATTAAAGAAGTCCCGTTAAAGGACGTTAAGTTGTAGTTTAAATGAGTACTTCGTAAGTGTGAACAAGTTTAGGCTGCTCGGCAAAGATGTTGGTTAGAATTTTGTATTACCATTTTTTATATGGATTTTGTCAACATTTAAGTAGATATACATACATATATCATTGTCTATAAGAAGACAAAAGTTCAAAATACGGATTACGGGGCGTATCTTCGAGAGACAAACAAAGGGGCCCGGTCTCGTAATAATCGGTGTTCTAGCAGAACTATCAAAGAAGTAATATTTTTTTAAGTTATTAAAAATGAAATGAGGGAAATACATTTTACGTTAATTTAGAGTGTAGGTCTTGAAGTTTCCATAACACATTTTACTATTTACTTAAATGCTATTTTTAATGTCTTTTTAAGGCTTTAAACATACCCATATTTACATTCCACGCATTTAAGGAGTCATTCATGCACTCGTCATGTAAAAAATATGACCAAAACATGAAATATATTCAGGTAACATTTATTCTCAAATCTTCTACAATAATCTTTACTGGTAACTTTTTTTCGAAATGTTTTAGTTTCCTTATTTAAAGCGGTTTAAATAGTTCTAATTTTATTAAGGCAAATAATAAAAAAACTGTATTTATAAAATCATTATAGGTAGGTAAATTTTATACAATCAACACTTATCGAGAGTTTATAACAAAAAACGCATCGAAATTTCCCCGATTTCGCAGCGTATCCAAAAATTATGAAAATTGGACTATGTAAAGAGGGAGAAAAGTGTTATCGCTTTTTGTATGAAAATTTACAGCTTCCCAATCCTCTTAAAGAAAGTGAACGTACATATAGCATGAAGATGTGCCCTACGTTTTTCGAGAAGTTACGGCAAAATTACAGCTCGTATTACATTCAAGACCAAAACTATATATCCGTGTCACAAAAAAATTATTCCACGAGAAATAAATAATAATGGTGTACTTTTAAGCTGCGGCTTGTTCGGCCCGCTGGAAAACGCAGCGCGACAGATGCGCTGGCTGCGGTTTGCGGTTTCGGCCGTCGCCGCCGACCAAAGCACACCTATTTATGCACAAAATTGCAACTGTGCCTTCGAAATTAAAGACTAAACATTTAAATGAATTGTGCTTAACATTGTCTCATCTACAGCAGAAGCGAATACAAGTGGGTTTACTATCGTTTAACTTTACGTCTTGCTGCTTCCGACGATTATAAACTTTGTATTACTTTGTCTATATTTTAGTCACAAATATAGGTATATCCTGTATAAAATTATTGTCCAGACTGATTGATTCATTATCGCCAAATCGCCAAAAGGTAGACATGTAATTTGGCTAATACCTACATTCACTTAAGAGGGTTACATAGCCTAGGGGTTTAATGTTTGTACGGAACTTTCTTATAATTGAAGCAAAAACAAGAAGTTTATAGGAATTTAGGCTAATAAAAACAAATTAATAAATTCATGTTTTATTAAGCTTTTTGAAAATTTCGGTCGAAAGTTTTTTGTCTGAATAGGTAGGATCACACAGAAACTACCTGCCTACTACTAAAAGTGTTTTACGGGACCTACTTTGTCTGAAAGTTTTTGCAATACGTAGGTACCTATTACTGTTACCTACAAGTTTTTACTGCGGGTTAATGTTGAATTCCTGCGGGAAAAATAAAGAAAACAACACTGGCGAAGCTGCAGGTGGAAAGCTAGTTAGATGTGTTCGTTGTTCTTGTTACTCTTAATTCATCATCATCATCACAGCTCATATACGTCCCCACCGAGGGGTTCGAGCCTACCCAGGGCTACGTTCCAAAACATCACCCGGAGTGAGTAGGTGGTGGGGGGAGAGTGGCCGGTTAGGGTGGTCGGAGTGTTGGTTGTTTTAGAACGGCAAGAGTGTTGTCTGCTTTGTTTACATAACCAAATATACAAAAATAAGAAAATATATATTTCATCGGCGCGTCCGTTCGCTTTAATGCATGGATTACATTCCTCTGTTTCATCTACGAAAATGCTAAAACTAACAGAATATGAATTCCGTTAAATCGCGGCCTAACCTAGCTTCAGCGGAAATGAAGGCCAATTTTACAATAGTCTTTAGAATTTAAAATTAACTTAGTGTCGACGTTACGAAGCGCATCCTCGCTCTCCGAGATGCACAAATTGTGTGTGAATATGAAATCTTTGTAATCACAATCACACACAACTTTAAAAACCACACAATTTCCCGCCAAATCCAATCGAGTGAAATTACACCTTGCTATATTATGCGGGTGAGATTCTACTCGATCGAGTGCACTCCGTAGCGTTTTAGGACACGCCACTCCAACACTCTCGAGTGCACCCGAAATGTTTTAGGACATACTTCGGGTGACCGAGTGCACTCGGGTGATGTTTTGGAACGTAGCCCCGGGTCATTAGGCCTTAGTCAACCACGCTGGCCCAGTGCGGATTGGTAGACTTCACATACCTACACCATTGAATTTCTTCGCAGATGTAGGTCCTATGCAGGTTGCCTCACGATGTTTTCCTTCACCGTAGGAGCGTCAGACAAACTACTCTTAATTACGTGTTACTTAATAATGTGTTATGGTTTACATTTTACATATATTATCATCTCAGGTAACAAAACAAACAATGATTACAATATGTATTTTATTTATAAAATGCATAATAAAAAACCTAGCTTTATTTTACATACAAAGGATTCTATTGATTTTGTCAGGAATACTATAACACAATTTCACAAGTAATTAAACATCTGACATCTGACAATGATACGCCGGTCGGCTTGCCTTCACGGGGGGTATTGCAGCATCCTCACTTTTTATGTCAGACTGTAAATAGTTGTTTTTATCACTCGGTCATTCCTCTAACAAAACTTTGTCACACAATACGACAAGGGAAATAATATTTCTCTTTTAGAAGGATATTTTTCTAACTCAAACCAATAGAACAACTAAATCAGGTAACACTTGATCACCGGAGTGTGTAGCTAACACTAAAATCTCGGTATTTTGAGATGATAGATTTTTCGTGAAGGCAATTAATTATCAATTGTCAGCTGTTAACATTTCATGTTCAGCACTTACCGGATGCCTGGCGGCCGCCACGGCAGCGGCGGCGGCTGCGGCGTTCATTGCGCCCGCGCTTGGATACATCCTCACGTCAAACACACGCTTTCATTGTCAAAATCACAAGAAATAAAACAAAACACAGCACACACTCCAAATCACTCAATACACAAAACAACACAAAAGCTCGATCTCCACGCGACTAGTCACACGCGAAATAATGATAAAATACGAAACACGTTCAACATGAACAGACGCTACGAGCGAACTGCTGGTGAAGGGGGCCGGCCGCCGCGCCCCCCTCTCCCATCCCGTGATCCTCCGCCGACCCCTCGCATACCGCTGCCTGCCATACATATTTTCTCCACTCGAATTTTTCGTCGACTATCTTCATGTTTGAGGAATACTTTAGCCGAATCGGAGATATACGCTCTAATAGATACGTATTATTTGGGGATTTTCCTTAGGGGTGGGGGTGGGGTGTCGGTGTCACGGTTTCCACGATCTCGCCTTCTGCGTTATACCTACGATCTAGCTAGACATTTTTTATATTGGCGGGGGTTTACAAGTATTTACTTGCAATATTACATTTCACATGTCTGTCAAATCTCTTATCAAAACTAGTACCGATCAATTTATCTGTCAAACAGGTAGGTAATTGGTATTGGTACCTGTCTACCTACACCAACCTACACCTAGATTTTGAAACACATACCTACTTTACAATAGTCTACATGACGGTATTTTTTGGTTTCATTTATTACATAGGTACCTACCTAGATTTAAAATTTAAAATAACAGTCATCAAATTTCGAAAGACTTATTAAAACTAGGTATAAGTACTTACATAGGTATACATATTATCTACCTACCTAACTACAAATACCTACCTATACGTAAAAGTTTTAAGTGGTACTGATACCTATCCAGTAATTATAAATCGACTTAGGTACCTACACGGATATTTTTCGAAATATTTAAGAAATAATATACCGGTATCCGTCCCTAATTCAAATCAATTAACTTGCAATTAACAATTGATCATCAAGACCTGATGAGAGTTATCGACACCTAAATCTCATACCTATTGTATGCATTTGTAGCAAGGGCCCATTGCCAAGGGTCTGAAAATCTGGACCATCAGTGAAATGCTGCAAAATAAAATAATTTAAGCGTGCGGTTAATTTGGCAATCCGCAGTAAGCAGTTGTCGGTAATTGATAGGTGTATTACCGGTGCCGCGCGATCGGCGAGGGCAACTTCGCAGCGCCCTATTAAGCACAGGGCTGCCGGTTTCATTTCAATTTAGATACATATTTATATTTTTAATGCTAGGGCCCCACCTGCCTTAATGTATGTATTGACGCCTGCGTCATTATACGCTTTATTTTTGCTTCTTAATTTAATCTATGGCATTCCCCGCGATCACTCGAGGAAGGAGTTCAATTTCAACATTTTTTTAGCGGCATTATCGCAACAGACAGGCTGTAATTTTTTATACAAATCGTATGAATGGAAACGAACTATCGTGGGCTGTGTTAAAAAGGATGTAGGATAAAACATCAAATTTATAGGGTCTTTAAGAGTGAGGCTGCTATAATAGATATTTCGAAGAATATTCCGTTACAAACGACTCTAAGATTTATTCTTGCTAATGAGAGATACTAGCTGTAGTCCGCGACTTCGTATGCGTAGCGAGTTCGGCATAAAAAGTTGCCTATGTTCTTCTTTAGGGCTTTTATCCCTATACTAAGTTTCATTAAAGCTGGTTCAGCAGGCGTGAAAGCGTTATACACAAACGTAATTACTTTCGTATTTATAACATTACCTAGTAGGGATTAAATTTAAGAAATACGTAGCATAAGTATGCTCTATGACAAAATTACTTTGTACAAAAAAATTATAACGTAGGTGAAAAGAGCCAGTCGCATGAAAACCTTATTTAGCAAGGTACGTACAGGATGGGAAGAAGAAGGAAAGAAATTGCGCCAAAATATACTTTTTGATATGTAGATCCAAAATAGCAGAGTAGGAAATTTCGTTTCCCCCTGGCACATTTAATGTAAAAATGGATCATTTAATCGAGGGTGCTGTGAGACAAATTGGTTGGATGTTGCACGCTCTAATATTATGAATTTACACGTCACAACGAACATTTTAGGACAATTCTCATATTTTTGGTGGATGAATAGATTTCGCTAGATCGGCAAAGGAATATTTAAATCTTCCGGACAAATAGATAATGTTATTGTTGGTAGACTATGACAGACAGTCTTTATCTATGCAAATGAATGCACTTTGTCCTATTCTTCAGTGTTTAACAGGGGAGCACTTTGTAGCAGAGTCGTCTGCATACTTACCTCTCTCTTACCCAGAGATTCTCTGATCTTACCTATTTCTGCCGCCAAGCAGCCGTGCTTGTTCCGGTTTGAAGAATCGGACAGGTAGTGACATTACTGGGTACTGTGACATTGACGTGACATCTCGTGTCACAAGTTTGCAATGTACATTAGTGTCCTTGTGACACTTTTGGCCATTTTGCAAACAGTAAACTCTAATAACTTGATCTTGGCAGTGATGGTTGTGATCACGACCGATTGCCAAAAGAAGTGAAGTGAGGTAGTGTTTGTAGATTTTCAAGTAATACAGGAACCACATGTACTATAGGTGACTTTAGCCACTTACCACCAGGTGCGGGCAGCCTGCTTGATTTCCAACCCAGTTGTATAAAAAAAACTGCCTACTTTGTACCAACGCATTATTTTTAACTTTTCAGTGTTTTTAAAGGCGGTTTTAATTTTTTGTAAAATAATTTTTATTTTTATCTTTTTAGTGAATTGAGGAACCCTATTAAATTAAGGTTTCGCTCGATTTTAATAGGATCCCATCATCAGATCCTAATTTTGGTGACCATGGGACTACCCTTAGAGTATATTCTATCGAATACAAAAATAATTTTGAAAATCGGTCCACAATTGGCGGCGTAGTCGCGTAACATACACAAAAAAAACATACGCATCGAATTGAGAACCTCCTCCTTTTTTGAAGTCGGTTAAAAACACGTTGGACACCTAACAATTTAAGGGTCTCCCTCGATATTTATGGGATCCCTTCATCAGATCCTAATTTTGGTGACCTTGGGACCACCCTTGGAGTATACTCTATCGAATACAAAAAGAATTTTGGAAATCGGTCCACAATTGGCGGCGTAATCGCGTAACATACACACAAAAAAAAACATTCGTACCGAATTGAGAACCTCCTTCTTTTTGAAGTCGGTTAAAAATAATGCCAATCATTATCCAATTAGCAAAGTCAACTGCAATTCGCCAGCCCTATTGCTGCCAAATAGCTGGTCGCGTCCATGTTCAATCTATTTACTGTCTTGTACCAAGATAATTGTGCTTGGTTCCGACAATTCATGGCCAGTAATTAGACGAGCCGCTAGTTGGTACTTTTTGTGGAGTACAATTATACAAGAATCATCATTAACGACTATTTATACGCTAGAGTTCTGTTTTGACCTATGTCAAACTGAGATCTCAATTTCTACAAGATGTATAGCTTTAATTAGTTTTCTGTACATACTCTCAAGTATATTTTTATACCAAAAAAATGTAATTACGTGTCAACTAGTTCAGACTTTTGAAAATTAATTGATATAATAAAGTTTAAGGTTCTTTACTTAGCTACTTGTTACAAACCAAGACACCTAAAGTTTGATTACGCAATAATTGCTGTCTTTCTCGACGATGTAAACAGAATTGGCCGTTTCTGAAAACAACAGACGTTAAATGGAATGCCCAGTTCATCTATAGTTTTGATATTTGGATGACGCTTGCCATATCTCATAGAGCGCCCTGACTATGCACTAGATGGACGTCGAGGTTGGTTTAGTGGGTATGCCCCGAACTCAGCAGAGAGAGTCCCATACGCTTGTCGATTAGACATCGGTAGGTACGATACGCAACAGCATTCCACCTTGTAAAAAGGTCAATTCCTCTCATCTAAGAGGAGATTGGTGGCTAGCGAGATGTAGTAGATCAGTTTTTCCTCATCTAAGGTGTGACTCGTGGCCAGCGAGTTGCAGTAGATTAATTCCTTATCATCGAATGAGAGACTCGTGACCAGCGAGTTGTAGTAGACCAGCTCCTCATCTAATGAGGGACTCATGACCAGTGGGTTGCAATAGACCAATTCCTCTTCGTCAAAAAAGAGACTCGTGGCCATAGAGTCACAGTAAGCTTATTCTTCCTCGTCTAAGGAGACACTCGTGGCCAGCAAGTTGTAAGAGACCAAATCCTTCTCGCCTAAGGAGGGGCTCGTGGCCAGTAAGTTGTAGAAAACCAGCTTCTTATCGCTTCTTATCGTCTAAGGAGGGCCAGCGAGTTGTAGTAGACCAGGTCCTCCTCGTCTAAGGAGAGACTCGTGGCCATCGAGTTGTAGTAGACCAGCTCCTCCTCGTCTAAGGGGGGACTCGGGGCCAGCAAGTAACACTAAACTAATTCTTCCTCGTCTAAGGAGGGACTCGTAGCCAGCGAGTTGCAGTAGACCAATTTCTCGTCATTATAGGGGAGACTCGTGGCCAGCGAGTTACAGTGGACCAATTCCTCCTCGTCTAAGGAGAGATCTGTGGACAGCAGCGGGACGTATATGGGATGAAGTAATGAATACCAAATAAAAATAACCAGTAAATTATTACAATAAGTTAAAAAGTTTATTATATTAGTATTAAGATGGAGACGCCAGAATAGTATACGAAAGTAGAGTCATTATCATCATCATCACAGCTCAATACGTCCCCACCGAGGGGCTAGAACCTATCCTATGTTAAGGTAATTACGCCTTAAGTCAACCACGTGGGTCCAGTGCGGATTGGTCGACTTCACATAAACCATTGAATTTCTTCGCATATGTATGCAGGTTGCCTCACGATGTTTTCCTTCACCGTATGAGCGTCAGACAAATGTTCATATGGAAATCGAAAAACGAAAAACAAATTGGTACATGGCGGTCTCGAACCCCGGACCTCCCGATGGGAAGGCAAGTGCCGAGTCCACAGCGCCATCTTTTGCCACCAGTTAAAGTAGAGTAAGTAGTAATATCATACTTATTGTCTACTTAAGGTAGGTTGTTGTTGTACAGCCGACAACATGTCAAGCTTTTTACACTTATAAAACAAAAATCGCTGCTATTACGAGCTATATATGAGGCCTAACCATAATCGCTTGGAGCAAGGTTGAAACAATATTAAAACAGAGACACAATTTATTAGGTACTAGCTTTTCGCACGCGATTTCCCCCGCGTTATTTTTGTTTTCCCCTGGGAATTTTATATTTTCCCGTAGGAATAATAATTTTATAGCCTATGTTACTCAGGGATAATCTAGCATTCTAATGGTGAAACAATTTTTCAAATCGGTCCAGTAGTTTCAGAACCTAATTAATACAAACATACAAATCTTTCCTCTTTATAATATTAGTAAGTAAGTATAGATAGCTTTAATTTGACATGCCGTTTGTTTGTTTATTAAATTGTTTATTTGGATCAAATCTTGCAAGTTAAATTTGACCCACTGGTCTGTGTTCGATTGAGCGGAAATTTGGTATACATCTTGAGTTCTGATGACAATCCAAATTTGCACAATTATTATTGTTTTGAATGCAAAATGGCTGCTGCAACAAAATGGCGATTTTCTAATTTTTGTGCAACCCCCACAATATGGAAATCAAATGAAAAGGCTTGACTTGAATTACAGTACTTTATGCAAAAAAAATCCAAGTTGGCTGCCATCATAAATTGGCGGATTAAGAGTTTTTGTACAACCCTCCCCAATATCAGTATCAAATGAAAGAACTTGACTTGTAGAATACACTACATTATGTTAAAAATTTCAATCCAAGATGGTTGCCGTCACAAAAAGTAAAAACATAAAATAAATTAAAAGTAAACAGCATTTTTAAAAACAAGCTTTTATATTTTTAAAAACAAGCTCTAAAAAGCGGAAAATAAACTTATAACACATTTTTTATGATAATATAAAAGCTTGTCGCGAGATTAGATTATTAAAAACAGTTGTTTTTTAGAATTACCAAAATCAAGATTTAGGTATTGTATTATTGATTATCTACATAGGTAAATCTCGCGTGGAGCTTTTATATTATCACTAGCGGTGCCCGCGAACTATGTTTCGCTTTAATAAAGCTTAACACTCAAAATTTTCTGGAAAGGGGCCACCCTTATCATCTATGGGTATAAAAATACCGTACGAGATATTCTCAGACCTGCCAAATATATACAAAATATTTCATGAAATTCGGTGAAGCCGCTTCGGAGTAGTTCAACAGCAAACACTGTGACACGAGATTTTACATATTACATAATAAATTGTGTCATAAGTTTATTTTTATCCTTTTAGAGCATAAAAGCTTGTTTTTAAAAATGCTTTTTACTTTTAATTTTGAAGCGATACAGTCGCGAGGGCCTAAGTAAGACGTTGGTAGGCGGCATTCCGTACCGCGTAACAGAGCGTACTTGAGCGACGTGTGTGGCTCGAACACGATACGGCCGTATCTCTTGACCAATATTGACCCATTGATTAGCAGACAAGCATCCGGTACCGACACTGTCGCTGCATGTATAATCAGCCAGTCCTAAGAAATACAGTTAATTAGGTTACGATAAACAAAGTTCACAGTTATCAATATTGTTGTGAGATACGACGGCGTTTGTATAATTCAACTAATTATAGACTCATAAATAATAATGTATGATGTAAATAACTACATACTCGTATATGTACATAATAGCACAATTATTGATCAATGTTAAGAGTTATAATAACAATGTTAATAGCATTGTTGATTGCAGTTGTGGTAGTTCTTACATCGGCCAGACCAAAAGGACAATAGCTGAAAGGGTCAAGGAACATATCGCAGCTGTCAAAAACCTGAAAAAGGGTAAGTCTGCCATTACTGAACATTTGCTAGATTCAGGAACCAACCACTGGATAGAACTGCACAAACCTCAGGATGTCGATTCTGTAAAATTCGAACAATAGCTCGCATCTCACTTCGATAGTCACGCTCACTTCGCATAAGATACAAGATACCCTTACATAGTCATTATCACGAGTTAGTAGCGATAACATTCTAATAAATAACTCAGAAGTAGTTTTTATCACCTTCAGAAATAATTTTAAATGTTTTTTTAAACTATGATAATAAATTTTGCCTGTTTTCACTCACAAAATAGCAACGTTTTATTTGACACTTTGTTTCGAGTTCGTGTGCGAAGTGAGCTTCGAAGTGATAAAGGAATTCCCTTTACGGAATGCCACTTCATACGTCATCCCATACTTATAATGTCAAAATCTCACGGTCACTCTAGTTCCACTCGCTGCCACGCTCGCAAGTGTAGCGCTGTAGCACAGATTACTTAATAGTTTTAGTAACTTCGAATCTACATTCGAATTTTGAGAATGCCAATCTAAGAACTCACTGCGGAATCAGATTCGAAGTTTAAAGTGAGGTTTTACAGAATCACACTACAGGTCCTCTCCACCGATCGTCACTATTATTATAGAATAGCACGAGAATCAGTTGAAATTAAAAAACATAAAAACTTCAACCGGGAAAATGGATACCGTTTATCAACTACATGGAACCCTGTTATTGGCAATTTTAGGCAGTGCGGTACTTATAAAAAACGTCAGTGTGTAGATGTCGTGAGTGTGGTATGTCGAGGTATCGACGATTATGATTAAAAAAAAATTTGAAGATCAAGCGGAGGGAAGTCGTGAAAGTCATGAAGACGTCGCTGAGCCTCGGCAGTCATCCCGTGACCACGACCTGACGCAATTCGGCCGAAACGTCGGGAAACAGTAAGTCAATATAGTTATTGTTTACCGCGAAATAGACCCGAGTTAATTGTATTTAAAATGTGTACAAATCGCGGAAGTCTAAAAACTTTGAGAGCATTGTTGTGTTCCGACAATTAGAGGTAAGTATAGCCGTTTATCAGTTGTTGAGGAGACCACGTGAGGCTCGCTTCCACTTCCACCTTCGGCTCTGTCATCACTTATCATCAGATGAGATGAAGGCCAAGAGCTTCCCTGTCGTATATTAATAAATGTTTAGGATCAATGGGATATTAAACATTATTTAGTTTTTATAAGCTTTTTAGCAAGTCAACATTGTTGTCTCGATTGGATTGGTTCGCTACGAGCGCGGCGCCATCATGAATGACTTTATTTAAACGTGTTCATAATAATTATTCTGAATTCATAGATACATAGGTTTACATTTTATTATTTTGATAAAATGCAATAATGTGTTATGGATATTTGGTAAAAGTTTTCAAATCTTTTAATGTTAATCAAAAAGTACACGTCTCATTTGACAATAATTGCGCACAATTGTAGGTAGGTACTTACCCATTATACCAGCTAAAATTTTTCATATTCAAATATTATTGTTCTTAAAAACCTTTGCTAGATAACAAAGGTTATATATAATTATAAATTCTCGAGGAATAGACCAGTAACATAACAGTCCGCGCTTTAATAAGATATATCACTACCTTATAGAAAACCTATTAGGGGTCTTAACGATTTTCTCCATAATCATCATCATCTTCCAATACACTACTCCCGAGGTAGTCCTATTGTCACCAAATCAGGATCTGATGATGGGATCGCAGAAAATCGAGGGGTAATACTTAAAGTTTATAGACAAGCATTAGCAACGTGTTTGATATTTTTTCTAAAGCTCTTCAGGTATTTGCGTCTGGTAGTTATCGTGTAAGTAGCTGATGGAAGGTTCCTTGTGGGTTAATTAGGAGTTATATAGTTAATGAAAAGTGTTATGGGCAGGCATTGACCCGTACTCGTAGTCGTTCAAGTTATTCAGTTCAGCTGATAGTGAAAGTACAACTCCTAAAAATTTTGGAGATTTACAATGAAAATCGTATTACTTATTTCAAATTATTATGGCGATTACGTCAGGTTCAATTCTAATAGGCGAGTATGTTTTAAATGCAAATAAAGGGAAAGAGATTAATACAGTAAGTTGGGGCTCGTAAGAGCTCGGTGGCGTCAACACGGTACGTTAGAGACGCGGGTTCGATCCCTTTTCCTTATCGATATTAATTTTTTAATAATGGTTCAGATCAGATTAAAAAAAATATGTATAATATTTTCAACTACGCCTTTTTAAAACGTAGCTACGGTCTTGCGACCGGAGCGCGTAGCATTTTCTCGTAGCCATCTCGTAGCACGCGTAGAGTTTTTCATTAGCGAAAAATGCAAATATCCAAGAAAGCAAATTATGTTCTAACTAAAACAATCCCCGAAAAATTATTAATAGGAATCGCCAAGGTCGAGAGAATTCAAAAATAGGTATTTGGAAAATGTATTGATGTCTCGCCGTGTGTCCGAACAACTGAACTGAGCACGATAGGGACAACTGCAGCTGGGACCGAAAATACCCATGAAAAGTACCCGCTTTCCTCATGAACCAACTAATGTATGCACAACTAGTTGTGCCATTAGGAATTCCTTTGTTAAATCTTTCCCATAGGCACAACTAAATTATTGTCATTTAATATTAGTTCCTAATGGCACAACTTAATTCTTTCCCATAGGCACAACTAAGTTATTATCATTTAGTATTAGTTCTTCGATGCACAACTAAGTACAACCACCTGATACAACCCACATTTAAATAGTTTCCATTATTACTAATAAGTTACGGCCGAGTCGACTACAGTCAGTATCACTATCAGTATGAGTTTTGTTATAGGTAAGTACTTAGTACTTGATCATATGTATATTTCCCATTTCGACTGTAGTTGTGTTACAAGGAATAGTTGCAGCAAGTTAGTTGTGCGTAGTTGTGTCATCTGGAACACGTATTTGGATGGCACAACTAGTTGTGCATACATAGTTGGTCCATGAGGAAAGCGCGGAAAAGTACACAAAATATACGTTTTCCCCTGTTTTCTCCGCAAAAAATTGACCGATTTAATTACTTTTTGCGTTATAAATTGTAGCTTCTGTGTTTATATGTTTTGCTTTTTTCATATAATCTTCTTAAATTTGTTTGCTGGACGTTTGAATACAGCAGAAAATTAGGTCGATTTTTTAGATTTTTGAAGGTTTAAATCTATTGTAATAATTAACATAACAAAAAAAGGAAAACATAGGAACATGCTTATAGTGGCCATTTATTTTATTGGAAAAAAATAGAGCAACTAGTGCCATTATCCAGAAGGGAAACAGGGGACTACGTTTGTATGGAAAAACGGATAAATTATTACCCAATTTCATTAACACTTCTATCTACGCTATTTGGTGCATTATTATTAAAATAGATGGAATTGTCATGTATGTATAACTACCGTTATTAAAAACGCTTTTCTCTATGATCGAATCAGAAACTCATTTATGTTTGTAATTATTGTTTGACCAATAAATTATTATTATTTTTATTATTATTATATCAATTCAACGATGGTCTAATCTCTTAAATCTTTTTTAAATAAATAATGTTTAAAACTTTATTGTATAAGGTATGTACATAAAGTAATCGCACTTAAAAATGACATATTTTGTCATGTAGGTATAAGAAAGCTAATATATAAAGCAAGCCTCTAAAAAACAGGGATTGAATATTGTACTGAATTTCCTTCTATTCCTAGGGATTGAATTAATTTGTATTTGGAACACCAAAAGTAATTGAATTTTGATAGAAACTCATCTCAAATTGATAGGCGATAAAATAATAAAATTAGGTTGATTTCAATAATGATTAGATTTTGTGGTATTTATTTCGGCTTTATTATATAACTTGTATTATTATGTATATATCAAACCTATATCATTCTTAAATTCAACGTGGCAATGCTGCCAGCATTTTGGGAACGTTACCCATTGGCAACGGTCTCTTAGATTAATTTTGTACATTAAATATATTTATTAGGGTAGTTTATTGTTTTTTATTATTGATTAGATTTTATATTTGTGACTTTACATTTTCTTCAAAAACGATGAGTTAATTGAAAAATAAAAAAATCTGCCTAAGCATGAACAATTTCGCCAAATACTTACTTTTTATATTTATTATTACGTTCACTTATTCTTACACTACAAATCGAAAGAAATTCCATAAAGCTGTAAGAAATAAGAATTCTAAGTTCGATTTCAACTAAGAAATATATATCTGTATTTTTTGACACACTATTTCATTTAATATTTAATTTAAGCTCTAATATTGATCTAATCGTTCTTTATATGGTGGCTTCGAAGAACATTTTAATAGGAAATTTTGTACATCAACGGACAATAACACTTGTTATCTAACAACGGACACTTGTTATCTAACGATGTGAGTTAATTTATAATCTTTTGGTCTCATAATAACATCAGGTTAATTAAAACAGTTAATTAGTACATATTTAGAAATTGATACACACAATTAACGTCATTCCTTATTTTATCGCAGAGCAGGTAAAAATAGCCTTACCAGCTGTTTTAATCTATTGTAACCTCTATTATCTTAACAATGGCATATTGTGGTCATTCGCGTCGACAAAAAGTTCATCTTTTAAACATCTTACTTTACAAAGCTAATATTAGGTAAGTTAAGGGCGTGTTCGCTTCATGTTTATTCAATGGACGTTCCTTGCGCATGAAATATGTAGGACTTATTGTTATTTTCGACATGTAGCTTTATAAAATCTACGATTCCTGGTATCGGAAAAAATGAAATCTATCGTAATTCTGGTTTTGAATAATTGAAAACTATATACATTCCTTCCAATCGGGAGGTCCGGGGCTTGAGACCGCCATGTACCAATGTGGTTTTTGTTATTCGAATTTCATAATTATGTACATTTGTGTGACCCTCCTACGGTGAAGGAAAATATCGTGAGGCAACCTGCTTACATCTGCGAGGAAATTCAATGGTGTATGTGAAGTCGACCAATCCGTACTGAGCCAGCGTGGATGGAGGATGGACTGGCCTAATCACCCTAACATAGGGTAAGCTCGAGCCCCTCGGTGAAGACGTATATGACATATATTCGGTACCGAATTCTTTTACTAGAGGGAGACTGTACGAGAGTCATCTGCATGGGTACCTCTATCTTATCTATTTCTATCAGGTGGGCAGCCTGTTCGTTTGCCAACATCCAAGTTATTATAAATGCGAAAGTAACTCTGTCTGTCTGTCTGTCGCGCTTTCACGCCAAAACTACTGAACCGATTTAGATGAAATTTGGTTTAGATATAGTTTCAGTCCCAGGGAAGGACATAGAATAGCTTTTATTGCAGAAATCACCCCTAAAAGGGGAGAAAAGGGGGGTGGAAGTTTGTACGGGAAATCAATAACCGCTGAACCGATTTAGATGAAATTTGGTATGGAAATAGTTTAAGTTGTAGGCAAGGATATATAATAGTTTTTATCTCGGAAATCATTCATTAAGGGAGTAAAAAAAGAGGGGGGGGAATTTGTAAAGGGAATAAATAAAAAAGGATTTCCACGCGGACACAGTCGCGGGCAAAAGCTAGTAGTTGTATAAAAGTAACTGTATGCAGTTCATTTTTAGATTATATCCTATTTTGCAATGCACCTAGCATGGCAAACAGGGGCGGATCAGGGAAGTGGGCTCAGGTTGGAAGAAAACACCAGCCTTCTGCTCTTAATTCACTCTTAGTTTTAAGATTCACTTTTTATATTTATTCTTCTTCTTTTTCTCGAACTTGCTCTTAATTGAACTTAGCTTTTGGCGCTTGGTTGACTCTTTATATACCCCGATGATTTTCTGGAGTTTGAAATTAATGTAATGAACTTTCACTCAAAACTTGTCTTTCACTCTAAAAAATTCTCCCAGTTCAGTCTCAATTATAGCAGCACAAAGTGGTATAAGAAAATAACAAAAAAGTCCTCACTTAGTATACACAGCCACAAATAGTAATTATTAAATTGCATCTGTATCGTATTTACGGTATCTGGTAATTTGCGCCGCGCTCGCCCGCGCAGGAAGCAACGAGCCGCGACAAAAACAGCCTCGTCGCTCACTCGGTCGCGTCGTTTTTGTTTCACAGTTAAAAAACAAATACGTTTTTTACTTTATTCTTATTCTGAGCCACAGCCGTTTTGCTCGATGAGGCCCACATGTCGCGCGGTTGAACGCCGGGACCACTCAACAATGGATGGACGCGGTAAAATTTACGTTCTCTACCTGCCTGCGTTCGCATAAAATACCTGCCATGGAGCTCAGAAAAAAGCTTTTTGTTGTATATCGGGCCGTTTAAGCGGAAAATAGAGCGTTAGTTCTAAGTACGTTTGATGCTGAGAATTATGTGCAACGAACTTTTTAGATTAGACGATTCAAAAGTTTTGTTCAACGTGTCGTACAATTTGGAGGTTGGTTTCTAAAAACGCCTATGAGTAAAATATTTGTTACATCAAGATCAGAAACGATAGAGCTCCTTGCCTGCGCAGGCGGTCATTCACAAGCGATAGCTCGAGCGATATGGAATAAATAACAAACAGGCGGTATCACTGCGACATCGCTACAACGAACGCCGCGCGTCCGTCGCACGCAGCGCCCCGCCGCTTTATCTCTGCCTACCTGTAACACGCATTTTTTACGATCCCATTGCCCCGATGTCGATCGGCTCGGCGGCGGGAGATAAGCATTAATTAATTAGGTGGGCAGGTTTAATCGAGCCGACGTTTTAAATCCACTCCAATTTACAGTTTAATAAACACTTTTTATGTGGTGCTATCAAACGTCCGACTGAAGTAAAGTCGATTAGATACTAGATACGTTCTATTAAGGACGGCAGGTCGAGTTGCGGTTTTAAGGATTGCGGTGCGTTTAGACCGCGCATACGTGTTTGTGTTACGTAAGATCCGTGAGAGTGGAGAGAGGGTGTGCGACTGTTCGTAAACAAGTGGATTTATTTCCTCGGTGCTGCGGTGCGGTGATTCGTGTTTTCAAAACCTAATAAATTGTTGATGAAAATAAGAAAAAACTGGAGAAGGCGAGGGGTCAACAAAACAAGTGCTACGGTGATCGCGCGTTATCTTCGCCCGCGCGGCTCCTAAACACGAGTCGAGCAAATAAAACACGCCGAGTAATTAACTAGCGCGAACAAATTGTTGTATAACCGGCCATTGTGTCGCATAAAAACCTTAGTATTCTCAAAAGTCACTCGTTTCCGAGAAGGCCCGCTCGCTGCCTCGACGCTTGACGCTTGCGATCACCAGGAGTCCAAGCGTTTTTGCTCGAGAATTAATATTTAATGGGTGCAGCTGGGATTGCATGCAGTCCGTTTTCGATATGCAAGGGTGTGACTTGTCTATCTGTTGATTTGTTTGTACTTATCATGTTATTTTAAATAGACTCGTATTATTAACCTTTTTGGGATTCAACGTGACCTGATCTTTGGAAAATGTGAAAGCTTAAAACGTTAAACCATAGGCTATAAAAAATACATCGTACAGTAATTATAATCTATTACCGAGCGCGAACATGTAATTTTATCTTAAATAATAACATGAAAGTATTGTTACTTATTACAACAACAATAGACAACGTATCGGTAATGTACCCTTAAACTTACGATGATTAATGATAATAATGAACATAAAATGAAAATTGTAAAAAAGTAGAGCAAAAGCAAAAGAGTCAACGTAACTTCATTCATGTCGGCCGAGCGCGAACGGAGCGAGCGTTCATTTGTCAATGTTATAATTAACTGAAGTTTTAAAATGTTTCTTTGTCTGTTTCGACAAGAGCTTTTTTGAGTGCTTATAACAAACGGAAGTTATAATAAGAAACGTATCTTTTTATCTGGTCATTGTACATTGTTAGTGTTTTTTTTTTCGATTCCGATGTTTCTGTTGCACATGTGTTTTTTGCGGTGCTATGTGCAGTTATCTATACTAATATTATAAAGAGGAAAGATTTGTTTGTTTGTTTTGAATAGGCGTCGAAACTACTAAACTGATTTTGATGAAAGTTGGTATAGGGATAGTTCTAGACCAGGGGAAGGACATAGGGTAATTTTTCTACGGGAAAATATGAAATTCCCACGGGAAAACAAAAATAACGCGGACGAAGTCGAGAGCGGAAAGCTTGTGTACTTATAAATACGAATCGTCGACATGAAATTATAAGTACTTGATTGATATCTAGTACTTGAAAATGTTTATTGATTCATATCGCGAAGAAAGATACATTTTTCACACGAGCATTTTTATAGAGCTGTTATTTTTTTTTTAATTTAATTTTTTGGTCAATATCGAAAAATGTAGGTAAATGTTCCTATCGATGTTATTGAATTTCTTGCATAATCTTTCCGACAGTACGGGATAAGATTTATGAGATGCTTTTGTATCTCTGATGCGGCGATTCTTTTAATAGGACTTAAACTGCAGGTGTTATCAATGTTTGTGAACCTTTTTTTCTAAATTGAAGAAACATCATAAAGGTGCTATCTGTGTTCATATTTGTTTTTTTTTGTAAATTGAAGAAACATTTTTTTAAATATACAACTCTTAGCAAAAACAAAATCTTTGTAATCGTAAGCATTTCGCGAGGTAAGTAGATATGAACTTGCATTACATTTTTAAAGCATGCTCTTACTTCGTGAGATAAAAGATATAGAGGAAAATTTTGAAGACATTGACATACTTAATCATAATCCTTGTATCAGTGTGATATTTAATCAAAAAATCTAGAGCAATCAAGTAATAAAGATAAGAAACACACGGTTCGTAGTCTTTTAAAAATAAAACATACTCGGTGTACAAAATAATTTGAGATATTTTCTTTTCTCCACTTCTACCGGAGGGAGACTCTGTACCAGGGTCGCCTGCTTGGGTATGTCTGTCTTACCTACGAGTGTTTCTGCCGTAAAGCAACAGTGCTTGCATTGATGTGTTCCGGTTTGAAGGGCAGTGCTTGAAGGTCACCAGCACCACCATGTATACGTTGCCGACGTGTGACATCAGATATAAAGTCACGGTACCCCGTAATTTCACTGCCATATCTTACATATGGCAGTGAAATTACTGGGTACCGTGACATTAAATTTTTAGGGCAGTGAAATTACTGGGTACCGTGACTTTACATGTGATGTCACAAGTTGGCAACGTACACGGTGGTTCTTGTTGGGGTTGCAGATCTATTGCGAATCTCACAAGAGCCACATGTACTATAAGTGGCTGTTACCACTTTACAATCAGGTGGGCAGTATGCTTGTTTGCCAACTTAGTTGTATAAAAAAAACATAAATGAAATATTCATTGTTCAAACAAAAGATAACGATTTGCTACCCCAGTTTATTTGAAATACACAAAAAATCTGAAACCAAATACACAATACACAGACAGACTACATAAATGGTACAATTTAATTAAAATGTATGTACATTAACCGAGCCAGACGAATATATCTGACCGTCCAATAACTGTATCTAAGTTAATGTTTTCGATTGATGAACACAAATTAAAGCATACGCTGGTTAATTAGGGTTGTCAGGCTTTGAATCCGAATAGAGAATCCAATTAATATAGACGTTTGTAAAAAAAATAATACAGCCTCTGCCCAAAGTAACTAGCATTATCCATTTGTAAAGGAAAATGATGGTGACGGCCCGACCCTCTTCTTGGGGAGGCCTATGACCAGCAGTGGATGTTGTGGTTCATATGATGATAGTGATGAAACGCAAATGAATAAATAAAAATACAATGTATACATATTAATACAGAATGCCAAAACGGGACCCCTTGGTGAATAATGTCGTTCTCATACCACTTAAATAGATTCGTTCGAGCAAGTGAATGCGTATTACTTCTGCTAGTTTTACAAAGTTAATTTGTATATTGTATATGAATGTATATTCTCCTTTATATTGTACTGGCTTAACCCAAGCTTATTATGTAACTTCTGTCGAATTGATAGTCATTCCGGCGTCAATGCAAGATTCTGTGACATTATTGTGTCAGTTATGGTTCACTGTCCAAATTTGTCCGTCCAAACTGTTCAAAGTGAACGTTATAAATTTTTAATGACACAAACGGATCTGATGTCTGGCAACCCTAGACCTAATAGTACTGCGTTAATCCATGTGGCTGCGTGGCGTATTATCTATAGGCATGTTCAGTAATGTGTTGGCACCGTTTCGTATGCCACACACGACACTGGTTTAAAAGTAATCGGTGTTCTGTTTTAATCGTTAGTCATTCATTGCAATTTATATGACTAATAATACATACCTAATTAAAAACGACTTTTGGACAGTTAGTCTTTTTTTTCTATAAGTGCTGTTGACGCAGCCACGCGGTGCTGTGGCTCAGTAGTTAGAGCATTAAACGCCACCTACTCGTTGGTTATCCAACCTAGATAAAGTTTTGTGCCGATAAAGGAAAAAAGTGATTTAATCACATCGCCACCAGCAAGAAACTTATGGAACTTACAAATAATTGAAAACAATTTATTTCACAATATTAGAAATTAAGGCCAATAATCGAAATTAAAAATATCCTGTCGTTTAAGTTGGAGCAAATTACATAAAGAAACTAAATTTCATCAAAATCGGTTGAGTGCTTTCGCAGTTTATCCCGGACAAACATCGTGACGCGAGATGTTTATATATGTATATAGATGTTCAAACCAATTCCCCCTTATCGTGTAACAAAGTCTATCACGACTGATAACAATTCGACAGCTCAAATATATCCATCATCACTTGAACCCATACAGCCCAGCTAGGCAAAGATATCTCCTCAGACGAGGAGGAATTTTCATATTACGTCCGTCCAGTTTTCCATCTCTTTACAGAGGTGTGACTGTGGTAAACTCTGTCCCGTGGATATCCACAATCCGCGGATCCACGGGAGGAAAACTAGTGGTAACATCACCTGTATTTTTAAGGCCTCCACACAAAATTCGAGGCAGAGGCCTTAGTCTGTCACGGCTAGGTATACCCAGAGTGCTATTTAGGGTTCCGCACCTCAAAAAATTAACCCCTTTGTTTTAAGCCATCATGATAAGGGGCTTATATAAATTTTTAACTGACTTCACAAAAAAATTACAGAAATTTAATACCGACTTCAAAAATGAGAAGTTGAAAAATAATATAAGAATAGATAGAGACAACATCACATTTGGATATTTAAGTCGGTGCCCAATTTAGACTCTCAAGGAGATTATCGTTTGTTTAAGGACTTCCCTCGATTTTCCTGGGATCCCATCATTAGATCCTGACTTTAGTGACAATGGGACCACCCCAGGAGTATACTCTATCGAATACAAAAAGAATTTTGAAAATCGATCCACAATTGGCGGCGTAATGCATAACATACACACAAAAAAAAAACAAAAAAACATACGCATCGAATTGATAACCTTTCCTTTTTGAAGTCGGTTAAAAAGGAGGAGGTTATCAATTCGTCTATATGTATTTTTATGTTTGTTACCGCATAACTCTGTCATTTATTAACCGAATTGGAAAATTAATTTTTGTTTGAGAAGGTATACTTTCCAATTGGTCTCATTGTCACCAAGTCAGGATTTGGTGACAGAAACCCAGAAAAATCGAGGGAAACCTTTATTTATGCTTGTTACCTCATTTATTAGCTGAACTATGTCATTTATTAGCCGATTTGGAAAATTCTTTTTTTGTTTGAGAGGGTATTGTTCCCAATTAGTTCCATTTTAACCAAGTCAGGATCTAGTGATGGGATCCCAGGAAAATGGAGGGAAATCCTTAAATTTTATAGTCACGTCCAACGTCCAAATGTGATAGATGCACATATACCTGAACAGTCATAAGACGAGGTGATGATGGAAGAATTCTTAACTTTAGGAGTTAGATGTTAGATTTTTGTAAATACAATAGGCACGTGTTGATCCTCAATTTTACTAAAAAAGATTATAATAAAAAAAACATTTAACAAAAAATAAAAACCGACTACAAAAACATTTATTAACACAAATTTAAAAACTATGTAAAAACACCAACATCACATTTTTTGTATTTTGAAGTCAGTGCCAAATTTTAACACTTAACATCAATCATTCGCACCGACTTCAAATGTTGGCATTTTTACATTATTTTTGACTTATTGTGTTTTGAAGTCGTCTTAATATTTTTTAAGTTACACGTAATGTGTGCACTCGCATTTATTCAAATTCAAAGCCACTTTTATAATACCTACTATTTTCAACTATAAATTTGTGTGGACAAGGTATTATTGTAATGTAAATGTGAAATGAAATCTATTAAGAGTCTGAGCAGTTATTGGAGGGGGAGAAACTAGCCATTCCACTTTATTGGCCATTTGGCTTCAAATTATGTGCACTGAAACGATAATTTATATGAAAGTGTAGCCTTTGGTAGTTCATTCCGTAAGTTAAGAGATTATAAACTACAGATTAATGTTTGATGCAATTTAAATAGATTAGAAACTATAAGTCCAATATCTACTAAACCAAATACACGTCATGTTTATTTTAATAGAGACAAATTGTTAACTGTTACTGTTTTGTAATTTGAATTTGAGAATGTGTGGAAAGAGATTCGCCGTGAGAATTTAGGGCGCTATTGACCTTATCTAGTTTTTTCATGCCATTCAATGGGACACATGTATGTAGGTGCCATTTTGTACATTTTGGAATACAGTAAAAATCCTGTTCACAATAAAAATAATAAAATACAGGATTGTATGTGAAAGCAACTTTAGTTCACTTTTGTCCGTATAAAATGGATCTCGTTTCGCAGAAATTGTAGATAGTACCTAGTTACAAAACACTAGATTGTAATATCTATTCTGTACTGTATATCTTTAATGTTGGTAATACGTAACATTTTGGATGTACACATAGGTGCATTACCTAAAGAAAACTTATAACTTTTAACGGCTGTAGATAGAGGCGTGTTTTACATAAAATATTCATTATGTGTGAAAAGCAAGCTACTTAACATTCTTATAGCTACCTAAAAATTTACGTAACGGTGTTCTCGCATTTATAAACAACACAATCTTGATTTGTTTTAATATGTTGGAGGAGTTCGTGGTTTTTTCGGTGTACAGTGGTGTAATTTTGGTTCAGAATTACAAAAATGTCCTAAATTCGACTACGGCACGAGTTTTATAAACTTATTCCTAGAAATATCATTATCTCAGCATCACTGTCTCTTTGTAGTATCTACTTATCTAAAGTTCTTTGTAGTATCTACTTATCTAAAGTTCTTTGTAGTATCTACTTATCTAAAGCTTAAAAATTTAGACAATAATCAAAAGCGTTTATACTATTTGCAATTGTTAATAATTTTCTGGTTCCACTATTATCAATATTTTGTGAGAATTAATACCAAGTAAGTATATTACCCTTGAATTAATTTAACAACGGATTTTCATGGAATTCGGCACACAACATATTTACACAACGGTATTAACAAACAGAGGGTGCTTTAATGCCGGCGGACATTACCTAACGGAGGGTACTTTTTGCTCCGAATATTATACTCGGACTCTAATATTATTTCTCAGAGGACATAGCGTGGATGACGTCACGAATAACTCGTTCCGATCGGCTCGTGATTATATCTTTTAATTGATAGCGGCCTCTCCACTCACCTCGAGTTTAAATAACATTAATTCGCCGGCGCCGCTCCATCGACGCGCGGCTTAATTGAATTAAATCGGGCACAAACCGGCATTGTAATGAAATTACTACACAGCGATGTGCTCGAGCCACGGAGCGTATCGGAGACAGACGTTATTATGTCGTTTAAGAAAATAATCACCTCTAATACCTACTTACTTGACGGCTTTGTTGGAATATAGAAATTCACTTCGTTGCCAAGTATTAGTTTGTGGCTTGTGTGTGGTGCTTAATTTTCTGTAGCTTTCAATGAATATTACTACTTGCAAAGATTTTTTTTTAATTAGAACAAATTAAAAATTTCTTAGGGTATGTTTTTTCATAGGTAATTTAAACGTCTCTATTGCTAGAGTTTTGTTTTATTTAGTGGTCATTCAAAACCTTTAGAGTACCTATACCAAAAGCTCAGTGGTTAATTATATAAAAATATTTTTTACAAGTAGTAAAGTAAGTATATGTTGATATATTTTTTTGAATCAAAATATGAATGATTTTGTGGTTCATTGATCTGAAGTCTTCCTACGTCCTCTTAAGGCTAGGTCCTCTTAAGGCTAGGTCCTCTTAAGGCGTGTTTACTCAAAGAGGCCAATAAATACTAATTGCTTGCAATAAATCAATGTTAACGAATTTTTACTTTGCACAACACTCATGGCTTTAAAGTATAGCTTAAAAATTCAGTTTTAATAAATATGCCAACGGTGCTGCTAGCAATCAAACAGAATGATTAAATTAATTACTCTGAGACTAACTGTCTTGAGCTGCGTATTTAAATTGCAAATTTAAATACAAACTGCGTATTTATGGCTTTCAAAATGAATTGCATACAAATAATATGACCGGTCCTTATATTGGATTCCTATCGGTTTATTTCTAAGATATGGGAATATTCCTTAGTACAAGGCACATACCTGTCGACCAATCACTATTTAAAAAAATCTGAAATCGGTCGATACTCACGAAACACATAAAAATAACATAAACCAACTACAATACAAATATACATAAAAATACACACAAAACATTATTTCTACTTACTTACTGTCAAAAATATCGATATCCATAAAATGCCTATTTACACGAGAAAACAAATAAAAATTCGGTTCAGTATCATGTTACATATTGAGTGGTCGATAAAATGAGCACTTGATACTTCATCAGTATCGCGACTTTGTATCAGTTTGTTTGTACACAGATATGATGCTGTCGTATGGGATAGTGTAGAGCATAATTTTAAACGAAATTATATTTTCATCTAGCGTTTAGTATTAGAAGAATACTTACATTTTAACATATGAAACACAGTAATTGTGTCGGTTTACTGATATTTAATTTTGACTATCTCATCGTGAACGCTTTTTTATAATAATTAAATACCTAGTTAAGAAATACCTACTTATATAGAGTTATAGAGTCCTAATTAGCTCTTTGGAATTTCACGACATATAAAAACAAAAAAAACATCACCAATAAAACTTAAAGAATTATCAATGAACAAACAATACAATTTATCACAAGCAGTTACAACTTCATAACACGATAACACTAAGCTGCGTAATATTTGGCAGGTAGAGTTGTAGAGTTCTTATTTAAGTATCTTTAATCACCTTTTTTTAAAGTTTTTGTAAATAAATGTTAGTTGAACTAATAAATGTTACATGAACTATCTACCTACAAAAACTAAAAAAAAAGATTTTATAATCGATGAAACATAATCGTGGTAATATTTAAACATTCCTATAAGTAGCAATGTTTCCGGATTATCCTTTAGTATTTTCACGTTATTACTTTAACAAAAACTTTTTTTTTCTTTGAGCTGACAGTTAAGAAATACGACTGATCAATGTTCGCCTTCAAAGAACAGGTAACAATAAGCTGTAAATACAAAATTCCTTGAGAAATCGAGAAAGAAAATGAAGTGTTATTTTAATGTGTCTGCGTAGTTGGCTTGGCACCTGCGAGAATATTTTTTGTACACCTTAAGTTGAAAAAAAAACATTAACGTTTATTTGTGTAATACGCCATACAATAACGAGTATGTTTTTAGTTTTTTTTATATTTTTTTAGAAAAAATGATACGATACTGAATATCAACTCTTAAGTAGGTACTTATCGTTCTATATTTTTTACCATAAAGATCTTGAACACTATACAATACTCGTATATCAGTTTAAGTATTTTGATCGATAATCTACAGCTTAAGGAAAAATCTAACACGCAAGTTTAGTTTTTGTTTCCCTCCCGCTATCCTGCTGATTAGTAAACGCGATAAATCTGTCTTACGACTCTTATTTAATCTGTGCGGCGACTTGGCGAGGGCGACAAGCCCGCACACGAGATCTAGATTCTTGTTATAAGTGTCGGATAAGACCAAGAGCTTCGCAGGCGGAGAGTACATGGTACGCGTATTTTTTAGACAGCATTTCAATGGCTACCGGACGCCGCCTTATCGAGAGGATCGAGGCCGAGTGGGTACGCGCCGCGCATTATTTGCTTCGAGTTTTTTACCCCATTCAATACCTGTGCACAGTCCTGTCTTCTTGATTATACTGGTTTTGCTGATTTAATCGGAAATTACATTTTTTATAGAGACCCCTCGCAATTATAGACTTAAATGCATCTTGTAAGAATCGTTGGTTATCTTATATATATATGCCACATATATTATCATAGACTGGCACAGCAAGTTATACTTTAATAGTTAATCAGTTCTAACTAAATCCATGGTAAGTAAAAGTAAGTACACAAGTATGCAAGTCGTAAATTAACCTAGAAATCAATCATAATTTATTCTGTTTAATTATTCGTTATCAGTTTGCTGAGTAAGTGTCCGTTGCTTCATTTGTCACATCCGCGAAAGGTAAGGAAGCGATCTGTGATCCGCGGGTTGCCATTAGCGCCGCGCATTCAATAATAATGAACAAGCCGCACCGAAATATCCCCTGTTTACACCCACTCGCTCGCTCGCTCCGCCGCCGCACCGTCCGACCGCATTTTATTTTTTCGCTGTCGCACATTTCGCCGTCATAGCTATTTCCACTCGAGGCATTATACGCGCGCTCGTGTGTGCGTGAGTCCACGTGGACCGCTTCGACGTCGGTGAACAGAATCCGTCCGATACGCTCACGCCATTGGCTCAGAACCGGAGATCGCTTATTAAGGGCGGAGTTACACGCGAATGCGGGCTCCTATTGGTGGGGAAACGGCGCGGTGAGCGTGCGATTTGTCGAGGCGATTTTTATAAGCGCGGCAGTCCACGTGGACTCGTTTATCTATTCAGACGCCGGCGGCGCGGTCGCGGGGGGAAGCCGGGGGGTATACGGGCAATCAGTAAAGGCGGGAGGAATACGGCCATATTTATAAGAGCTGCGGGGATGCAATCACGAAGCGGCGCGGGGGTCGGCGGGTGGTCGGGGGGAGGCGGCGGCCATTTTGAGGGCAGCTCTTTTTATTCGTTTTTCGCGCGGGGTGCGTCGTCGACGGGAGCGCGCCGTGCGCTAATTGCGGGGGTAATGAGGGCGCTCGACTCGACTCGCTCACTCTATTAAACTCGCTCGCTATCGACTGCCTTATTGATTTGTCCTTAATCGAGGTGCGGTGTAGTGGCGAGCGGCAGCACGGTTGTAATGTAAACAAACGACATGGCAATCGCGGAACCGCCGCTCGAATTGAATTAGAATAATTTCGCACCACCGGTGACCAATTGCTGACCCACTCGTCTCGCCTCCGTAATTAAATCGTGCTAGTGCTACTGTCAATTCAAAAAGCTAATATAGCGATTGCTTTCAATATTGCACACCTATCTATAGCCGTAATATGTACATATTTATGACAATATATTTTAATAGGCTCTACATGTGACTCTACATCTAAGTTGATTTGTTTGTTTACCGCTTTCCGTTACAAATATTGACTCATCTTTATTGGTAAACGTGAATAGCCACATTTAATCCAAACCTATGACCTAATAAGAGGCGCACAGCGAAAAACAAACGTTTTCCGCTACCTACCTAGCCACTTACAACCGGCGTTTAAAGTGAAAGTAATGCTACGTGAGTTTCGGCGCGGGGCCGCGGGAAAAGATTTACCGCTCTTTGTGAATGTGAAGTCTGACGAAACTATCGGCTATAATTATAATATTACACACAATGATATTGTAATTTGTAGTCATAAGAGATAAGCTATTTGACGCGAGTAATGTGATGACGGTCTGATAAATTAATGCGTGCGGAGTGATAGAGAAGTATCATCGATTACTAATTAAATAATTAAAGCAGGTTGTTGATATGCCAATGCTGTTGTAAATTTTAACAACTATTTTAATATTTAGATCCTATGTATGTTATAAAGTGGTACCTAAATCTATTAAAAATGTAGAGATGCTGACATTCATTGATTCGGTTCGGTAATAATAAAAAAATCTCAAGTAGATGATACTTTCAAGAGGTGATTGTGATGTTAAACTGTAAATTTTTATATGTATTTGAGTTTTGGAAAAAAATGCTTTCTACAACCAATATTTTATCCTTCAATGTGACAATACTCGTCCTTAATGCGGAAAAGGGCTGAGACTCAACCGGATTACTTGAGATCGTTACCTAGGTCAAAATAAAGCAATAACAGGAAGTGAGACGCAACGTCACAATGTAGCTTGTTAAGCTCTCGCTCCAACACCGAGCCAAGTTCAGCCGAAGAAAGCGCCAGCTTTTTATTATTAACTATCACCAGAGCTTTTACGTTTTCAATATAATTTCTTTAAGAACTTGTTCTGAAGTAGTTGTTTACTATATTTCTTTTGAAAGCACGTGGGTTTGTTGTTATAAGAAGTTAGGCTCTTGATGAAATTTTCTATACCTACAAGAGCGTTTATATTTTATATTCTGTGTAGTTTTTTTAAGATATAAGTTTGTATGTAGACTAGAGCTAATGTTTATAACTAAATCGTTGTTCTTATATTTCAATTACGTATTGTCGTATTGTCCATGTGAATATAGGTACTTGTTTGAGCTCTACATACGTTACTAGCATATTTTACAATAGAGCTGACCGTAAATAGAAATTACAATACCCACAAATAGCAAAAATAATTTCACATATATGACTAATTGTATGCTCACTTGTTTGTCACAGCACTGTGCGTAATAAATAAATTATATGCGAGCATAACGAATCCTCTTTTACAAATAGGTTGCCAATGTTTCGTGTATATCGACATTGTTTGTATACGTTTGAAAACATGTGTTCGACTCTACTATAAAGTCATTAGGTATAAGTCTACAACAATAAAGTCATTCATTACAGCTCTAGAATTTTTTTCAGTTTGTTTAATTAAGTATAAAACTTCATAAAATTAATAAATATATTAGAGATAATATAAAAAGACGTAGTCATATAATGTTTGTCCAAGCGTTGAAGGATTTGGAATACAAGTGTCATTAATCTATTTCTTCTTTAGATATCGCACCAACCCGTGCCTAGCTGTCATGATGCAGTAGATAGATTAAATTCTCCTTACCTTTTTTACATATTACAGGAAAGATCTTGGCCTTCACCTCACCTGATGGTAAGTGACGATAAGGCCGAAGCTGGAAGTGAGCTTCACATGGACTCTCAAAAACTAAGGAACTGGCCATCTCACCTCTAATTATTGGAACGCAACAATATTCAACATTGTTATTATGGCGACAAACTTAGGTAAAACGGTGGTAGCTAACCAGGCGGGCCCAGACCAGACATCTGCCCCCATGGGGAATCGAATACCGGACCTCCACATCAACACTCGGTGGTCTAAACCACTAGACCATGTAGGCGGTTGAATGTAAGAAGAGACGTGTCTTCAGCGTTACCTAGCTTTAATTAATATTGTTTCAATACCTACACCAAAAATATAAGCCTATGCTAATCAATATCACCTCGTACGCTAAGTTATCTAATAGAGGTTGTAATCCTTGCACGAAGATTAACCATTAACCACAAGCGTTAACGCTAATTTATAGCTGTTGTAACTGTGATAAAGCACAATGTCTATCGCGCCGCCCACCGTCCGGGTTGCATGACGACGGCGTGCTCGTATCGGAGACGTCGTGCTATACACGACACGACTGACATGCCCGCCCGCCAACGTAAGCCGCTACAAGCGAAACAACTGTGTCAATTTTGCGCAATGTTTCTCTATTTGCGCTCCGTTATTGTCTCTCTCTACACAAAAAGTAGCTCAGTACGTCACACATTTCACGTACCTACAACCTAAACTAAAATACTGGCATTATTAACAGTACGCATCCGAACAATCGCCATCTAATCCTGAGCCAATGTGAACAAACATAATAGCCGGCCGACAGTCAAGTGTAACAATTCAGCCGTTTCAATGCTAAGGCGGTGCAACAATGGAGCGGAGACGCGGCGAGCGAGCGATATGAAATTTCATTAACGAGGGTCGGCACACCACTCCACAGTCTCCACAAGACGGCGGCACGGCGCGGCGGGCAAACAGCGCGCGTGAACCCACGAATAATTCACACGCGAGCCCTACAAATAACGGCGCCGCGCCCCCGCCCCGCCGGCCGCAAACTGAGTTATTTATCACCCCCGCGACCCCTGCGCGGGGACAGGAAATACCCGCACGTATTTTTACTGCCGCTGCCAGGAGCACCGCGACACCCGATACCCGCAGCGACATCTCTCGGGGGGCGGTCGAATTGTTTGCAACCACTCACGAGGCGCTTTTGAGTGTCCGATGACTGACCGTTTTCTTAGTCTTGACGTTCACGGGACTTACAGTCGTATCTATAGTCAAGTCAAAGTAATTACTTGAGTAAAAGTCGTTACTTAAGTTGTGATTTTTATACAATAAACGTGGATTTGAAGGAAGTGAAGAAAGTTATGATTATCATCTAGTGCAGCTTGGTGCAATTTAACGATTGCAAATACACCTGGGAGCAACGGCTTAACTAGCCTTTTGAAAGACAGAGGAGCTCGAGATACTAAGTTTTGGTCACCCATCTCGTGACGGATCATTGCGAACGCGTAATCGCCATTATAACAAGCCGGACGAGCGAACTACTGCGCCACCGAACGCAATAATAAGACAATTTTTTTATTGTCACAGAATTTTACTCAAGTAATTACTTTGACTTGACTGTAGATACCAGTGTCAGTTGCATTTGAGTGTAAATACCATGAAAATACCGTAACAAAGAAATTATGTAATTCAATAAGCCAAATAGAATATTTAACCTAAGCAAGCTGTCGTTTCGGTCAATCTGAATTGGCGTAGACTGTTTTTCACTGAAGATTTTAAAATAGGGTTGTTCTTCAAGAATTATTTTTTTAAAGGTGTTTTGTTGACAATATGCATAACACTAACGGTCTTCTAACCTTGACTAAAGTTAGTCTTAGTTTAAACCTAGTGCGCTTTCACTTGTATTAATAAACATAGAGATCATAAACATAGAGAAACATAGAAACGTCAGATTTAAACTAGGACAAAGTTTTTTTTTTGTTTCGCACAGCACGAAACAACATGTTAACGTCTCAGTCATTCTTTGATTCTTGTAATATTTTAGGCAATTGGTATTTCATAATATACATATGTTTTGCTAATATGATGTTTTGATATTATCATCATCATTATCATCATCATCACAGCTCATATACGTCCCCACCGAGGGGCTCGAGCCTACCCTATGTTAGGGTGATTAGGCCTTAGTCAACCACGCTGGCCCAGTGCGGATTGGTCGACTTCACATACACCATTAAATTTCTTCGCAGATGTATGCAGGTTTTCTCACGATGTTTTCCTTCACCGTAGGAGCATCAGAAAAATGTACATATGAAATTCGAAAACGAAAATCACAGTGGTACATGGCGGTCTCGAACCCGGACCTCCCGATTGGAAGGCAACTGCCGAGTCCACAGCGCCACCGACGCTTATTGACGCTGCGATTATGATATTTTGATAATATGACATTTAGAGACTGAACGTACTTAATACGTATTTACAGTCTCTACATTCATGTTCATGTTTTATTTTACTAATCTGTTTTATTCACCAAAATTGTTTTTTTTTTCAATTTAGTTTGCATAAACAAAGGCTCCGCGCTTTTGTGCGAAATTAGAGAAAAGCGCCTCGAAAAACGTTCTAATGATTTCACATTTTTAATTTAGCTCCCTTAACGAGGTCCTTAATTAATATTTTGCGGGAGTCAAGTGCTTTGATGTACAAACAACCGTAAACAAGTGTTAAATAACGTTATGTATTTTGAATTGTTTGCCTGTGTACGAGATTGATTTATTAGATTACAGTGATTATTGATATTCCAAGAACGGAGAGCCTTAGTTAAGCTCTAATGAATTTGAAACGCCTTTAGTATTTCACTATGAAGAGTAGGTACTTGTTCATTCGCAGACTGTGATTGAATCAAATTTTGAGCACATTCCAAAGACACTCAACAGCTTGTGCCAGCTATAAATAGAAAAGCTTTCGGTTAAAAGGATATTGTTATGTAATAGGCACATTCAGATTCCGGCATTGTCAATTTTTAATCGATAGCTTTGTCTCTACGTGATTAATCAACAAATGCATAATACGCTTTGAAATTAAATAACGCAATACAAGGCCCGGGAATCTATTACAATTACTTTATCAAAGCCGCTGTTGAGCCGATGTAAATTGTGCGAAACCGTTGTTTGAAACAAAACGAGTAATAATCGAGATTCGACATTTGTTTCGAACTAGAGTACTGGGATATTAAGTGGTAGATTCAGCTTTACAATTCAGGGCACTTGTTCTGCTAGCATTAACGCATCTGTGGCGTGTCAATAACGCTTCAATAGCATTGCTTTTTAACCGACTTCAAAAACACTGAAAAGTTAAAAATAATATGAGAATAGGTACAGACAACATCACACTTCTATAGTTCTATATTGAAGTCGGTGCCAAACGACGATCTTCTAGAAAGTCTTAAAATTTGTCACCGACTTCAATATAGAAGTGTGATGTTGTCTGTACCTATCTATCTATTATATCTATATAAAGCTCGATTACCACTGACTCACTCATCCCATGAAAATCGAGGAAAACGCTAATTAAAAACAAAAATATTAAATTAGGGTTTCTTTCACTAAAAAGATTTCATTCACTAAAAAGTAAAAAATATTTTACAAAAAATAAAAACCAAACCATTCAAAAAGTGTTAAATTAGGGTTTCTTTCACTAAAAAGATTTCATTCACTAAAAATGAAAAATATTTTACAAAAAAATAAAAACCGACTTAAAAAACACTGAAAAGTTAAAAATAATATAAGAATAGGTAGAGACAACATCACACTTCTATATTGAAGTCGGTGACAAGTTTTAAGACTTTCTAGGAGATGATTGTTTAGCATCGACTTCAATATAGAAGTGTGATGTTGTCTGTACCTATTCTTATAATATTTTTAACTTTTAGGTATTTTTGAAGTCGGTTTTTATTATTGGTAAACCGATTACAGACTAAAACATTCGTCACTATTGACTTATCCAGAAACTGTAGTACGAATTAATTGCACCAAAAAATGCGCATTAAAGCGACAAAAGGAGTTTTATTCAAACGCTATCAGCCCCCTAACCATGATCGCTCAAAACATTATTAAAACCGCGCTGAGAGCGGGATGGCGCTATACGCAGTAAGAGCGGTGTCTCTGTTTCAATCTTGTTTTAACCTTGCTATAAGCGATCATGGACCCTGGACACGACAACGACGTTAAGATTTGCGGAATTAGGCCGCAGGTCTTGTGTCATCTCTATATTAAAGCTCAATTGAGCTTATTTTATTACGAAATGAATTGAACAATTTATTGTTGGCAGTGTTGACACAAAGTACTTAAAATATACAATAAAAGCAACATGCAAACAACAATGAGACATTTAAAAGCTCCCAAACCTATATCTTCTTTGTATTTATAAAAGGCTTTAGTGACTGATTGACTGACCAAACTACTAGAGCTACAAGCTACATGAATTATTAGCTTATGTGGGCGTCCACAAAGGAAGGATTTTCAAAATTCCTACAGGAAGCTGGGAAACCTTTCCAAAAAAATTATAACTACAGTGTTTTGTTCAGCTTTATTAGCGAGACGTAGTTCCCGGGCACACCTAGTGATTAATAAGACTGATTATCAGATATAATCTGTAACAACGCAATATTAGTAATAAAGAAGCGGACAATTTTTTTCAGTGTCGATCTGGCAGATTACTAAAAAAATACTGCATGCATACCTACGTATTTTTTTTATGTAATCCACAACTCGTGATGATACATTCTTTTGAAATGTCGCCTGACGTCATTCGTAGATTTTTAACTTGTAACGTAGGTAGAGAAGCCCCACTCTACAGCTTAAATTTGCTTTTTCTTTGTAGTTTTTTTATTATTTCGACAAAGCATATCATGTCATGTCATCATCATCATGTCAAGCATGTCATCATCATCGCAGCTCATATACATCCCCACCGAGAGGATCGAGCCTACCCTATGTTAGGGTGATTAGGCCTTTAGTCAACCACGCTGGCCCAGTGCGGATTGGTAGACTTCACTTACATACACCATTGAATTTCTTCGCTGATGTATGAGGTTGCCTCACGATGTTTTTCTTCACCGTAACATACTGTACGATGAAAAATTATGTGTGTGACATTTTCTTATTATCTCGCTTACGGGACAAAATAGATTCCGATTTTTCGAACTCCCTCCGTAGATACCCCGATTATAGGCTAGAATCCATTTAGAAAACCAAATAATTCTGGTATGGAATCTAAGCTATCCTTCTATTGTATAAGCACGTTGAGACAAGGAATAATCCTGAAAAGAATATTCCAGTTTGTATTTTCTAAAATACTCTTATTATAATCACAGAATTACTGCTATCAAACGCGATAAGATATAGTAAGGTAAATAAATATTTTATGACGCAAATACTTGGATAAAATAAAAGTTGACATTATTCTTATTATCTACTTCAAATACTTAGTATGTTTGAATAATCATTATTCATTTGTTTAATGTCATCATACCTACTTTTCACGAAGACACATTTTACAAGGAAATTAAACAAGTAAATATGTATATTGTTCTGTATTTAAGGTCATGGTATATTAATCTTTGTACTTGACGAAAAATATGTTGCACGTGAATGGATCGAACAATATGTTTTTGTAAAAGAGTTTCCTGAGTATTTATTTAGGTAGAAACTGTTGTGAGGTCTTATGATAACAAATTACTAGTAAAAGAAGTATCTTATAACCTATTCATAATTACTTTAGAAATAAGCACTAATAAGATAACAATACGGAATTACATCTTTTGTTTCGTTTCCGAACTAGTGAAGCTTTATGACTGTTTCTGACTCTACCCCGCATTTCGCTCGGGTATTGAATAATTATGTTATAATTTTTTAAGGTCAAATTACACATGGTGTAACAGTCATAGTTACGTTTTTGTTTTTTTACCGATTTCAAAAAGGAGGAGGTTCTCAATTCGATGCGTATGTTTTTTTTTGTGTGTATGTTAGGCGATTACGCCGCCAATTGTGGACCGATTTTCAAAATTCTTTTTGTATTCAATAGAGTATACTCTATGCGTGGTCCCATGGTCACCAGCGTTTGGATCTGATGATGGGATCCCATAAAAATCGAGGAAACCCTTAAATTTTTAGGTGTGTCCAACGTGTTTTGTATGTATGTTACGCGATTACTCCGCCAATTGTGGACCGATTTTCAAAATTCTTTTTGTATTTGATAGAGTATACTCCTGGGGTGATCCCACCAAAATCATGATCTGATGATGGGATCCCATGAAAATCGAGGGAAACGCTAATTTAATACGAGCTGGTATTAAATTAGGGTTTCTTTCACTAAAAAGTAAAAAAAAAATTTTTTACAAATAATAAAAACCGACTTCAAAAACACTAAAAAGTTAAAAATAATATAAGAATAGGTACAGACAACATCACACTTCTATATTGAAGTCAGTGACAAATTTAAGATAGCCGGCGAAGACCTCTCCCTCCAAGAAGTGGTTTCGGCCATGCTCGAGAGAGAGAGTTATTGGGAGGTAGTTAACTCCTTCTGCATCAATGTCATGACACAGAAGGAAGTGCCGGAGCGGGCCCGAGAGGATGACCCCCAGGCTGATCCGTGCCGCCGTAGGAGGGTAGGACGGAGAAGGCGGCAATATGCCCAACTTCTTCCTCCTGACGGTAACCAGCGGGACCTGGGCCTGGGAAGCCCGAGTCCTGCATTGCACCGGTTACCGCCAGTCGTCGATCCCTCGGATGCCCCGGGGGATCGTCGGCCTCCCCACCCTGGGGGGGCGAGAGGGGCTCGCTCAGAGCGAGCAGACGCCGACGAGGTCGTGGAAGTATTCACCCGACTTCCCATGACCTTGTCAGGCAGCGACGCGTCCCTTCTCGGCGTATCCTCTTCAAATGAAGAGGATGCGACGATAATGGATGTGCTCGCGCCAAGGCGTATGTGAGGGACATCGGTGGGTTTTAGTCGGTAGGCCGCGGTTTTCTGGCTGGCACTCTGCCCCCAGGGGCCGCGGAGAGTCCGACATAACCTTGCGTCCTCCCAGGCGCAAGGTATGCGTAACGCATTTCCCACCGTTAAAAAAAAAAAGTTGCAAATTTAAGGACTTTCTAGATCATCTTTTGGCACCGACTTCAATATAGAAGTGCGATATGTTGTCTGTGCCTATTCTTATATTATTTTTAACTTTTCAGTGTTTTTGAAGTCGGTTTTTATTTTTGGTAAAATATTTTTTTTAATCTTAATTGTCTTAAAATTTGACTTCAAAAAATCAATTTCTTTTCGCTTTCCGCATCTAAAATGAACGGTGGCGCCCTATTTGAATTTCAAAATCCACTTTTCAACAATTCGATATTGTTGTAAAATGAAATATTCGTACATATTATTTCCTATAACGCTCGTGTGGTATACACTTACAAGGTAATCCTGAAAATACTGATTGGGTAAGGAAGGAAACACAATGTCGATAAGTCAATAACAATACCCACATGACGCGTTGTTTTCGATACCAACGTCGACGCCTACATCTTTTATTTTGGACCCTGTGTGCATTGACACAAGACTTACATTAAAAAAACATGCAGTATTTTTCTCTTGTATCTCTGTAGCGGTCGCAGTCGCTGTTTGTGCGCCAATTAGTGGCGAAGCACCGATATTCACGGGAAACGCTACCGTTTGGAATAAAATAATTACTAGAAACTAGTGTGTCGGTTCCGTTAATTAGTATAGTGTTGTATTATCTGCAATTGCATTTCGAGTGGCTTGGGTCTGTTACAAAAACTTCAACCGCCTCTGTGGTTCAGTGGTTGAGACATGAGACTTAGTGGAGGGCCGGGCTTTGATTGCCACCAGTGCGAATTAGCAGTGTTACGACAATGTATACTAACTGAGTATACGTATGATACTACAAAAAAAAAAAAAACACAAGAGATTTATGTTGTATTTAGCAAATATCCTTAAAAATAATACCGACTACAAAAACACCAAAAAGTCATAAATAATATAAGAATACATGCAACATTACATTTTTTATATTGAAGTTGTGTAACAAGAAAACTGTCTAACCGTTTAAGCTTCCATAAAAATATCATGGACCTAAAATCTTTTTTTCAGGTCGGTGAAAAATATTAGATTTTCTACAATGTCATAGAGATTTTTTTTTGAAAATTGTCACTAACGATATTTCTGACTAACAAAATGTAGTTTCACGAAATATTTTTTGATACTCTCCAGGTGATCATTGCTTGGCACCGATTTCAATATAAAATTGTGACGTTACCTACATGTATTCTCATATTATTTATGACTTTTTGGTGTTTTTGAAGTCAGTTTTTTATTTTGTAAAAAGACATTATTTCAATCTTTTTAGTAAATGTAATACATTCGTATTATAATTTGAGCCAAAGCAGACACCAGAAGAACTTAAAACAAACAGCACTGATAGAATTATTCCCAAACTCCTAACCTACCAGAAACCTACCATCATCAGCTCAGTAACATAATATTATGACTATCAGATGCAAATACCTGAATATCTTCAGAAAAAACATGCAACACGTTGGACGTGCCTATGAAATTTAAGGGTTTTCCTCGATTTTCCTAGGATCTCATCATCAGATCACGAAGTGGTGATAATGGGACCACCCTTTCGATTACAAAAATAATTTTGAAAACCGGCCCACAAATGGGCGAGAATTTGGGGAAAATACATAAAAAATTCATAGAGTCGAACATAGAACCTACTCCTTTTTGAACTCGGTTAAAAATCACATTACTGATTACTGAGCTTTCTGTGAAAATGTGAACATGGAGTTGTATTTTTTAAGGAAATTCAGTTTTACATTAATTACGAAGTTGATTTTATAAAGTCGTAATACCTAATCTTGGTAGTCCTATTTTCTCTATCATGTGGTCTTGGTTCGGGCGCGATGTCTATCTACTCTTATAACAAAAGTAAAACAGCATCTCAGGTTTTAACCAAAGTTAGACCACGCTGTCTGATAACACCGCGAGAATTCTATTTTTAAACACAGTTTTTAGCGACAAAAATCGCTCTTTAGCAGTCAACCATTTTGCCAAGCAGAGAAATATGTGTTGGCATTCCTTAACCATTTATAACATTAAAATAATACATACTCAATACATGTATATGCTCAAGTGATGATGATGAATTAATTGCAAAAATTGTACTTTCATTTCCATAAAGCTTATTTTAGATAACATTAGTGAGTTTGTCTTTATGGTTTTTAATGTAAAGGTTAGTTTTGTCATGTTTGGTCGAAAATTTCTTGTCATGTTTTTGTCTACGTATATCTACGAGATCTTCAGATTTGGATGAATGACCTGTGTAACAAATTTCATTGAAATCAACTTACCTAGGGGAAGATACTAGAGTCTTAGCTCTATCTTATCTATTTCACATCTTATCGGAGAGAGACTCTGTATCAGGGTCGTGTGCTTGGGTACCTCCGTCTTACCTATTTCTGCCGCAAAACAGCAGTGCTTGCATTGCTGTGTTCCGGTTTGAAGGGTAAGATATGTCACTGAAATTACTTTGTACCGTGACTTTACATCTTAAGTCACAAGTTGGCAACGTACACTGTGGCCCTTGTGACTCACAAGGGACTGCGAAATGCGAGACTGCGAATCTCAAAGGAGCCACATGTATTATAGGTGACTGTTACCACTTACCATCAGGTGGGCAGTTTGCTTGTTTGCCAACTTAGTAGCAATAAAAAAAAATATCATAAGTTGGCGAAGAGCATAATGGTCCGTGTAAAGGTTGTATATTTGCACATCTTACAGGAACTACATCTATAGGCGACTGTAGCCACAAACCATCAGATGAAGAGATTGCTTGTTTGCCAACTTTGTAGTATAAGTATAAAAAAATCAATGTCGTATCAGTTAGTAAGTATACACAATAACAATGGTCCAATTGTGCACATATACTTATTTAAAACAACCTAGTAATTTCATCACGTCTTAATTATCTAATAAACACGACAGTGTTGTGTATTTAATCTCCCAAACTACCTACCTGCTCTGATTTTAAACAACAGATTTGGGATCGTTTAATTTTCACAACTGTTCCAGATGGTAAAATAGGACGGCTCAGAGGGGCCCGCCATTACGTTATTGTAGCCGAGGGCTGCGAAAACCAACCCCTATCTCCTTTTCAATTCACCCCCCAATAATAGAGCTTGACTAATCAGATCTCTATAAGTCACTTCCCTCCTCGGCTGAGCTTCTTTTCCATTAACGTTAATTTAAAAAATAATTTGAAGTGTGTTCTATCTATGTATGTATTTTTTGTGACGGAAATTCTTGTAAACGGTTTAAGATTGACGCTCTTTTGCTCAATATATTAATTTAAATATTTTTATTTAAAAAGATTAACTTAGTTTTTGATGTTTGGAGTAAGAATTTAAATATAATTTTATAAGTAAATGTAAAGAACAAATTTGTGAATACTAGTAGCTCTAATATTATTACAATTTATTAATGCAAACGGATATAAAATAAGCATTACCTACATACTAAACATGCTTCAAAAATAAAACTATTCATTATATACTTGCTTTTTATAATAATATTTAGATCAATTTATTACTGTTGTGTGGTAAAAATAACATAATCATACATTGGTATATTAAACAAGTTGGACTTAAGCTCGTCACAATGCTGTGTTGACTCGAAATAAAATATGAACAGATGCACAGGGTGGTGTTTGATTGTTTGACACGAGTGCCCCCGAGGGAGCGCCAGGGGAGCTCATGAGTTTTATTAACTTTTGACAGTTTAACACGGTATTCCTCTCATGTTGCTGTATTGACCGTAGCAGGCATCGCTTATATTATTTTTCAACTTCTTCACGGTTAAAAAAAATACTTGTACTCCGTGTCGTACACCTCAATATAATATCTATTTTGTTAAAATTCAAATTCAAATTCAAAAATCTTTATTTAACATAGGCCTTTACAGGCACTTATTGACGTCAAAACAAAGCAACACATTCTAATTTAAAGGAAACATATTAACCTTGTATGTGCATACATCCTGAATATAATCAGGATGTCTGCAAATACAAGTAGGAATGAAAAAAAAAAAAAGTTGATTCTACACCTGTTCGGAAATTGGGAGGCCTTCTCGAGAAGAACAGGCAAGAAACTCGAAAGAGTCTAATTTTTTATCTCCTCTTTTAAATCGCCATTTACAATATTGGTTCTGTTACATAGTCATTGAAAGTTATAAAATACATTCAGTAAGTATGCTTACATACACTTACGTTATTCTTATATAAGGTTATAGTTTTTAATTGAAGGCCTTTATTCCATTCCAAATAAAACGGTAATTTTAAGTTTACGAAAGCTAATGGTATCCTCAACTGAAATAAAGGGTTTAAAATTGTAAAGACTGTTCTATATTCTACTTTGGTAGGGACTAACCCAAGCCCTTTCTTATGCGGTCTAGCGATTTCTTTTCGGATTACTAAACACAACACGAAAAATTTTAAAAAATGTAAAAAAGCAGTTTTTGAAAATTTCCAACGTTTTATAATACAATAAAATTAATGGTTATTAACTTGTTGAATTTTATTGAGTACCTACTTCTGAGCATTCTTCTCAACTTAAAAGTCTAGTGAATTGTATGAAAGATGAATATGTAATTCACGTCAAGGTTTATTGTAATAAAGTTATCGCATTTAAAATTTTAAAAAGTTCGCCCCACCGTTCTATTTGTTTTTCCAATTCGCAAATATCGGCTTAAAGTATCGAAGAGTTATCGGCACGGAATCGTAAAAAATTAAAAACAAAATCTGTGCAGCCCACTCCCCGGCGAAGGCAGTGGTGCGGGCTGCCCCCTATTTTTTGCGGGTAGGTAACGTGCACGGTGACACCTCGCTCGGGTCAAGTGCGGGCGGGCGGAACGCAAACTGGCAGGGCTGCCCTGTGTTTTTATTGCTAAAGCAAGTTATTATATGCTTTCCCTAATTTTATTACAACGTCTATGACGTGTTAGTTTTAGCAATCAGCTATTTATTTTTCAGGTAGGCATCGCGTTCCGTGACACCTTGCTCAGGGCAAGTGGGGGACAGCGGAACGCGGAAACTGGCAGGGCTGCCTCGTGGTGTTATTATTGATGATAAATCTATGTAGTTTTACTTCAACAATTTTATTACAACGTCACGGGCATGTTAAAAATTACTGGTCGTATAGTGTCTAAAGTTCGTTTATACTCCGTCTTAATAAGGGTAGCGGGAGCGTCGGTGGCGCTGTGGACTCGCCACTTGCCTTCTAACCGGGAGGTCCGGGGTTCATCCTCCCATGTACTAATGTGCTTTTCGTTTTTGTATTCCATATGTACATTATCCGCCGCTCCTGTGATGAAGGAAAACATCGTCAGGCAACCTGCATACATCTGCGAAGAAATTCAAAGGTGTATGAGAAGTCGACCAATCCGCACTGGGTCAGCGTGGTATACTAAGGCCTTAACACCGTAACTTAGGCTTCAGCCCCTCGGTGGGGACGTATATGAGCTATGATGGTGATGATGAGACACAACGTTAGGCTTAAATTACTACTACTGACTTTTTAGACAACTGCTAGACAATATTTAGAAGAAAGACCTATACGGTAACTACGAAATAGAAGTGAATACACGATTTACGAAATTCTGGATATTACCACCAGTAGTAACATACCATTATGGACGTACACGCAGAAAACAGTCCTGTTAATGCGATGTGAACTTTCAATTTACTGTGTGACATGCCCTAAGAAAACTAAGTTCTTCCCTAATCGAGCTGCTCACTAAAATAATAAACGCCATGCCTTACTTCTCCTTAAAATATTTTGTGAGATCTTATATGTTGTCTCAAAGCGATAACAACAAATGGATTTCTTATCTATGCCAGCCCTAACCAGGGGCTAATTCCGAGCGCGTGACCACGCCGCACCCCGCGACCTGCGCCGTTTTCCCGCCGGATTTGCGTTCATACACTGAAAATAAGAAGGGCGATTTGGAGCCCTCCATCGACGCCGCCCGATTAGCGGCGCCCGGGGAAATTAAAAGTATTTTATTCGACCATTTATTCCCTTTTTGTTTGCGCTGAATAATGAGAGCGTGCGGCGTGCGTGACATAAGCCGGCCGACCCTCACTCGCGCCAACATTAAAGACATCACATGATTTTATTTAATACTACCATGAAAGTGTATTTGTTTCTTTGTTCCGCAATTTCGAATATTCGACCATTACGCATTCCTTAATGGCTGTCTTTCTACTAAATTTCTCGCTACAAATTCTTACAAAAGTCAGTGGAAAAAAACGACAACAATGACGGCTTTATGGACCCCCGGAACAATCGCTTCTCGTTTTTAAGTACCTGCCTGCTTCTAAAGCGATTTCTTATCTACTTTTCCAAGTTTACGTAAAGATGATTAATTCCGCAAATAAGTTAGAACTGTTTTACTTGGACCAAGTAAATGAATAAGCGCTTGGTATCGCTTCTCTTTTTTGGTTCGAGTAAATAATTTAACTTGCCTATACCTATAGCATAATAACCAAACAAAATCGACAAAAAAGTGTGAACTCAACGTTCTGCTTCATAGAAGAGCTTCAAAGGTCTGTCTGTAGACGATACAGATGTTTTTTTTCGTTGATGATAGAAAATGTGTTAATTGTAATTTTTACTTCGTTTTATATTGATTATAACAAGAACTATTCGTTTTGGGAAATCAATCTGATTACAATTTATAAATGAGGCTAGGTTACGGGTTCGCATAGTATTGTGATCATTTAATACTGTAATCGTCTTTAGCAATTCGATGTCAATTAGGTAATTTGTTCCGGATTCGTCGTGTTCCCAAAATATCTTATTAATACCTTGCGTGCCTAACTCGTCATATTCCAGAATAGCAACATCTAACCATAAACGTCACGTGATAAGTAGAAATGTTGCAGATGTTGTCAAAGTGACTTCAATGACGTTGCGTAGATAACACAACAAAGTATAAGGGACAGAAGCCACTTACACTAAAAATTGAAGTATAAGGGATGCTGTTTGTCCAGAAGAAATTTTTCGGTTCCTTCTTTCATTTTATATATTAAATATTGAATTTGTTCATTAAAGTAATGACAAGGTGTATTGGGTTATCGATTTTATTAGGAATAAGTATGTTCCATGTTTAATTACAACATGGCATCGACTGCATAACTATGCATCTGGTATACGACGTTCGAAAAAATCTATTAGATATTTCACCTGATTATGTTTATCCCCTTTGCTTTGGCGCCCTAAATAAACTATTCAATTTGATATCGATTACTAATTTCGTGACGTCCAGAGCATGTAGCTAATATTACTCATACAATGTCATGTTCAATCTGCAGGTATGGTAGATACTGCATTGACTCAATCATAATCCAAAATCGTATCTATTTGAAGTGCGATTACGATAAAAAACTTGTTAATCTAAGTACATCTTTAATCTGCACATTTAATGAAATGAAACGTTTTCATCAGGCCGAGTAAATGCGGGCCTTAATCCGTCGTTTAGTCGCTTAATTATCTCGATTAGCTCGGAAACATCGTAAAAACATTTATATCTCATCTCTAATTCCATACATCCTTAGCGATCCGCTAAAAAGTTGCCAGTTGGCAATAAATAATGTCGCCGCCCGCCGCTGTGCCCACTCGTAGATTAGACTACAAATCACGGGGAAACATTTCATTTTCAAATAACAACACCACAATTTGCTATTTCACCGTTGGTTGGGCGCGGCGTAAATCAAATATTAGCTCTAATAAATTGAAGTTTTCTAGTTGGCGTCAAATTAGGTCCCACAAAAAATTGTTTCAACGAATAATGTTCACGTGGCACTTTATTAATCGAATAGCACTTTTAAAATAATTTGAGGAATGATTTGTTTTTTGAGGCATTAGGTATTTTGAAGGGACTAAAATAGTGTACTAATTAATGTAAATCATTCCATAGAAAATATTTTGATTTGTGTAACTTCGTAGTCCCTTTTAAAGGCTTACTGCACTTGTGGATAATAATTGCATAGATCTTTAGATCTTTTTAGAGGCCAGTTCACAAAATGTGTTTGATTATTGCTATTTAATGCAATCCAATTGTTGCATAATTTTAATTATCGCTTCGCCAGGTTTTGACCAAAAATATTGCATTACAACATTATAGGTAATTAATGCTTGGAATACCGGAGATCGATAATTGTGTTTGAATAATAAAAAAGAACTATTTTACAATAATTAAAAACCGACCTCAAAAACACAGAAAAGTAAAAACAACAACCTATTTTGAAATCGGTGCAGGTGATCGATGATAAAAAACTGGCCAAGTGCGAGTCGGACTCGCCCATGAAGGGTTCCGTAGCAGCAAGTAACAATATTTCTAATGGTTCACGGTTTATGCATAAGGTTTATGTTTATGTAATAAAATTTTTTATTATTATATTTGAGTTGATTGAATGAAAGGTAAATTGCGGTTTACGATTTATGGCGTATTAATAAAAAAAACTACTTACTAGATCTCGTTCAAACCAATTTTCGGTGGAAGTTTGCATGGTTCGTTTTTTAGTTTTATCATTCTCTTATTTTAGAAGTTACACACACATTTTACCACTTTGGAAGTGTCTCTCGCGCAAACTGTTCAGTTTAGAAAAAAATGATCAGAAACCTCAATATCATTTTTGAAGACCTATCCATAGATACCTCACACGTATGGGTTTGATGAAAAAAAATTGAGTTTCAGTTCTAAGTACTTATGGGGAGAAAGGAGATCGGCGAGATTTCTTAGGAACTTGGGCCTAAGCCGTACACTGATGATTTCTAGTCAGTTATGTAGATCAAAATATACAGATTGTAGGGGTAATAAAATTATAGACTTGTTCTTTGGGAGACTGGAGATAATCGAAATCATTCAACTAAAAGTTAGGTTATGTCTACTTGTTTTGTCCTATCAAAAGGGATCTAAAAACATCTAAAGTAAGGCTTCATAAATTAACTCTGTCGGTAATCAACCATAGAACATCTTAATATCGAGTTTTTTTGTTGGTAATATAATAGCAGTCGTGTACATCAACACCAAATAAGTATTTTTATAATTTATTTATTCACCATTATTATCATATACATTTAAAATGTCATCTAAGAACCGTGCCGATGGCACTAAATCTTATTGATACCTTGCCCAGCCAAGGTACCATATTATGGACATAATTATGACAACGGCAACCTACAGTACTATAATATGACAACAATACCTAACCTAACCGCAATCTAGATAGATTCATATATGAAAGGGAGTTCGTATATTATTTTTATAAGATGCCTTACTACTAGCTAGCTTATATTAAATTTCATCTAGCCGATCTAAACCATTTCCAATCATTATCATTTAAAAAAAAATCAGTACCTAACCTAATCGACTAATCTTATCGATGAAACATTTTTACGACTGGCTATAATTTCTTGTGTCGGCTGCTGTTTTGAGGCTGTTTTGCCCTTGTTTTCCCATAGAAGGAAATCAGTATTCTTCTAAAAATTCCTTGCCCTTCCATAGAAGGAAATCAGTATTCTTCTAAATAATATAAATAATTGTTTCCCCGAAGCACCAGTGACTGGTAATTTTGCCCTAAACATTAAAAATTAAGTTATTAATTTTGGACAAAGTCTGAATCCTGTACCTGCTGGGCCCAATTTCGCCGATCTCCTTTAACGTATAAATTTATTGTTTTTTTTTTCTATTTTTGTATGAAAATGAAAATGAAAATGAATGCGGTTCACAGAATACATCTACTTACCAAGTTTCAACAGTATAGTTCTTATAGTTTCGAAAAAAAGTGGCTGTGACATACGGACGGACAGACAGACAGACCGGGTTCCGTTTTTTGACATTTGGCTATGGAACCCTAAAAAGTAGGTATGTTGTGTGTACTCCTATTTTATTTTTGACTTTTTTGTGTTTTTGGAGTCATGTTAAAATGAAACTTTTTTAACATCGCCTCACATTTTGTCGTCCATCTATCACATGTCGCATTAAACAAAAACATGAGATCTTTAATTTCACTATTTCAGGATAAGATTGGTTTATGCATTAGATCTTCGACTTTAAATGTGCGGTGGAAGTGTTATTATTTCATAAATTTGTTTTTTTTAATTTGCTCGAAAATGTAGGCATTATTGTAGTAAAAAGAAGACACGAAGTTTGTAATTCTTGGCTCATGCATTACTTTACCGGCCTAGGCCAGGAAAGTAAGCACAGACTTAGAAGAGATACTACGCAAGTAAGCATGTAAATTCATTTCTGGCCGCTGCTGATATTTTTTTTATTAATCTATATCTTGAATGATGTAACTTGTAATACAGTCAATTGCTACCACGTTATAAAAAAATGCACTATTCGAGCATATATTATATGAAAAAGATCTGACAACAATTTTATTTAAATGTTGGTATAAAATCACACGAAAATATAAGAGAGAAAAAAGCCATAATCTACAGTATTACATTTTTTGCATAAAATACGACTGGGCATGTATGCTGTATACAACGTGTCTCATATCTTCTCAAATATAAAAATTATAATATTTAATTTTATTTTAATTAACTATCAAAAATGCCAACCTAAAACTGTTCTAAAATTGAAATTTCATAAATTTGACAATTATATTTGATCATGATAAGTTAATAAAGTTGACACTTTCTTTTCGGTTAAATAATTATTATAATTTTTATGGGGAGTTATGAGACACTTTGTTTACGCGTAAAATATATCAAACATTACGTTTAACATTAATAAATTGCTTTATTCGTTATTTTATTCATATTATACTCGTTTGTTTCCAGTATTACGTCTTTCATTATTTTCTCACATCTATTGAGAAAAGCACTATACATACCTCGGCGGAAATGGGATTACCGGACTCGTAATAATTTTTTACTCGTCCGGCAATTCCTGACTTCCCGGCCTCTGCAGTCATGTACTATTCCAAATCGGTTAATAAACAACCGAGTTCTGAGGTAGTGGACATGAAAAAAAAAGTCGAATTGAGAACATCCTCCTTTTTGTGAAGTCGGTTAAAAAGTAAAAATCATATTATGGCATCATATCAACGTGGAAATATTTTTGCACCTCACCAGCTCGGAAAGGTTTTCTTTATTCCTCGAAATCTGCGTGGAAAAGTCTATTTTAACCACAAGCCTGAAAATGTAATTAGAAATTGGAACGTTTGAATATGGACTGGAAATATGAATTCAAACTGTGTGGTCTACAACTACTTATTTCGTTCAAAAAATAAAAATGTAAGTACATGCTAAAAAAGGCTACATGATATTATTAGTCGCGTCGTAATTCGAATTTCAAATTTTTGTTCTTTTCGTTGCGTCATTTTGAAATTGTATTCGATGATGATGTTTTATAACAGTTGTAGGTATTTTCCTCGCTGAGGTGATGTGAAAAGTTATGTGTTGCGCTCGCCTGCAAAGTTATTTGCCTCTTGTGCCTTTAAATCCGTCATTACGCACAGGATTCTACTTTTGCACCACCCGCTTCGCTTCTGGCTCAAACTTTGAATCCTTCGCTTCGCTTCGAAACGAACTCAGCCATGTTAACAAATAACTATTTGAAGACGACTTGAGATTTTTAAGATTCCGTCCGTACCTCTAAAGGAAACAATGGTAACCTTAAAGGATCACATTGTTGTCCGTCTGTCCGTATATCTATCTGTCCGTCTGTTCGTCTATCCATCAGTATGTCAAGAACTTTTTCTCGGGAACGCGTAGAGATATCAAAGTATCCTTACTCGGGTCTACTACGGACTCTTTCCGCAAATTTTCAAATTCCCAAGCACGAAGCAAGGTCTTATGGCAGCACGTGTGTGGGAAAAAATATGTGCATAGTTATGTACTTACGAGTACTATTATTATTGCATAGGTTGTACCTACCTACGCACTTGGACGATTTTTTCTATATTTTTGTTTTCCGGTAATTTTTTTATTACATCATTTCTTCTCACTAGAAGCTGAAACATTAATCTTTCCGTCAGATTTAGTGAACTGGATTGAGTCTCACTATCTAGGTTCTATAGATACATACTTGGTATAGCCACAGTTTTAGCTTTATTAAACGCGAGCGCTGCAGTATGCACATTAAAATTAAACAAGTGTGACTCGAGAAAGCCTGGCTCTTGTAATGTAAGTCTGCTCTTTACCATCTCGTCAGAAGTTCGCGAGCCCTTGTGTTTATCCAGCTTCATACTTCCGGTGTGCCACACAAAGAAACCCCTCCCTCACTGAATCAGGAATAATCATAAAGGGAGATTTTAAAGATACGATTTGTTTTTACGAAGGCCCTCTTTAATGCTTTGATTCGAGGTTCGTTAATATTTTTTGTCCTAAATTGCTTCTGTAAAACGACGAACGGTGAATTTCTCGCGAGCCGGAGATTGAATTTCGGTATGGTTCGAAGTTAATTGATTTACAAGCTCAGAATAGTAGAAACGGAAAGCATTTTTATAATTGAAGTTCTTTATTCAGATGGGTGATCTAATGGCCGTGGACTTATACCTACTGATTGTAGAGACTTTTTTTACACTTATTTTTGACTTTGCATTTCGTTTAAAATGCTAAAATACTTTTCTACTCGAGGTGAAAGTTTGCTATTAAAAGCGTTAGGTAGGTACCAATACCTACATTACAAAATTCTCTACTTGAGGATAGATGCCCCCAAAATAAAAAGCGTTGGCATATGGTTGGCATATTGCAGCGGCAAAATATTGCAAACGCTGAGCGCAACGGGTGCTCACTCTGAGCGCTATGAAAACGCGTCCCAGCCAAACAGTTGACTTGGAACAGACACACACATACCCGTAACCTACTACTTACAATGAACCGGGAGGGGGCCACGGGAGGGGTGACGTTGTGACGATGCAGTTTGCACCGCGGCCTCCTCCAACCTTCACCAACTTGCGCCCGTGTTCTTGGGAATCGTTTTAAATTCAAGAACCGCAGAATACCATTCGTCCCATTCTCCACCTTAACGATTCGGTTTTACGGACTAAAATCACATCGCCTCCGCTGTTCAGCTCGTTCATGATATGGACTACGACAAAATCATGATTTAGGACTATCAGCTTTGTACCCTGACTTAAAGGTCGAAAATCGAACGAATGTTGCAGAATGTGCCAGGCTTTCGTAGTGTGAGTATGAAGGTGAGAAATACATTAGCGGTACCGTTTTCTATTGGTCGTCGCTTCTGTGTTGATATTAAGCAGTCCACGTGGACTGTTCTGTTGGTTGCTTGTCTCGTTTTTTTCACCGGGTAGTTCTCTATCCATCCCGTTCTAATCTACAACGAAACGTGGAATGTCATGTCCGGAGTTGTTCAGAAAGTCGTGAGCGTGCATCGTGCTTTGAGCGTGTATCACGACTCGAAACGGCGAATGTACTTCAAGCTAAGTTAACGATAAAAAGTTGAATATCCTTGTCTTACAGTTCACTTTTCCTAGACAGAGTTCTTGGTAATAATGCTTGTATGGCAATGGAATATTGATAAGCATTTTTAAGTCAATTAAGGTTGTAAGCTAAAAGCGGTTGTTGCTACATTTAAATTATCGGTCGGCATTCAAATAACGCCATTTTTTCATGTCGGCGCACGAATTTATTTATAGTTATATGTTATGTTATTATGGTGGGTATAATGTGGCGTGGGCGATACTATTACGATGCACATCCAATACTGAGGATGAGGCTATCTATTCATTCATTTTGTCACGGATATCGACTGAGTGAGTGTGTATTAATAGAAGGTAGTAGTATAAGTACCTATGATAGTGAATTCGTAATTTTGGAATTCGGTTCCTATTTGATGATGGGTATTGTGATGATAAGTGTTTAGTTCACTATAATAAGATTACTTATCTATAAGTAGTTGCGATTCCTCGACCGACCGTATGTATCGAAAATTGGTGCTCACGTCATTAAAAGGTTGAGTGAGGTAGATAAACACAAAATGTAACAGAAAACTTCGCCGAAAACTAAACCTTCTACCAAACAAACTAAGCAGAATAATACCTGATGTTTATTATGTAAGTAAAAATCTATCAAAAATACACAAAACGTCATTGACAACAACCATTTCAACAGCAATTTCATTAAAATTACTTTTTTATTTTACCGTAGCGAGCCGTAGTTTTTTTAGAAGTTTTAGGTTCGTGTTAACGTGATAGGTCTCAAGAGTTCTCCAAAAATACGAATACCGGTTATGTATGTCGAAAATAACAAGCAGAATTTTGTATTAGTTATTTGTTTAAAAGAGAGATCAAAGTAAGTTTTAGTGCTGACTTTTAAATCACGAAAATAAGGTAACACAGCTAATAAGGTATTAATTTACAAACCAAATAAAGATACTGCGGAACAGAAGAAACAAACAAGTTTCAACAACAACGTAGTCCACGAACATACAGTAGCGCCACCTATCTAAAAATGTGGACCAAAAAAAAGTAAGGCAAAGTGGTATGCTCTGGCATGGCATGATGTACAAGATAGTATACTTTTGTAATAACTATAACTATAAGGTAACACAAGTAACAAGGTATTAATTTACAAACCAAATAGAGATACCACGGAACAGAAACAAGTTTATACAAACAACGTATATACGGTAGCGCCACCTAGCTAAAAATTTGTACTTAAAAAAGAGCAAGGCAAAGCTCTGGCTTGGTGTACAAGCTTGTACAAGATAGTAGGTGAGTATGCTAAGAGATGCTTCTGCTTTCCGCTAGAGTGCGTTAACCCTGTGGCTTGGCTTGCTGACCCTTTCCAATAGAGTAGCATTATTTTGTAGCATCTCTATGAAGTCTGTGTTTTGTAACAAAACACAGACTTCATAGAGATGCTATAAAATAATGCTATACTGTACATGACTACAAAACTTTTGTAGTCATGTACAGTACGAGTAAGCTCGCTCCCATTCAAGCTTTACATCACAGAGTACATTAAAAGTGACGGCTTTATTTTTAGACCTGTCAAATTAGTTTAGTTTAATTAAGTTGTGTCTGAATCGACACCAATGTCCCTTTGTAGTTTAGTTGAACATGGTGATTTTGATACTTTTTAATAAACTTGTAACTTTGTAATTTAACTTTCGGTTTTGGTACAGAGGCACAATCCTGAGCCAATATATAAGTTTTAAGGGAGCGTGGTTATGAGGTGTTGATAATTCCTCCATACAATTGTGATCTTAACCCTATATTTAAAGGTCACAATGGAGCTTAGGCAAGGTTGCAAACAAAAACATGTCTAGGTGTCAGCAGCTGAACTAGAAGAAATTATAAAAAAAGCTTTTGAAAATCGGTATAAGAGCAGGGATAGGATCACGAAATAGATGAAGCAATTTATAATAAGCATCAATGATGATGAATCAAGCATCTCAGATAAATCAGATATGGGTGTTGAATATTTGGAAACTGATTTCTATTACAGTGAATAAAATAAATTATTTTTTAAATGTATTTTGATTTTTAACAACTATGTATACCAATTGACTTAAGTCTTAGTTTTCAACATTTCATAATCTTTTTTCTCAACTTTGTCGAAATTTAAGTAATTTTAATATTCATTGAATCCAAATACAGCGATTTTTTTTAAAAAAGGTTCATTGTTGGAGTTCGTTGAAATTAAACATCAATAAAAAAAAACGAGTGTGCTTATGACCACACGACTGAAGTGAAACTTCTATGAGAGGAAGAGAGAAAGAAAATGTGCGCGCGCACTGCTGTCTCTTGCTTATATCCCCCACTTAACTTCCGTTCGCCTTGCCCGATCACACTTTTCGTAACGCGTTCGCCAGCTTACTCCCCAAGTCAAGCGTGCCTAAAGAAGTTTCACTTCAAAAAGAATCAACTCCGTTTTTTCCTACTATATTCAGTATTGCCCTCCCCATTTTTTTAAAATTTCCCGCGTTTTGCTAGGTTCGGCTTTCATTAGCCAGACTCTAGAGTAGAGTGCACAGAGTGTCAGGAGCGAGTTACAGCCGAACAACCATCAATTTGATGGTTGTAAAACGCTCTGACGTTTATTACTGAAATACTCTTACGTGATTGGATGATATTGGGGGCCATAATCTATAATGCTAGAATGAGAGAGAAATAAAAATTCATGTGAAAGAGTGAGATAAAAGATTTTATTGCTGAAATGCGTTCAACGCCCCTGAGTGAGTTAAAGAACAACCGAACAACTACACTCAGAGGCTCTGAACTGAAGGCGCTCCAGAGCACATATTCCCTGCGTTCCAGATAAGCACTGCTAATTTCTGAGGCTAACATCTGATGTTAGCCTCGTTTTGCATTTCTTATAAGAAATGTTGACATTTTAAGCCGCACTAATTGTTACAAATGAAACGGAAAGTACTGATTTTTTGTGCTGAATTTTGATACCTCACCTACTTAGTCCAGCCACTTAAAATTTTTAATAATCTAAATCAGAATTGGCTAATACTATAAATATCTTTCAATTATTTTTTTAAATCCGCTGAAAATCCTCTTTGATTCATGAAAAAAAGATTCCAAATGTCAAATTTGAAAGCTGTCAAAAAGTGGTATCAGAGGATCCATCTATTACAATGGGTATTTGATGCTAGCATTTCGTGTTAAAATGCTTAAATGAAACGCATGACAACCAGCAAGAAAACTAGCATCACCGCTAATGAAACGCAGAGATGCTAAAAATGTTGATATTTATGGCTAAAAATGCTTATCTGGAACGCACCCATTGCTACTATACTACCTCCTTTACGTGAGCATGGATCTTAGATCATTTAGCCTAGGGATATGGTACGCAACAAATCGCAGTATACATTTTTCTGCCACACAGGTAAACACGAATGGTACACTACGAAAATCTAGCATTCAATTACAGATACGCACACTTTGAAAATATTACCTCACTATAAAGAAACACACACATCGACAAATTAACGTGTATCTACGCAATCGTCTGCAAATCATGCCCGTGTACTGTGTTGAGCTACCAACGTATGTACCATTGTATTCTATAGTAACGGCATAAAAATTACTTCAAAATTGTACTTAAATAAAACACGTTTATGTATATTTTATACTTGTATTGTTTGTGATAGGAAACGCCATAATCTTGAAGATTTGAGTTACTGGATAGCCTTTTGCAAGAGGAAACTACACAATTAACCATTTTTTACGAGCTCTTACTTGCGATACGAAACGACACCGAATGGCAGCGGCCGCGCGTCAACTAGTTTTAGTATACGAGTATAACGTATATGGTCATATGGTCAACGTAAATGAGGATCAGTACAACTCACACAAACTTATTTAAATTAGTATTCATATTATTCTTTATAACATAGGAATGGTATATGTTTTTGAATTATCGAAATCGAACCATTAGTAACCGAGATATTGGTGGTAATTCTGTTGGCACTAATTCGATTAAACTAAACTAAATTTAGTTTTAGTGCTGTCAAATTGTGTTTTCAGTTAACATTTTCGAACAAAAAACACGATTTTACAGCACTTAAACTAAATTTAGTTTAGTCTATTCTAATTAAGGCCAACAGAATTGACACCATTGAGTCTTAAAGTTAGACCCGTGTAAGCGGTTAAAGCCGCGTGCCGAGAATACGCGTGACCTTATATGCTCCATGTCTAACTAGTTCTAATCATGCCTATAAACTACTTAGATCCTTCTGTTTTGTGATTCAACTAGTGTTAGGAGGCAAATCACAAAATTGCGTCGCGCGGTTATATTACTGATTTACGATAGTGCTCATAGACATACATAATTACACACACACACACACACTCACAAACACGCAGAGAGAGACTAACACGCAAAAAACAAACTACTATTCACTTTCTAAATAAGTAGAAAAAAAAATTCTGTTGATAAAACATTGATGTTATTATTACTATGTTTTACTTTTTTTGTATCAAATTTCAAATTCTCATTTAGTAGACGTCAACATATTAATATCACGCACTCAACATGTTCGATTACTTCGAAATTAAGAAGCAATTTTCTAGAAAAATTAAAAAGAGAGACATTTTACTATATCAAAATATATGTCTATTAATACACTTTAGATCACCAGGCGCGCGCTGCCAGTGTGGCCATTATCTATCGAAGCATTTTGACAGCTAAAACAAACTGCAGTGGCAGAGGGTTGGCCACGTATTTCGAAGGACAAATGGCCGTTCGAGCAGACGTGTCCTAGAGTGGAGACCACGAATCGGCAAACGTAGTGTTGGATGTCCTGCAGCCAGATGAACCGATGACATGAGGAAGGCAGCGGGGATGGACTGGCTGCGGAAGGCAGAGGACAGAGTGTTGTGGAGCAGACTGGGAGAGGCCTATGTCCAGCAGTGGACTGCGTTAGGCCAATTGATAAATTCACTGCTTTACTATAGGAAATTGACATATTTTTGTGATCTTATCAACAATCGGGACATTTTGTGTACCGATCCTGGATAAAGCGGGACGTGTCCTTACACCTCTTAAAATCGGGACACCTGGTAACCCTAGTTGAAATAAATAAATAAAAATAAAATATCTTTTATTTCAGCAATACTTTTACAACTAATGCACTTTATGCACTACTCACTAAGGTCACCCTGTGTTATGAGAGTCAGGCTCCTCTTATTACAATAATGTTTAATCAACAGAAAACATTTTTTCTCTACCTAATTAGCAAGTGAATAGTAGTTTGTTTTTTTGTGAGTTAGTCTTTCTCTGCGTGTTTGTGTGTGTGTGTGTGTAATTATGTATGTCTATGAGCACTCTTAAATCAGTAATATAAGGTTATGTATGTGCATGTTCCGAGTACAATTTATATATGGCAGATGGTGATGTATATGACTATGATGATCTAATTGTACTATGAATAAGGTCTTCCAAACTGTTATCCAAACATTTTGATACCATTTTTTTTTAAATTAGAATTGTAATGGGTAAGGTTTTTATTTTTTGTTAAAATTTTGTTATACAGAAACGATGCAAAACTAAGTAATATTTTTATTCTTAACTAGCTGTGCCCGCGACTTCGTCCGCGTGGAATTATAACGATCTTGATAAAAAGTAGCCTATGTTATACCTTATATAATTAGCTATCTATTAGTGCAAGTCCCGTCAAAATCGGCCCAGCCGTTCCGGAGATTAGCGGGAACAAACAGACAGACAGACAAAACTTTTTTAAATTGTGTTTTTGTTATTGGTAGGTACCCGATATACATTCATACCCATTTAGTAAAAACTTGTTATTTTGACATTACAAACAGACACTTCAATTTTATTTATTTGTACTTATACTTATGTACTTATAGATACAACCATAGACGAAGAATAATATCATCCTTGATAATAATCATCATTTACAAATTTAAAATATTATTTGTAAACGATAAAGTTAAAATATTGAATAAAATTGAAAAATCCGGATTAAATCCGGAAAATCCGGAAAATCCGGATTAAATTCGGTTAATGATATTGAATAGTAATATTAGATTTTTTTAAAATAGTGGAGTAAAAGCGCTTTTAAAGTACAACTTTATATGTTTTTTATAATATAGGTGACTCTAGGTTTTTAAAATAAGTTGTTTTTAAGGTGTTCTTTTGTATTTACGCAACTGTTTGTCCATGAATAAATTTTTAAAAAATCCGGATTTGCAGGTGAACATAATTTTAAAATCCGGATTTGAAAAAAATCCGGTTTTGCATTCCCTAGCTGTGAAATTAAAACCCCAGGGCTGCATCTCTGACTATGTTTCCTTATTCAGACCATCCATCGCTCGACGTCGGGCCATCGCCCTAGATAGAACGACGCTCTTCGTCGGGCGTTTTAGAACGACATCGTAAGCTGTGGCTGTCAAATGTCATTTTGATGTTAAAATAACCTAAAATTTATAAAATTTGCTTTAGTTTTATTAACTTGCTTTGATCTATTCGCACTTCGCTCATAAAAATTATTAAACAAATATCCATCTCATAACGACACGTTTAGCGCAGAGGTCGAGTGATCACCTACTGCGCAACGGGTCGCGGGTTCGATTCCCGTACGGGACAAATGTTTTGTATGGCCTAGTTGTTCCGGTCTGGGCGTATGTGCATGTGATATTCTATGTTTGTAACTGCACCCACGACACATTAGAAAATCCTAGTGTGGGGCGAAGTTTAAAAATAATAATAATAATAAACAAAGCCAATCTCATTCATAATAATGTATCCATTTTCTGTAACTTCATATTGTCTTCATATTTATGAAATTACAAAACACAGTCTCCGAGTGATTATATATTTTAGCTACGGTAATACAAAATGAACTTGCTTACAAATTATTACATAAAAGAGGAAATAGCCGAATTGACGGACATGTCATCTGTCAAATAAATGTCAGGGCGATTTTGCGTCGTCGAGCGAGGTTTACGAACGACTATACATGATCGTCGTCACGACGAGTCGCTAATGTCCGCTCTGCTTTGTTCACAGGTATCCCAACCAACCAAGTATTTTAGTATAACTGCCAACGTGTTTTCGGTAGGTACTCGACATTGGCAAAATTGTCATACGTAAAAATTGAATTGAATTGAACTATTGTTCTAATGTCACGAAAGCGATAGCGACGCGAGTGATCGTTTTGAGATAGGCGGTAGGGCCGCGGATTGTTTGCACGCCATCGGTACGAACGAATAGCTCAATTTGGACCGGGGGGGGGGCTACTGTAAATGGTATCTAATTGCAATTACTATATTTAAGACAAGGCTGTATGGACTCAGCTTCCTTTGCCTTCCCTAAAAGGGGAAAAGTAAACCAAAAAAAATGTCACCTTGGCTGTCAAGTAGTATCTCTATAAGGCGTGTTCGGGTAGCCTGTGGTGGCGTTTTTAGCATTATTAAAATTGGCGTTGATGTAAAGCGTTCGGTTAGAAGGTTATGAAATTTTTGCCATTTTTGCTCCACACCCTAACCGAACGCTACATTATCAATATGTCAAAGTCATAAGCTATTATAACCTAAATTTATTTTCAGTTTCCAGATTCTGGATGTATTATGATGTAATAAGCTCGCTTCATGATTAACGATCATTAATTTCCATAAATAATGAAAATAAAATTTATTTCGTTATAATTTATTCAATCGTGTCAAAAATTTTACGTTTGTAAACGTCAAATAATCTTAAATGTCAAAAACTTCCACTTTTGACCCTCTTCGAGAGCTGGGGCGAAATTGGTAGTTCACAATGCCATTTTTGACATTTTTTCAGCTATCCGAATGGTTGACGTAAACAGATAAAAATGCAACTTTTGTTCAGTTTTTTTTGGCCAAGGATCGGCGTCAGATGAACACACGTGTCGCGTTTCTTTTACAAAAATACTTTTATTTGCTTAAAATAGTCGTTGTTAAACCGTGGATTGTGTTGTTTTTGTGTGCTTAATATCTGTGCCGCTTCATATTAAAGGTGTCTGTCCGCTATTTGTTGTGATTGTTGTGTAAGTATTACTTGCTTGTATGTTGTCCGATAAGGAGCCCCCAGATGGGGGCGGAAGTCAACCGACTATAGACTCTGATATGGATTGTTCCGTCCCGTCAGAAACCAGAAAGGCTACAAAACGCCCGTCTGATATTAATCCAACAAATGAACCTCATTCCAAGAAAACCTCTCCCCCTTCTGATTCATCTCAAAATTCTTTTACCCTTCCTGAATTCTCCTCAGTTAAATCAAAATATGGTCCAGATGACGCGGGACCATTTATAGTTCATGTCTCAAGGAAAGAACCTGATCCGTCAGCTGGATTATCCATCCGGCTTCTTAAGTTTGCACAATTGATTTTTAAAAATTCCATTTCCGGCATTTCAAAAGATGGCATTAAATCTTCAGGTCGTAACCGAATCTTAATTGAATTTAAAGATGCAGATTCTGCCAATAACTTTATTGAAAACAACTTCTTAGACTCTAATAATTATTCGGCTATTATTCCTAAATTTCATGTAACAAGAAATGGCATAGTAAGGGACATCCCTTCCGATTGGACTATGGAAGAACTTATATACTCCATTGAATGCCCTAATAATATTCAAGTTATTCGTGCTAGGCGTTTAAACCGAAAACAAACAAACAATGGTACTGTTGAATGGATCCCTACTCGCACTGTGGTTCTCACTTTCCAAGGGCAAAAACTACCAGAAAGGGTGTTTTGATTTCATACATCTTTACCAGTTTCCATTTACCAGCTTCCTACTATTATGTGCAATGCATGTTGTCGATTTGGACACATTCAGGCACAATGTAGGTCAAAACCTAGGTGTTTCAAATGCGCCCAACCCCACACCGGCGAAACTTGTTCTGTTCCAGAGGAAGAATCAACGTGTCTCTTCTGCTCTGCTACACATTATGCTACAAATACCAGCTGCCCTGAACATGATTAAAGTAGTAATGTCAGAAGAAAACATTAATTACTCTGAGGCTTCCCTTCGCTTTCGACCAGTTCAAAGATCTTATGCAGACACCTCTCGTCCCCCAGCTACTCACTCTCCTTGTATGGAACCTTTTCTCCCTGTCTCTGTCCCCCCTTTAAGCCCCCAAAGGACCTCCCTTAAAAAAACTGTTTTTTTAACCGATCACCCAGGTTACCTCTATATTCAGGCTATGATCAAAGTGCACACAATGACATAGTGAATTCCCCTAGTCCCTCTCAACCTAATGGTTGCTGTCTCAATTCAAATAACAGTCCTAGCCCAAATGAAGATACTGGATACTTACTAGTAAAGCTTTTAATTAATGTCCTAGCTAAGTTTAGTGACATACTACCGCCCACAGTCTCAGACACGCTGACCCAACTGTTTTCACTCCTACCCCAACTTAATGGATCATTTAATTCTCCAATGGAACAGTAGGAGTATTAGACACAAAAAACAGGATCTTCTATTCTTAATTAACACTCACAAACCAATCATCTTGGCTATCTCGGAGACATGGCTTAGACCGGGATCTGCTTTTCGGATTCCGGGATATGCATGTGTCCGCGATGATAACACTGATGGATGGGCAGGTTGTGCCCTCTTCATCAAACGCCCTATTCCCTGTCGGGTTCTCCAACTCCCATCTCATTCAGATGGAATTAATATTGTTGCTACTGAAGCTTTAGGCATGTCCTTTGTATCCATATACATTCCTCATCCTAATCAATTAATCTTTAGTGAACTAGGCTCTATTATGTCACAAATTCCTGGTCCTGCTCTGGTAATGGGAGATTTTAATTGTCATCACACTTCTTGGGGTTCATCTCATTCTGATTCCATATCCCCCACTCTGCTTGATATACTCGATGACAACAACTTATGTGTTCTGAATGACGGATCCCCTACTAGAAGAACATCCCCATTACAAAATCCTAGCGCAGTTGACTTGACTTTAGCTTCCCCAAACCTGGCATCATGCATGTCATGGAGTACTCTCCCATTTAGCCATGGGAGTGATCACCTTCCTATCCTCATTACAATGTTCTCTCGAGGATCTATCCCATTATCCCCTCCTCCGCTGCTCAAATACAGAATTCCAGATGCTGACTGGGAGCTATTTGGCCAAGAATCAGAAAACCAAATTAAATCTCTTCCTCCAATTTCTACCTCCAACTATTTAGAGTTAATTTCAAAATTTTCATCCATTTTAATATCGGCGGCAGACTTAGCCATCCCTACTAAAAATGCTTCTAGGAATAAAATCCCTTCTCCTCCCTGGTAGGATTCCGAATGCACCAGAGCAATCCGGCTTCGTAAAGAAACGGAAAAGAAATATTTGTCAGACCTTACTTTAGAAAATTATTTGACTTTCCAAAAGGTAAATGCCACTACAAAAAAACTCTTCAAAAATAAAAAACATCAGGGATGGATCCGATTTTGCGAAAACTTATCTCCTCGCTCTCCAGCCTCTCTTGTCTGGAAGAACCTTAAAAAATTCCGCCTTTCCCAAAACCATCTGCAATCTACTAGTAGCTCTGATCCATCTGATTGGCCAGACAAATTTATGGATAAATTGGCCCCCCCGTTTGTTCCAACTGAAGATTGCCTTCCAATCCCCTTTGTCCCCACTCCTAGTACTAATCAACTGGATGACCCTTTTACTATGGAGGAACTTAATAGTGTCCTAGGCTCCTTGAAAGATTCTGCCCCTGGAGCAGACGGAATCCCCTACTCATTTATTAGAAAATGCACTGATCCCACAAAATGCTTCTTTTTAACACTTTTAAACCATATGTGAAATGTTGTCTATGTATCCGATTATGAATTAGTGTCAAAATGAGAGATGTCTAATTTGATAGATCTAATAAAATTAATTCTTCAAAAGAAATGTACGTGACTTTTTTATATCCCTCTAAATCGTACTGATATTAGCCGTAATCAGCTGGAATTCATAGCCGAAACACTCCGGAGATCCAACATTTGGCGACCCTGCATTTATTTTAAATCCGAGTGAGTATATAATATGGATTCTACTATCAGAACGAGATCCGTGGCGAGACGTCATTTCTCAAAAATTTCAAATAATTTAGAAAATCTCATATCCGCTGCAAAAGGTGATGAGACGAAATTCATAGAGATGGAAGCGTCTTTCAAGGTATTAAAAAATGCTTACGATGAGTTAATTGTCTTGGATAATGCGATAAAACAATTCATCACAGGTGCTAAAGAGTGGGACGAAAATACGCTCGAAAAAGAGTATGAAGAAACCGGGAAGTATCAAGCGAGATGGGCGCTATTGGAAACCATGTACAGGTCAGTCAATATAAAACCAATTTCGGTAAAGCCTAACGAAAATAAAATAAAATTACCACTACTAGAAATAAAGAAGTTCGATGGTAATATAAAAAATTGGCTCTCCTTCTGGGCACAATTTAAAAAAATTTACAGCGATGAGAGCATCGATGAAATCGATAAAATGCAGTACTTGGTTCAATCAATAGAGCCTAACTGTGAGGTAAAAACTTTTGTCGATAGTTTCCCATTCGCGAAAAAAAGCTACAGTACATGTGTGTCAGAATTAAAATCGAGATATGCCCGTGATGACATTTTAATTCAGATTTACGTGAGAGAACTCCTTGGTTTAATATTAAACAAAAAACAAAAGGATCTTACAACGCTTTATGACAATATTAACAGTCACCTGCGTGCACTGGAGACTCTAAATGTCACAAAAGACAAGTATTCTGCGTTCTTATTACCCATGGTGGAGTCTGCCTTACCTACTGAAGTTCTGAAAGCATGGGAAAGAGCACGACCTTCAGATGTAAAAGACGAGCTGAATGAATTGTTAACATTTTTAAAGAAAGAAGTTGAAGGAAACCAGAGAGTGTTTTTAGCGAACGAATTTAGCATAGAAAGAAAACCAGTGGAACCAACAGCTAGTTGTCTGGCAGTACATAACAACAACAATATTAAAGAAAAGTTATGTATATGGTGTGAAAAACCACATTTTAGTACAGAATGTTTTAAACTAGCAAAGTTGACACTCGATGAAAGAAGAGAACATTTAAGGAAAAAAAGAGCTTGTGCCTTATGTTTGAAGATTGGACATCATGCTAAGGTCTGTAAGAGTTACGTCAAGTGCTTTGTTTGTGGTCAACGTCATTCCCCAGTACTGTGTCCTGGAAATACGAGCGAGGTAAAACAAACAACAGCAAAGAACCCTGCACCAGCTGTACAGAATTATTCAGCACCTGAGAAGATGACAACACTTCTGCAAACAGTAGCGGTAAGAGTTTGTAATGGACAACGAGCGGCGACATTAAGAGCTCTTTTCAATAGCGGGTCACAGCGTTCCTATGTCAAAGAAGCAGTTATGAGGAAATTATACATAACACCCGCTGATACTGAGGGTTTAAGCCATTTGCTTTTTGGTGGTACAGTTGTATCCTTTAAAAAATATAATGTATATAATATAACTGTTCAGAGCTTAGATAATAATTTTGAGTTTGTGATGTCTGCTTTGGGTCAAGATACTCTTTGCAAAAATGTACCAATAGCAAACACCAATAATAATAATTTATGTAAGATGTTTCAAAAAAATAAAATTACTTTGACAGACAGAGAGTGTGAAGGTACTGATATAGATCTTTTAATAGGGGCTGATTATTCAGGATTGCTAATGACTAATATGTTTGTTCAGTTAGAGTATGGCTTAACTGCAATTAAAACAAATTTAGGCTGGACATTACAGGGAAAGACTAACGATGCTATGATAAATAGTAATACTGTTACTTCTTTATTATGTTTACAGAATATACCTGATTTTTGGAATCTAGAAATTTTAGGTATACAAGATCCTGTCCATGTACAAACAAAACAGCAGCGTGAGGAGGAGATTATGGTGAACTTTAGAGAAAACATCCATATCAACGATGAAGGTAGATATGAAGTTCAGATTCCGTGGAAAACTGGCCATGATGACTTGTTGAGCAATCGCGACATCGCCATTCGTCGGCTAAAATCTGCAACAAATAAATTAATATCATGCGGTAAGTTTCACGATTATAATAATATTTTTTTAGAATGGGAACAAGACGGAATAATTGAACGTGTGCCTGAAATGGATTTGGATAAAAACCAAACCCATTACTTACCTCACCGAGCTGTATACAAAGAGGCGAGCCTTACTACAAAGTTGCGGCCTGTCTTTGACGCGTCTGCGAAAGATAAAAATGGCAAGTCTTTAAATGCATGTCTGGACAAAGGAATTAATTTCTTAGATAAAATACCTAATTTATTAATAGGTTTTCGTAGAGGTAGTATAGGTATTTCAGCCGACATCAAAAAGCATTTCTACAAATTTCAATCAACCCCGATGATAGAGATTATTTAAGATTCCTATGGTGGAGCGGCGAGGCGCGACAAGATGTACAGGAATATAGGCATCGCCGAGTAGTTTTTGGCTTAACTTCGAGTCCTTTTCTATTGTCTGCGACCATACAACACCACTTAGAAAACATAACTGGAAAGCATAAAAATACTGCACAGATATTGTCTAACTCCTTTTATGTAGATAATTTAATTACAAGCTTAGATACAAAAGAGGCTACACTAGATTTCATACAAGAATCGAGGGAAATAATGCTAGAGGCAAATTTCGATTTAAGGCAGTGGGTAACATCTCCTCTAGAAATTAATGAAACTGGGAAAACAGTAATTTCAGTATTAGGGTTGTTATGGGATACTGTATCTGATGAACTTTTGTGTAATTTAAGCGCCTTACCTGACTCGTCTGATATCGAAAAGTTAAATAAAAGAAACCTCTTGTCTATAACTCAAAGAATATTTGATCCTCTAGGAATATTATGTCCTGTAACACTAATTCCAAGATTAATTCTACAAGATATATGGATTAGAAAAATTAATTGGGATGATGAATTGCCTAGTGATATAAAACAGCAATTCTATGACTGGTATGATAATATACAACTGTTAAATAATTGCAGAATTCCTCGGCAGTTATCCAGCGAACCATTGAAAGACTGCACCTTGAGCCTTCACATGTTTTGCGATGCAAGTAAAAATGGATATGCGGCATGTGTATTTCTCAGGACTGAAAATAATCAAGGTAATGTTACTATGGCGTGAGCGTCGGTGGCGCAGTGGACTCGGCACTTGCCTTCCAATCGGGGGGTCGGGGTTCGAGACCCGCCATGTACCAATGTGTTTTTCGTTTCGAATTTCATATGTACATTTGTCTGACGCTCCTACGGTGAAGGAAAACATCGTGAGGCAACCTGCATACATCTGCGAAGAAATTCAATGATGTATGTGAAGTCGACCAATCCGCACTGGGCCAGCGTGGTTGACTAAGGCCTAATCACCCTAATATAGGGTAGGCTCGAGCCCCTCGGTGGGGACGTATATGGGCTGTGATGATGAATGTTACTATTCGCTTATTATCTGCCAAGTCAAGAATATCACCACCTGAAAAAATTACAATTCCAAGACTAGAATTATTGGCAGCATTGATGGGTTCCAGACTGATACAGAGTGCCAGGAAACAGCTAGAAGCGAGTTTTGAATTTCAAGAATTTTACTGGTGTGATTCAGGTGTAGCACTATGCTGGATAAAAAGAAAATTGGACTGGAACACTTATGTTGGTAATCGAGTACGAGAAATTAGACAAAATACTAATATACATAACTGGTATCATATTACAGGAAACAGTAATTGGGCTGACTTGCCATCCAGAGGATGTAACCCACGCCAGCTGTTTGAGTCTAGATGGTGGGAGGGCCCACCGTGGTTGCTCCTTCATGTCCAGCAGTGGCCGCAATCTGACCTCGTAGTGGACGAAAGGGAGATGAACGAAGAGCTGAAAAAATCCGCGTGTGTAAATTCCAACCTGGAAAGAGGTATTATTCATAGACTTGTCTATTTCTCGAAGTATACAAAAATAATTAGGATGATAGCTTGGATATTACGATTTAAATTTAATTCATTAACCAAAGATAAAATAAAAAAGGAACTAACATATGAAGAATATGAACAAGCAGAAATAAAATTATTTAAAATTATACAAGAAGAAGAAAAAGAATACATCGAAAAACAGACTGGAAAGTTAATTACATTTTATGATAATAATAATATTTTAAGGATGAAAACGAAATTATTACTTACCGATTTTCCAGATGAAATTAAAACACCTGTAACCCTTCCTGCAAAAAATATTATCATTAGAAGAATGGTAGAACAGCGACATGTTCAGTTGTTACATGCGGGTACTAATATGATGATAACAGATATAAGAAAACGTGTATGGATAATAGGAATTAGGCGTCTGGTAAAATCTGTTATAGATAAATGTGTAGTCTGCAGAAGACACCGAGCAAAAGCGACTCGAGTACCTACTGCTCCACTGCCGACAGAACGCGTTCAAGCTAACGCGCCCTTCGAGGTAACGGGCGTTGACTTGGCCGGCCCGATATTGCTACGAGATAGAGAGAAGGGCTGGATTGTCGTATTCACCTGTGCTGTCTACCGAGCTATACACCTGGAACTTACAACATCTTTGTCTACAGAAGCTTTTATGAGAACTTTGCGTCGGTTTATAGCTCGTAGAGGTCGTGTTAATATTATTATATCTGACAATGGTACAAATTTTACAGGAACCAAGAATTTACTGTCCAGTCTTGATTGGGACGAAGTACAACGTCAGTCCACTATAATGCGGATTAAGTGGAAATTTAATGCACCCTCTGCAGCATGGTGGGGTGGATTTTACGAACGCATGATTAGGATAATCAAAAATTTATTAAGACGTGTTTTAGGGATGTCTTCGGTGTCATATGAAGAAATGGAGACGCTGTTATGCGACTGCGAGGCGGTAGTTAATGAACGTCCCCTTACTTACGTTGAGGGCGACAACATCAATACTTTAGAGCCACTAAAACCATCGTGCTTCATACAACCCTTACCACAGTCACAGGTAACAGACTTAGATCTTGTCGACTCTACCAGTCTTAACAAGAGGTTGAGATATTTACAACTGTTGAGAGAAGACTTCCGCCTGCGATTCAAGAACAAGTACCTCACAGATTTAGTACAGAAGGGGAAAGAGATATCCGAAGAGATTCAAGCAGGAGAGATTGTTCTAATAGAGACTGAAGGTAAGAGAGTGAAGTGGCCATTGGGTTTGGTAGTTGAAGTATACAAAGGTAAAGATAATATAAATAGAACCGCTAAAATTAAAACGTCATCTGGTTTTAAGATCCGACCGTTTCAACGTTTGTATAAGCTTGAATTTTCTTTTCCAAAGGCCGAAGGAAGTGATGGGTCAAACATTGAAAGTAATGAAAATCGCAGCTTAATAACTCCCAGTGCTGCATTAATTGATAAGGATATTGTTACAGAATCTACTACAATGACGGATAAGGAGGCCGTGTTAAGATCGACCAGATTGGGGAGAGAAATTAGAATGCCGAGCAGGTATAAGCTGTAATCTATATGTATGTATGTATGTATGTCGTATTTCGGTTCTCTTTTCACTCTCTGATCTGTCAAGAGTAATAACATTTTTATCATTTTTAGTACGATTTGCTTGTGTAAAGCTCAATTTGTAATGGGGTCAGATGCATACCTAAAAAAATAGTAAAAAAGTACTTTAAATAAGATTATAGACTTACTGTTTCGAAGTTCCTTTGTATTACTTTAAGCACTGATTGATTATTTACTCTACGTAGGTAAAATATATTGATAAGTTGATTCTGATATTTCGTTTACATAATTAATCTTTTTCTTATTTTTATTGTTGAAATATTAAGTATGTGCATTAACTAATTATTGTTAAAAATAGGTAGGTAGGTAGTAATTTATAATTAAACCTACCTAAGATAAAAAATAAGTTAAGAGTCCAAGACTTGAACTTTTTTGTTTATTGTAATTGTAAATGTTGTGTGTTAAAAAAAATTAAGGCTTTGGAATTCATAACTTTTGTTTACATGATTTTAAGATAGTTATTTAATTCGGATACATAATAAAGTATAAGTTGGAAGTTTTGTTTGTCGGTGTGGAGGATGTGAAATGTTGTCTATGTATCCGATTATGAATTAGTGTCAAAATGAGAGATGTCTAATTTGATAGATCTAATAAAATTAATTCTTCAAAAGAAATGTACGTGACTTTTTTATATCCCTCTAAATCGTACTGATATTAGCCGTAATCAGCTGGAATTCATAGCCGAAACACTCCGGAGATCCAACACCATATTTTAGAATCAGGAAATATACCAGAATCCTGGAAACACCAAATTGTTATCCCAATTTTAAAACCCCATAAGGACGCAGCTGATCCCTCCTCTTACAGACCTATAGCCCTGACATCAGTTCTATGCAAAATTTTAGAACATCTTATAAAGAACAGACTAGAGTGGGTTTTAGAAAACCGGGGCATACTTTCCCCATCTCAATTTGGCTTCCGTAAAGCGATAGGAACCACTGACAGCTTGAGCATATTTGTATCAGATGTTCGCCTTGCTTTCTCCCGAGGAGAGCATTTAGTGGGAGTGTTTCTGGACATATCCTCAGCATATGACAACGTCCTTCTTCCAGTACTCAGGCAGAAGATGCAACAGCTGAGTTTACCTGAGAAGTTGACTAACGTTATTTTCAATCTACTTACTGCTAGGACTATCTCCGTTAGAACACATGACTCATCTTATCCCACAAGAAAGATTTGGAAAGGATTACCCCAGGGATCAGTTATCAGCCCTCTTCTATATAACTTGTATACTTATGATCTAGACAAAACTGTAGACTCTTTCTGTGAGGTACTCCAATATGCAGATGACATTGCACTATATTATGCCTCAAATGATATTTCAGAATCTTCTATCCGGCTTAACACCGCCCTTCGATATCTTAATCAATGGCTCATAGATCATGGTCTTTCTTTGTCACCATCAAAAGACTCATCCCTGATATCGTTATAGCCATTGATACCTGTTAATGATTATGTTAAATTTCTAGGATTATTCCTTGACTCCAGATTAACAGGCATTCAACACCTCAATTATATTAAGGAGAAATGTGAAAAAAACCTAAATGCTCTCCGTGCAGTCTCCGGTGTTTGGTGGGGAGCCCATCCATATTGCCAGAAACTTCTTTATAATGCAATAATACGTAGCCACTTAGATTATGGTTGCTTACTTTGGGAACCTTGCAATAAGACAGCCTTAAAATCACTGAAAAAAATTCAAGCTAAAGCCCTCCGTATCATCTGTGGAGCTATGAAATCTTCTCCGATTAATGCTATGCAAGTAGAATGCGTCGACCCCCCACTTCATTTACGTCGCCAGTTCCTTGCAGATAATTTCTTAAGCAAAGTTATCCAAAATAGCAACCACCCATTATTGTCCCGCCTCCACCAACTACAGCACTTAGTGGAAACATCTAGGTTTTGGGTTCATAAGACAACACCCTGTCTTATAAAAAGTTTCTCTAAATATTCCGCTGGACCACCCCTTTACACCTTCCCTGGTAATCCCCTCTTTAGTTTTAAATATAAAGTTCTAGTTTTTAAACCTAATATAGTTCTAAATATCGGACTAAATAAATTGACTCCTGAAGCAAATTCATCCTTTAGATTACAGGTAGATAATAACAACTGGTCAGATAGGCTGCATATATATACTGATGCCTCAAAACTATCGACAGATAGTAATGTCGGAGCAGCTGTATGGATCCCTAGTTTAAAAATTGTTCTCAGCTTCAAATGCCCTCCTGAAACCACAGTATTCACAGGCGAATCTATCGCTCTATATGAAGCTGTCGCATTTATTGAGTCACATGGATACAGCGGTTCGGTGATTTTTATTGATTCACGTAGCGTACTAGAAGAATTGTCAAGATTCCCACTTCGTTCCAGGAATATATCCTACTTGTCATTGAAGACCAGGGAACTGCTGTTTCGATGCGACTCACAAGGCAAGGATGTTGCTATTGTTTGGATTCCTGGACATTGCGGTATCACAGGAAATGAAAATGCTGACGCATGTGCTAAACAAGTCACATCACTAGGCTGTCTGTCTTATGATAAATGCTTTTCTCAAGATTCCGTTTATCAGCAAAATCAGATTTAAGCAGACAATGGCAACAGGAATGGAATCATTCTCGTTCCATAAAAGGAAAATTCTATGGTCGCATTCAGTTGGATGTCCCTACTAAGCCATGGTTTTTTAAATACAAATCAGCCAATAAACTTACCACCTCCACTATAATCCGGCTACGCCTTGGACATGTATGCTCCCCAGTTTTTCTGGCTAAAATACACATTCGAGATCATTCCATATGTGAATGTGGCTTAGACGAAGGCACCGTGGATCATATTTTCTTTAACTGCCCGAGACAACAAACATCACTATACCACCTACTTTCTGATTTCATTCCACGTCCTGTAAATATGAATTTCCTGCTTACTCAAATGAACACCCCATTTTTAAACATACTTTTTAAATTTATTGAAAGAAATCAAATTAAATTATAAAATAGTAGACCCTACAAGTAACTTATTCCACATTTTTTCTTAACTCATTTTATTCTCCAACATAATTCACCTACAATTTTACAAAATAATTTCTAACCATAACTTCAAGCCGCTACTAACAATTTAATGTTCGCTCTGCTTTGCCCACAGGTAGCCCAACCGACCCAGCATTCTAGTATTACCGCTAAATCTTATGAACTTAAAACGTGTTTTCGCTACTCGACATTGGCAAAATTATCACACCTGACAGAGGCCATACAACCTAAAAATTGAATTGAATTGAACTTTTGTTCACATTTCTTCTAACCGAACGCTCCTTGTGTCAATTTTTTCATTTTTAACAGTTATTTTTGCAATCTCGATGCTATCCGAACGCGCCTTAATAAGTCTGTGGCTGTCAAAATTTTAATGTTTTGTTTTGGATCTTTGGATTATGTACGGTGGTTAAACAAAAAATATAATTTGTGTTTGTGTTATGTTGAATGATATATCACAATAGATATGATGATTTATGAATAATTATTTATTTTCATTTCTTCGTGATTATTGATACAGTAAAATTGTTACCTATAACAATATATCATTAGCAATACATTGAACAAAAGCTTGTTTTTGAGTGTTTGTTTATTGCTTTCGTGTTTTTGTTTTGAAAAACTGACAAAATCATTAATAATGCTTCCGACTACGATTTTGCTTATTAGTGGAAAAAGAAAATCCGGCAAGGACTACCTTACTGATCACCTAAAGCAATTGTAAGTGTTAAAGAATGTAGTCTTTGACCTAGGTAATTAATTTGTTTTTCATTTAAATTGCAGATAATTTTGGTCTGGATTTGGATAAACAACCCACATTTTACTGATTTAGATGCTTGTTATCGGAATGACTATATGTAAAGTATATAATATATACAATGTATAATAATATAGTCTAATATAAATTATATGTATAATAAGCTTTATTAACTGATCACATAATTAAATATTTAAAACCATAACTTAAAAAAGACGTCAGTCTGTTGTAGCGATCAGCATGTCATGTCGACACACAAGCCTCCTCCAACACCTTCCAAGATTTTATGTCTCTAGCCGTTCTTAACCAGAGTTAGTCTGCCAGGAATACTCCTCCAGTATTCTATTCTGTACAGTACTTGAAGATAATTGATGGGCATTGGCTAAGTTTGTGTTTCCGAAGATGTCCGACACTCTAGGCAGTATAATATAATGGTATTAAGCAGGGATGTTATGGATATTTATATATTTCGGATCTGGATATGGATATAGGAATAAAATTATATTGGTTTCGGATACGGTTACAGATATGTAATTATTTTGGATTATCCGTTAGTTTCGGATAGTTTCGGTTACGGATATTAGATTGAAGTAAAATATAAACACGAATAGTCAACTGTTAAATAAAAAACTAACTAATTATGAAAGAGGTTATGTTATGAGTAGAAATAACAAACAAACTGCAAGATTCACGTGGCGCCCGAGAGATGAAACGAAAACCTATCGAAACATGTCGTTTTATTCAAACGACAGGTTTCGATAGGTTTATTTCCGCTCTTATTCGAAACTATCCGAAACATGTGAAATGGATACAGTTACGGTTTCGGATATTATTTTATTTCTGATATCTGATAGTTTTGGTTACGGTTACGGAGCTCCATAACATCCCTGGTATAAAGCTGCTCTTGTGATTATAAAAATGATTTTTATGGCCAACCTACTTTTTGTCAATTGTCTTTGATAAGTTAGATGATTGTTTCCGATGTTTTCCAATGTTTTCTGATACCCATTATTTATATTGATGTAGGTACTGTACATTAATTTGTGAAGTTGTTTGTTTTGTAAACTTGTATTTTATTTGGAATAATTAGTGAAGTTATTATGGGAAATATCAATTTTGTTTCTTCTTTCTTTTCAGTTTCAAAGATAGTTGTGAAATAATAAAAATATCAGCACCTATAAAGACATACTGGGCTAAGGAAAATAATCTTGATCTGAATGAATTATTGAGCCACTCTGAATACAAAGAGCAGTATAGATTGGACATGATTAGATGGAGCGATTCTGTACGAGAAAAGGACTATGGTTATTTTTGTCGACAGGCTTGTCATAATGGTGAGATATTTACATTTATTTAGATCTACTTACCTATTTTTCTAGGTTATTGATGTTGATTATTGATGAAAATGATTGACTATCTGCAAGGTTTATGATTTATACTTGTAAATTAATTAAAGATTTGCATGCATTTACTGTTACAAAATGGCAACTGCATATTTATGCATTTTTTTGTTGTAGCTACAATTACACATTTCTCAATGTTATGCATTATTTCTTTCATTACATTTTTAAATATTTATTTCTAAGAAATTATAAAATATATAACATTTTGTAATTTCAATTAAAAAGCAATTTTTTTGCAATGACAATAGGTTGATAGATGGCATAGAATATAAAATCCATTTTATATTCTATGCCATTTTCCACCTAAGCAGGGCACCATTTTTTTACGCTAACATTAAATGTTAATTATATATGCTTAGGATAGGTTAGGAGCATTTTTTATGAATATTTACGAAACTGCAGCTTTAATTAAAAAACAATATTTGTTTTCTATTTAAGGACGAAAAACGTTTAAAATGAGCCTCTTCATGGAATTTTGTATATTTCCATACAAAAGTGGGCATCGTTCTTTGTTAACTATGATTACGACTTCAAAAAAATGTGATGTTGTGTGTATTTTTATGTTATTTTTGATAAACAAGCAAAGTTGGCAAATGAGCAGGCTGCCCACCTGATGGTAAGAGGCAACGGCCGCCTATAATACACTATACATGGTTACTGCAAGATTTGCATATCTACAACCTTCATAAGGACGTCAATGTACGTTGCCAATTTGTGAGATAAGATGTCAAGTAACAGTATAATTTTACTGCCTGTCTTACCCTTCAAAACAGAACTAGGCAACGCAAGCACTACTGCTTGGCAGGAGGAATAGGTAAGATAGACGACCTATAATACAGTCTCCCTCTGATAATGCCAATGACATCTAATATATAAAAAATGTGTATTTTTTTTGTAATTTCAGCTGCAAATCGGCCAATATGGATTGTTAGTGACGTACGGCGTAAAACAGATATTTGTTGGTTTAAAGAAACCTATGGAAACCTCATCAAAACTATTCGCATCACAGCAGATGAAGAAACAAGAAAAGCTAGAGGATTTATTTATAGAAACGGTGTTGACGATGTAGCTTCGGAATGTGATTTAGATGACTATAGTGACTGGGATTTAGTCATAAACAATGGGCAAGGAGGACAAACATTACAGGAACAAATAGGCAATATAATGTCATTATTGCCTGACAATATATGTTATTGTGACGGTAATAGTTTATGATCTGTTGAACTATTCCTATCTCTGTGCTGCCTAAAAGAAATATTTTAAACTTATCTGCTTTCCTCAAAAAGGCATTTGCACTTTCGGGTTGGCTTCAGTATCCTGTTACACTAGTATCTGGCAAATTTTGGCTTCAATCGATAGGCATTGATCATAATCTAACTAAAAGCTTTTTGGGCTGAAATGCGTCGTTTTTGAAAAATCTTAATTTTTCATTTTGAGGTTAGTTTTCTTAGAAAATTATATCATTTCTGTTGAAAAATAACACTAATTATGTAAGAAAGAATCAGCAAATATCAATTATGGTTGTAAAATTTTTTTTGACCACCCAGAATTGACTCAGGTTACCTCAAATATAGTTGGTTAGGTTAAGTTACATTTTTTTAAGACCACTCAGAACCGACTCAAACACAGTTGTGGATAGGTTAAATATATTTTTTTATGACCACCCTGAACCGACTTGCGGTACTTGAAACTCAGTTGGTTAGGTTTTTTTATGACTATTCAGAACCAATTCCGGACACCTCACACACAGTTTTGTCTCATTTTTACAGTTAACTTATATTGATTGTTGTCTTTGTTGCAGGCTATAAATTTTGACTAGGACTAGTTTTAAGCAGTTTTCACAGACCTAATTGCAGATTTAAAAAAAAAATTTCAAAAACTATGAGTTTCCGCATCTCCCCCCTCCGACTTCTACTCGTCTCCCCCCACCTCCCCTCCTACTCCCACCCCCCTCCGCGTGTGGCAGGATACTAAAGAAATACCGCACTTTTCAATATAGAATCTTGATGAATACCCTGAGTGAGCACTCAGTATTTAAAGCTAAGAATATTAAAGTCATTTAAGAAATTAAATTGATTTGACCGTTGCCCACCGTTTGACGAGCGAAGCTCCCGCTATAACATAGCCACCAAGACACCAAGCCACCCTTGAGTTAGGTGCATAGAGGTCTAATAGGGATGTTGACATGTATGGCAAATATGTAAAAAGTTAACTTTATACCATAGATTAGAATATTAGAATGCTGAAAATCTAATTTTGTAAGTCTAATCATCATCATCATCATCATTACAGCCAAGAAACGCCCACTGTTGGACATAGGCCTCCCCCAGGGATCTCCAAAGTGATCGATCCTGCGCCTCCCGCATCCAGCGGCGTTCCCTTATATGTTCTTAAATTCTATGACCACTTCTAGCTAACTGAGCCTTGCCGTAACGGAATTGGAACACTCGTGTCATGCAATAAATTTCAATTTCCCGTGCAGTCAGACGAAGGTCGTAAGTGTAGGTAAATTTTCATGGTCTTTCTTCGAGATTCATCAAAACTTGGTTTTTCTTCGAGAGTGATCCTTCTGTACTTTAGTACTATTTATTCTGTGCCTTTAGTATCGTAATATATGCTGCCTTAAAAAACCCGGCCAAGTGCGAGTTCTACTTCCGCAGGTTCTGTTCAAACTTATCGAGGTATACAAGTTCCTATGTATACATATTGACGGATGTTTTCCCAAACATACGAGTATGTCAAATTTCATGATTCTATGTCAACGGGATGTACCCTACAGGTTTTAAAAGGAGATCTCCCATTTTGGGGCGAACGTTGCACGAATTATTAGTCGCTCAAAAAATCATCTATTTTCAGTGTTTAATATAAATAAAAATAAGTCCTCACTGCAATGGCCAAATGAAGAAAATCGCAATTTAATTTCAGCATCAGCATTTAATTTAATTTAGCTTTGTAAACGCACCTTATTAAGTTGAAAGTTTTCCGTGTTAAAATAAATGTATGTTCAGTGTCATATTCAAATACCTACATGTAGTTTAAGTTTTAATAACTTATCACCTTTAGTTTATTTTTTAATACCTACATTGAATCAAATTATACTTCCGAAGAATTAATATGTCTTATGGTCTAGCTTACTTTGAAAACACACATGATGCATCATTACTAAGTGCTGTCTTTTGTGAAATATTTATGATATGGAATTAAAGGTGAAATATAAATATAACGATAAAGTATAAAAATCAATACTGAATCATCGGATATCATGACATTTCTATAATGTGTCATTTAACAAAATGTCAATATCAATTTCATTCGCTATCGTAAGTACTTGTGCGTTAAGTATAGTATGTCGATTAAATGTGTTTACATGAGAAAGTACTGAGGATCTACATGTTGTTTAATTTTGAATAGTTATCGTTATCCTCTATAACAACCAATTGTCACAAATTAAAAAAGAAGAAGAAGTTAAGTGGATTTTTTGAAAGTTCTTAGTATTTTCCCATGTAAACACATTTAAGTGACAGACTATACACGGTTATTTTTTTATCACCCTGGAAAATTTAAGGGACGCTTCACGACATGGTATTAGAATGATTTAAATATAAATAAAAAAAATAACCCCCCTCCTTAATTTTATATTAATTTTTTAAAAAATACAAAAAATGCTGCACTAGTTGAGAGAAGCATTTTTAGAGATTTTTTTATTTTTTTTTATATTTTTTTTAAAATTTTTATTTCATTTTTTTTTATATAATATTGGATGTGTCCTGAAGCGTCCCTAAAATTTTCCAGGGTGATAAAAAAATAACCGTGTATATATTTTTGTTTGATTTACTGATAGATTTTATTTTCAACGACCTCTGCTAATACCTACTTGGACTCACGAAACCACTGCTCGACATTGGACAAAGTACCCTCTTAACTGGAGGGAGACTCTGTACTAGGGTCGTTTGCTTAGGTACCTCCGTCTTACCTATTTCTGCCACAAAAAAGGAGTGCTTGCATTGCTGTGTTCCGGTTTGAAGGGTAAGATATGGCAGTGAAATTACTGGGTACTGTGATTTTCATCTGGTGTCACAAGTTGGCAACGTACACTGTGGTTCTTGTGGGGGTTGCAGTTTTGCTGCGAATCTCACAGGAGCTACATGTATTATAGGCGACTGTTACCACTTACCATCAGGTGGGCAGTTTGCTTGTTTGCCAACTTTCTGCAATAAAAAAAAACCTGATCGATTCTTGTTTTGAACCACTCTAGATATCTGATATCTTTAAACCTATTTGGCCATTGCTGAAAAGGGTGAAAATTGGGCGAATATATCTGAATATTAAGTTGTAATTATAGACCAAATTTCATTCTTGTAACACCAGGCCCAGGTTTGTATGCAAAATGGGGATGCCCTTTGCGAAAATATGCGACATAAACGTAAACGGTCACAATCGCCTATTATAGTACGGTCGGCTTCAGAAGTAGATGGGCATTCTAGTACCATGTCACACCAACTGTTACTTTTATTTAGTATGGTTACACCTATATCGCATTGTTAATTAAATACGTGTGACATGGTACTAAAATGTTGATAAACTTTTGAGGCCGACTGTACATGTGGTTCCTGTGAGACTTCAAAATCTATAACCCTGAGAAGGGCTCCAATGTATGTACAGCCGGCTTCCAAAGTAGATAAACATTTTAGTACCATGTTACACCAACTATTAACAATGCAATAGGTATAGGTTTAACCATACTAAATAAAAGGAATAGTTGGTGTGACATGGTACTAAATCTGCTAAAAATGCTTATCTACTTTTGAAGCCGGCTGTACCTATCCAATTTGTGTCATAAGATTTGAAGTCGTAACAGTACCCAGTAATTTCACTTAAAATACCCAATTGTGATCCCGTGATATGCTTAATATTCCTAAAAATATTAATTAAATATTTTTATAAAAAAATAAGAAGGATTGAAAAATATTTGTAAAAAAATTTATTGTGAAGCCTTCTAAGGAGATAACGAATGTTTGCAATAAAGAATGATTTCTAAATATTATTTGATGAAACGTTTGTTTTTAAAATATTGTTTTTATCGCATGTAAGTATTTATAATATAATTATATAATATAATTATATAATATAAATTTATAATAAAATAAATCTTTATCAAGTGTTGTTTTTAAAATTATAATTTATCAAACATTGGAAACCCAATACATCGGTAGTTTAGATAATATTTCCAAACAGGTACAGCAGTGAGATAAATTCAAAGAGAAGCTTTTCCTCTTGATATGGGGGAAAATAAGCATCAAGTAGGTAACGGGTCCATTAATTACGTGAGGCGATTTTGACTATTTTTTTAGATTTGATGTTTGACGATTTACTCGTAGTTTGGGTAGCTTTCCAATAGATGGAGTTATTTTTCCAACTATTAAGGCCGGTTGCACCAACTTTACGTTTTACGATTTCGTAAAAGTAGCAATATAAATACGTAAGAATTGCACCATAATCTACGTTCGATTGTAGTTTTATTTTAGCCTTTACATTTAAAAAGGGTAAATATTCGGCGCAAATCATATATTTAATAGTGAAACTACCCATTTTTAGGAATTAAATTGTTACTTTTTACGAAATCGTATAACGTAAAACTTGGTGCAACCGGCTGTAAGCCTAATGCATGGCACAGCCGGGGGGGCTACCGCCTAACTCATAGCGATCACTCGCTATCGCTTTCGTGACAGAACAATAGTTCTGTGACATTAAAACTATTGTTCTAATGTCACGAAAACGATAGCGATTGATCGCTTTGAGATAGGCGGTAGGGCCGCGGGTCAGCCAGTATTATAATTTTTTTACAAGCAAAGCCTGCTGCTTAAATACATGTCGGTTTTTGTCTCATTAATTTTTAATCTGTAATTTAGTATTAATGTGGTCTCAATTATCTATTGTGTTACGTGACCCTCGATAATACCTGTCAATAATGACTCAATATTACAGTGGCAACACTGTACCTACTTATGTCAGTGTATGAACGTCACTTGCAGTCGGTTGGCATTTGACTTACTTCGGAACGAGGCGTCTTTGAATAAGGTTCTCCGCTAGGAGTGTATTGTTCTGTGATAAGGTTGGTGACATTTGATTATTATAATGATTAGTTTTCTGTTAATAGATATTTGTGTTATATTTCACTGTTGAAATTATTTGCCCACCTGAGATCCCGTAACATCTCAGAAGTGGGATTATTGCAATAATACTTTCGCTCCACGCCATTTAAAGCTCGACCGTTTTAATAATAAATTTACATTTAGTTAATATTCGGTAAATGACTATAAAATATACGTGAAAATAGAAAGACATGTAACCATTTAACAAGTTTTTAACAGTATGTAGTGAAATTAATACCTCAGTAAGCAGATGAAAATGGATTTGATGTAGAAACAGAATGACTGCAGTTAGTTATGTGTTATTTTCTTTGAACAGTGTTAAATAAATGTAAAAATAAGTGTAGAAATAAATAAAATATTAACGATTGCACAAATTAAAAATCACTTTATGTAAAAATATTAGAATTACAAGCAGATGAATGTGGATTTAAAACTAAAATGGTGGACGTCAATTTACATGTACACCCATCGAACCATGTATGTACTACTAGTAAAGTAATTGCATTGATATTTTTCAACTAAACCAGATTGAAGGAAATATACATGTCATGAATTTTGCATTTTTTATTGTCTTGTCCTTCATACTTCTTTTTTCTTCTTTTGCAATTCTCGATTAACTGGATGACCCAACAAAACACCTGTTGCTCATCTAAAATATGGCAAAGATTTCCATTAACACCTGCTCACATAATTTAATCTGAGTTTCAGAAAATGACTGACCAAGAAATTGACCGGAATTTGCGGGGAAGTCTACGACGTAGTCGCGAGCTCATCCGTGGCGATGACCATGTCATGCGTACACGCCACAGCAGCCGAAGCCTTCGTGATTCTCGCGCTTCGAGGACGCGACCCAGTCGCAGCCGCAGTCGTTATGATCGGCGAGCTTCGCGGACGAGGACGACTCGCAGCCGCGGTCGTCATGATCGGCGAGTTTCGCGGACGAAGACGAGTTGCAGCCGCAGTCGTCACCGAAGCCGGAGCCTCAGCCGCTCTGAGCCAGAGCTAGAACTGAAACGAAAGCTTGAACAAGTAAGGTCCCTTGAAAACGAGGTACGTAGGAAACGAGCACGAATGGACGACGGAAAACGTGACGTGCGATCCTTAACATCCAGATCTGGCGCCGATCGCCGCACAGATAAAACTGCAAGTCACGACCGTCACCCTCGTGGCCGTTGCCTGAAAACACCAACAAACGAATGTAAATCTATGGATTGTAACGAGAATAAGAAACAAAGTGAACGTAGATCTGCGTCCGATTTCTTTGAGGAATTTTTGAATGTATTGCAAGCAAAGACGGGCAATAACGAATCGTTGTCTGGCTCATCTCTTAATAATGTCATACCGGAGTATGACCCCATGCTAAAAGAACAAACCATTAATAATTGGCTTGACAAAGTAGATGAATGTTCAGAAATTTATAATTGGAGCGAAAGACAAACAATTCATTATGCCCTGCCTAAGCTAACTGGACTTGCGAAAATATGGTACCAGGGTTTGCCCTCGATTAAGCATACCTGGAGTGAATGGAAAAAAATGTTGAGGGAATCATTTCCCGCTACTGAAAATTATTGCGAGCTCTTAACAGATATGCTTAATAGACGGGTGCGCCCTGGAGAGTCGTTTGAAGCTTATTATTTCGCCAAACTTAATCTATTAAATAGATGTAAGATATTTGGAAAGCAAGCAGTGGATTGTTTACTTTATGCGATTGATGATAGGGGCATACGTTTAGGTGCTCAGGCAGCCAGGTTCGACAAGCCTGAAGACGTACTAGAATTCTTCAAGACGGTAAAATCAAATAACCGGAACCAATTGGACACTCCAAAAGATGTTTACCGCGATAAACGGGGAGGCAATAACACAAATCCCAATACCAACACATCGAGAGCCACTGACACCAACAGTGTTACGACCAAGAACAATAGCAACAAGGGGCCTATGAAATGTTTTAACTGTCAGGGTGTAGGCCATCCTAGCTTCAAGTGCCCGAAACCAGTAGTAAAGTGCATCAATTGTGGGTTCCTAGGGCACGACTCCTCACATTGCCCAAAAACAAAAGGAAACCTACCACCCAGCGATAATACCAAAAATGTTTTGGAAGTGTCCGTCTCAGAAAACACGAATGATAAATATAAAATTCTCATAAGTGTGAACGGGTTTCCTATAACTTGCCAGGTAGATTTAGGTAGCGAAGCTACCCTAATTCGTAGAAATGCTGCCTTGAATATGGGTATGACTTGGAAGGATGTTACCGGTCCCTTCCTGAGGGGATTAGGTAACATACCTTACTTGCCATTAGGTTCCACGTTAGTTAATGTTGAAGTTCAGGGCATACTGGAAAGAGATGTCGAAGCATTAATAGTTGATGACCATTTGATTAACTATAATGTTTTACTTGGACATAGCTTTACAGAAAGGCCTTCACTTACGATCGTAAAAACGCCAACAGCTCTGAAATTCGAACGGACAAAACATGAACATGATTTTAAGCTACTATTATATACAACCTGTGATGTGACTATTGAGGTAGGTGAAATGATATCTATCCCAGTCAGATCCGACGTTTCGTGCAACGGCAGTATTTATGTTGGTGGGTCGGTCAGAGGCCATGTAGGTCATGAATATTATCTTTTGCCAGGCGAGTATCAAGTCAGGGGCGTCGACTGTAATTTGCTTATCCAGAATGTTAGCACAACACCTTTACAATTTAAAACGAATACTCTCGTTACTCGAGCTAGATTCATAGGTACCGGTAATAACGTTATGAGGGTCTCCGGCGAATTTCCCTCTCAGACAATCGTGAATCCCAAGTGCGGTTATCAGCTATCACCCAACCAAGTACAAAAATGCGAAGAATTACTTAACAAATATAAAGACTGCTTTTCTACAGGAATGCATGACTTGGGATTCACTAATGTGACTGAGATGGAAATTCATCTCAAGGATACAACTCCAGTGGTCTACAGGCCATATAGGTTGGCTCATTCTGAGCGTAGGTTAGTCCAGGATATGGTGGGAGACATGTTGGATCACGGCATAGTGCGGGAGTCCCAATCACCATATGCCAGTCCTATTGTACTCGTTAAAAAGAAATCGGGGGAAAAGCGCCTCTGCGTGGACTACCGCACTCTCAACCGTCGCACCAAACGAGATCATTACCCCTTACCACACATAGAGGATTTATTAGATCAACTTTCTGGCCATGCGTTATTCACTTCCCTGGACCTAGCGTCGGGTTACCACCAAATCCCGATAGCTGAGCAATCACGTGAAAAAACTGCGTTTGTCACACCCGATGGACTTTATGAGTATAATCGGGTACCTTTTGGGCTAGCAAACGCACCTGCAGTCTTTCAAAGGGCAATCCACAAGGTTCTTAGTAAATCTAAAGTCAGTTACATAGTAATTTACATGGACGACATTTTGATTCCGTCGAAGACCTTTGAAGAGGGGCTCGAACGTCTCGAAGAGGTGCTTGGGCTGTTGAGAGAGGCGGGTTTCACTCTTAAGATGGAAAAATGCCATTTCTTTCAAGAGCGAATAGATTTCCTTGGGTTTGAGATTGATAACAACGGTATCAGACCTGGCCTCTCTAAGACTGAGGCTGTGTCTATGTTCCCAACGCCGACTAATCAACACGAAGTGCGGAGATTCCTCGGACTTGCGAGCTTTTTCAGAAGGTTCGTCAGGGGGTTTGCAATGATAGTAAGGCCACTGACGAGCCTACTGAAGAAGGATACACCCTGGAAATGGGGCGATCTAGAAGCCCAAGCCTTTCAGGCAATCAAGGATAAACTAACGGATAGACCCGTGCTCGCATTATATGATCACACCGCAGATACACAATTGCACACCGACGCCAGTAAGTTCGGCATAGCAGGCATATTGTTGCAGAGAAAACAGTCCGATCCCTGGCGGCCAGTCGCTTACTTTAGCCGTCAAACTCAACCCGACGAGATGAAACTCCACTCATTTGAGCTCGAGACACTAGCTGTCGTTAGCTCGCTCAGTAAATTTCGCACATACCTAATCGGTATAAAATTTACAATTGAAAGTGATTGCAATGCCCTGCGGTCTACATTCACCAAAAGGGATCTCATCCCGCGCATATCCCGCTGGTGGATACAGTTTCTCGAGTTTGACTGCACAATCGAGTATCGCCCAGGTGAAAGGATGTCCCACGTTGATGCCCTCAGCAGAGGACCTGTGTCAGTGGAACCAGAACAAACACATACACTCGATGTTTTATCAGTAGGTACCGAAGACTGGATCTCCACGGTACAGTCTTCTGATGAGGAAATCAAACACATAAAAGATATCTTAGAAGACCCAGATACACCTAAAATCGCCAATACATATAAAGATTATACGCTTAAAAATGGACGAGTCTTTCGTGTGTTAAAAGACGGCGTAACAAGATGGGTTGTTCCAAAGGGAGTGCGTTGGCAACTTTTAAAAGCTAACCACGATAACGTGGGCCACTTTGGCTTTGATAAGACGCTAGAGCGGATACGTTCCTTGTTTTGGTTCGCAAAGATGCGAAAATTCGTCAAGAAATACGTATCTGTTTGTTTAGAGTGCGCTCACCATAAGTTGCCAGCGGGCTCGCGAGAGGGACTACTTCACCCCATCCCAAAAGTCAACATACCATTCCATACGCTTCACGCGGACCACCTCGGTCCATTTCCGAAGAGCAGACGAGGTTTCACATACATATTAGTGACAGTAGACGCGTTTATGAAATACGTAAGCTTATTTCCGGTTCGTAGTACTAAGACAAAAGAGAGTATACGCGCGTTCAAAACTCTTTTTAGCTATTTTGGGTCTCCAGTTCGATTGATAACAGACCGAGGAACAAGTTTCACAAGTAGAAAGTTTAAAACTTTTATACAATCAATAGGCACAAAACACGTTCTGAACGCTGTCGCCACACCAAGAGCCAATGGCCAAGTAGAACGATATAATAGGACCATCTTGGCTGCTCTTGGTTCTATGGTGCATGGCAAAAACAAAAATACTTGGGAAGACTTACTTCCTGATGTTCAGTTAGGACTGAACACGACAGTTCATGACGTAACGAAAAAAACACCCACTGAACTTCTGTTTGGCAGAACAATAACAAATCCATCTCAGGGTGTTTTAAATGAACTTGTTGGTGAAGTCGAAAATATTGACGTAGGAGATAAATCGATAGAAGAAATAAGAAAAGAGGCTTCGGAAAGGATAGCACGGAATCAAGAAATGATGAAAAGTCAATATGATAAAAATAAAAAGCATAGTACAACTTAATAAAGAGGGCGATTTAGTGAGGATTGCTAGGGCAATTGTGACGGGACCAGGGCAATCTAAAAAGCTCGAGGCGAAATGTAAAGGGCCGTATAGAATTAAAAAGATTTTATCTAACGACCGTTTTCTCGTGGAAGACACCCCCTTAACCAAGAAAGGGGCTAGATACGAAACAGTTGTCGCAATTGACAAATTATTTCCATGGCTCAGTTTCAATACCGCTGCTTGCTCTTCAAGTGATTCAGACAGTGACAATGATGAACGTGTTAAATAACCTTGGTATGAAGCATACCTACAGTAACTAATTAATGAATTTCAATTAACTCAATCTTGTAATTGATGAAAATCACAATAGGTTAATAAACGAGACTTGATTTGTATTAATGGATTAGTCATGGACGTTTGATTAGGGCATGATTGGCGTATGAACTCGCCGCCCAAGACTGACTCAAAATTTTGTGAATGGTGACGGTGTGTCTGCGAAGGAAGTAGCTCTCACACTGTTTACTTACTAGTGAGTAGTATGGGTGATTGGGACCGGGCATGATTGGTGTAGGAACTCACCGCCCAGGAGTGGTCCCAAGCATCGCGGTCATGACAGTAAGACGGTTTGAGAGGCAATGAACTATCTCACTTCATGACTATAGCTAGGAGGATTATATAGTTTAATAATAAAATTAGCGTAGTTTAGTTAGAAAAGATAGGATTTTTTTTATGGATTCATTGATGAATAACTTCAACTTTGCTTAGCTCTAGATATGGGTGATTGGGACCGGGCATGATTGGTGTAGGAACTCACCGCCCAGGAGAGCTATTTTTGAATTACGTATGCGACTTCGAAATCACCGATTTTCAATAATTCTTATTTTTGAATATCACTTATGTGACTACCTTAGTCACGGATGTGATTTCATTACGAGTGCCCTCACCTACTCGTAAACAAGTCATAACTGTGGAAACATTATCTGTGTTTTGTTTAGAGAACATATTGACAAGTTTGAAGTTGATGTGTGTTGATTTTGAGTTGGATTTAAAAATTTTAAAATTTCTCAAATAAGTAAGTAAATATACACGGTTATTTTTTATCACCCTGGAAAATTTAAGGGACGCTTCACGACATGGTATAAGAATGATTAAAATATAAATAAAAAAAATAACTCACTTACTGAATTTTATTTTATTTTTTTTAAATACAAAAAGTGCTGTACTAGTTGAGAGCAGCATTTTTTTATTTTTTATATATGTATATATTTTTTTTATTTCATTTTTTTTTATATAATATTGGATGTCTCCTGAAGCGTCCCTAACATTTTCCAGGGTGATAAAAAATAACCGTGTACAAGTTTAAAATCTTTTAAATTTGTGTCACAAACAAGCCAGTATTTTCTTATATTTTGGCCTAGTTGCAATGAATTTTTAGCCGTATAATAACCGGTATATACCGGAAACGGCTACATTCTGCGTGGAACCGAACCCTTACGTATGTGTGTACTTTATCTATGTTGGTAGCTCTGCGTTCGACTTTGAAAAATAGGATGTTTACGAATTCGTGACTTCAAAGTCATCGCTGACTATTTAGTCAGCGGTGATTTCTAAATCGCATACGTAATTCAAAAATAGGTCTCCAGGAGTGATCCCAAGCATCGCGGTCATGACAGTGAGACGGTTTGAGAGGCAATGAACTTTCTCACTTCATGACTATAGCTAGAAGGATTATATAGTTTAATACTAAAATTAGCGTAGTTTACTTAGAAAAGATAGGAAAAGTTTTTTTTTTGGGATTCATTGATGAATAACTATTCATGGATGAAGATGTGAATTGTTAAGCTATTATAAACTATAAATTTCGTTTGTCATATTATTTTCTTAATTTCATTTGTAAAATTAACCAGAGTTAGTACAATTGATGGTTTTTCCACTGCTTATTGAAGTAAGGGCCTAAATATAAAACTTAGAACGAAGAGACTCGTTCCTGAAGGATGGCCGACTGTTACGTGACCCTCGATAATACCTGTCAATAATGACTCAATATTACAGTGGCAACACTGTACCTACTTATGTCAGTGTATGAACGTCACTTGCAGTCGGTTGGCATTTGACTTACTTCGGAACGAGGCGTCTTTGAATAAGGTTCTCCACTAGGAGTGTATTGTTCTGTGATAAGGTTGATGACATTTGGTTATTATAATGATTAGTTTTCTGTTAATAGACATTTGTGTTATATTTCACTGTTGAAATTATTTGCCCACCTGAGATCCCGTAACAATTGTCAGAACTATTTTTTTATACCACGAAGGTGGCAACTAAGCATGCGGGTCGCCTGATGGTAAGCGACAACTCAGCCTATGTGTAAACGTCTGCGACACCGTAGGATATCACTTGAATTTTTGGAATATACTTAGTAAGTATAGTAATTTTGCAACAAAATCATTTTTCATAACAAGTAAAGTGTCTAAATGTAATCTTATATATAAAAATGAATCGCAAAATGTGTTGGTAAGCGCAAATCTCAGAAACTACTAGTTTCTTCAACTACTAGCCATAATGGCCGGTACACACATTGTTTAGTGTTTAGTGCGAGTGGCTTGTTTAGTGTTGTGTTTAGTAAAAAACACGTTCGGACAGCTTCTGTTTAGTGTTAAGTGTTTAGCGAATAGGAACGCGTTCTATTTTTTCTGCGAGTCGCCCCTCCCGCTCTCCCGCCTTCACCCCTCACTTAACACTAAACACTCACTAAACACGTCTGGACAGATCTGTTTAGTGTTTAGTCCATATAATGAACAAATAAACTAAACACCGTTTACTTAACAGTGTAGGGACAGCACCTACTAATCACTTAACACTAAACAGTCTACTAAACACTAAACACTAAGCACTTAACTAAACAAGGGTATACCGGCCATAATAAACAGAAATAAAAATCGGTTTTCAAAGACCAAGATACAAGGTATGAAGGTATTAAAGATTTTCTCCATCTCTTTCTAGCAAAACGGCAATTTACATGGAGTTTATATGGTCGTGGGTCGTACTCAACAATGACGCCATGGTTGATGTCGGATCTCTCTGTCTAAGTAATCGCTTCCAAATTAACAGCATAAAATGCTTGTATCTAGTGTATTTCTAAGTCGATTTTAATTCTAATTTCACGTTATTGCATGACGAGACGTGAAAATTAGAATTCAGTCATCATCCCAATTGAAAAGGACTCTAATCAAAATGGGCCCACCCTCTTTAGTGGTTGTATAAAAGCTTTGGGGTGCTTTGCTTTTTTCAAATATTGCTTCTTCGTCCTAAAAGTTTCTTTTAATTTTCGCTAGATGGCAATGTATGAAATTGACAATAGAAATAAAATAATATACAAACCCCGCTAGATAGCAAATAGCTTTTTGATTATTAGGTTATTGTGTTTTATGCTTTTTAATTGATTCACAACACTGTTTTTGCCTGAGCTTAAATCACCATACAAGTTGATCAGTCTCCTTTTCGGAAAATTATTTTTTAATCTTAAATCTTTTTCTTCTGAAAAAAAAATTATAAATCATAAAACTGATTAATAAAAAACAAAAGTACTGAATATAGAAAAATACAAATTAATAAAATAAACAAAAAAGGAATCAAGAAACAAAATAATAAAAAACAAAAATTAACGCTCTATGCCAGGATCGAACCACTGCCACTAAGTCTTCGATGCAACTCCGCTTAAGACGAAGCTCTAACGCATAGGATCAATCCTGACCTGAAGTTGTGAAAATAAAGATCTCATGTTTTTGTGTAATGCGACATGCGATAGATAGATCGACGTAAAAATTTGAGGCGACGTAAAAAGTTTCACTTTTTAAAGTTATTTTCTTACCAAATAACTTTTGGGTCAGTTCTTCTTTCGGTGGGATTTAGCGATTGAGAAAATCTGAGCTTTTTTCCCTGTTTAAGTAGGCAATATAGTTAGGCAAGGTAGTTATCATATCAACTTCAATATCGAAAAGCGATAGAATAACTGTCTATTCACATAAATACCTACTCTAAGTTATGGCTCAGCTGGCTTAAATCTGATACTTTATAAATTGTTCATCATTTCAGCCAAGAAACGACCAAACCGATCTTGGAGTGAGCTTTGGATTTGTTTGAGCTGTGACGTCAGTTCTGGACTCGGTGACGAAGCGCTGTTCTCGATATGCTCTAAAACATTTTGGACTAGATGTTAAATATTTGTCGTACACCATCCCGCGTTCATGCACGTTTTTAACATGTGCTCGAGTTTATTTAAACCAACACGAGCTCCATTGAAATGACAAAATTCAAAGCTGTTGTGTCGCAGCACATTTGTAAGTACCTTCGTAAGGTTCCAGTGGAAGTGAGAGCTGAGACTGCTTAAAGAAAGAGAAATGTTATCGCTTTTAGTATAAAAATTTTCAGCTTCACACATCTTCTTAAGCAAGGTTGAAACAGTATTGTAACTGAAACACCGCCGTTGCCACTTTATCGCACCATCTAGAGCTCTCAATATTGTTTTTATAATATTGTTTGGGGGGAGACGCAGGACTCATCGGTATGGAGATCCTTGGGAGAGGCCTATGTCCAACAGTGGGCGTCTCTTGGCTGAAATGATGATGATGATAATGAATATTGTTTAAAGCGATTATGGTTAATTTAAGCCAGCCAGGTTTCAATTAACAGGCAAAAGAACAATGTCAAACGGACAACGAAGTAAATAAGGATAAGGGTTGTTAAGGCATATTGAATAAGGCATGAGACTTTTGCCTTGTCTGGTGTTTTTTTTAGTTTAATAGGTACCAGCTCACCGAATTAACTTGAAAGAATACAACTGAGGGTCAATACGCGCCTAATTAATTTAAAAACTAACATCTAATCCCTAAACGTCAAGGATCCTTCCATTATCAGCTCGGCTCAGGACTACTAGACGTAAATACCTGGATAGCTTCAGAAAAATATGAAACACGTTGGAAGTGCCTATAACATTTAAGAGTTCCCTCAACATTCCTGGGATATCCTGACAAGGTGGTGACAGTGGGACCAATCGGGAAGCATACCCCTCTCAAATAAAAAGAGAGTTTTTCAAATCGGTTAAATATATGTATTCAAGTATTTGTATTCCCTACTTCTATGAATACAAATGAATAGTAAGCAATATTATAAAGCACATATTAGTGTTCTCTTGCGAATAAATTGAATATTATTAACTGAAACAGGGGGAGCTTTGTGCCTTGATTAGGATTTAGTTGGACTATTCATAGATAGATGGCGTAGTTAACATACCCCATTGTGACGCTAGATGGCATCGCTATACATATCTCAGAATTTTGAGGTCATTTTGGATTATTTATTTTATCAAGTAGGACAAGTGGGGCGCATTGGAACACGAGGTACAATAAAACAAGGACGATAATTATTATAGTTTAAAATAAATTCGCACACTTTTGCTTCGATTAATAAGAGCGTCTCATGCGGCACATGACAGAGCAGTGCAATATGACTAGTCTAAGTCTTCGACAACAAAGTTGCAATGTGAAAAAAATCGTTTTGAGGGCTCCAAAGTTGTTATTTCGTATGCCTATGTTATATTTTCTTGCATGATTTTTAATCAATTTACGCATTAAATACAGTAACATGTGGATTGGAAAACATAACCCAACATTTTAAAAATATTTTTAAAAGATTCAGATACTTTATGGGGCGCAATGGAACGGGGTACTATGAGACAGTGTTCATTGTGCCCCGTTATTATATGCCCGGGATAGATTATTGGAATTTTGTTACAGATTTTAAAGTAATAATGGCAAGAAGTCGTAAGAAAAAAACAGATAAGAGCTTGCATAATAAAACGATGTGCGAGCAGCGCTGTTGAGCTTGTGATGTGATACGAATTAACGAACTGCTGCTGACATAAAAATGTCAAGTCCAGTAAAATAGCATCGATATGTTAAAAAAAACCAAAGCAGCAGGAGATAGAGACGCAGGAATGAATATAGAATTTTATTTTTTTTTTACTTTATTTGCTTTGTTCCAATGTTTTACTTTATTTGCGTTGAGCAAAAACGCATTTTTTTATAGGTTAAGGTTAATTTTTTAACTTATTTTTGTTCTTAATAGGTAGATTATGAATCGTCGTTGATCGTTCTAAACAAATATAAAGCACAGTTTTTCTAAAAATAAAAATGCTTTTTTCGTTTCATTGTACTTCACGTGTTTCACCTAACATATCGTTGTCATCATTTTATTTCCTTCCATTTCCATAAAATGTCATAAACAATGATATCAAAATGTTTGAGAAATAAAACAGAAGATTTGCTAGTTGAACAAAATAATTCGAGCTTCATTCAGACCTCAGAAGAATAACTAAAGCATTGTTCTGAGATTCAGACACTTCAAAATGACAGAGCGTGTCATATTAGTATGAATAACCTCAGAACAACAACTAAAGCATTAGCATTAGCATTCCTTTAGTTATTGTTCTGGGTGAATAACATTTATTTATATTTATTATAAGGGGGATATTTATTGATATTAATAAGGAGGAGATTCTATATTCGACTATAACTTATTTTTTATGTATGTTCACAGATTTCTCGGCTTTCTCTAGCTTTATATAAAATAATATATTCCTTCTTTTTCTGTTCAAAAAGTGTCATTGAGGATAACCCTCACATATTTAACTTGTTCGATATTTTTTTAAAGCTATTTAGGTATTTGCGACTGGTACTCATCATCTCGTCTTGCCAAACTGCTAATGCAAAGCAATGCCAATATTGGTAGGAATTAGGGGATAAATCTTTAATAGGTATTAATTGCATGTTTGCATTGTATTAGTTCCATTGTATTCTCTTACGTAGTTCACATGAACTGATAATAGAAATTACATTTCCTTAATAGTAAGGGGCTTGTAAATGATTTTTAAAGTACAGGTTCAGAGCGTTAGTCGTTTGCTTTAAGTTATTCAGGTCTCTATATCGAGTCACCCTTTTTTATTTTTTTATTTAGCCAGGTAAAACCCATATAGGGTTAAGACGGCATATCGAGTCACTTGTCCATAGATATTTGCACAAAAAAATATCATAACATGCCAAATTCTTATACACATGTAAGAAATTCGCAATATTTGGTGAAGAAAACTTTCCATAAGAAGCTTCCTTCTTTAAACTTAACAAAAGTTATTATGATATGGAGATTTATATTATCGATTTATTCTTATTCATGTTCAATAATGGAAATAATTCTACTGATTGGGAATCTCTACAGAGGTCGTCAAGCATCGTGCTGGTCTTCTAAGATCTTAGCCATGATTACGATGTCATCAGCAAACAAAGGTGCGTCTTGTACGTCCCCACCGAGGGACTCGAGCCTACCCTAAGTTAGGATGTTTAGGCCTTTATGTAATTTTATATTGTCACATGTTTTTTGCGCCAAATACTTTTTTTTTACTTTCCGTTCGGTTGACTGGTAGAGAATCATCATCATCATAACAGGCTCATATACGTCCCCACCGAGAAGCTATCGAGCCTACCTTAAGTTAGGGTGTTGGGGCCTTGGTTAACCACGCTGGCCTAGTGCGGATTGGTCGGCTTCACTTACACCTTTGAATTTCTTCGCGGATGTATGTAGGTTGCCTTGCGATGTTTTCCCTCGCCGTAAGAACGTCAGATAAATGTACATATGAAATTTGTTAAGCGAAAAACATATTGGTACCGGTCTCGAACCCCAGATCTCCCGATTGGAAGGCAAGTGCAGAGTCCACAGCACCACCGACGCTTCGTGGTAGAGAATGCCTTGTTGCATTAAGTCTGCCCTTTGTCCCGTTTTAAGTGCAATAAAGATTAAATAAATAAGTAGTCAACCGTGCGGATTGATCGAATTTTTTCGCAGGTGTAAGCAGGTTGCCTCACAATGTTTTCCTTCACCGCAAGAGCGTCGGACAAATGTACCTATGAAATTAGAGAAACGAAAAAAATTGGTACCTGGTAGGATCGAACCCCGGACCTCCCGATTAGAAGGACAATGCAGAGTCTACAGTGCCTCTCCATTTATGTCGATGCAAAGTCCTCTCCAGTTCAAAAGGTTAAATGAATCGTCCAGCATAGCTGTGAATAGTTTCAGCGACATTTTGTTGGAAATTTACTGGTCTCGAGTTTTGGTTCTGAAGACGGATTGACAAAGGGAATTCAATGGATGTAGTGCATAGGTTTCGACAGAATCGAAAGCTTTATCACAAGCATGTTAAGTTTTAAAAGCATATTCGGCAGGTTATAGTGAAGACTTATATCTATAATATATAAAGCTGCGGTATATGTATGTGGTCTATAGTACTACCAAAGCATTTCAGAATACGCCTATATATTCTTTGATTTGAAACACATATCATCTGTTGTCGTTGTCAATCAAACTTAGAAAAACTATGAAAAAAACACCTTCTTTATCCTATTTTACAATAAATGAGTTTTGACTTTTTTTTACCTGGCAGCCTTGTAACTTTTTTGTAGTGATCTCAATAAGAAAGCAAACAATGGAATCCCAAAACATTTTTATCCAACTTTTCTTGTTCGGGCATGACTACTTAAAACAACAAGTTTTCTCATTAATATATTCACGTTCACTCACATATTGTTCATGCGGATACGGTACGAAGTAAAGTTTATGTAGGTCACACTATATATTTCTTTTCTTATTTGCAAGTATGAAAATGAACTGAAGTATGAAATGTATTCGTTTTTTGAAACTATACAATATATTGTCTGTGCCGTAAGTTCATCAAATTTAGAATACATGGGTCGTCTCTTTTTTTCCCTGCATTTTGAAGTTTACTGCAATTGGCTAGATGACTAAGAATTTTTTTTTGCTTTAATAGAAGCTCATTCATATAATAAACAGAAAGAAAAAATCGGTTTTCGAATAACTATAAAAACAACCGAGATATGAGGTATTAAAGATTTTTCTCCATCTCTTTCTAGCAAAACGGCAATTTACAAGGAGTCAATATGGCCGTACTCAACAATGACGTCACAGTTGATGTCGGATCTCCCTGTCTAATCGCCTTCAAATTAACAACTTAAAATGCTTGTATCTAAGGTATTTCTAAGCCGATTTTAATTTTAATTTCACAGGACTGCGTCTTTTTCTACGGTATTTTAATATTTAATGACGAGACGTAAAAATTTGAATTCAGTCATCATCCCAATTGTCAACCTCTGCAAAGATATTTGGCCAGCCTGATATAGTAGGCTAATCTCTCCTCGTCTCTTTTTTGCCGTAATTCTCACTTTATTTGTCTGTCTCTTTTATTTGTTCGTAGAATTTCATATTTGCATGTGAGAACTATGGAAAAAAACTATATTAACCGTGTTTCCATACGTAGTTGCGTGGTGTACCTACATACATATTGGTTCAACAAAGAGATTCATGTAATGCGTTTGGATGGAAAATTTAAATCTCGAATACGACTTTGTATACAATATTTTGAATTCGGGCACAAAATGTAGAGAGCATTAGGTAATGCAAATATTGTCTTATTATTCTAGGACAAAATATCTAGTACAGCCCATTCTAAGTGGTTCGATCGCCATGAAAAAGGGTCATAATCAGGTCACGTGGGAGCGACCTTCACGCTAGTGGCGCGCTATGTTTCCTAAAAGGACATTTTAGTTGTTAAGAAGCAAGTAAAATGTAATAACTCAATTGTAGTTTATTGTTGATACAAAGATAGATTAATTCTTTTCACTTTATACTTACTGAAATAATGATATGAATATTTACATTATTTTTCGAGGAAGGATAGGTACGTATTACCTATTTAATTATAAGAAACAGATATTGCATTGTATTAAAAGTTATACGTTACTTACAAAAAATGATAGATGGAGTAAGTTCTGACGAAGTGGTGGTCTTGGCAAGCAAAGATTCGGTCGTCCGAATGCAAGATGGGTCAACGATATTAAAAAAAATCGCTGGTCGGACCTGGGCAAGATTAGCAAAGGACCGAGGAAGATGGCAAGCAAAGAGAGAGGCCCAGCAGTGGGAAGAAGAAGGCTGTGGATGAACTAAAAATTTGAGTGTTAGATTGGTATCTCCAATTCGAATTTATGTTCCCGTTCAAATTAGCTTTCGGTCGTTATCAGGATTAAAAACTATCAGGATTTAATCATTCATTCGAATTCGTTCAGCGAATTTTGTGTGATTGATTTAAAAATATATTTTTTTATGACATCTACTCGAAATGAGCTTGATACCTACTTAGTTCCTCGTAAACAGGGACTAAAATAGCTTTTTTAAACCTTAGGGTCAGAAAATATGATTTGAATTTAGAATGTGGATATTGTCAGTAAAAGTTCCAATCACCAAAGAGTTTTAACTATTTATTAGTTTTTTTTTTCTCTTGTCTGATTGTCCCTAAATGAATGGAAATAAATAAATAAATGAACTTGTATTCTTTATTCATAAGTTTCACTTATTTTCTCATAGAACGTGATAAAAGTTGTGTTCAACTTGAAAACAACACTATTTTTAACCGACTTCGAAAAAAGGAGGTTAATCAATTCGACCGTATATATGCTTTTTTTATGTTGTTCGCGGATAATTTCGTCGTTTATGAACCGATTTTGATGATTCTTTTTGTATTCGATAAAGGATACTCCAAGGGTGGTCCCATGGTCACCAAAGTTAGGATTTGATAATGGGATCTCATAAAAATCGAGAAAAACCATAAAATTTTTACGCGTGTCCAACGTGTTTTGTGTATATGTTACGCGATTACTCCGCCAATTGTTGACCGATTTTCAAATTTCTTTTTGTATTCGATAGAGTATACTCCTGGGATGGTCTCAAGGTCCACCAAAGTCAGGATCTGATGATGGGATCCCATAAAAATCTAGGGAAACCCTAGGTGAGTTGGTATTATATTAGGGTTTCTTTCACTAAAAAGACTTCATTCGCTAAATAGTTAAAAATAAAAGATATTTTACAAAAAATAAAAACCTACTTCAAAAACACTGAAAAGTTAAAAATAACATAAGAATAGGTACAGACAACATCACACTTCTATATTGAAGTCGGTGACAAATTTTAAGACTTTCTAGGAGATCATGGTTTGGCAATCATTTGCAAAAGATATTTTTTTTAATAATTAGCCTTGTGTTGTGGATTGCGCGATTAATTACCCTAATGTTTGAAAAAGGTCCAACTGTTAATCGACCCCGTGATCTTTTGGTTTTATTCTATAGTTTTTAATCCTGCCTGTGTTTCTTCCATCCATTCCTGCTGGGCATACGCTTCCCCACAACAGAAGGGGGATTTGGGCCATCTCCTACCACGCTGACCTAGTGCTCCTCCGAGTATCATAAGGCACAGTTGATTGATTATGTGCGGTGAGCTGAATCATATTACTTACGCTGCGCATACGCTTTCTCTCGCGCAGATGGTTCGTCTCTGCTCAGATTGACTGTCATTAACAAGGATCGTTGGGGAGGACTGTTCAGTGTGTACAATTATATAAAGCCCTTGCAATTTTTCTTTATTATATAAAGCCCTGCAGAAAAAAAATAATTTCCCATGTATTTTCTCTAAAAATACTTCATTTTTTCATATAAGACCGATCAGAAAATAATAAACATTTTCATTGCCTAACTGGCAATAGTAGGTACATTACGATATAAATGCGGTATGTTGGTTATAACTCAGCTCATAATACCTAATTGTTAATTTGTAGACAAATTAAATAATGGTATGAAAATAATCATTTGAAAAATCATGTGCGTTGATGTCTTTTATATTACCTCTAACTTTTAAAAATACATTATTGTCGGGGCCGGCAAGTACAACATTGCCGGCTTCTGTGATGCGTGCCTCGGCTATAACACACACGCGTTTTATGAGCTGCTTTATGTATCTAAAGTCGGTGTAATTAGATCCACTTTACGAGCAAGTGTGTTGAAATATTATTTTTTATCCTACTTAAAGCAAAAACAAATTAATCTGTTTCAATCGTCACATTGACAGCCGGCTGATAGTAAAAGCGAGACATAGCCAAAATTATCAGTGGACGTATCCTTGGGTAGTGAGTACGTGGTGGTGTCAGTGGTGCCGGCGCCGTAATGGGCGGGCGGGGCGCTGCGGGCGCGGCGGCCGGTGGCGGCGACGCGGCGGCGCGCGCACCGCCCCTCGCCTTCGATTTTCCCCGTCCGGGCGACGCGACGGTGGCGGCGCGTTGCATAACTGTGTGGCGGCACTCCGCGCGCGAACCCGCCCCGAGCGCCCGCGAGCGCGCAACACGCGCACACACGCGACACGTCGCGCCCTTTACGTAACGCGCGCGCCGAACGCCCGACCAGTTTGTGTCCGCGTGCAGTGCACGTCCTGCCCGCCGAGGACGGCGCGACGCCGGCTGGTAGGTCGCAGCCCGCCTTTGTCCGCGCGGAGGCGGCAGCGGCGGCGTGCTGAATAATTGACGCGGAGCTGGTGACCAGCTATCGACTTGGTCGCGTGACGCGACCCACCGGCAAGGACGCCGCGCTGGCTGCGCCGCACGCCGCTGCCGTCGCCGCTGCCGCCGCCGCAGCCGACACCGCTGACACTGCGTTTGACTAACACCGTTGACTTTTGTTTTGCCCTTCGATCGCCATCAACTTTTCGCTTCTCACCTCTGTTCTAGTCTTTTGCCTAGCTTTCACTGTTGTGACCCGAAGAAACTGACAGCCTGAGTGTAATCACGATCGTAGTTATAGTGAAAGATCGATATTCTTACCGCAACGCCAAATTTTAGCCACATAATAGAGAATCGTAAGTACGCTTAGAATATGCGAGTTTGTGAATGAAATTGTTGTCCGGAATACACGAATTTTCTGCCGCTGTCAATTTGTCGATAAAGTAACACGATTAGTGTGTAAATAGATTGGTGTGTAGAACTTAACCGTGCGCCTATTGTGTCTATTACGTAAAACAATCCATTCATGTTTGAAGCAGATTAAAAAAGTAAAACAAAGCAAACATTTGTAGATGAAAAAAGAAATTATTGAATCACTACGCAAAGAAAATTAATGAAGAAGAATGAATGTTGTGCACACAATGATGTGAATTGTGACTGCCACAAAAGTGACACGGTTGTTACTCGCATGAAATCACCAGTGTTGTAATGAAATAACACCGATTAACACCCCGAACCATAGAAAGTGATGGTATGTGATCTAATGCAGAGAAAGAATGCGGGTGCTACGGTCTACGAGCGTGCTACGCGCAAAATCGTAGCACGGCATGCGCTATACGAACGGTGGCAAAACCACTTTTGTTTGCTTAACTCACTTTCAGATAAATCTAAAACAAACTGGCGAAAGATGTCTGTGTTCTGAATAATAGAAAATTAGTTCATAATAATAAAATGGCAATGATTACGTTTACACGATTAAAGTCAACAAAGTAATTTGTGATGACTCTTGTATAGCATTTGTATCTCTACAAATGTTATATGACACAGTTAAAACGTTTGTTTTTTAGAATTCCGCCCAACTTTTTGTCGTTTTGACAGTCCTCAGCCCTTGGAAAACTTAACGCGTATTCGTTAAAACAACAATAACAAATGAAAGTATCTTTGAAGTCTTAAGAGCATTTCTTCCAGGAAAACTAAACGTTTACATAAAAAACGATAAGAATTACTTTATCACAACTAGTTGTGATATTCAGTTGCCATGGTTGCCGAATTTTTTTTATATGCTAAGGCGCACTTTGATTTCGCTTTGCAGCAGACAAAATATTTTTGCAGAATGGTATTTTTTAAAGATTGCATGCATTTAACATATTTTAAAACCCTTTTATCAATTTTAAACTTTCTTTCTTTTAGCAGCCTTCATGTAGTGCTTGATCTGTGTGTGCGTAATAATATAATTAATATCCAAATCTCCATTAATTTGGATTGTACAGCCCACTAAGCTGTCCAGTAATTAGATCCATCAACGGACCAAACTCTAGGATTTTGTAAACCAATATTGGCCTAGATGGATTCTAAATACTCCAAATCCATGTGGATCCATCGAACTTACTACGTTGAGATCCACTGTTCTCAATGGGGCCTGTAGGAATTCAATGTCTTTAGGCAGTTTCAATTTGTGATTATTGCTAGATTTTGTCCGGTGGAGTGGTGGAGCTAAAGTATTACAGAATCCATCCAAGCCCAAAGTGGATCACAGTGAGCTCTTAGAGTAAGTAGTATTCGATTCAATAGTGGATGCAATTAATTGATCGTGTGGACTGTGTGATTCAGCTATAGAATTTATTGAAATATTGAAATAGTTTATATATGTAATACCTGCATCATATTTATTTGTTTGTTAACAAGTATTTTTAAATAATTAGTTTTCTCTTGTTTTTTTTTCGGTTTTAAATGTTTTTCTAGACTGCTGTTCATTTTTCACATTTGTTTGACCAGCTTAATAAAATCTGTAACATATTTCAATTTAATGAAATGTTATCAATAATAATTCATTTATTTCAATCATCTCTGGATCATACAATTCATATTTAAATTATTTATTTATTATTATCATCTTTATAATTTTTATGTATGAAAAATATATATACTTAGTATATATATTTTTGATAATAAAAACAAGAAAATAAAATCTTATCATTTTTATTACATGTACATTGGTGATTAGGTTTGATTTCTGCTCAAAATTTATTTTTTCTGCATGTTTTTCACATTTGGTCTATTATTCAAAATCCTTAGTAAGTGGTTTGTATGGTTTTCCATAATTGAAGACTCCATCAGTACTTATATGTCAAAAGAAACTCCCGGTGGTGTGGTAAGTCTTCTAAGCTAAAATTATACACAAATCTGTCAATGTAACTGTACCGTTATATTGGTCCATAGGTCGCTGGTTCAAATCTGGCTCGAAAGACCATGTAAATAAGGTCGAGGCTTACAAATAACACTCTATATACGCTCTATATACTTAAATATAGCACTCTATACACTTCAAATATATATTGGTTAAATAGATATTGAGCACGCGCAGTCACAATTGCTGTGTGCTAAGTACCACTAGTTTTAAATTGCAACATGCATTAAAACAGCGTAAATGTAAAGGGCTGAGCTGACCCCTTAGAGAAAATCTACACGCTAATTATTCCGCAGTCGTTCCGCAGTAAAATGTATGGATATGACTGCGGACAAAATAGCGCGAGGCTGTCACAAGCTATGTCTTATTTTAGCTTATTTTAAAAGCTTATTTTGAGTCAAATGCATATAAAAGATTATTTTGGTGTTTTTTTGCCACAGAGGGTTTACTTTTTTTTGAGATTTTAATATATTCTATATGGACTATAAATACTCTTAAGTAGGTTGTAAGTGTATATAACGAATTATCTGTATTTCTCTGTAATTAAACAGTTACACGAGTTTAATGAATGCTTTCTCTGATTGATAATAACCATAATTATTATAATTCCTTTACCATCGATATTGCCTTATTGTACAAACTTGGCGTCGAAACTGCGTACGTTAGCGTGACGTAAATTGTACGCAGTTCAATCCTATTTGGTAACGATACAAGTATATTCCAGAACGACAATTTGGCAGTGACGAAACATTATCGTCGAATCGCAAAATGCAGTATCTCTTATTAGTCCCAATTGCTACTATTGTTATTGAAAGTATAACTTAAAAACGTGCCCATTTCAACTTATGATACCTATTTACAATAGTACTTATACATATTATTATGTTTTCCTTTATTTTTCTTCGTTATCATGATATACCCCGTGCAGCCTAGCTTGAATAAACACTCGAGTACAAAATGATTGATACGGTCAAAGTTACAAAAATATGTACACTTTGATTGACAGACTTTATTGACTTAACATTAAGTTTAAGTTGCTAGAGTATACATATTTTTGTAACTCTGAACGTATCTTCTTGTACTCGAGTGGACTACTTGATTTTGACTTCTTGTACACCCTTGTTTTCACTGAAATATAAGATGTTTTTGTTAATTTTTACCAAATATTTTTTTATATGATAACCTATTCATACTTTTAAGCCTAGATCTGAAGAGTTTCTCAAACAATTTTTGTTTTAATTGCAATTAAGTTGGCAAACAAGCATCCTGCCCTGTGAGAGTCGCAGCAAAACTGGAACCCCAACAAGAACCACAGTGTACGTTGCCAACTTGTGACTTAAGATGTAAAGCCACGATACCCAGTAATTTCAGTGCCATATCTTACCCTTTAAACCGGAACACAGCAATGTAAGCACTGCTGCTTTGCGGCAGAAATAGGTAAGACGGAGGTACCCATGCACACGACCCTGGTACAGAGTCTCCCTCCGGACAGAGTTTCACACCCTTTAGGGGGATTCTCCTAAAATACTACAACATTCTATTGTTCTGGACAATCAACTAATCATCAACTCGTAATAACATTCAAAATTTAATTTAAAATTCCTTTCTTAGCTTAACGTCTCTAGATCAAGTCGTTTTTGAGGTTTCATGATAGGTGAGTGAATAATCATTGATCATTGGTCATAATCTCCTTTAATTTTTTGTTGTAACCTAACCATAGACATTTGTTTTGTATTCGGTTGAATAAATCAGTTTCATAATATCCGGTCTAGCTTTGTAAAGGGAAGGCTCTGGCTACCGGGAATTTAGGTAAGATATTTTAAAAATACTTACGGAAAGAAAGGTAATAAACTAAAAATTTCAGTTACATTTTAATACAAAAATAGATAGAACAACTAATGTTATTTTTCCCCGTTACTTCCTTGCCCGCCGAGCCCCCGTTTGGACTAATTTACGAAAGCGGGACATTTTTGCTCTTACCGCAAGCGCGCACGGACCGTGGACAAAACGGGACAAGAGACAAATAATATGGTTCGTCTCGTTATCTCGTATAACAAAGAAGCGAGACGGGACGAGGGTTAGTCATTTCCTCTTCCTAGACCTGCTGGAGCCAGTGGGACAAATAGTGTGAAAGCGGGATGTGTGGCCATGTTAGTTATGACTCAATCTTGAAGTATCGACTCATCACTTTCTTGAGTCATGTACTAGCAAGCAATTTTCGAATTGTCTTGCGCAACTTTACCGTTTTCCGAACAAGCCGAACCCCGAAAAGACTAATGTAGACCACAAACATATTCTCTCAACTACCCTAAGGTCGACTGGCAGAAAGTGCCTAATGGCATAAAATAAATTCTACGACAAGTTATGAGGTCTGGCTATTAAATAACGAGACAGCTTTTGAAAAAGAGTAGTTTTATTTTAAAAATTATTCTTGAATCGAATATGCTCCCCTCTCCTTCGCCACACACCGTTCCATTAATTTTTTCCATATAGAATAACTTAGATATAACCTACCATTGTACTTAGTGTTTGGGTCTATGACTACATCTAAGTATTGTAGTGACTGTATAAAAACGCTGCTATGACAGCCCAACCAAAAATTAACCGGAATCAAAATTCTGAACTCCGGAGGATCAAAAATCCTGAAGTCAATACTGAATTTTGGGGTTTTTATTTAGGCGGCGTGGCGTTTAATCCCGCCGAGCGACCTTATATATAAAAGATTATTTTATTATTATTATTATTTATAAAATACCTTGACAAATACAAAGCAATCGGGATAGGACAAGCCTGCACTATACCTATCTTAACAACACCAAATTTCTCGCTACTCGGCCGCAACTCGGCGACCTTTTCGCTTCATTGACAGTCAGTCCTGCGAGATTACAAAATTTTCGATTTCAGCAATATTGATTGTTTTAAACTACCAAAAGTTTTTATAACTTACATTACGGGATTGAAACGTAGATTAGTCACCCACGCGTAGGTACTTAATATTATTTGAACGAAAACTTTTTATAACTTTCAAAGTCGTTTTGCTTCACTAATAGCGGAATGATTTATTGAATTTTCTACTAAATCTCAGTTCTTTTCTCTGAAATGATATGAGTACACTTATAAAGTAATCAATTATTTACACACGAGAGGTTTTTTCACATGAAATATCTCTAAAATAGCAAAAATTTCACAATTTAATTTTTACGTTTTCAAATGTAGTTAAAAGCTTTATACCTAGGAATATTTTTTTTTATTCACAATGTTTTAGCGGATTTCTTTGACATTGAAACGATTTTATAAAACTAGTTGCAGTTGGCAGTTGGCAAACAAGCAGTTGGTAAAACTGTTGGTAAATGGCTACAGTCGCCTATAGTACATGTTCTGTAATACTTGCAAATCATAACTCCTACAAGAACGTCAATGTAACGTACCTTAACGTACTTATAGGAGCTAACTTGTGCTATAAGATGTCAAGTCACAGTAGCCAGTAATTTCAATGCCCGTCTTACCGTTCAAACCGGAACACAGCGATGCAAGCACTGCTGCTTGCAGGCAGAAATAGTTAGACAGAGGCACAGACAGACTCTCCCTCTGGTAATCCTGAAGCGCGAAAAACACAGGTAATCACCATCAGTCAGAGCCGTCAAAAAATCTATTGCAGAATTTGCAGACCACGAAACTTCCTAGATTATTTAGTTTTTTATACAGCAACAATCCACGAGTAATATCAGTTATTAGTCATATGGAAGGTGTATTCTATTATTATTTAGAAGGGTCGTCATGTGTGTGTGGACTGTTATGGCGCTATGACTCAAGGCCGTGGCTCAGCGATGCGGCCAGTGGTGTCAATCACTTTATGCGTTAGCATTTTCCAACCTAATATAGCGTTTGTGTCGATAGTTGATGCATTCCCCATGCTATTAATGTCTTACAATGTCAGCTGAGTGAAATCAAATTGAGCTGGTTTTGAAAAACAAAGTTCACGTAATTTATTCAAATTTCACTTATTAAACATGCATGAACGTGTGATACTCATTTACGGAAGAAATTAAATACTGATCCCACACTGAAACTGCACACTCAGGTAGAATAACATCATAAAAGGCGTCAGTACTCGCTCTGAAAATCGATTTGCATTGTTGACAATGAGTCTGAAGTAGAGTCAATGGCTGTTGCGACAACACTGAACTGTCATGAAGTCAAGCACATACAGACGTACCGTACGTGCTTTGTCTGCCGATGTACTTCAGCCGACGTCGAGTCGGCGGAACTTTTTTTTATACAACAAAGCTTGCAAACAAGCATACTGCCCACCTGAAGGTAACTGTACCTCTACCATGAGTTGCCATCGATTGCACACTGTAGTTAACTACAGTCGCTAACGTGTTAACGCAGACGATATCGTTTTCGATAGTGACCGTACCATGAGTTACTTTTGCATTTACCTGACTTCGTAACGTTAGCTCGATAGTATAGTAAACGATACAAAGGATACAGACTACCTACAGGTAATTATTTGTTGTCGTCATGTTGGTAATACGCTATAATCCGTCCTCGCAAAAAGGTAGCTCAATTCGGTTTCTTACCATATTGATAGGAAAGATTTAATTTAGTTGGCTTATACATCAACTTCAAATTATTTCATAGGTTATATTTTTAATCATTGTTTGATTACATTCACGAACACATAATTAGTTTTATACTAGAGAATAAGTTTTTATTAAATGTAGGCCATGTATTGATTTAATAATGATATAGACAAGCGCTCCATGGTTCCAGTTAATGGCGCAAATCATAGGAATATATAGTAATTATAGTTTAATTGTAAGTATTAACATTGTTGTGGTAAACATTGTAACAATTTTCCATTAAAAATAATCATTTTATATGCTTCTATGGGTTTGTTTTTTAGTACCCATCTATTTAAAGACGTGGCTACACAAAGATACCTATTGGATTGATAATTTAAATGTAAATAGTGCAATCCGTTATAATTGAAGGATTTTCCTTTATAGCTAAATAATTTAACCAATTAATTTTTTCTTTCAGGCTTTAGATCACCATTATCTCAATTGTTCCCGAGGGCCCACAGGAAAATATGTATAATATTTGTTTAATTCAATAGAGTTGACAAATATGCTGAAAATTGATACCTGCCAAATGTAGTATTACAGGAGATATACAACTGCATAAGTGAGTGAGTGAATGAATAAAACTAAAAATGTTACTCCTTTACAGTATGAGTATTTATGATGAAGCAATTTATTTAAAACTGAAAATAAAGCTGATGACGTCTGACGTCGACCAATATTCATATAAAATACTTGAATTTTACAATATTATGATTATCTATTATGGCTTTATGTGATGTTTAATGATATGTCTGTTGTTGCAGAAGTTTAAGTTCCAAAATTTACCTGGAATTACAGTCAAGTGTCCAAACATAGAAATTACTGCACAAGAAAGAACCGGTACTACTGTTATTTATTATCATTCAATAATTATCAATATTTATCATATTTTAGCAAACTTAATAGATGAAGAAATTTGTTTAATCGACACTATTATATTATTAAAATATATTCTATTGGTATTTTACTTGTTTTGTATGATTACAAGTCAGTAAAATTATATTGCTGCCAAAACCTTAATGACAATGAAAGTATGCAGTCGCAGCTACAAACTCACTGGATACTTTAGCAAACTGCACATTATTATGAGGTAAAATTAGGCTAAATGATCTAAGGGTAAAATACAGTGGGAAGTTAGTCTGAAAAATACATTTTGTTTGTATTATTATTTTATCATAATAACAGTAATGGTAGGGAATCAATTAAAGAATATTACTATAAATGCATTGTTGACTGAAAAACAGTGAATTATTGTGTTCACATTACGACTCTTACATGGTTTTGGGTTGGGCAATATATATCACCAACAAACCTGTTTTTTCATACCATCCACCTATTTGACATATGAATCAGAATAAATTCAAATATACAGAAGATTGTTTGTTTTATTTCATATTGTTTATATTCATTGAAAAGCTCACAGGAAGTTATATTTATTAAGCAATTTGATACTCAATCATGCCCATATTCTTTTACGTAAGGTAATAACTTCTTTTACATAAGATGTAAAAGTAAAAATATAGTTTTATAGGAATGTTCATGACTGACCAGTCTCATAAAAAATGGACAATCTCCATTGAAAGATAATGTTTTTGATGCAAATTCTTAATGTTTATGTTAAATAACCAGAGGTACTAGGTCTTCTGTGTTATTGCAAAGCAGCAATGCTTTTCTGTTTTATATTGAAGGATACGAAATTTCAGGGTACTGTAACTACATTCATAAGATAATAACCTACACCTTGTACACTTTGGTCATTAGAAGACTATAGGTGACTATGATCATCTAGTAGACTATTTGCTTGTTTGCCAACATTCTTGTGTAAAATATGCACAAATACAACAATTCTGTTGTTCTTTATATTAGATTCAGTATGAAATATAGACCTAGAATTTTATTGAAAATTAATATTTTTTGCTTTGTCAAAACAAGGAAATCCTACTTAGGTAAATAAATTAAAGAGTGGGCTCATGTAATTTATTTATTTATGGTGTAAAAAATGTGTTAACAACATCTTTTAATTAATCTACCAATAAAAAAAATCATCAACCAATTTTTCCTTTTTAATGCAATCCAAACTATTGTGACACTGTAAAATCCAACTGCAGCTGTGGCAATAAATCAGTCCAAAAAATGAAATGCTAAAACCGAAGGTCTTGGCTGCACCATTCTGTATTATCATCAATGCCACTCAATTCGAATCATCCTCCGCCACTCATCCAAAATAAATGTAGCTGTAAAAAATAAAATCTTATAATAATATGCACCTTTTTAAGTTTTAACTGACTTCAAAAAAGGAGATAATGACTGAATCATTTTTTTTTAAATATTATGTTGACTGATTACTCCGCCAATTGTGGACCGATTTTCAAAATTCTTTCTTTTAATCGATAGAGGGATCCTGAGATAATGGAAGGAAACACTTAAATTACAGAGGCACATCCAACATGTTTCATTTTTTTCTGACGATATTTAGGTAAGTAGGTACCTATTTGCATCTGATAGTCATCATATAATGTTACTGAGCTGATGATGATGAAAGGTTTCTGGTAGGTGACGAGTTTGGGAATTTTACTAAATATATTGAAATATTTTTTTTTACAAAAAAAATTAAACAGGTTCCAAAACACCAAAAGTCTTAAATACAAGAATACATACAATACTTATCACATTTTTTATTGAAGTTAGTGCCAAACTTTCCAGGTGATATTGCTTGGCACCGACTTCAATATAAAAATGTGATATTGTATGTATTCTTATATTATTTATGACTTTTTGGTGTTTTTGAAGTCAGTTTTATTCTTTGTAAAAAAATTAGGTATACCTATTACCCATAGCTTTTTATTAGAGAAACAACTCTAAGAAGTTATTTAAAAAGTTATTAAGGTTTATAATATAGAAAATAAAATGCAATTCTTGACATTTGAGGGTGTATGAATGTTTTACCTCTCTACACAGTGACAATGATTTTTAACCACAATTCTTTTTCCATTTGACTGGCTGTTATATCCAGCTAATTCTTTGCTTCTTCATTGGACTTGTTGCACGCAAGTATGGATGTGGCATCAACAGTCCCATTTATGGATAATCTGCAAGAAATGTTTTGTAAATAAAATGTTATAGAATAGGTATTTTAACACTTTGATATAGACTATTTTTAATTTGTTATCAGCTTGTCAAACAATTCCTTAACTTCTAGGGATGCCTTGTAGTTTATTGAATGTGTTATTTTGCCATACATAAGGATGACATTTTGTTTTGTTATTTCCAAAAATCCAAGTTTTGCATTTACCTACTGAAGGGGTCATACGAAGACAATCTGAATTATTACCCATATATTCACTTCAGTTGTCATAAAACAGTATTATACACTTACGATAACTCTATGATCATAAAGCTATTAAGATCAAAACAAAACAGTAAGTAACTTTTTAAAAATGGTAATTTGATTTTGAGGTTACTTATATAAACTCTGTATAGCTTTCAGTTTCAAGTCTGTATTTGCTTTTAAACACCAATGCTGAAATGCTTATTTATAATACTATAATTGGCACAAATAGTTGTAATCACTCTTTTGTGGCGCCTCTTCACAATGGCCCATGATGGCCAAGTATACACAATCACGATTGTGTAGAGGGCATGATTGTCTATGATCGGCCATCATCGCCGGTAATCGTGAGCAATCGGCGAATTGTCGGTACATCAAAGGAATTATGGCCCATGATGGCATACGCGTCCACACAATCGCCGACTATTCAGTACGTATTTGTCTCGAGTACAGTGTAGACTTCTCGGTAAATAAAGTTTACTGTATGATGTTTCTTTTTTCACGCACATTAAGTAGATGATTATAAGAGCTAAGTAAAAATATTGCCGCTGCCGCGATAATCTCTTCGATGTCCATTTTTAACCGACTTCAAAAAAGGAGGAGATTCTCAATTCGATGCTTATGTTTTTTTTGTGTGTATGTTACGCGATTACTCCGCCAATTGTGGACCGACTTTAATATTTTTTTTTGTATTTGATAGAGTATACTCCTGGGGTGGTTCCAAGGTCTGGATCTGATCTCAAAATCAGGATCTGATGATAGGATCCCAAGAAAATCGAGGAAAACGCTAATTTACTTAAAAGTAGCGTTTTCCTCGATTTTTTAAATTAGGGTTTCTTTCACTAAAATGATAGCATTCACTAAAAAATAAAAAATATTTTACAAAAAATAAAAACCGACTTCAAAAACACTGAAAAGTTAAAAATAATATAAGAATAGGTACATATAAACAACATCACACTTCTATATTGAAGTCTGTGACAAATTTTAAGACTTTCTAGGAGATCATCGTTTGGCACCGACTTCAATATAGAAGTGTGATGTTGTTTGTACCTATTCTTATATTATTTTTAACTTTTCAGTGTTTTGAAGTCGGTTTTTAGTTTTTGTAAAATATTTTTGATAGACGTTTTATCATAACAGTAAACAGTTAGTAAATTAATATTCACGATTGTGTGGAGAATTGCTCGATCATGGCGGCATTGATGGACGATCATTTGATGGGCCATCATGGCCCATTGTGAAGAGACGCCTCGATCATGGCGGCAATGATGGACGATCATTTGATGGGCCATCATGGGCCATTGTGAAGAGGCGCCTTTGAACTTTTTCTCACGACTGCTCCCGTATTTTAATTGTTTTCGTGTCATTGACGTATATATTATATGTATGTGTTATTATTCTTGAACTCAGTCGTGGTTGGCATATTCCATGCAAAAAAAATCACAACTTATTAACTAATTTAACTCAATAATATTATTCCAAATTTGCTTAGATTATCTATCGAATCGAGTCTCACGCTTGAAAATGTAAGTGAGTAACGTAACTAGTGTAGTTATCGTTTTGTACGTTATCGTCTATCGAGTAACTGTCAAATCATGAACTCATGGTACCGATTTCCATACAATATACACAAAACGATTGTCGATAGCGAGCGCATTTTCGATAGGTTCGCGACCTATCGTAAACTATTGCACTCATGGTACCGATTTTAGTTCACCGCGTTACCGCTAGGGGCGCTGTACAAAGTTCCATACAAAAATTTACGCAGTCGATATCGACTCCAAACGAATGCAAACTCATGGTAGAGCTACTGGTAACAGTCACCTAATGTGGTTCTTGTGAGATTCGCAGCAAATCCACAACGCCCACAAGAACCACATTGTACGTTACCAACTTGTGACATGAGATGTAAAGTCACGATAGCCAGTAATTTCACTGCCATATCTTATACCCTTCAAATCGAAACAGCAATTAGAGCACTGCTGCTTTGCGCCAGATGTAGGTAAAACGGAGTTACCTAAACAGGACCCTGGTACAGAGTCTCAGTGTATAGACGATTGACGTTAGTTTGCAGTTACAGCGTGACGTGCCGGCATTTTTAAATGGTTTTATTTAACTTGCCCTGTTTGTTTGGGTCAAATCCTGCAAGTTAAATTTGACCTACTTGCCAGTGTGCGATTGATACACTACATATATACATACACACCTTTAATTCCGATGACAATGCAATTATGTATAATTATTATTAACTTCACTTTCGATAAAACCATTTAAGTAAAAAAAAATCTACTTATTTTACTTTTTTACGAAACAAAGAGATGGTAGCCATCGACGCATCGGGTCCATTAACATTGATACTCGTATATCTAGTAATATTTTGTTTCAAATGTCGTCACGTCCATAGGGGGACCACAATTAACATATTTATTAACGCCGTAAGTATTCGTTCGGAAATCATTAAATTAATAGATAGATATATAGCGGTCCCTCGATTCTCGATTCCCTTGGTTTTTGCTCAAAAATTTATTACGCACGAGACTACAGTGTGACAGTGTCATATACCTGACATTCCTGACATAGAGGTATATTATCGACACATGATCGTGTCTCAAAATAAATTTCCCCGCTAGTTAACACCTAACACCGGCTAATAAACTGGTAACAGTATGCGTGACCTTTGCAGCGCCGAGGTCGGCCCTATAGAGTGACTCGTAACCTGATTACTTTGGCTTGAAATTTTAGCTTTTCTATTAGAATTTTTATGCATTTGTGTTATGTTCCAATAATGCAATCTGTTCCCGGGAATTTCGTTTTGCATTCATAAGGTTTTATTTTGTTGAAACTTTCAGCCCCTTGGTTTCGCAAAAGTCTCCAAAGCTACATCTGTATCTCTTTTATTATATTATTTATCAGTTAACAAGTAAAATCTGGTAAAAATTGTTGACGGTGAACGAGTTGAAGTGAAAAAATTTAATTGAAAATTATATTAAGTTCATGCAAGGAAACAATTAGATACTAACCTAATGAAAGTTTTAAAAAAATAAAAATTGGTTCAGCGGCTTCCGTGTAAAAATGTAACAGACAAACAGACGATTTTTTGGATTGATACCTAATAATAGTAGCGATAATATTTAAACGTAGGGTAAATAAAACTGTTCCTACACTTATCTATCTAATATACATACTGTAAGGAGATGCAACCATTATCCCTCTCGGCTCGTTTTTGCCTCTATTATGCGGGTGGCCTAAACTGAGTCATAAGCGTATGTGATAGGGTGTATTTTTGCATACGTCGTTTTTGATAGAGCTCAGTCCTGTTTTGATTATTAAATCCATGGACGCAACTTAAACCTAAATGTCAACTTAATCTAATGTCGATGCAGTGAGTGCCAAAAAGAAGAAAAATAAAATGCAAAGCGAGAGTTGTTGTCAAGACTTCTGACACTGATATTAAATTCTCAAAACATGCATAATTATCAACCACGACAACAGATAGGTCGCGACCAAAGTGCAATATTGACGCGCCTAATAATAAAAATATATGCATGCAGGCATTAAGTCCGCCTTTGTACATAAATTATTGTGCATAAAGTGTTAATAAATAAATAAATTAATATGCATAATGTACTTTGTACACATACTGCTTATTGAAGCAATATGCTTTTAAAAAAATACGTGAAACTAAATAATTTTCATTTTACACACATTTCTTATCGGTATGATGTATGTTAAACTATTGATTCAGAGATAACTTTTGCCATTTGTTTTCTAATCAAATTGTAATTTACAATTTGATACAAAAATTAAACTTGCCAAAAGTACCATTTCTTGCACGTATTTCTTAGACACCGAATAATAATTTTGGAATGCTTTGTAATTATCACATCCTATTGCTCGTTTATCGTCGATTAATCGCTTTTTCATGACTTCATTTTAATTTGCGCCGTCCTGAAGGAATCAGTAATGATCGATTTCCTTCAAATACCTTAACTCCGGCTTAATAACGACGTAGTTTCATAATTAAATGCCGTAATAAGAGTAAATAGCCAATTCTGCAGTTGTTAAGGTGTCCAGGGCGTGTATTATGACATCTTAATTCCAGACAGTTTTCTGAATTGCTATCAATGCCTTTCTTTTTATCATTATACAAAGGGAAAGAAATGAAAAAGAATGGAAAACTGCCTGGAATTAAGACGTTATAATATACCTCCAGGTGAAGCTCACTTTCATCTTTGGCCTTATTATTACGTACTTTTTTTGAAAGGGGGGAAATGCTTTTACGCATATCTCATAATCAAGCCAAACTACGAGGGTAAGTGGGACTTCCACAAAACATTTTGGCTCAGACCTACCTTCTAAAAACCCTCCAGCCTTAACGAAACGGGGGAATGGGGACAACAGCAAGGCGTTATTCCCGCTGACCTGTCCGTGGATGGACTCGTTTTACTGGAGGGAGACTCTGTACTATGGTCGTCTGCTTGGGTACCTCCGTCTTACCTATTTCTGCCGCAAAGCAGCAGTGCTTGCATTGCTGTGTTCCGGTTTGAAGGGTAATATATGGCAGTGAAATTACTGGGTACTGTGACTTTACATCTTGTGTCACAAGTTGGCAACGTACACTGTGGTTCTTGTGGGGGTTGCAGTTTTGCTGCGAATCTCACAAGAGCCACATGTATTATAGGTGACTGTTACCACTCACCATCAGGTGGGCAGTTTGCTTGTTTGCCAACTTTCTGCAATAAAAAAAAAAAACGTCTGTGAAGGCGCATAGTTCTGCTGCTTTGTCAGCGGCACTGATGGTGTGCGCCGCTTTTCGCACCGATGCCATGGCACTAGGTGACTTGGGGTTGGGGTTCTTTTTTAACGCGGGCAACATTCCTTCCCGCTGCCGTCTCCCGAATGATGGGGCCCCGACGTAGTCCTCTGTAACCTCCTTCTCTGCCTTTGCTCTTGAGGGCAGAACAAACCTCACCTCCAAGACGATGGTCTGCCGGCTTTCCGGCTACACTGCACAAGGGGCGTTTGTGCTTCGACGAACACGAGGAAGGCCTGTGTTCTCATGTGTGTACGCACCGTTTCGAGGCATCCTCGGGGCAGGAGGAGCTTCACTTTGGCGTTGGACCAGCCAATCAGCAGCAGTGGTGAAGAACAAGAGCATTCCTGTCGTCTGTAAAAAGAAAATACACAATTTTCCACCTCCGTGGTCTAGTGGTTGAGGCCACCGGGTGCTGATCGGGAGGTACGGGGTTCGATTCCCACTGGGGGTACTAATTTTTCTGCTCGGTTTGGTTGGTGGTAGGGCGTCTGAGCCCGCCTGGCTAGCTACCACCGTCTCACCTAAGTTTGTCGCCATAATAACAAAGTTTATAGCATTGTTGTGTTCCGACAATCAGAGGTAAGATAGCCAGTTCCTCAGTTACTAAGGAGTCCAGGTGAAGCCAGCTTCCACCTTCGGCCTTATCTTCACTTACCATCAGGTGAGATGAAGGCCAAGAGCTTCCCTGTTGTATGTAAAAAAAACAATGTATAGTGGGCAACAACTTATTTTTTGTTATTTTTCTCAAACAAAACAAACTCCAAGAAAGTTGAGTTTAATGTTAAAATCTTTAAATTAAAATTGACCAGAATAATTTTAATAATCTTGTAGTTATGTATTGAGGAATAAAGCTCAATAACATGATGAAAAAACAAAGAGATTAACGTAATACTGAATACATAACTACAATGATTTTCTATTAACACAAACAATTTACGATATTTACACATATAACGGAGATTTGGACCAGTTTTAGGAAAGAATAGAGCAAATCGACGAGTTGTTAAATCAAATTTGACGTTTCTTTGTTTACGATATGAGTGACGTCACGGACATGACCACAGGATATCATTCCGTTTACGACGTGAAATACAAAAAGTTTATTCATAACATTTACAAAATAAACTTTTACAGTAATCATTCGTTGTTATTTATTAAAATCGGTATCTCTACAGTATAAAAAAAATCGCAAAAAAGTAACTAATGAACGCAATGCCGCTTTCAAATCATTCCTAACTTGAGCATCAAAATGTAGTCAAAAATAAATTCAATGCAATAGTGAAAAGGATCAAAATGTAACCTGGGGGTATATTATGACGTCTTAATTCCAGGCAGTTTTCTGAATTGTTATAATGTCATTCCTTTCTCTTTGTATAATGAGTAAAAGAAAGGCACTGATAGCAATTCAGAAAACGGCTAGAATTAAGACGTCATAATATACCCCCTGTGCACAATTGTATTGCTTACTAAAGAAATAAAGTTATTTGTTGAATATGCAACACTATTTTTTGCTGCGAGTTCCAATGACAGCCAGTTTCAAATCACAAACTAGCGAAATAGTCTCGAGTTTTTTCATGTTTTCTCAAAAGCTATTCTACTTGCAATAAGTACTGCAAAGTCGAAAAAAAACTATTTTGCGCTCGATATTCGCAGAAAAAACTTGCCGCTAATTCTGAGGCTGCAAAAGGGCTCTTTTCGTGCAGGAGGGGTGAAAAGCTAATATAGTTAAGGACAAAAGTGCCCTCAATTCCCAAGATAATGCCCTTGACTCTTTCATAAGTTAGCATCAAGAGCTTTTTCATGTGACTATCAGTTTATAAAAAAACTTGTTCCTTTATACGCTGGAAGTACTGCAGAAGTTATATTCTCCAGCTTTGTTTCTAACTCTAGTGAATTGAACCACGGAACAAAAAAGGCAGTAGATAAATTCTTAAAATACTATAACTATATTCTTTCGCTTTCATTTTTCGTCTGATGTTTCATATTTTCAGGGTTTTGCTTAGTAAAAATAACACCTAGATGAAACACAACGGCATGTCGAACATACACCTTCATACAATTAGACAGAATTTATTTTAATTCAAGGAAAAAAGTACAAGTGCAAATATGCCGACATACACACATACTTGTCACACGCGAACAGCGCGAAACGCCTACTTGCTACTTTCATTGTTTTTTTTTTCTATTTTGTGAGTGGAATGGTTAATAAAATTTACCTGTGCACTCATCAGTGAATGAAGCCACTGGATAGATAATAACTTATTTTAATAGAGGTATATATTTACACAGTTACTAGGAAGTATATTCGATGGAGTTTATGGTAGGTGTGCTGGATATATAAGCACGATTGTATTTCCAAGCTTGTGTTTCGGAAGCGAAAAGTTATTGGTGTTATCGTAATTTTTCTATAATTTTAATTCTAAATATTATTATTTCCGTTACATGCTTTCCATTTTAAAACAATTTAAGTGTGGCTGTACGATTTTAGTAACTAATTTCTATTGTCCTTACCGAATTTCTACAAAAATTAAATAATAAATGTTATATATTTGATATTTATACCAAGTTTTAAAAATGCAGTTTTGAAAAATTTTGTCCAAAATGACAATTCTAGTTAGCAATCAGAGTTACATTATCAGCCTGCAGGTCTCGAAACACTAAATGAGTTTTTTTTTAATTTCAAATCCTTATTTACATACCAACATAGCTATTGGAGGCGCCACACTGTGTGCGGCGATAACCCAATTTTGTGAATGCACTCCCAATATCAAACGTGTAGAATAGCACGTGTAGAAATTGTTGTAATTAATGTTATTCGCCTATGTACTCTATGGTTTTGTCTGTGCCGTACTACGACTACGAGGCAACTGAACCGTCAGTAAGGCGATAATGTTAGGGCAGCCGATTCATTTACACATTACACTGGAGCACGCGATCGAAGTTCTTTACTGCAGAAAACGAGTCTAACTATAGTGGGCTTGGAAAATCGTTAGACTTGATTTTTAATTGTTAGATTTTTATTCGAGTAATAAATAAGACAAAACTTATTGTATTGAAAATCCGTTATAACACCATACAAGTACCTACTTACTCTGCAGATTAACATTATGATTGAAAAATAAGCCTGCCTATAGAAAAATACATACATAACATGGTTAAATTAGATAGTTTGATAATATTTTTTGGCCATCATCACAGCTCATATACGTCCCCGTAAAAACCGAGGGGCTCGAGCTTACCCTATGTTAGAGTGATTAGGCCTAAGTCAACCACGTTGGCCCAGTGCGGATTGGTCGACTTCACACACATCATTGAATTTTTCCGCAGCTGTATGCAGGTTGCCTCACGATGTTTTCCTTCATCGTAGGAGCGTCAGACAAATGTACATCCCATCAAAAACATAAATGTGAAATGAAACCCAAGTTCAATATATAGAATATACGTTATTGTTGACTTCGCCGACAAAAGAATTGATATCTATTTGGGTGCCAAGTTCAGACTTATAATTTACGCAATGCATTTATTTCACCTGGGATTTAATTCAAGTTCAGTTTGAATTGGCTAGTTTACTACAATTTCTGAAATTCGGTTTATTGATAAAAACTAGCCAATTCAAATCCTGAACTTGAATTATATCCCAGGTGAAATAAATGCATTGTGTAAATAATTGTCTGTAAATTATTAGTCTGAACTTGGCACCCAAATAGATATCAATTCTTTGGTCGGCGAAGTCAACAATAACGTATATTTAGTTTATTGGTATTAATCTTCTTATATATAAAAATGAAATGCTGTGTGTTTGTCTCGCAAAAACTCTGAAACGGCTCGACAGATTCTTACGAAATTTTCAATGTGTGTTAGAATAGGTCCAAGGAAGGTTTACACGTAATTTAATTGGACCCGGTAGATGGCGCTGTAATCGGGCAGGACAACGTCTGCCAGGACAGCTAGTTCTCAATAAGTGTCGGTTTTCAGATTTTTTCCTTTATATACTCGTGATAGTCTATCTTAGTGCCAAATATCAAGTTTCTAGGTCATCTGGAAGTGGGTTAGGTTTTTGATCTATAAGTCAGTGAGTCAGTCATAAAAATACCGGTTTTTAAACGTTAATATATCAATAACTATTTGAGCTACATGTATGAAATTTCAGATTCTAGACAAGCTAAGGCGCTTTAATAAATGTACCAAATTTCATGTATGTGGGTTATATAGGTTTCGAGTTGTGACAGGGTCAAAAGTGGTGCGAGATGGTTCGTGTAATATTACACATAGCTGCTACGTCGCCAGTTGCTTTTTCTTTGAACTTGGCTGGACACGCTGCCGCGTGTCTAGATATAAAATTATAAAAAACGAGAAACACATTGGTACCTGGCGGTGTCAAACCCCAGACCTCCGGATTGGAAGGCAAGTGCCAAGTCCACAGCGCTACCGACGCTCCAAATTTTTTGGTAGTGGACGATTGACGATTTGTGGACGATTGACGATTTGTTGACGATTGATTGACGATTGAAGATTTGTTGGTGATACCGAAAAATTTTAGTCCACAAAAAATATAGTTGCATTAATTAACATAACTAATTATCAACTTCGAATTAACGTTATGCGATAATAGAAAAATAAGAAAGAAAAATCAATATGGTTAAATGGAGGTTTTTTAAAAAAAAAATTTAAGTCGCCGCCGAACCGAACGGAACCGAATTTTTAAAAAGTTTGATATAGGGATTGTTTAACTCCTGAGGTAGGACATGGGCTACTTATTATCTTGAATTTTTATGAGTTCCCTTGGGAACGCGTGATATAGCCTAACTCGTGCTTAACTAGATTCCACGCAGAAGTCGCTGGCAAAAGCTTAGCTAGCATTTTATTTATAAAAGCTAAAGCTTTTATATCTGTAACCTAGGCTTAAGCTAGCCAGTAATTTTTTTTGATGGACATAATTTTTAGTCGCATATAGCCTTTACAGCTTCAACTTAATTCATTTGAAAAGAAGACGAGAGCTTTGGTGGGTCCTCAAGTCTTGTTGACGAACCTCACCTACTGGATTTCTACCGGAGAATAAAGTCACCGGGGGCTCAAGCCGCAACTGATTGTGACACGATAATTGGCATGATGACTGAATTCTAATTTTCACGTCCCGTCATAAAATATTAAAATACCGTAGAAAAAGATGCGATCCTGTGAAATTAGAATTAAAATCGGCTTAGAAATACATTAGATACAAGCATTTTAAGTTGTTAATTTGGAAGCGATTAGACAGAGAGATCCGATTACAACCGTGACGTCATTGTTGAGTACGGCCATATTAACTCCATGTAACTTGCCGTTTTGCTAGAAAGAGATGGAGAAAAATCTTTAATACCTTATATCTTGGTTGTTTTTATAGTTATTCGAAACCGATTTTTTCATTCTGTTTATTATATGAATGAGCTTCCTTTCAAGCAAAAAAAAAAGTTTAGTCATCTAGCCTATTAAAGACGCAGGTTCGAATCTTGCCGGAGGTGGAAATTCTTGTATTGATTTGAATGTATATGTCGCTAGTAATAGAGGCCGGTTTCGTATAAGCGTCAAACTAGACGTGCTGTTGACACCGTTTAGTATATTCTTTTGACTATACTCGAACTTGGATATGGATTAAATCCTTTATTATCTATCCATTCGATCTTATCAAAAGAAAGACGTCACATAAGTCCATTTCTTTGGCCGCGAACGGTTTTATTTTCGCATCGACTGTAGTGCCTAATTCAAAGATCTTAACCGACTTCAAAAAATTAAAAGAAAAAAACTTTTTAAAAAAAACAAGCTTTTATTTAAATGCCCTAAAAGAATAAAAAAATGTTTCGTTTAAAACTTTTACTATCAACTTATAATGTTATTACACAATATATCTGATAAGAAAACTTGTCGCGAGATTTAAGGACCTACTCGTAAGTATTTAGTTTACTTGTTTATCTAGGTGCTCAGGTAAAACTCGCGAATTTTTTTTTAAAAGTTTTTTTACTTTTAATTTATTTTTTACTTTTTAGTCTGTCTTCAGGCTTTTTTTTTGGTTTATATTTAAGGGTATGTTTGCGTATTCAAACTATTGCATTTCACTTTCAGGTCATTCAAAAAAATGATTTGTGCTATTTTAAATCATTTACTGAATCTACATTAATCTAAAATACAGATTTCAAGTCCGTATTGTTGACTATTGAGGAGTTACGTCATTGAGAGTCGATCCTGGGTGTACCATCAGGTCATATCGATTATAATACTGCATTGCCATTAGCACTGTAGCCACGTGTAAAATTTCAAGTCCGTACTGTTAACTATTGAGGAGTTCTTTCGCTGGGAGCCGATCTTGGGTGTACCATCAGGTCATTTCAATCATAATACTGCATTGCCATTAGCACTGTAGCCACGTGTAAAATTTCAAGTCCCTACTGTTAACTATTGAGGAGTTCTTTCGTTGGGAGCCGATCCTGGGTGTACCATCAGGTCATTTCAATCACAATACTGCATTGCCATTAGCACTGTAGCCACGTGTAAAATTTCAAGTCCATACTGTTAACTGTTGAGGAGTTCTTTCGTTGGGAGCCGATCCTGGGTGCACCATCAAGTCATGCTGAACACTATAATATATTGTCACGTGAATCAAACGCATATACAAAATTTCAAGTCAATCGAATATCAGGAAGTTAATTGGTTAGCAAGATTTGAAATAGTAGATTAGTAGCCAAGGGTTGTAAGGCATCAATTGCAGCCCGGCCTATATTTCGAGGGTGCAATTGGTGCTTACACCCGAGCTAACTACTCTGCTGTACATCTCGATTGTGAGGTAAATAGGTCCTTATTACCCCCAAATAGGGCTTGTAGGTGACCAATAAGCGCTCTAGGGTAATAATGTAGCTTGGAAAGCCCTAGGGCGGTAAGTAATTAAAAAACACCACTATTTCAAAAAGTTCGCGTACTTCTAACCATCATACTGGCAATAAATTACTTACAGCCCTAGGGCATTTCTAGCTACATTATTACCCTAGAGCGCTAATTGGTCACCTACAAGCCCCACTTGGGGGTAATAAGGACCTACTTACTGAACATGAGAGATGTAAAAATGAGTTACTTACATACGAACATGGCAAGGTAAATAAAAGCTTGTGAAAAGGAGGAGGTTTTCAATTCCATGCGTAGGTATGTGTTTTTGTGTGTATATTACGCGATTACTTCGCCAATGGTGGACCGATTTTCAAAATTCTTTCTGTATTCGCTATTCGATAGAGTATACTCCTGGGGTAGTCCTATTGTCACCAGTCAGGATCTGATGACGGGATCCCATGAAAATCGAAGGAATCCCTTCAATTTTATAGGTACGTCCAACGTGTTTCATGTTTTTTTTCCGAAGCTGTGTCTATTCTATGGTAGTCTTAACCGAGCTGATGATGGAAGAATCCTTAACTTTTAGGAGTTAGTGGTTAGTTTTTTAATGCAATAGGGACGCATTTTCAAGTGAATTTAATATACCGAAAGTGATTATTCGTATTCACTTGATAATTCTTATAATATTTTAAACTTTTTAGTGTTTTTAAAGTCGGTATTATTTTTTTTAAAGGTTAACACTGTGCTTTTCATTACGAATGCAAGGAAAATAAAAATAAAATATGAATTAGCTAAAGCAAAAAACGTGTAAATTTTATTTTACACAAATCAACAACTTCTGCTTTAGCCTTTTCTCTTATAAAATCAGGCGTTAACTCCATACCTGAATGAGATGAACTCATTGTGTTAATTATTAACACAATGTTATACAAATATAATTAACAGTTTATACAAATCTCTGCTATACGGAAGTATTAACAAAACTCTACAAATGGAAAAAACAAATGAAGATCGCATTGCCGCTTTCCCGCTTATTTTGTTTTTTTTTTTTTTTTGCCGGCCAGCTATTCAGCTGTTATTTTCAATTTCATCATTAAAAAAATAGTAAATATTTTGCCCAAATCTGTGTTAGTTTTAAGAAATAGTTGAAAGTAAATTATAATAAAGTTTTTTTTTTTTAAAACGTCCCACACTAGTATTTTCTCCTGTTTCGTGGGTGCAGTTACAAACATAGAATTTCACATGCACATACGCCCAGACCGGAACAAATTTCTGTAGGCCATACAAAACATTTGTCCCGTACGGGAATCGAACCCGCGACCCGTTGCGCAGTAGGTGATCACTCGACCTCTGCGCTAAACGCGTCAATCATTTAGTCAAGTCATTTAGAAATTATATTCTTTAAATACTTAATAAAATAAAATAAAATTATGTTATTTCAAATTTACACCGCGCTGTAATTGAGTGGCTGTATGGGAAAATAGAACTAGTTCGTTTTTTAAAATTTGACAGTAGCTGTCATATTTTAAAAAGAAACTAGTTCATTTTTCACATTTTTATTGAACCATGTTCCGACTTTCTATACAGCCACTCAATTACAGCGCGGTATAAAAATTGAAATAACATTATGTTAAATATTTAAAGAATATATTTTTCAAATGACTTTATTATAATTTATTTTCAACTATATCTTTAAAATAAAATAGATTTGGGCAAAATATTTCCCATCTTTTTAATTATGAAAATGAAAAATAATGGCTGATTAGATAGTTGGCCGGCCACAGAAAAAATAACAAGATAAGCAGAAAAGCGGCAATACGATCTTCATTTGTTTTTTCCATTTGTAGAGTTTTGCTAATACTTCCGTATAGCAGAGATTTGTATTAACTGTTAATTATATGTCTATAACATTGTGTTTTAATGAACACAAAAAGTTCATCTGATTCAGGCATGGAGTTAACGCCTGATTTTATAAGAGAAAGCGGGCTAAAGCAGAAGTTGTTGATTTACGTAAAATAAAATTTACACGTTTTTTCTTTAGCTAATTCAATGGGTTACTTTTTTCTTTCCTTGTATTCGTTATGAAAAGCACAGTGTTTACCTCGGGTTAAAGACTTATTTAGTCCCTCGAACTATTGGTGCCCTCGCTACGCTCGGGCGCCAAACACCGTCTCGGGACTAAATAAGTTACTTTCACCCCTAGGGTAACAATGTACTATTAATAATTTAAAGCATTCGTGGTGCTCATGCAAATAAAATACAGTATTAAATTGTTCGTAAAATGTGTCAATTTAGTTTTGCCAATAGCTTTTTAGTTGGTACTAACGAATTTATGTATGAAACGCTAATTTATTTCATTCTTTCATGGTCGTATGCATGTAAATTTGATACGAAACAACCCTAAGACAGCGTTTTATGTCCAGAAAAAGGTGAAAGCAATTTCGTTGAGAGGTGGTCGTCACAGAGCATGTAAATTGAGGGCGTCACTCAGTTCACTGGCGACATGTAAATATTTTGTAGCCTCTCCTTATGGCGGTTTTTATTTTGATTCGTGTTCACCTCGATATTATTCAATATTATATTACAGTGGCGAACTTTTCCGGAATTATAGTTATTGGATGAACCTTTTTCCTTTTAATATAAGTTATATGATTTGCTTTTAAGTTCCTAACTTCTTACGTCATAATACGGGACAGTTCGATATCAGTAATAATATATATAAACTTCTATAAATATTTAATGGTTAGTACTTTCGAAATAATAAAAAAACCAAGACCACGCTATCCCTAACCAAATTTTTAAACATTTTCATTGCATTTTTAGTAGATTATTTCCATTCTTATATTAATAATTATGATGTCCTTTTGAAGTGTTCCTTTTATTCAGAGTCGGAACATGAAAGGGTAAAACACACGCCTACGCAGCGAAGGTATATATGTAAATTAGTCCTTGGGTTGTCCCTACGGAATGAAGTACGTGTGATCCACAATGTTTGATTCAAGACATGACAGTCCGGTCGTGGAACTTGCCAACACATTTGACTACAACTGGGGGCCTAGACAAACTAACTACAACTGGGGGCCTAGACGAACCCGAATGGTTCGTTTCGTCTACGTTATACATTCTGTATCGAACTGCCATGTTTGTGAATGATTCGTGATGTGGAATCGTCCCCATAAATGGTATTTTCGAAATTCGTTATATATCGTTTTTAAATTGTTACTTCGTCTAGGCTCCCTGTTGAGACTATAGGCCTATAATCTACAAAAGACCTTAGAAAACTAATTTAAAAAATAATTTAAAAATGTCTTCAAAGTCCCAGCTGAAAACAGATAAAATAAAAAGTTCGGTAGTTTTTTGGGCTGTGGACTCCGCACTGGCCTTCTAATCGGGTGGTCCGAGCTTCAATCCTGTCGGCTGCCATGTAACAATGTGTTTTTCAACACACTTGCTCGTAAAGTGGGTCTTATTACCTTGCATTTGGACCCGTTATGCAGTATATTAAACACGAGTGCTTTTCACTTTACATAATCGCACAAGTGCGGTAATCTTAATGTTTTCAATAAACTGGCACCTGGCGCCATCTTGCGTCGCCTCGCGACTTTTCTTGGCGAAAGAGAGCGAGCCTCTGCTTTCTTGTCGCGCTCGCCTGCGGCTCGCGCACAATATCGCCTCGTACGCAATGACCGACATAGCGCGCTCGTATCATAATGTACTATTATCGTCCGATGCTCCTACAGTGGAGGAAAACATCGTGTGGCAACCTGCATACATCTCGGAAGAAATTCAAAGGTGTATGTCAAGTAGACTAAGGCCTAAAAATACCCTAACTTAGGGTACCTAGGTGAGAGCCCCTCGGTGGGGACTTATATGAGCTGTAATGATGAATGACATAATCTAAACATTATAGTATAATTTAAGTTGTAAAGAATGTTATTTTGTAAGCATTATTTAGCTTTTATTATACTCTATCTCCGATAAATGGATAAAGCTCTTTTAAAAAGTCGAAGAATTAAGCAGCACCCATCATACAAAACAGGGGCAGAAATTAATTTGACAGCAGAAATTAATTAATTTCACATGCCAATAAAATAAATAAACAATAATTTTACAAACCTCGTTCGTTTCTAGTCAACTCAAACTCTGACTAAAGGACAGGTGCAAGATCATGTATTGGTCAAACAAAATCTTATTTTAAACTACATATTACCCATCTTTCTACATTTATAAGGATTTTTTTAATCCTTTCGTAGTCGACATCTACAACTATCTACGTCCATCTCAAACTACATCTTTCATAGGTGAGGTATTTTTGGAGATTTCTTGAATAAGTTAATAATTCTATTGCCTATTCGATTCCAATTTTGAACATGACAGTTGGTGTTCCAGTTTCAGCCTGTGTTCAACGCTGGCTTAAACTCGATTACTATATGATACAACGCGGGGATCGCTTTAACTCTGCCGGGTATCGCGAAATACGCATAGCCGCACTCCGCATCGCACCGTCCGGAACCTTGACACCACCCGCCCGTCCCGCCCACATCCCACCTACCATTCTCCTGTTCCTTTATCACTACACTGTAATTGTATTATGTTAGTTTTTGTTTATTGCTGCTGGTTAGTGTGATAGCAGGCAACCGTTTCAAGTTTTCGGTTTCTCGTTGTGTATTTTTTTTATTTTCATGTGACTTCATTGGACTGCCGCCCACATTTAAAATCCTAACTTTCATGAGGTGATTTTATTGTTCGTTCGTATTTTGATTAGTTGTGAAATAAACTAATTTAAAAATAATACATTTTTCATTTATGATCCAAAACTAATGTATACAAACACAAATATTGTGAAATATTTTCTTCTCAGTAGATCTAATTTTTGACATTATTATGGGTGTACTAAAAAGAATCTCTTTCTCACTAGATCCCTGAACCATATTCAAATTTACAAATGTGGATCTTCCAAAAAATTTCTATGTTGCAGTAAATTCTTACACCAATACCAATATCCTACAATTAATTGCATAATTTAAAATATAGCGGACAAAAATGAGTGACGTAGTGTTAAATTTTAATAAACTTTCATGATCTTCGACTCATGGTCATCGATTTCTTTCTTGTTGAGGAAAATGTTGAGGTTTGAAAATATACAACACATTCACAGTGTAATTTATGGAATCTTGTTGTTACAGAACTTATTTTCGTTAAGGTAACTACTATAATTAAAATCATAATAGTAACACAAACATTTTTAATGAAGATCACTTAAACACTGCTTATCCGAAGAGTTTACTCATTACTATAGTACATACCCATTTCAATAACAAACACAACAAAATAATAAATAATTTACAACCTTGTTCAAATCATTAATCTAAAATTAATTACCAAACACAATCTGCGTATGCTTTTTACATATCGTGCCCAAAACTTTATTGGAGGGCCACGAGATTGGCAGTTTTGACACAAAAAAATGCCGACTCTCTCCAACCCAAATCTATATACTTAATATTATAAAGCTGAAGAGTTTGTTTGTTTGTTTGGTTGAATTGAAAAATTATTGTTGTATTTGATAATCCATTTATCGCGAAAGGCTTTAGGCTATGTTATATCACGCTACGGTCTACAGGAGAGGAGAAGCAATGAAAAATGTTGCTAAAACAGGAAAAATATAAAAGATATAACTAAGAACGCGTTGAAGTCTTTAAGGCGAAACGTTGTTCGCGGGCACAGCTAGTTCGGTTATAGAATGTAGTCCACAGACGTAGAATCTTGTGTAGTCAGTGGTCGTGGTCGGTTACCTATTTCTCCGCTCACGGCATAGCTTCGTGCTGAATAATGAGCGCTGATTCTAGTTCGTGTCGCAAATTGTGGGCTTCGTTTATTCGTTTTAAACTTTTTCACGAACTCCAAAATCGATATCACGGTAACCTAATTTACCTAGCTTTGTTGTAGTATTTAGTACTGCATATTATACTGAGTTTGGAGCGGCTTAGGGCAGACATGATACTTTAATTGTTAGTTAGAGTTAAGTTTTTTTGTTATTTAGATGGTTTCGGTGTGTTCCTATATACTATGATACATTGTGTTTTATCGCTTTAATTTTTATCTAACTTATTTCCGAACAGTTTTACTGTTTGTTTACCAAAATAAAGTGAAAAAAACAGCCTTTCAGTACTTTACACAACTTGACAGTTATTTTAAGTATTTGCGCTTTTGGACATGGGAGTAAGAAAAATTGATATTAATAAACAAATGTTTTTTTATTATTTAAATTTTTAAGTTCTCTTTGTTTATTTAAACAACAATCATACCGTGACCAGTGTGCGCGTTCATTAAAAAGTAATTTGGTGACCAAAAAGGTATCCAAAAATATCAAATGGCCTAATCATTTAAACCCCCAAATTGTTTGTCGGTTGCGTGCTGCGAAAGGACGGACACACCGGGCGTTTATTATTAAAGCCATTGCACGTAGCCTTCTCCAAACTATTACATATTTAAGAAGTAGATATGAACTATATCTTTTTATGTTAGTTCATTGACTATAGGGGACCGTCCCAGGGCTATTGTTTTCTTCAATATGTACTAAGGAAACATTGGAATTACAAGCAAGAGAGTAACTTCTTAGAAATATACTCGAAACCTCGAAAATGTCTATTTATAATAAGGGTTTTCTATTATATACTATTTAATACTTTGTATACTATTACTTGACTTAAATTAGATTCAGTGAACAATATTTGGAAATGAAAAGCTGTCATATGATGGTTGTCATGGTTTTCGTGAAACGCATAGGTAAATGATCACATTTAAAAATATTATATTTCGTTGTATTTTAAAGCTCAACTTATTTTGATAGTGTTTTAAAGAAAAAATATTCGATTTGACATTTTATTTGTTTTTTAATTCATTTATTAATTTTGACTCAAGTGTTGCTTACACTTGTTTAAGATCTAAGTATATTTTTTTTATAAATTACTTACTATATTTCAAAGTATTAACCGGCCGGTAAATACTTCGAAAAGGTGATTAAAAGAGCATGTATCATCAATTTTAGAATCTTTAAATACCTATTAACATAAATTATATCTAAATAACAGAACCTAATATAGCGCTGTCGCTATAAAAATAGAAAAGGCGTTGGATAAAACAGAAAGTCTGAATCATTCGATTGCAGTCGAATTAGCCGGAGAAAGTTAGTTTGTAATTAATGAAATCCTCTCATTGTTGAATTTTAGGTCGACGACTTTACCAAGTTATGCATAATCAGGACACTTCATTTTAAATTGAATCAAAACATTTCTCGACGCCGAGAGATGACACAAATCTAAATTAAATCAACGATTCCCCATTGCAGATTACTCGACCCTTCTCCAGCTAATTACTGTCAACTGCGAACATTGAATGGTTTCATTAATTGTTGTTTCATTCATGCTGACCAGTGATGTCTGAAGTTATGACAGTCCATAAGTTGAGTGAAGTGTCTGCTATAAAGATAAGATACATTGGAACCGGTGATTGATGATAAAAATACAGTGTTAACAAAAACCCTGAAAATCCTCAAAGGGTTCACCTTTGAGGAGCATGTTCAGAATCGATGTATAAAAGTTATGGCGTCATAGAAAATTCAAAATTGTAAAATTAATTTTAAAATCCCCCATACAAATTAGTAGTTGGGTCTGTGAAATAAACATGTAAAGGTGCTGCTTATTTCTAACGAAGGAACAATGGTTATTTTTGTTCACAAAATAGGCGAAAAATAAAGAGATTAATTTATGGATAAATGTGATCCTAATAAAATATGTAACAGATGTATGTATTTACACTATTTTTAAAACCCGAAATAAATAAGTTACAAAATAAAATAAAAAAATCTTCTTGATCGCATTAATATAATTTCTTTCCGCCATTGTACTACTCCGAGAGCCTGAATGCATCTCTGTAATTTGACAGTACATTTTAGGTGCGTCAGGCAGGTTGGACGCTATCAGCCAACACACTCACCGTGATTCGAAACGACTTTAAGAGCGCTGACATTGATATCATCGCCATTCGGAACGCATCTTGCAGCCAGTTATGGTCCGAAATGCATTTTTTATCAATGATATTAAAACCTGAATATCTCTTGCACCTGGGGTTTAAAAAATAATATTATTAATTCAAAATGAATTTTTTACCCAGTAGGTACAATAAGTTAAACTAGTTCTTAAAATCTCTAAGTTTTGATTTTTTTGGGTGAAAATCGCTTTAAGAAAGTGACCATTGTTCTTTCTGCCAGCAGACCCGCAACAGATGATAAACATAAAAAATTAACATAGTTTACAATTAAATTAATATTAACTACAATAAAACTAAAGGTAAAATAAACGTGTAAATAATAAACTGTGGATTATTTTACTCTGTAAATAATGTTGAAAAGTGGTGCTCCTTGACGCGACGCTATGACCATACGGAGACAGTAAGTATACTAAACGGTAGAGCTATAGCATTTCACAGTCTGACTGACCGCTTGATTCTTATAGGAGTTGGAATAGTAGGTAAAACTCCATATTGCACTGAGTGGAGTTTAAAGGTGGGACTACAGAACATTAGAAGATTTTTTATACAAAAAAACGGTATTTTAAAAAAAGATGGGAGTTATGGATTGTGTAGGATATTTAAAGGCACAGAAAGAATCCTGGTGTTTCTACGAAATCGAATTAGGAGACACTTGAGCATTTTACGATACATACATTAGATTTCTTGTTGTGTGTAAAAAAATTCTTTATAAATAAACATATTTAGATAGACAAGGGAAATCTCGTCCCCAAAACATTGCTCATAGAGTACATATTTTTCTTGATTTTAAGAAAACCTACAATAATGCATTTATACATTTTGATAATAGTTTCCAGAAAAGTGGTGAGAGGTATCATATTGTGATGTTATTGTGATGATTATTATACTGATTTATGTCTTGCAACTGATTTTAAAATTAATTTCATTCTGGAGGAAAGTTATTACTTAATCAAACCGTTAATGCTTTTCTTCTCAATAGTTCAAAACATCTTGTCTGAGATAGCGAGTAGAATCCCTTGTTTTATAATTTTTTTTTTCATTGCTTTTAGTAGTCTCGCCATACCTACTGTGGACCGCTCAGTCTCCCAAGAGACAAAAACTTCTGCCTGACATTGCCTCCCTAAAGCAAAGAGAGAGCCGTGAGGATTATTGTCGCTGTCATCTGAAATGAAACGAACTTAACGGAATTAATCCTAAGATTTAAATATTTTGTTTCTGGTAATAATGTTACAGTAGGTATTTGAAGTAGTCATCGCATCATGGCTGATATAAGTTATGATGAAAGTATGAAAGTAATTAGCATTTTCAGAAGCTGATTTTTCATTAATTTACATGCAGAACAAATATAAGTTCACAGATCGATATAAATAAACATGAATAATTATCCATATGTTTGTCCTCTTTACGTTTCTAAGAATTTATCACAATAATAAAACTTTGATAGGATCTTGTGAGGACGCCGCCGAGAAGAGTTACCGATCCAGGAATTCCAATCACTAAAGACTTTTATTGAAGACGTTTTTTACTTTTTCATTTAAATAATCAAAAGTTGTTTATAAATACTTCGTATTCGTAGTATAAAGTTTATCGAATGACTGAAAAACAACCATCACAAATCTTACTTTAAATCACAAAAAGGGATGCCAAAATGTAGGCATTTTCCACATCTTATTTTTGTTACTTCAATAATTTTTCGTGTCTATTGGGTCATGACATTCTTTCTTCAAATTAATTCCTCTGAAACCACTTTCCTAAGCGGATAAACGCTTATTTTACTACAGATGAGTTACGTTTTCGCTGTAAAGACTGACAAAATTCCGCTACGAAGGAAAACCTAAATTTCTAAAGAGAGGGGCCACGCATTGAGCGAGGTTAGGTCAAAGGACTCTCAGCGGCATGCGCAGTACATTCCTAGTACTCGATTTGGGCTACATGGCGTATGATTCTTCTTCAACGAAATGTTACATTTATACAATTTTGGCAAATTTTGACATATTCAGAGTCCTAATAATATAATGTTTGTAGCATAGTTATGTCACATTCACAACACATAGCGGTAAGATAGCCCGCTTTCTACATATACGACAGGGAAGCTCTAGTCTAGACCTTAATCTCACCTGATGGTAAGTGACGATAAGGCCGAAGGTGGAGGCGAGCTTCACTTCTGTCGGAACACAACAATGCACACAAACAAACAAACACACGCAAACAAACACAACATTGTTATTATGGCGACAAACTCAGGTAAGACGGTAGTAGCTCGCCAGGCGGGCTTAGAAGCCCTACCACCAATATTTGATTTCGACTGTCCAAAATCTCCTATTTTGCGAATCTGGTATTTTGAGAATCTGGTATTCTGCGAATAAAGCACCAAACCGAGCAACAAAATTTCTGCCCCCATGGGGAATCGAACCCTGTACCTCCCGATCAACACCCGGTGGTCTTGATCACGGAGGCAGTTAAATATGGTAAGTAGTAAGTAGTCAGGTGAACTTCGTTTAATTCCGTCATTGGACAAACCATGAGGCGAGATGAAGGCATTCTTCGCAAATGTTATAATAATAAAAATCTTGAAAACTAATTCCAAGCTTAACGTGATCGTGTAAAGCAATATTTTAACTGCAGTGAAAAGCGAGACAAAGCTATATACATACCTACTGCAATAGCAATGTCTTTGTTTCAATATTGTCTTAACCTTGTTTTAAATTATTATGTTAAGGCCTCTGTTCATAAAAAATATCTTAGAAGTAAAAGTAAATCCTTCAAAAAGAAATTACATATTTTTCTTCGTGTTGGTAGCTGACGGAATCATTTCTTTTTTAGATATTTTTTTTTACATCGCCTCAATTTTTTTGGTCCATCTATCGCATATCTCATTACACAAAAATATGAGATCTTCAATTTCACTATTTCATATAGCCAAGGATTGGTCTATGCGTTAGATCTTCCACTTTAAATCTGTGAAGCAGTAGTTCCATCCTGATGTGGAGCGTTTTTTATATTGATTTTTGTATTAAAGTATATTTGATTTTGTTAAATAGTTTTTTTTCGTTTATTCGGCTAAGGACAGATTCTGGTTTGGGCAGATTCTTGATACGGCACATTCTGTTTCTGGCAGATTCGTTTTACGGCAGAAGTAATAATTTTCTTTTCAGAAGAAAATGATTCAAGTTAGTCGTCCCATAGTAAAAAATGTTCCGTTTTATGGTCTGAACAACGTCTTTAAATATCATCACAACATTATGGAACACCTTTTAAATAAAATATATTTTAATTTATTGCTCGCAATACATAATTATGCTAAAATTAAAAATTATAAGTTAGTGTATTGAACATAAAGATGAAGTTATCTCATGCAGACCCTTGGCTGATGATATTGATGTTTTTACTCCAGGAATTTAAAATTTAAATGAGATAAACAATGATATTATAGTAAAAAAGATTAAAACGCGAATTTAATACTGTAAGTCGATCGGAAAAAAGTTTCACTTGCATCATGTTTTCTCCTTATTTCACTATAGAATGGAAGTCGGACATAGCTTCTGTGTATTAATTAAGTTTTGATTCTCTGTTATATTCGATTGTTATTATCATCCATCGTTCATTTTCAAACACAATCGCCGATCGCTGAATACCTAAGTATAAAGAATAACTGAAGTACAACACTCTAAATTCTTTTAAAAACTATTACAAATTCCTGCTTACGTCTGAATATTGAACCAATTCCGAACAATCGACATTAGGATTGTGATTTTTCATACGCATATTTAGCAACACTAGCGCTAAATTAAAGAAAATTAAATAGCACTGAGTTTGGTTCGCTAGGTCCTAAGCATACAAAAAAATCATTAAAAGTTTTATGTAAACTTTTAATGAGTTTGTTTCGGTGATTATCATGTAATGGCGATTCTTACCCAGTTTCGGTTTCTTTCCTTCCTTTCGGTTTTGGAAACTCAAGCATACAAAAAATCACTATTAAATTTGGATCTATTAAAATTGGTTCAAGAGTAAGCTGACTGATTACACCAGATAGTGTGGTTGTGAGGAAAATATTCTTGTGTGTCACACGTCTGGTGTGACAAAATGGTTTGACAGTAAGTCAGCACCCTTTCATGATGTCACACGTATACAATCGATATTGCAATAAATAGAAAAATTTAATAAAGTGAAAGACATTTTAAATATTCACATCGAAAACATGCATACTTGGGAACTTAAGAAGATATGTTCCCAAAAGATTTGAATTGATGATGAATCTATATATCACTGTTGTTATTATCGACGGACTAGAGCTCAGAAGCTTTGGATTCTATTTTATTTTAAGTTTTACGTAAGGTTTGTTTCGGTGATTATCATGTAATCGCGATTCTTACCCAGTTTCGGTTTCTTTCCTTCCTTTCGGTTTTCATTCCTTGTAACAATATCGACTCTTACTGTTGAAACAGAAATAGAACTTAAGAAGATATGTTCCCAAAAGATTTGAATTGATGATGAATCTATATATCACTGTTGTTATTATCGACGGACTAGAGCTCAGAAGCTTTGGATTCTATTTTATTTTAAGTTTTACGTAAGGTTTGTTTCGGTGATTATCATGTAATCGCGATTCTTACCCAGTTTCAGTTTCTTTCCTTCCTTTCGGTTTTCATTCCTTGTAACAATATAGACTCTTACGCGGTTTCGTAGATGAGAGTATCCAAGTGAAAATTTCTATAATATGCTTATGCCCGGTTTGTTATCGACTACAATTTCTCAAGTAAGTACCTGTGCTATTCAAGATGCAAATTCAACACTTTCTACATTACAATACTTGATATCAAAAGCAAGGACATTTAAACATGTTCATATAATTTTTTTACTTATGTATCCCTAATTTATGTGCTTGAAAATATTGAAATTTGCCAACAAAGTAGACGTGCCTTAAACCATTCAATACAGGCACTCCAAATGCTCTTTCAAACGACCTAAGGCCGGCCACTAAGAGCCTTGTTTTCTTTGAACTCGTCCGTGGCACTGTGCCAAGATTTCATGTTTCCAATGGCGAAAATTTGTAGGCTTTGTTATAAATGCATCTTACACGTATATAAAATGAAATGTCCTGACTCATTCATCTTTGCCAAACGTAAACCATTTTTTATTGTAATTTCAATGTTTTATTGTCATAATGTTTTTTATTAACGTTTTGCGCTAAATTTATTTTGAAAGCTTCTGATTTTGATTTTAAATTTTTCTACATAGAGCGGGAGAATAAAGCACGCCTACGGTTTTTTTTAAAGTGGGCGCAATCATATGTGAAAATTTAACTACTACAAAATTGTATGTAAATCAAAACAAAATTGAAAGAAATTGTTTTAAAAAATCACCACTTATTTGGGTGATTGGATGACAATTCAAAGATCTTTATTTAAATTACTAAAACTTTTACGGGATTAAAACGAGTTTGGTACCTTATTTTGGCTCCGACGTTTCGGCCAGGTTTCACCGGCCGTGGTCACGGGCTGACTGTAGCAGCGATGTTACACCTCAGTGTCCGATGAAGAATCTTCCTCTACCGTCACACTATTTCTCCAACTACCCCCAACACACAACACTAACAGTGTCCTAGTTTAGGGTAGGCTCGAGCCCCTCGGTGGAGACGTATATGAGCTGTTGATGATGATGATGAGTGTGCGTCCGCATTTTGAATTAAAACAATTGTTCAAAATTTTACGTCTCTACCATTAGCAGTTACGGCTGTGCGTGCGTCTATAGATGGGAACATCTCCTTTTTATATATACAAAATTGTTGTCAAACAAGCAGAATTAAATGACTATAGTCACCTACATATGGTTTCTGCAAGACTTTCAAATATACAACCCCTACAAGGACGTTAATGTATCTTGCAACATGTGAATGTGACATAAAATATCAAGTCACAATACTTATCAGCCACAGAGCAACCTCCTCTGGAACTTATTTTGGCCCACAGGGAACGATTAAAGCACAGAGGGTGGCTCTGTGCTTTAATCGTTCCCTGGGAGACTCTGTATAGGGTCGTTTGCTTAGGTACCTCCGGCTTCCCTATTTCTGCCGCAAAGCAGCAGTGCTTGCATTGCTGTGTTCCGGTATGAAGGGTAAGACATGGCACTGAAATTACTGGGTACCGTGACTTTACATCTGAGGTCACAAGTTGGCAACGTACACTGTGGTTCTTGTGGGGTTGCAGTTTTGCTGTGCATCTCACAGGAGCCACATGTATTATAGGTGACTGTTACCACTTACCATCAGGTGATCAGTTTGCGTGTTTGCCAACTTAGCTGCAATAAATAAAAAGTAAAAAAAAATAAAAGAAACACAATTGCGTGGCCACCTTATGAAATCAATATTTTCAGCTTGGCGATTAACGTGTTAAGGCTCTATTTTATCAAATGCCCTCTTCAATAATAACATTTTCCCACAGCAAAATGTTATACGGCATAACCAAAATGTAAGCAAATTATACTAGTCTGCTAACGATAGGTAGCTGATGTCTTGTTCATACAGCGCAGGATGCAGAACTATCTTTTAGAGGATTTACCAACATGTAAACATAAGCTTAGAATCTAGAGTGATTTCAAGAAATACTAGAGAGCCTATATCACTGTCTTACAAATGTACGGAGGTTTTAACTAATGGTGCTTACAAAAACCGTTCTACTTATTTTACCGTTTTCACATTAGAATTCCCTGTTTAAATCTTGGATTTTGTCAAATATTTAGAAGGGAACTGCAATGTGAGACGCTTGCCACGAAAGGGACAATCACACTATTTATAACGTTAACGTTTCCATACATTTTTAACAATACCCTTACAGCTGTCAAAACATATGGGCTTCCCGAGAAATTATGTGGATGGGTCACTAGCTTTCTAGCAGACAGAAGCATTAAGGTCTTGATTGATGATGAATGCTCAGACCCACTATCTGTAAATGCTGGTGTCCCCCAAGGATGTGTGCTTTCACTTACACTATTCCTTCTGCATATCAATGATATGCTACAAATCAGCAGCATTCATTGTTATGCAGACGACAGCACGAAAGACACCTTCTATAACGGCCGTGCGAACTCTTCTCGGGAAAACGTCATTGAGTGCCGGAATAAACTTGTGTCTGAAATCGAAACTTCATCAGAGAAAGTTTCTAACTGGGGTCGTCTTAATTTAGTCCATTTCAACCCCTCAAAGACACAGGTTTGCGCGTTCACCGCAAAGAAAATACCATTTGTCGTATCTCCTCGCTTTCAGGGCATTCCCCTAACTGCCTCAGCCAATATTGGGATCCTTGGTGTCGACATATCGAGCGAAGTCCAGTTCCGTGGCCACTTAGAGGGTAAAGCTAAATTAGCTTCTAAGAAGCTTGGTGTGCTCAACAGATCGTGACAGTATTTCACTCCGGCGCACCGCCTTCAGCTTTACAAGGCGCAGGTTCGGCCTCATATGGAATATTGTTCTCATCTTTGGGCTGGGGCACCCCAATACCAACTTCTCCCACTGGACCGCATTCAACGGAGAGCGACTCGAATCGTCGACTGCCAGGATATTTCAAATCGGCTTGATACCTTGGCGCTGCGTAGAGATGTCGCTTCGCTATGCATCTTCTATCGTATTTATTACGGGGAATGCTCCGAGGAATTGTTCGGACTTATACCTGCCGCCTCTTTCCGCCATCGTTCCACGCGGCAAAAAATCCATGCCCATCACAACTGTGCGTTTCTCTCGAAGTTTCCTGCCTCGCACAGTCAAACTTTGGAACGAATTGTCGCTTGCGGTATTTCCGGACCGATACGACCTTCAAACTTTCAAAAAAAGGGCGTATTCCCACCTCAAAGGCCGGCAACGCACTTGTAACTCCTCTGGGGTTGCGGGTGTCCATGGGCGACGGTAATTACTTACCATCAGGTGATACGTCTGCTCGCTTGCTCCCTATCCCATAAAAAAAACTGTAATAATTTGGTTTTGGTTAAAACGTTCGTAAATAGTGGGTACCTATAGCCCCACTAGCAGAGAAAGTACTTAATTAATAACTATTTTAGATACCATCATATTTTGTTATTAGTTAAGTACCTACTTATTCGAATAAGAGCATCTCTCACGAGAAATATGAATATAATGACAAGAGACAACCCATATTATACGAAGTCTAAGACCCATTATATATTCGTTGTCACCCCTGTATCAATCACCAACCCTCGTCAATTGAACACTAGCGCAGTTTTGAACTGGCTCTATATGGGCTCTATAGACCCCCGACATTTATAATGACACGTCACGAAACGAGCATGATCACGATGACGCAAACAGTTTCTGAGAACCTTTATTTTAATTTCTGTGCAGACGAAATGCAGATAATAAGCTAGACAATGCTATAGTTTCTTTGTTCGTTTAAACAATTGCTTTGAGTTAAAATAACTCTGTAGTATGTAGACACCTATATTTCTCAGAAAAGGTAAATAGGTATATTGAACATTATTTTTGGCTTTAAGATGACTACAAATTCGAATTACTTTTTTATATATTTTTCCTAATGCAAGTGGTGAATAGTCGTCAAACTAAATAATTGAAGGTTAATAGGTGATATGTTGATTCGAAAGTCACTTAATCTCACAGATTGTATAAGTTATTTTTTATTGCACATAATATTGAACATAATATTACATAGTAATATATGATATAATAACGTGAATGTATGAGTAGTCGAAAACAAACCATTATTCATGAAACAAACAAGGTCAGCCGGATCATCTATCTTATCGCTGGATGGCAAACGGCTGCTAATAGGAGAACGCTAATAACTCTATTAGTGGTATCTGTTAATTACTTGTATCCGTTGTAATATTTGACCCATATTGATCAAATAATGCGCACAATTAATTTAAAGTCTTTTTCTTTAAGTTAAAAAGACTAATAAGTAAAGATTATAAATTATTATAAAGTGAACGATTATTTGAATGATGCCAATGCTTGGTGTTAATTTGTTGACATCACTCATCAAAATGCAAAGAAATGTTTTTTTTTTACATACGACAGAGAAGCTCTTGTATGGTAATGGTAAGTGACGATAGCGCCGAAGGTGGAAGCGAGTTTCGCCTGGACTCCTCAACGACTGAGAAACTGTCTTACTTCTTATTTTTGTTGGAACACACTAATGTTATTAACATTACTATATTGGCGATAATATTATGTAAGGAGGTGGTATAGATAAGCGGGTTCAAAAGCTCTAACCACCAACCAAAAAAAATTCTGCCGCCATGGGGAATCGATCCCCGGACCTCCAGATCAGAACGCGGTGGTCACAACCCTAGACTGAATGGAAGACCCCCATGGTTTTATAGTTCCATCAACTTATGTTATTTTTGCAAACGTTGAAACTACGCTATAGCCTTCATTTAGAAATGCTTCGTCTGCATTTCATACAAATTTTCCTCTGAAGAATAAAAAGCGCCATTGAAATAGACCCTATAAGACATTTAGGGACGCGCTGATGTTAAAGTCCACAAAAGTCCGCAAACACAAGTGCATTCTCTGTCTCGCACTTTTGTTCACCCGATCATAGGCCAACGTTGCATAACTTTAGCAATAGCTGAGAGCACAATGCGGCACCAAGCTTATGTGTCGTTGTGCGTCGGGAGCTCCTCAATAGGCATAGATTGCACTATTTTGAATGACATTCAAAATACCTCACTTTAACCGATGAAAAGCTTGTGAACTCTCTCGTACATTGTGAAATAGGCCCTTAGTAGAGCAAAGCGACGATTGCCTTAACTAAATTGACGCTTAATCACATCGCTTTCAAATATATATCAATGGAAACATTCAAAGGTCTCCGTTGCGTTCGCTGCCGCCGGAGACCGGATGACCTAGTTTCTAACGTAGCCGTGCCGGACGGAACGCGCCAAATATAGGGCTACATTCGCATACCTCACGAAATGCGATATTAGTTCGATGTCAGTGTGAAAGAACAAGGGCTGTGAATTCTTAGCATACTAGAGCGATTTCATATTACGTGTTCATAAATTTCGACGACTGTCTAGTCCAGTGGTTAACTATGTTGACTACAAAACTATAGGTTCGAATCACAAGTGATGCCAATATTAATAGTTATTTGTTATACATGAGTGCAAAGTTGCTTTTTAACCGCGTGCTCAACTTTGATGACCGAGCAAGTGAAGGATTCCAAAATTAGAATCCTGAGCGTTAGCGAGGGAATCAAAAGAGCACAAGGTGAAAAATCTTTGCACTCGAGTGCAACACGTAACTTTTCATCCCCCCTCAGCGTGGAAATGAAACAAAGCAAATTAAAAACAAAAGTACATCAAGGAGGTTCAGTCTGAGTTTTTATGAAATTTAAAAAAAGTTGTTTGATAAATTCGGCCCCATGGAGATGGAAGTAAATAGGTTTAATTATGTTTTAAAATCACATACCTAGTGCACGCGATGTTCTAAATTCAAATTTACTTTAACCTCAAGCGGATAAAAACGGCTTTGGCGGTCAGATATCGAATAGCAAAAATACTCTTTCCGAGATGGGGGATGAAAATGTTTTTTGTCGGGGTCCTGTAAAATTATTATATGAAAAATAAATAAATAACTCTTTATTGCACAAATAACATGTAACAAAAAGAAACAAACTTAAAAAAAAGATATGTACAAATAGGCGGCCTTATTGCTATAAAGCGATCTAGGGTGCAGAAATAGGAATAAAAATTGCTTGTGTGATATTGAAGGAAATTACATAACAATATAGCGGCTAAGGATTTGTGGGTAGGAAGTGACTACGAACTAGGGATTTGAAAGTATTTAGCGTATGCGCTCTCTGAATACTCCCAGGGAGTGAAATAAATAGATTATAATGAAAAAAAAACAAGGCATAGCCTTTCATTACTTTTCAATGCAAAAATTTATTTAATCTTCTATTTTAGAGGAGAAAACAGGCGACTACAAAACGTCTATATTTTGCAGTTTTTAACCGACTTCAAAAACGAAGGGTTCTCAATTCGTAGCCTATGTTTTTTTTTGTGTATATGTTACACAATTACGCCTCCAATTGTGAACTGATTTTCAAAATTCTTTTTGTATTCGACAGAGTAGTCCCATGGTCACCAAAGTTAGTATCTGATAATGGGTTCCCATAAAAAACGAGGGAAACCCTTAAATTTTAAGGTGTGTCCAACGTGTTTTGTGCGTTACACAAGAAATATTTTATAAAAAATAAAACAGACTTCAAAAGCACTGAAAAGTTAAAAATAATATAAGAATAGGTACAGACAACATCACACTTCTATATTGAAGTCGGTGACAAATTTTAAGACTTTCTAGGAGATCATCGTTTGGCAGCAACTTCAATATAAAAGTGTTGACTGTACCTATTCTTATATTATTTTTAACTTTTTAGTGTTTTTGAAGTCGATTTTTATTTTTTGTAAAATATTTTTCATAGATGTTTTCGGTTCGAGCTGCAGTTGTCTAATACATTTTACAAATACATATTTTTGAATTCTCTCGACCTAAATGTGTTTCCCGTTTTCGCAAAATTTTGATTTACTGTGCCGCCACAAATATAATACATACAGTTCTGAAACTCGTATCTGATATTGTTGACAGAAACATGATTAATAATATTTAACTCGATAGAAAACAAATCCAAAGATAACGATAACTCTGTTCAATATTTTAAAACAGCTGTGAATCAGAAAATACATTTTGATTGTCTAGAAAAATCCAAAAGTGCATGTTTTATTTTGTACCCCACTTTTCCAAAAATCGATTAAAACGTGTGAACGAGTAACGTTTTTGTTCGGTCACAGCGCGTAAGCGACATTAGGAGTTATGCAATAACCCGGGTCTCCAACATACCATATGTTGGAGTCGTGGGTTCAAATCCCGCCTGAGACGAATTTTTTCTTTATTCATTTTTAACCGAAAAGAGACTCAATACTAGGATGGACTTACCTAGGAGGCCGCCGAGAGGGAGCGGGAGGACAATCCTCAAGCCGCTCCTCTTCACCGCAGACGGATAGGCAGGAGAAGGCGGGCATTCGTGCAAACGATGCCCGTCTAATGACCCTGCCGTGGAGGCCTGCGTGCATGATTGGCCCCGTGCACGTCGCCGTAAGGCTCCTCCGTCTGGGGGATTGTCCTAGTGTTCTCGGGTAATCCCTCCCTTGGCGATAGCTTGAACATAGGTAAAGCTTGCCCGGGCGCGTGGGTAGTAGTGTCGCATTGTGGACCCTACCACGCGCGCCCACAAGGGCAGGGAGAACACCGCACCGGAGGGTTTTTTGTGGGTATCCCTGGCATTTTACCGGGAAAGCCCCATACAAGCTCGCCGTCTAGCTAACGGCGGGTATGGTAAGGTCACGTATTTACCCCCAAAAAAAAACAAGCAATGGTGCTAGCATCGTTGTTTTCCGGTTTGAAGGTAGAAAAGTTAGGTAGAAATATATGGATACAAGGACTAGACATCTTATGTCACAATTTGGTAATGCACTTTGGGGCCCTTGTAGGGGTTGTAAATTTGCAAATCTTACAGGAAACCAGAAAAAATCTGGTACTTTTCAGATTTTTTCTTTAACATTACTAGACCTTGCTTCATGTCAAAATTCATCTAGGTCAACAGGAAGTACCCTATAGGTTTTGATACCCATGTAAATTCGCAAAATTTACGAAAATATACGAAATAAGACATAAGCGGTCATATCTTTGATCGTGTTTACTTATAAGGATGATATAATTTAAGTTTGATCTTTATGTCTACGCGTTCCCCAGAAAAAGGATCTTGACTAACAGACAGACAGACCGACAACGAAGTCATCCTATAAGTGTTCCGTCGCTTACGTTTGAGGTACTAAACCCTAAAATTGTGATGTTTTCGATCGTGAACATGGCGCAGCGACAATCAAAGTAGCATTAATCCACCCTTATAAAAGTGTGCATTTCGTAAACTGGCCTGACCTTAAGCTAGGCTTTATCTTCAACGAGTAATAGGGCGCGCATACATGACTAGCTGTGCCAGCGAACTACGTTTCGCCGTATATTTTTTACCCGTTTTTGCAAAATTTGTCATTGATGCTCAGCTCCTATTAGTCGTAGCGTGATGTTATATAGCCCAAAGCCTTCCTCGATAAATGGACTATCCAACACAAAAAGATTTTTTCAATTTGAATCAGTAGTTCCTGAGATTAGCGCGTTCAAGCAAACAAACAAACAAACTCTTTAGCTTTATAATATTAGTATAGATGTAAGGCCACCGCTTCCGAAAAAAGGAAACACAATTCTACTTGTGAAACTGTACTTTTTTCCCAAGGAACATATGTCATAAAACGACAAAAATTTTGAGTAAGGAAATTGTTATGAAAAGTTCAATTTTTTTTCGTCTTTTTTAATTTTATGTTCCTTGGGGAAAGTTTTTTCAGTTTCACAAGTAGAATTGTGTTCTCTTTTTTTCCACAGCAGTTTCCTTACATCCTGCATATTATATTTCTTTAAATAAAATGGTTTCGCAAATTGCACCATGTTGAAATCAAAGGCCATTCTATTAATAATAATCTAACTTGTATACTAAATATACTAAAATAATTATTGAGCCTTGTTGCTGATGTGGATCGCCGGTGTGAGGAAAAGGGTAAAAAAAAGTGCGAAAACTGGATATTTTAACGATTCTCGGGAGCTAACGTGCAGTTACAACTGGAGCGTACTTGGTACTGATTAATTATTTTTCTACCGACAATTGGCCGAGCAAAGTGACCGCACGATAGCTAGCGGGAAATATTTTAATTCGAATTTCAACGGCTCAATACAATAGCAAATAAGGCAGGTAAATATCAGGTAAGTAAATAGGTGACAAGAAGTATAGTCATATGATAAGGTAACAAGAAGTTTACAAATCTTAATAAGTTAGTTATTTTGTTACGTAATTAATTATTATGGAAACTATCCACTGAACGCCTGTCTGTTATTGACTATGATTTTTATTACAGATTTGCCCTAAACAAATAGCCAGGCGTTCAATATATTTAATTTATAATTTTTTTTGCAGCAGTGTGGCCGTCATCAACATCCTCCCCCCTAGTGTTGCGAGAGCGACACTCATCAACGAAGGTAAGTGGGGCCACACGTGTAGCTGGTCGCTTAAGTACACCTGACTTGGTTTTAATGTCAACTACTCTTACCCTGTTATCTAATCCAGGGTACACACGTTCTACGATACCCTTTGGCCAAGTATTCCGAGGTAAAGACGGGTCGACAATAATAACAAGGTCTCCCACCTTTAGCCGTTGCCCCTCACTGGTCCACTTACTGCGAGGAATCAGTACTGGTAAGACCTCCTTCATCCACCTATTCCAAAACAGATCTATCAGACGCTGCGCAATCCGCCATTGACGTCGCAGATACAGATCATCGTCATCGAAAACGCCAATTGGGGGCAGAGGAAAGGAGGCGGTGCCGCCAGCACTGGCAGAGCACAACAGAAAATGATTCGGGGTCAGTGCCTCTTCAACCGAAGGGTCCACAGAGACGTGAGTGAGAGGTCTACTGTTCACCATATTTTCCACTTCTGCAAGAACAGTGGTAAGTACCTCTTCTTTGGGAGCCCTATCTTTAAGAACGACCTTCAGAGCGGTTTTGACGCTTCGAACGAGCCGTTCCCATGCTCCTCCCATGTGTGGACTCGCAGGAGGAATAAATCGCCAATCCACTCCGTGATTGAGAGCTTCGGTAGCAAGAGTGTCCTTGTTTAAGTCTTTAATGGACTGTTTTAGCTCGGTGCATGCTCCTCTCATGTTGGTACCGTTATCCGACATGAGAATTCGTGGCCATCCACGCTTAGCTGCCATCCTCCGAAGGGCCATTATCAGGGAATCTGCTGTTAGACTAGGTATAATTTCAATGTGGATAGCACGTACAGTTAAACACGTGAACAGTACACCATACCTTTTCGGTCTCTGTCTGGCCACTGATACCTCCATGGGGCCGAACAAATCTAGCCCACACACCGTAAATGGCCTTTGATGATGCATAAGACGTCCCTCAGGGAGATCACCAAGGCGTGGTGGCTCAGGCTTGACCTTTTTAATACGACAGAAAAGGCACTGTGACGACACGGTACGCACTGTGGGTCTCAGATTGACAATCCAGTATTTTTGTCTCAGTTCGTTGACCACCATTTCATTGTTCGCATGAGCGGCCTTTATATGGTAATACCGAACAAGTAACCGGGCTACGTGACAACGACCATCCAATATTATTGGGCATTTTACCTGGTCGTCTACTCCGGATACTGCGTTTATTCGACCACCGGCGCACAAAAGACCGTCACTATTAAAAAATAGGGTCAACGTACGTATCCTACTATTACGGTTAATTTCCTTATTTAATTTTAATAAACGTATTTCGCTATTAAAGGAGAGTGACTGCGCGTGACGTAATAGCAACACTTCCGCTCTTCTCATAAGTGTGAAATCTATTTGTTGGGATGTATTTCCCTTACATTTTTCGATAAACAATAGCACGGCAGCAGTACTACGCAACAGACGCAACCAACTAGAAAACCGAGTTGGTTCGGGAACAGGTAAGTAACAAACATCGTCACTACTGTTAACTGTGTGTAATAAACCGTGTTCATCATTTTCTGTTTCAGGTATAGATTCCGGTTCCTGAGGCCATTGTTCATGAGAGGAGCGAAGAAACGAGGGTCCGGTAAACCACTCGCAGTGAGTGTGTAGCGCGCCGCAATCAGCACGGAGTTTCGTAGCGAGATCGGCTATGTTCAGCTCGGAGGGCACGTAGTGCCAGTCACTTACGCTACTCAGCTGATCGATTTCCCCGAGTCTATTAGCAACGAATACTTTATGATTTTTTATGTCGTTTCTAATCCAGTTTAAAACGGTTGTGGAATCAGTCCAGTAAGAAATATCAGTATATTTTAATCTATGTTCTTTTTTAATTGTATCCGCTAACCTACACCCTAATAACGCTGCCTGTAACTCTAATTTAGGTATAGTAATAGTAAGTTTAATCGGCGCGACGCGGCTTTTACTAGCAATGAATGAAATGCATATTTCATTGTTTACTTTTCTAATTTCTTCGCCAGTACGCGACGGCTGCGTAAGCGCAGGGCGAGGCGTCACAAAAAATATGTAGCTCTAAGGTTGTCTTACTCGCACTCACGGGATCAGCGGGGCCAGGCGGCTGACTGTCTCGCTCACCGACATCGAGATAGTCTCACAATTATCTGAGGGATCGCTATGCGATTTTGAGCCTTCAGCCGTTGGAGCAAAGTACCATCTATGAATACGAATTTTAGCAATATTTTTTAGTTCGACTAACCATTGACGAAACGACGTATACAAGTTTTCAGGTATTTCTTGATTCCAGCCTAATTTAGTTTTCCAGGTCTGTTGGAGGTAAATTTTTGACTGGATGGTAAATGGGGCAAGAAATCCATGCACATCAAAAATCGACATAATTATAGATAACATCTCACGTTTGGTAGGCTTACGGGTTAAATTTAAAACTTCGGTAGGAATACGTTTCAATGAAACATCAAAAGCAAACGTGTCACTACATGGATACCACAATAAACCTAAGGTACGTTCGGGTTGATTTTCTAAATCGAACCTTACGGCCTTATCACTTACGACCTGTTTTGGAATGTGTTTTAAAACGTTGGAAGAATTACTCATCCAATTTCGCATTTCAAAACCTCCCTGGTTATGAATGAACGATACATCGCGTATCATGTTTATGGCGGTGACGTCATCACCCAAACTATCAATATAGTCATCCATGTACTGATTCCTTTTTATGGCATTAACTGCACCAGGGAAGGCATTTTCGAAACGCTCGGTATTTTTATTCTGGCAAATGTATTGTGCTATAAATGGAGAACAATTGGCGCCGAAAATAAGTGAGGTCATTACATATTTTTGCACACTTGTGTCTTTAGGATCTCGCCAAAGAAACCTAAAGGCGTGACAGTCTTCATCCCTAATTTTTATTCGCAAAAACATATCTTTAATGTCCCCAATAATACCTACAGGTTGCTCCCTAAACCTAAACATTATACCTAACAATGATTGTAATAAATCTGGGCCCTGCAGTAAAAAATCATTTAACGAATATCCACTAGACTTTGCAGCGGCATCGTAAACCAATCTTAATTTTTGCTTGTTTGGGTTGTCAACCCCAAAATGTGGCAAATACCACGTATTTTGCGTGGAGGTCGCGAGTTCGATTTCCGTTACTGGCCGAGCGTAATTATTTAAAAATAAATGTTCGATTCTGTCACGGTAACGAACGGCGTATCCTTCGTTACCTGTTATTTTACGTTCGACTGAAATTAAACGTTTGTACGCTGTAGAATAAGAATCAGGCATTTCGAAATCGTCATACTTCCAGGGTAACCCCACGCTCCAAGTACCGTTATTTAATTGGGAAGTTTTATTTAAAATATCAACAGCGCGCAACTCATCAGGGTTACGGCGCGGCTTACTACAAATACCTATTGACTCTAAAGAAAAGTACTGAGAAACAATTTTATTTAGTTGTGTATCGCTATCTAAACTACACTCAGAAATAATAGGGGTGCTAGTTGAAGGCGACAGCGCGACAGTTTGGATGTTATTTAAATTCAAAACAGCATCCGTGTGACCTCCATCATACTTATTTAAATAAAAATCGGTACAGTTAGTTAATGATACTAACGCGACACTATTCAACCTGCCGTGAATAATCCCAATAGAGACTTGGTGATGTATGGACCACACTGCTGCTCACCAATACTAATACATTCCATTGGGGCCATTAAATGATAGTTATCTTGGCCTATTAAAATTTTTGGTTTTACATTGCAATTACACAAACCTAGATGGTTATACTTAGAATATAAATTAGTATTAGAAATATTTTGAACAGGTAAATCTAACTGCGACATTTTACAAGCACTTAATTTATAAATATCACCATTACTGTTCAGTACATCAAAAGATACAATTTCAGATTCACATACCAGTTCGTTGTCCCATGCACTGCGCGCGCGCATGGTGATAAGCTTACCGCGCAAGCCCAGCTGATCGGCAATGTCAGACGCGACCAAGGTCACGGTCGCCCCGTCGTCTAGTAATGCGTGCGTGTGTACACTCGCACCGCCAGGGGCGCGCACCGTCAGTGGCACAATCTTCAGGAGCACCGACGGGCACGGAGATTCCATCATATGGTTAACGTTCTCGCCAGCAGGGCGGTCTTCTGTGTCGTCTCCTTTAGGTGTTGGCTTGGGCCAGTGTAAAAGACGGTGATGCGGCTGCTCACAGCCCTCGATATCACAGTTAGCTGCAGCGCAGTCAGACGGCTCATTGTGTCGTTTTCCGAGACACTTGTAGCACAATTTATTTATGCGTACATACCGCCACCGGTCTTTGCGCATAGCGCGTTGGAATCTTGTGCACTTTTCTAATGCATGTAATGCTCGACGACAAAAACTACACTTGGCCGACGACACAGTCGTTGTTGTAGTATTAGTGTGATCGTTTTGATCACTACACAATAGTACTGTCTGATTCTGTTTGTTGTGATTATAATATTTTAATTCTTTTCTTTTATAATCATTTTGGTTCTGTACATAGCTCACTCCAGACGAGGCTATTTTTATTGCTTCTTCATGCAAAAAATTAGACAGCATTTCTAGTTTAGGTAAGTTTCTGTTACCTTGGTAATTGTGTAGGTAATCTGCCCACTTGGTGATCAGAGCGGTAGGTAATTTTGATATCACAATAGATACCTGCTCTGGGCTGCGTAAATAATCATCTTCGTTTATACAACGGATAGCTGCCACACAATTTTTAATTTTTATAGCGAAGTTCACTATCTCTCCGTGATAACTATGTGGTAGTGGTTGCATCTTCTTGAGTTGTGACGATATCTTGCGCATTATGTTCTCAGGTCTGCCAAATCTAAGCTCGAGGGTGCTCATAATTTCTTGAGGCGAGGAAGCGGTAATTAGCAGTGAGGAAGTCGCTTCTTTGGCATCACCACGGAGGCACTTCCGTAGCCGCCACAGGTTTTCTGTGTCGGAATAATTACACAGCCGCGTTGACTCCTTAAATGCTTCTTTAAATTGCAACCACTCCATGGGATCCCCAAAGAATAATGGTAGGTCTTTAGATGTGGCTAACCTTGTCAGCAGCTGCTGATCAGCATTCTGCGGTCTTGATGACGCGACGTTGATCGCCTCGCGTAGGGCATCTGCCAGCCTTGCTACGTCACTATTTTCTCTTGGTGGATAGATAGAAGCAGCTGGCTCCCGGTCCCCATACTCCTCATGCTTGCTCACAGGGTTAGCATTGCAGTTTGAGGCATGCGACGTCTCTAACCAGTGTCTGACCTTGGCGTTGGAGGATCGCGAAGAAACTGACGACTGTCGGGATCCTTGTAGGTCAGCTATATCAGCAGCTAATTTCTTTTCTAGCAGCTCCTTTTCAATGCGTATTTTAATCTGTGCAGCTGCGGCTTCAGCTTGTGCTGCTTGCGCTTTGGCTTCTGCTTGAGCAGCTTCCAGCTCCAGTTGAGCTTTAGCTTGTGCTGCTTCATACTCCAGGCGTTTCCTTCGTGCAAGTGAAGATGAAGAAGTTTTCAATGATTCATCTTTCTTGCTCACTTTCACCTTGGTGAAGGTTTCTTGGTGAACATCCGTTTCACTTTTCACCTCTCTTTGTGCAGACGCTTGAAGTCGTCTCGTTGCGCTACGTGTCGAAACACACGGCGTGCGGGACAATGCAAACGCCATTCCTGCTTACAGGTTTCGTTCCTCTTGATGATCCTGCTCGAAGTGACCAGTTTGTTTATTTATTTATTTATTTATTTATTTATATATTGCATTACAAGTGTGAGATGAAGTTACACATTGTACCTTGTTAAGGCGTTGCAATTAAATATGAATAGAGAAGGGCAGACATTTAATTTTACTAGCTAGATTTCCTTGTTCTTGTATTTATTGAAAAATAATTATGAATTGAGATCCTATCAAATAAATTATTTAGTTACATTATTATGAAGACGCGAGTCAATAAATAATAGTAATGTGAATGAATTAACGAAATGTCAATATATTAATTGGAATGTCATGGAATAAAATGAAATGTCAATGTATTAAAATCAAATTAAATTAAATAAAACTAGATTAAATTTAATTAAGTCGTTCATAAAGTCAATCGAATTACTAGATTTATTTCGAAAACGTGATACTACGAGTATTAAACGCCTAATTAGGTAAGTAAATGGAAGTAAACAGGAGTAAAATTTTTATGAAGTAGATTGAACGTCAGTAAATAAAAATTAATATTGTACCTAAATGAATAATCAAATGTCAATCGAATTAATAGGATGTCAGTTGATTAAATGGAATGTCACTGAATAAAATTAAATATCTATAAATTAAATGGAACGTTAATAAATTACATGAAATGTCAATGAATTAAATGAAATGTCAAAAAATAAATGAAATGTCAATAAATTATATGTAATGTCCATGTGTCAATATCGAATTAAAATTAAAATGAATTGTTAATAAATTAAATTAAATGTCAATAAATTATATGTAATGTCAATGTGTCAATATCGGATTAAAATTAAATTAATTTCAAATAAATTAAATCAATTTAAAATAAAACTAATTTCAAATAAATTAAATCAATTTAAAATAAGTCTTTCGTATATAAGTCAACATTAATCATTAATTAAAATTAAGGTTTATTAAATTTATCACTAAGGTATTCTTCTATAGTGTAATACATTTTTCCAAGGAGTAATTGCTTTACCATTTTTAAAAACTTTAACTTACTTTTTTCGTTTTTTATATGTTCGGGTAATTTATTGTATATTTTTATAGACATGGAATACGTGCCTGATCTTTGTAGGGCTAGTTTAGACAATATTTGCCTTAGATTATTTTTGTAGCGCTGAATATTATGGTGGGGGATATCGCTCTCCTTAACATATATATGTGAGTATGTTCTTACAAACTTGCACATTTCCAGAATATACATACATGGAAGGGAAAGTATGGACAATTCCGAAAAATGCGGCTTACAGCTGTCAGTTTGTTGGATGTTCGTAAGGATCCTGATACATTTTTTTTGTAGAATAAACAGGTCGTGCATATCTGTGCTATTTCCCCATAAGATCACGCCATAGTTGAGCCACGCATGAGCGTATGCATAGTAAGCAGTGAGAGCAATATTTAAATTTGTAGATTTTTTGAGTTCTCTTAACGCATATGTAAATTGAGAGAGTTTTGTTTTAATTTTTTGGATATGAAATTTCCAATTTAGGTTTGAGTCAATTACTATGCCTAGCAATGTAAATGATGGTACACATTCCAATGCAATGTCATTATATGAAAAATTTATGTCCAGTTTACATTTTTGAAAAGGTCTGAATTGCATGATTTTAGTTTTTGAAAAGTTGATCTCCAAATTATGCTCATTCATCCAATTGACTATCTTTTTAATCACATTAAATATTTTGTCGTTGATGCCTATGCTATTATCCACTGAAAACAACAATGAAAAATCATCCGCAAACATAACGCATGTCTCATCTACTATTTTGGGAAGGTCATTAACATACAACAAAAAAAGTATACAGCCAAGAACACTTCCTTGCGGGATGGAACCACTCATTACCCGTTCTTCAGATATGACTGAGGTGACAAGCTGAGACACCTCGTCAACGCTCTCAATCTGCACACATTGCTTTCGGTTGTTTAAAAAGGACCTAAACCATTCATATGCATAGCCTCGAACTCCTATTGCGTATAATTTATTTAAAAGAATGTCGAATCTCACTCGTTCATATGCTTTTGTCATATCGAACAAAATACCGATCGCATACTTTTTATCATTTAATATTTTTAAAACTTGGTTTATGTATTGAAATACTGCATATACTGTGGACCTTCCTTTTCTAAATCCATTTTGGGAGTCATCAAATATTTTATACTTTTCGCAGAACGAATACAAACGCGCGAACATTGCTTTTTCAAATATCTTTGAAATGGTAGGTAAAAGCGCAATTGGTCGATAGTTACTTGGGTCTGTTTTGGATTTGTTTTTATGAATTGGTTTTATTACTGCAGTTTTTAACTGATCTGGAAATATTCCCTCCGAAAAGGATTGATTTATTAGAATAGTTAGGGGAATTGACAATTCTTCAGCGCATTTTTTAATGAGTGTAGAAGGTAGCTCATCTATACCAAAACTAGACTTATTTTTGAGGCGTCGTATTATCAATAAGACCTCGCGTGTATCGACTGGCCGCAGGTAAAGGGAATTTTCAGTGGGGTTAAGCACGGGCTGCCCGCGCGGCCGCCGCGTGCCATCTGCCTGTCCCTGAGGAGTATCGCCGACCGATGCATATTGCTCATTAAATGTATTTGCCACTAACTTAGGATCCGACGTTAGGATATTGTTGATACGCAATGCTATGTTTTTCTTTGTTCTAAGGTTAGATTTTTTTGTTTGCTCCTTTATTATTTGCCACATACATTTTATTTTATTGTTAGCTTTTTTCATTTTATTTATAGAATTTAATTTTTTTGCTTTAGCTATTACATTTTTTAATATTTTACTGTATTGTTTGTAATGATTATTTAAAATTATATTTTTTGAATATGTAGCGTGAATTTTTAAAAGTCGCTTATGTTTACACGATTTCTTTATACCACTGGAAAGCCACGTTTTCTTTCCTCGTGTTGTGTTAACCCTGATACGTTTTTTTGGAATACTCTGCTCCAATATATTTTTTAAAGTATTGTTGAAAAGGTTGTAATTTTTATTTATATCATTAGTGTCTAAAATTATATTATGCCAAATTATTTTTTGTAGATAATTTTTAAATTTATTTATATTTTTATCACTGTAAATCCTTTTTATTGAATAATGTGGTAAGTATGTTTTAAGACTTTGGTCTCGATTGCTGTTTTTTATATGAATTATTGTACTGCTATGATCTGAAAGTCCAAAATTATTAACTAATGTATTTATGTTTTCATTAAAATTTGTAAATATTAGATCAATGCAGCTTGACGAATTTTTGACAACACGTGTTGGCGATGTAATATGCTGTTTAAAATTATATTCTAACATAAAATCTAATAATTCTGTTGACTTTTTATTATTACTCTCTAAAACGTTCACATTGAAGTCCCCGCCTATTATTATGTTTTTTTGAGAAAATTTACTTGTAATATATTCTAACATTTTCTTTAATTGCTTATAAAATATATCTGGTCTTCTACTATTCCAATATAAAACGATTAACAAAATATTACAATTTAAAATTTCCACTGCACAAATCTCAATGATATATTCAACAGACATGTCCATAATTTCTGCACGTTCAGCGTATTCGACACTGTTATTCAATAGTATGCAAACTCCGCCGCCGTTATAGTTTACTCGGTGATAGCATGCTGCCAAGTGATGTTTATCGAAAGCGACGATCGTGGCCTTGTCCTTTGTGAGCCATGATTCCGAAACGCACAGGGCTAAGCAATCGGATTGATCTTCTAAGAATATTTCAAGTGTATCCAGTTTGTTAAACATACTTTGTAGGTTTTGAAATATGATTTTAATATCTTGTGCCGCGAAATGTCTCTTGAAATGAGTGCATGTTGTTAATATTATCACATGAAAGTGTCGCAGTAGCGGTACTATCTTGATCCGTAGAATGTCTTATTTGTGGCAAAATAGTACGTTGAGTGAGGCTATGTTCATTTGTTGGCGAATTTTTGGGTGAGTACTGCTTACCGTTTATGAATAATTTATTATTTCTAATTACGGCATGGTCACCTTTATTCCGAGCATTTTTCATAACATTTAGTAGATCTTTTCTCAGTTCAAGTGAAGCGTCATCTAAGTATTCCGTTATTACAAGACCGGTGTTTTTGAAACAATTTTTATATTTTAATAAATTTTGAACCATTTTTTTACTAAGTAGCTCAATCATTACTGGCCTTTTATGTCCTTTTCTGCCAATTCTTACTACTTCCTCAATAAATCCTTGTACATTAATGCCAGTAATATCATGAAGTATGTATGTAATTCGGTCGCTTATGTCTTGTTCCGTCTCCCATTGGTTTTCAGCTAACCCATATAAAACCAACTTCTTGTTGATTTCTTTATATGATATTTTACCTTGTATTTGTGGTGTTTGATTTGTTTGTTGTGATTGCAAATTGTTGATTTTTTTATGTAATAGGCTATTGTCAGTTTTTATTAATTCAATTTGCGTATTTAAATCGCTTATCTTCGTTTTTAAGTTTTGCTGTTCAATTGTTAGTGTTTTAATATTTTGTGCAAATGTATTTGTGATATTTTGTGTAATCTTTTGTGCAATCTCGTTCAATAGCGTAGTTTTTAGGTCACTAATCAAATTTTTTAATTTATTATCTAATAATTCTTCCATCTGGCTATAAGTTACACTTTCTGAGGAGTTTCTACTTGGTATTTTATGGTCTTTTTCTTCGGCTACGGTATTTCCCAAGATGCTTTCATCTTCAGATATTAGTGAACAAGATTCGTATGCGTTTAATTGGGGTTTCTTTCTCATAGTCACATTATTTTTGTCATTATTAGGCGATAATACAATCTGAGTAGCCACTGTATTGTTGTTACGTACGGGAGTGTTAGTATTGTCCATTTTGGGCATCTTAGATCGACAGACCTGACATTTCCATGATGCTTTGTGTTCTTTACTCATGGTGTTATTAAACCTTGCACTACTTACGTTTGCACAATCCAAATCGTAGCTCGCCTTACACACAGTGCAGGTTAGAAATTCTCTCTTAGGAAGTATTTGAAAGCACCCTGCACATTTTGCCATATTATAGTATTAAATATAAAATTTTCGTATTTCAGTATTATTAATATTCAATATTCACTTCGATATTTTTGTTTCGTTTAAGATCGACGCAACCGCGCACTTTTTTTCGGTATGATTTTTAACGAATAAAGTCTTTTTTGTTTCAAATAATATTGTCACTTCTTCCTTATATTAAAGTTTGCCTAACTTTATATAGTTACTATGGAATTAAAATACAAAAATAAATTAAAATCAGAAATAATCACAAGTTGCCTGTTGACAGTTACGAGGTCTACCCTCTAATGCTGGTAGTGTTGCTGATGTGGATCGCCGGTGTGAGGAAAAGGGTGAAAAGAAGTGCGAAAACTGGATATTTTAACGATTCTCGGGAGCTAACGTGCAGTTACAACTGGAGCGTACTTGGTACTGATTAATTATTTTTCTACCGACAATTGGCCGAGCAAAGTGACCGCACGATAGCTAGCGGGAAATATTTTAATTCGAATTTCAACGGCTCAATACAATAGCAAATAAGGCAGGTAAATATCAGGTAAGTAAATAGGTGACAAGAAGTATAGTCATATGATAAGGTAACAAGAAGTTTACAAATCTTAATAAGTTAGTTATTTTGTTACGTAATTAATTATTATGGAAACAATCCACTGAACGCCTGTCTGTTATTGACTATGATTTTTATTACAGATTTGCCCTAAACAAATAGCCAGGCGTTCAATATATTTAATTTATAATTTATTTTGCAGCAGTGTGGCCGTCATCAACAAGCCTAACATAAACCAAATAACTGGTGTTTATTCAGAACTTCCACTAAGGAGTCTAATTATACGGCTCAATTTGCTCGGTGTACACAAAAGTAATTAAAATGGAATAAATTACTAATCCCTTGTCGCAACACTTCCAGCGCTTATTAAGTATCTTCGTAAAACAATAGCTATAGCCACAGCTTCCTTGAAATGTCGTACAGTCAATTCATTAGAACTCATATAACATAGTGTCTTCAAAAGCTATTAATACTTGTGATATTTCTGTCATCGCAGCTCATAAACGTCCCCATCGAGGGGCTCGAGCCTACCCTAAGTTAGGCCTTAGTCAACCACACTGGCCTAGTGCGGATTGGTCGCCTTCACATACAGTACACCATTGAATTTCTTCGCAGATGATTGCAGGTTGGTTGGTACCGTGGGAGCGTCGGATAAATGCATATATTATGAAATTCTTAAAACGAAAAACACATTGGTACATCCTAGGATCGAACTTCGGACCTCTCGATTAGAAGGGCAGTGCCGAGTCCACAGCGCCACCGACAATCTTTGTGTTCTAATTAAAATCCGTGACTTAGTCTATAACGAATTTATCGGCATATGCCCCCATAGTATGACCAAAGCGGTTCATCGCGGCAAACCATCAAAATACAATACAATAAGTACGTTTATATCGTATTTTGACAGTTCGCTTTATCATATCGTGTTTTGGTGGTCATGCGAGGGGGGGGTGGTCTTATTAGATAACGTGATCTAAGGATATAATAGACAGCAGAGACAGGAAAACAAAAACGGTGACCAATCTTAATCTTATCAGTGACTAACCATCTGCGCGGGAGACATTGTAGTATTGTAGTGTACATGTGTCTGCGCAAATACAAGTGCGATCTCTGTTCCTTCATTCGCATAGTCCGATGCACGATTTCGTTTCGATTCTATTCCATTCCTCATTTTTTCTACTAAGAAGTTCAGAAGACTTCAGAAGGTAGTAGGGATCTCAAGCCCGACTGACTAGCCGCCACCGTTTTACCTAAGTTTATCGTGACATTAACAGTATCATAAATAGCATTTTTGCCTTCCGACAATTAAAGATAGGAAGCTAGTCCGATAAAATCATATAAACGATAAAATCTAAGGATTAACAATTGTACCTATTGACCATTTGGAATAATGACGTTTTGACACAGTTGTCGATTTGAACCTGAAAGTAATTATTATACAGAAAGTGAATTTGTATTAAATATTCGATTATGTGAATTAGTAGCCTTATTTTGATATTTCGGTTAAAAGATCTTTAAAGAATGTGTCAATGAATTGTTACCTAAAGTCCTGTTGCAATAAATTAAATTTTTCGACACTCGTTTCTTTAATGTACCCCAATCTTACCACTTTCAGTTTCGCTGTCACTGTTTTCTGAGTAATTACATTACTTATAATATTAAAGTATGTAAAAACAACAATTTATTCGGAACCTTGAAGATTTCCAGCAGTTTACCGCGTGGCGTGACAAAGTTGTTTTACACTTTTGTGTGCTGCGTCAACAACAATCGTTGCTGTGTATGTATGTGTGTATGTACTTATTCTGTACGTGACGATTAAAATAGATTGTTTCTACGAAACGGGTCGATACTACAGTCGTTTAGCGATGCGGCAAGGCAATACTAGTAATACTAGTTGCCCTGTCGTAGTCCGGCCGTGAACGTAGGAAAATAACCCCGATTTTGGTCATTGGCCAAGACAATGAATATTTTATGCCTCAACCACCTTCGATTGACCGATACTTTATGCGTTATACTACTTATACTCGTATTTTTAGATTTTTTAAAAATACACGAACAATTTCTATAATACCGAGATATTTTAAAAACATAGTAAAATTACAAAATAGGCGGAAAACAACATCTTCTAATCTACACATGTGAAATTTTGAGAGTGATTTATTATATTCTTTGGCAAAATTAAATGACAACATTAAGAAAAGGATATGTAATATTTATTTATGAAAACCTTAACGCTTGTGTTTATTAATAAGAATTCCTCAATGTTTATTTGTCTCGTGTGTTATTTATACCGAATTTTGAATTCGATTACGAATTTAAGGAAGCATTCTGAAAATATACGAAATGTGAATCAGTATTCGTACGGGATAGACAACCAAAGCCGACGCATATACACTGTCAAGGAATGCCATAACTCTCGAACAAAGCCCTGAAACCCCTTGGCTTACAGAACCGAGACGTTTTTTGACAAGATAACTCCGAAGAGCGCACTTATTAGAAAATTACTTACCTGTATTGATCGTCAGCAAGGATAGCGGAGTATCCCGTAAATACCTATTCGTAATGTGATAGAATGTATTTGAGCTACACTCTTTTTTCGAGCTGAAATTAAAGTAGAGTCAGTTAGAGATAAATTCAACATGTCAATAAAATTTCAATTGTAATGAGTTGGCAACGACCTTTACACGACGCTTAAGTTCATCCTCACTTATATGAAAGGTCATTCAGCAGTGCAGTCTAATAATAATATTAAAAAGTGCCCCACGTCTTGACTAGACGTTATAGAAGTTTCATTTTTATTACATTCGTAGGAATAATAATGAATTTTTCATATGATTAGAAAATCATGACACTAAAGACTAAAGATGGAATAATTTAAATCTTCCGTTTCGAATCCGTTCCTGCGAGCCCCGTCTAATATTCTAAGTTATAGGTACTGCAATCCTTATTTTAACCTAGTATAGAGTATATTGTATAGTTTGAATTTTGAGTAGTTTTTGGTAAATTTCTTTTTTTTTTTGGTTAGTTTCATATTTCTACAAAATTTGAATATTATCACTTAAAAATAACTCTATACCTATACTCCTTACCAAAATTTCGATACCTATTTCACCCGTATCAAGTCTTGATTCCACTACAAAAAGTACTAAATGTCTTCATGTTATCTATCTTTTTACCCAAATTCATTTAAGTAATATTTAAATCTAACAAATAAAACAATGAAAATACTAACGACAAATTTTAACAGGTTTATGGACCTTCAAGAGCACATAGTGTAAAGAGCAGACTTAATTTTGATTTAAATGTATAGAGATTTCCCTTTGTGCAAGATGCGCACATAAAAATGTAAATTGCCTTACACTACGTGACGGCACCGAGCGTGATCGAAAAGAGCGGGTCATGAGTCGGTCACCGGGAGCCGGGAAGCGGCGCGGAGTTGAGCGATGACCTGGGGCTCTATTTATGAATCATTCGTCAGGCGTCGAGTGCTCGTTGAGCGTCGCTTGCGTTCGGTTTCCGCAGATTTTCGTTTTGTTCTGAATGAAAATCGAAATAATAACGATTTTCCACATAATACTCTATTGATTTTTGTCGTATACGAAACGAAAATCAAAAGGAATCGAGGTCACAGCCGACGCTCGACTCGAGCGGTCTTTGCCAACGAATGCTTCAAAATAGGGCCCCGGGTCGGGCGATCGATGCGGCCAGCGCGGTTCCGCGAGCCCGCGCTAATTATACCGTGATTGATCAGCTTGCTATCAAACCCTAGCGGCTGCGAGTTACGATGACACGTACCAACTATAAATAGATATATAGTCGACTAGCCAAAGGCAAGTCAAGTTTTTTCACCGAAAGACCAGCATAGACAGTAGTTTTTATTTCGTAGTTTTTTCGATATGTGGGCATGTAAAAGCTTTATATATGTACTTTATTTTTTACATACGACAATATCGTATATGTTTTTTCACACACCATCATACTTGATGGTAAGTGACGATAAGGCCGAAGGTGGAAGTGAGGTTCATCTGATGGACTCCTCAACAACTCAGGAACTGGCTATATCATACCTCTAATTAACGGAAGACAACAATGCTATCAATATTGCTATAATGACGACAAACTTATGACGGTAAGGCGGTGATAGCTAGCCAGGCGGGCTCAGAAGCCCTCATCATCATCATCATCACAGCTGATATACGTCCCCACCGAGGGGCTCGAGCCTACCCTATGTAAGGGTGATTAGGCCTTAGTCAACCACGGTACCCCTGTGCGGATTGGTCGACTTCACATACACCACTGAATTTCTTCGCAGATGTATGCAGATTTCCTCACGATGTTTTCCTTCACCGTAGGAGCGTCAGACAAATGTACATATGAAATTCGAAAACGAAAAACACGTTGGTACATGGCGGTCTCGAACCCGGACCTCCCGATTGGAAGTACCGAGTCCACAGCGCCACCGACGCTCCCGATCAACACCCCGGTGCACGGTGGTCTAAACCAATAGACCACGGAGGCGGCGGTAGATGAATAAGTGATTTATATATCTAGGAAATTAACTTTAACGATTTACAGGGTTACATTTCAAACTAAACAAATCTTTGAAAGATCACACTTCTTCTGTTTGTCTGTCATAACTCTTTTTCCACAGCATCGAGCAGAGTTAAAGTTGAAAGTAATATAAAAGTTCGGCAATTACAAAGAATTTAAGATCAGCATCTTATGCCAAGGGATCCAAACATCATGATTTTTTATTCTATCGGAATATATTTCTATCTTGGAATGTCTAAGTCTTGAGAATTTTGTAAAAAGATGTTACAGCAACGACAGTGATTTTTTAATTAAGTTCTGCTTACTTTTTGTACCTATACCTTGATTAATGGATACAAGAGACTCGTCTTTAAAATGCTTCAACATTACCGAAAATCCAATTCCATTTCTTAGTGCCTATTACAGAAAATTCAATCAATGGGCAAACGTTTCCTTGAAGGTCTCGGATTAAAGTGTTGAGCAGTTGAAGTGAAAAGAAACAATTTGTAAAGTACTTTGAACATTCTTTGGCGGTACAAGCTCACAAAACTTTCCCTATGCGTCGAAAAACTCGAGCAACTGGCATTTAAGTTCCATTCGCGATTTGTTCTTTACACTAGCTTATCACGCAGCATCGTCCGCGTGGACAACTCGATATTGCTGGTTTTCTATTTTCCCGTGCTGGCTAGAATTGCGAATTTCCTTAAAATATGGCGAATAATTCAGTGTTCAAATCACTCTATTATTATTTCCATAGCTCATAACACAAAAGTGACAACTTTCTCATACATAATGTCATACCGTTATAACCAATTGTGAACTCCGAAATTTACATCTTGAAAAAGGACGATTTTCTATTCGAACTGTTATCCTATATTTTTACCCTATCATACGAGCAGGATATAATCGATCGTTTCCAAGAAGTTAAATTATTTTTAACTTAATAACTCCTAAGACCAAATTAACGTTAAAGTTACGTAGAAACTTGTGGCCTCATTTTACCCCTGTAGGGAAGAAATTCACAAATTATTTACTGGATGATCACCCAACCTACATAGATAACCAAGTATTGTGTCAATAAATTATCTCACACCGCCATCTGTTAGAAACTTATGGAACTTAGAAACGACTGTCCTATAACATACCTTACGCGATGGCCACGACCACGACCAGCGACCGCATGCGAATAGTAGACTTACTCTCGAACTAATTCCGATCGATTGACATTGGGATTGTAATTTTTCGTACGCTCGAGTAGCAATAGCAACACTAGCGCTTAATAGGATCCCAATTTTAAGAAAATTATATAACACTGAGTTTGATTTACTCAAATCAGCGCAATAAGGTCTAATTTAGCGCCAACGCGCGGCAAAATAACCGCACTATATGTATAGAATGTTACTTTTTAAGGTGGATTTATTTTTTTGTGTGCTTGTGACAAGCAGACTGCAACTGTGGTGTGTAACTACATTTAAATTCAGTGGATGTCAAATATTTGTATGGGACAGCAGATTATTTTCGCGATTTCAAGATTGAGCTCTATGGTGTGTTCGCGTTAAGAATGCAGTAAAAAATCTTTTATAATAAATACTGCCCATGTCCTTCCTCGGAGCTAAAGCTGTCTCTATACCAAATTTCATTAAAATTGGTTAAGCGGCTTAGACGCAAAAGCGTAACAGACACTTTCAGACAATTACTGTCGCATTCATGAAATTAGTAGCGATAAATGTAAGCACACATACATTTTATTTTCGTTTGAAGGAACCGGTACATAAAGTCTATCACATTTTTTCTTCGATTTTGTGATGTTCCAGAGTTGTGACGCCACACAACTCTGGAACATCAAAAAATCGATCTGTAGTCTTGTTTTTATAAAACATTACTATTTTGCAAAAAAGAGATAGAATAAAGATTTGATTTCACTTCAACAACATACTTCAGCCGAAATAAATAAAGCTTATTCTTTAACTTAATGAATTTTGAGAACGTGAACATCCGATCCATTTGATATTTTCGAGTTTATTGATGATGATGGGATATGGGCATTTTGTTTTCTGTTAATAATATTCGAGCTATTCCCGCGTCTACCCCAGAATAACTGCTAATAATTAACAAAAATTATACAAATTTTACTGCCCATTTACCTCTTATATAAATGTTAACTGAAATACTTTTATAGCGAAAGTGTCCCACAAATATAATCTAGCACTTTATAAAACTTCAGCTTATAACGTAAATCATTGACTATCCTTTCATAGTTGTTACGCTCACAAGTAAATCTATATTTGTTTCAGCTTAAGTTACGTGACAAGATTTCATCATAGTGGTGTAAACGAGCAAACATTCCCTTTCATAGGTGTCACACCCACAAATATTCTAGCTCCTTGTAACATTTAAACGAAAGTAACTTAACGAGATTTAGTCATAGTTGTGTAAATGAGCGATTATTCCCTTTTATAGGTGTCACATCCACAAATAATCTAGCTCCCTGTAAAACGTGACCTATAGTTTCAGCATAAGTTAAGTTACGTAATAAGTTTTCGTCATAGTAGTGTAAACGAGTTACTATTCCCTTTCATAGGTATCACATCCACAAATAAACTAGCTCCTAATAAATCTTCAACTAAAGATAAAGTAATGTAACCAGATTTCTTCTTATCGTGTAAACGACTGATTTTTCCCTATCACAGGTGTCACATCCACAAGTAATCTAGCTCCTTGTAGAACTTCAGTTAACGTTAAGTAACGTAACGAGATCTCGTCATAATCGTGTAAATAAATGACTATTCCCTTTCATCGGATCGAAGATTGATAGTAATACTCCTAATACGCAAGTCTCCTATTATTGAAGAATTCTAATACGATTTCTTGAATCAATTTATATCTTGTCTACTAGGTGGAGATGAGATAAGGACATGGTACAAACAGAGTGTCTGCTACAGTTCGTCATTAATATTCAAACCAGCCTATCTCCCCTTCTCTGGCAAATGAATGAGGAGTTGCCATTCCGAATACCAATCAGCTTGTTCTAACCTTGAACATTTATCTATAATAAAAAAAAATCAAAAAGTCCGAGGGAAATATGCGATGACGTGTTCTATCTCTGGTTGGATTCTTATTGATTGAACTAAAAAATTAAATTATAAATAATTTTATTTCCGAAAGGATTTGCGTTCTAATTTAGAAAAATATTTAAATGAAAGTTATTTTGTCTTAAAAATAAATTTTCATTTGATTTGAATATTTTTTTTATTGTTTTATAATTGAAAGGATTCTTAATGCGCGATTGTGTGCGTATGTCTAAATAATTTGGTAAATCTTATAAAACACTATTTATCGAGTAGACTTATTGTAAATTTTACGATATATAAAACTAGATATTTTGCTATTTAAGTAATTTACTATTATTTGATGTTTCTTTCTTTAATACAATTAAAAATCTATACTAATATTATGAAGCTGAACAGTTTGTTTGATTGTTCGATTGTTTGGTTGAACGCGCTAATCTGAGGAAATACTGATTCAAATTTTAAAAAAAAAATTGTTGGAGAGTCCATATATCGGGGAAGGCTATAGGATATATATAACGTCACGTTACGACAAATAGGAGCTAAGCATCGATGAAAAATATTGCAAAAAACGGGAAAGAATGTATTACATGTTGTAAATTTCCGACATCCACGCGAACGAAGTCGCGGACACAGCTAGTAATCAATATATCAACAAACGTGTTATAGAGTGCGAACTAAAGTTTACAATTCGGATAGAGTGTATGCGGAAAAGAATCATCGTGTTAATTTGGAGTGCTGATGCCTTTATCTCCATATATAATAAAATCGTAGGGGTACAAATGTTTGTCCGGAAAGATCTCCGAAACTACTGGACAGAATTTGATATGGCTTACACCACAATGCTTAAAATTTTCCGGAAGAACATTTAGGCATAATTTCATTTGCTTAAATTCACTTTTTATTTTTATTCAAAAAATACCATATAAAATTTTTGATGACAAGTATGTAGAAAATCAACATGGCGCACGTGAAATTATTTTGACAAGTCTGTTACATATTGCAAAAAAAAATCTTTTCTGTTATTGGCTGTGCCCATCTGAATTTTGCCAACCAAGAAGTTTAAATTGTATTTTTCTTATGTAGTACCGTGGTGGTAAGGAAAAAGGATCAAGCCATACAACCAATGTATATAGCATTTTTTATGACAATATCACGTCACAAATATAAAATTTGTAGGTTGGTTTAATTTTTGGCCAATTTTCACAAAATCGGTACAATATTTGAAATGTTGAAAAATGAAGATACCCTTTTCAAGGCATTTTGAAAGGTGTTATATTATGTTTTTACATTATGACTAAGGAATCAAACTCTTTCATCCATTTAAAACTATTAAAAGTATTACGCGTAGAGGGAGTACGGGACTCTTGATCCTAATGTAACATTGACGTAAATTCGCCGACATAGCTGATGCTCAAAAAAGGTGGATAAAAGTTCGTTTCCAAACCTAGCAATATAGGTATCAAGTGAAAGGCCTTGAAGCGTAGAACATTATGAACCTAGGAAAATCGCCTAAAATTCAACATGGCCGCCGCTCAAAAAAGGTGGATACAAGTTCGTTTCCAAACCCAGCAATATGGGTATCAAATGAAAGGCCTTGATGTGTAGAGCACTATGAACCTAGCAACATTGACATAAATTCAACATGGCCGCCGCTCAAAAAAGGTGGATACAAGATCGTTTCCAAATCTAGCAATATGGGTATCAAATGAAAGGCCTAGAAGAGTAAAGCATTATGAACTTAGGAAAAATGCCCTAAATTAAACATGGCCGCCGCTCAAAAAAATGGATAAAAGTTCGTTTTCAAACCCAGCAATATGGTTATCAAATGAAAGGCCTTGAAGAGTAAAGCATTAGGTATCTAGAAAAATTGACCTAAATTCAACATGGCCGCGGCTCCAAAAAAACGGATAAAAGTTCGTTTCCAAACCCAGCAATATGGGTATCAAATCAAAGGCTCTGATGAATAAAGCACTATGAACCTAGCAACATTGACATAAATTCAACATGGCCGCCGCTCAAAAAAAGGTGGATACAAATTCTTTTCCAAACCTAGCAATATGGGTATCAAATGAAAAGCCTTGAAAAGTAGAGCAATAGGTGCCAAGAAAAATTGTCCTAAAGGATAAAAGTTCGTAAAAAAAGGATGAAAGTTCGTTTTCATACCCAGCAATATGGGTATCAAATGAAAGGCGTTGACGAGTAAAGCACTATGAACCTAGCAATATTGACATAAATTCAACATAGCCGCTGCTCGAAAAAGGTGGATAAAAGTTCCTTTCCAAACCTAGCAATATGGGTATCAAATGAAAGGCATCAAAGAGTAGAGCAATATGAACTTAGGAAAATTGGTCTAAATTAAACATGGCCACCGCTCAAAAAAAAAAGGATAAAAGTTCGTTTTCAAACCCTGCAATATGGGTATCAAATCAAAAGCTTTGATGCATAAAGCACTATGAACCTAGCAACATTGACATAAATTCAACATGGCTGCCGCTCAAAAATGGTGGATGAAAGTTCGTTTCCAAACCTAACAATATGGGTATCAAATGAAAGGCCTTGAAGGGTAAAGCATTAGGTAACTAGAAAAATCGATCTAAATTCAACATGGCCGCCGCTAAAAAAAGGATAAAAGTTCGTTTTCAAACGCAGCAATATGGGTATCAAATGAAAGGCCTTGACGAGTAAAGCACTATGAACTTAGCAAAATTGACATAAATTCAAAATAGCCGCTGCTCAAAAAAGGTGGATAAAAATTCGTTTCCAAACATAGCAATATGGGTATCAAATGAAAGGCCTCAAAGAGTAGAGCATTATGAACTTAGGAAAATTGTCCTAAATAAAACATGGCCGCCGCTCAAAAAAAATGGATAAAAGTTCGTTTCCAAACCTAGCAATATGGGTATCAAATGAAAGGCCTTGAAGAGTAGAGCATTAGGTACCTAGAAAAATCGACCTTAATTCAACATGGCCGCCGCTAAAAAAAGGATACAAGTTCGTTTTCGAACCCAGCAATATGGGTATCAAATGAAAGTAGTCCTTGATAAGTAAAGCACTATGAACCTAGAAACATTGACATAAATTCAACATAGCCGCTGCTCAAAAAAGGTGGATAAAAGTTCGTTTCCAAACCTAGCAATATGGGTATCAAATGAAAGGCCTCAAAGAGTAGAGCATTATGAACTTAGGAAAATTGTCCTAAATAAAACATGGCCGCCGCTCAAAAAAAATGGATAAAAGTTCGTTTCCAAACCTAGCAATATGGGTATCAAATGAAAGGCCTTGAAGAGTAGAGCATTAGGTACCTAGAAAAATCGACCTTAATTCAACATGGCCGCCGCTAAAAAAAGGATACAAGTTCGTTTTCGAACCCAGCAATATGGGTATCAAATGAAAGTAGTCCTTGATAAGTAAAGCACTATGAACCTAGAAACATTGACATAAATTCAACATAGCCGCTGCTCAAAAAAGGTGGATAAAAGTTCGTTTCCAAACCTAGCAATATGGGTATCAAATAAAAGGTCTCAAAGAGTAGCGCATTATGAACTTAGGAAAATTGCCCTAAATTAAACATGGCCGCCGTTCAAAAAATGGATTAAAGATCGTTTTCAAACCCAGCAATATGGGTATTAAATGAAAGGCCCTGAAGAGTACCTAGAGCATTACGAACCTACGATAATTGTCTTAATTTGTTAATTTCCAAATGGCCGCTGCTCAAGAAAGGCAGAATAAAGTTGAATCATTATGGAATAAAATTGAGCAAAAATCTAAACACTGTTTTAAGCATTTTGATGGCGAAACGGAGTTCGCGGGCACAGCTAGTTAGCAATAATTCCGTATAACAAACAACGAAGTAATAGTACAATTGCAGCATGTTGATCCTTAGGTGAATCTTTTGAAGTTACCGTTCGACACATTTTACAGCACGGGCAGAATAGAAGACTGAAGAGGTTGTAAAAACCGTTACGTTTGTTAACTTTTTGGATTAATCCCGATATCTGTGAAAATATAATATTTATATAAGCTCTCTTTCAGCTGCAAAATAAAACTTATTAGTCAACGTGATCAAAAGATGACGTTTATGTCGCAAATTTTCACATGTTTTCACATATCATAAGGTAATCAAATCATTCAATCCAAAATTCAGGGTTCCTAAAACCCTGAAAACCGTAAATATATATACATAATTAGGATCTTACGAGAATGTCCTAGTTAGATAAGTTTGTATGGAAAACTCAGTACACGAGTCCAGCCCCAACTTGATCGGTTTTGTTTACAAATAAATTTAAGTAGTTTTGATGTGCCAGCATACAACTTTCGAGTGAGAAAAAAAATAAACTAAACTAAATTATACATATTACACACAAAAATTATAATAAGTAGCAATATTAATAATATTGTGTAACAATATTAATTATATGCACACAATACCCCGCTTACTAAAAACGGGGTCCTAAAACTTCAAGGCAGGCGACGCATAAGCGGTTCCCATGGTATTGCCGATAATGAGAGACGATGACCACTTACTATCAGGTGGCCCTTACTCGTTATTTTTACAATGTCCAAATAAATTATTTTTCATTTCATTTCACTTACCATCAGGTGGCTCGTCTGTTCATTGACTGCCTTTGATGGCATAAGAAAAAACTAAATTATCACACGTAAGTCAGATTCTTACGTTTTTTGATGTAACTAATGTGCTTATGCTTAATTGATCTCGTGCCCTTAATATTTGGTCGCGTGCCACCAATGGCACGCGAGCCATTGGCTCGAAATATCTGCCCTACACCAACATGTGACCATTACGTGCTGCAAGTAGGCCGGTTCGTCTGAGGAGAGACCAGCCCCCGTAGCACGTTCATCAAAACACGATATGATAAAGCGATTTATCGCGGTGAACTGTCAAAATACGACGGAACCCTATTGTATTTTGACAGTTCACCGCGATAAAGCGCTTTATCATATCATGTTTTGGTGGACGTGCTAGGGGGGCTGGGGGCTTAGACAAGTAGCCATCGTTTCATAGCGAAAGGATAACTAAATTCGTCATCATCTCTGAGATAATACAAATTCCTAGCCAACGTAAGGATTAGCGATCGCTGTGTCGAACTGTTATTTCTGTAAGAAAACAACATATTGGCTATCTAAGTACTCAAAACTGAAAAATTGAAAAAGAAATGGTAAAATAAATGATTAAAATTGATATTTTCATTTCATTTTAATGAAGAATAACTTATTTGAGTAGTATACGATAAAACAATTCGCTATACTTCGTCGATTCGTTGCGAATCAATTTGTCTACCAATTTACATATCGATGACTTTGATCGATTCGCCACGTTATTGAGCGATGACATATGTCAATCCCATACATTTTGTTCTTATCAAACTTCACTGTCATTTTTCAATTGTCACTTTGTCTAGGCCCCTGTGCCCAGCAGTGGGATGTACATTACAGTGATAATGAGTAATGAAAGAGCTCTATTTTACAGTACTGTGTGGAGAAGGTATTTTTTTATTAGATCAATGTTTTTCAAAAATATGTCAACGGTGGTTCGTTAAAGGCATACTTGATTTGGCCCGGGCAGGCCTGTGAGCTGTGCCGTAGTGCAGCTGTCCGTGGCCTATATACGCTGTTTCATCGAAAGGCTACCAGGACATGAACCGTTCTAGTAAAATACTTAGTCCTAACTTGTTCATAATATATTTATTTTATTCTGTGATTGATTCTTTGGTTTTTTCTTTTAGTTTTACTCTGTTTATAATGTTATTTCTTTGTATAAAGATAATTACTCCGCCTATAGGTATAGCCCACCAAGAGTGTGGTTTACCACTTCTGACCATACTTCGCTTTAGTAACATATAAATAAGCAGTTCCTTTGTACGTCATATTTTCTCTTGTGCCTGTGTTTGTTTTGTTCAATTTCTATGTATGTGCATAAATAAATATATAAATAAATAAACGTCGTTAAGGTAACCTTAGTAACTGTCAGTATGTTATTGCAAAGGAAAATCCACTGTGTTGTTTTATGACGCAAAACTGAATTTCAACCTTAAAGTGGTTTACTTTTTTGATCGACTATACAACTTAATACCAATTACCTATCTATGAAAATTGTATTTTTTTGTTACTTGTAGCCAATTTTACCAACCTTGTCTTAACTTAGGTTACTCTGAGGTGACATGCTGTCACATTCTTTTTATTAAAGACAAAAAGTGATAGCATGCTTCTGAGGAGTTTCCTTCCCACAAGGTTGGTGAAATTAGCCATTACTCATGCGGAAAGAATTATATCAGTACTAAAACATAAAAAATCCTTATAAGACCAATTCTTAAAACCACGCGTGCAGGAAAATATCTACCTTCAGCAATGAGAATTAATATATGCTATTCTAATGACTTTGACCTTCCGTCAACAAACATTGATTCGCTTGTTCATTTCGTGACCAATTTTAAGTCGGATAATAAGAGTAAACATGAGCGAGAAACTGTACCATACAAATAGTTGTTTCTACAAATTTCAGTGCATCATAAAATTTCTGCGTGTAGGTCTTGTTCCCTCGCCCCCATAACCTCATTGTTTCTTGAAATATTGCTCTTTGTTTTTGCCCAAAAAATATAAGAATGTAGAGACAAAAAAATAACCTTACAATTTCTAATATAAGTCATCTATTATTGGCGTAAATCAAACAGTATATCAACACTATGCTAATAGACGCAATGTCTTGTTACCGATTAAATGGGTGACAGTTTCTATATTTACCGACACTCTTAAAACTAAAATGCAAGAAAGTTTCCGGTTAACCGTACTACGTAATTAGCAGCGGGCGCACTCACGCTCGCCGATCCTTCAACGTGAGCGTTACGATCCAACGCGGCAGTTCCCCTAGGTACACGTTGTCACACATTTTGGTCTTGACCTACTTTCTCAGACATTTCCCCCGCCGGATTCCTGGTAAACAAAAATCTCAGACGTAAATTTATCTTCGTTGTAACGTTATTGTTCCTCGGGGATGTAAGCGCCACATAATTCCGGCGGTGTTTCACATTTATAGCGGCGTTATTCAAATTATTAAAAAAACATGTAGGAAGTAAGCACTTCCTACATACCCGCTAAAGTAAGAAAACAAGTTTCATTCTATACTAAAGTTCTGTCTCCGGCGTGCACTTTAGGATTCACATTTTACCTAAAAATATTGTAATAAAGTAGGTTAAAAAAATTATGTATGTGAGAAAACAACATAAGGAAAACTTTTGAAAATTCTACGGTTAAGCCAGAGGGAAAGTCCGTAACAGAGTTGCCTGCACGGACGCCTCTATCTTATCTATATCTGCTGCTAAGCAGCGATGCTTGCTTCACTGTGTTCCGGTTGAAGGATAAGGCGGTGAAATGACTGGTTACTGTGACTTGACGTCTTATGTCACAAGTTGGTAACGTACATTGAGGTCCTTGTAGGTTTGTAGATTTGCAGGTGTTACAGAAACTACGTGTACTATAAGCGCCTGTACCCACTTACCATCAGATTGGCAACCAGCTTGTTTGCCAACTTTGTTATATAAAAAACCTTTAGGCACGATTATGACAACTTATATGGCAGTTAATTATTTCAGAAGCTGAAACAGAAAACTTTATTTAAACTAGAACCTTATAATTAACGAGGAGTAAATACGGATTTTAGTTGTTTTAAAATTCTGCACTCAGAGACGTTAAATGTTTGTCATGGACCTAAAAAAAGACGGACGGAGCGTTATTGAGGTAGTTCTTTTATCTTACTATTCTTAGCTGTATTTATTCGTAAACATGAAAGTGTGTTCTTTTATTTTCAATTGCACAAGAAATTATTGAATAATATTAAGTAGTTTGCTCACGCAAAAAAAATCTATACAACCGATCTACCCGAAACCGGAAACGAGTAGTTAGTTAGTAGTAGTCTATGTTAATATAAAACAATAAAACAAAATTTTATAAAGTTCCTTGCTTCTCGTGTTCTAGTACAGTCTTTTGTCGTTCGCAGAATTATGTAATATCCTGGTTAATCTCTTTTTCATGTTCTATACAAAACATGTGCTGCTAACTGCCCGGGTGACCCAATTTTCAATTATTCGCGACCCAGCAAATTCACGGCGTAACTTAACACGATATGGGCACTATCAAAACAATTAACAAACCAATTTTGCGACAGCTATTAGTAATGGATAGTTTCTACAGTATCAAAGCATAATTTCAGTCAATTGGCTGTTTATTTTTGATAGTTGACCCCACCCCAACTATTACCTTGTACCATAAAAAAGCAAGACAAGAACACTAGACTATTGTACATATATATGTAAATATAGGTGAGTAGCGTATGTGTGTATTTATAAAAGGCTTTGTGCAAAAGTGAGTGACTGAGCTAGAAGCATGGCACGGTACAGGGATTCGTTGACTTATGTAGGCACGCGCTAAGAAAGGATTTTTTAAAATAACAACAGAAAGCCAAAAATTCCCATTCAAAAATTAAGGAAACTACTGTGCTGAGCTTTAATCACTCGAAAAGTGGTTCACGGGCACATTTAGTTTATTCAATACTAGCTTTCCACTCGCGACTTCGTCCGCGTTATTTTTGTTTTCTCGTGGGAATTTTATATTTTTCGGCAAAAAAAAATATTTTGTAGCCTATGTTACTTAGGAATAATGTAGTATTGTAATGGTGAAAGGATTTTTGAATCGGTTTAATAGTTTCGGAGCCTATTCAATACAAATATACTAAAATACAAAAATACAAATATTTCCTTTTTATAATATTAGTATAGATACAAAAATAAAAGTGAGTAGCAGTAGTTCTTTTGACTGGATGGTGTTCTTCTTCTTCTCTGGATTACACTGCTAAATGCCAGGTTTTCATTCTTAAGTATTTCTTTATTTCTCTACTTCGGCAATGTCCCCAGCCAAACTCTTCTTTCGGCTCACTGTTCCTCCGCCACGTCTATTACATCTGTGTGCCCTCTCATCTACTAATTTCTCTTTATCATAAGAAGGAAAGAGAAGTTAGTAGATAAGATCAAAATCTTGTAGAGAAAATCTCTTACTCATTATTCAACATATAGTGTCATGATTTCTATTTATATTTTTCCGCAGAGTGCTTAAGTAAGCGTAACTTAAGTTTAGGTTCTTCGTTTTCTTACAATAAACTCGTCTGTTTATATGTAGTATATTTTGAATACCACGAGATAATGGTTCATTTGTGAACATCCAACTAGCGTCTCGCTGGCGGCCGACGCAAATCAAGTTAGCGCAACAAGCCCTGTGTTAGGTTACACGTCGCACGCAAAAAGCTCATAATGCAGTAAGCTAGGGCTGTGAAACATGGTAGGCTAAGAAATAAGTCATGTAATAATTAGAGGAGAGAAAAAATATGTGAATTAAAAGTTGGAACTTAATTGGTTTGTGGAAAAATTGTCCTAATACACTGCGCTGACCAGATGAGTTCGTTGAGTTTAAGATTATTTTTAATATTTATTTTTCACTCCACAAACCCTTAGTCCGTGCCCTTCACTAACATATATTTTTAACTCCTTATAAAATAATTTACGTACTCATTTTTATCAATAATCATCATATTACTAGATTCCTAAAATTCTATATACCTTTTCGAAGAGGAATTTTTTGAACAACAGACAACGGGGCACGTTATAGACGGCGCCGAGCCCACGCCTGCATGTCACGCCAATGCCACACTCTATAGATTATAAGCAGTATTTATGTAATTAACAATCTATGGAATATGGCTCCGACCGTACAAACCTATTATTTACCTAATCTGAAGTACAAACGTATCTTTATCTACAGCACACCTACTCTTCATGATAGCGATAATCACTTGTCGGTGGCACACCTTCAATTGTCATTCGGAGAATGGTGTGTGCAGAATCTTTGTCTGTCGCACTGTCGTTACGGCAGTGGGGTTTCTTTATTGTTTGTTTAAAGTTTTATATCTCTTCGCAGGGGTGAACTCCGGAGTACTTCCTTATCTCATACGATATCCACGGGACGAAAGAGACTGATGATATTCATATCCTTTGAGAAATATGCTGTATTGATCCAGAGAGAAAGTCGGAATTCAGTCTGATTTGGACCAACAAATAGTTATACATCTGCAAATATATTTGCAGGGTTATTAGTCTAAAATACAGCAAAAATAAGTATTTGCTTATAATCGTTTGCATATTATAATTAAATGAAAATGAAAGATTTATCTCTATATAAACTGTAAGTGGTTATATTATCAAATACTTAAATACTTATATAAAAAATATATTTTAGTGTTTTAGAATTGCTGTAGAAACGTTCTTTATAATAAAAAAATCAAGTGGTAATTATCCACAACCATCCGCATATTTGTAACAATCATAGTCAAAATATGTCATAAAAAGCTATAATTCATAAACTATTAAACGGAGAAGTTGGTCACAAAACTATGTGACTTTTGAAACGTTCGCACTACCGATCCCGGCTCGGTATCAGTAACATAGCCGTTCTATGTAAATAGAATAGGTTTTTGAAGAATTTTATTATTTCTTTACGTCATCGAAAATAGAAATCGTGAATGTTATATTCACGAAAAGACGCCTAAATGTCAGTAAAACAATACCAAAAGCATGTAGCTTACTTCTCAGTGAATTGGTTTGTAATAATCATGTTGACAGTCCTATTCGTGGAGGTCTAGATGTGATTGATACTGTAATTTAGCATCATTTTCAATATAACTCTATATAATCGTAGATACCAAAAGCTTTTCAGATTGTTTATTAAATTATCACTGTATTCACAGCGAACGACATTATGTCAAGGTGTCGAACTCAGTGGTCAAAACATGAAATACCTAAAAATATTTTATTTTGAAAACTAGTTTTATTATCTCAAATTTAAAATTTGTCAACGAACTACGTATGATATCACGATGTTGAATAATAACATCATCACAAATAATTTCAATTTGATGATTCACTGAACGGATACACAGCAAAGTTTGTTGCTGCATTGCAGAACAGTAGTAAATTTTATCTGGCAACCCTAAGTAGCGGTATAAGCCGATTGTAGTGGCTACGGTAGGCAGGGCAACACGTGAACCGTTATATTGACTCCTTCAGCAATAACATGATCTTTTCTGCGTAATCTCTTGTTTCCTGTATTTTATTAGATATTTAATGTTAGTTCTCTTTATAACCCTATTAAAGCCGATAAAAAATGAATTTTATTGTGCTGATTTTTAATCATCAACATTAAGGACATCTGACAAATATTGTACTGAAAATTCGACAAAACAGTTTCATAATATTAAATAATCTTTCTTCGATATTGGTTTTGGAGGAGAACGGCGAGAAAGAAATGTTTCGATATTATTTTATTTAATCATGGCAATTTTTAGGGAACAACATGGGAACAACACACACGTTTGTACAATTGATAATAATGTAATTTAAAAATCGGCCTCAGATAACTTAATAATTTCAAAAATATACGACTGTTTGATACATAAGTTCAAACTATACTGTTTGAACCTCTAAACTAAATCAAATAAAACTGCGATAGCTATGACCTAATTCGGTGATTTACAACTTCCACCCAGCAAGAATTTGCTTATCATCCTGAACCAGTCCCGAATATAACCAGGCAGTGATGGATTTATCCAGGAACTGAATGAAATACGTAATGGAGTTGGATTTGTCATTAGTTATTGACAAGGTTAGTCCACTTAAATAATTTATATTCATTATAATTACAACTTATAAAATTTTGAAGTCAACGTGTAAATAAATGAGAATGTACTGTTTACTCCCAAAAGGGAAGTTCTTGGCCTTCATCTCAACTGATGATAAATGATCATAAAGCCGATGATGAAAGCGAGCTTCACCTGGACTCCTCAACAACTAAGGAACTGGCTATTTTACCACAAATAATCGGAAAAGTAATAAAAATAATAATCAATTTGAGATCTAGAAAATTATTCCGATAATACGGCATTACACAGGATTACTTTTGAAATAGGAGCCAAATTGATTTGGCTCTTTACAACAAAATAGATAACAACCCAAAAAATGCAAAACTAAAATTCAAAGCTACATCGTAGCACACGCTACGACGCTACACAAAACTCCGTAGCCTTTGCGAAGTCGAATTTAGTCTACAGTCACGTAGCATTGCCATAATACCTACTACGTACGGTTAGAACGTCGTATTAAAATAAATGTTGTAGTCCATAGAAGCGTAAATATTAGGTTGGGGAAAAAGTCTTTTCGCATTATAGTATGTATAAACTTGTAATAAAATCTCTTTGGCTATACTATTTGTATCTGGCTGGTTTTGGTATCATTGAAAGTTTAAATTTTAAAGAACATAATTCCAAATTCAAATTAGGAAAATGTGTGATTTTCATTTGTTTTTCGTACCGCCAAGATGAGTGAATCTAATGAAGAAATTCGATACATTTTAAAATTTTACTACAAAAAAGGTAAAAATGCAACGCAAGCCGCCAAAAAAATTTGCGATGTTTATGGACCTAGTGCAGTGTCTGTGAGAGTAGCACAAATTTAGTTTAAGCGTTTTCAATCCGGAAATTTTGATGTCAAAGATGCACGTCGCTCTGGTCGCCCTATTACAGATAAAATGGATGCCATTTTTGAAAAAGTGGAGCAAGATCGGCATGTCAGTAGTTACGACGTAGCTGAAGAACTGGGAATTGACCACAAAACAGTTTTGGCGCATTTGAAAAAAACTGGGTACACAAAAAAGCTCGACATTTGGGTACCTCACGAGCTCACTGAAAGAAACCTAATGAACCGTGTACTCATTTGTGATTCTTTATTACGACGTAATGAAACCGAACCATTTTTGAAGAAGCTGATAACTGGTGATGAAAAGTGGATTACGTACGACAAGAACGTGCGAAAAAGGTCGTGGTCAAAGGCCGGTCAGGCTTCACAGACTGTGGCGAAACCCGGGTTAACTCGCAACAAGGTGATGCTGTGTGTGTGGTGGGATTGGAAGGGCATTATTCATTATGAGCTGTTACCACCAGGCAGGACCATCGATTCTGAACTCTACTGCGAACAACTGATGAGATTAAAGCAAGAAGTTGAGAGAAAGCGGCCGGAATTAATCAACAGAAGGGGTGTGGTTTTTCATCATGATAACGCTAGACCTCACACATCTTTAGCCACTCAGCAAAAATTAAGAGAGTTTGGCTGGGAGGTGTTAATGCATCCGCCGTATAGTCCTGACCTTGCACCTTCAGATTTCTACCTGTTTCGGTCTCTTCAGAATTCTTTAGGCAGTGTCAGGTTAACATCACGAGAGGACTGCCAAAACCACTTGTCGCGGTATTTTGACCAGAAGTCCCAAAATTTCTATAGCAATGGGATCATGTCCCTACCTACAAGATGGCAAAAAGTTATCGAACAAAATGGTACCTACATACTTTAGTTAAATGTAAATAAACTATATTAAAAAATGTTTTGAATTTTCTTAAAAAATGCGAAGAAACTTTTTCCCCAACCTATTAAAATAAAATCTTATAATGAATCATTGTTATTTGGAGTAACGCGAAAGTAAACCAATGAAAATTTCAATTTCTAATGCTTTTATAATTTGTTTATTACAACACCATATTTTCACCGCTTGTGGTAAATAATAATAATCTTATCTTTTATACAAGACCGAGGATATATAACTTGTTATATAACAAGTTATATATCTTTAATCTTGATATTTATTACATTTTTCTATTATTTAAATACACGTTATATGTTCATAACTAAATTTGTCAAGGGCCAACTGAGTATTTTGATTATATTTGACGTTTTGATTAATTTTGTCTTCATCCACTACGGTATTTCGAAGGTATCCAACCCATTTCATCTCATACTACAATCCCATTACCTGCCTGTGCATAGTTGTCGTCAGAAATTTAACTTCAGATAAATGTAACAAGAATAGCAGTTAGTATGAACATCTATCATCATTAACATATTTATTATGCAGTTTATTTATAGTTAGTTATTCCCATTTGTCCACAGCATATAAGCATAGTTAAAGTATTAAATTTCTAAATCTGTAAATTTTAATCACGGTAATGGTTTTCTTCGTACTTTGAACTCATGAAGATGTTTGTTGTGACCACCATGAGCACCTAAATAGGTTCTATCGACCTCTCGAAGACAACGGCAACACTGTGTTCGTTGACCCCGCGAGCTGGTTGCTCGAGAAATCGATACATTCACCTTTAAGCCGAGCTAACATAACCTACTCCTCTTTTGAAGTCGGTTAAAAACCAGAACAACAGTTTAGTCTATCAAAGCGATGCTAACTTCTGCATTCAAGGTGCTTAAGTTAGCGATAATGAGGACAGTCCCACAACGAAGTTCGGCAAAAAACTTGCATTAAAAGACATCATAAAAATGATAATGCCTTTTAATAAATATATAATGATTACTCTTTAAATAGATATAAACATAGATATTATCTTCCGAATTAATTTCAATAGAACTTGGGAATTGCATCATTTTTTTTTTTGTTTATTATCTACATAAAAAAATCAACATCTGGTAATATTACAGTAGCATCTGTAAACCTGTATGAGGTTTGTAAGTAATTATTTATAGAAGTTACTTTCCTTTCAACGAATCATTAAAAAAATATGAGAAGATTTTGATCACCTTTATACTTTTCATAGGCGTCAATATTTACGTTGGCGTAAAAGTGGATCTCTCATCAAAACTATATAGTGAGTTTCTATATTAACAAGTATCCCTTCCAAACCTTGATTTCACCCATTATGTCCTACATACTTCATGTTTTTTGTGTAAAAACTGTGCCTTTGTTCTTTTCCATCGTCAAATTTATATCTAATTTAAATTTATATAATCAAATTTATATCTCGAAACTGATTATATTAAGGCAGGCTTTACTAGCTTAGACCTAAAAAGTAACAAACAAGCAGGTAACTTTAACGTGTGTAATATTAATGCTGATTCATCATCGTCGAAAGTATCATCAGATTAAGAAACATTAACAGAGGAAGAGACATTAGTTTGGTCAGCACTGTCTTTTAATGAGATCCTTACTGCAAATGTGAGTTCCTAGATAGCCAAGAATTGCTTGATAAGCACGTTACGTTCACGGGATTATCAACGGTGCTTGACAGCTTAAATCGAAGTCTGATGGCATTTACGTGCTTAATGATTTGAGAAAAAAAAGTACGTCAATAGTTAATGAAACGAGGCGGCTGAAAAAAATGACCACGAACGCTTGACAAGCAAACATGCTTGCATGAAACATGCTGGTCAAACATGTAATGCTTGTCAAATACTATAATTATGATTGATCATCAAGGGACTCCATTGAAATGACTTCAAAAAAAATTGAACGGATAGTTTGAGAATATAAGTTTTTAGGGACTTCGTCTTTTTTAAGCTCCAAACATTGGTTTATATTCCCATAAAGATGTGAACCATTTGTGTTTTAGTGCGCTTATCACGCTAAAACTATTGCATGTATTTGAACGGCATTTCACTTATAAATTCTGCTTTGTAATTTAAAACCTTTTCACTGTCATAAATACAGAATTTGCTAAATGGAATACAACCTAAACTTTAATAACTAAACAACCGATGTTAATGTTTCCAAGAAAACAATTATAGAGCACTACCGTACGCAAAGAAGTTCTCAATCCTATTTGAACTTAAAATATTGTCAGCCTCGAAAGTTTGTCTTTATACTTTTTAGATATAGGGTTGTTCACCTCACATCGGCTAGACGTTTAATAATACCCCATTATCCGCTGAATTACATTGCAACGAGAAAGTAATCGAAAAATGTCTTCTAAAGTAGCAAGTACTACGTGAGCTGACACTGATTCCTTGAATACTTGCTATTTGAATTAGAATCGAATTATAATGTTAAGATTGACCTTTTTCTCCCTACCAATATTATAATGCGAAAGTAAATCTGTCTGTTGTACTATCACGCCTAAACCGCAGAACTAATTTGAATGAAATTTGATACCAGGAATTAGAATATCAAGGCAAAGTTTCCTAGAAAATCAACTCGTGCACGGTGGTTGCTTTATTGAGCCTACTACACCTATCCCTACCATGGTATCTCTACTGGTAGGGATAAGGCAATTGGGATGATGACTGAATTCAAATTTTTACGTCTCGTCATGAAATATTAAAATACCGTGGAAAAAGATGCAGTCCTGTGAAATCAGAATTAAAATCGGCTTAGAAATACAGTAGATACAAGCATTTTAAGTTGTTAATTTGAAGGCGATTAGACAGAGAGATCCGACATCAACCGTGACGTCATTGTTGAGTACGGCCATATAAACTCCTTGTAAATTGCCGTTTTGCTAGAAAGAGATGGAGAAATATCTTTAACACCCTATATCTTGGTTGTTTTTATAGTTATTCGAAAACCGATTTTTTCTTTCTATTTATTATATGAATGAGCTTCTATTAAAGCAAAATTTTTTTTTGTCATCTAGCCTCATGTCGCTCACGCGCTGTAGGTAATCAAACGCAAATGTTACTTTTTACTACGTTTGAATTGATTTTTAGGAAACAGCGGTCCTACCGCCAAACCCATAGCGATTCGCGATAGCGATAGAGAGGCACTCGCTATCGTTTTAATTTCATGAATTTGCTACGATAGGCGGTACAAAATCACAAGTTTAAAGAGTAATAATTATAGCAATTGAATTAGGCGGTAAAGCCAAAACGTATTGGTTGTTTAAATCCTATCTCCTACTCTCTCATTCTCGTTTTATTGGAGCCGTAGCCCTTAAATAGTTATTTGTTATACATGAGTGCAAAATTTCTTTTTAACCGCTTGCTCATCTTTGATGACCGAGCAAGCGAAGGATTCGAAAATTGAATCACGAGCGCAGCGAGTGATTCCAAAATTAGAATCCTGAGTGTAAGCGAGGAAATCAAAAGAGCACAAGGTGAAAAATCTTTGCACTCGAGTGCAACACGTAACTTTTCATCCCCCCTCAGCGAGGAAATGACTAAATGCAAGAACCTTTTATTTCAGTTTAGGTATACATTATGATAGGCAAGTATTACAGAAAAATATTTATATTATGTATAAGAAATACGAGTAATACGTTTTTTTACTTGTTTTAAAGTTTCTTATTTATAACAATACGACGTTAAAACAACATGGCGCGCGCAAGGCAAATTAAATCAAAAGTACACCAAGGAGTTTTTAACAAATTTAAAAAAAAGTTGTATGATAAATTCGGCACCATGGAGATGGAAGTAAATAGGTTTAAAGATGTTTTGAAATCACATACCTAGTGCACGCGATGTTCTAAATTCAAATTTACTTTAACCTCAAGCGGATAAAAACAGCTTTGGTGGTCAGATATCGAATAGCAAAAATACTCTTTCCGAGATGGGGGGATGAAAAATAATTTGACACGTCATTGTACCAAAGCATTGATTGAAGACTTATATAGTATATAGAGTCATGATCTAATTCGTTATATACAGTTTTTCGTCGTGTTTTATGAGACTTCAAACATTAATGACCCACCATGCAAAGTTAACGATAAACTAAAAGCTCGCTCTAATAGTTATAGACCGTAAGTTACGTCACGCTAAAAGGTCGACCGACTATTTTTGTTACAGAATGATTTAGCATCTTTATTTTATTCCATAATGTTATACAAATAAGAATAAATTTCAAGACGTTCAATAGCTATAAATATGGTAAACAGCAAGAAAATCTCAATATATCGACATTTGAATTTGGAATGCTACTAGTTGTAAGAAGTTAGGAAATTTCGAAAAATCTTGCTTTTCTTGTTATGATTCATAGCGACAGTTGACGCATGATTTCCTAGATGGGTGTGTGAGGGTTACAATTTCTAATGTTAAGCAGCTGTTGTTGAGCATGAAGCAATTTTTACTACCCCTGATGAGTAATAACAATTAAACGGATATGATTCAAAGATATAAGGATTGCGTAACGAATACTCTGTGAAAAAACGTGTATAATAATTTACTCGATTTCAAATTAGAAATGTAGTAATGCACATCTGGCACATACATACGTCGAAAGTCTATAATTCATGCGTGTTGCCAGTAGCAGTGAGGGGCTATGAAACTGCGACAAGGCTGACTACGATGAGCCACATAAGGAGATTAAAGGTCGAGGGCAATGCAGAGAATCAAAAATTATGATATGCCTAGAACTTAAGTCACCAGACATAGCCCATGAAAATAATGAAACAACATGAGCAGGACAGGACACGGGCACGGGCCCTTGGCACGGGGTGATCCTCGAGTAGCGGCCGCGGAGTGCATGACCGATTGGTTTGGTATCCTTGGGGGAGGATATGCCCAACAACGTCTTAACCGAGGTATTGGTCAAATAACACAGAAAGTATGTATTCTTTGGCAAACTTTTTAAAAACCTTTTTTATCACATCTATTCGAAAAGAGCTACTAAGTTCCTCGTAAACAGGGACTAAATTTGCTTTTTGACACCGGAAGAACTAAATGTGGTTTGAATTTAGAATATGGATATTATCAGTAAAAGTTTCAATCATCAAATACAGTTTTTAATATTTTAATAGTTTTTCTTATTTCTTTCTCTTGCTTGATTGTCCTTAACTGAAAGTAAGTAAATAAATAAACGTGTATTCTTACTTAAAAGTTTCACTATTCTCATAGTGTCTACCTCAGCAGCTATTTTAAGGTTGAATGACGTATTTTGAATCCCTCGCTGCGCTCTAGATTCTACTTTAGAATCCTTAACTCCGCTCTGCATTCAAAAAAACACCTCACGTTGATAATTTAAGTTTGCTCCCGTGGTAAATAATCTACTATTTGAGATTACTTTCTTTGTTAATTCTATGTACTTCAAGAGACAACAATGCTTGTGAGAAAAAATGCTCCATATCTCTATTAGCTCAAGCTAGGTTGGCTATCGCTTTGCCTGGGCTTTGGAGGGTTGAATACTTGCCGTGCAAACTGTCTGACGCGTCACAGATATTTCCACATTGTTACGACACCAGACGAGAATAGCGCAGTCCACCGGACCGCTAGTGAATAGCGACGGCTGATATTTAAGTGAATGAGCTTTGCAAAATCCATATCTGACTCACCGTTGTTCTATAGAATATTACTAAACTCATTCTTATTGTTTTGATGAAAGAGAAGTGAAGTGGAAGATTCATTAATTGAGTAGCTGCGTTCCCTCCCAGCCAATTCCTCTTCGTCCACGGAGTGGCCATGCCCAGCAGCGGGAATTGATATTGATTTCTTTATTTATTAATTTATTTTAACAGGAAAACTAACAGCTATAAAAATTACATAGGTATCAAATCTATTTGTCCAGGATTGTATGTTTGTCCGGGATAAACTCTGAAACTACTTAACCGATTTTGATGAAATTTGTCCTATTGTATGTTATTTGGTACAACTTAAAAGATAGGATAGTTTTTATTACGAAAATTGTTTGTTATTCCTACAAGGTTTAAACGGATGGCAGTGTCAGTTAATTATCCACACAGCACTGTTATCTATGTTGGGTAACCTTCTAGTAGAAGGCGTTCTGTTTCGAATTATTTAAGCTACATAGATTCTACTATATGTTTATGCTTACGACATTTGTATGGTGCTATAATTATACTTAATTGTTGTGTATCGTTTTATATGAAAACGTTTTTATCTATATTATTGAATATTAATAAGATATATAACAAGTTATAAGAGGTATAACATTGATCCAACACAGTAAAACTACTAATAATTTAAAAGTAATAATAATCTTCATTATTATTAGTTTGGTAAATCAACCAGTGGCAAGACGTCACCAGTTTATTTGTATGGAAACAAATAAACTGGTGACGTCTTGCCACTGTTTCACAAACTTTTTCAACTCAAAACATCAAAAATCCATTTATATTGTCAGTTTGCGGATACTCACAATATAATATGGATTATTGATGTTTTTAACTTTAAGAAAACTACCGTATAAATATTTGATCTTATTTATGGTCATAATCATATAATTTATTGCTTTATGTCTTTACATATGATCTTTTAACATTATGCGTTCTCAACATAAACCCTATTAGGGCACTGCAATACTACTTTTTACATAGGTACCTAATCGTCTAAGTTGTACGTCAACTAAACATTCTTAATTGTCAAACGGAAAATAATAGTATCATCATTGCGCTACGAAGTTTGTTAAAAATTAATTAAATTACAATGAATTTTATGTTTTGAGGTCGAGGAACTCTAAAACACTATCTATATTCAAGCTACGGCCCGCCGCGCCGTACCTTTATGATTGGCTCATCTTGAGTTACACACTTGTAAACCATCAGAGAAACTGAGGCGCACTGAGGAAAAAAAATAGGCAACTAACTAACCCTAAACTAATATGCGTTGCATTGAGCGTTGCCCGGGCGAGACCCCTTTTTTTCTTTAATAAAGTACAGATATCGTTAATTTTGTATTACATTTTTTGTAATCACCTAAAAAAATTTTTCGACACCATGACTGAAACCTGTTTGTGGCCCTATATGAAAAATCCTTAAGCATAGCTGCTATACAGGCTTTTGTATAATAAGAATTCTTTCAATTTTTTGAAAAATTTCGTTTCTGTCTTTAACTGGCTTAGTGAAGTAGGCAGCTTATTTTTTGATAAACATATAATAAGCGCTTTTTTAAGCAATTTTATTTGTGTATTGGGCAGAACTGGTTTCTCACTATTCTGTAAGCTACGAGTAGTCGCATGCAACTGCTAGTATTCCAGTTAGTCAAGTTTAAGTTAGATAGAGAGAATTACAGGCTACTTTATAACATTAATAAGTTATTGATTGTAGTTGAAAGCAAAATTGTGCGTTGTTCCAGGCGCGACCATTGGGCGGAGGCAGATGTTGCGCGGGCGCCCTAGCCGGAGAGAGGAGCGCGCGCGGCCTGCGGGCGACGCGGCCACCACCCCGCGCGCCCTCTAGACACACCCTTAGGCAACGCACTATATACGGTTAGTCACTTACTTACGCACATTTACAAACTTGAAGTTCGTTAACACTTGGGTAGCAACAAATCTTAATGCTTAGTGATCACTGCAGCCTAAAGATGTTTGTTCTTTACTAAGTCAATTCAACACGCGGCCAGCACACGCGAACTTTAGAATCTGTTATGCTACAGCGGAACTTAAAGAAGCTGTAGATAAACCTTAAAGTAGACGGTGCTTGCGAAAACTTAAAAAGCGATGGATTTTGTGGCAATCTTATCTATCATCATCATCATTCAGCCAAGAGACGCCCACTGTTGAACATAGGCCTCCCCAGGGATCTCCAAGCCGGTCCTGCGCCTCCCGCAACCAGCGGCTTCCCGCAATCTTCACCAGATTGTCAGTTCAGTTTATAGGGGGTCTACCAACGCTGCATCTCCCGGTACACGGCCGCCACTCAAGGACCTTTCTGCCCCAACGGCCGTCAGTCCTGCGAGATATGTGTCCTGCCCACTGCCATTTAAGGTTTGCAATCCTTTCGGCTATGTCGCTGACTCTAGTTTTTCTACGGATCTCACCATTTCTGGTGCGATCACGTAGAGAAACCCCGAGCATAGCCCTCTCCATTGCCTTTTGAGTGACCTTAAGCCTTCTTATGAGATCCATTGTTAGCGGCCATGTCTCAATTCCGTACATCATCACTGGCAAAACGTACGAATTGAAGACTTTGAATTGTCTTGAAACACTGCGGTTAGATTGGCCGAAAATATGCTGCGTAGCCTCCTGAATGCTGCCCAGCCGAGTTGAATTCGTCGATTTATGTCTTTTTGGATGTTGGATTTACCAAGCTGGACTATTTGCCCTTTTTTTCGGGGGGAAATGCGCAACCTCACCGTACTCGCCGTTGGCTAAAACGCGCGGGCACGCGAGGTAAGGTCCACACTGCCCCTATGGGCGCGCTAGGTTAGGTAAGACCCACACGTTAGTGCATTTTGAGGCTTTCCACGCCTACAATTTTCGTTCCATGATAAAGGCAATTTATTTTATTTGTTAGTGCATTTTGGGGACTCCCTAATCCAACAGTAGGCGTCTCTTGGCTGAAATGATGATGATGAGAAGTACATAATAAAGCGTGGTTTATAAAATTGTTTTTTATATTATTGCTAGCTGTGCCCACGAACTACGTTTCGCCATATATTTTTTTCCCGTTTTTACAACATTTTTCATTGATGCTCAGCTAGCTCTTATTAGTCGTAGCATGATGTTATATAGCCTTCCTCGATAAAAGGACTATCAAACACAAAAATAATTTTTCAATTTGAATCAGTAGTTCAACCAAACAAACAAACAATCAAACAGACTCTTCAGCTTTATAATATTAGTAATATATGTATTTATTGTATACACTTTAATTAACTAATATTTTTTCACCAAACTGATTAACGCGCGCCGGCTTTTTTGAAAATTTCACGTGAAAACATTGATTTACTACCAAACGTTTGGTAGTGAATCAATGTGTGAAAATGAAATTAATATAAAATTGCTACAGAAGCTGTCGATAGCTTGCTGGAAACCGTAAAATGCCCGTGGTGCCACCGGTAGCAATGCTGGTGGCATCACGGGCAACAAACGAAATATTGTTATATCAACGGGAGCATAGCTATTCTGAATGTTTGAAATTTCGATTGCAAGATTTCATTCAGACATTAATTGGACTATAAAGGACTATTATGTTCCTTTATAGTCCAATTAATCTCTAGAATTGTCTCCTGGTTTATGTAGCTCTGCATGTATCTATAGGCATAATTATTAAAATAATTCTTTCGAATGAAATGCTTAACATTTAAATTCACACTGTCTATATTTATAGACGGGAGAGAGACTGTACCAGGGTCGTCTGCTTGGGTACCTCCGTCTTATTTCTGCCGCAAAACAGCAGTGCTTGCATTGCTGTGTTGCGGTTTGAAGGGTAAGATGTGGCAGTAAAATTACTGGGTACCGTGACTTTACATCTGATGTTACAAGTTGGCAATGTTCACTGTGGTTCTTGTGGGGGTTGTAGTTTTACTGCGAATGTCGCAAGATCGACATGTATTATAGGTGACTGATACCACTTACCATCAGGTGGGCAGTTTGCTTGTTTGCCAACTTAGTTGTATAAAAAAAATTAAGGGACGCTTCAGGACACATCTATTATTATATAAAAAAAATGAAATATAAATATTTAAACAAGAAAAAAAAATAAAAAATCTCTTAAAATGCTGCTCTCAGCTAGTGCAGCATTTTTTGGATATTTTAGAAGATTAATATAAAAGTAAATATGTGAGTTATTTTTTTTATTCATATTTAAATCATTCTACTACCATGTCGCAAAGCGTCCCTTAAATTTTCCAAGTGATAAAAAAATAACTCTGTATAAAAATCTCATGTCACAGTGTTTGTTATCGAACTTCTCCGAAACGTCTTGATCGATTTTTATGAAATTGTGATAACACTGTGACTGGTAGAGAATGCATCGTTGCATTAAGTCCGCCCTTTGTACCTTTATAGTGCAATATAAAGATTAAATAAATAAATAAAATAGATAAGGGAGGCCCTCTTCAAAATTTTATTTTCTGGCGATTTTTTTATGATTTGGCATTAATATTTACTTATAACCCTAAATTTTCACCCTTCTACCACCAACCCCCATTTTTACTGGCGTAACGTAGTTTGCGGGAACAGCTAGTATTATGTAAATTTTGTATGTTATCTACATACAAAATTTATATAATACTATGTAGTATTCAGAAGTTATCAAAATACATGCCCATTTTTTCATGCTTTATGTATATTTAATAACTTGAATATATTTTTATTGAAAACCTTCCTTATAAACTCATATCCCATACGAAGGAAAAAGTTTTATTTTATTTTTTATTTTTTTTGCTGTCTCTTGAATGAATAATATTATATTATATTTCTCCTGTGTGCACAAAGGGCGATCCATTTATTTGCAAAAAAAGATTTTCCTTATAGCAGATATTGTGCGGTATTTAACAACATCCAAGCATTTAATGCTACCTGAATTGGCGACTGAAAAGATTACATTCTTCCTCCTATACTGACTAAAATTAAGCTTCTTATAAAACATTTTTGTTACGTTATCTTTGATCATTTTACAAGTGAGATTTGATGACAGCTTATCATTTAAGAGATTACAGGCTTAAAGACATCCTAAATTGGTGGTAAAAACATTAGTCGATTTAAACGATCGACGATTGGTTAAGCTATATTTGAATAAAGACTATTTTGATTTTGAATAAAATTCAACATTCAAAAGCTAGATATTATCAAATCCGTTCTATTGCAGGTCGGTCATGAAAAATCTTGCCCATTTGCTGGCTGTCCCGATCAGCGAACACGTGGTAGCTTTCATCTCCTTGGTAGCCGCGGCCACACTGCACGCGAGGACGACAGGTAATCTCATTTAAATTTATTTAGTCTCAACTAACCATGATGTGAAACTTTTTTACGATTATAAAAGTGCATTAGTTTTTTGCCATCTTCGGTATTAAACATTGTTGCCCTGATTGTCTTACTGAGAGATCTTACTTCTTGAAGACGTAACTAATTTGTAGCAAACCCAGAAGTATCTTTTCTTAAACATATTGATTACGATACGTATTAACGATACTAGCCAATGAGCTACAAACTTTATACTGGATGCTCGGCAATGTGATTTGAAAATGGAAGGAAAGTTTTCAATCTATAATGGTAAAGCATCTATTACACGGTAGGTTCTGCTGTTAGGGCCTGTAGCAAAAATATCATTCGCGTTCATATCGTTTACGCTATACGTTTTGCTGTCATCATCATCATCATCAGCTCATATAATACGTCCCCACCGAGGGGCTCGAGCCTACCCTACTACTACGGAACCCTACACTGCGCGTGGCCCGACACGAACTTGGCCGGTTTTGAATAGTTACTTTGTCTAGATTAGTTAGTTTTGCTAGTCACTGCTGTCACTGACGAATAATTGCAGTCTCATAACACCCCAAGGGTTGGCTGGTAAAGATCTCTTTTAGTGATAAGTCCATATGTATCATGTTTATTAGTTTGTAACTTTCGCTCTGTAGTCTACAATCTAACGTTTGCATGAAGTTGATTCATTCATCCCACCAGTCACCATCAATTATGATAGACGCTTGCATGAGCATTGATAGATGCCTAACGAGTTAACTTGTCTCTTCCGTTTGAATTTTGAAATGGCACGACCAAGGGCTCAACATAAAAGTCATGCCAACATATAAATTAAAAAAATAATTGAAAATAGAAGTTAATATTATGGGAAATTCATTGACTTCAAGGTTTTTAAGGTTTATTAATTCCTCAAAAGGAAAACGGAACACATAGAAAGATCACTTTGTTCTCCATCTGTCTGTTACGACCCTTTTTCTCGGAAACGCCTTGAGATATCAACGCGATCAAAGATATTACCGTTTATGTCTTATATATCACACTTTGCGATGCCCCAAGGGAATCAAGACCTATGGGATTCCGATTCAAATTACATGATTCTGGGAATCATGAAATTTGGCAAGAAGCAAGGCCTAATAGCATATGTTAAGAGGACTGTGAAGTGGCAATTCATGGCTCGAGTATGCACTTTCAAAACTGCAGTTTGTTGCACACCGCTTGGAGATGAAAGTCCGAGGCAAGTGCCTACATTTCTTACTGAAATATTTTTTCGGGCGATAACTGTTTTCCCCCTTAAACCTTTACGAAATTAGACACTTTTGGTCTCATTAGATTCAGTATACCTTAATCTATATTTGTATATTTTGCTTTTTTTGTAATTCAGTATAATTTAGTCAAAAAAGATAAAAATGATCGAGGTAGTTTTTAAGTCTAAAATATGGATATTTAGATGCGAATAATTTATATTCTGAGCAATATTACTTCAAATCAAAACGTACAAAAAAAATAGTTCTTCATTATATCTACAACATTTCCAAAAATTTTTAAAATTGGACTATGTAAAGAGGGAGAAAAGCGTTATCGCTTTTTGTATGAAAATTTACAGCTTCACAATCCTGTTAAGGAATTTAGAAGAAGAAATTAGAAGAGCTTGTACGAAGAGCCTATGGGCGTAAGACTAACTTTCACTTGCACTTTTCATCTTGATTTTTATGACCCAAATGAATGAAAGAAATATATCTACCGAAACTCAAGTCGTTCCAGAAACTGAGTTTGTTGATTTTTTCAATGATAGAGGACATTATAATAATGTTATATAATAATCAATGAATATATTTGTGTCGCCAGAGGGGCGGAGCGCCCGGAGGTGGTCGGTGGGAGCTCGCAGGCGCAGGGTGCACGGCCGCGCACGATTCCCCCACCACACACACCCGCCTATTCACTGTTAGCAGGTAATCATACTACCTTGTTTTATTTTCTATACTAATATTATAAAGGGGAAAGATTTGATTGTTTGTTTGTATTGAATAGGCTTCGAAACTACTAAACCGATTTTGATTGAAAGTTGGTATAGGGACAGTTCGAGACCAGGGGAAGGACATAGGGTAATTTTCCTACGGGAAAATATAAAATTCCCACGGAATAACAAAAATAACGCGGACGAAGTCGCGAGCGGAAAGCTAGTGTCTTATAAACTTCTTTAGGGTTTTGACCTCTTCAATCGCGTGCTGGTTGGTGGGCTAGTGGGAATCCCCGACAGAACAATTTTTTATACAACAAAGTTGGCAAACAAGCTGTCTGTCCATCTGATGTTATGGCTACAGACGCCTATTATAGTACATGCGGTTTGCAAAACGTGTAAATCTACAACTCCTGCAAGGACGTCAAATGCATGTTGCCAAATCGTGATATAACGACGGCCGCATCGAATAATCGTGCAAGTAAAAACAGCAAACTTTACAGAAGAAAATAAAAACACATAATTGTGAATATCTAAATGCAGTTTGAAAATTTGCATACATAATGTATGACGAAGTTAAAGATAAAATATTTACCTTTAAATATAAGGCATAATAATATGACAAATATTTATAGTTTTTAAGAAAATTACGAAAAATAATTTTATCCTTATATTCTAGTACAGTTAAGTTTGCCATGCATGTGTACTTTGCACCTTTATTCGTGTAAAAATACAAAACTAGATAAATTTATAACAACATTACACTGTTTTTGGACGTAAATAAATTGATCTATATAGTTTGGTTTCATCTTTTTGCACAATTAAGTACGAACATTATTATCAGCAGTATGATTTTGCATAGGTCTTGTAGTTGGTTCTTAATTTTTTATAGAATGTATTAAGTTCTCACCGTGTCGCCTTTTAATTAAATATTATTGAATATAGATAATTGATGAAATAGAAATGAATATACGGGAATATAAAAAGAAAATGCCTTATAAATTTGCTATAATATTTTAATCAGTCTTTTAATACGAGTATTAGAGATTAATCTTTATTTCAAAGCTTTATTTTTATTATCTTTCCATAAATTGGGGTTTTGTTTCCTTTTTTGCAGGCAGGTGCAGGCCGACGCAAAGCCTTGCGTCGGTCTGCACCTCTTTGTTGGTCCGACGCATCCACCTCCTAGGTCTGGGGTTTTAGTATTTCGTGGGGTTTTAGTGGGTAGGCCTGGCACTCTGCCGGGAGAGCCCCACACACGCTCGCCGTGTACGGCGGGTACGGTGCGGTTACGCATTTCGAGAAAAAAAAAAGCTCTGGACGTGGCCCTCGATAAAACGTGGGCCATGAGTTTCCACGCCCGCCGTCGCAGGATCCCACCGGGGCTCCAAGTCCGAGTGGGTCCGTATACCGGTCGAGGCGCACCTCAAGGACCTCGGCCTGGTTCTAGACCCCCGATGGAGTTTCGAGGAGCACTTAAGTTCCTCACTCCAAGACTGTGTGCCACCGCAGCCACACTCGGACGGGTCCTCCCTAATGTGGGAGCGGCGTGCCATCGACTGTATCACGGGGTGACACGGCCGATGGCACTCTACGGAGCCCCAGTATGGGCGGCATGCCTCTCCCCCCAAACGGTGGCCCTCTTGCGACGTCCGCAGAGGGTCATAGCAACCCGGGCCGTGCGAGCTTATCGCACGGTCAGCCACGGCTCGCTCTGCATTTTTGCGGGTCAGACGCAGTGGGATGTCGATGCACGCCTCCATGCGGAGGTGTATCGACATCGGGTTGCCGTTAGAGAACGGGGGGGACGATCCGCTCCTGAAGAAGTGGAGCGGGTTCGTACCCAGGCGCAGAGGGAGGCTCTTCGCCTTCCCGCCAGCCACCGGACGATAGAAGCGATACGTCCGGTGTTGGAGGACTGGGTAGGGCGCCGGCAGGGCAATCTCTCGTTCCGCATGATGCAGGTACTGACCGGACATGGTTGTTTTGGTCACTTCCTGCACCAGATCGCGCGTCGGAAAGAAACGCCTCAGTGTCATCACTGCGACGCTCCCGACGACACGGCCGAGCACACCCTGTTGGTGTGCCTGGCCTGGTGACGCTAACGCAGCGAACTCAACGTTGCGCTGGGAGGCGGAGACCTCTCGCTACCGAGCATGGTCATGGTCATGCTCCGCGGCGAGGCGGAATGGGGGGCTATCGCCTCCTTCTGCGAGGACGTCATCTTGGAGAAGGAGGCCGCGGAAAGGGAGCGGGAAAATGATCCTCAAGCCGCTCCCCTCTGTCGTAGACGGACGGGCAGGCGAAGGCGGGCATTCGTACAAGCGATGCCCGTCTAATGACCCTGCCGTGGAGGCCTGCGTGCATGGTTGGCCCCGTGCAGGCCGCCGTAAGGCCCTCCATATGGGGATTGCCCTGGTGTTCACAGGCAATCCCTCCATGGCGGTAACCCGACCAGTCAGGTCGGGCTAGCCCGGGCGCGTTGGTGTGGTAGTTGCAGTGTGGACCCTATCACGCGCGCCCATAAGGGCAGGGAGAACACCGGGGGGCTTAGTGGGTAGGCCTGGCACTCTGCCGGGAGAGCCCCACACACGCTCGTCGTCCAGCTAACGGCGAGTACGGTGCGGTCACGCATTCCCCTAAAAAAAAGGTATATTTATGTCTTTACTTACCATTATTATATTTAACTAGACTAGATCTAACATTCTTTTACAACGTCTTCCTGCAGCCAGTGATTTGTTCATTTTTCTACAAGCAGCACCAGCACAAACTCACATGCACTTCCTTCAAAACTACGGCACGACTGATCCATAAGTAGGATAATGAAATTCGCACAAATCCCCGTTGCCCTCTGTGACGTGTATCAATCGGTTGCAGTCTATTTATTGATATTTTATTAGTGTTATGTTTTGTTACTGAATGTATATTAATAGTAAAAACCATGAATATGCGTGTATAATACATTGCGTGAATAGTCTATTTATTTATTTAGAGTGCAATACGCAAATACAAATAAACATGAAGACTGCAAGTTTTGCAAGAATGTTTACATAACAAGGCGGCTTTGTTTTTCACACGAATAAACGGATAAGAGCTCATTACAACATTAAACGTGTATAAAGGCTGACTATGATGTTATACGCGCTTATTCGAGTCTTATGAAGGAGGCTTGACAATAATTAAATCGCGATGTACCATTATTCGGGCAACGAAGTCACATAATATTTCCCTAGAATAATCTGATGAGTAACGATAGTTTTAAAGTTTCTTGCCCAAAAATCACAAAAAAAAATTAGATGGTACAGAAACACGTGCTAAACGTTTTAATGCATAAAAAAAATATTTGTGCAAGAGCTCTTGCACGTTTATTCGGTGGGGCCATCGATAAGATCAAGTCACGGCACCCAGTAATTTTAATATCTGTCTTTCCCTTCAAACCGGGCGGGACACAGCAATCCAAGTATCGCCGCTAGGCGGTAGAAATAGGCAAGCCTAAAGTTACTTATTCATACGACTCTGGTATATAGATAGTCTCTCTCTGGTACAGATTGCCGCCAAACCTCGAGTCCGCTCTGAACACAGCACGATTCGCGTTACACTGTTGTAATATAGATCATAGGTATACCTTTTAAGTTTTGTCGTTTGAAGAAGATAACACTACTAGAATCTTATAGTATCTTTTATTGTTTTTCAAAGTATTCACTACGTAGTTTAATACACTTTTCCATTCGCTCAAACCAGTTATTAAAACCGTCCCGAAGAGATGTACAGTGAAAACAAGATGTAGGAACTGAGAAACGTTATTACGACTGATTAACGCGGAAAATATAACACATGCGTTCGAAAAACAAGCAAAATCAGGGGAGGCGAAATACATATGTGTCGCGCGGATAGTATGAAAACGACTGATTCTATACAATGCTATGGCCCTATTTATGTGGTTGGTGCGAAATACAATTTGTAAACAAATTACCCTAATAATCTTTGAGAAACAAATCTTAATAAATAATTTACCCACACACTAATCAAACAAAATTTACAAAGAAAAGTAGGTACAAGAACAAAAATCACAACAATCAGTAGTACAAATAATAAACTTAAAATTGCAAAATAAATTAGAAAATAAGAGCACATCGCTTACAAATACAAAGCTGCCGGTAAATATGTAAACGACAGAACTTAAAAGGCCTAGTAATTAAATTAAATTAATTTAATAATACCTATATTATGTAACGATTAAACTCGAAAACTACTGGACCGATTTCAAAAATTCTTTCACCATTACAATGCTACATTATCCTTGATTAACATAGGCTAATCGAAATTATTTTTCCTATGGGAAAATATAAAATTCCCACGGGAAAACAAAAACAAGGCGGGCGAAGCTGCGTAAAGTAAGGCTAGTAGTAAAGCTTATAAGTGAAAGATGAATGTCACATCACTAAATAAGTTTTAGCATGATAAGAATAAACGTAGTATATTTTATGTCCGTGAGAAAGAGGCGTGAGACAACTTCAGAGCGGACTAGAAGTTTGGCGCGGACTCTACAAAGTAGAATTTCCAGAGCCTCGTCTGTTGGTCGGTAGAGTCATCATAATAGATATAGGTAAAAAGGTACACCGAGTCAAACCACATGGTCGCATTAATATCTTCTGCGAGGAAGGACAAATATGACCTTCTTCAACCCACATACGTCTCACTGAGGGGCACGAGTCTCTCCTTAGTCGAGAACGAATTGGGCTGCTTAGTGCTGTAAATAATATATTTTTATTACTCATACTCGGAAAGTAGTTTTGAACTGAAGTTGCCTGTAAAGCGGGTTGAAAGTAATACTTTTCAGCCCTAGGGAGAATTGTTTTCAATTGACAGCTGTCAAATAATAAAAAAAGACTAGTTCTATTTTCACATTTCATTGAACCATGTTCCAACTTTCTATATAGCCGCTGAATTACAAAATTGAAATAACATAAAGTTAAGTATTAATTTAAAAATAAAATATTTTATAAATGATTTTCTTAAAATTTGCTTCAAAAAATTTCTTCAAAATAACATAGATTTGCGTAAAATAATTACCATTTTTTGAATGATGAAAATGAAAAATAATGGCTTAATAGCTGACCAGCCTCAGAAAAGAAAAACAAAATAGGCGGGAAAGTGACAATCCGATCTTCATTTGTTTTTCCGAGTTGTAGAGATTTGTTTATACTTCTGTATAGTAGAGATTTATATTGACATAATCAGTTCATCTGATTAAGAATTTTTGATTGTATTTATTTCTTGATTGTACTCGTAACGAAAAGCACAGTGCTTAACTCGGATAAATACTAATTACTTTCACCCCTAAGGTAACAATGTAATATTAATATTTATTTATTTAATCTTTATTGCACTTAAAACTGTACAAAGGGCGGACTTAATGCAACAAGGCATTCTCTACCAGTCAACCGAACGTAAAGTAAAAAAAAAAAATTTGGCGCAAAAAGATGTAACAATACATATGCGTTATTAGATAAAATAACCTATTCCTGAATAAGTATTTACAATTCATACATATAAATAATATATATATATATAGATATTTAAATATACACCTATTAGCTCTTACAATATTAGGTTTGTGAGTTTAAGTAGTGCTCGCGGGCCAGCCTCTTAAATCTGTATTTGCTGGGTGCCGTACGTATGCAGAGAGGCAGATCATTCCAAAGCCTAACTGCTGTGACTAAGAATGATGAAGAGGAGAAACTGGAGCGGTGAGCGGGAACTTTCAGGATTAGATTGTTTGATGAACGGAGGTCACGATCGTGTGAGGAACTAAGGAACTGGAAACGGGATTTAAGGTAGAAGGGAGCTTTAGGGTTGAATAGGACATTGTACAGAGTGCAAACAATTCTAAGACTCCTGCGGTGTCGAACAGGAAGCCACATCAACTGCCTGCGATAAGAGGAGATGTGGTCAAATTTGCGTAGCCCGTAAATAAACCGAATGCCGTTGTTTATTAGACGGTCTAATTTGTTTAAAAGGTCTTGATTAACATCGGTGAAACAAACATCGGCATAATCCAGTGCTGGAAAGAGAAGGGCTTGGATGAGCATTAGTTTGGTGTTGGACGGTAAAAAGAACTTTAGTCGGTAAAGGGAACGCAATGTAAAATTTACGCGACGACAAATTTCAATAATGTGCGGCCGCCAGCTCAAAGTACTGTCGATAAGCAACCCCAGATTTTTCACAACCGGCAGGAAAGGTATAACACAATTATCATAAATAAGCGAATCAAGACTATTGTGGTCTAAGAGAGCCAGTTGTTTCGAGCTACCCAAAATAATTGATTGACACTAGGTCGGATTAACTGATTTAGAGATTTTAGATAGATCCGTATTCAGTTGTGCGATCAGCTTATTAATATCGTGAACACTACCCTGCACATAAAACTGAAGATCGTCTGCATACAGATGGTGGGATGACGATATTATTTTAGTAATGGAGTTCACGAAAAGTGAAAAAAGAAGAGGGGATAGAATTGCGCCCTGAGGAACACCAGCCGACAGCTCATGCCAATCAGATAAAATGTGGTCAACACGCACTGCCTGCCGGCGCTCTCGAAGATAGGAAGTAAACCAGTTCTGTGCTGATGTAGACAGGCCCAAGGAGGTCAGAATGGACAACAGAACGTCGAGGTCTACGGCATTGAATGCGTTGGAGAAATCAATCAGAACCAGAACCGTTACCTCGGTTCGCTCCATGCCCTCCCGAATGTCCTCAATCACATTTAACAATGCGGTAGATGTACTATGACCAGAACGAAAACCACATTGATAAGGAGAGATAAAATCGTTAGAAAATATTAATTTGGTAAGCTGCTTAAGTACTAAGGACTCTAAAATCTTAGACAAGAAAGGTAGTATAGAAATAGGTCTAAAATGACTGAGAGAAGTTGGATTGTTTATTTTTGGGAGTGGGATGGTATAGGCTTTATGCCAGATAGAAGGGTAAGTACCGGTTGTCAAAGAAAAATTAAATATATGGCATAAAACAGGGAGAAAGCAGTCAAGAAGTAACATTATCATGGTTCTAGTGACATCATCGCACCCCACCGCATTGGTTTTTATGGAAGAGACAGCTTTACGGACGTCGTCATCAGTCACAGAACTAAAGTTGAAATACTGAGTTACAGGAGGAGCCGAGGAGGTTAAAGATGTATATTGACTATATGAGAATAATATTGTTGTTCTTCTATCGTGACTTCATCTACGAATATACAGTCAATTTAATCATGTCATCATAATAATCTTTTCAGCCGTCTAACGGCCCACATTAGTGATCGATGGTTACAAAAGGAGCTGAAAACAGAAGATTATATTATTTGATTTATATCAAACAAGTGAATATGTATATTACTTAGGTTTATCTGTAGGTATAAAATACTTTGTAGTGTAATGAAATAGGTGTATAATAAATTTCAATATGATTTAAAAATAACATCTTTAATCAAGCTATTGTATATTATAAAGTTATTTATTTAATAAAAAAAAATTTAAAAGCACTTTGCCCCACCCTAGTATTTCACCTGTGTCATGGGTGCAGTTACAAACATAGAATATCACATCATGCACGTACCGCCCAGACCGGAACAAATTTATGTAGGCCATACAAAATATTTGTGTCCCTTACAGGAATTGAACCCGCGACCCGTTGCGCAGTAGGCGATCACTCGACCTCTGCGCTAACCGTGTCGTATGAATTTTATATTAAATTGTGTATTATATGAATTGTATATTAAATACAATTTAAATTTTACTTATAGACTTTTTGATGTAGATTACCAGTAAGGTTAAAACAGTACCTGTCATTGAAATTAATGAAGAACACGTTAAATTTTATGTCTTAACACCCTAACAGATACTTAAGTGCGTGTTTCACGTAATTATGTGTTTATGATTCAACTTAACGACAGCACAGCTCACAACTAAGCAAGCTTAATGGTACCTCAAATAAATTACATTATAATAATAATAAAATGTGAAAATTAGTAAGAATAGACGTTTACTTATTAGCTCATCAATATATTTAACGAAAAAAAAAACAAAAGTTTTACAGTAATATGTATAGTATAATTTCTATTTTTAAATGAGTGCAAATTTTTATCTGGCATCCTATCCTGACATTTTTTAGACTTACTAACACCAGGAGATCATCGCTTGGTACCCACTTCAATATAAAAATCTAATAATTATTTAACATTTTTTATTTTTTATTGAAACAGTTTTTATATTTTCGTAAAATAGCATTTTAGTCGGACATTTTAGTAAGTTTGATTTTAAATACTTGATCACCATATTAAAATTAGACCCAGGCTTCTAAATGATTATCTTTTGACACCATATCATTAAGTCTGTCCGACACACTGCAACACACTATTAGTACATATATTGAAAAATACTTAACCGATTTTAATTTAACTTTCCTTCCCCTTGCACTGTTCCCTTTTTTAAGGAGGGATTATCTATGACGATTCCAAGGGGCTATATTGACTAGGCCACCCGTTGGGTATGCCGGGACTGATCCACCAGTGGCGTCCCCATACCCAGCCTAACCTCCCTCCGAAACCTCCTCGCCTCCGATGGAGATATGTTCGGAATCAGGAAGGCCAATTCACTGAAGGCACCTCCTGGAGACAGACCCAGCAGTATGAACAAGCTGGGACTTCACCTAGGGAGGGGTCACCAGGCTTACACCTTTGTAACCCGCCAGACGGACGATCAGGTCAGGGCTTTAATATCTCCCAGTTCGATATCGGTCAAACTGCGCTGCCCTCTCCCTAGCTGCTTAGCTTAGGATAGTTAGAGAGCGTCTACGAAGGCGCGTCTCCTTGCACCCAGCCGCCTTGGTTTGGCAAGAGGATTGTCGTCAGGCGCTCGCTTTCGCAGCCTCCTACAAAATAACGTCTTCATAAAAGGAGGCGACAGCCCCCCATATCGTCATACTGGTCGCACACTGGCTAACGCGAGGGCTCCGTTATGGCTCAGCGAAAGGACTAGCGTATCGCGCTTGGGTCGCCCAGTCCGGTCACTCCATGAGGGTATACTCAGTGGTGTCGTCGGGAGCACCGTGTGATGACACTGTGGTGTTTCATACCGACGTTTATTTAAAAAAATCGGCCAAATACGAGATGGCCTCGCGCACCGAGGGTTCTGTATATATTATTATGCTCTAAGACCATGCTTTTTGCCAAATTTCATGATTCTCGGTCAATGGGTAGTACACTATAGGCCCTATTAATAGAAATTTTACTCCTTAGATAATCCTCGGATTAGTTACTCCGTGTTTTGTCGGCTGTCATATGTCAAAATAAGACAAACACGGAGTAACTAATCCTAGGATGACCCAATGAGTAAAATTTTTATTAATAGGACCGTAAAGGTTTTGATTTTTGATTCCTTTGTAAATATGAAAAATATGCGATATAAACGGTCGTTTCTTTTTAATCGCGATGACTTACAAGTATGATTTTTTCCCAACTGAAAGAGACCGTGGACCCGTAGATATAAATTTCAGCTTGTAAGGGTCTTGACAGACAGACGGACAGACGTATAGACAAACAACGAAGTAATTCTATAATAATTCTATAACGAAATGCTCCGTTTTTCGCATTTGAGATACCGAAACCAGAACTAGCTGTTGCCCCTGACATCCTGTGCGTGGAATTCAGTTATATCGCGAGTTTGGTTATATCACTCGTTCCCAAGGAAACTCATTAAAATCCGGAAATTAAAAATAACTTATTTCCTTCCACAGAGTTTAAGCTGCCTCTGTACCAAATTTTATTAAAATTGGTTCAAGTTGATTGATTTGAGTTTGAGTTTAAGATGTATGTACGCTCCTTTTTATCCCGCAATAGGCTAGATGAATGAAAAAAATATTGCTTCAATAGAAGCTTTAATAAAATAATATATTAAACAGAAAGAAATAAGAGGTATTGAAGATTTTTCTCCATTTATTTCTAGCAAAACGGCAATTTACATAGAGTTTATATGGCCGTACTGAACAATGACGTCACAGTTGATGTCGATCTCTCTGTTTGATCGCTTCCAAATTAACAGCTTAAAATGCTTGTATCTAATGTATTTCTAAGCCGATTTTTATTCTAAATTCGCATGATGGCATCTTTTATTACGGTATTTTTATATTTTATGACGAGACGTGAAAATTAGAATTCAGTCATCATCCCAATTCTTACGGAATCTCTTTAGAGAGAAAAACATTCCTCTGTAGAGCAAATCTTTCAATTACTTTTTATTACAGTTTTACCGGGATCTGATGGTAAGAAAAATTTAGAGCTAAAACATATTTGATAAACACTGACATTTCTCTTTTGTTAATTTTACTATTACTAATAATCTGAAGTAAGTGTTTTATCTTACAAGAAAAAAACTGTTTTATTATAGAAGTTTCAGCTCAACATTTGCCATCAGATTCTGGTACAACTATACCTTAGTTTCTGAAATAATTACTTCCATTTCCAACGATTTAAAACAATATTAGGTTATACACGTGCTATGTGTATTCACAAAAAAATATACATTAGAATATGAACAACTTGCGTGTTGTATCGACATTACTGACCATTAGGTGTGTGGCGAGCTATCCTTGTGAATTACCTGATAAAATGTTGATTATAATCAATTATGTAATTGGTGTGATTGTCAATCTGCTTTGCTACTATATATATGTAACAAATGTGTTTATAATAAACCTTTTTTAATTAATAGATTACTTTGTTTTAATTATGTTCAATTTTATTATATAGCCATTATTATGTAGTAATAACGATATTATTATTTATATGAACAAAATGTTATAAAGAATATTTATGTTTCATGACTTTTTTATTATTTTTTAAACCATCTAGCGACGTAAATAGCAACACCATATTCTAAGTAATTTTTTTTTTAAATGGAAATATGCAAGCAAAGAAGTCAAACTAATACTCAAACTCATTTTTTAAAGATTAAAGGAAATGTATTTGTTCCAGCATAGGGGTCTGAGGTGGAATAGTGCGTGCTGTATAGTTCCCTGGGAAACTGAGCTAGAGGATTCTAGTGGAAAGAGTCAAATATTCTCGGATAGATCCCACTGTCGGATAAACTCACATTGTGCTATTACTGCAAAGGCTACCTTAAATATTTATTTTATACACGAGCTAATTAAACGCAAAGAACAGTAAGAATACATTATTTATTGATCTATCTATTAGAAAACAGTAATTGCACACATCGTAAAAGTAAATTCCCAATAAGTTGCTTACAAACTAGATAGATAATTGCCGAAGAAAATGTTGTTCATTATGATGGCACAGGATCGACCTTGGCCTGGTTATAAGAAGCTCCTGTAATGTTACGCAACAACTCTGCAGATAAAATTCACCAGTCATTCAGACCTATTGACGCTGTGAATATTCATTTGCATACTTCGATCGTCGACGAATTTTGTCCAGAACTTGTCGTTTGGCGAATACCGTGTTGTTTCTTTCAAAGTTCACTCCCCCATGGCATTGTATTTTTTTTTCCTGAAGTTAGGTTTGGAAAGACGCGTGTTGATGACGTAATATAATGCGGCGCGTACAGTAGGCCTATTCTTGAATCATTTCCAATCGATCGACATTGAGATTGTGATTTTTTGTACGCTTGTTTTTCCACATTGGCACAAAATTAGAACCGTGATTTTGAGTGAACCGAACTCGGTGCTATCTAATTGGGATGATGACTGAATTCTAATTTTTACGTTTCGTCATTAAATATTAAAATACCGTGGAAAATGATGCAGTCCTGTGAAATTAGAATTAAAATCGGCTGAGAAATACATTAGATACAAGCATTTTAAGTTGTTAATTTGAAGGCGATTAGACAGAGAGATCCGACATCAACCGTGACGTCATTGTTGAGTACGGCCATATAAACTCCTTGCAAATTGCCGTTTTGCTAGAAAGAGATGGAGAAAAATCTTTAATACCTTATATCTTGGTTGTTTTTATAGTTATTCGAAAACCAATTTTTTCTTTCTGTTTATTATATGAATGAGCTTCTATTAAAGCAAAAAAAATTTTTAGTCATCTAGCCCATTTTCTTAAAATACGGATCCACTTTGTCGCTAGTGTTGCTGAATAAGCGTACGAAAAATCACAATCTCAATGCCGATCGATTGGATTTGGTTGAAGAGTAACCCTACAGGTAGGTACTAGATATTGCCTCGTTCCATCACGGCTCCAATTAGGCTCATAGAACTGAGGGCTAACGACACCTATGTGCGAAACTATTTTCGAAACAAATCCGAAATGATATTTGTAACAGCTCATCAAGAGTTACAGTTCACCGGAAGGTAAAGCGGGATCGCGCGCCCCCTCCGTCTTACCTATTTCTGGCGCATAACAGCGGGGGTTGCAGATTTACTGCGAATCTCGCAAGAACCACATGTACCATAGGTGACTGTTACCACTTGCCATCATGTGGGTAGCATGCTTGTTTGACAACTTAGCAATAAAAGCAAGTTTATCATTTTTCATATGAGTGACAGACAAAACACTTTATAAGCCAGTTATAACTTCGCCTGCTGTTATGAATAAAACCGTTTACGTTTATTTTCCGTTGAACTATTAAAAATACTATTAATAATCTTCTTGGGACAGACTAATTATGACTACAATAAAACCAAAATAAAAGTACAAAATATTTCGTTTATTCAACTTGATGTGACAAGAACAAAATTGCTTGTCTACCAATGTAATGTACTACTGCCCGTTAAAGTCCATTAATTCATAAATTTAGATGACAACAGTTTATCACTTTCATAATCATCATCATAGTATTATTTAGTATTATTTTTTTCTTGCAGTAGGCAGTTCACTGGGGGGGAGCTCGATAGACAATGTCCGAGGACTTGGATTCGATCAGTGAGGAAGAACGAAGCTTGTTCCGACCCTTCACACGAGAGTCACTGGCCGCTATCGAAGCCCGCATAGCTGAGGAGCATGCCAAGCAAAAGGAACTCGAGAAAAAGCGAGCGGAAGGCGAGGTAAGTGCCAACGATGAACACGTAACTATCTGAACAACTGTGTCTAAAAGTACTGAACTTTAAATCGGACATTTCATACTTAGCGATCCAGTTAACGTTGTGCGATTGTTATCGAGAGCGCCTGCGTTTGTAAATAAGTTTTGGTGTGGTTTACTCAGATAAGTAAAGAATGTTATAACGATGAGGCACTTAGAAGTACCGAGTGGCACCAATTAGAAATATACTCACCATAACATTACTCTGACGGATAATTTTTAAACTATTTACAGAACGATTTGGGGCGGACGAAAAAGAAAAAAGAAGTAAGATTGCTTGCTTGCCCCTTTTACCTTTTACAGCTCATTTTTATTAGAGACTTTTGTCCAGCAAGTTATCGCTTGTAAATTCCAAATTCATTTGACAGATTACCTACTACGAACACCATTGAACATTGGCGCCACATTTGTTGAGACGCGATAACTTGTGCTGCATTCTGATTTATGCATATTGACCGCATTCAAGCATACCCTTGAACACATCGCTTTGTCGGCAAAGTATTGAAATGTTTGCAAGTTTAGCTGTTTGTTTCCGAGTGCCGAAAGTCAACAGCTAACCTTTCCGTAGTTTTAAGGAAGGCTTATCATGTTTATTTGCTGATCGAAAACGCAAACGTTGAAATATCGTTCATGATTCAATTATCAATTACCAATTACGATTAGATGTATACATTACCTGGTAGCTATGTTCATTCATGTCTTCTCCGCAAAAATATTTCCTGTGAAATGTAAAGTACGTTTTAGAATAGACAGCCTAGTAATCTGTCTGGGACGTAGTGATTCCGATAAAATTCTCATAATATCACTTCAAAATGAACGAAACGTATCCATATAGTTAACAGATCATAGTTTGGATAAGACGAGGATTTATCAAGACGAAGATACAAGCGGACCATAAATTATCCATTAAATTTGTACAGTCATAACATGTACAGTCGCCGTAATAAAATATTTTGAAAACACCAGCACATTACATTCACTATCAAGCATTGCACAGGACTGGCTCATGTTCGCCACATCATCATCGACTGCAGTCATTTAGGTCTAGCATGGTGACAACACCTAGCTAGCTTTTAGTGCATATTGAACTTTATTAGACAACGAATAAAAATCAAGGCAAATATCATGATCTTTTATTGGTATGACTTGTACAATTTATTATAGCTTACGCTAATTACACCTCCTATTTTGCCACCTATTTCGAATTGAAAATAATGCAGAAACTGGAAATAAAAATGTCTCTAAATACAGAAACCTATTTTCAATGTGATATTTAATAGACAAAATATGTACTTACTGCACAGAGGAAAAAAACATGAATTACTTAATTACTCTACTATCTTTACTTATACTTTAATAATCTACTATTTAAAATAATAGTTATAATACTCAGCGTGTAACACTTCACCTGACAATACTTTAGATTGTGGGCGAAAGAATCTAAAATATCCAACATTCGGAATGGTAACATAATAGTGAGGAACACTACGCTTCTAGTTCTGCCAGATACGCATCATAGTACACCGAAGAAGACAAGCACAACACTGATTATAAAACAGCTTGGTAACGCATCCACGACCACACGCTGACCTAACTTTGTAACAGTAACTTCCTACTTAGAATCAGGGGCCTTACCATGATCGCTTATCGCAAGGTTAAAACAATATTGAAACAGAGACACCGCTCTTGCTGCGTATAGCGCCATCCCGCTCTCAGCGCGGTTTTAATATTGTTTTGGGCGGTCATGGTGAGGGGACTGATCGGAGCATATTCAGATGGCTTTTTGATCGCAAACTGTTATATCAAGACGATTTAATGATATCTGGAGCGTTTACACATCATACTCAAAGTATTTGTAAACTCGTTTTAGCCGGAGATGTTTTACACACAAGAAGGAGGCCTTCATTTCACCTAAAGGTAAATGACGTTAAGCTCAATGATGGATGCGAGTTTCACGTGGATTTTTCAACAAGGATGATATAGAGATAAAATGATAATGATGTACATACATATAATTAAACTTCACACATTACAATCAAATAACGACACAAAGTAGATATTAGCACAAAAAGCTTTAGCGAAAATGGAATCAAACACAGGAAAAAAGTCATAATTTCAGCCAGGAGACGCCCACTGTCGGACATAGGCCTCCCCCTAGGATCTCCATACCGATCGGTCCTGCGCCTCTTGCATCCAGCGGCTTCCCGCGACTTTCACCAGCGGATCTAAAAAGGCCGCATCGCAGAATCACAATGTGAATCATATTATGAATGGAGTGCAATTCATCATAAGCAATTATTTTAATTGACAGCTTTGTATGAATATTTTTAAAATGGTGCACATATTAGGCATTGCTAAACTGTCAATTGGGACCATTTTACGAATATTCATACAAAGCTGTCAAATAGAATTTGCTTATGATGAATTGCACTCCATTCATAATAGGAATCATAATATGATTCGTATTATGATTCTGCGATGCGGCCTTTTTAGGTCCGCAGATCATTGGTCCACCTTGTGGGGGGCCTACCAACGCTGCGTCTCCCGGTATGCGGCCGTCAGTCCTACGAGCTTTGAGTCCTGCCCACTGCCCACTTCACAATTTTATTCTTCGGGCTATGTCGGTAACTCTAATTATTCTACGGATCTCATTATTTCTAATGTGATCACGTAGAGAAACCCCCCGCATAGCCCTCTCCATTGCCCTTTGAGTGACTTTGAGCCTTCTTATGAGACCTATTGTAAGCGGCCACGTCTCAGTTCCGTACGTCATCACCGGCAAAACGCACGAATCGTAGACTTTCGTCTTGAGACACTGCGGTAAATGGGCCGAGAATATGCTGCGTAGCTTCCCGAACGATGCCAAGCTGACTTGGATTCGTCGATTTACCTTTTTCTGGAAGTTGAACTTAGAAAAAAGTATTCGGCGTATAATAAACAGATCAAACCGAAAAACGACACAATACATCGTAAGTCGGAAACCGTCTTGATATAATGATTTTAGATCAATACTGGCTATGAAAATTACAATACTATATGATATTGTTACAAAGTCCTTGGAAAAATGCTCATGATATGGTTTCTTGATCTTAGGCTAGTTTGCTGAGTGAATTAGTACTGAAATCCTTTAGTCCATTTGCATAACTTCGTTTCATAACTAGCTACTTGAGAACAATTTTCAATAACTTCTTAGAAATGGTAATTGAATAAAAACCTTGTTGTTACTGATTTTTTTAACTCATTATTAAATATTTTTAATCTTCTTCATAAATCTTCTTTCGTAACTAATTATGAAGGATAATAAAATTGGACCAAAGGACCGAATTAAAGGAACCATTGATTACACCAACGTTTCATTGTAAGGCAGCTAGCATGCTAAACGTCGGTGTAATTTCTAATGGAGGCGTTTCAACCAAGAATTTTGTAACGAGGAGTCGAATTCTGTCATTGAGATGTGACATCGTAGTGTGCTATTGAACACCTAATAGCTTTCTATTTACTACGAGCAATATGTTCAGCGACACTTTTAACAGTAATAAACTTTATTTACTTACTAGAAAAATACAGTCTGCTATTTGAAAAACACTATTTGTCGTCTTTAATATTGCAAGTTTAATACGAAAAAATATCAATGTCACGCAGGAAAAGTAAATATTGCTGAAGAACTACGCGGTAAAAAAATACCTGTCTATTATTATCACCGACTAATCTCGCTAAGGATGATTTGACGATTAGTTTTGAAAGTTTCCGGGATATTTATAAAAAATATTACAAAGTGTGTTACATATTTCCGTGAGGAGGAATAGATATATAAACACCCCACTTCGCCGAAATAATTTAAGACTCATATAAGTCCAGACTCCGAACTAATACTGAGAATTTCCTCATTAGAAACTCCTTAAAGTTTTGTCCGAAACGGAAATCAAACCCAGAACCTCGTAATTAGTAGCCATACTCGTTACAAACAAACTATACCAGTTTATGCCAATTAAAGATATCTATGCTATAGTGGCGATGTATAGTTGAAATATAAGTCATCGCCACTAGCATTTATAGAAATTGAGGTCTCTTTGTGAAATAACTAGGGCCTGTGGTTTCATGCGATTTATTGCGGCATCTTTAAAAGCCCTTCTCTCACGACTATATATGCTACGTGACTGAGATGCAAACATAGTTCGCTTTAACGCTACCGTAATGCTCGTTTTCAACTAATAAATACTATATGCGAATATACGTAACTCGAATACTCAAAAACAACTTTACTACATTCTGACTTAATAATTTGGGCAATAGTTGGCAAATCAGAATATTTTGAAAATGTTTTTTTCGTTTTATTCAAGCCTAAGATAATAACGCGTAAAGTAATCCCATGGCGCCCTATTAATATGCGAACTGGGTGCTTGGTTTACAGAGTTTTACAGAATTTCACTAGATTACATGCATCGAACGCGTAAACGTGTATTTGTATTTGATTGAGGCAGCGCCATCTAGTAGAATGCATGTGATCGAGTAAAACTTCGTTAATCTTGCACTAAGCACTCAGAGTGCGACCGATATGCGACTGATATAAACTCATGCGAATCTGCAACGTATGTTAGCAACTCAGCTACCAGTAGAATATCAACGTATATCAACGTATAGCAACTGCGTCGGTTTACAACAATCTTGTCTAGCTGCGCTCGCCAATGATGTCGACAGACATTTGTCTCGTAGTGAATAGGAAGGCAAATTGTATTGTGAATTCTGATGCAATTGAACATCACCTAAAGCTTCTATGATTAATGATGTTTATGTTGGATGGTGATATAGGTACGATATGACGATGAAGATGAGGATGAGGGTCCCCAACCGGATGCGACCTTGGAGCAGGGCTTGCCTCTCCCTGTGCGCATGCAGGGCTCCTTCCCTCTGGAACTTGCCTCCACGCCCCTCGAGGACATTGACCCCTTCTATCATAATCAAAGAGTGAGTGCAAAACGTCAATTGCCTGTTCTACCAATTACTGATATGTAAATTAACTGTTGATTAATTTGTATTGAATAATTTATTAAAAAGCGATTGAAATACATTTGCTTTTCAATTAAATTTGCAAAGAGTCAGGCTAGCGACTAAAGTACAATGATTACCGTTTAGCATTTGCAGCACGAAGCTTAATACTTTAATGGCATAAAACTTACGCTGCGAATCAAATTTATCAAAGCTTTACAAGTGAAACAGGTTGCATGCTCTATTTTCGTTCTCATAAGCTCTAATAAGCTCTTACATGTGCAGCTACGAATAGTTTTCTTATTTCAACTCTACATTTATTAAGGAATATTATTCAATGTACATCAAAGAACTTATCACCGATCTATTAATATTCATCAATTTGATATATTTTTTACGTATCAAATATACTGATTCCACACACGCAACTTCTGATAAAATGCATTGCTGGATAAATACTTACTTTATTTACCAAAACTTACTTAACAAATAGAAATCTTTCTTACACAAAAAGTAGGTAGCTTGAAAGTACGAGTAAATACAGGTATGGAAGTCTAGTAATAAAGAAGTAAAACTTAGATGAGATGACCAAGTTAGCTAGGTTAGGTTAGAGCTGCGACCACATTGCCAAAACCAAATTCGACCTCTTTCACTTGGTAAGGGCAAACAGCTATTCAAGATCCACTTTTAAATAAATAGCGAAGCTTCACGAACTTAATTTTGTGCTAAAATAATAATATCTTGAGATAATAACTATTTTGCTGTGTAATCAGTATTTTTGATAAGAATTGGGATCTTTTATACAAAAGGAAGATTTTATGATTGCAGCTAATACTACCACATTTTATTATTGCATTCGTTTATTGTTATTCGTTTTTCTTTCAGACCTTCGTAGTCATAAGCAAGGGTAAAGACATCTTCAGGTTTTCGGCGACCGACGCTTTGTGGATATTAGACCCATTCAATCCAATAAGAAGAGTGGCGATATACATACTTGTGCATCCTTTGTTCTCTCTGTTTATCATTACAACAATCTTAGTGAACTGCATTCTTATGATTATGCCTACCACACCTACCGTCGAAAGTACTGAGTAAGTATAATATCCGATACTTCGTTAAGTTACAAAGTTGTTAGTTCATATTTTAAATATTAAGAATGTCAAACTATACAATTCAAATATACCAATGGAATATTCAGAACATATCTTAATAGGTTTTAGACAGTTAAGTAGAATGCACGCTAGCTTCAAAATTGTTAGAATTCAGCTAGTATATCGAATTAAATTATAATTATAATTACTTTAGATTGTTGAATCTACTAATACATTTTATGTTTAGATTTGATTACCTATTAGTACATCAAAATATGTATAGTGAACATATTTTATTTATAGATATATTATTCAGATATTAGATATTTATTGTTCGAAACATTTCAAATAAATGAGTGCTTCGTTAGATCGTTATTGGTGACATTAGATTAAATGTACTTATTTAATCTAAAAAACATAAAAATCGACGTTTACCATTTCGTTTTTTTCTAGATAATATCTTTCAATATGCTTCATTTATCAATACGATTAATAGCCCAACATTCTCTTTTGGAGGCGCTGACACTTAATACAAAAAGTGCAAAGTGGCAGCCGCCTTATCACTTTTCGCATTTTCCTTTCATTTTAGTGACCAATCTATCATCTTGGAGATGACGTTCCTCTGTACATACGCACACACAAGTTTTATTTATCATTTAGTGATACTATTTAGGACGTCAACCTGTTGACTGCTAGAGACATGTTTTTATAGCCACGTCCAAAAGTCCGATACGGAACTGATATTTTCTCCTCACATCTTTGAACTTTTTTATTGTTTACTTTGAGATTATGTATCTGTATTGTTGAGTGGTGTTCCTCAGCAGAGGTGAATTTTTGCAGAGTTATCTTTACCGGGATCTACACGTTTGAATCAGCGGTGAAAGTAATGGCCCGGGGTTTCATTCTACAGCCATTCACATACCTTAGAGATGCATGGAATTGGCTTGACTTCGTAGTAATAGCTTTAGCGTGAGTAGTAGACAATCTATATATATATATTTGTAGAGTTACGTACTTTTTTAAAATATATTTTTAAATGTAGTTTCTTAGAGTTAATGTGTCATTAAATAGATTAATTTTGATAGAGAGACATGTGATTACTTAGAATGTCAACGATTTACCGAAACATACGTGAATCAGCGACACGATATTTTATTACGATTTATGCTTTGTGGTTGATTTGTGTTTTTAGTACGATCGTAGTATGTAGAGATACGTATTAACTTAGATTTTGTGGTTGTGGGCATCTGTTTTCAGTTATGTGACGATGGGCATAGATCTCGGAAACCTAGCCGCCCTCCGAACGTTCAGGGTACTCCGAGCGTTGAAGACGGTGGCCATTGTACCGGGTAAAAATATATTTTTTAATATCTTTTAAGTATTTTTTTAGGTATATTTTTGTAGAATTTGCAGGAAATGGCACTAAGCCTTTTCGATTAGCGTAACTAAAATCAATATGTGTATATCTTATCTATATGTCTTAGCTTAGGTAAATGTTATAGTTTTTTTTTACTTCTTAGTCTATATGTTTAGTTAAATAATCAATATTAAAAACAAGAAACAGCAAATTTGATCTAACTTCATGTTAGAAATATATAACATGTATTACAAAAAGACACATACTAATAATATAAAATATTTATACAATTACAAATAAACATGCAAGCTAGACGTTTGTGGTGTTTTTTAAGAAAACTCACTTATAAAGGAACTACACTTAAGAAAGAAATTCTAGAACTATTCAAATAGGAGAGATATTTAATTACATATCTAATTTACCATTATTTTCATTTGTATACCTACTGAAAAATCTATGTTATAGTATGCCATCAAATTGTTATTACCTACTTTTCTACCTTGAAATGGTTTGATTGTAAAGTCGAATTGGTTTTTTTTGTATTAGAATGAACGATAATAATCCAATTTGTGAGTAATTTTTCAATTAACTACGAGTATAGGTTCTAAAAAGTCATTTTGAAAACTATATTTAGTCATATTGTTGATATATCACTACAATAATTAGTTATTATTATTGGAAATTAACTAACAATGGATGTATGATGCAAAGTTTTAGTTAGTATGTTAGAATACATTGTGGATGAGAGGTCATTACAAAGTGACAAATAAAAACGAAAATTTTCTCAAACTCTACTTCGCTGTCGCCAAAAAAAACAGTGTGTCTGCCATTAGAAATTGGCTTACAAAAGTCCGAAATAATAACTTACTAGCTGTGCCCGCGAACTACATTTCGCCTTATAAAAGACTTCAGCGCGTTCTTAGTTATATCTTCTCTATTTTTCCCGTTTTAGCAACATTTTTCATTGATTCTCCTCTCCTATTGGTCGTAGCGTGATATTACATAGCCTAAAGCCTTCCTCGATAAATGGACTATCCAACACAAAAATAATTTTTCAATTCGGACCAGTAGTTCCAGAGATTAACGCGTTCAACCAAACGAACAAACAATCAAACGAACAAACAATCAAACAAACAAACAATCAAACAAACTCTTCAGCTTTATTAGTAGGTATAGACTGGGCGCAATTTCTCAACATTATCATTTGAATGGACCATGAGTAATATGTTTGATATAATGAGATTTTATGGCAACAATGAAATTCACAAGACTCTGGACTAACTGTTAGATATAGACAGCGTAATTCATATCTGTGTAGTAACATTTTGATAAAGATATAGAATAGACTTAATGTTCAAACGTTGTTGTATAAAAGGAACGTATTTTTAAACGCAAATACCTACAGAAATCGAAACAAGACCTATCTCGTCTTGAAAAAAGCTTGGTAACAGAGCATAAGGGTACACGTCACATCTTATATAACTCAAATAAACATCGGGGTCTTTGTCTGAGAAAAAAATCTATCATGATCGCTTTGAATTTTTCAGCCATTGCGGCGGCAATACAAGACTATATCGACTATCTGATAAATTAATATTAAAAATTCATTTTTAAAAAAGCTGTTTTTATAAAATATGAAAATCTCGAACAGGTTTTTATGTTATTATAAAAATTGTATCATGTTATAAATTAAAGTTTATTTTCCCCTTTTTAGAACATTAAAATAATAGCTTGTTTCTAAAAATGTTTTTCTGCTATTCATTTATTTAATATTTTTTCATTTTGTGATGGCGGCCAACTTGAAATTTTTTTTTTTTTTGGTAATGTACTGTGGTCTACATGTAAAGTCATTTCATTTGATACCCATATTGGGGGGTTGTACAAAAATATGTGATTGTATTTTTTTTTGCGGCGAACATCTTGGATTTTTTTTTTCATAAATTACTGTATTTCGTAAGTTGAGTTCGCCATCTTGGATGTTAAGCCATGTTGGATTTAAAATGATGTAGCACAGCTAACCATGCATTGTTAACCAAACTAAACGTGTACACATTTCAGCTCAATCAATTGAAGATATCTGCTTCAAAATTGATTCCACCCGAACAAACATAGTCACATTGCAAGTTAAATAAAAGCTTGTAAAAATAGCAATGAATGCACTTTGACTGTCAAAACTGAAAGTGATAGCGATAGTTTTTTCGTTACACAATCAAGAGCGCGCTCTCCGATGCGTAACGCTGAAACAAAAAAGTCAGTAGGCAATCATCCATCTCATTTTCACGTTTGAGCATTCCCTCAAATACGTTGTTCAGTCATATGTGAACGGTGTGAGATGTTATACGGAATGTCGTGTTCTAGCGATATGTTACGGCAATAAAAATATCGTTAGATGTGAATTGGCCCATAGAAAGATATTGTTTGTAATACTTTATTCATGATTCCCAGGGTTGAAGACCATCGTGGGTGCTGTCATAGAGTCGGTGAAGAATCTGCGCGATGTGATCATCCTGACAATGTTCTCGCTGTCGGTGTTCGCGCTCATGGGCCTGCAGATCTACATGGGGGTGCTCACGCAGAAGTGCATTAAGGTGTTCCCGGAAGACGGCTCGTGGGGCAACCTCACTGACGAGAACTGGGAGAGGTTTTGCAAAAACGAAAGTTAGTAATCTCCATGCATATTTTAAGTTTATTAACTCACACAATGCAAATTTTACAAAATAGAAAGCATTTTTATATAATACTAGCTGTGCCCGCGAACTTTGTTTCGCCATATAATTCTTTTCCGTTTTTGCAACATTTTTCATAGATGCTCAGCTCCTATAAGTCATAGCGTTATGTTATATAGCAGATAGCCTTCCTCGATAAATTGAATTTTCAACACAAAAAGAATTTTTCAATTTGAATCAGTAGTTCCTGGGATAAGCGTGTTCAATCAAACAAACAATGAAACAAACTCTTCAGCGTTATAATATTAGTATAGATGTCTTTAGTTACAATAAAAAAATAGATATTTTCTATGCAAACAACTTATCGATAGAAAACAACTGATTAAGCGTGTGTCGGATTTTTTAATCTATATATCGTGGCAATATCGCAAATCGTTTATGCTACAAAAATGAAACTGTACATATATTTCCAATATCTATATTTCTAATATGAATTGAGCAGCTCCGAGTATCACACTGAGTTCGCATCGATACCGAATTCAACCTTAATATAGTCAATCCTGAGCCTGTTCAAGTGAAAGGAAATATAAATAAGGTTAAACATTCTCTATAAACAATTGCGGTGTTACTACAAAAAGTTTTTTCATTACTCATACTCTGAAAGTAGGTCTGAAGTTGCCTGAGGAGCGGGTTGAAAGTAATACTTTTCAGCCCTAGGGAGAATCACTTTCAACTGACAGCTGCTGTCAGATTTTAAGAACTAGTTCTATTTTCACATTTTTATTGAACCATGTTCTGACTTTCTATACAGCCACTCAATTACAGCGCGGTGTAAAATTGAAATAACATAATGTTAAGTATTTAAAGAATATATTTTTAAATGACTTTATTATAATTTATTTTCAATTATTTCTTTGAAATAACATAGATTTGGGCAAAATATTTACCATTTTTTAAATTATGAAAATGAAAAATGGCTGAATAGCTGGCCGGCCACAGAAAAAAAAACAAAATAAGCGGGAAAGCGGCAATGCGATTTTCATTTGTTTTTTCAATTTGTAGAGTTTTGTTAATACTTCCATATAGCAGAGATTTGTATTAACTGTTATTTATATTTCTATAACAGTTTATCTAATTCAGGTATGGAGTTAACGCCTGATTTCATAAGAGAAAACAAAAGCGGGCTAAAGCAAAAGTTGTTGATTTATGTAAAAAAAAATTACACGTTTTTTCTTTAGCTAATTCATTGTTTTATTTTTACTTTCCTTGTATTCGTAATGAAAAGCACAGTGTTTACCTCGGGTTATAGACTTATTTAGTCCCTCGAAGTATTGGTGCCCTCGCTACGCTCGGGCGCCAAACACAGTCTCGGGACTAAATAAGTTACTTTCACCCCTGGGGTAACAATGTACTATTAAACACTGTCTTAAGTTAGACACTGTTTAAACATGATGCTATAACTATCTATTCTTAACGAAAAACTGAAACAGCTTCATGTTTAAACAGTGTCTAAGTTTAGACATTGTTTAAATGTTTTTTGTAGTAACACCGTTGATGTTTGTTACTAGAGCAAAAACATCTCTACCAACTCGTTATACAATCATACGCAATGAATTATATCGAATCTCGCATTTAATCGTCAATATGCCACAACAATATGGAGCTTAAAAAAACACAAATAATAACCGACTTCATAAACTCAAAAACGTCGAAAATAATGTAAGAATACCAACATCACATTTTTTTATTTTGAGGTCGATGCGTATGATCGATGATCATTAGTTAAAAGTTGGCAACGACTTCAAAATAAGAAATGTGAAGTTAGTATTCTTAATTATTTTTTTGGACTTCATTGTGTTTTTTGAAGTCGTGTTTTTATTTTTTGTTAATATTTTTTTTATTATTATCTTTTTAGTGAATTTCATGCCAGCTCGACGAAGTAACCCGAAAGAATACAACTGAGGGTCAATACGTACCTATTATATTTAAAAAACTAACCTCTAACTCCTAAATATCAAAGATCCTTTCATCATACGTTCGGCTCATGATTAGCAGACGCAAATGCCTGAATAGCTTCAGAAAAAACATGCAACACATGGACGTGCCTATAATATTTAAGAGTTTCCCTCGATTTTCCTGAAATCCCGTTGTCAGACTTTGGTGGCAACGGGGCCAATCGGGAAGTATACGTCTTATACAAAAAAATCCAAATCGTTTAATGACAGGGTTATGAATGAGGGAACAAACATAAATAAGGATTTCTCTTGATTTTCCTTGGATCTCATCACCAGACACTGACTTTGGTGACAATGGGACCGGTTGAAAAGTACCCTCTCAAACAAAAAAAGATTTTTCCAAATGGATTAATAAATTACAGATTTATGAGGTAACAAACATAAAAAAGAACATACAACCGAATACAAAAAGAGGAGGTTATCACCTCCTCCTTTTTGTGAGATCGGTTTAAAAAATATTGAATTTCGATTCGATATTCTATTCTATATATAATTTCAATTTTATATCCTACAAAACCGATATTACCCACCTCTGCAAGTGATAATAAGAAACTTTTACACGCAGTCCTAATGTAAAAACGATGTAATTTCAATAGAGTTTCGTATTTTTGAGACCGCAGGTTTTACCAAAAGTAGAGCGACATGTTGAAAGTTGAAAAAGGGAAAACATGTAGAGCTCACTAAAACTATTGAAAAAGTCTTACTTTTCCAATACTCACTACTGGAAAAGTATCTTTATATGTTTCTTACACATTAATTCTGTGTCAGCACCGTATAATTTCAGAATTCTCATATTTTCCCTGGAAGTTTTTATTGTTTATAAATTTTTTGTGAAATAAAAAGATAGTAAGTAGGAATTGTAATCAATGCTTGAACTACATATTTATGCTTAATATTTCCAGCCAACTGGTACGAAGAAGGTGGTGAATATCCGCTGTGTGGAAACTCGTCTGGTGCAGGGTAAGTGCACCAATTATATCCACTTTTAATTTAAACAAATTATTTTTACTGCTGTTCACCTAACAACAATAATTATGATATTGTGTTAGTTATTATGTTGTTTTCATTAGTCCATATAAATTACATTTAGATTAGCTTATGTAAATAGTTTTAATAATACCGCCTGACTCGAGGTCGTATTACAAAATTACATTTGTTTTCTTTCACGAAACTTAAAACTTTTACGGTTCCTTACATAATAAGTTTCGATTTTTACAAGAGGGTCAAGATGAGACAACGCATTAACAGCGTCAATTACTAAGGGGTTATAATTTAATATAAATGACATATAAAATGTATGTAAAATCAAAATAGCGTATACAAAATTTTCAATGTTGTTGAAAACTGCTCGGAAATATTATTGACTGAGCTTTCCGCTCGCAGCTTCGCCCGCGTTATTTTTATTTTCCCTTGGGAATTTTATATATTCCCGAAGGAAAAATAATTTTGTATTCTATATTCATCAAAGATAATGGAGGATTTTTAAAGGTGAAAGATATTTTCAAATCTCTCCAGTAGTTTCGGAGCCTATTCAATGCAATCAAATCTTTCCTCTTCATAGTAGTAAGATTACTTGAGAGTAGTATTGTTTTAGCAAATTTTAAACTTCAACTATCTACTGCTGACCGCTTTAGGGAACTGATATGTTTACTTACCCCAACGAAAAACAACGTCTATCTTACCTCAGCAGTACTCCCGTTACTATTTCCCAGTATGTCTGTAAATGAGGGCTATAACTTATACCGTATTAGCAGCTGTCAATCGATTCTTTAAACAAATTGTGTGTGTATTTTGAAAAACCGATCAAATTTACATATTTATTACTCATAAGCTAGAGCTTAATCACCTAGAGTGTCAAAGATCGTTAGTAGATGAAAAAAGGCTTTTTAGTGCTGCACAAAACTCCCTTTACCAGTGCCTCGTGTAAATGATTGTTTGTTCTCTTATCCAGGCAATGTGAGCCGGGCTACATGTGCCTGCAAGGCTACGGGCCGAATCCCAACTACGGCTACACGAGTTTCGACACGTTCGGGTGGGCATTTCTGTCGGCGTTCCGGCTCATGACACAGGACTACTGGGAGAATCTTTATCAATTGGTAAGAGTGGTTTCAACGTACGTGATTTGGATTTATTTATCCTTCAACTGATCCTTTCGAGAACAACCTTTACCGTTTTAAACAAAGAACGTGTATTAAATTTATCGGCACAGCAGATGTGAAAGCACCGTAGAACCATGTTATGATATAAATTTGAACGCAATTTTAGTCCTCGATAAATCTTAATAGGTTACTTCGTTCCTCTGCTTCAGCCTATAGCATTTTGTCCGCCTATACGAAACATGATGAAAACCAATTTCAGTTGGTCGTAATACGAATATTTAACGAAAAAAAATTATAAATAAAGAACAGTGCCAGCCAGTTTATACCTTTTATAAATAATATATTTTTTATAAATACCTTATATATTTTTTGAATGTCTATCAAGTTAACGTTATATTAAGTCCATGATGTCAATCTAGTTTGTTATTGTCATGAGTTATTGTTCAATTTGGTTTCTGTCTGCTTGTCATATTTGTCGTATTTCTGTATTTCTACTAAATTATAATTATTTTACCTTAATATTCATTTCATTGTAGTCTACTAGCTTACCCGTCGCTATCAACAATGTTGATTAAATATAAATATCTGGGAAGAAAAGAAAATTTCTTCAGCCGCGGGCATAAACTAATGATTCCTTTCAAGGACATACGCGACAAAAATATAATAGCTTCTGTCCCACTGGAGAGCACCGGCTTTTGGGTGTATTGTTGTTTTTGTTTTTAAAACACCTCAGAGGTACATAAGGCCTCTACAAGGTCCCGCTACGCCTTTCTGTCCGCAGTGACTTCCTAGGCGTCACTCCAGCTCAGTCCTATGGCTTGTATTTCACGACCTTTGGCTGTAGGTAAGATTTTCTTTCGAGTTTTTCATTTCTTAGCAAATATTCATTGCGGTAAATTCCCTTAGTCGGTTCATACGACACCCACGGTAAGAAAAGAAGCAGCGACACGTGTATTCTGAATTCGTCACCGCACGAACATTAATAAGTATTTGTATATATTTACTACAAGTACAGAAGTCATGAGTTAGTCTTACCGAAACACAATAATAACTATGGCAAAAGAACAGTGCAACACCTGCTACCGGAATACCTTAACAAGTTGTCTGAACACTTTATTAGATTTAGAAAATTATAAAAGTAGGTTAAAATGTTATTGAATATCAAATTAAGATTAGTATAGTTTTAATTCGTTTAAGCATAGATTAATTTTGCGAGCATCGCTTCCTGAGCATAAACTCCATTGGGAGTTTTATCAGAGAAGTATAGTTTTATCTTCATTATATTATTTGTACTGAATAACAATAAAAAAAGTCATTTTGTTTTTCGAACATTCGACCTTAGACATTATAAGTCTTACTTGTCTCCTCAAATGTTGTAGAAGAGATATTCATGCGCTCACCACGATTCGCTTTTGTCTTATAACGAATACAAAAACCACTCGTCTCTCTCGTCCATCCATCATTATTATGAAACAGCAGAAAAATTCGACAAAAGAAGTTAATTTTCCGTAATCGAACGGGCTTGTAGTACCATGAACCATATTGTCTGGGTGAATAAATGTTTTATTTAAATTTTGGATCCTGGTAGACGAACTCTAGATTTATTCATAATAACACTGCGGTGTTGGAAAATATTCTATACTCCTAAAGAACGACCGATTTATCTCTAAAATCGCGACAGTAAAAATTGCTCCTATCCTATTTCATAATTTACAGAGTTTCAGCGTGATCTTGCTATGAAAAATCTACCCTACCATCTAGATTATTATATCTCTAAGATCTGGTTCTAGAAACTTGCAATAACAATAAATAGCAAACTTCGCCCCAGCTAATTCATTATGTTTCCAAAGGCTATTTAATATCAAATAATTCTGTTATCAAATGTCAAAATACAATACAACATTACATTGGACAGGGATCGAACTCTCATATTCGGCTTTCCGTTTTTAACAAACAATAACAAGTGATAGACTTACTCGTAATTGTGACTACGCAAGTTTAAAAGAAGTTGGGTGAGACCCGAACGAGTCTGCCATTTATTAAATAAAGGGAGAAAACTTTGCACATAGGACCATACTTCTTAAGCTTTAATTTGTCTTCCACAGGTGCTTAGGTCCGCGGGCTCGTGGCATGTGCTGTTTTTCGTGGTGATTATCTTCTTGGGCTCGTTCTACCTCGTGAACTTGATCTTGGCCATCGTCGCTATGTCCTACGACGAGTTGCAGAAGAAGGCGGAAGAGGAGGAGCAAGCTGAAGAAGAAGCTCTGAGGGTAAGGGCTGCTTTGTCTCCTATTATTCATTATAATTCATCATTCAACTAACAGTCATGAAATAAATCATTATTTCGCGATATAACAAATAACTTTGTTTTTTAGAAATACCTACGATAATCCTCATTTGATGTAAAATTTATATTTTAGGAGGGAATCCTCATTTAAAGGAGGATATTTAAAATATCTAAAGAGTCCAACAACTGCAGGTGCATAGATTAATTTGGATTTTATTAATCGCTCCGCACTTTAGGCCGCCTCGTAACGCACTTTTTTCCAAAACTTCCGGTCCCGTTCGGTCTGGAGGAAAACACATCCCGTATGCAGTGGGGTTTACTGTCTCTACTGCCGAGCACTCTTGAAGTGTTTCGCTGTGACTCCTCTCAATTAATGTATAATGCTCGGGCTCCACCTGCGTTAATATTAGTGTTAACGCCTGCGTCGTAATACGCCTTATTGAATGCCTTAAAAATAATGGCTAAACATGGTGGCTACATCTGCGTAGTTTGATACAAAAGCTATTGACGTCTAACGCCACTAACAATGCCGCAGAGAAATGAACTTGCTAAGCTATCGGCCACATCTGTGTGGTTTAAAAATTATCCCGTATGATAACGCGCAAGACGCAGGTGGAGCCTTAGCATAAGAGGACTCAAAACGAACCGTGTGGCGCGCAGGAAGCGGAACAAAAGGCGGCAGCGCGCGCCGACAAACAAGAGGCTCGGGAAGCGCACGCGCGCGAGCAAGCGGCCGCGGCCGAGGCAGCCGCGTACGCCGAGGCGCACCCCGCCAAGTCGCCCAGCGACTTCTCCTGCCAGTCCTACGAGCTGTTCGTGAACCAGGAGCGCGGCAACCAGGACGACAACGCGCGCGAGCGCATGTCCCTCCGTAGCGACCCCTTCCACGACTCGGTGAGCACTCAGCCCCACGCGCACAAGCCCGCCGAGCACGAATCACGCCGCCCCAGGAAGGTCAGCATGGTGAGTCAAACAAACACCACTATGGCATTCTCAACGACAATGATTCAAATTGTGATACGTGTCTAAATATTTTGAAGGCAGGCGGAATACAGGAACACGAATCGCGCTTAGAAATTTTACGTGTGCAGTCGTAATTGAGTGGAGTTGTGTTTTAAATTATGGATCGTATATCAAAAATCTCTATTATAGTTAATGTTCTATATTAGAGATTTTTTTATCTGGAAATCATTCTAGTTTTAGGTTTATTTTTGCAATTAGTTATTTACTTATTTCTTGTGAATACGATTCGCAAACGTTAAATTGTCTTTCTAAACTCTCTTTAAAAATAAAAATTCAGCATTTAATAGTCAAGAGTTTGATCTTAAAAAGCGCTACCGTTTATTTCTGGGTTCAATTCGGTAACGAAATAACAAAACCTGGTCGAACACTAAACCAAGTTATGTTTCAGATTCTAGTTCCACATGGATAATACAAAGAATAAGCTATTTTATTGAATCATTGATGGCTGAGTACCTTCATTCTTTTCAACTTGATCTCAATAAGTATACCACGCTTCTACACCCGTTTTAATACAAGTTAATCAAATATCGAGCTTTGAAATGATAGAAACAATGTCTCACAATATTTTTTATCACTAACACGACTTTCATCTTCATACGCACGGCTCAAGTTGAAAAGAACTTTGACATTACTTATATGTTTAATTGCATAAGCTTAAGAACTGTCTCTTGTGTTGACTAATGAATGAATGAAATTGTTGGAGGAAATGCAAAAATAACGCTCGTGTTTTTAGTTTATTGCTTTTAACAAAAAAGTATATAACAGCGAGATATTTGCATTTTCTCGTTGATTTTTCTCCCCTTGTTTATCAAATTTATTTTCTAAAAAATGAGTACACTCTTCACTATTGGATATGGCTTTATCTTGAAAGCATGTGATTTCTTCCTTTCCTTGTTTTGCGTCGCTGTTCGAATGTTCTAATCGAAGGTACATGTATCATTTCTCCGAGCAATGCCATGCTATTATCATTCGTAGATTCATCATTTCCTCAATTAGATCTAGATAGTATTTTATGTTTCGTATAATCTTAAGCACCCAAAAACTTAAGTGTGTTTTGAAAGTAATAGATTTTTTGTTAGCTACTGTCATTTACTCATCAAATACTTAGTCAATCATTTCTGTGTAATGGAACATAAATGGAACATATCTGTTACATGAGCATGAAAATAGAATGAAAAATAAAGTAGAAGCTGTTATTTTTACTGTCTCCAATAATATTTCTTGGGTTTATATACTAGTGCCTGTAGGCTTAATACTGAGATTTGGAAATCTTTCAACACATCTCAAAGTGTTCCTTCAATAGAATATCCTCTATATTCAAAGGAATACTATTGGAGAGAAAGAATCTATTGTCATGGTAGATTGTTTCTTTTGCAATGTAAGTGTTTACGAACGGGCCTGGCCGAACTGAACATATCAACGAACAGAGGTAGGTTCAGTCACCATTATTATTATAAAGTTATTGAATTTTAATTAGATCAGTATTTTAAGTTAAGAATTTACTAATACTAGTATATTCCTCAATTTGAATTAAGAAATTTGCGGAGGCTTAAATTCGTCATAAAACTGTACGAACAAAAGAACAGTCTTCATGACTTTAGATATAGCTGTCAGATAAAACAAATATTCTGATTTAATAGCGATTTGCAAATATGCATGTAATTAATTATAGGTGCCCATGATTACTTCATGTGTTTATAAACAAAGTTACTTGACAAACTTTTGCTTTCATATATCCATTTTCCTCGGTAGCTAATATTCATCAATTTTCCTACAATAACACTTTTATACCATGCATCACTAATGATTGAAGGCGCTCATCAAGGTATCATGTTTTAGATGCAAGTAAAAGTTGCTATTGTATGTGCTAGTTATTTAGATATTTCAACTTAAACGTCATATACAGCTGAACACAAACGTTACTTGAAATCATCACATCACCCATCAAGACTTACTCGCATAATTTGCTTAGAGCTGCAATCGTAATGTACGTGGCTTGTTTTGTTTGTTTATCGATTTGTTGTGCTGATATGGCAATGAATACCACTTTCCGTCCTTTACTACCTATTTGGTCGATGTCTAGATAATTGGTCTGTATTAGTCGTTAAAATTATTAAATTCAAAATTCTGTTTGTGTATTAAAGGTCCCTCACCCCGAACGCATAAATAAATACGGACAGTTATCATATGGGCCACTGCGCGAGGGCTCACAGGTTTGTCCATCTATCCTCATTGATGTTTGTGCTCCCCTTCCTGTTCTTTTTCTATTTATTGCTCCTATCTCCTCTGTTGTATTAGGATTGCCTGCTCGTCTATTCTTTTTGAGGTCTATTCTCTCCCTGTCTTATTGCAACAATTCATGTATGTATTTAATCACATGCATTGGTGCAAAAGGACCATAAGCACTTTTCATTTTACTATCTTTTTGTTCCACTCTTCTCGTTTCTTTTATCCTCATATCTTTTTCTGGCGTGCCTACTTCTTAACGCTTCTGTTTATCAGCACATGAAAGTAAGTTAAGTAACATATTCACATAGCGATAAATCATTAATGATCAGCATTTTGTATTAAGCATTGGAAAATTATAAATTTGAAAGCCTCTGCAACCGATTTCTTGATACGATGCGGAATAGTTATGTAATGAATATAACTTTTGTATACTACTTGATCTACATTGAGGAAAATTTACGAAAAAAAAACTATATAATTGTCATGTCCAATGATCATTGAAGTAATAAAAAAATATAAGAAGTAGTAAAATATTGTATTGCTGAATTTGATTCAATTGTTTACAATAAATGACACTCTATGTTAATATTTTTTGATAAATTCAGGCGTCTTTGTCACTGCCTGGATCTCCATTCAACCTGCGACGAGGATCTCGTGGCTCCCACCAGATGGCTCTGCGTCCGAACGGGCGAGCTCGGTACCCGCCTGGTGCTGACCGCAAGCCACTAGTGCTCTCCACGTACTTGGACGCCCAGGAACACCTACCTTACGCTGACGACTCCAACGCAGTAACTCCCATGTCCGAAGAAAATGGTGCTATAATCATCCCTGTCTACTATGCTAATTTAGGTAAAGCTACATGTTTCCATTGTTCAAATAGTTATTAAATTGTAGGTACTTATATGAATTAAAATTGTGCATATTGAAAACTGTAATTAATATTTTTATGGTAGTTAGAATACTTAGGAGATAATAATATTGTAAACGTGTTTGGCATTTTCTAAAAACTTTTACGGCAGAAGTTTGACCTATACAGAGCGCACAAAAGAATGGGACAGCTCGTAATTGGCATATAGTACTGCTGCATAACATTATTATAAAAAAAAGGATTTCATCAAAATTGCCCGTAGGCAACGACTTTTATCACTGTTTCTGTTTTTTATTTAAGGGCATTATAAATTTTATTTTTATTTAACATTTATTTTAATTATGTAATTGGCTACGAACTTATATTGCGAATCCGTTGTAGTTTCGATATAGATAGTAGGCCACTAAATCAGCTGTCTCATTATTTTATTCTTTTGTACACCATGTATATCAAAGTAACGATCGAATAATTCTGTTTTTATGCCTACATTAAATATACGAGTATATGATATGTGAAACAGCTTAATTCGGGTAAGATTGATTATATTCTTTCGCAAAAACTGAAACTAATTTTATTGAGTGCAAAAAAACATACATTTCACAAACCTATCGATTTGCTTTATGAGTCCATCTCCTTCACTTCACTATCAAAACGAGCGATACACCTAACCCGACGCCAATTCGTACTGTCAAAATTTCAATTCTCACCAGCCTATCTATGGGTATTCTTCGTCTATCATTGATATCTTCATGTTTTTTTTTTCTTTGTATAGGATCACGTCACTCGTCGTACACGTCACACCAGTCGCGGCTGTCGTACACGTCTCACGGAGATCTGCTGGGCAAGGCGCAGACCAAGGAGGCGCGGCTGCGCGGCCGCTCGGCCTCGCGCAACCACAGCGTCACCTCGCAGCCGCACGCATACCCGCTGCCGAGGCAGGACTCCTCGCTAGCCTCCCGGCCGCTCCGAGAATATGTACGTTGTTCGTATACTAATGAAATGAAACTATGGGTGCGGTCGCAGAACAGAGAAAGAGTCTTTCTGTGTTCTGTGGGTGCGGTCCATAATCAGGCAACAGTGCATGCAACTTTTGCATGCATGCAAACAACCCGTTCAAATCGTTTGCACTGCTCACGGACGTAAGCAATCAGATCAATGTTGGACCGAGCTTTCGATCTGTGAGTCTGTCAAGCTGACAGTAAATGTTATTTGAAATGAAATTTTGGAGGGAGACATGTATTGTGCCTCCAGTATCTTTACAGAGCACTTCTGTATTTATTGTAGATAATCTAAAGAAAAAAAATCGAACAAACTAAAATACAAATAAAACTCTTTGGGAAACTGATATTGACTTTGACATTGACAGTTCTGCAGACAGTGCACTAACTTCTTTTCTGTTAGCACTGTCAGCATCAATCGGTGACGTCATCAATTACGTCATACCAGTTATAAATGCGACATGAACAATTTTGGACTGAATGTTTGCGTGCAAATAGCGCACACGAGCGCTGATATCAAATTATGGACCGCACTCTATTTAAATATAAAAACTAGTATAACGGAGAGCGACAAAACGGTTCCAACAATCGTAGGAATTTGAAATTGTGCTCCATAATTCTATCTTCTGAATAATTTGTCTATTTGAACGTTAAACATAGCTATTTTATTTCGGAGCAAAATTCAAAAATTACTGAGTAATAATGGCTACCTATAAAATCAGAGAAAACACTACGCGGGACTAATACTTTTAACAGAGTTCCACTTTTTACGACTTTAAAGGGAATGCCCATAACCTAATCCCATCCCTCATTTTGATTGGCCGTTACCACGCTTTGGGGGTTTGGCGATTACCTACTGTTTATGCATTATCATGTCCAATTTTGTTTTTAAAATCATTTTTATTTATCGATAGGGCCGGTTCTTTTCCACGGTTCACGGCCCCACTGTAAAAGGTTTTGTGGTGTTCTATACAACAACCGCTGAATTTCATTTGTATGCGAGACATATCCACATATTGCATATTGATGTTACATTTTCATAAATTGTTGTCCCGTAACCTTTATTACACTGTACCTTTTTTACGCGGTGGAATGACTGCCAGTACATACATGACAAAGGCTAGTTGACAGGTGTGGGTGGGACTCTCCATGCGTTGTGCAGAGAGAGCATATCCACTAAACTTAAATGTCCATAGTCGAGGTGATCCCGGAATACAACCCGGGATCCCCAATAGACAATGGACCGGAATCGGTGGGTAAGATTGTTGCATCCTTCAGGTCATCTGACCATGATCCTTAGTGATGAGGGAGCGACGAGAGAGAGAGAGAGAGAGACCCAATATTGCGTCAACAATAATGTGACCGTGACTTTGATTATCTCTTTCGAAATACTCAATGTGTTCTACCGATTCTACATCATTCAAATCCGTATTATGTTGGTGAAAGCGTATTGCGACTTATATTTTGGTCAATAAATACGTTGCCGTTTTTTATCTTTAGGCCGATAACAATTAACAAGCCGCATATTATTTCAGGAGAGAGTAAATGCAATATTTGTTCATGTCCATTCCTTTCCTATTTTTAGTTACCAGCATTATTTTGATGGTTATGGCTATTCGCTCAATAGAGAAGCGTAACTAAATTGGTATATTTATGTATTCTTTTTTATTAAAATCTTGCAGCATTTCTTTATATATAAAGTATTAAACATTATACAAGTCAATTACAAGATTCCGAGCTTATATATTAACTCTTTACTTATCACAGCTGCAACTATAAAACAGAAAAAGTACACAAATGTAAATGTTCAAAACAAGAATGATCGCTTACTTTTTGTTTTCTGTGAAAACGAAATAATACCGACTTTATTAACTATTATTATCAACCTTTGTATTTCAGGAAATGAGCACGACTGAATGTACGGATGAAGCTGGAAAAGTGCTGAAGCCAGCGAACGACAACCCGTTCATAGAATCATCACAGCAGCCTAACGTAGTGGATATGAGAGGTGTGTTTTGCTATCTACAATCAAATCTCAAATGCTTATGACTATCGTTAACTTAGAGCAAATATTTCAAATATTTTTTACATACGACAGGGAAGCTCTTCGTCTACATCTCACCTGATGGTAACTGACGATAAGGACTAAAACCTGGACTCCTCAACATTTGTGGGACTGACTATCTTAGCTCTACTTGTCGGAACACAAAAATGCTATTAACATTGTTACTGTGGCGACAAACTTAGGTAAGACGGTGGTAGCTAGCCAGGCGGGCTCAGAAGCCCTACAATACGGAGGACAAATACTTCTGCCGCAATGGGGAACCGTACCATGGACATTCCGTTGTACTGCCTAGATGTGTCGGTCATCTTCGAAAACACGAGGCCATTATTTATCTTGAAGTACTGTACCTACTGTGATGACGTCGCATAGATACGGACAGAAGAAAAAACGTGTTGCGCCAACCCTACATAGCTATAGGCGTTAACGAAACAAAGACTTGGTCCGAATAGCGCCACATCGCTCTCAGTGCGGTTTTAATATTGTTTTGAGCCATTATAGTTAGAGGGAAAGACAGAGGAGATGAACATTATGACTTCTTGTGTCATTTTAATACTAGAAGTCCACCTGCATTAATATTGGTGTTAACGGCTGCGTCGTAATACGAATTAAAATTAACGTCTAAAACTGTGGCCACATGTGTGCAATTAAGACGAGGTTTCCCAGAAAATCTACTCGTGCACGGCGACTGCTTTATTGCAAAGTAATAAAGTTGCTTTATGCATAGCTTCTAATGTCGCTTACGCGCGGTGACCGTTACTAAAACGTTACTTTTTACACGTTTTAATTGATTTTTGGAAAACTGGAGTACAAAATAAAAAATTTTCCTTTCTAATTTTCTAGATAATAAAAATGCATGTCTAGTAGTAAAATTTTTATGTCATTTATTATTGTATTTTCTGATTCACAGCAGTTTTAAAATATTGAACAGAGTGATCTTTGGATTTTATTTCTATCGAGTGAAATATTATCAATCATGTTTCTGTCTTTATGAATGTTTAGATGAAATCTTCAGAAAAGTCACATATGAATTTTAGAACTGTATGTTTAATATTTGTGGCGGTACAGTCAATCGAAATCGATCGAAAACGGGAAGTAGCGCCTTAAGGGCTACAAAAGTTACTATCGTTGATTGCTATTAACTAGTATGCCATATACCAATTAATGCGCCGCCCAGTTGACCACATATTTGTGATGTCAAAATGATTGCGGGTATGAACGCATTATGACGCAGAAGGAGCCGTACCTAGCATAATAGTGAAATAATCAATAACTCGCTTCAGCATTTTAAATTTCAGCTTTACGCAAACAAACAATGCTTACCTCTCAATAATATTGATGCCTGTGGTGCCACTGGTAGCAATACTGGTGGCACCACGGGCAACAAACGAGCACACAATGCTCACCTCTCATTAATTTGGAATTTATATAGCGCTTCAGATACGAATTTAACCTAATTTAACTTATTATTGTCTCGATTACAGACGTGATGGTATTGAATGAGATCATCGAGCAAGCGGGCCGGCAGAGCAGAGCGAGCGACCAAAACGGTAACCGAGCAACTGACATTTCGATGTTGTCACCGCGCATTGTTTTCAATGTCCGTTCTAAATGTTTTATCAAGCTTACTCAAAAACACGACGTGAATGTGAACTTACAACTAACACTAGAACCCAACATAATTCTCTCACAACACTACACGTAAAGGTATTTGCTCATTATGCGAGTAAAGCATAATTGGCAAAATAGTACAACTGTGGGTGTCATTTATTGGTCTAGCCACTAATTGCTTGATTGAGGCTGTTGACGAAGAAAAATATGAAACGCGTTGATTAAAAAATCTATAAATATCTCCAAAATAAGTGTATAAAAAGCAATAGACAAAAACTCGTGTCTCAACATTTTAAATATAATTTTATCTACCTACAGTATCGGGGTGATGTTTTTCTTCGGCAGCTGCAGACACTGTACGCCTAATACCTATTGTTTGTCACATACAAAATAAATACTTTTAAAGAGAAATAATTTGACCAATGTGAACAACCGCACCATGTGAAGTTTCACACGCGTTGATTTATACCAGAAGGTCGATTCATGTAGGTTTAAGTTCCGAAGTCGTTCCGTAGGAGGCCAGAGCCATACCTGAAGCTGGTATTTACATGTTGCTCTGGCGCATTTCGATATAAATCAATTTAATATGAAAATAGGATTTGAACCCGCTTCTTCAATATACTGTGTTGACGCCTTGACCAACTAGGCCAATTGAATATGTTGGGACATTGACAACTTGTCAATCGAGAACTAAAAGATGAACATCTGGAAACCAATTAGAATACGAAAATAGTTTCAACGGTAACTTTTTCAAATGTGAATCGACCCTCGGAGTGTAATCATTCGCTATTTCAAAGGCATTGCGATGTTTAGGTATTAAAAATTTTTCAGCGTCCTCTAATAATTTAATTGTCGAATCGACGCGTATGTATGTATTGCGTGTGCTATCTTAACATTTACAGAATAATAAGTATACGTTACGTTATATTAATAAATACTTATCTGTATATAATCTATAATATGTCATCTTTCGTACACAATCATTATCTCTGAAGTCAAAAATATCGCAAGGCCACACTTACACATCCAGAAAATGACAAAAATGCTACACAGCACACCGCTTTGCACAAACCACTGATTAGATACAAAAGCTTTCCTTAGTACTTTGTATTGTCTGCTTATATATTTTATTTTACTAAATACTTTCTTATGTTAAATTTTATGTTCGCACATTTTCAAATGTACCCAGTACTGCGCGTACTGGGTACATTTGAATACAAACATTCTGTCTGATGGAACTTTCCACTAAAATCATTATGTAGCTTACAATTTTTTGTCTTCATTGCATTTATTTTTGCTTCATTGTGAAAAAAGCATGTGTGTTTCCTAAATAATGTATCTAAGCACTTATTACGTTAGCCTTATTTCGTTAGACTTATTATATAAGGGCAGTTAATGATTTCTATAATTTATCGTAAAGTTTTGGACGATCATTAAATATTTAATTGTGAATATAAACGTGTATAACGTTGTGAGTATAACGTTTAGTTTTTGTAACATGTGATTCTATCACGGTATTCATATTTTTTGAATAACTTAACATACTCGTAAGTATAGAAAGTATTGATCATTCATGTCAAGTAGTTAAGCGAAATAAGCTTTAACGCAGTTTGACACGACCTGGCTTGAGTTTGATTTGCACTGATACGCGCACAGTATAGATCCCTGAGGTGGTTCCAGGCTACTAGAACCTTCCTCGCGAGTGCCCTACCTCACTGAGAGTGCTGCAAGTTTTACCATGGAACCACTACCGACGTAAATGACAGCCAGTGGAAAGGAAACAAAAAATATGGATATTAGTGTATCAGGCTATTGCTATCGAAAAAAAAGTTTTTTTTCTGCATATTATATGTGTAGACTATAGATTTATGGTTTATTGAACCATTAAATAATCTTTCAGATAATTTACTCTCGTCAAAATTGTCAAATAATGAGCGAATACTAACAAATTTGTTTCTGTCTCTCTCACACTCACACACGCACACTGGCTAACGGGACAACAGTGTCAGTCTACTACTTCCCAACAGCGGAAGACGATGAGGATGGGCCGACGTTCAAGGAGAGGCTCCTGGAGTGCCTGATGAAGGGCATAGACTTTTTCTGTGTGTGGGACTGCTGTTGGTTGTGGCTGGAGTTTCAGAAGTACGTCGCTCTGCTGGTGTTCGACCCGTTCGTTGAATTGTTCATCACGCTGTGTATCGTGGTCAATACGCTGTTCATGGCGCTCGATCACCACGATATGGACAAGGATATGGAGAGAGCTTTGAAAAGTGGCAATTATGTGAGTATTTATCAAACTTCAGTACAAATTACTTTAGATGTTAGTGCTCGACGTATATGACGAGCATCGTTAATGTTTATTTAGCAGAGGTACGGCACAGCGTCTCGCTCTAATGAGCAGCCTATCAAGGAAGTACCTCTACATCACAGAAGACTGTTTCAGTCTTCATATTATACTCCCGCGTAGACGCTACGTCGCGATGTAGCCTCGTAGACTATGCTACGCTGTAGCATTCACTGTAGCAACTACGCCGTAGCAAATACCATAAGGCATTTAAATACTAACGATAACTTTTCAATTATAGGTATATTATATAGGTACTGCTGCTCTTTTATTTCTGGATTTCAATATTTGAATGAATATCTTTTATATCTATCTATCACTATTTCATCATGAAAGTGTTATGCAGCAAAAAAGATAAAGTTAACATTATTATTATTTCACGGGCTAGACCACAAAGATTTATTGTTTATTGCGTCGATAAGCAGATTGCAGATGATACAAATTAAAATCTCTCGAATGTTCCCTTACATAGTACTGTGAATAGAGGTTATTAATGCTCGTATATTTTACCTTTTTCAGTTTTTCACTGCAACTTTTGGCATTGAAGCGATGTTGAAACTAATAGCTATGAGTCCAAAGTTCTATTTCCAAGAGGGATGGAATATATTTGACTTTATCATTGTGGCCTTATCACTTTTGGAGTTGGGATTGGAAGGCGTCCAGGGTCTATCAGTATTACGTTCCTTTCGTTTGGTAAGTTACCTGCATACTAATATAAGGCCCATTATATAACAGAAGCCTATTTCATTAACATTTCAGTATTTTACAATCTTTAAATTTTATAGAATTTGCAACCATCATGCGTTGAACTTTCAATGATGGACAAAAGCATTTGAATTTCGCTTATTAAAAATACCCTTTTTAAAAAAGTGTTTCAAATTAAAGAATCTTTATTGAATAAAATAGAAATTTACAGGCAATTATTGATGTCAATCACAGTTGAAAAAAGTTCACTCCACCACAGTGTGTAACAGTAAATACTAGTTTATTGAGCACATAATTAAAGGAAACACGAACTATTTAGAAATTAATGTTACTTTGAGCTCATTTAAGATAAATTCATAAAGCCAGTTGTACTCAGTTTTACGTTTTACAATTACGTAAAATTAGCATAAAAATCAACTTTGTACGATAAAGTGGGTTGTTCGTTACCAAATATACGATTTATGCCTGCATTTAACGATCGATTTGCATTAAAAAGTAAAGGAGTAATCCTGAGTACAACTGGCTGGTATTTTACGATCTCTACAATCGAAAGAGTAAAATTATACTGATGGAAATTAAAGGCAGTCACTGAAGGGATAGTACCCTAAATATTTATTCAATAATAAGTTGAACTACATTAAAAGATTTTTATACATCACTTGCCTTAATCGGATATCGAATAGATTAATATTCAAAAAAAAATCTGTACGTTTATGATATGATAAAGGTTTAAATTCTTTAATAACGTAGTAGGTGTCCTAATATTAAAGACAAACCCTATATAGCTAAAATAATGAATTATTCGTTCAAATAACTTTATTCTTCTGTCTAATCATTTACTTATGCATGGTTAACTATTTAAAGTGGTAAATGTAAACTGAGTGTAATCGATTATTGCTCATACGACTTTTACGAGAATAAAACTAAGTTTTAATATTTTATCTGCCTACGTTTTATTTTAATTTAAAAAAAATTCATTAAAGAAAGCTAAGGGAAGCACAGTATGGTTGGAAAGCCCAACCGAGTCTTGTAAAGCCCAAGCAGCTACTTTATTGAACAACGTGGGCTTCGCAACGCAAATTGAATATGTTCTAAAAGAATCAATAAATAACATCGCAAATGTCGATGTTAATAATAAAAGAATAATGATCAAATCAACACACCAAACAAAAATCTAATTACAAATGATACTAAAAACACGTAAAAATCTGTGTTTTGGGAGCCAAAATTAGCGATATAATTAATGATTAAACGAACTTACCTGTACGTGAAGTTCAATCATAATTATACGAAGGCTTCGTCCGAAGGGATTAGCAAATAATACTTGTAGTAACGCCTAGTGATACGCCAGTCACGCACTTTATTTGAGGGTATAAATAAAATTTAAAATGAGTCTCACGTCAACAAGGTGGGCGACCTATCCGCTCGCTTCATTTAGTTTAGAGTAGCCGCATCCGGAATATTTCACACAAAAAAGGGGACTTGTAGTTGGGAGGGAGGGTTGCTAATCCCTTCGGACGAAGCCTTCGTATAATTATGATTGAACTTCACGTACAGGTAAGTTCGTTTAATCATTAATTATACTCGGCTTCGTTCTCGGGATTAGCAAATAATACTTGTAGAATTTTAGAGATAATAGTGTGAAATATTTTGTTTATTCCTGAATTTTCATTAATTTATGTTAATAAGAATAAACATCAAACATCATTTGAATTACTCGTATTATTCACAATTGTTCTGGCAAAATAATTATTTCCATTAGTATTAACATTACTTATGGTTCTATTATAGAATCGATAGAATGTGCTTGAAGAGCCGCTCCATCCAACGGTTCGTCTTATTTGATCTAGGCCGACACCTAGGTGATGAGCCGCGGATGTAGCGGCGTGCTGTGCGCGGTAAATATGTTTAGATCAAAAACGCTATCGCGCAGTGTGTTCTTTATTCACTAAGGTTTGGGAACCGACAGCATTATAAGGCTTTTTTAGCACTTATGAAGAGAAGGAAAGATTTCAATATTTTTAATATTAATCTAGGACAAGGTTTGTACTTTGTGCGCTGTCAACAGCGCAATGAGAGTAATGAGTTTTTTCGAAAGTTTTTCAAAAGACAATGTTTCATTGGCGTAAAATTGGCTGACATAATTAATAACTATTAAAGTATCCCACATATTTGGGCAAGGGAGGGCGTAACCGAAATATTCCTTTAAAATATCTTTTTACTCTGTCATCTTCTCGTAAATTATTTTCCCCTAAGCAGGGCGAGCGCGGATCTATAGGAGTTAAGCGTGCCATATTGAGCTCCCCCTTCATAATAGTTTGTTGAAATAAATTATTTGTGGAATTGAAGGATTATACAAGTCACAATTATTGTCGTTACAGTAATTGAACCAGCGCCGTAAATAAACATTATATTGTTTAAAGGAACTTTGGAATATAGATGCTAATATCGGCGGTACACTCCACGCCGTCCGCATAAGTTCCCCGCTATACAATGACAGAGAACGGGGTGAAAGCATAAAAATTAAAATCGGCCCAGGAAATGCATCTGGGTCCCTATGCCAGGAGACATAATTAGTGCATTTAGTATTTATTTGACTAGCGAATAAGTCTACTTGAGGTGCCCCATGCGATGAGACAATTTCCTGATATGCCCAGTCCGCTAACTCCATTTTTTTTTTTTAATACGTCGCCCTACACTAGGATTTTCTCCTGTGTCGTGGGTGCAGTTACAAACATAGAATATCACATGCACATACGCCCAGACCGGAATAAATTTCTGTAGGCCATAAAACATTTGTCCCGTACGGGAATCGAACCCGCGACCCGTTGCGCAGTAGGTGATCACTCGACCTTTGCGCTAAACGTGTCGTCGATTCCATGTCAGGATGTACCCGCCTTGATTCGGCATCTGCCGTTATATTATCTGATGAGCTAATGTAATAAGCCATAACATACAAATTGCGACGTTCACACCACTGCCATAGCTGACGAGTGATGTCAGTGAAGTGGGGGAACTGAATACCCCCCATTGTATTGATGTAAGAGATTACTGTAGTGTTGTCGATGCGGAGAAATTTGACAACTACTTATATTTTTGGCGAACACTTTTAATCTTAGAAAAGCAGCTAGAATTTCTAGGTAGTTAATGTGTTGTGTTCTCTCCTGAATGCTCCACAACCCGCTAACCTTCTCTTTGCCACGTACAGCCCCGTATTTGAGGCGTCTGAGAAAATTTCCAGATCATGTGTATCATGTTTGATTTTACAAAACGGTATTTGTATTGCGTCATTCCTAGGGATATTTATAAATTTATCATAATTATCATTAATGATGATTTTAAGTTTAATTACTTAATGCGCTCGAATATTTTAGTATAAGGCTAGTGTATTCTACAGCCGGGCAAACTGAGACTAGTAATTCGACTATTTGTGCAAATTGACGTATTCAACATCTTTTAAGAGTTAACCATTTTTTTTTTTAAGTTTCTGATTTGTGATCTGGAAATTTTTAGTCTAGATTAGAACGAAACCTTAAAAATGTACATATATTACTAGGTATCATTAAACTTTTGGCCTCGTTAATTAAAATCAAAGAGAGGTAATGAATTTTTTGGTTTGTATATTTGGCCAATAATTATCTAAATAATTAGTTGATTTTAGGTCCGCAGAACGGAGTAATCGGACAATTGGTTTTATTGCCTTGATGGTGCAGTACTCAAGCCAAATAGTTCTTGTTCAATTTGAAATCTTAAATATTTTCTTGAATTAGGGTCAATACTTATTAAATAAAAGGCATCTTTTAAATCTATTTTTGCCATGAAACAATTTTTTGTTTATGTAAATTTTAGCACTGAGCGTAAATTTTCATTTTTAAATGATCTGCTTTTATAAATTTATTAAAGTTTTTTTTTTTTTTAATTTAGGATGAAACCATGTTTACCATTTGGCTTAGGTACCAGAATATACTTGATAAAAATTGCCCTTCAGTTTAATCATTCCTTCATTCCTGGAGGTGCTATAGGCGTCGGTGCAGGCGCCTTTTTTTTTTGTGGTTTATGCAATGAAGTTTTTAACTCTGCACCCTATTTATTTATCGCCTTTGCAGTCTTAATAATTTCTGACAGGTTTTCGCCTAATGAATGAATAAAAAATGGTTAAGTATTTTAAAGCTGGTCTTTCATGTCCTTTTTAAGGGAAGACAGAATAAAATTCCGTCGTATGACTGAATCCGGTACTGCAAGTCACAGAGAATACGTTCTGTGTCCATCAACATTTTTATTAATTCTGGGTCACTGTTATTTTTCGAGGTCAGCGAATTAATAGCTTGGTTCAAGCATGAAATAGCCGTAGAAACTTGTTTTTGCCTAATTTCGATATTTTTATAACGTTTAGCGTTTATATCGGAGATAGCCACCTTAATTTCGGCATTCAGTACCTACGGGAGCATTAATTAGTTTGCAGTTACTCGGCTAAAGGTATTTCACATTAATGTGTGTTCCAACTTAACTGCAAAGTCTTTGTGAATGTCGGCTCCAAAAGTATTCGAAATAGTTGGATCCTCGCCCAATATTTCAAGTATTGTGGTGTTTAGCATCGCATTAGCTGACCCAGGCTCGTCGGTATCTGTCACTTGCTCAGGCGCGCCGGCGGCGGCGGTGGTGGCGGTGGTGGCGACCTCCACAAGGGTGACCGTCATGACGGCACAGAAGATATAAACGGCGGGCTCGCACAGAGCGTAGCCACTTCGGCGGGTTCTGGGTCGAGGTCGACCTGCATCTCCGAACGTGGCTCAGAACCAATAATCCCATCGAGCAGTAGGCCAATTATAAATCTTTCATCGTATGACATGGCATAATAAATCATGAAATGCTTCATTTCGTATTACCGATCTCCAATGATATCATTACTATGGCATAATTTCGATGATGTCAATATCATATAACGAACGAATGATCAAAAATCTGACCGAAAATCATAATTTTCGCTTTGCACTATGATATCATATGATATTATTTGAAAACCGTGAGATCGTAATAGGCCTGCAGGTTTAAAACGTTGTTATTACGTTCTTGTTCTGAAAACCACCGATATCTCTATTAGTCATGAAACAGACCAAAGTACTGTTCGCGAGACTAATTTATAGGGTAGTACAGCTCCAAAGAGAAGTACGCAAACCCCAGATATGTAACCATTGTCACTATGAATACACCGATATCTCCATTAGTCATGAAACAGACCAAAGTACTGTTCGCGAGACTAATTTATAGGGTAGTACAGCTCCAAAGAGAAGTACGCAAACCCGGAGAGGTTACCATTACCATAAGGTAGTACAGCTCCAAAGAGAAGTACGCAAACCAGGATAGGTAACCATTACCACTATGTATATACTGTATTTATTCTTCTTAGAGATATAGTGTCATAAAAATTCATACAAAAGGGGTATAAATAAGCCCACTGAAATAAATCTTATTTAACAGTTTTCGTAAAACTATTTCATTGGATTATAAAACTTCATTTCAGAGGAAACCAGTAAAAAATAAAAACGTAACAAATTTACCATTATAGGTATAATTCGTCATTAACTAATTAAGTTTCTCTAGTACTTATGAGAATATAACAAGATGGCTGACTTATCATACTTCTGCCCGTTATCAAACGAGCATTGTACGGGCAGCAAATAGAAAATGGCATTTTCGGCCATAGTCACTAATAAATGCACTTATTCACATAATGACTAACCTTGAGACTCCGAGCGGGAACGCCTGTCGAGCAAGCTGGAACGACTCCGTGTACGGCATCTTCGTAACACTTCGAGTTTTTTAAACTTACACAACAGATTTGACAATCCTCCTCACTTTTCCGCTTAGGCATTATAAATAAGTACTACCTCACTTAAAGTAAAAACTTTTAAGACGCGAGAGTGTGATCGTGGCGAGCACTAAAAAGCGAATGAAGCGAGCGGATAGGTCGCCCACCTTGTTGACGTGAGACTCATTTTAAATTTTATTTATACCCTCAAATAAAGTGCGTGACTGGCGTATCACTAGGCGTTACTACAAGTATTATTTGCTAATCCCGAGGACGAAGCCGAGTATAAGTGACCGTGATCGAGGTCGGCGAACCACCAGACGTCACTGATAAAATGGCCGCACGCTGTCCGGTACGGGATTCCTGCTTTCCTATTGGTCTGTTTCATGCATGCTATGAAATTGGCATGAATCAAATGAATTTTAATACTTTTTCTGCGCTCGGACCTTGCAAAACTGTAGGCCTTGTCACCTGGTTGTACCTAACAACGCTGTATCCGGCGCTGTGCCGCTGTATCCGAAACACTTTTTTCGGTTGAAGTGTAACCATATGACATATCTATAATAATAACAATACATCGTTGCGTTAAATGCATGTTTACTTATTTGTAAAAATAAAAAATATTTCCTTTGCGTAAAATTTACTGTCATTAACATTTAGAGTAGGTACTCCTCCAGTGACCGTCTTTAATTTCCAGCCTGTATATTCATTTTTACTTAAACTTAGCAAAATCTTAAATATTGTTTTACTTTAAAGAGCGTTGTAAATGATCAAATTGTTTGTCAAATTATTTAATAGTGGATGGTTTTGTTTGACATGTTGTCAATCAATCTACTTATCGTTGTCAATCAAGTTGACCGTATGCTGCATTGTTTGTCAATCAAAATCATTCGTCATCATATCATATTTATAATAAAAATGGGTCGCTAAATGTATTGCTAAGCGCCAAACTTCAGAACCGATTCGGTTAATTCTTTTTTTTTCGAGTATTTGTTGGATAGCAGAAAGCGTAGTGTTTGTCAAACAAATTAATCATTTTGAGGGCTCTTATGCCTTTGACACTAAACATAAATTAGGTATACAAGATAAACCTACAACGACGAGTTCGCTTTTGTAACTGATATTATTTTTGACCTTTTCAGTATTTAAATAGCAGTATATAAATAAAGGTTTTACTGCGTAAAACTCCTAAGTTTTACTTTTTATGCGTCATAATGTGTGATGTGTGTTGCAAACAAATTACAATTATTATGATTTATACTACTAATTACTATATACTTTTAAAAAACACTTTTGCTATCAGAAACCGAACTATTAATGGTATGTCGTTCACTACTCCTATGTAACTTTTCCGATTTTTGAGCCGTGTATCCAGATTTACAAAGATACTACCTACTCGTAAAATTGATGTTCGATATTTACCTAAATTGTTTTTTGTGGACATTATTCTCACAATTCTTAGAATATAATTTCGACTCCAAACTTTAATCCCTTACTGACGGACAGGATTAAAATGTATTTCTGACTGTAAATAAAAGGACATTATTGCATAATATTTATTTTAAACATTCAAAATCGAGGCTAAAATCGTTAGTGCTAGTGGTTTTAAATCATTTATTTCATGAATCGGATGAATCAGATGAATTTGTAGTATACCTTACTTAATGGATTTAAGTTTGGAAACAGGTATCAAGATTATTGTTATATCTAATTACACGACCCTTCTGCGAATTGACTCTTATTTATCAGCTAATTAACATTACAGCTAACTAACAAGCACCAATATTTTGATGATGTTATTGTCTTGTGTGTAAATGTTATGAAATATTTTCAGCTACGTGTATTTAAACTGGCCAAGTCTTGGCCGGCGCTAAACCTTATAATATCCATTATGGGTAGGACGGTGGGAGCTTTAGGGAACTTGACATTTGTACTTTGCATCATTATATTCATATTTGCCGTGATGGGAATGCAGTTGTTTGGGAAGAACTACACAGGTTCAATTTGAAAGAAAATTTAGCATCTCTAATTAATGAACTAAGCTTCATTATTAATTTAGCTTTACACTCTCGAAACTCCTACACTGGGCTTGATCGAACATTTCCATGACAGATCCCGCTGTGGCTTTGTAACACGAAGTGGCTCGAACACGTGGGCCCCGAGACACACGTTATAAAGCTATGCCACGCAGCTTCCGATCATGATTTAAGCTTCGCATCGAGTTACATTAGATTTGACTTGCAGCTTTGCTTTTACGAGGGTACTGTGATGACGAATTTCGACTGATGGGATCTATGTGGTTACCTATTAGGCATTTTAAAAACATGACAATGTTAAAGATATTTTTAAGATATGATTAGATTGTATTGGTGCAAAAGCTCTCACAAAATTTGATAACATATATCCCACTCACACAAGATAAGTAAATGCACACCGTTGGGTAACTCGAGCACACATCGCTAAGTTAGTTCGGTAAGGAGCGGAACACCGGTGCTGGCGCAGGCGCGGCCAGAGCCGGTGGCCCGCTGTAGCATAGGTGAAGCGCCGGTAAGCCGAGCTTATGTGACGCGTTTTTCACAATTTGTAATTGCAGCTTCGAGTATTCAAATTGGCAAAGTCATGGCCGACACTTAATTTACTCATCTCTATAATGGGTAGGACAATGGGTGCCTTGGGCAACCTGACCTTCGTATTGTGCATCATTATTTTCATATTCGCGGTGATGGGTATGCAACTGTTTGGAAAAAATTACGTGGGTAAGTGAATTGGTGGGAGTGCTGCATGTACATTGGTGTTTGGTTGGAGGTGTTGACTATTGGTGTACGATGGCTGTAGCCAGTGCATACTCGATAGTGAATGTTCTCCTAGCCTGAAATTTTGTGATGAAAGGGGGTACATTCACTGCTTAGTACTCTGATTGGAATGTGGATACGAAGTCATTTAATCGACGCTTTATTTTATTTTCTTTAGAAAAAGTATGCGCCAAGCGGGATGCAAACTTGATTGAAATGTTCAACATGTTCTGCAGAACTTTCAAGTTTCCACATTCCATTCAGATGTTGTCGTGTAATAGCAACGTCTAGTGTTGATGTACCGACGCACTGTTGTGCTCAGTGTCACCAGCCCCAAGTGAGCTATTCAACCCCGTGTTACCATACCGAGCGATTAGAAGGCGCCTCACTTGTGAAACGCTCACCGCCAGCTTTTATCTATCATGTTTCCTCAAATTTCTTCCTTATTAAGGATGATGACAGTGTACAGAAAATGTAAATCTTATTAGTCGTTCATTCAGATAATGAAAAATATCAAACACGTATTTTTTTGCTTTGTCGAAATAACAAAACAACTACTAAGATAAAGCTATTAGAATGAATGGATAAAAAATTTAATTAACACGCAGAAACAATAAGGCAAAACACATGCAAAAAATACCCAATAAAATAAACAGAAACAGTGAGGGGAGACAGGATATATACGTAATAATTACTTAACTTTAAAGAGTCTCACAACTGTATGGAAAAAGGAGACCGTATAGAACCAGATAACTGGCACGAAGTACTTTAAAAAACTGACTAAGACCGCTAACTAGTATAGATCGACAAGGTTCTTTTCGAATGTGGTCAAAATTGGAACTATCTTATCTATATATAATATAATCTACTCTTGATTGCTATTGATGATTTATGGAATTTATGAAATTTTTCAATTATTATTCATACTTTAATTATTTACTTTTATTCGGAAACGAAGGAGTAGTGCTCGCTACGTCACAACGTAAAAGAAAATGTACATATGTAAATGAAAAAAAAGAACAGAAAATGTCACGCGACATTTCAAATCAATTTCTTAAGTTGTTGATTAGTAAAGAATGAAAAAATGCGTGTCGAACATTCTTTAAATGTAGGTACATGTCATAAAAAATTGTCATCATCCCAATCACTTCTTAGTACATTTATTTCCTTTGTAAATACTATACCTTTAGTTGCTCGTATATTACTCGTATCTACTTCTATAACTATCTACTATCTATGTAATTGATAGCAACATGTAGGTAAGTCATGTTTTGCATGGTAAATATTAGTCGTAGCAATTATTGTTAGATGTGCTTTAAAAACATAAAATAAAGAATATTGCTGTATAGGAACTCTATGCTTGAGTGTGAGCTTTAATCGAATATTCCGTTTTGTAACGTTTTAAGTGCATGAAAAGTAAATATAGACAGTTGTCCTAATACCGTACACCAAAAAAATTTTAAGTTGCATATAAAAATATACAGAACGGAATATTTTGCTTGAACTGTTATTTAACAATATCAATGAAAAGTTCACTGAATTATAATATTTAATTTTCTGAAAATAACTGTACCTTGCTTCTCAACATAATACCTAACTACAAGATGAATATTAATTTAAATGCAAACTAAAGCTTTTTAACTATTAGATCTAATTTGTAAATATTTTAATAAAGTCATGCTTCTGGTGTACAGATTACGTTGACCGGTTCCCCGATGGAGATCTTCCTAGATGGAACTTCACAGATTTCATGCACAGTTTCATGATCGTATTCCGTGTGCTATGCGGGGAATGGATTGAAAGTATGTGGGACTGTATGCTCGTTGGAGACGTATCTTGCATACCATTTTTCTTGGCAACAGTCGTCATTGGAAATCTTGTGGTTAGTAACACTGACTTATTTAATTTGCCGTCAATTCCACACCCAGTCATTTATTTTCCAGTTAATTAGCTTATCAACTATACAGCGTTAATTTTGAGATACCGGCGACCGCGCAGGATTAGATAGCTAACATCATTAACTACAATGTTTGTTTTGCGAGTTTTAAGATAACTCAATACATTGAACAAAAATCAATTTTCAAGTTTTTATTGCACTGTCATGACATTCACAAGTCTATGTTTCATTTATAAACGACGACGCAAGACAACGCTACGCTCGCGAGCTGTGCACGTAGTTTTACAAACATTCTAGAGGTATATTAAATGAATATTTATATTTGTATGAAAGTAAAATCTAACGATTTATCAAAAGTCGTAGAACAAACGTTGTAGTTAATGATGTTAGCTATCTAATCCTGCGAGGTTGCCGGTACCTCAAAATTAACCCTGTATATCTATCCAAATATCTATGATCATTTTTTCAAACCTCGGATCAATTAATTGTGACCAATTGTTAAATGAAATATCTGATTCCAGGTTCTTAATCTCTTCTTGGCTCTGTTACTGTCAAATTTTGGTTCGTCAAGTTTATCGACGCCCACTGCAGACCAGGACACCAACAAAATAGCGGAAGCCTTCAACAGAATATCAAGATTCATTGATTGGATAAAGCGTAACGTTGCTGACTTTCTCAAGTTGTTAAAAAACAAGTTGACCAATCAGATTGCGATCCACGCGCCCGGTAAGACCTCCTTTTGGCTCGTCCCGTGTTGTAGCATGTCTATGTGAAAATGCTATTGTATGTACAATGGGTTTAAAATGTTATAAAGAAAATTGTAATAGAAATTCTCAAGTGTATTTTTGTTGTTATTGTGTCGTAATAAGGAAATCTAGTTGATGTTTGCTTACATTAGTTCAGCTTAGTTTTATAAGTTGCTACTTCCAGTCTATCGTCAGGTATCAAGTCGATGCGAGGTGATAGAGGCAACTCAACAACTGCACCTATCTATTAAATAAACCCCCATATATGCTCAGCTAATTTTGCTAGTTTTCATGTCAATTTTTTAAAGGGTTTTATGGTGTTTGTTTTTGGATTTACATTTTTTTGCAATATAAAATAAAAATCTTAAATTGAGCTTTCAGTAAGTACTAACTAGTACTACTAGTACTGACTTCAAAGAAACTATGCTAGGATTTAAAAAAAAGTGTAAGCACCATTTTTTGCCAGGCCATTTTTTTTTTTAAATCGTTCTTCAAATGTTTGTAGTTTTTGCACATTTTTGTATTTCTTATTAATGTTCTTTTTTCTTTTACGTAATTTTATGTTAGTTGATGATAAAAATGAAAAATCAAACACAAATTATTGTTTAATAATCCGGATTTATTAACAACAGCACAGGTACACAATTTCTTTTATATTGAATGTTGAAATAACATAAAAACAAAGTTTAATATAAAATTGTGTGTCGAGTTCAACAGAAAACATAGTCAATCCCTTCTTAAGAATTGCTTTAATGAATAAAAGCTCCTCCTTTCTGTGTTAGGACTAAAGCTCTGATAATTATAAGAGCTTTAGTCCTAACACAGTTTTTTTTAATTATTCTCGAGTACGGAAAGCTTATTTTTAGATTTTTATTTTATACTTCAAAACTTTAAGTGGTTAAATATGCTGGTCTAAATTTGTTTAAGCTCAATAGCTTAACGAGGTTTTGTCTACTTAACTGTATATTAACTAGGTTTCCTTTCTTGGACCGAAATGTAGCATGTTGTGGATTAATATTGTATAGCATGACATTAATATATCAAGTAATTGTGTCTACTATAATAATACCTGTGATTTCCTGCGCATACTGTATTTTGTGTGACACTGTGCGTTGCCTGCGCCCTAGTTCCAAGTGTAGAAATCACCCTGTCTCTTTATCCGTCGTGTCTTAGAGTTGAACCCATATTTTTTGTTGTTGTACATCCTTATCTATTTCATTTTCATTTTGCCGCTGTTTCGTGGGAGCTTGATAATGTTTTACATCATGTGTGCATGTTTTGTGTTATATGTCGTATTATGTGTGTACAAAGTTACTATTTAACATCATTGTGTCATTAAAAAATAATTATTATATCGATATTATCAAATTACAATTATTTTCCAAATAAACAAATGTTTCATTCGTATATCATTTAACACTTTCCTTTCTTTTATGATTTCGTCAATTTAACTTCATATTGATTCAATTTTATTTAATTGTAATTATTTGTTTCACATTGCAATTTTTTTATCGATTCATTCGTGAAATAGGATTATTCTCATGGTGGTTGTATCCTGGTCTGATTTCTATGCTTGGGCCTTGCCGACGCCGACGCACTGTGGACGCGCGCGCGCATATAGGCTTAAAGGCGGCATTGTGTGGCCGCTGTGTCTCTTCAGAGCGCGTCGATAACGAGCTGGAGCTGGGCGGCGATCTGGACGACGCTGTCTTGTACAAAGATAAAAAACTAAAAGATCAAGTAGAAGTGGCCATCGGAGATGGTATGGAATTTACGATACCAGGTAAGTCCATTATATAAAATAAATTGATATACTCTCTCCAACGACTTCTTTATATAATTAACTTTTTTTTTCAATTTCAAGGTGACAATAAATATAAAAAAGGAAAAATATTAATGAATAACATTAACGCAATTACTGATAATCATAGAGACAATCGGTTAGATTGTGAACTTAATCATCATGGATATCCCATACAAGATGATGATACAATAAGTCAAAAGTCATACGGTAGTCATAAAATTAGGTCTTTTAAAGATGAGAGCCATAAAGGTTCAGCAGACACAATAGACGGTGAGGAGAAAAAAGATGCGAGTAAAGAAGAATTAGGCTTAGAAGAAGGTATGTACAACCTTAAAGTATCTTCTTAAAAATGAATCTTTTGATGAGAATAATATATTACATACTAAAACTAAAATGTTTTACATGCAGAAATGATTGAAGATGATGAAGATGGCAAGCTAGATGGAGGTTTAGGAAAACAAGATATCATTGTAGCAGCAGATGAAGACGTTGTAGACGATACTCCAGCAGATTGTTGTCCTGAGCCTTGTTACCAAAAGTTTCCATTCTTAGCTGGCGATGATGAATCTCCCTTCTGGCAGGGCTGGGGCATGCTACGACTGAAGACTTTCAAACTTATAGAAAATACTTATTTTGAAACGGCTGTGATTACAATGATTTTACTCAGTAGCTTGGCCTTGGTAATAAAATTAACAATGATGATTTAAACATTTACAAATATGTTATGGCAATATGTAACATTGAAATGTATTTTCAGGCTTTAGAAGATGTACATTTACCGCATCGGCCAATTCTGCAAGATATATTATATTACATGGATCGTATATTCACCGTTATATTCTTCATTGAAATGTTGATCAAGTGGCTTGCTCTCGGTTTTCAAAAGTATTTTACAAACGCTTGGTGTTGGCTCGACTTCATCATTGTCATGGTAAAATACACGACCAGTTTTTAATATTTTCCTATATTTTTATAAGATTTACAGGATTGTTAAAAGTTATAAGCTTACTTCAAGAATCAAAAACATAACACAAGATTCTTAACATTTAATAATTGTACAAATTGACTATATTGGCAGTCAAGAAGGGATTTGAAAGATTTATTTATTGGTAACTAGTACTTAAGTAAGAAAAATGTAAATTAAGATTAAGTATGGCATTAGTTGTCGCTCGTAAACCACGGTGCGGTGATGGCTGGCGCGGACGACATCCCAGCGTTCCGTTCCATGCGAACCTTGCGCGCTCTGCGCCCGCTCCGAGCGGTCTCAAGATGGGAAGGCATGCGCGTGAGTACGCGCCGTCGTGAAATCAGGAACCTAGGATTGCCAACTGATCCTATATTCAATATTATAAAATGATAATTTAGGTAATATCGTGATTCATTGTGTTGAATTGTTAATATGGACGCTAACAGTTGGCAATTCTAGAGAAGTCGCTATTGGTGTCGATTCGCTACGCTGCTCATTGATGGAAATTACAGTTTTTTTTCAACAACTCACAACTTTCAAATCAGTACCAAAACTTTTTGTACCTACTTATCAAAGAGCAGTGGGGCCGAAAAGCGTTAGCTTTCTCTGTTCAGTGTTTATCGGAGCTGTGTCTCCGACAATTCTCACTTCGCCTGGAGCTCTCGATGTCGTATCTTTGTGGATATTGCTTTTGTCTCTTTCCCACAACTCCCGCTGCTGGCAAACTCTATAATAATACAGCTGCCGGTGTTTATACCCCATTTAGTGCGATCAATCTTGTGTCCCAAATATTTTCAATTGCATGACGCAGCACTACTTTATTTCTGTGCTATATTAGTGTGCCGTTTTCAAATACGAAAATACTTTTATTTTTAAGTGATTACAATGAAAATGGCACATTATCTGTGTTGAATGCTATTGGTGTCTTATCTGAAAGTTTATTTATATTTGACTTTGTAGGTACGTGTAATTACTTAAAAATTAGAGATGATGTTATTGGAGATCGTTACAATAATGTGATTCTATTTTCGTTAGATGAACTATAAGCTTTCGTCGTTTTTCTTATCTCCATGGAGTTCTATGAATACTTTAGGTTTGTTTGGTCTTGTTGTTAGTCCTCAACCATTCATTGGTTCTCTCTACTGTAGGTCGTCTAGAACTTAATTCCGTGATATTTTAATTTTTCAGGGCGTAATTTCCTAAAACTTTGTTATTGATATCCATATCTTGTGTATTTGTCTCAAAATACATTCCTTAATTTCATCAGGTCTCGCTTATAAACTTCGTAGCGGCGCTATGTGGCGCCGGTGGCATTCAGGCGTTCAAAACGATGAGAACGCTGCGGGCACTGCGGCCGCTCAGGGCCATGAGCCGTATGCAGGGCATGAGGGTACGTACCGCCCTCGACTCCCCACACACACGCGCCACACGTTCACACTCATATGTCTTTATCACAATAGAACATCTATTATCCCATCTTCATCACATGAGAAGTCCCTATCTATGCATCAATTTATTTAAAATTCTGCTAAATTTAGAACACTCCGAAACTGCTACATTCTTACATTAGATTTGTGAATCATTCGCAGTAGTCACTAATCGGTTTATTATTATTAGTAAAAAATCATTTTGAGGTCGTCGGCGGCACCCCTGTATGGCTTAATATCAATCATCATGAATCGTTACATTCTCAATTTAGAAATCGGTTTTTGGGTTCTAGTCGGGTTACGAGCGTTCATTGTTACATTTGATAAATTTCTCTTGAAACTTCATACTCGTTAGATTAGATTTTTAATTAGTTTTCTTGTTACCTTATTTTAGAATCTGCACTTTAGAAATTATCTTCTTGTCTTCGTAAGCTCTCTTTTGGATCGCATGCGTTTGTATAGACTAATTCGACGATGTTTTAATAACTGTTGAAAGGTAAGATAAAATTGCTCTTGGATGTTATGTTGTAGTTACTTACTTTATGTTGCTTGATGTGAGTATTTGTGTAGGTATGCATGATTGGTGTCAACTCCGTGTATTATTTCTACGAAGCCACAATTATGTACAGAAAACACCTTAATATATTGCCATTTGCAATCACGAACACTTTCAAAGAATTTCAAACAATCCAATCATGAGATTATTTGCTTTTTATATGCTCTACTGGTAATTATATAATTTGCAAAAAAATAATGCCTTCCTTACTCACTATAATTAATTGACCTTTCTATGTCTGAGTAGTGGCTGCATTTTTAGTTTATATTAAAGGTTTATACTATTATGAAATATATGTAACAGGTGGTCGTGAACGCGCTGGTGCAGGCGATACCCTCTATCTTCAACGTGCTACTCGTGTGTCTCATCTTCTGGCTAATTTTTGCTATAATGGGCGTTCAGCTTTTTGCTGGAAAATATTTTAAGGTGTGAATTTAATTTATTAACTATCAAATACCTAAATAATTTATACAAGCTTTAAGTTTGAGCTTGCTCAGCATGTGCTAAAACCAATGGAAATTTGTGCATCAATAAAAATTTTCTTAAAATCGTTAAAATTTCTTGATCGGAGTAGTGATATATTATGTTTTTACAGTGCGTCGACTTAAATCACACAACGTTAAGCCACGAGATAATACCGGACCGCAACGCCTGCACCTTGGAAAACTATACGTGGGAAAATTCGCCGATGAACTTCGATCACGTCGGTAAAGCATATCTCTGTCTATTTCAAGTTGCCACATTCAAAGGGTGGATTCAAATCATGAACGACGCTATCGATTCTAGAGAGGTACCCGTATTTTCTACTCATTTAAAAATATAAAGATTTATAAATCCTTAATGATCCTAATTGATTATAAAATTCTTCCAGGTTGGTCGGCAGCCCATACGAGAAACTAACATTTACATGTACTTATATTTTGTATTCTTTATCATATTTGGGTCATTCTTCACTCTTAACCTATTCATTGGTGTGATCATCGACAACTTTAACGAACAAAAGAAGAAAGCTGGTGGAAGTCTTGAGATGTTCATGACTGAAGATCAAAAGAAATACTACAATGCCATGAAGAAAATGGGTTCGAAAAAACCATTGAAAGCTATACCAAGACCTAAGGTATAATAAGATTAAGTGTTGTCTACGTACAAACATTTTAATAACCGTATGAAATTAACACCAGTTTAAATGTTTATTTCTCCTTATTTCCAGTGGCGGCCGCAAGCGATAGTTTTTGAAATCGTAACGGATAAAAAGTTTGACATGATTATAATGTTGTTCATTGGTCTCAACATGTTAACAATGACGCTGGATCACTATCAGCAGTCGGACACATTCAGCAATGTGCTCGACTACCTCAACATGATATTCATCGTAATATTTAGTTCCGAGTGCCTATTAAAAATATTCGCCTTACGATATCATTATTTCGTCGAGCCGTGGAATCTGTTCGACTTCGTCGTTGTAATGTTCTCTATTCTTAGTAAGTAGCAAGTGGCAAAGTTATTTCTGTAGTATTTTCTTTCCCGATCCATACTTATTACAATTTCTCTGTTCTCAGGTTTGGTGCTGAGCGATATTATAGAAAAGTATTTTGTATCGCCTACATTATTGAGAGTAGTACGAGTAGCGAAAGTCGGTCGAGTACTTCGACTAGTAAAAGGCGCTAAGGGTATTCGTACCCTGTTGTTTGCGCTAGCTATGTCACTGCCAGCTCTATTTAATATTTGCCTCTTGCTGTTCCTTGTAATGTTCATCTTTGCAATATTTGGCATGTCCTTCTTTATGCATGTCAAGAACAAAGGTGGCTTAGATGACGTATATAATTTCAAGACTTTCGTACAAAGTATGATTTTACTATTTCAAGTGAGTACTGTGCCAAATCACCGATCATACATAGTGATATTAAAGAACTTTAAGTAACAATTAAACAACCGAACTTTGTAGATGTCCACATCAGCCGGCTGGGACGGCGTGTTGGACGGTATCATCAACGAAGAAGAATGTGACTTGCCGGACAACGAGCGCGGTTACCCGGGCAACTGCGGCTCGGCCACCATCGGCATCACCTATCTTCTCTCCTATCTCGTGATTTCCTTCTTAATCGTTATCAACATGTACATCGCTGTCATTCTCGAGAACTACTCACAGGTAATAAAAGAGTTACTCAATACACTTTTCCATAATATTATAGGTGATTAAATTACTGGAATATTCAGACCGGGTCATATCAATTTTAATAGTTTGGCTCTAATTCGATTACATATGAGAACAAAGTACTTACCTACATAATATGCTGACGCCTCAATTGTGATTCAATTTTCTTTTTTCCTTTTTGCTTACAGGCGACAGAAGATGTACAGGAAGGTCTCACGGACGACGATTACGATATGTACTACGAGATCTGGCAGCGGTTCGACCCGGACGGCACCCAGTACATCCGGTACGACCAGCTCTCGGACTTCCTGGACGTGCTCGAGCCGCCGCTGCAGATACACAAGCCGAACAAGTACAAGATCATATCGATGGACATTCCGATATGTCGCGGCGACATGATGTTCTGCGTGGACATCCTGGACGCGCTGACGAAGGACTTCTTCGCGCGGAAGGGCAACCCGATCGAGGACCCGGGCGATCTGGAGGTGGGGCGGCCCGACGAGGCGGGCTACGAGCCGGTGTCGTCGACGCTGTGGCGGCAGCGGGAGGAGTACTGCGCGCGGCTGATACAGCACGCGTGGCGGCGGCACCGGCGCGTGCACGGCGACGGCGACACTTCGGGCGGCGAGGGCGAGGGAGCGGGCGGGGGCGGGGGCGGTGGGGCCGGCGGGGTCAGTGGGGGCGGCGGCGGCGGCGAGGGAGCCGGCGACGGCGCCGCCACGGCCGTACTGTTAGACGCGGTGACGGCCAACGGGCACCGCGTGGTGCTGCAGGCGACGGCGGCGGCGGCGGCGGCGGGCGCGCGGCCGCCGGACCCCGCGCCGCCGCCCGCGCCCGTCTGACCCGCGCTCGCGCTCGCGCTGCTGCCCGCGCTGGTCGACGACGCGCCGCTGCCGCTGCCCGCACCGCTGCCCGAGCTCCTCAGCCCACCCAAGCGCACTTAATTCTTTTTTACGCTAGACGTTCCGCATGTACATAGGCAGTGTGCCGCCGCGACGCGACGCGCGCCGGCCCCGGCGGCCGCGCGAGCGCCGTCCCCTCGTGGACGTTGTCCCCTCGCGATCGCAGACGTTCGACGTGACCGGGAGTGTTTCGTATTTGCATGGCCGAGCTTTGAGACTGTTTGTTTTGCGACCGACGATCGCGCGCCGGGCGCCGCGCTCGCGCCCGCGAGCGACGAGCGCGCGACTGACGGCCGGACGAAGTCGTTTTGCGAACGTATCGTTTTTTTCGTCACTAGTTGATAAGTAAGGTATCGAAATTGAGAAAGCTGTAATGGCTTATTTTTGTATTCGACGAATATCACTGTCTATTCTGTAAATTCTAAAACTGGACTATAAGACTTTGAAATTGTTTGATAAAAAAATTGTGAGATATCATTTTCCTTCCCCGAAATGGTGTCAAACAATGTATTTGTACTGTTGAGTTGAGAGTGTACTCGAAGGAGAAATCACGTGCCTATTGCGTTGCCTAAGGAATATTGAGTGTGATCACAAGCCGTGGACGTGACGTGTACGTACAGTCAGCGCAGTGGCAGTCGGGCGGCTGGTGTCTCGCCCGGGTGTGCGGTGGCGTTAGCTTATAACCTGCTCGCGACACCCGCGGGCTCACCGCCAGCAGATCGATGTAGCACTCGACGTTAGGAATTTGTTGATTTTGTTGAATCACGGAAACATGTAAACGTCTTCAACTGGTCCATCACGTTTGGGCGTTAGTATAATCGTATCTATTGAAACGCTTAGAGAAGCAATGGCTACGCCGATTCATATCAATTTTGTCCGTATAGTTTCTAATAGTTCCAATTTCAGCCTCTCATTGTGCCGCAGCGACGCTACATTCGTCGCGTTCTATAAGAGGTCGTCTCCTCGCATCCTCGGAGATAGGAGTGTTTAGATAAATTTTTGCAAAGTTATCTAAGTAAGCTTAACAAAATCTGCTGTGAAATCAGTACCAGAATTCACTTCCGTCCTAATCAATATGCATCATAGGAATCGAGCCATTTTATGTAACGCGCACTTTCCAAGTACCTAGTTAATGTAATTTCCCTTCCCCTGGATTACATTAGCTGCGGGCAACCGCGCGGGCCGCCGGCCGGCACCCGCGCGGCTGCCGCCCGCGCCCCTGCCGCCTCGCCATCACTCACATTAATCGAGAACTTATAAATAGGAACGGTGTGCTAAGTTAATAATCATATTCCCCTGATTTTATAACGAAGCATTCATAAACAAATATAAACAAGCATAAGGATAACGTCCTTAACAATCTTTAGAATAATACCAAAATCATAAATAACCCCGCATTCTGCGTGTGCATTAAAGGTTCTGTTATGCCTTACGAACGAACTACGATAAGTTAGAACGTAAAATCTTCTCTCATACCTATTATGACATTGTGAATAGCAAAACGTGTAGGTACACGCAGCTATGTGCGTTGCTCTTCAGATTAATGTGGGTCGTCTACACTCGCTCCACCTGCCCTGCGCTCATAGGAGCCCATTGTCACCGCTGTCTTTGGACACTTGCATTAGCGCGCTAGATACTTCGACCGTAGATGTACAAATTCATGGATTCCTTGAGACAGCGGCGACGACTTTGTGGCTCTAGCAGTTCCGCTGAGCGGAACGAGGTGCAAGCGGTAGTGACCGATGGCAGCGGCAGCGTGACGCGACCCCTTTGTCTAATTAATTGCGAGCGGGCTGGTACTGCTTCGAATATTGCTCTTGCAAATTATATTGTAACGTTTGCAATCTTTCACGTCGTTCTAATAATTCGGCTGCATGAAAGAGATCACCATATTTAGCAATAAGATTATTTATACCTAAGTGATCGAACGTCCCTTACCGGGTAAGGTAGATATTACGAAGTGTTTTTATTTTTCGATACCATCTCTGCGGACTCCAGGGCCTGGGTGAGCGGACCCGCGGCGATGTCGACTTTTCTAGCACAACAGAAAATCATTAAATTTTGTATTTTGTCTTTGGAAGTGGTCAATTTTCTACTCTGTAAATATTGAGAGCTTGCCGCCGGGTAGACCCCACAACGCACGTGCAACACAATTTATCTATCTAACGATTCCGCGAGTAAAGCTTGAAGCAATAACGTTAACGTGTGCTCGACGAAAGGTTTCGCTTTTTATCGTATGGAACATGTCACCGAATAGTTGTGTGTCGGTTGTTTTCAATAAAGTTTTTTTTTTATACAAAAATTTAAGATTCAAGTGCAAGACAACAAAAGTGTTGCAAAGTTTAAAAGAGTCGGTGTACCTACCTAAACTAAAAATGACGCTTACTGTTTTGCACATATTTTGCAATAATTATGATTACAGATAATAATATAGATAATTTTATAAATTAATTGTGCGGGGCGTGTGCAAGAGAGGTTCCCCGTCGCTTGCGCACGTCCGCGCCCCCGCCTTGTGACGGTGTGGTCACCAATCGGTTTCGCTTGTGTTCAAATTATTTTACGTCGTTAGATTATGTGTCGCGGAACGGTTTAAGCTCATGGATGCCTCTAGACAAAGTCAAATATTAATCGAAAATTGTTAAATGATCGTGCATTTGTCATTCAATCATCATCGAATATTCAAATCAAAATATTCGCGCGATAACAAAGATACTTATTCCAAAATGTTAATAAGTAAAATAAAGACTTTGAATAATCGAAAAGTTCAATTAGTATGTACCATAGATACGTATTTAGTGGTAGGCAAAAACAAACTTACCGCGAGAATTTAGGAAATTTAACAAATATGAATAAGGTCGAAACAATGAGCTTGAATCGTTTCTCTATAACAATACGGTGGTAACATTTAAAATTTTGTTGGTCAAACCAAAATTTTTACCTACTGTTAGGCATAATTGCACAAAAAAGTTGTGTTTAATTAAGTTTAGACAATAAGTTATAACATTGTTTTGTTTATTTGACTATTCATATATATGTACTTATGACAAAAAGTGAGTTCAGTTTGCTGAGTGATAGAGGTTTAATTGAGTATTTATTATATATATTGTTGAAGTTTGTACAAAATAAATTAAGTAAACGATAAAATATAGAACTTGACTGCTTTAAATTGTATTTTTATTTCTTTATTCGAATCGGTGTTTGGTTCACTGGATTCAATAGTAGATTGTTCACCGCGGGAAGTAAGTGACCGATTACTAACGAGGGAGTAGTTTGTGGCCCGCAGGCGCAGCCGAGGACCACAAAACTCCCGAGGAATTCCCCGCATACTAAGGGACATACCCACTAAAATTCCCAATTATGCAAGGATCCATTTTTTTTACTTCACAGACTGACCGAATGAAACCTCTGTTAGAGATAAGTTGATATTCGTGTACTAACTAAACTTTTAAGCCAACTACATGAATTAGAATAAAATAGTAGGTAAATACATTATCGACTACATTCCTTACTCTTTAAGCCCATAACACACAATGAAGATAATATATATTATAGCATCTAATATAAAAATATATTATCTTAAAGTACCACACACAGCTAAGATACGATAATATATTGCAACTGCATCATTATATTAGAGGCAATCTTGCGAATCGCCGGTTTCGTTCCTTATACAGAGTGTTTTGTTTTTGCCATGAACCGCATACAAAACTGACTGCTGTTGCTAAATGTATAAGTACTTGACAGATCGTCTGATGACGAATGGGACAGTGAATTTGATCATATATATATTGCGTCGAGAAGAAAAAAGCGTAAAATCTGGAAATAGGACCACATAAGAACCAAAAAACAGAGCTAGATAGAACATACTGTTGTTTATCTTAAGATAAATATCGCCGATTATATTAACACATATTTCCATATCTTAAGATGTCGGTGCTATGTTAAGATATCTTTTATATATCGATCAGTATCTAGTTAAGATGCTGTAATGTAAAATATATATTATATTAACTGTGTGGTGTGGTGATCCATTGAAATGTAAGATAAGCGAAACGTCGCAGATAAGATATATTTTATAGTATCTTCATTGTGTGTGATGGGCTTTAACAATATTGTTTTTAATTGCGATACAAATTAAAATACCAGCAAGTAGTGGAAGGTAGGTATGTATATTACGAGTAAAATGAAAATACCTTGTCTATTTTAATTTCCGTTTTTATTTTAGATTATATTATTAAAAAACATTTTTCTATACATTTTAGTAGATTACATAATTAGACTTTTGACACCACAAGGGAAGGTCTCGTTGTAATAATATCAACATGACACTAAATTGGACGACTCAAATTATATTCACGGAAATAATAATAACAACATACATGAATGTGAAACTGCTTTTTGCTCAAATATCTACTTACCATTAACGACAAAAAATAACTTTGATCCCTTTTTAATTGACACCCTAAATTGTTCAATAAATACTGAAAAAGGAAGCAAAACAATTGACCGCGTGGAAAAACGACGGTAGTTGGAGGAAAAGGGTAAAGTACCATCATATAGATAAACTAGCTGTGCCAGCGAACTACGTTACGCCGTATATTTTTACCCGTTTTTGCAACATTTGTCATTGATGCTGAGCTCCTATTAGTCGTAGCGTGATGTTATATAGCCTAAAGCCTTCCTCGATAAATGGACTATCCAACACAAAAAGAATTTTCCAATTTGAATCAGTAGTTCCTGAGATTAGCGCGTTCAAGCAAACAAACAAACAAACAAACTCTTCAGCTTTATAATATTAGTATAGATTAGTAAATTTTACTAAAATGAAACATCAACCTATTTACGCCCCACTACTGGGCATTGGTCAATGCCGACCAGCCCCCCTTTTCACAAATTTCGGATCGCGGATGCGATTCGGAGTTACGTCTGATCTCGCTTTGATGCGCCCGCCATAATGAAAAGTGAGCGTCGCCGTCGGTGACGCTGTGGACTCGACACTTGCCTTACAATCAGGAGGTTCGGGGTTCGAGACCGCCATGTACCAATGTGTTTTTCGTTTTGAATTTCATAAATGTACATTTCTCTGACGCTCCCACGGTGAAGGAAAACATCGTGTGGCAACCTGCATACATCTGCGAAGAACTTCAAAAGTTTATGTGAAGTCGACCAATCCGCACTGGGCCAGCGTGGTTGACTAAGGTTCGGCCCTTCGGTGGGGACGTATATGAGCTGTTATGATGATGAATAAAAAGTGACAGTCACTATAGAGATTCCGTGATGCGATTGTTCTGGAATTGGCTAGATGACTAAGAAAATTTTTTTGCTTTAATAGAAGTTCATTCATATAATAAACAGAAAGAAAAAATCGGTTTTCGAATAACTATAAAAACAACCGAGATATAAGGTATTAAAGATTTTTCCCCATCTCTTTCTAGCAAAACGGCAATTTACAAGGAGTCAATATGGCCGTACTCAACAATGACGTCACAGTTGATGTCGGATCTCTCTGTCTAATCGCCTTCAAATTAACAACTTAAAATGCTTGTATCTAAGGCATTTCTAAGCCGATTTTAATTCTAATTTCACAGGACTGCGTCTTTTTCTACGGTATTTTATATATTATTTATTTTTATTTATTATTATTATTTACGGTATATATATTAAATGACGAGACGTAAAAATTCAAATTCAGTCATCATCCCAATTGACCTACTGCATCACGCTAATACAGAATAGATAATAGAACTAGCCTGGCTATAGGGGCGGATCCAGGAAGTCATTTTTGACGAGGAGGGGGCATGCTGACAAGGTTCCTACTCGGAGCTCGGGTTAACAAGTTTCCTAAAATAAAGATTTTATTAGGTAGCTTAAAATTTTACAAAATAATCGCGCCTTGTGCCGCTAGAAATTGAGTCAGAATTATGGAAGTTCTGGTTCAAATCCGTCACTGCAGGACCCTACTCGTCCAGTTTCATAGCTTAGTACATAGCTTACATAGCTTAGTAATAATTTTCGGATGTGGCAAGCGTATTTCCAAAAAATCTTTGAATGCAGTTTTGCTTCTTTTTAAAACATAATGAAATGTTTCCTTTCAGTAAAATTTGCTTTCTTCAGTATAAAGCGTAGTAAATATTTAAAGCTTTCCCTCTGGGTAGCATTAAAATCTCCGCGCTGTATATGAAAATATTTTACAAAAAACAAAAACTGACCTTAAAAGCACTATTAACTCAAAAATAACACATATAATCAAACACACAACATCACATTTTTATATTAAAATCAGTGCCAAGTGATGATCTCCTAAGGCCTCGTTTACGGAGCCGCGGGACGTTTGTATGAGTGCCTTTACGGAGAAGCGATTTAACACACCTTTGCTTGAAATGGAGCGTTTTTTGCGGCCGGGCCCGCGGATGGCACCGACGCGTCTCACGCAGCGTTTATCGCGGCGGCGCGGCGCACGCAGTGACAATTCTCGATGAAACGATGCCCGCGGCGGAACCTTCATCCAGTCTTTTTTAGAAATTATTATTTAGAAATCACACAACACAGACGTAGTCCCCGAAGCAATGGAGTACGATATGATCATTGATAAGGTTTGATTGAGTACCCCGCATGCGCGGCAGCGATGCCCGCCGCGTGCTACGCTACACGCTTAAAGATGCACCGCGGGCGCCGCGGCGGGCACCGCCAAGCTTCCCGTCTCTATGACCAACATCGTACAATGCCATATGTTTGTGCTTACACGTGCGATTATGAGTGCCGCTTCACGCGCCGCCCCACCGTAAACAGAAAAAACGTCTGACGCGCCGCGAGACGCCACGCCACACGCGACGCGCCCCGCGACTCCGTAAATGAGGCCTAAGGTTTAAAAAATGTAACAACTAACTTATGTAATTAAATTGACTTAAGTTAAAATTTGGCACCGACTTAATTATAAAAATGTGAGGTTCTTATATTATTTTTGACATTTTCATATTTTTCAAGTGGGTTTCTATTTTTTTTATTGCTTTTGAAGGCAGACGAGCAAACGGCCCACCTGATGGTATAAGTGGTAACCGCCGCCCATGGACTTTGCCAATATCAGGGACATAGCCAAGCCGCTGCCTACTTTGTATACAATACTCTTCTTAAATCTCGCTTAAAATAGACATGTTATAGCGCTCGGGAAACACAGCAGCAGGAAGTTAATTCCAGAGCCGGACCGTACGTGGTAAAAAAGAGCGCTGAAAGCGAACCGTGCTAGACGATATTGCTTCCAGGTAGTAAGGATGAACTCTACTGCGGTACGGTGATAAAAAGGTGACGTTGGTACCAAGTCGAACAGTTCCTCGGAGCACTCGCCGTTGAAAATTCGATAGAAGACACAGAGAGATCCAAAGTCCTTACGTGACGTACGTCATTTTAGGGAGTCAAATGGTTCAAGTTGGTATTTTGGGGCTCCTGCCCAGAGATGTGAACAGTACTCCACGTGCGGACGAACTTGAGCTTTGTAAAGCACAAGACGTTGATGTGGCGTGAAGTACCGCTTTGCTCTGTTCAGGACGCCCAGCTTTTTGCTAACTAGTTTAGCCTTGCTTTCCAAATGACTCCCGAACTGGACTCCCGATACTCTTAGAGAATTGAAGGGGTACTCCTTGGAACTGAGGCGCTATAGAAAAGGGGACCTTCTTGGCAGTGAAAGCGCAGACTTGTGTCTTTGTGGGGTTGAACTGAACTAAATTCAATCCACCCCATTCTGAGGCCCACCCTAAAAAAAACCTCAACTTCGGACACAAGTTCTGATCGTCTCTCCAATACAGAGCTCCGGGAGACCCTCTGATAGATGTTCTCTATAGACAACAAGTCATTGATATGCAGAATGAACAACTTTGGGGAGAGCACCGACCTTGTGGGACACCAGCATTAATGGTTTTGGTCTCGGAGGATGAGCCATCGACGACGACTTTAATGCTCCGACCATCCAGAAAGCTGGCAATCTATCTGCAGTCTCCCGGGGATTCCATAGGAAGGTAACTTCGCCAGAAGAGCTCTATGCCATACCCTGTCAAATGCTTTAGCGATATCGAGACTGACGGCTAGAGCTTCTTCGTTGCTTTCTAAGGCCTCTGCCCAACGGTGTGTCAAATATACCAGAAGATCACCAGCGAAAACTGTACTGACGGTCACTAATCAGCTGGCGGTCCTCTAGGTATTTTAATAGTTTGCTGTTGATGACACGCTCTAATACAGCGGTCGGCAAGTAGTTTTAAGGGGGTCCGGATAGTGTTGAAAATTTTATCGAGGTCCAAAAAAAAACTAATCAAGATTATTAAGTACTATTTTTTTATTTGGCTTTCAAAGTTATTATAAATAGTTTAGTTAATATTTAATATTTCATAGTTATATATAAATATCAGTTTTTTTTTTGCGATAGAATTTACAAAAAAATCTAAGCAATCTAACATTTAAAATAGCAAAACCAATGTTAACAGCCCGGGAGTACTATTATCTATTCTGTGGCCCGGGTGAGCTATAGATTTTTAATATTACAAACATCACACAATAAATATACTCGTATCTGGTCAAAGCCAAGGGCCCCGCAGTTACAAAAGGTGCGGGGTGGTGTGAAACGCTCCTGCAAAATTTGCGTAAAGGATCCATTTTTTCTTCCATACAACTATGCCCAAAACATGTACCTCGGGTTTTATTATATTTTTCTATGTAATAATAAAAATAAAATAATAAAAATAATATCTTTAAACCATTTGTACAGTAAGCTCCTTATCAAGCTATACTGTTTGACCTTTGGACAGTTCTTATGTCGCTCGTAATAGTGGCGGTATTCGTAGTGTAAATGTATAGCTTGAATGGGAGCTTACCGTACCACCTGAAATTATATCTTAAACATTTTGATTACTGGCAACATAGCATCAATATTAAATAAAGCGTATTAGCGTAGTGTATTCTCCAAACCTGTATAGTAAAGGTTTTCCAACTATTAAAATAATAAAAATAGGATTTTTACTTAATTATAAGCAAATATTACAATAAAACTCGTAACAAGTCCATATTCCAAAGCGTTATAAATTTTCTTAATAAGTGTCAGATAGTATGTGGTATGGTGTTTATTTTGGCAAACAACACCCAATAAAAAAAGAAGAAAAAAGTGAAAAGTCATTAGGATGTGTATTGTATTGACATATCAAATTCACAATTACTGGTGATTTGTTTGTAGGCGATCGCAATAGATTTTGGCACACACACACATAACAAACTCCAGATTTTTAAATAGAAGAACTTCAACTTCTTTAATTACCTATACTAAGAAGAAGATTCTAAGTGAAAATATTATCAAGCGACCATAACAATGACTGATTATCAATGTCAAACCTTGACGTCCATAACTAATCACGTTTCGTTTCACGAAGTTTCGCATACACTTATCATTTTTATTTTATTTTTTTGCAAAATCTATTGAGTTTGAAAAGATTTTAGCCCTTGGGTTATTTTCAATACATTATTATCTTTCATTTCATATAATTTGTACCTCGGTACATGATTTGGGCAAATACTGAAGAACTCCTTTGAAATTTTGTTCAGTGTATGGATGTTGAATATTTATTTATTAAAATATTATTTAAATTATATAGGTATATTTTATAATATATCGCGGTCCGAGGTTCAACCTTCCGCGGTCCGGATGCGAACCGCGGTCCGCCTGTTGCCGACCGCTGCTCTAATATCTTGCAGAGCAAGGATGTTACCGCTATGGACCTGTAGTTTGACGGGTCTGACCGGTCACCTTTCTTGTGGATCGGGTGGACAAGAGCTATATCTTCCAGGAAGATGGAACCCTGTGGGATTTGCAGGAGACACGGTATAGGCGCGAGAGAATCGGGGCCAACTCTGGGGCGCACGTCTTTAACACCACTGCAGGGATGCCGTCTATTCTATTTTTTGTAAAATATTTTTAGTGAATTTAATACCGGCTCATATTATTATGTTCCTATTATATGTATTAATAAAACTATCCTCAAACCCCTAAAAGTCCAGGATCGTTCCATCATCAGTTCAGCATGGTAGAGGAATCCTTGAGATGATAACTATCAGACCCAAATACCTGAACACATTTAGAAAAACGTTAAACATGAAACTAGTCGTACGTGCCTATGAAATTGAAGGGATTCACTCGATTTTCCTGACATCCCATCATCACCAGACATTGACATATACGTCGTACCCTGACTTGGTGACAATTGAACTAATCGGATAGTATATCCTCTCAAACAAAAAATTGGTTAATAAATGACGGAGTTCTGAGGTAACAAAAAGATACAATCGAATTGAAGGGTCATTATTACTCATGGTCCCACTACTTTGCTTTACTGGTGTGTCCACGAGGAAATGTGGTTTCGCGTAGGGCCACGCGGCATACTATTTATTGTACCTCGTAGACCAATTTATAAGATCCTCTATTTCCTTATAGCCAAATTGATTTGCCAAAATAGTTGAGGAATAAGGAATTATGCCTGAGAACTTCCTCTTTTTGTGCAGTAGGTTATAAAGCAAAAGTCACGAAATTTCGAAAACTATGTGACTTATGAACATAAAATTTAGCAGGAAGGTAGTTTATAGACAGGATATACCTACCTATCAGCTAACGGATTTGACGAAACTCAACCCTCAAGGTTGCGAAAGGGGGTTAAAAGTTTGTATGGAAGTTCGTTAATTTTGTATTGAGCTGATAATTAAAAATGGGTGTTTAAACGGTTTTGAAAGTTAGAAAGCCATAATTAGCAGCAGAATACAAAGCCAACCCCACATTTCTTCTTATTGAATTTGAAATGTTTTTATCTTTATAAAACCGAATTTAAAATTTAAGCGCCAAGTGATGGGAAAATTAATTCAGAGCTGTGCTCTTTGAGATTTGTACTTTTTTTTTGAAAATAATAGTATGTTTCCTTTGAGTAAGTTTTCTATCATCAATGCCGTCCTTTTTCCACCCTATGCACTAAAATTTATCTATCTACTAACTAATTTTATTTAATCGGAGTCGGAGACTCCACGCTAAATTTTCTAACTACAATCATCACCATAAGACCTCCCGTTGTACTATACAACATTAAAAACTAGTCTTTACACAGTTGTTTGATTTTGCCACGCTAAGGTCGAATAAATTCTTGCATTATCTGTAATAGAAAAAAATCGTTAAGTCAAAGTTTAAGTACTGCCTATACTGTCTGGTGTTTACAGAATTGGGTTTTCACTAAGAACTGCATGCGCAGTTTTATCGAATTTTTTTCAACCGAATTTGTGAAAGGCTACCTTAAAACGGCTCGCCCCTTGATTATGTAACTTAAAGTGTATCTTGATCTCTTTCAATTTTGACAAAAAAACTGCATCCATAGTTGCTTTATAAAACACAGTCAAGACTGCTCTTTTGTTAACACCACAATGTTAACAACAGTCGAAAAAGCTTTAACAATACAAAAACTTATACATAACAATCCGTACGCGAAAGTTTATGAGTATGGATGGATGTATGGATGTTTGTTACTCTTTCACGCAAAAACTACTGAATGGATTTGAATGAAATTTTTTAGATTTGTAGGTAGACGGATTACGACAGGGATTAACATATAGGCTTCTTATTATCTCGGAAAAGTAAGTAGTTCCCGCGGGAAAGTAGATTTACAGTTTTTTCTTTGCACTTTTAAGGCGAAACGTAGTTCGCGGGCACATCTAGTTTTAAATACAGTACCTAAAATATATTACGGCCTTATTAATAAAAATTTTACTCCTTGGATCATCCTCGGATTAGTTAGGAACTCCGTGTTTTGTCTTGTTTCCGCACATGTCGGCTGTCATATGTCAAAACTAGACAAAACACGGAGTATCTAATCCGATGATGATCCAAGGAGTAAATTTTTTATTAATAAGGCCGTTAATATTCTACGAGGATCCAACGCGTGTCTTCGGCGAATCTTGGTAGAACATGTGATATACAACGTTAGACGTATTAAGGAAATCATTAGACGTTTGTAGTACTACACACAATAACTGAATAAGTATTTGTGATTTTTTTTTGTTTTTAGTCAGAATTCGGGCACCTATTTAATTTTAGAATGTTTAATTTTAATTTTAGGATATTTAATTTTGAGTAAGTTTAATTTTAGGGTGTATTTTTTTTTATTGCAGATAAGTTGGCAAACAAGCAAACTGCCCACTTGATGGTAAGTGGTAACAGTCACCTATATAATACATGAGGCTCCTGTGAGATTCGAGTAATCGCGTAACATACACACAAAACGCGTTGGACACACCTAAAAATTTAAGGATTTCCCTCGATTTTTATGGGATCCCATCACCAGAACTTTGGTGTCCATGAGACCACCCTTGGAATATACTCTATCGAATACAAAAAGAATTTAGAAAATCGGTCCACAATTGACGTCGGAATCGCGTAACATACACACAAAAAAACATACGCATCGAATTGAGAACCTTCTCCTTTTTTTGGAGACGGCTAATAAAGTGTCTATATCTATCTATCTATCCTATTTTTCATTGCCACTTACTTTCATTGACTAGAATATATCTTCAATAAACCACTATCTTCTCGACTTGTGTCGTGTCAATAAACATACCTACCTTAGTAGAACTTTAACGGTAAACTAAGACAATGAACTCTAAACAATAATGTCCTAAATAACATTGCAAGTCACATATACACTCACCCACTACTAAGCTTTACTTGATCGGGTCGGTGACGGCGCCAGCGCATCTCTGTAAGACGATACAAATGTTATTAGCACATGCAACAACATTTTTTGTCTTTCCTCCTTTTGTCTCTCTTCGAGTGACATGATTGCCTATAAAATCAAAATCACAATTTGTGATTAAGTATTCTTATATTTACAACACAAACGTGTGTGAGATTTTTTTTCTCTATAGAAAAAAAATGTATTAAATCATCGCGCGACCGATAGAAGGTAGGGCACAGCCACACGCGTAGCACGAAGACCTTGAGATAAATACATTTGTTTTAAAACGTGTCCGTTCCGCTACACAGATCTAAAAATAGCTATCTCATTCTCAAATATCAAAAGTACATTTTAATATAGACAAATAGATCGATAAAATTTTCTCATAATGATCGCGTGCTTTAATCATGGGCTTAGATAATTTTAGGCTCAACTCATACTGGCGCAGAGTCGAAGCGACGCGACGCGTCATGTTTTTCACCTATAGCATATTCATCTCTATTTTTCCATTAGCAAGGTACAAATTTGTATTATGGAAATATGGTAACACGCGACGTCCCGCGCCGAAGCCGCGCTTTACCGGGCGCAGTGACGCGTCAGCCGCCGACCACAAACTCTGAACTGGTTCCAGCCCTTTGATTCGGACGCGCTAACGCGAGTATTAACGTGCGACGACGCGCGTCATTGCGCGTCGACACGCGTCGTCGCACGTTTATTGTTGAAAACAAGACGCGCCGCGTCGCTTCGACTCTGCGCCAGTGTGAGTTGAGCCTTAGAGGTCAAGTCGCCAAATACATAAATTGCACAACTTTCACTATGGAACCATCTCGAAAACCTAGACCTTTTATTTTACTTTGTCTTGTATTCAATTTTGACGGGGGGTCCAAAAATAATCCTGTATAGTGTACACGTGAGACTTTTAGCAACTAACAATTTGTCTATCTCTTCAATGTTTTGGTTTATTTGAAAAAATAGAATAGAAATAAATTAATATGATTAAGTGCAATTGTTCTGAGGTAGTACTAAGAAAAAGAATTACTATAGGTGGCTTAGCAATGTCAACGACCTAACATCGTTCATCCCGCACTACAGGCACCGGCAAACATTTTGAACAATTTCACAGATAAAAAATACATGCGCAGTTGCTGTATTTAGTACAAAAAAAACTTTACTGCACATGTATTTTTTATCTGTGAAAATGTTCAAGATGTTTGCCGGGGCCTAAAATCGTTTTAGTGAGAGCCCAAGAGGGACGCCATTTTGAACTCTATTTTTCAACTGCACGGTATTACGAGCGGCATAAGAGCAAAGAGTATAGTAATATACGTGCATAAGAGTCTCAAGGTTAATAAGTAATGTCAGGCGTGTTCTTGAATGTAATAGGAAAAGAGGACAAAGGATGTAAGGAATAATTCGAAGCTGCCGTAGGTTTAATGAGGAAAAAATAAAAAAAATCTCGATATTACTATTTTTATTTCCATTTTAGTTTTAAGACAACGTGTCCTCGGCAGGCACACATACTAGATGCTCGGTCAATAATGAATTACACGTTATCATAAAAATATCTATACAGCATCTATATGTACAGTGTGTAAGTGTGTACCCGGTCGAGACGCGTGGGCAGTCGACAAATGTCGCACACGACACCTCGCCGTTATCACGGGGCCCACTATGTGAACGCCCTTGTAGCAAGCTTCGTATTAAACATTAACTGGCAGTGCAACAACCTTATGCACTATCCGTACCATATATTTAACATTATTCATTACATAATTAGTGACAGAGATATGTAGCGCAAGAATTATTCAAATCTAAGCACTGAAGAAATGCGTATAAAAACAATATTTAGATCCAGATTATTCATCGTCGATTTGGAAAACAAAACTAAGTAATAGAAAAATGTTTAATTCTCAATGGTGCACAAAATCAATGTTAATCATTATAATGTTCATTAAACTAGCCACATATCACTTCGTTTATTTTTAAATTCAATCCTTACATCATACAGCTTTACAATACCAGTCGTTAATGAGAATATTTTAATTACAATTTAAATACAGTTTTTATCCGAACAAAGTAACGCTTGTCGTGTCGGCCACTACTGACAGACATAAAGCCTTCGAGGCATTAAATTAGAAGTCGATCACAGAATAATAAAACACACTAAATCCTGAACTAACATCTTAATTAATCTTCTAATAACAAAAATAGAATTTTTGGTGAAAATATCGCTTTTTTTTCTCTTGTTATTCGTTTTGTTACCTTCATATTATGTTGTGCCAATATTTCGACTCCAAAGACTCACATATTACACAATATAGCAACAGTGAAATAGAATATGAACACAATTATTTACATTGTAGACGAGGCTCGAAATACTTTGATGTTTCTAACGATGTTCATTAAATTTGATTTTCACTACACTAGGAGCTACCGTGTTCGACAAATAGAAAAATGATGTATATACTTCAAATAAAAATACTAAGATCGAAAATATATAAATCAAAAGTCCACTACGACCCAAGTTCAACAATCATTTCAATAAATGAATTTATAAATGATGTAGTCAAATGAAAAAATATATATATTTATAAACATGCATGTTTGTATTTCTAATGACAAAAACAAAAATTTAAAATATTGATATTTACAAAAATAATATTTTATTTCAATACAATAATTGTACGCGATCTGAATAAAACATATCTAATGTTGTGTCTAAGTTCCTACTCTTAAAAAAATAAGTTAATATTTTAGCAGTTGGTGTCATAAATCTTAGTACACTTCTTCTATCTCTCCTAGATTTTTATAATTTCAATCAAACAAACGATTTGACAGTAATTCAACCATTAAAAATATTAAAATGCTACCATTTTTCCAGAATAGGAACTTTACAAAATCCAATAAATAGCACACAAATATACTTCCAATACTTTTACACTACATAATATATATATATCGTAAATAATTATTACTGATCCATAAATAAAATTAAAAAAGGGAAAAATGATGGTAGCACAAAGATAAAAGTACTATTAATGAATAAAGTTATTATTATCGAGACAATATTAACGTATGAGATCTTATGCTTGTCATATGCACATGACTGTTGTTAGTGGAAATTCCTCTTAAATCCAAAGAATCTCTCTTTTACTGGCGATGATTAAAAAATGAGAAAGAGAAAAATTTCGAATTCTGGTGGTGGCGAGTCATGTTTACTGAGAAATTTTACTGTCCTGCGTTGCGTCTAGGACCAAACAGTAACTATTCTCATTACTGTTTACGACACAGCATGGCAAATCATGCTTGTAATTAATAGAAAGGGAATAGTAAATTTAATAAATAGAAAAAAAAGACAAACACTGACCTATCTTTTAAATTATCTGCGCTTGATCAAATATTAATGTTTTTATTAAACTACATTTAAAGCTATCCATACACGTTCTGGTTTTACCGTCTGTAGGTGCATTAACTGTACAGACAACCTAGTGTGCTTATGTAGTTGTGTACAATTACATACGTTTCCCTGTACAACCTATTCGATAAGTCGGTGCGTGTATGGGAAGCTTTAGTTATCAATCACTGAGATACCAATTATATTTTGAAAAACCATGACACAATCAAAATTCAGACGTCCCGCGCCTTTAGGGTGATCGCTTTTTTTTTTATATAACTGAACCAAATCATATGGTGAACTAACTGAAATGAATTAATGTTGTTTACTATATCAAGTAACAACTAGACGCAAAATAAATGTCCGATAAAAAAATTCGTTCCGAGATTTAGGCATATTGCTCGGCAAATGACCCGTTGCTTGCTAGCAGTCCGTCCCTCGCCGTTATAAAATAATTCTAGTTCCAATGGGTAAAGCCGTTTTAATTCGCGCACGTTAAGTAAGATCTAAGCGATATCCAGGGATATCTATCTAGTGTGTCGTGTGTCAAGGAGGCAAGTGATTACTCTGTGTAGTCCCAGCAGTCCTTCTCGTAGCCCTCGTGAACGTGCTCCAGGAGCACCTTACGCCGGCTGTCGCAGTATCTGTGATTAATTTTGTTAGTATCATTACCAACCCTTATTATTTTGCTCCTAGTAAAATTTCCTATAAAAAACCACATAGAATTTGTAATTTTCTGCTTTAAAATACTGACTTCTGTATATTGCTCGATTTGCTGTCACATGTTTGAATTCAAATAACAAACAAAAGTTCAAATTTATGTTCGCCTTAATAAAATAATAAAAATTTAAACTTGATCATTTGATTGGCAAATAAATGTATTCTTTAGTGTAATTTCTTACATGAAGACTTTATTAGCCAGCAGCGCAGATAAGTATCATAATCAACAGTCACTAAATGAGTTTTAATTTAACCCATAATCATTCAAAATACTCATTCGGGCAACTTTTCACAAACTTAACATTTCATTATACCGGGTGTAACTGAACACCCCAATAACATTTAAGGGGCATATAAGTTAGATACTAAATGGACCTTCGGTACTTGTCTGAGACCTGGAACCCCAATACTTTCAAAGTTATTTGATTTTAAACTGAAAGCAAAAACTTTCAAGTGACAACCATAATCAGCTCTTAACACAAAATGACGTGACAGACGTGAGCGTAGTATTGCTCGTAGGCTTACGTAGGGCTGTCGGCACTTAATACCAAAAAAAAAAATATTTAGTTTGTATGACGTAAGCGTAGTATTCCTCGTACGCTTACGTAGGGCTGTCGGCATTTAATACCAAAAAATCATTTATTTAGTTTGTATGGGAAAAAAGTAGGTTTGTTAGCCCTAATATTTTTCCTACATAATCTCTACTTCTGATGGATTAACCCTTAAATGTTATTGGGGTGTTTAGTTACACCCTGTATAAATATGTAATTTTGATTTTAAATATATGTATATTTTCAATGATTCAACTATCAATAATTTTAAGTCATTGACAACACAAAATCTTTGGTTTATGTACGATCATTATTAGGCTACATAATTTTGTGGTACAGTCGGATATACTAAACGATGAAAAGTTAGAAAAACAAAGAACAATGGCAGGTCTCCATAGAAGAAAATGTCTGGGATCAAATTGTAGCGTCCCGTAATGAAAAATATATTAAAAGATTCGGCGTTAATTTTAGAATCTATATGTAAAATAATTTTTATTCAATAAAGCCGGAAAAAAGAGATATTGGTATTTAATTTTTTTTAGGTTATGCACCGCATTATTCATCTGTGAGCTCTTTTATAACGTCGGTAGGTACAGTGTTTTGTTATTTTATCTACGGCTATGGCATTTTATATATATACATTTATATTTTCTAATTAATTACGGGATAAACAAATTTAAAAAACGGAATGGCTATTCGGACCCGGATCCCTAAAGAAGTCGATTTCTTTTCGGACCCGATAGAAGCGTTATCAAAAATAACTTATAGGCGTATTATACACGTTCAACACGACAACGGAATCGTTTATATGAAGTTGGCGGATCGCGATCCATCAATATCATATACGACACGATCAATAAATGTCGCGATCCTGGATCGTGATCCAAATATCGTGAAAAATATTGATCACAGAATAAATACGAATCACAGAATTTCTAGACATTTTGAAATCCAACTTCTTTATATTTATCGCGATATTTATTGATTGTGTAGCCCTGTCATCAATATTTATCGCGATCCCACGTTTTCCATTTAATATTTTTTAGTCGCGCTATTTTCCACAAAGAGAACCTAACCTCAAAATGGAATGCATTACGTTAACATACGATGCTAGCTCTGCTAACGTCAAAATCTAATGAAACGCGATGATGCTAAAAATGTTGATAATGCTGCAAATCTGCGCTTAGATGGAACACGGCTTAGGCGCTTAACACATTGCCGCCGCATCCCGCTGCGGTGTACGGAGGGACGAAAACCGCATGCGGCTGCGGCGGTACGGAACCGTGCCACCGTACGGTTTGCTCCGTATCACCGTCCGGAGCTGCGGTGCACGACGCCCCGCATCACCGCATTATCTATTACGCGTATGCACGTCCTTTTTACGCAAAAATCCGTACGATACTGCGACATAGTGTGGCATACCCCGCGGACCGCACCGCATCACCGTCCGGGAGTGTTAGTCTAAGAGGTCACGGGATTTTTCATAACGATCAAAGATACGGTTAGATTTATTTTTATAGTTTGTAGAGTAGTCCCCTAATGTGAATGATGTTGGTCTGCCTGCTTTCAGTGGTTGCAACTTCGAGTTATAGAGCTTACAAGAGGCTTCATTGTTGCGAAAAAAAAACGATCAGAGAAATGGTCAGTTTTAGTACATATTCAAAGTATGGCGTCTCCACAGATGAGACAAGTTGGTCTGGCGGCTCTCAGTGGTTGCATTTCAGAGTTATGATGCGCGCAAGTCACTGTATTGTTGCGAAAAAAAAACGATAACAGAAATGGTCAGTTTTAGTACCTATTCGAAGTATGGTATCTCCACAGGTGAAACAAGTTGGTCTGCCTGCTCTCAGTGGTTGTATTTCAGAGCTATCATTGTGTACGCAATACCCTTATTTGTGGAGAAAGCCTTAAAAATATCGAAAAACGTGACAATCGGCGGATTTTTCAAATGCTCATTGACCGCTGCTGTCGTGTCTCGACTTGACACACACAGTGCACACTCCTCCCCCCGCGCCCGGCCCCTGTCTGTGAGCGTGGAACAATCGTGGTGGGAGGGTGCGCTTGCGCTCGTTCGGTGCTTTTAAATACAATTCAACCGTTACTTGCATTTTTACAATAATGTCGAAAATAAATACTTTTTTTTATGGAACGCGTTACGCGTATGAACATCCCAAAGTATATTATGATCTAGCCTATTTTACGGCTAATAAGTACATAATTTAATTCGATCTTAATTTGCTAGAGATAAACATGTCTCTAAGAAGTGTCCATGTTTTTTTATTGTCTCTATTAAGGCGCCGCTACTAATTCACAGTTATAGTTGCAACACTGACCCTACATTGTACCAAAGTAAAACTTATTTTTTATTACTCCACTTCATTACACTAGATCAGATGGCTTTATCCGTTTTAGTCTTCTTTTCTTATTTGTTTGGTCGACAGCCTCCAAGTTCACATGGTTTTGAAGACTTTTTTGGTGAGCTTTTTGAGTGAGGTGAGTATTTTTTATGAAGCTATCAACGAACTCTGTTTTAAGATCCCGAAGGAGGTCGTCATTTCTTACATACCATAGAGCATTAGCGATGCCCCTCAGCACCTTATCTGAAATCTTTGGATGATACACCTGTTGGTCTGAGCGATACAGCCCCGTAGCTGTATCGCTAAATTCCAGTCGGATAAAATTTAATGATTCCAAGTCTGTACACATCGATTTTAGTAACAAACAGAAAATGTATCACCATATCTTCATTAAGAGACAAATTATACCATATGAGAACACTGCCAAATATCTTGGCATGACTCTTGATGTGAAAAGTCGGATAAAATTTAATGATTCCAAGTTTGTACACATCGATTTTAGTAACAAACAGAAAATGTATCACCATATCTTCATTAAGATACAAATTATACCATATGAGAACACTGCCAAATATCTTGGCATGACTCTTGATGTGAAACTACTTTGGAAGGTGCGCGTCAAGAACAAGAGAAAACAGCTTGATCTACGATACAGAGACATGTATTGGCTAATAGGAAGATAGTCCCCCTTAAAAATAGCTAACACACTATTGTTATATCGGCAAGTCCTCATGCCAGTGTGGACTTATGAAATACAGCTACGGGACTGTACAGCTCAGATAAGAATAAAGATTTCAGAATAAGGTTCTGAGGGGCATCGCTAATGCTCTCTGGTAACTCGCATCACACATCATGGGGTAGTAGCAATACGAACCCAAGAGGTGAGTTTTTGCATGATTTCATGCTTTCTAGGAATTTGACGGTGCTTAATGAGGGACACAGTCCCACATTCATCACGGCAGCCCGAAGTGAAGTCCTAGACATTACCCTCTGTACGTCGCGCTTAGTGAAATTCAGGGATGGCACGTCTCGGAGGAGGCTTCACTATCCGACCACAGGTACATTAGATTCGACATAGCAGCTAAGCTTGACAAACAAATCGAATCCTATCGTAATCCTAGGCATACAAACTGGGAGGGCTATCGGGAGAGCCTGAAACAGAGCCTGGGGACGATACCAGCCGTGAAAACAGTAGAACAACTAGAATATGCGGCAGGGGCAGTATCCACAGGCATCTTAACAGCCTATGAGAATAACTGCCCCTACACCACCAGGGAAAGTAATCGTAAAGTGCCCTGGTGGAACAGCAAATTGCAATCCCTTAGGCAAAAAGCCCGCTCTCGTTTTAATAAAGCAAAAAGGGATGAGAATTGGGAAACCTATTCTCGGACCCTCATCATCATCATCATCATTTCAGCCAAGAGACGCCCACTGCTGGACATAGGCCTCCCCCAGGGATCTCCAAACCGATCGGTCCTGCGCCTCCCGCATCCAGCGGCTTCCCGCGACCTTCACCAGATCGTCGGTCCACCTTGTGGGGGGCCTACCAACGCTGCGTCTCCCGGTACGTGGCCGCCACTCAAGGACCTTTCCGCCTCAACGGCCGTCAGTCCTGCGAGCTATGTGTCCTGCCCACTGCCACTTAAGGTTTGCAATTCTTTGGGCTATGTCGGTGACTCTAGTTCTTCTACGGATCTCTTCATTTCTGATGCGATCGCGTAGAGAAACCCCGAGCATAGCCCTCTCCATTGCCCTTTGAGTGACATTGAGCCTTCTGATGAGACCCTTTGTAAACGGCCACGTCTCAGTTCCGTACGTCATCACTGGCAACACGCACGAATTGAAGACTTTCGTCTTGAGACACTGCGGTAGATTGGCCGAGAATATACTGCGTAGCTTCCCGAACGCTGCCCAGCCGAGTTGGATTCGTCGATTTACCTCTTTCTGGAAGTTGGACTTACCGAGCTGGACTATTTGTCCCAGGTAAACATATTCGTCAACAACTTCCAGTGTAGAGCCGCCAACCTTCACAGGAGTGGGTACTACATGGGAATTCACCATGATTTTGGTCTTGTCCATGTTCATTTTAAGACCCACTTGTTGGGAAACTCTACAGAGGTCTTCGAGCATTGTGCCTAGATCTTCCACGATCTCAGCCATGACTACGATATCATCGGCAAAACGAAGGTGGGTCATGTACTCGCCGTTTATGTTGATGCCGAGTCCTCTCCAGTCCAAAAGCTTAAATACATCCTCCAACGCGGCTGTGAACAGTTTCGGCGATATAACGTCACCCTGTCTCACACCACGCTGAAGTCGTACTGGTTTCGAGTTTTGGTCCTGAAGGGGGACTGACATGGTGGCGTTTTCGTACAATGACTGCAACACTTGGATGTACCGATAGTCTATTTGGCACCTCTGGAGTGATCTAAGTACGGCCCAGGTCTCGACAGAATCGAAGGCTTTCTCATAGTCCACAAACGCCAAGCATAGTGGCAGATTATACTCCTCGGTCTTCTGTATAACCTGCCGCAACGTATGGATGTGGTCTATGGTACTATAGCCTTTACGGAAACCGGCTTGTTCGGGAGGCTGGAAGTCGTCAAACCTGCGCGCGAGACGATTCGTGATAACTCTCGAGAACAGCTTGTATACATGACTCAGGAGCGTGATGGGTCTGTAGTTCTTCAAGTGGGCCCTGTCGCCCTTTTTGAAGAAAAGTGCCACCACACCCCTGTGCCATGCTTTAGGCGTATTGCCCTCGAGTATGATGGAGTTAAATAGCCTCTGCAGCGTTTTCCGGACTGGTAGTCCACCCGCTTTCAAAAGCTCAGCTGTAACTCCATCATCACCCGGTGCCTTGTTGTTTTTTAGCTGTTTGAGAGCCACACTAATCTCGTACAGGCTGACGTCCGGGATGTCTTCGGTGTAATGCCGGATCAATTTGGCTCTAGGATCTGTAGCCTGAATGACAGGTGCCTGCGATGTTGTGTAAAGCTGTCCATAGAAGCGTTCGATCTCAGCCATAAGCTCAGGTCGAGACGTAACGACTCTGCCGTCCTCTGTCTTCAGCTTCGTCAGCAGACTCTGACCGAGTGACAGATCTCTTGCGAACACTTTGGAGCCCTTGTTCCGCTCCGATGGCTTCCTTAATACGTTCCGTATTAGATCGGCGTATGTCGCGAGTCAGAGACTTCGAGATCTGTTTGTTGAGTCGCCGACGAGCATCTTCAGAACACTGCAGACCCATCCCACGCCTTTCTTCCATGAGCTTAATTGTCGGCTCTGAGATCTTGCTCCTTTGCTTAGTACGGCTGGGTTTGAAAAACTTCGAACCCACCGTAAGGACAGTTTCCACAAACCTGTCATTATATGTGTCCACATCCGTGCAATCCTCCAGGCAAGCGAAGCGATTCTGCAATTCGAGTTGGAAGCGTTCGGGGTTTTGGATCTGGATGGCTTCAGGACGGAGCGTTGACTTCATCAGTCGATACCTCTCAGCTTTTACGTTAAGATTCAATGCGCCTCTCACCATTCGGTGATCGCTTCCCGTGTTGAACGCATTGATCACTGAGACGTCATTGAAAATGCAAGTCTTAGTCGACATGATGAAGTCAATCTCATTTTTTGTCACGCCATCCGGACTTTTCCAGGTCCACTTTCGATGCAGCCGTTTTTTGAAAAAAGAGTTCATCATATAGAGTCCCTCTCTCTCCATGTAATCGGCTAGCATTTGACCACGGTAATTCCGGATTCCAGCTCCAAATTGCCCCACTTTCAACTCACTATCGCCACGCTTGCCTAGCCTTGCGTTGAAGTCTCCCATGACAACGGTGTAGTGAGTTTTGGAAGCATGTATTGCCCGAGAAATGTCCTCATACATGGCTTCCACTTCCTCGTCGGGGTGCGTCGAGGTCGGGGCGTATACCTGTATGACCTTCAACGAATACCGTTTGGTAATTCTGAGTATAAGGTACGCCACCCTATTCGACACACTTCCGATCTGTACAACGTTGTTCACAAGAGACCTGTGGACGATAAATCCGACACCACCTTGGGACAGGTCTTCGCCCTCCCGGAAATAGAGCAGGTTGCTGGATTTGAGAACCATCGTGTCCTAACCCTCTCTTCGGACTTCGGACAGTCCCACTACACTCCAGCGAATCCTGCTTAATTCCTTTTCAAGTTCCAGCAGCTTCTCCTCGGTCCGCAGTGTGCGCGCGTTATATGTGGCCAGGGCCAAGGTCGTTTGACGGGGGATCTCCGCCGCCCGGGGATTCTTTGCACCCCAGGTCCCAGTACCGCGTCGACGTCCGTCACCGCCGGCACGGCCTCCAGAACCGCCGGGCACTTGGGGCCTTTGTTTTAGGTTTAAGTTCATGGGGGGTTTTGGGCCGTCTCCCACCACGCTGGCCCAGTGCGGGTTGGTGGGGAGCGCCAGAGCCTCGTCTGTTATATAGCAGGGTGCACCGCGTGCAGGTGAGGTTGGCTTGGGTCCCAATAGGTGATATTTGGAACCCCTTACACCCCCTCTCGGACCCTAACGGGGTTCAATAAAGAGTTAAGGAGAGCGAAAAGGAGATCTTGGGGTAGGTTCTGTGACATGATCAATAGCACAGCCCATGCCGCAAGGATACACAAATTGCTATCCAAGGCGCCTTCTTCCCATATTGGCTTGCTTAGGAAGCCAAATGGGACTTTCACGTGCGACGCAAAGGAGACCTTAGAACTCCTAGCCCAAGTGCACTTTCCGGACTCGAGGGTAGATGAATCATCCGAGGAGCTGCGGTCACTTTCCAAGCCTAGGCCGAAAGTGGATGATTGGAGAAAAGCCTCTTTGATTATCGGCCCTCAACGGGTGGCTTGGGCTATTAACAGCTTCAAGCCATATAAGACTACAGGCGAGGATGGCATTTTCCCGGCCCTACTACAACAGGGTAAGAATATCCTCCTCCCAGTCCTAGTGAGGATCCTCAGAGCTAGTTTAGCATGGGGGTACCTCCCAAGTCTATGGACAAAGGTCAGGGTTATATTTATTCCCAAAGGATAGGGATAAAGATAGGTCCCAACCGAAGTTCTACAGACCGATCAGCCTATCCTCTTTTCTCTTGAAAACCATGAAAAAGGTAATCAACCTATATGTAAGGGAAACGCACCTGGCAGGCGACCCCCTACATTTAAGGCAACATGCCTACCAGAAAGAAAAGTCAACGGAAACTGCCTTAATCGATCTGACCGATAGACTTGAACAAGCGCTCGAAGATAAAGAAATAGCCTTGTGTGCCTTTCTGGATGTTGAGGGTGCCTTCGATAACACCCCAACAGGAGTTATTGTACGATGTCTGCAAAACCGCGGCATCGATCAATTAATAATCTCTTGGATAGAGGCAATGCTCACAACGCGAACAGTGAAAACCACGCTGTTGGACTGCACATTAACCGCCAGGGTGACTAGAGGGAGTCCCCAGGGTGGGATGCTCTCTCTACTGTTGTGGTGTCTGGTCGTTGACTGCCTTATCCAGGAGTTGAACAATGCGTACCTTCCCACTCAAGGATACGCAGATGACCTGGTGGTCCACATAGTTGGAAAATGTCCTTCAACTATATCAGGTCTCATGCAACTCGCTCTTAATAAGGTCGAACAATGGTGCCGCCAGGTGGGGCTGTCTGTGAACGCCAGCAAAACCATAATAGTTCCTTTCACTAGGAGGAGGAATTTAGACGGCCTCAAGCCTCCTAAACTGTTTGGAAGAACTATTGAATTCTCTCAGAATGCCAAATACCTTGGGATCCACCTGGATCAAAGACTTAACTGGGGTATACATATAGGCAACATAAACAAGAAGGCCAAAGCAGCGCTAGGTATCTGCCGTAGGCTAACCAGCTCCAGGTGGAGACTGAAACCTAGTCACCTTCTCTGGCTTTACACCGCTGTGGTAAGACCTATGGTTAGCTATGGGTGTATAGCTTGGTTTAAGCAGACTGCACCATAAAGGCCCTGGAAAGCCTGCAAAGATGTGCCTGCTTGATGATTGCGGGGGCTATCTCATCTTCTCCCATCCTTGCAATGGAGGCTATCCTGAACCTCCCACCACTCCACCTGTTCATACAGGGGGAGGCTAGGATGGCAATTCTCCGAGCTGTGGAGGGAGGTAGATCGAGATGGAAATCCCAAACCATGAGGAGGCTACAGGGCAGCCTAATGGTTAATCCTGTCATGGCAATGCCAGCCGATGCCATGATTGAAACTTTGGAGTTCAAGAACTACAAGGTCATGATTCCTAATAAGGATAAATGGGACAAGCAAGTCCCTGAGCCCTTTAGGAAAGCTAACCAGATATGGTACACTGATGGCTCTAGAAAAGAGGGCCAGAAGAACCACGTGCCTGGGTGCATATGCCACCGTATTCCAGGCAGAAATGTATGCCATTATCGACTGCGTTCACGCAAACATGTCGAATGAGGGTAAGAACATCCTCATCCTGTCGCACAGCCAAGCTGCTCTAAAAGCGCTTGATGCTGTAGAATTCAAGTCCAAAATCACCTTAGAGTGCACGAAGGCCTTGAATGAATTGGGGACCAGGAACTCGGTAATGATTGGCTGGGTTCCAGGCCACTCAAATATCCAAGGCAATGAAATTGCCGACGAACTGGCGAGGGCTGGTTCCGAGAGCGCTCTCATAGGACCAGACCAGCTTGTGGCATTTCGAGGGGGATTAAAAAGAGAGTCCTCAGAGATTGGGTACAAACACAAGCCCGACTCCAGTGGGCCCATTCCCCTGGACTACTGCACTCGAAATTGCTCATTAGGGAATTTTCACCCGGAGTCGCAATACAAAACCTCCAACTAAGCAGGGGCCTATTAAGAGCCCTAACTGGTCACTGCAAACTCAACAAACATCTGCATAGAATGGGCCTGACTAATGTTCCCACGTGCAGATTTTGTGGTGAGGATGATGAGACACCATTTCACATTCTTTGTGAATGCCATGCTCTCATCCACACAAGGAGCCGAGCTCTGGGTGGACCTAGTCTGCCACCACATGATACGAAGGCTCTGTCTCCAAAGAAGGTTATTGGCTTTTTCAACGCCGCGGGCCTATTTGGAGACCTTTAAAATAGAGGGGTCGGCCACAATAGATCTGTACAGGTCGCAGTGGCCCGCTGGGGGACGCCCCTCCGTCGCCCCTAGTATCCCCTCGAACTCCAGATAGATAGATAGAATGCTCTCTGGTATGTAAGAAATGACGACCTCCATCGGGACCTCAAAACAGAGTTTGTTGATAGCATCATAAAAAAATACGCCGAAGCTCACCAAAAAAGACTTCAAATCATGTAAACGTGGAGGCTGTCCAACTACTCGACCACACAAACAAAAAAAGATGACTAAAACGGATAAAGCCATCCGATCTAGTGTAATGAGGTGGAGTGATAAAAAATAAGTTTTCATTTAGTACAATGTAGAATCAGTGCTGCAACAATAACTGTTAATTAGTGGCGTCGCCTTAATAGAGACAATAAAAACGTGTAAATGAACACTTCCTAGAGACATTTGTATCTCCAGCAAATTAAGATCGAATTAAATTATGTACTTATTAGCCGTAAAATAGGCTAGATCGTAATAGGTATACTTTGGGATGTTCATAGACGCGTAACGCGTTCCATTAAAAAAAGTATTTATTTTCGACATTATTGTAAAAATGCAAGTAACGGTTGAATTGTATTTAAAAGCACCGAACGAGCGCAAGCCCACCATCCCACCACGATTGTTCCACGCTCACAGACAGGGGCCAGGCGCGGGGGGAGGAGTGTGCACTGTGTGTGTCAAGTCGAGACACGACAGCAGCGGTCAATGAGCATTTGAAAAATCCGCCGATTGTCACGTTTTTCGATATTTTTTAGGCTTTCTCCACAAATAAGGGTATTGCGTACACAATGATAGCTCTGAAATACAACCACTGAGAGCAGGCAGACCAACTCGTTTCACCTGTGGAGATACCATACTTCGAATAGGTACTAAAACTGACCATTTCTGTTATCGTTTTTTTTTTCGCAACAATGCAGTGACTTGCGCGCATCATAACTCTGAAATGCAACCACTGAGAGCCGCCAGACCAACTTGTCTCATCTGTGGAGACGCCATACTTTGAATATGTACTAAAACTGACCATTTCTCTGATCGTTTTTTTTTCGCAACAATGAAGCCTCTTGTAAGCTCTATAACTCGAAGTTGCAACCACTGAAAGCAGGCAGACCAACATCATTCACATTAGGGGACTACTCTACAAACTATAAAAGTAAATTTAACCGTATCCATGATCGTTATGAAAAATCCTGTCACCTCTCAGTCTATGTGGTGCCGTCGCGCGCGCCGCACAACCGCACGGGCATGCGGTGTGAGTGTGTTATACCCTGCGGTTTTTGTATACAAATCAAGATTCTTCACTCAAAATTAAAAACCGCAGCACCGCACACCGGAGCGGTGTCCGGTGCAATGTGTTATGCGCCTAACGTATATTTTCCGTATCTACACATCCACAGATTAAAGAGATAATGACAGTGATTATGTACTCCGTGAGTCCGTGATACTGACGCGACCCGTATTGAACGTGTAGTTTCGTCTGAGATCCATCAATAAATATTGAAATGGAATGTGATAAATATTGAACGTCTAGCATACGCCATACATTGTGCGCCATTTAAATAGTAGTTAACATTTGATATAGGTACTTTTAAAAAACAAAAGGAACTCCGGCTTGTACAAAAATAAGTGTATATTTCAAAAACCTTAGAAAATTATTTTAATTTCCTTGCTATATAGGAGATTTAGGGACGCTAGAAAAAAATCCAGACATTTTTCTGCCATTGTTCTTTACGTACGAGATTGTGAAATTTCAGCATGTGCAGCTGCAAAAAGGACCAAAGGCCCAATTCTGCTAATTAGTTACAGCCGAATCGAAGCTAAGCCGTTGCGATCGACCAATCAGAACGCCCCATTATCACGTCATCGAACAGTTGAATGGCAATATACGCGCTCCGATTTTTTTTTTATGTATGAGCCGGCAAATGACCTCCTCCCGCCTGATGTTAAGCGGTGAAAGAGGCCCAAATGAGTTGACAGGTAGAGTAGGGACGACATCCACTATTCTACCTGCCCGCCCCTTGCCGGCCCAAAAGATGCTTTTTCACGACTCTTTTGAAGGAACCCATGTTGTAGGATGGAGGAAATACGTGCGCAGGTAGAGAATTCCAAGTGTGGGATGAACGACAGAAGAAGGAATCTTGGAATTTCTTGGTACGGTGTGAAAAGGAGGACACAGTGTACGGATGACTCCGAAGGTCCTTACGCGTGTTTCTGTTAAGGAATGGAGAGGGAGGGATAAGGTTAAAGAGCTCCTCAGAGCATTCCCCATGGAACATTCGATAAAAGGCGCTAAGAGAGGCGATGTCACGACGAAGTTGTAGAGGCTCGAGGGTGTTAGTTACCTCTACATCGCCAATAATGCGAATAGCGCGACGCTGCAATCTGTCCAGAGCATCGAGCAGGTGCAGGTGCGAGCAATATTCCACGCAAGACCTAACCTGAGTTTTATATAACAAGCATAGTTGGTCCGGCGCAAAATACCTACGCACCTTGTTCAGGACACCGAGTTTCCGTGAGGCAGTAGTTATGACGGATTCGATGTAGTCTCTGGGGTTCAGATCGCAGCGAATGTTCATTCCGAGCAAGGTGATGTTGCTCTGTGTTTGAAGGGTTGTGCCCTGAAGAGAAGGAAGGGGGAGGAAAGGTGACCTTTTCGCCGAAAACGCGCACCGCACACCTGTTTTCTTAGCATTGAACTCAACAAGATTGTTGGAGCCCCATTCGGAGACGAGGTCCAGCGTCCTGTTGAGCTCAATGATAAGATTCTGCCTCTCCCTACCAATATCACCACGAGCAGCCCCTGAGCTTCCGTGATATCCCCCATGCACTGTACTGTCGTCTGCATAGCAATGTATAGCTCCCAAGGAAAGCATATCATTGATGTGCAGAAGAAACAATGTTGGGGATAGAACGAAGCCTTGCGGAACTCCAACGTTCACTGCCACGAACCGCGAAGCGCAGCGAATTCTACGCTCGTGGAGGAAGCTGGCAATCCACGTACAAAACTGCGCGGGTAATCCGTATGCCGGAAGCTTGGAAAGAAGAGCCTTGTGCCAGACTCTCAAAAGCTTTGGCGATGTCGAGACTAATAGCCACCGATTCGCCGCGCTTATCGATAGATTCACCCCATTTGTGCAAAAGGAACGCTAGAAGGTCACCTGTTGACCGTATAGGACGAAATCCATACTGTCGGTCATTAAGTAACAAGTAACCTTCCAGGTAACGGATCAGCTGGGTATTTAGGATCCTCTCCATAATTTTGCACAAAATGGAAGTGACGGCTATAGGAAGATAGTTAGCCGGATCAGAACGATCTCCCTTTTTGGGAACCGGCTGGACATTGGCCTCTTTCCAAGATTTCGGCACACAACCAGCAGAGAACGACAGACGGTATAGACGCGTCAAGACCGGAGTCAACTCCGCTGCACACTTCTTAAGAACAATCGCAGGAATGCCGTCTGGTCCACTTGCTTTTCGAGTATCGATCGACTGGAGCTCCGCCCGCACATCACGCTGTCTGAAACGGATATCGGGCATGGTGCTGCCACAATGGGACAGTTTCGGAGGTTGTGCACCACAGTCATCGACACGGGAATGAGCCGCAAAGAGTTTTGCCAGGAGGTCGGCTTTCTCCTGCGGCTGATGAGCAAGTGAGCCATCGGCATGTCTCAGCGGTGGCAGCGAGGGTTGGCAGAAGTTTGATTGCACAGCTTTGGCCAGGCGCCAGAAAGAACGGCTACCCGTAGGGTGCGCAAGCAGTTCCTGGCCCACTTGTGCAATGCGCTGAGCATCCGCTCTAATGTAAGCCCTCTTACACAACTTGGTGGCATTATTGTAGGCTGTTTTCAGTAGGCTAGTATTGGGATCCCTAGAAGCTCGGCCTCTGATCCAAGCGCGGTAAGCCAGCTGTTTGTTTTCAACAGCAGAGGCGCACTCGCGATTGAACCAGAGGTTACGTCTGCCTCTACTGACGAGATTGGAATACGGAATATAATATTCCATTCCTAGTATGATCTCGTCAGCAACAGAGGTAGCGCAGGAGTCCGGATCCATCCTATTGAAACAGCGCTGCCACCAAGGGACAGATGCGTAATAATCCCGCATACCGTCCCAATCTGCTGATGCATAGTGCCACAGACGGCGTGCTGCAACCACAGGCGACGGTCGCGACGCCTGAGGCACTGAGACGGATACCAGGCAGTGATTCGAAGATCCTAGTGGAGCTCGAATCACCACCTGATATCCGTCAGGGCGATTTGTCAGCAGAAGGTCCAATAAAGAGGGCGCTTGACCGATAATATCTGGTACCCTGGTGTGCTGGGTGACCAATTGTGTCAGGTCCTGCGTGAGAGCGAATGCGTGGGCAGTCCTACCCGCATGGTCAGTTTTAGAGGAACTTAACCACAACTCGTGGTGAGCATTGAAGTCCCCTAAAAACACCAGCTCGGCGGAAGGAAATCGCTCCTGCGCGTCATCTGCCACCCGACTTAGATGTTCAAAAAGTCGAGTTGTCTCCAGGTCACCACGATGGGAACGGTAGACGCAGACGTAGACACGGCAATGAGTGTCTTGCTCTGATTGGTCAATCGCAACGGTTTAGTTTCGATTCGGCTGTAACTTATTAGCAGAATTGTGCCTCAGTTACTTTAAGAAGCTGAAGCGCGTTCAGTGCCTTGGAGTGTAGTTATTCAGTGGTAATTTGCAACAATATCTCTTTATCTCTCTTTCAAGTGAATTTTTCATTTTCTCTCTCTTTCTAATGGATGACGTTCATAGATTATAGCCCCCTGAATCAACCAATCATCTCCTAGTTTGACAGCCATACGCGTCAGAGCGTTTTATAACCATCAAATTCGATGGTTGTTCGGTTGTATCTTGCTCTGACAGTCTAGTCTTGGAAGGACCGATGGTTTCGCCCAAACGTCACGCTCTAAGGTACTGAACGAAATAAAAGCGAAAAATTGTACTAGCACGAAGTTTCTGAACGCACCCATATCTTTTTAAATCACATAGAACACTACAGACTTATTTATTTATTTTATTTATTTATTTATTAATTCTTCATGTACGCTTATGTACAAAGGCGGACTTAATGCCTGGGGCATTATCTGCCAGTCAACCTTTGGGTGATGCAGAGAATTCAGAGGTAGATGTACCAATACAAATTAAATTAAATGTAAGATATGAACAATACTTAAATTTAAACCTATATAAATACATACCTATATCCACATGTAAATAAATATGATAATATGCTTTATACAATATATACATATATATATATATATATATATACACATACATAATTATAACTATGCACTATACTAAATATAATAAGGAAGAAAAACATCACAAACTTACATTACCAAAAGCAGTTTTGAGTTTCAGCCATGTGATGGAGTTTTTCCTTGGAAAACTTTCCGCAATCTATTTTTGAAAATTACTTTGGTTGATGACTTCCTGACTTCCAGTGGGAGAGTATTCCATAAAAGGATGGATTGGACTAAAAAAGAGGAGTGTATGATCCCCGACTGGTGAGTTGGACATTTGAGAAGGCCATTATAGACGGAACGAAGGGATCTATCATGAGAGGTAGTGAAATACTGAAAATGATCTCTAAGATAATTAGGGGTGTTCGGGCCATTAATTAGGGAATACAGCGTTGTTAAAGTCCTCATATCTCTACGCTCACGTATGGGTAACCATTTCAAATGCATCCGATAAGCAGAGACATGATCATACTTTCTTAAATTAAAGACGAATCGAATGCAGTTATTCAGAAGACGGTCCAATTTGTTGAGTAGATCTGCATTCAGGTCGAGATAGCACACATCACCATAGTCAATAATAGGAAAGATTAAGGTCTGTACAAGCATTTTTTTTGTGTCAGCAGGCAAAAAGTTTCTTAGACGATACAGAGATCGTAATGTCCCAGTTACTCTCTGGCAGATACTTGCAATCTGGGGTCGCCAACTAAGACTAGAGTCCAAGTGAAGACCCAAATCCTTCACACTGCTGCTAAATGAAATTGCTTTACCATCAAAACTAACAGGACACAAACTATCAAAAGCAACCTTTGATAAGATCCTGGAGCTACCAATTATGATGGCTTGGCATTTAGATGGGTTAATACAGACTCCAAATTGCTCAGACCAACACCTAATGGTTTCAAGGTCCATATTGATCGCGTCAATTGCTTTATTAATCTCATCAACGTCCGCCTGGGTGTAAAGTTGCAAATCATCGGCATACAAGTGATACGCACATTGAAGACGGTAAGTAATAAAGTTTATGAAAACTGAAAATAGAAGAGGAGATAAAATGCCACCTTGAGGAACACCAGTTATAAGATCACTCCAAGAAGAAGAGGATTCTTCACAGATAACCGATTGCTGGTGTCCCTGAAGATACGATGAGAACCACTCCAACACCACACGAGAAACCTTGAGATGGGAGAGAATAGATAATAGAATGTCATGGTTTACGGTATTAAAAGCGTTTGAGAAGTCGACAAGAACCAGCACAGTAACTTTTCGATCCCCAATACCGACTTTTATATCATTGGTCACTTTAAGAAGAGCAGTAGTTGTACTATGACCGGGTCTAAAGCCAGACTGAAAAGGACTAAGAAGGGAATTTTCATGAATAAAAGAGGAAAATTGTTTGTGGACGCACGCCTCAAGCACTTTGGATAAGTAAGGGAGTATGGAAATCGGACGGAATTGAGTAGGGAGGGTTGGATTAGGTACCTTAGGAAGTGGTCGCACATAGGCTCTCCGCCAAAGAGAGGGAAATGTACCAACCTCAAGGGAAAAATTTATGATGTGAGTGATTGCGGGAAGGATGTGATCAATAATGGGAACAAGCATCTGGCGGTTGATCTTATCACATCCCATCGCATTAGATTTAATCGAAATAAGAATTTTTTTAATTTCATTACAGGTTACCGGTAAGAAAACGAAAGAGGTGACATCAGGACTAGGTAGATCAGCAATAAAAGCAATTGTGTTAGAGATAATGGGACGGTCAAGATTGGGATTAAGGGAGAAATGCTCATTTAGATCATCTAAAGAGATGCTGCTCGGCAGTTCAGAGTGGTGTGCTTTACCGATTCCAAGAGTACCAAGGAACTTCCAGATACTAGCAGAAGAAGAAGAAGAGATATTGTTAAGTATATGGCGGCGTTTAGCGTTGCGTATCACTTGGTTACATCGATTCCTCGCAACCTTATACTCGTTCCATCTTTCGTCACAACGCTCCCTCCGGAAGATCCGCAATGCTCTGTCTCTCCTTTTCATGGCTTTACGGATATCTTCTGTTATCCAAGGTGCGGGCCGGTGTTTCAGTTTGATTTTCCTAATAGGAGCATGAGTGTCGTAAATTTGAGTTATTGCATCATTAAAAGCTTGCAACTTATCATCAATAGTACGTGCTTGAAACACTGGCTGCCAGTTAATCCTCGATACGTCTGAATAAAATTTTGCGACGTCAATGCGAGAAAAGTTTCTCCTGTACAGGACCTTAGGGACAGGTTTGGGAGGTTTAAGAATATAGGAGAGGAAAATAAGGTTATGATGGGAGAAACCAGGAGCCGCATGTTGACCATGAGAGGATACACGGGAAAGGTTTGAGACAACAATTAAATCAAGCCAGGAATCATTACCACCGACGTTGATGTGTGTTGCTTGAAGGGGCAAAATATGTAGGCTGGCTGATTCAATTAATTGCAATAGTTTACGAGGACGCGCAGATAGGGGAAATAGGATATTGGTGTTAAAATCTCCCATGATGATATGGTGTGCATAATCAGACCCTAAAGACTCTAAGACTGATTCAAGGTCAGTGAAGTAATCTACGGCAGGGGGACAGTAGACCACACCAAGCACTAATTTAGCAGCACCCACACCCACCTCCAAAAACAGGAACTCGGCAGAGCCGGTGTAATGAGGATCAGAGGCAGCAACAATTTTGTAAGGAAAGTTGGAACGCAGATAAATTGCTACCCCTCCCCCACCCTTGCCGATGCGGTCGTTCCTGATGAGGGTGAAGCCTGGAAGCGGGTACATAGTAGAATGGAGATGTGGTTTTAGCCACGTCTCAGAGACCAAAATGGAGTGGACACCGCAACAATGAAATGCATCATACAGCTCACCATGGTGGCTGGGAATACTTTGTGCATTGATGTGGCATACGTTGATTAAGCGATTTGGCTGGTGGTTGAAGTTGTGAGTCAGGAAGTCATTAAGATTATCGGCAACTGAGCAAAAACTGTCTTCATCAGATGAGGAAACGGATTCTTCGGCAGAATAATAAATGTCATCTAAGTGCATAATATATATAAAATAAAAATAACTAAATTAAATAATAATAATAAAAAAGAATGACTAAAAAGCAAATCAAATAGTACAGAGCCTGAATGGATCTCTGCACCACCCACCAGCTTACAAATCATTTAAAGAAAACATATGACAACTAAAATTACTAATTTTACCTAATAAAACATGGGCATAAATTAAACTAAAAAAAAAAAAATGTAAGAAAGTAAAACCGCAGTATATATAAAAAAAGAATGGAACATAAACACGAAACATAGCACTCATTGAACATCACTAACCACATATTGCAGTATGGGCCAATACCATCACCTATCCGATACAAAATGAGTAAATGTAACCAGTACCTACCTACAAAGGTTAACACCAAAAGCTAAAACGCGAAGATGCAACACAAAAAACTGTTGAAAATTCGTGCTTAACTGGAAAACGCTAGTCATAATTTTTTTTTACTCTGTACATTATCGGCTGAAGGCCATTGTAGCCATTGCCGGATAAAAGATAAAAAGAAATCTGTGCAGATGACATAATTCAGACCGATTTAACTATATATAGACTTTGCCTCATTCTCACCTGTACTTGTCCTGCACCTTCTGTTTGATGTCGGCGAGATTCTCGCTGGTGATGTCCCGCTCCAGGTACTCGGATAGGGTCTCCGTGGCCGACTCGAGGTCGCGCTGGTTGTCCTCGAAGATGACCGACTGGTTGTTCTTACGCAGGTAGTACGCGAACACGTACGTGTACATCAGCGTCTGGCGGCACTGGCACAGGATGTCGACCGCTTTTTTCAGAAACTGCACCTGTGAACAAGGAGAAAACCAAAATTACCAGCCGGAGTAGCACGGACCGCGGACATGACGGGACAAGAGGCAAAAAACGTGTTTCTTCTCGCTCTCACATGTAACAATGAAGAGAGACGAGGGTTACGCTTGAAACAACCTATTGTGTCGTGTGGTGTTGTGACGGGTCAGAAGCGTATCGGTTCCATACATTTTATATGGCTAGAAACACACTAGCGCCACGACACAACAAACTGTAGTAATGTGTTTCTAGCCATATTAAATGTATGCAACCGATACGCTTCTGACGCGTCACAACACATCACGGCACAATAGTTTGTTTCTGCCTTTACTTTCTCTTCTACACTTTCTCTTCTATAGTCCACGCGCCATGCCTGCTGAGGGAGACTTAATACAGTGTGACATTAGATGTCAAGTCACAGTACCCAGGAAGGCACACAGCAATGCAATCACCACTGTTTGGCGGCAGCGGCGATTCATCTTTATTGTCGACTGCGGCCGACCATTAAGTCGACTACGGCCGACTATAATGTCGACTGCGGACGACTATAAAGTCGACTGCGGACGACTATAAAGTCGACTGCGGCCAACCATAAAGTCGACTACGGTCGACTATAATGTCGACTGCGGACGACTATAAAGTCGACTGCGGCCGACCATAAAGTCGACTACGGCCGACTATAAGGCGCTTAACACATTGCCGCCGCATCCCGGTGCGGTGTACGGAGGGACGAAAACCGCATGAGGCTGCGGCGGCACGGAACCGTGCCACCGCACGGAGGGACACGCTCCATACAAGGGCGGTCATAAATAGTTAAAGTCCTGTTACTATCAATACATTGTATTATTTTAGTGACTTATAGTTGTAAAAGTGTTTTAGGAACATTAAAATGAAAGAAGTACATGTATTTACGGAATAAAAAACGTTTACTTCAGTAAAAAACAAATACATACTTTTACCTAAATTTATCATGAACAAACACTTAAAAATTGGAATGTAAAACATATATTTTAAATAAAATAAGAGTCAAAACATTGATAACATTATTTAATTATAATAAAATAATAGAAATAAATAAATTAAAATTAATTAAATACAAAAAAAACAAAACAACTAACAAAATACAAATAAATTATTCTTATTCTAACAATATTAAACATGTAACAATTCTATTACACTTTGTGACAGAGTATTTTTTAAACAATTTTATAAACAATAACATACTTTTACCTAAATTTATCATGAACAAACACTTAAAAATTGGAATGTAAAACATATATTTTAAATAAAATAAGAGTCAAAACATTGATAACATTATTTAATTATAATAAAATAATAGAAATAAATAAATTAAAATTAATTAAATACAAAAAAAACAAAACAACTAACAAAATACAAATAAATTATTCTTATTCTAACAATATTAAACATGTAACAATTCTATTACACTTTGTGACAGAGTATTTTTCTTTTTAGGGGGAAGTTTCCGAAGACTTGTAATATAAGGATCTGAATGTAATAATAGTCGTTGTATTAAATCTTGATTGGTAACTTCACGTGACATTTTTCGAGTGTGACTTCGTCTATAAATTTTGATATACTTATTTGTCGCTTCAGCAGCTTCTTCGGAAAGTTCTCCTATAGATAACAATGCATAACTTATAATATCTGATCCATGTACGAGCACCTTGTGGACAGAAGCAGGAAGACTATACCACGGATATTCCTCGACCAGGCTGTATGCTGTTTGTAATGCATAGTCTTTAAACTTGCATTCATTAATTTTATGTCCAGAGGATAACGTTTGTAATATTACACAACAACGATCTATGAGATCCTTATTCAAACCTGTAATTTCAGCAGATACAGCTGATTCCAAAAAAAACTTCCTGGCCGTGTTTCCGTCGTTAGACGTCCCGCTTCCACCACTACGCGGCTTGTCAACTATTAAACCTAATCGTTCCCTAAACTGGGACTGTACATATTGTTTTTTATTTGATAACAATTGTTTATCACTATCTAGCCTAACTTGCCATTTTTTTATGTCTAATCTATATGAAAGATGAATAAAATATTCGAAGAAACGTATCCAAGAATGTAGTGGTGATAATCCAAATTGGTATCTACTCTCTATTACAGGTTTTTGTAAACATTCGTCTATTTTATTCATCTCTTTAGGGGTAGCATTACATATATAACATCTACTTGTAGATGTTTCACTTAAAGCACTACAAATTTTACCATCTACCATTGAAAGCTGCAACTTATGAGAAACGACCAATTCACGATTGTCGATCTGAATAAAAGTAGGTTGCAAACTTTCAATTTTATCCTTAAAATAAGCTTCCTCTTGCAAAGACACTGCTGTGCTTTCTTTCAAAAATTGAAATCGAATAGGACGGCAGTACCTAGTGGAAGAGGGTCGAGGATTTTTCCATAAAATTTTACAATTATCTTCAGCTAATTTTACAATAATTTGAAGGGGTACATAAGATGTTACAAACAAACTACTATCTTCTAAAGTTGAATCTGAAAAAAATTGTTTGTATTCACTATGTCCAGTGCTGCCATCGAATCCCCATTTCCCAAGTAAAGAGATATTAGACAAACAATCATCAGGAATCTGATCTAAGACCTCTTTTTGAGATTCAAGGATTCGAGAAGCTGTGTGATCAAAAAGACTTTGTAATTCAACTTCAGCTGAAGACTCGGAAACAGTTATATTAGAAGGGTAACATCTCTGTTTCGCTTTAGTAATTTGTTGGTAACATGGTAATACATTAGGAGAAATCTTACTATTAACAAAGTTTTTAATTAATAAATACTGATGTTTTGTCAACTGAGCATCAGTCACAAGTGACAAGACATCATCAGTGCTAACTCTAGATATACACGAATCGAATGAACAGTCTGAAACATCAAGCAATGCACTCACAGTAGAATCATCAGACTTTGACAAATCAGCTACTCTCCGACGTTTAGTCCTTTTACTACATTGCGTAAAAGGTTTTCGAGGACGACCACGTGAATGACACGGCGACGTTTCAGACGGAGTACATTGCTTATTGTTTTTCACAAGTTGAATTTTTTCAATAACATTAAACCAATCGGAATTCTTATATAAAAGCTTGGTTTTATCCCTATTACATTTTTTCCAGAATCGAGCAATAGCTTTACATAAATTATTAACAATTTTCTCTAAATAATGAATATCAATGTTCTCAGCATCGTTCAGAGTAGTCAACAAACTTTGTAGGACTTGACGACACTTTTCCGAGTCATTATCGGTATTGACAGTTAGCCATATTTCAAGAATATGCATTCTTGAAAACGAGCATATATATAAATTACCTAAAACAAAAAAAAACGGTTAAAATTCAGTCACAAAACCTACACAAAGCACTAAGACTAAATAAACTAATTTCGTAGCAAATGCTACGAGATAATCTGGCAAACGTAGCACCCTTGTCATCGCCAAAAGGGCAGATAAGGGCAGCCAAGTTTTAATTTTCCTAAGATAAGAAAGTCTAAAGATTATGGTGCAATATACCTCCATAGTCGGAGCGAGTGGGAACATATTTAAAAGTTTATTCAAACTTTGAATATTAAAATATAATACTCCAAGAAAAGTCGCCTCGTAGCAATGACATACTAAAGAAAATATATACTAAGATACAATAAAAATAAAAATATTAATTATTACATACCCTGTTCTTGGATATCCATTTCAGAAAAAACTCACACAGCACTCACAGGTCCCGCAATGACAACAAATGACGTCACGCTTTTTAATGACTCACTGATAACAGTATTTACGATTGGCGATGCGCTCTCTTTGAATGCACAATAGATAATGAAGGCGCACTCTAATTACTGACCTATTTATAGTTTCAGAAGGTACCGCAACTATCCAATGTAACGACAAGGAATAAAATGTAAAACAAGAAAGCAGGTTTTTAAGATTTATGACCTATGGATGTCCCACAGTGCACCGTACGGTTTGCTCCGTATCACCGTCCGGAGCTGCGGTGAACGACGCTCCGCATCACCGCATTATCTATGTCGAGATCTATTACGCGTATGCACGTCCTTTCTACGCAAAAATCCGTACGATACTGCGGCACAGTGTGCAGTGTGCCATACCCTGCGGACCGCACCGCATCACCGTCCGGTGCGGTGACATCGCGCGCGCCGCACAACCGCACGGCCATGCGGTGTGAGTGTGTTATACCTTGCGGTTTTTGTATACAAATTAAGATTCTTCAGTCAAAATTAAAAACCGCAGCACCGCACATAGACATAGACATAGACATAGACATAATTTCTTGATAATTATTCAATTACAGGTCAATTTTTTACATTACAGTATTATATCAGTATTATATTATATCATTCCATATTATTACATTAATTATTATAAATTAATAAATATACATAAATTAATTATTATTACTTATTTTTATTTTATAAAATTCGTCAATATCATAAAATGCTTGTGTAGTAAGCCATTTTTTTAATTTATTTTTGAACGAAGTGAAGCTCGGAGCATCAACGACTGACTGTGGAAGCCTGTTGTACACATTCGGTCCCATCACGTGTATCTGTTTGGCCGATTTTGTGAGAGTTCGCGACACGGATGCCAATTTATGCCTATATCTATTTGAATGCAAATTCTGGTACAAATGTATGTTTTCTCGCACGTACAGTGCTACTTGTAAAATCAGGAGACTGGGTAATGTCAGAATGTCGAGCTCGATAAAATACGGTCTGGCTGACTCATCCTGCTCGATGTGTGCCAGTACACGGACGGCCCTCTTTTGGAGTCTAAACACCCGCTCCCATTCGGCAGCACGGCCCCAAAACTCCAGTCCGTACTGGAGCAGCGACTGCACGCTTGCAAAGTAGCAGGAGCGCACCACTTCTTTTGACAAGGTAGACGCAATTCTGCTAAGGGCATAACAAGCTCCACCTAGTTTTCCACACAATCCATCTATATGTGATTCCCATGTCAGCGTTGAATCCAGGCGGAATCCTAGGAAAGGGGTAGACTGGACCTGTTCTATGGCTTCCCCGTCAAGCTCAACTACTAAACGCCGCCGTTTGCGACCTGACAGATCGAAGACCATAAATTGGGTTTTCGTTACAACTGCAGCGACGTCATCTGCATACATGAACACTTCTCCCTCCGTTGTGGAATTTGGCAGGTCATTCAGCAGGAGCATGAAGGCCAGGTTGGACAATGAGGACCCTTGAGGTACGCCAATTTCGGAAGTCATGCCTTCAGACTTGACACTCCCATGGCATCCCATTACATACTTTCAAATTCAAATTCAATTCAAATTCAAAAATCTTTATTCAACATAGGCCTTTACAGGCACTTATTGACGTCAAAACAAAGCAACACTGTGTCCTGTTACTCATAAAACTTATGATGATGTTATGTGCGTGACCGGATACCGGAGCGGTGTCCGGTGCAATGTGTTATGCGCCTAATGTCGACTGTGGCTGACTATAAAGTTGACTGCGGCCGACCATAAAGTCGACTGCGGCCGACTATCATGTCGACTGCGGACGACTATAAAGTCGACTGCGGACGACTATAAAGTCGACTGCGGCCGACCATAAAATCGACTCCGGCTGACTATAATGTCGACTGCGGACGACTATAAAGTCGACTGCGGCCGACCATAAAGTCGACTACGGCCGACCATAAAGTCGACTACGGCCGACTATAATGTCGACTGCGGACGACTATAAAGTCGGCTACGCCACCGCCGCCGCCAAACAGTGGTGCTTGCATTGTGCCTTCCTGGGTACTGTGACTTGACATCTAATGTCACTAGTTTTTTGCAACGTACATTGGGTCCTCGAAGAGGTTGTATATTTGCAAATCTTACAGGAACTACATGTCCTACAGGCTACTGGAGCCACTTACCATCAGGTGGGCAACCTGCCCCTTTGCTAACTTTGTTGCGGATTTTTTTATAATAATCCTAATTCCTGATATATTTTAATCTCAGGACAGCATAACAAATCAAATGAATATTTTCATCTCAAATAATTTTAAATAAAATTTAACTATGCCAAGTATGTTTAACACTAGAATGCTGTACTGGCTAAAAATGAACAACGCAAAATGAGCCAGCGCATTGTCTTCATGGAGAACCCACGACTTGTCCTTCCAGAATTCGGCCGGTTTTTAACAAACTTCAAAAAAGGAGGTCGTTCCTCAATCCGACGCATATGTTTTTTTTTTGTGTGTGTATGTGACGCGATTACTCCGCGAATTGTGAACCGATTTTCAAAATTCTTTTGTATTTGAATTATTCTCTCTGAGTATACTCTGAGGTAGTTCCATTGTGAACAAAGTCAGGATCTGATGTAAGGATCCCAGGTAAATCGAGGGGAACACATATCACATATTTTTCACATTTTATCTAAAGGTATTCGGGTATTTGCCTTCTGGTAGTTTTCATCTCATGATGCAAAATAACTATTCCCTAACGCCTAATCCTTGAGGAACCTTCCATCATTCACCAATGATGGAAGATTCCTCAAGAATAGTTGTTTAATATTATGATCATGTATTGTCCCGTGCTTGTATTCTTTAACACTAGAACACGCGCCCCTTTTTTTTACATGAGTACACGCGTGGCCTACTATGGTATACCATTTTATAATTGCTATTAATTTGTTTTTTGGTTACGTATGAATAAAATTCCTACAGAAATGAAAAATATATTCAATCAGTCCCTTATTTTTCATAGCATTCAAGGCATACTACAGCTTGATGATCAGAGCAAACCCATTGGTTGCATGTCTTGCACCATTTGTTTGTGGATCGATTTCTGGCTCTTGAGCAAAGTGCGCATCGACCGACCCGTCCCATCTTGAGGGTAACATCATAATGTGTGGCTTGAGCTGTGCCCGTTAGCATTTCTATTCTACATCTCAACTGTCGAGGAAGAGTCTCCATGGTTGCTCGAACAAAATAAATAGCAAATCGAAACAAATAGCACTTACTTAAAATACTCGCGCGGACTACTATGGTAGGCCAACGTATTTGGTGGGAAATCGCAGGAACGTGTTTACGTGCTGACCTTGCGGGCTTTACTGGCTCGCTGAGAAATTTAATGGTCGAGGCTAGCCTAAAATTCCAACGCACCAGCGTGGATAATTCAAAAGTTATCACTTAAAATGTCACCCTGGTCTACTATAGTAGACCACGCGTGTACTCTAGTGTTAAAGCTGCTTCATTGGGCTGATATTAAATACACTAAAAAGTTTTCAAAATAAATAAAAACCGACTTCAAAAACACTTATAAAGTCAAAAATAATATAAGAACACCCACATCACATTTCTATATTGAAGTCGGTGCCAAGCTATGATTTGATTTGATCTCCTATAAAAGTCTTAAAATTTTGAAACTTAAACCTAATACCCTGTAGAAGTGACTGTGTTATCTTTCGTTAAAAACAGGTCTGACATTTATTATTAATAATTATTATTATTTCGTCACATACCTCTATCCAGCTCATGTTGTGCTGCTGCATCTCCTCCATCTTCTCCTTGACGGACGCGTAGAGCTTGGACTCGAAGCGCAGTGATTGCATGTGGTTCATGTAGCGGTTGCAGTAGAACAGGTACCGCTGCAGCGCCGCCCGCGACCGCTCCTGGGCGTCCCGCGCCGCCTTCGCTTCGTCCTCGTCGTATCTGTCCACGAAATGGTGCATTTATTTATTTTTTATAGCAGTCTAATATTCTACCAGGAGCGAGTCGGTGACAAATTTTAAGGCAGGGGTTCCCAAGCTTTTACGCTATGCGCCTCACTCAACATTATGCTAAAATACTTCGCCCCCCCAAGGGCCGAAATGGGGAGTGAATGAAATTAAGCAAACGATGAAAATATTGGTGTGTTTAGTTTTATTCGAAAGATGGGTTTAACCTGTCGCTGACTTCGCATAAGTGGCAACGTCCGCGTCGCGCGAGTTTATATCAACAGTTTTAATAAATATTCTTTATACAGTTTTATTCTGGAGCCGCTCGCTGCGCCCCCCCCCCCCCCCCTTGGTTCACTCTACGCCCCCCAAGTGGGGCGCGCCTCACTGGTTGGGAAACCCTGTTCTAAGGGATCATCGTTTGGCACCGACTTCAATATAGAACCTATTCTTATATTATTTTAAACTTTTCAGTGTTTTTGAAGTCTGATTTTATTTATTGTAAAATATTTCAAACTTTTTCTATAGTGACATTGGCAATACTCACCTGTTGCAATTGTACCAACTGCTGCCGTGTGGCTCCCAGGGCCCGAGGCAGACCCAGCAGAAGTCCGCCTTGCAGTTCTGGTTCTTGCACACCATGTGGTTGCAGCCGCCGTCTTTCTCAATTGTGACGTTACACTTCGGGCATTCCTTTGTATTAGCCGCTATCCAATTTGACGTTTCGGAGTCGTCGTCGCATTTCTACGACAACATTGTAACTTTCTTTAAGATTTTATCCAGTTAAGTGATTGATTATAACTAAAATCAATCCGTAATTACCGATGTACCTAATGGACAAAGCATTGTCACCACCCCTCAAACGAAAAAAATCATAGCTTTCAAATATAATAGTGATGTCGACATGAATCACAAATATATAAAAAGTTATGTTTATACCATAGAAGGGAATATTAAAATGCTGAAAATCATATTTTGCAAGTGTAAATATGCATTATAAATTATTTAAAATTAATTTATAATGTTTTAAACGCCCAGTATCACGTGATTGCAAACGCCAATCGGAGCGCGTGACGTCACGGTTTCTTGGCAAAACTCCGAAACTATTGTTTTTATTTTAGACTCCACGGGAATCTTATGGAGATGATCTTCGCCTTGACCGACAGTTTGACAACACATTGTGACGTCATCAAGATCACGTGACAGCATAGTGCGTTTAGGCGCAACATTTAAACAACACAATTTAAACATGTGATATTTTATTTAAAACTAGCTAAAGGAACCTTCAGAATGCCCCCCCCCCCCCAAAATGTCATCTTGGATCTGGCCCTGGGCCCTAATCCATGTTATTGCAGTTGTTTGTTATTAAAGCTCAGTGTAAAAAATATCATGTAAAACTCGTAAAAAAGAAAATTATTAATAAATAAATACAAAAAAAATCCTATCTCGGGCGGGAATTGAACCCGCGTCTGCAACATACCATGTTGACGCCTTCATTGGTCAACTTCAACAGAAATAAAAATTGTGAGAAATGGAATCCGACACGCAATTTCATTGTTACTCGGCGGGGTAAAATTGATTTGGGAATTGGCTATGTTGCATAAAGTTATCTACATCTCTTCAGCAACCCACAATGGGTGGGCGTATTTTAGCTGAAATGATGATCATTTATTGACAAACATATATAATAATACCTTGATCCACTTTCTGAGCAGGCAACACCGGACAGGGTCGTGCCAGTTCTCGCCGCACGCGAAGCAGAAGGTGTGGCCGCAGCGGCACGTCACTGGCGCCGCCTCCACGTACGCCACTTTGATCGCATTGCTGCAGTCCGGCGACGGGCACCACCGCAGCAAACGGTTGCACTGTACAACAGCACAAATGTTTTATTACACACGACAGATAATCGCACCAGAACTCGCCCGCGCCGCGCGCCCAATAGTGAAGACGGGTATAAACATCGAAAATCAAATTCAACTAGAACATACGTCCATACATTATGTATATTATTTCATGATAAAAATTGCAGTATTATAGTAATTTAAGAAAATGTGTCATCTTTTAATAAATTTTAATGAACATTGATTTTTGTTAAAAACTTTAATTTATTTTTGTTGTTTAATTTATTTTTTTTACATATATGTATTATGCTATAATATGCACAAAAAAACGCTTTTCTTCATACATTCGAATATCGGGATTTTCGATTATCCGAATGCCTAACGTCTGGTTAATCAAGTTTCTACTGTCCCATTCTGAGGCTTACTAACCTCTACAAAGCTGTTTGTGATGATGTGCTGGTACTTGAGCTTGACTCGTGGCTCCCGTACCAATCGCATCACTGTGGCGTCGTCGACCAGGATGTCACACGCGTGCGCCGCACACGCGATTGTTTGTCCCTGAATTATATTTGATTTGTTAATTCGAGAATTAGGAAGGGAGTCTACTTGTTTGCCAACTTAGCAGTATAATAAAGGGGTCCCACTGGTAAACTACAGCCAGCTGAAACATTGCGTTTGACCAATCGCATGCAAGAAGCATTACCGAAAATGTATGTACATAGATAAAAGAAACAATTACAGTCAGCTGAAACCTTCTACATTGTGGATTCGAGGAGTTTGTTTACTTTTGCAGATTTATAATATAGTAATATGAGCTTTTATGAAACATTAACTAACATTACATTACTTATAATAACAGTACTTTAGTGGGTTTTTTCTATTTCAACTCTCATTCGTCTTAGTAGCGGAGTCGAATATGAAAATAATCTTAGTATTTGGCATTTTTATTGGTATACGTATGTTGTACATTCGCGTTAATAGTGTGACATCTATTTACGCAAATGGTAATAAAAATTATATCCACCATTTTAACTATTTTATTTGCATAGTCAGGCGGCAGCACTACAATTATCCTACATTTTTATTATCAAAAGCAAAGCACGCCAAAGCATGCTAATGTTGGCACGAATGTTTCGATCCAAAAAGAGCCACAGTAAACATACCACTACACAATAAACAGCCAGATGTTAGTCTAGATTAGTTCCAACTGACTCTGAAATAGCTTGAAAATGAAAAAGCCCCTGGTGTAGATGAAACTATGATGAGAGATATATGAAGCTTTTCAATTCCATCATACACGGAAGAACTAAAAAAGAGTGGAACAGCATCATTGTAATTATTATTTTTTTAATAAAATTAAGAAAACCTTTGTGAAAAACTACCAACCCATATTACTCCTGAGCCACACTGTTATAAGCTGTTTTATAGTCATTGACAGCAGTCAAGTCGCATTGCATTAAGTGCTAATGCAATGCGACTTGCAGCCCCCAGAACAGGTCAGATTTCGAAGAAGATGTGGTAGCATTAATCAGGAATATACAAAGCAGCAGATTATACAGAAAACAAAGGAATATAATAGGTCCCTGTCTCACGTTTAAAAAGGCGATTAACATCTCTCATCTTATTTTTTTTTATTGCCGAAAGTAGCAGACGAGCAGACGGCCCACCTGATGGTAAGCGGTATCCATCGCCCATGGACTTCGCTAATGTCAGGGACATAGCTAGGTCGTTGCCCACCTCGAGTATAATGCTCTCTTAATGTTACTCTTGAATAGGGACATGCTCAGGAAACACAGCAGCGGGAAGTTCGTTCCACAGCCGACACGTTCGTGGTAAAAATGTGCGCTGAAAGCGAACCGTACTAGACGATATCGCTTCCAGGTGATAAGGATGAACCCCACTACGGTGTCGAGTGGTACGATGAAAAAAGGGTGACGTCGGTACCAGGTCAAAGAGTTCCTCAGAGCACTCACCGTTAAACGACGAGAGACGGTAAAACACACACAACAGGGAGCTGAAATCCCTCCGTGAGACCCAACGACTCCAATGAGTTAAATAGATTAGCATCACCGACTATTCGAGCGGCCCTTCTTTGCAGAGTCAAATGGATCAAGCTGGTATTTAGGTGCTCCAGACAGATGTGAGCAGTACTCCACGTGCGTGCGTAGGGCGTGAAGTAACGCTTTGCTCTGTTAAGGACACCGAGCTTCCTGCTGGCCAGCTTAGCCTTGTTGTCCAAATGACTCCCGAATTGAACTTTGCTCGTGATCTCAACAATGAAGATACCAACGCTATCGGAGATCTTAAGGGTTACTCCTTGGAACTGGGGCGCTAATGTAAAACGCTCTTTCTTGGCACTGAATGCGCAAACCTGTCTTTGAGGGGTTGAACTGTACTAAGTTCGTTTTCCCCCATTCTAAAACCCGCCACGAAGAGTCTTCAACATCAGACACAAGTTTTGACCGTCTCTCCGACAGGGCGCTCTGGGGGATATTCTGATGGCTGGTATACCTTGCATCACCTGTGCTGTCATCTAATGCCACAACAATGACCTTCCAAGTACACAATCAATAAACAAGGCCAATCCAAAAATACACAAACTTAGGGATAGTAAGGTATTTAGGAGAAAACAACCTTGAAATGGAAATCAAAAGACAGATTCATATGGGCTGGACAGCATTTAGTTGGGAGGTGGCGTCATATTTTCACATCACCAATACCACAAAATTTTTAACCTATGTGTCTGTGACATAGACATTGTAAGAATAGTCCACCAAATAAGGTGGCTCAGCAAGCAATGGAAAGAAGTTCTCAGCGCTTCCCTTAGGGATATAATAAAGCTAAAGTGGCAGTTGTCTGCTTAGTTTTCTCAAAGAACTAAGGGTAAATGTATCCTGAAGTAGACACTGCAATCTGGCAAATGACTTGTAGAGTGCCCTGTTTTTAGGCGGACTGACAATTTATGTAAAATGGCTGACAGTGACTTAGCTTTGTTACTGATATTAGGCTCTCCTATTTGCTTCTGATTGAAATTTAACCAATATTTATTTCCTTTTCGACATCCAAACTGCAATCTTGCTTACACAAGAAATATGAAAATAAATATATTTAACACTATGAATTGCAACATTTACTTCTGACTAGTTTATATTCTACTTTTTGATGAAACTGAAACTAAAACTTAAACCAAAATTAATAGCAGGATAATTTGGTATATTAAATGCTATCAATATTTATTGACAAAATTAAAAGTCTTTAGTGAGAACTTCTAATGAGCTGAATTAACCACTATTCGCCTAATTAAATAAACAATGAAAACAATTAGGTTAAACAATGATTACCGATTTCATTAACATTGACAATGTTAATAGTCAGTATTGTTTTTATTACTGAAGAGTTGCTCATTATTAGTAGTTCTTAGTAGGTTACAGTACCTATCCACAGGATTTTATTAGTTAAAATTAAACATTATGGCATTTCCACTTTGTGACAGAACATATTGTGATAATCAAAATTAAATATTTCATATTAACAATAATTCAACATTAACTTGATTTTAAACTCTTACTTTCAATTTCACCACCTTGTCTTAACCTAAGACAATCCTAAGGAGTATGCTCTCACCTGTTATCTTTAATGAAAGGAATATGATAGCATTTCACTCTTAAGATTGTCCTAAGCTAAGACAAAATTATTGAAATTGACCATTATACACAGTTATTTTTTTATCACCCTGGAAAATTTAAGGGACGCTTCACGACATGGTATTAGAATGATTTAAATATGAATTAAAAAAATAACTCACTTACTTAATTTTATATTAATTTTTTTAAAAATCCAAAATATGCTGCACTAGTTGAGAGCAGCATTTTTAGTTTTTTTTGTTATTTTTTATTTCATTTTTTTTAATATAATAATGGATGTGTCTTGAAGCGTCCCTAAAATTTTCCAGGGTGATAAAAAAATAACCATGTATATTTTTAGGGTAATATGAACATCAGTCATCATTGCCTGCAAAACCACTTCAGCTAGAATGCTTATGTGATTGTAGCAGGAATTGATGAATCAGTCTTCAACATGCATCTTCATAATTAAATAAATACTTACTAAACCTTCTTCCATTATTTTTGTAGTCAAATATTCACACCAACATTGTGTACAAAACCTATGTCCACATTCTAAGCCTGTCATCATCTGAAATTAAAAATATCATCAGAATGCAACACAACAAAAATATTTATTGTTGAGACCAATTAACAAGTGAAACACCAACCGAAGTAGGCAGAATTGAAAAACATATTTCACACTCTTCTGTTCCTGATGTAGATATCCGTCTAGGTAGCTAGAACAATGTACACAAATAAATATTTAGAAACTATCTCTCAACACTTCCATCACTTAACTTTCAAACACAATTGAAACACTATCATAGTTGTAATGCCAATATTTCTACCTAAGCATGATACAAAACTCACTATTAGTTCACAAAAGTATACCTTTGGTCTTTGAATTACTGGTTTTCTGAATGGATTGATAACTCTGGCCTCTGAGAACAATTGATCCTGATCTCCATCATAGAACCGTTCCATTAGTTTTTCCTTATCCCATTTAAAGTGATTTAACAATATACGAGTTGTTGTTGTTGGTATCTGAAATTGAATTAATGTAAAAATCTAAAAAATAGTGGCATGGCTTGTGTGAAGCAATCTGGGAGTTGATTTTCTTTAATCACTTTTTCTATGGCAGATTTGAATACATCAAAATAATTAACAACATTTAAACAAAATTAGCTTTAGGTAGCAGCTGTGTTTGTGTTAATGTTGAATTTCTTCTATGCATTAAATCTGTAGGTACATTCATTGTACAATTTCCTTTTTCCTATAATTATTATAGTTCCGAAAATAATTAGTATTCAGATAACAAAAAAAATGAATAAATTTTTAAAACTGGTATTAACACAATTCTAATTCTTTCATATAAACATGAAGTATTTACTGTTTCAAATCCATGAATTTAGGTTTGTAGGCCACTAATTTAAAGGTAACTCTATCAATCTTACTATTTTTCATAGTGTTTACTAACGGAAAGATGTTGGTTAAAACAATTACAATGAATGTGACACAAAAGATCCTATTGAAGTGTTTCATGAACGAGTAACCTAATTCTGATGTTCATTGTTTACTACTAACATACTGACCTCGACCACAGTGTTCACTTCTTTAATGCAATCGACCATATGTTGAACGATTTCTTCGGTGGATAGCACCTCGTATGGATATTCTTCAAGCTCTGTTTGTCGTTCTCTTGTACTATGAGTCTCAACGTCCATTGCAAAGTCGACATCGTCTCCACTGGACTCATTTCCAGAATCGACATCATCCTTGGTATCATCTTCAGAGTCCATTATTAAGGCCTCACTGAGACAAATTAGGTTGAACTAACGGTGCATCCAGAGTACCTACGTCTGAAATTATTACACCTAAGATTTAGGAAAGGTCAACAATGAAGAAAATAGTTCACTCACGGGCTGCCAAAACCTCTTTTTTTTTTTTTTTTTTTTTTTTTTTAGTATTTCACGGCCACGGTAGCACCATTTTGGCCTGTCATTATTTTATGTTTTTCAGTTTTATAATTTACCAAATGTAGACATTATATATTCAAATATTGTTTTATAAGTGTCTTCGTTCTTTATGATAGATGGCAAATGACTGGGCAAACTCTTATTTTTATATATACTTAGTAGGCCATCTATCATAATCATTCTTTGCAAGTTAAATGCATTACAATTCAGTATGAGATGCTCAAGGGTCTCTGTGCTTGAACCACAATATCGACATGTATCCGAATCATCCAACTTAATTCTCTTCAAATGCGCTCTGAACTGACCATGTCCTAACCTTATACGATTAATTGTAACAACATACTTTCTAGAAGGGTTACGAAGCTTGAAGTACCATGGCTTTTTGGGTATTTCTTCTTGTATATATGCATACCATGTGCCTTTTTCCTTTAAAGTCTCTATCCATTGCTTATGCCACATCGAGTACATTCTATTCTTCAAAATGGAAAAATAATCAGTAAATGGTACTTTAAACCCAAGGTGTATTGGTACATTACCTAATTGAGTTTTCATTAATGAATCTGCAATTTCATTTCCAGTTATACCGGAATGCGAGGGAACCCACATAAATTCTATTACTTTAAAGCTTTTCTGTAGTTGTCGCAAAAATTCTTTTATTTTATAAATGTATATATTGCATTTGAAGCTCAACATGGTACATTCTATGCTTTTCAATGCACTTAGAGAGTCAGTAACAATTAAAAATTTTGTCTGAGGTGCATTTTGAATATACTTCAATGCTTCATGTATGGCATACAATTCAGCTGTGAAAATAGAAGATTCTTGGTGTAGATAAAAACATCGCCCAATTTTTGTTAACGAGTCATAAAAAGCAGCTTTTACTTCATTCTTAGTTTTTGAGCCATCAGTGTATATTTTCCTATATTCCCCTTTTTCCCTGTCTATATATTCTAGAAACTCCATGTTGCTATAAACTTTGTCATTTGAACAAACGGGTCTAGTCAATTGTACTTCTAATGACCCCAAATCCCATTTGTCAGATTTGTTTATACCTTTAAACTCATTTTCCAGTTCTTCTTTCTGTAAGTCTTCTAAAAATACCTTATTATCTTTAAACTTTTCATAATACTGACAGTTAGCTAACACTTTTACAAAAAACTTTTCTGATAAATATTTCGCCCTAATAAGAATAGGTGAAATTCCACTTTCAATCTCTAGGGAATTAATAGGAGTTGAACACATTGCTCCTGTAATTATTCTAAGTCCTTTATTTTGTACCACTTCTAATTTGCGCAATAAAGGATAAGCTAAAAACTTACTATATACAATTAAGCCATAATCGTAATGGCTTCTAACAATTGCCTTATAAACCATATTTACAATTTTAGGGTCCATTCCCCAACTAACATTTGTTAAATACTTCAAAATATTTACAGAATTTTGCATTTTAACAATGATATTATTTACATGTGTCTTAAACTTTAATTTTATATCAAAAACTAATCCAAGAAACTTATGCTCCTCAACTTGCTGTACACTAACAGAATCAATTTTAATTTGAATCAAAGTATTGTCTTCATTTTTGTTAAATACCATAACACTACTTTTTTGAGGATTTAAGTCTAATTTTAATCTAACCTTATAATATGCATATAAATCATTAAGTGTGCTATTAAGGTCACTCTGGGCCTTTATTAAATTCCTGTTTGTGGTATATACTACCAAGTCATCTGCGAATTGCAACATACTTACTCCTTGCATTCTAACAAATCTATAAATTTCGGCAGTATATAAAGAATAAAGCAAAGGCGACAGAGTAGCTCCTTGCATAACACCTTTGTGTACAGTGACTTGATCATAAAACTTATTATTAAACTTAACAGATATATTACGACCATAAAATAGATTAAATATAAACCTAAGCATCTTACCGGGTATATGATACGAATGAAGTATTTTCACGAGTGTAGCCAAATCTATATTGTCGAAAGCGCCTTTCACATCTAAAAATACACTAACTAAACTAGAGCAATTAAAAAAAGCTTTTTGAATTTCCCCAGCAAATTTTACTAGACTGTCCACACTTCCCATCCCCTTACGGAAACCATACTGTTCAAATGGAATAATATTGATTGACTCGACATAGTATTCTAATCTATTCTTAATTATATTTTCAAAAATTTTCCCTATACAAGAACTTAGTGATATTGGTCTATACGAATCGGCTAATAGCGGGTTTTTATCAGGCTTTAAAATTGGTATTACAGAAATCATTTTCCAACTTGGAGGAATTAAATTTTCTTCCCATAATTTATTAAAAATATTTAATAACATAGTTCTACAGTTTTCATGCATATTTTTAATTAACACATAAGGGATATCGTCAGGGCCAGGGGTTGAGTCCCTCCGACTATCTAGAGCCAGCTGAAATTCTGATTCAGTGAAGGGTTTATTTAAATGTAAATTAATTGTGTTACTATCAAATAACTCATTTAACTGCTCAGGTAGACCTGAAACCTGTTCTGAAGACATTTTAGCTGCAAATGAACGCACCCAACTATCATCTCTGATAATTTCTTTAGGTCTTTTACTATTGAACTTTTTGATAAAATTCCATATTCTAGAAACCGGAGTGGTACGATTAAAACTTGAACACAAATGTCGCCAACTTTCTATCTTTTGCTCTTTAATTATTAATTTCTTTTTTGCATCCAATTTTCTATATATAATATAATTTTCTAAAGTTGGATAATGATTATACATTCGCAGTGCTAATTTGCTTCGCTCTACCACTTCTGAACAAGTTTCATTCCACCAGGGTACAGTTTTTTTACGTACATTCGTTCGCGGATATTTTACACGTTTCGGAACGCACCTTTCTTTCAGTTCATTGACAAATTCAATAAACATGTCATAGTCGTGCATCGGGTTTTGATTTGTAAAAAAATTGTAATTGTGAATTAAATCTTGTGATGTATTCTTGTAGAATTTCCAATTAGTATTTTTATAAATAAACTTTTCAGGATCTCCCATATCATAATACTCTGGCTTAAAATCAAAGGATACTAAAGTTGGGAGATGATAACTTCCTAGTGAATCCTCATTGAGTACTGTCCAATTACAAGAAGGAATGCGATTCGCTGTTAAAAAAGCAACGTCTATAGCTGAAGGCATATTACCAGGTCTATTGACAGTAGTGTGCGAACCATCGTTCAGAATGCAAAGGTCAAATTCTTCCAACATATCATAAACTTGGATACCTCGTGGCTTATTATTAACACAACCGAAGGCAGTGTGATGTGCATTTAGATCACCCATGAGTAATAAAGGAGACGGTAGCAGTCTAATAATGTTTTTGAGGCTATTAATTGGAAATCTGTTACTTCTAGGGGGACAGTAACAACCTAAAATCGATAAAGGTCCTTCAGCTGTCTCCACAAAAACTGCTATATTTTGTATGCTATCTGTGAAAGTTGTATTTATGAGTTTGCATTTAATGTGTTCCTTATAAAATATAGCTACACCACCATAACCATTGTCTGAGTCTTTACGATGAATTCCATAACCAGATATATATATTTTATCAGTCTTTTTTAACCACGTTTCGTTTAATATTAAAATATCAATATTACAACTGTATAATAAATTATGCACTAAAGACAATTTTGGTTTGAGACTTTGTATATTATGCTGACATACTTTAAAATTATTTAGGTTGTTACTATCCATTATTTACTAACACTTTGAATAAGAGTTTCCTTAATTGTTTGACTATTGATAGGTAATTTATTATCCTTACTGTATAAAATTGTAAATGTTTTGACAAATGCATTCAAAATTGTTTCGTTATTAATAAATTCTATCAACAAATCTTTATGGTCTTGTTTCTTAGCTTTAGAATTATTCGTTCCTTGTGACAAAGTTTTGGCAAATGTATCTTTACTGATTTGCGGAAATTGAGATGATACAGAAAGCTTACTTATTATTCTACGTCGATTTTCCTCTAACTTTTGCTTTTTAACAGGACATAAATTAGAAATTGCAATATGGTTTCCTTTGCAATTCACACATGATGGATTTTCAGAATTGTCACATTCTTTAAATGTATGAGGACCACCACAGATAGAACAAATTGTATTTTTCTTACAAAACTTAGAAGTATGTCCGAAGTTCATACATTTATAACATTGCAATACTGGTCTAACATAAGGATCTACACGCAAAGCACAAAGTTCATATACTACATAGTCAGGAAGCGAATTGCCTGCAAATGTTATGGATACAGTTTGTAATGGAATGATGCCCTCTGGTGTCTTTTTGATGAATCTTCTGATGGCTAATATTTCTTGAGAAGAGACTAGCTTATCAAAAAGTCTTTTATTACTAAGTTCAGTAGGTACAAATCTGACAACACCAATGCATTCAGCATCAGATGCTGGGATATAAGCTTTCAATTCGTGACTCGACAAAAAATTAAAATTACTTAGTAGAGCATTAGCATTTTTTGGGTTATCAAACAAAACTCCATACTTTATTGCACTTACTCTTTTAAGTTGCTTTACTCCTTTTATATAACGACTAAATATGTTATTTAAATAAATTGGGCTCTTATTTCCAAACTTTTCTTCAGCCTTTATACTCTCTAAATAAACAATAAAATTTGTACCTTGAGCGTTGTGTGGGTATACCCGGACATGGTCAGTTTTTATATATGGAGCATACTTATTTTCAGATTCATCATCCGATGATAATGACCCCTCAGATAATATGTCTTCTTTTTTTCTTTTACATGGTTTCTTTTTGCTGGAATTCATACCGCCACTTTCCATTCCCATCTTATTAAAGGTATTATTCCAAAAATATCTCTTAACTTGCCACTAATTAAATTTATTTAATATCAGCTATGAAAATTTAAACTTCCAACTTCAAAGTTTTCCCGCCAATCCTGCCAAAACCTCTGAGTCTGACGCACAGACTTCATAGAGTGGTCTGACGTATGGATCACAGATTAGATAGAAAAATCTGAAGTCACTCTACTTTTTTATATTTTTCAATAAATAATTCATTTACTGACCATGGATACAAAGACCTTTAGACGCTACATTTTAATAAACTGCCAAACGCTAACTTTTCCGCAGTCGTTCCTTAGACTATAGACATGAAATACCTACGAAAAAAGCATGCCAAACAAGGGTTGGTGCTCTAAGATGGCGGAAAAAAACTAGGGACGCCGCATCCAAGATTCCACACTTTTTATGTTTTTCTTTATAAAATTCATTAAAAAAATCAATAAAAAACGTATAACTGTAAAATGCACTCACAAATAATGCTAAGCGACTGATATTTTAGCACAACAACAAACACGGTGCTTTGTAATGGCGGACTGAACTGGACGCAAATTTATTTGAGGCATATAATAACATTGCGAATCCATTGGTTTACTTAATCTGAGAGTCGTTCCGCAGAAAAAATGTATGGAAATGACATTATGTTACGATAAGCGAACGCTATTCTTTTCCGCAGCTAATGTCATTGCAATACATTTTTTCTGAGGAACGACTGCGGAAAAGTTAGCGTTGGGAAGGGGTCGATTTCGATTGTAAGTCGAAGTTTACAAATGATAAGTAAAATTTTGTTCAGTTGTAAAATAAAGCAAGTTTGCATTGCAATACTTAAGAACTCTTATCTTCGTTTTCATCTAACAGATTTGAAAAACGTAAATGGCAAAAATCACTTGTGAGCGTTTCAAAATCAGCTCAACTTCTCTTTCTCGCAATATATGTTTTTCTTTTCTACCGAGTGAAAACCACAATGGATTTCGAGCAACCCATTAGTTTGTGGATACCTACCATAAATAATATTATAACGGAGTAGCTATTCCTTAAAGTCCCTATACATATAAGTCGAAGCGTAATCGAAAAGTAACTTATTAAATAAAACTGAAAACCGTATGTTAGGTTAGGTTAGACAGGCGGTTGGGTAGGAGGACCAACTCCCTTAAGCAAGCTGGGGGTGAAATGGCCCGGTCAGCCGACAACCGGTTGGGAGACATTACTTTTCTACCCCTGGCCTGCCCGTCTGGGGGGTCGCATTATTGCACTTGGTGACCCTTCCGTAGAGTAAGCCCCGGCGCTTGGGTCAGCTACGCTGGCTCACCGTCGGGCCTATTCTCCAGGGGGATCACTCGGGGAATGACTATCGCCGATCCCGATTGTGCCTCTATGGGGGTAGAAGTTGTTAAGATATATCAGTTGCTTTGTCGTAGTTTCTTGTTGGTATTGGCTGTGTTCACGACTTCAGCGCCACCTAGCATCCGCAACTTTGTTGGCTCTGACCCATGGAATTATTACTCAAACAGGAATGAGCTCTTGCTTAAAAAAGCGTGCCGAGCGAGAGATACATAACTGTACCGTTTGTCTCCTTCGTAAATTTGTGACCACAAATTCTACAAAATAGGGATTTTTTCTTAAAAACATTAACATTTAACCTGAAAGATGCTTTTGAAAATCATAATATGCTATTATACAATTAGTGTTAAGTGTATTATTTATACGTTGACTTTAAGCTGGTTGGTAATGTACAACAAAGAAATATTATATTCTATTCTATTATTTCAAAATGGGTTGCGCAAAAGTATTTTATATCTGCTTTTCAATACAAGATAGGTTTTATTAATATAATAATTATTCAAATAATAATGAATGTCAATGACTGTCTTTCAATAGATGGGCCTTTCCAATCGGTATATTGTGTTGAACCTGTTAAGGCAGTGGGGTCAGATACTGGCATGGGCAGCGAAATAAAAATGTAGCACTGCTGTATACGTCTCGTTTATTATTCCCAATAAAGCAGCACGTATAAATTGTCCAGAATAATCACAATGAACATTGATTACAATAATTACAATAAATTATATTTCAGCTTCTTTGGTAAGCACATTTCGATAGATAGATTGTCAATGTCAAGACAGAAAAAAAAAAGGAACGTCAGACTGTAAGCGACTTCGCACACGTACTATTGGCCACATAATAAAGGCTGTCACACATGTGAACCATACATCAAGTTTACATTATCTTCTACACTTCCCCTTATGGTTCACAGTGTTAAAATAGTGTACAAACAAATAAGTCTACAAACATGTCAATAAATGTACACAAAGTCAATTATAACATACACAAACATAAATACAGGACAGTAGTTAAAACTATTATTAATTTATATTCATTGCCTCCACAAAACAATTATGTTTTAATTTACCCAGTGGTTTTGTAAGTACATCTGCGAGCATTTTATCTGTAGGTAAGTATCTAACACAAATAACATTTTCCTTAATCAGGTCTTTTACATAGTGATATCGCAAGTCGATATGTTTTGTTCTTTTATGACTGAGTTCTTTACATTGTAATAGTTTCTGAGCACTCTGATTATCATTATAGATAATACAATTCAAACTATAAGGTATGAGCTCAGACAACAAGTTTTTGATAAAAGAAATATCTTTGCAAACATCACCGATCGCCAGATATTCGGCTTCAGTGCTCGAAAGAGCTACACACTTCTGCTTACGAGACTCCCAATTTACAGTATCACTTCCTAACTTAACCACATAACCAGTATAGGACTTCCTATCATTTAAATCATTGGCCCAGTCTGCGTCAGTATAGCCAAACAACGACCAATCCCTACTTTTATGAAAACATAAACTATAGTGAATTGTACCAGCCAAATAACGCAGTATACGTTTCGCTGCTAACCAATGAGTTCTATCGAAGCAGTTGTTAAACTGGCTTAAGACACTGCAAGCATAAGATATATCGGGTCTCGTGCATACAGACAGATACATCAAGCATCCCAATAATTGCCTATAATTATACATCTCGTCTTGTAAATTTTCACCATTACTAGACTTTAGAAGCTTACAATTAACTTCCATAGGTGTTGATACAGCTTTACAATTATTCATGCCAAACCTAGTCAACAGTTTTCTTATGTACTGACTTTGATCAAGTTTTAGTAAACCCTTTGACTTATCTCTTAATACATTTATCCCTAAACAACTCTTAAGGGGACCCAAATTCTTAATATTAAATTTATTCTGTAAAACAGTAATTATATCTTTCTTAATTGAGCTATTGGGGCCATAAAATAAATAGAAGTCATCTACATACAATGCGATGATGACTAAATCAGTCCCAGATTTGCGAATATAAACGCAAGGTTCACATTTACTTTGTACAAAACCATGATCACATAATAAGTCATGTATTTTACAATTCCACATTCTACTCGCTTGCTTAAGACCATAAATACATTTTCGCAATAAGCAAACCTTATTATTATTTTCACAAAAACCAACTGGCTGTTCCATATAGATAGTCTCATTCAAATCACCATGGAGGAATGCTGTCGCTACATCCAAATGGTCAATATCTAAATCTAAATTATTAGCAATTGAGAACAAAATACGCATAGTGGAGTGACGTACTACAGGAGAAAATGTGTCATTATAATCGAGACCCTCACACTGTGAATATCCCCTGGCAACTAATCTAGCCTTAAATCGATCAAATTTGCCAGATGCATCATGCTTAATTTTATATACCCATTTACATTCAACAATATTTACATTACTGGGTCTGTCGACTAACTCCCAAACATTATTCTCTAAAAGAGACTTGTACTCACTTAACATCGCGTCCTCCCATTGCTTATGGTTCGGGCTTTTTATAGCCTCCTCATAGGTTGATGGCTCATCCAAGGAGAAATTGTTGTGTTGTACCAAAAGAGATGACATATCAAAATCTGCAAACCTTGGTGGTGGTACATTACGAGTGGATCGGGTAGGGCGGCCAGGTGGAACAGCAACGGTCACAGGACGAGTCGCAGCTTCCCCTCCAACGGCCTCGCCAGCAGAAGACATGACATCATCTTCACTGCTCGAACCCGTACAATACTCTCCTTATTTCATTAGGTATCCAAAACTTTTGCGTGTAAAGTCGTCTGTAAATGTTACAAGGTATCTCGCACCTCCCCAGCTAGTTTCTTGCATTGGACCACATACATCTGAGTGTATGAGCTCAAGTGGAGAACTTGCACGCTTGGCTTCACCTTTCGGGTAAGGTACGGCCGATAACTTCCCCTCTAGGCAAGCAGTGCAGTTTTTCAGTGCACCATCTTCAGTCATGTTATCACATTCCAAAGTTATGTCACCAACACAGTTTGATTTCAATTGTTCATTATTTGCAGTGTACACCGTGTAGTTGCAGTCTTTTGATTTCGTAATCAAGTCCATCTGATTGCACATGTGACATGAACTTCCCGAATCAATATAAAAATCAGCAGCAACACTCCGTGCCAAAAACGCAGTCGCAGTCCCCATTTTGTCAATCTCCTTCTTTTTGTCTCGCTTCAGCTTAAAGCATCGAGCTTTCATATGTCCAAGTTTTCCACAATAATGGCATTTTGTCTGTGGCTTCTTCTTTAGATCAGCATGATCAGCATGTTTACGGCTAGAATAAAAAGCACAGCCATTCTCACCATTTACTGTGGTGGTATTCATATTTGATTTGCGGTATTCTTCCTGAAGAAGTCGGGCGCGAACCGCTTCACTCGTAAGTGTGCCAGCCAAACTTGCAGTCTCGAGATTCGTCACAACTGTATCATACTCCTGAGGCAGACCCATAAGTAAGACCTCGGCGATTTCACTGTCGTCGACAATGCGTCCAATGTCTGATAGTTGATGTACTATGGACATAATTTCATTTACATAATCCGCCATGGAATAAAACTTATCAAACTGAGTACTATGAAGTCTGCGAAGAAGAACAACTCGCCTGAACAGCCCTTTGTCCTCTAATGTATTTTGGAGGTTATCCCAAGCACATTTTGCTGTCGCCGCACTCCGCACGTATTGAAACATCATTGGAGTTAGCGATAAACATATTCGTGCCAATGCTCTTTGATTTTTAGATATATCGGGGTCAGTGCCCTCAACGCAGCCCCACAAACCTTCAAGTAACAGCAGATTTTTCATGACAAATTTCCATGATGCGTAGTTGCCGACGCCGCCAAGCTTCTCAACAATCATGCCATGGCCTCCATTGATAACAGGCTGCTGGGTAACCCTTTCTTCATAGTTATCGCTAGCACGTGCTGTCGACATCTTGTCGAATCAGCACACCAAAACGCAAAGCAATGTGCTATGTAGCCGGCGCCTTCGCTCCGCCACAAATATTCCGCTGCCTGCCACCAGTTATTCGTTTTACAAATCTTTCTGATAGGTAATCTACTTTTCCTTTTCGGGGATTCTCTTTGTCCCTGGGCCCATAACCTGTTAAGGCAGTGGGGTCAGATACTGGCATGGGCAGCGAAATAAAAATGTAGCACTGCTGTATACGTCTCGTTTATTATTCCCAATAAAGCAGCACGTATAAATTGTCCAGAATAATCACAATGAACATTGATTACAATAATTACAATAAATTATATTTCAGCTTCTTTGGTAAGCACATTTCGATAGATAGATTGTCAATGTCAAGACAGAAAAAAAAAAGGAACGTCAGACTGTAAGCGACTTCGCACACGTACTATTGGCCACATAATAAAGGCTGTCACACATGTGAACCATACATCAAGTTTACATTATCTTCTACAGAACCCACTGCCACATAACAGATAATCACATATCGTCGTTGCGCCTGCCAAATCCCATATGTGCATATTTTTGATTTTTTTATTATTTCATGAATCAATTCATTTCTTTTTCCTGCATGTGCCAGTGAAATCCGTTTTGTGGAATTTGATCGGGAACATGGTTTTACGAATCCCATAAGTGTATTGACAGTTAGCGAAAATTCAGAAAGTGCAATTAAGCACATACCGGATTTGTACATTACGTCAGTCGTAAGAGTGCGCGTGCCAAATTATGTGAATCTGTTTAAATTTGTGAAAATAAAATAGTTTTCTCAGTATAAAACTGTGTGAATGGTAAATAATTAAAGAATTTGGTATTGGAAAGTGTAAATTTAAGTTAATCCTTAACGAAATACTTGTCGTTTTAAGTACATTATGTAAATTGACAATTCTAACCTCAAATTAAAGCAGCAGTTTTCATGCCAATATAACTACCTACTACTGTTGGATATAAGGGGTAATATATTATGTAAATGGGACTATACAGCCTTGTTATTGCCGCGAACTAACATAAGTGCTTATCCACATCCAACCTTCCTACAGCAGTATTTACTGCCGGTGAATAAAATAAATGAATAAACAATAACAAATATTACCTAATATATATATATATATCTACTTGTACTTACTTACCTTTAACGCATTATCTAACTACCTACACTCCTACAAGGCTTCCTTATCGCTAATTTGAATTCAACATCGGTTTGTGGCTTTGTTCTAATTATAATAAAATACCATAGTAAGTGAGTATTAGGTGTGATGATGATATCTATTCTTTTTAATAGCTGAGACTGTTTTTCAAGGTATGCAGCTTCATAAAATTCTATTTTATGATCCCTTGCAGGTTCGTGCGAAAAATGACTGCTTGGTGTAAACAGTCCCGAGCACAGTTGCTTATAAATTTGGCTACAGGTAACGACGTTAATATCAATCAAGACATCGCTTTTGTTCCATGCGATGAATTTATTTCAAATGGCTACGACCCAATAATGACTCTGAACTGCAACAGCAATGAAACTTTTCATAGTGATAAAAGTATTTCCATACTGAATAATATTACGAATGAAACAAAAACAACCGTTCTTTTTGAAGATTTGCAAGACGATCAGATTGAACTTAATCACAATATAATTGACACTCTATCGACTATACTTGAGCCTGAACCTGTCATTGAGACCGTAAACGAACCTGAATGCGTAGGTTCCATCGCGGGGTATATCTTAAATGAAATCACAGGTGAGTTTACTATAGATGAAGATGGTATCAATGGCTATGACGACAACTACTACCTTGATGAGAATACTGGACAGTTTCTGTTGAAAGACGAAATCAATTTTGTTATAGAAGAAGATGAGCATGGCTTTGAATATGATGATGAAGGTGAAAGCAATAACAAAAACAGAAAATTTTCTCAAATAAACAGAGAATTGGGTAAAAAGTACATGGGAAGAAAAAGAAAACTGGCAGGTAAAGGAGAAAAACCCAGCTATGAAGTTATAGAAAAACTTGAAAAATGTTTACTTGAAAAACCATGTAACCATTCCTGTGTTGTCAATTCCCATCGGAGCTTTTTATGTGGATTGATTTCCGAAACAAAACGGAAATCTATCTTCAAATATTTCTGGAGTTTATCTTGGGATTCAAAGAAAGCGTACCTAAAGAATTTGGTCCGTATGCGACCTATCCAGAGAAGGCGCAAAACTAAGAAAGATGATTCTCAGAAGCATTTGGCATTTGATTACTTTTTTACTAATGATCGAGACGAGCTGGTTAGAGTGTGCAAACATTTTTTGACAAAGACGCTTAATATACATACTGATACACTTTCGGAATGGATAAAAGAATCTCACGATACGATGTCGGAAGGGGTGGATCTAAGACTGAAACACCAAAAGCGTAAAGCTATTACCAACGCAAATTCTGAGCAGCAACTTACAGATAAGACAGCCAAGGCAAACATTATTAGAGAATGGTTGGGTCTTTTAAATAAAGTGCCAAGTCATTACTGTAGATCTAGCACTACCAGAGTTTATGTGGAAAACGCATTTGAGTCAAAAAGTCATATGTATCGTATTTATGAAGAATGGTGCACTGAAAACGGAAAAAATCCTGCACGTCGTAAGCTTTTTAACAGAATATTGGACGAGCAAAAGATTTCGATCTTTACGCCACGAAAAGATCAGTGCGACATTTGTTTTGCAAGAAAAGAAGGGAACGTTTCAGATGAAGTATATGGACTACATGTGATAAAAAAAGAAGAAGCTTATAAAGCTCAAATTGAAGCGTATGCCATGAGCTCATCTGAAGTTTTGGTTGTAACCATCGATGTCCAGGGGGTTCTTCTGTGCCCGAAACTGTTGGTTTCGGCTCAGTATTATAAAACTAAGCTTCAGATGCATAATTACTCGATTTACGTAAACAATAACAAGGATGTGCATCTATATGTCTGGCACGAAGGTAACGGCGGTGTAACAGCTAACGAGTTTACGAGCTGTGTTATAGATTTCATTAAAGGACAGACAGGGTACAAAAAAAATTGTATTATTACGGATGGCTGTTCATATCAGAATAGGAACAAGGTGTTATCATCGGCGCTGCTGACATTATCAGTACAGATGAAGATTGAGATAGAACAGATCATCTTAGAAAAGGGTCACACAAGGATGAAGGTCGATAGTGTTCACTCTACTTTAGAGAGGAAGTTTCGGCCTCCAATTTATGCTCCCTGTGATTATATAAGCAAAATGACAGATGCAAGACCAAACCAACCGTATCATGTGAACCATCTTGATTTTACCTTTTTCAAAAATTATGAAGAGTGCGTTTGTGTTGACTCGATTCGCCCGGGTAAGAAGTCTGGAGATCCAACGGTCAGTGACTTACGAGCGCTTTTATATAAAGATGGTGCTATTTTTTTTTAAATTGAGACATTCTGAAGACTGGACAATTCTTCCGCAGAGAGTACGTAAGATTAATACTAATCAGAACCCTAAACAACATTATAAGGAGCAACGCAAAATTGAAAAATCTAAATACGAATGTCTTCAAGCACTCAAGACATTCCTGCATCAAGACTACCATGCGTTTTACGATAACCTGAAATACTAAAATTTCTTGACATGAGTGAATATGCATATTTTTAATCAAATTTACCTTTTCTATAGTTACCTTAAATTGAGCTTTTTGATGCTATTCGGAAATATTTTATAATGTTCATTAGTAGTAGGTACCTAAGTTAATCTTTTGTAAGGTTAATTTTGGTTAAGTCTAAGTGATATTATTGATGAAGGCTGTTTAAATAATGTTTATTTTTATATCAGTAATTGAAAAACATAGGTACTTATAGGTAATTAAATGAGAGAGCTATATCTAGGGAGTATGTTTACATTAGTCTGATTAAATAATAAGTCAAATATAGCTAACTACTTTTTCTTATGACTAGGTACTTAAATAATGTGCCTTATAGGTAAGTACGTAATAATAGGCTTATAAAAAATTTCGTTGTGTATGATAAGACTGCTTAGAGTTCCTATATGAGGTTACATTGTTATAACTTCTTCGATCTCTTTACTTACTTTTAAAAAAATTGTGATTGTTTAATATTTTTCGAACATATACATTTTAATAAAGTTAAATATTTTTTAAGAATATAAACCCTATTGCTACGTGTATCGTAGGTACATAGGTTTTTGAGATTCCTGCTTTGTTAAATGTGTCATACCTACAGTAAAACTGTGTTGAAATATTGTTATTTGTTCTTATTTTGAAGAATTCTGGAGTTGAATTGTTAGATTATTTTTTTTCCTTAATTAAGATTATTTTGTAAACCATTTATGTTGATTTTTGTTTACCTATAACCTACAACTAACACATAATTGTTAGAAATTATTATAAATTGAGTTCTGTTTGTAATTCGATATGTGCATATTTACACATCGAGAATTTGTATTGCCCATGACAAATCCGTTATGAGCATTTTTTTAATAAAAAAATTTATTGCTCTCTAATCATGGACATTATCATTACACCTGATTGTATATTATTGAAAACAATAAAGCTCTTTAATTCTGTATACTTGGTTTTTATACTTTTCCTACAAAAAAAATCAATAACTAGTTTTTTGTTGTTTCCCACAACCTAGTTATTTTCACATGTGGGATTTGGCAGGCGCAACGACGATATGTCAACTTGTCAAAAATGAGTCAACACTAAAATCTCTCTGTGATATTTCAATACATACCTAGTAAAAGAATGAGTAATATTTTAAGAAGAAAAGAATTAAAAACATCAGTGTGAGTCGAATTGTTTCAACAATATTTAAAACTTTTGTGGTTTCGCCAATATCTTGAACAGAATGTTAATACCAATTCTTTTTTCTAATAACTTAATATCGCATCGTGTAAGCAAAACAATAAATAACTAATATAAATTACTTTTATTAAAAAATGTTAAAAATTGCGATAATATTTGTTAGGTACATACCGTGTGGTCACCCTACTACAATGACAACGAAAATTACTGACATTGACAAAGAATCGTTGTTGCAATATAAAAATTTTTGAATACTACCACTAGAATATTGCCTGGAAGTAAAATCATAGTGTTATAATTATTAATAGTAGGCTAACACGACAATTTAATTTATTTTGTTATAATTATTACAAAAAAACAATTTAGGTATTTTGGGAGTTAAAAGTAATTAAAATAAACAATAATAAAAAATCTTCATCTACCAATAGTTGTTTCATAACTACTAAATTATAAAATATACAAAAGTAGCAACACTGTGGGAAAGGGATAAAAGGTACAGTTATTGCTATCTCTCTCGGGACACTTTTGATTTTTCAAGTGTTTAGTCTTTATTCGCATAGAAATAAAGTCCAAATTTGAACAACAATATTTTGAAGAGCTAATTCCTGTTTGAGCTTAGATAAAGAATGAATAGATAGGACGTGACCGTATACCCGTAAGGGACAGACATAGATGACGTCATACCTGCCTAAAGTAGATGGGTATACCAGTGTTGCTTTAAGTTTTACCCTACTTTATGTTTATAGTGGCTTTTACCACTATAAACATAAAGTAGGGTTGATTGATCTACGTATTTTTTTGAGACATTTTAATGAGCGCCCCTCGCTCAATAATATGTCTCAAAAAATAAAAGTGGGAGGAAGTTGCGATTTTTTTTATTGAATTCTTCATTCAACCTTCGCCGCAGTCTAAAGTTATTTACACTTTTAAATAAAACTACACTTTTCGGATTTACTCGAGTATATTTCGTTTTAAAACATTTTACTATTATTTATTTAAGCTATTATGTAAACATCTTTACAAATATAAGAAAAAATATTAGGAATCATCATCATCATCCACACGCGTCCACTGCTGGACATAGGCCTCTCCAAGTGCTCGCCACTGAGCACGATCCGCGACCACTCGCTTCCAGCTTTTGCCAGCTAGGTACCTTGCGAAGATCGTCGCTCGATTAAGAATACAGCGGGCAATAATCATTGTTTTTTCTTTATCTCTGCAGTTTATTTAAAATCCAATATTTACACATTTACTAAATATTTGTGAAGATTTAGAAAATGTATAATATTAAATTTTAAATAAACATTTTCTAAACTTATATTTCAATAGCACCGTTATTGTCATCGAATAAAGGACTTCGGCTCACAGAGATAAAATTCACTACAATACAGGTAAAAATTCACTTGGGCTGGGTAAGTTCAAGAATTGAACTACTGATACCGCACTCAATATGGTGCTAAAAACCCAAAGTTGGTAAGCTTGCTCACAATGTGGAAAAAAGATCTGGCAAAGAACGCAAGATGCCGATGTAGACAGCTGGTTATTCTTAGTTGCCACCCCCAACCTCGCCCCCGCTGGCGGCAACTTGGAAATAGCGCAGGACAAGACCAATTTGTAGATCTCTGAGGAAGATTATGTTCTGTCAAGTATCTATATAATTAATTATTTTATTTTATTTATTTATTTTTTATTTGGAAGACCAACAGCACATAAAACATACAATTGACAATAAATAGATACAGTTGGCCAATGACAGGTCTCCACGTTTAAAATCAAGAAATTAAATAATTTTACGTGTGGACAAGATAATGAATTAATTATGTTCTGCTAATGATGAAAGAAAATTGACAATTAATATCGTGAGTGCAGCAAATCCCTTTTTATGCTTTAGAAAAGAAATCTTGGCTTAATAACCGCCTCGCTGTTGTTATGCTAGAATAAAATATATCAAAGTCATAATATGTTTTGCAAAACTCGTTTAAGCTTTTGCTTGCTCGCCACAGAAATGCGTTTTGACAGTAATTTGTTGAAACTGCCGGCAGATGAATTGGAATGTAGTATCTTATTGATCTTGATGGAATATCAAAGTAAATTTTGGAAAGAAGCTCAGGTGAATCAATTTTGTTAGTAATTATCTTTAGCAAAAATACAATATCTGACATTTCTCTACGCTTTTGCAAAGGAAGAAGGTGAAACCTCGAACAGAGTTTAAGATAGTTTCTAGAATTGTAAGGCAACTTGAGTCGGTAACATAAAAATTTAACATGTTTTTTCTGCAATTGCTCAATGCGATCAATATATTTATTATAGCGCGGATTCCAGATCTCTGACCCATACTCTAGGACGCTTCTTACAAAGGTGCAGTATAATATTTTGATTGTTTTGATGTCATTAAAGCTAGCCGAAGATCTCATAACAAATCCCAGTGCCTGAGAAGCCCTCTTAATAATTCTATCAACGTGCCCATCAAAAAGAAGTTTAGAGTCATGGTGAATTCCAAGGTCTCGCATTTCAGATAACCTTTGTAACTTTGTGCCTTTCAGTTTATAATTAGACAAAATATTGACTGTTTTGCGACTGAAAGTCACAACGGAACATTGGGATGGATTAAGATCTAATTTATTTGCTTCGCAATACCTGTCAAGACGCGTCAAATCAGACTGAAGATCTATTATATCAGATGCACATGAAATGGATTTAAAAATTTTCATATCGTCTGCGAAACAAAGCAAATTGGAGTGATGGAAACATGAGCCGATGTCATTTATAAAGATTAAAAACAAAAGTGGACCAAGAAGGGAACCTTGGGGCACTCCGCTAGGTACAACAACCCAGCTAGAAATATAATTGTTAATAACAACAGCCTGGGATCTGTTCGAAATATATGACTTAAACCATCTTAACAAATCACCGTTTATCCCAATATGTTTCAGCTTGCTGATTAATAGAGTGTGGTGGATTCTATCAAAACACTTGCTATAATCCGTATAAATGACATCGACCTGACTACCGTTTTGCATACTAAGAGTGATAAAATCATTAAGTAACACCAGATTGGAAATAGTGGATCGTCCTCGAAGAAAACCATGCTGAGATTCGGTAAAAGAGTTTTGTAAAGAAGAATATAATTCATTATAAATGATTCTCTCGAATATCTTAGCTATAATGCACAGCTTTGAGACTGGCCTGTAATTAGTTACATCAGTTTTTACACCTTTTTTATGAATTGGCGTTATAAAAGCAGATTTCCATATAGATGGTAAATTGCCTTCTTTAATTGACTTCAAAAATAGCAGGCATATGGGCGTAGCAATCGGATTAGCGCATTTGGTCAGAAAAATCGGAGACAAACCATCAGGACCAGCCGACTTAGTGACGTCCAGTGTCAAGAGTAGCTTAGCCACTTCTTCAATATTTATTTCAATATTAGAAATACTGTGCTGTGTCGTGCTGACATTGGTAGTTAAGTCGGTCGGTCCAGGTGAAGCAGAAGGTTGTAAGAAAGTCGAGTAAAAAAAGTCAGAAAAATGGTTAGCAATGGAACAACCATCGTTAGCAACATTATCTCCGTATTTTATGGTATTCGGTATATTTGATGACTTATAACGTGATTTGATAAACGTCCAAAAATATTTTGGGTTTTCTTTAATTGACATTTCGACTGACGAAATATATTTTTTGTAGCACTCAGATTCCAAAATTTTAACTCGTTCTCTTAATAATTTATACGTACACATATGTGAATGGTTACCGTATTTTTTAAATTTGATATAGTATTTATGTTTTTCTTTGATTAACTTCCTTAATGATGATGAGTACCAAGAAGGGTATGTATTTTCTCGACAAATTTTTGAGGGTATATACTTTTCAATTAGCTTATTTATTGAAGAGTAAAAGAAACTGGCAGCTTGTTCGATATCTTTATGTAAAAATTCAGTTTGCCAATCGATCATTTCAATTTTTGAATTTATTTGACTGTAGTCTCCCTTACTAAAAACGCGTTTGATTCTCGTTGCATGTTGTAAATATGAATAACTAAAGGATTTGAAATTAATTAATATAGCCTTATGGTGAGGATCGAGGGAAACTAATGGGTCGCAGCACTCAGTAACAGTGACGGCAGAGTTACATAATACAAGGTCTAGTAGTTTACCATAAATGTTTAAGACGCCGCTATACTGAGTTAAATTATACGTGAATAAGTCATCAATTAACAATTGTTCGTCGACGGTAGTCATGTTTGTCGCTGAATACGAACCATCCTCTTTATATATCCAAGATATTCCACTCATATTAAAGTCACCAACGATAAGAAATATATCATCGGGACAACGTAATATAAATTCACCAAGCCTTGATAAGTGATTATTAAGTTGCTCAGAGAAAGACAAGCCCATGTTCTGTTTACATAAATAAATAACGCATAAGTTCAAACTCACGGTTTTGTTACCGTTATTTTGCTTAATTGGTAGTGATAACCAAAGATCTTCCGCGGTAGAATTAAATTGGAATTGAGGTGTAGCAGGTAGATCTTTCCGCACAGCGATAAGTACACCGCCGCCACGAATTTGCCTAGTTAAATCATAATTTCTGTCCCGACGCCAAACAATATACCTACTGTCGAATAGTTCGGAATCACTAACACTTTCCAGCAACCAGGTCTCCGTCAAGATTATCACGTCATACGAATTAAGGCATATATTACGATAGAATGATGAGGTTTTAGAACGCAATCCCCTAACGTTCTGATAGTAAATATTCAGATTAGATTTATTCACTGAATTTGCGTTATCCCTATCCATCAATTAATTACCATTGACACGTAAAAACTGTTACAAACATCATAATAAATACTACACACATATATTAAATTAATTATTAAACAATAATAAAACGAATGAAAAATGTCAGATAGGCAATAACTGATGAATAACGAAAGCAGCAAAGCACTCAACGGACGGCGAGCGTATGATGTGCATAGCAGGGCGTTCAAGGAATAATGGCGATAAGCTAAATAAGAGCGAGAGGGTGCGAGATTGCGATTAACCGCTGCGCGTAGTGATAACTGTGGCAGAGCAAGCGAGAGCGTCGTATATTTACTAAATGCTACTCGTTGTTGAATGAATGAGCAAGTTAAACAATAGCAGGGCGGTCTCAACGGAGGTAGCGAGCCAGGTGTGTCAAACATTAAGCAATAGGCAAATTTACATCTGATTTTACGATTATGGTAAATGAATACAATTCCAATTCGAAGCCATTGACAATGAAAGACGCAACCAAAGATTGCTAGAATAGTAGTGAATAAAAGTGAACTAAATGACATGACTAAAAATAAAAATGAATAATTTAAAACATAACAGTCTATACGAACTTGTTTAAATCACTTAATTTGTTGATTATAAATACTCCCGATGTATCACTCTTTCTTACGTGTATTTTTCCAAACTTGACCCAGACGTAGCTGTAATCCTTTTCCTTGGCTAGTGCTTTGGCCTTATTTAGTAAGAGTTTGGACTCCGAATTCAGATGGTCATTGATGAACACACGTTGCTGCGATCCATGGTACCCTATATCCCCTGCTTCTAATGTTTTATGTGTACGCGCTGTAGATACAAAATCCTCTTTTATGTAACGATTGATGAAACTAACTACTATTGATTTGTCTTTCGAATTGTATGTAGGCACTCTTGAGATATAATTAATCTCAGTTTTCGGGAAGTTATAGCCGATTGCCTTACATATGGACTCAGTGATATGAAACAGATTCTCGTCTTTTTTCAACGGTACACCCTTAATCTCAACGTTGTTTAGACGTGATCTTTGTTCAAAATTATACAGTTGAGATTTCAAGTTACTGATAGTATCTTCAGCAGTAAATAGTTTGCTCTCCAGATCAGCAACCTTCCCGTTGGTGTCAGTAGACTTAGTCTTCAGGTCATCAATCCAAGAAGCTGAGAATTCACATGACTTTTTTAACTCATTTATATCTTCCTTCATAGATCTAATCTCCTCAACTAGACCCGGAAGACAGGCCAGCTTGGTCTTGATTTCCTTAAATTCTGCTAGTTCAGTTTTAATGTCACGGATCTCCTGAAGTATAATTGATGAAGAAGCCAACTCGTTCGAACTTGATGGAGCTGCACTTGCTGTTTTACAAGTAGGGCATCTCCAGGTCGATCTACGGTCCATACCCAGTTACCTCCAGCCACCTTCTGTTAGTCCAGCACAGTTGAAATCTAGTTGTTTGCCACAAGCAGAGCACTGGACGCCATCGGTGAACTGGTTATTGCACATAACACATTTAATCATAATGAATAAATAATTCAATCTACAACTTAAAGAAATCACAAGAAAAGGTTTGCTATCTATGATATTAGCAGAAGAAGACGTACGGTAAGTTAAGTTGTCCACGCGCGACTGTGAATCTAGAATTAGAAACACTTGTTCGGTGCATAGAGCTATATCTACATCCTATGTGTTCTTGTTAAATATTCAGACAAAGTAGAGATATGACTTATTTCATTTGGATTAAGCCAGATTACTAGCTATGGCACAAAATTGCTAATAAATCACAAACATTTTCTAGAGGCTGTCTACTCGCCACTCACCAGCTGTTTTTGGGTGTGGTAAACACGTATTAAATTGCTTACGTACAAACTCATATGCCTTTGAACTTAAAAAGTGTAAGCACAGCGCGAATTTCCTTAAAGATTCAGAATACTTTCTTTTGTCAACTCCTAAAAATCTTTTCAGAAAATCTCTATTGGTTCCTCCTACAGTATCTAAAATGTCCAACTACTAATTTTGCATCATTAACTTACACTTCAAATCACTTTACACATTTTCAAGTGTGACTACGTTTTTTCCCAATCGTCTAAGCGATTGACGCACTGGCCGTAGTTTTTTATTTGATGACCTCGCTGATTGTTTCAAACCCAGCATTTGAAGCCGCATTTTTCTCTTTCGGGGCGTATTCAAAGGACATGTCCACTTTTTGTATGGAACGTGGAATTTTATTCTGAACCTTTTTTAACCAGTTTAAAAATTTATGACGGAAATAGAACTTTATGAGAAGGATGTTTATCCATGAATATTAAAAATATTAAGGCCTGCATTTAGGAGAAAAAAATTAAAAATGTTTTTTTTTTATTGTTTCTTTAGCAGGGCCACATTTAGTTTTTTTTACTGGCAATTAAAAGGATGTCATTGTCAATGCCACTGTAGCTGTCGTTTTGACTTTTGTTTATTGTTTGTGTGTATGTGTGTAACCTTCCTTCCTTTCACAAAATAGTATCTTTTATTTTCTACAGCTATGCTCAGGTTCTTGATTTTACATGTGATTTAAATATTGGCTTGCTAACTGGACTAAGTTTTCTCGTAATTTGAACGTACGAAGTAACCAGACCCAAGAATTGAACAACAAAATGTTATACTTCCAGGTTACAGTCGCACTCCTGATACAACTTCTAATTTTTTTTGTACCAGAGTGCTATAATTTGGAATGTCGAAGGGTACCATTATATTAAAGAAAGAAGATCCTCGGGGATTGTTAAATATTCGTAAAGTAATGCCAGAGTCTGTGAAAATCACATGAGTCAATATGATTTTGCATTTTTACGGTAATATAAGTTCACTGTATTGTTTACACCAAATAATTCATGCTTGACTTACTAACAATAAAATCAAAGAACAGAAACTAATTGAATTTGAAAATATAGAAAATTCCACTGATATAGTATGTAAATACTGGACAGGTTTAACAGTCACACAATTTGTTTTATTGTTCTCTTGCTTAACTCAATTAGGTGAGGTTTGTTCAAAGCCTAAAAAGGCCTTAGGTTTATATTAAGTCAGACTATGGGCTAAGGAATCCCTTTGCAGAATTGCTTCTCGGGTATGCATTTCAAAAACTCATGTTTACTTATATAAAAAAGTGTTATTGCTTCAAAAATCAATATGCACCTATACATTTAGGTATAGCCCATATAAGCAGGGAAAACCTGTCCAGTACAAATCTAACTATACGTTATACTCTTTGGGTCTGATTCAAACAATTCCATTGTTTTATTAGAGGTTACTAAAATTGTACTTACAAAAGTCCTCTAATTACCTATTTCAAAAGAAATCTTATAACTTACACTGCTAGCTGCAGTAAGCGACCAACCAACCTGGTGGTCAATCTATTTTAAATAGGGCATTAGAAGCCATCTTTGTACATATTGATGCTTAAATTCCACACTTGAATATGTTCCCCAGAATGAAAATATTCAATTTAATTTTAATCAGTCTTGGAACATATTAAATTAAGCAAGTTAAGTCATATTTTGGGGAACATATTCAAGAAAATGATCCATCACATGAGACTGCTGATAAGAGGAAAATCAAATGAAATCCATGAATTTAGGATGGGCTCCGCACTAAACTCATATAACACCACTGGCTCAATTTTGAAATTACATACTAATGAGGGAAGATGTTGAAATTGAATAAATAAAAATTACATAATTTCTGGGTTTTATTTCATACCTGCAACCAGTTTCTATATTACAACTCTTTCATTTTGTTATTAAAACGACGATATACATCTGACGATGATGTATCGAAACCGGTCGCAATAATTTAAATATAATAAAGATTCAAGTGGAACTTGTGAAGTTAGTGTTTTAATAACAAGATACCATGGAGTTCCATCAAGAAATTACAACACAAAGCTTTAACAACTCTTTCACATAGTTTCCACTATTATAATTATTCAACACTTCATATTACATATTTAGTACCCATGATAAAATCGAGGGTATGTAGTCATATAGAAGTAAATATTTACACTTTGAATTAGCATTATAGTAATCTTAGAGAATTTTGCAGTTAGTTCATTAATTAGCATTTGTTTTGTAAAAAATCTTTTGTTATTGAAATAGTAAAACTGTAGCATGCTTAAAAACAGACCAGTATATTTTATTTGTTGATATTTTATTACTGTGAGGTAGGTGCTTATCCTAAGAGTAGGCAGAGTAAAACAGGTATCACACACTAGACACTACAGCCAGGGGCTCATCCTAACAAATGCTGCACAAACACACTGCTACAAAGTAAAGTATAGAAGTCATCTGCCACCAACCAATGCATTTATTGTACTAGATTTCATTTTAATAGCATGGACCTATTGATTACATGTATCATTTTTTTGGTCAGAGTCAGAGGCGCGTTCAGAGCCTACGCTCGAGTGCACTCCGAGTGCACTCTGACAGCAACCGACCCGTTCAGAGCCTCGGGGTAAAAAACGCTCTGACAGGCGGTTATACTGAAATACTCTTACGTGATTGGATGATATTGGCGGCCATATTCTATAATGTCATCTACTAGAAGGAGAGAGAAATAAAAAATCATGTGAAAGAGGGAGATAAAAGATTTGGTTGCTGTAATCCGTTCAACACCTCTGAGCGAGTTAAAAAACAACCGGACAACTACACCCAAAGGCTCTGAACGCGCCTCTGAGATGCTTGTTTGTTACCAGCAGTGACCTGCAATGCTGCTAATTTGCAATCCAATTCAATATGTGGTCACCAGGGGGTTTATTGTCGAAGGAAAAATCTATAACGTCTGCTGCCTTTAATTTGACAGTCATTGCGGTAACAACACAAGATTGTGCACTTCTTATTAAAAAGTATTGTGATTGCCTAAATTATAAGCGATCACGATCATTAAAATCACAAAATTCTATTCTATTCTTTGCTCAGTGGCGCTGTCCTTAAGGATTCCGCCAGCTTCAAGCTTAGATAAAGAATGAATAGATAGGACGTGACCGTATACCCGTAAGGGACAGACATACATGACGTCATACCTGCCTAAAGTAGATGGGTATACCAGTGTTGCTTTAAGTTTTACCCTACTTTATGTTTATAGTGGCTTTTACCACTATAAACATAAAGTAGGGTTGATTTATCTACGTATTTTTTTTGAGACATTTTAATGAGCGCCCCTAGCTCAATAATATGTCTCAAAAAATAAAAGTGGGAGGAAGTTGCGATTTTTTTTATTGAATTCTTCATTCAACCTTCGCCGCAGTCTAAAGTTATTTACACTTTTAAATAAAACTACACTTTTCGGATTTACTCGAGTATATTTCGTTTTAAAACATTTTACTATTATTTATTTAAGCTATTATGTAAACATCTTTACAAATATAAGAAAAAATATTAGGAATCATCATCCACACGCGTCCACTGCTAGACATAGGCCTCTCCAAGTGCTCGCCACTGAGCACGATCCGCGACCATTCGCTTCCAGCTTTTGCCAGCTAGGTACCTTGCGAAGATCTTCGCTCGATTAAGAATACAGCGGGCAATAATCATTGTTTTTTCTTTATCTCTGCAGTTTATTTAAAATCCAATATTTACACATTTACTAAATATTTGTGAAGATTTAGAAAATGTATAATATTAAATTTTAAATAAACATTTTCTAAAATTAGATTTCAATAGCACCGTTATTGTCATCGAATAAAGGACTTCGGCTTACAGAGATAAAATTCACTACAATACAGGTAAAAATTCACTTGGGCTGGGTAAGTTCAAGAATTGAACTACTGATACCGCACTCAATATGGTGCTAAAAGCCCAAAGTTGGTAAGCTTGCTCACAATGTGGAAAAAAGATCTGGCAAAGAACGCAAGATACCGATGTAGATAGCTGGTTATTCTTAGTTGCCCGTGTTGCCACCCCCAACGTCGCCCCCGCTGGCGACAACTTGGAAATAGCGCAGGACAAGACCAATTTGTAGATCTCTGAGGAAGATTATGTTCTGTCAAGTACCTATATAATTAATTAGAAACACCTGTTCGGTGCATAGAGCTATATCTACATCCTATGTGTTCTTGTTAAATATTCAGACAAAGTAGAGATATGACTTATTTCATTTGGATTAAGCCAGATTACTAGCTATGGCACAAAATTGCTAATAAATCACAAACATTTTCTAGAGGCTGTCTACTTCTCGCCACTCACCAGCTGTTTTTGGGTGTGGTAAACACGTATTAAATTGCTTACGTACAAACTCATATGCCTTTGAACTTAAAAAGTGTAAGCACAGCGCGAATTTCCTTAAAGGTTCAGAATACTTTCTTTTGTCAACTCCTAAAAATCTTTTCAGAAAATCTCTATTGGTTCCTCCTACAGTATCTAAAATGTCCAACTACTAATTTTGCATCATTAACTTACACTTCAAATCACTTTACACATTTTCAAGTGTGACTACTTTTTTTCCCAATCGTCTAAGCGGTTGACGCACTGGCCGTAGTTTTTTATTTGATGACCTCGCTGATTGTTTCAAACCCAGCATTTGAAGCCGCATTTTTCTCTTTCGGGGCGTATCCAAATTTGAACCGAAATCCAACACCGATGCGTCCTGAAACAATATGTATACAGGTTAAAAATAAAAGGAGGTTCCCTGAAGGAAATCTGTTAAATACAGACAAACAAGCAAATGGAAAGTCTCACTTCAAAAGAATTACCTTTGTTATCTAAAATGCTCAAAATTTTATACTTAAATATGTCAATATTAATGTAACACAGAAACTAATATGTGAATTCCCTTTCACGTAACAAATTACCTACGAATCAAGGAAAAATAGTCGTAGCGTAACTGGTATCATTATAACCCGGCAAAATGTTATACGCGTTGGCTGTATACGTGGCCATATTGTATGGCGACATTCCTAGCTTGTTAGGTTAACAATAACCTTACTACTTAGTTTGAAATTTCATGTTTACTCCCATAATATGATTGAGAACCATAGTAGAAGGATAAAATATTGCAATATAACTTGTATTTATAATTTAAAAAATAGTTTTGGCGCTTTTTATTGACACAATTTAGGTCTTACCTGTAAAAGGTTATATTTTCCTGTTTTCTAGCACTATCACTATTACAAACTAAAACGGAGCAGTGCACCATGATTTAAATGTTCAAATAGTTCACAATTACACTAATTAAAGTGTTAAATAATTACACAATAAGCTATAATTCACAGAACAAATTTCTTCCACGTATTTGTTTAGCACCAGACGCTGGTGATAAACAATCCCCACTACCAGTTTCACCTATATACGGTAACAAGGACAAAAAAAATGATGCCATCTTCTTCTTTCCTTTGGCAATGTGTATAAGTTTATCTCTTTCCCTCATGTTTGACGGCTTTTATAGCCCATCTATTTCATTCTTTATCTATGGCTTCAAGTATTCTGAAACGAGGCTTTTTTTGACGCTGTCACTTCTGCAAGAGAAGGCAAAGGGAGCTAAGTTCATACAGCCATGTTTTTCGTAAATCTTGATAAAACATTAAAAATGTAATTTATGTGAATTTTAGTCAGAAAGTCACTCACTATCACGTTGTTTGTGCGCTTTTGTTACTTATTTATTCGTTTGTGACACGTTTTAGTAACTTGTCATTGGTTTCCATACAAAAATCGCTTTGTTTTACATACTATGAAAGTCAATCAGAAAATTGCTGTTTTTTTGAATTTGCAGGCCTAAAAAAACCTAAATTTTATTCTAAGCCCTAGATTTTTGAGTACTCTTTACAATAATACCTGAAACATGTTGGTTAATAAATAATTATATTCTTAGCCCAAAAGAGGACATGTCCTTTGAACCGAAATCCAACACCGATGCGTACTGAAATAATATGTATACAGGTTAAGGTTATTATTACAGGTTAATGCTTTAAGCCAGTTTTACACTATTTTATTAAATGTGAGAGATCAATACATTCCCAAGCGGTTGATAAAAGGCTCCAGGTATCCGCGTTGGTATAGCACAGCCCTTATTAAAATGATGAAAGAAAAATACAAATACTTACTTAAGTTTAAAGTGTATGGCAATTTATCAGATTTAACATCTTACCGCCTTCTTCGTGATCGAGTGAACAAGCTTGAACAAAGTTGTTATAAGCTTTATATAAGCAAAGTCGAATCTGCTATTTCTGTAAATCCTAAAGTATTTTGGTCACATATTAAGAGTAAGCGAACTAATTGTAACTACCCGTCTAACATGACTTATAACGACAAAAGAGGGGAGAACGGCCGTGATATTTGCGAATTATTCTCTGACTTTTTTCAGTCCACATTTCTTCAAAAGTCTTCCAATTCCAACGACAATACTCAAGAGTTAACTGCTCACTCGGTTTGTAGTGCGCATTTGAGTACAATTATTATAGATACATCTGTAATATTAGAACACTTAAAATCGCTTGATTTAACTAAATCAGCGGGTCCTGATGGGATTCCAGCGGTGTTCTTGACAAGATGTGCACATGTATTAGCTGACCCTGTAGCACTGCTTTTTAAACGATCACTGACTGAAGGCATAGTCCCAAGCTTATGGAAATCGGCATTTATTACGCCTATTCACAAGAAAGGCCCAAGGGACATGGTGGAAAACTATAGACCCATTTCTAAGCTGTGTCTTTTGGCAAAAGTTTTCGAGCGCGTTATCTATAATCAGTTATACAATAGTCTTTCTAGTAAATTTTGTGAGCAACAACATGGGTTCCTCAGAGGTAGATCTACTGTATCCAATTTGATTTTGTTTACTGATTTTATCACGGGGTGTATGGATGATGGAACTCAGGTTGACGCTATTTATACTGATTATAGCAAGGCATTTGATCGGGTTGATCATGTCATCCTATTAAAAAAGCTTTCAATGTTGGGCATAAAGGGAGATCTTTTTAGATGGTTCTCATCATATGTTCAGAATCGAAGTCAAGCGGTGGTGCTTAATGGGTTTACATCTTCTTGGACTAATATTCCCTCTGGAGTTCCGCAGGGATCTTTGTTAGGACCTCTGCTGTTTGTCCTTTTCATCAACGACATCAGCTCATGTTTTCATCATTCACATTTTTTACTATTTGCTGACGATATGAAGATTTATAGAAAGATCAATGATGCGACTGATGCCCATCTTCTTCAGGACGATCTAACGAGAGTTGTAGCCTACTGTAAGCACAACAATTTAGATCTTAACATTAATAAGTGTCTGGTTATAACTTTTACGCGTAAAAAGATTTCACTTGAATTTAACTATTCCATTGATAACACCCCATTAGAACGTTCAACCAATACTAAAGATCTTGGAGTTTACCTTGATAGCCAGCTCACGTACGAGCTTCATATTGACGCAATAGCGAAAAAAGCTTCTTCGGCTCTTGGTTTCATTATTCGTAACAGTGGGATGTTTACCAGCATGAAGCCGCTTAAAATATTGTATGCCGCATTTGTCAGAAGCCACCTAGAGTATGCTAGCCAAGTATGGAACCCAAATTATATGGTACACTCATCAAGACTTGAAAGAATTCAGCGAAAGTTCACAAGATTTCTTTGCTATAAGTTCAGAATTCCATATCTTGATTATTCCCATCGCTGTGCCCAATTTCATCTTCTTCCATTAGAGACTCGCAGAAAAATTAGCGATATTCGTTTTCTGTTGAAAATAGCCCAATCAAAGATTGACTGCCCTTCACTGTTGTCAAAATTATATATTAATGTCCCGCCCCGCCACTGTCGCCCTAGGAATATGCTTCATGTTCCACACGTGCGTACTGTGTATCGTGGTAATTCTTATCTGGTAAGAGTTTTTAAAGATTTTAATGTAATAAGCAAGAAACATATGGATAAGATAGATCTTTTTTGTAGTAGGCTGGCGAGCATAACTAAGTTGATGACCGATGACTTAGCGAACTTATTATAAAATTGTTTAGAATACAAATAGGTTAGAATTAGAGCAATACTTTAAGTAATTGAATCATAATAATGTATACTAGTTCATTACTATATGTGGAGGCTTGTTATTGGTTTCCTGTTATATATTTATGTGTTAAGTAGTTTTTATACTGTAAGCCCCCCAAATAAAATAAAATAAAATAAAAATAAAATAAAAATAAAAGCAGGTCCTAATTTTACAACATTAAAAATATTAATTAATAAATTTTTAAACTGTATCTGTACTAATGGTCAGACTTGTTATATTAATAGAAAATGACCAAAATCAAACCATTAATAATATGTTTGGCCATATCAAAATAGTAGAAAAGGATTTGGTACCTACCCTACCCATGTTAATCCAAAACTGTAAAATAAATTTCGAAATCCCCCATAAAAATAGTTGGGTTTGTGAAAAATAAATTTAGGTTTTGGCTTGATAGGGTATGTACCTTGTAGATATAATATGTATAAGTTACTGATCTGTAAAAAAAGTTTAGGAATAGCACCACTCCTAAGAAAAGTGCCTTTTTTGTTTTTCTGAATCCACTGTTGTTCAAAATGCTTAAAACACATTCGGGTATGCTTGGTTGGCTGCCAATTCAATCGACCAGTAGCTTTAACCCAACTGTTTTCGAGTAGTTATCTCCGAAGGAAATCTGTTAAATACAGACAAACAAGCAAATGGAAAGTCTCACTTCAAAAGAATTAACTTTGTTATCTAAAATGCTCAAAATTTTATACTTAAATATGTCAATATTAATGTAACACAGAAATTAATATGTGAGTTCCGTTTCACGTAACAAATTACCTACGAATCAAGGAAAAATAGTCGTAGCGTAACTGGTATCATTATAACCCGGCAAAATGTTATACGCGTTGGCTGTATACGTGGCCATATTGTATGGCGACATTCCTAGCTTGTTAGGTTAACAGTAACCTTACTACTTAGTTTGAAATTTCATGTTTAATCCCATAATATGATTGAGAACCATAGTAGAATGATAAAATATTGCAATATAACTTGTATTTATAACTTAAAAAATAGTTTTGGAGCTTTTTATTGACACAATTTAGGTCTTACCTGAAAAAGGTTATATTTTCCTGTTTTCTAGCACTATCACTATTACAACCTAAAATGGAGCAGTGCACCATGATTTAAATGTTCAAATAGTTCACAATTACACTAATTAAAGTGTTAAATAATTACACAGTAAGCTATAATTCACACAACAAATTTCTTCCACGTATTTGTTTAGCACCAGACGCTGGTGATAAACAATCTCCACTACCAGTTTCACCTATATACGGTAACAAGGACAAAAAAAAATGATGCCATCTTCTTTTTTCCTTTGGCAATGTGTATAAGTTTATCTCTTTTCCTCATGTTTGACGGCTTTTATAGCCCATCTATTTCATTCTATATCTATGTGTTTGAGTAATAATTCCATGCTCTGACCACAGACTTCATAGAGATACTATGCAGCTCAGGGACCGGCGGCCGTACCGCCTAACTCAAACCGAGCACTCGCTATCGTTATCATGACATTAGAACAATAATTTTAATGTCACAGATGACATTAGAGCTATTGTTCTAATGTCAAGAAGCGATAGCGAGTGATCGCAATGAGTAAGGCGGTAGCCCCCCCGATTCTCAAGCCATAGAGATGTCGAATTCGACATATGTCCAAATTAAATGGCGGATGTCGAATATTTCTCAGTTTCCCTATTCTCAAAATGTCACGTTAGAGATATGTCTATGCCGGGCGTTCGACATGTCACGAGTGGTAGATAGCAATCGACATTTGAAAAGTCGAGTACGCTTTCTGTGTCTGTTTTACATAATTTGTTGGAACTTTTTTTACGATTTTAGTTTATGTATGTATTTTAATTGCTAACACATTTAATTAATATGAATAATCGATGATTATTATAACAACTGTTGTTAATGTATAGTAGAAGAAGCTCGGTTTTCAGTGGCATTACCATTACTTATATGCATTTAAGAACTTTCGCTTATCTAAAGAATTAGTTAACACTGTAATATATTTAGTCAATCCAAATCTTATTGACTTCTCCCAAACAATTTAATTCCTCTGCTATACATTTCCACTTTTGTTCGGATTTTTTTTAGTAAAAGTCCCCGAAAATTTGGTTTTACAAAGTTCTTCGTCCCTTTCATTTTACTGACAAAGCTGAAGTTGGGTATTGTTTTTTATAGTCCATTATAGATTTATTACTATATGTCGAGATTTATATGTCGAATTAGAGATATCTCTAAAAAACTGAGAATCGGCCCCCTGTCTGCTCGCCAGTCTTTTTGGCTAAAATTCACATTCAAGACCATTCTATATGCGAATATGGTTTGGAGGAAGGCACCGTAGACCACATTTTCTTTAACTGCCCTAGACACCAAACCTCACTGTACGACCTGCTTCCTGAATTTATTCCCCGTCCTACAAACATGAATTTCTTTCTAACACAAATAAACACCTCATTCCTCAATACTCTTTTTAAATATATAGAAAAATTATAGATACCAAATTAAATTATAAATAAGGTTTCTACTAGTGTTTTAATGTCTGCTTTTGCTTGTCCACAGGTAGCCCAACCGGCTAAGTATTTTCTAGACTGTAAAACTTTACCATTTAAAAACCGTAAATCCGTATTTTCACTACTCGACATTGGCGAATTGTCAAACCTGACAGCAGCCATTTAACCTAAAAATTGAATTAAATTGACGCTTTGATATTTAATTACGACATTAGGACAAAATATCAAAATCAAAAACTACCTTTTAATTTATATAAAAAAAAAACTGTGATACCTTGATTTGGGTGGACAAAGGGTTTTGAAATAATTTTGACCATACACATTAACTGAGGCAAGAAAAATATATAAAAGTGTGTCTTATTTTGGTTATGTCGGGATTTATTTACTTCATTTTTAGTTGTAATTTTACTGTAAAACAAGAAGATAAAGCTAGTTTAGGTTTCATTAAATAATATTAAACATATTTAATTGTTCCTGTGTCGTTTATAAATTTAATATCTTTTGTAGATCGAATTAAATATCGTATTATTCTAAAGACTGGCTTTGTGAGTATCAATCACAATATAAAATTTCAACCACAAACCTCTAAAGGAAAATTGAGTGTATCTGCTGGACGTCCTTAAACCGCCTCCGTGGTTTAGTGGTTGAGACCACCCGGTGACCCCGGTGTTGATCAGGAGGTCTGGGGTTCGATTTCCAATGGAGGTAAACAATTTTTTGCTCGGTTTGGTTGGTGATAGGGCTTCTAAGCTCCGCCTGGCTACCCACCACCACCTTAAGTTTGTCACCATAATAACAATGTTAATTGCATTGCAGTGTTCCGACCGTTAGAGGTAAGATGTCGAGAGTAGTGATTCACCCAAGACATCGAATTTTGCCTAATTTCCATGGTAATTTGTTTTCGTTCGTTTCATTTAAATTTAATTGGTCAATGGATAGAGTGAAAATTGTTACAATATATTAAAGAGGGGTATTACACAACATTCTATAACAAAAGTTATTTGATTATGAAATTCAGCTATCCAAGGAAATTAGGAAAATTCCAAGGAAATTATAAAACCGCTCCAAGGAAATTAAAAGTTTGCCATGGAAATTAAAAAAAGTGTTAGACATACCTATACTTAATCATTTCTTAGGTACTTACTTATAAAACTATATTATTTTTCTTAAAATAATTTTGGTTTATATAAACCTGCTTAGATAACGGCAACATTGATCACCACATTAAATGCTTACCATACCCCCGGTCATTATGTAATTTCCGAAGACGTCTAAGCGGGATGTTGCAGTCACTTCACGGAATTAGGACAATCTCTAAAATGTCCAATAATGAAATTCCAGGGTCTTTGGGATACCGCCGCAAGAAATCATCTTCGCCTACACGAAGGTCACTTCTACGCTGTTTCTACAACACCCAAGCTACCGCCCTGTACCTTGTTGTTACGGAGTGCAGTCTACGTTGCTGAAGAGCTAGCCGGATTTCGTCGAGCCCTGACATCGGATTCATCCTACAGGGGAGTGGTCAAAGAATACCACCAGTCTGTAAGCAAGGCAAACAAATATTAGTCTGTGGAGATTTTAATATTAACTTATTAGAAAACTCTAGTTTATGTATGAGAATTAAAAATTTGTTTCAGTCATATAATCTTAAAAACTTATTTCTGGAGCCAACACGAATTACTGAGTTTTCTGCCACATGCATTGATAATATTTATACTGACATAGAACCATTAGCACAAAATGTTTTTAATAACTTAGAATCTGACCACTCTGGTCAATTTGTTACTATACCTTACAAATGTAAGCTTATGGCGAAAAAGAATATCACTGTTGTACCAAAGACTGCTGGCCGCTTGGAGCGTTTCAATAATAATCTTGGTATTAATTTAAAGTATATTGATTATGACGAAGACCCAAATAAATTGTATGAAAACTTTTTTAACACATTTTGTTGTGAATTTAAAAATATCTTTGTTCCAAAAACCATCTCAGTCAATGGTAGATTAGCTTTTAGTGAATGGGCCACACCAGGTATTCACAAAAGCAGAATAAAACTTTATGAACTTTACAATGAGCGTTCATTAAATACTAGTGATCAATTTAAATTGTATGTAAAAACTTATTCCAAAGTATTTAAAAAAGTTTGTAAATTTGCAAAGTCCAATTATTTAAGCTCTAAAATAAAAAATAGTAGTGACAAAATTAAAACGACATGGAACATTATTAATAATGAAACCGGAAGAGTAAAAACTAATAACAACAATTTTTGTTTAAATATTGAAAATAAGAAAGTTACAGTAGATATTGAGGTAGCTACAGAATTTGAAAAATTCTTTACTGACATTCCAGTTTCAATCACAAAATCTTTGGATTCCTCCCCCACTGTAGCCGAATCTATTCTAAAAGATTATGTTAAAACTTGTGATGATAAATTTAAATTTGCCCATATTTGTGCAAATGATTTAATAAAGTCATTTAAAACGCTGAATAAAAAGAAAACCGTGGATCTGTGGGGCAACTCTGTAGATGTTTCCCAATCTGTAATAGAAACAATAGCTCCAATACTTGCTAGTATTTTTAATGATTGCATTGACTGTGGTGTGTTTCCTGATCTAATGAAACTGAGTAAAATTATTCCATTACATAAATCTGGTAGCACATCAGACCCCAATAATTTTAGACCTATCTCTGTGCTACCTACTTTTAGCAAAATCTTTGAAAAAATAATGTTGGAACAAATGCAAAGCTTTTTTAACAGAAATAATCTTCTACACTGTAAACAATTTGGTTTTAGAAAGGGTCGCTCAACAACTGATGCTGGTGTTGAGTTAATACAAAATATATATGAGGCCTGGGAGGACTCACATGATGCGCTGGGCGTTTTTTGTGACTTGTCCAAGGCGTTTGATTGCGTTCATCATGACACCCTGATCAGGAAATTACACTACTATGGATTTCGCGACACTGTTCTGGATTTACTCATCTCCTATTTGACTGAGAGGATTCAGAAAGTAGACGTCAACGGGGAGAGGTCCCAGGGCGCCTCGGTTAAAATGGGAGTTCCGCAGGGTTCAATTCTTGGTCCTTTTCTATTTTTAATATATATAAATGACTTGCCTGCTTTTGTACAAGACAGGCATGAGATTGTATTATTTGCAGATGATACTTCACTTATGTTTAAAATTAAAAGACGATTGCAAATTTATGACGATGTAAATAGTTCTATCTCAAGAATAGTTTACTGGTTTAATGCGAATAACTTGTGCCTCAATGAAGGGAAAACTAAATGTATAAAATTTGTTTTACCCAATGTTAAAGAGGTTCACACCACTGTTAACATAAAGCATAAAAATGTGGACCTTGTGGATACCGTAGTATTTCTTGGTATTACTTTAGATTCAAAGCTTCAGTGGGGCCCACATATTGATAAATTGTCGAAGAGACTTAGTTCTGCAGCCTACGCTGTATGGAAAATACGTCAGCTGACTGATGTTGATACAGCAAGACTTGTATACTTTGCCTATTTTCATAGTGTGATGTCGTATGGCATTTTGCTGTGGGGAAATGCTGCCGACATTCAGACTGTTTTTGTGCTGCAAAAAAGGGCTATTCGTGCTATTTATAACCTTAAAATAAGAGACTCTTTGAGAGAAAAATTTAAAGAAATTGGTATTATGACCGTCGCGTCGCAATATATTTACGAGAATATAGTATATGTTCATAAAAATATACATTCGTTTTGTAAAAACAGTGATATTCATTCAGTAAATACTAGGCAAAAGAATATGTTAGCGTTACCAAATACTAGGCTTAAAAAAATTAATAATTCTTTCAAAGGCCTTTGTGTACGTTTCTACAATAAAATCCCAAATAATATTAAAGCACTTAACTTGAATAAATTTAAAGTCGCTATCAAGGGCGCACTTATGAAAAAAGCATATTATAAAGTGTCTGATTATATGACAGATAAAACTGCTTGGGATTAACAAAAAATGTGATAATTGACGTTTAAAGGGTGTTAACACTTTGTGATAGTGGGATAAATTTCATTCGAGTAACTGTTCCACTCACACCGACAGGCATTTCTATATTATTTAAAAAAATGTATGTGAAATATAATATTGTAATGTTGGCATTTTAAAAGAGGAGACAAAAAAAAATACAAGACCTTCCGAGTTTCTTGCCTGTTCTTCTTGAGAAGGCTCTCCCAATTTCCGAACAGGTGTAGAGTCAATTTTTTTTTTTTTTTTTTAATTTTACTTGTATTTGCACACATCTTAATAATGATTGGGGTGTGTGTACATACAAGGATTAAATAATTTAGTTAATTAGATTCTTGGTTGAAGATTTTTATGTTTTTATTTTGACGTCAATAAGTGCCTGTAAAGGTCTATATTGAATAAAGATTTTTGAGTTTGAGTTTGAGTTTGACCAATTGAACTGTGTGCAATCGTTCCCACGCCCGTCTTTTCTTTTTCTAACTTTTATTAAACGATTTATTTAAATCAGCTTAGTTTAATTTTGCACAGTAAGTTAGTCCCGCAGGAAACAAGCGTTTCAATGGTAAGCTTTTAAGGAGGAACTCTTCACAAATAAAACCATCAAATTGTACTACTAATTCTTGTTTATTTGAATCAAAATCAAATGTATGCATCCCTGATGACGATTGTCAAATACTTAGTGATGATGTGTTAAATTCTGATAATGTAGTAAGTTCTGACAAGCTCATAAACTCGGATAATGTTGTTAATTTTGATAATACTGTGAATGATCATCACATGACGAACTCTGAAAAAGTGAATTCAGAATTGGTATTGCCTTCTGGTAGACCTAAGAGGCAAATAAAAGCTCCAATATATTTAAATGATTATATTACCTCTTTTGAAGGGGAAGATGTAGTATAAAGAAATAAACTGCGGAAGTATGTGTCCCTTTGCCAATAAAGGATCTCTAGATATATAAAAAAGTATAAAGAAAAAGAGAGATTGCTCGAACGTTCTAAAATGTGACTAATGGTGAATTGTACTACAAATTGTAATAGTTTTAATAAAAGTCTTTTTATTAATTAACAGTGTTTAATTGAACTAATTAACATTCAATACATCATTGACATTCAAATTTTTTTTAATAATTATTATGTTAATAAAACCTATCTTGTATTGAAAAGGAGATATAAAATTCTTTTGCGCATCCCATTTTGAAATAATAGAATAAAATATAATATTTCTTTGTTGTACAACACCAACCAGTTTAAAGTCAACGTATAAATAATACACTTAACACTTAACAATTGTACAAAGGGCGACCTTGTCGCTAAAAGCGATCTTTTCCTCAACAATCGTGATTATTAAGCATATTATGGTTTTCAAAAGCATCTTTCAGGTTGAATGTTATTGTTTTTAAGAAATAATCCCTATTTTGTAGAATTTGTGGTCACAAACTTACGAAAGAGACAAATGGTACAGTTATTTATCTCTCGCTCGGCACACTTTTTTAAGCAAGAGCTCATTCCTGTTTGAGACAGTTTAAGTGTGGTTTGAGTAATAATTCCATGGTAACAACAGCATATCTCTATCCCTGCGTTCCGTAAAACGATAAGAGTGATAATATCACGAATCCGACCAAAGTCACAACATAGCCTACTGATTCAATAGCCCTTATATTTTGTGACGATTTAATTGGGTCGGGTTCGCGATATTATCGCAATTCGGAACGCAAGGTATGTAGTCTGTGAACAACAGTACTGAGATTGTTAAGCATGGAATTATTACTCAAACAGGAATGAGCTCTTGCTTAAAAAAGTGTGCCGAGCGAGAGATAAATAACTGTACCGTTTGTCTCTTTCGTAAATTTTTGACCACAAATTCTACAAAATAGGGATTTTTTCTTAAAAACAATAACATTCAACCTGAAAGATGCTTTTGAAAACCATAATATGCTTAATAATCATGATTGTTAAGGAAGAGATTGCTTTTAGCGACAAGGTCGCCCTTTGTACAATTAGTGTTAAGTGTATTATTTATACGTTGACTTTAAGCTGGTTGGTGTTGTACAACAAAGAAATATTATATTCTATTCTATTATTTCAAAATGCTTTTCAATACAAGATAGGTTTTATTAATATTATAATTATTTATTATATTAAATAATAATGAATATCAATGATTGTCTTTCAATAGATGGGTCTTTCCAATCGGTATATTATGTTAAACCCACTGCCACATAACAGATAATCAAATATGTCAACTTGTCAAAAATGAGTCAACACTAAAATCTCTCTGTAATATTTAAATACATACCTAGTAAAAGAATGAGTAATATTTTAAGAAGAAAAGAATTAAAAACACGTCAATGTAAGTCGAATTGTTTCAACAATATTGAAAACTTTTGTGGTTTCGCCAATATCTTGAACAGAATTCTTTTTTCTAATAACTTAACATCGCATCGTGTAAGCTTAGCAATAAATAACAAATATAAATTACTTTTATTAAAAAATGTTAAAAATTGCGATAATATTTATGTTAGGTACATACCGTGTGGTCACCCTACTACAATGACAAAGAAAATTACTGACATTGACATAGAATCGTTGTTGCAATATAACATTTTTGAATACTACCACTAGAATATTTCCTGGACGTAAAATCATAGTGTTATAATTATTAATAGTAGGCTAACACGATAATTTAATTTATTTCATGTTATAATTGTTACAAAAAAAGATCAATTTAGGTATTTTCGGCGTTAAAAGTAATTAAAATAAACAATAATAAAAAAATCTTCATCTACCAATAGTTGTTTCATAACTACTAAATTATAAAATATACAACAGTAGCAACACTGTGGGAAAGGGATAAAAGGTACAGTTAGTGCTATCTCTCTCGGCACACTTTTGCACTTTCAAGTGTTTAAGTCTTTATTGACATAGAAATAAAGTCCTTTGAACAACAATATTTTGAAGAGCTCATTCCTGTTTGAGTAATAATTCCATGTTGTTAAGTCATTGTGATATACGTAGTATCTCTATTAAGTCTAGCTACATATATATTGATCTGTGCTGTGATTAAGTCTGTGTTTGTGATGATTGGTGCCATTGGTGGTTGCCGTAATATAATTTGTGGTGGTTGCTTTCTTGTGACTTTCTTGTACTTCTTCAAATCATATAATATAGAATAATAAAATAGAAGATATGGATTGTAAGTGGCTTAAAACATCACAAAGGTACATATCAAAAGTTTTTAATGAATCTTACAAACAATTATTATTTACAACTAAATAAATGTAGGTACTTAGCACAAACTATATTACTTTTGTACCATTCTAATAACTCACTATCGCAATTTTAGTTTAAACAAAGGAGTCACTGTCATTAACCAGTTGGATGAGGAAAAGTTTGAACAGTTGCTACGTCGAATTTTAACTAAGCTGAAAGTTCAAGATCATGAAATATTCACAGAAGATGAAATATTGAAATTAGTAAAGATATTTAAAGTTGATGAAGATAGTTTACACCTTGCCCTTAAAACATTAATTTATTTTTTCAAGAGAACAATGAAATTTATTTTCATGCCAGATGATCTCAAAACTGATATGTGTGAAATTGGACTACATAACGAAAAAGCTGAAGTGATTTTAAAAGTTTGGTCTCTAGAGACAAAACATTTACTTAACAATTTAGGTGCAGAGGTTAACAGTGATTCAAGTGATACATTAGATTTTCATTGGAAAATTAATGCAGAGTTAAGTTCTAACTACCAAAAGATATGTAAAACTCCCAAGGCTTATATAAACTTGACTACTAAAAAAGATGAACTGGATTTAGAATTAACACATCCTGAAATATATTCTATGTTTCTTCAATTTGAATCTATTCAAAACGAACTAGATAATTTTATGTGAGAAGATAATAAAATCATGAAAATTGGAGACTGTTTTAAAGCCAGCACCACACTGAGCTCCAAAGTTTAGTCACCAAGTGCTCAGAGCAAGATAGCACTATGTACTGTATAGTGTCATTTGATAGGTTCTTTGGCAAAATTTGAAACCCAGTGTATTTGAATAACATAAACATGAAAATAGTATCAGAGAGGACAATGGTGAAGCCCTATACAAATTTACATCAGTATATTTTTTATGCATATTAGTATGAAAAATATGTAAATAGAGCTTGGATTTCTCAAATGCTAAGTATATGACTGTTGTAGATTTAGAATTGAAGATGTTTTGTTTATTGTAGTTTGGTTTGTTGTACAATCCTTTAACCTTCCGTATCATCATCATCACAGCTCATATACGTCCCCACCGAGGGGTTCGAGCCTACCCTATGTTAGGGTGATTAGGCCTTAGTCAACCACGCTGGCCCAGTGCGGATTGGTTGACTTCACATACATCATTGAATTTCTTCGCAGATGTATGCAGGTTGCCTCACGATGTTTTTCTTCACCGTAGGAGCGTCAGACAAATGTACATATGAAATTCGAAATGAAAAACACATTGGTACATGGCGGGTCTCAAACCCCGACCCCCCGATTGGAAGGCAAGTGCCGAGTCCACAGCGCCACCGACGCCTTCCTTCCGTATACTAGGTGACTAATCTCATGCTATACTAGGTGGGGTTTGCTATACCCCAATTATAAAAGATAGTAAAATCTGCAAAATTGTTCTATAAGATTGTTAAATATTATTAGATATATTTTTATATCTAATAATGAATTGGTTTAAATAAAACAAATTTAATTTTTACATTAAAATAGACTTTTATTAATAAAAGTACAATAAAATTTACTTTTTCATCAAATTATAAACTATTAAGTCTTTTTAAGTACTGAAATCAAATGGCACATATTACAATCACAGTCTTCTCAATTTTTAAAACTATGGTATATCTAGTTTTAACTATTAACAATTTAAAGTATAAACAAACATAATGAGTCAGATCTTAATCACTTAAATTTCCGCAGTCATTGCAATAAAAATTTGCATGTTCCATACATATAGGTGTATTATTACATTTATTACAAATGTGCCTAGTCTTCCTATCTTTTTGTCTAGGACAGTGAGCATCTTTGCATTGTATTAGACCTTTTTGCTGGCGGTTCTTGTAAGTTTTCAAGGGGTTTTTGAAAATACTTTCCAATTCTTTGGCGCAGTTCCCTAGGAAGTCTTTGGTTCTGCCTTCTTGTTTCTAAATGGGGTCTTACTAAAGACAAACCTAAGTCCCCGAATGAATTTTCCTCTCAAGTTAGTTTTATTTTTCTCAATGCCATTGTTGAACATGTGTATAATCATACTATTTATACCAGCATGATTGAGTAAAGCGAAAAATATCGTCAGAGGCCAACGCTTAGAATTACGTGAAACATCGAAAGTTCTTGATAATTTATCGACAAAATCAATGCCACTTTTAGTCTGTAGAACGTAATAATAGCCGGTTTTTGCTGACTTCCTGTTTCAAGATTCATTTCTTTATCATGATGCAAAGATGACATCATATACACCATTTTATGTGGTTTTGGTACGTAGGATAAGATTGTAATATCTTTTTGGAATCCAAATTTTGTAGTATTTACTTCACGATTTATTTTGAATGCAGGTGGTATACAAGTTTTATTAGCGCGTAAAGTTCCGACTACAGTCAGTTTATGATCTTTCAATAGATGATTAGTGCTCTCATAACTTGTAAAAAAATTATCCATAGTAATATTTCGTGAAGTTTGTGAAAGTCGATCAACTACGTCGCACGTAGGCCCTTTTTGGCAATCTAGCTGTGCAAAACTGTTTTTTACTATATAATATTGCATTCAAACAGATTTTTACAATTTTGACCCAAGTTTTTATTCTGTGCTTATATGTGAAAATCATCAGTGCATTAGTTTCTTACTTTAACTAATAGTTTAAATTAAATCTAATTAAATAATCATTTATTTCGGGCATACACCCATATTTTGTTAGTAACAATGATTCTTAGCCTATGTTAGTAGTATGACAAAAATTAAAAATTGAAAAATGAAATTAACAATTGATTATTATTATTTAACATAGATTAAAAATTAGAAATTGATAATTAAAATTTGATTATATAATAAAAAATTGTATAATGAAATAAAAAAATAAACATACTTTTACGTAACAAAAAACATATACTTAGGTTTAATTAAACCATTTTTTATTTAAACTATTCCTAACAAGGTTTAATAAACATTTATGGTTGATCAGGTGCCTTTAACAAATTCAACACGGATAGGGGGAGGCTGCCACTAAACTTCAGTTTAATTCTTTTAAGGAATGATATTTATGGATCTGATGAAATCATAAGTAAATGAAACATATATATTTTTTTATTATTATGATTTACTTTTGATCCCAATCCAGCCTTGAGGCAAGAACGAGTTCTACGGTGGGACGAGTTTGCCCAGAAAGTGCCTATTCTCACTCTTGCTTTGAAGATTTCCGGGTTGTATTTTTTTTTATTTTATTGATAATAGGTTTGCGCTTGACCCAGAATCACCTGATGGTAAGCGAGACTGGGTCTATGATGGAGCGCGCTTACCTAGTAAATGCCCATTCACCCTTTTTTTAAAAAGACCCAGGTTATAATGGTCTGGGAACACCGATAAAGGTAAAGAGTTTGTATGAGTTCGGGAATAATGTATATGACCTCTATGTTTTCTTTCCTTGAAAATTTCAGAGCGTGAAATTCTTGATGTCCTTATTACGATGCTCTTGCGCTTCTTCCGAGAGCTCGCCGATTGATATTTACCGATTGATATCTATGGTAAATTGTTCAAATGCGGATATATTTACAGCAAAACCCGTGCAAATTGAACGAAGGATTGTTGCAAGTGAAAGTCAATTTCTTATCCAGCCATTCTTTTTTATGAATTAAAGAAGTGTTGAGCGTTCGGTTACTTTTTTTCCACTTATAAGCAAACTGACCCCAAAGGTTCTTTATGATCTTGTCAAATTTTTCACAAGAAATCACGTCAAAATCGGTATAATTGGTCGTATTCATAAAATGCGTAATAACTGTATCAATTTTACTACCAGGGGTTACTTCCTTACGCCAAACGTTAAAAACTTCGGAGCGTTTTAAACCGTCCGCCATATCTGAAAAAAATATTCAAAATCTTACGGCGGAAAGCGGCACACAAAACTGGCATATAAATCAACTACATAAACAAAAGAAACAAGAAAAAAATATTTCAAGACCAATACGCCCCAATCACAGAATTTCTACTCTGCAGAAATATATTTTTCTTCTTTTACACTTCAATAAATTATACCTACCTACTTATGATGTTCTATAAAATTGGTTATGACACAGGTCGCAAATTAAATAATACGAAATATGCAAAGCCTTACCTGTCCGCTCAATTTCCATGTAAAAGTGCTAACAGACGATCCGATTTGGTTGGATCCAACGTGATCCAACCAAATGAGGAGCCGACGCGCCTACCCACAGAGCTGCGTTCAGAACCTACGCTCGAGTGCACTCTGACAGCAACCAACCCGTTCAGAGCCTCCGGGTAAAAAACGCTCTAACAGGCGGTTAGTACACTCTGTGCCCGTTCAGGGGCCTTACCATGAGCTTTTATAAAACCATCCATAATCCGTGCAGTTCTTAAGCAGGCCTTAAACAGGATTGCTTAAAATCGTACTATGAGCCCTGTTTAGGTGAACGGCTTATAGATTGCTTGAGTCGTAAGGTGAACGGTTATTTGTCTCTGGTCTGCCTTAATGTTAAAACGAGATAGCGCTATACAACTGTTGTATCTGACATCTCTTTTCTTCGGAAGCGTTGGAAAACCATTGAAAGATTAAAAACCGGTTGAACCGGTAAAAGAGAATATCTCAACATATTTATTATTTTTGTTGTTCGTTTTAACGTTTTTTATTCTTAAGATATGAGTTATTATATTTTATAGTTGTCTTTATTTTATTACATATTCTCTACATTCTCCAAGAATTTTCCAAGCTATTGATAGTGGAAGGAAATGTTCATAGCTTGTTATGAACGTACTTAACTTATGTACGTAAGTAAGTACATTAATTTTTAAAGGTGGCAGAAAATTTTAAAGAATTAAAGATCTTCGAAGTTTTGTATAAAATACACCTACCCATTGTTATTTCACGATCCATGTCAAGAAAGCAGTCTTACAAGGGCATTACCATCCTTCTGAAAAACGAAAACAGCAAAAATCTCGATTCTGGGGAAATCCAAAAGGGAAACACCACCAAACAAAAAAGAATTTTAGACAACGACCAATTGTATTTTCTTCTTTAAACAATCGATAGAAAAGTATTTCGGCAGTTTATTGTGTTGATTCTTCATTGTACAAAGTGTTTGCAAGTAATTTACATCGTCGTGCTTTGTACAGCGATAAGAACTAAGAATATCTACCTATTACTTCCAGAGATTTCTCTGATTACATCTGAATGAAATCAACTCGAATGGTATCTGGGTTCGTCAATGTTATAGATATTTTTTCGATGTTTGCATGACTTGGAAGACGTCTGGTAAATTACATATAACCAGTATATAGGTTTTAATAAGTCTGCACAAGCGAGAAGTGAAAAAAGATATGGAAAGCATTGCACAATTTATGTTTAGTAAATGAATAATAATTATGATGTTACTCTTCAACACCCACCAGCTTTAGTCATCTCATTACCATGAATACTGAAAAGCAATCCATATGTGGGGCTAAATTATTGAAATGTTTAAAACCAAATAGGTATATGCAAATAAATCCAAAAAGTGTAAATTAATTTGAACCTGTAGTACTCAATGCGAATAAAAGACAGTTATTGTGAAGAAATAAATGTTTTATTATAAGTTGAATCTTAAAAACCTGAATTTTGTTTGCTTTATTGAAGAAACTCACTCAGAGACAGCTAAATTGGAAGAAGTACCTATATTTGTCATAGGATATCTGGTGAACAACCCTGAAGCGAACAACAAATTTCATTCTTGACTGCTGCTTCATGTCTGCCACACTAGATGGATCTTGCACTGCAGTAGACGTTTGCTTAAATGCTTCTTGGATTAATCAAGATTAGCTTCATTGCATAGTGTGAATACAGAGGCGAAAATCTGGGCGAAGAAAGATTGGGAATAACCTGAAATGATTGTTTTAAGACTAACATTGTAGTATTTTTTGTTTCTTGTTTGATTTCATTGTTTTGAGCCTAACTTTAGAAAAATGTTATTTATTATATTTTGGAAAAATGTTATTCGTTTTATTTTTACCAGTAATAATAAAGCTTTATTATCTAGTGTATTTAAATTTTCTAAATGAGAGGATGATTCGTCCAAGTAAATGATTCGTGATTAGACCCTAGATGATTTGCATCAACACATACATTGTTGTGATGTTGCAGTTAAGCATTTTTTTGCCCGAGCATTTCTCACGAGTTTATTTCTTTCTCTCAATCGATCATCAGTTGACTCTGGTGAGGTTAACTGTTGATCGACAAGACTAAGCACACACCCTTGTAGGTAGCATAAGAAACCTAATAAGTGTTTATTATAAACGTCTTTATGGTGAAATGATATATCCACTTTCAAGAATTGAAAGCTTAATTCACTGAATGCCCTCCTTTCTGTGTCTTATTGAGTGTGAACATTATATGCTAACAACAATGTGCATATACTTAGATCTGTCTGCAATGCACATCTGAAATAATTTTTTTTATTTACTAATTATGTAAGTTTTTTTCTATTTGAAGTTGTAATTTAAAGCTGTAATTTAGAGTTGGAATTTAATATTTCTATCTATCTATAGTATATAAGAAAGGATTCCGGCATGATTGCCACACTATTAGTAATAATATAAAAAGTGCATGTTGTGCGCAGTTGTCATCGAGGTACAAATTTAAAGTTATTTTACTTGTTTCACATTTTGTTAATCGTCACTAATTTATATTTTGTTACTGTGCCATCAATAAATATGTAATACATAGAGAGCTCTCACTTCAAGTTTTATATTATTTATATCATTTCCCATAGCACAAAAATTGTCGAGAAGGTATAAATGAACCATCATATTAATTATTTTGTAAACTGAGTTTTAACCATTTATTACTATTTTTCAACTTTAGGAAGTAGTAGGTACAATTATTATTTTTTTGCCACAAAATAAAATTCACATCTGCAGAAAGAAATTTTGTTTGTGGAACAAGAAGTGCCTTTTTACCTAAAACTCACTTTCGCATTTATAATATTAGTTAGGATGGTAAGATATTATGTGTAGGTTTGGTAAAAGCTATAGAAGCATTTTGCAAAGTTAATGCTTATCCTTAATAATTTGGTGTAATGCCACCACCACTTCAACTCACCGCTGGGCACAGGTTTCTCCACAGATGAGGAGGAATGAACCTAGTACACAATTATGGGAACATAGTAGGTAAGGTAGTAAGTTCACAATTTGAATCTTATTAGCCTTTATTATACACATTACATTCTTTTAGCATATTTTTGGAAACCATTATTTGCACGTTGTTAATAGCATCAATTTCTTGTGATAAAGCTGGAAACCTGTCTGTTGAGCAACATTTTGGGGTTCCCCAGTTGAATTTTGGTATGATCCATGTGCATAAAGATAAACAGCTGTTAAAACCCTGTAACAGAAAAGGTTTTTTGCTAAGCTGTGAATTAACGGTTGCTACAAAAAATGGTCCGAAGTAACCTTTGTTTCTAAATTTTTGTCATTTGTACTTAATTTTCACTATCAGTTGAAAGTATAGTAAAAATTCCTAACCAACTCTGGAGGTAACCAAACATGGTTAGAATGAAAAATGTTACCTACATTATGCTTAACATTAGATAAAGTAGAACAAAATAAAATTAATGTAAGTAAAGGCAAGGGTTTTTAATATAATCAATAAACAACTAACATCTATCTATCTACTGGAGGGAGACTCTGTACCAGGGTCGTCTGCTTAGGTACCTCTGTCTTACCTATTTCTGCCGCAAAGCATCAGTACTTGCATTGCTGTGTTCCGGTTTGAAGGGTATGATATGGCAGTGAAATTACTGGGTACTGTGACTTTACACCTTGTGTCACAAGTTGGCAACGTACACTGTGGTTCTTGTGGGGGTTGCAGTTTTGCTGCGAATCTCACAAGAGCCACATGTATTATAGGTGACTTACCATTAGGTGGGCAGTTTGCTTGTTTGCCAACTTTCTGCAATAAAAAAAATATAGTATAACACAAAGTTGCTCTCTCTGTTTGTACGCTTAAATCTTTAAACTACGCAAAGGATTTCAATGCAGTTTTCAGCAATAGATCACCCTATCTATTCAAGAGGAAGGTTTGTATGTAATATACATATAATATCACTTCAAACTGCCCCACATTAGTATCTACATTGCACCCGTGCGAAGCCGGGGCGGGCGGCGGGTGTGCTTAATAAATTCATTTTTACAGAGTAGGCACTTTTTTATACTGAAATTCGGTATTGATTGTTCTAAGGGTATCTCAGCTTCTCTCGATGTCCCACATTAGTATCTACATTGCACCCGTGCGAAGCCGGGGCGGGTCGCTAGTTGCTTAATAAATTCATTTTTACAGAGTAGGCACTTTTTTATACTGAAATTCATTTTCCTCTGAATCAAAGGTAGGTATTGATTGTTCTAAGGGTATCATTAGCTTCTCTCGATGTCCCACATTAGTATCTACATTGCACCCGTGCGAAGCCGGGGCGGGTCGCTAGTTGCTTAATAAATTCATTTTTACAGAGTAGGCACTTTTTTATACTGAAATTCATTTTCCTCTGAATCAAAGGTAGGTATTGATTGTTCTTCTTCTTCTTCTTTTAATAATGGCAATGTGTTATCTTTTGACAACAATTCTGCCAGCTCTGTGTGTCTTTGGCTGGGCAAGTAGACCGTCTTGTGCGTATTAACCGAGCATGTGTTTGAATAAAGCCTTGTGGGTGGGAAATTTAGACTGAAATCGCTTGTGTGACTAAGGGTATCATTAGCTTCTCTCGATGTCACTTGTTTTAACTCCGTGCAGTGTTTACTCTCCAAAAATTCAAATATTTCATTATCGTCACATCACATCTCAAGCAATATCTCAACTTTCAAGAGTAATAAACACTGTGAAAACTATATAAAAATTAAAAACACTCGGCGTGACTCGGCTTTTAATTATACGAAAATTAGGGAGTTAAAATTAGAGAAAAAGTCACTACAGCCGTTTGAAAACATCTTAAATAAAGTTAGTTTTAACAATTATCTTACGAAAATTCCACCAAATTGGGCCAAATCCACTTAACAATCTTGTTACAGCCGCTGAAGAGCAACTTTTTAAAGATTGCTTTATTTGACATTTAGGACGTTCAAAAGCAGTTTTCAAACTGCCAAACGGGCGGTCATGGTACGAAAGTTCATACATAAAAAAAGGTGAACGGTTTCGTGACGTCATTTTAAGCAGGCCTGCAAACGCGCTGCTTTAAGCCGGTCATGGTACGGAAATAGACAGCAATACTGTTTAAGGCCTGCGATAAGAGCTCATGGTAAGGCCCCAGAAGCTTCGAGTGATGCAACCAAACAACCAACTCGAGCGTAGGGTGAAAAACACTCTGACAGATTTTATGTCAATGTCGATGTCAAAAATACGCTAATTATTTATGATTTTATTAAATAACACTACTTTGAACTCTTTTAAGCCTAATACTAAGGAAATATAGTGATTTCTATGTGTTGTAATTATTTTTAAGCAGAAAAATTTATATTTACTGTTAATTTCATAGTAAGGATTAGTAATATTTTGCCCTTTGCTTGATCTTGATCGGCAAGATACAAACTAAAAAAAAAGATAGCAACCGACCCGTTCTGAACCTCGGAGCGAGTGTGAAAAACACTCTCGGTTGCATTACTCTGACCCTCGGAACGCAACTCTGGAACGCTCGCCACGCGAAGCGTGGTGGGTTTCAAAAGCAAAAAGTAGTATATCTCAAATATCAAAGGTCCGCCATTGCGGAATGACTCAACCCGGCGCGTACGGAGTGTTCAAAAAATTGCGGAGAGTGACATATACTGTCTACAAGAGAACAAAAAATACGTATGGAAAGGTAATTTAATATAGAAGGAACTTATAACAGTTAATTAGATAAGGATTAATAATTAAATGAATGAAGCGCGAAAATGTTCGGAAGGTCGCGGAAGACCCGATTTTTTTTTTTAAATTTTTGCACAAAAACTATTTTATAAAACTTTAAATAACCATATATATTATTATAGCCCTATTCTTGAAGATTATTTTGATATATAATAGTTTTGGGTAATATTTTTAATGAAAAAAGAAAAAAATAATAAAATCGATTAATTACGTAATTATATACGCGAGATGCGCACGCGCGACCTCAAATTTAAAAAAAATGCAAAAAATAAATTATTGTGTCTAAAATTAAATAAAAAATACGTATGGAAAGCTAATTTAATAAGGAATGAACTTATAATAGTTAATTAGATAAGGATTCATAATTGAATGAATAATGACGAGAATAGTAACTAAAGTGCTTAAAATTTCAAAAATACTCACTTTTTGAAAAAAACGTTTAGTGTGGCAATATAACACTATAAACTATCATAAACCATACATAATAATGTAGCCCAATTCTTCTAGCCACTGGAACGCTCGCCACGCGAAGCGTGGTGGGTTTCAAAAGCAAAAAGTAGTATATCTCAAATATCAAAGGTGCCGCCATTGCGGAATGACTCAACCCGGCGCGTACGGAGTGTTCAAAAAATTGCGGAGAGTGACATATACTGTCTACAAGAGAACAAAAAATACGTATGGAAAGGTAATTTAATATAGAAGGAACTTATAACAGTTAATTAGATAAGGATTAATAATTAAATGAATGAAGCGCGAAAATGTTCGGAAGGTCGCGGAAGACCCGATTTTTTTAAAAAAATTTTTGCACAAAAACTATTTTATAAAACTTTAAATAACCATATATATTATTATAGCCCTATTCTTGAAGATTATTTTGATATATAATAGTTTTGGGTAATATTTTTAATGAAAAAAGAAAAAATAATAAAATCGATTAATTACGTAATTATATACGCGAGATGCGCACGCGCGACCTCAAATTTAAAAAAAATGCAAAAAATAAATTATTGTGTCTAAAATTAAATAAAAAATACGTATGGAAAGCTAATTTAATAAGGAATGAACTTATAATAGTTAATTAGATAAGGATTCATAATTGAATGAATAATGACGAGAATAGTAACTAAAGTGCTTAAAATTTCAAAAATACTCACTTTTTGAAAAAAACGTTTAGTGTGGCAATGGTGTCGATTCTGGCATGATTCTCTAAACCTAAAACTAAATTTGACAACAGTCTATCCTTGTCATACTCTATACAAAATGACAAGGAGAGACTGTTGTCAAATTTAGTTTTAGGTTTAGAGAATCATGCCAGAATCGATACCAATATAACACTATAAACTATCATAAACCATACATAATAATGTAGCCCAATTCTTCTAGTTTATTTTGATATAGAACACTCTACGAAAATACTAATACAGACTAAGTAAGTACGCAATAAATCTCATCGGTCATGGAGTAAGAAACGTATGGATACGGCCAAGTAAGTTAAACCGCAGACTATGACAAATTTATTTCAATCTAAGACTAAAAATAAATTGGACATGACCTGTCAACTTATGAAAGAGACTATTGACAAAGGAATAAAGCCATAGAGAAAATATTTTATTTTTCGCGATTTTTTTATCACACCGCACGGTTTTACGCAAAGGGAACTGGGTACCATAGTACCCAGGTCGATCGAGAAGATCGAGATTTTGGGGACTATAGTCCCCACGGACGTTCCAGTGGCTAGTTTATTTTGATATAGAACACTCTACGAAAATACTAATACAGACTAAGTAAGTACGCAATAAATCTCATCGGTCATGGAGTAAGAAACGTATGGATACGGCCAAGTAAGTTAAACCGCAGACTATGACAAATTTATTTCAATCTAAGACTAAAAATAAATTGGACATGACCTATCAACTTATGAAAGAGACTATTGACAAAGGAATAAAGCCATAGAGAAAATATTTTATTTTTCGCGATTTTTTTATCACACCGCGCGGTTTTACGCAAAGGGAACTGGGTACCATAGTACCCAGGTCGATCGAGAAGATCGAGATTTTGGGGACTATAGTCCCCACGGACGTTCCAGTGGCTACAGACGGTCCGACGCGGTTGGCAATCCAACATTAGGGATGCCCTAAAAAGTATTATGTACCTATATCGATATCGATACAAAATACTATTTTGGCCAATACAAAAACATAATTTGTCTTAGCGAAACTCAAATAAATTAACACCTTTTGTTTATATTTTATAAAGTTTATAAAATTTGTTTATAAAGAATAAATAAATAGGTACAGATAGATTTCATGGTTGTCCTTAATTTTTTGCGGTAATGTTTGTTAGAAATATTTACTTCCTGTGATCCAACTCTATCGATCGGTATCATAAAAATCCCAATCCAGACAGGTGATTATTTAGCAGTCTTTGAATGCGGTTGGATTTTTTTTGAATTTAAAATTATGAATTCTTTCCGCAAAGTTATATCTACGGTATTTAATGTACTTTTCCTCCATGTGATGTGGCATCACCGTCGGATGCCTTGTATTGTATCACTGAATAGGTCAATTCATTCCACTCGTTTGGGAACTATGAAGCCACAGCCAGACATCCAGCCAGATACACAGACACACAGATACCTAAAATAAGACCTATACCTATAGATTAAAAAATTATCGTACTCGTAAAAATATTGAAAGAAAAGTATCAATACTTCAAATTCAAAGTGTAGAGTACTTCAACGTCAGTCAGTGACTTGAAAACAGCAACAAATTAATTAGGTGTGTATAAACAATAATAAAAAAGCATCTGTAAATTCACAAATTAAAGTTTATTATATTAGGTAGGTACTCATAAATAGGGTAATGTCTGTTATTAATTATATAAATAATCAACTAGCAGGATGTACAGTAAGCTCCTATTCAATCTTTACATTGACACTACGAATACCGCCACTATTACAAAGGACATAAGAACGATCCAAAGGTCAAATAGCTTGACAAAGAGCTTTCTGTACAATGCGTAACTAAACGTGCGAAAATAAATAAATAATGAAACACGGTTGCCCTGTTAAAACACAAACAAAAAGTAAAACAACATTTTTGCAACATATTTTTTTCTCTACTTTGTGGTTTGGCAGGACAGCAGTCGAGTCAATTTAGTTTACTAAATTATTAATTTATTACTTTAAGCACACATAATTAAATTAAACCACAAAGTATCGATACTTTTGTCTTTTGTCGTGTCCCTACTTGTCGGATGAGCGATCGGGCCGTCGAGCATCCAACAAGCTAATAATAATTATGTCGGGCCGACAGCCGTACACACGTTCCAATTTGGTTGGGGTCGGGCGGTTGGCTCCAACCAAATCGGATCGTCTGTTACGGCTATTAAAATTATTAGATATTTCTCTCACAACAACACAAGTTCTTCTTTGAAATGTTCGACGCTGACTGCTGGTTCACAGTTGCGCAATCGAGCGCGTCGACAAGTCTTAACTTGCACACTTGTCAATTTGTGCCTACGCGCATGTTTTATTTTAACAATGAGTGTTTTGATTTGCCTGGCTATCTGAGCATGTAGTTATATATGTTTTATTAAATTTTGGCCTCATAAATTTTATACCTATTGCACACCTAGTTTGCCAAAAAGGACCTACGTGCGTCGTAGGGTTTATTGCTAGCTAATAGCATAAGGACTATTCTCAGGTTGCTTGCCGCAATATATTTCCATATTTAGGGTGTAATAGGTCTTATTGTCCACCAAAGCATACATTTTTATGCCGTATTTTGCTGGTTTGGATGGTATATATTGGCGGAAGCCACAACGTCCTCTAAATGCTACTAATTCTTCATCCAAAGTAAGGTTTTCGTACGGAATGTAAACATCTTGAGAATTTTTTACAAATTGTCCAAATGTACTTCTGATCGGGGCTAATCGATCTATCTTTATTCTCTCATTTCGTGTAGCAGCGCTATCAAATCTCAAGTTTACCAGTATGAAAACAAATCTGTTTCTACACATTGTGTCTCGAAACACATCCATTCCTGTACCATCTGTAGCCCATAAGTCGATTGTGTTTTGACGACCAGAACGCGCTAAACCAGATAAAAAAAGCAAGCCAAATAGTGCCTTCATTTCTTCCAGTGTTGTTTATTATTTTTGTGGGTCGTTACTAGATTGCACACAAAATTTCTCATTGGTGTGATTCACGATGTCAGCAATCATATTATCAGTAATAAATAAAGAAAAGCACTGAATAGGCGATTTCTTGTCTCTCGCAACTGATTTTACGCCAGGTAGATGATAAATAATATTTTCAGGTCTGTTACGAATTGCAAGCCTGTATGGATTTTTTTGCCATTTTGTAACCCCATCTTTACCTTTATAATATTCTATACGACCAGCTTGTTGCACCTCTGAGAGTGGCAAGTCATCACTGTCTGAATCCGAAGACGGTATGTCAGCATCCACTTCACTATCTGTATTACTTTGAGCACTAATATGATCTGCTTCGACTTCTGATTCTTCCTCGGTATTCATAAAATCTGTTTCACAATCATCCTCTTCTATCAGTGCCCGTAATATATTTTCTTCTGGTAACTGAGACATGTTTTAGTTAAACTATTACCTAAAAACAATATTTCACCCTGAAATAAACATATAAATAAATAAAAAACAAAAGTAGTTACACTTACCTTTTGGACCACGCGCCATACAAGGTGGGGTGTGTGATACCCAGGCGCACTTTAAGCACGTGTCACACGGTTTGTGGCAGACGCCGTACTAATTGATTTGTATGGATCGGAGCGGCAACGTCGCATTTGCAGCTACTGAGAAAACAGACTGCGCGCCTTTTTCGTTTAAAAATTATAATACCCCATTTACACTCGCGTGCGAGCCGCGAGACGAGCCACGAGCCGAGCCACAAGACGCGAGTGTAAACACTGAGCTCGTGGCTCGGCTCGCGGCTCGTCTCGCCACTCGCAAGGCTCGCGTTGGGAGCGGTTTTTTGGGCACGAGTCAAAGGGGCTCGCGTCGTGGCTCGCGTACGCGCGAGCGCGTGTTTACTCGCGCGCGAGCTTCATATAAAATTTATAATTTTGCTTTATTTTTTTTCCAATTTTTTAAAAATATTTAAATATTTCAAAGTTGGCTGTTGATAACCAAAGTAATCTTTATTCACTCTTAATAACTGCTATTAAGAGTGAATAAAGATTACTTTGGTTAACAAAGTACAAAAGATATCAATACAGTTGAATTTTAGTCGGGGCTGGTAAGACCTCGGTGGCCGAGTGGTCAAGGCGTCAACACAGTACGTTGAAGACGCGGGTTCGATCCCTTCCCAAGATTAAATTTTTCTTTATTGATTTATTCAACTTTCTTTTATTTTTTTAAAATCCTACAAACGAAACTTTACACGTCATTGAACTTTCTCAAAAGGGGCCTATAATTTGGAATCCTAAGAATAAAAAGTCATATTTAGTCAAAATATTTTCGTAGTTATAGGGTATATGCTGGCTAAGCACAGCGTTGATGCCGCTTATACTTCGACGTCCTCCATTGCTGAAAGCTCGAAAGCAACTGAACGCATTGCGAGAGTGTAAACACCTCGACGAGCTCACGCGCTCTTCCGCGAGACACGAGCCGAGCCGCGAGCCGAGCCACTAGACGCGAGTGTAAATCAGGTATAACAATTTTTTTACCGCTGGGGTGTCATACCCCACCTCGTATGCGGAAGGTTAACAAACAGAATGAAGAATGTTCACTAATTTTGATTTTAACATCTTCGTATTCTCCATCAAAAATAAAAAAATCTTGTGGTAAAATTATTTCGATGCGTCAATTACTTTCCGAGATATGGAATTTTAAATATCAGCGCACCGCACGAGTTTCCTGCGTCCGTCGCTTGCTGCAAGTGACATCATAGTTCAGTCGTCGTGCAGTATGTTCTTTTAATATGCCTAGCGTATTGGTACCATCAATTCCAACAATTTTGGCTCTATACATGACATCTCTAAAATTTATACTTAGTTATTAAAAAACCGGGCAAGTGCGTGTCGGGCCACGCGCAGTGTAGGGTTCCGTAGTTGCAAATGCCAACTTTGAGTTCACACTCACACCAGGCCCCCGTCACTCGCGCAATGCAGCGTTATAAATACCTACCGCTAAGTAGCGCGCCGGCGCGCCGACCGGCAGAGGGCCGCCGCCACCCGCCGCGCCGCACGAGATCGAATTTTGTATTTTTTTTTATGATTATTTTGTTTTTATTATTTTTTTTCCTTTATTTTATTGCTTTTTTTATTATTATATTAATTTGGTGTTTAATTTCTTTTAGTTTTTTATCAATTATTTTTTATTTATAATTTTCTTTTCAGAACTAAAAACGGGATTTTTATACCTAAATCGAATAATTTTCCGAAAATTTTCAGTTAAATGTTGATGCGAAAAAAGTACACAATAATTACACACAATATGTTTTAATTTAATAAACTTGATTAACAATACGGTGGTTAATTTATACTGTGAAGCTATTGGATTGGATGTCGTTGTTAAAAGACAAATAAAAATTTAGTTTTTTTTTCATAGTCGAAATTAGAAGTAGTTCGAACTAATTAGATAGTAATTCGTCGCCATAGTAACAATCTTCAGACCTCAGTCTAGTTCCTCACTTGCTGAGGAGTTCAGGTTGAGCTCACTTTCATCTTAGACCTTTTCGTCGCTTATCATCGGCTGAGATGAATGACGGCTCTGTTGTTTGTATAAAAAAATAGGCAGCCGGCTTGATTGCCTACTTAGTTTTATAAAAAAAAACAAAAAAGTCTCGATGAATCGGTTATTTGATTCCTTACAAAAAAAATATTCCACCTTACTCCTGTTTTTAAAAGATTGCCTATTTATCACAATTATTTATACGATTCAGGATATTTTCCATAGTAAAATAGAATAACCGTGAGTTCAAAGTCAAACATGAAAAAAAAACACCAATCATGTATTTTCATAATAATTCGTAATTTTTTTAATCGTTTGTAATTAATTGACAAATGACTAAAATCAATGAAGAAAAAATTTCGCCTTGGGTGGGATTGGTAATTTTTTAATAATTTATATTTTTTATAATTTTCAGATGTATTAATGACGATAAAGTAATATTCTATTCTCTTATTTTTTTAACATATACTATTTTAAAATTTGAAATATATGCGCACTTTGGAAGTAGATTATGAGGAATAATGTAATGATAAATCATGTATTTTACCATATTCTTGCAAATTAAGTAAGTACTATTATTATTATCATTTTATAAAATTAAAGCACATTTGAGTCAGGGGCTTTCCTCGCAATCACTTTATTTCATTATAATCCTACGTATATCAATAAAATAATAACATTAAAGTTTTACTTTGACTATTTTGTTTATGTTCTTTGTACAACCCTTAAGTTTTCGCTCGATGACGCAATCACGCGGTGTACGCGAGAATCTCGACTCTCGTTTCTATCGCGCGTTTCTATGGGAGTGATGTATCTGTTACGTAGTAACTATTATCTAATCTGTGCTCACACCTCAACACGTTGCCACAGATTACTAAATACGTTGTTATTAAATTATAGGCATTATTACTCGTATTATTATTAATAATTAAAGCTGCAATGATTTTATATTTCCTTAACTTCACGTGGTTCCACTCCAGTCATAAATTTTTTTCCTTCCGAATTTTTTTTTTTAATATGTGCATATATTTTGAAAACAGTGCGGTTTACATAAAAACTTTATAGCACTAAAGTTATTTCTTTTAATGTCCTCTGCTCAAAAAAAGCTATATAAGGGGGGTTATGGGGCATCAATTTTTTGACCGAAATTTTTCTTAGGGGAAAAATTGATATTCCGTATTATTTTTTCTTTTATTATTTTTTATATTCCCTGAGTCCCAAAACACAAAATAGAATTCAACCAGCGACGAAGCCACTAGCGCAAAATACGTTTTTGAGCTAAAACTGACTATCTAGTAGGCACAGTTTACTGTGTAGTAGGACTAGTAGGTATGCGGCCGCGAAGCGAGAGCTGAGGTGTGACGTCACGGTGAGGTGTGTGTGGCTGACCCCAGCCGGGCCACAAAAAAATCTGTGAAAAATAGATTGTGTGAGTATGTCGCTATAATGTCTAGAGTTTGTCGGCAAGTTTCAGAGTTTGTCGCTTGCGCGTTTCAGAGATCTGTGTGGCCCGGCTGGGGATACGTTACCCCAGCCGGGCCACACAGATCTCTGAAACGCGCAAGCGACAAACTCTGAAACTTGCCGACAAACTCTGACAAACTCTAGACATTACAGCGACATACTCAAACAATCTATTTTTCACAGATCAATCTATCTTTCTGAACAATCTATTTTTACACGTTATGTCATTCAACCCAAAATTTTCATGTATATCATAGTATCATCATCATGTCTATGATTTACATGAAAATTTTGGGTTGAATGACATTACGGGTAAACACAATTTAATAATTAGTTTTTCAACACACTTCCTCATAAAGTGGCTCTAACTAATCCCATGGCAATTAGGCACATAATGACACCTATAATCAAACTGTGACTTTTTCATTACTATTATTCACGAGTGAGTAATAGTTTTTTTTTAATATTATTGGTTGAGTTACGCTTACACTTGCGCTAAAATGCTATCCGCGAAAAGCCCAAAAAAAGAAACCTCATTTTTTAGTCTATGGCCGATGCGCGCGCATAGGAAAACTGATTAATTTTTCCCGCCATTACGAAATTTATTAGTCTATGGCCGATGCGCGCGCATAGGAAAACTGATTAATTTTTCCCGCCATTACGAAACATTTTTCACAACTCGTCTCGTTTTCTCTTTTGAAGTTATTTAGTTAGTTATTAATTAAGATGTCTGCAAATACAATTTATGAAGAAAATGATTTATGTTGTACACCGCCCGATATAAGATGTGAAGCCCAGAACGTTATGGAAAGTTTACTACCAGAAAACTCAAAGGAAAAATATCTATTAGCGTACCAAAATTTCATACAATGGCAGAACAACAAGAATACGCAGTCTTTTTCAGAAAATGTGTTCATGGCGTACTTTAAAGAATTATCTTCTAAGTACAAACCTAGCTCTTTGTGGTGTATTTACTCAATGTTAAAAAATACAGTCCGAACAAAGAATGGAGTGGACTTAAAAACATACTCGAATTTGTCAGCTTATCTAAAGAGACTATCTGATGGATTTAGAAGCAAAAAATCAAAGGTTTTATCATCTGATGATATTGAAAAATTTATTAAAGATGCTCCAGATAACCAATATTTGGCTACAAAGGTTAGTTAAATTAATTTTAATTAAATATTTAATAGCAGCTTGTGTTGTGTGTTGACCTTAATTATTGTTTCTTTTGTTTCAGGTTGCTTTAATATTTGGTGTAACTGGTGCCTGTAGGATACAAGAATTAACAAATATAACTGTAAAAGATATAGAGAACCATGGCCAGATGCTTTTAGTGAAGATACCTATCACGAAAAATAAAATACCTAGGTCATTCACCATACACGGTCCATTCTATGATATTGTTAAGAAGTATGAAAGTTTGCGTTCGCCAAAAATAAAAAATGACCGTTTCTTTCTAAATTACCAGAATGGTAAATGTACCTGTCAGCCTATAGGTATAAACAAATTTGGTTCTATGCCTAAAGAAATCGCTAAGTTTTTGGGTTTAGTAGATGCTGAGAGCTACACTGAACATAGTTTCAGAAGAAGTTCAGCTACATTGCTGGCAAATTCAGGAGCTGATATAATGACTTTGAAGCGACATGGCGGGTGGCGATCTAGCAATGTAGCAGAATCATACGTAGAAGATTCCATACAAAACAAGAAGGAAATTTGTGCAAAAATCACAAAAAGAATTAAACTTGATTCTGAGACGCATCCTACTGGCGAAATACCAAGTACGTCCAATGATTGGATTTCACCTACCTACACGAATAATGAACCATCACAAATAACAATAGAACATGAAAGTATTTCAATAAATAATCTATCTGATAAGACCGCTATGTCATCAAAAATAGTTAATTATAATTTTACTAACTGCACATTTACTAATTGTTTCTCTAAGTAAACTTTTTATCTACTATGTAAAATGGTTTTTTATTTAAGTATTGTTTTATTCAGAAGTGTGTTGAAAAACGTTGTATGATACACGTGTGTATTGATGATTACCGCCAATCAGCGGTAATCACCAACATTACACACTTGTACCATAATGTACTATTATCTACACTCATGTTCTAATTCTAATAATAAGAACTCAACACTAATATTTTAAAGGCATAACTTAAAGCCCTTGGCCTTTTACAAATTACATTATAATACAGGTTCGCCATACAAAACCAGTACTTTAATGTAACTCGAATTCCAATAAAATACAGTTCGATTGACGAAGCCCGACCAAGGAGGTTTTGTCACAATTTTCTTTTGTGCCAGTACATTGTCTATGGCGACGCGTGCAACAGCGCATGCGCGGTCGAATGTTGGTGTTGGCGCCATTTCTCTGAATTTTTCATTCATTATTTTGCTGTTATTGGTTAAAGAAAAGTTTAATTTTACTTAAAAAATGTGTGATAGTAGTGAAATGGAATTTAGATAACCACTGATTGCATGAGTGTAGATAAAGTAGTGTATGAAATTGCACATAATTAGGTCTTAAAACACTCGTGTGGTACTATTAAAATTCTCGGCAAGCCTCGAATTTTAAATACACACTAGTGTTTTAAGACCCCCTATTATGTGACTATTTCATAAACTACTATTAGATAACGCATTGATTATTTATTGGTTATTATGAAACATCGTGTAATTACTTATATGCTGAAAAGAATATTTTTTGAATAAAACATCCATAAAGTTTATTGCGAATTCATTGCTTTCATGTTAAAAGTTGATGTCTTTTCATGCCCCCCACGGTGAAACTTTACAACGCTTTAACTTTGGAAAGCCTAGCTCGATTTTGATTTAACAAAAGCTATTAGTAGGTATAGTATTTGCACGAGTACGCGAATGAAATGCAGTAACTTTTATAGTAATATTTTGATATGTTGGTGTGACTATCATTATTAATGGATTGGAATAGATCCAACCTACTTTCAAATAATAATTATATCAAAGTAAAAAATAATAATGAATTTAATATGTTGCGAAAAACGATCCCATTACCTATCCATAAGAGGTTACCCATAGGTAATCAAATTGTTTTCCTCAACATGGTGAGGTTTTTTATTTTTCTAAGTTTTTATACTTTTACCAAAGGTATTTTGATTGAAGTCAATTCAATTAATTCATCTCACTTTTTTAATTCACAAAAGTCCATCTCAGGAGATGTAAAATCTATAGGAACATATAGAATTTTTTTCGTTACACCATATATTTAAAGTACCTATGCTATCAAAACAAACCAATTTTTTATACTAGTTTTATTTTAATGTTTACTTGCATTGATATACGGAGTGGGTGGAAAGGACAACAACTTTTAACATGAAACAATGAATTCGTAATAAACTTTTTGGATGCTTATTCAAAAATTATTATTTTCGGCATATACAATATACATATATTATAACAAACAAAACCTCTTAAAACTTACTTTGCATGCCATTATTATAATCGATTTTTTAAAGAAAGTTGTACGCGACTGTACATTACTTCATATAGATAGTCAAGGAGACCAGATGCCATATGTTGCATAAATAATACATATAAAATATGTTACGGAATGAGATATTAATTATCTATGTTTGTTCCCGCGTTTAGAACTGTCATTGTCATTATGTTATGCATGGAGTCGATCACTAATAATTGGAATCTGTATTTGTGATAATGGTCTTAATTGTTAAAATTGATTATGTTTAATTATAAATAAAACTCAATATCTAATACAAATTGTATCTTTCAATACAAAATATATCAATCACTCATCGAGGATTTACATTAATTTAAATATTAACGGTTACTGTTTCATCACTGAACTCAATTAACTATTTTAGTAACTTCTTATTGTAAGAAGTGCATAAAACATAAAAAATTACGTAACCTCGCACATTTGGGACTCCAGGCTCCCAGACTATTTACCCAAGTAAAGAAATCTTTCGTTCTTTGGATTGAGGCGTTGACAAACTGAATCTTTGAAGAATGTATCGACAAACTACCACCTATCTTTGTCAGTAAGCAAATTTTTGCTAGGTCGTTTCGTTTTCGAGATCCAGGTGGCCCGGCTGGGGTAACGTTTCTCCAGCCGGGCCACACATATCTCGGAAATGCGCGTGTTTCAAGCTGTGGAACTTGTTCGACAAACTCCGACAAACCACCGCTTCACTATTCCCGCAAACAGTTTTTCTCTACGTCGCTTTGTTTTCGAGATCCAGCTAGCTCAGTTGCAGCAACTTTACTGCAGGTGAGCTCTGAAATGGTGGATCGACAAACTCTGAAACTTGTCCGACTAACTCTGACAAACTGCCGCCTATCTATATTAGCAAACAGATTTTCTCTATGTCGTTTGGTGTTGGAGATCTGTGTAGCCCGGCTGGGGTAACGTTACCCCAGTCGGGCCACACAGCCCCCTTAAGCGCGAGCCCGATGAAAACTCAAACTTGTCCGACAAACTGCCGCCTTTCTATATCAGCTAACAGATTTTCACTAGGTCGTTTCGTTTTCGAGATCTGTGTGGCCCGGCTGGGGTAACGTATCCCCAGCCGGGCCACACAGATCTCTGAAACGCGCAAGCGACAAACTCTGAAACTTGCCGCCAAACTCTAGACATTATAGCGACATACTCAATCTATTTTTCACAGTTTTTTTTGTGGCCCGGCTGGGTCAGCCACGCCAAAGTGAGGCCGCTTGTCCGCACGGGAGATTTAATATTGACGCGAGTTTCAAATGAGTGTAGTTCCCGCGGCGAGCGCGGCCCCACCGCTCGCTTGGTGGGACGCTGGCGCCTCGATAGCGGCAGCGGTTAGCGAGACGAACGGACGCGTCGGTTATTTGCTTAGATTACTCTCAGATTAACTAAACCAATGGATTCGCAATGTTATTATGTCTCAAATAAATTTTCGTCCAGTTCAGTTCGCCATTACAAAGCACCGTGTTTGTTGTTGTGCTAAAATATCAGTCGGTGAGCGTTATTTGTGAGTGCATTTTACAGTTATACGTTTTTTTAATGAATTCTATAAAGAAAAACATAAAAAGTGTGGAATCTTGGATGCGGCGTCCCTAGTTTTTTTCCGCCATCTTAGAGCACCGACCCAAATGCTGGCACGCTTTTTTCGTAGGTATTTCATGTCTATTGGTTTCTATTGTCTAAGAGATTACTAGGATGCATTGTGGAGGAATTGATTGATAATAGCCCTCTATTTATAAAAACGAGCCATTGTGAACTCCTTCCCACACGTTACGTAAACAATGTATGTGTATTAAAAAATTGTGCCAAGAAGTAACCGATATTTCACAATTGTTTTACAGTGATGTTATTATTATATTTTACTTTTTTGTATTAAATTTCAAATTCTCAGTTAGTAGACGTCAACATATTTATATCACGTACTCAGCATGTTCGATTACTTCGAAATTAAGAAGCAATTTTCAAGTAAAATTTAAAAGAGAGACATTTTACTACAACAAAATACGAGTATATGTCTATAAATACACTTTAGACCACCAGGCGCGCGCTGCCAGTGTGGCCACTATCTATCAAAGCATTTTGACCGCTAAGCCTGCCTCCTAGCCAGCCTCTAAGCCTGCCACCTCCGGTGTGCCTTTGCCTATAGTCGTTTCTGGCGCTTCACAGGCCGCTGCCGCGGCACGCTCGCGCTCGGCTCGCGCGCTTGTTTCATGTCACTTTGTTCCTCGCTACCTATTTTTGACCCGCCTACAGTTTCTACCTCCTCAGCTCGCGAGCCGCCATGACTGCCGACGGGACACTTGACGCAGTGCTGCCAACATACTGTGCACGCACGTGCACCGCCGCCGGCTCCCAATGACATAATTTTTTGAAGCCGGCGCCCGCCGGCTACGGAGGCACTAGTATCAATTCAGACACACAACTTAATTTAACTAAAGTAATTTGACAGGATTAAAACTATCGCCATCTCTCTTTTTCTCTATAGGATTAAAAGTGACGGCTTTATTTTAAGACCTGTCAAATTAGTTTAGTTAAATTAAGTTGTGTCTGAATCGATACCAATGGTGTCGATTCAGACACATAAAAGTTGTCAAATAAAAGTTGTACTTCGCGCGAAGGCTCTGAACGCGCCTCTGTAGTTGTATAGATAGGTACTTCGTGACTTCCTCTGAATTTTAAATTGCGTATTTTGTTTCATTAGTAATTTTTCTTTTCATAATAACCGCTGTTATTAATTGACAAATAATAGTAATTGCTAGACAACAAATCTTAGAAAGGCATACTTCTATCTGCAGATAGAATATTAATTTTTGTTGTAAGAGTAAATACATACATACATAACCTACCTATCATCTAAATGTCAGTACTATTAGACTACTTGGGAACACACAAATTACAACTCACGACTTGGCAATTGATGCTATAAAAGCCTTTCCTATTGTATAATAAGTTTCCTGGTGCTGTAGGGTGTGTCAGTGGTGGAGCAACAATACCAATACGTGTACCATTTTTTTTAACGTTGGGAAATGCGTTACGCATACCTCGCGCTTGGGTAGGCGCGAGGTTATGTCGGACTCTCCGCGGCCACTGGGGGCAGAGCGCCAGCCAGAAACCGCGGCCTACCGACTAAAACCCAACGATGCCCCCTCACAAACGCCTTGGCACGAGAACGTCCATCAACGCCGCATCCTCCCCGTCATCTGACGAAGAGGATACGTCGGGGAGGGACGCCCCGTCGCCGGACAAGGCCATGGGAACCCTTTCGGACACTTCCATGACCTCGTCAGCGTCTGCTCGCCTATGGCGAGCCCCTCTCACCTCCCTAAAATGGGAAGGCCGGCGATGCTCCTGGGCATTAGGAGTATCGACGACTGGCGGTGGCCTGTGCAATGCAGGACTCGGGCTTCCCGGGCCCGCGTCCCGCTGGTTACCGTCAGGAGGAAGAAGGCGGGCGAACTGCCGCCTCCTCCGCCCCGTTCTTCTGCGGCGGCAGGGATCTGCCGCTGGGTCATCTTTTCTGGCCCGTTCTGCCACCTCCTGTCGTGAGAGAGGTAATCACACCTGCCGTGTGATTACCTCCACACAGAAGGAGTTTGCTGCATTCCAGGCCACGACCAATATGTGTACCATCAACAGCTCCAAGTGTGTTTGGCATTCCATATATTTGTAGAAACCTAAATAGAAAAAGGACGGAGAATGTTAATGTATTTCTTAATAATTATTTCAAAATATGTTATAACAATGTAAGTAGGTGCTCGCTCACTCTGCCTTGACAAGGTCCTTTTCTATTGCTGTTTTAGGAAATTAAATTTTTTTGTGGAGTTAATTTGCGCAATATTAAATCAGTGACAACAGTGACAGCTCTACATGACCGAAGGCTGGCTAAAACCTTTAAATGTGCCGGTAAAGAGCCAATCTGTACTTCAGTGCAGTCTATGGTAGTTTTCCAATTACAGAGCATAATGCGACTCAGTGGCGCACAATGCCGAATTATGCTGATGCTTAATTGGAACGTGAATTAGTTTTCAAATGCACCAGCAGAGTGCGCTAAGTTCAGTGTTGAAAAAAAGAAATATTCATAGAATTAGCAATAACCTAATTAATGTGTAAATAATGTGGTATACATAATAATTGGTTGAAAACTATTTACGGTTATTTTAAGTAATTTGGATTTTGATTATTTCATTACCATTTTTTTGTTTTGAGTAATTTTTGTACCTTCATCCATACTTATATTTATTTTTTAACACAGTTTGAATTAACTTTGATTATTTCAAAAAAACTACAATGAAACGAAAGCTTTAAAAATTTTTCAACAATAAATAATATTACTAACGATTATATATAAATAAAACATTTCGATCAATGCCAACTTAAAGAAAAAACACTTGTTAATTTTCTGTCACTGAGTTGGTATCGATTGCACGCATCACACGAAAACATTGCTTTTGAGAGTGCTCGATTGTGCGAAGTGTTGCTGTAGTTGGAACATTCAACGTTAAGCATTATGCCGCATAATGCGCTCTAGTGCTGTAATTGGAAAACTACCTATAGCTTCTATCAAGTTGCGAGCGGATTGGCGAGGAAAACGAAATATTTTTCTAAATTTACGTTCGGGCATAGTAAATGGGTCTGATTTGTCCCTCAACTTCCTCAATTTTACTTTTTCTTCTCCTATTCTATAACATAAATAAGTCGATACTTTTCAAATATATTTTAAAACTATGAGGCAGGTATTTATCTAATTTTTTATATAAAACAAATATTTTACCTTTCTGAAGACTCTATTAATGCCATAACAACCAATTCATCATCCATTTGGCAAGTTGCACAAAAAAAATCAAACTCTTTAATGGCACCAACGTAGGTACTCACTCGCTGGCGCACCGTAGCATACAAGCGCTGTTCGCGGCCACGGGCGCGCCTGCAGCGCGCTGCGACCTGCGAGTGCGCCACCGGGTGCGAACAGCGCTTGTATGCTACGGTGCGCCAGCGAGTGAGTACGTTGGTGCCATTAAAGAGTTTGATTTTGATCGAACAACATGTCTTCCTCTGACGACGAAGACATGTTAGCCCAGGTGCAACTCGCCAATTTGCAAAGGAGAAGAAGAAGGAGAAGAAACTTCCGGTCCCGCGCAAAACTCACTATAGACTGAGGTACGCGGCTGCGCGCCAGCAGTGCGACGGCCGGCGCGCCCGTCTTTGCAACCGTAGCGCGCCATCTGGAAGCTTGTCGAATGATCTTTCATACTAATTGTATGAAAACGAACGGGCACAAAACAGATAGAAGCGGTGCGCCGATGGCGCGCCACAGGTGCGCCTCGCCCGCGCCTTTTCTATCTGGCCCACGCCTTAGGTGGTCGCTTCAGAATCACCCCCATTACCTACCTAAAATAAAATGTGCGTATGTCTTTGTCACAGACATTTATATGTCTGTGGTCTGTGTACTCTTTGATACTTAGTAGTTAGTCTGTGGACGAATGTGACAGGTAAAAAAAAACATTGTAAAAACCTTAGACTATAGATACTAAAGGACATGAAATACCAACGAAAAAAGCGTGCCAAAAGGACAATGCCAGAAAATGTATGGAGCTATGCCCCACTTATAAATATGCACGCCCACAATTGATACTTATACTCACGTATGCGTCATTGTAATGGCTTTTTATATATATAAACAATAGTTTAAAACACCGTGCGAATATAAAGATATTAGACTTAAAAAATAAGCGCCTGCTATTATTGATCAGCAAAGTTGCGAAAAGACGATTTGCATTGAATTCTAAAAACATGGATTATTTTCTATAAAATAATATTTTTTGACGGATATAAGTCATTAATTACAATCACAATACTTCTATGTTGTTAACCATAGAAGTATTGTGATTGTAATTGTAATTAAATTGTTACCTATTTAACCGTAAAAACGCCAATATTCTTAATATCGTTAGGGCAAGAAACAATAAAAAATGCAACTGAATAATATTCTAGGTTTTCCATTTTGAGGATATCTACAATTATAAAGTTTATACTCTCAACTAAAGTTGAGAGTATAAGGTTTACAGAAAATGTAAGTTTCAACACAATTATAGGATAAGGCTTAGACGAATTATTAGAAGAACACTCTTAAACTTTTGCACAGCTAACATTGAAGTGTTTGCTTAGGTGTCATACAAAGGCAGCTCTCAGGGTGTATTCATCACTGCTGGGAGTCTACTACTACTCGAAATGTTGACTTGCAAGTTGCGTTTAATCAATCAATGTAGTAAGAAAGCTAGAGTCAATAAAACAGATTTATTGTGTTGTGTGAATATCATTACAGTTGTGGCTTTTTTGCTGTAACTGACAGACAGCTTGTAACGACTTGCAGCCTGCCTGTGTCTGGCCAGTCTAGATTCTGGTCTTTAAATAGGAATTGTGATTAAGGCATATAATAAAATTCGAATGTTTATATTTATAATCATTTATTGTTTTTTCATGTCAATTATTATTGAATTATTTATGAAGCACAATTGAAATAATCTTGTCTAAATATTTTGTAACCTCTTTTAAACATACTATTTACTACTTCAACTACCCATCTTCAGAATGTTACGCAGCTGGTTTAATTTTCTTGGAATTTTGTCAATTGATATTCTTCATTATCCAGTTTCAGGTTCGATGACTTTATAGCTGTGTGCTTCCATTTCTGGTAACTGCACCACAAAATGCCCTATCAAGAATAAAAACATCACCATTCCTAAAAAAATATGTCACTTGATTGTTAAACAATTTCATCATTTTCCATGCATCACTATTTACTGCCTTATATGGTCCTGACACATCTAAAATGTACCAATCACAACACACAATTAAAAAGTCTCAATAGATTTTCATATTTGTGTGTGCTGTAGGTTTCTTTTTCTTATTATACTTCATACAATTTCATGAATAATGACACAAGTGATTTGACATACCATTTATATTTTGAAAATCAAATGCATCACTCGGTCTTGAGGTCAAATATATCAGGTCTTCAATTTGTGATGGACCAAATTGTTTGTATATAAATGATACATACTCTAGTACTAAGTGGTGTGTATAGCTTTATATTCTTTAATTAATAGTTATAGAATATGTGGGAGTGTGGAATCGATGCACTGCATTGTTGCATCCTTGACAGATTTACAACACGCTTATAGTGAAGAAGGCTATAGTGCTTCCAGTTACACCAAATATTTCAGAAGTGAAGTATTCAATTAGTGGCTGATGTAGTGGAGGTGGGGTTGGCACTTCTTGAGTAAGATCACCACCAGTCTTATTCTCCATAAAACCTCCTACTCTGCTTACATTCCTTTCCAGATGCCGATTAGCTTTTCCCCAACAATTGTAGCAAGCAATAGGTGGATGAAATATAACCTGTAAAAAATAGTATGACATTAATGATAATTACTTACATAACATATATAACAAAAAGAGTGTTCAAAATAATTTTTATAATACACCTCATTTTTCACATCCCATGACAAAACTAAATGTTTTCACTGGTACCTAATTCTGTGATGCTTAACAGTGTACCTTCCTCTAAGAGAGTGCGTGCTCACATCCAATGCATACCTTCTCGATGACCGAGACATTCATTGTGTCCATCATCTGACAACCGTCTTAGCATCTTGTAGCACTGAAACCATTGAACTGCATTTGGCCAGAGCTGAAAATAAATAATATTTCTATTAAACGATTTAATATGTTCATAATGTTGTAAATCCCGCTATTTATATGTTTTATGAATATGTAGCGGGAATGAGTGAGTACAACCATTTACCTTTAGCTACGTTGCGCATCTCCGTTCAAATCTTTTCGAACGTTTTCGTTGAAGTAATACACAAACTACAGTTTATGCACCGCGACATTATTAATATGTAAGAAATACGATGAAATATAATCGCTCACACACAGAAAAAAAACCACAAATAAACAAACAACAACAAGGTAACAAAACGGAAATGTCTATGTTGCTTTTTATTTTAATCCCCTGTTTTACAGCTACGTCATCACGACTTTTAAGCCATGTTAAAAGAAACTATTCCACAAATAAACTGTTTACATTTTAAGTCAACGATCCTCCATTTCCAGTGTTGAATTTGACTTGATCCAAGTCTAAGAATGAATAATGAATTGTGTTATTAATAATCATGTGTTATTAGAGCACTTATGACCAAAATGCATGAAGCAATTGTACACAGAACTAGCTCCTATTCTAGACCTGTGGGCTTAGACAAAAGCCTAACGCTCATTTTTCCATAGTCGTTCCGCAGAAAAAATGTATGGAGATTACATTAGCTGCGAAAAAAATAACGTGAGGCTATCACATTCTAATGTCATTTCCATACATTTTCTCTGCGGAACAACTACGAAAAAATAAGCGTGTGGCTTTTGTCTAGGCCCATTGTAAACTAGTAAAAAGCTTGTTTATTAGTAGTTCTGTTTATTATCTTGCTACTTATTAGCACTAACTTGAAAAAGTAGCCTCGTTTTATGGTGTTATTATAAAACTTGGTTTTGATTTAAACCTGAGGCCCTAGACAAATGCCACACGTTAACTTTTCCACAGTCGTTCCGCAGAAAAAATGTATGGGAATGATATTAGCTTACGACAATCTCACGCTATTTTTTCCGCAGCTAATGTCATCTCCATACATTTTTACTGAGAAACGACTGCGGAAAAGTTAACTTGTGGCATTTGTCTAGGGGTTCAGATGCTCTTTCACTTATGTTAATGAGATGAGATATGGATAGCGTTAGGTTTAAACCCAGAAACTAAGTTTAAACTACGTTTTGTAATAAGGCGGACTGGCTTTTTCGTCCCGGAGTGGCTATTCGGACCGATAGAAACGTAATCAAAAATAACTTTTAGGATAAAACCGAAAACTGTAGGTTAGGGTAGACAGACCGCACACAGCGGAGCGAGCGAAGCGAGCGGAGCATGATACTGCATGTTTCATGCTCCACTCGCAAAAATCTATTACGTAAAAGCCATCATCCCGTCGCCATCATTCCTCGCCCGCTTACCGCCTATCTCATAGCGATCACTCATTATCGCTTTCGTGACAATGTCACCTGTGACAAGTTTAGAACTATTGTTCTAATGTCACGAAAATGATAGCGAGTTATTGTTTTGAGATAGGCGGTAGGGCCGCGGGTCCCTATAGAATACGATGACTATTCGGACCCGATAGTGAATTGTTATCGAAAATAACTTATAGGATCAAACTGAAAACTGTAGGTTAGATTAGATATTGTGACCATACGCAGTGGAGCGAGCGAAGCGAGCGGAGCATGAAACTGGATGAACACTGCATGTTTTCATGATCCGGATCCGAATAGCAATCGACTTTTATTAGGACCCGGGTCCGAATAGACACAACCTTTACGTCTATGGCTGGGTCCGGCGCAAAAAGCTAATGCCCGAAGCCGTGAAAAAACAACATTCAAAATGGCTTCGAAATCACTGTTTCCTTTTGATGAAATGCATTTTATTTTGAGTTTTGCTCTCGCACGCTTAATGGATTATTGAATACCGCCAAAATTATTATTTTTATTTAAGTATTTATTTACATTTTGTCGTAACTCTGGGACCAGTGGGGCAAATTCTGGCATTCTCCTTTGTGTTGGTGCTCTAGGATGGCAGAAAAAACTAGGGACGGACGCCGCATCGAAGATTCCACACTTTTTATGTTTTTCTTTATACAATTCATTTAAAAAATAAATGAAAAACGTATAACTGTATAATGCACTCACAAATAACGCTCACTGGCTGATATTTTAGCACAACAACACGGTGCTTTGTAATGGCGGACTGGACGAAAAATTCGTGCCATAGTTAATACATATAGCGAGTCCATTGATGTACTTAGTCTGAGCTGTGAATGGATCAATATCATATCGCAAGTCCTGTTTACTCTGAGTATCGCAATCCTTAGATAAAGAATGAATAGATGGGCTATAAAAGCCGTCAAACATGAGGAAAAGAGATAAACTTATACACATTGCCAAAGGAAAGAAGAAGATGGCATCATTTTTTTTTGTCCTTGTTACCGTATATAGGTGAAACTGGTAGTGGGGATTGTTTATCACCAGCGTCTGGTGCTAAACAAATACGTGGAAGAAATTTGTTGTGTGAATTATAGCTTACTGTGTAATTATTTAACACTTTAATTAGTGTAATTGTGAACTATTTGAACATTTAAATCATGGTGCACTGCTCCGTTTTAGGTTGTAATAGTGATAGTGCTAGAAAACAGGAAAATATAAACTTTTACAGGTAAGACCTAAATTGTGTCAATAAAAAGCGCCAAAACTATTTTTTAAATTATAAATACAAGTTATATTGCAATATTTTATCATTCTACTATGGTTATCAATCATATTATGGGATTAAACATGAAATTTCAAACTAAGTAGTAAGGTTACTGTTAACCTAACAAACTAATAGGAATGTCGCCATACAATATGGCCACGTATACAGCCAACGCCTATAACATTTTGCCGGGTTATAATGATACCAGTTACGCTACGACTATTTTTCCTTGATTCGTAGGTAATTTGTTACGTGAAAGGGAACTCACATATTAGTTTCTGTGTTACATTAATATTGACATATTTAAGTATAAAATTTTGAGCATTTTAGATAACAAAGTTAATTCTTTTGAAGTGAGACTTTCCATTTGCTTGTTTGTCTGTATTTAACAGATTTCCTTCGGAGATAACTACTCGAAACAGTTGGGTTAAAGCTACTGATCGATTGAATTGGCAGCCAACCAAGCATACCCGAATGTGTTCTAAGCATTTTGAACAACAGTGGATTCAGAAAAACAAAAAAGGCACTTTTCTTAGGAGTGGTGCTATTCCTAAACTTTTTTTATAGGTCAGTAACTTATACATATTATATCTACAAGGTACATACCCTATCAAGCCAAAACCTAAATTTATTTTTCACAAACCCAACTATTTTTATGGGGGATTTGACGACACGGTTAGCGCAGAGGTCGAGTGATCGCCTACTGCGCAACGGGTCGCGGGTTCGATCCCCGCTCGGGACAGATATTTTGTATGGCCTACAGAAATTTGTTCCGGTCTGGGCGTATGTGCATGTGATATTCTATGTTTGTAACTGCACCCACGACACAGGAGAAAATCCTAGTGTGGGGCGGCGTTTTTTTAAAAAGAATAAGAAAGAAAGAAAAGAAAGAATTTCGAAATTTATTTTACAGTTTTGGATTAACATGGGTAGGGTAGGTACCAAATCCTTTTCTACTATTTTGATATGGCCAAACATATTATTAATGGTTTGATTTTGGTCATTTTCTATTAATATAACAAGTTTGACCATTAGTACAGATACAGTTTAAAAATTTATTAATTAATATTTTTAATGTTGTAAAATTAGAACCTGCTTTTATTTTTAACCTGTATACATATTGTTTCAGGACGCATCGGTGTTGGATTTCGGTTCAAATTTGAATACGCCCCGAAAGAGAAAAATGCGGCTTCAAATGCTGGGTTTGAAACAATCAGCGAGGTCATCAAATAAAAAACTAAGGCCAGTGCGTCAATCGCTTAGACGATTGGGAAAAAAAGTAGTCACACTTGATAATGTATAAAGTGATTTGAAGTGTAAGTTAATGATGCAAAATTAGTAGTTGGACATTTTAGATACTGTAGGAGGAACCAATAGAGATTTTCTGAAAAGATTTTTAGGAGTTGACAAAAGAAAGTATTCTGAACCTTTAAGGAAATTCGCGCTGTGCTTACACTTTTTAAGTTCAAAGGCATATGAGTTTGTACGTAAGCAATTTAATACGTGTTTACCACACCCAAAAACAGCTGGTGAGTGGCGAGGAGTAGACAGCCTCTAGAAAATGTTTGTGATTTATTAGCAATTTTGTGCCATAGCTAGTAATCTGGCTTAATCCAAATGAAATAAGTCATATCTCTACTTTGTCTGAATATTTAACAAGAACACATAGGATGTAGATATAGCTCTATGCACCGAACAAGTGTTTCTAATTAATTATATAGGTACTTGACAGAACATAATCTTCCTCAGAGATCTACAAATTGGTCTTGTCCTGCGCTATTTCCAAGTTGCCGCCAGCGGGGGCGAGGTTGGGGGTGGCAACACGGGCAACTAATAATAACCAGCTATCTACATCGGCATCTTGCGTTCTTTGCCAGATCTTTTTTCCACATTGTGAGCAAGCTCCATATTGAGTGCGGTATCAGTAGTTCAATTCTTGAACTCACCCAGCCCAAGTGAATTTTTACCTGTATTGTAGTGAATTTTATCTCTGTAAGCCGAAGTCCTTTATTCGATGACAATAACGGTGCTATTGAAATATAATTTTAGAAAATGTTTATTTAAAATTTAATATTATACATTTTCTAAATCTTCACAAATATTTAGTAAATGTGTAAATATTGGTTTTTAAATAAACTGCAGAGATAAAGAAAAAACAATGATTATTGCCCGCTGTATTTTTAATCGAGCGACGATCTTCGCAAGGTACCTAGCTGGCAAAAGCTGGAAGCGAGTGGTCGCGGATCGTGCTCAGTGGCGAGCACTTGGAGAGGCCTATGTCCAGCAGTGGACGCGTGTGGATGATGATGATATTTTTTCTTATATTTGTAAAGATGTTTACATAATAGCTTAAATAAATAATAGTAAAATGTTTTAAAACGAAATATACTCGAGTAAATCCGAAAAGTGTAGTTTTATTTAAAAGTGTAAATAACTTTAGACTGCGGCGAAGGTTGAATGAAGAATTCAATAAAAAAAATCGCAACTTCCTCCCACTTTTATTTTTTGAGACATATTATTGAGTGAGGGGCACTCATTAAAATGTCTCAAAAAATACGTAGATCAATCAACCCTACTTTATGTTTATAGTGGTAAAAGCCACTATAAACATAAAGTAGGGTAAAACTTAAAGCAACACTGGTATACCCATCTACTTTAGGCAGGTATGACGTCATCTATGTCTGTCCCTTACGGGTATACGGTCACGTCCTATCTATTCATTCTTTATCTAAGATCGCAATCATATCACAGACGCATGGAATTATTACTCAAACAGGAATGAGCTCTTCAAAATATTGTTGTTCAAATTTGGACTTTATTTCTATGTAAATAAAGACTAAACATTTGAAAGAACAAAAGTGTGCCGAGAGAGATAGCAATAACTGTACCTTTTATCCCTTTCCCACAGTGTTGCTACTGTTGTATATTTTATAATTTAGTAGTTATGAAACAACTATTGGTAGATGAAGATTTTTTATTATTATTTTAATTACTTTTGACGCCCAAAATACCTAAATTGTTTTTTTTTGTAATAATTATAACATAAAATAAATTAAATTACCATGTTAGCCTACTATTAATAATTATAACACTATGATCTTACGTCCAGGAAATATTCTAGTGGTAGTATTCAAAAATTGTTATATTGCAACATCGATTCTTTGTCAATGTCAGTAATTTTCGTTGTCATTGTAGTAGGGTGACCACATGGTATGTACCTAACCTAAATATAATCGCAATTTTTTAAATTTTTTAATAAAAGTAATTTATATTAGTTATTTATTGTTATTAGAAAAAAGGAATTGGCATTAACATTCTGTTCAAGATATTGGCGAAACCACAAAAGTTTTAAATATTGTTGAAACAGTTCGTCTCACACTGATGTGTTTTTAATTCTTTTCTTCTTAAAATATTACTCATTCTTTTACTAGGTATGTATTTAAATATCACAGAGAGATTTTAATGTTGACTCATTTTTGACAAGTTGACATATTTGTTGACTCATTTTTGACAAGTTGACATATTTGATTATCTGTTATGTGGCAGTGGGTTCAACATAATATACCGATTGGAAAGACCCATCTATTGAAAGACAATCATTGACATTCATTATTTTTTAAATAATTATTATGTTAATAAAATCTATCTTGTATTGAAAAGCAGATATAAAATTCTTTTGCGCAACTCATTTTGAAATAATAGAATAGAATATCATATTTCTTTGTTGTACAACACCAACCAGTTTAAAGTCAACGTATAAATAATACACAACACTAAATGTACAAAGGGCGACCTTGTCGCTAAAAGCGATCTCTTCCTCAACAATCGTGATTATTAAGCATATTATAATTTTCAAATTGAATGTTATTGTTTTTAAGAAAAAATCCCTATTTTGTAGAATTTGTGGTCACAAAACTTACGAAAGAGACAAACGGTACAGTTATTTATCTCTCTCTCGGCACGCTTTTTCAAGCAAGAGCTCATTCCTGTTTGAGTAATAATTCCATGGAATTAAAACAATTTAATACTCTGGCACAGAATATATTGTAACGGGATAAAATAAAAAGTAGACGTTGCAGAATCACACTGATTTAATTTCGATTTACAATCGGGCAGAGTTCCGTCTTAGAAACAGTAAAACAGAGAAGTCATCTAAATATGAGATGGCGCGGCATTTTATAGTTTCTCCGGTAGTAAGGCGCTAGCTTGGCTTGGCTCTGATTGGCTGGCTTGGGCTGGCTGGCACATGGCTGCACGTGCTTGGCTCTGATTGGCTGGCTTGGGCTGGCTGGCACATGGCTGCACGTGCTTGGCTCTGATTGGCTGGCTTGGGCTGGCTGGCACATGGCTGCACGTGCTTGGCTCTGATTGGCTGGCTTCGGCTGGCTTGCGATTGGCTGAGGCGGTGTGGCGCGTAACAGTCGGCCGTCCTGAAACAATCATTGCTCCCGCAATGGAAAAACACGTGGTTAGCTTTCAAGTAGGTCAATGAGATCTTCGGTTTCAAGCTGGTCATCAGAGCTACTGGCACTGTATGATATAGGGTACTGTGATTCTGTGATAGGGCCTCAAGAGTCCGATGCAACCAGGCTAGTAAAGGCCTTGTAGCCTCGGAACCCCTTGACACTGAGGATTCTGTATATGTCATTACCCACACCTTAGTAATGATATATGCGCCAGAGTAAATATCATCAAGCTTAGTGCTCACTCTTGTTACACTACTTGTGGGTGCTTGCCGCCAAAGAACTAAAACTCCCTTTCTGTAAATTCAACTAGTTTTCCTTTTTTTTTTATCGAAGTTACGCTTCATCTTATGACTTTCTAATTTTAATGCGCACTAGATCTATTATTACGCCTGATTTCAAAATTCATTATTACTTTCATAACATCAAATCATAGGGCTACACGACTATGTTATATTTTCATTTACAGTATTATTAACACTCCAAATAATGTCAGGTAAGCTATTGGCCCAATTATTAGAAGTCTGGCTAGGATCAATCGCACGTAACGCATTCAGTAAGATCCGATTCCACTTAACCATTGGCTCGTGGACATGCAACAGATGTCAAAATGTACTTAAATTGCTTGTCAGTTGAATTTTTTTTTTAATATCTGCTGGTAAAAGCTTTGCCATGATCACTGACAAGTTTATGAGGGTAACCAAATAAACTAAATATTTTTTAAAAGTGTTCTTATTGTTTTTTACTGAATTGACCGTGGGTGGGCTCAACAATAAATTTAGTGAAATTATCCTACTTCCTACTAATATTATAAACGTGAAAGTGTGGATGTTTGGATATTTGCATGTTTGTTACTCAATCACACAAAAACGGCTGAACGCATTTGGATGAAATTTGGCATGCATGTAGCCTTTGACATGGAAAAGAAAGTGACATAGGCTACCTTTTATCCCGATTCCTTAAGTAGTTCCCGAGGGAAAATTAAAAATTGTTCAAAATTGAAGTCCACGCAGACGAAGTCGCGGGCAGAAGCTAGTCTTTAATAACCAATATATATCGATAACCTTTTGCTGTTCTACAAAAGGGGCATATGGTCGACATGAACCATGACCATGGGTTCTGTGGGTTTCGCAATAGGGAACAATGTACCATTTACTCCCTCTTTATTAAATCTATACATTTTTGAAAGCCTACATGACTTATATCATTGTGGTGCATCTGAACTAGCCTATCTGATCAATGCAGACACCACGAGGCGATTACCATACAATGTCTATAGAGTCTATCATCTGAGAGCACATAGTTGTTTATATCAGGGGCAGCTGAGCTATCTTTAAGCTGAACAATGATACGCCTTAACTTGTCATCCTGGTACTGGAATGTATAGAACCCGTCTGACACTTCAAGGCGGTTGACATTAATAGCATCGACGGGATTTCTACTCAACGCGTCTACGTGTTAAATTTTTTTCCCCAGGCCATATTGTACACTCATGTCAAAATCTTGTATTGACAGCCAGCACCTAGCAATACGTGGGATAATGTCACGTTTAGTAAGGGTGGCGCGAACGGCAGTACAGTCAGTTACCACTAACATGTATCCCTACTATAATACACTCTAAACCTACACAAATCTATGTGTACTACGGCAAGCGTTTCAAGCTCGTAACTGTGGTATATACTTTCTTCTTTACTTGTTGCCCTACTGAAATACATGACAGGCCTAAGGGAATTATCAGTTTGTTTTTGTAAAAAAAATACCTGCGATACCGGATTTGCATGCATCGGTGTGAATCTCAGTTGGTAATACAGGGTCATATAAAGCCAGTATTGGCCTTGTACACAAACACAGTTTTAATTGTTGAAAACTATCGACTTGTTCAGTGCCCCATTTCCATAACTGCGTTTTTCTTTGTTAAATCTGTTAAAGGGCGAGCAATTAAATTGCGAAACTTATAATAAATTTACGGAAATAGCTACATAGCCCTATAAATTGACGTATTTCATGAACACTACTAGGGGTAGGAAACTGTGACACTGCTAACAATTTTGATTCAGCTGGCTGAATGCCATTCGAAGATATCTCATGTCCTATGTAATTTTGTTTTATAAAAATGATAATGAACACTTACTCACATTTCACTTTAAATTTTCCGAACTTAATTTATGAAGAAATTTTTGTAAAATATCTAAACCTGACTGAACATCAAAAGAGGGTAGCAACAAATTGTCTAAGAATGCTACAATTTCATATTTATCGGGAAAGTCATTGTGGGTTTTTGAACTACCGCCTTTTGTGATTGGAATTTCGTATTGAATCTACAACCTTATTCATTATTCGTATAACAACAGACGGTGCGTTATCTAAGCCAAACGGAACACGCGTATATTCAAATACCAATGCGGCGTTATAAAGGCTGTTTTGTGGTTATCTGCAGGGTCGATTTTGACCTGATGGTAACTTTGTGCCAAATTAAGACTCGTAAAGAAATTCTTAACGGCTAATTTGGAGATAATCATCGATATTAGGCAAGGGTCAACACAAAGTCTACTATCGCCGTTCTTTTTTTTACGAATTACGGGAAAAGCAAAACATGATTCAGATTCTTGAACTATACCTGCGTCTAGCAATTCAGACACTTTGGATCTAACTACTGACAGTGCGACAAGCTGTAAGGTTGACGGTATATAGGCTATTCACTTGTTAACTTTATTTTTATGTTTAATAAATCTGTACATCCTAAGTCTTGTGTTTTACTCGCAAAATAGTCAGGGAAATTGATTAGTAAAGCAATCAAATAATCATAATCGGTTTTTATTCAATAGATCTGAACTGATTTCCTCTATGTTTGATGCCCCGATTGTGCTAATATTGGCTTGGCTAGTGTGCAATAGATTATTTTGGCTACAAAGGTAGTGCAATAAAATAATGTGGGCTAACCTGAACCTCCGAAGGCGGTGTAGTAGTGCAGCTGGTGGCTCTGCTCAGCACTTCGCCCTGCTTCTTGCTAACGAGGCAGACATTTTTTTGTTTCCTTGTCGGCTGACGACATCTTTATTTGATGGGCTTGTTCCAATCCAAATTGACGGTGGCTGGTAGTCATCCATCACACATAGGAAGCTATCGTATAATTCTTCGGGTCGCTCGCAATGATATGCTCTCGCATTCGCTTGTGCTGGTGGTGGTAGACCGCGAATGATGCATGAGACAACTGCGCTGTCTGATAACTTACACCGAAAACACATGGCGACTTTGTCCTGATAATATTTGGTCATCGAATCCATATTTGCGATGTCTGGGAAATGCACGTATCAACATTTGCTTCCAGTCTTCCCAAGAGTAATCGTATTCATCCAGCCGGTTGTACCATCTTCTTGCCTGACCTCCTTAATCTATCTTGCAGATGAAACGACTTCGTGTTTTCGCACCATCCATATGAATTTCGCCAAGTTTATAAATTTTTTTTGAGCCATGCTGTCGCAGTAGTACACTCTTCGCTATCCGGGTCGAACTCGGGGATCAGCAAGGCTGCACGGGGTTCTTTTCTTGTAGTGACGGAGGGTATTTCGTAATTTAAGGAACTCATGGCCTTTTGTACCTCTGATTTCAAAAGCTTGCGTAGGATTTTTCGAGCTGAAGGCGAGGCTGGTGGCGAAACTTTGTCTTCGTTTTCACTAGTTGTCTAGGATGAATCTTCACGCGGAGATTTGCCCCATTCGTGCGGACGGTCCAGGCGGCTTACACTCGACGCATTGACGTTTTTAGGGTTTTTTTATATTTATCCCACTTCTGATATGTAACGGGATAAAATAAAAAGTAGACGTTGCAGAATCACACTGATTTAATTTCGATTTACAATCGGGCAGAGTTCCGTCTTAGAAACAGTAAAACAGAGAAGTCATCTAAATATGAGATGGCGCGGCATTTTATAGTTTCTCCGGTAGTAAGGCGCTAGCTTGGCTTGGCTCTGATTGGCTGGCTTGGGCTGGCTGGCACATGGCTGCACGTGCTTGGCTCTGATTGGCTGGCTTGGGCTGGCTGGCACATGGCTGCACGTGCTTGGCTCTGATTGGCTGGCTTGGGCTGGCTGGCACATGGCTGCACGTGCTTGGCTCTGATTGGCTGGCTTCGGCTGGCTTGCGATTGGCTGAGGCGGTGTGGCGCGTAACAATATAATAGTACTACCTCTGGGCTGGAGCGCGTTCAGAGCCTTTTGGGTGTAGTTGTCCGGTTGTTTTTTAACTCGCTCAAGTCATTGTTCTGAGCGCTCAGAGGCGTTGAACGAATTGCAGCAACCAAAACTTTTATCTCCCTCTTTCACATGAATTTTTATTTCTCTTTCTCTCTAGCAGATGACATTATAGATTATGGCCCCCAATATCATCCAATCACGTAAGAGTATTTTAGTAATAAACGTCAGAGCGTTTTACAACCATCAAATTCGACGGTTGTTCGGTTGTAACTCGCTCTGACACTCTAACTAAGTGCTAAGGTCTTGAACGGGCTGGTTGTTTCACCCGGCTGTCACGCTCGAAGGCATTGAACGGGGTTAGAGCGAAAAGTTGTATTTCGCGCGAAGGCTCTGAACGCGCTCCTGCGTTCGTAAACCATCGTTCGACGTCGGGCGATCGCCCTAGAGAGGACGACGCTCTTCGTCGGACGTTTTAGAACGACATCGTAAGCTGTGGCTGTCAAATGTCATTTTGATGTCAAGATAATCTAAAATTGATAAATTTTGCTTCAGATTTATTAACTTGTTTTGATATATTAACACTTCGCTCATAGAAATTATTAAGCAAATATCCATCGCGGAAATAAACAATGCCATTTTCATCCATAATAATGTATCCATTTTCTGTAACTATTTTTATTTTCTTACTTTTCTACTGAAATTTCAAAACACAGTCGAGTTGATGATATATCTATGATAATACAAAATGAACTTGTTTACAAATTATTAGAAAAAGGAGGAAATAGCCGAATTGACGCACATGTCATCTGTCAAATAAATGTCAGGGCGATTTTCACCCACCTATTTCACGGGGCGACCCTCAGAATAATAACTTTATTATTCTGAGGGGCGACCGGTGCGTCGTCGAGCGAGGTTTACGAACAGCTACATACTGCTAAATCCGGCTACATACTGATAACGGCTAAATCCGATGACGAATGATGATAAATGTAAGCAAACCAATTTAGGGTCATCACAACTGAGGATACATTTTTTTTCTAAAGGTCGTATTTCTGACTAGATTACTGCACATTATTTAATAATACTTTAAGTAATATATTTTTTCTGCAATATATCACTAGAAACACTCGCAAAACGTTAATATTTTAGTAATAAAACGAAAAAATAAATAAAGCATAAATTATTTTTAGTAGACAGCCCTTTATCCAAAAAGAACTCAGGTATTATGAACATTTTCGCAATTATTATACCAACCTTCCAACTGAAGTTGGCAATCACTTTCTTTCGTGTTCCTTTACCCTGATTAATGTTGAAATTGGTCGCGTAATTATTGCACTATAACCCGAACGCGTTTGGAAGTCCTACGTTTACCCTGCGTTCCGTAAAACGATAAAAGTGATAATATCGCGAATTAAATCGTCACAAAATATCGCAATTCGGAACGCAAGGTTCGTTTCACTATTTAACACGACATAAGAAAAAAGGGCGGGAAACGTATAACTAGGCGCGCGCGTTTTTCGTGATCTGAAAATTTTTATTTGTTCTAGCTAAGTAAAACAAGGATCAGTAGAGTTTTTTGTTCATATTTATATTACTGTATATATTTATTATTATAGTTTAGTGCTTAGTTGTTGCATTTGGTAAGTTTATCAGTTTATTATTTTGTATGCAATATGAATGAACCACCAGACCCGGGGGGTACTATACCCAATGTACCTCTGGTTGCAAGTTATGTAACAATAGCATCTAATGAGTCGGGAATGGATACAGATTGCTCAACATCTTCCCGTTCTTTGAAACGTGGGCGTAGAAATATTTGCAAACACTGCAATAAAAGAAGGAAGAAGCATCCTGGCTCAGAATCAAGAACAAGTGCTTGCAATTGTAGTGATTCTAATTATAATAATTCAATCTCTGTACAAAATAACATTCCTCCAGTGCGACAATTGCAGGCAAATATTGGTCAAACATATTCCTCGTCAACTCCCTTTAGTAGCAGTAATCCGGTCACGCAAGCTCCCACCCCAGTAGGGAGAAAAATGTATGATAAATCAGATGTTGCTCTCTATGTAGTTCATACTTAAAGACAATAGGTCACTACAAATGATGGAACTTCATTACATCCAATAACCTTTGGAAAATTCCCTAAACGTAATAATTTCAAAAACATAATTAATGGCAGTGTTAAAAAAATTGGCCGCAATAAAATATCTCTTTCCTTCTCTGATTATAATGATGCGAACAATTTCATAAGTGACAAAAATCTGGAAACTAATAATCTTAGAGCATTTATTCCTACATTTAACATCACCAGGATGGGATTGGTGAGAGGTGTTCCAATAGAATGGTCTCTTGAGGAAGTAAAATCAAATATTTCTGTACCTTTAGGCTGTGGATAAATTTTAAAAGTTAGACGCCTTAACTTTAAATCTATTGTGGATGGCTCACCTACCTGGAAGCCATCACAAACAATTGTGCTTACCTTTGATGGACAAATATTACCAAAGCGTGTATTTATGTGTTACAATTCTCTCAGTGTTGAACTATATATATATCCAACTATTCAATGTTATAATTGTTGTCGGTTTGGTCATACAAAAATACATTGTAGGTCAAATCCCCGCTGCTATAGATGTAGTCAAAATCATACTGGGGATTCATGCAATATATTAGAAGAAAATGCAAGTTGTTGTTTGTGTTCTGGATATCATTTTGCAATTAATAAGGCATGTACAGAATTTATTCGTCAATCACAAATAAAATCATATATGGCACATAACTGTGTTTCATACTCAGAAGCTCTTAAATTACACCCACCAGTTACCAAATCTTATGCGGATGTTGTAAGTTCGCCTATAAAGCACTTGAATTACAGTAGTCCATCCACATCTAACACAGCAACATCTTATAAAAAAACTGTATTTCTTAAACCACGTACCAGTAATAAGCTTTCTAAGGGCTATGATAAAGTAGCTAATAAATAAATAAAAAAAGTGAATTAATTTTTTTATTAAATACATATGACCCATTTATTTTCGCTTTATCAGAAACATGGTTAAAATCTCACAACATATTCAAAATACGTGGATATAATATAATTAGAAAAGATAGGAGTGATGGTTATGGCGGTGTAGCCATTCTCATAAAAAATCATATCTCCTATTCCATATTTTCCTTGCCAGCACACAGTGAAGATATATCAATAGTAGCAATAAAAGTTAAGAATCTATGTATTGTCTCTATATATATTCCACATCCTACATCTCAGCTGTATAATGAAATTAATAATATACTTTCCAACCTACCTAGACCATTCCTTGTTCTTGGAGACTTTAACTCACAACATCAGTCCTGGGGCCTTACCATGAGCTCTTATCGCAGGCCTTAAACAGTATTGCTGTCTATTTCCGTACCATGACCGGCTTAAGCAGCGCGTTTGCAGGCCTGCTTAAAATGACGTCACGAAACCGTTCACATTTTTTATGTACCTATGAACTTTCGTACCATGACCGCCCGTTTGACGGCGCCTCTTCACAATGGCCCATGATGGCCAAGTATACACAATCACGATTGTGTAGAGGGCATGATTGTCTATGATCGGCCATCATCGCCGGTAATTGTGAGCAATCGGCCAATTGTCGGTACATCAAAGGAATGATGGCCCATGATGGCATACGCGTCCACACAATCGCCGATTACTCAGTACGTATTTGTCTCGAGTACAGTGTAGACTTCTCGGTAAATAAATTTTACTCATATGATGTTTCTTTTTTACGCACATTAAGTAGATGATTATAAGAGCTAAGTAAAAATATTGCCGCTGCCGCGATAATCTCTTCGATGTCCATTTTTAACAGACTTCAAAAAAGGAGGAGATTCTCAATTTGATGCTTATGTTTTTTTTTGTGTGTATGATACGCGATTACGCTTACGATTAATTTTTGTAATTGTAGACCGATTTTCAAAATTATTTTTGTATTCGATAGAGTATACTTCAAGGGTAGTCCCATGGTCACCAAAGTTAGGATCTGATGATGGGATCCCATGAAAATCGAGGAAAACCCTTAAATTTTAAGGATTGTCCAACGTGTTTTGTATGTTAAGCACCGATTACACTTCACGATCCATCGGGTGTTAGGGCGTCGCATCGGGAGCTAGGGCAGTTAGAGCGTTCTGATCACACTGCACTAGATCGCCTCCCTAACTCAGTAGGCAACCGAACGTGGTGTTGGAAGGATGGCTCCTGCACTCTCCAAATATGAAAAAAATGGTATCGCCCTTGTCGCAACTGCGGGTGTAAATGTGAAAAAATAAAATAAAAAGAGAATCACTGTGTGCTTTTATAAAACTACGATGCAAGTGACACTTTTTTTTTGTATGGTAGGCATTTAACTGAAAATTATTCGATTAAAAATCGCTTTTTTATTCTTAACATAACTCTTTTTCTTCTGAAAACAAAATTATAAATAAAAAACAAGTAATTCATAAAAAATAATAATAAAATAACAAATTATTAAAATAAACAAAAAAAATAACAAATTTATGAAAAAATAACGCTCTACACCAGGATCCCTGCCATACAGATTTAAAGTCGAAGATGCATAGACCAATCCTGACCTATATGAGTCTCATGTTTTTGTGTAATGCGATAGATAGATAAAAAATTTGAGGCGATGTAAATAAATAAAAAATAATTAAAATAAAATTAAACTATGCAATATGAACATTTTATATTCATTAGAGCCAGAAGATTTCAAAAATTGTTTACGAATAAATTCTGCACAATTTGAACATATTTTAAATTAAGTGACAGTATAATAATAATTATATTCAGAAACATGACACATTATTTAGAGAAAGTGTAGGTGCTAAACAACGATTAGCAGTGACGCTAAAATTTTTAGCGACGAGAAATAAATTTGGTATAGCTTTATACATGTCCAGAAGATTCATTAAACCAGATTTTTCTTTTTTGGACGACATTTTCTTGGCACGCGAGGCCAATTTCGCTTCCGATACACAGCAACAATCCGCTCACATCGAGCGCTGTGCAGCGACTGAGCGCCCTAACAGCGATTACATCTCCCTAACTAGGGAGTTAGGGCGATCGGGCAACCACGATCGCACGATATCGGGACCCTAACTCCCTAACAGCGATTAGACCACACTAGCTAGGGCCCTAACTCCCGATGGATCGTGAAGTGTAATCGGTGCTTTACGCGATTACTCCGCCAATTGTGGACCGATTTTCGTTTTTTTTTGTATTTGATAGAGAATACTCCTGGGGTGTTTCCAAGGTTACCAAAATCAGGATCTGATGATGGGATCCCAAGAAAATCGAAGAAAACGCTAATTTACTTAAAATTTGCGTTTTCCTCGATTTTTTAAATTAGGGTTTCTTTCACTAATAAGATTGCATTCACTAAAAAATAAAAAATATTTTACAAAAAATAAAAACCGACTTCAAAAACACTGAAAAGTTAAAAATTATATAAGAATAGGTACGTACAAACAACATCACACTTCTATATTGAAGTCGGTGACAAATTTTAAGACTTTCTAGATCATCGTTTGGCACCGACTTCAATATAGAAGTGTGATCTTGTTTGTACCTATTCTTATATTATTTTGAACTTTTCAGTGTTTTTGAAGTAGGTTTTTAGTTTTTGTAAAATATTTTTGATAGACGTCTTATCATAACAGTAAACAGTTAGTAAATGATGTTCACGATTGTGTGGAGAGTTGCCCGATCATGGCGGCATTGATGGACGATCATTTGATGGGCCATCATGGTCCATTGTGAAGAGGCGCATCGATCATGGCGGCAATGATGGACGATCATTTGATGGGCCATCATGGGCCATTGTGAAGAGGCGCCATGACAGTTTGAAAACTGCTTTTGAACGTCCTAAATGTCAAATAAAGCAATCATTAAAAAATTGCTCTTCAGCGGCTGTAACAAGATTGTTAAGTGGATTTGGCCCAATTTGGTGGAATTTTCATAAGATAATTGTTAAAACTAACTTTATTTAAGATGTTTTCAAACGGCTGTAGTGACTTTTTCTCTAATTTTATTTAACTCCCTAATTTTCGTATAAGTAATAGCGGAGTCACGCAGTGGTTTAAATTTTTATAAACCTAGTTTTCACAGTGTTTATTACTCTTGAAAGTTGAGGTATTGCTTATGATGTGATGTGACGATAATGAAATATTTGAATTTTTGGAGAGTGAACACCGCACGGAGTTAAAACAAGTGACATCGAGAGAAGCTAATGATACCCTCAGAACAATCAATACCTGCCTTTGATTCAGAGGAAAATAAATTTCAGTATAAAAAAGTACATACTCTGTGAAAATGAATTTATTAAGCAACTAGCGACCCGCCCCGGCTTCGCACGGGTGCAATGTAGATACTAATGTTGGGCAGTTTGGAGTGATTAATAATATTATATGTATATTACATACAAACCTTCCTCTTGAATAGATAGGGCGATCTATTGCTGAAAACTGCATTGAAATCCTTTGCGTAGTTTAAAGATTTAAGCGTACAAACAGAGAGAGCAACTTTGTGTTATTATACTATATTATAATAGATAGATGTTAGTTGTTTATTGATTATATTAAAAACCCTTGCCTTTACTTACATTAATTTTATTTTGTTCTACTTTATCTAATGTTAAGCATAATGTAGGTAAAATTTTTCATTCTAACAATGTTTGGTTACCTCCAGAGTTGGTTAGGAATTTTTACTATACTTTCAACTGATAGTGAAAATTAAGTTCAAATGACTAAAATTTAGAAACAAAGGTCACTTCGGACCATTTTTTGTAGCAACCTTTAATTCACAGCTTAGCAAAAACAACCTTTTCTGTTACAGGGTTTTAACAGCTGTTTATCTTTATGCACATGGATCATACCAACATTCAACTGGGGAACCCCAAAATGTTGCTCAACAGACAGGTTTCCTGTTTTATCACAAGAAATTGATGCCATTAACAATGTGCAAATAAGAAATGAATGTGGTTTCCAAAAATATGCTAAAAGAATGTAATGTGTATGAGTTAAGGTGTGTATAATAAAGGCTAATAAGATTCAAATTGTGAACTTACTACCTTACCTACTATGTTCCCATAATGGTGTAGTAGGTTCATTCCTCCTCATCTGTGGAGAAACCTGTGCCCAGCGGTGAGTTGAAGTGGTGGTGGCATTACACCAAATTATTAAGGATAAGCATTAACTTTGCAAAATGCTTCTATAGCTTTTACCAAACCTACACAATATCTTACCATCCTAACTAATATTATAAATGTGAAAGTGAGTTTGAGGCAAAAAGGCACTTCTTGTTCCACAAACAAAATTTCTTTCTGCAGATGTGAATTTAATTTTGTGGCAAAAAAAAAATTGTACCCACTACTTCCTAAAGTTGAAAAATAGTAATAAATGGTTAAAACTCAGTTTACAAAATAATTAATATGACGGTTCATTAATACCTTCTCAACAATTTTTGTGCTATGGGAAATGATAGAAATAATATAAAACTTGAAGTGAGAGCTTTCTATGTATTACATAGAAAAAAACTTACATATATCGGGTCTAACAGAATACCGCAATAATATTTAAGGTTGTTGATTAACAAAAAAATGTTTTATGACTATTCTTTGTATTTTTATTATATGCCTACTTTCGATTCAATACGCTGAACTGTTAAGAGTATTAAATCCAAAGTAGGTTGTTGCTTTCAATTCTTGAAAGTGGATATATTATTTCACCATAAAGACGTCTATAATAAACACTTATTAGGTTTCTTATGCTACCTACAAGGGTGTGTGCTTAGTCTTGTCGATCATCAGTTAACCTCACCAGGGTCAACTGATGATCGATTGAGAGAAAGAAATTAACTTGTGAGAAATGCTCGGGCAAAAAAATGCTTAACTGCAACATCACAACAATGTATGTGTTGATGCAAATCATCTAGGGTATAATCACGAATCATTTACTTGGACAAATCATCCTCTCATTTAGAAAATTTAAATACACTAGAGCTTTATTATTATTGGTAAAAATAAAACGAATAACATTTTTCCAAAATATAATAAAAAGTTAGGCTCAAAACAATGAAATCAAACACAAGAAACAAAAAAATACTACAATGTTAGTCTTAAAATAAAACAATCATTTCAGATTATTCCCAATCTTTCTTGGCCCAGATTTTCGCCTCTGTATTCACACTATGCAATGAAGCTAATCTTGATTAATCCAAGAAGCATTTAAGCAAACGTCTACTGCAGCGCAAGATCCATCTACTGTGGCAGACATGAAGCAGCAGCCTAAAATGAAATTTGTTGTTCGCTTCTGGGTTGTTCACACCAGATATCCTGTGACAAATATAGGTACTTCTTCAAATTTAGCTGTCTCTGAGTGAGTTTCTTCAATAAAGCAAACAAAATTCAGGTTTTTAAGATTCAACTTATAATAAAACATTTATTTCTTCACAATAACTGCCTTTTTTTCGCATGAGTACTACACATTCAAATAAATTTACACTTTTTGGATTTATTTGCATATACCTATTTGGTTTTAAACATTTCAATAATTTAGCCCCACATATGGATTGCTTTTCAGTATTCATGGTAATGAGATGACTAAAGCTGGTGGGTGTTGAAGAGTAACATCATAATTATTATTCATTTACTAAACATAAATTGTGCAATGCTTTCCATATCTTTTTCCACTTCTCGCTTGTGCAGACTTATTAAAACCTATATAGGTACTGGTTATATGTATTTTACCAGACGTCTTCCAAGTCATGCAAACATCGAAAAAATATCTATAACATTGACGAACCCAGATACCATTCGAGTTGATTTCATTCAGAAGTAATCAGAGAAATCTCTGGAAGTAATAGGTACATATTCTTAGTTCTTATCTTGCAAACACTTTGTACAATGAAGAATCATCACAATAAACTGCCGACACTTTTCTATCGATTGTTTAAAGAAGAAAATACAAACAAAACATCTGTATTTTAGAACACGATTGGTCGTTGTCTAAAATTCTTTTTTGTTTGGTGGTGTTTCCCTTTTGGATTTCCCCAGAATCGAGATTTTTGCTCAGTTTTCGTTTTTCAGAAGGATGGTAATGCCCTTGTAAGACTGCTTTCTTGACATGGATCGTGAAAGTACAATGGGTAGGTGTATTTTATACAAAACTTCGAAGATCTTTAATTCTTTAAAATTTTCTGCCACCTTTTAAATTTGTGTACAAGTACATAGGTTAAGTACGTTCATAACAATCTATGAACATTTAGTTCTACTATCAATAGCTTGGAAAATTCTTGGAGAATGTAGAGTAAAGATGTCATAAAATAAAGACAACTATAAAATATAATAACTCATACCATAAGAATAAAAAACGTTTAAACGAACAACAAAAATAACAAATAATTGGAAATATGTTGAGATATTCTCTTTTACCGGTTCAACCGGTTTTTAATCTTTCAATGGTTTTCGAACGCTTCAGAAGAAAAGAGATGTCAGATACAACAGTTGTATAGCGCTATCTCGTTTTAACATTAAGGCAGACCAGAGACAAATAACCGTTCACCTTACGACTCAAGCAATCTATAAGCCGTTCACCTAAACAGGGCTCATAGTACGATTTTAAGCAATCCTGTTTAAGGCCTGCTTAACAACTGCACGGATTATGGATGGTTTTATAAAAGCTCATGGTAAGGCCCCTGACGTGCTGTTTACTGTACATATGAATTCAAAATTTGAAAATACATTGGTACGTGGCGGGGTTCGATCCGCTACCTCCCGATTGGAAGGCGACAGCCTTACGCACTACGCCATCGACGCCTTTGTCGCAACAATGTTACTGACATAGAGTCTGACACACGAAACATGAACCTGACATTTTTTCAAGTAGCAACACTGATACAATGTCCCTATGTAGTTTAGTTCAACATGGTGATTTTGATTCTTTGTAATAAACAATTTCATGATTTTTTTTCTTAATTTCTGTCGAAATATTACAGATATTAAGTAATTTTAACATTCATGAAATCCAAATACAGCGATTTCTTATAAAAGGTTCATTGTTGGAAGTTCATTGAAACTAAACATTACCTAATATTTAATTTTAAAAAAGTATCAAAGTAAAAAAAGACAATCCTTTCACAAATTTAACATTCTAAATTACTACATAAATAAAAAAATATTAGAATATTTCAAGTATCAAAATGTATTTTACCTTCTGTAGACAGTATTACCAGAGCTAGAATTTTTGAATTTGCCGCTTTTTTCCAAGCTCATGTTTCGTGTGCCAGACTGTAAACGCGGTGTATGGTGTATGTGCCAAAAAAAATCGCCACCCGAGTTATCGCCAAATGTCCATCGTCATTAGTAATGCCACTTAACAATTGAACGCTAAGTTGTTGGCCACATCTGCGTAGTGTCAAAATTATGCCGTATAATAACGCGTATAGAGGCAGATGTAGCCAAAGCATTAGACAATCATACGTAGTGTGCGTTCCGAATTGCGATAAAAGCGATAATATCGCGGATCCGACCAAATTAAATCGTCACAAAATATAAGGGCTATTGAATCAGTAGGCTATGTTGTGACTTTGGTCAGAAGCCCAATTCACGTAACTAAAATTTTGTAAAAATACAGTTCCGATCTAGTCTCGATATCATTTGCATCAACAATGGCATTCTCGTACACTAAAAGTTTGACGTTGATCTGTCAAAGAATGCAATTTGATTGTAATGCAACCGAGACTTGATTTACACTAAAATCGGCATTCTGCTAAAAAATGACTTGGATTCTGACCGAAAATTGGTATTCTGAAAACTATTTAAATGTCAAAATTGAGTTTGAAAGTTGATCGTAACCATACTGACATTAGATTGTATTGAAGTTATCACAAAGTAGTTTTTGTGGTTTTCTGTGAATTTGGGATTCTCATTTCTACCATTAAAAATGAGCGATTCCGGTCTTCGTTGGCATTATTTATTTGTGGCACACCGAATTGCCATGGCTACTGCCAGACGAAGAGCCGCATTTCGATAATCGCTAACGCAATCGCTAGAAGGAAAATGTATGCGATTTGACATAAGCCCTCGCTTAGCTTTCGAGCGCAATTGTCTAGGGGGGCAGGAAACGACAACCGACAACGTACCCAACGCAATCGTCGCCTTGCTGCAGATGCCTTCAGCCTATGTGAGCGAGAGTTTAAAAAGGCTCTCGTTAATTCTGTTGGCATTAATTGGAATAGACTAAACTAAATTTAGTTTTAGTACTGTCAAATCGTGTTTTTTGTTCGAAAATAACAAAAAACACAATTTGATAGCACTAAAACTAAATTTAGTTTAGTTTAATCTGCTTTAGGGGGGTTTACCTCCTTTTATTGGATTTTATTCTAAATTAATTATTGGTGTCGATTCTGAAGCACAACTTACTAAACTAAACTAATTTGACAGCACTAAAAATAAAGCCGACACTTTTAATCCTTTAAAGAAAAACAGAGATGGCAATAGTTTTAATCTTGTCAAATTAGTTTAGTTTAATAAGTTGTGCTTCAGAATCGACACCATTATTATTTTTTAATTTTAAATTCTTTTTCTAGGTTTTAACGCTTTTCTGGTCCGAACATAAGTCTTTTCAGCCAGTTATTAGCGTAGGCTATACAAAATTATTAGCGTAGTGCCAACATTACGACGCAAATTCTTGTGGTATAATCTGTGGCAACTTAGAAACGAAATACGTTCAAAAATTGACTATTATGAGATTATATCGAGATGACATTAAAATCTTAACGTGATTTAATTCTAATATTTAGTTAGAAGAATACCAATTTTTGATCAATTCACAATACAATTTCAATATGGTCAACTTTCAATCTAGGTGAATGATGATTACGTGAATTGGGCTTCAGATTCGCGATATTATCACTTTTATCGTTTTACGGAACGCATAGTATCTCTATTAGTTTAGTCTGTGGACAATCAATAAATAACCCCCCAGATCAATGACGAAGAAATACCTATTTTGTTCATTTCTCATTGCCCCAGATACTTAGTATCTCTAATAAGTCTGTGCCCCCCAGACTTCCCTTTCTAAACGTCTGGGTTTTTTGCGGATGTTGTCGTCCGCTTTTATTTCAAAATGTCAATGAAAGTGGACCGAGTACCAGAAAATATTGAGTTTCCTAAAGAAGAGCAAAAAATTTTACAGTTTTGGAAGGATATTGATGCTTTTCAGAATTGTCTGAAGCAATCGAAAAATAAACCGCGGTAAGGTTATGTCATGAAATGCGAGCTCATTCTTACTCATTCAGAAAATTTTCAAATAATCTAAAATCTATACTATATAAAGATCGAAATATATACCTAAATAGATATTGGTATTGGTAAATAGATATTGACAAATGCTTATTTTTATTACAGATACTCATTTTATGATGGACCACCTTTTGCCACTGGGCTTCCGCATTATGGTCACATTCTTGCTGGCACAATCAAAGATGTTGTTACACGATATGCACACCAACAGGTAAATTTCAACATGTTGCATGTCCCACTGTTAACCATGGGTCTCTTAGACATGCAGGACATTAGCCTACTATTCCATGGTATTGGGTTTTGTATCAAGTTTTCTATGTCTTAGTAGAACTATAATTGTGTTAAACTGACTTATGTCGTAAGACAACAATCCAGGAGAAGACAGGGAATGGCGACACATGTATTCTAAATCTTTCACCACATGGATAAATAATAAGAGTAACTTAAAATATTTTTTTGTGTTTCCAAGGGGTATCACGTGGAAAGACGCTTTGGATGGGATTGTCATGGCCTTCCTGTAGAATTTGAAATTGACAAAAGTTTGAATATTAAAGGACCTGACGATGTTGCAAAAATGGGTATTCACAAATACAATGCAGAGTGTCGTAAAATTGTCATGAAATATGCAAATGAATGGGAGACAATAATCACCCGTATGGGTCGATGGATTGGTAAGGAAACAATAGAATAAGTTTTAAATAGTTCCTTCAACATTTTTTCTGTGTTTGGACTGCTTATTATATTGTTCTTATCTCATTATAAACAAACCTCCATATAACCTATATATTCTGATAGTCTCATTTTTGAAAGTCAGAAATAAAACTGTCAAATTGATGAACAGTCAGTCAGTTAATTGTTAAATCTCACGTATTATTAAAATAACTTAATTTATAACTTCGCTGACAGTGGACAATTTCCCCAAAATGTATTGGTTGATCCATTGGGGGCATGGGGCCAAAACTTTTTTTTTTACTTGTGATTTTAACTTTAGCTCTGAGCTTTGTTAGAATGGGCCCTTTCAAAATGAAATTCTGGACCTGCATTTTGGTAACATATTGTTTCTCTGAGTCAGGCAGAAAATTCTCTAAAGATTATAGCTAATAATCTTAGTATTTTCTTTATGAAATGAAAAAAATATTCTTAAACAAGGACAAAATGATTAGTAAATTCTTTTTTGACAGTGCCAATATTTGGTAGAAATTGAATTTCTGTGATGCTTACCTGTTCATTCACTGGCTTTGAGTTTGAAATTTTAAAATATAATTTATACAATATTTAGTCCTTGTGAAAAATAATGTACAGTGGACTCTCTGTAATCAAACAAATATTTTGCAGGGCGATGTCAGATTATCAGATTTGTCCGATTATAGAGTGAGACTGCCTGAGACCCTCTATAGTCTGTAAATAAGGGTACCTAGTAATCAGACAAATTACCAATCAAAAAATCTATTTGAACTGAGGGGTTTACTTTCAAAACCCACTAAAATGATTTTTTATGAAATCATTGTTAATACTTATATAGACACTGTAATGCATTTCTTTTCATATTCACCAATCATTTCTTATCAAAATCCCCTAAACCCTTAAAAATCGTTCCTTTTAAAAACTGTATGGTTGCGTTTCAAATTCCGCTAAAACTGCGAGAGCCAATCATATGGCGGCATTCATATGACGTAACGCTTTAAACAGTATGGCGTTTCATCTAACTTAGTCAAGACCTGTGAGTAGATTTAATTAGTTTTTATCATTTTAAAATGGAGAAAATGTTATCAAACATTGAAAAATGTGATCCAAAACATTCAAGGAAAAGAAAAACTGATGTAACAAAGTGGAAACATACTATAGGTACTCCATTTCAGACCGTATGAGACGTTTATCATTATAAACTTATACTTTTCTAAAAAATCCAAAAAATGCTGCACAAGTTGAGAGCAGCATTTTTTTTAAATTATATTTTTTTTATTTCATTTTTTTATACTTTTTATATAATAATGGATGTGTCCTGAAGTGTCCCAAAATTTTTCCAGGGTGCTAAAAAATAACTGTGTATACAGCTTTCTATTATAATTATAAGGTTTAAGTTATAATGTTACGATAAAATATTTTGTCTAAGAAAATACAAATTTTGTGTTTGGCGATTTATAAATGAAATTGGCCGTGTCACTGATTCGAATGTTATATTTTGCAAATGTGGGATTATATCTAATCGAATTCATACAGTTTGAAATTGAATTAAGGACTGCCATACTGAGAGACAATATAATCTGTGCTTTTTCTCGCTCTTATTAATATAACATTTAGTAAATAGGGACAGATACCTAATTTGCTTTAAAGTTGACGTTTCTGTATGGGGCAAAGTTTTATTTAAAACCATTAAATTATTAAAATTTTACCAGTCATTAATTATAATACATTTCATTCATGTAATAATGGTGTTCATTTTGAATAAAACCATCCATGCCAAAAAAATTGTTCGGATCAAAACCCGCCAAAATGAAACATGTCCGTTTCAAAGTCCGCCATAATGAATAGTGCACATCAAAGGCCGCTAAATTGATTGAATTTTTAGTTATAGTTCCCTTATTAATGCCATTTTTAAATTAAAAACACAGTCAAAGTGTTGCCACGTGAATAATACTTAATAGAAAATTGTAACATTTTTTTCCTAAAGCCAAACATAAACTAAAATTTTTAGTACCCCAATATTTAATAAAAAGCATTTTAGTGGATTTTGAAAGTAGACCCCTCAACTATTCAATTTCAAAGCCTTTTATTTACTAATAATACATGATACAAAAAATATGCTCAACCATTAATTGTTTTTCTTATTAGTTTGTCTTTTTGACACAAAGGCCTCCTCCAGGCTCTTCCATGTTTCCCTCTCACGTGCCATTGTGGTCCAAAGTGGACCAATAGCTCCTCGGAGCTCATCCGACCATCTCCTACATTGTCTACCCCTCTTCCTCTTTGTGTTGTAGCGAGGGGTCCATTCTGCTAATGCTCTGGTCCATTTCTCCCTTCGTTCTCTGAGCATGTGACCTGTCCACCTCCACTTCATCCTCCTTACTTTTGTTTCGACATCCTCCCACTTTGTGATCCTGTTTATGTCTACAGCCCTTATTCTGTCTCTCTTGGTACAGCCCAATACACTTCTCTCCATGCTTCTTTGACATGAGGCAACTTTTTGGGAGTTTTTCAGTGTTGTTGCCCAGGTTTCCCCCCCTCAACTATGAATAGTACTAAATAATTATGTATATAATATAATCATAAATTAATCATCATAATAGAGAGCTTATATTTAAATATAAAAATAAATTATTGGTGCTATAGAACATCCACTATAAAGTGAAGATTTGCTAAATTTTTATGAACAATCAACAGCCTACACTCCTGTGACTGTGTATACAGGGGGCACCGAAAACAGGATCTGGATTACCCTGGGTCCACTGTATATTTTTAATGAATGGTACATTTTTTGCATGCATTCTTTATTAATGGCTTTATTTTGAAGTATTAATTTTGGGTTAATATTTTATTTTAACAAGTCACCTAGAAACTTCTGAGGCGCGTTCAGGGCCTTCGCGCGAAGTACAACTTTTCGCTCTAACCCCGTTCAAAGCCTTCGGGCGTGACAACCGGGTGAAACAACCGGCCCATTCAAGACCTTTGAGTGTCGGCGCGAGTTACAACCGAACAACCATCGAATTTGGGGGCCGTTCGAAAACCCGTGAAGTTTTCATTCGGTAAAAAAGAAAAGGATAGATATATTGCAAGAAAGAGAAGTTTAACTGGTTTTCAAACGCTAGCGAGTGATTTTCGCAGTTCACGAGTTTTCAAACGGGTTCTGTCAGTTAAAAACGAAAAGAAGAGTTTTTGTGTTTTGCAACGCAAACTAGCTTGCACAAAGCTTTACTTAACATTTGTAAACTTTAACTTCAACATAAAAACGAAATCAGTAGCCACAGATCACAGAACAGTCAACTGTCAATGTCAGGTAAAATTTAACGCTGACTGGGAGCCGTGAGAAATTCACTCCTGTCAGGCGAAAATTACTCTGCACTAATGCGTTCAGAAATACGAGAAGAGTAATTCGTCGGTTAACCTCGGTTTCACTCGGGTGGTTCTCGAACGCTATCGGGTGAAATTCACTCTACCCCGAGTAAATATTACTCGTTTTCAAACGCACCCTTGATGGTTGTAAAACGCTCTGACGTTTATGACTGAAATACTCTTACGTGATTGGATGATATTGGCGGCCATATTCTATAATATAATAGCGATAACGTCCTTGCTCTCCAAGATTATGGAGCGGGTCATCAACTCCCGCCTCCTACGGTACCTAGAAGAACACCAGCTGATTAGCGACCGACAATACGGCTTCCGTCACGGCCGTTCAGCTGGTGACCTTTTAGTTTATCTGACCCACCGATGGGCGGAAACCTTGGAGGGCAAAGGTGAGGCTCTCGCCGTTGGACTCGATATCGCTAAGGCGTTTGATAGGGTCTGGCATAGAGCTCTTCTCACGAAGTTACCATCATATGGAATCCCCGAGGGACTCTGCAAATGGATAGCCAGCTTCCTGGATGGTAGGAGCATTAAGGTCGTCGTCGACGGCTGCTGCTCCGAAACCATGCCCATAAACGCTGGTGTTCCACAAGGTTCGGTGCTCTCCCCAACCCTGTTCATTCTGCATATCAATGACATGTTGTCAATTGAGAACATACATTGCTATGCAGATGACAGTACGGGTGATGCGCGGTATACCGACCACCAGAATGTCCCTCGGAGTTCGTTGCTAGAAAGGCGGTTACAACTTGTGTCTGAAGTCGAAGACTCTCTAGGGCGAGTCTCCGAATGGGGTGCAAAGAACTTGGTTAAGTTCAACCCCACGAAGACACAAGTGTGCCATTCACTGCGAAGAAGGACCCATTTATCGTAGTGCCTCAGTTCCAGGGAGTTACTCTTCGTATGTCCGATGGTATTGGAATCCTCGGTGTGGAAATTTCTGCTAAAGTGCAGTTTGGGAGTCATTTGGAGGACAAAGCCAAATTGGCGAGCAAAAAGCTGGGCGTCCTGAACAGAGCCAAGCGGTACTTCACTCCAAGCCAGCGGCTAATGCTCTATAAAGCACAAATTCGGCCGCATATGGAGCACTGTTCGCACCTCTGGGTGGGAGCTCCCAAATATCAGCTCGACCCTCTTGACTCCCTGCAAAGGCGTGCATTCCGCATCGTTGGTGATCCCAATATCACGGCCTCAATGGAGACGCTGGAGCAAAGGAGAGACTTTGGTTCTCTCTGCGTGCTCTATCGGCTCTTTAACGGAGAGTGCTCTGAGGAACTGTTTGCAATGGTGCCCTCTGTACCTTTTTACCATCGCACCACCCGCCATCGCAGTAGAGTTCATCCATATTACCTGGAACCAATCTCGTCTAGTACAGTTCGGTTTCAGCGTTCATTCATTCCACGTACGTGTAGGCTCTGGAACGAACTCCCAGCTGCGGTGTTTCCTCAGCGCTACGATATGTCCTTCTTTAAACGAGGCTTAAGAAGAGCATTTCTCTCCAGGTAGGCAGTGACAGAACTGTGCCCCTGGCATTGCAGATGTCCATGAGCGGTGGTTACCACTTAACATCAGGTGGGCCACTGGCTCGTCTGCCACCGTTAGCAATAAAAAAAAATAAAAAATCTACTAGAAAGAGAGAGAAATAAAAAATAATGTGAAAGAGGGAGATAAAAGATTTGATTGCTGCAATCCGTTCAACGCCTCAGCCCCCCTAGCACGTCCACCAAAACACGATATGATAAAGCGGTTTATCGTGGTTAACTGTCAAAATACAATAGGGTTTCGTCGTATTTTGACAGTTCACTGCGATACATCGCTTTATCGTATCGTGTTTTGGTGGACGTGCTACGGGGGCTGGGCTGCGTTCGTAAACGTCGCCCGACGACGCTCGATGACGTACTGGCCGTTCGAAAACCCCCGGTGTAAACGCACGACGATCATGTATAGCCGTTCGTAAACCTCGCTCGACGACGCATCGGTCGTCCCGTGAAATATGTGGGTGAAAATCGCTCTGACGTTTATTTGACAGATGACATGTCCGTCAATTTGGCTATTTCCTCCTTTTTGTAATAATTTGTAAACAAGTTCATTTTGTATTATCGTAGATATATGATCACTCGACTGTGTTTTGTAATTTCATAAATATGAAGACAATAGAAATAGTTACAGAAAATGGATACATTATTATGGACGAAAATGGCATTGTTTATTTATGAGATGGATATTTGCTTAATAATTTCTATAAGCGAAGTGCTAATAGATCAAAACAAGTTAATGAAACTGATGAAAAATTATCAATTTTAGGTTATTTTGACATCAAAATGACATTTGACAGCCACAGCTTACGATGTCGTTCTATAACGTCCGACGAAGAGCGTCGTCCTCTCTAGGACGATCGCCCGACGTCGAGCGATGGTTTACGAACGCAGCCCTGAGCGAGTTAAAAACAACCGGACAACTACACCCAGAGGCGCTGAACGCGCCTCTGCTGTCCTAACATATTTTCAAGCATTCAATTTAATTTATGGCATCACTGTGAATTTATTTGTTCACTAAAGGTTTCATGCAAATGGGTCCTTGTAGAATTATTATTTAAATTGTATATTATTTAAAAGTATCTCTCCAATAATGCTTTCTATCAATATATTATATTATACTAATATTATAAAGAGGAAAGATTTGATTGTTTGTTTGTATTGAATAGGCTTCGTAACTACTGAACCGATTATGATAATAATAATAATAATTTATTGGTCAAACAATAATTACAAACATAAATGAGTTTCTGATTCCTGAACTAGGTAAATACATACCTGTATTTCAGGCAATCAGCGCCCTCCCCATTACAATTTTACCTTCATAAACACAATAAAATCTTAAAGTAGTACATTAAATGATATGATGAAAGTTGGTATAGGGATAGTTCGAGACCAGGGGAAGGACATAGGGTAATTTTCCTACGGTAAAATATAAAATTCCCATCGGAAAACAAAATAAACGCGGACGAAGTCGCGAGCGGAAAGCTAGTATTTTACAATGTCAGATCTAGTGTAAAAAGTGCAGGCTGCCCAGAGGCGCGTTCAGAGCCTCTGGGTGTAGTTGTTGTTTTTTAACTCGCTCAGAGGCGTTGAACGGATTGCAGCAACCAAATCTTTTATCTCCTTCTTTCACATTATTTTTTTATTTCTCTCTCTTTCTTGTAGATGACATTATAGAATATAGCCACCAGTATCATCCAATCACGTAAGAGTATTTCAGTAATACACGTCAGAGCGTTTTACAACCATCAAATTCGATGGTTGTTCGGTTGTAACTCGCGCCGACACTGTAAGGTCTTGAACGGGCCGGTTGTTTCACCCGGTTGTCACGCTCGAAGGCATTGAACGGGGTTAGAGCGAAAAGTTGTACTTCGCGCGAAGGCCCTGAACGCGCCTCTGATAATCACCCATTTTCTGTCAGACAATAAGAATTTTCGATATTTAAAAGCAAACTATTTTGGATCAGTCATTTTGGAACAAGGTGATTTTAGAGGTTTATTCATATGAGATCTGCTCACGTCAGCAGACTCTGACCGAGTGACAGATCTCTTGCGAACTTTGGAGCCCTTCTGCTCGATGGCCGATTTAATACGTTCCGTATTATCGGCGTATGTCACGAGTTAGACACAGAGATCTGTTTGTTGAGTCGCCGACGAGCATCTTCAGAAGACTGCCCACCCATTCCACGCCTTTCCTCCATCAGCTTAGCTGTCGGCTCCGAGATCTTACTTCTTTGCTTAGTACGGCTGGATTTGCAAAACTTTGCACCCACTGTAAGGACAGCTTCTACAACCCTGTCATTACAAGAGTCCACATCCGTGCGGTCCTCCAGGCAATCAAAGCGATTTTGCAATTCGAGTTGAAAGCACACGGGGTTTTGGATCTGGATGGCTTCAGGACGGAGCGCAGACTTCACCAGCCACCACCACCAATGCGCCTCTTAACATTCGGTGATCGCTCCCCGTGTTAAACGAATTGATCACTGAGACGTCATTGAATATGCGGGTCTTAGTCGACATGATAAAGTCAATCTCATTTTTGTCACGCCATCCGGACTTTTCCAGGTCCATTTTCGATGCAGCCCTTTCTTTGAAGAAAGAGTTCATCATATAGAGTCTCTCTCTCTCTCCATGTAGTCGGCTAGCATATGACCTCGGTAATTCCGGATTCCAGCTCCAAATTGCCCCACTTTCAACTCATTATCGCCCTGCTTGCCTAGCCTTGCGTTGAAGTCTCCCATGACAACGGTGTAGTGAGTCTTGGAAGCATGTATTGGCCGAGAAATATCCTCATACATAGCTTCCACTTCCTCGTCGGGGTGGGTCGAGGTCGGGGCGTAGACCTGTATGACCTTCAGCGAATACCATTCGGTAATTCTGAGTATAAGGTACGCCACCCTATTCGACACACTTCCGATCTGTAGCACGCTGTTCACGAGAGACTTGTGGACAATGAACCCGACACCACCTTGGGACAGTTCTTCGCCCTCCAGGAAATAGAGCAGGTTGCCAGATTTAAAGACCATCGTGTCCTCACCCTCTCTTCGGACTTCAGATAGTCCCACAATACTCCCACGAATCCTGCTCAATTCCCTCTCCAGTTCCAGCAGCTTCTCCTCGGTCCGCAGTGTACCTGCGTTATAGGTTGCCAGGGCCAAGGTCGTTTGACGGGGTATTTTCGCCGCCCGGGGATTATTCGCACCCCAGGTCCCAGCGCCGGGTCGACGACCGTCACCGGCGGCTCGACCTCCAGAAACGCCGGGCACTTGGGGCCTTTGGTTGGTTCGATACATTTTGGGGGGGTTGCAGCGGCTATTCAACTCCGTCATACACGAGGGCAAAACGCCTAAAGCATGGCACAGGGGCTTGGTGGCACTTTTCTTCAAAAAGGGCGACAGGGCCCAGTTGAAGAACTATAGACCCATCACGCTCCTGAGTCATGTTTATAAGCTGTTCTCGAGAGTCATCACGAATCGTCTCGCACGCAGGTTCGACGACTTCCAGCCTCCCGAACAAGCCGGATTCTGAAAAGGCTATAGTACCATAGACCACATCCATACGCTGCGACAGGTTATACAGAAGACCGAGGAGTATAATCTGCCACTATGCTTGGCGTTTGTGGACTATGAGAAAGCTTTTGATTCTGTCGAGACCTGGGCCATACTTAGATCACTCCAGAGGTGCCAAATAGACTATCGGTACATCCAAGTGTTGCAGTCATTGTACGAAAACGCCACCAGGTCAGTCCGCCTTCAGGACCAAAACTCGAAACTAGTACGACTTCAGCGCGGTGTGAGACAATGTGACGTTATATCGCCGAAACTGTTCACAGCTGTGTTGGAGGATGTATTTAAGCTTTTGGACTGGAGGGGACTCGGCATCAACATAAACGGCGAGTACATGAGACCGTGGAGGATCTAGGCACAATGCTCGAAGACCTCTGTAGAGTTTCCCAATAAGTGTGTCTTAAAATGAACATGGACATGACTGAAATAATGTCGAATTCCCGTGTAGAACTCACTCCTGTGAATGTTGGAGGCTCTACGCTGGAAGTTGTTGACGAATATGTTTACCTGGGCCAAATAGTCCAGCTCGGTAAATCCAACTTCCAGAAAGAGGTAAATTGACGAATCCAACTCGGCTGGGCAGCGTTCGGGAAGTTACGCAGCACATTCTCGGCCCATCTACCACAGTGTCTCAAGACGAAAGTCTTCAATTCGTGCGTGTTGCCAGTGATGACATACGGTACTGAGACGTGGCCGCTTACAATGGGTCTCATAAGAAGGCTCAAATTCACTCAAAGGGTAATGGAGAGGGCTATGCTCGGGGTTTCTTTATGTGATCACATGAGAAATTATGAGATCCGTAGAACTAGAGTTACTGACATAGCCCAAAGAATTGCAAACCTTAAGTGGCAGTGGGCAGGACACATCGCTCGTAGGACTGACGGCCGATGGGGCGGAAAGGTCCTCGAGTGGCGGCCGTGTACCGGGAGACGCAGTGTTGGTAGGCCCCCACAAGGTGGACCGACGATCTGGTAAAGGTCGCGGAAAGCCGCTAGATGCGGGAGGCGCAGGACCGATCGGTATGGGGATCCTTGGGGGAGGCCTATGTCCAACAGTGGGCGTCTCTTGTTTGAAATGATGATTCATATGAGATCAGTATAAGAAATTTCTGATTGAACGGAACATTCACATTAACAATATGTTTTCTTTCTAATTATATAATTTTATTTCAGACTTCAAAAACGACTACAAAACACTCTATCCGTGGTTTATGGAATCTATCTGGTGGGTTTTTAAAGAACTGTATAATAAAGGCTTGGTCTATCAAGGAGTTAAAGTAATGCCCTTTTCAACAGCCTGTTCTACTCCACTTTCAAATTTCGAGTCTGGTCAGAATTACAAAGATGTTGTTGATCCTGCTGTTGTTGTGTCTTTTCCTACCAATGAAGGATTTGCTCTTCTTGCATGGACAACAACCCCATGGACACTGCCTAGTAATTTAGCACTTTGTGTACATCCTAAATTAATATATTTGAAAGTAAAAGAGAAATCAACAAGAAATTGTTTTGTTCTTCAAGAGAACAGATTTCCCATTATTTTTAAAAACACTGATGAGTTTGAAGTGCTTGATAAATTTCCTGGAGAAAAATTGAGAGACACAAAATACACACCAATATTTGATTATTTTTCAAACAAATGCTCACATGCATATAAAGTTTTAGTTGATACATATGTTACAGATGATTCTGGTACAGGCATAGTCCATCAGGCTCCATATTTTGGGGAGGATGATTTTAGAGTTTGTTTAGCTGCTGGAATAATCACCAAAGACCAAGATATAATATGTCCTGTAGATTCAAGTGGCAGATTTACTCAACCAGTTAGAGATTTTTTGGGTCAACATGTTAAAGATGCTGATAAAAACATAATAGCTAATTTAAAGGCTCGTGGCAGACTAGTACAGTTGGGTCAAGTAAAACATAGTTACCCTTTTTGTTGGAGATCAGAGACACCACTTATATATAAAGCGGTACCATCTTGGTTTATAAGAGTAGAGCAAATAAGTCAAAACCTTTTGACATCGAGCGAAGCTACTTATTGGGTTCCAGAATATGTTAAGGATAAGAGATTTGGTAATTGGCTCAAGGATGCTCGGGATTGGGCTATAAGTCGAAACAGATATTGGGGTACACCTATACCTTTATGGATTTCCAGTGACAAGCAAGAAGTAGTCTGTGTCGGAAGCATTGCTGAATTGGTATCATTGACAGGTAAAGAAATAACCGATTTGCACAGAGAAAGCATTGATCACTTGGAAATCCCATCTTCACGACCTGGTCACCCGCCATTAAAGAGGGTGTCAGAAGTATTTGATTGTTGGTTTGAATCCGGTTCAATGCCTTACGCCCAATGTCATTATCCATTTGAGAACAAAAAAGAATTTGATGATATTTTCCCAGCTAACTTTATAGCTGAGGGTATAGACCAGACCAGAGGCTGGTTTTATACACTTATTGTTTTATCTACTGCTCTGTTTAATAAAGCTCCATTTAAAAATCTAATTGCTAATGGCTTGGTACTAGCTTCTGATGGCCAAAAAATGTCAAAACGAAAAAAGAACTATCCTGATCCATTGGAGGTAGTCAATAAATATGGTGCAGATGCTCTCAGACTTTATCTTATTAATTCGCCCGTGGTAAAAGCAGAGAATCTGCGTTTTAAAGAGGAAGGAGTACGAGATGTTATCAAAGATGTATTTTTACCTTGGTATAATGCATTCAGATTTTTAATGCAAAATGTAGAAAGGATAGTTCAAGAAGATAAAGTAAATTATAATTTTAATGAGAATGCTGTCAGGGAGAATGTTATGGATAAATGGATTGCATCATTTACACAATCATTAATTAACTTTGTTAAAAAAGAAATGGCTGCTTATAGACTTTACACTGTTGTGCCAAGATTGACTAAATTTATTGATCATCTTACTAATTGGTATGTTAGAATGAATAGAAAGCGGCTTAAGGGTGAAAACGGTATCAATGACTGTCAAGTAGCATTGGATACATTATTTGGTGTTCTTTTTGATATGGTAAGGGTGATGGCACCATTTACTCCTTTCTTATCAGAACTTATGTATAAAACGTTGCGTCAACTGTTGCCGGGAACTTCTCTTGATAGTGTACATTACAATATGATTCCTGAACCAAAAGTGCACTTGGTGGATTCTGATATAGAAAGAGCAGTTCAACGGATGCAAACAGTTATTGAATTGGGCAGAGTGTTAAGAGATAGGAAAACTATTCCCATTAAATATCCTTTACCTGAAATGATTATAATTCATCAAGATAAAGCTTATTTGGATGATGTCAAATCTTTGCAATCATATGTCCTGGAAGAAATGAATATAAAGCATATTACATTAACAAGTGATAAAGAAAAGTATGGTATCACATTAAGAGCTGAGCCAGATCATAAAATATTAGGACTACGTCTTAAAGGTGACTTTAAAGCAGTCACCCAAGCTCTAAAAAGTTTAAACAACAAGGAATGTGAAAAGCTTGTTGTTGATGGCTTTATAGATCTTGTTGGACATCGTATTGACATCAGTGAAGTGAGACTTATATTCCAGGCAAATGGAAATGAACAATATGAAGCACACAGTGATAATGATGTTCTGATTCTTTTAAATGTGACTCCAGATCAGGAGATGTTGGACGAAGGATTCTCAAGGGAGATAGTAAACAGAGTTCAAAAACTTAGAAAAAAGGCACACTTAGTCCCAACAGATGAAGTAGATGTTTATTATTCAGTAAACAAATCAAGTGATATAATTCGTATTATAAAGGTATATCGCGATTTTATTGAAAATACGGTAAAAGCACCATTGATTGCAATAGATCAATTGTCTAAGTCAAAACCAGTCATTATTGAAGACACACAGGAACTTAAGGGTTCACAATTAAAACTAATTATTACATGGAGAAAAGAAGTTCAGTTACCAATTAGCCCATGGGCTAATATTTTATTACAAGATCTCACACCTAGATTAGGTAACACAAGCAAAGAAGCAACATTGATTTTGAAAAATAAAGAAAATAAATATATAAATATTGACAAATTGAACCATGAAGTGGAGATCCTTTTTGGCCTTTATGGTGTTAAGTTCAAATTATGGTGCAATGAAAAAGAAATAAACGATACAAGGGAATTGAATACGAAAACCATAATTGTATCTCAATCAGCACCAAAAGAGTGTGAATCAAAATCAACACCATATTGCAAATTTGCGAATATTACTAATGGGAGCAACACGGTTACAGTTTTATTGGAAAATCCCATAGGAAAGAAAACATTTGATCTGGAAAATGCAGATGAAGTAGCATTTTTATCGGATTATTTGGGAATCAAAACTGCGGATATATACAAAAAATGTAATTAATGTCAATGAAATTAATGCTTCTTTGCATTGTTGAAATCGAAACTATGTATGGTAAGTTATTTAATTAATTGCGGCTCAGAAGTAATTTATTTTTTTGCGGGAACTTCTTAGTAGGTTACTATGTAGTTCCATTTTGTTACAGAGAATTGATAAGTATACCAAGTTAAACTTGACTTCCAATATTTCTTATTTATAATATCAATATTAAGTTTTTTCATCTTGTGTCTAATTGAGTAAAATTGAAATAAAACATTGAAAACTCAAATTTAACTTTTATTTTCATATTTCTTTTATAAATAAAACAAAATATTGCATTAAATATGAACATCATTCATAGTGTTATTTATTATAAGTATATTTAACGAAGATGCGGTGTAGTTTGCAAAGTGATTGCAATCATAATCCAAAACTGCACATGCTTTACTGAATTTATGCACATGCAGGGTAAAGTATAAATTCTTTTGGAATAATTGTTTTATATTTTTCTTTATAATCTAATTTCTATATTGTTCAACAATTGTCTATTAGCATATACTGTGCGAAATAAAACTAATACGGTAATAAAAATACATAATGTAAGTAAATAAACTGTTACAAAAATAACTTACAAGTACATCACAGCTATCTCCCTAAGAAAGTTGTGTAACGTGGCCATTGATATACATACACAAACGTAATACAGTTCACAATTACAACTAAAGAAGCTCTACATGATTACAACAAATTCTACTATTTTAGTGTAGGAATTGGAGGAGACACTGCTGAGTTATTTGCAAAATATATTTACAAACTAACATTCAATATCAAAGTTCCACTTGCAATTTTATGTACAATTTAATTAATCACATATATTTGCAGGTAAATTTTCAGTAATATTATGGTAACACTGCTATCAATACAAACTGAAACTGCCGGGCCATGGTGGCCCGGCAGTTTCCGAAAGTCTTGTCACGTTTTTAACGAAAATGAGTCAAATTCATATTATGGATGAAGTAAGTGACTACAAAATATTAGGTTGGGGAAAAAGTCTTTTCGCATTATAGTATGTATAAACTTGTAATAAAATCTCTTTGGCTATACTATTTGTATCTGGCTGGTTTTGGTATCATTGAAAGTTTAAATTTTAAAGAACATAATTCCAAATTCAAATTAGGAAAATGTGTGATTTTCATTTGTTTTTCGTACCGCCAAGATGAGTGAATCTAATGAAGAAATTCGATACATTTTAAAATTTTACTACAAAAAAGGTAAAAATGCAACGCAAGCCGCGAAAAAAATTTGCGATGTTTATGGACCTAGTGCAGTGTCTGTGAGAGTAGCACAAATTTGGTTTAAGCGTTTTCAATCCGGAAATTTTGATGTCAAAGATGCACGTCGCTCTGGTCGCCCTATTACAGATAAAATGGATGCCATTTTTGAAAAAGTGGAGCAAGATCGGCATGTCAGTAGTTACGACGTAGCTGAGGAACTGGGAATTGACCACAAAACAGATTTGGCGCATTTGAAAAAAACTGGGTACACAAAAAAGCTCGACATTTGGGTACCTCACGAGCTCACTGAAAGAAACCTAATGAACCGTGTACTCATTTGTGATTCTTTATTACGACGTAATGAAACCGAACCATTTTTGAAGAAGCTGATAACTGGTGATGAAAAGTGGATCACGTACGACAAGAACGTGCGAAAAAGGTCGTGGTCAAAGGCCGGTCAGGCTTCACAGACTGTGGCGAAACCCGGGTTAACTCGCAACAAGATGATGCTGTGTGTGTGGTGGGATTGGAAGGGCATTATTCATTATGAGCTGTTACCACCAGGCAGGACCATCGATACTGAACTCTACTGCGAACAACTGATGAGATTAAAGCAAGAAGTTGAGAGAAAGCGGCCGGAATTAATCAACAGAAGGGGTGTGGTTTTTCATCATGATAACGCTAGACCTCACACATCTTTAGCCACTCAGCAAAAATTAAGAGAGTTTGGCTGGGAGGTGTTAATGCATCCGCCGTATAGTCCTGACCTTGCACCTTCAGATTTCCACCTGTTTCGGTCTCTTCAGAATTCTTTAGGCAGTGTCAGGTTAACATCACGAGAGGACTGCCAAAACCACTTGTCGCGGTATTTTGACCAGAAGTCCCAAAATTTCTATAGCAATGGGATCATGTCCCTACCTACAAGATGGCAAAAAGTTATCGAACAAAATGGTACCTACATACTTTAGTTAAATGTAAATAAACTATATTAAAAAATGTTTTGAATTTTCTTAAAAAATGCGAAGAAACTTTTTCCCCAACCTATTATTTTATCAGAATTTCGACTTGTCGGTAACTCGCGTCACGATTTTTTTTGAACTGTTAGCAACACATCAGGCTACCACAAAATTATTATTTTTTAAAGTACCTTTGAATTTGATGTTAGGCAGTTTAAGGTTCAAAATCAAATTGAGAAAAGGCAATGTCCATTTCTGGCTACCAGTGAACACAATGCTACAAGGAAAATGATTTGCAAAAATTATCTTATTATTTTAGCAAACTTATATTCAAATCAATTTTAAGGTTCAAAATCAAATTGAGAAAAGGCAATGTCCATTTCTGGCTACCAGTAAACACAATGCTACAAGGAAAATGATTTGCAAATTAATTATCTTATTATTTTAGCAAACTTATATTCAAACAGATTTGTATCAAACAACACTTTTGTGAAAATATTTTTTTTATGTATTTATTTTCTTTATGCGATCAATAGTATGATATCTTCCGGTGTAGCGCACGGTATTCTATCCAATAATAATTGCTAGTGTGTGAGAGATTCTAAATGGTGCGGTCTGTTAAGTGGAAATAAATAAAGTTGTAATATTTTTCAGTTTAAATCAGTAATACAATAATACTCGGTTAATTAATTTAAGTTACTGACTACAATTTTAGTATTTTTGACATATGGCAACACTTATACGAACACGAGAAAAAATCATTCGCTTTGTTTTTCCGCATCGTGAGTGTTATTTTCGTGATTTGTGCAACGCCGAATTTGTTTATTCATAATGGATCCCGATAATTCTCTTTCCGACGACCTTCGTAATCCCAGGAACATCGATTCTCGATCTCATACTGACTCTGGCTCAGCTAAAGACACCAAACGGAAGATTGTTTGTTATACATTTTACAAAATTGCTAAGCAGTAGAAAAATCATTTAAACACTTTGATACTAAATCATGCTCAAATTCCTTTATTTGAGACTACTAACTAATTAATTATTTTAAAAATGTAGTTGTAAATGAATGTTCATCACTAGCCAGTCTCATACAAAATGGACGACCCCCTTTAAGTTTTGTATAGGCTGACGTGCTGTTGACTGTACAATTGTATATATTGTGATACGAAGTTTGCGAACGAGCATATAGGGTAGCATATTTCGTAGATAAAATTATGCCATTATACAGGGTGTAAATAGACCGGTACGGAAGCCGAAATCCACGTATTGCTCCCATCATTACTATAGTTTTTATCTTCTAGACCATGGTTGTGAAACTAATAGTTGTATTCAAGGTTAAAGTTACAACTTTATTTCGAGATTTTTATACAAAACTGTTCGAAATGTATTTTGGTAATTTTCGTCCAATGAAACATCGACGAAAAAATCACTATTTCTTAACAAAATGTATGACTGAAAATAATCTCTTGCGGGAAACTCGTCTTGCTTTACACGCACTCACACTGATTCACTAACACCGACGCTATATCCGGACGCGCAAGCCAGGCACGGGCACGCGTATTGCGTAGTATTTATTGTCGTTGTTTTTTTAAGCCTAAAAATCAATTTCGTTTCATGTCATTGATTTTTCATTATTTTGCTTTATTTAATGGTATGAATGCGTAGACGCGGGCTTCGGAATACGTCTTTTTACACCCTGTATATTACTGTCATAACCTAACATTACGTCTTGCGGAAATTTCAGAACTAAGGTGCTATATTTTATTATGATCTGCCTACATTAATATTTCAATTTAAACATTATAATAAACTTTGGCGAAATGTACAAATAAAAGGATAACATCACGATATGAACCATATAAAAAATAATAAAACGCCTTTTTAAAAATAATATATGGACAAAGAACATTAAAAGAATTATCTAAAAACATATTAATAAAACTGAACTTATACTTCAAAAGTAGAAAAAACCTCATAAATGGTTCCCAGAGAAATAAATAATAGATTGTTTGATAAACAAATTGAATACCTTGTAATGTTTGCCTGGTCATACATAGCGTTCCATCCTTGAAGTAGAAATTCAAAAGCTTCAGATGGAATTCCTAAAATTTACAGGATTACGAGACATGGCGATTTTTTAATAAGAATACGAATGAAATTTAACATATTTATAATAATGAGAAATCATTACAGTAACCTGTAAGGTGTAAGTGGTATGGCTACATAAGAGGAAAAAAATCAAGAAACAATTTTGTGAAAGTATTAGAATAACGTGGTAGATTAGAATCACGAAACCATTTAAATAATTTATTCATACATGGGGGCCGTTCAAAATCCCGTGACGTTTTCACTCGGTCAAAAAGAATATTTCGAAAAAGAGAAGTTTAACTGGTTTTGAAACGCTGGCGAGTGATTTTCGCAATTCACGAGTTTTCAAACGGTTTCTGTCACTCAACAACGAAGAGAAGAGTTCTTGTGTTTTGTAATGTTAACTTGCTTTTTTTTACAACTGCACAAAGCTTTACTTATCATTTGCAAACTTTAACTTCGACTAAAAAAAAATAAGCTAGCCACAGGTCACAAAACAATCAACTGTCAATGTCAGGTAAAATTTAACGCTGACTGGGGGCCGCGAGAAATTCACTTCTGTCAGGCGAAAATTACTCTGCGCTTACTTTCACGAAACCGTTCAGATATACGAGCAGAGTAATAGATCGGTTACTCTCGGTTTTACTCGCGTGGTTCTCGAACGCTATCGGATAAAATTCACCCTACCCCGAGTAAGGATTACTCACTCTCGAACATACCCTTGATGTGGAGCAAAGGAAAGCAGGCATAATTACTAATCTTTACTTCTCTTCGTCAATAAGCCAGATTTGAAAAGTTTTATCTCGTCATCGAATTAAATGATTTCTATAATACTGTATACTAAAAGGAAATTATTGCTTCAATGTAAAGAACTGCTTGAATATTTATTAACAACATCGAAAGAGAACACTTAAATCTATTTGAACGACAAATACGATATATAATATAATAATTACTTTTATAGACATACGTTCAAAGGTACGATGCCGACGGTAGTCATAGTCCCATAACATACAAGCCAAAAAGATTTACACGTGACATTTGGTTTCATAAACTATTATTATGCGTCAACAAGTTACATACGAGTTATATGCACTCACGTAAGCTAAATATTTTGAGGAGCTAAGATTAATTAAACTAGGTGAAGGCTTCGACGTCATTAGTCGGTTTCATAAGTTAGCAATAAAGTGACGATTATTACACTTTTACAATACAAACATATTTTATATTTCGTAAAATGTTACACTAAATTATTATCTAAGCGATGCTTGTATGCGTGATATAATTTAGGCCAACTGCGTCGCGGCCGGAAAATTCCACTAATAGCTACAGCAAATAAATAATAATATATAGTAATATTTTGTTTAACTAGAAGTATCATAAAGAGGTGTGAATAATTAACACTAAAAACAACTAAAGATTCATTAACATTTAAAAATAATATTAGATACAACATTCGCTACTCATTGACTAGTCTAACGGCGTATAATTTCATCATACTCATAATATTTGAATAGCAACAACGATTATTACATCACAGGGGAACACAGGGCCGGACGACGTTGCGGGGTGCTCATCCCCCCGCTTACTACTTTCTGCACATCTATAACAAGGGAACAACTCTGCTTCACGACTGTTGAATAAAATGTTTGCTAAAATGTGTACGTAGATAGAATGACGGCATATGCTAGCTGCATATTTTTCATGCGACGATGATTTTTCTGTGTCAAATAATAATATTTAATTTTGAGATGCATATACACGGTTATTTTTTTATCACCCTGGAAAATTTTAGGGACGCTTCAGGACACATTCAATATTATATATAAAAAAAAATGAAAAAAAAAATCTCTAAAAATGCTGCTCTCAACTAGTGCAGCCTTAGATCATTTAACCTATGGATGCGGTACGCAACAAATTGCAGTGTAAATTTTTCTGCCACTTTTCGCGGGAGGCGAGGTTAACACGCACGCACACTAAGAAAATGTAGAATACACTTACATAGACATTGTTCTTATGTTTACGAACACACACTATGAAAATATTACCCTACAATGAAGAAACACACACACATCGACAAATTAACGTGTATCTACGCAATCGCCCCACCACAAAGAATGAATGTCCCTAGTGATGTGACACAAAGAATGAGTAACTATTTGGGTCGTCGTGAGTGAATGATTGAAATGTTACAATAAATTGTATTTTTATTACTATTCCCTGTTCGGCTAGAATTGATAAAAATACAGTGAAGACAGGGTTTCTTAAATTAGTACAAAGCGAGGCTCGCCAATTATTATTAAAATGCTTTAAGTAGTTTTTTGTGTCAAATACATCAATTTCACTTGCTGTTTAGCTGATCGACTGAAATAAATATATATTTTCAGTCATAGGCGTAGGTATAATGGTTTGATGAGGAGGGGGGGGGGGGGGGGGGAATTTATATTTTCAGTTAAAGAAACACAGTAAGCGCTCCGATGCGTAATAATAATTTTTATCAGCTCTCGGGGAACAGACTTTAGCTCTCTACTCAAACTAGCTCTCTGCAAGAGATGGCCGCCGCCACAAAATGGTAGATTACGTATTTTTCACCACTCTCTTAATATGGGTATCAAATGAAAGGGCTTGACTGGTAGAATACCACACACTATGATAAATGTAACTGGTTTATTTACATTAAAATACGTCAAGTAATTAGTCACGGTCAAAGTAAAATAAAGGTACCATGAAAAGTCAGTAAACAAATAACAGAACGACACTCCGGAGTGCAATCAAAACAATGACTAGTGTGACTTGACTTCCGCCACGCTTCTATCTGAACACGTCGAAACAAGTTAGCGCGGGGTGCAGTTATACCGGGAATGACTTAGATGTTTTACGTGAGAATTGTTAATAAGTATACCAAGAACTAATTTCTGATTTTATTATATATCTGCATAGTTATAAACATGTTTAATAGGTAAGTACTTTTTCGTTTAGCTTTGCTCGTATGGTAGTAATTTGATAGCACTTATTGCCATACAAACAAGATTAGTATTTTAGAAAACCTTTCATTTGCGATAGGGCCCAACGTGTTATAACGCTTGGGACGATATCAGGCATTTTCATTTAAGTTGCACCAAAAAATGTGAGTTAAAGTAAACATAAAATTCCTTGCTACACGTATGTGGCGTTAGTTCTACCATTTTAGCTTAGTAGATGTTTACTACTATAAAAGTTTTTATTTAGATATAGTTAGACATGTTATTCATTTGTCATAACGTGACGTTGAAAGTGTTTTTGTTGACATTAGCCGTACAAACTTCAAAGCCACTAAAATAAGTAGAAAAAGCTTTATTGTGTGAATGCAACGCGGAAACGAAACGAAAACGCGGTTAACGGTGACCACAAACAATAGTTTTTCTATTTTGTCTGCTGTCTGGCAGTCGAAAATTAAAGAAGTACAGTTGAATAAAATATTCTTGAGAGTTTATGAACATTTTGCATCTTTTCAGCCTTTCAAAAAAAAACTAAAAGTACAAAAAAAAATAATTTTTTTGTACTTATGACCTCAACTACAACATAAAATTAAGAGGACATTATATGACATTTTTCTATCTGGAGTAAACATGAGTGATGATGCCATCTCTTGGGGTTAATTTACATTGCATTTTGTAAAATACCAATAAAGATTATTTAATAGGCTTAAAATCAGGTGAGACGCAGTCGAAAAATTGTTTAGAGTAAGTATATTGTATAGGAAAAGTTTTTTTAATCTATAAAGCAAAGTTGAAGCAAAATAATAAGTAATATTTTCTTGATATTTTTTGTTTAATTAAATTGCACTTGAATTTCTATTTTAATCTGATATCTGGTTAAACAATAAACAAACTCCGGAGTGAATGAATGATAAATAAAAATATGAATTAGCATCATTCACTCACGTTGTCCCAGCACTAAGCAAATGCCCGTGTTACAGATAATATAATGCCCCTGTATTGTGTTGAGCTACCATCGTACCATTGTATTTTTCTATCGTAACGGCATAAAAATTACTTCAAAATTGTAAACAAATGAAACACGGTAATGTATATAATTATACTTAAATGTGATAGGAAACGCCATAATCTTGTAGATTTGAGTAGCTGGATCGTCTTTTGCAAGAGGAAACTGCACAATTAACCATTTTTTGGAGCTCTTAGTGCGACACAAAAACGACACCAAATGGCAACGGCCGCGCGTCAACTAGTTTTATATAACGTGTATGGTCATATGGTCAGCGTAAATTGGCAGAGGGATTCGCCCAGCCTTGCCGTCTCCCGTATGAATGCTATAAGAGTGCAGCATTTTTTGTATTTAAAAAAAAATAATATAAAATTAAGGAGGGGCGTTATTTTTTTTATTTATATTTAAATCATTCTAATACCATGTCGTGAAGCGTCGCTTAAATTTTCCAGGGTGATAAAAAAATAACCGTGTATATACAGATAAGTCAGCTGTAGGTTTGAATCGTGATCAGACAGTTACTTCGTGATTATTAGAGAAATCAATCAATTTTAAACTGACATGAAAAGTATGTTATTTTAGGCCAGGCCAGTTCGTAATAAGCTCCCAGTGTAAAGAAATGATGAAGAATTCTACTACACAAAAATTACTATAGACGAAAAGATCAATCCTGATTTGAATATTGGGAAAACTGTTTGATAACTAACCAAGTTAACCAGTATAAAAGTAAACTTTCATATTCATTATTTCCAAATTTCAACGACAGTGATATTTTATCGCGTTAACACAATAACTTCGTTCGATTTTTTCCGCGCCGCCATTCGTTTTTTATTATTACTAGCTGTGCCCGCGAACTAAGTTTCGCCTTAATTTATTTTTTCCCGACATCTTCAACAAATATCGTTAAATATTATGCATTTTTAGTTTATGACGAGAAACGTTATGCGTTTCAATAGATAACCGTCAATGGTACTGGCAATTTAAGTTTTAAGAACATCTACGCAGAAATTAGTTGTTCTTGTGCGTATTAACTTACCGGCTTATATCAATACTGCGGATGATGCAACGGCGGCATGTCGCGCTCGGGCAGTTTGCGCACCTTCATAGTGCCGTCCGCGCCGCACGAGAATAGGCGCCCGGCGTTGTCTGCGCGATACGATACTATTATTGTTTTATCTACACTCATGTTTTAATATTCGAAGAAAAACCTCAAAGCTTCTCAAAGGTGAACATTTATTGACATACCTTTTAACACAGATAATGAAAATGAAAAACAACCTGCGACATAACGATCATTAAATCATCAATTTGATTATTAAATTACAGCAATTTTCTTAGAAAATACAAACTTATGGCAAAAGTGTTTCAGACAGACAAATTGAGTTACTATTTGACACTTGAAAAACCTAATTAGCCCATAGCGCTGCGCGCGCATCAAGGTTTAGGTTCTTTAAAGTATAAAGAACCTAAACCTTGATGCGCGCGCAGCGCTAACCGCTAATATAGTGAATTGGAAGTAGATTTTGTCTGTGTATAAAACAATATCAATTTATATTTAATGTCTGTAGTAGTGATAAATGAAAATCTACTAGTTTTGTATTATTTTAGGTATGGTAGTTAGGAGAAAGCGTATTTTGCATGCATAACTTTTTTCGGAATTCCGCAATCTGGGGTTATCCATATCCATACTAGTTTAATGTTTCAACACTGAATTGCACTACCTAATCCAATTTTTAATTATAAGATATGAAACAGTAGTATTAGTATAAACAGTATTTATTTAAAAAATATTAATTCAAGATCTTCAGAATGAAATATAATTTCGTGCAACAAGTAAGTAGGTATGCCAAACAATTCAAAAGGACCGTTAATAAATACTATGAAAATAAGTCTATACCTTTGCAACAAGTATACACTTGTTTGTTTGCCTCGGAGGGCAGACTAATAAGAAACAAAGAGATATTATTTCTTCTGCTATGGTCGCCGTATGGTTGCTGGCTGAACTGTGTAACTTACCAATATGTATTTGGGTAACACCTTGGCCTATGTGCTTGAAGAATGAACTTCTAGCGTGTTCACCAGCAAAGGTGTGCAGTAGCTGATGCGTAGCCAGAGAGTACACCTATCAGAAAAAAATAGTATCTATTATTATTCTAGAAATCTACACTGTGATTATAATCCTTAAGACGGGGGATGGATATATTATATGGATATCACACACGTGGTCACATTTTTTCATTATTTAAAGAAAACCTGAGTGAATTATTACTAATGACCGATTTCAATATTCGTATCTGTTAACAATCCTCCAGTTACCAAATCTCTTGATTTGTTAACTAAAGGCAAAATTTTAATGTATATTTTTTATTTACAAAAAACCACAGCACTTAAAGGTGATTACAGTGACATTTAGGTTGAAACTTATTGCCAATTTACAGGATTTTTCATTGTTTAAATGAAATGCGTCCCAAGGCTATGCGACATGTTGCATATGCTTGGGACGTCCTGTCTATGGGAGGCCATGCAGAACAGGAATTCCATAACAGTCTCAACTTTTAACGGCACAAGGCGCAGTTACTTTATTTTGTAAAAATTCAAGGAAATAAACACTTATTTCTTTGTAATTTTAACCCTACCTCTGGGAACCTTATCAGAATGCCCCCCTCCCCCCAATGACATCCCGTATCCGCCCCCGCTGTGGGTATATCCGCCCGCTCACCTTGATGTCGCCGTCGGCGGCGCCGATGGCGTAGATGTCCTCCTGCGGCGCGAGCGCGACGCACTTGATGGGCGCGTGGTGCGCGTTGAGCTTGTGCCGCGGCGCGCGCGCGCGCAGGTCCCACACGAGCACGTCGCCGCGCCGCCCGCACGAGACCAGCGCGCCGCTGCCGCCGCCGCCGCCCGCGCCGCCGCACCCGCCCGCCCACGCCACGCACGACGCGCCGCCCTCGTGGCACGTCCACGCTGCGACACACGACCACAGAATTAGCACATCACTGCCGCGGTCTATAATGACTTCTTTGCTGGTCGCGCTGATGATGGCCGACAGCGCAGCGTGGCGCGGCTCCAGGCCGACACAGCGCGGTCCGCGTGCAGCACTCGATGGACGAGCTGAGATAAAGGCCGAGACCGTAGGTCGAGGCCTTTACAGTGAGGACAGCGAAGGCTGCAATGATGTCCAAGCTGGAAGGCCTACAGCGTAGCTAGGCTAGCTCGAGGCAATCATAGCGTGACCAGCGAAGCAGTCATTGTGGGCCAAGGCTTGGATAGTGCTTTACTCAAAAATGCAAGTACCTAATCTAAATAAAACCAGCAAGTAATTTAAATAAAAAATAGAAACTAGAAATTTAATTAAAATGACAATTATGAAAAGTTTACAGCAAGGTCGATTTTGCTCAAACAAGGTTGTCAAAATAATTACCACATTACATGCATTTTTGAGTAAAAGTAATATTACTAAAGTACAGAAGGATCAATCTCGAAGAAATGCCAAGTTTAGGTATGAAAATTCACCTACTCTCACGACCTTTATCTGACTGCACGGGAAATTGAAATTTATTGCATGACACGAGTGTTCCAATTCCGTCACGCGTCGCTGACCCGATACCGATTTGGCGATAAGAGCGCAGGGTTCCCACTCACCGATATGCAGTTATCGTTTATCGTTTAGCCACATACCACCCGGCCGATGTGCCGGCCAAACATATCTTAACTGCGGAGTGAAACCCCCCTGACACGAGCAAGGACCGGAACCGGTTACCGTTATAGCCGGTAACCCTAGGGTTTTGATCTCGGGTATTCAATAACGCTCGGTTGTCACACCCTTCGTCTTACGGTAAGCTTATAAACGGCTTACCGGTTTACACATTGATCCCTTCGATTGAATTAATTCGGGTTACCGCTTACTAATATCAAACAAAACCCCTTAAATGGGTTACCTTTTTAATCGCTGAATAATTGGTGCAAGTTATTTTAGACCTTACGTATATATATCGCATGTAGATTTCTTTTGTACCGTATAAAATTTAATGTCTAAACACACTATATGCCAAAGGTTCGCGACCGACCTTCGGCGTTACCCGAACAGTAAGCGGTTACCGTATAAACACCGGAAACCTTTAGGATAGGTAAGCGGTAAACTATTGTTGTGGTTAGGGTGGGGTGACCCCTATTTTACGGTTTATCGTTATTGGTGGGAAACCTGTCGAACGGCTTATCGAGCGCACTAGGTTACCATGCGAACGGGTTACCCTTTCGAATTGCTTAAGCAAATAAACGGATTTTCCGGTCCCTGCACACGAGGTGCGTTCCGAATGGCGATGTTACCAATGTCAGCGCGCTAAAAGTACTTTCGAATCGCCGGGAGCGTGCTGACAGCGTCCAACCTGACGTCATCGATGACGTCTTTTTACATTCGCCATCTTGCATTTACGGCGACCATGCATCGGATTAATCGTTGTGAGTGTTCTGTCATACGACTGTCAAGTGTCAATGTCAGCAATTGAACACACCAATAGACATGGTTGCTTTTATAATGAGGTGATACAACTAATTTTTCTGTTGTCTATCTAAGTGCCCATTAAAAATGGTGAGATGCAAAAATTGCGTGCTATTGCTCAAAATTAATGCACGCCAACGTCTCAGGAAACGTCAGCGTCGTAAGCGCGCAAACTATCGTTCCGAATGGTCAACTGTCATTTATCGATGGTAGCGCGATATCCCATTCGGAACATTGTGAGCGCTCACACCGCTCTCATCGCTAAAAGCTCATTCGAAATTTAACGCACCTAGAGTGTTGCCGAATGTTCACAAAAGTAATTTTTTGTGACTTTCGGCCCTCCTCTGTGACATGTCGTCGATTAGTAGATTTTTAACAATTTTGTTTTACAGCGCTTATTGTTTAGGAATACATTCAAAAATTTGTTACTTCGGTATCATTGAAAAGGTATGCCATAGTATTTTTTCTTTAAATTCAAACTTAACTATTTTTTTAAATACCTACTAGAACAAAAATGTGACTTTTCAGGAAACGAAACGTAACTTATTATGACTCGAGAGCCTTGGCAACACTGGCGCCACATACGCACACTATCAGCCCCCCCACTGGCGGCCCTACATAGCGATTAACGATGGCGATAGCAAGGCACTCGCTATCGTTTTAACTTCACGAATTTGCTATGGTAGGCGGTACAAGATTAGAGAGCTAAAACTATAACTATAATCAGGCGGTAGAGCCGCCGCCTATCTTAGCAAACTCGTGACATTAAAACGATAACCAGGGCCTGCTATCGCCATCGTTAATCGCTATGAGTTAGGCGGTAGGGCCCCGGCTGTGCGAGCGTGGACTTGTCGATCGACATAATATCATCATTACAACCCACACGCGTCTCCACCGAGGGTACGAGCCTACCCTAGGTTGGGGTGTTTAGGCCTTAGTCAGCCATTGGTCGACTTCACATACACTTTTGAATTTCTTCGCAGATGTATGTCTCTCACCTCATCACGATGTTTTCCATCACCGTAAGAGCGTCAGATATAAAGGCCAAAACCCAGCAGATTTGTATCACAGTCAAGTACTATGGGTGGACACAGATTGGTTGAAAGTTCATCGCATATTACTTTTACTACAGTAGGCACCACGTTAAGTTGAACTTGTACAAACATAAACTTGAAAAAAGAAATAGGCATTATACTTACAAACAACCAAAGCTTTCTTGGTGGGCATTAGCGTGTCCCAGATAGCTACGTTTTTACTTTCGGAGCTGTGTCCGGCTATAAAAAGAAAAACAATTTTATCCATAATTTAGAAAATTTATAATTATTTGAAAGAGGTAATTTTAGAAAAAATATTTTTTAATGAAAATTTACTCACCAGTTGCAATCAAGCTACAGGAGCCCAGGAACACAAAATCACTAATGCCTTTACTGTGACATTGATGTGTCTGAAAGTAACAAATGTATAGGTAGGTGAAAGTCCGGCAATAAAGGCAATCACAGACATTGTATTCAACTAGACAACGTCAATCACTCCACTGTCTGTATAAAAACTGGACATCGGAGGAAGACTGTATCAGGGTCGCCTGCATGGGTACGTCCGTCTCACTTATTTCTGATGCCAAGCATTTATAGTGCTGGCATTGCTATATTCCGGTTTGAAGGGTAAGATATGGCAGTATAATAACTGAATACCATGACATTACATTTTATTATGTAAAATGTCACGTACACTGTGGTTCTTGTAGGAGTTGCAGATTTGCTGCGAATTCACAAGAACCACATGTATAGTACAAGGTGACTGTTACCACTTGCCATCAGGTGCTAGATAGACAATTTAGTTCTATTTTTTTTGCCGTATGTTACGTCGGAAGAGCGCAAAAAATGTTAAGAGTTACTAATATTTCGGTTTCCAATTTACAATTAGGCTGTATTTTAAATTTTGTTTGCTAATAATGGTGGAGCGGTGACTATATAAATGTTTTAAACAAAGTGGAACATTGCTTTGTTGTTTGCCGTGTAAAGTGACGGCGTTTATTTAAATATGTACCTACCTACATGTATTTATTTATTTTTCTTGCACATTGTAAACTAACAAACAGCTTAATCTAGCCAACACGTTCTTATATTTAGTAGAGTAAGTCAAACTTTTTAGCAAATTGTTGTTTCTGGATGTTTTTATCGATTTTAACTACATAGTTCAGTTTAAAAATGCAGTTGACTGGACTATTTTTTTGCGGTTGCGGGTAAAACCAGAAGTTTAATTTTTTATTTCATGTTACAGTTTAAACTGAAAAAATTCAGCATGGTGACGTAAATAAAAATAAATGCGTAAATATATGTACTAGGGTAACAAAAGTTAAAAGGAGAGTTATTTTATATAAAAAAACACTGTGTGTAGGGTAGTTGAAGTTGTCAGTTTCAGTTTGATAGTGAACCTATTATAAAACACATAACAAACCTATAGTTAAGTAAACTAAATAATTGGGATAAAATCCACATCAGTTCAGTAAAGAAAAAAATATGCTGGTCTAGTAAACGTAATTAAAAAAAACACTTCACTATTTCAAAAAGTTCGCGTACATCCAACCATCATACTGGCATAAAATTACTTACAGCCCTAGGGCTTTTCTAGCTACATTATTACCCTAGAGCGCTAATTGGTCACCTACAAGCCCCATTTGGGGGTAATAAGGACCTACTTGCCGAACATGAGAGATGTAAAATAATATTATCTTAATATTCAAGATACTAATAATATTAATACACTCGACTTGACACTGGCAGTAATGGTTGTTATCGTCTACGACCAATTGCCACTACAGTCTATTCAATATAGGAAGGTTTCGGTGACAGGCCGAAGTTTTCCGTTTCATGCATACAAGTTTCCATTATTAAAAATTTTATGTTTGAAAAATATAACATCTCCGGTTATTTTTATCAACAATGCAACAATTAATTCCACATTAATTATAAAAAATGAATATAAGACCAGTTAAATTTAATTATATAAATGAAAAATATTTGTTTAATTAAGAATGTATTTGATTCGTGAATCGGAACTTATACTTTACACAAACATTTTATTTGTAAACTTTAAACAAATATTTTTTTCAGAATTATAATTTTATTTACCTGGACTGATATTCTTGTTTTTATTTAATGTCGAATTAATTATTGCATTTTTGATAAAAATTACCTTAAAGAGATAAGTCATATTTTTAAGACATTATATTTTTAGTCACGGAAACTAGTATGCATGAAACGGAAATCTTCGACCTGTCACGGAAACCTTCTTTTCCTGAATAGACTTTAATTAAATAAGAGGAAGACTCACAAAGAAGGGTCGCGGCGAGGCGTGCGGCTGCGCGTGCGCGTGCGCGGGCGGGTGCAGCTGCCACATGGCCAGCGTGCCGTCCGCGTCCGCCGCCGCGAACTTGTTGCCGTACTCCGAGAACCGCACGCGGGTCACCTACCAACCAACGCTCCCTCCATTTTATATGGTTATTGCAATAAAATCCTTTGCCACTACTTATATTAACTCGACTTAATATTATATGATTATTTCGTAGACATACTTTTACTTTGTTATTTGGAAGTAAGTACTAGTGTTATGTTTGACCATTATACAATAAATTACAAATAAAATAAAAATTACAAAATTCAATTTAAATTTACTAGCACATCTGTATTATCATCTGTATATTCGATCGGCTGATTTGGGCGCATTTCACTTAAGCTGCTTAAGTGGAATGCGTCTAAATTAAGTTAAGCAAAATCATAACGACGAATCATACATAAGAGTATTTGTTAACATAAATAGTAATACACAATAATATTGCTTTACATGATGTCTACAAATTAGCACTAAGCACGATTTATTTCCACGATTGTGTGAATGGCATCATTGGACATAAATCATACCCTCATACAATTTGTTACGCGGATTAACTTACTAATCTCGTAACGATTTAATTTCGAAACCCACATGGAGAAAGGCACGAGCAAATGACAGTATAATCAACAAACTATGATTAGATTTATGTATGGTTATTAGGCATGAAAATGAATCCATTTTTATTAATTTTATGAAATTATTATTTTTTCATGACATTTTTCACATATGAAATTTCATTTTTCATATGATTTCACATATGAAATTTCATTTTTTCATATGATTTCACATATGAAATTTAATTTTTTCGTATGATTTCACATATGAAATTTCACGGGCAATGATTTTCATTTCGCAGTTGTCTAACGTCATACTTGCTATCTGTATGCTTCTAGTGTGATGAATGATTGTTATCTTGCTACCTTAATGAAATGTAACATATAAGTCGTTTTATTTCCGCGCTACGTGCTCGTGCTATGTGTTGTGAACTTACACCCAAAGTGGAACAGGCTTTGAAACAAACCTTAAAAAATTCGTGACATCTTTAAAATAAATCTTACATAGGTCCTTTTCTAAAAAAAAATAATTATATAATTTCTACGCGCTCGCTTGCATTCAAATGACTTCACCCTCATCGCATTCAACTATGAAATGAAATGCGAATGTTTTGCGATTTCACAGAAATCACAGAGTTCGAGTAATAACAGTCCACTTGAATGGAAGAAGCAGGTGTGACAAATGAAAATCATTTAATATGATCCTTCACATGCTATTCGTGAATTGTTCCATGGCTAATGATAACGTTACCTTGGCGAAGGCGCCGGGTGCGCGAGGCGACCAGACGCACGAGCCGTGGCCCCACTCCCACAGCTGCACCGATCCGTCCGCGCCGCCTGTCAGATCTGCCGCGCCATGACATAACACGGGTTACATACAGATATCACGTTTAGAAATATAGATGACTAACCAATGGCGGATCCACCGTTGTGGGCTGAATGGGCATGCCCACAACCCTAATCGACTTTGACGTCACACTTTCGCGGTCTATTGAGATCGATAGACTGATAATATTAATATGCCCTTATAAAAAAAGGAATGAATCTTGATCAGGGCATCATATGTTTTGTAAACATCTCCTCTGTAGGAACCACCATATCGATCATGAGCGAGTTCATACTCCACGTCGCACTTAGCAGATTTTCGGGTAGCTGTAACGCCTGTAACCACAACATTTTTTGAGGGCTAGATCCGCGCCGGTGACTAACTCATACATTGCTGACGCAAATCTGTAGTCATACTCGTAAAATTTCGTGATATTATACGGCAAATACATAAACTGTAATATTGTGATTGCACTACTCGTATAAATTACATTTTATTCTTTTTTACTTTACTTTCGGGAATTTTAAATGTGACAAAATATTTAGCAACCGGCCTAAATTCTATATCGGTGACTGAAGATTTTGTATAGATGGCGTTATTGAAAACTCTTCGCATTGAAATACAATTCACATAATACTTACACAATGGTTGCGAAGGATGTGCCGCCATACGTTTGATGTTGTCAATTTTGTGTTTCAGTACCTAAAAAAAAAACAAGCATATTTTTCAACTACTCAAAGATTCCATTACAAATGTGTTATTTCAAGTTAGTGCTTGTTAGAACAAATAATTAATTAATAAAACATGCTTCACAAACACAACATACCATAGTGTTACAAGCACAAAAATGGATCCAGCTTTGAAACGAAAAAAATAAACAGAGTGATAGAGCGAGAATAAAAATGTTACATTTAGACACCAATAATAAGGAGGGGGGGGGGGGGGGGGAATAGGTGAACAACGAAGTAAAAATATAACCAAAATTGTTGCCACAGCGCCCGGCGAAAAAGGAAACAAACGTTCCTAGTAAGAATACGGCAAAAATAAAAATGTGGGTGTGGGCTACGGAGATGAACGATAAATAAAAATATACGGAGCTTAACAAAGAGGTGCGTTCACTGGCTTCCGGGTGACATTGGCTGGTAGGGGGTGGGGGAGTGACTGACCGGTTTCATGAGAAGTTTCGAGCGATGCAGCACCAGGCGACAGTATCTCGGGTCGTGGCAACCCGGGAACTGCAGGCCCTTCACCTGTGGCCAACACTCGGTTATACACCACTTACAATAATTGTTCGCATTTGACAGCGCGAGGGGTGTATCAGAAATTGATCTTCGAACGTGTGAAAACTAGGAGAGATTCTTCTTTTTGGTCTTCTTCAAGTTTTATTGCAAGACTTTAATACATACGAGTATATAGACAAGAGCGAGCGAAGCGCTGCGAGGCGACGACGCAAACAATACAGCGCAAAAACACACACCAACACCAGTTTTCCCAGCGCAGAGGATTTAATAAATGCTGTACATGTTTCGAAACCATTGTCATTAATGTTTCTTTGTTTGGTATTAAATGGACTCATACATACGTTATTCACAAGCGGAATGCTGAATTGACAACAAAGAAATGAACGTAAAGATGTAACGCGCTAATATCAGACACCCATATTCTAAAAGAATCGGGGATGAAGAAGTTTCCTTGAAACTTCTTCATCCCCGATTCTAGTGGAGACCACCTCAGCAATGTTCTCGAAAAATACTCGTAATTGATAGTAACTCGAGGGCACCTTGTGAGGTAACTCGAAGAATAGTAACTCTTAAAAATGGGTGTAAAATGAATTCAAATCGAGTTAAAATATGTATTATATATTGTAATCAAATTCAATTGGAATTTCCGCATCCTATGAATAGTGCCGTTTGCCGTACAGATATAAATAACCCAGAAAGAGTTGAAAATCCATTTGAAACATTTGTTACAGCTAATGGCGAAAATCTGTCTTGGCTTTTCCTTAAGGTAGGTCGAGATATCCTTGCGAGTTTGTCAAAATATAGAAATGCGGAATATGCAGGAATATTTTCACAACTAACGTTACGGATTTCGTCAAAAGACCTCCCTTCTTTAATGCATGGAGGAAGAGATTTTGAGTTAACGTCTTAAGAATGGGTGTTAGTTTATTTCTTTATAAATAACGTACAAATAAAGTTATATTATTGTGCCTACTGTAAGCATTTACTAATTCCTCTGCGCGTATAATGTTAATGCATTGGTGTTACGCCAACATACTGTGACAACGGCCGCGTGCCCGCCCCACGCCGAGTGGCTAGCGCGCGGCTCCGGCTGTGGATCGAGCCATTACCATACTCTGTTAGTCGACAGCCTTATAGCGGCACTCTTACCCTTCAAACCATTCTGATCGATCGACATCGATATTGTGACGGTCCGTGATCTACTGCAGTTGCAACACTAGCGCCAAAATTGTATCCGTATTCTACATAGATTGCACCGTTCTTGAGTGAATAAATAATCGTTGAAATTGGTTCTCTTAAGATTCGCTTACTGCGGCTCCAATAGGGAAGCGGAAAATATTAAATGTTCATTTTTCAGATTACCAAAAGATATGCACGCGTTTTTTCTTTTTTTTAACAACTTTTCAATAACATGCAACAATACATTGATTTCATATGTTCCATGTATTACATATGAAATCAATGTACACACACACTCACACGTCATCAATATCGTCAACATTATCGTCACATTATCAATATCGATTGATCGGAATTGGTTTCAAGAGTAAGCCTACAGGGTTGATTTCACTGATCACCCAAAGCCAAACAAACTGAAACGTTGCGTTCAATCACGTGGCGCAATAGAAAACTCTTGGCCTACATCTCGTTATTTATGATAAGTGGGGATGAGGTTGCACACAAAATCGGACGATGCTTGGATATCTCAAGAGGAACTGCTATCTTACCAGTTACAATCAATACACAACAATTCTATTGACATTACTATTATGGCGATAAACTTAAGTGAAGCGGTGGTTGCTAGTCAGGCGGCCACAAAAGCTCTATCCCCAACCAATCCAAGCAGAAAGCTTTTGTTTCATGGGGGACCGAGCCCCGGAACTTTAAGGTCAGAATCAACTGTTGTCAACCACTACTAGACCACGGCGGCCGGAGGCGGATTTGACAGTTCTATTCTATTCGGTCGAAACCCATTGTCAAGTGTTTGGCATTTGATTAATCTGCAAATGATTATATTATAGTGATACAAGGTTTGCGATCTGCTCAGTGCAAACAATACATATAATAGGTTGATAGATAAAGATAACATGTATTGCCTACTATTATTGTATTATTATAATCCTTTGCTAATCAATCAAATGCCAAACACTAGATAATAATCGGTGTCGATTGAAATGGGAATAACTGTCAATAGGTAATTATTTATTCAATGTTACTTAATTATTATTTACTTTAATACAATATGTTATTGAATTGTAATTTATGGTCAAATATTGTAACTTTGTAAATTTTAATGAAATACAGATTTTAAAGGTAATTGTTTTTCACCGAAATCGATTTTTTAACTTATTTTGTGATGCCCTTATCAGGGTCATGTACTGGGCTTTTATTACAAATTATAACATCTCTATGAACTGTACACATCTCTATGATGGCAAATGACTAAATGCGACCTCAGCGTTCGAGCATTCCCGGAATGTATATTCAATGAATAGATCAAATTAACCTACAAAGGAAGAAACGTCCCACTACAAAATGACATTATTTGTTCCTTCCTTCCGATTCTCTTGCCTGTTCTTCTAATGAAGGCTCTCCCAATTTACGAACAGATGTAGTCAACTTTTTTTTCCTTCTACTAGTATTTGCAGATATCTTGATTATGTTTAGAATGTATGCACATACAAGGTGAAATATGTTTCCGCGCAAAGCTGATCGCAGATGGCGACAGCGGCGACCCGACTCCGAATAAATAATACATAGTCTGTGGTCAGAGCTGTTATTGTTGGTTTTGTGTTTTTGTTCGCGTTTTTTTAAAGTTTCCACTTGGCTTTCACTACATTATCGTACTATACGATGTATTGTCATTAACATTTATTAAAAGAAACGCAAAACGCGCTTAACATCAGATGTTAGCACTAAAAAGTTTTAATGCTTATGTGGAACACGTAAGTAATATAACAAAACAATGGTAGTGTCGATTCGCCCTTTGCAGGGAGAAATTGACAGTTTGGTTCCCCATTAGAATTTTATTTCGTTTTTGACGTCGATAAGTCTAAAGCCCATCACACACAATGAAGATACTATAAAATATATCTTATCTGCGACGTATCGCTAACCCTACATTTCAATGGAGCACCACACACAGTTAATATAATATATATTTTACATTACAGTATCTTAAGATACTGAGCGATACGTGAAAGATATCTTAGCCTACTAACGATATCTTAAGATATTGAAATATATATTAATATACTCGGCGATATTTATCTTAAGATAAACTACAGTATGTTCTATCAAGCGCTGTTTTTTGGTTCTTAAGTGGTCCTCTTCCCAGATTTTACGCTTTTTACAAGCTTTTATTTAACTTTCAATGTAAGTATATAAGTATGTATGTTCGGGTGAAATCTTGCAAGTCAATTTTGAAGCAGATAACCACCAACCAACCACCTATTATTACCACCACCAACCAATTATTTTCAATGCACTCTTACAATATGGGTATCAAATGAAAGGTCTTGCTAAGAGTAACTCGAAAAATAATGTGGCATCACTAATAAATAATCCAATATGGCGGACTTCTAAAGCTTGAAAATCAATTTTGAAGTAGATATCTTTAACCGATTGAGCTGATATTTTGTATACACATACAGTTTGGATGAACATGCATGGTTAACTGTGTGACGTCATTCTAAATCCAAGATGGCGGCATACCCAAGATGGCAGACCAATTATTTTTAATGCACTCCTACAATATGGGTATCAAATAAAAGGTCTTGCTAAGAATAACTTGAAATAGGCTCAAAGCTCTTCGCTGCTGGTCAAGTATACGTGGCCTTAAGTAGGGTAAAATCATTAGAAGGTCTTCTTATTGAAGAGCTAGACAGACAGACAGAGCTAGATACACTAAAACTTTTACTTATAACGTCATTTCACATTTGACACAATTTATATGACATAAAATCTTGTCGCGAGGTATACTTTTGTAGATAAACAAGTAAATTAAATAATTTGATGTGAATAATTTTATCCATTAGAATTTTCAAACGAAGTAAATACGAGTAGGTACTTAAAAGTGCTCTTTTAAGTACTTTTAAGTTACTACACACAAGTAAATCTCGCGACAAGCTTTTATGTCATATAAATTGTGTCAAATGTGAAATGAAGCTATAAGTAAGTAAAAGTTTTAGTGTAAAAGTTTATTTTTATTTTTTTAGCGCATTTAAGTAAAAGCTTTTTTACATTTAATTTTTTCTTCTCGACGCAATACATATATGATCAAATTCACTGTCCCATTCGTCATCAGACGACCTGTCAAGTACTTATACATCTAGATTCTAGCAACAGCAGTCAGATTTGTATGCGGTTCATGGCAAAAAAAAACACTCTGTATAAGGAACGAAACCGGCGACTCGCAATACTGCCTCTAATACAATGATGCAATTGCGATATATTATCGTATCTTAGCTGTGTGTGGTCCTTTAAGATAATATATTTTTATATTAGATGCTATAATATATATTATCTTCACTGTGTGTGATGGGCTTAAGAGATGAGATGTCTAAGTTGAATAAATAATTTTATATAGTCATTCAAATTCGATTACGAATGTAAATAAATCAATGAGTTATAAAATCACATCTTCGAACGCTCTATTATCACGTCACCGATGAGACCAACGAAATGTTCAGTTTCAGAATGGGTTTCGATTTTTCAGTGGAATCAACCCTCAGAGACCATTATATGCATTTACAGCTTGTTAGATACATAAATATTGTTTTTGGAAATATTAATTAATATAGTATGTATGTTAGTCAATTAGTCAACATTTAGTTAATATGAAAAAATAAAAAATATTAGTCACTTTTAGATAGATCTAATGTAAATTATAAATAAAGGAAAAGATAAATAGTACCCCGAGCTAATGTGTATTACTTTTGTAATACTAATGATCATTCGTTATATACGAGTAAGATTGATGTCATTTTCCTTTATTTATATAACCTTAATTATTAAAAAATATTTTTAAAATATCGATTAACAAAAAAAAAGTTATAATTAATAATTTTCTATTTTATGACCATTATAATGTTTAACGTTTTCGTTGTTATGTAAATATAAATTAGAAACACAATTACTCAAACTCATTTGCCGGGCCATACATTAAAAAAAAAATAATTCAAATTGTTCAATTATAGCAAAAAATTATGAAAAATGTTATCAAACGCAGCCATATAGAAAACCACGTATTTTTACAAAATATGGATAGATTACTTACGACACTAGCCCCGCGGCCTGTTTGACTGGCCATGCCGATGGGGACTTGGGGCGCGTTCGGGTTCAGCGGCGAGCTGTTGCCTGTGCCGGGCACCGAACCGTTGTTTGGCCTACAACAGATAGAGACGTGGTAGTGGCTCGGGCGTGGTAAATGATGTAGACTAATTCGTATAAAAACCGTTTTATATAAAATTTACAAAAAAGAATATTGCATGCTATTAGTTTAATGAATTGAAGATCGTGTCATGTCGTGGAGTCCGTCGGTCGTTCGCCGCTCCCACGTTTGTTCCCAGTGTGTGAACGTTGACCGGTCCGGCTTCACTCGCGGCTTAGTGCTGCCGCCCTGCGTTAATTTGTCGCAAACCATGCGCAAACAAGCATCACTGCTAATTGAGTAGAAAATCAATGGTCAGGCAGGTGTGGGTGGGGGGGGTTGGATGTGGCCCTTGAAAAAACGAGGGCCATGAGTTTCCACGCCCCCCGTCGCAGGATCCCACCGGGGCTCCGAGTCCGAGTGGAGGGAGTTCATATACCGGTCGAGGCGCATCTCAAGTACCTCGGCTTGGTTCTGGACCCCCGATGGTGTTTCGAGGAGCATTTTAAGCTCCTCGCTCCACGGCTGTGTGCCGCCGCAGCCGCACTTGGACGGGTCCTCCCTAATGTGGGAGGCCCAGGATCGGCGTGCCGTCGGCTCTATCACGGGGTGATAAGGTCGATGGCACTATACGGAGCCCCGGTATGGGCGGCGTGCCTCTCCCTCCGTACGGTGGCCCTGCTGCGACGTCCGCAGAGGGTCATAGCAACCCGGGCCGTGCGAGCTTATCGCACGGTCAGCCACGGCGCGGCCTGCGTTCTTGCGGGTCAAACGCCGTGGGATGTCGATGCACGCGTCCATTCGGAGGTGTATCGGCATCGGGTTGCTGTTCGAGAACGGGGGGGACGATCCGCTCCACAGGAGGTGGAGCGGGTTCGTACCCTGGCGCAGAGGGAGGCTCTGCGCCAGTGGGGTGAGGCACTCGCCTCCCCAGCTGCCGGCCACCGGACGATCGAGGCAATTCGTCCGGTGTTGGAGGAGTGGGTTGGGCGCCGGCAGGGCAGCCTCACATTCCGCATGGTGCAGGTACTGACCGGGCATGGCTGCTTCGGTCACTACCTGCACCGGGTCGCCCGTCGGGAGGAAACGCCGCAGTGTCATCACTGCGACGCTCCCGATGACACTGCCGAGCACACACTATTGGTGTGCCCGGCTTGGCGACGCCAGCGCAGCGAACTCAACGCTGCGCTGGGAGGTGCAAACCTCTCGCTGCCGAGCATGGTCGTGGCCATGCTCCGCGGCGAGGCGGAATGGGGGGCTGTCGCCTCCTTCTGCGAGGATGTCATCTCGCAGAAGGAGGCCGCGGAGAGGGAGCGGGAGGCAGATCCTCAAGCCGCTCCCATCCGCCGCAGACGGATAGGCAGGCGAAGGCGGGCATTCGCACAAGCGATGCCCGTCTAGTGACCCTGCCGTGGAGGCCTGCGTGCATGGTTGGCCCCGTGCGCGCCGCCGTAAGGCCCTCCGTCTGGGGATTGCCCTGGTGTTCTCGGGCAATCCCCCCTTGGCGATAGCCCGACCAGTTTGTCGGGCTTGCCCGGGCGCGTGGGTAGTGGAGTCGCAGTGTGGACCTTACCTAGCGCGCCCAAGAGGGCACGGAGAACACCGGGGGGTTTTAGTGGGTAGGCCTGGCACTCTGCCGGGAGAGCCCCACACACGCTCGCCGTCTAGCCAACGGCGGGTACGGTGCGGTTACGCATTTCCCACCGAGAAAAAAAAAAAAAAGGTGTGGGTGGGGGTTTATGCGATCCTCATTGAGTCACACACGTATCTGTCGTGCTGTATGAGCAGGAAGCTGGTGTCAGAAGCTTAGAGTCGCAAAAGCCACCGCTGGGTCCCCACAGCACTGGGACAGGCCCCAGTGCTGTATGAGCAGAAAGCAGGTTTCAGAAGGTGGGAGTCGCTAAGGCCCCTGTTGGGTCATACACGTACCTAATCATAATCATAACTTTATTGCACAAAATATGGTTACAAATAGGTGGTTCATTAAATTTTAAGTTCTACACATATTTTACTGTTCTACAGCATGCAACATTTTGTGACCATTATATTCACATTACCATTATATTCATATTACACACCATTTATAAATTAATTTCAATGTCAATTACAAAAATACAAATACAAATTTAATAACTTCTGTCAAATAAAATTCAATACTGTTTCGATAAACAACCATTAGGATTCGCATTATATTAATTACTTTAAACAATCACTGAATTAAAATATTCTAAAATAGCATATAAGTACATTCACATTAAATTAATACTTTGTCATTCAAATACTCGTCAACTGAATAATATGACTTTTCTACTAACAATTTATGCAGGCGTCGTTTTAATATACGTAGTGGAAAAGTCTTAAATGGTTCTGGTAGTTTGTTATATATTCTGACACACATTGCCATACTATTTTTCCCGCAAATAACGGTCCTTGAGTTGGGATTGCACAGCTTATTAGGATATCTAGTATTAAATGTATAGCACTGTTTATTCGTAGAAATAAGTAATTATGCATTCTAACAAATATACAGATTTCATAAATATAAATACTAGGAACCGTCAATAATCCGAAAGACTTGAATAAAGGCTTACAGGAGGTCCATGAATTAACGTCTGCTATGACTCTTATACATTGCTTTTGCGCAATAAAAACTCGATTAATTTTAACAGAGTTGCCCCAAATAACAATGCCGTACCTTATATTTGATACAACGTAACCGTGATATGCTTTTATTGCTATTTCTTTACTGCTTATTTTTAATAGCTGCCAAAGAGCGTAAGCAAATTTATTTATCTTATTGCAAACCTTTTCTATATGTGGTTTCCATGTACACACTTATTCTATTCCCAAGAAGGTGGTTTGATTTACTTCGGTAATGTTCCTTTGTTTATAATTAATATTCAAGTTCATTTTTTTTGCTCCCCTATTTATAAATTGAATTATTTTAGTTTTGTCTATATTAACTGTTAAATTATTAGAACTAAGCCAATTTATAACGGCTTCTACAACATGATTAATTTTGTCGTTAAAGTTTTGCCTTGGATCGTCTTTCACAACTATCGCTATATCATCGGCATAGAGCGAACAATGAGAGTCTGTAGTTTTTGGTAAATCGTTAATATAAATAAGGAATAACAATGGTCCTAAGATTGATCCCTGTGGTACTCCAACTCTATTGCATCTCATTTTTGATCTCGATGTTACCTCTTGTAAATTAGAACTTATATGTGTGATTTCCACAAATTGGAGCCTATCATTCAAATAGCTAGATATCCATTGTAAAGCGTTTCCTCTTATACCATATGTAGCACATTTTTTTAGTAGGAGTGTATGAGAGACAAAATCGAAAGCTTTGCTCATATCAAAAAAGACTACTGCAGTTTTAATTTTATTGTATACATTTTCAACAATCTCATTGATGAGTTTGAAAGCCGCTAACCCCGTTGACTTATTTTTTTGAAAACCATATTGATTTGAGTCAAGTATATGGAATTTTTCGATAAACTTCATTAGACGAATATGCATACACTTTTCGAATATTTTTGACAAGATCGGTATTAGGGCTATGGGTCTATAATTAGCTGGGTTTGTTCGGTCTCCTTTCTTATAAATAGGCTTTACTACAGTCAATTTTAAATGATCAGGAAACACTCCCTGCTCAAACGACAAATTAACTAAATATGCTAGAATTGGTGATATTATGTCTTTGCAATGTTTTAACATTTTTGTACAAAGTATATCATGTCCAACAGACCTTGTATCTTTAAGAGACCTTATTATATTAGCTATTTCTAAAGCGTCAGTTGGGTATAAAAACATGCTATTATTATTAGATGTTATATTATTCATATTAATGTCATTTATGTGATTAGAAATATTATCAATGTTATTTGTAATGTCTATAAAATAATTATTTAAAGTTTCACTAATACTGTCATGATCCCTAATTATAGTATTGTCATATTTTATTTCCTTTATATATGTAGATAATTCCTTTCAATTTCCAGTGTTGCTTTTAATCATATTCCATGTTGCCTTTGAGATATTCGCAGCCTTATTTATATATGATATGTTATAGTGTTTAGTAGCCGTTTCAATACATTTCTTAAAAACTTTGCAATATTTTTTGAATTTCATTTTATCAGTATTTGATTTTGTTTTATAGTATTTAAATCTCAATTTTCGTTTAGTAATGGCTGATATTTTAATACCCTTTGTTAACCACTTGAATCCTTTACGATTTCTTTTATTTTTCCTACATATATACTCAGGGAAAAACAGATTGTATGCAAGAATCATTATCTCATAAAATTTATTAAAAGCTATGTTTCTGTCCTGTCCTGGTACTGTATGAGCAGGAAGCAGGTGTCAGAAGCTGGGAGTTGCCAAGGCCCCGCTGGGTCCCCGCGTACCTGTCCTGGTGCTGTATGAGCAGGAAGCCGGTGTCAGAAGCTGGGAGTTGCCAAGGCCCCGCTGGGTCCCCCGCGTACCTGTCCTGGTGCTGTATGAGCAGGAAGCCGTGTCAGAAGCTGGGAGTTGCCAAGGCCCCGTTGGGTCCCCCGCGTACCTGTCCTGGTGCTGTATGAGCAGGGCGTCGGTGTCAGAAGCTGGGAGTTGCCAAGGCCCCGCTGGGTCCCCCGCGTACCTGTCCTGGTGCTGTATGTGCAGGAAGCCGGTGTCAGAAGCTGGGAGTTGCCAAGGCTCCGCTGAGTCCCCCGCGTACCTGTCCTGGTGCTGTATGAGCAGGAAACCGGTGTCAGAAGCTGGGAGTTGCCAAGGCCCCGTTGGGTCCCCCGCGTACCTGTCCTGGTGCTGTATGAGCAGGAAGCCGGTGTCAGAAGCTGGGAGTTGCCAAGGCCCCGTTGGGTCCCCCGCGTACCCGTCCTGGTGCTGTATGAGCAGGAAGCCGATGTCAGAAGCTGGGAGTTGCCAAGGCCCCGCTGGGTCCCCCGCGTACCTGTCCTGGTGCTGTATGAGCAGGGCGTCGGTGTCAGAAGCTGGGAGTTGCCAAGGCCCCGCTGGGTCCCCCGCGTACCTGTCCTGGTGCTGTATGAGCAGGGCGTCGGTGTCAGAAGCTGGGAGTTGCCAAGGCCCCGCTGGGTCCCCCGCGTACCTGTCCTGGTGCTGTATGAGCAGGGCGTCGGTGTCAGAAGCTGGGAGTTGCCAAGGCCCCGCTGGGTCCCCCGCGTACCTGTCCTGGTGCTGTATGAGCAGGGCGTCGGTGTCAGAAGCTGGGAGTTGCCAAGGCCCCGCTGGGTCCCCCGCGTACCTGTCCTGGTGCTGTATGAGCAGGGCGTCGGTGTCAGAAGCTGGGAGTTGCCAAGGCCCCGCTGGGTCCCCCGCGTACCTGTCCTGGTGCTGTATGAGCAGGGCGTCGGTGTCAGAAGCTGGGAGTTGCCAAGGCCCCGCTGGGTCCCCCGCGTACCTGTCCTGGTGCTGTATGAGCAGGGCGTCGGTGTCAGAAGCTGGGAGTTGCCAAGGCCCCGCTGGGTCCCCCGCGTACCTGTCCTGGTGCTGTATGAGCAGGAAGCCGGTGTCGGGCAGCGTGGCGGGGTCTGTGGCCAGCCCCATGAGGTCCACGTCGCACTCGTCCTCGGACCAGCTGACGCCGCCCCTCAGCAGCAGCGACACGTCCATCTCCTGGACCTCGCGCGCCGTCGCCACAGCCAGCAATCCGCCGCCCACCTGAACATCAAACGTTATTGCGTTATATAAAATACTACGAAAACTACTGTATAATATGGTAACATTAGGTCTTAAATAGTAAATTGAAAAATTAGAATTTTAATTGAATTAGCCCTGCGAGCATGGACTTGTCGATCGACATATATCGATCGACAAAAGCATCTGTCCTTTTCACTCCTTAGGAATATCTGTCAAATTTATCGATTTCTGTCGAGTATGTTGATCTTAGCCATGAAGCAAATACAAAGAGGAGATGTTATAAGCATCTAGGTCCAGCTCCTATCACCAGAGTCCTGACGTCAAGCATTTTTAGTTTTAGCTACTTAACGCCAGAGGCGCTGACATCAGTCGATCTTTTTATCTGTCGGATTAGTACGTCGTACGCTCTTCTTTTATTTTAGTTTTAAATTACCTAAATACAAAATGAAATGTTGTATTCTATCGTGCAAAAGTTACACAGACGACAGAAACAAAGTGAACGAAAAAAAAATCTCTTTCCATTTGTAAGTACATTAAACAAGCATTATTAATTTATTACTTGACGTATTGCTTCTAGAATGTTCGACGCCACATGGACGCTTCTGTTAATGTCCCGATAAAGCACAAAAGGCCCTCTAGTGGCGAGTAAAAATACTAACGAAAACGTAGGATGTATTAAGGGCGAAAACAAAACACGTGAATTAATATAAGCAGTTTTAACGATTTTTATTTTTAGATTATATTGACACAGCACCTAATAAATTATCTTTCTCCTACGAATGTATCTTTTAACATAATTATCTTTCTCCTACGAATGTATCTTTTACTGCCACCTAGTAATGTATAGCGGAACTTTTATGTTAACGTCAATAATGCTGGCATTTTAGTCTGTACTAGCACTGCTGCCACCTCGTAATGTATAGCGGAACTTTTATGTTAACGTCAATAATGCTGGCATTTTAGTAATTCTACTCGCTACACGGTGACAGTGGCGTCGCGCACCCTCCCCCCGCACCCCGATTTCCGGCTTCACTTGATTTCATACGGAAAACGCGATAGGGCACCTCCTCTTTGTATTTGCTTCATGATCTTAGCTGTCAAATTTTGTTTATAGTGAGTTCCATGCCCGCAGGGCTGATCAATGAAATCGTGAAGGATATAAAATCGACACTAAATACTTCGATGTTATAGGGAGTTTGCCTCTATTTCTTAGCATATAATGTGCAATCAAACGATGCACATGTCACGAAAGATGTGCACCCAACAAAGCGATTCGTGGATTAAAAATATACCAACCAATAAATGTAAGTTACATCCAATATGTTATCGATTGTTACTCACAGATTTTTTCATAGTTTAAGGAAATCGAATCTACGAATAAAGAAGTCGCAAGTTTCATCAAAATCGGTTCAGTAGTTTTTGAGATAGGGAATTTTAACTTTTTAACCGACTTCATTATGTTTCTGTTCGCATATCTCCGGAACTACAAGTCCGATTTTAATAATTCTTTTTTTGTTGTACTAGGTATTCTTCAACTTAGAGAATACTGCAAGTGTCTTCAAAATCGGTTCAGTAGTTTTTGAGAAAGGGAATTTTAACCGACTTTTTAACAATTTTTTTTCTTTTTTTTAAAACGTCGCCCCACACTAGGATTTTCTCCTGTGTCGTGGGTGCAGTTACAAACATAGAATATCACATGCACATACGCCCAGACCGGAACAAATTTCTGTACAAAACATTTGTCCCGTACGGGAATCGAACCCGCGACCCATTGCGCAGTAGGTGATCACTCCACCTCTGCGCTAAACGTGTCGGAAAATAAAAATTATTTAACAAAAAATAAAAACCGACTTCAAAAAAGTTAAAAATAATATAAGAATAGGCACAGACAACATCACACTTATTATATCGAAGTCGGTGCCAAACGAAGATCGCCTAGAAAATCTTAAAATTTGTCACCGACTTCAATATAGAAGTGTGATGTTGTCTGTGAATATTCTTATATTATTTTTAACTTTTTTGAAGTCGGTTTTTACCTTTTGTAAAATAATTTTTTATTTGTAAGTAGGTACTTAAGTTAAAAAGTCGGTTAAAATTCCCTATCTCAAAAACTACTGAACCGATTTTGATGAAACTTGCAGTATTCCCTAAGTTGAACAATACCTAGTACAACAAAAAAAGAATTACTTAAATCGGACTTGTAGTTCCGGAGATATGCGAACACAAACATAATGAAGTCGGTTAAAAAACTGGGCAGTTCTGGAAATATTATATACATACGGGTCGAATTCATAACCTCCTTTTTTTTTGAAGTCGGTTAAAAAGTCAGTTAAAATTCCCTATCTCAAAAACTACTTTACCGATTTTGATGAAACTTGCAGTATTCCCTAAGTTAAACAATACCTAGTACAACAAAAAAAGAATTACTTAAATCGGACTTGTAGTTCCGGAGATATGCGAACACAAACATAAAAACATGCATACCTACATACACTTTTGAAATTTGGCACATTTGTTCAGACGCTGATATAGACTAACATATACGAAAACTGGGCTTACATACATACGGGTCGAATTGATAACCTTTTTTTTGAATTCGGTTTAAATGACTGTAAGCCTTGCAACTCAGCACCTAAAAGTTTAGTACCGTGCCTAGAATCAAGATAGAATTAAAATGTATTGGAGCATCGGGAGTATCGGGACTAACGAAGTTAATTTCTCCGCGTGTATTTTTTTTATTTTTTTTGCAACTTAAAATACACTTTTTGTTACTTCTTTTAATATTTGTGTACATAAGATATCATTTACAATTCACTATAATATACGCAGTAAGAATTATAAAACAATATTATTATATTTATGTTGCTTGGTTAAGGTTAAAGTAGTTGAATGTAACATTATCCATTAAATTTAGCGCCATCTAGTAAAAATCAATAGTATTATAAAAATGTAAGCACCGCACCGTGATCAATTGTAAAGCGTCATCTAGTGTGAAACCGTATAAACCGTATAATAGGATTAAATTTTTCGATAAAGATTAAAATTGTTCTGGCGAATTATTAAATAATTACGAGTATTTGTAATTTACTATCATTGAAACAACTTTTTATTAATTTTCGGGCACGATTCAGTATAAATTATCAACAAAATTACAGTTAACAACCTTATAGGTCAGCGCCATCTAGATATAAGGCGGGAATAGGACCTTTCTTATAGTTGTATGACATTGGCAGTCTATATTATTGTTCGTCTATGATACAACGTAGAAAGACGTACCCGGTTGAGACAGAAGGCGGCAATGGAGTCCTGCTCCTTGTGTATGATCCGCACGGGGCTGTGCAGGTCGGCGTCCCGGCGGGATTGCGGCACGCAGCCGGGCCGCTCCCCCTCACCCCCCACCCCGGACCCCGCCCCCACGGAGGGAGCGCGACGCTTCGAGAACACGGCGCGGATGAACAGTTCCTGGAACAAAATGGCGACTTGACTTGACGGACATGACTGACTGACTTGACGACAATAAAATAATGTTTTCTTATTATTCAAGACGCGAATAATATTAATACACTCGACTTGTTACTAGCAGTAATGGTTGTTATCCTCTATGACCAATTGCCACTAATTAAATGAGAAGAGCAGTTTCTGCAATATAACAGCATGACAGCACTTGTGGAATTTTACTGACTGTAGCAGGCATACATAGTTGGGTGCTGAATCAGGAATCAAGCGCACTAATCAATCATTCATCGTAAGAGTACTTTCTGCTCAGTTTGTTTGATGATATTGCTTCTGTTACTGAAAACTTAGCAGCCTGTTGGTGTAATATCAATGTTATAACGGTCTGACAGCCAATTCCTTTGTGAAGAATCCAGTTAAGCCAATTAGTCTTCAATTACCATCAGGTGAAATGAAGGCCTATTGTGATCAAAATATGTTAAATACAGAAAACCCACTACTGTATTAAATGGGCAATCAACTGCTGCAAGTTTATCAACGACTTAGTATTTTACCTGGAGTACTTTCTGCTCAGTTTGTTTGATGATATTGCTTCTGTTACTGAAAACTTAGCAGCCTGTTGGTGTAATATCAATGTTATAACGGTCTGACAGCCAATTCCTTTGTGAAGAATCCAGTTAAGCCAATTAGTCTTCAATTACCATCAGGTGAAATGAAGGCCTATTGTGATCAAAATATGTTAAATACAGAAAACCCACTACTGTATTAAATGGGCAATCAACTGCTGCAAGTTTATCAACGACTTAGTATTTTACCTGGACTGGTTCTTGGCGCACTAGATAGCTCCATAGACGCCTCGCAGGCGCGGAGCTGTACAGACTTAAATTAAACGGTGTGTTGTGCTTCTCTAACAGACACCTGGAAACAAATTGACATTATTATAGATTTTATCCTCAATTTTTGTGTGTGCTGTGAGGTACGAGTCTTATTGATATGAACGTTGTTGATATCGAGTTAGTTAATATCGAGAGATAATGCGCAACACGCATCATTGGTGATGTAGAGGTGACTAATAACCTCGAACCTCTGCAATTGCGTCGCGACATTGCATCACTAAGCGCGTTCTACCGTCTTTACCACGGCGAGTGTTCTGAAGAGCTTTTTTCTCTAATCCCTTCCTCTCCATTCCTTTTAAGGACTACACGTGCTTTTCTGCGCTGTCGCCGTCTTACTGCGACTACCATTCCAACGCGTACAAAGAAATTTGGTAACTCATTTCTTTGTCGCACAATCAAAAAATGGAATCACTGCCAGCACAATCCCGGGACTTTAAAAGAGGCGTGAAAAAACACCTTGCAGGTCGGCAAGGTGAGGGTGGCTAGTGCAGCGTGTATTCTCTCTCCTGCACTAGCTATCTTCGCCTTTGGACCCCACTTCCACTTACCATCAGGTGGAATGGAGTCATTTGCTAGGCCCACTATAAAAAAATATATATAGGTATGTCGACATAAAATGGGTCTTCCTATCGTCACGTACCTGTACTTGTTGATGGGAGGCCCCGAGCTCTGCTGATCAGGGAAGCACCCCGGAATATAGTCCTGAGGAGGCGCGCGGGTCTCCAGCACTTCAGTGAGTTGCTGCTGCCACTGGTCCACTCGTCGGAGGGCCGCGTGCACTGTCGGACTTGTGGTTGCCAGCTCTGAGTATGACAGATTAAATATTAATTGTTTTTTGGATTGATCTATTACTACTTATTGCTAATTGAAGAGAGCCTTTACAATACTAAATATTTAAAGATGGCGACAACTGTGATGGGGCATCAAATATTGTAGACGAAATGCATCTAGGGAGGTTCTAGCAGACGGGTATCACATCAAAAGTATGCAGCCGCCTGAATAATCATAAGGAATCGACGGAAAAAGTGGACGTGAAAGCATTGGTCATCCGAACAAGTACCGCCGGCACGGTAAATCAGGTGCGAGGTGTAACAAGGATGTGTTAATTCCTTATCCTTTCGTCGTATTCGCATGCTTAATTTTAACCTTTTTTGCGTATGTTTTAAGTTTTAATTTAAGATTAGGTTATTTGTTACTGTATGCATTTAAAGGCAATAAATTGATATTGTTTAAACTTTGCATTAGAGATGCAGGAGGTTTCCTATTCACACATGCCATAACGCGCGCTTAGATCGACCGATAGACAAGGCTCTGGCGTTTCCCACTAACCCGCACTGGCTAAAGGAAGCTCAGTTTTTGTGGAAGGCTCATGTTCTGTACTGGCCGCAAAATTAGCAATTACAATAGCAAGCAAATTACTCACCCGACATTTCTATGCCGCAGAGCTGCAAGAAATGCTGCAGCTTCTGCTGAGCGAGTCGCAGCACCGCCACTCGCATCACGTACCACGAATACGAGTCAGGGTCCGAATGCTCAGTGTTCGTATACTTGCGACGTTTCTCTGTCCTATAACAACACGTCTTTCTTTCAGAATTTTTTTTTCACAGACCCAACTGTTTGCATGGGAGACTTCAAAATTAATTTTACAATTTTAAATTTTCAATGACGTCATATGCATCGCTACTTAGGACGCGGTATATCACTAGCGATCAAGCTTTAGTTTAGACTTATACGCCAAAGTTATTTTAATGAACTGTTTAACACACTGATATAAGTTTCGTTCTTTTTCTACTATCTATACCAAAGGACTGCAATGAGCTGCTGGGATTAAATACATTTGATCCGACCGTAGTATTTCAGGTTCCGTGCAAATGAATGATAAAATCTAAATAAATGACAGTTCTAAATTAATTGGTCGTGGTACATTCGTAACACATCATGTACAACTCGTGCGGTTAAAGAATGGGATTAGAAATGGCGGCGCATGTATTCACTTCTCGCTCGCACACTATTTCCATCTATACTCACACTCGTGGGTAGCTGACGGTAACGGCTCGATGAGCCGCCATTTCTAATCCCATTCTTTATCCGCACGGGTTGTACTATTTAAGCATGAAGCTAGATTAAATATGAGATTAAAGTTGACACTTTATGCAATAACGTCTGCCGAGAGTGCCGAGCAATTTGCTATGTCACAAATTAGTAGATATTGCTTTAACATTACATTTTAATCGCGTTGTTTCATCGCAACAACATGCTCATATACGTCCCCACCGAGGGGCTCGAGCCTACCCTATGTTAGGGTGATTAGGCCTTAGTCAACCACGCTGGCCCAGTGCGGATTGATCGACTACACATACACCATTGAATTTCTTCGCAGATGTATGCAGGTTGCCTCACGATGTTTTCCTTCACCGTAGGAGCGTTAGACAAATAATAATACGTGTAACTGGCATGAATAATAAGTGATCATATTGGTCTAACCATATTATGAGAGATTGTGTGAGCAAAAGTCCATAATCATGTTACGAGTACTTCTCTAATTCATTTTTGCCTAACTGTTCATCAGCGTAACGCGACGTAATGTGCTTTGTACATGTTACAAATACAGTGCATATCTTATTTTAAAGAGCAAAGAACACAGATAGTCTGTATATGCCCATTCAGATTGACTGAGATGACAGCTTACTAGGATTAAATGTCGTATTTGGCTTCATCAATCAATTTCTATCGGCTATATTTGTAACATTTGTATAGTGAGCCTGCAATGTAACTAATAATGCTGAAAGGTAAATTAAATCACTAACTTAGTGTTGGTGTCAAAGATGTCGTCGTCGTCTGGATCGCTGTCGCTGTCTTCGGCGTCCTCGCCCCCGGACTCCGCCGAGTCGTAGTCGTAAGCTTCCGATTCTTGATCGGCTGTGGGCTGGAAATATGATATTATTATATTGTTTTTTTTATGATCGGGCACCATTGATGCACTATAAAAGAACTAGCTAGATACAAAATCTCACAGAAGCGTCGAGTTATTGTTTGATGTATCTTGTGTAATTTTAAAGGGTCTTGGAGATAACGATGCAATGGAGTCCGTGTTGCTGAAACCCCGCTAATAAATCTCCGCCCCTGTTGGATGCCGCACGTTGAGTGAGCGGCGCGCGCCTCTGAAGGAGGAGGGAGCCGGGGGCGGTACCTTGGTGAGCAGGTAGGTGAGGATGCTGCAGTGGGGCGGCACGAACTGCTCGCGGTAGGTGGGCCGCCCCTCCTGGATGTGCTTGTGGGGCGCGGACGGCGCCAGCCCCAGCAGCCGCATGTTGAGCAGCGCGCGCTTCTCGCGCAGCGACGACCACACCGACGTGCCCTCCGCGCGCTCCACCAGCTTCGGCTGCGAGTGCGACCCACCGGCGGAACGTGAAAGAAATAAAGGTTACTATAAAGTCAACGTTTATTTGAATGATGCACGAGTGTTAATTTGTAGATATTATTCGTTATTAAGAATTGTCGTGTATAACTATGTATATAGCAAATTACATGTGTATGATATCGTAATATTTTTTTAAATGTCGGTACATTTCTGAGAAAGCCGATAAGTTTCTTGCGTCCATTATTTTTATCAGCTTAAAGATATCCTGAATGGGTGGTAGGTAAAAATGTTGACGATTCAAAAGAGCTTTCTCAAGTCATATTTGAATAAAGAATATTTTAATTGATTGATCGATTTACTTGCCACCATGTACAGTTAGCGCTTTGGACTCACTCTAGCTAGACCAAGCAACGTTCGGCCCGTTCCAGATAAGCATTTTTAGCCATAAATACCAACATTTTTAGCATCTCTGCGTTTCATTAGCCGGTGATGCTAGTTTTTCTTGCTGGTTGTCATGCGTTTCATTTAAGCATTTTTAACACGAAATGCTAGCATCAAATACCCATGCTAATAGATGGGTCCTCTGATACCACTTTTTGACAGCTTTCAAATTTGACATTTGGAATCTTTTTTTCATGAATCAAAAAGGATTTTCAGCGGATTTAAAAAAAATATTGAAATATATTTATAGTATTAGCCAATTCTGATTTATATTATAAAAAAATTTAAGTGGCTGGACTAATTAAGTGAGGTGTCAAAATTCAGCACGAAAAATCATCATAACAATTAGCGCGGCTAAAAATGTCAACATTTCTTAAAAGAAACGCAAAACGAGGCTAACATCAGATGTTAGCCTCAGAAAGTAGCAGTGCTTTATCTGGAACGCAGGGGTTGGCTGTTGTGAGTCCTAGAGCTCCTCCGGGCTTCGGAAGGCAAATTAAACAGTGGATCCTGCGCCTGATCTCGCCCCGGTCGTGTCGGCTTACCGTCCCATTGGATTAAGTGAGTGACCGGACAGAGAATGCACTTGCGTTTACGCAGACACTTGTACACTATAATATCTCCCACGCAGATGGCTAGTCTTTGTTGAGATTGGCCACCGTGATCGAATATCGGTTAGGAGGACATTATTATTTTGTCGCTCATAACAGCGACAATTTTCGTTGTGCTAACATCAAGTTTGACGTGGCGCTTATTGTACAGCACATGGGTGTTATATGACTAAATTGTTTTAGGTAGGTACAATGTATGATGCTGTGTACACTAATTATTTATTCAGTCTTTATCATACAACATTAAAAAAGATGAACAAAATACGGATTTAATGCTTGAGGTATTTCCAACTGGTTAACACTCCGGGACACCTAAAACGAACCACTTTCCACTTTTTTAGATTATATCGTCCATAACTTTTGGGCGATTCCGCTATAGACGATTTACGACATGAGTTTTTCAATCACGCTATTAGTTGTATTTTTTGTTATTAGTGCAAAGAAAAAAGTCAAAATATAATTATCAATTAATTTTTTTTTATTTTACACCAAATTTGTTTTTTTGGCGCGTTTCGAAATATTATCCGAAGAGTTGGTATAAACTGTAAAATCATAACTAACAACACTGGCACGTAATAGTTGTTGTTGACAGTTTGGGGTTATGGTTTAGCGGCTAAACGTGAAGTCGATATGTGTGTTTATATCATATTCTGTATTTTTTTACAGAAATATTGGTTAAAATGACAACGGAGCAACAGGCATTCAATCCAAACATTTCTTCCAATCTGAAGAAGCGGATAGCATTTCTGTGGCGCGCACCTCACTGTCTCATTTTAAATGCACATTGGTTTTGAAATCGCCAAAAACCACCGCTAATACAGAAAGTGATTGGACCGATGAAGATTTGGAACCTCTTACAAATCACAAATTACGAAAAGAAATTCCGGGTCCTGATATATCTGTGCCTTCAGTTCCGGATCAGAGTAAATTTTGCCACTTAAAAAGAGATTGCGCGTTTCTGATGTTTACAGAGATTCAGACAATGAATTTATTAATGACGAAACTCCATCAACGTCTTTTCAAGCTTCAAAATTATCACCAGAAGCATGTCCTGAAACTGCTACTGTACAAGCTGCTGTCTTACCGAAAGATATTTGCGTTGGTTTGTATGTGCTAGTAGAATTGCTCTGCAAAACCAGCAAAAAAAACTCAATATCGTTATGTGGGGTTGTGTCAGAGCGATATGGATGAAGATGGAGAAGTCAGAGTACAATTTATGACGACGGTTGATGGCAAACGTTTCACAGAAATCGTTAATGACATAGCAGACGTGCAATTTGATCATATTATCGCAAAGTTGGAAGCGCCAAAGATAAAAACTGATGGAAATGATATGTTCATAGAATTTTTGGCCATTATTGACGTATTTGAAAAGAAATAATTAATATAAGCGACAACAAAAGTATACATGTTAGCAAAAAATATGGTTTGAACTCTCATTTTGTTCCTATATAAGTTAAATTGATGTTTATGTTTACTTAAATTAGACTGGTTGCACCCGCGATAATTTGGTGTTGCACCCGCGATTATTTTAAAAATTAATAATTCATTGTTTATTTTTGTTTTGTTTAGAGTTTTTATTTTATGTTCTTTGTTACTTAAATACCTTCCAAAATATTAAGGCATAATATATTAAATGTATCAAAATTAACAGATTTATGCGTTTTTATTTGTGATCTGGAAAGGTTGGGCCAAATTCGTTGCACCCGCGATGGCAATTTCAACCTTCCTCCTGACTTCTAAAATATTATATCAATTTTTTTTGAACTAATATATAGTGAAAATATCAAAATGTAGTCTTTTAGAGACTAATTTCATTAAAAATGTTTTTTATTTAATAACATGAAACTAAAACAAGCGTCTTAATGTTGCACCCGCGATAATGGAATGACCCTTTTAAAAATATTTGCACATCCAAAAAGTTTTTATGCAATTTCGTAGCTGACATATTCATGTGCAGTCTGATTTGCTGATTATGTATATGTCAGCTATATAATTGCATAAAACTTTTTGGTCGAACAAACAGTTTTTAAATGTTATGGACGATATAATCTAAAAATGCAAGGTGGTTCGATTTAAGTGTCCGGGAGTGTATACCTAGGGACCGTTCGAAAATCCGTGAGGTTTTCACTCGGTAAAAAAGAAAAGGATAGATATATTGCGAAAAAGAGAAGTTTAACTGGTTTTCAAATGCTAGCGAGTGATTTTCGCACTTCACGAATTTTCAAACCGGTTCTGTCAATTAAAAACGAAAACCAGACTTCTTGTGTTTTGCAACACAAACTTGATTTATTTTACAACTACACAAAGCTTTACTTAACATATTTTGTTGACTTTAACTTCGACGAAAAAACGAAATCAGTAGCCACAGCTCACAGAACTCTCAACTGTCAATGTCAGGTAAAACGCTGACTGGGGGCCGAGAGAAATTCACTCTTGTCAAGCGAAAATTAATCTTCAGAAATACGAGTGGTCGGTTACCCTCGGTTTCACTCGGGTGGTTCTCGAACGCTATCGGGTTAAATTCACTCTACCCTGAGTAAATATTACTCGTTTTCAAACGTACCCCTATAGTGAATAGACTATAATCCAATAATTGGGGAACACAGCGTATCATTATGTTTTTTCTCTATACGTACACGGACGGCAGCACATCAAGGTAAACCCTGTGGCATCGTGGTGCGTGACGTACGTCTACTATCGAGCTCTCTCGTGCCTTACCACTTTGTAGAAATATTCGTTTGAAAGCGGATCGCATCGGACACGCCCACACGACCCATACCTATCCCTGATTGGCTACGTATTTTTACTACGATTTACTACGGTCAATCATAGCCAGACATCTGGTCTCATTGAAATCGCTCTTAGTGTCAGTCTGCTTTACGCTTTACTATTGGTGAATGGATGGAGCGGGGCGCGGTCTGACGCGATTGTCATCGTGCAGTGTGCAAGCGACTTACGACGTAGGACTGGTAAGGTGCCAGTGTCCTCGATAGTACGTACCGGCGGGGGGGCGGGCGCGGTGCTCAGCAGCCGGCGCACGCCGCCGCCGAAGAGCGCGTGGTGCGCGCGCAGGTGCGGCGCGTGCGCGGCCAGCCGGTACAGCAGGTGCGCGTCGCGCGCGGCCAGCGCCCAGCCCAGCAGCGCCAGGTACACCGCGCAGAACGCCTCCGCCAGCAGCACGGCCAGCCGCGGCGCGTCCTCCTCCTCCGCCGCGCGCACCGCCAGACCGCGCAGCGCCGACACACCTTACACCACACGATAGATAATCATCATCCTAGCTCATACACGTCCCCGCCGAGGGGCTCGAGCCTAACCTAAGTTGGGGTGTTCGGAGGGGCCGATCGCACTATTTACGAACGTTTGAACCAAAACCAAAACGTTACCGTTCCCATATGTTTTTACATCTGACTGCTGTCAAGGTGTTGTCGAAATGTATGAAAACGGCAACGTTTCTGATTTGGTTGCAACGTTATAAATAGTGCGATTGCCCCTCAGGCGTTAGTCAACCACGCTGGCCCAGTGCGGATTGATCGACTGCACACACTCGTACACCTTTGAATTTCTTCGCAGATGTATGCAGGTTGCCTCACGATGTTTTCCTTCACCGCAGGAGCGTAAAACAAAACATATTGGTACACGGCGGTCGCGGTTTGAGGCCGCTGTGTACCAATATGTTTTTCGTTTTCCAACATCACATGTACACACAGCAACACGCTAGGCTTTACATGTTGACCTTGAGACCGCCCTTATGTCGCTCGTAATAGCGGCGGCTTTCGTAATGCAAATGTAAAACTTGACGTCTTGCTGACTGTAAATTTGTCTGACGCTCCTACGGTGAAGGAAAACATCGTGAGGTAACCTGCATACATCTCCGAGGAAATTCAAAGGTGTATGTGAAGTCGACCAATCCGCACTAGGCCAACGTGGCTGACTAAGGCTGAAACACCCTAACGTAGGGTAGACGCGAGCCCGAGCCTGGGGACGTATATGAGCTGTTATGATGATGATTATGATTATTCAGTGTCCACCATTCGAGCCAATATTTAGTGATAATATCCCCCGTTCTTGCCAACTAAGCTGCCGGCAACTATACAGAGGTTGCACTCTTTTGATCTTGAAAATTGCAGACATTTTAAACAACTTAACTTTAAGCATCCAAGCTGAATCACACCGTAGCGCCACGAATTAGTGCATTTTATTAAAAATTCTGAAGCCTCACGTCGCTGGAAACGAACTTGAGCAACAGGATTGTTGCTGATGGTAAATAATCAAGTACGCGCAAGAAAGCGCGCGAAACATTGCTATACACCTGTGCCAAGGTCGCGGCACACAGAACAATATACTCCGAGCGAAGTGCGGCAGCCCTGCTGTCCTGCTGCCCTGAAGAAAACCCTCCTGTGTGCAATTCGACGAATTTCGACGACGACGCCACAAAACATCGGAAACTGTGCCTTTCCCTAAGACCACAAATCACGAATAAATCTCGCCCATATACAAACTTTTGTCTTTACAATAAGAACTGTAAATTTTTAACAAAAATATTTTCGATACCTTTATGAAAAAATATGCTCATTTCTAGTTTGTTTTGTTGTGTATTTCGCGAGTAACAATATCATACCTTACAGTATTTAAAATAATTAAGTAAATAAAAAAAAATAACAGTTCAAACTCACCTGGCCATTTATTCGGCGTAGTTGTCACGATCAATTCCTCTACGGAATGACGTCTCGGACGAGCAATCAAATTACTTGTACCCGGAGTCTCTGCTATCATACTGTAAAATAAAAATTGTTATATTATTAAGAACAACTTCAATTTAAACTTGTAGTTAAAATCCCTGAAAACAATCCGCAGTTTGAATAAACTACGGCGTATCCTAAAAATCTATTCATCATCTCAGCCGCACGATACCTACTGCTGGGCATAGGTCTCCCCCATGGATCTTCACAACGATCGGTCCTGTGCTGCCCGCATCCAGCGGCTTCCCGCGACCTTTGCTAGATCGTCGGTCCACCTGGTCGGGGGCCTACCCACAGAGCGTCGTCCGGATCGTGGTCGCCACTCAAGAACCGTTCGGCCCCTTCGGCCATCGTTTCTTCTCACTATGTGTCCCGCCCACTGCCACTTCAGCTGAGCAATCCTTCGAATAATGTCGGTTACTTTAGTTCTCCTGCGGATCTCCTCATTTCGGATCCGATCAAGCAGGGAGACCCCAAGCATTGCTCTCTCCATTGCCCGCTGAGCGACCTTGAGCCTTCGGACGAGACCCATAGTGAATGGCCACGTTTCGCTTCCGTAGGTCATCACTGGCAACACACACTGGTCAAAGACTTTCGTCTTGAAACACTGAGGTAATTTGGACGCGAAGATTTTTTGCAACTCCCCGAAAGCTGCCCATCCAATGACAAGAGATCTCTTTCTCGAAGTTGAACTTCGAGAAAGCGGACTAACTGGACTGGACTATCTGACTAACTGGACTATCTGTCCCAGGTATACAAAGCTGTCTACAACTTCAAGTGTAGTGTTCCCAATATTAACTGGAGTGGGTACAACATGGGCATTCGACATGATTTTTGTCTTATCCATGTTCATTTTAAGAAAATCTATTGGCTATAACAATTTTTTTCGAACAAATTAGACCAGAATATAATACAATAAAAAAAAAGATGTACTGTTTTACACAATGACACTCTTTTATGTCACATTTCGGCCAAGCGTACATCACGTAACACGCAAATTGAATAATAATTTTTATTCCTTTAATTCAGAGTGTACCATAAACAACGTAACAAATAAGTGCACGTACCCGTGCTCGTGATGGTGCGTGTGCCGCATACTGAACGTGTCTGAGTCGCACAGACTCTGGTAGATGCAAGCGGACAGTGCCACCGCCAGTTCCCGCAGCGTGTGCAATATTCTGCTGGCCGCGCCGCCCGGCACTCCCAGCTCGCCGATGGTGCCCAGCATGTCGTGGGCGACCGACTGGAGGAAGAAACAAATCGCTGCAGCCAGAGCCAGATTAAACTATTCGTATTAATTGATTAATGTTTGACCAGAATAATTATTAATAAAAAGCTTACGCTTTGTGTCGCGAGGCTACATGTGATGTGAGTTGAACATTTACCTGGAGCGACAATATAAAGGTCTGGACGGTACTGCCGACGCAGCTGTTCTCAGTAGACCAGCTCAGGATAGACAAGATGTAACGAAATGTGCGTCGACATCAATCAGAATATGTCACGGAATAAAGAAGTTGTAACAGTGTTACAATCATCATGTATGGACAAAAGCAGATTTTTTGCGATTCACCTATGGAATACCCTATCCTATGGAAAGGCAGCGGCGACAGCAGCTGCCGGTGCTGCTCGTCCTGGCCCAGCTCCTGCGGCGGCGGCGCCGACCGACGTCATAAGTACCTGCAGGTGCCGCACGGGGTCGGCCACCACGGTGTTGTTGGCGGCCACGGCGGCGGCCAGCAGCGGCAGCGTGGTGGGGAAGGGCAGCGGCGACAGCAGCTGCTGGTGCTGCTTGTCCTGGCCCAGCTCCTGCAGCAGCAGCACCAGCTCCATGCGCACGGACGCCAGCCCGCCGCCGCCGGCGCCGTGCAGCGAGCAGTACGACAGCAGGGTGCGCAGCAACGTCTCGTTCGCTGTCACACGGAGACGGGTGTTTTGTACTAGCTGCGCTCCGCGGTTTTACCCACTTAGGTATATAGTTCCATAGTCTGTGTTCGGTATCTGTGGCACGCGCTAGATCCCCCTCCCGAAAAGGGAGTCGCCTTTGAGCTCGCGCGTGGATAGGTCGTGTCATTGACGTTGCGCAAGATTGGAATGCGCCCGACTCGCGAATTGTTTTATTCATCGAAGTACCACAGGGAAGTTTTTGGAGTGCCTACGTAGGGTATGTTTAGAACCTAAGTGTGTTTGTGGCTCGTGAGCTAGTGCGCAGTGGAGGAGAAGCAGTGTCTAGGGCTGGGCTACCACACAGAGGGGCCCCTCTCTCCACTGCTGTTCCGGTATAAGAACACTAGCTACCGGCGTAAGTTACTCATGTCTATTTGTTATATTTAAATAGTAATTAAAAGGCATCAGTACACAGACGAAAGTACACCCCGGAGTTTTGGTAATTGTTCAGGGCAAGGGGTTTTCTGCCCCCCAAAGATCCAGCCGTGTACTATTCAGTCTGATTTTTAATTCGACGGAATGCTGACATTTTAGAAGTGTTGCCAACATTGAAAAATTATCACTAAAAAGGGAGAGCATTTTAGCAAAATAAAAAATAAACCTTTCTTGAATTTAAGGTTTCAATTAGAAAAACTAAGACTTAAAAAAAACTGTTAATTTTAAAATGGTAATTACATTATTTAATATCACATTATTGAAGTTACAATAATTGTCAAGGAAATTATTTTTCTATTACTGGGATCCCTGTTCAATAATTAATCCATAGGCTGCCATCCTTTTCTAGAACCTCTTCGTTTGTAAAACTTTTGCTTCTTCTAAGAGCCAATATAACAAGATGTCAAATTTAAAATTAAAAAACTATTTACGCCGCGTCATGCACCGCGGTCCGAGTTGCGCAAAGTGAAACAATTAATATTAGAAGGCATATAATATCACAGCTGAAAAATCGCAAGAATGCATAAACCATATTATTAAAGAAGTGGATAAAATGTGCCCTCTTGATGATCTGATGGATAGTGTGTGTGATACTTTTATAATCCAAGTCGATGATGATGACGACAATGATGATATAAGTGATGATGATTAATAAATATTTTTATCTGAGAAATATGTTGTTTTACTCTGTTTTCCATTTAGCACTTAAAAATTTACATTCTAGCTAGTGTGCATTGAGTGCACAAAACAAACACTATTTCATATTTTATATTTTTTGTTATTAAATATTTTAAAAAAATCTAAGCAGAAAAGGTTATTGATATCTGATTTGTCTATGGATGACATCTCTCAGAATTCCGTCGAATTAAAAATCAGACTGTAGTTTTTCATCGTCCCATTCCATGTCGCAAAAAAAAATACTAACACGTCACTACATATTGAGTGTCGCGCTTGCGCAGAAACATGTCGACGGACAGCAGCCGCGGGCGCATGTTGCCGACATGATTCTTTACATAATAGGCCGCCGAGCTATGTCTTCGGGTCGGCGGCTTTGTTGTGTACTATGCTTTACAGACTACACAACAAACAAATAGTAGAAACAAAGACTATTATCAGTTTAGTTCAGTAAACGTATTTATTTATCTTCCAATTACCGGCTTTTTTTCCCCTGGAGATCAAAGGTGGTGGTGGTAGGTTTACCAATTTCACTTTAACAACTATAAATGATTACCTTTCAGCCACTTTTTCCTCCGCACGGCGCGTTGCACCTTCGCTTCGAAGTCGGCCTTTTCCCTGATCAGCAGCTGGTGCAGCGTGGGTTTATCGGGGAGAGGGGGTGGTTCGGCGTCGGCACAAATGAGCTCCCCCCCAGTCGGTGCCCCCGCCGCGCTGGCGTACCCGCACAGCCGACGCAGGGCCTCAACCTCGCGCTCCAGCCAGATGTACAGCTGGTATCGGAGATGACCGCCTGTAGTACATAAGAAAAAGTGTGCAACAGACAAAATTACCGTGCGTTTACACTGAGAAACATAAAACATGTAATGTTTCACAACTTGTTGTATGATACAAATCTCAATACTTGTAGTGTGTGCTTTTGCGTTCGCTCTGCCGAAAATCGTGTTGGATTCAGAACAAATCCTAAGATTTGATGATTTGATCCTAAGATGTAGATTGCGTGGATCGCCTCAAAACTTGTTGTCTGTCAACGTTTTTTATGGATTTGTCCACGATTGCGTTCGCACTTTCGGCTGTTAAAGTCTTAATACATGTTTTGCAACTTGTTGGGGTGTTGACGATGGAAATGCATTCATAAACATTAATAATAATAATATATTTATTTCATATCACAAACAAACATATAACAAGACACGCAAAAAATATTGGACAAGGACAATTGTTTGTGCGAGATTGATGCCTATGCTAGGTAAAGTACCTGTGTTACAGGCGTTTGTTTTCCGTGGTACCATTAGGTAGTACCATCAATCTCCCACCACTTCGAACCACCATGGGCTCAGTAGACAGACATACAGTGACAATCAACAAAGATAATACAGAACAAAGATAATAACAACATTAGAATATAAATGAACCTACAGTAATAGTTTTGTTATTGTAGTAAAAAAGTGTGTATGGGTGTTGTGTGTGTGTGTTTGCGTGCGTGTGCATGTATGTTGGTGTATGTATGTTAGTGTGTGTATATTTGTGTATGTATTTATGTATTATTTCGTAACAGCCACAAGATTTTCTGTATCCTCGTAATTCAGGTCTAACAACCACTGTATTATTTTCTTCCTACAGGCGCACGTAGGTCCTTTTTGGCAATCTAGGTGTGCAATAGGTATAAAATTTATGGGGCCAAAATTTAATAAAACATATTTAGCTACATGCTCAGATAGCCAGGCAAATCAAAACACTCATTGTTAAAATAAAATATTCGCGTAGGCACGAATTGACAAGTGTGCAAGTTACGCCTTGTCGACGCGCTCGATTGCGCAACTGTGAACCGGCAGTCAGCGTCGAACATTTCAAAGAAGAACTTGTGTTGTTGTGAGAGAAATATCTAATAATTTTAACATGGAAATTGAGCGGACAGGTAAGGCTTTGCATATTTCGTATTATTTAATTTGCGACCTGTGTCATAACTAATTTTATAGAACATCATAAGTAGGTATAATTTATTGAAGTGTAAAAGAAGAAAAATATATTTCTGCAGAGTAGAAATTCTGTGATTGGGGCGTATTGGTCTTAAAATATTTTTTTCTTGTTTCTTTTGTTTATGTAGTTGATTTATATGCCAGTTTTGTGTGCCGCTTTCCGCCGTAAGATTTTGAATATTTTTTTCAGATATGGCGGACGGTTTAAAACGTTCCGAAGTTTTTAACGTTTGGCGTAAGGAAGTAACCACTGGTAGTAAAATTGATACAGTTATGACGCATTTTATGAATACGACCAATTATACCGATTTTGACGTGATTTCTTGTGAAAAATTTGACAAGATCATAAAGAACCTGTGGGGTCAGTTTGCTTATAAATGGAAAAAAAGTAACTGAACGCTCAACACTTCTTTAATTCATAAAAAAGAATGGCTGGATAGCATAATTGACTTTCACTTGCAACAATCCTTCGTACAATTTGCTCGGGTTTTGCTGTAAATATATCCGCATTTGAACAATTTGCCATAGAAACGGCTAATTATATCAATCGGCGAGCTCTCGGAAGAAGCGCAAGAGCATCGTAATAAGGACATCAGGAATTTTCGAGAATTTCACGCTCTGAAATTTTCAAGGAAAGAAAACATAGAGGACATATACATTATTCCCGAACTCATACAACCCGGAAATCTTCAAAGCAAGAGTGAATAGGCACTTTCTGGGCAAACTCATCCTTGCCTCAAGGCTGGATTGGGATCAAAAGTAAGCCCATTCATAATAATAAAAAAAATATATGTTTCATTTACTTATGATTTCATCAGATCCATTAATATCATCCCTTAAAAGAATTAAACTGAAGTTTAGTGGCAGCCTCCCCCTATCCGTTTTGAATTTGTTAAAACCATAAATGTTTATTAAACCTTGTTAGGAATAGTTTAAATAAATAATGGTTTAATTAAACCTATATGTTTTTGTTAGGTAAAGTATGTTTAATTTTTAATTTTTTATTTTATTATAGGTACAATTTTTAATTATATAATCAAATTTTAATTATCAATTTCTAATTTTTAATCAATGTTAAATAATAATAATCAATTTTTAATTTCATTTTTCAATTTTTAATTTTTGTCATATTACTATCATAGGCTAAGAATCATTTTGTTACTAACAAAATATGGGTGTATGCCCAAAATAAATGATTATTTAATTTAAACTATTAGTTAAAGTAAGAAGCTGATGCACTGATGATTTTCACATATAAGCACAGAATAAAAACTTGTTCAAAATTGTAAAAATCTGTTTGAATGCAATATTATATAGTAAAAAACAGTTTTGCACAGCTAGATTGCTAAAAAGGACCTACGTGAGGCGTGCTTAGGAAGGGGGTATATATTTAGTTTTACATTGAGTTTATTATATAAGAAGTCCCCCAGAAAGCAAAAGAATTTCTGTGAAAATCTTGTATTAAATGGTAGGGTTGTGCAGACAGTTCCCTTTTTACGACGACGGTGTGACATTAGGAGAGGGTCGTATGCGAGAAGAGAGTGCTTGCGAAGTACCACCGACAGAACGAATAATTGTCGCACTGTAGGCACCTTCCAATACTTATAAAGATCTGTAGTAGGAAAAGTGAAGGGCAGGGATGCAGCGACTTTCAGGACAGCTCTTTGGGCCCTCTCAACTCGTAATAGGTGGGTTTTGTAAGCACCACCCCAGGAGGAAACACAATAACTCAACAGGGACTGGAGACTGGTAGACCATTTTAAGAACGGAGTGGTCAGCGACGTATCTCAGGGTTTTAAAGATATAAATCAACTTCCTGACTCTGGCCGACAAAAGATCAAGTGAGCCCGGAAGTTGAGATTTGAATCCAACATTACACCTAGGTATTTGATAGTTTCAGTATAAGCTAGGTTTGGACAGCAACAATGCTCTTTTGTCAGACATATGTTTTCGTGTGATATAAGTCTGCTATCAGATGTCTGTCCACAACAATTAATGGAGAAGGTCATGTACTTGGTCTTAGTTACATTAAGTGACAGTGAGTTGTTAAAAAGCCAGTCAGATACCTGATTCAAACCTTCTTGTGCATATTGGAAGACCTCGCACCAGTCTCTAGCACGAAACAGCATGGCAGTGTCATCGGCAAACGCGATAAGCTTCCCATTTTGTAATTTTGTTTGACATAATTGGTTGACATAAATAAGGAACAGCGTAGGCCCAAGCACACTGCCCTTTGGAACGCCATGAGCAACTGGCAGCTCAGTGCTAGTCCATTTGCCAATTTTTACAGCCTGGAAACGATTGCTCAGGTAACTGGTGAAAAGCTGGTGGGCTATACCTCTAACGCCTATGTTCTCCAACCTATCCAGTAAGATTGTGACAGAAAACATTGACAGAAATGTTTAAAAAAAACATGTTTTTATGTAGATGTTTCGTCAGTGTAAACGCACGGTTAAAATACCACAAAAAATACGAATTTGAAGTAAATACAAGATGGATTTTTTGGGAAGAGCAATATGGGCACTTCGAAAATTCGAAGTTTCTTTTTTTGTTAATGAAAATGTATCACTACCTCCCCTTACAATCCCATCCAAAAAAAATCCAACCTGTATAGTCAATTACTAGATTTTTATAGCTAAATATTCCCAAGAAATCATTAAGTTGCTTGTGACATGAAAGAAAGCAAAACTAATATTAAAACAAACTTGTTAGATCGAAACGTACCATCCACTTCAAAGCCGGTAGCAAGCGTGCTCAGCTCCTCCATGAGGATCTTGAGACACGCCACAAACTTAAGTTGCTGCGCCATGATATCCACAGATGGCGGTTCGTCCAACTTATCACCCTCTCCGTTCAATTCGTTGACTGCGGGCGGATCTTCTTTCTTGTCCATTTTCATTTCTAAAGGCGGAGTAGATGCTCCGGAACCACCAGACCTATGATGATGTTATTATTCATATTGACAAATACATAAAAATAAAAAAGTAGTGCCACTCGGGGACTGCCGCGGTAAAGCTATTGTATAGCATTTTTATCAACTTATGCAATTATAATTATTTATTTATTTTATTTATGCAGTATCTTTTCCTTTGATATTAATTCATTGATAAGACAACAATTTTTTTTCTTTTATTGAATAAATGAGAAGTTAATATTGTTTAAAATATTGTTATTATCTTACAATACCTACATGTAGGTTATTCAGGAATTTTTATCATTGAAACTATAGGTTTATGGTAGAAATAAGAAACATAAGTTTGAGACTTGATATCCTCTAAATATCTGGAAAATACCGCGTCAAAACACCGTGCCGAAGTCTGCCGAACTGAAACGACGTTAGACGATGCACGGCTTTCAACGCCGCACCGCTGTGCCGCAGGCCTATTCTCTAACTTCGGTTACTAATCTAGTACTGTCATTTTTGAAAGGAACTTATCATCCATTACTGCTATCATGAACGCTGCCGTAAGACATAAGATCACTTAACTAGTAATGGATATAAAATGTCTTTCAAAAATGACAGTTCAAGTTACCAACCGTAGTTAGCGAATAGGCCTGCCGGTCGGAGTGGGAGGTGTTAGGTTTTTTTCGTTACGAAATTTCTTTATTCGGTCGCCGCGCTCAAAGCCCGCGATAAAAACTATGCAATAGCTTAAAAATCGTTAAGGCCGCCATAAATAACACTACGGGCAAGCGCCGTACAGTTTGTCACGTCACCGTTTTACGACACATGCATTAATTTAGGTTATTCATTAAGTTAGTTCGTGTCTGCATATCATAGCCGTCGCGCACTCTCATTTTAAGTTTTAAGACGTTTATAAATCAGTTTTTAACATTTATCAAGAACTTTCATGTATCATTATCAAATAGCACAAAAGTGTGTATAAACCATACATCTATCATCGCAGAGTGTCGCTAGTCTGGTTTATATGAACAACCCAAACTTATACCAATGTCAAGACAAGTGGATTCATCTTTTGCATGAGCACGAGCACAAATCATACACTATTGTTTATTCGGTAGTCAGCTATGATTAACTTTAGTATTATGTTATATGTGAGTTATTTTGCATTTTGAGCAAAATCTGTGTTGCGCATTTATTCATACCCCTTGTCATTATCATTGTCATCCCAATCAAGCACAAGTTCATCCGACTTCGCAGAGTTGACAGGCGCGCCCCAGTCCATCTGAGATGAACCCCAATCCATATTCGTCTCTTCTTCTTCTGTTGACGAAATAAAATTGATGTCATAATTTTTTTATAGCGTAAACAGCATAAACATACAGAACTCGACAGATCAAGCTTTGCTTAAGCCCATCCTTGCACACAACAGAACACTGCAAACAATAAATTTAAACTCACTTACCTGGGACGCTCAGAGCTTTTCATGGCAAGTACAAAACATTATTCGATGACAAATCTAGACAGGTCAACACAGTGAATCAACTTAAACTAATTACGAACTCATAAAGACAAAATACCACATAGACGTACAAATCTAGTAGAACGAGCCGTACTTTTGAGTGTGGCGTCTTCGATCAGTTGGCCCGTGTGTATGACCGCGTCGTCTACGGAAGGCATCGAGGGCGGGTGCTTCGGTTTCTCGTCGCGAACTCTCGCGGGCAGTTTGGACAGAACTTCCAGCGCCAGCGCAGGGCATCCTGCCTTGAAATGACCGTGGGCAGTTTGGAAATACAGACGACGTTCCAGCCGCGTGATGCTCTCCTCCAATTCTTGCTGTAGAAGCGCTAAGGTACCGCCCTAAGGAACAGCAATTTGGTTAATGATAATGCTATGTATATTTACCGGGGGGTGACTCGGTATGTGTGTCTGGGTACCTCTTTTTCACCTAATGTCCCTGTTATAAATCGATTTTCGGTCACGGCGGCTAATCGCAACAGAGACTAGCTATCTGTGCGAAAGATATTATAATGCACAAGTGACTGCGTAAACACAAGTGCACTCTTTTCCTTCACGACCTACAGGTACTTACAGGTACCACATATACTGTAGGTGACTGTAGCCAGTTATCATTCGGTGGGAAGTCTAGTTGTTTACCATTTTAGTTGGACAAAAAAAACTGACATTTAGCGGACGAGCCACTGGTAATTTCCGCCAATTTCCACTAAGCCAACGTACTGGGAGATGGCCCCACCATTCATGTGTTATTAAAGAACTAGATGTACAATCTCTTGAAATAAATGTTGGAGTCGAAACTTTGCACAGCGCGACGACTGAGCAAAATTCACCTTCAGTCTCGTTTCGTTCAGTCGTGACAACAACGCGTCGCAATGATGAGGTGTTCAGCAAAAAAACTACAGAAATTCTTTAAGAAATGCACTTAAAAAGATGGAATATTATATGTTACGTAAGTACTTTTTTCATAAATACTCGTAAAAGAGATAATTATTAATTTAATTACTTTAATATCCTAATGGGTGCGTTCCGAATGGCGATGATATCGATTTCAGCGCGCTAAAATTCGTTTCGTGAGCGCGCAGGTAGCATTTAACCTAACGTTATCAATGACGTCATTACAATCGCCATTTTGCGTTTACGGCGACCATGCCTCGGATCGTAATCGCAGTGTGTCCTGTCATATGGCTGTCAAGTGTCAAGCTCAATGATTGAAAACAACAATGGAAATGGTTACATTTATTGTGAGGGATGAGGAAAATAATACAGTAGTGGAGTAATTTTTCTGTCGTCTATTAAGTGTCCATTGAATAATGGTTAGGTACAAAAATTCTGTGCTGTTGCTAAAAATTAATTGTCAAGCTAATGGACATCAAAGTCAAAGGAAAAGTCAGAGTCGTAAGCGCGAGAACTATCGTTCCGATTAGCCAACTTATGCCAATTAGTCGCTTTTAGCGCGATATCCCATTCGGAACAGATATGAGCGTTCACATAGCTCTCATCGCTACAAGTTCATTCGGAACGCACCTAATGTTAGCAAGGCGTTCGATAGGAAAACGATGCACCTATCCTTTTCTCTCGGTAAAGAGTGAAAAAGATAAACAACTTGTGTTATCGATTTGACATTTACTCTAATCAAACGTTACAGGGGGTCTACAATGAACACACGACACCCGAACGAACTCCGTAATTTCGGGCTGTTTCTTACCACGAAAATACTACGGGCCCGTCAACAGAACGAAATCGGAGTTTGACGTTTGCTGTTACGGATAGCTTACTATGATCACCCGAACCCGACACGAAAATTCGATTTTGACATACAGTTTTTCGGGCGTTTAACCTCACTTCTCACGAGAACTCAAGTGATACCGTAATACCCCATTTACACTCGCGTGCGAGCCGCGAGACGAGCCACGAGCCGAGCCACGAGACGCGAGTGTAAACACCGAGCTCGTGGCTCGGCTCGCGGCTCGTCTCGCCACTCGTAAGGCTCGCGTCGGGAGCGGTTTTTTGGGCACGAGTCAAAGGGGCTCGCGTCGAGGCTCGCGTACGCGCGAGCACGTGTTTACACTCGCGCGCGAGCTTCATATAAAATTTATAATTTTGCTTTATTTTTTTACCAATTTTTTAAAAATCTTAAAATATTTCAAAGTTGGCTGTTGATACGTAGTTATTAAGAGTCAATAAAGATTACTTTGGTTAACAGAGTACAAAAGATATCAATACAGTTGAATTTTCGTCGGGGCTGGTAAGACCTCGTGGCCGAGTGGTCAAGGCGTCAACTTACAACGTCAACATACCGTATGTTGAAGACGCGGGTTCGATCCCTTCCCGAGATTAAATTTTTCTTTATTGATTTATTCATCTTTCTTTTATTTTAAAAAAATTGACTACAGACGAAACCTTATACTTCATTGAACTTTCTCCAAAGGGGCCTATAATTTGGAACCCTAAGAATAAAAAGTCATATTAAGTCAAATTATTTTCGTAGTTATAGGGTATATGCTGGCTAAGCACAGCGTTGATGCCGCTAATACTTCGACGTCCTCCATTGCTGAAACCTCGAAAGCAACTGAACGCATTGCGAGAATGTAAACACCTCGACGAGCTCACGCGCTCTTCCGCGAGACACGAGCCGAGCCGCGAGCCGAGCCACGAGACGCGAGTGTAAATCAGGTATAAGAGTTTCGGATTAACATTTTATTCCAGAAATAAGTGAGTTATTGTCAATTTTATATCAGTTTGGGTTTTGTTTGACTACTAAAAAGGTCATTTTACATCAAGTAGTTTAGCGTGAGATACAAATATAAGTTAACTACATAATATTTGTTGAAGTTATGGCATTTGTGGTGGCTTTCTTGGAAGCCCTAAGAGAAGAGCGAAGAATAATATAATCAATTCTCACTAAATCCAAAGGAGAACTAACGCGGAACACATGGTTAAATGTCCTTTTTTTGAGTTTACCATTATCAGATAAAATATTGCAAACACTTATCACCTAAAAAAATACTATTGCTCTTTTTTGATTAAGAAGACAGAGGTGCGAGGTGCGAGTCGTAGGAAACACTTGAAAGTATAACTTCATGTGAACAAAAGCAAAAAATAACTCTGAAACACTTAAAAATGTAATTACAAAAAAATGTAAATAAAAAAAAAGCAGCAAAAGCTATTTAGGTGCATAATGCTGTAGCAGGAAATATCCCCTTAACATTAAAATGTTATTAGTGGAACGTGACATTCTCGTTGTTAAATTGGCAGTTTTAATAACATAAACTGTTTAAATAATAATAATTTTAATTACTAATGTCATAACCGGTTTTTTTGTGAAGACATCATAAAAAACCTTTTTCAATCATTCGTTCACGTAATTTGTCTATGCGTCCGTACTAAACCTACGAATCCGGAAATAGTTCGTGGTAGCTACGAGTCACGTACTTCTTTCGGGTTACGGACGGGCCCGAAATTACGGACGAACGTTTCAGAGAAAACATCCTGCGCCTGTGCTATTTCAATTTCACCTTTATCGTAAAAGTATTCCGTCTAAAATTGTGCGAGTATGTTTAGCTCATCAATATAGAGCCAACTATGCATCTAGGCATCAAGTGTCCGACACTTTAGTCGACGCTTCAGTTAGATTGTGTATCTAGTTATTTTATAGCACATAAATGGTTCCCAACTTATTCTTTGCGGCAGAAGAAACCTATGGTCAGCACCATTGCTATTGTAGTAGTGATGAAGATGATAGTCTCGCGGACTCGTCAAACAAAAACGAACGACAATCACAAAACAAACATACCTGACTGGGCATGTTGTGTCTCTTCAGTCTGGGGTGCGTGCGAAGGTACACGTAGAAGTTGAACACGCTGGGCGTGGGTTCGTGATCTCTCGCGGCGTGAAGGCGCCCCGCCGGCGATAGCAGCGTGTCCAGCGCCTCCCCGTACCGCTTGAGTTCCCACAGGGCCATCGACCGCACGAACGGATCGGGGTGCGCCTGCTCCATATCCACCTCGCCCGAATCAGTTTCACCGCTGAAACGAGTGTCATTTAGAATTTATTGTCCAATCTGACAACTAGGACACCTGTCACGACGAATTTATAAACATTGTAAATGAAAAAAAAAGAGATGAGAGGAAAGTCTAGAAACACATTAAGGCAACACGTAAAGGAGAAATTGAAGCGTCGTGTCATATCAGTAAATCAATACAAAGGTTCAGTGCAGCAAAGACTGTTGATAGCGCCACCGACAAGAGTAAACGGTGCTCCTAATCTTTCAAGTGGGAATGAATTTGAGTCGCAGTATTACCCGTACCATCATGGGGACGTACTGCTTAAAAATTACAATACACAAACCCTACTGCAACCCTAATGAAATATGTAGATTACTTTTCACCTCTCCAGCACGAAAAGGGTGCTTTTGGTGCCTAAAAACTCACATACAAACAAGTCACAAACTTACTAACATTACGATCAGTGCAAACGACGACCCAATCATTTCGGACTTCGCTTTAATAGCAATGATTGACTTTTGCACTCACATGATACTGGGCACATTTTCAAACATTTTTAATTAATTTATTACGTATATTTACACTTACAAAACATGATTTTCGGCACTTTAATATTCCCTTCTATGCTCGTATATTACCCGGCTCGAAGGACAAAATATGTAAAGGTTGCAACTTAAACCAAAAGAAGAAAAATAAAATGCAACTCGAGAGTTGTTGTCAAGACTTCTAATTGAACACTGATCTTAAATTCTTAAAATATGCATAATTATGAACCACGACAACAGACCGTAGTTCATTGCACCGCTAATTGTAGGTCGCGACCAAAGTGCAATATTGACGCGCCTTATAATAAAAATATATGCATAATGTACTTTCTATAGTATAAACATAAATTGTTTATATATTTGCGATTCATGTCAACATCCCTATTGATTCAAACTGGTGCAGCAACAATAAGTTTCAAATTTTCAGAATTAAAATTAATTTTCAATTAATAAGTACAACCTCTTTTATTAAAAGGCTTACAATATTCAACACTTACCCCAATATCTCGTCCATTAGCAATTTTCGCAAACTAGTCGGCAAAGGACTATCCGATTCATACAGCCGAGCCACAACCATGGCCAGCTGCAGATCGCCTAGACGTGTAATGAGCACCTAAAATACGGACGTGCCCAATTAATTAACACTCGACCAGTTTAATATGAACAAAACACTGCCTAATTTTCAATACCTCCAAAGCGTCTTTGAGTGCACCTCCCAATAGGAAGAAGGCTGCTGCGTGTTCAAATCTTTGCTTGCCCAGAAGAACAAATGCATTTTTCAAAGCAGCTTTACGCCAACGATCCTCGGTAAAGTCGTTTGCGAAAAACTGTAACAGCCATAAAAATTATGTTCCATTATATAATTTAAACAATATTTGATTTCCAGGATATACAATCATACCGATGTCATCTTCTCATCTCGATTAGAACGGAACAATCCCCAAAGAAGCATTCTTTTCTTCATGGCAAGGTAATACAAGGCGGCATCCATTGGATCTTGTTTTTGCATGTATGAAGCACGTGCTAACTTTTCGATACAGGTACGTAATAAGTCGCCTCGAACCCACCAGCCGACACCTGAATTTGAAATACAATTCAAATGAAACTAGTATAGTTATTTAGTACAGTTCTCGTACAATAAATAGCAGCAATACACATAAAAATAGCTTGCATTGTAAAAAGTTTTTTTTAAATATATAATGTCAGATTATAAATAACATTTAGAATGGTCAAACATAGAACTACCTTTTTGATCCTTCACATCAATTAAAATAAATATTAAAAATGAAAATCTGTAAATGCTTTTGATCATAAAATATTCACTGGTGTACAAATATAAATAACTTTATTTGCCACTAGCTGTGCCCGCGAACTACGTTTCGCCATCAAAATGCTTAACACAGTGTTTAGTTTTTTCCTCCATTTTATTCCATAATGAATCAACTTTATTCTGCCTTTCTTGAGCATCGGCCATTTCGAAATTAGGACAATTTTCGTAGGTTCGTAATGCTCTAGGCTAGGTACTCTTCAGGGCCTACTTTCATTTAAAACCCCTATTACTGGGTTTGAAAAGCAATTTTTATCTGTCTTTTTTGAGCGGCGGCCATGTTGAATTTACGTCAATGTTGCAACATTCATACTGCTCTACTGATGAAGGCCTTTCATTTGATACCCATATTGCTGGGCTTGGAAACGAACTTTTTTCCGTTTTTTTTGAGCAGCGGCCATATTGAACTTCAATTTCCCGTGCCGTCAGATGAAGGTCGTAAGAGTAGGTAAATTTTCATAGCTAAACTTGGCTTTTCTTCGAGAGTAATCCTTCTGTACTTTAGTACTATTATTTATTCTGTGCCTATATTGCTAAATTTAGAAACGAACTTTAATCCACCTTTTTTTGTGCGGTGGCCATGTCGAATTTACGTCAATATTGCTAGGTCCATAGTGCTCTACTCTTAAAGACCTTTCATTTGATACCTATATTGCTAGATTTGAAAACGACCTTTTATCCACCTTTATTGAGTGGCGGCCATCTTGAATTTATGTCAGTGTTGCTAGGTTCTTAGTGCTCTACACATCAAGACCTTTTATTTGGTACCCACATTGCTGGGTTTGAAAACGAACGTTTATCCTTTTTGAGCGGCGGCCATGTTGAATTTAGCTCGATTTTCCTAGGTTCCTAATGCTCTACTCTTCAAGGCCTTTCATTTGATACCCATATTGCTAGGTTTGGAAACTAACTTTTATCCACCTTTTTTGAGCGGCGGCCATGTAGAATTTATGTCAATGTTGCTAGGTTCATAGTGCTCTACTCATCAAGGCCTTTCATTTGATATGCATATATTGCTGGGTTTGGAAACGAACTATTATCCATTTCTTTGAGCGGCGGCCATGTTGAATTTATAGCAATTTTCCTAAGTTCATAGTGCTCTACTCTTTTAGGATTTTCATTTGATACCCATATTGCTAGGTTTGGAAACGAACTTTTATTCGCCTTTTTTGAGCAGCGGCTATGTTAAATTTATGCCAGTGTTGCTAGATTCATAGTGCTCTACTCATCAAGGCCTTTCATATGACACCCATATTGCTGGGTTTGAAAACAAACTTTTATCCTTTTTTTTGAGCGGCGGCCATGTTGAATTAAGCTCGATTTTCCTAGGTTCCTAATGCTCTACTTTTCAAGGCCTTTCATTTGATACCCATATTGCTCGGTAAGAAAACGAACTTTTATCCATTTTTTGAGCGGCGGCCATGTTTAATTTAGGGCATTTTCCTTAGTTAATAATGCTCTACTCTTTTAGGCCTTTCAGTTGATACCCATATTGCTAGGTTTGGAAACGAACTTTTATTCTTCTTTTTTGAGCGGCGGCTATGTTGAATGTATGTCAATGTTGCTAGGTTCATAGAGCCCTACTCATCAAGGCCTTTCATTTGATACCCATATTGCTGGGTTTGAAAACGAACTCTTTATCTTTTTTTTTGAGCGGCGGCCATGTCGAATTTATTTCGATTTTCCTAGGTACCTAATTCACTACTCTTCAAGGCCTTTCATTTGATACCCATATTGCTAGGTTTGGAAACTAACTTTTATCCACCTTTTTTGAGCGGCGGCCATGTTGAATTTATGTCAATGTTGCTAGGTTTATAGTGCTCTACTCATCAAGGCCTTTCATTTGATACCCATATTGCTGGGTTTGGAAACGAAATTTTATCCACCTTTTTTGAGCGGCAGCTATGTTGAATTTACGTCAATGTTGCTAGGTTCATAGTACTCTACTCATCAAGGCGTTCCATTTGATACCCAGGGTTTGGAAACGAACTTTTATCCGTTTTATTTGAGCGGCGGCCATGTTGAATTTAGGGCGATTTTCCTAGGTTCATAGTGCTCTACTCATCAAGGCCTTTCGTTTAATATGCATATTGATAGTTTGGAAACGTACTTTATCGGCAGTCATGTCAAATTAAGTCAACGTGGCTAGGTTCAATGTGTTCTACCCTTTAGGTTCGTCGTTCGATATCCATGTTCCTTGGGTGGATCCAAAAAAATGTGATCCGTCATTTTAGACATTAGGATCAAGAGTCCCGTCCCGTCCCTCTACGCGTGACCCAGAACATTGCAGTGAGATATTTTTTTTAATTATCAATATTAATCTATTACTTTTGATAGTTTTAAATGGATGAAAGAGTTTGATTCCTTAGTCCTAATGTAAAAACATAATAATATAACACCTTTCAAAATACCTTGAAAAGGGTATCTTCACTTTTCAATATTTCAAATATTTCAAAAATTGTACCGATTTTGTGAAAATTTGTCAAGAATTAAATCAATTTGTCAGTCAATGTTGCTAGGTTCATAGTACTCTACTCATCAAGGCGTTCCATTTGATACCCAGGGTTTGGAAACGAACTTTTATCCGTTTTATTTGAGCGGCGGCCATGTTGAATTTAGGGCGATTTTCCTAGGTTCATAGTGCTCTACTCATCAAGGCCTTTCGTTTAATATGCATATTGATGGGTTTGGAAACGTACTTTATCGGCAGTCATGTCAAATTAAGTCAACGTGGCTAGATTCAATGTGTTCTACCCTTTAGGTTCGTCGTTCGATATCCATGTTCCTTGCGTGGATCCAAAAAAATGTGATCCGTCATTTTAGACATTAGGATCAAGAGTCCCGTCCCGTCCCTCTACGCGTGACCCAGAACATTGCAGTGAGATATTTTTTTTAATTATCAATATTAATCTATTACTTTTGATAGTTTTAAATGGATGAAAGAGTTTGATTCCTTAGTCCTAATGTAAAAACATAATAATATAACACCTTTCAAAATACCTTGAAAAGGGTATCTTCACTTTTCAATATTTCAAATATTTCAAAAATTGTACAGATTTTGTGAAAATTTGTCAAGAATTAAATCAATCTACAAATGTTATTGTGACTCGATATTGTCATAAAAATGCTTTATACATTGGTTGTATGGCTTGATCCTTTTGCCTTACCACCACGGTACGACATAAGAAAAAGACAATTTGGTTGGCGAAATCCAGATGGGCACAGCCATTAACAGAAAATATTACATTTTATTTGTACTACACTCGCGAGCAAAAGTTTGGAATCAGTTACTTGAAACAGGTTCCGCGTGATCTTGCTTACTAAATACATTTTTAATAATCATAAAAATGACATCATGTTAAAGGTGCAATTGTCCACTTTAAATCGATATAAAATTAATTCATATCGAGCCCGTAATTGTGGAGTTATCCCGGATTAAGTGAAGGAGGTAGGAAAACAAGGAAATAGGGAAAAATAATGAATGAATAAAACAACAAATATTATTAAATAAAAATTTTATTTATCTTTAAAAATAAGTGTCAATATTTTGTGTTCCCTCCCCTCGCCCTAATAACTGCTCCAAGACGATTCTTCATAGACCTGATCAGCTTCTGAATTGATTCTTGTGGAATACCTTCCCACTCCTCAATCAACGCTGATTTCAGCTCATTCATACATGAAGGAACTCGAACGAACCTTCCTCTTCAGTTCATCCCACACGTGCTCAATGGGATTCAAGTCAGGGCTGAGCGCTGGCCAGTCCAATGTGGCAATACCGATTTCTTCGAGGTATCTCGTTGTTACACGGGCAGTGTGACAACGAGCGTTATCGTGCATAAGGAGGAAGTCATTACCGATGTATTTCCGATATTCTCCTGGAACATGTCGTTCCCTACGACATGTTCCAGGAGAATATCGGAAATGTACCGGTCCGAAGTTAGACCGCCTCCTCGTCCCCCGCCAGGCACGAAAACAAGCTCGGTTTTATCATCGAAGGAAATGCCGGCCCACATCATACAAGAGCCGCCACGCCATAAGCCACTGTTTCAGCGACACAGCACTGTGCAAATCGCTCCCCAGGCCGCCTGTAGACCCGTCCTCTTCTGTCGCTACCGTGCAAACACATCCTGCTTTCGTCGGAGAACAGGACTTGCCTCCATTGCTCAACCTCCCAATCAAGATGGGTGCGAGCAAACTGAAGGCGTGCTTGTCGGTGAGCTGCCGTGAGTTTCGGGCCTGTAGCAGGCCTTTTTGGAGTCAGATTCGCTTGCTTGAGTCGTCGACGAACTGTCCACTCGCTGGCTGCTACCCCACGAACATCTCGGAGCTCCTGTTGGACGTCGACACCAGTCAAATGCCGATTTCGGAGAGAGGTTGACTGACACGATAAAACGGTCATCCCTCTCCGATGTGCACCGGCGCCGTCCAGATCTTGATCTCGGGATAAAGCCACCAGTCTCCCGAAAGCGCTTATAAACTTTCGAAACACAGGATTGGCTTATGTGGAGCCGACGAGCGACAACCCGGTGGCTGAGCCCTTCTTGCAATAGGGCTACGATGGCGGAGATGTGTACCGGTCAACTTGTGAAAGTCGACTGATAAAGAAAATCCGATAACAGGTGCTTTTATAGGGGGTCAATAGGTCGCAACTCGTGACGTATCAAACAATTGAAACACGTCTTTTTCGATACACCTTCACTTAATGCGGAATGGCTCCATAAATACTGGCTTGTTTTTAATGAATTCGGTATCAGTTTAAAAGTAAAGAGTTGAACCTTTAAAATGATGTAATTTTTACGATTATTAAAAAAGTAACTCAAGATAACGCGCAACCAATTTCAAGTAACTGATTCCAAACTTTTGCTCGCGAGTGTAGTTACAAGAAAACATTGTTAGGCAACCATCCATAACTTTTTAAGATATTCTGACAGATTTTGGAAAAAAGTTACAGTCAACAAAAAAAATGCTGAGATAGCAAAAAAAAAATTAATGCCTATCGATCCTATTTCATGTAGGGATCAAAAGACTCTATGGGACCATTTAAGGTATGAGTACTAGAAATGACAGAAATCGCCAAAAACATTTCCCATACATTTTGTACGGAATCCTATTTTTTACTTTTAAGGAAAACTGTTACTGGGAAACTGTAATTTAAATAAATACTAAATTAAATCATTTAAACATGTATTTTTAAACTAACGCAAAAATATCTAATCTATCTGCACTACAATGGCCAAACTTTTTATTTTTGGAAGGACTGGCTGAAAAAATGTAAGTAAAATGAAATTATTACTTGCAAATTTCGAATTTATTTCAAATAATTTTATCAAAAATGTCTTCTAATTGTCGTCTTAATTGAAGCATATTTTGTAAATAATAGAAATGTGAGAACTGCATTAGTTTGGTACGCGAAATTTCAAAAATCCATCCTGTATATTCCTGCCGTGGGGCTCGAGCCTACTCTAAGTTAGGGTGTTTGTTTAAAGCCTTAGAAAACGCGTTTGTGCGGATTGGTTGACTTCACATACAACTTCAAATTACTTTGCAGATATACCTATGCAGATTGCCTCACGATATTCCCTTCACCGTAGAAGCGTCGGAAAATGTACATATGAAATTTAAATGACGAAAAACACACTGGTACTTCATTTTTATTAGATTATAATTATTATGTATGATAAAACAATATTAAAACCATACGTCTGTAATGTTATAACACTTTTCGTGTTTTTTTAATATGTAACATAATTTAACTGCACAAATTGTCATTCATTATTAATTATTTTCCGAGTCATGGCTCACATTTAGTTGCTTCGAATCGTACACTAACTTTTATAATACATAGAAGACAACATTTGTAACAAATCTCAATGCAACGGTGAAAGATAGAGATCCCTTACCCAGTTCCCTCATAGTGTTCCATTTGGGCTGTCCCTTCGCGTATCCCGGTATCAGCGCCAGCAGCTGTTCGTGTGTCTCGGAATGGAAGGCCCACACGAGGTTGCAAGTGCCTACGCCGTTCCTCTGCAAGGCGGCGCGCTGTGCGAGCGGCAAGCAGCGCAGTAAGTAGCCGTAATGCTTCATTGCCAACAAGAATCGGAGTCCGCAATCATCGAGCGAATCTGCGGACAAAATTTTACTTTGTAAAATTGTAAATGTGTAAAGTGTACTGTCTACTTATCCTATCTTATCTTAGAAGTGGGGTGGCCCAAGTAGTAAGCCTTCGCACTTCGACCCACTCTGGATCTATTGTGCTTCCCCACGTGTTAGTCCCTAAAGCCATCACCACCAACAGTTCAGTTCATCGTGCCCATGACCTTGATGATGTCTTTTGGTGGTATGGCCCTGTAATCTTCCGGTTTTGGATAACCAATCCCCGTCGGCATTTGCCTCCTGCAGGCTAGAGCATCGCAATGGCACAGCAAATGTTCCATGCTTTCCTCTTTATCCCTGCAGGCCCTGCAGATTTTGGAATTGGCAAGTCCCATCCTGGTTAGCATAATCCTAGTGCCAAAATGTCCGGTGAGAGCACCGAGCATTAGACGGGTCTGGGATTTGCTAGAGCTCAATGTCTACTAAACTTGAATATCGACAAATGTATGTTTTGTTATTTAAAAAAAATTGGGTACTCTTGAATAAAGATAGCATCGTCTAAAATTTAAAAAATGTACTCAAAATATACACTTCAGTTATTCTTGAATACATTCTTTTATATCAATTATAGGATGTAATTCTACTTTTTAGAGTAAAATCCAGTATGGAATATTAAGAGTGGGAACGATTAGCGTTTGCGGATTACAATTTTCTCTGATAATTAATCCTACAAAGCATTACTTACACTTTAATCATCTTTTTGAATTTAAGACAGTTTATCTTATTTTACACGTGCTAAGCTTTTAGAATGTAAGACTGGGATTAGAAGGTAATTGAACTACCCAAGTTTTACCTGGCAATATCTCCTGTCCGTTGCTCTGATTGACGTCGACGCGCGCGTTCGCCGCGAAACGTTCCGCGAAGTCCGCGTCGCACGTGGACACGGTGTCCGCTAACGCCAACAGATGCATTTGGTCCAGGGAACTCAAGCCGGGCAGGTGGGTGTGCGTCAACAGCCGGGATAATATACGTCCTGAAATACAGGATTTATATCACGGTTGCCTGCTTTACATTTTTTAGATATCTACAAACTTATGTTATAAATTATTTTTATGCTGCAATACTAGTATAGGATTATTGTGTTCTACATGAATTTAGCCGAAAGAGCGAGGCATAAGCCTCGATTACCTTGCCGCGGGCCAAAGTGTGAAAGTGGTTGTCTTTCTGGCATAGATGGTCTACGATCGACACCTTCCTCTTCAGCCAATAGTAGAGCATCCAAATCTTCATCCATATCCATTGTGCCCTCGAATAGCTCATTGTAATCCTATTTAGAAGAATGAAATAAAACCGGTATAACATTTTACGTTTGCTTAGGTCAAATCTCGCAAGGTAAAATTATACTTTTTTTTGATAATAACATGATAAAATTTTGAACATTTTAATAGCACAAATACAATTATTAAATTAGTACCTTAGCCTCTTGTATAGTGGACGGGTGGTGTGGTGACTCCTTGTCGGCTACAAGCAGCGTCCAAAGAGGCAGCGGTGGCACTGAAGTTATCTCCGCATAGTCTAGCTGTACGTCTTCCGTAATCTACGTCATATTTATACATGATATAATACAAATAAAAGAATAACTTTATATATAATATCAATAATTTATAAAATAAGGATGACGAAATGATCACTAAGTATTAGAATAATCTCAAAAATGGATTAAGTATAATATTATATATAGAGGATTTTAAGAATTAAATATTTCAAGTAAGTATATAATTTACAATAACAAACACAATTTAAATTAGACAAAAACATCCAGTTAATTGTTGAATATTAATAATTTTGTGCGTTAGTACATCACGTGCATGTGTTCCATCCATCAAGATGCAGGCAATCATAACACTGCGGTGAATATATTATATTAACAAAAATAAAATCAGAAATGTTAAAAAACAGGTCGCGATAAAAACTATAATGAACTATAGTTTTTAGCCAAATATTATAGTATACATATATACGCGTGATTTTAGTACCATATAACATTCGGATTTAACAAAGATAGACTTACTTATTATAATTCATAATATTCAATTAAATACATAAACTATAATACATAATTGATACTCAAAATTAAGTACATAAATTCCAGCACCAAGGGAATATACCATTTCAACTAGAATATTACAAACACATAGGCGACAATTTTGCACAAGTAATAACATAAAGAATTAAAAAACTGAGAGCGCAATGTGCAAGGTGAAAGTTGGTTAAATAAAATTACCTGTCCAACGCCATCTAGCGGCGAGGCGGCGCCCGCCGCGAAGGAGACGGACAGCGTGCGCGAGCGCGACCAGCCGCGCTGCAACACACGTGCGCATGCTACACTATCGGCCGCTACTACGCAAGTACGCATGCAGAGCAGCCGGCGAGGCCACCAGTAAACCGCTCTATCGCCTACTTCGACTTAACACCTAATTTTCACGAGTGCAGTAGCAGCAGCAATGGTATAAATCAGTCGAGGGTGAATCGCTTCCATTATTACGGCGACTTTGGTATCTTTTAATCAAGGTCTACTTAAAGAGTTATGTCTACCACAAAGAACAGTTTGCAGTCACGACTGACCTAGTTTTTAACCTTGAATACTAATAGTATAGCGACGACAATTTAAATGCGACGCGAATGGCGGGAAGAACCTAGATAAGCGCATTGAGGATGCCTAAATTTATCACAAATTGTTTTTTCTGTATACCTATGAGTATAATACTTCATGGCCTCGCCTTGGAAAAGAACTAAAATAGTCTAGAACGCACAACACTGAATTTATGGTCAAATATTAAATGAAGCACTGCTAAAAAAGTAATATAATATGTACATGTAAATTATTTGTGGTGATGACTGATAGGGTAAAGTATACTCTATAAATGATTGTGTTCAAATACTCTATCATTAAATAAATATTCAAAAGGTACATTACAGTACTAAGTTTTAAAATAATGCAGACCAATCTTTAAAAAGAGAACAGAATTGTTTCTGTTTCGAAAAATGTTATCTGTATCGCACACACGTCATTTGACGTTGATTTGGCAAAAAAAGTGTGGGAAAAATGGCGCCACGAGTATTGTTTCGCAAAAGGAACATTACAGGTCCAATTCAAAAAATTATAAGTAATCGTTTTACATAATCTATGCATTCACGTTAACTCACGTCAATTGACTACTCGTGCGCTTCCGCTTGTAGTTTATGACTTGATAAAGTTTTTGGTTACGACGCGGCTATCTTAACGTACTCTGATTGATTGCTATAATGATTATTTTTAATAATTATATATATAGGTAAGGACTATGTGTATTGCTTGAACGGAATAAATGTTACTTCAACTAACCCTAAATCTGATTCATTTGGAATTGATATGGACGACGTACAGTATTTACTAATGTGTAATAATACAAAAAGTATTCTTGCACTGCTATTTGTATTGGTGCAATTATATTCTAAAAGAGAAAATAATAATTTTAACAGGTTAAAATATTATTAGCTAAAGAACAACATTTAATTTTTTTTACCTCTACATTTTATTTGCTTACATGAAAGAGCGTGAAAAATTAAAAAAACCTGTATATTTAATTTTCTAAATTTTTTAATGTTTTACCCTTATACAGACATATTTGAAATCTCGGTTATTTCACAAAAGCAGAGTGTGGCATAATACTGTTGTTTTCCTAGGGCCATAAACAAAACTTTACTTTTTTTCTTGACAGACGTGTGACAGGCGCGTTCCAGATAAAGCACGAACTTGCAACATTTTAAACGTTTTGAGCACCAACGCGTTTCATTAGCTTTTGGTGTTAATTTTTCATACTAGTTTAATACCATTTGCCACGAAAAATTAACATCAAATACCAAGGCTCTAATACTCTAATACCACTTTTTGACAGATTTCTTTAACATATGAAAACTTTTCATGAATTAAAAAGGTTTTTCAGAGGAATTCGATAGCTCTAAAGAAACAGCTGAATTCTGCCAATCGTCTTCCTTGAGCGCCAGACGGCGATACATAGACTGTTTATATTTCTTTAAAATTTTCAAAAATATAATTCACTGTCCTAATTTGTTGGAAAAAATTAAATTCAAAGTACCACGTATATCCTCACGTTCGAGTGAATTATGTTATGTAGGCTATGCCCGTACAAATTACTGTCAGCATTCTTTTTTCAGATGTGTTCCAAAAATATAAAAAAAAATAATCAGACATTGACCCTTTTACACTTACATTAGCTCGTTTTAAAAAGCAATTAAAAGCAAAATTGTAATAAACATTTAAAATTTCGAACTGCTTTACTGTGTATGGCGTTGTTGATTTGTAACTTATATTTATAAGACACTGATCTTGAACGCTCATTATTAGTAGTGGTCCTTCAGGTCTTTATTTATTGTATATTATATTAATATTAAGTATGTTATAATGACTGTTTGGGGCCCAAATAAATAAATAAAAAAAAAGAATAAAAAAATAAATTGTAAGAAATTGATATACCTAGATTTAGCCTTTAGCCGATTCTGATTTGTACTATTTGTAAGTTTAATCAGTTCCTACCGTTTCATTTGTAACAAGTAGTGCGGCTAAAAATGTTACCATTTCTTAAAAGAAACGCAACAAGTGGTTAAAGCCAGATGTTAGCACCAAAAAGTTGTAAGTAATGCTAATCTAGAACGCACCATGAATGTGATTTGAATGTTAGCATTTTAAAACTAGTTTTTTTTTCATAGGAAAAGGCCTATCCCGGTTATTCAGCCCAACACCTCGTACTCTGAAGTGTTTTCGAAATATCTCTAAAATTATTAATCATTATATTAAAAATTACCGAAAAAACTTTTATTGTGATAACAATGCAGAGTCTCGAAATGGTTTATGAATTTTGGAATCTAAGCAAAAATGAAATGTTGTCAATTGTCATTTTCCAGGTATCGACCTCGATTAAACCTTATTTTTTTGAAAAGGTAGGTATGTAAGAGTATGTGTTTGTATGTGCATTCTATTCACTAAATAATATAGTATCTAAAATTAGATATGCACGGTTGCACAGAAGGCTGACTTTTAAATTTAAAATTACTTTCAAATGAGCGCCTTTGCTTGTTATAAAAAGCAAGTGACTTATCACCAAACATTGTTCTAAACAGTTGTGACATCTAAACTTAATGGTGAAACATAATAATATAACCAGCTTGTGCTTTGAAATACAAAATGTGTTAAGAACACTGAGAATTATTTTTGAACACAGCACGATTGGACATGCTTGAATAAATGCGATAGCGTAAGTTCATCAAAAGTGATTGACTTCATTAGCTAAGTGAAAATTACTTTGCTGCTTAAGCATTTCTCCAATAAAATAAGTTTTGGAGGTCAGTTTAGCTAAGACAGTAGAGTGTAGGGTAGAAACCAAAAGTCAACTCAATCATTCACGTGATATTACATTACCTGTCTGGATAAACTATCTTCATCCCCTTGAGAAACACGACCCGTATAAGTTCCACCGATGCACCTACATACAATAATATACTCAAGAAATTATATATATATACATAATTTTCATATAAAAGGTGTTCCAAACAGTTGTGTTAATATTGAAGGAGGTTGTTTAGAATCTGACCACCAAACTGATCAACTTTCTCTCTCGCGATTTCGTGAGGCCAAAGAAATTGCAAAAAAATCATACATTTCATTGAAGTAGGTTCTGAACTTTTTTATAGCTTCTGAGTTTTTTATTTCACTAAAAATGCATATTTACAACATCTTTTTGTTTGAAACTTTTTATTTTATTCATATTTTTCTTCATTTGTAAGTTAGTTCCACAGTGAACGTTGTACAGTTTAGTCACCAAATAACCCCTTTATGAATATTACCACAACCTTTTGGAACACCTTATATTTGTAAATATTTTAGTTGAAAGATATTTTGTAAACAATATTTACCTGACTAAATGAGCAAGTATTGCTTTCACCCATCTAATTTTGCCACTGTTCAACAGCTCCATGAGTTGTTTGGGATGATATTGTGGCAGTACCGGGCACGCCATTTGTGAAGCTTCGAATAATCCATAATCAGGCATGTAGTCCAAGAGAGGCTGAAAATATTTATTTGTTTAGAAACCTGGACTTTCAGAATATTATTATTTAAAAATAAGGTTTAAGTAATTTTCAACCGTAATCCATCCATCCATTTGTATAAATAAAGAAAATTAAAGTGGCACTCGGAGACTGCCGCGGTAAAGCTATTTCATAGCATTTTTTATCAACTTATGCAATTATAATTATTTATTTATTTTATTTATGCAGTATTTTTTTTTCTTTGATATTAATTCAAGTTACATTTTTGAGCGTGATGACCGATAAGAATTTTTTTTTTCTTTTATTGAATAAATGAGAAGTTAATATTGTTTAAAATATTTTTATTATCTTACAATACATGTAGGTTATTCAGAAATTTTTATCATTGAAACTATAGGTTTATGATATGAAATAAGAAACATAAGTTTGAGACTTGATATCCTCTAAATATCTGGAAAATACCGCGTCAAAACACCGTGCCGAAGTCTGCCGAACTGAAACGACGTTAGACGATGCACGGCTTTCAACGCCGCACCGCTGTGCCGCAGGCCTATTCTCTAACTTCGGTTGCTAACTAGTACTGTCATTTTTGAAAGGAACTTATCATCCATTACTGCTATCATGAACGCTGCCGTAAGACATAAGATCACTTAACTAGTAATGGATATAAAATGTCTTTCAAAAATGACAGTTCTAGTTACCAACCGTAGTTAGCGAATAGGCCTGCCGGTCGGAGTGGGAGGTGTTAGGTTTTTTCGTTACGGAATTTCTTGATTCGGTCGCCGCGCTCAAAGCCCGCGATAAAAGCTATGCAATAGCTTAAAAACTGTTTCCTTTACTTTGCCATTTAACATTACTTCCTCTATATCTTATTTGGTTTAATGATCTGTTATATATCGAAATATAATTCAAATTTTATATATCTTTCCTGCTACTCTTGATTTAGTTAGTTCTTGATTTAGCAATTTAGGCACACGTGAAAAAATCAAACTGTACAGAAGTTCACCTGTGGCTGATCAGGTTGCGTCTTGTTCCTTCTTCTGGCGTCTCGCTCCAACAGCTGCAGGTTGATCGACGACACTCGCTGCAGATGGGGCGCCGATACACGAAGATCGGAATCGCGAAGTGCCCGGGACTCACTGCCTTCCTCTATATCCTATGTGACAATAAGCTAACTATAAATAAACATTGTCGGCTGCATAATTTCTTCACATGTGTTTTATTGACAACGTCCCTTTGCTAACCCCTTCTCCTCCAACATTGCAGTTAATGACGCTAAGAAAATTAGGGTGATACCATCGTTTAATTTTCTTTTTTGGCTAGAAAGCTGACAATATTGGTGGAAAAGCACCCTAGGATACAAAACAGCTGCTCGGAATAGATACAAATCTGTCCACACAATGTGGAAGTTTGCAACGTCTACCACTGGAAGTAAACTTACACATTTGAATCAAACGACCAAGAAGTTCCTAAAGTCATTAGCTGATTAGGACATAGGCTGAGCTTATACAGGGTGTAACACCCCAATAACATTTAAGGGTATGTATCCATCAGAAGTAGGGATTCTGTAGGAAAAATATTAGGGCTAACAAACTTACTTTTTTTCCATACAAACTGAATAAATTATTTTTTGGTATTCAGTGCCGACAAACCTACGTAAGCGTACGAGGAATACTACGCTCACGTCTGTCACGTGTCATTTTGTGTTTAAATTTCTTTTGTGTTAAGAGCTGATTATGGTTGTCACTTGAAAATTTTTGCTTTCAGTTTAAAATAAAATAACTCTGAAAGTAATGGGGTTCCAGGTCTGAGACAAGCACTGAAGGTCCATTTAGTATCTAACTTTTATGCCCCTTAAATGTTATTGGGGTGTTCAGTTACACCCGGCATAGGTAGATTACCAAAGACAGACTCGGTACTGAGTGGTCTGTAAGTTAAATTTTGCCTATGAAAGTTTCAGCGTTGGTTTCGTCGGTATTCTGTCCATTTGAAAAAATGACGATTTGAACATTATGATCTTCAGAAAATTGACTGAAAAATTAAACCCGCCTGTCCGCTGCCGAAGCCGGTGGAGGTCTGCGGCGTCTCCGGCTTCCACTGCGAGTAGACGTGCATCTCCGAGTCCATGCCGACGACGAGGATGCCGTCGCGCACCCACGAGATCTGCATCGGCAGCGGCGGTAACCCGTCAGCCGTCTTCAGCTCGATGCGCCGCAGCTGCATCCAGCGGATCTCCTCTACGAACAGCGGCGCCGCCAGCGACGACGCCTTGCGCAGGATCGGACGGTTGTTGTTTATCGACTCCTTCATTGCCTGCCGATTAAACGTGGAGACCGTATAACTACGTAGCGATTGAGCTATCTGGGAGATATTAATTGTCCATCATCACGTGCGGTACACGTAGTTTTCAGGGCTATATTATGTATCTTCTTATAATACACGATTGTACAGACACAATCAATTATAATATTTATATATGAATGGAAACACTCTCGGCCAACATTGACCAAACGACAAGGGTTCACAGCAGTCAAAAGAAAAAAAAACGGTCCATAGTACGAACATAAGAGTGAACAATTACCAAATCTATATACTCTGGTTTATCATGTGGAAATTATTTATTTATGCTAGTAAAAATAATTCAAACTATAAAGCAGAAGCTTTAAAACAGTGGCGATATGGTTTTACGTGTTATATACAAGCAAAAACAAACTTCAACCCCCATTTTATCCCTATATGGGTGGAATACGTGTTAACTTACTTATATTTATTAGCCTTAAATACAAAGTTTCATGCTTTTAGCTACCAAAATAACAAAAATCCATACAAATTTTTAACCCCCATTTTTCAAGTCTATTGAAAGTGTGAAGTAAATAATGTCTTTATAATTTACTGGTTTACAAGGTAATTGGGATATACAAGGCAGTCAAGACAAACATTTCGATAAATTTGCAGCTGAAGCTCACCTTCAGATTAGCTTGAGCGAGGTCGCTGGACACTGGCGTGAATAGCAACACCCTAGAGCCGACGGCCACTGTCAGTATATGGGATCCGTCTTCCTTGGAGACCCAATCGAGCTGGACTAAGTGCTTCTGAGTAAGCGGGCAGGTGTTGCCATTTTCCATTATGCTTCTTCGTAACGACTGTAACGTACTAAACGAAGGTACGGCAAGTAGGCCTGCCGATTTGCCCGGGTCCCCTTCACCGTTGCGGCTGTTATTGCGCTCTTCCGCTGATAACGTTTGGAGCACCTATAAGAAAAACCGTAATGTCATTTGTTTACCGGTTAATTACTATAACGGAAACGTTTATTTCACTTCACTATTCTAATTTTATATTATTTCTTTCACTATTCTCCGAGTACGCGATTATTCGTTCCGAGTGGAGAGGCAGTTCGTGATTCTGTAATGATAATGGAATATGTTCGCGCATGATATCTTTGCGCGTAAGTTGAGCGTATAATAAAAGTCATGGTTATTTTCGTAGTGTATATATGAGATTTGTACATACAATTGGCAATGTTATTTTGTAAGTTAAGGATTGGTTTTAAGTAGGCTGACCAGACCCGATTTTTCATTTCAGGAACTTATTGTCTCTTATTCAAAATTCAAGACTTAGGTTTAAAATATGAGGAAATTGTTTTTGTCAGAAAAATAAAAACAATTATTCTTATTTTCTACAAGTATACTTTGATTCGACCTCATGGCTTTTTAAATATCACTTTGAAGCAGTTACATTGCCTACTCCGCGCCCCTCGTTGGGCGCCACCACACCTCGTGAGAAGTGGTTAATGGAATTTTTAATGGAGTTTTTAGTAAGTATTTTTGATCGTGGCCCGTCATCCGGTATTGATGTCTCTTCAAAAAACCGGCTAAGGGCTAGTTGAACTCGCGCACCGATGGTTCCGTACAAACTTATCTAAGTACAGACAAATAGCCGATGTGTAACTAACTATGTACAGTCAGCAACAAGTCAAGCTTTACATTTGCAATAGGAATGCCGCCGCTATTACGAGCGACATAAGGGCGGTCTTAAGGTCAACATGTAAAGCCTAGCGTGTTGCTGTGTGTACTTATTTACGGTTTTCAGATTTTTTCCTTAACACGTGCTATAAATTCCTTGCTTCTTGCCAAATTTCATGATTTCTAGGCCAACCGGATGATTTGCGAAAATATGCGACATAAACAGTCATATCTTTTGATCGCGTCTACTTACAAGTACGATTATTTTACGGCCGAAAGAGACCATAGACCCGAGTATTTGATATAAACAGTTCGATATCTCTACGCGTTTCCGAGAAAAAGGGTCCAAACAAACAGAGACGGGCAACGAAAGGTCCCGTTTTTTCCACTCGAGGCACGGAGCCCAAAGAGCAAGAGTCAAGCAAGGCGGTGAACGTTCACCTGCGTGAGCCGCTGCCGCTTCTGCACGAACGAGGCGTCGTGCAGGTAGGAGAGGTCGATCTGCGCGTCGTTGCCGAGGCCGGCGCGCGGCAGGCTCACGTTGCGCAGCGGGATGGTGTCCTCGAGCAGCCACTCCGCGCCGCCGGTGCTCTCGCACTCGTACACGCACACGCACAGGTTCACGAAGCGCGCGTCCGAGGACGCCGACGCCGACGTCGACGACGACGTCACGCCGCCGCCGACCTTGGGCCGCGTGAACGAGCGCCCGCACTTGTACGCGCACGCTATGCGGCCCGAGTACGCGGCGCTTATGTGCAGCGGCTGACCTGCGCGCACAGAATACACGATGCCACGCCACTACGTACGCGTACGCGTACACGTCGCGGCGCGTAAGTTGAACTGAAATGGCTGCCGTCGGCGCAGGAGTAATTGTTAGCCCTCCCGTGTGTCGCACTTCGTTCGAGATCCAAAGATCGTAGCGATGAGGCAGATTTAGCAATAGCAATTTAAGGGAGGTCGCCAAAATCTGCCCAATCGATGTACCGAGGTACACTATATGGATATATTATATTCTCTATAATACGCTGAATAATATAACAACCATTTTTTTCTGGTGATCTATGCAGTTTTGGATGGAGCTAATTAAAGATTGTTATAAACCGTGACCATAGATCGTATTTTAACATTTTGCAGCGTTTTGTTACTTGCGCAGAGACAGTTGATTTGAAAGTTAAAATATTATTATTTTTTACTTTTGATTATTGTTATCCCATTAAAATATGTTTTTTTAAATAAATGCACGATACATTAAAACTTGAGCAAAAATTACTTAAAATATTTTGTAAACACTACAGGCTTTGCAGAAGTCGGAACTAAACGCAATTGAGCACTTTTATTTATTGTTTAGGTAGTTTTATCTAAATAAATACAGGAAATAATATATTGTTCGGAATCCTCTTACTGTACATTTTGGTACACATGTACCTTAAGGTAAATATATGGGCTATTGCGGACCTCCTTTCGTAGGCAAATATTCACATAACATTTATTTTTACTAAAGCCCCTCCGCAGACGGCAGCTATTTTATAGTTCGACTTACGTGCAGCGATCTGTACAGAAGTTGCACTCCTTTGATCTTGAAAAAAACCGACATTTTAAATAAAAGCATCCAAGCTAAATCATACCTTAACGCCACGCGTTAGCGTATGTTATTAGTATTCCGAAGCCTCACGTCACCACAAGCTCGAACGACAAGGTTGTTGCTGATGGTAAATAATCAAGTGCGTTGCGCGCGAAATTTTGTTAATACCTACCAAGACCGCGGCACACAGAACAATTTACTGCAGCCCTGCTGCTTTTTTTACACTCATAGGCCTTATTAATAAAAAATTTACTTCTTGCATCATCCTCGGATTAGTTACTCTGTGTTATGTCTTGTTTCCGCACATGTCGGCTGTCATTATTCCAAAATAAGACAAAACACGGAATAATTTAACCGAGGATGATCCAAGGGGTAAAATTTTTGTTATAGGGTTGTCAATGTGCGCGGAACTGTAGATACTTATTTTGTACCTAGTAGTGACGGATGCCTGCCTGGAGATGCCGCAAAGTGACTGAGTGAAGGCCGATTCACACGCAGAGAGGTCGCAGTTCCGGCACAGTTCCGCCACCGTGATAATTATTATTTCTCATACATTTTCAGCCTTGTATCCTCACGGACACTGACACGTTCATAGAGAATATATGAAAGAATAATTATTACTATGGCAGTACTGTGCCGGAACTGTGACTTCACTGATCTGTGTGGACCGGCCTCAACTGTTCAACTCAACTTCAGACGTCGAAGCTCGAAGGACCAAAGTTCAGGTTCATCACAACACTGAGAATTAATGTAAGAATTTGAAGTGTAAAAATTAATAAAAATAAAATTAAAAGCAAAACTTGCCTATTCGTATTTAATTTTTTTTTTACCTGGTATGTCGATAGTAGATTCTTGGTCTTTATTCATCATTTCCCATTCTTTCCACGAGTACTCAAATTCCGCATCGTCTTTTTTAGTCACATTACATTTCCAAAATCTAAAAACAAACAAATCTTATAAATATTGGACCTTTCGTTTTCTGTTAATTACGATTAATAAGCATAGTACAGCAGTAGGGTACATTTTAGCAAACTCTAACTGTAAAAGCACCTATATCGGACAAGTGACCTTTCTACATCTAACGAGCGTGGTAAACGAAAGCATATTTTCGTGACTTATAATCTACTATTATTAAAGATGCGTAAGTTTGTGGGGATGGATGGTGACTATTTTTTGTTGTTATCCCAAAATTCCCAAGGGATAAAATAACCAAGTAGCTTTTAATTACTAATAAAAAACTATAAAATCAGCGTATATAGACGGTTATAGTTCGCAAATGAATTAGTATATACGATTTAGAAGTTCTTACCGCAAAGTACTGTCGGAACACGCCGTAGCCAGGATATACGGCGCCAAGCAAGCGGGGTATATCGAGGCAGAGCTGAGGTGGCCGGCGGCCGGGGTGGCGTGGATCACGTCGACGCCGTCCGGCAGCGATAGAGGGCACTCGCATACCTATAAATAAACCATTACGAATAAATATAGACAGCCGATGATGTGTATCCCACTCACTAGCACTGGCCAGCGTGGCGCGAAGCGGTCTAAGTCCTCGCATTCTTATAAAGCATGCCGATGCCCTTCGAGACCCGGCCGTACCGTATGTAGGTTTGCTACACACATAAGTCGGCCATTGATTGGCACAGTCGGGCGGTAAAATCAAATATGTACAGATTAAATTTCGGGAAAAATTCAGTTGGATAGCCGCACATAATATATTAGGGTAAGCTCGGTCGGGATATCGTTCGACATATAGTGCCGAATTAACTAACCGATCGGTACAAGCCGAATGAAGCCGAACAAGTGCAGTAACTGATTCTAGGCGGCCTGTACAACAGTACAGACCGATGCCAGTACATTCCACGCGGTCAGCATTTTATTATTGTAATCATCATCATCATCATTTCAGCCAAGAGACGCCTACTGCTGGACATAGGCCTCCCCCTGGGATCTCCAAACCGATCGGTCCTGCGCCTCCCGCATCCAGCGGCTTCCCGCGACCTTCACGCATTCATCCTCCAGCGCAGCTGTGAACAGCTTCGGCGATATAACGTCACCCTGTCTCACACCTCGCTGAAGTCGTATTGGTTTCGAGTTCTGGTCCTGAAGGCGGACTGACATAGTGGCGTTTTCGTACAATGACTTCAACACTTGGATGTACCGGTAGTCTATTTGGCACCTCTGGAGTGACCTAAGCACAGCCCAGGTCTCGACAGAATCGAAGGCTGTCTCATAGTCCACAAACGCCAAGGCAGATTATACACCTCGGTCTTCTGTATAACCTGCCGCAGCGTATGAATGTGGTCTATGGTACTCTATCCTTTACGGAATCCGGTTTGTTCGGGAGGCTGGAAGTCGTCAAACCTGCGCGCGAGACGATTCTTGATGACTCTCGAGAACAGCTTGTATACATGACTCAGGAGCGTGATAGGTCTGTAGTTCTTCAACTGGGCCCTGTCGCCCTTTTTGAAGAAAAATGCCACCACACCCCCGTGCCATGCTTTAGGCGTATTACCCTCGAGTATGATGGAGTTAAATAGCCTCTGCAGCGCTTTCCGGACTGGTAGTCCACCCGCTTTCAAAAGCTCAGCTGTCACTCCATCATCACCCGGTGCCTTGTTGTTTTTTAGCTGTTTGAGAACCACACTAATCTCGTACAGGCTGACGTCCGGGATGTCTTCGGTGTAATGCCGGATCAATTATTGTAATGCAGTTTCGTAATTAGTTCACTGTCATCAATCGTAGTGTATAGTCATAATCAATCAAAGGTATAAACGATACCCGTACCACAGATTAGATAAATAGTTACTATGCCCGTACATAAATATGTTGGTCCTTCGAGCCGGATTTACCTTGGGTACCTTGTGCGTGTCGGTAGCGAGGCTACCTTGTGCGTGTCGGTGGCGAAGCTACCTTGTGCGTGTCGGTGGCGAGGCTACCTTGTGCGTGTCGGTGGCGAGGCTACCTTGTGCGTGTCGGTGGCGAGGCTACCTTGTGCGTGTCGGTGGCGAGGCTACCTTGTGCGTGTCGGTGGCGAGGCTACCTTGTGCGTGTCGGTGGCGAGGCTACCTTGTGCGTGTCGGTGGCGAGGCTACCTTGTGCGTGTCGGTGGCGAGGCTACCTTGTGCGTGTCGGTGGCGAGGCTACCTTGTGCGTGTCGGTGGCGAGGCTACCTTGTGCGTGTCGGTGGCGAGGCTACCTTGTGCGTGTCGATGGCGAGGCTACCTTGTGCGTGTCGGTGGCGAGGCTACCTTGTGCGTGTCGGTGGCGAGGCTACCTTGTGCGTGTCGGTGGCGAGGCTACCTTGTGCGTGTCGGTGGCGAGGCTACTTTGTGCGTGTTGACGGTGAGGCAACCTTGTGCGTGTCGATGGCGAGGCTACCTTGTGCGTGTCGGTGGCGAGGCTACCTTGTGCGTGTCGGTGGCGAGGCTACCTTGTGCGTGTCGGTGGCGAGGCTACCTTGTGCGTGTCGGTGGCGAGGCTACCTTGTGCGTGTCGGTGGCGAGGCTACCTTGTGCGTGTCGGTGGCGAGGCTACCTTGTGCGTGTCGGTGGCGAGGCTACCTTGTGCGTGTTGATGGCGAGGTGCGAGTGCGGCGGCGGCGGCGGCGGCGCCCGGTCGGCGTCCAGCGAGACGGAATTCTTGCGGGACTCGCCCTCATCCTCCTGCACAAGCGCGCTGTCCGGCACGTACATCATGCTATTCGTCAGCTCGTCTGGAACACGAATCGTCGGACCGCCTTTGTTCATGTGACCAACCCTATTTTCCACTTAAGCGCCATCGTTTTTTTTTACGCTCACATCTGCTGTTTGTTTAGCGTTTCTTTTAATAAATGGTGACATTTTTACCCGTGTTATTTATCACAAAGCGAGCTTTGCGCAAGCAATACTGCTATTTTTTAATAGCACGTGTGAAGTTGACATGCTTCAAAAGCTATTGGAACGTGATGATGCTATTTGTTGAAAATGCTAAAAATCTGTGCTTAAATGGAACTCGATCAATATGTAAAACGAGGCGATTTTATGCGGCACTGTAATTAAGTAAAAATAAGTTTAATAGCGGCATTACACATAATTCTTCTATTAGCAAAATACTTGCGTCCTAATACGCAGGTCACTACCCATACACAGACATTTTACTAACAGTGTTTACAAGTTACTATGTTTGATTTGTCTGTAAGTTTGTATTGTTAACTACACAGTGGACTATAATCTCTGATTATGATTAGAATTATCTCTCCTAATCCTATAAAATTACCAGTGGAGTCAGCCTGAGAGGACACGGTGAGCCGCCACATGTGCACGGTAGAGCCGCCGTCGGTACGCTCCAGCACTACGATATAGAAGGGCTCGTTGAACACGGCCGCCTTGCGCAGGTCCACGATGGCCTCCAGCCCCGCCTCCGTGATAGAGTTCACCTCCGACCCCTCCACGCCGGAGTCCGTGCTTTCGTTCTCCGGCGAAGTGCGTTCACCTGTTCACAGCAAACGCGTGTTAAATAGTTTAAGTGGCGGTTACTTAATAAAAAAAGTTGTACAGTCCATTAGTTCTTAAAAATGTCATCAGCTGATAAATTGACGCCGCTCTACGCGTTACCGTGTGCATGCGGTCTGCGATCAGCTGACTAACCGAAGCCGCTTTACGTTAGTGTTCATGTTGACTGTGGTCAGCTGACTGAATGACATCGTGCTATATCTGTCTACCTACATTCTACCTGTGATAACTGACGCCGCGCTACGTCACTGTGTGCGTCACTGTGTGCACGATATGGTTATGATCAGCTGAAACCTGACACCAATCTGCCACTGTGCTGCTTGTTCTCAGCTGTCTAATGCTACGGCTCCACCTGCATCCTTGCGCTTTGACAATACAGAGATGTGGCCAACAATGTAACACGTTAACTTCTATGCGGCATTGTTAGTGGCGTTAAGACGTTAGTAGCTTTTGTATCAAAGTGCGCAGATGTGGCCACCACGTTTAGCCGATATTTTTAACGCATTTACAAGGCGTATTACAACGTAGGCGTTAGCACTAACATTTATGTAGGTGGAGCTCTAGCATAACTGATGACGTCGTGCTACGTCACTGTGGGCATGCACAGTGCCAGTAATCAGCTAACTGACGCCGCACTACATCACTGTGAAAAGATACTGCCGGAACACGTGTAGCTGCACGTTGCGCCCGCCGTGCATGGATCTGACAGCGTGCAGTTATCTATGGCGAATGATACACGTTCAATAAACATCACGTCAATCCATCAATAAACGGATAGACGGATCGCGATTCATCAACATCATATATATATCACGACACACGATCAATAAATATCCTGTATCGTAATCCAAATATCGTGATAAAAATTGAACGTGGATTTTGCGCAGGTACCTCGCCCCGCACGCTCCTGTCTCACCGCGCAACGGTCCCGTCCCTCCCCGCTTGCCTAGCTTACCGCCAAAATTGCCTGCGAACTATCTACTGCGCAGGTTTAACCACGTGATCCGTCAAGTCTCATCTTTGGCTGCGCGCATTGTATTTAAGCTGAACGCACGTACTCGTATATGTCCGCGCCGCACGCGCCGACCGCGCCGCATTCTTGGAATTCGTTGTATGAAATTATATGAAACCTCCCACATTTGGCCGCACCGTGCGCGCCGAATTTTAAAAATGCGGCAGGTGTCCGGCTATAAAAAAACGCATGCTGACGACGTCATATAATGCGGCGCGTACGCCGCGTGCGGATATGTGCGATTAATACAAGTATTGCCACCTTTGCGACACTCGGGGACTATGTTACAATAATACGAGTACGTAACATGTAGATGTGCCACAATTTTATACTTGTTTTAATGTTATTGTTTTAATATATTTTTTTTTAGTTAATGCACTGTTTCATCAGCGGATGCGGTGTTTGTCTGTAATTAGTAGCATAATTAGATCTAAGCTATATTATATCTGAATTGTATGTTGAGAAGATTGTGACTACTGTTGACAAACCTATTAAATAAAAATCTATACATTTATTCTATACAAATAAATAAAATTGAAGTGTCTGTTTGTAATGTCAAAATAATAAGTTTTTACTAAATGGGTATCAATGTATATCGGGCACCAATAACAAAACCACAATTTAAAAATGTTTTGTCTGTCTGTCTGTTTGTTCCCGCTAATCTCCGGAACGGCTGGACCGATTTTGACGGGACTTTCACTAATAGATAGCTAATTACATAAGGTATAATATAGGCTACTTTTTGCCAAAAGTTACTTTTCCACGCGGACGAAGTCGCGGGCACAGCTAGTAAAAAATAAAATCAGCTCTATCTATGCTCGCCTGTGATGAGCTGCTCCTGGAACACGTGCAGCAGCTGCGTGTTGTGCCAGTCGTGCGTGGCGTCGGCGATGGCGTGCAGCTGTATGATGGCGCCGGGCCGCGCGGTGGACTGCTGCGACACGATCTTGATGCGGTCGTGCAGCGGCACGCCGCCGCCGCCGCCGCCGACGCCGCCGCAGCCCTCGTCCAGCGTCGACTCCGACGACAGCGACATCGTGTCGTGTTGCTGACGAACGACAACTTGTGTTATTGTGGTGCTCCCACGCTGCTGTTGTAAAATGTTTACAATGTTAGTGAACATTTCGCTAACAAACATTTGATCACAATGTTAAAAAATGTTTTCATGTTAGGTGATGTTAGTAAACATTTCTAAACAAAATTGTAACTAAATTAAACATTTGTTATCTTTTGTTTGTAAACATTCATACAGGTGACAGCGGGGTATTCAAATTCAGAACTGTTCATCCTTAAAAAATCCTTGAGATAGTCTGTGGAACTATACTTTTTTCTAACTCTTAGCGTTTGTCTCAACCAGTAAGAGTGCTTTTCTTTTTTTTTAACAAAAAATAAAAGCTATTCCAATGAGCAAATCTTCTTCCATTTTCGTGTAGACGCCTTAGAACGCAAAACCAAACTGCGAGCCAATGTCATGTTTTCAAATGTTATAAAATGTTTGTAAACATTTTCGATCAGTGTAGGAGCACTCATGACATTCAACAATTCCTAACATTTGTTACTAAATGTTTAAGTGTTAGAAAATGTTTGCAAACATTTTCTAACAGCAGTATGGGAGCACCATTAGAATTGAGATGATGACTGAATTCTAATTTTTTAAAATACTGTGGAAAAAGATCCAGTCCTGTGAAATTAGAATTAAAATCGGCTTAGAAATACATTAGATACAAGCATTTTCAGTTGTTAATTTGATGGCGATTAGACAGAGAGATCCGACATCAACCGTGACGTCATTGTTGAGTACGGCCCTAAATATAAACTCCTTACAAATTGCCGTTTTGCTAGAGAGAGATGGAGAAAAATCTTTAATACCTTATATCTTAGTTGTTTTTATAGTTATTCAAAAACCGATTTTTTCTTTCTGTTTATTATATGAATGAGTTTCTATTAAAGCAAAAAAAAATGTTTAGTCATCTAGCCTATTCACACAAAGTTTTTCTTTATACTATATAGCTGACACGCCGCTACCGTACGCGTAAAATGGTTATTTCTCTTATACAACTAAGTTGGCAAACATGCAAACTACCCACCTAATGGTAAGTCACCAGTCAAATCACCCATAATACATGAGAGTCTTGTGAGATCCACAGCAAAACTGCAACCCCCACAAGAACCCCAGTGTACATACATTGCCAACTTATGGCATCAGATGTAAAGTCAGGGTACCCAGTAATTTCACTGCCATATCTTATCCTTTTAACCGGAATACAGCAATGTAAGCACTGCTGTTTTGCGGCAGAAATAGGTAAGACGGTGGAGGTACCTAAGCAGACGACCCTGGTACAGAGAGCCTGGTACCGCGACGTTCGCTATCTGAGTCACATGCCAATTACCGACCCCCCAATTAGCTGTAGTGGGCAGGTACACAACATGGCGTTATTTCCCTGCGATCTTCTGTGAATTGAAGATACTTTCTATTTGCAAACAATTAATATTAAAAATATGTTATTAAGAGAATAATACCATAAAATCTTTATGGCGCCTCTCCGACGTAGCAATTTCGGCGAGTAACGTGCGAGCGTCGATAACAGCCTGAAATACTCGCAGGCTCTCCCCATCGCTCGCGACGAAGCAAGCCGACGGTGAGTTAGACAAGTTGCCCAGAGTCGTGCTGGAATAGAATGACTATGGTAAGTTACATTCGTCAAGAAATAGGCACTTTTACTATTTTACTATTATAATCATTTATATGCCTAAAGTTCGCGTATTTTAATTCAGAGGGAGACGATAACTTAGCATTCCATGGATTGGATGGAGCTCACGGACGTTCTCGATAAAGCTAGATCTTCCAGCAATAGTTGAAAGCCAAATTTTAAGTAACTGTTTTTATATTTTTTAAGACTTTCAATGTAATCATTGCTTGGCACAGACTTCAATATAAAACTATGATGTTGTTTGTATTCTTTTATTATTTATGACTTTTTGGTGTTTTTGAAGTCGGTTAAATTTTTTGTAAAAACAAATTTGTTACTTCCTCAAAAACATTCAATATCTTCACTCTTTCTTGGAGTTTGCATTATTCTACAATGCTTGTTGCTTAATTGTAGTTATTTATTAACAAACGTAAATACAATATGTACATAAATAAATGCAGGGCGCGCGACACACGATTGCTCTTGCTCACTCACTCAATCAAACATCAATCGCAGTCCGCTGCCGCGTGACCTAAGCCTCGGTTACACCATCAGTATTTCATCAGTTTGATCCATCAGTCTGGTATCAGTATTTCATCGGTGTCCGTTGGACTAGCGAAAATTAATCAGCATTTCGTCAGTCACTGGGTTACACGATCAGTCTGGCGTCAATCATACCAGACTGATGGATCAAACTGATGAAATACTGATAGTGTAACCTTAGTCTAACACTGTCATCCGTGTATAGGTGCCGGCAAACATCTTGAACATTTTCACAGATAAAAAATACATGCGCAGTTGCAGAATTTAGTACAAAAGCTTTTACTGCGCATGTATTTTTCATCTGTGAAAACGTTCAAGATGTTTGCCGCGACTTGTACAGGTGGTGTATTAAACAAGATGTCGAATCATATTCAACGCGATGTTATAAGTGAAATCTTGCTGCAAGTTGCAGCAACTGACGTAATATAGCTTATTATCAGGTAAATCGTATTAAGCCGGTTTTACTGAAATTTTTACTCGAAAATTAGACTATTATATAGTGAATGGTTCATACTTTGTGAAAATATAGGCGATACTTAGGATTCAATAACGCTGAGTTCTGTATATGCTCCTATTTCTAATCTTACTATCAACGGATAACATGTGATTGTATTCTATTGACCAATTCCTAGTCTCATTACTAACGGATTACGAGTGTTACAGACCAACATAAATTGTATGTGGGGGACCACGCATACGTTTGTTTTGGTCTGTGGGCCATACCCTTTACCTATACATAATGTGTGACTCTGTGACATTAGTTATTAGTCTGCATCCTTTCGCTACACGTAATAAATTGTACATGTGCGCCTTGTCGGCAATAAAATATAATTAACGTGGATTGAAGAAATTTCACTCTCAACTCCCAGCAACGAGTGTTCTATGTACCTTTCACACACCGCTTACCTAGGCAACAGTGTAGGCAGCCAGGCGACGTTGCTGAAGGCGGAGAGGTGCGGCGAGTTGACGCGCGCCAGCTCAGACACGCCGCCGGACTTGCCCAGCGGACCGACGCACTCCACGCGCCACATTATCAGCTCCGAGCACAGACCGCCCGCCGCCGTGTCGTCGTCCGGCTTGTGCGTGTCTCTATCGTTATCTGTGGAGACACACGGTCTGTGTATTTACGCCGTGGAATGTATAGTCGCCGGCACCTAGCAAGATTTTGACGTCTATTTTGTGATTTTTCGCGTTTACCCTCGTGTACAACAGTAACGGTTACTGCTTTTCATTTTGTTACCATTTATTTATTTATTCTTAATGTACTGTGTACAAAAGCGGACTTAATGCCATGGGCATTCTCTGCCAGTCGACCTTGGGGTGATTCAGAGAATCTAAGGTAGATGTAAAAACAAACAAAACCATAAACAACTAAATAAAATACGCTACTATAACTTTTAAATCAATTTAAAAGTTATAAATATAATAAATGTTAACTATTTATATTAATATATAAATAAATAGTAATTAGTATAAAGTATTACAATATACGAAATAAACATATATGAATACATAAAATATCTATTGCTAAATAGAGAGATTGCTGGTGACTCTTGAGATAAAAATAAAGGAAAGGCTCTTTTCGAGATTCAAATTATCGATAATCTTCTGATAGCAGCCTCCGTAGCCCCCTCTTGAATGCATACAAGCTAGAGGCCATTCTAATTGCGGGAGGGAGAGTATTCCAGAAAAGTGACTGCACAAAGAATGAAGAATGGAGAATATCAGAGTGATGAGATGGACATTTGAGCAGTCGATTGAAGGACGAGCGAAGGTTTTTATCATGGGAAGTACTCCAGTATTGAAACTGAGATTTTAAATAAGGCGGGGAATGAGGGGAATGTAGAAGAGAAAACAGAGTTGTTAGGGATCTCATCTTTCTTCGCTGTCGTATAGGCAACCATTTTAAGGTTGACGATGAGTAGATACATGGTCATATTTACGAAGATTAAAAACGACTCGAATGCAGTTATTTAGAAGTCGATCAAGTTTATTGAGAAGATCTGCATTCAGGTCGAGATAGCACACATCGCCATAGTCGATTAAGGGGAAAATAAGGGTCTGGATAATCATAGTTTTTGTTTTAGGTGGAAGAAAATTCTTAAGCCTGTATAGAGATCGTAACATACCAGTGACCTTCCTACAGACATTAGTCACGTGGGTTTGCCAAGATAAGGTGGAATCAATATGTAAGCCAAGATCTTTTACGTCGTTAGTGATGGGAATAGCATTGTCATTATAAACTAAAGTATGTAAGTTGGAAGTAGCTACTTTAGACATTACACGAGAGCTTCCAACAATCAAAGCTTGGCACTTGGAAGGATTGACAGTAATTCCGAACTATTCAGACCATTCTCCAATGGTTTGCAAGTCCAAATTCAATCTGTCGATGGCATCGTTCAAGGTGTCCACTTTTGCCCGACAGTAAAGCTGCAAGTCGTCTGCGTAGAGATGTTACGAACAGCGAAGTTTGTGCGTGAGAAAGTTTATAAATATAGAAAATAGAAGAGGAGAAACAATGCCGCACACCAGAATCTAAGTAACACCAAGAAGATGACAGATCGTCATAAAGAACCGATTGTTGGCGTCCCTGAAGATAAGATGAGAACCACTTCAACGCCTCGTCAGAGATCGCAAGACTAGATAAAATAGCCAGAAGGATTTCGTGATTTACGGCATTAAAAGCATTTGAAAAATCTATTAATACTAAAACAGTGGCGTTTGTGGCCTCAATTCCCAACCTAATATCACCAGTCACTTTAAGAAGGGCAGATGTAGTACTGTGGCCTGGCCTAAATCCTGACTGATACTCACTTAATAGAGCATTCTCAAAGATAAATTTAGATAACAGCTTATGAACACAGGCCTCAAGTACTTTGGAAAGGAAAGGAAAGGAAGAATGGAAATAGGACGGAATTCATTAAGTTTGGAAGGATTTGATGTTTTCGGTAGCGGACGAATTAAAGCTTTACGCCAAAGAGAAGGAAAGGTGCCAGTTTGGAGGGAAAAGTTAATGATATGGGTAATGATGGGGAGAACTTGACAGAGGATAGGGATAATCATTTGTCGACTGATGCCATCGCAGCCAACAGCCTTTGACTTAATGGACAGGATCACTTTTTTTATTTCATCGGGCGAAACCTGAGTAAAGTTAAACGCAGTGATAGATAGTGTACCGCTCCCACTTATCAGCGACTCGATCTCTTACAAAACATCGGTATGCACGATCTCTTCGCCCCATAGCCATTCGAATATCATCAGACATCCAGGGCGCAGGCTTATGCTTTAACTTGACCTTCTTGATGGGTGCATGGTCGTCGTACAAGCGAACCAAAGTGTCGGTAAAAATCTGAACTTTATTATCTATATCAGTTGCCTGAAATACAGGTTCCCAGTCAATTTCAGTTGCGTCCTTCAATAATTTGTCACTATCAAGCGCGCAAAACTACGTCTGTACAATATTTTCGGCACAGTTTTGAAGGGTTTATAATTACAGGAAAGGAAGATTAGGTCGTGGTGAGAAAAACCTGCAGCTAAAGTTTGGTCATGAGATGAAACAAGGGAAGGATTGGAGGTTAGTATAAGATCGAGCAATGAACCATCGCCGTCTCTAGTGTTCCGATGTGTAGGTTGTAATGGGAGAATATCCAGATTGGCTGCTGCAACTATGTTTAAAAGTTTAAGTGCTCGATGTGTGGAAGGAGGATGGAGATTGGTATTAAAATCTCCCATGACGATGTGATGTGCATACTCAGGCCCTATAGATTCTAAAACCGATTCTAAATCAGTGAAATAGTCGACAGTGGGGGGACAGTAAATCACACCAAGCAAGTATTATTATTATTCATAGCATCCACCGTTCGAGCCAATATTAGTCGTAATATCCCCCGTTCTTGGCAACTTAGGTACAGGCAACTATACTAGCCGTTTATTTCGAGTTTGCCGTTACCTCCCGTCGTCCCCTTACCCCAACTTGCCCGCACCGCACCCCCTACTACTCCCATTTAGTATGGCGAGTTTTGTCTGTAATGTCATTTGACAGCGGCAAGCTCTAGTACAGGGATAAAGCGCGTGTTCAAAATCTATTCTTTGCGTTTAGTACGCCCGTTTAGTATGGCGAATTTCGTCTGTGACGTCATTTGACAGCGGCAATCTAATACAGTGCTACAGGGATATTATAGCGCATGTTCAAAATTTATCTATTCTATTTTGCCAACCACAAGTATTCCGTTTGGATATTTCTTTTACACAATATTAAACTCTGCCTTTTTTTCAAGAGTCGTGAATTCACAATGTGTAACTATCTTAGTTAACCACACTAATATTATAAAGACTTAAAGTTTGTAAATAGGAAGTGAAGTAATCTCTTGAATTCATTCACCTGCGGGGGGGTCAACAGTATAATTAAATATTGATGATGAATAGAATGCGAATTCAAAATCGGAACTAAAGAAACATAACGGTATGATAAGATAAATGTAAATTTTTAATATCTCATTCGCTTTGCACGCACCCCTGTGAGCATTTGAAGTGCCACAATATCCTTGTTAGTAGAACAAGGATATTGTGGCACTTCAAATTAGATTTGGTACAAGATCTCGTATCTCAACGACTATCCAACAGCTTTCAATTTGACAATCACCATTCCTACATGTGGTAAATCTGTATTAAAAAATTGCAGAGTGCAAATAGCATCTGTACTGCATTTAAGAACCATCCTTTAAATAAATAAACTTTTTCGTACTTACCTGATATGTTATGATGGCTAGTTGTAAGTAACAATGGTAATACTGGATGGCATGTGATGTCATTAACCCTAAACCTATGACCGGAGGCTCTAGAAGCGTGTCCAATAGATAGCACCTGAGAAAGATATATTTCATTATTGTGACATCTCACATATTGCTCCTAGGTAACAGAATAAAGGGTACAAACTTAGCCTATTATTGAATTACCTGAGAAAACTTAGACTTGTCATCGAATGTCAGCTGCCATAAATTAAGAGTTCCGTTTGTGTGGTTGGTAACCATAGATATCACAGGCGCTGAGTCCAAAACGTCCCCCTCTTGATTCTCATCCAAATCCTCAGTCGCCACACTTGTCTTCCGTTTCATTTCGTTATTGTTTTCTTCACCAGTTTCTGGAAGCAAATGCATTTATGTTCCGTATTCCAAAATTCCAACTGTATTTGTCCAGAGGAAATACAGTGTCGCCTGCTTGGGTACTTCTGTCTTACCTATTTCTGCCGCAAAGCAAGTGTTTGTATTGCTGTGTTCCAGTTTAAAAGATTAGATATGGCAGTGGACTAGGTACTGTGACTTTACGGGGATTACCAACTAAAACTGTGTACTACTGTGAAGTGGAATTTTCAAAGCATTATGCAGTGTACTATAGCTGTGTGTAACAATTAGATCGCGATTATTTGACATCTACACTAGATGTACCAATCCAATACAAATAAAATTGTTGTTGTTAAAACATAAACACTTTTTATACTTACCATTTTCCTGATCGTCTCTATTCTCATCGGGCTGCGGCCACTCATTCTCGTCTTTCTCCTCTTGCACACTTGCCAGCGGCGTTGTAACGGTCTCTGGCTGTTGCTGTTGTTGTTGGCCTATTAATATTTTTTTTAATAAAATATTAGTTAACATTGTTGATAACTGATAAATATCTGATGCAGTGGTAAATTTTTCTAATTTTTAGGTGGCAATAATAAGGTGACGCATCATCACACCACGGCCACTCAATACAACGTTCGCAAATCAATTACCTATTACTACTACTTAAGCAAATGACGTTTGTACACGCGCAAATGTGTGCGTGGACTCTACTAGGGCTGAGTGCGCGGTTATCAATCGAAATGACGCGGGAAGTGCAGCTTCCCTTTACTGCCATTTACCCGCATAGCGATGTCTCTGTTATCGGCCGGCGCTCGCGTCTACTTACCAGAGCGATCGCGCGCGCCCTTGTTTATGTGTCAGTGATATCTACAACGAAGTGCGGGGTGGGATGAGGTATTTGAAATAAGTGCGGGAAGGTGAGTGGCCGTTCTGTACGGAGTACTATTATACACGGTTATTTTTTTATCGCCTTGGAAAATTTTAGGGACGCTTCAGGACACATCAGATATTATAAAAAAAATGAAATTAAAAATAATAAAAAAAATCTCTAAAAATGCTGCTCTCAACTAGTGCAGCATGTTTTGTATTTCTTTGAAAATTAATATAAAATTAGGTAAGTGAGTTATTTTTTATTCATATTTAAATCATTCTAATACCATGTCGTGAAGCGATAAAAAAATAACCGTGTATATTCTGTGGCATCACTTACCCGGCATGACGGGCTTAGTCCTGTGCCGTACGTAGAGCGGTTGCGCCGCCGCGTGGTACAGCGCGGCGGGCGTGCACATAGTGGTGGCGTCCCCGAGGGGGAACGCTGCGGGTATCCGCGCAGAGAACGACACCTGCGCTTGACGGATGGCACCCGCTTGCACTTCGTCCAGCCATTCGCACACCCTGTCCACAACAATCACATCCACCTTAAGTTGATTTTTGAAAGAATCGCCGTTCGTTAGTCTCGCTTCCACCAAAAACCGTCTTGACCGATTTGAAAATTTATTTTTTCTTTTGTCCGCTTTAGTACAATGGTGGTTTAAAAAGAGAAATCATATGGAAAATTCTGAAGGAAAGCTTTAATAAATATTTTAAAGGTATAATAGTAATTTTGTATTGAAAATTACAACTTATACTTCGTAATTTTTATTAAGATCTGTAATCAAAATCAAGGGGATACGAAGTTCACTGTTCACTTCAATGTGCTGGGAAACTGAGCCACGAGCGAGGAAAAAAAATCAAACGTATGCAATAATACACTTAGGCACTTGATTATTAGAAACAATTTCTGTAAAGTATTAACATGCGGCAAATTTGTAAATTGTTTTGATACCTACAAAGGGAAATGCCCAATAAATGCCTGAAATGGACAGAGACCATAACAAACCCATAAATCTATTTAAAACAAAGGGTTATGCGCGCTTCGTCTCATTCGCACTTTGTCCCGCATTCGCAGTTTGTCCCATTAGCACTTCATCCTATTCGCACTCGGTCCCATTCGCGGTTAGTCCCATTTGCAGTTTGTCCCATGCAAGTAGTTTGTAAGGAAAGAGGTGGGTTTATGAACTATATTGGGTTTTTAAAAATCAACCAAATTATATAAAATAAAAAATCAAAATTCGATAAGTAAGCAATCAAAACACTTCTTAATCAACTTATAACAGCAAATATACAATCAGTGAATATTTTTAATCAAACATAAATGCATAATCAAACATACCATGCAATGAGTCGGTACAAGTTACTTAACTAACTGCAAAAATATAACTTTTTTCATGAAGTCATCCAAAAATAAAGAACCCCGCTGTAGTTTCTGTAAAATCCATGTTCGATTAAAAATATTTAATGATTGTATACTCACTGTTATTAGTTGATTGAGACGTGTTTTTATTGTTTTAATTATTACATTGCTTAGTGTCGAATTTGGATGTTTTATTTACTATAATTAGGTTAATTTTTTATAAACAAAATATGGCCCATAAACCCACATCTTCCATTACAAACTACTTGCGTGGAACAAAATGCGAATGGGACCAACTGCGAATGGAACTTACCGCGAATAGGACCAAGTGCTAATGGGACAAAATGCGATTGCGGGACAAAGTGCGAATGGGACGAAGCGCGCATAACCCAAAATAAATCATGAATTGCAATCTTTTATCTGTTCAACATGGGTAAAAATATATTTAGTATTTTATTGCTTTCCGGTCATGCAGATAGCCATGATTCGTTCTTTGAATGACATTCGATGGTTGATGATTCGACGGTTCGATACACATTAGCGCTCGCAGTGCTTACGATCATAACCACCCGATCCAAATTAAAAGGCGCTTTAAAAGTGCTAACAACACTATTAGCATGCTCATGATATCGAACCAGTGTTTTAGCGTATAAATATGTCAAACTGAATGTGCAGAATTAACATTTGGTTAGATTTTTTCGACTGCGTCTTAGTACATACTTTTGTTTTGTGGATTTTTAATTAGCGGTTTTCGGACAGCAGCCATACTAGATAAAATATGGAATTGGAATCTCACTTTCATTGTCACTCATTTTGTGCTCATTCGATGACTCCTTTCGTTTGCGACTTGGGATTTTTATGGATTCATCTGCGATTGTGGCTGTTATCTAAGGTTTTGTTGTCCCTTCACACGATAACTATTTGTGAACACGGATTAGACCCGCTTTACATGACAACTTGGCTTTTTGTTGATAACTGATTTGAACCTGCTTTAGATGTCAACCCGGATTTTTTGGATTTGTGCTGCTAAACACATATATATCTTCTTATATATAAAAATGAAACGCTCGCAAAAACTCTGAAACGGCTCAACCAATTCTTACGAATTTTTCTGTGCGTGTTTGAACAGGTCCAAACGTAAAGTTGGACCCGGTAGGTGGCGCTGAAATCGGGCAGGACAACGTCTGCCGGGCCCACTAGTCTGATATAAAAATGGATTCGAATATGCACTGTTCTAACTGCTATCTCGATCTTAAATGGCTGAGACGTAATTCCTTGCCATTACAAAGTGCAGAAGTGCGTACTCTAGTTAAGGAATGGAGGTCACCACAAGCTGTAAGTGTTAAGATACTTACGAGTACATTTCATTCCTCCTGCACAATTCCTGGATGATTGGTTAATAGTTTTTAATGATGAATATAACTTTGAGATACATTATTGTGTTCTATTTATTGATCGATAAATCCTTAGTTTGACATAACCTATGTGCCTAGTTTTTTTAGGATAAATTCGATTGTTATGGATTTATTAAATACTTTATTGCACATAAACAATTAAATTTGGTTAAATTAAATATTGTACATAGGTGGGCTTATCTCTGGTAGAGATCTCTGCCAGCCAACCCTAACAGGTGTAGTGAGACTGCTATTGCGGGAATGTACTATGCACTAAAAAAAAGAACAAAAAATATATTCTACAAGATATACCTAAACTACGTTCCACAATATATTTTAAACCAAATTATTTCATATTATAAACTACAGAATACACATAATAACTAATATCTACTATAAATACATAAATAATTATATATAATATATATACATATAAATATTATACACCAAGAGATAGAAAGTGCTCTTTAAATCTCTTCTTAAAAGAGTCAACCGATGAGCTCTCTCGTAAATCAGCCGGCAATTTGTTCCACAACTGAGCAGCACGTACGGTGAAGGAGTGGAAAAAGAATTTGGTATTTGACGGTGGAAGGATAAGGGTATTCGTTACACATGAACGTGTAGGGCGAGAGGAAGGAGGTATGTGATGAAATCGGCAACGTAAATACTCAGGAAAATTAGGATGTCCCAGGATTTTATAAGTAAGGGTTAGGATGTGCATATCTCTGCGTAAACATCTCTGCGTAAACGAATTGGTAACCATTTGAGTTGTGATCTATACTGTGATACATGATCGAATTTTTTGAGACTAAAGATGAAACGGATCGCCAGATTCTGCAGTCTTTCGAGCTTATTGAGAAGTACTTCTGTCGCATCTAGGTAACATTCGTCAAGAGGGACTGCGCGAGCATAATTTTAGTTTTGATCGGCAAAAAATATTGTAATCGCTTGAGAGAATGATATGAATAATGCATACGACGGCTAACTTCGTTTACATGGGCCCCCCAAGATAATGAGTTATCGATAATCAGCCCCAAATTTTTGCTTTTCTTTGAAAACGGCAAAGCAACACCATCGAAAAACACCTGTTGGAGCGAAGAGAAATTTATTTTACTGTACATTCCCTGACTACCAATTATCATGATCTGTGACTTCTCCGGGTTAACTTTTAGTTGCAAATGAGTGTGCCCATTTATGTTGAGTTGAGGTATAATTATAGGTAGAATTCATCTTCGTTCATCTCAGGCATTTTTTTGTATGGTAAATGGGCATTTCCCTTCTTCTGAGAACTCACCAAATGAGAAAGCTGCCGTCCACGGGGTGTATGGAGAACAGCAGATCGGGGCTCTGGTGCCAATCGCGTAAGAGCGACTCTATTTTCGCGTCGAGCGAGTCAGGCAGGTGCGTGCACGTCACGTCCGTCGCGATAGAGTTTATGGATGTCGTGTTGGACAAGCTTGGGTGGCTGTGGTTGCCGCTACCTGCAAAGCATTTGACATAATTTTTCATGCCTTATATTTGGAATATGGACTCTTAATCATGGATTGAGTGTTATTTTAAAAGAATGCTAATGTTGTGTTCAAATTCACTGTGTATATTATTGACTGAATGTATGGACGTCGTGTTGGATTAGTTCAAGCATATAATTGTTTGAGTTTATGAATCTTCTGTTTAAAAGGCTCTGGTGGCTGTGGTTGCCGTTGTCTGTTATAACAAAACAAAGCATAATATTTTTTACTATCAAACTTTACTAATGTAAGGAAGTTTTTTATTAGTAATCAGTATAAATGTAAATCAATTGTTTGTTAAAATGTTTGCTTTAGAGTTATCAACTAAGAATATTATTATCAAATACACAAGTTTTGGATAAAATTGTATAAAATATTATTGTATAATGACTATTACGACAAATCCCCTGTCCCCAGCCTCTATTAACTTTATGCCAACTACAAACTGTGATTTTTAAAAGAAACTTAATGTTCATTACTGCTGTAACGAACGCCACCATAATAAAACTAATCACTTAACTAGAATTGGAAAGCAGGACTTGCAACCGTAGTTAGTAAATATGCCTACTAATCACAAAATGCAGTCACGTATGCAAAACCTGAACGTCATGTCATCACTTAACAATACCTTCATCCTGCTCTAGTGATGTGTTAATTTATAAGATGGTTCGTACTACATGTTATTACATTTTTTAAAGCTGATAAGCTCGTAAACAAATGTCTATACTTACAAGTAAGAATCAATACGATTAATCCAGCTAGAAAAATATCAAAATACACCGCAAATTGTAACTAATGTTATTGTAGTGATGTATTAGGTGTGTGTGTGAATATGTCCAATGCGCAAGTACTATACCTGGCTGTTCATCGCTATTACTGTTATCCTCCGACTGAGCTTTGACCAAATGCTGGCTAGGCCGCCTATGTCCTATATTGCAGCATGGAAATGAGCAAGGAAGCAGGATAATATATGGCGCGCATAGCGCTAATGGCACGCAAATTTAAAACACTACAACAATAGCTTTGGTATATGTAGTTCTGCTTGCCGAACGCTCAATAATAGTTTGGTGAAGCTCGATCAGTCTGGTTTCACTACTTAGGTCCACTAACAGCAGTTTTGTTAAATCTCGCTTTGACTAAAACTAGATTTAACCCATACAAAAATGTCAAAATGTTAAAACTAAATTTAACATTTTGACATATTCGTATGGGTTAATTTGTCTCATCTAGAAGGAAATTCGATCATCGACTCGTCTAAAAGGACATTCGAGACATCTGAGACAAAAATGAAACACATCACCAATTTGACATTTTCGAAAAACTGTAATAATATCAAACCCTGGACCTCCCGATTAAAATCCAGTGGTCTCAGCCACTAGGACTAGACCATGGCGTTTAAATTAAAATTACCATTATCTGCTTAATGACCGATACGTCCGATAAATATCATAGTAGTGAAACGAGCACAAAAGCAGTTAAAAAAGTCACTTTCAGCATTTGAATACTCAATCATTACTTAAGCCATATGAAAACAATAATTTAACGGTTTACATATTGCATTACATTTCTTGTAGCCTGAAAAATAATACACACCTACATCATAAAATAAATACAACATTGGTTATTATTAAATCACAGCAAAGTTGCACATACTACATAACGTTATATTGAGGCGACACTTAAGCATGAATGCTTCAATAGGTTATGTTAAGCTGTTTATTGATGAGTATTAAAACGTGCATACTTGTTTCATTTTCTCCTTCCGGATGTGTGGTATGATCCGATCCTGAGCCCTCATCTGTTTCCTCTTTATCTAGTATCTGTCAAAAATACATTGCAGGTTAATGTAGATAAGCCCTGTAGTTTCTACTATTACCATAAAGCTAGAACACGTGGACAGATATAGGTCACCTTTTTGGTGAGATCATGGAGTATAGCCTCCGCTTGGCTGGTGAAGTGCATCTCCTTGTTATGGAGCCAGTGAAGGATGAACCTGCCACCGCCGGCTAGTGACGGCACCAGCGGAATGTCAGTCTCCGCGTTGATTGAAGCCGCCAGGTGGAAGTGTAATCCTGACATCGAGAGTAAAACAATGAAAATTAGTACAGAAAACATATTATTATGTATCTATTATGAGAATTGTAGTAATATGTAAAATTCTATAAGCTCTTCCAAGAAATTTTATGGTCTTCCCTCTGATAGAATCTATAGATATGCAATTAATGGGAATGAGATCTCTTTTGTATATTTTTAAATTTTATATGATATTCGAACATGGCAGATGCAAGACGACTGAATACACCAATGATCATATGCCAATGCGTTGAGATTGTTAACAATAAATTTATCTGATATAAAAATTGGTCTGAACTCAATTTTAACAAATTTTAATGATATACTCATAGCTTTATAAGTAAATACTCAAAACTCATGTAACTTACAAAAGTTCGTTTAGCATTTATAAAACGACTATAATTTTACTGACATTATTTACGCAAATGGACTTTTACGGTGTTGCTATAAAAAGTTTTTTAGCACTGTCTAAAATTAGACATTGTTTAAACATAGTGCTGTTTCGTTTGTTTTAAAAGGATACATAGATACAGCATCTCATGTTTAAACAGTGCCTAATTTTAGACACTTTTAGTGCTTAAATTTTTTTTATAGTAAGGCCATTATAATGTGACATTTTAATTTATGTAGAACATTGCTGACTTACCACCCGTGTATGAGCTGGAATGGTAGGGGCTGTGAAAGTCGTGTGCGCTGTACGTGGACGGCAGTGTGGGAATCGGAGCACTAGGGTTTTTCGACGACTGCGCATTTCGCCGTATGTGAAAACACGTTCTGGAAAATCAACGTATAAATATAAATATTTGATACCCCAAGGAAGTTTCCATAATCAGATCAGCAACATGAGATGACGACTACCAGACCCAAATGCTAGGATAGCTCTAGAAAAAAAACACGTTGCACAGGCCATCAAAATTAGAGGGAATCGCTCCATTTATCTGTGATCGCATCATCAGATTCAGAGACAGTGATATGGGACCACCTCAGCCCCCCTAGCACGTCCACCAAAACACGATATGATAAAGCGGTTTATCGCGGCGAACTCGCAAAATACAATAGGGTTTCGTCGTATTTTGAAAGTTCACAGCGATAAATCGCTTTATCATATCGTGTTTTGATGGACGTGCTACGGGGGCAGGAGTGTATAAACGTGTTAATGAAATTTCGCAAAACCTGAAATTAGTTTGTTCAGAATAGATAGTAAAATCGATTCAATTAATAAATAATATAGGTTAGATTTAAAAAATAAAAACCTTGCTGCTTTTTAAATTTACTTAAATATTGGTGTGACGGCTATCGTACTAGCAGGCGCGCGACCATAGTTTTAAATTTACAAGATATGAAAAGAAAAGACCAAATGAAATGTCAGAGTAACGAAAAAGAACGAATTTATAATAGGTCAACTGATACAGTGGCAAACAAGATTTCGATGAAGTAAGAAAAGACGAAATGAAAATAGCCGAAAAGTATTCTGTTAAATGAAATTCGGTCAAAAATTTTCGTTCTTATGATAGGTAGCCTGTATAACATCACGATGTATATCCTGCAGGCCGCTGGGGCGCAGACACGCGAAATGAAAAAACGATGCTAACCCACATAAAAAATGCCCCCATAAATTAGAAACGGCACCTAAATTTTACACAAAATTTGTACCGAATTCTAAAATAAAAAAATAAAAGTAAAAATAATAAAAATGAGATGTACGATCCGTTCCGTCAAATAGAACGCCATGTTCGAAATTAAAAATCCAAGATGGCGGCCGGTGTGAAATGTCAGCGTTTCCAATATGACGTCGATCGCCATGGCGTTTCGAACACGTGATTGTGTCGCTCTTGGGGATGCTGTGCGACTGTCAAAATGTGAAAAAACAAATTTTACCATACCATCTTCGATTGAAAAAGGCGTTCTGTGTCTTTTCGATCGCAGACATGGGGTCTGCGAGCTGCGACCGAAGAGATGCATGGTTTACGGGATTCTGTCAGATTTTTTGATCGAAGCACTCTGGTGCGCTCTCGAATTTTCTTAAAGTTGATTGACAACAAAATACCAGCGATGCCGGCGGCGATGTTCGTTGAAATTTTCGACATTTCGGAACAGGATTTGCAACAAGATGGCGGCCTCGGCTCGGACAAGGGTAGAATGTGCAAGGTGGAGTTAAGAATCGACGCGAAGTATTGCCAAATGAGAGAAATTATATTTTTCTTCGACTTTTCGAAATTAGTATGGTACCAACCGATAGAGCATACATTCGACTATACCTATATCAAAGATTTGACATTTAAATTTTTGAAGATAGCGGCGGCGCTGGTGGCCATTATTGAAAAATTTACGATTTTTGCTGCCTCGGTGTGGTTTTCAGTTGCGGCACGGCAATATGGGTACCTAATAAAAAGGCTTTTTGAGTATTACACGCTGAGGGCAATGTCATCTTTGTAAATTCAATATGGCCGCCGTTAAAAAAGTTCTGAGATCACACTTCTTTTGCAACCCCAGCAATTGGGATATCAAATGAAAGAGCTTAAAGATTAGATTGGAACTCAATTTAGTCAGTGAAATTTATTTTAATTCATCATGAGTTCATGAGCGCTGCTCTAAAAATGGCGGATCACTTTTATTTTTCAACCTACATTTTATGGGTAGTAAATGAAAGGGGTGTAAAAGCAGAACACGATGAAGTTAATACCATGACAGTACGTTTAAGATGGCCGCCGCTCCAAAAAGATGTTATTTATTTTGCAGCTTACGTAATATTAGTATCAAATGAGAGTGCTTTGAGAGTAAGACACGATACAGTATCGCCGGCTCCACGCGTTGGCCCCAACGCCACTCGTTCAACGCGTGGATCTAGAAAATGGCATTGACTCCAACGTTGGGGCGAGCGTTGGTAGTTGGCACCAGCGTTGGCGTTGGGGCGTTGGGGCCAATGTTCAGGCCAACACGTGGAGCCGGCGTAAGTGACATTCCCCCAAATTCAATATGGCCGCCGCTCTAAAAAGGCGGATCGCTTTTCTTTTGCAACTCAACCTATATGGATATCAATTCAAAGAGCATAATGAGTAGAATATGGTGAAGTGACATTACTCCAAATTCCATATGGCCGCCGCTCCAAAATGGCGGATCACTTTTCTTTTGTAACCTACGCTATTCGGGTAACAAATGAAAGAGCTTTCAGAGTATAACGTTTCTTATGTGTTGAAAAAGCGAGGAAACTTTAAAGCTATTTTATTATGTGTAAATGATCGAAATCATGTTCTATCCTTCCCTACATAAAGTAAAAATGTACATTCCCTACATAAAGTAATAAAGTGAAACTAGTTGTAAGGATAAAGTGAATACGTTATTGTCATTTCTCTTCTTATAAAATAAGTTTGGGGGGGGGGGGGAGGGGCGCAAAATTCGAATCTTGCCAGGGGCGCTCATGACCCTACGACGCTACGACTCTGCTCAGCGCCGTGGCGCTAATAAAATTGCCATACAAACTCCTCGATTCGGATTTCGATTCGATTTTCGATTCTCCTGCGTGCTACCCCACAGACCCCCTAGACAAATGCCACAAGCTAACTTTTCCGCAGTCGTTCCTCAGAAAAAATGTATGAAGATGACATTAGCTGCGGAAAAAATAGCGTGAGATTGTCGTAAGCTAATGTCATTTCCATACATTTTTTCTGCGGAACGACTGCAGAAAAGTTAGCGTGTGGCATTTGTCTAGGGCCTCAGAACTGAGACAGAAATCGATGAAAGTGCATTTTAAAAACTTAGATAAAGCTTTTGTCTGTAGTCTATTAAATACCCTACAACAGCTCATCAAACCAGCACGCGTAGCACAAGGATCGCGAGAGTATTTTCTCGGCCTGTTTCTCTACACCGAAATGTCACTATTGACAGTAGTGAATGAGATAGCTATTGTTTGGTGTCGAGAAAGTGACAGTTAATGATCGACATATTTATCTCGCGATCCTTGTGCTACGCGTACTGGTTGATCTATACCAATAACTGTTCGTTTAAAGAGAGCCCCGTGCCACTACCCGGACACTCCATACAACGTTCGCAAATTAATTACCTATTACTACTACTTAAGCAAATGACGTTTGTACTCGCGCAAATGTGTGCGTGGAATTTAGTAGGGCTGAGTGCGCGGTTATCAATCGATATGATGCGGGAAGTGCAGCGACTGCCTTCTCTTTTACCCGCATAGCGCTGTCTCTGTTATCGGCCGGCGCTCACGTCTACTCGCCCGAGTGACCGCGCGCGCCCTTGTTTATGTGTCAGTGACGTGTACAACGAAGTGCGGGGTGGGGTGAGGTATTTGAAATGAGTGCGGGGAGGTGAACCGTGGCCGTTCTGTATGGAGTACTATTAATCTTCCGTGCCCGTGCCCAACAGCGTCTCGGCTGCCGAGCGCGTTGCGGCGGACATGACGTACGCGTCCCCCCTCGAGATAGATGGTTGATTATGGTCAGTTGGTCTGTCCGGTCGGTGACTCACTTCATGTGCTTGAGCCGCTGCATGAACCGGTGCTTGTGGCGGTGCGTGGCGCGCTGGCGGCGCGGCGGGTGGCGCGCGTGCGCCGGCACGCAGCCGCCCCACTCGTCCTCCGGCAGCAGCGTCTCCGCCCACACGCGGCAGATGTTGTCCACGCACGACGTCACCAGCACGTTGCCCACGCTGCCCCTGCGGACAGACACACCGCCGCGCGATACACGACAGCACTACCGGCCCTCGTAGCACGGCCATCGAACAAAATACGATATGATAAAGCCATTCATCGCGGTGAACCGTCAAAACACGATAAAAACCTATTGAAATTGGACAGTTCACCGTGATAAACCGCTCGTATCGTGTTTTGATGGTCGTGCTAGGGGGGCTGGGGGGTTTCACTCCGCAGTTTAGGTACGTTTGGCCTGCGCACCGGCACGGCGGGTCGGTCTGCGTATTGCCAAACTGTATACTGACCCAGACTCCCATAGTCTGTACTGAACTACGTCGTACTCATTGAAATCACAAACAAATTGGAGCAAAGTACATACGAACTCAGAGCAATCTGAGAAGGTATGCATTTTGCTCGCTTTTATGTAAAACAAACTGTGACACGCGAATATTCTGTAACTAACTATACGTGTTTCATAATTTCCCGTATTTTTTTTGTTATGCTGTTGCGGTTTTATTTTTCAAGCAGTTTGATGCTCCGCTCGCTCCGCTCTGTATGGTCACAATATCTAACCTAACCTAACCTACAGTTTAATCCTATAAATACTTTTTAATTGTCCTTGCCTCCGAGCCCCGACCACCCCGAGCAGGGGGGCTGCGCCCCCTGCACCCCTTGCTCGAAGTGCTCTTTGGGATTTCTTCCTTAGGCGTTATACTTTGTTATACTTATACCTATTACTTTTATGCACATTACAATTATGCCAAATTTTGCTCTAGTATTTTAAAGCAAAATGTATTTTGATTCAGACACTCTCTGAATAGGTATACCAGTTTGCTCTTCAACTACAAAGGCAAACTGCGATCGAACTCAGAGCAACCCCGGTCTGGGTGGTCAGCATACAGTTTGGCAATACGCGGGCGGTCTATGGCAAAAGGTTACCGCTCGACTCGCACGCTGGCCGTGTCGCACGTAATAATTTAGATTTTTCCCAGTATTTTTGTAACGATAACTGCATATCGGTGAGTGGGAACCCTGCACTCTTATCGCTTAAATCGGTATCGAGTCAGCGACGCGTGACGGAATTGGAATGCTCGTGTCATGCAAAATATATATCAATTTCCCGTGCAGTCAGATGAAGGTCGTAAGAGTAGGTAGATTTTCATACCTAAACTTGGCTATTCTTTGAGAGTGATCTTTCTGTACTTTAGTACTATTATTTATTCTGTGGCACTACCAAGTAGTGGCGCCAGCCAATCCGCACTGGGCCAGCGTGGTTGAGTAAGGACTAAACACGCTAACGGGTGGGTAGGCTCGAGCCCCTCGGTGGAGACGTATAGAAGCTGTTATGATGATGATGACAGAAGTTGCACTCCTATGTTCTTGAAAAAAACCGAAATTTCAAATACCTAAACTTTGAGCAATCACGCCGAATCACACCTTAACGCCACGCATTAGCGTATATTTTTAAAGCGCTTGATTATAAACATTATGAATTTTTTTAAAAATGATAAAAGTAACGAAATTGCAGATTGATATTCGGTTATTCCAAATCTATGGTTTCTTATATGGTTGTATTGTCAAAAGGTTTTTAGTACCTATACAGGTGCGAGGCCGGAGCGTATATACAGGATGACAGGAAAAGTCGACGTATTCCTTGAAAGGGGTTATAGTACAGGTCATAGGCAACAAAAAAAGCCCAGGGGTCAAAAACAGTTGGTTATCGAGCTACGACGGTTTTAAAATTTTTGAGAATTTTTCCGACTTGTTACCAAAATATATTTTTTTAAACTACACCATTTACAATGACAAATTGATTAATTGCGGAAAGCTGAAACATGGGCAGTTAATTTAAATTAAAATTGTTGTCAAAAACTTACATCATTTTGGAAATAAGAGGTCTTTATTGACAATTAAGTCGATTAATTTTTTATCTTACTGAAAATCGACGTCAATTATTGAAAAAAAAAATGTATGACAGTTGGCGTAAAAACTACTAAAATAACTTGCTGGTTTCATAAAAAGGTAAAAATATTATTTACTTTTATTAGTAGTTTTTACAGAAATTAGCAAAAAGTTGCGCTGTAGGTCAAAATTTCACCTTTGAATAAAAATTGTCTGGAAAAGGCTAAAGTACGAAGTAGAAATAAAGGAAATTGCATTTTAATAAATGAAAGGCCTTGATGAGTAGAGCACTATGAACCTAGTAACATTTACATAAATTCAACATAGCCGCTGCTCAAAAAAGGTGGATAAAAGTTCGATTTCAAACCTAGCAATATAGGTATCAATGAAAGGCCTGAAAGTGTAGAGCAATTTCAACTTAGGAAAACTGCCCTAAATTAAACATGGCCGCCGCTCAAAAAAATGGATAAAAGTTCGTTTTCAAACCCAGCAATATGGGTATCAAATAAAAGGCATTGATCAGTAGAGCGCTATGAACCTAGCAACATTGACATAAATTCAAAATGGCCGCCGCTCAAAAAAGGTTGATAAAAGTTCATTTCCAAACCTAGCAATATGGGTATCAAATGAAAGGCCTTGAAGAGTAGAGCATTAGGTACCTAGAAAAATCGACCTAAATTCAACATGGCCGCCGCTCAAAAAAAAAGGATAAAAGTTCGTTTTCAAACCCAGCAATATGGGTATGAACGTCGGTGGCGCAGTGGACTCGGCACTTGCCTTCCAATCGGGGGGTCGGGGTTCGAGACCCGCCATGTACCAATGTGTTTTTCGTTTCGAATTTCATATGTACATTTGTCTGACGCTCCTACGGTGAAGGAAAACATCGTGAGGCAACCTGCATACATCTGCGAAGAAATTCAATGATGTATGTGAAGTCGACCAATCCGCACTGGGCCAGCGTGGTTGACTAAGGCCTTGTACGGGATTGTACACTTAGAATGGTGATGGTAGATGAAGTCACTTGTAGAGTCAACAAAGATTATGGTTTTATTATATTAGGTTATAACAAACACATTAACTAAGTCTATAAAATATACTAGAATTAACTATGGTAAAATTATGGTGAATATATGGTGAAATGGTGTGAGTGCGTATGCGCGATTGGTATGGTGATCGGATAGACACTAAATGTTATAAATAAAGTTACAAATAAAGAAATAAGGATCACGTGCGTTTAGCACGCGATGTGACGAGTCAAATCGCTGACGCGTCTTTTACCTACATAGTTACTGAGTTCAATGTACGGTGACCGTACATGCTCCCCCGCGAAATAAAAAATAAAAAGATGGTAATAGTGAAGAATGATTATTGGTGCAAGAATGAGTGTGGTAAAGTGCATGGTTTACAAGGTGAAGAAACAATTCATATATATTAATAATTATTAATTAGCTCGATTGCCGAAAGTGTGTACGAAAGTCGGGCACTGGTGTCAGAGACCTTTTGACTCGAGAATAATGTCTTTGCACCTTTTCACTAACACTAGGTAATTTAGGACTGATTTCACTAGCACTAGGCCCTTCAGGGTTTACAACACTAACACTAGGCCTATTAAACCTTTGACTACTAGCACTATTACACTGCTCACTAGGAATGACCTCTTTTACACTAACACACTGTACACTAGCACTGTATGTAGCGTCGAAGTCGCTGCGTGTGGAGGCGCGCGCGCTCCGCGCTCGGCCGGCAGCGCGCGCCCGGCGCCACGCCCACGCCAGGCCGCCCGCCGCCACAATGCCCACCAGCACGTATATTGCTACATAGTGGTGGACGTCATGGTACGAAATGGTGTCTGCTACTCCCTCTTTGGATTTCAAATCTTTGATCTGATCTCCTAGGACCTTAAGATCTTTATCAAAACCACTTGCCTTAATTTCCATGGTCGAGTTGGGAATGGTAATGTTTATAATATTATTGATAGGAGGTATATCTGGTATGACGAGACCTGACTGAATGTTTATATTATTAAAGAATTGGCGGTGCGATGTAATGGTGAAAGAGTCGCCCTTGATAATGCAGCCGTTGCTAAGTGTGATAACGCCGAAATTGGTGAGATGTTCCGCAGTGATCAGCTGTTCACATATTATCCTTACAGGACATTTTCCGCATTATAAATGTTATCAACAGGTAATGATAAATCCTTAGGAATACGACTGGCAATCAACTGTAATTCTTGTAGTAATTGCTCTGGTTTCAACAAGTGAACATTAAAATTTCCATGGTAAACGTTGGTTATGGTTTCTAACAGTGTCTCTTGTATTTTTCGTAAGTCATTCAAAATATTGTTAGCAATGATGGTTGTTATGGCAAAGTCACTAGTGGTGACAACACTATTTAATTTCGATTTTAATTCTTCGGCAGATTTTTCCAGACTAATAATGTGTTGGTTGAGCATCTTATATTGTTTATCCACGGATGTCTTAGCCTTCTGTAATAAATGGTACTCTGACTCTACAATTGACGTTTGATTTCTCCACAAGTTTTCTAAATGTTTTTCATTGTTATGTATTAGGTCAATGTCTTTAGAATATTGTTCAGCGAAATTTTCATCCAAAATCCCGAACAAACTGTGTGCAATGCTTCCTACTCCATTGATAAGTCCACGACGCGTACGACGAGTCGCGTGCGGCGAGAACTGCTGACCGAGTAATATTCGGTTATAGTAATTGTACTCATCGTAACCGTGACCCAATTGCAACAAAAGAACTTGACATTGTTTTTCTATTTTTGAATTAGTGCATATATCAGTCAAGTGGTTAAAATATTTATCAAATAATTTAGCATTCTGCCAATATGGATTTAGATCCATGTACACTACGAGTTTCCACTCATCTCTAATTAATGACATTGTGGATGTTTTGTCAAAATAAAACATGCTATTATTTTGTAGTGGTGAAATATGGTAAGTACTTTGCGCTGGAGTAAAGAATAGAGTAAACAATAAAAATATGGTAGTAAGATAACTATTCAATATTTTATATCTCCGCCTTGGTATATTATTATTTACAGGATTTTCTTTGGAAATAGTTTTATCACTAGGTTTGAATTCTTCTTGGTGATCAGCGACCGGTAGAAGAGAAAGTTTTGTAATAGGGCGTTTCATGGTGCCGTTTTTCGTTTTTAGAGTGACAACTCGAACGTGACCATTCCTGCCCGGGTGAAGCTCTAACACTCTCCCTAAAGCCCACTTCCCAGCTGGTAAATTGCTGTCATGAATAATGACTACGTCATTTACTTTAAAATTTTCTTTTCTTTCTTGCCACTTGGATCGTGCTGATAATTGGGTCAGATATTCGGCCTGCCAGCGTTTCCAAATATCCTGAAATATTTTTTGTGTAAGATGCCACCTGGTTCTCATATCACTTTCAGTCTCAATGATGGTAAGCGTCGGACCTCCAGACAGAAAATGTGCAGGGGTGAGGTAGTTTATGTCTTCTGGATCCTCAGTTAACGAACAGAGAGGGCGCGAGTTCAAGTACCCTTCTACTTGTGCCAAAACGGTGATGAATTCTTCGAATGTGAGCGCCTGCTCGCCCACAACTCGCTTCAAATGGTATTTCAGACTTTTTACAGCGGCCTCCCATAAGCCGCCTGCGGTAGGCCAGGCGGGCGCATTAAAATGCCACTGGATACCCATCTCCGCAGTTTCAGCCATGAACTCTTGGTTAAATTGTATTTCTTTGAATTCTCGGCTAAGTACTCTGCTCGCACCCACGAAATTGGTGCCGTTGTCAGAGTATATGTGGTGTGGTGCTCCCTTTCGAGCTGACATTCTTCTTAATGCTGCAAGAAACGATGAAGTGGTGAGATCCGAGACGAGTTCCAAATGCGCGGCTTTGGTTGCCATACATATGAAAACGGCGACAAACCCTTTGGTGGTCCTTACTCCTTTACCTTTATTCGTTTTAATGAGAACACTGCCGGTATAGTCTACGCCAGTATGGTAAAATGGGCGTGATGGGTTGCTCCTGGCTTCAGGTAGATCTCCCATAAGCTGGTGGTGCTTACTTGGTTGGTTTCGTCTACAAACGACGCATAGTCGAAGGTGTTTTTTAGTTACAGAATTACCGCTTATAATCCAGTAATTTTTTCTTAAAAATGCCATAGTTAGTCTTGCTCCACCATGAAGACTTGCATGGTGTGCATTATCAATCAATAAATTGGTAAGTTTATGGTTTTATGGAATAATAAGTGGATGCTTCATATTTTCGTCGATATAAGCATTTTTAAGACGGCCGCCGACGCGCAGTAAACAATCTTTATCTAAAAATGGATTTAAGTTGTAGATTTTACTCTGTTTATCTATTTTTTGATTGGTTTGTAATTGGTAGATTTCTCGAAAGAATACATGGTGTTGCACCTCTTTAATTATCATTTTTCTGGCCTTGTCTAATTCTGTCGTGGTTAAGTATGGAATATTATTTGGATGACGTATTCGCATTATCCAAGCGAGTACACGTACTGCGCTGGTTATTGAACTGTATTTCGTAATAAGATATTGTAAAATTGACTCATCGCCAGGTGATCGAGTGATTAAATTAATTAAATTTGTTTGGTTGCATTTTTTCACTTCTTCATCCGTGGTGTATTGATGGTTATGTTTATGCAGATTGTGATCATAGGAAGGTAACCATTGTGGGCCTTTCCACCATAATCGATGGTCCTTAAGTTGTGATGGTTTTAAGCCCCGACTAGCGCAGTCTGCCGGGTTTTCCTCGGACTTAACGTACTGCCAGCTATTTGGTGGGATGATTTCTATGATTTTTCTGACACGATTTGCGATGAACGGCTTCCAACGAATGGGGTCTCCATTTAACCAACCCAAAACGACTGTAGAATCTACCCATCCATATTTTTGATGTTGTAGGTTTTTAAGCATTCTTCAACCTTTCCCATCAGCTGTGACAGTAAGTGCGCGCCACAAAGTTCTAACTTAGGCAAAGTAATAGTTTTGCTCGTCGGTACTAGTCTTGACTTTCCTACCACTAGTACGACAGATTCTCTTTCAGCCCTGCTGATTCTGCAATATATAACAGCGGCGTATGCTTTCGTGGACGCGTCACAGAAGCCGTGGAGTTCAATGGTATCTCCTATTTTAGTACACAGCCATCTTGGTATATGTAGATTGGTGACGACATTAAACTCTGCTTTTATTTTTGACCACTCGATGCACATTTCTTCTGGTAATTTTTCATCCCACTCAATGTGTAATTTCCAAACCTTTTGATATAAATTTTTTAATTTAGTCGTAAGTGGTGATAACCACCCCAACGGGTCGAAAATTTTGGAAATGTCTGAGAGAAGGCCCCTTTTGGTGGGGTGAGAATTATCAAATTTTATTTTGTTGTCAAATAAAAATATATCATTTTGTGGTTGCCAACGAATACCCAATGTTTTGGTGGTTTCGGCTTGTTTAAAATCAAAATCACTTTGGTTTTGGTCTGACAATATTTCTATGGTATTTGACTTCCACTTACGCAAGTTAAAACCCCCTGACTTGAGAAGTTTTACTAAGTCAGCCTTTAATAACCTTAATTCCGCAATATTGTGTGCACCTTGAACAAGATCATCCATATAGAATGAATCCTCCAGGACCTTGATAGCATTGGTGGCTAAGTAATTTGCCGCTTCATCGATAGCTAGCTGTTTCAACGTCATCATCGCCAGAAATGGAGCTGATTTGGTACCGTAAGTAACAGTGGTGAGTTGGTATTCCTGTGGTGGCTGGTTTGGATTATCGCGCCAAATAATTTTTTGGTACTTTTGGTCACATTCCTGAATATTTATTTGGCGAAACATCTTTTCAATGTCAGCAGTGAATGCATATTGGTACTGACGCCACTTTAAAATCAACGACTGTAGGTCTTGTTGAAGGTTAGGACCTACCTCCATTAAGTCGTTAAGACTAAAACCAGTGGACGTCTTGGCTGACGCATTAAAAACAACTCTGAGTTTGGTAGTTGAAGACTCAGAGCGCTCTACGCCATGGTGTGGTAAGTAGCATGAAAGCATGGGCTTACTAGTTTCATACTTGGTTGGTATCATATGACCTAGGGAGCGATATTCATCAATAAATAATTTGTAATCTTTTGCAAAAGAAGTATTTTTTAAAAGTCTTTTCTCCAGTTGACGAAATTGTGCCACAGCCATTGGTTTTGATGTTCCTAATTGGTTTTCATAACCTTGTTTAAACGGAATTTTAACATGGTACCTGCCACCTTCATCTCGGAAGGTAGTAGACTGATAATATTTTATGCAGTGGTGATCTGTTTCAGAAAGAGTTGGTGTTTGTGTGATGTCTTCAATCTCCCAGAATCGTTGCAATTCATCAGTCTGGTTGATAACGACATTACAATGAAAACCTTGCGTTTCAACATTTCCACACAAAATCCAGCCTAGCTGTGTTTCTTGCGCGATAGGGTAACATGGTCCTAGCTTAATAATACCGCTCATTATGATGGTTGAATATATATCAGCGCCCAATAAAATATCAACTTGACTACTGACATAAAATTGAGGATCAGCAAGCTCAATGGTATCTAGATAATTCCAGTTTGGTTTTTTAAAGGATTGATTTGGCAGTTTATTGATCAAAGATTTCATAATGAATGCGTCGGTATTAGTAGAAAAGTCATTGTGTAAAGATGATATGCTGATTCGAATGACCCCTTTGCAGTTATTCTCTTTGGTTCCTACGCCAAATATTACTCCCTTGCATCGTTGTCTAGGGATACGTAATATTTGAGCTGTCTTCTCCGTGATTAACGAAGTCTGGGAGCCCTGGTCTATGAGTGCCCGCATGGTGTGGTAGCTACCGTCAACTGCCTGAACTCTAACCTTAGCTATCGCCAAGAGAGTTTCAGCAACGTTGTTCTGAGAAACGTGACAGGTTTTTCGGTCATTGACAGTTTTGTTATTGTCACTGGCGTTTTCAGATGACAATGCAAATAGTTCGTGAATTAGCGAGTTATGCTTTCCTTGGCAGTGACGACACGTTTTGTTGGATAAGCATTCCTTGCCGTGATGGTTAAATAAACAATTCTCGCATAAGTTAAATTGCGAAATTGTTTTTCGTTTTAAGTCAGGCCCAGATTCACGAAATAATTTACATAAGTAAATAGCGTGGTTTTCGCTACAATGTGGGCATCTTTTTGCTTCCACGTGTAAAGTTTTATATGACGTAGATGATTTGTGGTAATGATTTTTTGGTTGAGGAATGGTTGGTTGAGGACGGTATAATAGTTTTTGAAACGGTTTTCTTCATGGTGAGCGGGTTTGGTAGGTTCTTGTTTACGTCGAAAGGCTTCTAAGGAAGTAAATTTAGTCTCTAAAAATTTAATAAAGTCTTTTAATGTGGGCAGCTCCCTTGGTTTTTTTAAGGATCCCACGTAATCATTATGCGATTCCACATCAAGTTTTTGGGCCAATAAATGCACGATAATAGGGTCCCAAGTGGAAGTATCAACCCCCATTTTTTGTATAGCATGCAGACATTCGTTGGTGGTGTCATGCAGCTTTTTTAATAATGAAGCATTTTGAACTTGCATTACTGGTAAATTTAGAAGAGTGTTAACGTGAGACGTAAAAATCAATTTCTTATTATCAAACCGGTGATTTAAAATATCCCATGATATTTGGTAATTTTCGGAAGATACATTTAAATGCTGAATCAGCTTTTCCGCTTCACCCTTCAGCTTACTTTTTAGAAATTGAAGTTTCTGTGCATTTGACAGGGATGGATTATTGTGTATGGATTCCTGGAAAAGGTCTTTAAATGACGTCCATAACTGGTAATTGCCACTAAAGGTTGGAATTTCCATTTGTGGTGTCGATTTCTCCCGGTGAGATACCGACCACATTTTGGTGTTAATAGCCCTTTTGACGCTCTCATATGTTTTTTCATGTTTTGAAAATTCTGCCTCATACAACTCAAATTTATCGCTATCATCTTTCTGTTCACTATCGATCTCCCAGTGTAGATTATCGATAATTACCCACCTATACTTTAACATTTTGAGAGAATCATCAAATTCCCACTTATTTTCTGGAGTACCAATATTGATGTTGGCAACAGTTCTCGAAAAGGCTTTAAAATTACTAGCCTGCTTACGATATAGCTCGTCTAACTTACTATCGTTGCCGTCCCATTTTTGGGATCGGGATGGCTTGGAAGGCATAGTTGATTGGTAATTCAATGGTGTTGCTGGTTTTAAGAGTGGTGTTGTTGGTCGACTATCATCAGGTTGGTAATTTTGTAGTGTTTGCCTAGCCTGCTTATAAAATTCAGCAGTACGCTCGTATTCCCTGCCTGTAAAATAGTCATTCCCTTGATCTCCAAAGCTACACAACATAACATGGTTGGCATGAAATTCTTTCCAATATGAATCTAAGGTCTCAAGCCTCTTACGGATGTAATCTGGTGTTTTGCGGTCACGGCTGTCCTTCCTAAAATTTTTCAGAAGTTGATCCATTCCCGCCATGATCTGGTTTTGTGTCTCGAGTAAGGCCTCCATGGTAATGATTTAGGTAAAAGTGGTTTATAAAGGAAAGATCTTACTTGATTTTCTGGTACGGTGATACAGAACCTTGGTCCGGCACAGTACTGGTTGTGGTATGGTACTGGTATAGCTCAGCCCTGGTTAAGCTGGAACTGGTCTGGAACTGGTATCGCCCACAGCACTGGTTCAAAACAGGACCCACACGTCGAAGACAATATGGCAATCACTTTGTCTACACTCGCGAGGTCCCTTTATGCTCGAAGGACCAAAAATGTACGGGATTGTACACTTAGAATGGTGATGGTAGATGAAAAGTCACTTGTAGAGTCAACAAAGATTATGGTTTTATTATATTAGGTTATAACAAACACATTAACTAAGTCTATAAAATATACTAGAATTAACTATGGTAAAATTATGGTGAATATATGGTGAAATGGTGTGAGTGCGTATGCGCGATTGGTATGGTGATCGGATAGACACTAAATGTTATAAATAAAGTTACAAATAAAGAAATAAGGATCACGTGCGTTTAGCACGCGATGTGACGAGTCAAATCGCTGACGCGTCTTTTACCTACATAGTTACTGAGTTCAATGTACGGTGACCGTACAGGCCTAATCACCCTAATATAGGGTAGGCTAGAGCCCCTCGGTGGGGACGTATATGGGCTGTGATGATGATGATGATGAATATGGGTATCAAATATAAGGCCTTGATGAGTAGAGCACTATGAACCTAGAAACTTTGACATATATTCAACATGGCCGTCGCTCAAAAAAGGCGGATAAAAGTTCCTTTTCAAACCCAGCAATATGGGTATTAAATGAAAGGCCCTGAAGAGTACCTAGAGCATTACGAACCTACGAAAATTGCCCTAATTTCAAAATGGCCGCTGCTCAAAAAAGGCGGATAAAAGTTCCTTTTCAAACCCAGCAATATGGGTATTAAATGAAAGGCCCTGAAGAGTACCTAGAGCATTACGAACCTACGAAAATTCGTTTCCAGACCTAACAATATGGGTATAAAATGAAACGCCTTGATGAGTAGAGCACTATTAACCTAGCAACATTGACATAAATTTAACATAGCCGCTGCTCAAAAATGGTGGATAAAAGTTGGTTTCCAAACCTAGCAATATGGGTATCAAATGAAAGGCCTTCAAAAGTAGAGCACTAGGAATGTAGCCACATTGATAGAAATTCAACATAGCCGCCGCTCTAAAAAGGCGAATAAAAGTTCCTTTCCAAACCCAGCAATATGGGCATCAAATGAAAGGCCTTGATGAGTAGAGTACTATGAACCTAGCAATATTGACGTAAGTTTGACATGGCCACCGCTCAAAAAAGGTGGATTAAAGTTCACTTCCAAACCTACCAATACGGGCATTACATGAAAGACCTTAAAGAGTAGAACACTATGAACCTAGGAAAATCGCACAAAATTCAGAATGACCGCCGCTCAAAAAAAACGGATAAAAGTTCGTTTTCAAACCCAGCAATATGGGTTTCAAATGAAAGGCCTTGATCAGTAGAGCACTATTAATGTAGCAACATTGACGTAAATTCAACATGGCCGCCGCTCAAAAAAGGCGGATAAAAGTTCCTTTTCAAACCCAGCAATATGGGTATTAAATGAAAGACCCTGAAGAGTACCTAGAGCATTACGAACCTACGAAAATTGTCCTAATTTCAAAATGGCCACTGCTCAAGAAAGGCAGAATAAAGTTGAATCATTATGGAATAAAATGGAGGAAAAACTAAACACTGTTTTAAGCATTTTGATGGCGAAACGTAGTTCGCGGGCACAGCTAGTTGATAATAATAACAAAACATTTATTCATCGAGTTATACATACTACTATATTTTTTTATTATACTTGCACTTAAGGCTCTTTTATGTAGTATATTATCTATTAATGTAAACATTTATTACTTTACTCCAAAAAATATAGGTTGTACTTAAGATAAAATTTAAAATGGATTGAAAAAAACTAACATAAAGATTATTTATGAGACGATTTTTTTAGCATTCCATGGATTCACTGTGCAGGTGCCGGCTCCATCGCGTTGCGGAGAAAGTAGTGCGAGGCAGCGCCTGGGACTTGCGATCTAGGTGTAGGTTTAGAAGGCCCTGTTATACCGTTGCTTCTTTCAAGAGAAATCTGAAGGCTAATCTTATGGAGTTACAGATGAGTACTACAACTTAGGCTTCCGTTCTGTGTGCGTGTCAAATCTTCTTCGTTTTCTTTTTCGATATACCTATGCGTTTGTGTCTGTGTTATTAGAGATTAATTACATGTTTTTTTTTTCTTAAGTGTTAATTGATTGAAAAAGCTCTGTGTAAACCAATGTATTTCAACTACCTATGTGTCGCTGTTTTTGTCTGCCGTCCGTCCATTTGAAACCTCACTCAAACTCAAACATCTGGCCCCACTGAAAACCAGCGTCATGGAATTTTGTCATGGAATATAAGCTGAGTGAGCAGCCATTTTGGACATAATAAGTTCAGTGTTTGCATATACTATGTAACTCGTTATTTTTACAATGTCATTTCATTATATGCATGCATTAGCGCTCACCTTCACTACCCCCGCTCCTTCATGTGCCTAACCACATCTGTAAAATCCTACGAGTGCCACCTTAGATATTCTTTGTTGCAATAAAGAATTTACGGTTGACCGTGACAGGTCAAGATCTTTTAGTAGATAGGTTGTAAACAGATTTCGCTGGTATACCTCTCGCTTCCACTTCTACTGCATAAAGATTTACAGTTTAGCGATTCTTTATGAATTCATTTGTCAGCTCGTAGTATTTGTTTGTTTTTATTGCTTATTCTTTGGGGATGTTAGTTTCCACGGGACAGTGAGTCAGTGGTGAGTGTGATTACTTTTTGAAATACGTAATAAAGACCAGTACTTTTTTGAGTAAAATAACCCACTTTAATTACTTACTTAGGCATATATTTGCTGGTCTTGCGCCACGAGAGATGTGTGATGGCTCGAGGATGCGCCACATAGATAAAAGTGTAGTTCAGCTCTGGTGGCGTGTGGTCGTTGTGTGTCTGTTGGTACAGCACTGTAAACAACAATTTAGGAAAAAATATACGTCAGTGTTTTAATAACAAACAACTAAGGAAATAAAAATAGATTATAATTTTTATTTCTTTGTTTTATTAATCGATATCAACTTTGAAAAAAAAACACGAACTAGAACTCTGTATTTGACACATCATGTACTAGCTAAACCATAGAACTTACCACAACGACTGCACCGTCAATTTTTGCCATTAACCGTACTGGATGGCTATTTATACTAATGAGGTTTAACACCATACGCCGGCGTGCAGTTTTATTACCTTTATTTTGGTACCAGATCTTAACGAGCCGATCATTGATGCCGGAAGTTGCGAACAGTACGCCGTCCGGGGAGAAGGCGAGGTGGTGTGCCGGCGTCGCCGTGTGGCACTGCCATACGCATAGCCAACCCTATAACGAGTGAAATAAGTTTAATAAACATATTGAAGAGTATATTTAAACTAAACAAAACATAAAATGATAAATCATGTCAAACTACAAAGTTTTATCAAACAAACTACAAAGCATTTCCTGCAGGTGGACACTAGGAAATATATCACCAACACCATAATAGTTTATACATTTTATGTAGTGTATTAATTGGATGTGTAATATGTGTAGTTTATGTATTTTATTATCAAAATATGTATTTAGGTTAAATATTTAAATACGTAAAGTAGGTTTCCGTAATACATTACCTGTCAACATTCTCTAAAATTTAAACCTTCTTTTACCCATGGTTTGCCTGGTAGAGATTGCTGCTTTTGCAATAAGGCCGCCGTTTGTTTCTCTAATGAAATTTATGTTTTTGTACATTTTTTTAATTTTTTTATAACAATATAGTATTAATTCATTCATTCCTTCATTCAAAGTTTTTTTTCAAACTTTAATACCATATCGAAGGATGTAGATGTAATCAAAAATTATTGTAATAATAAAATTGATCGTAACTGTATTGTATCGTCAATTAGAAAATTTTAATAAGTTGTTAAAATACAAAAGTAAGCAAAATGCTATCTTATACAGTGTGTAAAAAAAACCCTGTCCGATCCATTAGGGTAGTTTTAGGTATCAAGATTTGGTTCTATTTATGTAATCATTTTCATTAAATGAAAGAAAAAAATTACCCTGTTGAAAAAAGTAAAAAAATTGAAAAATTGAAATAGATTGAAAACTAGATTATAAAAGCTTACATACCGTGCATAAAGAGAACCGCTTGCTTACCACTGTGTAATGCAGTGAAAAATTTCTCCCATTTCATGGGTAAATAGTATTCAATAGGTGACAAAAATGCAAACTTTAAAAATCGATAGCAAAGTTCTTTTCTTGAATTAAGAAAATTGGATATTTATTTTGGCGATTTTAATTAGATACCTATATGCCCCTGTCAGATCTGACAGGGTTTTTTTTACACACTGTATAATGGTAATTTCAAAAAGTTGGCAACATGCTATCGATGACATGAAAATTTTGGAAATGGGACGGAGTGCGACAGTTGGCAGTGTGCGACAAAATTGTCGTAAACCCGTCTGGCTAGCGTGGCGATTGGCCAACTGCTCCTCGTCGGTGGAGGCCTGTATCCAGTAGTGGGATGTATACGGGTGTGTTGTGTTTTTTAAAATCGAGACTTAGAAAGTCTAGTGCAATTACATCGTCACATCACGAGAGACAACATTAAAGAGTTAGCAATCACTATCTACTGATTATCAGCAGTTAACCGGCCTAGGGACGAAAGGAAGGTCTTTCGCCGGAGGAAAACAATCTTTTTGTTTCAAACTAGCTGTACCCAGCATACGTTGCAATGCCACATAAATGCCAATTTTTTGCTAGGAATAGGAACCCGGGCGTCCCCAGGATACCCTACCAAAGTTAAATTACAATCCGATTAATGGTTTCGGAACGCATATGGGACAAACATACATACATTGATTTTTATTTATATATAGAAGATACTAGCTGTACCCGGCATGCGTTCAAATGAAACGTAAATGCCATTTTTTTCCTAGGTTCCCTCACGGGCGTCCCCAGAACACCCTACCAAAGTTTCATTACTTTCTGATGAATGGTTTCGGAACGCATAGAGGACAAACATACAAACACACTGATTATTATTTATAAAGAAGATAAGGAATATAAAAACATGATTATTTAAACAGAATCTGTTCTGCCTTTCATTCTTTTATTCCTCTTAACTCGTACATCGTCAACATTTTCTCTCACACCTTACCAGTTGACTGGTAGAGAATCCCTTTAGCATTAAGTCCGCCTTCTGTACACTGTTAATATGTTGTACGAAAAGTTTAAATAAATAAATCTGTTGAATTCATTTCATACGTTAGTAATTTGCAATTGAAAAAAAACTGAAGACCGAATTGCCGTTATCCCGCCTTTTTGACATTAATTTTTGTGAAAATTTATCAGCCAGCATTACTTTATCATTAAAGATGATAAATATTTAGCTCAACTCTATGTAAATTAAATAATAATTGAGATAAGATATATTACAAAATTGTTGATAATATTTTTTTACAGTAATTTTCAAATTCAGATCAAATTTATATGTATGGCTGTATAAAAAATTTCAATGTGGCTGAATGCAAATGCCAAAATAAAATGTTTTTTGTCTCAAACATGCTCAGAAATGTAGGCATTATTGTAGTAAAAAGAAGACACCAAGTTTGTAATTCTGGACTCATGCATTACTTTAGCGGCCTAGGCCAGGAAAGTATGAAAATTCATTTCTGACCGCTGCTCAAATGTTTTTTAATTCATCTATAACTTGAATTATGTAACTTGTCATACAGCCAATTGCTACCACATTATTAAAAATGCACTCTTCGAGCATATACAACGTGTCTCATATCTCCCCATAAAAATTATAATATTAAATTTTATTTAAACTATCAAAAGTGCCAACCTCAAACTGTTCTAAAACTGAATTTTCATAAATTTGACAATGAAATTCGATTGATATGACAAGTTATTAAAGTTGACACATTCTTTTCAGTTAAATGAATGTTATAATTTTTATGGGGATTTATAAATGAATATGACAACAATTTTATTAAAATGTTGGTATAAAATCACAAGAAAATATGCTTAATTTTCGTTGCGATAGAAAAAAGTAATAAACTGCAGTATTACATTTTTGCGTAAAATATGATTGGGCTGTATGGGCTTTGTTTCCTTTGCAGTAATTGAAAATTAAAAAGTTTAGTATTACTAAATGCTAGGCTACTATTAGTAGTTTATGAAATAGTCACATAATAGGGGGTCTTAAAACACTAGTGTGTGTTTAAAATTCGAGGCTTGCCGAGAATTTTAATAGTACCACACGAGTGTTTTAAGACCTAATTATGTGCAATTTCATACACTACTTTATCTACACTCATGCAATCAGTGGTTACCTAAATTAAATAAAAGACACAAAATTAAAACAAAATCAAACTCATTTATTCTAATAATTATTTGCATTTTGAACAGTGCAATTGTGAAACTAATACAGAAATCTAAAACTACATACATTTATATTATTTATTATTTTAACCAATAACAGCAAAATAATGAATGAAAAATTCAGAGAAATGGCGCCAACACCAACATTCTACCGCGCATGCGCTGTTGCACGCGCCGCCATAGACAATGTACTGGCACAAAAGAAAATTGTGACAAAACCTCCTTGGTCGGGCTTCGTCAATCGAACTGTATTTTATTGGAATTCGAGTTACATTAAAGTACTGGTTTTGTATGGCGAACCTGTATTATAATGTAATTTGTAAAAGGCCAAGGGCTTTAAGTTATGCCTTTAAAATATTAGTGTTGAGTTCTTAATATTAGAATTAGAACATGAGTGTAGATAAAATTAATTGATTGCTTGATTTGCTATTTTATTCATATTATCCTCATTTGTTTCCAATTCAATGTCATTATTGCATACCATAATGTGTAAAATAGGTGGTTCACAAAAAAATAAGATCATTATGGACCTGTTGGGCACGCAATCGTTGAACAAGAGAGAGGAAGCTTATTATTATTAGGTACCTAATATTGATTGATTGATTGAATACTTTATTGCACACGAAACATACATAAGCAGGACATAATAATATAAGATACACAGTAACAATAGGCGGCCTTATTGCTAAGGTAGCAATTTCTACCAGGCAACCTTGGGGTTTAGGAAAGTTCTTGCTAAGGTAAGTGACGGGAATAGTGCTATACAGTTCTAAGGAGTAATATACTTTATATATATTATAATTAATATTACTAAAACAGGTAACAACAAAAAGTTTTTAAATACAAAAATACTTTATATATAAAGTTACAAAATATACATACATAATACCTATACATATTATACAATATCTAAATCTATAAATAAAATAAAAACCGGTAAGGACATGTTTTAGTTTTTTTGAACTTGAGGAAATGGCTCTTAATTTTTGCCTTGAAGGAATCCTGAGTTGTCGCTCGTCTGATTACTTCTGGTAGTGAATTCCATAGACGAATAGCTTGCTTAGTGAATGACTTGGATGAAAAGGAGGAGCGGAAAGGGACATACAGGGATAAATTATGATCAGAACGCAGGTTACGAACGTTACTGTCCGAGCAGTATGTAAACCTTTCTTTAAGATAAGGTGGAGCATTAGGGTTAGATCACAGACATATAAATAAAAGCAGACTTAACATAATTTAACTCACACATTTGTACTAGTAATGTATATCGTTTTTACTTTCACTCCCAAGTGACATGATATATCGCTATTTCTGTCTTTCGTCTATGGCGATACTAACGCACACATAAACATTTCCGAAGCCGTGGAAGACGCCATGTTTACCTTCGTCTAAATAAGATAAAAATGGTGTAGTGACATTGTGTTATAATATTTTGTTTTGTGATTTTAAATAAAAATAACAGCTAATCGGACAAGATAAAAATGGTAAAGTGCTATGCCCCGAAGTGTTCTAACGCATCTTACAATAAAACTCCAGAAATTACCTTCCATCGGTAAGTAATTCTCGTACATATTTTTTGGTTAAGCTTACAAGATGTATATCGCGTCTCATGTGTTTGTAATTCTCTAAGATTGTGAGCTACGTTAACTGCCTTGCACAAAAATCTGTTTTTACTTGGTTTTATTTTGAAATAGTTGAGAATTTTTCAATTCAATATATTTCATTGACTAATTTGACATTTCATGTACTAGGCAGTTCAAAGGGGTCGAACTCAGGGTTAGAATAGAAAATCTAGCTTATATTTATGAACGTCCTGGTAGTTTGTTGTCGGTATGGTGCTACTTTCTTCCTTGCTATGTTCAGAGACACTACATACTTTTTATATTACAGGTTTCCAAAGGATGAGAATTTAAGAAATCTTTGGATTAAAAACATAAATAGGAATGATTTGCAACCTAATGCAAGTAGTGCTGTATGTTCAGAGCATTTTGAAACTAGTTTATTATGTCAAAAAACTCACCGCACAATACTTGTAAATGGTGCTATTCCAACGATATTTAAAGAAGACATCATTGAAGAGGTTATATTACTTTTGTATAAATTATATTAACCATGCCAATGTTATGACCAATTATATAGATTGACATACCTATTGTTAAACAAAATATGTTATCCATTTGATATTAATAAATTACTCTCAAATAGTTAGGAAGTTTGGGTCAAAACATACACCATGTCATTTTCCGTTTTGAGTCCACTTTATCTGTGTTAAGTTACCTATTTTATCTCATCATCGGGTCATATTATGTCCCCACCGGGGGCACAAGTTTACCCTGTAAGGGTAGCCAGAGGTTTCAGGTACAAACTTACTTGTTTTAATTTTCTGTTATTGCTTTTTGTTTACAGAATAAAGAAAATGGGCCGTTTTTCTCTAAGTATACCATACAAAAAAGATCAGTCACAGAGGTCTGCGCTTTGCATAATGAACAAATACAATTATCTGCAGCAACTAAGAGAAAAATAGATAAAGCCGCTTGTTCCTCGTTAATGGGAACCCCTGTAACACACACTGCTACCAATCCTGGCTCATCTATTGCTACATCAAATGTAAGTTTTTGGAAACATTTTTTTCTCTTAAGAATTGCTACAAAATTAATAAAAATAGAATAGAAGGACTACTATATAAATAAAAAACGCAATTTTTTTCATTTTCTCTTGTGTTATCTTGCTTATTGCCGGGATGGTAAAAAGAGTTTGATATTTTTTGCCATCTCGGAAGTCCATATATTTTGTTTATCTTTATTAAAAACTATTAAATTATTTAACTATAGCTACTAACTTAAGTAGAATGAATCTATATGATATTATATAAATTTGTCTACAGAGATAATAAAACTAAGTTAAAGAAATGTTTTTAATTTTAATGGATACCAAGAGTAGGGCACAGTGAACCTTTGCCTTCCAAATTCATGCTTTTTTTTGTACATAAAATTAAATAATTGCAGTAGTAATAACTAAATTAAAAATTTAAGTAGGTACTATGATTATGTTAACTTTGATAATAAAATCCATATTTTAAAAATATTTGTAATTTGCAGCATTCAAAGAAGACAGTTGAGAGACAGACCCAATTGCTAAAAATAATCACAGCTAAAAATAAAAAAATCAAATGTCTTCAAGAACAGAAAAGAAGGATTAAAAAGAAAGTGCAGCAGTTTTCTGAGGTAATTTCAGACTTAAAGAAGAAACTTAATGAAGAACAGGTATCTGTATTATCTAATATACCTGTCAGCAACAAAGATTTCATGGTGAGATATCTGAAAAAAGCTCAAAGCTCAAAAATCGAAAAATCGTATCCGCCTGAAGTGAGATCCTTTGCTCTTCAGCTCAATTTCTATTCAGCACGAGCTTATAATTATGTCCGTAAATATTTTAAAACCGTTCTACCCCATCCTGTAACTTTATCGAGGTGGTACAAAAAAATTGACGCGCAACCTGGTTTTACCGCTGAGTCGTTTAAAACATTGGAATCGCTTTCTAATAATTCTGAACACAAGATTGTCGTTAATCTATCTATAGACGAAATGGCCATTAGAAAAGAACAGGTGTGGGACAGAACTGTTAATAAATTTATAGGACACGTCGACACAGGCACTGAAGTGTCCGATGACAGCCTCCCGTTGGCTACGCAAGCTTTAGTGCTGATGGTAACAGGTGTAAATACCCGTTGGAAGTTACCGATCGGTTATTTTGTCATAGCATCTATGACTGGAGAGCAAAGGGCGAATATTGTAAGAATGGCCATCGAATTATTGTACGAAATCAAAATTTTTGTGCATGGACTTACATTTGATGGAGCAGCTAGCAATATAAGTATGGCCACTATTTTGGGTTGTAACTTCAACTTGCACAATTTGACGCCATTTTTCTTTTTTAAAGATTTGAAAATTTATGCTTTTTATGATCCCTGTCATATGCTTAAATTAATAAGAAACTGTTTGGGTGATTATAAAATTTTAGTTGACAAAAATGGAAATCATATTAACTTTGAATATTTGTCATTGTTACAAAGCCTTGCACAGAACAAAGGTGTTCATTTAGGTGTAAAAATCAGAAAGGCGCATATACATTTTTCAAAACAAAAAATGAAGGTGCGTCTCGCAGCTCAATTATTTAGTAAATCTGTTGCAGATGCCATTCTTTTTTGCAAGGATGTTTTACGTATGGAGCAATTCAAAGACAGTTCAGCAACTATTGATTTTGTAAATATGGTAAATGATTGTTTTGACATCCTTAATAGTAGGACAATACTAGCACCTGGCACTAAAAAGGCTCTTTGTGCAGCGAACATTGATAGAGTAACTGAATTCATAGGTATTGCATGTGATTATTTTTTAAATTTGAAATTTTTGAATGGGCTTAATGTCGTGCGTTCAGCTCGAAAGACAGGTTTCGTTGGCTTCATCATTTGCTTACATAATGTTTTGAATTTATTTAAAGATTTATTCAACAGTGATGATTTAAAATACTTGTGCAGTTACAAAATTAGTCAAGACAACCTGGAAATGTTTTTTGGGAAAATGCGCTCTAGAGGTGGGTTTAATGACAACCCAAATGTTGTACAATTTCAGATAGCATATAAAAAAAATTTGATTGTGACTGAATTACAGCTTCGTGAAAAAGGAATTCTAAATGATAGCAATATACTTAACGTAAGTTCTAAAAAAATTATAGAGACAATTAACAATAATACTCCGAGCTACGAAAAGAACAACATAGCGCTGACTCCTATGAATGAACGAACGTATTCCTTTATTCAGAATATTTTAACTTTGCCCCTCGATGAATACACTGACCATGTCATCACTTATATAGCTGGATTCATAAGTCGACGGATCCTGGAAAAATTAAAATGTTTAATATGTCAACAATTAGTTATTGGAGACAAAGATGATTTTTTACTATCCCTTATAAGTACGAAAGATAGAAGTGGTCTGTCATACCCCTCAAATGCAGTAATTAAAATTGTTAGGAAATGTGAGAACTTTTTAAAACTTAACATGAAAAATAAATCTTACGCACAATTTATTTGTAGTTTTACAAATGACGTGTCTAATATAGATTTACTCCGCTGCGAATCTACCGACTTGGAACATGATCCACAACATATATATTTTTTATTAAAAACCATTGTCAAATTATATTTAGATACTAGCTGTGCCCGCGAACTATGTTTCGCCATCAAAATACTTAACACAGTGTTTAGTTTTTTCCTCCATTTTATTCCATAATGATTCAACTTTATTCTGCCTTTCTTGAGCATCGGCCATTTCGAAATTAGGACAATTTTCGTAGGTTCGTAATGCTCTTTTTCTAACAGTCCACAAAATTAAATACATTACATATTACTATAAACACTAAGTATTATTATTATTTTAGGGACATTATTGATATTAATAAATTCTTCTTCAGTAGAAAGAACTACACAGTTGCAAGAATAATCTTTATCGTATTCATGTTTCGAATTAAAATAAACAATTGTTAATAAATTAGAACTGTATACGAATTAAGTTTAGATTTTATAATGGGTGTTGGTAACACCAACAAAATATTTTTTTGGATATGACAACTTGGCCAATTTTGAGTGGTCGTACAGTAAGCTCCTTGTCAAGCTATACTGTTTGACCTTTGAACCGTTCTTATGTCGCTCGTAATACTGGCGGTTTTCGTAGAGTTAATGTATAGCATGAATGGGGGGGTTACTGTACAAATACGTTTTCCGTATTCGATATCCGATCACGGAATACAGACACGGAGTTTCGTGAACGTAGCGGAGACGTTCGATTCTTCTCATTCGGGATTTCTACCATTCTACCTAAACGTACGTACAGAACGTGTTCCGTTCGTAATAAAAACGAACGTGTGCGGCAGTCAATGAGTATTTTGTATAGATTTGATGCATTCGGATGCCCGCATTCAGAAAACGAATGCGAAAAAACGTATTTATGCGGTTAGCCTTAAAATGTATTGAGACTTCCGTTTTTGTAACGTGTACTGTGCGATATAGTGTTGCTGGCATAGTTCGGTTAGCAAACTCGTCGTGATGACTAACATCCAACACACAAACTTGGAGTTATCATTAGTTAGTTCACGATCGTTGCATTATCACGGTCTCGAAGGACACTAAACACAGGTAACATCTAACATCGAACATCCAATAGGCCCCGAAGCGGTTCTCCAATTTTTTTGGTGACGGAACCCTTTTGGAAAGCGAAATACTTGACGGAACCCTAAAATAAAACAATAGTTTTTAAAAGTGTATTCTTTATTAATAAGCATAATAAAAGTACGACCAGAGAAGGTGTTTTGATTTTTCTAAATTATTGCGGAACCCTTATAGGGGTATTGTGGAGCCTTAGGGTTCCGCGGAACACACTTAGAGCATGGCTGCTCTAGGTACCCTTCAGGGCCTACTTTCATTTAATACCCCTATTGCTGGGTTTAAAAAGCAACTGTTATCCGTCTTTTTTGAGCGGCGGCCATGTTGAATTTACGTCAATATTGCTACGTTCATAGTGCTCTACTGATCAAGGCCTTTCATTTGATACCTATATTGCTAGGTTTGGAAACGAACTTTTATTCACCTTTTTTGAGCGGTGGCCATGTCGAATTTACGTCAATATTGCTCGGTCCATAGTGCTCTACACTTGAAGACCTTTCATTTGATACCTATATTGCTAGATTAGAAAACGAACTTTTATCCACCTTTATTGAGCGGCGGCCATGTTGAATTTATTTATGTGTTGCTAGGTTCATAGTGCTCTACTCATCAAGGCCTTTCATTTGGTACCCACATTGCTCGGTTTGGAAACGAACATTTATCCTTTTTTTGAGCGGCGGCCATGTTGAATTTATGTAAATGTTGCTAGGTTCATAGTGCTCTACTCATCAAGGCCTTTCATTTGATACCCATATTGCTAGGTTTGGAAACTAACTTTTATCCACCTTTTTTGAGTGGCGGCGTGTTGAATTTATGTAAATGTTGCTAGGTTCATAGTTCTCTACTCATCAAGGCCTTTCATTTGAGACCCATATTACTGGGTTTGGAAACAAACTATTATCCATTTTTTGAGCGGCGGCCATGTTGAATTTATAGCAATTTTCCTAAGTTCATAATGCTCTACTCTTTTAGGCTTTTCATTTGATACCCATATTGCTAGGTTTGGAAACGAACTTTTATCCTTTTTTTTTAGAGCGGCGGCCATGTTGAATTTAGGTCGATTTTGCTAGGTTCCTAATGCTCTACTCTTCAAGGCCTTTCATTTGATACCCATATTGCTAAACAAACTTTTATCTATCTTTTTTGAGCGGCGGCCATGTTGAATTTATGTCAATGTTGCTAGGTTCATAGTGCTCTACTTATCAAAGCCTTTTATTTGATATGCATATCGCTGGGTTTGGAAACGAACTTTATCGGCAGTCATGTCAAATTAAGTCAACGTGGCTAGGTTCAATGTGTTCTACTCTTTCTTCGTTCGATATCCATGTTCCTTGGGTGGATCCAAAAAAATGTGATCCGTCATTTTAGACATTAGGATCAAGAGTCCCGTCCCGTCCCTCTACGCGTAACCCAGAAAATTGCAGGCAGATATTTTTTTTATTATCAATATTAATCTATTACTTTTAATAGTTTTAAATGGATGAAAGAGTTTGATTCCTTAGTCCTAATGTAAAAACATACAGGGTGTCCCAAAAACAATGGATAAACCTGTAACTATAGATGGACTTCATCATGGCCTCCCTTACCACAAATTTTGACCTTAGTGAAAATATCACGGTTTCAGAGATATTTATTGTTTTTGTTTTTTTCGAAAATTTCCAAGTGCGATTGGTTTTTATAGTGCCATTTCTACAAATGGAGAGCTTTTTCGATTTAGTTTTTTTTTATTTCTCAAGCAATAGTTTAGCTATCAAAAACAAAGACTTAAATTTAACAAACTAGCGTAAAGTGTTTAAAATAAATTAAAACACAAAGAAAATTAAAAATTAAATTAATTTTCTTTCATGTTTGATCAGCTACAGTGTGAAAAAAATGTAGGACGCTCATCGTGCCCATTACCTTAAAAACTTGCTTAGCTATTCTAGATTCCAAATAGGTATCATAAGCCTAAGTATTCTAAATATTTTTAATTTCATGACTACTGGAATAGCAAATAACTAGTATTAAAACATCAAAAAAATATTTTTGTCGTAATAATAACTCTAAGATTTTGTGTTAATGTAAAGGTAATGAGCCTAGGTATTCTGTATTTTTTAATCTCATGACTACGTAAAGAGTATGAAAATTTCAAAGTACTCGTTAAAAACATTTTTTCGTAAAAAAATCAAATTGAACCTGCGCCCTTATACACGTCCTAGAACTTTTAATAAAAGAATGTTTAATGCGGTGCGCGTAACCCGACTAACCCGACTTTGATGTAAGCAGCTGCATTTTGGATGCGAGTCCGCAACTCCGCAATTGAGGATACCGACATCGCGTACACGAGGTCTTTTAGACATCTCCAATAAAAGATCCAAGGGATTTAAATCCGGTGATCTCGGTGGCCATAAAATAGGACAAAGCCGGCCTTCGACCTTTTGGGTAATTTTCGTTTAAATGATTTCTCACTCTTTCAAAAGTAATGTTTACATTTCATACCTTTCTGCGTATTGTCGAGCAGCAACGTTGGCATAACCTTGACACTCGCCATAAGTGTTTGCATATTCGAATGTCGTGTACTGATGTCTAGGCATGTTCAAAGTCCTAATAACGATTGCTAATTGTCAGAAGGTATCACAAATACAAACAATATCCAAATCGTAAAGCTAGTAAAGTCCGTGTACGCGACGCCAGTATCCTCGATTGCGGAGCTGTGGACTCGCATCCAAAATGCAGCTGCTTACATCAAAACGTCGGGTTACGTGCGTTAGGAAATCGTACAGGTCCCTTTTTATACAAACGTTGTCCCCTATTTCTTTCCTGGATAATGGCATTAGCTGTTCTATTTTTTTTTCAAAAAATCAATGGCAACTATAAACATGCTCCTATGTTTTCCTTTTTTTATTAAGTTAATTACTAAATGAGATATAAACCTCAAAAACCTGAAAAATTGGCCTGATTTTCTGCTATATTCAAACATCCAGCAAACAAATTTGATGAAATTATATGAAAAAGCAAAACATAGAAACATAGCCAAAGCCTTTCTTTAATTTTTAACGTAAAATGCAATTAAATCGGTCTTGTTTTAGCGGAGAAAACAGGGGACTTCAAAACGTATATTTTGTGTACTTTTTATGGGTATTTTCGGTCCTAGCTGCATTTGTCTCTATCGCGCTCAGAAGGATAGTTTGGGCATACAGCGAGACAGCAATACAATTTACAAATACCTATTTCTGAATTCTTTCGACCTTAGTGTTTCCTCTTTATTAAAAAGTCTAGGACATGTATAAGGGCGCAAGTTCAATTTGATTTTTTTTACGAAAAAATGATTTTTAACAAGTAATTTGAAATTTTCATACTCTTTGCGTAGTCATGAGATTAAAAACTACAGAATACCTAGGCTCATTACACTTTTACATTAACACAAAAGCTTAGAGTTATTATTACGACAAAAATATTTTTTTGATGTTTTAATACTATTGGCTATTCAAGTAGTCATGAAATTAAAAATATTTAGAATACTTAGGCCTATGATACCTATTTGGAATCTAGAATAGCTAAGCAAGTTTTTAAGGTAATGGGCACGATGAGCGTCCTACTTTTTTTACACCGTAGCTGATCAAACATGAAAGAAAATTAATTTCATTTTTAATTTTCTTTGTTTTAATTAATTTTAAACACTTTACGCTAGTTTGTTAAATTTAAGTCTTTGTTTTTGATAGCTAAACTATTGCTTGGGAAATAAAAAAAAAACTAAATCGAAAAAGCTCTCCATTTGTAGAAATGGCATTATAAAAACTAATCGCACTTGGAAATTTTCGAAAAAAACAAAAACAATAAATATCTCTGAAACCGTGATATTTTCACTAAGGTCAAAATTTGTGGTAAGGGAGGCCATGATGAAGTCCATCTATAGTTACAGGTTTATCCATTGTTTTTGGGACACCCTGTATAACACCTTTCAAAATACCTTGAAAACAGTATCTTCATTTTTCAACATTTCAAATATTTCAAAAATTGTACCGATTTTGTGAAAATTAGTCAAGAATTAAACCAATCTACAAATTTTATGGTCACTCGATAAGTATTATCATAAAAAATGCTTTATACATTGGTTGTATGGCTTGATCTTTTTGCCTTATCACCACGGTACGACATAAGAAAAAGACAATTTGGTTGGCGAAATCCAGTTGGGCACAGCCATTAACGGAAAATATTAAATTTTAATTGTACTTTTTGAAACACTTCATTCCTGCCTTAATTTTCGAAATCCAATTACTTAAGATCAGGCTGTATGGCGTAGTTCCATTGCCTTTCCTTTGTGGAAGAAAATACCTTCTCTCTGTACTATGACAGACTTGTCAAAAGAATTTCACGTGCGCCATGTTGTTTTTCTACCTAAAGCCAATTCGAAAATTTTATATGGTATTTTTTCACTAAAAAAAAAAGTGAATTTAAACAAACGAAATTATGCCTAAATGTTCTTCCGGAAAATTCTAAGCATTGTGGTGTAAGCCATAACAAATTCTGTCCAGTAGTTTCGGAGATCTTTCCGGACAAACAGACAAACAGACAAACAAACAAACCAACAAACAAACAATTTTTTTAAAAACTATTCTATCGTGTTCTGCTAATGATTTTAAGGCGACCTGTGTATTTTTTTTCTTAATATTTCGCAATTACAGATTTTTGTACCCCTACGATTTTATTATATATAGAGATTAGGTGTAATCAGTACGCTCGTACCAACCAAATTTCTGAACGAAATTATTTTAAGAAAATTATACTTTTTAAAAATAAATAAACAAGCATACACCAAGTTGTTTTTTTTAATTCCCTCGCAACTCCTACATCTATACTATAACATTATAAATGTGAAAGTAACTCTGTCTGTCTGTCGCGCTTTCACGCCAAAACTACTGAACCGATTTAAATAAAAGTTGGTACACAGATAGTCTAGAGCCTGAGAAGGACATAGGCTACTTTTTAATGCGAAAAAAGGGTTGAACGGTGGATGAAAGGTTGTATGGAAGTATTGTAATTTTTAAAGCTAGAAGCTTGAAACTTATTAGGCTGTTATATCTGTAAATAAATATGACATTCAGAGTTTGTAAAATGTTTACCCTCAAAGGAGTAAAATAACTAGGGAACTATAACTATAGTGACTTTCATAGGCAAAGGCGCATCACTAATCTATACTCTATACAAATAAATAAAATTGAAGTGTCTGTTTGTAATGTTAAAATAACAAGTTTTTACTAAATGGGTATGAATCTCGTATATCGGGTAGGTACATATAACAAAATCACAATTTAAAATTTTTTTGTCTGTCTGTTTGTTCCCGCTAATCTCCGGAATGGCTGGACCGATTTTGACGGGATTTTCACTAATAGATAGCTAATTATATAAGGTATAACATAGGCTTTTGTTATAACATTTGTATCAACTTTAACAAAAGTTACTATTTCACGCGGACGAAGTCGCGGGCACAGCTAGTAAATGATAAAAATCGTCTTATTTAGACGAAAGCAAAAATGAACCATCTTAATTCAGCTTAATGACTACATTCATGTTGTGTGTGATGCACTCAAGACTCAGTAAAAAAAGCTATTGCTTTAGCCTAAAAATTTTAGTTGTAAATTATTATTATCTTTCTAAACTTCTTTCATTGACGACAATCCAACTCTATCACTTTAAAACTTCATATTTTACTCAATAAAAAATCCCTGTACAAATGAGTACAAAGTCCTTATAGTGCAGAGTGTGGCCCCGGCGTACCCTAATGCGGCCCTGACTTTTGTTTGTGTGTGAGTAATGTTTACATGTGGTGAAGTTGCCACGCATTTTGGAACAATATGTTAAGTCTGCTTTTATTTATATGTCTGTGGGTTAGATAGGATAGTGTATAAGAGGGAAAGGATGTGACAGTCCCTCCTATGACAGATAGGTAACCATTGAAGTTGGGAACGGTATTTGGAAATATGGTCGAACTTACGCAAACCAAAGATGAATCTGATGGCTTTGTCTTATTACAGATCTTAAAGCTAAATTATACGAAGATCACGGCAATTATAAATATTTGAATAAATAGACAACATTAAACAATATTTTGATATGAAAGGTTTTTATTTATATGATATTATTATTACACTGAATTTCATAATGAATTCCAGTATTACGTCTTTCATTATTTCCTCGTAATTATTGAGAAAAGCACTATACATACCTCGGCGGGAATGGGATTGCCGGACTCGGTTATTATTATCTTATTATTGGTTTCGCTAACGCTCGGCCTTCAAAGCTCTAGTCGTCCGGCAATCCCTAACTTCCCGACCTCTACAGTAATGTACTATTGTTTTATAATTCGACAGCAGAAACCGTTTTCTCCGAGGAGGAATACTGTTTTGGTCCCTTGGTTCAGATAACTTCAAGCATATCTTTGGAGCATGAGAAATGAAAATTATGTAAATTGAATGAAACTGTTTGTATGTTTCTTTGGTGTTAAGTTCTACCACATATTATGTTAATCGTGACCTATAAAACGTGCGGTTCATTTATCACAATAATTGCACAGTAATTGTAGTCTCATGGTTCACATTTTACATATCACCTAGTGCATTATTTATATTCATAAAAATAAAATGCTTCAGACCAAAGTACTCAATTACCATATTATTATCTAATAACCTTCATGAATAAATTACCATCATATTCTAGTTTACAAGCCTCGGCTTGATTTTTAACTGAGCACATTTTATGACGGTCATCCTCATATTCATTAATAATAAAAAAAAAACAAAAACTATTTGAATGATTTAATCATATTACAGATGGTAATGATGGTACTTAGACTAGCATTTTGCGTTTTTATAGATTTTATTTTTATTTTTAGTGAATACGTTATAAAAATCAACATTTTACAGCGTTTTATGGCCGGTATACACTTAGTTAAGTGCTTAGTGTTTAGTACACTGTTTAGTGTTTAGTACACTGTTTAGTGTTAAATGTTTAGTAGGTGCTGTCCCTACACTGTTTAGTAAACGGTGTTTAGTTTATTTCTTCATTATATACACTAAACACTAAACAGATCTGTCCAGGCGTGTTTAGTGACTATTTAGCTGCAAGTGAGGAATGAAGGCGCGGGAGGGGCGACTCGCAGAAAAAATAGAACGAGTTCTATTCACTAAACAGAAACTGTCCGAGCGTGTTTTTTACTAAGCACTAAACAAGCCACTCGCACTAATCACTAAACAAAGTGTGTACCGGCCATGGCTGTGCGCGTCAATATAAAGGTTAGCCAGCATTCTTCTGATATTAGACTTTTTCAACAGAATCCGGCAATACTAGCACCAAGAGTCCCATTGTAAGCTGTCTCAATACTGCTTTTTATTTTTATTGATAATATATATATATATTTTATTGTTACAAGATATTAAAAATACTGAATTGAATTGAAAGACACTTAACAAATGTAAACCTATCTCTGGTAATTCTAGTCCAGTCCTTGATACGAAAATAAATAATTACTGAATACGAACATAGTTAAATTACTTAAATTGGCCAGCGTCGCTCACTGCCATTAGACTCGTTGCGAATGATGTCTTCGTCGCGCTTATAAATTATCCTACATTACGATCACAAGTACAGAGTTAAGATATATTATTGACAGCATAACATATAATATAATAGTACAAGTATCTTCAGTATCTGAGGCACGTATGGTAATTCATTGTTGCAGGCATATAACGGTGCATTGTTGACTAATTAGGTATGGCGTATAATAAGAAAAATACAGTTCTTCCAAGATAAATAATGAGCATTGATTAACTTCGTGTTTCCGAAGATGACCGACACATCTAGGCAGTATAGTGATATAGAGCTGCTCTTGTGATTATATGATTTTTAGGGCCAATCTATATTTTGTCAATTGTCTTTGATAAGTTAGACGATTGTTTCCGATGTTTTTCGATGTCCATTATTTAACGTAAAACGAGTTGCTTTTATAAAATTTAGGGTACCTATTGGTTATAACGAGGTCAATAGTGACTCCAAACGGTTCGCATTAAAAATGCACGGGAGCTCCTCGCCGGTTCTCTTTTCTTAAAATTAGCATTATCATGCATAGTAATCAAACATCATTGAACCCGTTGGTATTCGACCAAGTCGGAATTCGGATTAAGTCAGAGAGTTGGATGAGCGGATATGCGAAAGAACACCATACAAACAATAAACAAAAAACGAAACTCCTCGAGAGTTCATCATTTGACTATTGCCCTAGTTTGAGATCCAATACTGGCGTTGGTCGTTAACAATTTAAGCACCACATATAAACGGAGGCTAACTCTAATAAAGTTAGCAATTTATAACCGATTTATAAATAGTCAGTGTTCATTATCAATAGTGCCGTAGATAGCGTCAACAATATCACGCGACGCGTTGCATTGTTAAATCTCCATATCTTATCTGGCTGGTACTTCAAACACAGATCCACTCTAATAGACTCCGCTAGAAATGTAGTAAAATCTTAAAAAGTATACCACTGTTTTACCGCATGCAAAGTGATTTTAACAATATTATAAAAATCTGATGTAATAAATTTCATGCGTGCCTGTTTCGGGCAAATGTTGTATTGCATTCCCACTAACGGCCGCTTGCACGATGTTTTAGGATTTACTTTTTATCGTAAAAATCGTGACATATAAATTAATACGTACTACGCAGAATGGATTATTGCTCTTTTATAATACGATTTACGCCAACCATTATCAGACTTTTAATTTTTAACACCCGGTTGCACCAAAATGTCTTATTCTTACGATTTCACTTTTACTTTACCCATTACGCTTGAAACGTCAAAAACGTCAATTTTATGGTAAGTATATTGTATTTTGTATAGGGGAACAACTCATCGTTACGTAATGCATTGATTTTTACTGTCACTGTTTATACGAATTTAAAAAACGTAAGACTCGGTGCAACCGGCTATAAGACGTACAGAATAAAGTAAAACTGAAATCGTTAGAAATGAGACAAGTTTGGTGCAACCCGGTGTGTCTAATATTAGGAAGTGGGGGGCTGGGGGCCCTGCACTAGATTTCCAAGGATCTTATGTGCTGCCCTTGTCCCTTTCTATACTTAACAATTGTGGGATAGGTCTGAAGTCCTCTGGTTTTGGATATCCAATTCCAAAAAGACTCTTTCCTGCTAGCTAGAAATTAGCTTGGTGTTTCATTTCTGCCTACACGAGTAAGGTTTGTGTTCTGCCTGCATTGATAGCGAATTTCTTCCACATTATTCAAGCCCATGATTTGCTGGGTGAGAATTTGCAATGTCTTTAGCGCTTGGCTATAGCTTCTTAAGATGTAGACATTCAATCCTTTCCGCTCTATTCCTATTTTCTTGTGCATAGGCCATAGGATTGTATACATTTAAACTTGAACACCCATGCTAATGCTAAAAAAGCCTTTTGAATAAATTCCTGCAACGGATTGTAAGTGTATCGACATTGAAAGAGCTGTTAAACTCTTCTACTAATATATAGCTAATTAATTTCGTTATTTTCAGTACAGGAAAATGTGTTATGCTTTTCAGACGGTTTGTCATAGGGCTCTAGCTTCCATCAAGCTTCCATCTCGCAAAAGTGTAATTAAAGTTAAAAATGTAACGCTAAATTAACAATAGAATACAAAAATATCCTATGTTACGGTTTTAGCAAATGCTATATCGAAATTGCGAAATTTGTGACCAGTCAGATACTAATGATCCATTACACCAACCTTGTCTTAGCTTAAGACGATCATTTTTAAAAATTCATTAAAAGACAAGAAGTGACAGCATTCGTCTTAGGAATGTCTTAGCTAACACAAGGTTAGTGCAATTGGCCATAAGCCTCGAACACTCGAACCTAAACTTGATGGGAGTAAAACGAAGAGAAAATATTAGAAAGCACCTACCGATAAGACATTATGTAATTACGTACCGGGTCTTCTTCCTCAGGCTGTTTAGGTTTCTCATCTTTGTCGCCGCCAATTTGAAATGTCACTCCCGAGCTTGCTGTAGAAGTAAGTTGAATTTTTAACGTGAAGAGTTTTCGAACAAAGCGAGGGTCAACTTTTAAAACTTATACCTAATTTTAAAATCAACAGAAGAATCTTTGTTTCTGTTACACACGTTTTCTTCGAATGGCACGTCTAATTATTAGAAACAAAGAAAAAAATTTGTAGATCTATACATTTGACAATGCATACACCGTAACTTCAATTACCTTCATACGAAAATATTACTATTAAGGATTATGTAGATGTAGACTAAACGGTGTGATTCATCAGCTGTTATTATCATTATAAACAATGCACACTCGTTTATATTTACAACCAAACATTGTTTATTGAATGTATGTACGGTCTGTGTTAATAGCAAAATTATCATAATCCTATGCTTAAAGTAAGTTATCAGTCATTTCAATATTAGTGATGTGTAATAGAAGTCGTAATATAGAGTATTCCACAAAACACTTATTGAGATTTGGAAGTTATCAATGAATCTGTTTTCCAAAGACGAACATCATTTAATGGAAAGTACCACAATATAGAGTATCGTTCTCTATATTGTGAAAGTACTTCATTTAATATTTTCATAATTATAAAAGTCTCGTGTCACGATATTTGTCCGGGATAAACTCCGAAACTACTTAACCGATTTTGATGAAATTTGGTCCAACTTAAAAGACAGGATAATTTTTATCTCGATTATTGACCTCAATATTTGTTATCGCGTTGATCGCTATTATAGCGAAACTGCTGCCCTACCGCCTCACTCATAGCGATTAACGGTGGCTATAGCGCGGCACTCGCTATCGTTTTAATTTTACGAGTTTGCTAGTAACGAGTAAATTAGGCGGTAGGGCCGCTATCATAGCAAACTCGTGAAATTAAAACGATAGCAAGTGTCCCGCTATCGCCATCATTAATCGCTATGAGTTAGGCTACCGCTAGTTGGCGGGTACACTAGTTTGTGTGTGTCTGTTTCTCAGTGTTTATCGTCTTGCCGAAACGAACACCGGCGTACAATTATGAAAACAAACCAAAAGTAGAAATTGGTATATTGTTAGTAAAAAAAACTAGTTTGCATTTAATAATAAATTGGACGGTAACCGAAGGTCACAACGATACCTTTGCATTTTTAAATAACCTATTCGATAATAATTTACTAGCTTTTTCAATAAGTTTATGAAAACAAACAAATACCCCATTTATTTCAAATCAAGAAACTTTGGTTTGTACGGGACGTGAAAACATTTCGCGTATAATTCACGTCACAATTGGGTTCTTGACAAAATTATGTGCCAACGAACTACGTTTCACCATAACAACTGTCCAAAAAAAATTCTGGAGGGCCACCCGTATCACATAGGGGTTTAAGAAAAACCTACAACCTATTCTCAGACCTAGCAAATATACACAAAAAGTTTCATAACAATTATTCAAGCCGTTTCAGAGGAGTTCGATAACAAAAATTGCGACACAACATTTTTTATATTAGAAGGAGGTTAATTAATAAAAAATATTATGGTTTTTTTTATCTAATTAAAAACTTGAGACGAAACATTTCAAATCAATGTATGTTCATACGCGAATTTGCATTTACAGGGGGTCACCCTGTAATTTTTTTTGGTAGGTAGCAAAATGTCCCAAACCTACCTAAATGGAGCCACCAGGCTGTGTTAGCTGGAAGGGTGAAATATTGTTCTACAACTACATACAGATACGAGAGAGTGCCTCCCGCGAGATTCAACATATGCCTTTCTACAAATGCATACGTCGTAGTGTAACTAAAGAACATATAATATTTGGTTTTCAAAAATTTAATTTCTTACGCTGACTGTCCTCCTGATATAGCGACGCCTGGTGCCAGAGTTGTAGAATCTTTCCGCCTGTAAGCAATCTAGTGCCTTCGAGATTCCAAGATAGTGCTGTAATCGGACCATCAGCAACCAACTTCCCAGTTTGCACCCAGCGATATTCAAGTCCCTAGTAAAAAAAACAAATTACTTTGACGCATAATGTAATCAAATCAAATTTATTTATGATACACAGGTATTAAAAGGTTTTACAGTTTGTTTTAATGTAAAACGTCTTATTCAATAAGAATTGTAATTTTTTTTTAGTTATTTTGCACTGTAACGGCACGCCGCCGTCAGCCGCAACGGCACTGCTGCCGGCGAAGCAAATATGTTTGAAGTTATATGACACCCCAAGTCTATGTTTTACGGGCAATCCCTCCACTGTATTGTACTACGTCACTTTTTTTTGTTTTTGTTGTCAGCATAGAACACATTTACTCAAGAGGTTGTCAGTATTCGTTAGTATTGTCAGAACCACATTACTGTAGTCAGTGTTGTTAAAGAGAGTTCATACTGTAATGTCCTCAGAATAGGTAGAGCCACGATTGTCTCTAATTATGTATTGACTACCTAGTTATCGGTTTCAGGGTGCATGAAAAATGTTTATCAAATGTAGCTTCTATCAATGGTCCATTACTCAGTTTAGTGCGATTTACGAAGGTTTGTTAGCAATTACCACTTATTTACCATCATTTTTCAATATGTAACTTGCTTCTGGTTAATATAATAACATTTATATGCATAATTAATTAATAAAAAATGCAGCGGCTAAAATAACTCTACGTTCTCTTCTCGCTTCGCATCAGCACGGCCTTTACTTGCCATTGAGACGGTAATTGTGTAAAGAGGCCACAAACAAAAGCTATTCTACTATTTTTAAAATACATATCAGCACAAATTTGCAATAGTTAATATGATCTGCTCCCAAATATGGGTATTTATATAACACTTATATTCCATAAAACATTCATATTAATTTACCGAGTATGTTTTGCATTGCATGCTCCACAATAATTCTCGGCCCTAAGCAATTAACCTATTTTGCATGCATATTACGCAAGCAATGTTGTGGAGATAAAATTAACATGATGCAGATATTTTTATTAAGGGGATGTGATGAAAAACTACAAAAGTTAATGTATTGATACACTGAGGTTAGTGCTTACTATAACTAGATATTTTACAGTCTAATAAAAGCTTATGCATAATTTTAGCAGGTTCCCTGTACGTGGGATATTAGTGCAGTGTTAATGACCTGTGGTTTTTCTCAGGTTTTGACCTCAACTACGTAATAGGCTATAGTTAGGGCATGCACCCGGAAATCCCGGTTCCATTGGCGTATCTAGTTTTTTTCTGGGGTGGGTCCCCCTTGATTTTTGTTTGAAGTTATCACTGCGTGACCGTTGGCTAAACGGCGAGCGTGTGCGGGGCTCTCCCAGCAGAGTGCCAGGCCTAACCACTAAAGCCCCCCGAGGTTCTCCCTGCCCTTATGGGCGTGCGATTTAAAGTCCACACTGCGACACCACTACCTACGTTCATGCAAGCCTGACCAACCGGTCGGGCTATCGCCAAGGGGAGATTGTTCTGGTGTTTTGAATGAAATTACAGTCAAATTAGTTTTGCCCAATGGTGCTGATCTAAATTGATTTTGACTGGTTACATTAGTCAAAAGTCTTTAATTTCAATTGATTCTAAGAAGATTAAATAATGTTTTAAATTAATACAAATTGACAGATCAACTACATACAAATGTAGATGGAGTGGGTCGATAGTACAATATTATAGAATTTCATAATTTTTCATCATCATCATCATCACAGCCCATATACGTCCCCACCGAGGGGCAGAAGCCTACCCTAACTAGTTGTGTTAGGGCGATTAGGCCTTAGTCAAACCACGCTGCCCCAATTTTTCATACTGTACAATAATTCTCCAGTGACAGATTAAGAATACAGGTGTCACTGCTCCCGCTCTTCCCGTGAATGTCGTAAGAGGCTACTTAGGGACTACAATACCACTGGCCAGTGCTGGAAAACTCAAAACAAAACCTTCCACCAACCTTTTTGGTCAAAGAGATGTAGCAGGGCAACACCTCATGTAAACAGAAATCTGTGCTCAGCAGTAGGACGAATTTGGGTTGAAGTGATAATGAAGCACTTTATTTCTATAGCAATACAATTAAATAAAATATTTTCACCTACAATCAATTTAAAACCAAAGTTGTACATTCAGCAAAATTTTGTCATTTTGGGGTAGTCAGTTCATGACATGATATATCATAAAAAGTAGTTAAAGTTAGGGGTGTATTGTATTGTAGTGGGCTCCCTTTTCCGCATTTAGACTCTTATTTGGTCCATTATGCGTGTGGGATGGTCGGTTATTCTAACCAGCCCAGCTCCTTCCAGAAGCACAGAAGTCTCCTGGGACGTTCACAGGCTTCTAGGAGTGAGTAAGTTAGGGGTGATTTTTTATGGAAATATGTATGTGTATACATATATTTATGTGTAGGTAGGTGTGTGTGCGTGTGTGCATCACCGTGAGTACTTGCATGCATGCTTGCGTCAAATGTTTTTATGTGTTTCTTGCACCACCTCATATTTTTCTGACTGGTAGAGAATGGTATTAAGTCTGCCAATTGTATTATTGTTGTGCAATAAAGTGCTAATAAGAAAATAAATAAATCTGCATGTCAATAGTGCATGCATACTTCATTAATCAATGTTTTGCTTAAACAAGGTAAAACTTACACCTTAACAAATAGTTTACTTCATTTAATAGCACTTTTATTCAAATCAAGACGCATGACCATTTTCATTTTGTGTCAAAGCGGGACACTTACTAAATTTTGTATATAAATAATTTTATAACTAAATTATTAATTATTTATGTATATAAATATACATAAATAATTAATAATTTTAGTATAATATACAAAGTGTTAATTAAATAACGCAAAACCTGACTATAGTTCGTTCAGAATCGAAAGTAGAATCGACTCCACTATTATTTTTTTATATACAAGGTAATTTTTTTATCACCCTGGAAAATTTTAGGGACGCTTCAGGACACATCCATTATTATATAAAAAATAAAAAAATGAAAAAAATAAAATATAAAAATCTCTAAAAATGCTCTCCACTGTTGCAGCATATTTTAGATTTTTTAGAAAATTAATATACAGGGTGTAACTGAACACCCCAATAACATTTAAGGGTATGTATCCATCAGAAGTAGAGATTCTGTAGGAAAAATATTAGGGCTAACAAACTTACTTTTTTTTATTCATATTTAAATCAATACCATGTCGTAAACCCTCTCTTAAATTTTCCAGGGTGATAAAAAAATAACCGTGTATAATTATAATTTAATAATATAATATAATAATAATAATAGAGCCTTTATTGAATTCCATAACATTTACGAGTACATGACAGTAGTTTAGCTAAACTTTGTGTTAGTATGGTTAGTTATACAGTATAAGTGTATTGTAATTTAATATTAAAATAAATAAATTTTGTTAGTACAGTTAGTAAGTTATTTTATTTTTTTCAGTTATGGATCCCTTTCTTGGGTATAGGCCTCCTCCAGCGTTTTCCAATTTTCTCTATCCTGTCCCTTTATCATCCATTTCTTCCCAGCCACTTGGATAATGTCATCAGACCGTTGTCTGATGACAATAATATAATATTCTATAATAATTTTATCGGCGCGTCGGGGGGGTCGGGGTTCGAGACCCGCCATGTACCAATGTGTTTTTCGTTTCGAATTTCATATGTACATGTACATTTGTCTGACGCTCCTACGGTGAAGGAAAACATCGTGAGGCAACCTGCATACATTTGCGAAGAAATTCAATAATGTATGTGAAGTCGACCAATCTGCACTGGGCCAGCGTGGTTGACTAAGGCCTAATCACCCTAACATAGGGTAGACTCGAACCCCTCGGTGGGGACGTATATGAGCTGTGATGATGAATAATTTTATACATCCTTTTGGTCTTTTAGTTCTGCAGAACCAAACAAACGTCGCAATTTTTTTAGATATGTTATTTAAGAGACGGAGCACTTTTGAAACGTGATATATTTACTATTAATAATGATTAAATGGGAATTATTTTACCTAGCCGTAATTAGAGCTTATGTAGTGATTATACATATGAATTATTACTATTATTATTATTTGTTTAATGCACCTAGCAGATCATTAATCTGATGCGTGCATATCACTGCACTTGAGTTTATGATTTAGCTAGGTATTCATCAAGTCTATTTTTAAAGCTGTTCACTGATGGTGCACTTAACACTGATTCTGGTAGTTCATTCCACATAGTCACTACGCAATTTGGCAAAAAGTGTCTTCTAGGGTTGCTAGCAGAAGGAGACCTGGTAAGTTTCAATGAGCATCCTCTCAGCTGTGTATTTTGATTCATTTGATGTAATTAGTTAAGTATGTAAAGATGTATTTGGAAAAGCGGGACATTTTTGTTCTTGCTGGGGACAGATTGACAAGCAGTCTGAAAGCGGAACAATCCCGCCCAAAGCGGGACGTATGGTCATATTATGCATGATGTACTTACATGAGTAGTAGCTGCGGAATGTATCAATGGTGTTGGCTCAAATATGCAGACTTCAGCTCCATATGCAGCAGCAATCTTCCCAGTATCAGTGCTGCAGTCCAGGGAGCCAATGCGCACATATCCATGTATAGCACCAGGTATAATTTGAACTCTCTCAAAATTGGATGCCAATATCACAATATTACATCCTGCTGCATATGCCTACAATTACCATTTTATACATTGTAAATTTAGTTGAAGCTTAAAAATTTTTACATTAATATTCTTTACAAAAAATTTCCTATTAATTTGAAGACAATTATAATATGTAGTTAGAGTTGGAGTGGTGGAGGTGGAGGTGTCAAGGTGTAGTTGTCAATATGACAATAAATAAAAAAAAACCGAATATTAGTCAACAGTAGTAATTTGAAAGTATCTCATCATCTAAATTATAAAATATATATTTTCAAACAAATTACCAGAGGGAGACTCTGTACCAGAGTCAATATGACAATAAATAAAAAAAAACTGACAATATTAGTTAACAGTAGTAATTTGAAAGTATCTCATCATCTAAATTATAAAATATATATTTTCAAACAAATTACCAGAGGGGGACTCTGTACCAGAGTCGTCTGCACAGGTACCTCTATCTTACCTATTTCCGATGCCAAGCAGCTTGGATTGCTGTTTTGGTTTAAAGGGTAAGACAGTGAAATAATGGGTACTGTGACTTGACATCTTATGTCAAATTGGCAACATACATTGGCATCCTTATAGGTGTTGTGTCTACTATAGGGAACTGTAACTGCCTACCTGATGGTAAGTGCTTACAGTTCCCTATAGGCTTGCTTGATTGCCTAATTAATTGTATAAAAAAATTAGAAAGAAAATAAACACACTCCTTATTAAGTGTTTCTCAGACCTGTAAGGTAAGAATGACAAACTTGCAGTATCTGTTAGTAATACCTATGATGTGAATGTTTGAAGCCAAGAAAAACAATAATAATTCACACCTTATTGTCTGTTTACAGCAAGAAATGTCCAGTAACTAAATGGCAAGGTTTTATGTTTGATTTTTAAAATATAGGGTTTGTCAGGCATAAGGTGTATATAAATAAATTTATTGTTGTGTTAATGTTGCCACCTTGTATAATACAAATACCTTATTTTAGGCTTGTTTACAGCAATATGGGAACTATGACCTGTAAGTGATAGCGGGAAGTTATACATTATGTAGAAAATATTAAATATGAAATGAAATGTCCTGTTATAAATGGCAAGGTTTTATGTGTGATTTTTAATATAGAGGGTATGTCAGGCATAAGGTGTATACAAATAAAGTTATTGTTGTATCGATTTTACCACCTTGTATAATACAAATATGTTATTTGAGACTTTTTCAGTTAAATTGTCTTTAGATATTTTTAACTATCATATCATATATAAAATGTAGGTTACTCTTAAAATTTTATATGCATCCATACAAAACAGTAGTTCATTATAATGTTATTGATCAATACTGTACGATAATATATCACACATTAGAATTTCACCTCATAAGTGTTATTTAATAAATTTTATGTGATTACAATATTTGCTAAATTAAATATAATTGCAGATAAGCTTATAAAAACCTTTCTTGAAATTATTGTATTACATAAATGTACACTCTATATGTACTCTAAAAAACTTACATAAGTTATGTTTTTTTCTTTTCTTATCTAAAATTAATTGAAAAGGTACTAGAAGAAGGCATTTGTATGAAAAGGAAAGAATGCCTAACTACAATATACAATTACTGTTAATTAACTAAAAAAACAACAATGATCCCGTAAGTATACACTACTCTGTATAATGATATTGTTATTTAAATATCTATGAATGACCAATGTAAATTAGTGTTCAAGGATACTTATGACCAATACAACAGTAAAATAAATGGTTAAATGAGTGATAATGAAGAGCAATGTTGAAAAATATATGAACAAACAAAGTTCTATAAAAATGTTAGAATCGAAACGAAAATTGTGATTTGCCTTAGAGTAGGCTAAATTAGATTTTCCTGTCAGCATAATTTTTCTGATGTTATTGTTACTATGCTTTTGTGATTACGAGACATGGTGATCAAGAGCTAATTTAACCACGAGAGATCTATGCACTTACTGTGAAAGGTATTCCCTCCACGGAGCCGACAGCAAAACATTGATCTCCTGAATTACAGGCACCACTTAGCACTTGGTGGCAATTCATAGTGAATTATTAAAATAACTTCACAATTTTTTCACGCTTTGGTTCCAAGACACCTAATTGAAAGAGCTGCACTAGAAAAGTAATGCATTGTGATTGAACGAAATAAAAAATCCAAACATTTCAAAGATAAATTTAATTCTCGTCGACTATTTTCTCTGACACCTAACACACACAAAAACACGAAGCCAGTGATCACATCACAGACAAGTAATTATATATCTACCTACGATTTGCACTCTTTGGTTAAAATGACGTAAATAGGTTCTCTATAAAAATCTACAAATGTTTCTAGTCTTAGAGCATTTAACCTGGAGGTGGCAAGGCTGGGTGAACCCCTCTGCCAAAATACTGGTATGGTACTGGTAGTCTGGTAATACTAAATAGTAAATTGGGCAGTTTCCTCGTGCAAAATGCGATGCAATAACTCAAATATTCAAGTCCATAGCGTTTCCTATCACATGTAAGTATAAAATATACATTAACGTGTTTTATTTAAGTACAATTTTGAGGTAATTTTTATGCCGTCACGATAGAAAAATACAATGGTACGTTGCTAGCTCAATACAGTACACGGGCATGAATGATTTGCGGGTGATTGCGTAGATACACGTTAATTTGTCGATGTGTGTGTGTTTCTTTATTGTGAGGTAATATTTTCTAGTTTTCGTAATGTGCCATTCGTGTTTACCTCGCCTCCCGCAAAATGTGTCATAAAAATGTATACTGCGATTTGTTGCGCACCATCTCCATAGGTAAATGCTCTAAGTTTCTAGTAGACTTAGCAAATATGGGTGCAGTCCATAATCAGATAACAGTGAAAACGATTGCATGTAGGTATGCAAACAGTTCGTTCTGTGAGTCTGTCATGTTGACAGTCAACGTTATTTGAAAATGAAAATTGGAGGTAGACATGTTTTGTGCCTCCAGTGTTTTCACAGATCACTTTTAATATTGATTGTGGATATTCTAATGAAAAATAAATTTGAATAAATTAAAATACAAATAAAACTCCGAGGGAAATTGATGTTGACTTTGACATTGACAGTTCTGCCCCATGGACAAATGCCACACACTAACTTTTCCGCGGCCGTTCCTCAGAAAAAATGTATGAAGATGACATTAGCTGCGGAAAAAATAGCTGGTATGATGGCTGAATAGAGGTTGTCATTGTCACAGACTAATGTCATTTGTCAAGCCCTAAACAAATGCCACACGCTAAGTTTTCCGCAGTCGCCCCGCAGAAAAAATGTATGGAAATGACATTAGCTTACGACAACTTTACGCTATTTTTTCCGTAGCGAATGGCATCTACATACATTTTTTCTGAGGAACGACTGCATTTGTCTAGGGGGCTGTTCTGGGCTGCGTTCGAAAACGTCCTGCGAGTGTACTCCGTCACCCGAAATCAATCCGAAAACATTTCGGGTGCACTCGGGAGTATTGGAGTGGCCTGTGCGAGAACGCTAAGCAGTGCACTCGATCAAGTGGAATCTCACCCGGCTTATAGAATGAACCCTGCGAGCGTGGACTTGTCGTTTTCACTCCTCAAGCATCACACTGTCACATGTGACATTTGAACTATTGTTCTAATGTCACGAAAGCGATAGCGAGTGATCGCTTTGATTTAGGCGGTATGGCCGCTGATCCTGTATGGCTAGCATAAAGGCTTCAGTTTCTGGGAAAAGCTCACCTCTCTTTAGCTATGAGTTTGAAGCAACTTCATAAAAAATTTTTTGATTGAGATCAGCGTGATTTCTCCCATGAAGTGCGGTCTGTGCCCACTGTGTTAGTTTTTATTGCTTAGCTGTATTTCTTTCATTATGTTGTGTGGTTTTGTTTTGTAAGTTAAGGGGTGTGTAGTGGTTTTCGGTCAGGTAGGACTGTGTATTTGTGGAGTGATGACAGTTCGCTTTTAGCGTAAAAGTATTTTCGGAGTGTGGCTATTTGTTTATTGTGTAAGTTTTGGATGTCTATTATTCTCCTTCCTCCTTCTGAAGGCGGCAGTGTGAGTCTCTGAGTGCAAGTTTTCGGGTGGTGCCTCCTATGGGTGGTTAAATGAGTGTTGATTGTTCGTTGAAGATTCTTTAAATCAGTTGACAGTTTGAGACCAATTTATGATACCGAAAGAATATGTGAGGACAGGTATTGCCAAAGTGTTTATGGCCTCTAAAGTGTTACGGGAATTTAGATATGATTTCAACATTATATTTAATCTATGCCTGAATTTTTGCGTTAGTTCTTGTTTTGTCTGTTTTGTGTGAATCTGTCGGGCTTGTAGTATTTGGCCTAGGTTTAGGCTGTCTACATGAAATATTTCGTAACGGGAGTTGAACCCGATCGAACAAAATAACTATCAATTCTTCACGCACAGCACTACACGATAGATAGGAACATAAAACACAACACGCAGAACTGGGATAAGCAATTATATTAACGAACACAACTAATTACAAAGATATAAACGAAATTAAATATTAGAATCTTAGCATACAATAAACAGCGGTGGTTAGCGAAAAGCAAGTGAGTTGTAAAACGATTCCTTCATTCAACGGCTATTGTTTTGTTATGACGCGTCGTGAGCAGGATAGTCAAAGCTAGCGCGTGGTGCGTGCGATAGGGATATGCATACGCGCAGGCGCCCGGTTCGTGACGTCGAATGCAGCGAGCCGTTGGTCTAAGTTATACAAGCGGAGCTGTTTTGCACTTTGTTAGGTGGTGGCCCAAGTGATGTTCTAGAAGCGGGATGGTCGCCACAGTACTCCCCCGGCAGACCGTGACTACGGTCGATAAAAATCTGGGAGTCTCACTCTTCTTCCGCTGGATGTTCGTTTGACTTCATCCTGTGACTTCTCTTGAATCTGCGTTTCTCGGGTCATGTACGCCGGTTTGAGCCTATCAATAGAGACAGTGACGTTCTTGGCATTGACTTCTATGGTGAAGTATTTCGGCTGTTTGCTCACAACCTTAAAGGGTCCGGCGTAGGGTGATTCCAGAGAACCTCGGACGCGATCTTGCCGAAGAAAGACATAGGATGAAGTATGTAGATCCCGTGGCACGTAGAAAGAAGATGACGAATGCCAAGAAGTTGGACGTGGTGAGAGCTTCGCCATGCACGCGCGAAGTCGTGTCGCGTACTGGGTGGCGTCAGCTGTAAGGTAGTCGTCCTTAGGAGACAGGAACTGGCCAGGCAGGCGAAGAGGCTCGCCGTACACCAGCTCGGCAGGAGAAGATTGGAGGTCATCCTTCCAGGCGCTGCGCATGCCCAGGAGAACCAGAGGAAGAGCTTCGGTCCACTGTAACGAATCGTGACACATTATGGCCGCCTTAAGCTGGCGGTGAAGTCGCTCGATGATTCCGTTGGCCGCTGGATGGTAGGCTGTGGTGCGGAAGTGGCGCGCACCGACCAAAGCAGTGAGGGCCTTGAAGAGGTGGCTCTCGAACTGGCGACCACGGTCAGTAGTCACGCGTTCTGGACAGCCGAATCTGGCAATCCAGCCGGACACAAGAGCAGCAGCACAGGTCTCAGCGGTGATGTCCTTAAGAGGATATGCCTCAGGCCACCGCGTAAACCTGTCGATGACGGTGAGGCAGTACCTGTAATCATAAGACAGTGGTAATGGCCCTATGATGTCGAGGTGTATATGGGAGAACCTCGAGGACGGAGGAAGGAAAGAGGAAAGCGGAGAGAAGGTGTGTCGGGAAACCTTGCATTTTTGGCATTGCAAGCATTGCCTTGACCACTCTCTACAGTGCTTACGAATCCCTGGCCAAACAAATCTTTGTGTTACCAGTCGTACTGTAGCTGAACATCCAGGATGGTGTAAATTGTGCAGCATATCAAAAACTTGCTTGCGAAATTCGGGTGTGATGTACGGGCGAGGTGTAGGACCTGATGTGTCACAGTAGATCGGAACTTTGCTAGACTCGGTAGGTACTTTCATCAGTCTCAATGCGGAACCATGTTTCAGCAGCTCCTGCAGCTCTGAATCTTGCTCCTGAGAATCAGCTAGAGACTGATAGTCTATTGTAGGCGTCGTTACCTGTTCCACACGTGACAGCGCATCAGCCACAACGTTGTCACGTCCCGGTATATATCGGATGTCCGTCGTAAATTGCGAGATGAAGTCAAGATACCGGAACTGTCTAGGTGAACATTTCTCCCTGTTCAGTACAAACGAAAAGGTAAGTGGCTTGTGGTCAGTAAATATTGCGAATGCTCGGGCCTCAACCATGTGGCGAAAGTATTTTATAGCCTCGTACACTGCCAGCAACTCTCGATCGTACGGGCTGTATTTCTTCTGTGAAGAGCTAAGTTTGTGTGAGAAAAACGCCAACGGTTGCCAGTCTTGACCCTTGCGCTGCTGTAACACGGCTCCTATAGCCATGTCTGAGGCGTCCGTGACTATGGCAAGCTCAGCTGTAGGGTCGGGATGTGACAAAAGTGTTGCCTGAGTAAGAGATGTCTTACACTGCTCGAAAGACTCGAGTAATTCTGGTGTTAATGTGATGGGTTGCGAGCCTTTGATCCGTGGGCCGGCGAGGATATCCGTCAATGGCGCCTGGATCTTAGCTGCGTTAGGTATGAAGCGACGGTAAAAGTTTAACATACCTAAGAATCGCTGAAGTTCCTTCACATTGCGGGGTGGCGAAAAATTTTGAATGGCTGCCACCTTCGTCTCCAGAGGCTTTGTGCCGGCTGCCGAAACTTGGTATCCGAGAAATGTTACCTCCTGCTGACCCAAATTGCACTTGGAAGTATTGACCAACATCCCGTACTGTTTCAAGCGTTCAAAAAGCTGCCGAAGATGGTCTCGGTGCTTGCTAGGTGAGGAAGAGAAAACGAGAATATCGTCGACGTACCCGTAGCAGAAATCGAGCCCCAGAAGTACTTCATCGACGAATCTCTGGAAGGTTTGAGCAGCATTCCTCAACCCAAAAGTCATGTACGGAAATTCGTACAATCCGAAAGGCGTTGTGATGGCAGTTTTGGGTATATCAGCAGGATATACAGGCACTTGATTGTAAGCCTTCACGAGGTCGATGGTGGAGAAGATGGAACACCCAGAGAGCTGAAAGGAGAAGTCATGAATATGACGAATTGGATAGCGGTCTGGAACAGTCCTGGCGTTTAGGGCGCGGTAGTCACCGCACGGCCGCCATCCATCATCCTTCTTCTTCACCAGGTGTAGAGCAGAAGACCAAGGACTCTCTGAACGTCTAGCTGTTCCACATGCAAGCATGTCCTCGAATTCCTTCCTTGCAACTTGAGTACGCACTGGATCAAGCCGTCGAGGTCTGCTGGAAACTGGTGGGCCTGGAGTCGTTCTGATAAAGTGAACGGTGTTGTGCGTGGGAGGAGAGTGAACACCAGCAGGTCTCGTGATTTCCGGGTACTTACGTAACAGGCTGTGAAACTCGGTCTCACCGAAAACGGATTTGACGGAAGCGATGTCATCAGTGGTACCGGAAGCAGTCGCTGGAACCGACAGGGTTGTGATACTGTCCACCAAGCGTTGGTTCCTGCAATCCACAAGCAAATTAAAATGACTCAGGAAATCAACACCAATGATTGGCTTAGACACATCCGCTATAGTGAAGTTCCAAGTAAAATCTCGCCTGAGTCCCAAATTGAGGTGAAGCAGTACGGGTCCATAGGTATGTATGACGGAGTTATTCGCAGCGACGAGATCATACTTGGATTTGCTGCAGGGCGTCTTAATGGCGGATCGCGGAAAAACGCACAAGTCTGAGCCAGTGTCCACAAGGAACTGCATTTTTGAGGAGCGATCTGTCACGAATAGGCGGCCTGTTGTTGTGTGGCAGTCATTGGCCGCTACTTCCGACTGCCCTGAGAGTTTTCCGAGTGAAAACTGCATGGCTTCTTGCACTTATTCGCCTTAGCTCCAAATGTGTAGTGATAGAAGCAGTGTGGATGGTCAACTGGTGGTTGTTTTGGTCTTGAACGGCTGCGTGAGCGATCATACCTCCTTGAACGAGATCTCGAGCGTGAACGTTCTGCGTTCTCTAACCTTGTTGTCAACATAGCTACTTGCCTGGTCAGCTCTGATATCTGCTGTGCCATTTCGTTCAGAGGGGATGCAGTAGAAGGTGCAGAAGTACTTGCTACCTGAGGTGTAGTTGGTGCGATCTCGTGTACCTTATCAGCAAGCTCTCCCAGCTTATCTGAGTGGAGGTCCATCTGCGAAGCAATGACGGTCTGGATATTCTGCGGGAGCCTGCTCGACCACAGAGTGACAATAAAATCAGTCGGTACCGATGGACCGGCGAGACCAGCTAGGTGGCGCAAGAACTGTGAGGGTTTACGGTCGCCGAGCTCCTCGTGCATCAACAGTTGCTTTACGCGCTTTTCCTGCGAAGCTGAAAGACGTTTAATTAGCTCGTGCTTAAGCTTCTCATATTTGTCTGTAGCGGGTGGGTTGGTAATAATGTCTTTTACCTCGATAGCGTACTGATGATCAAGTTGTGCAACTAAGTAATAAAATTTTGTCTCATCAGAGGTTATTTTCGACAACGCGAACTGAGATTCCACCTGAGCAAACCATAAAGCGGGCTCTTCTGGCCAAAAGGGCGGTACACGTACACCAACACGCAAAACCTCGTCTTTGTTTTCTACTAGACTCATCTCGAAAAAAAAAATATTCAAAATCGCTCACCGTTATTACAACCGACCAATTATATGTTGAATATTCCGAGAATAATGTTCCAACTCCACAAAATAAGGCCTTCCGTGTTCTTCCGGGGTCACCAGATGTAGTATTTGGCCTAGGTTTAGGCTGTCTACATGAAATATTTCGTAACGGGAGTTGAACCCGATCGAACAAAATAACTATCAATTCTTCACGCACAGCACTACACGATAGATAGGAACATAAAACACAACACGCAGAACTGGGATAAGCAATTATATTAACGAACACAACTAATTACAAAGATATAAACGAAATTAAATATTAGAATCTTAGCATACAATAAACAGCGGTGGTTAGCGAAAAGCAAGTGAGTTGTAAAACGATTCCTTCATTCAACGGCTATTGTTTTGTTATGACGCGTCGTGAGCAGGATAGTCAAAGCTAGCGCGTGGTGCGTGCGATAGGGATATGCATACGCGCAGGCGCCCGGTTCGTGACGTCGAATGCAGCGAGCCGTTGGTCTAAGTTATACAAGCGGAGCTGTTTTGCACTTTGTTAGGTGGTGGCCCAAGTGATGTTCTAGAAGCGGGATGGTCGCCACAGGCTTGATGAAATCCTAAATATTTATATGTTTCATATTGGGACATGGTGTCTATTCGTTCTTCTGTATTTAAAATATAGTTGTCATTTTGTAATTTTCCTTTATAAATCGAATGAATTTTGCATTGATCTATACCGAACTGCATGCCTATATCGTTAGGAAAAAAATGTGTAATATCTGCGAGTTGAAATAGCTCAGTCTTATTGTCAGCGTATAATAATTTCGGAGTGATATTAACCTTTTGCCTGTTCCAGAGCTTAGCAGTGATGATCTGGTTGCAGGATATGTAAATCTCGACGGGTGGACCGGGCCCAGAGTAATTTTGTGCTCGGCCTATCTACCGGGCTAGAAACCTAACCCCACAGAAGACTTGGAGCGGACGGTGGTGTATGCGCATCTACATAGGGTAGAGTTCCTAGTGGGATGCGACGCCAACGCCCACCATACTGCGTGAGGAAGCACAGACGTGAACGCTAGAGCTGAGTTACTGTTTGACTTTCTTGTCGCTAATGGACTCACCACTCTTATCTTAGGATGCATCCCGACCTTTGTTACACGCACCAGGCAGGAAGTACTGGACATTACCTTTGCCACAAAGAATCTCGCTAGACATATCGCTGACTGGCAGGTTAGTGACGAAAATTCCATGTCTGACCGCAAACATATCCGATTTGACATAGAAGTTGCGAGTTCTTGTCAAACTGAAACATTTAGGGACCCAAGGAAAGGTGGGACAGTGTATGGTAACTCAAATCTATTGCGATCGCTTGAAATTTTTACAATCGCAGTTGTTTAGTATCTGAATACTAAATCCCATCTCTTTCACACATTATCTTGCCTTCTCGCTCGCTCCCTCTTCCGTTTGTGTCGGTGCACGGAGCACAGCCTCGCACATTGTTTTAATAAATTACTGTGATTATAACTAAGATTAACCTAATTAAAATAGTGCAACTTAATCCTTATATGTGAAGTGCAATAAAATAAGTATTGGAATCACTCAAGTCGGTGTTTCATTCCGCTTTACCAAACATAATTTGGTCCATCGTCGCCGACATTCAAGACGCCATTTTTTCTCCTGTGCGGGAAGAACGCGCCGAACACAGCGCCAAATACAAAAACAGAAAGGTGAAGTAAAGCGACTGTTTTACCGACGACGCAACGGAACGAGCCTAGCGACACCAACGGAGCTAGCAAACAACATCGCACAGTGAGTGAACACAGCGCAAGTAATAGCCAATCATTGAGTCGTTCGAAGACTGCTTTATCATCAACGCTGCGATACTTCACGCGCACAACAGAGGTCGCCCCGGTACACCGGATTTCGTTCGCTCGCTCTTCGACGCGTACGCATCGCTCTCTCGCCGAGTCAGAGCAGCAGCCATTATTGTCTTACTAAAATTTTTCAATTCTGTGCGTGCATTTCGCTATTTACATAGCTACAAAGACGTGAAAAATAAAGCGGACGCTATACGCTAACGCTACACAAAACAGTGTGTGTATATTTCTACAAACTACAACGTTACTACAACTTTACAACAAAATGGATCTCGACGCCCTAAAAACGCAAAGAAGCGCAATCAAAGGGAGACTAACAAGAATTACTAACTTTGTCAACGGCTACAGCCCAGATGCTAATAGCATTCACGACCTACAGGTCAGGAAAATAGAAATTAACTCTATAGCCAACAGGTTTGAGGAAATACAGCTAAAAATTGAAATGGCGGACATTGAGCCCAATCGTCAAGCGGCTCATGATCTCGAACGAGAAACCTTTGAAGATAGATATTATTCAACGAAAGCTAAAATAGACGAACTAACTAATGTACAACGACGTCAATCAGCGAATTTATACATTGATCAAAACTCCACAACCATTCACGACTCCACGTCGAGGAAGCCACGTGTTAAGTTACCACAACTAGAATTACCTAAATTTGACGGCGATATCAGACAGTGGCCAACATTTAAGAACATATTTTACGCGTCAGTGGATAATGCAGATTTACCAGTGGTCAATAAAATGCAATATTTGAAGTCTGCACTTGCTGGAGAAGCCGCTGGTCTTATCTCGTCGCTGCTAATTACCGATGAAAATTATCAAAAAGCCTTGGATATTCTGTCTAAAAGGTATGAGAATAAATCTATTGTAGTTAACTATCATCTAAAAGCCATATTAGGTTTTAATTTAATTACAAAATACAATTTGAAAGACTTTTTAGTAACATTACAACAGAGCTTAGACTCACTGAAATCTATAAATTTACCTGTTGATAGCTGGGATGCTCTGCTTGTATATTTAATTTGTCAAAAGTTAGATAACTCTTTACGTGCTGCATGGGAAATAAATAGAAAAGAGAATACTATTGCATCATTGAATGAATTGTTAGAATTTTTGAATTTAAGACGAACAGCTTTTGAATTATTAAACGATAACAAAAGTAATGAAAAATTTAATGTTAAAACTTCTCATGTAACATCAGCACAGCCTGACATATCTTGTATGTTATGTCAAAATAAACATATGTTGCACAAGTGTCCACAATACTTGGAACTACCTGTTGCTAATCGTGTACAGCTTGTCAAAGCTAAATCATTGTGTTATAACTGTTTACAGCCGTACGAAGCTAAGCATAAATGCTCAAAATATAAGTGTCTAAAATGTCATGGTAGACACCACACATCTATACATATGGACAAACACAACCCCCAGGTTAGTTATATTTCTACACTACAGGATAAACCTCAAGGAGCACACTCCACACTGCCTGCTTCTACCACAACGGAGCAACCTCACATGTCAATACAAAATAGCACTACATTACACAAACAAAAACCGCTTACATCTCAACTTGACTGTACACAGTCGTCACTCGATATAACTCATAACCATCCTTCCACTGTGCTAGTGTCCAGTAATACTAACAAACAAATTTTGCTTTCCACAGCTATCATACGAATACAAAGCTCATCAGGAAAGTGGGTGAATGCTCGTGCTCTACTGGATGCTGGGAGTGAAGTGAATGTCGCTACCCATAGACTTGCTACGCTGCTGCAGCTTAAACTAACGAACTCTGGTTGCCTCATACAAGGTATTGGCAACAGCCAAAAATCAGTACATGTAAGTGCAAATGCTATTATTTCATCTCGATACAATAATTACTCTGCCAATATTCCTTTGATAATTATGGACAACATAACTGCACCACTACCACATACATATATACATTCTCATGCTTGGCCTATTCCATACAAACAAGCACAAACACTTGCTGATCCTACATTTTATATCCCAAGTACAATTGATCTACTCATTGGTGCTGAACTATTTTATGCTATATTACATTCGGAACGTGTGAAGCTTGGTCCAGAACTGCCATATCTTATAGACACTGCCTTTGGGTGGGTTGTATCTGGTTCAGTTGCCATGGACAGCATGCACTACTCTCCACCTACACTGCTAAGTACACATAGTAGCATGTTTGTCACCTCTAACTCTACAGATAAAATATTACAAGCGTTCTGGGAGCAGGAGGAGCCTATTTCTAAGGTAAAAATTCTTTCACCAGCTGATAAATACTGTGAAGAGCTTTTCAACTCCACTACTACTCAAAATAAGTATGGACAATACATAGTTAACTTACCTATACAGTTGAATAGAATCAAAGAGTTAGGTAATTCATTTAATATTGCATATAAATCTTTACTACAACTTGAAACCAGAATGAAAAAAGATTCAGGATTACAAAGCCAATATAAGGCATTCATACATGAATTTATAAATCTTGGTCATGCTCATTACATTCAAAGTTTTTCACCTACAGAACAAAATACATACTACATGCCACACTTTGCTATCCTAAAACCTGAAAATGTCACAACTAAGTTACGCACTGTATTCAATGCCAGTGCCAAAACATCCTCCGGAGTATCACTTAATGATATACTATATGAAGGTCCGAACATATATAATGATTTATTTGAAATCATTATCAGATTTAGATTATATAAATATGCCTTTTCGTGTGATATAGTTAAAATGTTTCGAGGTATTCTTATAAATCCTCACCAAACTAAACTTCAAAGAATATTATGGAGAGATACTCCTACAGACAAACTTCAGTGTATTGAATTAGATACAGTTACTTATGGCACCAAGTGTGCACCATATTTAGCATGTCGTACATTATTACACTTAGCTAATACATATGCAAACTCACACAGATTAGCCGCTAAATGTATAATAAATAATTCCTATATGGATGACTACTTGTGTGGTGAAATGTCAAAGGAAACACTCTTTCAATTGTGCTCAGAACTTATTGATTTGTTGAGCAAAGCAGGATTAAAATTACACAAGTGGACATCTAATTATTCAGAATTATATGCTTATATATCAAACATAGATTCATCATTCAAACACATACACTCTCAAAGTTCACATAACAATATAGATATTAATATTTTAACACAACAACATTGCAACTTCTCACTGCCAAATTCAGTGAAAACCCTAGGCATGAAATGGCAGCCTACTGAAGATACACTTCATATCTCTATTCCAACCCTTGCTAATGTGCCTTGCACAAAGAGAAATATTTTATCTCAGATTGCTCAAATTTTTGACCCATTAGGAGTCTTAGCACCTGTGACTATAATAGCTAAAATTTTAATGCAAGATATATGGAAACAAAATACCAATTGGGACTGTCTTGTTTCACAAGAGATACAAAATTCGTGGCAGAATTTCATTATACAATTAGTTTACCTAAAAAATATTCAAATACCGAGATATTGTTTTTCAGATCATTCAAACAATATCATTTTAATAGGATTTTGTGATGCATCAATTAAAGCCTATGGTGCTTGCTTATATCTACGGGCTACGTATCCTAACAAAAAATCTACTTGTACTTTGGTTACAGCAAAGTCTAGAGTATCACCTATTAAAAGGCAACAATCAATCCCTAGATTGGAATTAAGTGGGTCACTTCTTTTGGCTCAACTAACAAATAGATTTATTGCTTCATCAAAAGGTATCATAGTAGTTAATCAAATTTATCTCTTTACAGACTCATCCATTGTACTCAACTGGATAAAATCACCATACAAGTATAAACTTGACACTTATGTTACACACCGTCTCACACAAATCATAGACACCACCAAAAGTAATGACTGGTATTATATAAATACCAAACAAAATCCAGCTGACTTGATCACCCGTGGAGTCATGCCTAATATCTTACAGTCATGCACCTTATGGTGGCAGGGACCATCATGGTTATGTGATGATATCACCTCATGGCCCATACAAACTCCACAGTTGATTGAGGACACTCAATATACTCAAAGTCAAATAAAAGAAACATTGCCTAATCAGAGTACTATGTTAACTACCACCTCTGCAACAATTCATATAAATTATAATTTCTTTTATGAACATTTTTCTGGATATTCTAACTTTACAAGGTTAATCAGGTCTACTGCCTATTTGTTTAGATTTGTACATAATATAAAAAATAAAATTAATAAACAAACTTCATACCTATCTATGGATGAGCTTAAACAAGCCCATAACTTTGTAATTAGAATATGTCAGTATAACTCATTTTCAAAGGAAATTCATGAAATACAGTCCACTCATTCAAATAATTCTCAAGACACTCAAACACATTCAGTCAGTGACAATCATACTCAACAGATTAGCTCATTTAAGTTGAAGTCATACACATATAAGTCCAGCCCGCTTAGAAAATTGAATCCTTTCTTAGATAACTTAAACATACTAAGAGTAGGAGGACGTATACAAAACTCAAACATACCATACAATCAGGCTCACCCTATTATACTTCCTGCTAAATATCACATAACATCTATAATTATACAACATTATCATATCAAATTACTACATGCAGGCATACAAAGTACTCTATACAACATTAGACTAAAATATTGGCCCATAAATGGCAGATGTGAGGTGAAAAAATGCATTCACTCATGTGTTAGATGCATCAGATACCATGGTAAAGTCTGTGGTCAGCAGATGGCAAGTCTTCCAGCACCTAGAGTGAACCTAACACGTGCTTTCACTCATGTAGGCATTGATTTTAGTGGTGCCATTTCTATCAGAAGTTCAATGGTTAGAAATTGCAAGTATTCAAAGGGGTACATATGTTTATTTGTGTGTCTGTCTACCCGTGCCATTCACCTTGAATTGGTGACTGATATGTCATCCAAATCATTTATTTGTGCCTTAAAAAGGTTTGTCTCTAAGAGAGGCATACCTACTTGTTTATATACAGATAATGGAACTAATTTTAAAGGTTCAAAAACTGAACTGCATGATTTGTATAACATGTTTAGAAATAAAAGTTCTTATAGTGATATAATTGACTATGCAACTTTAAATTGTATAGAATATAAGTTTACAGTTCCTCTAGCTAGCCACATGGGTGGAATATACGAAGCTGGTATAAAATCTGTAAAATCCTTACTTAAGAAACATTTATTTAGCTCTAAGTTAACTTACGAATTTTTGTATACTGTATTAACTCAAATTGAAAGCATTCTCAACTCGAGGCCCTTATATCCACTAACAGACTTACCTTATGACTTAAATTGTTTAACTCCTGGTCATTTTATTATAGGTACAGCCCTAACTGATCTACCTGAACCTAGTGTATTAGACTTAAAAGAATCTAGACTTAACATTTACCAAAGGATAATGCAAATGAAACAAAAATTTTGGAAACAATTTTATTTTAATTATTTATCAGAGCTACAGACTAGAAATAAATGGTTACAAGTACAAGATAATTTAAAACCTGGTGATCTTATAATAATTAAAGATGAGAATACACCCCCCACATTTTGGCCCCTGGGCAGAGTTATTTTTACTCATAAAAATAAATCCGATGGCTTAGTTAGATCAGCTGTTGTTCGTACTTCTAAGGGCGAATTTTCTAGACCTATTCATAAATTAATTTTGTTACCAAATTGTTCCTCGAATATTGAAGTTCCTAAGTGAATAAGTGTAACTAATGGTTTATACTGTGTTAGTTATGTAAGGAAAATTTTCTAATTGTTCTTAAAAACTATAATAGTTATTTTGTGCTAGTTATGTAATTAACATTATTTTCTAATTGTTTCTTTCTTAATAAATATAACTGTATTAGTTATAACCATAGTCATAAAAAATACTTTTCTAATTATAAAATTAAATTTACTCAAGTGGTTCTAAACAAACTTTATTGTTTCTTTAAAAAATACTAATTATTGTATTTAGTTAATAAACATTATTAATTATATAAAACTAAGGAATAGTGAATCTAAATATCTACTTATTTGAATACATAATATGTTAAATGCTACATAAGCTATTAATTGTAAATGTCAACCTAATTTGTCAATTATACCTTGCATTTGCACAAACTAAAAATATAAATATATGTAGTAAATATGTAAACTAAAAGACTTGCCTTTGCTAATGTAAATGTAACTGTAATTATAGAAAATTAAAACTTTCAATATTAAATTCTACAGCTTAAATTAATAGAACTACAGTACTTACCTTGTTATTAAAACTAAGAGTTGTTTAATATCCTCATGTTTGTATACTTACCATTATAGCCTTTACTTTAAAATAAGGTGCGAGTATGTTTAGTATCTGAATACTAAATCCCATCTCTTTCACACATTATCTTGCCTTCTCGCTCGCTCCCTCTTCCGTTTGTGTCGGTGCACGGAGCACAGCCTCGCACATTGTTTTAATAAATTACTGTGATTATAACTAAGATTAACCTAATTAAAATAGTGCAACTTAATCCTTATATGTGAAGTGCAATAAAATAAGTATTGGAATCACTCAAGTCGGTGTTTCATTCCGCTTTACCAAACAGCAGTAATACATCACTGCTTTATAAAAGGAAGGAAGGCTTCTTTGCTTTAGTTATTCTTTTGAGGTCTGAGGGCTCCGCTGGTGGGTTATTGTCTAAGAAAAAAAACTATCACGATCACCTTCAATTTGACATCCATTGCGCCGTGAACACAAGACTGCGCCGACATCCTTTTATAAAAGATTGATGGATGGACTGCGACTGGCGAATTGTAAACGATAGCGATAGATTTTTTCTTAGGGCTCCTCGTACATACAGAGTACATTAATCTACAGTTTATACATAGGAATCAGTCCAAAATTTGCTATCAGTGCTTCTGTGCGCTATTTGCATGCAAACAGTCTGTCCAAAAGGTATGTAACCATTTGTAAGCCGTATGACGTCACCAATTTATGCTGACAGTGCTAACAGAAGACGTAATGCACTAACAGGGCTGCGTTCGAAAACATTACCCGGAGTAAGTCGGTGGTGGGGAGAGTGGCCGGTCGGGGTGGTCGGAGTGTTGGTTGTTTTCGGACGGCACCGATTTTGTCTGCTTTTAGTTATAGTAATCTGTGACATAAACAAATATATAATTTGTGTTTACATCAGCGGGCCGATTCTGTAACTTCGGTTGTTAACTAGAACTGTCATTTTTGAAAGGAACTTAACATCCATTACTGCTACCATGAACGCTACCGTAACACATAAGATCACTAAACCAGTCGGTGGTAGGGGTAGATTGGCTGGTCGGGGTGGTCGGAATGTTGGTTGTTTTCGGACGGCACGGATCTTGTCAGCTTTGTTTACATAAACAAATATATAAATTGTGTTTTCATCGGCGTGTCCATTCGCTATAATCCATGGATTACATTCCTCTGTTTCATCTACGAAAACGAAAACGAAGGTGCCAGTAGCTCAAACTAACAGAATATGAATTCAATTAAATCGCGACCTAAGCTGATTTCAGCAGAGGTGAAGGTCAATTTTACAATCTTGTCACTTACAATCGTCTTTGGCAACTAAAATTAACTTATTGTCGACGTTACGAAGCGCATCCTTGCTCTCCAAGATGCAAAAATTGTGTGTGAATGTGAAATCTAAATTTTCTATTTAAATCACAATCACAAAAAACTTTCAAATCCACTCAATTACCCGCCAAATCCAATCGAGTGAAATGACACTTTCTCTGCGGGCATGGAACTCTCGATAAACAAAATTTGACAGCTAATATGCTACAGCTTGTATGTCTAATACTCGACAAAATTCGATAAAGACAGATATTCCTAAGGAGTGAAAAGGACAGATGCTTTGAGGAGTGAAAACGACAAGTCCACGCTCGCAGGGTTCATTCTATAAGCCGGGTGAGATTCCACTTGATCGAGTGCACTGCTTAGCGTTCTCACACAGGCCACTCCAATACTCCCGAGTGCACCCGAAATGTTTTCGGATGGATTTCGGGTGACGGAGTACACTCGGAGGACGTTTTCGAACGCAGCCCAGAACAGCCCCCTAGACAAATGCAGTCGTTCCTCAGAAAAAATGTATGTAGATGCCATTAGCTACGGAAAAAATAGCGTAAAGTTGTCGTAAGCTAATGTCATTTCCATAAATTTTTTCTGCGGAGCGACTGCGGAAAACTTTGCGTGTGGCATTTGTCTAGGGCTTGACAAATGACATTAGTCTGTGACAATGACAACCTCTATTCAGCCATCATACCAGCTATTTTTTCCGCAGCTAATGTCATCTTTATACATTTTTTCTGAGGAACGGCCGCGGAAAAGTTAGTGTGTGGCATTTGTCCATGGGGCAGAACTGTCAATGTCAAAGTCAACATCAATTTCCCTCGGAGTTTTATTTGTATTTTAATTTATTCAAATTTATTTTTCATTAGAATATCCACAATCAATATTAAAAGTGATCTGTGAAAACACTGGAGGCACAAAACATGTCTACCTCCAATTTTCATTTTCATATAACGTTGACTGTCAACATGACAGACTCACAGAACGAACTGTTTGCATACCTACATGCAATCGTTTTCACTGTTATCTGATTATGGACTGCACCCATATTTGCTAAGTCTACTAGAAACTTAGAGCATTTACCTATGGAGATGGTGCGCAACAAATCGCAGTATACATTTTTATGACACATTTTGCGGGAGGCGAGGTAAACACGAATGGCACATTACGAAAACTAGAAAATATTACCTCACAATAAAGAAACACACACACATCGACAAATTAACGTGTATCTACGCAATCACCCGCAAATCATTCATGCCCGTGTACTGTATTGAGCTAGCAACGTACCATTGTATTTTTCTATCGTGACGGCATAAAAATTACCTCAAAATTGTACTTAAATAAAACACGTTAATGTATATTTTATACTTACATGTGATAGGAAACGCTATGGACTTGAATATTTGAGTTATTGCATCGCATTTTGCACGAGGAAACTGCCCAATTTACTATTTAGTATTACCAGACTACCAGTAACCATACCAGTATTTTGGCAGAGGGGTTCACCCAGCCTTGCCATCTCCAGGTTAAATACTCTAAGACTAGAAACATTTGTAGATTTTTATAGAGAACCTATTTACGTCATTTTAACCAGAGTGCAAATCGTAGGTAGATATATAATTACTTGTCTGTGATGTGATCACTGGCTTCGTGTTTTTGTGTGTGTGAGGTGTCAGAGAAAATAGTCGACGAGAATTAAATTTATCTTTGAAATGTTTGGATTTTTTATTTCGTTCAATCACAATGCATTACTTTTCTAGTGCAGCTCTTTCAATTAGGTGTCTTGGAACCAAAGCGTGAAAAAATTGTGAAGTTATTTTAATAATTCACTATGAATTGCCACCAAGTGCTAAGTGGTGCCTGTAATTCAGGAGATCAGTGTTTTGCTGTCGGCTCCGTGGAGGGAATACCTTTCACAGTAAGTGCATAGATCTCTCGTGGTTAAATTAGCTCTTGATCACCATGTCTCGTAATCACAAAAGCATAGTAACAATAACATCAGAAAAATTATGCGGACAGGAAAATCTAATTTAGCCTACTCTAAGGCAAATCACAATTTTTGTTTCGATTCTAACATTTTTATAGAACTTTGTTTGTTCATATATTTTTCGACATTGCTCTTCATTATCACTCATTTAACCATTTATTTTACTGTTGTATTGGTCATGAGTATCCTTGAACACTAATTTACATTGGTCATTCATAGATATTTAAATAACAATATCATTATACAGAGTAGTGTATACTTACGGGATCATTGTTGTTTTTTTAGTTAATTAACAGTAATTGTATATTGTAGTTAGGCATTCTTTCCTTTACATACAAATGCCTTCTTCTAGTACCTTTTCAATTAATTTTAGATCGCTATGAGTGAGGCGGTGGTTGTAGCTAGGTACCAGAAATTACAGAAAACACATCACACAAGAATAAATACTGCAGAGTGATTCATGTATTGTATTCATTGCAATAGTACCCCTGTAACGATCCAGCATTTTACAGGAGCCTGCAAGGTTATTGTACAAACCGATTACAAACACTGAAATGACCAAGTTGCATCCATTGTTCACCAATTTTTGACCCATAAATATGGATTTATTCACAAAAAAATCCCTTATTATAAATATAAACCAAACACTGTACACGAAAATGCATAATACAAATTATACTGGGACCGAACAATAATAATCGATACTACAGTTCACAACAATAGACCAGCGGCCGTACCGCCTAACTCATAGCGATCACTCGCTATCGCTGTCGTGACATTAGAACAATAGTTTTAACGTCACAAGTGACATTTGTGTGATCGCTATGAGTTAGGCGGTAGCCCCCCTGATATAACACTTTTTCACAAATGTATATACTAACACCATATATCTCATTGACATGACATAGCTTTACCAAACATAAATAACATCCAATCTACAATACATCAGAAATTAGCCAAATACAAAGACCAAGCTGTTGAACTTCAAATGCAATGGCATGCCCACAAAGTTCATATACTAACTAGGTATTAGTTATATCTACGACTGCTATAATCCCAAAATCCCTAAGCAATTGTCTACACACGCTACAAATCCCATTCAACGTACTAGATACCCTACAAAAAGGCGTTACATTAAATACATGCCGCATTCATTGCTTCATGGCCGCATTACAAGAAAATTCCTTACCTCCTCAATCATATCAGTAAATAATAGTACTCAATAATTATCTCCTTACATGCTTGGTTGAGGCCCGCACGATAAGGTTAAATTACCCTTTAAAAAGGAGCTCAAAAAAGAAAAAAATAAATAATAATAATGATATAAAAAATTATATAACTTCAAAATTCAATATCCAATATCAATATAGTTATTTAACTTAATATCATTGATTTACTACCAAACGTAGATAACGCATGAACGTTCGAAAAGTGGGCCGGTGAAGAACTGCCCAATCGGGCCTCGTGCAGTTCTTTTCCATGCGTTGGATAAGCAATTTTGAGCATTATGTTTGAAAGCATAAAGTTGATATTTTCTTGTAGCAATTACTAAAACGTCAAATTTAATGTGGCTAGGTATGAAATGATGTAACTGCACACGGTTGTACTTCAAATAGTTGCCGTAATAATAAAGAATAAGGTTGAATTCGATAAATACGCTACTTTCTTTATGGTAATTTTAATTCGGGTGTGCATATTCAACTACCTGTTTAACAGCGTACAAATGTATAGTCGATTAGGTGATAGATTTCAAGCGCGTTTTTGTATGAAGTGCTCTATCTACGTTTGGTAGTAAATCAATGCTTAATATAGATAAATATACTAGTTTTGATTAATCACCTCTTTACCTTAAACACAGATAATATAATACTACAGTACCCATGGAATTCTTACTCAAACAGGAATGAGCTCTTCAAAATATTGTTGTTCAAATTTTGACTTTATTTCTTTATCAATAAAGACTAAAAACTTGAAAGTGTGCCGAGCAAAAGGGTGCCGAGAGAGATAGCAATAACTGTACCTTTTATCCCTTTCTTACAGTGTTGCTACTGTTGTATATTTTATAAATTAGTAGTTATTAAACAACTATTGGTAGATGAAGATTTTTCATTATCTTTATTTTAATTACTTTTAATGCCCAAAATACCTAAATTGTTTTTTTGTAATTATTATAACATAAAATAAATTAAATTACCATGTTAGGCTTCTATTAATAACTATCCACTCGAACGTTCGCCACGCGAAGCGTGGTGGGTTTCAAAAGCAAAAAGTAGTATATCTCAAATATCAAAAGTGCCGCCATTGCGGAATGACTCACCCCGGCGCGTACGGCGTGTTCAAAAAATTGCGGAGAGTGACATATACTGTCTACAAGAGAACAAAAAATACGTATGGAAAGGTAATTTAATATAGAAGGAAGTTATAACAGTTAATTAGATAAGGATTAATAATTAAATGAATGAAGCGCGAAAATGTTCGGAAGGTCGCGGAAGACCCGATTTTTTTTAAAAAAAAATTTCACAAAAACTATTTTATAAAACTTTAAACAACCATATATATTATTATAGCCCTATTCTTGAAGATTATTTTGATATATAATAGTTTTGGGTAATATTTTTAATGAAACAAGAAAAAAATAATAAAATCGATTAATTACGTAATTATATACGCGAGATGCGCACGCGCGACCTCAAAATTAAAAAAAATGCAAAAAATAAATTATTGTGTCTAAAATTAAATAAAAAATACGTATGGAAAGCTAATTTAATAAGGAATGAACTTATAATAGTTAATTAGATAAGGATTCATAATTGAATATATAATGACGAGAATAGTAACTAAAGTGCTTAAAATTTCAAAAATACTCACTTTTTGAAAAAAACGTTTAGTGTGGCAATATAACACTATAAACTATCATAAACCATACATAATAATGTAGCCCAATTCTTCTAGTTTATTTTGATATAGAACACTCTACGAAAATACTAATACAGACTAAGTAAGTACGCAATAAATCTCATCGGTCATGGAGTAAGAAATGTATGGATACGGTTAAGTAAGTTAAGTCAACTTATGAAAGAGACTATTGGCAAAGGAATAAAGCCATAGAGAAATTTTTTTATTTTTCGCGATTTTTTTATCACACCGGTTTTACGCAAAGGGAACTGGGTACCATAGTACCCAGGTCGATCGAGAAGCTTACGATTTTTGGGGACTATAGTCCCCCAGGACGTTCCAGTGGAAACATATAATTTTACGTCCTGGTGGGTTATTGTCTAAGAAAAAATCTATCACGATCGCTTATAATTTGTCAGCCATTGCGCCGTGAACATAACACTCTGTGCCGACTTCCTTTTATAAAGGAGTAATGGATGGGCTGCGACTGTCAAATTGTAAGCGATCGCGATAGATTTTTTCTTAGACAATAACCCCCCAGGACATATTCTAGTGGTAGTATTCAAAAAATGTTATATTGCAACAATGATTCTTTGTCAATGTCAGTAATTTTCGTTGTCATTGTAGTAGGGTGACCACATGGTATGTACCTAACCTAAATATTATCGCAATTTTTAATTTTTTTTAATAAAAGTAATTTATATTAGTTATTTATTGTTTAGCTTACACGATGCGATATTAAGTTATTAGAAAAAAGAATTGGCATTAACATTCTGTTCAAGATATTGGCGAAACCACAAAAGTTTTATTTATATATTTATTAATTCTTTAGTACAATTGTGTACAAGGCGGACTTAATGCCATAGGCATTTTCTGCCAGACGACCTTAGGATGATTCTGAGAGTCACGAGGTAGATGTAAAAAGAAATTTAGATAGGTAAAAAGTATTTAGAATACACATAAACAAACTATGATAGACATAAATACAAATAAACACTATATATACAAATAAATTATAAATTTACATAAATATTATAATAAATATACATATATATATATCTTAAATATATATCGTCGAATGAAAAGTTTAATGAATCTGTAAATTCCGCAAATGGAGAGGTAGTAGGTATTGTCGTGTAGCCAAAGGTCATTAATGTTCATCCGACAGAAAAATACTTTTTTAAATATTGTTGAAACAGTTCGACTCACACTGATGTGTTTTTAATTCTTTTCTTCTTAAAATATTACTCATTCTTTTACTAGGTATGAATTTAAATATCACAGAGAGACGTTAGTGTTGACTCATTTTTGACAAGTTGTCATTTTTGATTATCTGTTATGTGGCGGTGGGTTCAACATAATATACCGATTGGAAAGACCATCTATTGAAAGACAATCATTGACATTCATTATTTTTTAAATAATTATTATATTTATAAAACCTATCTTGTATTGAAAAGCAGATATAAAATTCTTTTGCGCGACCCATTTTGAAATAATAGAATACAATATAATATTACTTTGTTGTACAACACTAACCAGCTTAAAGTCAACGTATAAATAATACACTTAACACTAATTGAACAAAGGGCGACCTTGTCGCTAAAAGCAATCTCTTTCTTAACAATCTTGATTATTAAGCATATTATGATTTTCAAAAGCATCTTTCAGGTTGAATGTTATTGTTTTTAAGAAAAAATCCCTATTTTGTAAAATTTGTGGTCACAAAATTACGAAAGAGACAAACGGTACAGTTATTTATCTCTCGCTCGGCACACTTTTTTAAGCAAGAACTCATTCCTGTTTGAGTAATAATTCCATGACAGTACCTCAAAGCTCGGCAGATAAATTAGGGACGCTAGGCCCCAGACGCCCACGCACAGCAGTGGACCTAGACAAAGGTATATGCTTATTATTCCGCAGTCATTGCGCAGAAATAATGTATGGAAATTACATTTGTTGCGGAACGAATAGCGTGAGATTGTCACTATCTATTGTTATTTCCATACATTTTTCTGCGGAACGTTGCGGAAAAACAAGCGTAGGGCGTTTGTCTAGTAAGGGGCCGTTCGAAAACCTGTGAGGTTTTCACTCAGTAAAAAAGAAAAGGATAGATATATTGCGAGAAAGATAAGTTTAACTGGTTTTCAAACGCTAGCTAGAAAAGCAGACTTCTTGTGTTTTGCAACGCAAACTTGATTTATTTTACAACTACACAAAGCTTTCCTTAACATTTGTAGACTTTAACTTCGACGAAAAAACGAAATCAGTAGTCACATATCACAGAACAGTCAACTGTCAATGTCAAGTTTTAACGCTGACTGGGGGCTGAGAGAAATTCACTCCTGTCAGGCGAAAATTACTCTTCATTAATGTGTTCAGAAATACGAGCGGAGTAATTGGTCGGTTACCCTCGGTTTCACGCGGGTGGTTCTCGAACGCTATCGGGTGAAATTCACTCTACCCCGAGTAAATATTACTCGTTTTCAAACGTTCCCTAAAATAGAGCTCCTCCAAATTAATTCCTATCTCGATAGTGAGAAAAAAAGTTTCTGAACGGACCCTCACTCAGCTTTCAAAACGCGCCAGCTGTCAAATATTACGTCAATGTTTTTGTCACAGTGACAAAGGTGACAAATACCTACCCATTTTCTTCGTGTAGATAAATATTTCCAAATTACTTATAATAAAAGAAACATGCGTAAAAAGTTATAACCACCTTACCGTATTTTACCTTATGCTTGCCGTTTGCAATGTCTGTTTCTATTTAAATTTTTTGCTATATTATAAGTGAAGTGACAAGAAATCTGAACAGCTGAGGGAAAGTGGTAAGTGGAGGTTCATTTATAAAATGTTATGATGCTTTATTTTAACGTTTTATAAACCAATATAAGGACCACTTACAGAAATATTCCGCGTCCGCTTGCAGGGTTACTGAGGGAATTGTTTTTTTTATACAACTAAGCAAACAAGCATACTGCCCACCTAATTATATGTGGTAACAGTCACTTATAGTACATATATGTAGTTTTTGTGAGATTCGCAGTAAATCTGCAACCCCCTCAAGAATTACACACGTTGCTAACTTGTGACATAAGATGTAAGTGACGGTACCTTACGGTTTTAGTTATTTCACTGCCATGCCATGCCCTTGCCCTTCAAACTCGATACACAGCAATGCAAGCCCTGCTGCTTTGCGGCGGCATAGGGGTATTTCTTTAGTATCCTGCGGCAGGCAGAGGGGGTTGGACAGGAGATGGGGGGAGACGAGGGGAAGGCCTCCTTAAAGGGGGGGTTAGATGCGTATACTCATAGTTTATGAAAAAAATTTTAATTCTTAAGTTAGGTCTATGAAAACTGCTTAAATCTTGTCTTCATCTAAATTATCAATCAATATAAATTGTAAAAAGACAAAGACAACAACAGCCTGCAACAAAGACAATCATCATCATCATATCAGCCCAGAGACGCCCACTGTTGGACATAGGCCTCCCCCAAGGATCTCCATACCAATCACCTAACAAAGACAATAATCAATATAAATTGTAAAAATAAGACAAAACTGTGTCTGAAGTGTCTGGAATTGGTTTTGAATAGTCATAAAAAAATAACCACTGTATTTCAAATGCCCCAAGTTGGTTCTGGGTGGTTATAAAAAAAAACCTATCCGCAACTGTGTTTGAGGTGCTCCGAGTCAATTTTGGGTGGTAAAAAATTTTTTACACCCATAATTAACATTATCATTCCTATCCTTGATATCTTTACTCCAGTTATCACCAAAATCCTGAATACTTCAGTTATGACTGATGTTTTTCCAAATGCTTGGAAAGAAGCTGATGTCATCCCGCTACCCAAGAAATCCAACCCAACCACATATTCCGATTATCGTCCCATATCTATTCTTCCATTCCTATCAAAAATCCTTGAAAAGCTTATTTACCGCCAATTTATATCTTATCTCATGAGAAACAAGCTTCTAAATACCTACCAATCTGGTTTCCTTTCCGGTCATAGTACGACTAGCGTTGATCAAAATCACTGATGATGTTTGACGAGGTATGGATTCGGGAAAGCATACAGTCTTCACACTGCTAGACTTTAGCAATGCTTTTAATATGGTGGACTTTGACATCCTGTTTGGTGTCTTGCGCTCCCTACCCTACGCTAATAATGTTAAGAATCTTGGTGTAATTATAGATTCCAATCTGTCATGGAAACAGCAAGTATATGCTGCGTACAGCTCATTAAATAGACTGCGTAATTTTCTACCCACCAGTACCAAGATAACGATAGCTCAGTCTCTTTTACTAGCCATCCTAGACTATGCAGATAACTGCTGCGTTGATCTTACTGAGGATCTTCTCGACAAGCTCAAGCGTCTTAAGAATCTCTGTATCCGGTTTATTTTTAATCTTCGGAAGTATGATCACATTTCAAACTTCCGCGCCAAACTTAACTGGCTTCTCATTCGCAAACGTAGAGACTTACACATTCTAACACATTTATATACTATCCTCTTCTGTCCTAATTCTCCTCCATATCTGAAAGAGTGTTTTTCATTTCGTTCCTCTTTAACCAATAGAACATCCCGTTCCTGCCGCGACCTTATTCTGGCTATACCTTCCTACTCAACACAGTTCCTCTCCTATTCCTATACTGTGCAGGCAGTCCGATTATGGAATGCTTTGCCTGTCAACATACGGAGGGCGCGTATATTGACATCCTTCAAGGCACTGGTGAAGAAGCACTAAATGTCTCACTTATGATACTATATATTCTATACATCCTTCATTTTATTTATTTACTCCTTATACATTGCTTATTTTAGTGTCTTAATCTAACTTCTATTACTATCTTAAAAAAATTGCGCACTATTCCACCTCTCTGCTGTTTTTTACCTCTTATTATCTATTTTTCTATGGTTGCCTGCAAGAGATTGCTGCGCAGCAATAAGGCCGTCTATTGCTTTTGTTTTTATTATGTTTTTCTCTATGTTTTGTAATTATGTGCAATAAAGTGTTATGTATGTGTAACATTTGCTGATTCTTTTCTAACATAATTTGTATTATTTTTTCAATAAATATGATATAATTTTTTAAGGGGAATAATAAAATGATCGAATAAAAAAATACTTGTGCTATTGATGATGATATACTGTTTTAGTAACTTGAGCGGTATGAATTTGAGTAAGTGAAAAATTAAGTAAACTGACGACAAATAGGTATTAATTAATAATAATATCCAGAATGTGCTTGCAAAAAGTGGGTTATGAATAATCAATTTGGATATTAAATGTGCGACTAAATTACTGATTTTTTTTCTTTTCAATCTAAAATCAGCCCAGCGGCTTTAATCAGATGGGATGTTGTGTTATTAGACTTTTGGAGAGTGCACATCCTGTGATATGTCGTCTCTTACTTTATTTTTTTTGACATTGATCTCATTCTTGAGTTGCAATTATTAATATGAGCCTAAATCACAGAATAAATAATAGTACTAAAGTACAGAAGGATCACTCCCGAAGAAAAGCCAAGTTTAGGTATGAAAATTTACCTACTCTTACGACCTTCATCTGACTGCACGGGAAATTGAAATTTATTGCATGACGCGAGTGTTCCTATTCCGTTACGCGTCGCTGACCTGATACCGATTTAGCGATAAGAGCGCAGGGTTCCCACTCACCGATATGCAGTTATCGTTACAACAATGACCTCAAGTATTACGTGCGACGCGGCCAGCGTGCGAGCCGAGCGGCAAGCTTTTGCCACATACCGCCCGATGGGTCCGCCGGCCAAACGTACCTAAACTGCGGAGTGAAACCCCCCTAACCCCCCACCTAAATACACAACCCAAACTTTTCCCATACATTTTGAGGTTAGGTTTGTGAAAATTTCAAAAAAATATCTCGAAAACTACGCATCGCCGAGAGGGGGAAGTGGTAGAGGGGGGTAGATCCCCTCCTCCTCTCGTTATTAATTTTCAAAAATTAATAACAAAAATTTTCAAAAAAATTAGAACCAAAGTACTCTGCTCATTATGGTATTTCTCAAAGTGGTTTTTCTATTGGAAACACTTCGTCTATTTAAATAAAAAATGGATCTTCGAAATGTATGTACGCCCATAACTTTCGAACGACTGCAACGAATTCGATGATTCTTGGTTTTATGTATTCGTTATTGTTAGGACAAGGTTTGTATAAAAGAAAATATTTGAAAATTATTACAGGAATTACAGGAAAATGAATTCAAAATATGTTTACGTAAAAGTGACGAACTTGACAGATTGACATTCAGGCTACTCCAAATCTTTTTCTTTCTGCGGTTTCTTACACTCTGTTGTATTGTCAATAGGTTTTTTAGTATACCCGTGCGGGACCGGGGCGGGCAGCTAGTTTAAGTAAAATGCCGCTCACCATAAATAAATTATTTACTAAATATTGAAAAAATGCAGATTAGACAGACATGAGAATTAGACATGATGATGATACTATGATTTACATGAAAATTTTGGGTTGAATGACATTACGTGTAAACACATATTAATAATGAGTTTTCTATAAAGAATTGATTATTTATTGGTTATTTTTAAACACCGTGTATAATGCAATGTCCATTGATGGATGACAAACTTAACTTATTTAAACATAGTTTTTTAAAGCCTACGAGCTCTGCCGAGCTGGCTCACGTGAGCGCAGTGCTCGCAGCCACTCTCAAATGGCGAGAAAGGTGTTCGCGAGGGGATTATAGAATAGTCACGGCACTCTGCCGTGGTGTCCCACACACGATTGCCCCTACCCAAAGGCTTGAAAGTGCATCAAAGCATTTACCTCATAAAAGAAAGGTGGTCCCACAGTGGGTGTATGGAATCGTGGGGTAGACCTCACTCTAGCTTAAATAATGTTCATCATTTGGATATTATTTTTATTGGTAGTTTATAAGTTTAAAGAAAAAATCAAAGATTTGGTTTGACTTTAGCACGGTAGCAGTATATCTATACAAATAAATAAAATTGAAGTGTCTGTTTGTAATGTCAAAATAACAAGTTCTTACTAAATGGGTATGAATGTATATCGGGTACCAATAACAAAAACACAATTTAAAAAATGTTTGTCTGTTTGTTTGTTCCCGTTAATATCCGGAACGGCTGGACCGATTTTGACGGGACTTTCACTAATAGATAGCTAATTATATAAGGTATGACAAAGGCTACGTTTTATCAAGATCTTAAAAAAAATTACCTACAAAAATCAAAATGCTGCCAAAAGTTACTATTCCACGCGGACGAAGTCGCGGGCACAGCTAGTACCCAATATATTTCATTATTTAATGATATAAGTTATATGTAATTGATTACTAAGGTGCCACATTAAACAATGTACATTATATTGACACAGTCTCCGTAGCATGACCACCAAAACGCGATATGATAAGGCGGTTTATCGCGGTGAACTGTGAAAATACAATACGTTTTTATTGTATTTTGACAGTTTACCGCGTTAAACCGCTTTATCATATCGTATTTTGGTGGTCATGCTACGAGAGCAGCACCCGTAGCATGAACATCGAAACACGATTTGTAAAATGATAAATCGTTATGAACTGTCAAAATATATTGGATATACCTTGAAATTTATTTCGCTCACTTTCAAGAACCCAGAAAACCCATTTTGGTGAAACATAAAGCTTATGATGTTTTGGTAAATTAATGAGCAAAGTAGTAAAAGTTTCTCAATTTTATTAATACTTGTCCCTTATCTATTTTTCAATATGTTTAAAAAATATATTATTTTTCCATATAAACTTTCAACCCCTATTTTGCACCCTAAGGGGGTGAATTCCAATAAACCATGAAACACGTGTTCAATTAAATGATTTTAAGAGCATGAATCTCAAGTTTTATCAAAATCGTTGCTAATTTTAAAAAAATCCATACAAACTTGCAACTCCTATTTATCCCTTCAGGGTTAAAATTCTTGAAAATCCCTTCTTAGTGTGCGTCCGCATTCTGAATTAAATCAACTGGCCAAATTTCACGATTCTACCATTAGCGGTTACGGCTGTGCGTGCGTCTATAGATGGGATCATCTCCTTTAATTCTGGTTATTTATTGGTTATTATGAAACACCGTGTATATATAGTTTAGTGACATTATATCAATCGAAAAGATAATGACTAAAGTATTTAACTATTAATTCTCGTATGTGAATATATTGTAATAGAATTCATAATATTAATCATAATTATCCTATGGAATATTTTTAAAGTTTAATCAATTTTTCAGTTACAATAACACATACCTACTAAAGTATTGTGAAATGAATAATAAAGTGTCATTACATTGGTTTAGATAACAGTTCACATTGATAAGTTGGGATTCACTGCCCTCTGTTTCCCTTGGGGTTTTAATTATAACTTTAGTTTTATTTTGGAGCAAGCTCTCGATCTCCCATTTGATGCCAATAACAAAGCACACTTGAGCCATATGGCCTTTGTAATGCATTATATAGATACAAATGATTATAGACTTAATTTCGGATTATACAAGATTAGCAATTGAAAATGTTTGTTATCAGTGTGACGTCATGATTGTTTCACTATTTGCTATCAGCTATAGTTAGGCCAACTCAACGTCACATTGATACATTTTTCCACAGTTTAGGTTACTCACAGCCCACTAAAGTAAATGAAGAATCTTGCCTTCTTCAATCCTTAATTTTCACACATTTCGATCTTTGACAGTTTGCTGACAATATTTTGTGAGTATAAATGAAAGGAACCTTGTTTGGGTTCATATTAGAGGGCCAAACTTTCGAATTTGAACCTGCGGCTTTTAAAAAAACATGCCGTCTTGACGCCATGACTGCTTAGGCCATCGAGGATTACTCAAGTCAAGTGAAACCTTAGCTGTATTGATCTTTTTAGGAAATAAAGTAGACCTTATACATACATTGTTAATAACTACGAGTACGTATCAACTGTGTCACCAACCGTACAGTGTAAACTGTAAATAGTATTGTACGATATTTCGGGGATACGAACTTAATATACAGGTCGTCCCATAGCGATGCCACATGGAGGGAAAGTACCTTAAATAGGTACCGTAGATAGAAAAAAATACTGAAGGAAGACTTCATTTCGATTTTAAAAGCAATCTAAACTGCATTCACAGATTTTTCAATAATCACCTATCTGAACTGGGAATCGAACCTGATAAAATAAAAAAAATAACATCCTGAGTTTTAATGATACCGATCCATACATTCAGGGCCGTCTTTCACCTATTAGAGGCCCTGGGCACATTAGGATAGTGGGCCCCCTATGACCATAATAAAGCACTATTCAACCGACTTTAAAAAGGAGGAGGTTATTAATTCGACCCGTATGTTGTTTTGTTTATGTGTATGTACAATTACACCGCCAATTGTGGACCGATTTTCAAAATTCTGTTTGTATTTGATAGAGTATACTCCTGGGGTGGTCCCAAGGTCACCAAAGTCAGGACCTGACGATGGGATCCCATAAAAATCGAGGGAAACCCTTAAATTGTATAGGTATTTCCAACGTGTTTTGTGTATGTCTTACTGTAAAAGCCCGAACTACGGTAAATCCTAACATTTTCCGGTAAAACCTAAGATTTATCAACTCTTTGGTTAAAGGTCCGAACTGTTCTGTGATCATTGTTTATTTCGGACTTTTACCATTATACACCCGGTAAATCCTAGAACTTACCACCAAGACGCGGTCAATGTTGAAAATATTCTTAAGAGGAAATACGGGTTTCCTTCCTCGATAGTGGCAATAGTTGCCCTATTTTTACAAAAAAAAAGCTATGCTAATGGTCCTACGTTCTCCTTTTTTTATTACATTAAATATTACAGGCGCTTTAATCCTTCAAAAATTTTCTGCTGTTTCAAACATCCAGCAAACAAATTTGACGCGATTATATGAAAAAAGATGAAACACAGAAACATAACCAAAACCTTTTCCTTTTTAAAAAAAAGTAATTAAATCGATCAAGTTTTAGAGGAGAAAATAGAGGACTATGAAACGTCTATTTTGTGTATTTTTCAGTTGTCTCTATCGCACTCGTTTGTTTGGGGGCACAACGCGACAGCAATACTTGCATTTTAAAAAATCCTATTTTTGAATTCTTCTGACCTTAGTGTTTTCTCTTGAGACGCATAAAACGTGGGACTTTTTAGATTGGTCAAATATTTTAATTAAGTAAGTTAGAAAATACCAAATAATAAGATAAATAATGATTCAGTTACCACAGGCCAACGTAGGCATTTGTAAGAAAATAATTTTCGTTTTTGAATTGTTTTGTTTTTTAGAGGTGTTTTAAAATTATATTTTATATGTTACTATAGCTTTCCGCTCGCGACTTCGTCCGCGTTATTTTTGTTTTTTCGTTACCCTATGTCCTTCCCCTGGTCTCGAAATATATCCCTATACCAACTTTCAACAAAATCGATTCAGTAGTTTCGAAACCTATTCAATACAAATACACAAACAATCAAATCTTTCCTCTTTATAATATTAGTATAGATTAAAAAATAAATAAAAATAATTACAATAACAAATGTTTTATCATAACGATGATTATCAATTTTTTATTTAGTACTTATTTAATTTAGACTTTGTTTAGTTTTAATGTGTACAATTACAGGTCGCATGTAACTGTGTCGTTTTGTACAGTCTAGGTGGATTCGTAACTTAATTAATTTGTAAGGTGCTGACTCATAGTTAAATTGAAAAGAAAAACGACAGAAATACACATTGTTTTATTCCGAAAACCAATATTTACTAACCGTAAAACCTAGCATACCCCAAAGTCTAAAAGCCCGAAAAATCATCTATTCTTATTAAAATCCTAACAGTTACCAGCTCATGTAGGATTTACCAGCAAAACCTAAGATTTACTGACATACGGGCTTTTACAGTAACAGATACACTATAAAATCACCTTTATATTATAATATATTTCATTTCTAGACATCATCAGGTCCAAAGTGGATAATAATGTTCTTTACTGACAAAACCTAAGATTTACCAATATAAGGACTTTTACAGTAACATATATCTATTCAAAAGAAAATAAGAGCCACCTATTATTTTTATTGATTTTCAATAGAATCTTATTGCTTATTTATATTAGGTACGCACTTAATTTATTTGTCGTCAAAAACGTTCGGGACCTTAAAACCAATAAACAAACACAGAGAAGCAATGAGCAAAGAAATTAGTACCTAATGTTAGTTTGTTTATCATACAATTTTACAGGCGGCTGTAATTTTGTTTTGAGTAGTATATAATATAGTATGTATAATGAGAAAGAGTAGCTATCGGTTATCGCTTGGTAATCGAGTAGGGACTAGGGGGCCCCAGTTATCGGGGGCCCTGGGCACGTGCCCATTGTGCCCAATGGGTAAGAGGGGCCTGCATACATTCAATCACAGGAAAAAAATCTCTGTAACAAATATTAGATACCTCAAAAACTTGAGGACGACCACAAAATGTAACAGTACAGTACCTAATGCATGACGGTACCAGTCGATTCATAGACATTTTATAGTTGAATCCGCCATATATTAAAGAAAATATTTATGTTTTCACATTGTTATGATTTTCCTACCTGCTGATAAATAGTGAGGACGAGACGCTACGTCTCCGGTGCGTATTAGTAGACGCAATCATTTGCCGATATGGATTAAATTGTATTCTGTCTGTCGCAATATTGTGATGAAGTCTGATAAATGCATAGAGTGCAACCCGTGTTTCGCGGCGTGGGGGCTCTGTCTATTTATAGTGCGCTCCCCAGGGTCCTCAATTAACGCTGTAGAGTTTTGATGTTTTTGGTATCTTTGTGGGAGTGAGTGTCGCGCAATGTACTATTTATGATACACTCAAAATTATATTAACCATTAATGAACTTTTGTAGTTATTCTATTTGACATTTACAAACCTCTATACAGAATGTAGGCGTCATGTGATGGGTGGTGAGTATATCAAAAAATCGCAAACTCATATCGAAAGTGGCGTCTCTCAATGAGTAGAAGACATCAAAATCACTATTATCTGGAAGGGATAGAACTCGGCCCATACAAAAACTAGCTGTGCCCGCGAACTACTAACGTTTTGTTTAACAAAGCTCAAGAAACTATGGTGTAGTTTCTTAATTTTTTTAAATGGGATCTCTCCGATTCTTCCGGGAATGTTGACTGAATTTCATGCTTCTAGCTCCAGTAGTTTGAGCTCTACGTTGATACCTCAGTCAGTCACTCACCTACCTCAGTCAGTCACTCACCTACTCACCTCAGTCACTCACCTAAACCTTTTATGAATACAGAAGATGTGTTTATAATGTATAATTTCTCGCATAAATCTCAAAATAAAAGGCCATTTGTTTTTTATTAATTACTAGCTGTACCCGGCATGCGTTGCAATGCCACGTAAATGCCATTTTTTTGCTAGGAACCCTCACGGGCGTCCCCAGAACACCCTACCAAAGTTTCATTACAAGCTGATGAATGGTTTCGGAACGCATAGAGGACAAACAAACATAGTAATACATTGATTTTTATTTATATAGATAGATGATAAATTAAAGACGTTTCTACAAAAAATAGATCAGTTATCTACACAGAAAACGAATGGCGGCGCTAGTCTACTACTAGTTAGTACTATTCGTTTTTTGAGTAGATGACTGATCTATTTTTTGTTAGTAACATCTTTAATTTAAAACGAATGGCGGCGCTAGTAGTAGGTACTGTGCCCTCTTAAAACTGCCACTTAAGACTGATTGTGCATAGAGTATGATTGTTCCTCAAAACCCAACGCTTCCGTAACCTATTTGCGAAATCTAGGCTAATAAATGAAAGTATGCCGGCAGACAGGCGGGCGCCCAAGTCTCTATATAGTGGCATCCACCACATTATTCTCTTATGTAAACTTATCGTCTGACATAACCTTGACTTTTATATTATGTGTATATGTATAAAAAGCGGCCTTTACATCTTGACCCAATTTGAGAATATTCTGGTCCTAGGATACTTGGGGCTAATCTCCCCAACCTTGTCTTAGCTTAGGCCAATTCTAAGTAGTTCTTTAATGAAAAGAATGTGACAGCATGTCACTTAAGATTGTTCTTAGCTTGGATAATTACTTTGGTGAATTGGCCATTGGAATAGATCATTGCAGCTGTCTTTTAGAAACGTACCGCACCTCTCCGTTGAAGCATATTATGTAAAATCATATAATGAATATATGTGTACAGCACGAAGTATCTGTATGTGCAAGTGCGACTTATTTTTACGCGTTGAGTATGATATTTTTAACCGAATTCAAAAAGGGAGGAGGTCTATATTCGACTGCATCTATATCTTTCATATATGTTCATTGATTACTTCGCTATTTTTGAATCGATTTTAAAATTTCTTTTTGTATTCGAAAGTATGAAAATTTTGTTTTTAAAGTTCTTTTTGTATACTCTAGTCCCATTGTCACTATGTTAGGATCTTGTGACGGGATTCCAGGAAATTCGAAAGAAACCTTTTCCTTTTTTTCTGAAGCTATTTAGGTGTTTTCGTCTGGTAGTCATCATCTCATGTCACTGAGCTGATGATGAAAGTTTTCTTGTGGGTTAGGTGTTATGGGACAGTTCTTTAAATACTATGGGTACATATTGACGCGTAAATATATTTTTTCAAGTGATTTAATTGAGTTTATAGTAGAAAGTACAAACTCACTCAACAATTAGGTTGTTAGAAGTTCCGGCATACTTTTTTTTTGTAATGTTAAGAGCAAAGGACGTTTTAAGTTATCCTATGTGTTTTTCTGTTGTCAAATTCTTATACGCATGCATTCAATTCACCAAAAGCATTGGAATTAATTTATATTTAGCAAAAAATAAAAACCGACAACAAAAACACAAATTTAAAAATAATATAACAAGCCTGGAGTAATAAAATGTAAGAACTAACTGGTGTAGTTAGCTAATATTTGGTATCGAGTTCAATATAAAAATGTGATGCTGTGTTTATTCTTATATTATTTTTACTTTACTATTACTATTTACATTTTATTGCTTAACAAGATACACTTTTTTATTAGTTGCAAATGTAGTTTGCAATGGCGGACTTATCTCTAACAGAGATCTCTTCCAGTCAACCCATAGTGTGTGTGCTGTACCAGAATAATGTGGTAGGTAGATGTAATTATTGAGTTTTTGAAGTCTTTTTTTATTTTTTATATATTTTGTTCAAATATTTTTTTTTTTTTTATTTATTCATCATGTACGTTTGTGTACAAAGGCGGACTTAATGCCTGGGGCATTATCTGCCAGTCAACCTTTGGGCGATGCTGAGAATTCAGAGGTAGATGTACCAATTCCAAAAGAAGCGAGCAACATCATCTTAATTAATACCTATATAACATAAATGTATACCTATCAACATATAAATAAATATTGTTTCATATATATAGTTATATGGACATACATACATAAATATATAATTATGCACTATATGAAAATCTTAATATTGTTCGGAAAAAAAATAAAAGAAAAAAAAATAATTAAGAGCGTACTTACACTACCTAAATTACCTAGAACAGCTTATGTCTCAGCCATCCGATGATGTTTTTCCTGCAAAACTTTTCGCAATCTATTTTTAAAACTAGATTTGCTAGACGAATTCCTGACGTCCAGTGGGAGAGCGTTCCATAACAGGATGGATTGAACTAAAAAAGAGGAGTGTATGATCCTCGACTGGTGAGAAGGACATTTGAGAAGGCCATTATAGACTGAACGAAGGGATCTATCATGAGAGGTACTAAAATACTGAAAATGATCTCTAAGATAACTAGGGGTGTTAGGGCCATTAATCAGAGAATACAGGGTTGTTAAAGTCCTCATATTTCTACGCTCACGTATGGGTAACCATTTCAAAAGCAACCGGTGAGCGGAGACATGATCATACTTTCTTAAATTAAAGACGAATCGAATGCAGTTATTCAGAAGACGGTCTAATTTGTTGAGTAGATCTGCATTCAGGTCGAGATAGCACACATCACCATAGTCGATAATAGGAAAGATTAAGGTCTGTACCAGCATTTTTTTGGTTTCAGCAGGCAAAAAGTTCTTTAGACGATATAGAGACCGTAATACTCCAGTCACTTTCTGACAGATACTTGCAATCTGGGGTTGCCAACTAAGACTCGAGTCCAAGTAAAGACCCAAATCCTTTACACTGTTGCTCAATGGAATTGCCTTACCATCAAACTTAACAGAGCGCAAACTATCAGAGGCAATCCTTGACAAGATCCTAGAGCTACTGTTGACGACAGTTCGCAAGTGCCGGGGACCCAGAACTAAGCAGCGGACGTAGTCTAAGCTTATGCGGGCCAAGTCCCCATGAATGAACCATATCATAAATAAATTCGGCCCCTTTTGATTGGTCCGCGGGCGGGATGTCCCCCCGCGAACCAGGGATAGTGTATAAATATAGGGCCGAATACTGATAAATTGTAGTCAGTTGTAGTCGGTCAGTGGAAGTCGTCTTGCAAGAAGTAAATAAAGCTCCAAATATTATCACAAAGAAATCAGCGTTTAACTAAAGTACCTACATACAGTCCACTCTCAACATCTTGATCCTACCGAACCGGATCTAAACAAGTATAAGTGATGGTAGTTACACGGAGCCAGAGCGGGAAGGAAGATTTGGTGTGCGTATTCGACCACCCACCGCGATCGCCATCCGCATCGACGACTGTCGCCGCCCAAATGGAACCGGGCATCGAGGAAGGGATCTCAAGTCGCACTGAACGGCGACACCGAACAGAAGGGGTCTCAACTCGCGACGAAAAACTGTACCGAGAGGAAGGGATCTCAAGTCGCACTGAACGGCGACACCGAACGGAAGGGGTCTCAACTCGCGACGAAAACCTGTACCGCGAGGAAGGGATCTCAAGTCGCACTGAACGGCGACACCGAACGGAAGGGGTCTCAACTCGCCCCGAATAACCACGAACGGAAGGGGTCTCAACTCGCCCCGAACAACTTCAACGACCGGAAGGGGTCTCAACTCGCCCCGAACAACTTTACCGAATGGAAGGGGTCTCAACTCGCCCCGAACAACTTCACCGACCGGAAGGGGTCTCAACTCGCGACGAACAATGGCACCGAACTGAAGGGATGCCAACTCGCGAGGAGGAGAATGCGCGTCACGTTTATAAGACGACGCCGGTTAGGAAGATTGCTCGCTCCACGAGATCGACCGCCAGTGCCATCGCCCGCCTGCAATTCGAAGCCGAAGAGAGACTAGCTGCAGTACGACGCCAGGAAGCTGCAGTACGACGCCAGGAAGCTGCAGTACGACGCCAGGAAGTTGCAGAGGAAGCCGCAACACTACGCCAGGAAGCTGCAGTACGACGCCAGGAAGTTGCAGAGGAAGCCGCAGCACGACGCCAGGAAGCTGCACAGGAAGCTGCAGTACGACGCCAGGAAGCTGCAGAGGAAGCTGCAATACGACGCCAGGAGCTAGAAATTGAAGCGGAGCTTATTCGAAAAAAGCTAACCGCCGACCTAGCCGCTGCCGAAGATGGCAGCATGCTGGAAGAAGAGACCGAACCGGCGGAAAACCACGAACGAATTGAGGCGTGGCTACAGGAGACTTCGAGGCAAGAGGAACAAGTGCATCAAGTGCTCAAACCGGAACCCGTACTCGCACCGGTGAGACGCGACATAGTTAGACCTAGGGAGGTTGAAATCGCTACTCCAGTCGCGCACCGAACGAGACTACGGTGGGAAGAAACAACCACACCGCGTGATCGCGAGCACTCAAGAGGACGGGCTATTGAACATTTAGCCGGCACGCTCGACCACATGATGAGGTCGCGACCGCCGCCGCGTCAAGCCACCGACCTGCCACTATTCTCGGGATCACCGCTAGAGTGGCTGCAGTTTGCCGCAGCAATGCAAGAAACGACGGCCGTGTACCAGTTTTCGAAAGTGGAAAACCTTGCGCGCCTCCGTAACTGTCTGCGAGGCGAAGCCAAGGAGACCGTCGCGCCGTTACTGAGCACCGCAGCGCATCCTGACGTCATCATGAAGACGCTGTAGCAGTGTTTTGGCAGGCCTGAAATATTGATCGACGTCGCGTTCGAAGACCTAAAGAAACTACCGAAGCTCGGCTCGACTGCGATAGAACTCAACACCTTCGCAGTTCGAGTACAGAACGTCGTAGCCGTGCTTAACAACGTAGAAAAGAACTATCTACACAATCCGCTGCTCGTGAGAGAAATCTTCGAGAAGCTTAGCCCGCATCTAAAGACGAAATGGTGCGACTACGCCGAAGAACACAATGAACCTGAGCCGGAAATAGTCAAGTTGACCACGTTCCTCATGCGAGAGGCTGATCGAGCGCTCAAGCACGGATACTCCGGTACGACTCACAAGCCGACGCCGCAACCACCGCAACGCCCCGCCTCTAAACCCGAACAGAGGAGGAGGGTGTACAACGTGGCAGAACCGTCGTCGTCGGACAAGACCGAGCCGGAACGCTGTACACAGTACGACGACGCGCAACCGACGCCGCTACCGCCGCGACGCCCGCCCCTAAACCCGAACAGAGGAGGAGGGCGTACGACGTAGCAGAACCGTCGTCGTCGGAAAGGAACGAGCCAGAACGCTGTGCACAGTACGACGACGCGCAACCGACGCCAAGACCGCCGCGACGCCCCGCCTCTAGACCCGAACAGAGGAGAAGGGCGTACGACGCAGCAGAATCGTCGTCGTCGGACAAGACCGAGCCGGAACGCTGTGCACACTGCAACAACGCGCAACTACCGATGCCGCCACCGCCGCGACGCCCCGCCTCTAAACCCGAACAGAGGAGGAGGGCGTACGACGTAGCAGAATCGTCGTCGTCGAACAAGACCGACCCGGAACGCTGTGCACAGTGCAACAACGCACACCGACTTGACGCCTGCGACGAGTTTGAGAAGATGTGTTTAGACGAACGATGGAATGTCGCGAAGAAAGCTGGCTTGTGTTTCAAGTGTTTGAAGAGCAAGCACCGAAGAATGAACTGCGGCCAGAAAACATGTGGCGTGAATGGATGTCGTCGGCCGCACCACCGCTTACTTCACGCCGAAGCACCTGCGGCCCGAACTTACCAGCCGGAGGAAGCAAGCGTCTCTTCAACGCGAACTCAGTGCGCGGTGAAACTCAAGATTTGCCCAGTAACCGTATCGGGCAAGAACGGGGAGCGTAACACTTACGCGCTCTTCGATGAAGGCAGCACAGTGACGCTCATAGAAGAGGGACTGGCACGAGAGATAGGCCTGGATGGCCCCGCGACGCAGCTACGCGTAAAAGGGATCGACGACCGACAGCGTGAAATTGACAGCCGCGTCGTTTCACTACGCATCGCCGAACGAAGCACGAACAGCTTCAAGGCGTGTTCTGCGCGAACAATGGCGGACCTGAACCTCGCTACTCAATCAATTGCAAAGGAAGAGGTGCAGTTTGATCACCTCACTGACCTGCAAGATCAGTTGGTATACAAGAACGCGAAACCTCGCATACTCATCGGATCCGATAACTGGCCGCTGATTGTTACCCGAAAGCTGCGCGTGGGCAAACGGAACGAGCCCGCGGCATCCCGAACGGAACTCGGATGGGTGGTGCACGGAACGGCACCGACCAACGTAATAATCAAGCGCCAAGATGAAGTGCTGCACGTGTGGACGCAAAACATCGAACGACGGGTCAGCGAGCACTTCCAATTAGAATCGCTGGGAATCTCGCTGAAGTCAGCACACACGAGGGCAAAGGACAAGCGAGTGATGACCAACATTGAGTCCACCGTCAAACGAGCAGCGAGAACGATCCAACAAGTCGGCAAAGTGCACATAGAAGCTGGCTTCAACCTGAAGGGGTGGAATAGTAACAGCGCGGAGCTCTTGAGGAACGTAGAGAGTGAACGCCGCGCGACCACTACGCTCCTTGGGAAGCCAGAGAAGGCACTGGGCCTCATGTGGGACGCGCAAGACACATCGCGCTTCAATACCGCGTTGGCTCGCGTCCCAAACGAGGTGAAGACGCAACTTCGGCCGCCGACGAAGAAGAAAGCACTCTCGACAGTCATGAGCATTTATGACCCTCTCGGGCTGTTGAGCTGTTACACTGCTACGGCGAAGATCGCGCAGCAGAAATTATGGCGGCTGAAGACGAACTGGGATGAGCCAGTCCCTCCCGAGATCGCGTCGATGTCCAAAAACTGGCTTACGAGCCTGGAAGCCGTCGGCGGACTGCGCTTGCCCCGGTCTTACAACGGGGGGAGAAGAATAACGCGTCGCGAACTGCACGTTTTCTGCGACGCGAGCGAAGACGCATACGCTGGGGCGGCATATTGGGTGCACCAAAATGAAGATGGCACCTCAGGAACGATCTTGGTGTCGGCCAAGGTGAAGGCCGCGCCGCCACAAAGGATTCCACGGCTGGAGATGCAGGCTGCGCTCATCGGAGCTAGACTCGCTCAAAGCGTCAAGACGGATCACTGCATTCCCGTGGACGAAGCCGTGTACTGGAGCGACTCACAAGCCGTGCCCCACTGGATGGAGAACGGGAGCAAGCGCGAGGAGTCGCCACACGTGGAGGTCGGCAAAAACGCTGACCGATCACTACTGGCGTCGATGGGTGCGGGAGTACCTCCCGAACCTTGTACCTCGCCCCAAAGCTGCGACGCCAGCAGAGCTCGACGACAGAGGTGTGACCCTGGTCGCAGACCCCATGCTTCCCCGGAATGTCTGACCGCGGGGACGCATAGACAAGATTTTCCCGGGACCGGACGGCGTAAGAAGAATCGACCGCACTCTCCCCGGACCAGAGGGAGGGGACGCGCTGCACATCGGCCTGACATACCGCACACTCCCCGGACTAGAGGGAGGGGACGCGCTGCACATCGGCCTGTCTTACCGCACTCTCCCCGGACTAGAGGGAGAGGACGCGCTGCACTGTCTTACGGCGAGGGCGAGTACGAGTTCTCGCCGGGGGGAGGATGTTGACGACAGTTCGCAAGTGCCGGGGACCCAGAACTAAGCAGCGGACGTAGTCTAAGCTTATGCGGGCCAAGTCCCCATGAATGAACCATATCATAAATAAATTCGGCCCCTTTTGATTGGTCCGCGGGCGGGATGTCCCCCCGCGAACCAGGGATAGTGTATAAATATAGGGCCGAATACTGATAAATTGTAGTCAGTTGTAGTCGGTCAGTGGAAGTCGTCTTGCAAGAAGTAAATAAAGCTCCAAATATTATCACAAAGAAATCAGCGTTTAACTAAAGTACCTACATACAGTCCACTCTCAACAGCTACCAACTATGATGGCTTGGCATTTAGATGGATTAATACAGACCCCAAATTGTTCAGACCAACTTCTAATGGTTTCAAGATCGATATTGATTGCGTCAATCGCATTATTAATGCTATCCACGTCCGCCTGGGCGTAAAGTTGCAAATCATCGGCATACAAGTGATACGCACATCGAAGATGGTGAGTGATGAAGTTTATAAAAACTGAAAATAGAAGAGGGGATAAAATGCCACCTTGAGGAACGCCAGTTACAAGGTTTCTCCAGGAAGAGAATGATTCATCCCAGATAACCGACTGTTGGCGTCCCTGAAGATACGATGAGAACCACTCCAACACCACACGAGAGACCCTGAAATGAGCGAGTATGGATAAAAGAATTTCATGGTTAACGGTATTGAAAGCGTTTGAGAAGTCGACAAGAACCAGCACGGTAACTTTTCGATCCCCAATACCAGCTTTAATATCATTGGTCACTTTAAGCAGAGCAGTGGTAGTACTATGTCCGGGTCTAAAACCAGACTGAAAAGGACTAAGAAGGGAGTTTTCGTGAATGAAAGAGGAAAATTGTTTGTGGACGCACGCCTCAAGCACTTTGGATAAGAAAGGAAGTATGGAAATCGGACGGAATTGAGTAGGGAGAGTTGGATTAGGGACTTTAGGTAGTGGACGCACATAGGCTTTCCGCCAAAGAGAGGGAAATGTACCAGCCTCAAGGGAAAAATTTATGATGTGTGAGATTGCAGGAAGGATATGATCAATGATAGGGACTAGCATCTGGCGGTTGATATTATCACATCCCATCGCATTAGACCTAATTGAAAGGAATATTTTTTTAAGATCATTACAGGTCACTGGCAAAAAAGCAAAAGAGGTAACAAGAGTTAACAATATCTATGTATCGATTACGAGACCTCGTCTCTATCTAGGACCTTATCATGATTTCTTAAAGCAAGCTTAAAACAGTATTAAGGGAGGGACTGGAGGGACTCTGTACCAGGGTCGCCTGCTTAGGCACCTCCGTCTTACCTATTTCTGCCGCCAAGTAGCAGTGCTTGAATTGCTATGTTCCGGTTTGAAGGGTAGGATATGGCTGTGAAATTAGTGGGTACCGTGACTTTACATATATCGTCACAAGTTGGCAACGTACACTGTGGTTCTTGTGGAGGTTGCTTGCGAGCATAGATTTGTCGATCGACATATATCGATCGACAAAAGCATCTGTCCTTTTCACTCCTTAGGAATATCTGTCAAATTTATCGATTTTTGTCGAGTATGTTGATCTTAGCTGTCAAATTTTGTTTATCGAGAGTTCCATGGTCGCAGGGTAGATGCGGCTATTGCATCGTATAGCGCCATCACGTTCTCATTGTGGTTGGAATAATGTTTTGAGCAATCGTGCGTGGTAAGGGCAGTACTGTTACCTGTTCTGATGATCTGTTTTTGGATCATTTGCCTGGTGTTGAGCGTCGTATGCGCTTGATTTCTACCGATTTTAGTTTCGTTTTCGACAAAAATCAACATCATAATATATTACAACGAAAATGAATGTGTAAAATTGCTTTAGATCAACGTATTGCAAATAGTGTTTATTGTAGAGACATTATTATCCAAACTAAAAAATCAACATAATATTACAACGAAAATCTATACTTACTAATATTACAAAGCTTAAAAGTATGTTTGATTGTTTGTTTGGTTGAACGCACTAATCTTAGGAACTACTGTTTCAAATTGAAAAAATATTTTTGCGTTGGATAGTCCATTTATCGAGGAAGGCTTTAGGCTATTATAACACCACGCTACAATTAACAGGAGCTGAGCATCAATGAAAAATTTTGCAAATACGGGAAAAAAATATTAGTTGAGTAGTTCGCGGGCACAGCTAGTCAATGTATAAAAGTGATCATGTAAATTAAACGACATTAGAGCTTCTTCCCTCAGACTAAAACACAGATTGGATTTTAATAAAATACTGGGGAAATTTTAGTTCTATGCACTTGAATCCCTATAATTATATAGATCAGTTACAAGTTCACGGAGTCTGTTCTAAAAATGTTTTGAACTAATGTTAAAATTAAATAAAAGGCCAAATGTCCCATTTGTTTACGTTAATAAATTTTTATTATGTTATCACTTTTTACATTGAAAAAACATTAATTTCTTGAAAACGTTTTCAATTTATACAAAGTGCTAAATATAATTCTCAATTGTTAAAGGTTATTAACGCCGATTACCTTTATACATTTTTTTGTTTTTATCTAGATTCTATGTCGAAACATAACTGTTGGACATAGGGGTTGCGAGGCGACTGCGAGAGTGATTGATAGGCAGCCAGAAATGACTTACGAACTCGACCCATATTGCTGAATGGTCCAAAGTGTAGCCGCATCTTGAAATATAGCTGTGCCCTTGACATATTGACACACTTTGAGATCACTCTTCCAAATAGTAAATGAAAGCTTTCATAAATGCTATTTCAAACATAGAATGCGAATAATCAACATTTTATATAATTCTTAAACTGACATATCAGTCCTATGACAATGACAAACTAACTTTTCCCGTAGGAAAAATAATTTTGTAGCCTATTATATAGAAGACTGTTCTTTATATTTAGGAGCTCGGAAAATATTTTTTTTATAGAAATTGGAGTAGATTTTTTTTTTCCATAGAAACTTTCAACCCCTATTTTGCACCCTAATGGGCTAAATTCCAATAAACCATGAAACGCGTGTTAAATGTTTTTAAGAGCATGAATCTCAAGTTTTATCAAAATCTTTGCTAATTTTAAAAAAATCCATACAAGCTTGCATTGCAACCCCTATTTCATCCCTTCAGGGTTATTTTTTTTAAATCCCTTCTTAGTGTGCGACCGCATTTTGAATTGGGATGATGACTGAATTCTAATTTTTACGTCTCGTCATTAAATATTAAAATACTGTGGAAAAAGATGCAGTCCTGTGAAATTAGAATTAAAATCGGCTGAGAAATACATTAGATACAAGCATTTTAAGTTGTTAATTTGAAGGCGATTAGACAGAGAGATCCGACATCAACCGTGACGTCATTGTTGAGTACGGCCATATAAACTCCTTGTAAATTGCCGTTTTGCTAGAAAGAGATGGAGAAAAATCTTTAATACCTTATATCTTGGTTGTTTTTATAGTTATTCGAAAACCGATTTTTTTTCTGTTTTGTGTATTATATGAATGACTTTCTATTAAAGCAAAATATTTTTTTTTGTCATCTAGCCTATTAAAACCACTGTCCAAATATCACGTTTCTATCATTAGCGGTTACGGCTGTGCGTGCGTCTATAGATGGGAACTTCTCCTTTTTACAAGCTTTTATTTAACTTGCAATGTAAGTATGTATGTTCGGGTGAAATCTTGCAACTCAATTTTGACGCAGATATCTTTAACCGATTGAGCTGAAATTTTGTATACACGTTCTGTTTGGATGACAATGCATGGTTGACTGTGTGACGTCATTCTAAATCCAAGTTGGCGGCATATCCATGATGGCGGACCAATTATTTTTAATGCACCCCTACAATATGGGTATCAAATAAAAGGTCTTGCTAAGAGTAACTCGAAAAATAATGTGACGTCACTATTATTCTAATATGGCGGACGTCTAAAGCTTGAAAATCAATTTTGAAGTAGATATCTTTAACCGATTGAGCTGAAATTTTGTATACACACACAGTTTGGATGAAATGCATGTTAACTGTGTGACGTCATTCTAAATCCAAGATGGCGGCATACCCAAGATTGCGGACCAATTATTTTAAATGCACTCCTACAATATGGGTATCAAATAAAAGGTCTTGCTAAGAATAACTTGAAAAATGAAGTGATGTCACTATTAATCCAACATGGCGTACTTCTAAAGCTAAAAAAAAGTAGATATCTATAGATTGAAGTAGATATCTTTAACCGATTGAGCTGAAATTCTGTATAGATGTTCCGGCAAACGACCTTGCAACAATGATGCGTTGAATGAGATGAACAGACTGAGAAACGTGTCCAGTGATATCTAAAAAGTAAAAAATAAATTACTTAAATGTAAAAAAACCCTTTTAAAACAAGCTTTTATTTAAATGCAGTAAAAAGAAAAAATAAACTTTTACACTAAAACTTTTACTTATAACGTCATTTCACATTTGACACAATTTATATGACAAAAGCTTGTCGCGAGATTTACTTTTGTAGATAAACAAGTAAATTAAATAATTTGATGTGAATAATTTTATACATTACAATTTTCAAACTAAGTAAATACGAGTAGGTATTTAAAAGTACTCTTTTAAGTAGTACCTACTTTAAACTTACTACACACAAGTAAATATCGCGACAAGCTTTTATGTCATATAAATTGTGTCAAATGTGAAATGACGTTATAAGTAAAAGTTTTTTTTTTCTTTTTAGCGCATTTAAATAAAAGCTTGTTTTTAAAAGGGTTTTTTTACATTTAATTTTATATATATAGATTCGTAGCCCACAGGATCTTTAATTTTTTTATACAACTAATTTGGCAAACAAGCATAGGTACTGTCCACCTGATGGTGAGTGGTAACAGTTACCTATAGTATATGTGGTTTCTGTGAGATTCGCAGCAAATCTGCAACCCCCACAAAAACCAGTGTACGTTGCCAACTTGTGACATAAGATGTAAAGTCACGTTACCCTGGAATTTCACTGCCATATTTACCCTTCAAACTGAAGAACTGCTGCTTTGCGTCAGAAATATATAGTAAGACGAAGGTACCCAAACAGGCGACCCTGGTACAGAGTCTCCCTCCGGTAATCGGATACTTGCCGCGCTATCAGCTTTTATTATTATCATGATATCATCCGTCACCAGTCTGGAACGGTGTCACGTGACTTGATAATCTCAATCTCAATAGGAGCCTCCTCAGACAGGTCAATCGATGGAATATTAACCGTCGCGGTATATGACTCCTTTACGGCGGAAAAGTAATCACGGACAATGGACCTTGTTATCTTTGCATGTTTTCATCGCTTTAATAGCGGGGTAGTTAAAAAAGAAAAATCCTAAAGAGAAGTTAAAAATAATTATAAGATAAATTATTTTAAAAAAACTTTTTAAATACAGGCTTTTAGTACTCGTTAATACGAATCAAACGAGCCCAAACTCGATGGGGTTGTGTAGGATTATTGCGGAGTTCCTATGGCCACCTTCCAGCTCCAGCATTAGATCGGCTCCATGTCATCGTAATATTGCGTTGTCAAGCGATAAACATGCATGCAAAATTTCAGTTTAATCGGAAACCGGGAAGTGGGTCAAATTTTACTTGCAAGATTTAATTACAGACACCGGAGAGGTGAAAGTAAACAATTATAAAATTATTTAAAAAAATATGACATTGTTCACCGCGGGAAGAAAGCGACCGATTACAAGCGAGGGCCACAAAACTCCCGAGGTAGGAATCGGACTTTCTCCCAAGTACTACATAGTGCTTTATACTACACCTGTGAGGAACATAAAAACGTGTTTGATTAAAATTGTTTATAGAGTTATATTAGTATGAAAATATTATTACATTTGTATGGGTGCCAATCTCAATATCACTTCCACTACTAGAATTCGACATTTAAACTTTTATTACGTAATAAACTCACGTCGTAATAAAAAATTACGATAAATAAATTCACAGATTTGATGAAAAATTCGGGCTTCTTTTCTTTTTTTATGATAACACAGAGATATGAGATCATACAGCCACCTTGCAGCGCGGCAAAACTCAGCGCAGGTCGTGGTGAGTGGAGGAGCGCGTTCCCCGCCTTCACTCTAAGGAGGCTCTAACAGTTGTAATTTCATAAATATTTATTATACGTTTACTTATACACTTTCACGGTGCTTATTATTCTGCCAGTCTACCCAACAGATTCGTATTGACGAGTACTTTGATCCTATATATGGTAACCAGGATCTGATACTTGAGCTGGAAGGTGGCCATAGGAACTCCGTAATAAAAAGACACAACCCTATCGAATTTGGGCTCGTTTGAAAGGTATTGACGAGTACTTTGATCCTTTATGGTAACCAGGGTCTGATGCTGGAGCTGGAAAGTGGCCATACGAACTCCGTAATAAAAAGACCCCATCGAGTTTGGGCTCGTTTGATTCGTATTCACGAGTACTTTGATCCTATATAATAACCAGTGTCTGATCCTGGAGCTGGAAGGTGACCATCGGAACTCTGCAATAAAACGATAACCCCACCAAGTTTGGGCTCGTTTGATTCGTATTGACGAGTACTTTGATCCTATATGGTAACCAGGGCAGGCCCCCGTCACTCGAGCAATGTAGCTTTATAAATACCTACCGCTAAGTAGCGCGCCAGGGCTCCGATCGGCCGCGGGCTGTCGCATGCAAGAATTATTGTTAGTCTGTGACGCGGGCGAGGTGGACTGCACACACTGCACTTTTCCCGCGCTAAGCGTAGATACCATACTTTAATTAATATTCTATAAAATAAAATACGATGGTCAATTACTGTGATGTTGTTGGATGCCGTAATCAAAAGACAAATAAAAATTTGTCTTTTTTTTCATTACCGAAAGATGAAGAAAGGTACGTTACGTTATTTAATTGTAAGTACTAATTTTAATGATATTAATATATCGCAGAACGGTGGGCCGTGCTTTTATTTAAATTTCAATGTGTGTAACTGTGTATGAAATGTATGTAAGTAAATTTGTTCAAGTAAAATTTTGCAACCAACAATATAGGATATGTTTAAATCATGCAACCTACCTATAAATTGAAAGTTTATGTGTTGCAATTTAATTTTAAAGTACTTAGTTAAAAGACTTTAATATTCAAACTATTTATCGTACCTCTTTGAAATGTAATGTTTGATTTATATTATGATGGTTTATTCTTCCCTTTCCTTTATATTTTTAACTCATAGTAAAAAATACAAACAAACTATAGATATTCAAATATTGATTTTTTACAATGAGTTAAAAATACAAACGGAATGGAAGAATTAATCATCATAATATTAATCGAACAGTACCTACATTTGAAATAGATAACAAAAATAGTTTGAATATTAAAAAGTTTAAATCAATATTTGAATAAGGTATCTACAGTTTCTTTGTATTTTTTTACAAGCTTTTTTTACTTTCACCTGTCCTAGTGTCTGTAATGAAATCTTGTAAGTTAAATTTGACCCACTTCCCGGTTTCCGATTGAGCTGAAATTTTGCATTCATATGTAAATCGCGTAACAATGTATTATGATGGCATGAAGTTGATCTGAGGCCCAATTCTACTAATAAGTTACAGCCGAATCGAAACTAAACCGTTGTCATCGACCAATCGGAGCGCGTACCTATACTGACTTTCAATTGTTCGATGACGTGATAAAATGGCGTTCTGATTGGTCGATCGCAACGGCTTACGCTTGAAACAAACTATTGTGTCATATGTTTTGTAAACATCTATTTTCGGGTCGCTGTGACCACAACCTTTTTTGAAGGCTGGATCCGCGCTTGGTTGTGTTGTGACGCGTCAGAAGCGTATCGGTTCCATACATTTTATATGGCTAGAAACACATTAGTACCACGACACAACACACTGTAATAATGTGTTTCTAGCCATATTAAATGTATGCAACCGATACGCTTCTGACGCGTCACAACACACCACGACACAATAGTTTGTTTTTGCCTTTAGTTTCGATTCTGCTGTAACTTATCAGTAGAATTGGGCTTCTGATGTTGGAGCTGGAAGGTGGGCATAGGAACTGCATAATAAAGCGACACAACTCCATCGAGTTTGGGCTCGTTTGATTCGTATTGATGAGTAGGTACTTTGAGCCAATATAGTAAAAATAAAAGCTTGTTTTAGAAATGTTTTTTTCTATTAATTTATTTTAATTATATTTATAACAAAAATACCGAAAAGCTCAAAAAATCCGGTTGCCCAGGTTTATTTATTTATTTAGGTACATTAACATCATATGCATATATATTAACACAAATATACATTATAGGGCATTTTAACTCATACACATGACAATTATAAATGTACACAGCATTCACCATTAGGTTGTTATCCTAGCTAATTAAGAGTATATGAAGATTTACAAAAAGAAACAGTATCAAATGATCAATTAAATCTGAAGGATTCTGCTCAAGCAACCTATTATAAATTCAAGTTTTTATTATATCTTTATATGTTTTTAAAACATTCAGGTTTTGATTATACTTAGAACCGAAGACCCGAGTTTTCAAAATAGTACCGAGTTTCAATGCCCTAGTGAAAGGTCATAAGCACTCATATCCATCATAATCCCATCATGTATGGGGTCATTTGATTCGTCTTGATGAGATCTTTAAAACCCATGAAGTATTAAGGTTCTTTTAATGTTATAATTATAGTTATAAATACTTAATGTTATTAAAAATATAATTTTGTTTCTTTCCAGACGTAAGAAATGGCTTGAGGTCATAGGCAGACCGGACATAATCAATAAAAATTCAAAAAGTAATTATGTTTGCTCCCTACATTTTGATAAAACCCAAATAAAATTCATACCACATTTAATATCTGATGCTATACCTACAAAATTACTTCCGAATCAACCTGCAAACTCCAATGTCAGTACTAATGAAAATTGCAGTGATGTATCAACTCAAACGAAGGAATCATACATTAACGTTCTTCGGCAGTAACTATTAAAGGCCCAAATAAAAAATCCTTATGTGTACAAACTATTCCAGAAAACACGAAAAATTATTCTACACAAACAATACACGCGCTCTCGACTGATACACCAAGGAAACGAAAACTTCGCGATGACCTTATAGTTTCAAACCTAAAAAGAAGGAAGCTTCAAAATGAATTAAATAAAATAAGAAAAGAAGGCCAATTAAAAGATTCGGAATGTAATCAAAATTTCAGTTTCAAATATGAGGATGAAATCGATAAAAGATTTGTAAAACTACTTAAATGGCAAAGTTATTGCAACAATAAGCCCAAAGGAAACCGCTATGATCCAGAGTTCAAGCTTTTTGCATTAAATTTACATTTTTCCAGCCCTCAGACATATCGCTGTTTAAAAACATTTCTACATCTTCCAAGTGAATCAACTCTACAAAGATTTAAAATGATAATATCTCCTAAATTTGAAGATTGCGTTTTAAACTTTTTGTCAGCTAAACTAAAATCTCTACCGAAAAAAGCAAAATATTGTACATTATGCATTGATGAAATGGTGCTCAAACGTCATTTATATTACGACACGAAAAGAGATGAAATGATTGGCCTACACAACATAAATGGTCAAGTCACTAATAAAATCGCTTCACACGCATGTGTAATAATGCTTCGAGGTATAGTTGAAAATTGGAAACAGCCCATTGCATATTCATTTTTAGCTTCTCCTCAACATTACAAAGAACTCGAAACATGGTTGGACAGTATAATTTTAAAATTACATGGTATTGGAATAGAAATTCAGGCAGTAGTTTCAGATCAAGGCTCAAATTTCGATAAATACGCAAAAGAAGTGAAGAAAGTTACACCAGAGAAACCGTACTTTATATTGAACAATAAAAAAATTTACTATATATTTGACGTTCCTCACCTAATTAAATGTATTAGAAATAACCTACTTAACAATAATTTTATATGTAATGGCAAACAAATATCATGGAAATACATAGTAGATCTGTTTGATAAACAAAAAGAAGAAAATTTGAAGCTTATTCCAAAAGTGACTGAGAAGCATATAAGGCCCAATAATTTTCAAAAAATGCGAGTAAAATACGCTGCTCAAATATTCAGCCGATCTGTTTTTGCTGCTCTTAACGTTCTTGTTAAATTTCATAGTTTACCCGAAGAAGCAAAATACACTGCAGATTTTATACTCAAGGTGAATAACATTTTTGATGTGCTAAATTCCAGTAAAGTTTCATCCCCCAATAAATATCAAAAAGCATTCTCATTGAAAAAATATCAAATAGATACTTTAGATGAAGCAGCAAAGATGTTTGAAAACATAACAGCTATAGACAAAACTAAAGGAGTAAACAATACAAAAAGAATAAAGACATTTAAAAATATACTGATCACAATAAAATCAATACTAATGCTAAGCCAAGATTTAGGAGAAAAGGGAATAAAGTATTTATTTATACGAAGACTTAATCAAGACTCCCTAGAAAATTTTTTCGGAGCTATCAGACAGCAAGGAGGAAACTGTAAAAACCCTACACCTATACAATTCATGAGAGCATTCTCTAAACTTTTCCTTAGCAACATGATGCAAGCTTCTCGCTATAGTAATTGTCAAGAGGATATTTGCGAACTACTTCAGAAAGCGGAGACTTTCTATGAAAAGCCGAAGCCTACGGAATGTCACTCCAAAATACCTTCAGCAGTAGCCCTAAACGGCGAAGTTGACTATCGTTTTGACTTACCGGCCAAAAATGCATTAACTTATGTAGCCGGATATTTACTATATAAATGCAGTAAAAAACATAACTGCAGTGACTTCATTGCTCAACTAAATGATAAGTCTAATATAGACGATACCAGTCTATACATACATTTTAAAGCGTATAATAAAAATTCATCGTTTTACGGAGGGCTGAAAGTTCCGCCGAGGTCCTTCAATGATTACGTGGAAAAATTAGAAAAAACTTTTTTGAAAAATTTTGATAAAGTCTTAATGAACCGGCCGGGAAGCACTATAATTAATACATTACAAACAATAGATTTTATTACACCTTGCCCCTGCTTTCCAAAAGATTATTTATTAAAATTATTCGTACGTTTTAGGATATTTTCAACAGTAAAATTTAATAACCGTGATTTCAAAGATGGAAAAAAAAACATCGATCATTTTATAAAATTAAAACACATATAAATTAGTTTTCCTCACAAACAATATTGCCTAAATTATAAAAAATAAAATATAAGTTTTACTTTGACCATTTTGTTTAATTTATGTTTTTTGGACAACCCTTAAATGTTCGCTCGATGACGCAATCACGCGGTGTACGCGGGAATTTCGATTCTCGGCGCACGTTCGTAGAGACTGTTTCTTCTTGCAGCGACTTTTGTCTGCCGGTTTTGGCTATTATTATTACAGCGATTCGAGCGTTTCTATGGGAGTGATGTATCTGTTACGTAGTAACTATTATCTAATCTGTGACCAGGGTCTGATGCTGGAGCTGGAAAGTGGCCATAGGAACTCAATAAAACGACACAATCCCATTGAGTTGTCATCATATCTACGAGTTCGGATATCTCCGTGCATGCATAGATTCTACTTGAAGATATAGAGTTATTTTGAAAAAAAAATATTTCATTGGGGTTGGTAGTCCGGTTAATCGCGAATCCGTATAACTTAGGGCCAGATAATCGAGTTTCCACTATATAAATATTAGGGTCCACCACTATATAATCCATAAAAAGTATGCTATCTTTTAAGTTGGACCAAATTGCATACATTAACCCAAACATCAAAATCGGTTAAGTAGCTTCGTAGTTTATCCCAGGCAAACACGGTGCAACGATATTTTTATATACTTACACATATTTTATAAGGTAAAGTTTGTGAGTTTGGATGTTCGGGGTAATCTCCAAAAATTATTTTACTAATAGAATGCTTTATTATCAGTGAGTAACATAGGCTATAGAATTTTTTCCTACGGAAAAATGTAGAATTCCCATGCTAAGGGCGAGCAGCTTTGAGAGCGGCAGGAGCGCATTCAGCCCTCAAATTTTAGATTGTGGTTACAGCCACCCAAAAATTGTTCTCAAGCGACGACAATCAAAACGAATCTGGCTTGCGCAAAAAAATCATTTTCTACCAGTTAACCATGAAGGTAGGGCAAATTTTGAGGCGGCGCAAAAGACTCGTGAAAAGACATGATAAATTGTATGGTATTAAATCTCTTTTCAGGCGCGTGAGTAGAGATGTCGCATTGTGGACTCTACCACACGCCCCCTAAAGGACAGGGCTTTAGTCACTCGCCGCCTAACCAACAAGCATCGCCTCAATTTTTTTGTCCATCTATCGCAGTGGTTCTTAACCTTTTAGTAACGAGGGACCATTTTACAAATATCTGTCTTGCCATGGACCACCAACTCTAGACATTTATAAGTATATGAATAAAGAGCTGTTTGATGTATCTATAATATTATTTTTGTATGGCTTCGCGGACCACTTCGGCTACTTCCAGGGACCACCAGTGGTCCGCTGATCACTGGTTAAGCACCACTGATCTATCGGTCTCGCGCCCACTCATAACCAGAAACTCATAACTGGAATAAAATGTGGCGACTCATAACTGTCTTGAGGACCCACTCATAACCATGGTTATGAAATATATTTTAAACTTATAAAATATTTAATTTAGAGGAGTAACTCATAACCGAACATAAAAAAAGCAAATACCTAAACTGTGAACTACTTTGAAGTACATTTGAGACCAATAGTGCTTGCTTACTATTATATACTTGCATACTAATTTTAAAGTAAGTACTTCTTGTCTTATTATTTCATACTAAAAATAAATATTTAGTACGGCAATTTCAAGACGCAATACACAAAAAATCCAGTGCATACCCGTGGTACTACTCATGTGTCCGGTAATACTACGGGTGATTAATTTTGCCTGTAGTACTACTTATTATCTTTGACAATCAAAGAACACCATGTGGGTAACTATCGGTTTTAATATTTATATTTTAAGGAAATTAAGGAACGCTTTAAAATAATAAAACTATTTTAAAAGCAACTTTAACGCAACTTTCACTTGCGAGTCATTTCATTTTTTAACCTCCTTAACAAAAAGGGGGACTTTATCATTTCCATTGTGTTCTTTTTTACGTTTGCTACCTCATAACTCTGTCATTTATTAACCGATTTGGAAAATTCTTTTTCGTTTGAGGGGGTATAGTTCTCGATTAGTCTCCTGTCATCAAATCCGGGATCGGGCAACACCCGTTGTTTTATACTAACAGTAACACCAACGGTAGTACCACGGGTAAGCACTAAACAAATCTTAGTGCGAGGAAGACATAAATAGTCTCTCCGAGACATCTTCAATAAAAATAACAATATTGGAGAAGTGATTGAGAATTAGTTTGTCCTGATAGCTACATTTCATCTAATCTTTCAAGCGCCGCATATGAGAATACTACCTATCTATCCAAAACCTAATTATTATATATAAAAATTTAATAATATGCATATTATTTGTGTGATAGGTATTTCTGCATATTTTTTATTTAGTAAGTATGTTATATATAGTATGGTTTTATTTTATATATTTTTGTTACTAATTGATAGCCTTATAAGCTGCTATACACGCAAATTCTATTTTATTACAATTTCACCTTTCGCAGGTCTGCTGGAAGAAATTTCATTTATGGAATAATCAGATCCTTTTTAACGGACTTCAAAAAAATAGATACAGTCGAACATAGAACCTCTTCCTTTTTCAAAGTTGGTTATAAAAGGAGGTTCTCAGTTTGATCTGTATGTTTGTATGTGTGTTTGTCCGCGATTATCTCACGTTTGGCTGAATCGATTTTGATGCGGTTTTCAGAAAAGTATTTGTTACTTTTAGGATAAGGTTTTGGTGTTTTAAATTAACTAAAAAGATTGAAAAGAATTTTTTTTACAAAAAATAAAACCGACTTCAAAAACACCAAAAAGTCATAAATAATCTGGAAAATCTTAAAAAAAAATATAAGTACCTACTAGTTCAAATTTGGCACGAACTTCAATATAAAAGTGTGATGTTGTTTGTATTCTTATATTATTTATAACTTTTTGGTGTTTTTGAAGTCGGTTTCATTTTTTTGAAAAAAAAATTACATTTTGTATTCTGTATTGTTTGTGCTGTCTAATTTTAATGCGGGAGAGAGATTACACACTGCAATAGCCACCCTCACCTTGCCGACCTGCAAGATGCCTCTTTACACCTCTTTTATACCAAGCTGTTTACTTTGATTAAAAATATTATTCACCCTTTTTTGTTAATGTTGTTAATAATTATTAAAGCGACTGTACATAATTGTGTAGTTGGGTTGGTTATGAGTTTCGTCTTCTCACATCAGCAGTTATGAGTAGGACCTTTACGTATTGGTTATGAGATTTTTGGTTATGAGTGGGCGCGAGACCGATCTATCGCATGTCGCATTACAGTTGCCACGGAATAGGGGTAAAGACAAGTGAAAGGCGCTCGAAAAAGCAGCCAAGGCCAATATGGGCTTGATAAATTTTCAGTTAAATGCCTACGATCCGAAAAAAAAAGTTTCACTTGCATCGTGGTTTCATAAAACCACACGATATGAGTTTTCTTTTTCTCTATAAGTTTCATATTTATTTAGCAACACGATGAGTTTTCTTGAGTCGTTACTCATGGACCCACTACTTTGTCCCACTGGTGGGACCACAAGGAATTGTTTTTTCTCGTGGTTCCTGGCCTGGCCAATGCGACCACGCGGAATACCATGTATCGTTCCTCGTAGTCTCATTTATATGGTCCTCTATTTCCTTATAGCCAAACTGATTTGTCAAACTAGTTTTGCCACAAGTAATTATGCCAAACCCTTATTACTAATTGTGCTATACAATAGCCGACCTACGCTCCCTGTCCCTACCCCAATTAGGGGAGGGAGAGAGTTTCGCATTTTTTATTGCAACAACTTCAAATTGTACATTTGTTAGCATAAGTTCTATATTTAAAGTACTGGAAGTACTGGTCCCATTGGCCAATGGGACCACGAGGAACCATATTTCCTTCAGTCCCACTAGTGGGGCAAAGTAATGGGACCACGAGTAACGACCCGTTTTCTTTTTCTCTATAAGTTTCATCTTTATTTGGCAATAAAAGACAACGCACGGTATTGATGGTAACAATAGCATTTTTAATTTGGGGTGTTTACTAACCTTGTAATCTATTACGAGCGAGAATTATAATGGACAGTTTAATAGACAATTTAAAGTTCTATTCTTATTGACTAAATTAAACAGTGATTCGGTGTTGAAAATGGTATAATATATTAATCCAGTAGGATTTGTCCCTTGCTGTCGCGTCTCAGAGATGGTGCGCCGGATGCGCGCGCACACTCTTCGATCGCCGCCTCCGTTGTTTGAATGAAACGATAGGCCACTCAACAAAAGGTCGCCGTCACTCTTGCCGTGATCGCTGCGGTCACATGGCTTAGTAAAACCTAGGTGGGATGCTGTCTTACAATTAAACTGAATGGTGTATTGAAATATGGTTACCTAAAGCCACTTTTTACATTGGCTCCGGCCACTCAACAAAAGGTCGCCGTCACTCTTGCCGTGATCGCTGCGGTCACATGGCTTAGTAAAACCTAGGTGGGATGCTGTCTTACAATTAAACTGAATGGTGTATTGAAATATGGTTACCTAAAGCCACTTTTTACATTGGCTCCGCTAGCACAGGCCCGGAGAAAATGCACGGTTGATGGTACTGCGGCTTTTAGTATTCAGTCAGTTCATCAATAATTCATAAATTATGGCGTAGTTTTTTATTATCTCCTGTATCCTTTCTCATAATTCAATATAAATAGTTGCGTGCTATATGCACATGCAATATAGTTATTTTTTACATTTAAGTAACATTGCAATTTACAATGTCTTAAAAGGAATTTTCGTTTTTGTTTTGTCTGTAACGCGTTAAACAAGAGAGCTGTCTTTTATATCTTAACTAGCTGCCCGCCCCGGCCCCGCACGGGTATACTAAAAAAACCGGCCAAGCGCGAGTCGGACTCGCCCATGAAGGGTTCCGTAGGATTTATGACGTATTAAAAAACTACTTACTAGATCTCGTTCAAACCAATTTTCGGCGCAAGTTTGCATGGTAATGTACATCATATATTTTTTTAGTTTTATCATTCTCTTATTTTAGAAGTTTTACCACTTTGGACGTGTCTCTCGCGCAAACTATTCAGTTTAAAAAAAATGATATTAGAAACCTCAATATGATTTTTGAAGACCTATCCATAGATACCCCACACGTATGGGTTTGATGAAAAAAAAAATTTTGAGTTTCAGTTCTATGTATGGGGAACCCCCAAAATTTATTGCTTTTTTCTATTTTTGTGTGAAAATCTTAATGCGGTTCACAGAATACATCTACTTACCAAGTTTCAACAGTGTAGTTCTTATAGTTTCGGAGAAAAGTGGCTGTGACATACGGATGAACAGACGGACAGACAGACAGACAGACATGACGAATCTATGAGGGTTCCGTTTTTGCCATTTGGCTACGGAACCCTAAAAACCTATATTGACAATACAACAGTGTAAGATACCATAGATTTGGAGTATCCTGTAATAATTTTTCAAATATTTTATTTTATACAAACCTTGTCCTAACAATAATTATTCATTAAAATGAATACATAAAACCAAGAATCATCTAATTTGGTGCAGTCGTTCGAAAGGTATGGGCGTAACATTTCAAAGATCCATTTATATTTATACAGGGTGTCCCAAAAACAATGGATAAGCCTGTAACTATAGATGGACTTCATCATGACCTCCCTTGTCACAAATTTTGACCTTAGTGAAAATATCACGGTTTCAGAGATATTTATTGTTTTTGTTTTATTCAAAAATTTTCAAGTGCGATTAGTTTTTATACTGCCATTTCTACAAATGGAAAGCTTTTTCGATTTAGTTTTTTTTATTTTACAAGCGATAGTTTAGCTATCAAAAACAAAGATTTAAATTTAACAAACTAGCGTAGAGTGTTTAAAATAAATTAAAACACAAAGAAAATTAAGAATGAAATTAACTTTCTCTCATGTTTGATCAGCTACAGTGTGAAAAAAATGTAGGACGCTCATCGTGCCCATTATCTTAAAAACTTGCTTAGCTATTCTAGATTCCAAAAAGGTATCATAAGCCTAAGCATTCTAAATATCTTTAATTTCATGACTACTTTAATAGCAAATAGTATTAAAACTTCAAAAAAATATTTTTGTCGTAATAATAACTCTCAGCTTCTGTAGTAATGTAAAGGTGTAATGAGCTTAGGTATTCTGTATTTTTTAATCTCATGACTTCTTAAAGAGTATGAAAATTTCAAATTACTCGTTAAAAATCAAATTTTTTCGTAAAAAAAAATCAAAATTGAACTTGCGCACTTATACACGTCCTAGACATTTTAATAAAGAGGAAACACTAAGGTCGAGAGAATTCAGAAATAGGTATTTGTAAAATGTATTGCTGTCTCGCTGTATGCCCAAACAATCGTTCTGACCGCGAAAGAGACGAATACAGTTAGGACCGAAAATACCTACAAAAAGTACACAAAATATACGTTTCGAAGTCCCCTATTTTCTCCGCTAAAACTAGACCGATTTAATTACATTTTACGTTAAAAATTAAAGAAAGGCTTTGACTGTGTTTCTATGTTTTGCTTTTTCATATAATTTCGTCAAATTTGTTTACTGGATGTTTGAATAAAGCAGAAAATCAGGCCAATTTTTCAGGTTTTTAAAGGTTTATATCTCATTTAGTAATTAACTTAATAAAAAAAGGAAAACATAGAAGCATGTTTATAGTTGCCATTGATTTTTTTAAAAATAGCACAGCCAGCATATTATCCAGGAAGGAAATAGGGGACAACTTTTGTAAAAAAAAGGACCTGTACGATTTTCTAACGCACGTAACCCGACGTTTTATTGTAAGCAGCTGCATTTTGGATGCGAGTCCACAGCTCCGCAATCGAGGATACTGGCGTCGCGTACACGGACTTTAGTAGCTTTACGATTTGGATATTATTTGTATTTGTGATACCTTCTGACAATTAGCAATCGTTATTAGGACTTTGAACATGCCTTGACATCAGTACACGACATTCGAATATGCAAACACATATGGCGAGTGTCAAGGTTATGCCAACATTGCTGCTCGACAGTACGCAGAAAAGTATGAAATGTAAATATTACTTTTGAAAGAGTGAGAAATCACAAACGAAAATCACCCAAAAGGTCGAAAGCCGGCTTTGTCCTATTTTATGGCCACCGAGATCACCGGATTTAAATCCCTTGGATGTTTTATTGGAGGTGTCTAAAAGACCTCATGTACGCGATGTCAGTATCCTCGATTGCGGAGTTGCGGACTCGGATCCAAAATGCAGCTGCTTATATCAAAGTCGGGTTAGTCGGGTTACGCGTACCGCATTAAACATTCTTTTAATAAAAGGCCTAGGATGTGTATAAGGGCGCAAGTTCAATTTGATTTTTTTACGAAGAATGTGTTTTTTAACGAGTACTTTGAAATTTTCATACTCTTTAAGTAGTCATGAGATTAAAAAATACAGAATACCTAGGCTCATTACACCTTTACATTAACACAAAAGCTTACAGTTATTATTACGACAAAAATATTTTTTTGAAGTTTTAATATTATTTGCTATTCAAGTAGTCATGAAATTAAAATATTTAGAATGCTTAGGATTATGATACCTTTTTGGAATCTAGAATAGCTAAGCAAATTTTTAAGGTAATGGGCACGATGAGCGTCCTACATTTTTTTCACACTGTAGGTGATCAATCATGAAAGAAAATTAATTTCATTCTTAATTTTCTTTGTGTTTTAATTTATTTTAAACACTCTACGCTAGTTTGTTAAATTTAAGTCGTTGTTTTTGATAGATAAACTATCGCTTGTAAAATAAAAAAAAACTAAATCGAAAAAGCTCTCCATTTGTAGAAATGGCAGTATCAAAACTAATCGCACTTGGAAATTTTCTAAAAAAACAAAAACAATAAATATCTCTGAAACCGTGATATTTTCACTAAGGTCAAAATTTGTGGTAAGGGAGGCCATGATGAAGCCCATCTATAGTTACAGGTTTATCCATTGTTTTTGGGACACCCTGTATAGATTAAAAATGTTAAAAGACATTGATCCGTAGGAAAATGAATTTATGAGATCAATGTCAAATATTGTGTTCTGTAATATCAGTTATACACGGTTATTTTTTATCACCCTGGAAAATTTTAGGGACGCTTCAGGACACATCCAATATTATATAAAAAATAAAAAAAATGAAATAAAAAAATAAAAAAATAAATAAAAAAATCTCTAAAAATGCTGCTCTCAACTAGTGCAGCATATTTTGTATTTTTAAAAAAATTAATATAAAATTTAAAAGGGGGGTTATTTTTTTTTTTTAAATCATTCTAATACCATGTCGTGAAGCGTCCCTTAAATTTTCCAGGGTGATAAAAAAATAACCGTGTATATAAAGAACCAAATGTATGCGGGCTTATTGTCTTTTCGAGTCTCAGCAACAATGTTCTCGATCATTTACCTCACTAGCAAGCTTAGTTAATTCAAAAATGCGGTTGTCCCATGATGCGCATCGCATTAGCAATACAATAGAATTTGATTTTACAGCCTTGAAACATCAATTGTTTTCGAGAGGTAGGCAGTAAGTACACGCAATTAAATAAATTTTAACACAAAACCATAATACATGTTTTACGTATTCAGTAAACAATAGAAGATATCAAACCTTGTTGTATAGTGATTATTTCAGTGATCACACGATATTTAAGTAGCACACTAAGGTCCAATTTTACCAATAACCGCCTGTAAAAATGTTGATGAAATTCCTCTTAAGCCTTAAATATGTGTCATTCTTCCTAAAACATATTTTTGTGGCATCCAAAATTTCTAAGTAGATGTAAGTTTACCAATTTTTGTATTTTTATCTTTCAATAATTATTATGACTATGGTGATAAAACCAATATTATAAATGGCGATTTTAAACGGGAGACAATAAATTAAAACGTCTGATTTTTTATATACAGCTATGTAAGCAAACAAGCAGGTTGCAGGTAAGTGGCAACAGTCGCGTATATGTGGGTCCTGCCCCTTGTTTGTGTAACAAAAAATTATTACGCTCGCTTTCGATTTTGATAGTCACACACAGTCAACACAGAGTCTTGAATTGACGCCGCAATGATTGGCAAATTTAAAGGGATCGCGATAAATTTCTTAGACAATAACCCCTTGGTATTTCTGGTGTATACTTGTCTCTTCTTCTCGCAGAGACTCTCCCAATTGCCAATTTCAGAACAGGTGTAGTCAACTTTTTTCCTACTACTACTGCTTGTGATCGGAGGGAGACTGTACCAGGGTCGTGTGCATGGGTATCTCCGTCTTACCTATTTCTGCCGCAAAGCAGCGGTGCTTGCATTGCTGTATTCCGGTTTGAAGGGTAAGATATGGCACTGAAATTACTGGGTACCGTGACTTTACATCTGATGTCACAAGTTGGCAACGTACACTGTGGTTCCTGTGGGGTTGCAGTTTTACTGCGATTCTCACAGGAGCCACATGTATTATAGGTGACTGTTACCACTTACCATCAGGTGGGCAGTTTGCTTGTTTGCCAACTTAGTAGCAATAAAAAAATGTATTTGCAGATACGTTCATTATGCTTAGGATGTATGTATGTAGAATTGCACATACAAATATATTTCATTATTTCTAACTAGAATTTTGTTTTGTTTTTACATCAATAAATGCCTTTAAAGGCCTACGCTTGTTTTAAATTTTGAATAGGAGAATCATTTACGAGTAGTCCACACGGGCAATCTCGTGGCCGGAATGTTATTTAAAAAATTTTACAATATTTTGAAATTTTTATACTTACTCTTTATCACATTTAAGTAAAATATAGAATACAGTTTAATAAATAAATAAAGCCGTATATTATGAACTTACTTGTTTTAAACAAACAAAGCAATTCAGGCGGTAGTCACACTATTATTGCTAACATTTGTTATAAAACGTTGTAGACGTATTTCTTAACGGAATCTTAAGGAAGAGTGATCGAAATTAATACAACGAAAGCCTGTGATAGATGCTACTTTTTGTTCATTCGTGATATTTCCGGATTCCGAAGTCCCAGTGACGAATGCATATTCATAAGCGGGTTAAAACGGGAGTTAGGTTTATTACCTAGCTTATTCGCGTCGGCGGCATTCAAAACTAATGATTCGAAACCTCGTTTATGTCTATGTGTCTATTTGCTGGACAGGGTGTGTTTTTTGGCTCCGGTCGTATATGTCAGAGTATTAAACAGACTACAGCATTAACATTACACTATGCAAACTATGTTTATAAATAATAAATAGATAATATAACACTGTCTTGTTCAAATGCAGAATAGATTACTAAAATCCAATTCACAACCCACGTCTTCCCAATAATCCTGTCTGATGCCTCGTAAGTCCTTTCATCGAGATTTGATGGTACATACTCTTGCTATGTCAGTCTAAAATATTCAGCTTTAACCTTTGCACTGAAATAATCTCAATAACGCATTTTGCCCGTAGTCTTCAATTAACATTATTATTACAGGTATTCAATTCTTCAGTGGATGAAAAATACTACAAATTGGTAATTTTTGTTTTCTTGAAAATGTAAATAAATGCTGAATTGCATTTACTTTACTTATATGCTTATAACTCCCATGGCCACAGCATTGCGGCTCTGCTGCCAATACAGGGACCTTTTGGCCTCGTACAGCCTCTCATTTTATGATTAATTTTTTCTTGTCTTCTTTTTCGTCTTAAATTGTTTTGTTCTTCTCTTTATTGTTAAGCATATTATATTGAAATTCTATTTGTATGTCTTTTTGTGTTATACGTTTTTATTACTTACCAGTGATCAAATATCAACACAATTGGGGAACACCCAAACTGATTTTTTAAACAAACATTTACTTTGAAAGGGCATGACTGTGCGTATTCATGTTACTTACAGTGACGGCTCTCTATTTCTAGGCATAAAAATTATTGTCATAAAATCATATTCCATAATTTTTATTGAAATAATCATCAAGACGCATAATAATCAGGAAGCAGAATGGTAATAAGCCTAATATTGTGTGGCAGAAAATCATTTGTAAGTATTAAAACCCATAAACTCGAAACACAGAACAACTTGACGCATAATTTTTCAAAGCATAATTAATGTTTAGCATATTAATCACAACGAACTAGAAAGAAACAGAAGTGGATTTCTCGAGGAATTAGGCTCTGCAGCAAAAATAAAAGGAAATTTCTCTGGCAATACAGAAAATCGCCAACTCTCTCTAATAAAATACTACTCCAGAATTACTCTAAACGCCTTAAGAAAATTATCTGTTTAACTCAAAAATGTCAAAATAATTTTATCATCAAGTCTTCTAGCAATAAATCTAAAGCGACCTGGAATATTATTAACAAAAAAAAGTATAATTTCCCACGGCAAACCATTAGTATGATCTCTAATAATGGCAAAACTGAAACTAATCCCAATGAGATAGCCAACTTAGTAAATAATTATTTCATTGAACAAATAAAAAATACATCTAAATTGACACCCAAAATTAATAACATTGATATTAAAGTAAAATCAAATAGCAACTCTATTTTTATGACTCCTACTTCTATTTCGGAAGTATATAAAATTATAATGTCGTTAAAAACACAAACAGTGTAGGCTATGACGCCTTATGCACTGCGGTAATTAAGGATTGCGCTAATTTCCTCTCTCCACCACTTACACATATCATAAACCTATCGCTTAGCCAAGGCGTATATTCAGATGCCTTTAAATTGTCAATTATTATACCTATTCATAAGAAAGGAGACGCATCTGTTGTGAAAAATTATAGACCCATCGCTTTAGTACCCATATTATCCAAAGTTTTTGAAAAAGTTATATACACAAAAATTTACTTATTCTTAGAGAAGTTTAAATATATTAATTCCACAACAATATGGCTTTCGACGAAATAGATCTACAAATATGGCTATTTTTAACTTACTAAATTTGGTTATGGACTCTATTGGTTATAGACATGGACAATAGAGAAAAGATATGTGCTATATTCATGGACATGTCAAAAGCTTTTGACTACGTTAACCACGATATATTTTTACATAAGCTCTACCATTATGGCATACGCGGTATTGCTTTAAAACTTTTGGAGTCATACCTTAGAAACAGAAAGCAACAAACTGTGATCAGAAGCTTTTCCAAACACACATCACTTGAAAAGGTATATGTATCGGAATGTAGAGCTGTAGAGTATCCCTCAAGGAACGATACTGGGCCCTCTCCTGTTTATAGTCTACATTAATGACTTGCCAGGAAGTATCGAATACCCTATGACATTATTTGCTGACGATTTAACAATTATAATTAAATGTAGAAATGACATGACTTATGAAAAAGAAATCACAATGACATTGAATAATATAATTAAATATCTTGACATAAATAACTTAAATATTAATATTGACAAAACTAAAATAATGCATTTCCGACAGTATACTGATTCACCAACTCTGACAATAAAATATAAAAGTGCTATTATAGAACATGTTCCATCAACAAAATTCTTAGGATTAGACTTGGATTATCAAACTAATTGGAATACACATACAAATAATCTATGCAAGCGTATAAACAAATTCGTGTTTGCTTTAAAAGTTCTTTCCACAAATTGCTAATAGAGAGACAGTTTTAACAGCCTACAACGGTTATGTTGTCTCCATCCTCCGGTATGGCATAATCTTTTGGGGTAACTGTAGTAATAAATTACAGGTATTTAAAGCACAAAAAAAGTGCATAAGGGCTATAAAATCATTAAGAACCAGGGATACTTGTCGACCACATTTTATAGACTTAAAATTTTAACCGTGCCTTCTCTATATATTTATGAAGCTGCAATGTTTGTCAAAAGAAACCCACTCCTATTTCCCACCATATCTTGTGGCCAATTAAGAAAGAGTAGACGTCATGGTCACCTGCTAATTATACCAATCACGAGAACCACACTAAAAAGAAATAGCTTTTACTCTATGGCTCCTAGAATCTTCAATAAATTACCAAAAAACCTAAAAGAGACCAGTCTTTTCAGTAAAAAATTGATATCTCTTTTAATAAGTAAAGCATACTATACATTGACGGAGTTCTTAACTGACCATTTGTAAATTAGTAAGTAAGTATTTTTAATCTAATATTTTTTAATCTAATTTATTATTATGGTTATTATTTTGAAATTTATTTAGAAAATTTATAATTATTATTTTGTATTAATACCCTATTATTTAATTTATATAATATTGCACTTGACATTAACTAATTATTAATTTATTGTACTATATACATTTTTTTCACTTGTTTATGTGATGTAGTTAGGTTAATTTTGTGTAAAATTTGTACGCCAACAAATGGCCAAACATAGTGAGACTCATTAACTTATTGTAACATTCTGCTTACCTATGTTTTACAAATAAATGATCATGATGATGATGATGATGAACAATACGATTACGCAGAATTTCTCTAGGCTTGCTTAAACTTGCGCGCAAACATGCAGCAATGTAAGCAAACATGCAGTATGCATGCAAGCATGCAAGCAAGCATGCAACATGCTAGCAAGCATGCAACACGCAAGCAAGCATGCACCTTGCAAGTAAGCATGCACATGCATGGTTTCTGTCACGGCGGTCCCACGCGAGCTTATCGTCGCAGATGGTTTTTGCTCACCACCGCAGCTTCGGATTGCTGGCTGGCTTCGCCGGCCATCCTCAGCCGCGGCGGCGAGCGTTAAAACCACCTGCTCCTCAGCTCGCGGGCCGCTTCGCCCCTCCGCGCCTACGCGGGTTTGAATTACACTCTAGGGGTAGGACAAACAAGACTACGTGGAGTCGGTTTTGCAGCGATTCGTTTCTGTCACTAGTAGCATGAATGAATTACTTTGCCAAATAAATAATCAATATACCGGGTGTAACTGAACACCCCAATAACATTTAAGGGGCATATAAGGTAGATACTAAATGGACCTTCGGTGCTTGTCTGAGACCTGGAACCCCAATACTTTCAGAGTTATTTGATTTTAAACTGAAAGCAAAAACTATCAAGTGACAACCATAATCAGCTCTTAACACAAAAGAAATTTAAACACAAAATGACACGTGACAGACGTGAGCGTAGTATTCCTCGTACGCTTACGTAGGGTTGTTTGCACTTAATACCAAAAAATAATTTATTTTGTTTGTATGACGTGAGCGTAGTATTCCTCGTACGCTTACGTAGGGCTGTCGGCACTTAATACCAAAAAATAAATTATTTAGTTTGTATGGAAAAGAAAAGCAGGTTTGTTAGCCCTAATATTTTTCCTACAGAATCTCTACTTCTGATGGATATATACCCTTAAATGTTATTGGGGTGTTCAGTTACATCCTGTATACTATGAAAAAATTATATCAAATGAAAATATAGAATATTAGAGTATCATATTTGAATAAAATAATATATGAAATGTTATTATAAAAAGTTTAGTAAAACAGAGTAAAAATTGTATCTAATGAACGTTATATCCTTTAAAATAAAATCATTTCTAAATATAACAAATGCCCCATAATATTAGGCATATCATTAATTATGACACTTAAAATTATGTCAACACATTTTAGGACAACTAATATTATTTCAAAAGAAATTAGGGATTTCATTAATTATGCTTCATAAAATTATTCCTTTGGATAATTGTGCCTTATACAAATTATGCAAAGAAAAAATTATGTGACGTTAATGTTATGCTTTTCGATTATTATGCTTAGTGATTTATGCCAAGCGTCTTTATGACAAACAACATTATGCCAAATGAAAGGTCCCCATTAAAATTATTATGTCTCCTGAAGGGTTTGTTTTCGGAAGACTGCTATGTCCATTGAGCCTATCTGATTCTAAATTGCCCTCATGGGTTTGACAACCCAACAGAGAGGTTGAAAAGATAAACGACTCCAGTGGATTAGGCACTACTTGAAAAGGCGTTCATAAAATGACAACAAATTTTATTATATATTTGATCAAGCTTCCTAACGGATCTGTGAACACCTTATTAGGGTAACCTATCATATTTTCGAAAATTCATTGTTCGAATATCAAAATTCCGAAAACGGTCGACCGAAGTTTTGAATCGCAGATATATTTCTTGACATAATATTGTATGTAATAAATTTATTTTCTAACTGTTTCATTTTCCAGAAAAACTAATTGCCGATTTTCAAAACTTCTTTTTTTCCTTTTATAGATGTTTTGTTTGCAATAATTTTGTATTCTAGATGTTTCAAATATCAAAGTAACGTATTCTATATTGTTTCAAACACACTTATTTATTTGCCAACATTATTGATTGAAATAAAAAACAACTATTGATGTATCGTATGATTTATTTTTATTTAAAATAAATTCGAACATAATCATTATAATCATCATATTATAATCGTTTTTAATCCTATTATTAATCAATTTTGATGATTATTAATTCGATTTGATCCTATTATAATTTTTTTTTATTTTGATTGTGATGGTGTTACGGCCCATACACCTCATATGTCCATGAGGAAGGCCTGTCCCAGTAGTGGGACATATATAGGCTGAGGACAGTATTACATTAATTTTGCCATTTCTTTAAGATATTTAACTTCACTTAAATCATTTCTTAATTCGATCAGTTTTTTTATTTTGTCATCTTTATTGCATATTTTTTCTTTTTTTTTCTGGGGGTGATCCACATATCATTTTATCGATTTCTGATTCATTTATAATAGTCTCCTTTATTAATTCTTTTATGAGTAGGTAAAACCCTGGTTTCTTTTTATCAATAATTTGATTTATGTGGTGATGCCACGCTTTTGCCGAATTTTGCGTTCGTGGTACATTCATAGCAGATACAATTTCGCTACTCCAAAATTCAGGACTATATTTAGCGGGCCTGCTGCAAGTACCACAAACGTAATTTTCTTCGAACCAATGACCCAGTTCTTTCAGCTCTTCATTATCTGTAAATAAAACATATTATTTAAGATTAAAGACATTAGTTTAATTACCTACATATTGACAGAAGCGAATCGCTGCAAATCCGACTCCAAGCAGTCTTGTCTGTCATACCCCTAGAGTGTAATTCAAACCCGCGTAGGCGCGGAGGGGCGAGGCGGCCCGCTAGCTCAGGAGCAGGTGGCTGTAGCTCGCCGCCGCGGCTGAGGCTGGCCGGCGTAAGCCGGCCAGCAAGCCGAAGCTGCGGTGGTGAGCGAAAGCCATCTGCGACGTTAAGCTAGCGTGGGGCCGCCGTAGCCCCGCAGCGCCGGAGCCGTGACAGAAGCCATGCATGCTGCATGCCTGCTTGCATGTTGCATGCCTGCTTGCATGCTGCATGCATGCTTGCATGCTGCATGCCTGCTTGCTCGGTGCATGCCTGCTTGCATGTTGCATGCCTGCTTGCTCGGTGCATGCTTGTTTGCATGCTGCATGCCTGCTGCTTGCATGCCTGCATGCCTGCTGCATGCATGATATATTTTAATTGAGCCATATCACTTATTGCAGAATATAATAGGAATATCTGTAAAATAGACTTTTGAAGATTATTACCTGTAAAAGTGTCCAGTAGTTTATAGAAATAAACAGGTATTTGATCTGGAGGTAGAAAACTAAGTGCCAATAGACATTTAACAAGCATTTTAAATGTTATATCTTTAGCGTATTGTTCTGTCAATCCCCGCTCTTGTATTTGGCGATATAAAATTTGACCAAGATGGAAGTGGCAACCATGTAAAATTACATATTTTTGGGGTTAAATCTAGTCCATTTTCATCTCCGTATTCTTGTATTAACTCCATAATATTGTCATAGGTTTTCCTGTTTTTATTAGTACATAGACAATACAGTAATGGAAATGTTTTCGATTTATTTCCTGTAACTGATATGTTACCATGTATGGTGTATAATTGTTGAAATATAGTTGGTACAACTTTAAATGTACCATCAAGGATCCAAAAATCAGCTTGTTGTAACAATTTCATTAAGTTTTTTGTTGAAAGTAATATGATTCGTTTGTTTGTATCGTAAATACGCTCTTTGATTACAAAACATTGACCACTAATTTGGATTTCATCATGATCAATCTCAAATAAAATATCAGTTGGCTCCTTCTTCTTTGGAATTTTTAATTTTGTTCTGTATATTCTTTGTTTTAGAGATGATGTTGTTGGTAAATTGCTTAACAGTTCTGGGGAGCAACTGCTTTTGTTGTTCTGTAGAATTTGGCAAACCTTCAATCCAGTTTTTGCATCTTCTTTAAGTTTTTGGGTGAAATCCGAGACTTTTTTACGGAGAGGATCTGGTTCATGATTATGATCATGTTTAGACTTTAAAACATTATGTACTTGATCATTTACATTGTTAATTTCTGTCACCAATGATGAATTACACTTGTAAATCTCGTCTTTTCTAAAATCACAGCACCAATAAAACTTGTTGTTGTACACTTTGTTTTTATAATAAGAGAAACCTTTATGAAACAACTTAAAAGCACCTTTATTGGATTTAAATAATTCCGCAATATCAGACATTTTCGTGTAAAACTTACGGGAGCCCGTGCTGATAATAACTTGTAACAATTATTCTTGACAAATGATCAAGACTACCCACATAATCTAAAGTTTAAAATTGTTATGGACATTGTCATAGTAATTGTGCCAGAAAAATAAATTGCAAATATTTTCGGCTAGGAGTTAGCGTTTGTAAAACTGATGGATTGTAAATGTGTTTGTTTTTTAAATTATTTGTGTTTTGGTATTATAGAAATCAATTTTTTGGAAAATAAGTCATTTAAAATATGAAATAGTTATCAAAGGTTGAGTGAGATTCCGAAACATATAGAATTTGAAAAAATGCTTTTTTGAAAATCGGATTGTCAGCTATATGTCAAACGTTTTTTCGGTATAATGAAAATATGGTAAACAAAAAAGTGGCGAAACGTTTTCGGAAAAATGAAATTCGAACTAGAAAAATTCGGTAATAAGATAGGTAACCCTTATTAGAGGTAAGATAGCCAGTTCCTCAGTTGTTAAGGAGTCCAGGTGATGCTCGCTTTCACCTTCGGCCTTATCATCATTTACCATTAGGGGAGATGAAGGCTAAGCGCTTCCCCGTCGTATGTAAAAAAATATACCCTACCTTACGATAATGGGTTACGCTCGAACTGTAAGTCCCGATTTAGTGCTACATACAGTTCAAACTACAGTGTACAGTCCGATCGTAACGATTTAACGTAAGGTGTGTAGTATCCCTAACATGCTTTCCGAAACACGGAGGATCACAAGAGTTAACCATTTTTGGTCACCCATCATGGTCCTGACCATTACGAACATCGCTTAACTTTAGCAATCGAACGTCGAGCGCACACGCCGCTGCGCCATTGAGATCCCCGATCCAATTCGAATTTTCAAATTCTTATATAATGATTGTTGAGTAATATAAGACTGATGACTTGTCTTTTTTATCAAGCATCGATGAATTTACACAGACCGTCTATGCGGCCGGCGGCGTTGGCGAATGCGTGCATAATAGATGTTAGGGTAGGCTTCACAATAAAGTTTTAAATATTTTCAAACAAATATGCCGAAGAGTAATATTATTGACCATGACCATAGATAACGAGGCATTATTGACTACTCTGTTAGCTTATGATTTATTCCTTTAGTGGTGTCGTGGCGTCCGAATGAACCACATCGCCAACATTTATATATTTGTAATTTTTATATCCGTCATCATTATATTCAACTTTTACGTCATCTGGTTTACAGAATTTGCTTATGATACAAAATTGTTTGGTTTAGCTGGTTTAACTGTGTGTAAACCAACCCATTGAATGGCCTCCTCTGTGGAGGGACCGGGAAGAAAGGTTATCGGATCTACATAATGAATAATTTACATAATTTATTATGACAACAAAACCACCAACAGTAACACATTTTTGGAACATTAACGGTCTTATCACAAAACGTGGTCTAAACATAGTCTTGGTTTAAACCTGATGCTCTTTCACTCGTGTGAATAAGAGTGGATAGAGACAGCGTCAGGTTTAAACCAAGAACATACTTAGACCATGTGCGGCACTGGGTCGGTAGGTGACCAGCCCTCCGCAGGTAGAAAGGTAGGGGTTCGAAATAAAACGATTATTTTGTTAGAAAATAACCTTTTATTAAGCCTTTAAATTTTCCGTGGCCGCCGTCACGCCTCGATATTAGTGGTAGGTAAGGTGAAGGGACACTGGCCTGAACCGTGGTGTAGCGGTGCAGCTCCCCACAAGTAGAAATGCTTCCCTTCAGCAAGTAATAAAATCGGAGTCGCAATAGGTCGACCCACGCTCTCGACCGAAGGTGGTTATTCAGTACAGTAGTAGGTACTGAGTTTCTTGCAAAATCGCTTGTAGTAAAGTAGGTGCTGAATTCCCGAGCGGGATTTCAGCACAATTTTAGAATAGTTCAAAAGATCGAAATAGTTTTACTTTGGATCGATGGACACAGCCGTCCCGTCCGATGCGTTCAAATAGTCTCACCGTTACGTTGGAAATTCCGATGGCTGCCGAGCGCCTGCTCCGCGGAGATGGTCGCCGCGTCGGCTGTTTTCGCCAATATTTGGGATGCGCAAGCGCATCATCGCGAACCTTTGCAACCGCCCGTACTTGAAGGTTCCGTAGACTTATATTTTTATTTAAGAAAATATTTAATTTAATTTAAGGTTTTAGGTATTTGGCATGATATGTAGTTAAAAAATAGCTTTAATGTTTGTTCTTTAAGTTAATTAATAATTTAGTTTAATAAAAATGGTGATTATGTGTGTTATGTGAAACGTGTTTCGCGCATAGAACGCTCAGCTATTCCACTTCCAGTGTTTTCTTTTCTCTCGTCTTTTGTAAAATTCTGTCATCGAAACTTTGTTAACACTGTGTTTATGTACTGCGCTTACGAAAAAGTTGTCTGTTCGAATTGTCATTTTTCTTTTTCGCAAGTGACAAGGGTGGTTCTGAACTGATAAAATATTCCTGAAAGTTGCCGTTCCTGTTAATTTTTATTTATTTATTTGTCCATGCTTATTCTTATGAAACAGTATCGCAAAAATTACAATAAGATTGTGTTTGTATTTCTCAGTGAATGTTTTTGCGGTGAGCAATTGCGCGTAGAAAATCGAAGGTACTCTATGGTAGTTTGGTGCGACATTATTACCCAAACACCTTGTATAGTTGCGATAGTTAATTTTCACCTCTGCAGGCTAAGGAAGGGTCTTCACATTTCGCTAATTATCAAAAGTCCCATAATATATGGCGATTATTTCCGAAAGCCGACATCGCATATAAACGTGAGATGTTTGCGATCGGATAAACCTTATAGCATTGTAATCAGCAATCCAATTTAGTCAGCAATCTTCTGGTTACTTAATGAAACCACTGAGACACTCGGGTAATTTTATGATACCTTAAGTGGTATAAAAATACCTGACTGCTCTTGAATAAAAATATATTTTTGTTCAGAACTTAATACGTTATGTTCCGTTCCAGTTCCAGTTAATACAGTTAGAGTGAAAGTTTCTAATGGAATGGTCGTAGTTTTAAACAGTAGAATGAACTTCCACAGGAGCCAGTTCGTACTTCCTATTGTAGTCACTTCTCCGGTGCTTATGAAATGCAGCCTCAAGGTACGCCTCATCGCAATCGCATTGATGTAACACGTTAGTGCAGCTATACAGCGTACTTACAATAACTAAGCATCGACAAAATTATATTTTATACTGCTATATAACACAATTGACTGTCACGTGATTGTCAGACGTGATGCTATACTTTGCTCACTAGTGAGCAAAGTATAGTATCACGTCTGAAATCACGAAGGTGATATCGAAAACACCCGATTGCATAAAAATGTCTTGCTTCCTGATTTCAGTTTTTACTTTATTTTTTCGTAAAATATATGACGTAAATCGTATTATTAATAGTGGAAAGACCCATCATTACGTATAATGTTGATTAAATACGTCATTTTTATGAACTTGTAAAACTTGGTATATCTTAAAAGAAAACTTTGTGCAACCGGCACCGGCAGTTAGTTCATGTCAGAATTATCTCCTTGAAGCTACTAATTTGTCGGCTTAAAATTTGAAATACCTTCTACCTGATATGGGGGAAAAGTTGAAAATCTCCTGAAACGAGCGGATTGGTATCGGTTCGGCTTAGGACTCATGTGTGGGGCGAGGCTGCGCGCGCATGTCTATATACGTTTGTAGCGCTACGAACGCCAGTCGCTTTGAGAGCTACGGTAGCTGTCCACGGCTACGCCGTAGCTACATTCGCGAACACCATTGCCTTTGCCGACAATTTATAGGTATTTAGTGACGTTGTGATAATAGATATTAAAAAAAATTAAGTGGGAGATCAAAGTGTGACAGGTAAATACGTTTTTCTCTATATTTTACTGTGATAAATAATTGTAAAACGCTTGTTTTCTGCTGAATCAGCGAGTGATGTCGTAATAATGTAATCGTTTCACATGGTTTATGAATCGCGCGCTAATGGATCCGGCATCGTTATTACGATCAGTCGTAAATATATATGTATTATAATGTTCCACATATTTTTTCTAGTAATGTCGATGAAGTTAAATGATTTATTTTGTATTTTTTCGGAAAACAACAATAGGGGATGTTTTCCCCTATGTGTGTTAATATATTTATATCTGAAATTGCAAAGACTGAAGCTCAAACATAAGTCATTTTCGCCATGAATTACCCTGATTTTAATTTATTTGTATACATAAAGAAATATAACAGCTATTTTGTAGTTTATTCACATGTATATGTTCACTGAATCTCAAAAAAGTGTATGCGAAAAGGTTCAGGAAAATTACACGGTTTTATTGAACAGTTCAATGAAGATGAACAGCGTTTTCCCAATTGAATGATTCATTGCCAATGAACCTTAGTCTCTGAGATGTATAACTTGAATCAAAACTGCCCTAAAAAAATAGAAGTTCGGAGATTTTACTTACACGCTTAAATACATTACTTAAATTCGAACACATATTGAAGTGGTATTCGTGGCAATATCAATACTATGAATGGTGATTCTTAGCTCTTTTTGATTGCTTAAAGAAATCGACTTTATGGTCGTTCTACATATAATTTAAAATACCATATAGCTGGAACTTATTGATTTACACAATCCAGTAATAAACAATCGCAGTTTTTATGAGTGTATGCTAATAACCTAATAATTATATTCGTGCTGAAACATTTGATATTATTGATAACGTGACTCTATCGAATTTATAAGACTACAATATGCATTCCACAATATCTAAATTAGCCCAAAGCTCCCTGAACATCGAGATGGAACACCATGCTGGGGGAGTCCTACCAGCAAAATACACAAGCAAAATTGGGCGGGCTTGGATCCTGATGGGTAATCGATCAATTATTAATATTCCTTTCTTAGTGGACAGCTTCGAAATGGGCGACAAGGATTGGTATGGTAGAGTCAAAGGAATTTAAATTGCGATTCACCTAAGGTTGAATATCGTAAAGCAATATGACACCATAAGAGTTAGGTTACTATGACGACTTTGCGTCCACTGCTTACAGTATCCAGGCGTCATTTGACATATCTATTGAAATTTTCTACCTTAATGCATTGTCAGTGTCTAGCAATATGTCAACGAAGTGGGTCGGGAATTAAGTTCCTTAGTCGTCCTATATTGCGTCGTTTCAGCGTTCCAATCGCTGAAGTTTAAGAGAATTGTGAAGCTGTAAATTTTCATACAAAAAGCGATAACGCTTTTCTCCCTCTTTACAAAGTCCAATTTTCATAATTTTTGGAAATGTTGTAGATATAATAAAGATCTAGGTTTGTACGTTTTGATATTGAAGTAATATTGCTCAGAATATAAATCATTAGCATCTAAATATCCATATTTTAGACTTAAAAACTACCTCGAGCATTTTTATCTTTTTTGACTAAATTATACTAAATTACAAAAAAGCAAAACGTACAAACATAGATTAAGGTATACTGAATCTAATGAAACAAAAATGTCTAATTTCGTAAAGGTTTAGGGGGGTAAAACAGTTATCGCCTGAAACAATACATATTTCAATAGAAAAATGTAGGCACTTGCCTTGGACTTTCAATTCTAAGCAGTGTGCATGAGACTGCATTTTTGAAGGTGCATACTCGAGCCATGAATTGGCACTTCGCCATGATCAAAATGAGGATCAAGAGACACTAAAATTACACAATTACTAAGATTTTATAACTGGCAAAAGTCTCTGTTTTTTTTATTGCTAACAGCGACAGACTAGCCAGTGGCCCATCTGGTAGTAAGTGGTAACCACCGCACATGGACATCTGCAATGCCGGGGGCACAGCTCAATCACTGTCTGCCTTATTTTCCCGAAGGGAATGCGTCACCGCACCGCCGGGCATACCCACTAAAACCCCCCGGTGTTCTCCCAGACCTTTTGGGCGCGTTTGGTAGGGTCCACAATGCGACATCACTACTCACGCGCCCGGTAGTCACTGTCTACCTGGAGAGAAGTGCTCTTTTTAAGCTTTGTTTGAAGTAGGATAGCGCTTAGTAGTAGTAGTATAAATATAGGATAAGTGAAGGTTAAGACTATAACAAGTTTAAATTTTTTCATAATTATCAGGACAGATCAATAAAATACTAGTAGAAAAGATACATAGACTAGAGTATGTAACTAATTTCACAGCCTGTCTTAACCTTCAAACTGGAACACAGCGAATAAAAAAGGTTTGCTAATAAAGAATTAGACACACATATACCTACACAAATTAGATTAAGGACAATCAGTGTCTTTTAGCAGGTCCCTTTGTTTCCCTAATCAAAAGAAACCGCAGATCCCTTTATCACAGTTAAATCATACTCAATTCCACGCTTCTGACGACATAAATAAATGTTCAACGCGACGATTTTTAGCTTTTTATCCTGTAATCTCAAGACATTTGTAAGACTGCCTTTTACGCCCACATCGGCCCACGGCTACGGTACTTCACCTTCAGGCACTTCAGTTGTTCGCGAAACATACCTAAGCCTCTTTTCAACTTTGAGATAACCTTTACCTGAAGTTGTTGATGCTTACAAATTGACCTCGCTTTGCTAATATAAAAAAAACTTGTATAAAACACGGCAACAATTTTACTCGAAACATTGTTTATACCGCCTACAAGTAGAAGTAATTCGACAAACTCCAGGATTTTGACTATATCAAAATATCGTTTGTTCGCCTGCCGCTCCGTCTCGGGCACTTATTGTTCTGGGTTTCAAAACTGACTTAATTTCACTTTTCACAATACGAACTTTTTTATGGTGCTGATACACGAAATATCCAATTTATCTCATTAACTTGCTTTACGCCCGCAGAAAATGAGTTCGAACTCAAACACCGTATAGTTCTTGTATTGTGTACAGATTTTCTAGTCTCTATTTTTTCAGTTTATGGGTGCTATTTTAAAAACACGTGTTTACTCATTTCTGATTGATAGCTAAAATACCTTTTATCACCTAGGGCTTACATTTCCTACATTAATATTGGACTTTTTTTAAGGCAGGTAATGTTTGACGATATTAAAGAAATGCCTGCTCTGTTATGTCGGTAGCTCGCCAATCTTTTGGTATTGGAGAGCAGTGGACGTGGTGCTGATTGATGGTTAGGTATGGTAGTTGCGAAGTAAAGTGCCAGAGATTTATTTAAAAATGTTACTTTATTATTGTATGATGCCAACAACTGGTCCTTCAGACTCTTTCTAAAAACCTCTTCATCTCCTTGGAGTCAGGAATGTCAAATTTGCCGATCGAACTCCCCTACAATTTTCGCTCGGCGATTATGATGAAATAGTTAGCCAGGACATGCAAATCTAGTTAAGTTCTCTAAAAAAATATATTTCAGGAGAAGGTAGTTTGAAAAATGTCGGTGACACTGTCGTAGAACAAACAAAAACATAAAAAAATAGTAATACTGAAATGAAAAATTAAGAAAAAACAATTAAAAATGACAAATGGCCAGCACTTAGCTACCGGCCTAGTCTTACCACGTGGTCTATGTCTTCCGGTACCATATTTTTAAGCTACTAAATTTTATTATGCTTATTACTTTTTCCCAGGAGTTTGTTAGTATTTACACCACCAGAGGCCCAATTCAGCTAATAAGCTACAGCCGAATCGAAACTGAACCGTTGCGATCGACCAATCGGAGCGCTTATATTGCCTTTCAACTGCTCGATGACGTGATAATGTGGCGTTCTGATTGGTCGATCGCAACGGTTCAGTTTCGATTCGGCTGTAGCTTATTAGCTGAATTGGGCCTTGATTCTAATTATATTCAGAAAGTACAAAAACCTTATGAATTCTGTAGAGGTAGAAGTAATTTAACACCTTATCAATTACAAATGCCCACTAGCTATTTGTATAGCGCCTAAATAAACTGGAGGTTCGCACTTACCATAGAGACATATTATTTTTATCCTCTGAAATTAAATAAGCGAGTATTCTGTATATACTCAATCATTTGGTTGTCTCTAACAGAAATAGAAAATGTCTTGAATATTTTTTCTTATTCCTATTGCAATAAAGTGACTCGCGAACATTGTTAACTTCTTTCATTATTGCTTTACTTGGAAGATGAAACAGGGTCTATTCTTCTGAAAGATGATTAAACATGAAGAAAGCGTTTTATACAGTGTCCACTCAAATAAAATGAGAAGTATCTGGAATCGCTTCTTTATATCATTCTTATTATGACCGACCATTGGCCGACGTAATTAAGTAAGTCTATTTCGTATACAGTTTTCCTTTTTCATTAGTTTTTATAAGGTTCGATTATTGATCTTGGTTTTTATAAAAAAACTTTTTTATGCAAATATAGTTGCATTGAGCACCTACTAGTTTTTTTTCAAACGGGAATAATACTTCCTGCCTGGCGACAAAATTGTCATAGTATTTTCTATAATCTTAATTGTTAGGAAGTTTTGTAGTACTGTATCTTCAACCCGGCGACACGTGCTTTATTTTTATACACAACAGAGAAGCTTTGCTTTTATCTCTTACCTGATAAGGCCGAAGATGGAAGCGAGCTTCATGTAGACTCCTCAACAACTGAGGAATGGCATTCTTACCCCAAATTGTCGGAATGCAAAGAATGCTATAAATATTGTTATTACGGCGACAAAGTTATAGCTAAGTCGGTGGTAGCTAGTCAGGCGGACTCAGACGCCTAAACACCAACCAAACTAAGCAGAAAATCTTCCAGCCCCACGGGGAGTCGAACCCCGGACCTTTAGATCCGGTACCGGTAGTTTTGAACCACAAGACCACGGAGGCGGCGGAAGTCTACAAAAGGGACTCCCATATGCAAACTGATAAAATTACACAAAATCAACAAAGGACATAATTTTTGAGGTTCGCCCTCGATTTCCGTCAACGTCTATGAGACCACCGTTTCACTGCACACAGCTTCAAGGAAATCAGTTATTATTAAAACCTGGCCACAATTAACGAAAACAAGTAACTATCTATTGACGTTAATGATACTCTATTGACGTGACAATAAAGCAATTTGGTGAATTGTCACCAAGTTGCTTTATTGTCCTATTTGAAAGTTAGATTTATGAACTGTGCACAGGGCCAACCGTGCACGCAGGTCTCCACGTGGTAGGGTCATTAGACGGGCATCGCTTGTGCGAATTCCCGCCTTCGCCTGCCTATGCTCCCTTTCATGTCGGAACAGCCGATTTAATTCGTGCTGTGACGGACTTAGAATACATTTGTCGCCGCTCCCTTTAATCCCGTGGATGTCGTAATAACAGCCGACTCAATGTCGATGTCGTAAGAGCCGATTAAAAGTTTACCGAAATTGAACTTGAAATAAAACCCTACCTGCACCAACCCGTCTGGACTGGACAGCGTGATGTAGATTTCAGATTCCTCCATACCTAAGGAGAGACCGGCGCCCAGCAGTGGGCGTATATGAACTGAAGTGAGGATTCATTTGACTAATTGTTATTCAGACTGTGTATGTGAATAAGGAGCGGGATCGCCCACGCAATAGAATACTAATATACATTACATCCTCTGCGGGCGCTTCGTCTTCGTACAACAACGTTTGTGACGTTTATTCAATATCCCCTTTAAACCACGTCCCACTAATACGTAATTTTCTTCAAAAGACCAAATAGGCGGGTTTAATGTATGCAGAATTAATTACTGCTCTAAGAAAAATTTAAAATGTTTTCAATCATTTTTAATAAAACAAGTAGATATTTTCTGCTTGTTTTGTTCAGCGCTTTAAAAATTAAGGGCTAGAAAATACAAGCCCGTGGCTATCGTGTTTTACGTACTGTGATATGAATAATAACTAAATATTATAAAATATATTAACAGAAACATATTTTTTACGCTTTTAATACTTGAAATATAAAAGAGCAACCCCCGAACGTGTATTCCGAGCGAGTGGTAGTAGTTTAAATTACACAGTGTATGTATCAAACCCGTAAAAAATATATATTTTCGCTCCTTTTAACGATTTCCCGTATTCTTAGAGCATGTCGAGAAAGTCGTGGGCGAACTAGTCGACAATGGAAATTGTTTCTTCAAACAATATGCTTAAGAGCTTTGGTATATACGAGTAGTGGCGTGGGTTTGCTTTTAGTAGATAATGACTTGGTGAGCTGCGCAGAGAAAATAGATTTGATTACTTACCCCATTGACGTAGGGTGTAAGCGGTCATTTACCAACCTCAATGCACCAGTACGAAACAGTATACGAGTAGTTAATTCGGAGTCGTTATTATGTAATGCTACGGACCCGCGGGCATATCGATCTGTGAGCGTGGCGCGGTGCCAATAACAAGCCGGCACAGCGCGCTCTTCTCTTCTAGAAGAAACTGCGGTGATAAAACTTCACATTAAAACTATATTTATTAACGCTAAGACCGCCCGTCGGTGCCTTCGCGTGTAAAACTTTTATAGTCGAACCGTTTACGTTGTACAAGACCGTCGACTTTAGGAACTATCGATTGCTACTAGTTATTAAGACATGCTCACGTGGAGCCTTTATTTGCATATTCAGCGTCGTCGCAAACAGCATCAACTACGTCATCTCAACAGTATTATGCCTATGAGCTTTCTATCGTGTTTTTCAAAGTATTATTTTTTATTACTTGAGTCTGTGGAGCTGGAGGTTGCGAGACCACTTAGAGCTTGATTATGCGGAATAGATTAGGACAGTATGTAACGGATCACAACCGATCCGTAGTCACACCGTATTACCACACCAGTGTGACTAATATGGTTATGAGTGGTATAGTCTAGTCAACAAGTGCCTTTTTGGCCAACTTTTTTTCAGCAGTCTCCGAAAATTATGAGCGAGGTGTCATTCGATTCGGAATGGCATCTAGATGATTTTTGAAAAAAAATGAAGTTCCGCAAACAAAAATTGCAAAAGTTATTAACAATTAACAAAAAAAAGAGAGGTTTAGTTTTTTGCAAATATCTCAAAAACTAATATAGATTTTTCATAATAATAAAAAGATTCGAAAAGAGGAGGAAATTTCCTAAAAAAAACCTTAACTCCCGAAACTGTAGGACCAATATTTATAATTTTCCCAGAGGGATGAAAATACGGCCGAAAACGGGTGCTGTGGCTTCCGTAAGCCACGCCTACTTTGGACACTTTATGAATAAAAATTATTTTAACATATTAAATATACAATTTAAGAAATGAAAAAATTCAGGGGCTTACTGGATAGATAAATGAACAATAATCCGCCTTTATCACAATTTTTCAATTAGTTATGCAATTGTTAACTAATAATTTTTTTGTGCTTGAACATGAACATTGCAAGTGTGATAATTGTTAAACTATAAATTTGAGATTTTTTTCCTCTCTTGGAGCAATTTTTGGAAGGCTTCAGAATAGATCCCCGTTGGAAAAATTAAAGAAAAATTATTTTTCAGTTTTTTATTAATAATTTTCGTTGTTGCAAAATTAAAAACTTAAATTAATCATCGAAAAACATTTTTTTTTCAAATATTATTAATGATCCGTTTTTATGTTATTAGAAGCTGCATAAAAATATTTTTTTTTAAGTTTTTATCTGTTATTGTTTAAAAAATTGTTATAAACAAATGCATTGTTTATTAGATAATTTAAATTTTTTTATGGAATTTCAATCTTTGATACTGGTGGTGCCCCAAGTAGACTCCACCACGTCGGCGTTTCACCGAGTAAGGAATTTTGGGTTGATTGCTGATGCCCTACTACCCGCTCATAGAAAGCATTGTGGCTTACCCCGATTCCCGTTGTCTCCGTCCGTCTCCTCCGTAGCCGGTGGACTTCCTGAGCTAGCTCGAAGGAAGTCGCGGCTCCTGAAGTTCTGCAGTGGATCCACCGGGGGAGACCGGAGCACTACAAAGGCCTATTAGGCCACCACGACTCACACACGCGATTTTGACACCTTGCACAACACAAAGCGGGCTTTCGCACCCCGATATTAGGTGCGCCGCGCAAATCACTATTTGCCTGAATATTGTGTATTATATTTTATTCCGGCCCGCACATAACCTCTAAGCATGTCATGACATTTCGACTCGACTCAACTGACATATCACATGCGGCCGGCCGCCAAAAAAGCTGTCACTGCACAGACTAGAATGCAGTGCCGCCACTCGCTCTTCCTCGAGCGTGAACAGATACAAATAATGATTATTAAAAGAAAAATTGTTCCTTAAAAAAAATTTATTGCTTAAAAACGCATTTGTTAATTAACAATTATTTTCTCCCACTTCTAATTAATATTAAGAAACAATTTTTTTTTAAATCATTTTGTTTTTCTTTTCGATATAAAAAATAAAATTTTTCGTTTTATTTAATTTTTCATTGTTTATGCAATAAATAATTTGTTATAAACAAATAAATTTTTACCTTATATTTTTTTCCTATTCTACTTACTGTCACAAGAACAGACATGATTTTGTTTTTTATTTTTTAATTATATTTTTTTTTTAATCTTGCAATGTTCATGTTCAAGCACAAAAAAATTATTAGTTAACAATTGCATAACTAATTGAAAAATTGTGATAAAGGCGGATTATTGTTCATTTATCTATCCAGTAAGCCCCTGAATTTTTTCATTTCTTAAATTGTATATTTAATATGTTAAAATAATTTTTATTCATAAAGTGTCCAAAGTTACATGTGGCTTACGGAAGCCACAGCACCCGTTTTCGGCCGTATTTTCATCCCTCTGGGAAAATTATAAATATTGGTCCTACAGTTTCGGGAGTCGAGGTTTTTTTTAGGAAATTTCCTCCTCTTTTCGAATCTTTTTATTATTATGAAAAATCTATATTAGTTTTTGAGATATTTGCAAAAAACTAAACCCCTCTTTTTTTTTAGTTAATTGTTAATAACTTTTGCAATTTTTGTTTGCGGAACTTCATATTTTTCAAAAATCAGCTAGATGCCATTCCGAATCTAATGACACCTCGCTCATAATTTTCGGAGACTGCTGAAAAAAGTTGGCCAAAAAGGCACAGTATAATTAATTTACTTCTTGATTTTATTTTATAGCGTCTAATAGATGATTCAGATATATTAATTTCGCCCACTTCCGTGACTAACGGACTAAATCAAAATGTTATTTAAATGATACATAATTTCTCTATCGCAATAGATCTTTAAATCTTAACGGAGATATCATCCTTTCTTTTCAGTGTCGTCGATCTTGTTTCGAACGTATTCTTAGGTATTTTAAATATATATGCAATTAAATTGAATCTCTTTTTTTACAGATCAAAGGAACTTAAGCAATAAGACGGCTCAAAAATGGCATTCGCTGGACTCAAGAAACAGATCAACAAAGCTAATCAGGTAAGATTTGCTTAAAGAGTACCGAGCTTCCTTTAAATGATGGCTTAAAAGGAAGCTCGGTGATTACTAAAAGTAGCGGACGGCGGGCGGCTCCCAGATTAAAAACTTTCAAAGACAGACCGGAATATTATCGTCCTCCCTCCGGCCATGAATATCAGAAAAGTTTATTGCCATGATTAAGCTGCGAAAACCATTGAAGATATTTTATATAATCCTTCGTCTATTAATAATAGTGTGGTGGCGTGGGGCAAATGATAGCTGATAAAAAATTGTTTAGTAAATTGTTTTATAAGTGCTGAACAATATACCCATTACATATACCCATATACTCATTACATTATCGAGATATGTGAGAACGCCAATAGTTCGAGACTAACACGGGCATGTTTACCCGAATTAAATATTACTTTTTACTTCGAATATGCGGAAAGTAAAACAATGCATATATTCCAATAATAGGTATATTTGTGATCGATGACATGGCCTTCCCGCCTTTTTTCACGCACAATATTCATATTACAATAGCTCTATAATACCACGGCATTTATATTAAAATTTTTAAAAATGTTTGTAACTGTTAACAATAGTTTCTTATAATACTTTCTTATAATAACACATACTTTCATTTTGAATAAAGAAATTAGGTATAAGCATATTTGATGTGTTGATAAAAGTTTTTACTATGTTTATTTATTTAATTAGTATCGGCTGTATAGGTTTTGGTTGACCGTAAAGTATTTGTAAGCGATCCATTCAAAATGATTGTATTTTTGACTGTTAAAATGGTTGAAATATGACAAATTTGTCTGTGAATTTTTTACTAAATAGGTATACAGTCGCTGTTTACCCTAGCAAATGGGAGGCGATCATTATTGGTACATTTGCCGGCAAACATCTTCAATATTTTCACAGATAAAAAATACGTGCGCAGTAAAAGCTTTTGTACTAAATATTGCAACTGCGCATGAATTTTTTATCTGTGAAAATATTCAAGATGTTTACCGGCACCTAGTTCACTGCAACTGGCGAAGATCGACATAGCCTTGATCCAGTCCAATATAACGGCACAGTAATCTCATTTGAGCCGGTTGTCCAAAACTTGGATTTGCTTATTGACAATGCATTTTCTTTTTATACTCGTGTTTATAACTATGGTTAATAGAGTCTGGCTAATGAAAGATGAACCTGACATTTTTTCAAGTAGCAACACTGATACAATGTCCCCATCAACAAGATACAATCCCCCACCGACTTGGCGGGGGCACTGCCGTGCCCCCGCCAAGTCGAGCGCGAAGCAAGCACTGCCGTACTATCCTTTACTGGAACCATTTCGCCGCATTTTCAGGCCCCTATTTGAGAACCTCTGGATAAGACCAGAACGCAGAATTTTTCGTCATCCAGTAAGCTATAATCACATACTTAAAATCCAAAATTTCAAGTCTGTAGGTCATTTAGTTCCGAAGTTAAGCGAAAGCAAAGTTTCGCATTTATGACAGACACTCACTCACTCACTCACTCATGATCATCAAAATAGAATTAGTACTTCCCATAAACTCAGAGAGCTGAAATTTGGTACAGAGTTAGGGTTTAATGGCCACATAAAGGGAAAACTATAAAAACTAGGATACTCGAAGATCTGGAGTGCCTGGTGGCCCTGATTAGAAAACACAAGAGCCCAACCAAACTATTAGAGATATCGACATACCGCCTTTACAAAAAATATTCAACTTGGTAGGCCGCTTCCAATAAAGAAAAGAAAAAAGAAAAGAAAGATTTGTAATAATAAAAAACTACCCCTAAAAAGAAAAAAACTGTCAAATAAGAAAATCTAATAAAATAAATCAATAAGCTCACGTTTCTACAAAAAGAAGTGAAATCCCACCAAAAACATTCTGTAAAAAACTAACCAAGTCTCGATGGAGCTGCTTGTTTATCTCTAAAAAGTAATGAAATCTAGACAAAGTCGTGCCAAGTCTAAGGTTCCTTATTGCGATTTCTTTATTATTATAGTTAATGTTGTGTGACTTGGTCGTTGAACATTCTTTATACGTTAGTGGGTACAAGTCAACGGCCAAGTCACACAACATTATTGTCCAATTATTGTCCGAAATCCAAATTCTTATAAAAGGTTCATTGTTGGAAGTTCATTGAAGCTAAACATTACCTAATATTTAATTTTAAAAAAGTATCAACTCCTTTTTTTCCTACTATATTCAGTAGAATATAGTAGGGAAAAAAGACAATCCTTTTACAAATTTAACATTCTAAATTACTACATAAATAAAAAAATATTAGAATATTTCATGTATCAAAATGTATTTTACCTTCTGTAGACAGTATTACCAGAGCTATAATTTTTGAATTTGCCGCTTTTTTTCAAGCTCATGTTTCGTGTGCCAGACTTCTATAGCCTTGTACGTTAGTTAGGACTCTCTGCGCCCATTGTACAAGCTGAAGAATTTTTTCCTCCTAGCATCTCGGCCCACTCTCCTCGTCCAGTCCCTAGTCCTCGCTATGATTGATTATGCTGACGTGTGTTCCACTTCCACCAACGTTAATCAAGACCTTCTTTACGAGCCGGATCGCATTTCTAGCAAGGTTTTATTTCTTAGGTCTGCGAAAATATGACCACATTTCCTTCCTTACTTCGCAATAAACCTAAATGGTTTCTTATCCTATTGCGTATGAATTTGAGAGTTGCTTGCCTGCTTTTTAACGTTATTTTCGACCGGAAAGCTCTGGGGGCCTAGACAATTTCAAAAATGATAACGAAGTTCGATAAAAACTAAGTGACAGAACAGTGATTGACATATGCCTTTGCTAAATAACGTGGCGAATCGACCAAATTCATCGATATGTAACTTGGTAGACAAATTGATTCGAAACGAATCGATGGAGTAGTGAATTGTTTGTATGTTCGGGTCAAATCTTGCGAGTTAAGAAGGTCGCCAATAGTCCATACATTGTTGCCCATGTGTGTACCTTGAGGTACATGTGTACAACCAAAATGTTTAGAAAAATTCGAAGATTCAGAAAAATATAATATTTCCTTTATTTATTTTGATAAAACTACGTAAACAATAAATAAAAGTGCTCAATTGCGTTTGCCCAGTGATTTGGGCTATGCGTTGATATGACAGTCAGTCAGTTTCTTCTTTTACTTCACTCAAAGCAAATACCAGAATGACTTAAAATAAAACGTTTTTTGCTCTAAACAGTATTGGAAGAATTATTTCCGAACACCTAACAACCTATTGTTTGAGAGTTATACTTTCCACTATCCTCTCACCAAAATTATTTATTGACGCGTATAGTTCTCTTCTTTTAAGTGGTTCAGGCTGAATCACTTGAAATAATAGATCCCATTAGGTATATTGAAAGAACTATCCCCTAACTCCTTACCTACCAGAAACCTTCCATGAACAGCTCAGTATCATAATATAATGACTATCAGATGCAAATACCTCAATATCTTAAAGAAAAAACATGAAATACGTTAGGCGTGCGGCACGTCTAACGTATTTCATGTTTATTCATTCCTTTAGGATTTCCGTCGATTTTCCTGGAATCTCATCATCAGATAATGACATGGTGACAATGTGACCACCTCGGGAGTATACCTACTCTTACGATTACGAAAAGAATTTTAAAATTCGGCCCTCAAATGGCGGAGTAATCGGTGAACAACAATCGGGTAAAAAATAGTTACTATCGTACATAGGGCCTCCTCCTATTTCGGAGTCGGTTAAAAATGACTGTCGCCTTGTGTTTCATTTTTATATTAATGTTCAAATAAAAAAGGTAACATAACTGGTTAGTTTGTTATGAAAAATTGTTTCTTTTTATATTTACCTATCTAATTTTATGTTATTATTCTTATTATTTATATTCTGTTGTAAATGTATAATTATTCATACATATAACTTCCCTTGCATCAACTAAATAGGTATAATTCTCATGTTTTTTTTTCTTTAATTCGTACACCGTCAACAATTTTTCCTATATTTTACTGCTTGTTTCGTCGAGAATAGCTTAGGCATTACGTCCACCTTTTGTATGTACATCTGTGAGATAAATATATAAATAAATAATAAATTGCGATAGCCACTTGTAGCCAACCACGTTATGCATCTATCTAGTCTGCTGAGTGAAATGATTTTCAATTAACAGAATGGGCACTCAGCAGTCCATTTAAGTTAATGGGCACAGCGTGCACCGAGCCTATGATAATATTATGAACTGTTATAACCGTTTTGCGCTGCTCTCAACAAAGGTTTATTTCCTTTCGGCATATTTCGTTTCCTCTCAATGAATAAAGTGTACAAAATTTGTGCGGGCGACGGCTGTTTCATAATTTTGTCTCGTACTCGAAATACTTTCATCAAAGTGCTTTCGAACAAAGTAATCTTTCAAAAGATTTGAACTGTTTTGCGCGCAGACAATAACAAAATGCGAGTGATCTTTTTTTAATTGATAGCTTTTTTGCAGAACAAAATGTAATACACTTAATAATACAAAGAACTAGCTTTTGCCCGCGACTTCGTCCGCGTGGAATTAGTGATTTGGGTAGCTTATTTTTATCCAATCTGCTTATTATATCCTTCTCCACAACTCAAACTATCTCCATACCAAATTTAATTAAAATCGGTTCAGTGGTTAAACTTCTACCCCCCTTTTCACTCCCAATAATGATTTCTGCGATAAAAAATATAATATGTCCTTTCCCAGGACTCAGACTATCTCTATACCAATTTTCATCTCAATCGATTCAGCGGTTTAAGCGTGAAGAGGTAACAGACAGACAGATACAATTTCGCATTTATAATATTTATGGATTTTGTATGGTCAGGTTAATTTTAAGGCATTTTACCTACTTATACCTACGGTGGGCTTAACAGAAAACAGTTCAGTAATAAAAACCTCACTGTTTTCTAATATACTCGTATAAACTAATGTATTACCAGTGATAATTTTGAACGACTCCGACGTCTAGTGGTTGAGACCACCTGATCCTGATGCTGATTCGGTGAGCTGGTATTAAATTAGGGTTTCTTTCACTAAAAAGATTTCATTCACTAAAATGTTAAAAATAATATTTTTTTTACAAAAAATAGAACCGACTTTAAAAACACTGAAAACTTAAAAATAATATAAGAATAGGTACAGACAACATCACACTTCTATATTGAAGTCGGTGACAAATTTTAACACTTTCTAGGAGATCATCGTTTGTATCGGGATCAGGAGGGCCCAGCAGTATAAACAAGTTGGGACTTCGCCTAGGGAGGGGTCGCCTTTGGAGGAGTGGGTTGGGCGCCGGCAGGGCAGCCTCACCTACCGGATGGTGCAGATGATGACCGGGCACGGCTGCTTCGGCCATTATTTGCACCATGTCGCACGGAGGGAGGAGACGCCGCAGTGCCACCACTGCGGCGCTTCCGACGACACGGCCGGACACACCCTCTCGGAGTGCCCGGCCTGGCGACCCCAGCGCGACGCCTTAGCCCTCGCGCTGGGCCTAGGTAGGGGTGCGCCCGTCCTGCTGGCCAACGTCGCACGCGAGATGCTGACCAGCGCGACGGCGTGGGAGGCTGTCGCCTCCTTCTGCGAGGAAGTGATCTCGCAGAAGGAGGCAGCGGAGCGGGCGCGAGAGGTTGACCCTCTCGCCGCACCGCTCCGGCGCAGGCGGTTGGGTAGGAGGAGGCGCGCGTTCCTGGACGCGCGCCACCAACTCCCCTAAGCAAGCTGGGGATGAAATGGCCCGGCCGGCCGACAACCGGTCGGGAGACACTTTTCTACCCCTGGCCTGCCCGTCTGGGGGGTCGAATTATTGCACTTGTCGACCCCCCCGTAGAGGTAAGACCTGGCGCTTGCGTCAGGCCTACAATCCAGGGGGCGCACTCGGGGAATGGCTAACGCCGATCCCGAGTGTGTCTCTACGGAGGTAGAAGTTGCTCTGGAGGGTGGTTTAGCCAGGTATGGGGTTACCCAGGTAACCCGAGTCCAATGGCATATCCTTGGGGCGGCTTTGTCAGCTTTCAGCCCCTTGTTGAATCGTAAAAAGATTCCCCCGCCTCAAAAAAAAAAAAGGGAGGGGTCGCCTGGTTAACTCGCTTGTGACCCATACATATGCGCGACCATGTCAGGGCTATAATGCCTGCTTAAAGGGATTCTGAGCCCTACCAATCCACCAAGGTTTGTCGCCGTACCTCACAACAATATTAATATAACATTGTTTTGTTCCGACAAAATTAAAGGTAAGATAGCCAGTTTATCATTTTTTAAGGAATCCAGGTGAAGATCGATTGCATTTGGGCCGTATCGTCACTTATCGGCTAAGAAAACCCAAGAGCTTATTATTAAAAACAAGAAAAAGAATTAATATTTGTTTAACAATAAACTTTAATTTGCTTTTAGTTTCTATTCTTTTCTTTTAAGAAAACGTCGCATCACACTAGGATTTAATCCTGTGTCGTGGGTGCAGTTACAAACATAGAAAATCACATGCACATACGCCCAGACCGGAACAAATTTCTGTAGGCCATACAAAACATTTGTCTCGTACGGGAATCGAACACGCGACCCGTTGCACAGTAAGCGATCACTCGACCCGTTGCACAGTAAGCGATCACTCGACCTCTGCACTAACCGTGTCGTTTCATAAAGGCTAAATCCAATATTTAAGACAATATTAGCATGTTTGTAAGAATTTTTCGCACTAACGTTACATCATCGCACCAATAAAGCATCGATAGAATAAAACGTCGCACAACTAAATTATTGTCACACACAACGTGTTCGAAAGTGGTTCGAAATTATAAAAATCGAATCAACAACTATCGAAGACGTAGGGAACCCGTTTTCTTCGTGGCTATTTTGCGTTTTTCGTTAAAGTATTAAAATTTTACAGTGCTTCAACTAATTGCATCTAATTTCAGTAATGTAGTAATGTTAGTGAAGTCTTGTAATTATGCAATTCAAATAAAATAGCATAATTAAAAAATATTGTAAAATATTTATTCTTCTGGAACATATAATAGTAATATGCTCTCTACGATAATGCGCTGCGGGAGGTTCTTTATATGCAGAAGACCGAAGAGCTTGCCAAGCATAATAGCTGCCCTACCTTCGCCCCACTCTAGAATTTTCTCCTGTGTCGTGGGTGCAGTTACAAACATAGAATAGGTATCACATGCACATACGCCCAGACCGGAACAAATATCAATAGCAATGGAGGATGTGTTTAAGTTTCAGACTGGAGAGGACTCTGCATTATTATAAACAGCAAATACGACTCATCTTTGTTTTGCTGATGACATCGTATTATGGCTGATCCTGGAAGATCAACTGAGATCTTGAAATTAACATAGACAAGACGAAAATTATGTCAAATTCCCATTTCTATGAAAGTAGGAACGTTCGGAAAACTACGTTAAAAGTCTTCAATTCGTGCGTGTTGCTGTGTTGTTAGAAGAGGGCTGTGCTCGGGGTTTCCCTGCATAATCAAATGCGAAATGATGATATCCGTACACGAACTAAAGTTACCGACATAGCTCAAAGAATTGCATTCCATAAGTGGCAATGAGGGCGCGTTACTCGCAAGATCGATGGCCGCTGGGGCGTAAAGATCCTCGAATGGCGGCCGCGTATCGGGAGATGCAGAGTTGGTAGGTCTCCACAAAACGGATCTACAATCCAGTGAGGGTCGCGGGAACCTAATAGATAAATAAATAAAAGCGTCTCTTAGCTAAATAAGGAAAATCCAAAACATTTATTGTGACTATTCAATCAGCAGCCCTTTACAAGAGCGACTCAGGATCAGGAACGTACGCAACCGATCTACGTGTAGAAAAATAATTTCTATATGCCTCTGTTAAAAATAAGCTTCCTTATCTCATTCATAACATTCATACCCGTGGATATAAATCATGTTTTATCATTCATAATAGCGTATAGTGTATGCTAGAATATTGAACTATTAGCTATTTTAGCGAACTACGCAGTAATACAACTATAGTGAACGAAAGGCCGTTGGCGTTATGAAGTGTTTTTTAAATTGTAACTAAATGTTATTCGAAAAAACAGGATTATTGAAATGGGGAGTCAAATTTAATATAGGTATTTTTTAGGTATTATATATTTTTCTAAATTTGAACAATGTTTTCCCAAAATACCGACTGAATTAAATTGAAAAAAGAATGAAATATCTATACAAGGTTATTTTTTAGTTATTATAAAAATTTTGTGTGCTTGTTCAGACAAGCAAACTGAACAACTTTCACTATGGCACCAACTTTGAAATCGCAAAAAAATCAGCTGTCCCATACATTTAGGTTCAGTGAATGTTGAACATTTGTATGGAACAGCTGATATTTTTTTGCGATTTCGAAGTTGTTCCCATAGTGAAAGTTGTTCAGTTTGCTTGTCTGAACAAACACACAAAATTTTTGTCATAACTAAAAAATAAACTTGTATACGAGTACGAGTATTTAAAGGAAACCGTTACTTGTTGTTGTTATTGGTGACCATTAACGAACACTTTTTAGACCTCGGGATTGTCAATCATTATGCATGGTAGGCATCCGTTAATAATGGATTTTTGAAATTCAATCTCTAAGAGCTGAAATGGGGTTGCAAGTTTGTAAGAATGTTCGTTATTTTTGAAATTCCTTGAATTTGAGGTTCCATGTGATAGTCTGTGATACTTCAAACTGAGAATTTCATAGTCAGAAAGAAACTCACACTTGACCGACCCAGGGATCGAACACTAATCTCGTGATTAGCAATCGCGCCTATTTTTGTGCATATTGTGAGTATTATTACTATTATTCTATTGCACTGCGTACTTAGCGTATTTTTTATCGATTTCAGACATTTGTGGCATTACCCTAGGACGAGGCAAAAGTTACTCTACCTTTTTTTTTTTTTTTTTTTTTAAATTGATGCCCATTTTTACATGTTATTGTGTTTTCCTTTTTTTATTACGTAAAAAATTAAGAGGGATTTAAACCTTCAAAAACCTAAAAAAATGGACAGATTTATTGCTGTATTTTCAAACATCCAGCCAGCGTTGCCAGACGTCCCGATTATGGCGGGACGTCTCGATTTTTAAATTAAAATTAAATGTCCCGCGCGGGACAGGGTCAGTCCCGCTTTTCGGGGATAACTCTTGCGTGCGTACAGCGTGCTGAGAAAGCACGGCTGGGTGGCACAGACAAGTGTATATCTATTGTTGCTATCGATTATATACGTTTTTTTACTACGTCCCGCTTTCGACGAAAGAATCCAGTTTTTTTTTAAATCTGGCAACGCTGCATCCAGCACACAAATATGATAAAAGGCAAAACACAGAAACACCGCTAAAGACATGTTTTTAATTTTACATACAAAAAATATTTAAATCGTTCTAGTAGATAAGAAAACAGGGGACTACGAAACGTTTATTTAGTCTCTTTTTAGGGTTCCGTAGTAAACAAGGAACCCTTATAGTTTCGCCATGTCTGTCTGTCTGTCCGCGGTTTTACTCAGAGACTATCAGTACTAGAAAGCTGTAATTTGGTATGGGTATGTATATTAATCATGCCAAAAATGTGGTAGAAAAAAATATTGAAAAAAAAAAACATTTTTTTAGGGTAGCTCCCCAATGATTTACTACCAAACGTTTGGTAGTATATCAATGTAGCTCCCATACAAGCATAGTGGGAGTAATTTTTTTTTCTCGACTAACCCATCGTGTGGGGCATTGTTGATGTTGAATAGGTCTTTAAAAGTAATGTAAGGTTCAGAACACCATTTTTCGATTTAGGGATCCGTTTCTGAAATATTTCTGAAGTGAAGTGTCCCCAATCAATTTCATTTACACGGAAAAAGCTTAGCTTAAGTTTAAAAAATGCTGAAATGTGTTTAACTAAATTCCAATTTAAGAAAAGCTACCTCAGCGGTTGACAAAAATGCAGCGGCGCGGGCGCCAGGGGACGGCGCGTTAGCAGGCACCTCAATTAAAGCCTCGTAGCTAAGCATGAATTAGAGACAGAATGTTGATTTTTTTTGTTGAAAAGGTTATAAGATCTGGATTAATAAGAGGTAATAAAAAGAAATTGTTATAGGGGGCATCATTTCGTAAAAATAAACATTTACTCAAAATTTAACACTTTTATGTTCAAAATTAGTGAAAAAAAAATGTTTTGCTCCCTATTCACTGCTTTTATGTACTTTTTTTTATTTACCATACAGTGGTAATCTTTTGGCATCATAATCTTATGGCTTTATTGTTTTTATTTGAACAAAATCCACGCAGTGGATACAAATTCAATGTTACAATTGTACAAACACAAAAGGTCTTAAAAAGAAAATAAAAAATCAATATTAAATACAATTCAATTTTAATAATTTTTCCTCTTTTTTTATCGATAAATTGTAGTCTAGTTTCACCCATTTTCGTTTGTGCACCTTATCCGGGGACACACTGTATAACGAAGGTGCATTACCTCTACAGCCACTTGGACCAATTCAATTCCCTGAAAATCCTGGTTTCTACAACGAAGAACGTGGAGAGCGTTTCCATCAGTATCTAAAAGTAATAGATGACAGATACCAAGGTCGATAGGATGAGCATTTGATCGCAGATTACTGCCGAAGTATCACACGGGAGTGTCATAACAATGTCTTGTAAAAAATTCAGAAAAAGAACCTCCCTAACTGTAAATGAATGTTTAAAATTAGCTTATTTTGATTTTTTTAACACATTTTGTTTCTCAAAAACTACACGTAGCATTAAAAAAATTGTATGCCGTTTTAATTCGGGTACCCAATATACCAAAAAATTCGTTATAGGTTTGGCGGCAACAAAACCATTGTAGACCTGTGTTATTATTCGTTTAAAATTATCTCCTTTATTACAATTTACACCATTATTCACGATTTGAATACAAAATCTCCCACACAAGACTTCGGCCCGGGGAGGGTAATGCCGCATACGTAATAGGACTTAACATACATTAGGCTATTTATTGAATAATACGAATTAAGTTGATATAATGTAGAATACGTCTAGTGATATAAATTTTGTGAATGTGTTTTATCACACGCTCGACTAAGTTGGGCATATTCATTGCTTGGATAGTGTATTTGGTACTTTGTTTTGATGTTTCTTATATTTTGTGTATAACATACTCTATGCGTGTATTATACTGAATTTTAAAGACGAAATAACATTGACCTTCAAACAAATGGACTTCGCGTCCGCGCTCCAAAAAGAGTCCGAAGTAAATGAGATCCAAAATTCAAATTTAGTATGATTTCGATTCAATCGCTCATAATAATGGTGAAGAATTGGTGCAAGTGAAATTGAACACCACAGTAATGTCAATACCACTCAAATTAAGTTGTTAATACGTGTATTGACGTTTCGGTATTTTTCGGACACATTTTTCTTGAAATTTGTAATACAATCCGACGTCCATTTGTATGTAGGTGAATACGAAATAATTACGTGAATTTAGTAGTCATTGTTCAAATCACCACAAGATTTTGCTTAATTATTATTACCAATACTAATAGTAAAGTTCAAAAGCCATTTTACAAGGATTTGTTTTCGTCCGAGGACATACTCGTAGTTTTAAATGCCGAAATTATTACAAGTATGAAAATTCGTACCTTATCGTTAATTTACGAGCTTTTGGCCTTCGTCTTATCTGATGATAAATGACAATAATATTGACAATAAGTTATAGAGTAAAATTGCTTTTTTCCTAATCACAGAGCCGATTAACATTTTTCGGTAGATACTTGAAGTTGAAGCCCGCTCAATAATTCTTTAATATTTTGCCAAATACAGAATCGTAAACTTGGCGGGGATTAATCAGTTTTGAATATTTGAAACGATACGATTTTTCGTAGCCAAAAATTAGAGGCATTTTGAAATTTTGACATCTTTAAATTTAAATCTAGCACCTAATGCTCGTGAGCAAATTCTTAATGTGACATGACGAATTATTGTTTTTTTTTTAAACTTTTATACACACTATAAAGCTATAAGAAGAAAATGTTTATAATTATAACAATACATACATATGTTAACAGAATACTGTAGCTTATAGAATACGGTGTATTGTAACTTATTAACAGGTAACATAAGACTTTTTAAAGGTACTAATCATAGCTTCAAGTACAAATTTTGGAATGATTCTGTATGGGAGGTATTTGAATTTGTTGCTGAAAATATCTATCTCTGAATGTTTTCATGATTATAAAAAAAAACTGTTGCATGCATTAACACTTCTAATCATAAAACGATTACCTGTATAATACTTGGCTGGCTAGCTGGCGGTGCGGCACAAACACATAGGGGAAGGTGGCCTAAAATGGGTAAGCTAAGGAAATGGTTAATAAAATCTATAAATCACCTTTATAAGAATAACTTTTTTTACGGTATGAGATAGAATATTTATCGATCATCAAAATAAAACATAATATGATGGCACCATATATCAAATATTTATTTAATAAGATAAATACAAAACCCTTTTAAAAACCCGTTTTGCCCACATGTGCGCCTAAAACGTGTAACCCCCTTCGGGCAAAACAGGTATGCTTAGGATAGAGTCATATTTGGACAGGCTATAACATGTATATGTTATATTTAGTAAAAAACTGAAATTGTAACATATTTTTGCAGGAAACTTTCTTCAGAAATCTTTTTACATTGAAAAATAACTTACTTTCTATTTTTCTAAATAAAGAAAAATATAAACAAATGTAACAAATGTTAATTAACCTACTTATAACAAATTCAGTCTTTAACCATAACATTTTTAAATAATATGAATCTTTAACAAAAAAAATCAAAATAAGATGAACTTAACACTTTTCTATATCATTACGGGTAGGTAGGAGGTACCCGTTTTGCCCTACCCGTTTTGCCCAAGAGCACATGTTTATGCAAAATTACAATAACCTCAAATTGGAAGGTAATACCGGTAAACTTTCTACCTTAATTTAAAGTTAAATAGTGCTAATATAAGATGGTAACACAAATAGCATGATTCGTATAAAGATTTTTGACTAATCGTAAGATACTTACCTTTATTTTTTTTAATAAAGTCACTAAAAAACTTTCGTTGCATACACCTACGCTATTACATGACTCCGGCGTCCGAGCGAAACTGATCGAAGTTCGTCGACGTTCGGGAAATCTCGGCACACGAACACAATAACTCTAACGCTTGATACAGCAGTGTACGAGTACTTACCCGTTTTAGGCGGTCCACCCGTTTTAGGCTACGTTCCCCTACATGTGTTATTGAGTTCTACATAGAAAAAGTATTGAAAACTATTTCAGCGTGCCTTAATTAAATAACTACCCAAATGTTTATCAGTTCTCAATCCCCATCGCCGTGGCTTAAATTAGTTTGGTTACTACTGTAAAAGATCCCGATCTAATGGAAATTTCAAGATCAAGTGACTATTTTACTTCTTGACAACGTAGCTTTATAATGGCGAAAAAATATATTAATGCACTGAAATGCAGTCAGCGTCAGGAGCCGGGGCAGCGGCCGTGACCCCTGGCCTATATCGGCGTGCCCCAATTACTGTGCCCTTGGCGGCCCTCTCCTCGATCCGCAGGATCCCTGCGACATTGTCACTTCATCAACACTCTATTATATAAGTCTCTCATCTATAAATCACTAATTTGGTGAAACATTTTGTATTCTCAACGTCATTTGTTGCACTGTTACAATTCTTAATGGATTCAACATTATGGTTCGGAAGGGTTAATTTTTTTTAGAATATGTTAAATACTAACAGCCGGTTGCACCAAGTTTTACGTTATACGATTTCGTAAAAAGAAACAACTTAATACCTAAAAAATGGCTCATTTTACTATTAAATATATGATTCGCGTCGTACATTTAACCTTTTTAAACTTAAAGGATAAAATAAAACTATAATTGAAACTCGATTATGGTGTAATTTTTACGTATTTATATTATTACTTTTACGAGATCGTAAAACGTAAATTTGGTGTAAGATCTATCCAAAAATCGACGTAAAAGCTTTTCGTCCGCAACTTTTTGCGCTAAGTGTACAAAAATCTGACTATCATAGAAGTACCACTAAATCCTGGTACAAGCTCCCAACCATTTGTAAACCAATCACACAGCCTATTTGATGTTAGGCGGTAATTTGTGACTGGCGTCGTTTTGAAAATTGTGTTCTACAATCAATTTAACTTGATTTAATTTGTTTTTTACAATTTTTTGTACTTTAAAATTTTTGTCAGAAGGGTAATTTAAAGAAATCTCTAGCCATAATTTATTATTGTTTCTGCTATAAAATTTCTCGAATCACTTGAGCGAATTAGGAGACGTTATATAAATATTCATAATTTAGAATCAAATTGGGGTTGTTTCTTCAGCGCTGAAAACTTTATATTACATATTTTGATAGAAAAGAAAACTATTATTAAAATAATTAACTATTACGTAGTAGTTTCATATAGGTACTAGTGTAGTATGTGGATTTTGGAAAGAAGTTGTGGTCGATATAAAACATCGTGGACATTCTTAATTTTTGCTATTAAGTATGTATCTATTAGTCTATTGTTATAAGGCCTACTTCGAATATAGCACAGCAGAAAGAACACAATTTCTCATTCGATTAGCTTAAGAAACCTCACAACTGAGAATTGTTCAATACTCACACAAGTAGATCACACTTCACCAATATAAGAATGATAACAATATCGCTACTATATTATGAGAAGCGAATCTTTCTCGTACATGGGCTGATTTTTACGGATTCAAAAAAATAATTAAAATTACTCAAGTGGTAGCCACAGCTCAGCCAACTCCGCCGTTTATTGAGGGAACGTCGCGCGTCGCTTGATATATCTCGAGCACGGTAATATTACCGTGTCTCGAGTACTTAGTAAGATCAATTTTTCACATTTTATCATTCTATTAAATAATAGTTATTTTCGATAAATAAACCTTAAATGAAATTATTTTTATTGGCATAAATGATAGTTTTAAGTGTTTATTAAGACAAACAAAAATGCTAAGTTGTATTTACAATAAGGTATATAATGTAATTGAAAATAAATAAAAAAAATATGTAATAGGATAATCAACAAAGAATAAAAAATAAATAAACACTATACCAGAAACACGGACCTGAAACACAAATTACAAATTGACATCTCGACTACTCCTAAGCACTCGAGACAATACAAGCGACTTTCCATAAAAAATGCCGGAGCTGGACGTGTCCTGTGCTCTGATTGGCTGAACTTTTTTTACGAATTGTTCGTGAATCAACCTCCGGTTGACTGAATTCCATGAATTATTTTCTAAATGGCGAGTCCCACGCACCTGTGTACTACCCAGAAAAGCGCAAAGAGTGCTTGGGTTACGGCCTGACGAAATATACTATCTATTTTTGGATTTAGTTATTGCGATAGGTATTTGACATTAGCTCCATAAAAAATACGTCAGAATTCTATCTCCAGTAAACAAATCCAAACATAGATGGGACATTGAAACCGGTCGTTAGTCTAGGAATTTTTCTGCAGGAGAACAAAAAATACAAAGTAGAAAAGCATATTGCAGTATTCGACATATTAGTACAAAAAGAATTCGAAAATTCATATTGTAGAACGGCAGTTAAACAGTAAACATGCATTAAATATTCTTACGCGGAGGTGAACACCTCACATCTACCATTTTTGTATCGTTTAACGGAAAACCAAAAGAGGATAAGAGCTGACGCCACAATTGGGTAAGTAATTCAAATGCGCAGAAAGACAAAGCTAAATGACGTCATGTCGTGTTCTTGCGCTTGAGAGGTCGCGAGCAACGATCTTTAGTGGTAAAAAATCAAACGAATATCTCGCGAGATGAAAAGTAACCTATTTCCAAAGAGTTCCATTTTGGAATGTCGTAATTAGCTTTCTGTTTATTTTACTGTAAGTAGCCCGTCCCAGAAAGTTTCAGTATGCCCCGGGCCATATGTTTTGGACTTACGCGACATAATATGTACCCGTAGTCCCCCCTACTGACCGGCAGGTGGCAGACGGTAACCATTCCCACCAGGTCTCCCTGTACCGCGCGTCAACTCTTAATGCCCAACAAATTCACTGAGACTTAATACTCCGCTAGTTTCGATTATCACCAAGACACTTCACCCTCACCACAAGATGGACGGGAAGGGGGCATGAAGGTGCGGTTGTTTCTACCCTTCAATCGGAACGCAAGACCAAAATAGGCAGAGTGGTGGCACAGTCCCGGCATTAAGTAGGTATTCCTAATTAGCACCGAGCCTTGCCACAACTGTAATGGGAGAGGGAGGGAAGGAGAGGGATATCGACACAAACACCGCGGAGACAAGAGGTAAATAGCCTCTAAGGCTCGAGAAGCCGGGGTCGCGCACCCGAGTCATCTGAAAAGCAACCGGACAATATGCAATTAGACGAACTGTCTGGCTATAAAAAAAAACTAATTTCTTCTTCTTTCCTTCAAAAAACTCCTTTATTTTAATCACAACCTATGTGGCACTACTACATATCACTTAATGAATGTTTTAATTTAGATTACAAAAATTACAGCAAATTGTTAACCTCACATATTGTATAAAATTAATTATTGAAGAAGCATTAGTTCCAATTTCGGCCACGCGCCACAAGATCTTGATTGCGTTGTACCTGTAATTTGTTTTTTTCCAACGACAAACTGCCACAAATTAAAAAAAAAAAAGCATATATGAACCTATTCGTTGGAAACGACTCATAATTTTTATCCATCTAAACCGTTGCGACTTTGAATGAATCACTATTGTGAAGTCGAATTATTTGACCTGAACTCGGCTGCTAAATTAAAAGTGTGATTGGCTTAATATAATCACCAACATTGTGGTTTCATGTAAAGACTTCCTATTACTCTTAGTTGGATCACCGGATAATATCATTTTGACTGACCTATGTATACCTAGTTAAAAATGGACATTCATAATAATGATTAATTGCGCTCATGCAGACGTTTTGGCACATTAGAGAAAGTTCAAAACACAAAAGAAAAGAGATCTTGAATCTCTATGTGTGTTCTACTGTTTGTACAATGGGGGGTGTTCAGGGGAACTCTATGAAGTTATGTCATCATCGCTCTTTTGCCACCACTGTGCGCACCAGGGAATTAGGACTCACCCCCAACACCCCGACATATTGGATGCCTGACACCAGCATATATCTTGCGGGCGTCACGTTCGGCTCTTCCACGCACATGCAATATGTGGGATGAGCCGACGGAGGTGTTTCCGACGCGCCATGACATGGCGTTTTTCAAGCAGCGAGTAAATGGGGTCCTAAAACTCAGGGCAGGCGGCGCATAAGCGGCTCTCACGGTGTCGCAGGTGTCCATGGGCGACGATGACCACTTATCATCGGATGGCTTGTCTGCTCGTTCGCTGCCTTTGATGGTATAAATAAAATACGGTTTTATATAAGTAAATTAGACTTGTGACTTCGAAACTTAATTGAATCCTTGTCGCTTAAGCATTATTAACTTGTTTGTATGTGTGTAATGTACTGTCGACGGCGCTTCGAGCTTTACATTTGCACTAAACCTGCACTATTACAAGCAATATACGATCTGTCTCAAGGTCAATATGTAGGGTCTGACGCGTTGCCGCGTGTACGTTTGCTTAGTATAATATGGCAGTGTATCAATATAATTTATATTTGTATAATGCATTTCAATTAATAATCTGCGCAAATTTTATAAAAGTGAGTACTACATGATAATTATTTTTATAAGAAGTTTAAAAAGAAAATTTTAAAAATAATGTAAACAAGGGCACGGACTAAGAGTCTGTCGAGTAAACAAGGTAATAAAATAAAATAACTTAATTAAAAAATTAGTCTCTTTTCTGAATGATTCAATTCAAAGCTCACATAGAGCTATACCTTGAATAATAATAACTTTCATTTTATTACAGTCGAGTATACAAACCTTGTAAATTGTTTTTGCAATCACACCGAACAGAGTCAATCGGACCCATTAAAAAGTCGCAGAATCTTTTTCCGATATATAACAATTTGAATTTGCCGTACTACTCTGGAGGGGCGCGAGTCCGTATTTCGGCCAAGGTTAGGCCGCGGCCCGAGCTTTTGTTCGAGCGTGCATTCCAATACTTCCGAGTTATCCTTTATATGAAGATTTTAACAGCCTAATGCATCGCTGAAACGATTTATTTTGCTCGGGGCTCCATCTGTATCGTAAAGCAAAAACTTAGGCATCACACATATGCTATGCCATCAGCTATGAATGTTAATTGCATAACTGGCGTTAAACGTTAATAACTTTTGTAACAAACTCCGCAGATGTAGCCACCTTCTTAAGGCGTTATTTTTAAGTCTTCAATAATGGGTATTACAACGCAGGCAATAGCACTGACATTATCGTAGCAGGAGTGAGCTTTACATTGACCTTCAAAGCAAGGGAGCTTTACAGTGACCCTTTGAAGGTCCCAACTCGTGTCGTCCGTGCGCTTCACTATAAGGTGTATGAATGGTTATTGTCCTCAGTCGCTCTAACTAGCAAGGAGGAAGTACCTTTTCCTTACAGAAGATTGCAGCCAAATAACGCCATGTGCTGTGAGAACGTTTGCTGGTTGCGTAGGGCTATGAATAGACAACACTCAGGGAACTGTCTTTTTGAAATACGCCTTATATCCACTACTTTAGCATAGGCTTAGAACGTAGTTGGCTGATATCAGCAATAGATATAAAGCGTATTTCACAATGACATTCTGAGTTGTCAACTGGCGATTAAGTTATTGGGGGTCCAAGCGTCCATAGCTAGTATCCATAGACGCATCGCAAGCGTCCATTGATAAGTCCATCATATCTTCAAGTGGTTTGCCACCAATGTTGTAATATGCTTAAATGGAAATTAAATATGAATGCGTCAAGTCAATCCATACGGAGTGCTTATAATATTTCTTACTCTCAGGGCTTCTTGTGTAACACCCACTTAATACGATTAACGTTTATGCAATTATTTGTTAGAAATTGACAGAGTCAAAACCATCTTTTTATATTATTGGACAGAACTATGTTTTAAAAATAGTGATGTGTAAGTCCATGCTTTATTTACCCATTTATATGTATAAATGAATATGTATCCCGAAATATCTTGTTAAGCGTAAAACTCGAAAACGCCTGGACGGATTCAGCTTACACTTATGACGAAAAAAATGTAAATATGCCCGAAAAATATTTTTTTTTCCAAACTGTTCCTGTGCCAATTAAAACAAATATTGGCTTCAAACACATGAAGCGAAAACAAATGCTTTTGATAGAACGTCTGTCGGGGCAGCTAGTTTTAAAATAAAAACCTTTAATTTTTTTTAATAAATTTCAGTACAATTACTGACTACTATCATTTATTGACTACAAAAAATCAATCATTTCTTTAAGAGACTACTCGCCCATGTACGTGTTTATTTTTTTTTTGTGTGAATATAGAGTAAAATGTACCACCATCATAAGGATACCTCCTCCTTATATTTTGTAGCAGCATTGTTATAAGTGTACCTAATGTAAACCGAAACATTTTTTGTTACAGTATGTCACAGAGAAGATGGGCGGTGCCGAAGGCACAAAATTGGATTTGGACTTTGTGGAAATGGAGAGAGTAAGTAACAAGTTTATATGGTTACAAGTCAATATCACTCGAAATAAATGAAATCATATCGTAAACTGGTGCGGGTGTTATATATTAAAATTTTATAAAGGGTAATAATAAAAATCATTATTTCTTAAGTTATAAGTAACCTTTCATTAATATCTTGTTTATTTACTTAAGTCAAACATGTTTGAGTTAAGTAAATAAACAATATTATCCTTTATAAAATTTTAATTTATTTTATTTAGCCTTTATAAAATTCTAATATCTAACACATGCTATTCTACTTGTTTATGTAAATATGTAATTACGCGAACTGAGAACGTATTGGTATATTTAAGAATGTTAACTACGTTAAATGACTTAATTGTGTCAAGTACGTGCATAATTTCGTCTCTTTCGATGACAAGCATGAATAAGTATATAAAAAGATAAAAAAGATCGTCGTTTTAATTTACTTAATTGATAAACTGATCAGAAACAATTTGTTTGCTATTTCTAATCGGGAAGATTTTCATCTCTCCTGATAGTAAGTAACAATAGAAGTAAGGCAGAAGGTGGATCCGAGATTTACTTTAATTCCTCAAATGCAGAGGAACTGTTTACCAATAATAGTATGCTTATAACAGAATTATGAAAGATCTGCTTAATTTTTTTACACACCAGAATAAAAAAAAAACAATTTTCAGTTGCTAAACAAAACCATTTCTTTCTCAAAAACCGTTTCTGACGAATCACGTCGCATTTCAGAAAACAGACGTAACATGCGAGCTAGTGGAGGAGCTGCAGACGAAGACGAAAGAATTCCTCCAGCCAAACCCGACGGCGCGCGCGAAAATGGCCGCCGTGAAGGGCATCAGCAAGCTCAGCGGGCAGGCCAAGAGCAACACATACCCTCAGCCGGAGGGCGTCCTCGGCGACTGCATGCTGCTCTACGGCAAGAAGCTCGGGGAAGACTCCATATTCTGTAAGTGTCCGTCGCTGTCGACGATTTGTTTTTTGTCATCGTTTGCAACGCAAAACTAGTGAAATTGCGCTAACCTAAAATTTCATTCTTCAGAATCGACATTAGAATCGATTCCAGTAATAAAAAGTATGAGTCAGATATGTCCGTCTTAACTATTTCTGCCGCAAAGCAGCAGTGCTTGCATTGCTGTGTTCCGGTATGAAGGGTAAGATATGGTAGTGAAATTACTGGGTACCGTGACTACACCTGTAGGCGTAGCACGAACATTCCTTGGCCCGCTCGGTCACCAGATCTAACACCGTTAGATTTTTTCGTGTGGGGTCGGGCCAAAGAACTGGTGTATACGAGTGTAGAAATAAACACTAGACAAGAATTGAAACACAGAATTAATTCAGCATTCGAAACAATGAAGCAGGAGATAAAGTTATAATAACAACAACGGAGGTGAGAAACCGGGCCCGTGCCTGTATTAGGAATCGCGGCCATGAAGCAAATACAAAGAGGAGGTACCCTATCGCGTTTTCCGTATGAAATCAAGTGAAGCCGGAAATCGGGGTGCGGGGGGAGGGTGCGCGACGCCACTGTCACCTTGTAGCGAGTAGAATTACTAAAATGCCAGCATTGTTGACGTTAACATAAAAGTTCCGCTATACATTACTAGGTGGCAGCAGTGCTAGTACAGACTAAAATGCCAGCATTATTGACGTTAACATAAAAGTTCCGCTATACATTACTAGGTGGCAGTAAAAGATACATTCGTAGGAGAAAGATAATTATGTTAAAAGATACATTCGTAGGAGAAAGATAATTTATTAGGTGCTGTGTCAATATAATCTAAAAATAAAAATCGTTAAAACTGCTTATATTAATTCACGTGTTTTGTTTTCGCCCTTAATACATCCTTTTTTTTTTTTTTTGCGGGGGGAAATGCGTAACCGCACCGTACCCGCCGTTGGCTAGACGGCACGCGTGTGTGGGGCTGGCCCGGCAGAGTTCCAGGCCGACCCACTAAAACCCCCCGGTGTTCTCCCTGCCCTTGTCGGCGCGCATAGTAAGGTCCACACTGCGACTACCACTACCAGCGCGCCAACAGCCCTTAATACATCCTACGTTTTCGTTAGTATTTTTACTCGCCACTAGAGGGCCTTTTGTGCTTTATCGGGACATTGACAGAAGCGTCCATGTGGCGTCGAACATTCTAGAAGCAATACGTCAAGTAATAAATTAATAATGCTTGTTTAATGTACTTACAAATGGAAAGAGATTTTTTTTTCGTTCACTTTGTTTCTGTCGTCTGTGTAACTTTTGCACGATAGAATACAACATTTCATTTTGTATTTAGGTAATTTAAAACTAAAATAAAAGAAGAGCGTACGACGACGTACTAATCCGACAGATAAAAAGATCGACTGATGTCAGCGCCTCTGGCGTTAAGTAGCTAAAACTAAAAATGCGTGACGTCAGGACTCTGGTGATAGGAGCTGGACCTAGATGCTTATAACATCTCCTCTTTGTATTTGCTTCATGATCGCGGCAGCCATTTTGAGCATCAACAATAAATAATTTCAAATAAAATGTTGCCTAACTTATTCTACCTCAAATTCTAAATTTTCTCGCTCAAATTGGTTTTTAGGTCCTAATTTCAATACCTTGTAAGATATCCGCGTAAATGATACTTCAAAAGATGGAGCGATAATCAAGCATGTTTTCAGAAAGGTTTGACCAAAAAAAACTATTTCCGTTTTTTTAATAAGTTCAAAAACGGTATTCTTAAATTTTAAATTTTGTTTCATTAACTTCAAACGTCTATAAAAAAATTCTAATAACACAGATGCTTGGAACATGTTTGCTAGATTGCTTACACATTACTTTAATAAAATAAAATAAAAAAGAATACACTTATCACTTAATTTCTCCGTAAATTAGCAGTAAACTCCAAATTTTTGGAAAATTCGCAAAAAAAAAACGAAAAAATCAGATAAAAAAAAATAGACTTCGTCTAAGACAACCATGGCTTCAATGGTTCTAAATTGTCTATACTTACCTCGCCTTAAAGCTTTGCACCCATCTTCCAATCATCATGTAAACATATTTTTAAATGTTAAGATGAAACAGAATACAAGAAAAAGATCAAATATTTATGGCGTTCTCTAAAATATCAAATAACATTTTATTAGACGCAACAGCTCTTGGCCTTCATCTCACCTGATGGTAAGTGACGATAAGGTCGGGTGTAAGCGAGCTTCACCTGGACTCCTGAACAACTGAGGAATTCTCGTTACCTTACCTCTACTAATTACGAATATCACTGGTTCCGTCAAATCACAAGAAGCTTTATAGGCGTACAGCTTATCACCCTGGAAAATTTAAGGGACGTTTCACGACATGGTATTAGAATGATTTTAATATGAATAAAAAAAATAACTCACTTAATTTTATATTAATTTTCTAAAATATCCAAAAAATGCTGCACTAGTTGAGAGCAGCATTTTTAGAGATTTTTTTTAAATTTTTATTTCATTTTTTTATTTTTTATATTATATTGGCTGTGTCCTGTCCTGAAGCGTCCCTTAAATTTACCGGGGTGATAAAAAAATTACCGTGTATATCTACAAATACACTAGTTTTTGTTTCAGTGAATACAAACAAGTAGTTTTGAAGTTATAATAATTCATTTTTCCGCATTATCGTACGGGCATGTCATGCCCCGTGACGTCTTATCATCGCGCACCCCTCAGCGGAACTCGGGGAAATGAATGGGGAATCGAACCCCGAACCAGCACGCGTAGAGTATTTTCTCGGCCTGCTTTTTTACACCGAAATGTCACTTTTGACAGTAGCGTATGAGATAGCTATTGTTTGGTGTCGAAAAACATGTGGGTGGTTAACTGCTGCCGATTTTGAGTACGTTTTGTTTGACGCTCCCCTATTCTGTACTAGTGCTGCTTTTGTTGTGATTGTGGCACAATGAACTTTATTTACCTTTTCTCCGTTTTGTTTTGCCTCCAAAAAGAATCTCCACAAGCTCACTATTGACGTTGCTTGATTTCCTATTACAGCACAATGCTTGATCGAGATGGGCGAAGCGTTGAAACAAATGGCGGACGTCAAGTATTCGCTGGATGACAACATCAAGCAGAGTTTCCTCGAGCCGCTGCACCACCTTCAAACCAAAGATTTAAAGGAAGTTATGGTGAGTGTGTCAATTCTTTCGTACATGACATAAGACTACTGGCCTCGTATTGGTGAGGTCGTGAACGTCAGTCTATTTTTTCGTTTATCCATTTTTTTAAGGTTCCGTGTCTCTAAATGAAAAACGGAACCCTTATAGGATCAATTCGTTGCCGCCTGTCGGCCTATCAAGACGCTATTTCTCAGGATTGCGTAGAGATATCAAACGGAAATTTACATTAAATACTCGAGACTGCATCTCTTTTAGCTGTGAGTCAATACGATCAAAAAATATGTCGCACATTTTAGCAAAGGACTCTGCGTCCATACATTGTTCGCCCCAACACCAACAGCACTGGAAAAATGCGTTTCGTATAATTGGACATTAGTACGAGTAAAAACTGTACGTCCACATCAATTACTACGGACAAGCATCGAAAACGAATTATATATCAAAATGAATCAGATTTTAAACAATGCCACGAGAATATGTTTGTCGTTAATCTGTGGTAAAAATGAATATTAAATTTCATTTTTACCACAGATTTATTAATAAATCTAGCTGTTGCGCTTTTGTCGCCCTGAGCCATCCATAGATTTCGGTTCATTCCTCTTCGAAATACTATCCAAATTCGCAGTGTGAATACTGGTCAATTGTTTGAAAGCATATAACCACACAATATATAAATAAATGCCATATTATTATTAAATACATTTATATTTGTCTCATTACAAGGCTCATTTACACTAACCATATGCATTAAAATTAAATATTCTCTCAATAAAGGCAATATGGTGTGCGGATTACGGTGTTACCTATTTCCAATTCACTATATTATTCAGGATCGACTGCTCCCGCAAGCGACCGCGCTATTATTTATGGACTCTATTTCAGGATTGGAACGACGCGACGCTTAGGCACGGGTCGATACACTAGTCATCTAGTTTTATTCCATACAGCCTCCGAACAATTGATTTCCTTCACAATAATAAGGATTCATATTGATAAATTTCACTTAAATGAAATTATTCAACATGTCGGTTTGAACGCGACGTTAAAAGGAATAACAGAGATTTCGAATAATATCTTTGAAGTTCACAAAACAATTTCGATTACTTGTTTAGTGTCTTTGAGGAAAAGAGAAGAGAAATCATTTTTTTTGTAGTATAACAATTAATCCTTAACACCAGTATCGCTCCTTACAAATTATACGATATATATAAAAAGCTGTGATAAAAATTGTTACGAAAATTCACTTGAATTAAATCTAAAAAATAATAATGCAACGTTTAGCAATATTTTTTCTCATTAAACAATGCTACATAAACCTACCTATAAGTACAAGTTTTACCGAAAACTGGGATTGAGAACATTGCATATTTTACAATCACATTATTTCAATTTTACCAATATGGGTGCGGTTTGAGTATGAAAAATGTAATTAAGCCCGTCAGTTCGATAACTGAGCTAAATCAAATTAAAGTTACGCAGTGAGGGCCTGCTACGTCACAAGTTAGTAGAAAATTTATCTACTTATGACGTCATGCGACATTTCAAATCGATCTATCGTCGCAAGTTATTGATTACGTAATAAAAGAAATCATACTTACGTGTTCCATTTTTTTAATCAGCCAGTGGAATATTTAAAAAAAAGTTGTCCGCTTTCGTAATTTAATTTAGATTAAATTTTTTGTAATTTGATTCGGATCACAATCAGCGACCTGCATAAATGCTGCTCTTAGGGTAAAAAAATATTCATCTTTTTGACGTTGACGACCTTCGCGTACATAACGTTTTTATTTCAATCGGGTGTTTCCCTTGTTGATACACACAAATTAATATCTTACAACATCATCAGTCTGTGTTTCTTTGCAGCACCACCGAAAGAAACTACAGGGACGTAGGCTGGACTTCGACTGCAAACGACGTAGACAAGCGAAAGGTAAATTTAACTCTTAACCCCTGTGTGAACACACCCTTATTTTTTAATGACTTTCAATATTTGTTGAGTTGCGATTTGAATGTGTTAATTTGGTCGTTTCTCTTATTTTTCGGACACAAACCACCAGGGCCCGGTAGGGTCAGCCCTTACATGAGTCCGAGTCATACACCGAGGCAGGGTATGTGGGGACACAACGGGACTTTAACGGCGCTAGTTATTTACTAATTTTGTACCATCGTAGGAAGCTAACACCCCGCTAGAGGCTATTTGTGACTTTTTGTCGGATGTTACTATTCGATATCGATAAAATTAAGTGAATCTTATAGTTGTTTATTACGTCAACAAATTGACCGTTTTAGGTCAGTGTCCGACAAAATGTCCGACAAATAGAGCTAGAGATAACCAACTGCCATACCTTCCTACACACATAGAAATCCTATAACAGAGACTCATTTCTTACATGTGTTCGTTCCTGCTCCGCGCCCGCAACGCTCCCACCATACCGCACTATTCATGCATCTCCCGAGTTTTTTTTCGGCGTTTGGTCTGTATAATTTTTCTTTTTTGTTCTTTTTATGTGTTGTTTCCATCGTTTTGTTTTTAATGTTTTTTTGTTTTGCAACATATTGGTTTTTTTTTGTGTCGTCTTGGAACTGTATCTATCACCTTTTTGAGCGCACTGGTTTTCTTGTGGGCTGGTGACGGTCACACATATATCAGGCTCTCACATTCCAGACGATGAAATCAGGCAGGCGGAGGACAAGTTCGCCGAGTCGTTGCAGCTCGCCCAGATTGGCATGTTTAATCTTCTTGACAATGACGTAAGTTTATATAAAAAAAATATTAAAATCACTCTCCCCATCATTATTTGTTAATAATGTTACGTAATCTTGTCCTGTTATTTTTGTGTACTTACATAAATAAATAAATAATTGTTTTTAAATACAATATATAATAATTATCATGTTACCTTGAATGCAGATCATTTCCGTATTTATAGGTGTTCAAAACTTCAAAAGATAAACTATAAAAAAACTTAAGATATTGTACCGAAATAAGTATTGTAACAAAGCTATTCCTTGTAGGTAGAGCAAGTGGCGCAGCTTAGTTTCTTCGCGGAAGGTCTGCTGGAATACCACCAGCAGTGCACGGAAATTCTGAAAGGACTCGTGTCCGCACTTATGGAGAAGTGAGTATCAAATTTTCTCAATTTTTAAGGTACGTTTAAGATCTATCAAAATCAAAACTATCAAAATATTATTTTCATATGACACAATATAGGTATAATGGTTTCCAAATACGATCTGATGGGACCCAAGCCAACCTCACCTTCACCCGGTGTACCCTGCTATCTAACGGACGAGGCTCTCGTGCTCACTGCGGATCGAAGTGAAGCTGCTGGAACTGAAGAAGGAATTGAGCAGAACTCGTTAGAGTATTGTGGGTCTATCCGAAGTCCGAAGAGAGGGCGAGGAGACGATGGTCCTTAAATCCGGCTACCTACTCTCTTTCCGGGAGGGCGAAAATCTGTCCCAAGGTAGTGTCGGAGTAATCGTTCACAGGTCTCTCGTGAACAGCGTGGTACAGATCGGAAGTGTGTCGAACAGCGTGGCGTACCTTATACTTAGAATTACCGAACGGTATTCGCTGAATGTCATACAGGTATACGCCCCGACCTCGACGTACCCCGACGATGAAGTGGAAGCTATGTATGAGGACATTTCTCAGGCAATACATGCTTCCAGGACCCACTACACCATTGTCATGGGAAACTTCAACGCAAGTCTAGGCAAGCGCGGCGATAATGCGTTGAAAGTGGGGCAATTTGGAGCAGGATTGGATCCCGGAATTACCGTGGTCAAATGCTAGCCGAATACATGGAGAGAGAGGGACTATATATGATGAACTCTTTCTTCAAAAAACGGCTGCATCGAAAGTGGACCTGGAGAAGTCTGAAAAAGTTACAAAAAATAAGATTGACTTTATCATCACATTTTGACATCATTTCGACTAAGACTCGCATATTCAATGGCGCCTCAGTGATCAATGCGTTCAACACGGGAAGCGATCACCGAATGGTGAGAGGTGCTTTGAATCTCAACGTTAAAGCCGAGAGGTATCGACTGATGAAGTCATCGCTCCGTCCTGAAGCCATTCAGATACAAAACGCCGAGCGCTTTCATCTCGAAATGCAAAATAGCTTCGCTTGCCTCGAGGATTGCACGGATGTGGACACGTATAATGACTGGGTTGTGGAAACTGTCCTTACGGTGGGCCCAGCCGTACCAAGCAAAGAAGCAAGATCTCAGAGCCGAAAATTTAGCCGATGTAGGAAAGGCGTGGGATGAATCTGCAGTCTTCTGAAGATGCTCGTCGGCGACTCAACAAACAGATCTCGAAATCTCTGACTCCCGACATACGCCGATTTAATACGGAACGTATTATAAGTAAGTCATCGAGCGGAACAAGAGCTCCAAAGTGTTCGCAATACATCTGTCACTCGGTCAGAGTCTGCTGACGAAACTGAAGACAGAAGATGGCAGAGTCGTTACAGAGTGGCAGAGTGGCTTCTATGGACAGCTTTACACAGCATCGCAGGCACTTGTCATTCAGGTTACAGCCCCTTGATTGTGTAACAAAAATCTATCGCGATCGCTTTCGATTTTGACAATCAAAGTGCATCCATCGCTATTTTTTAGCAGACAGTCGACACAGAGTCTTGTTCTGGCGCCGCAATGATTAGCAAATTCGAAGCGATCGGGATAGATTTTTTCTTGTAACAATAACCCCCCGATCCTAGAGCAGAATTGATCCGGCATTAAACCGAAGACATCCCAGACGTCAGCCTGTACGAGATTAGTGTGGCTCTCAAGCAGCTTAAAAACAACAAGGCGCCGGGTGATGATGGAGTTACAGCTGAGCTTTTGAAAGCGGGTGGACTACCAGTCCGGAAAGCGTTGCAGAGGCTATTTGACTCCGTCATACTCCAGGACAAAACGCCTAAAGCATGGCACGGGGACGTGATGGCACTTTTTGAAAAGGGCGACAGGGCCCAGTTGAAGAACTACAGACCCATCACGCTCCTGAGTCATATATACAAGCTGTTCTCAAGAGTCATCACGAATCGTCTCGCGCGCAGGTTTGACGATTTCCAGCCTCCCGAACAAGCCGGATTCCGTAAAGGCTAAAGTACTATAGACCACATTCATACTCTGCGGCAGGTTATACAGAAGACCGAGAAGTTTAATCTGCCACTATGCTTGGCGTTTGTGGACTATGAGAAAGCCTTTGATTCTGTCGAGGCCTGGGCTATGCTTAGGTCACTCCAGAGGTGCCAAATAAACTACAGGTACATCCAAGTGTTGCAGTCATTGTACAAAAACGCCACTATGTCAGTCCGCCTTCACGTCCAAAACTCGAAACCAATACGACTTCAGCGAGGTGTGAGACAGGGTGACGTAATATAGCCGAAACTGTTCACAGCTGCGTTGTAGGATGTATTTAAGCTTTTGAACTGGCGAAGACTCGGAATCAAATTACACGGCGAGTACATGACTCACCTTCGTTTTGCCAATGATATTGTAATCATGGCTGAGACCGTGGAAGATCTAGGCACAAATCTCGAAAACCTCTGTAGAGTTTCCCAAAAAGTGGGTCTTAAAATGAACATGGACAAGACCAAAATCATGGTGAATTCCCATGTAGTACCCACTCCTGTGAAGGTTGGAGGCTCTACACTGGAAGTTGTTGACGAATGTGTTTACTTGGGGCAAATAGTCCAGCTCGGTAAGTCCAACTTTCCAGAAAGACGTAAATCGACGAATCGAACTTGGCTGGGCGACGTTCGGGAAGCTACGAAGCATATTCACAGCCAATCTACCGCAGTGTCTTAAGACAAGAAAGTCTTCAATTCGTGCCTGTTGCCAGTGATGATGTACGGAACTGACACGTGGCCGTTTACAAATGGGTCTCATCAGAAGGTCCAGTGTCACTCAAAGGGCAAAGGAGAGGGCTATGCTCGGGGTTTCTCTACGCGGTCGCATCAGAAATGAAGCGATCCGTAGAAGAACTAGAGTCACCGACATAGTCTAAAGAATAGCAAACCTTAAGTGGCAGTGGGCAGGACACATAGCTCGCGGGACTGACAGCCGTTGCGGCGGAAAGGTCCTCGAGTGGCGGCCGCGTACCGGGAGATGCAGTGTTGGGAGGCCCTCCACAAGGTGGACCGACCTGGATGCGGGACCGACCTGGATGCGGGAGGCGCAGGACCGTTCGGTTTGGAGATCCCTAGGGGGGCCTATGTCCAACAGTGGGCGTCTCTTGACTGAAATGATAAATATCCTACACTTCAATAATAATAAAATATATTGTCGTTATATGGCTTATAAGCAAAGAAAGGAATTCTTAATATTATCAAATTTCTTACGAAAAGTCGATACAAGTCAGGTACGAAGTTCTCCATAGTTCAAACGTAATTTTTATGCCAATTAGTTTTTTAACGTTTGCTTAATCTGTTGAATTATTCATACGTTTATAATCAATACTACATTTTATTCACCCTGAAAAATTTGAGGGACGCTTCAGGACACATCCATTATTATAAAGAAAAATTGAAAAAAATGAAAAATTGTGACTAGAGTCAACGATAATGGCCTCTTCTAACCTATCAATCTAACCGCCTCCGTGGTCTGGTGGTTGAGACCAGCCGGCATTGATCGGGGGGTCCGGTGTTTGATTCCCCATGGGGGCAGAATTATTTCTGCTTGCTTTGGTTAGTAGTAGGCCTCCTGAGCCCGCCTGACTAATTACCACCATTAAGCATCTCACCTAAGTTTGTCGCCATAAAAACAATGTTACATGATAGTTTATCGACAATTATAGATAAGATGTTAGTTTCTCAGTTGCTGGAGGTCCAGGTGAAGCTCGCTTGAAGGCCAAGACCTGTTGTGTGTTAAAAAAATGGGACAGCACCAAACGCAATCTCTGTTCCAGGAAAGATGAGGCCGTCAACCGTCCCAAGATGGAGTTCGTGCCGAAGACGCTCGCGGACCTGCACATCGAGGGCATCCACGACCTGAACAATGGTAGGCGGTACGGTTCCACCCAGAGCCTCAGCCAGTCGCGGCAGAGAGCGCCTCCCCCCTCCTCCTCCGTCGGAGACCTCACCACTGCAGACCCCCTCAAGGCGTGGGAGATGCCCACCCCTCCGAAATCCTACCATCCCCACCCCCAGAACAACCAGCGCCTCAGACCCGCGCCAAGGTTCACACCGCACCCTGCGCCGCGAATCAACTATGCCAGGGATCCTTGGACAGGTGATTTTGGTTTTTAATTTGCTCGTTTATTTCTTTTCTACACCCCTGACAGCTCGTGAATTGCATTTTTAAAGGCCTTAGAATAGGTTAAAGGGAACGTTCCAAATAGGCATGCGCTTTTTTGTGGTTAATTAATATCGCGGTTTATCAATTTTATTTTTATACGAGTCTAATTTAAATAATAAATGGTTTAATAATAATACATAATTCTGAATTAAAACATAATTGTTCGAGTTCGTCTACTACACTTTGTGGAGAATCGTAATAATTATAAGCTATTTAATAATGTAGTAAATCTAGTTTCCATCGTATTATTATCGCCGAACAATGTTGACAGCTTTTCCAGCTCGAGTAGAATATTTTTTGGTCCTTCGAAAATTTGCAATACTATTTTCAGCATCAACTTTAATAATAGTACTTGTTCTCAATACACTGGTTATCTACCACCACTGTAATTTATAATGCCACGAGCCCTAATCGAGCTTAACGCTTGTAAGGGCTACCGTCATCTATCGGTAATTTAGATAAGACTTTGTATTCCAGTCGAAATAAATTAGCTAGTTCCGTTCGATAAGATCATTAAAAATATTTGTTCGGTTTTGGAAGCGTTCCCCTTATACTGCGTATAAAAGATACCTGAATTTTGGAGTTAATGTTGCTTAAGCATTGCGGTGTCAGTGTTGGGTTCAGGAACGTTGTCTTACGGTTACTTCACAATTACTCTTTAGCAAAGTCGTGGTATTACAAGTGAAGCGTAATAGTGCAGCATTTAATATGTTTGTGGCTTTAGTACATCCTTTCTGAACACGTGAAATCCTTGAACTTGTACCACACGACAAATCATTTTGAGTTAGTGTTCTTTATTACGCGTTCCTCTCTAAAAGGACTTAACTTATAATAAACGGTGATCGTTATGTACACCAGCCCAATTCTGTATCAATTTGTATTTTTTGTTAATTAGATTGTTCCTGATTTAATTGATCTCTTAAAAATCATATCGTGATCTCCGTAGCTGAAGAATAAAAGTCCTTAATCCTGCATTTAAATTTATTAATAATTTTGTCATTGTATGTTTATTTAGAATTGTATAATGCATCTTTCATAAAATATATAAAATGAAATTCCTCGATAAATAACATGTCGACGACAGCAAAAATCGGTTTAGAAAAAAAAACCATAATTTTATATAAAATTATAGATTACTTATTGGTTTATCAAACCATGTCTGTGAACTTGGTTTAAGAAAAACAAGTTTTGATGGGTGATCTTGTGGTGAGCATCCCGCTTCAATAATATCACTTGGGCCACAACCTAACAAGATGCAAAAATCGCTTTTGGAGTACTGTGGCAAGTAGCCTAAACAAGGCCGAACCCCTAGTAACGAAACGAAAAACCTACTAACGAAATTGCACTAGTTTGAAGTAAGGTCCAAGAACAAGTCTATTGCGGTTTATTGTGCGTGGTAGTAGGTACTATAGCCATATACTTTACTGACGAATAAAACTTGGAATTATTATATTTTTAGTAACAATTTTTTTTGTAATTATAATGTTTATGTAATATAGCCCATAATGACAATTCACGAGCTACAGTGAACAGTCGCTTGATTTTATCACAAAGCCACTACAGCTACAGGGTCGCACATGGCACAACGCACGCTTTCATCTTGCATCGGTGGTGGGGTTGGTGGGGGATACAAACCGGTAAATAATCTTCATCGAGAAACTAATTGCGACAAAACATTCTCAGGATTTCACTCACACTGTTATAATTACACATTTTTCATTCACAAATTCACAATTCGGTCCTAGCAAAACTCACTAACCACTAACCACGTATCGCCAAGGATTTATTGTTTTGGTTTCGATTTGTACAAAGGTTAGATAATTTGTTCTCACATTAGGCACTTTAGTTAATTTTATTAATTTGCGCTTGTTCTGTGCTGAGAGCGTTGCCGTTGGAGCGGATCGGTGCGTTTGTACAGTGATTCGATTCTATTTCAGGTTGACAAATCCCTTGGTCCTCTTCCTATGTCCGTCCTACATTAAATCCTTTTAGTTTTAAGATTTCAATATGCTAATGGATACGGAATAACTTTGCAAAGACATTTTTATCTGCAATAAACTGTAGCAAATTGATTGAAGGAATTCCTGCTGATAACATACATTGGGGGTGATTCTGAAGCGACCACCTAAAACTATAACTAAATAAAATTAGAGATAGAAATGTCAATCACCGTTTGGTATTCAGAACTCACAAGTTAACTCTAAAATTAAGAGTGACGTTACTAAACTACTCAATTTAGTGTTAGATGTTATTTTCGTATTCTGACATGCTTCCTAAATGTAATTTTTTCTATAATTTTAAATATGTCAAACTAATTTTAGGAGGTGAACTTTTAGGTGCCGTCTAAATTTATCTTGTTACTTTTTAACGATTTTCTAACATTACCGAAGTCAATTTTTTTTGTGCAACTTGCCAAAAGGATGATGAATTGGTTGTTATGGCATTTATAAGGAAAGGCTTTTATAGCATCAATTGCCAAGTCGTGAGTTGTAATTTGTTTGTTCCCAAGTTGTCTAATAGTACTGACATTTAGATGATAGGTAGGTTATGTATGTATGTATTTACTCTTACAACAGAAATTAATATTCTATCTGCAGATAGAAGTATGCCTATCTAAAATTTGTTGCCTAGCAATTACTATTATTTGTCAATAAATAACAGCGGTTATTATGAAAAGAAAACAAAAATTACTAATGAAACAAAATACGCAATTTTAAAATTCAGAGGAAGTCACGAAGTACCTATCTATACAACTACAGACTACCACGTAATTTTTTTTTATTTCATAGCATTTTATGGATGGCATTTCGAATAATTTTTCTTTTGTGATAAAATGAATGATAAGTAATAAAATTTATTTTCTGTTATTTACAAATACGATCAAATCTTAAATTAATAATTTCTGATAGTAAAATTAGTAGAATTTAGCTGTTTTTAATGTTTCTAAATTATCCCGTTTTTCTACAGCACTAGGTGTATTTATAATCTGTGTATTCAATTTAAGAAATTGTCAAATACAGTTTAAATTAAGAGAGTCCGGCGTTTCAGAATACGAATTACCTAAAACTAATTTAAAATTATATGTTTAATTTTAGTTTTAGTTTTAGTGCAGGTAACTTCAGAATTACCCCCATTGCTAAAATGCTGTCGTCAACTTTAAATGTCATTGCATTGTTGTGATTTTAGGGTGCGGTTCATAATCAGATATCAGTGCAAACGTTTGCATTGCATGCAAACAACCCGTTCAAATCGTTAGCACTGCTCACGGACGTAAGCACTCAGATCAATTTTGAACCGAGCGCTCACGGACGTAAGCACTCAGATCAATTTTGAACCGAGCTTTCAATCTGTGAGTCTGTCAAGTTGACAGTTAATGTAATTTGAAAAGAAAAATTGGAGGGAGACTTATTGTGCCTCCAGTATCTTTACAGAGCACCTCTCTATTAGGTGTAGATAATGTAATGAAAAAAACAATTCGAACAAACTAAAATAAAAATAAAACTGATATTGACTTTGACATTGACAGTTCTGGAGACAGTGCACTACCTTTTTTCTGTTAGCACTGTTAGCATCAATCCGTGACGTCATCAATTACGTCATACCGCATACAAAAGGGCACATGAGCAATTTTGGACTGATTGTTTGCGTGCAAATAGTGCACGAGCGCTGATATCAAATTATGAACCGCACTCTTACTGTGTGTTTTCGTCTGTGTTGTATGTTGAAGTGTAGACGGGTAGTAGGTTCTTTTATAAAATTACCTTTTTGAGGAGTTTTGTTGGTAGAACTGTCGTATTGACATTATTTCTACCCTCAAAACGAAAGCCGTCAAAGGATATAATATGTAGGTATTTTTTGTATATCTGTAAAGAAATATTATGTTAATACTTTCTAATTATTTTGAGCAAGTAGATAGTACAGTTTTCAATGTGTCTATCTCTGTCTTTCTTGCTAATTTGTTTGTGCCATGTAAAGTTATTGCTTAAAAGTTTACATTTACCTAATTATCGACTGACACAACAACATAATTTAAACAGTCATAAAAACTACAAAATAATTCACAAAGTAAAAAGGTACTTTTTTATATTTGATAGAAACCTCGACTGATGTTAAAATTTTGTCCCGTCTAGTAGATCCAGCACAGTCAAGTATATAAATTATCAAGTCATCCACCTATTGTGACTAATTCTGTTCTCCAAACCCAAATGGCTTGAATATTTTGAAAAGGAGAAATGTGTCATCATGACGTCTTTGACTTTCGTTTATTTTTATAGAGCTTGGTCATAAATGTAGGTAATAAAAAAGCCAAGACTTAATGTCTTGGTAATAATCAACTATCCTATTATCAAGCGATAACCAAGGAAGAATATTACATGTGCAGGAGTCACAGGAGAGTCGCGTTAAATTATCAACTACTTTAATCACTGTACAGCCAAATGCAAAAATATGTATGTAGTAACCTGTTGCATTCAATTTTGAACACAATTTTTTGTATATCGTACCATTTTCTCACAGTTAAATCCGTTTGTCTGTCTGTGGTCAGAATAGATTGGAATGAATCCGTTGATATTCTCAATCTAGCTATAGCTGGTATATGTGTTATTTTAGTCGGATTGAATGCGATATTAAGCTGAACCTTGCAAACGAACAAATCTTTTGAGCGGAAAAGGAGAGCCGACAAAAAAAATAGTTCGAATAACAATTCCAAAGATCTATTCTTAAAACGAGAGGTTCTTCGAGAGCGAACGAGCCAAGAGTGGTTCAATATAGAAACAACGTTTCCCTTTAGCTACATACTTTTGCACGTGGATGTGCGATGACGACGCATAGAAGCCTCGTACGTTGTAGACTCGTAGTGAGCGATATACTCTGAGTGTGGTTTTGGTTCCGCGGAAGGTGGATCGCACGCCGGCTCGCCTGAGCACAAGCCGCCGTCGAACCTTGAGCTGTTCCCCAGCTCGGGCTCGCAGCGCTCCAACAACGGTAACACGCACGCACGCACATACATACATACACACACACACACACATACACACACACACACACACACACATTTCACACATACGGCTATACGTTAATATTACTGAGAATTTTCAAAGCGCAGTGTATGTTAAGATACTCTGGTGTCTGTTAACAATCAGCAATAGTTACACCCAGTTTCTGAAAGGCTGTTCAGCGTTAAAATTAACTAACAAGCTGTCAATCTAATGCTAACTATGAATTGAGTTGCTGAAAGCTAAATCAACTTATCACTGTGTTAGTTGACACAGCTGTCAAATTTATTGCAAAATTAATAAGGAAAGACCCATTTTGGGTTTCCAAAATACATATGAATAAAACAAAATATATGATTTCAGCAATGTGATCGTGTCTAAAAATATTTATCACAAGAAATCAAATTTTTAGAGATAAGTAAATTTTGGCTAATCAACGTTTCGGAAACTCAAATTGATTTGACACTGCTGTTAAGATGACATGGATGTTAGTTGAACATTATTTTGATCAACCTTTCAGAAACTGGGGGTTAGTCTGTTAACAATCAGGAATAATTGTCGTTATTTATTCTTTTGGTGACGACTTCCGTCTTCGGTGCGACGACCTGCTGGCCTATTTTCGTAACGTCGGTCGCTAACTAGAACTGTCATTTTTGAAGGAAACTTGATATCCATTACTGAATAGATATAAAGTAAAAGTTTCATTAAATGACAATTCTAGTTATCAACCGTACTGAGTAAATACGCCTGCTGGTTAATGTTCATTATAAGCAAGAAACTCAGTGTTTGCTGGAAAAACTTTAGGCGAGATTAGACATTGTTACCATACGCAATGCGACAATTGAGCGATCGGAGCATCAAACTGCATATTGTATTTTATACACGACATGGTTAACGCCGGTATTCTGCTGCCGTGTATAGCATGCAACGTGCAGTTAGATGCTCCGCTCGCTTCATTCGCTCCGCTGTGTGTGGTCACACACAATGTCTAACCTTTTTTTAGGCGGGGGAATCTTATTGCAGTTCGACAGGGGGCTAAGCTGACTAGGCTGCCCATTTGGATATGCCAGGCTCAATTCACCAGGGGCTATTCCTCTTGTGTCCCTGTACTCGGCTAAGCCGGAACCTCTTCGCCCCTGGTGGAGGTACAGAAGGCCAATTTACCGAATGCACCCCTTTGGGACAGGCCCAGCAGTATAAGCAAGCTGAGACTTTGCCAAGGGAGGGGTCACCAGGTTGTAAACTAATATGTGGACCAGGTCACGGCTATAATATCGCTTAGTCGGATGCCGGTCCGACTAACCTTACCTAACCTACAGTTTTTCGATCAAACACTAGTGATAGAAACTAAATGCGTTTTGTTTAGTTTCACAGTTATAATTTGGATAATAACCAGCGGCTATTATTCAAATCTCATCAGAAGATCTAATCCAACCAATCCAAATCCAAGTCTCATCAAAAGGCTTAATGTCATTCAAAGGGCAATGGAGAGGGCTATGCTCGGGGTTTCTCTACGCGATCGCATCAGAAATGAAAAGATTCGTAGAAGAACTAGAGTTGCCGACATAGCCCAAAGAATTGCACACCTCAAGTGGCAGTGGGCAGGACACATAGCTCGCAGGACTGACGGCCGTTGGGGCCGAAAGGTCCTCGAGTGGCGGCCACGTACTGGGAGACGCAGCGTTGGTAGGCCCCCCACAAGGTGGACCGACGATCTGATGAAGGTCGCGGGAAGCCGCTGGATGCGGAAAGCGCAGGACCGAACGGTTTGGAGATCCCTGGGGAGGCCTATGTCCAACAGTAGGTGTCTCTTGACTGAAATGATGATGTTGATGAATTTGAATAATTACAAAAAAGCAAAATAATAAAGCCGATCAAAATCTGTCACGAACACATCAAGTGGGTACGATAAAAAGCTGTTTACAAACTTGTCAATATTTCCAAAAATGACTTTTTTATATTTCACTAGTGGGCCCGGCAGACGTCCTGCCCGATTCCAGCGCCACCTACCGGGTCCAACTTTACGTTTAAACCTTCCTTGGACCTATTCAAACACGCACAGAAAATTTCATTACAATCGGTCGAGCCGTTTCAGAGTTTTTGCGAGACAAACACACAGCGTTTCATTTTTATATATAAGAAGACTAGTAGGCCCGGCAAACGTTGTCCTGCCCGATCACAGCACCACCTACCGGATCCAATTGTACGTTTAAACCTTCCCTGGACCTATTCATACACACACAGAAAATTTCGTAAGAATCGGTTGAATCGTTTCTGAGTTTTTGCGCGACTAACACACAGCGTTTCATTTTTATATATAAGAAGATTTACTGCAGATGTCGGACTGTGCCAACAACTAGAGTTTGTTAACATTCACTTTAATTGTGAATCGCTTCTGTGTATGTTAACATTCTTCGTTGTATTTTCGATTCAAGTATAAATTAGGAACAATTCGTGAGTTACACAGTCGATATTGGTGATTGTCGACATACGCCGATGCCGATGTATCGTAACATTCACTATCGGATATTCACAGTACTATATGCAATGCACCATTCAGTAGATGCTGTTATGAAAACATTCGTACACACATTTATGTTAACTGTTTGAATTCATTCACAGATACTTAAATATGACTTTTGCAGGTACAGTAGTTATATTTTGTAAACTAAAACACTATAATTTTTAACTGACAAAAACGCTATCTTTGCTATTAATTCCATACTTTGAAAATGATCGTATAGAAAGGTCGTTTAGAATAAAAAATAATAGTGTTTTTTGTTGAATGTTTACGCGGCGACACGCGTGTTGTTTTATAAACAAAATGTGTTCTCGTGTGTTTATTCTTAATGAATGGCTATTTCCAGACGAAATTCACTTACTACATTCATCTCTTATAGAATTCGGTAAACTTCTTTGTGCACTATCCAAAATATTGTTAATTTACAAAATCTTGATTCTCATCATAACCATCGCACATCCTTCGATAGTTATTTCAATCCGATGATGACATCAATATAACCGATTAAGTTGTCTTTAGATTAGCAAAATCAGAAATATTTAAAAGTTAAAAGAGTTTGAGATAAAAGTTGTAGTTTCTCCAATCCAATATTCCTAATAAATTTTAGCGCCACTACAAACTGCTCATTCAACACTGCACAACATAAACTTACTGTTCGGCAAATTTTCAGGACTTCTATTTATTTTCTTTGTGATTGACTGAAAGTGGTTAATTTTGTTTTCTGCTTTCTTTGTTATACATTGTTAGAATGCTCGTGATAGTGTTTCGAAACGCAATTAGATTTAGTCGCATGTCTTTTGTTTCCCAAAACGCGTGTCACTTGTTTGTTTGTGTCTTTATCACTTCATGACATAGATATAAAATGTACCTTTAATTGTGCATTCGCTGAAGATATTGCGTGATAGTATATATTTTTGTTTGTGTAAAAGTATATTGTTTATGTTGCAAACGTTTATCGATAGAATTAATGAAAAGTTTATTGCACTTTTACAGTTGAACACGTCTTTATTTAGAATGTGTTGTGATCAGATTATTAGAATTGATAATTAAATACGAAGCACATAACCTTTTCATGGTATACTCGCATTTTCTTGGCTATTTTTATAAATCCCATATTGTGCATAACGCTAAGATATATAAAAAATCTAGCACAAAGTAGGGATTAGAAATCATTTCCAGCCAAACATACACAGTAATTTGTTAATAATTCATACGAATTACAGATTAGATGCTTGACAATTATATTTAACGGAATTATATCAACATAATTTCAAGTTTTAATACATATTGCCCACTTTCGTAGTAATGACATTTTCAATAAATTACCTAAATTACTCAATGCTGAGGTTCTGTTATAAATGTTATCTCTGGCTGAGGAATTTGAAATTTGAAGGCGTAAATGCTTGCTTATAAATTACATATTGTATCGTATCAAGATGTGATATTTAACGTAATTGTTTGTTGTTGAATAATATCTATTAATAGATTTGGTTAGGGCAAATAATGCCAAGGTCAATAACGTGCGCAACTGAATTTGTTATTAATTTTACGAAATTATTGATCTGTTCGTGACACGACATATTTGTCGCGCAATACTGGTGCAATGAATTTCCGATGAAGACCGTCCGTTGCCATACTTCAGGTAACTCACGTCACTGATTAAGAACGATGTTATGAGTTGATGTGAGAAAGACGTACATTGATCCCATAACATTTTGTGCGCACAATATTACAAATACTGCGATTTGTTTTCGTCCTCGGCTTGGGCAACTAGCATGTGACGCCAATAATAGCTTTCGATTGCGAAGTCATTGACATCATTTCGAATTCTCTAGTTTGCCTACTTGTTATTATGTGAATCACCTTGTTTATCGCAGCCATATCATACTACGTACTATCTACCTAATCATTGAATTTATTGTGAAGGTTTTTCTTTAGATATTATTGAGTAGGTGTTATTGTTTGTTTTCGGTTTTCATTCATTGATTGATAATTTGTTTTGTAGCAAACTTTCACAATATTCGATCATTAGAAAATCTGTTCGCTCACACCGATGGAGAAAATGCGTTTTATTGTAGCTACCTAGCTACGCGGAATATTTATTTTTTTTCATTAAAAACTTTAAGCTTTAGCTCCATTTACAGTCTGAACATTCTTGCTTAAAAAGTGCTAATACTATTTCGCGTCAGTCAAAATTATGATTTTTAAAATGGCTTTGTGAACTACTAATAATTTTAATTTAATTTTCATAACACTAATTCTATTTTACATACTCGATAATATAAAACTTGTTGTTATTTAAATGAAGTATGAACAAACTGTTCATTAAACTAACTAGAGATGAACGCGAAGTTGTATATTAAAAAGAAATACCTACTCAGCTCAATTTGCTCTGGTAATGTTTTGATTAGATGATGTTAATGTGAGCCTTATCGTGTGCCAATAAAGCGCATTTTCGTCTGATTGCACTGTGAGGGGTGCGTGTGTAATACGTACGTGCGCGCGCACAGCGTCCCCGCTGCCGTCGCCCGTGAAGTCGCCCGCGCGGACGCCCGTCGTCGCCAACAAGGGCCCCTGCTGCACCGCCCTCTACGACTTCGAGCCGGAGAACCAGGGCGAGCTGGGCTTCAAGGTAACTTCGTCAATTATTCTCTCACGGTTATTTTTTTTTATCACCCCGGAAAGTTTAAGGGACGCTTCACGACATGGTGTTAGAATGATTTAAATATTAATAAAGAAAATAACTCACTTAAGTACCTTCTTAATTTTATATGAATTTTCAAAAAAATCCAAAAAATGCTGCACTAGTTGAGAGCAGCATTTTTAGATATTTATTTATATTTCATTTTTTTTTATATAATAATGGATGTGTCCTGAAGCGTCCCTAAAATTTTCCAGGGTGATAAAAAAATAACCGTGTAATTTATTTTGCAAATAAAGTGTATACATTAAGGTCTTAAAGCTATTTATTTGTGTGATGTACCTAACAAAGACCCGGGGTGTAATGCGCCTGTACCCAACAGTGGTTGTATTTACAGCTGACCAGCTTTCCGCTCGCAGCTTCATCCGCGTTGTTTTCCATTTCTATATTTTCCCATAGGAAAAATAATTCTATAGCCTATGGTACTCGGAATATAACAATGTAGCCAATGTAGCATTCAATGCAATGCAAATTCAATTTTAGATAATTACTGAAACAATATTTAAAATCGGTCCAGTAGTTTTTGAGTTTATTCAGTGAGTATTAAGTCTCGATATGATGTCTGACAAAGTAGTGATCGTAACGAATAAGTAACATTTGATTTGATGGTGATGAAATGTTACTTAGGACCGTGCCCACTACTTCTGGCGGCCGACGCCGAGCGCATTGGTAATATAATTTATTTATTGTTTATACCAACTAATTCCGAACGCACACCACCGACTGTCGCGATGACCGATGTTTTGACGGTGAAAAATTAAACATATTATACGGCCTTACAAATAAAAACTTATACCGAGGATAATCCTCGGAATAGTTTATTCTGTGTTTTGTCTTATTTTAGCACATGTCAGATGTAATATGTCAAAATAAGACAAAACACGGAATAACTATTCCGAGGTTATTCCTAGGAATAAGTTTTTTATTTGTAAGGCCGATAGAGTTCTACGTTGCATCGCACTAAAACTACAAAAAGTCGGCAAAAAATGCCTTGGGGCGAGCTATCAACATTGAACACTCCGATATTTCGTTATAACAATGCTATAACGAAATATAATCGGAGTGTTCAATGTTTCCTTGGCGGTTTCGCAGTTCGCTACGCATTTTGCGTTGCTGTACAGTGGGCACCACGTCAAGCTTTACATATTTGCATTACGAAAACCACCACTATTACGAGCACCATAACAGCGGTTCAAAGGTCAGAGTATGGTCAAAGCTTGGTGAGGAGCCCACTGTACCCTACTTCCGAAAATGCGTTTGCCGAATTGTCTGTCCGATCTCAAACGTGACTCCATCGGGGGCCGAGAGGACCCGGAAGCAGGTTTAGCCAGGTAGCGGGACATTGGCGGAATAGTTGTTGGTGTACTGTACCCGAGTCCCATGACATTATTCAAACTAACGGTCTTGTCAGCTTAGCCCTTTAAAATCGTAAAGATTCCCCCGCCCTAAATAAAAGAAGGTTAGGTGTAAGAGGGCAGATTATAAGTTTATAGCAGAATATATAGAAGTAGTGCATTTTAATATTTTGTATATTGTCATAGTTGAATCTATAAATGGGAAAAATGTGCTTAATATAAAGATATTTTGTATCGTATTATTTTTGTTTGTTAATAAAACAATAAGTGTTTTAAAAAACAAGTTCAAAATCACTTCCTTTCCTTGAAATCTTAGTTGCTTTAATGAACACTGATCTCCTTTCCCTATCACACGTACGTTTCCCCTATTGAATCTCTGTGTATATGTGTGTAAGAGATTGCAATTTAGCAATAACGCCGTCTATTAGTACAATACATTTCTGTTTTTATTTCTTTTGCTATTTTCCGTTGTACTTTGTCTTTGTGTACAATAAAGAGTTTTATATTGTTATTATTATTATTTTCCCTTAGGAGAACGACGTCATCACGCTGATCAGCAAAGTGGACGAGAACTGGTTCGAGGGCAGCCTGAACGGCAAGTCCGGCTACTTCCCCATCAGCTACGTACAGATCACCGTGCCGTTGCCCAATATGTAAACGCCAGTGTCCCGCCGAGAGAGTAGATACTCATCACCCGCCCTTCGCCCGGTAACTTTGTTATTTCGGAGTATTCTTGTGCTCATTGTTTGCAGCTAGAGAATTTAGCCCGTTCTTTGTCCCTCCGCCGACGTGGCTTTGACCGGCGGCGGCTATATTAAGAAGCGTGCCGACTCGCGATTCCGCGTATCGGCAAGAGACATAACAATGCCAAAAAATCTTTATAGAATGCAAATAATAATATGTTTTGGTTAATACCGCTTTGGCATTCTCACATATTCGAACGCATTCAATTTTAATATTTTTTTTGTGTTATTGAGCTATATAGGAGGTTAATTAACTTAAACCTGCTTTACATTATGTTAAATGCAGTGCTCTAAATGAGAAATAACTTAAGAAAGAGGAGGCCCCAATGAAGCTGAATTAGTGTGTCTAAATTTAGCATAGTGTAAAGGACATTTTAGGTATTTGAAGGTCACACTTCTGCGCATCAATCGGCAGAGGGACAACTACCGGAAATAATTTTAATCGATCAATAAAATAGGGATGTATACAAAATATCGTAAATCAATGTTCTAACAAACTGTTTTTAAGGCGTATAATAGAATCATTATGGGAACTAATTATATGTACACTACTCGTATTCTCTCTTTGTCGTCGAATCAAGTAGCCAACGGTTTTTCCAGTTTAAGCTATTGTTAAACGTAGCGGCAAATTACTTGATAAGGCCTAAATAAACACTAAAGACACGCAGCATTTCTTCATTCTGTAGTCTCCGCATTAGAAATTTCTACGCGCAAATCATTGTATTTAAATCATGTTCGACATTATGTATCGGCTATTATACGCCAATACAATTTACCAAATCCTACAATTTGTAATCCTTATATTAATAGATTCGTATTATAATTTAAACGGGCACTATTGTCTGCTAGATGTGTAAAATTGTACAAAAGTTACAATAAAACTTTGCAACATAAAGAATACTTCTTAAAAATAATATAGGTACTGCGTAATTATTAATAACACGCGTTACCCAGTATTACGTAAAACATTATTATTTGAATATATATTGATCTGTGTCAGAAGCTCAATGGTTAATAATAATGGAACAGTGTCCTTAAATATTTTTGTTCCAATGGTTGCTGTCTTCCGGGTTTTGTTCCATTCAAATCCTTGCATTTTTCCTTCCTTTTATTTTATTATATAATAAGTACGTAATGTTTGAAATCTTTAGAATAATAATCAATTCATGGAGCTGTCTTAATAAAATAGTAAAAATGAAATAAAATATATCTCATGATTCTTATTCAACAAACCGTAATGATTTTTTATACTATTAATTTAATAAAAATGCATTAATACCAAATTGTAGGTAAATCGTTATAACAATTAGATGACAGACTGTGTTGCCATTTTTGTATATTTTTTTTATATTTTTGACCTTACTAATAAATATTTACACTCTCATCATAATTTATTTTCCTTGATTTTACAATGACTACAAATATTTAATCATTAGATTGTAACTATTAACTATTGCTTAATTAATTCTGACATTCCCATCGAACGGCGTTTAATAAATTTTGTTATGTAAGTATATTTAATACAGTTACATTGGTCATATGAAGTCGACCTATGTGTTTGCTCACACTCTAATACTAGTCAGTTAGTTGCTTTCAGTCATATGAAGTTTGCACTAGCATAGAAAAAAATAACGTAAAATTGAGAATTAGTTTTGGTCAAATAGAAAAAATCGAAAAATAACATTTTTATCTTTAAATGATACGTTAATTTATTTATAGTGTGAGCATTGTACCTCAAACGAGCTATCACTATCTAGAATGCCCTGGACAGTTGATCGATATAAGGGCGAGTATTGGAGGCTAGTTGCCACAATCGAGGCAGCATCAATTCAGAAAAGTGATATTTTAATGTAATGTTTGTAAATTATTATATTAGTTGTCGATCTATTTTTGTAGGCGTGCTTTCTACTTATGTAAAGTATTTCCTTGCTAGTGCGTAATTATTTCAATTTGTTGAATTGTTCCCTTCACATATTAGCACAGACAGGATGTTTAGGATATTATGTAATTAGATTTTATAGTAAAAACTTGCGGGTAATCGTTGTTCATCTAAATGGTAAATGTATACAATATTGTCATACTATAATATATATATTATATGCATACAAGAGTGGGTGACGTTATTGAATTGAAATCTTGCCAGGTTAATGGCGTTTGCTGTTTGACGTATAATATCCGCAATGTTTACATAGCCTATTATATTATGATGTCATTGTGATAAAGTTTTAGAAATTGTCATACTGGTTATTACCGTGTATGTTTAGATTTATTTATTCACGTTGATAGTAAGTATATATTTCCATTGTTGCGCATAATATATTTTAGTGGTATAATATAACTTTAATGCATTTCATACCAAAAATAAATTATATACTTACGTGGCTATATCCTATAGGATCGTGAATACGTTAAATGTGCTTTCGATCTTAAAATGGTGAATTGTAATAATTCACTTTGTTCTATGTCGATGTTGCAGTAATTATTGATATATGAATAGTCATCGCCATCATCGCATTGTTGACGTAATATTATAATATGGACCCCATTTTATCACGTTTCTGGCATACAAAAGACAATACCTAGATCTAATGTTAGTCGTATGTAAGTTCATAAATAATTGTTCTATCTTCAAATGTCTCTTATTGTAAGTATTTTGGGTAATAAATTCATCAGTGTTATGAAAATAATTATGTCATGTTTTAATGTATTGGTGTGCGATGCTTTGATGCACAATTTACTTTGCACGTAAATTTGTATCGATAGCATCATATCGCTACTATTTTCTCAATAAATTACAAGAAATTTACTATAATGTCATTCGGGGAAGATGGAGACTGTTGAAAAATGTGTGAAGGTTTAACCGAACGGTGGACGATTATCTTTTTGACAAGAGAGGATCTGTTTTATAGTCGTCTTGGTGTGTTGATTCGATGTTGCTTTACATCATGTAAGGGGTGAATTGAGCCGTTTAGTGGTGCATACCAAACATTATTCTACATAATATTATAGTAACGACGTAACAGAGAAAAACTGGGAATGGTTTATGGGCGTGGCGCAAAGAGCAACGAGTATGCGTATCTCCGTATACTTGCACTGCGTACTTTATTTATTCACCAAATTACAGCAAATTCTATCTCGAGCCAACCAAGGCCAGTTTTTACTCAAAATGAACACAAAAAAAACACTACAAATTAATTATTTCCTATTGGCAACATAATACTGTGATTCGGAACACATCTGGTTTCTGTAATTTTGAATATGAATTTAACAGCGGTCCGTGTCGCACTCCCACTGTTTTTTCTGTTCCGTGACAATAACCGTGTACTTAACGTCGAAAGGCACCTACGCAAAATATTGATTAGTACTTATTATGAATTGATATCAGAACCGATTTAACAGAATTGTGAAATGTCTAATTATAATGTGCTGCTATAGCGGCTCATATGCTATTGGTGCGATTAGGTACTTCTGTTATTACTGTGTATTGAGTATTATTGTTCATGTTACTGTAATCTTTAAATATAATAATTGATAGAAGTAACTTGTCTTTACGAGATGATAATACAAATATTATTTGTTTGTATTAAAATTTACCTATCCAAAAACTTATTGCTCGTTTTCGCCTCCTTAATAAAATGTTAACAATATAATGATGTTGTTTTATTTAGTGACTCCGTTAGTTTAAATATATAACTTACCTACTGAAGAAGAAATCACATCACTGAAACTATTATTATCATACCATTAATGATATAACTAAAGCCTGGGGATGATTGGCATATACTGGGTTAGTCAAAGTGTATGAATATTGACTGATATTATGCACATGTTTACATTACGGAAAATGATTATTTTTATTGTCATAGTACAAACAAAATAATATAATAAAATTAAAAAATATACAACCCTAAGTGGGCGGAGCTAAGGACGGCACTTACGCACCATAAAATATTTGGAATGACTGCTGTCTATACTTTTTAACATGCCGCTGTTATTCCGCGTTAATTTGAATATTTTGTTGATCCTGCAATGACCGTAATGTAAACAAACATCAGCTGACGGCTAGGGCTGCCACAGTGTAGTTTGTTTGAAATCTTAAAAAATCCTTTACTTCCAATAATATAGATTTTTATCAAAAGTGCTAGAACGAAAGTTGTTCAATATTATGTGTACTTTTTCGCCCCTTCGGTGCCTTCAGCTTGATACATTACACCTTTTTGACTAAACCAGGAGCGCGTTCAGAGCCTCTGTTTTAGTTGTCCGGTTGTTTTTTAACTTGCTCTGAACGGATTGCAGCAACCAAATCTTTTATCGTCCTCTTTCACGTTAATTTTTATTTCTCTTTTTTCTATAATATGACATTTTAAAATATGGCCCCCAATATAAATCAGCGATTTACAATCATCAAATTCGACGGTTGTTCGGTTGTAACTGTTGAGTTGGTTGTAAAACGCTCTGACGTTTATGATACGATATATCCGGGTGTTACTCTACTCAGCCTTAGAATGACACCCGGGTGAAACAACCGGCCCGTTCAAGACCTTAGAGTCTAAGGTCTTGAACGGGCCGGTTGTTTCACCCGGGTGTCACGCTCGAAGGCATTGAACGGGGTAAGAGCGAAAAGTTTTACTTCGCGCGAAGGCTCTGAATGTGCTCCAGTATAGACAATATGTGTAACAGAAATAACGCACACCCTGCAAATAGTTAATAACAATTATGCAAATAAATCAATATCAGCCATTTTGTTTTTTTTTAAAATTAATTAGAGATATTTTAAAAAGCAAATATCCTCATTACATGAACATGGGCAGTCTACCACCACGCGGGGTGGCCGAGTGGCACGTGTTCTGCGAATGAGAATGGCCTAAACAACTAATAGCGATAACTCCAACCGTGACTGTAATGGGTAACAGCTTAAATCGTCGGGAAGAAAAATTCCAATAAGTCACACTGTTACTCCTTGGGACTTCTTTTCATATTATTGAATAGACTCGGAGCGCCTCACACATGAATAGGTTACCAAAATCAAACTGTAATCGGTAAAAGTGTTACTTCCTAACATAACTGTGTTTATAGTGCCCGCGTCGGCTCTAGGTGGTTATAAAAAAATAACAATATGAAAATATGTCCTCAACGAGTACCTAACAGTGAGACATGTTCACACACTGTTATTTAGTATGATTGTGTAGGCAGACTTAATGCCTGTCGCATTATCTGCCAGTCAACCTTTCTGAATTCAGAGGTAGGGGTACCAAAACAAAGAATTAATCAACATTATCCACTAAGCTACATTGTATATAAATATATATCTATCTACATATGTAAATAAATACATACTATGTATTTATTTACATGTATACAATTGTGAAATCTTAATAGAAAATAAAAGAGCCTACTACAATGCCAATATTACTGAGAGTTGTCTCAAGCCTCAGAAGACCCGCAACCTAGGTACCTATTTTCCTATAAATATAAATTTGCTAGAAGAATTTTTGGCGTCCAGTTGGAGAGCGTTCCATAAAAGGATAGATTGGACTAAGAAAAACGACTGTATAATCCCAGACTAGTGAGAAGGGTATGTTACCTGTAACATTACAGTGTGACTGCTTGGGAACTGGCTGCGAAACGCACACCACAAAACAAAATTTAAAATAACCCTTTGTGATTAAATTAATTTCAAGTATTAATATTTTTGATGTTTTGTTCAAGCTGGGATAGCGAGTCCTAGTATGCAAGCAGTAACTAGCTTCGTATACACGGTGTTTCAAAATAACCAATTCTTTATAGAAAACTCATTATTAAAATGTGTTTACATGCAATGTCATTCAACCCAAAATGTTCATGTTAATCTTATAATCATCATCATGTCTATTTTACATGAAAATTTTGGGTTGAATGACATTACGTGTAAACACATTTTAATAATGAGTTTTCGATAATGAATTGATTATTTATTGGTTATTTTGAAACACCGTGTATAAAGATCTAACTTTATAACACTGCGGACTCACCATACATACCCCAGCCCCCCTAGCACGTCCACCAAAACACGATATGATAGTGGTTTATCGCGGTGAACTGTAAAAATACAATAGGATTTCGTCGTATTTTGACAGTTCACCGCGATAAACCGCTTTATCATATCGTGTTTTGGTGGACGTGCTAGGGGGGCTGGCCATTTTACGACTGCGGACCCACCATTTCAATAAAAGAAAAATTTATCTAAATTAGTCTTCCATTCAATTGTCAATTATTAAACGATACTCTAATCTAGCCACCAGCATAGATGTGCTTCATTGGAAGTCTTGTAGAAATAAATTATTATTGAAACTCAAAAATAAAACAAGAAATCTCAGATATCTAATTTATTTATTGGAAAATGTATAATGGAATGATACAATAATTTCTAATCAATTTTAGAAATAGTATGCAGATAAAACTTGAAGAATTTTAATACTTAGAAAGCATTAGACATAGCAGAATATTATCGTCCACAAAGAAAAACTACATGTAATTTTGTTTTCTATCATATATGACTACATTTTTTAAAAGGTTTGTAGATTAGTTAATAACCGGTGGAGTTAGTCGCTAATAACCTCCACGAAGCCTGAGCACAAGGTGAAGAGTTGACTCCTTCTGGATGTTGTAGTCTGAGAGAGTACGTCCATCCTCCAACTGTTTACCAGCAAAGATAAGTCGCTGCTGATCAGGAGGGATTCCTTCTTTGTCTTGGATCTTGGCTTTCACATTTTCTATTGTGTCTGAAGGCTCCACTTCCAGAGTGATTGTTTTGCCAGTAAGAGTCTTCACGAAAATCTGCATGCCACCTCGGAGCCTCAGCACAAGGTGAAGAGTTGATTCCTTTTGGATGTTGTAGTCTGAGAGTGTGCGTCCATCCTCCAACTGTTTGCCAGCGAAGATGAGACGCTGCTGATCTGGTGGAATGCCCTCCTTATCCTGGATCTTAGCTTTTACATTTTCAATGGTATCTGATGGCTCCACTTCAAGAGTGATTGTCTTGCCAGTGAGGGTCTTTACAAATATCTGCATACCACCTCGCAGTCTGAGCACAAGGTGAAGTGTTGACTCCTTCTGGATGTTGTAGTCTGAGAGAGTCCGTCCATCCTCCAACTGTTTGCCAGCGAAGATGAGACGCTGCTGGTCAGGAGGGATTCCTTCTTTGTCTTGGATCTTGGCTTTCACATTTTCAATTGTGTCTGAAGGTTCCACCTCAAGGGTGATTGTTTTGCCAGTGAGGGTCTTTACAAATATCTGCATGCCACCTCGGAGCCTCAGTACAAGGTGAAGTGTAGATTCCTTTTGGATGTTGTAGTCTGAGAGTGTGCGTCCATCCTCCAACTGTTTGCCAGCGAAGATGAGACGCTGCTGATCTGGTGGAATGCCCTCCTTATCCTGGATCTTAGCTTTTACATTTTCAATGGTATCTGACGCCTCCACTTCAAGAGTGATTGTCTTGCCAGTGAGGGTCTTTACAAATATCTGCATACCACCTCGCAGTCTGAGCACAAGGTGAAGTGTTGACTCCTTCTGGATGTTGTAGTCTGAGAGAGTCCGTCCATCCTCCAACTGTTTGCCAGCGAAGATGAGACGCTGCTGATCTGGTGGAATGCCCTCCTTATCCTGGATCTTAGCTTTTACATTTTCAATGGTATCGGACGCCTCCACTTCAAGAGTGATTGTCTTGCCAGTGAGGGTCTTTACAAATATCTGCATACCACCTCGCAGTCTGAGCACAAGGTGAAGTGTTGACTCCTTCTGGATGTTGTAGTCTGAGAGAGTCCGTCCATCCTCCAACTGTTTGCCAGCGAAGATGAGACGCTGCTGGTCAGGAGGGATTCCTTCTTTGTCTTGGATCTTGGCTTTCACATTTTCAATTGTGTCTGAAGGTTCCACCTCAAGGGTTATTGTTTTGCCAGTGAGGGTCTTTACAAATATCTGCATGCCACCTCGGAGCCTCAGTACAAGGTGAAGTGTAGATTCCTTTTGGATGTTGTAGTCTGAGAGTGTGCGTCCATCCTCCAACTGTTTGCCAGCGAAGATGAGACGCTGCTGATCTGGCGGAATGCCCTCCTTATCCTGAATTTTAGCTTTTACATTTTCAATGGTATCTGACGCCTCCACTTCAAGAGTGATAGTCTTGCCAGTGAGGGTCTTTACAAATATCTGCATACCACCTCGCAGTCTGAGCACAAGGTGAAGTGTTGACTCCTTCTGGATGTTGTAGTCTGAGAGAGTCCGTCCATCCTCCAACTGTTTGCCAGCGAAGATGAGACGCTGCTGGTCAGGAGGGATTCCTTCTTTGTCTTGGATCTTGGCTTTCACATTTTCAATTGTGTCTGAAGGTTCCACCTCAAGGGTGATTGTTTTGCCAGTGAGGGTCTTTACAAATATCTGCATGCCACCTCGGAGCCTCAGCACAAGGTGAAGTGTAGATTCCTTTTGGATGTTGTAGTCTGAGAGTGTGCGTCCATCCTCCAACTGTTTGCCAGCGAAGATGAGACGCTGCTGATCTGGTGGAATGCCCTCCTTATCCTGGATCTTAGCTTTTACATTTTCAATGGTATCTGATGGTTCCACCTCAAGAGTGATTGTCTTGCCAGTGAGGGTCTTCACAAAAATCTGCATGCCGCCTCGAAGCCTGAGTACAAGGTGAAGGGTTGATTCCTTCTGGATGTTGTAGTCTGAGAGAGTGCGTCCATCTTCCAACTGTTTGCCAGCGAAGATGAGACGCTGCTGGTCAGGAGGGATACCTTCTTTGTCTTGGATCTTGGCTTTCACATTCTCGATAGTATCTGATGGTTCAACTTCTAGAGTAATAGTTTTACCAGTGAGGGTCTTTACAAATATCTGCATACCGCCTCGAAGCCTAAGAACAAGGTGGAGAGTTGATTCCTTTTGGATGTTGTAGTCTGAGAGAGTGCGACCATCTTCTAATTGTTTGCCGGCGAAGATGAGACGCTGCTGGTCAGGAGGGATTCCTTCTTTGTCTTGAATCTTGGCTTTAACATTTTCAATTGTGTCTGAAGGCTCCACCTCAAGGGTGATTGTCTTGCCAGTGAGTGTCTTGACAAATATCTGCATACCTCCCCGCAGACGTAAAACAAGGTGCAATGTGGATTCCTTCTGGATATTGTAGTCAGATAATGTACGTCCATCCTCCAATTGCTTTCCAGCGAAGATCAAACGCTGTTGATCTGGAGGAATACCTTCTTTGTCTTGAATTTTAGCCTTAACATTTTCGATAGTGTCTGACGGTTCTACTTCCAAAGTTATGGTTTTTCCTGTTAGTGTTTTCACGAAAATCTGCATATTGCGATGATTACTGTAACAATGAAATATAATTTTAAGATTTCTACTGCAAATTTAGCAAATATTTCTGGATTGAGGTCAAGTTAGTGTGAAAGACAAGAACAAAGAAAATTCTCGAACACAAAATGGCGTCACACAAAAATCAATGTCAGTGCTCGAGTTGGCTCAGGCATAGGGGTCAAAACGTATTTCAATTAATGCAATACTTACAATGTTCTATCTTTATGCCAGAGAAATCTTGTTAACGATTTAAAATTAGGAATTAACAAGAAGTAGACGACTTGGATTCTATGTGTAAATTAACTCTTTGTAGGAAGAGAAATGAGATACGCCCACTCACAAACGTCCACTTGTCAACAACTTGGAAAATCGAATAATATTCTAAAATTTTGCCTTCATCATTTATATAGTTTTATATTTTTTCCTATCTGGCAATACATAAAGTGAAAGATTAAAAAATTAAGGTACCCATTCACGTCACGATATAAAGGATCACAGAGGCCCTAGACCATAGACAAATGCCACACGCTAACTTTTCCGCAGTCGTTCCGCAGAAAAAAATGTATGAAAATGACATTAGCTTGAAAGGCGGGAAACGTTGAAGTAGGCGGGACTGTTTCTAGCTTTCGAATTTCTTTTCAATTAATTTATAAGCATTATCCAAAGCGGTTGAGTAGTGTATTTGTATTTATTCTAAGCTATTTATATATTTCGTCTTTCATAACCAGTTTCATCGTTTGGTAAGTCAATTAATTTAACTTAATATGAGCGATCCCCCTGACCCAGGGGGATCAGACCCCCTAGACAAGATGCCTTTCGATAATCGCAAACGCAATCGCTAAATGGATAATGTATGAGATTTGACAATTGCGCTCGAAAGCTAAACGAGGGCTTATGTCAAATCGCATACATTTTCCTTCTAGCGATTGCGTTAGCGATTATCGAAAGGCATCTTGTCTAGGGGGTCAGTTCCTCCAGTTGCATGCAATGTAACAATAATGAGCCAAGATGAATCAAGTGCCGACACGGATCACACAGTTATAGATTGGGCAGTACCATCAAATAATAAGAAAAGGAGTAGATCAGTAAAAGTTTGTAAAAACTGCAATAAAAAAAGCGGAAACAAAAAATGGCGGGAAAGGATGAAGGGTGCCTTTGTGCTGAGCCTGTTGAGGTGAACTCTACTTTAATATCTGAAAATACCGAAAAACAAAGGAATTCTTCCACTTTATCACCACCATCTTCATTTGCTGGTCAGTCTCAGTCTCAGGCTGATGGATGTGAAACAACAAATTCTCGAAAGTTCTATGGCCCCTATGATGTACCACCTTATATCGTTCGCATCCAACGCGAACAAACATCCGTCAATGACTCCACCACATTTCACCCGGTTAATTTTGGCCAGTTTCTACAGAAGCATAAATTTCTATGTATAATTGACGGTAGTGTTAAAAGAATAGGCAGAAATCGAATTGTATTATCTTTTAATAAATTTGAGGCAGCTAATAGTTTTATAAGGGATAAAAGATTACTAGATCAGGGTTACAAAACTTTTATTCCTACTTTTAATATAACACGTATGGGTCTCGTTCGTGGGGTTCCTCATGACTGGACTCCTGAAGAAATAAAAGAAAAAATTACAGGCTGTGGTGAAATTCTTAAAGTAAGGCGCATAAATCATAAAGTTTATGTAGATAATACTGCTATATGGAAACCTACCCAGTCTATAGTTGTAACATTTGATGGTCAGGTCCTCCCCACAATAACTGCTAATAGAGCTAGACATCTTCTAGACATCTTAGATAGGAATAATTTATGTATTTTGAACTCTGGGCTGCCTACACGACTAACGAATCCCACTGAAAGTGTTAGTGCTGTTGACTTAACCATTTGCAGTCCTAGTCTTGCATCTTCTTTACTATGGAATCTCCTTGATTCATCTTTTGGCAGTGATCATTATCCTATTGTAATAACATTCCCCTTTGCAAATAGAAAATAGGTTTCAAGAAAATCTCTTTACAAATATAAGCTTCACAATGCAGATTGGAATTCATACAGTAATAAGCTGGAACAACTTTTTCTTCCTTACCTACATTACATGCTGGAAATGAAGATCGATGCTCAGAGGCTTTGACCAAGTGTATGATTAATGTAGCAGACGAAACCTTTCCAATTAAAAAATCTGGTGGTAATTCACTTCCATCTTCACCATGGTGGGATGCAGATTGTACACGAGAAATAGCCCGAAGAAAGAACGCTGAACAGCAATACCGTCAAAATATGACGACGATAAACTTCGATACACTCTCGCGTATTACTTCGGAAGTAAAAACGTTCCATAAGAAGAAAAAGCTAACGCTTGGAAAAACTTTTGTGCGTCAATTTCTCCACAAACATATACAACAGTCGTTTGGAATAACATACGGAGATTTCGTTCTGGGTTCGTTCAACCATCTGCTTCTCACTTAACATCAGATATGGCCCATCATTTCATGAATAAATTAGTTCCATTATCAGTCAGGGAATTGATCATACTTTCGCCTAATCCTGTTGAAAATTCAGGTTTAAACTCCCCATTTAAAATAGATGAGCTAAAAGGTACTTTGTCCAGTATTGTGGATTCTGCCCCTGGTAATGACAATATTCAATATTCATTTGTTGCAAACCTTGGCGATAAAGTACTCAACTATTATTTACAAATTATAAATTCGGTCATGTTGACAGGAAGTATTCCTTCATCATGGAGGCAACAAATAGTATTGCCATTGTTAAAACCAAATAAATCGCCTGCTGAGGTATCATCGTATCGTCCGATTATTCTATCTTCAGTCTTAGTAAAATTAGCACAACATTTAGTAAAAAACCGATTAGAATGGTTCGTTGAATGCAATCACCACCTACCGAATAATCAATATGGGTTCAGGAGAGGTAGAAGTACTTCAGATTGTATTGCTCTCTTAGTGATTGATATTCGCATTGCATTCTCTGACAATAGGTCAGTTGGAGCTGTTTTTCTCGACATTAAGAGGATTGTGAAGTAACCGTGCGCGGCGCGAGTAGGTATTTTCTAAAATCTCTATCGCTATCTCTTTCACACCGCTCTGCCTCCGGTCTGGCGTTTACACCACAAATACAACACGCGCAAATTTTCACGCACACAACGACACAGCAGCGCGCGACTTGGCCACGATACTTGGCGGCCGGCGCGAGAGCTCGAGATTATTATTCTATCGTTCGTAATGTTTTGCGTTGCTTATATTTCTGACCCCCTTTCCGCTCGCAACTTCGCCATCGTTACTTTCATTTTTCGTGTGGGAATTTTATGTTTTCACACAGGAAAAATAATTTTATAGCCTATATTGCTCAGTGATAATGTAGCATTCTATTAGCCAAAGAATTTTTAAAATCAGTCTGGTAGTTTTTGAGTTTATTCATTACAAACAAAAATACAAACGTACTATTTCTTCTTTCTTCATAATATTTTAATAGATGAGTTTCGGAATACAGAATTTATTTACATCTCGTAAATTATTTCTGTACTTATTGAAATTTATTGTGAAGGCACTTACTTGGTATCCCTATACCTTAATAAAGGATTGAGGGTGAGGACTTTTTGTTAGGAAAGTATGTATCCTATATTTACCTGTCTAAGGAAAATGCCATTTTTTAAGATGAGTGTTATACTGAATTAACTTGCATTTGAGATGTGAATCTTTTCTGAAAAAAAAAACATTAAACATATAATAATACTTTTACATACAAACTAAATAGGAACAGGTATACAAAAATAAAAAGTAATAATAAATAATAATAATATTTTTTGATTGGGCTGGGCAGCTTTTGCAAAACTTGGCTTTGCTTTTAATATGAGCATTAGCAAAAAACAGAAATCGCGGATCTTCAACTAGTGTGTCCTACCAGTGCTTACTTATAGAGCCGAGATATGGATAACAACTAAGGCCATCGTCCACAAACTAGAGGTGGCACAAAGAGCAATGGTAAGAAAATTGGTAGGAGCAAGGATGATATAAAGAAAGGATTGTCAATGTCTAACATTTCTAAAATTTGTTATAACCACGAGCAATAGATGGAGCGAGCTGTATCAAATCCAAAATTTGTCGATATTTCTAAAAGCAACAAAGCACACACGCTCCTAGGGTGCACAGCAGTGATTACATAGATTTATGTAGTTATACAAGAGCACGATAGATGGCGCTATATACATTTTAGACACTTTCTGCCAGACATTCCCTCTCATTCGAGAACAAGGTAATTGATAACGTTCGAGAAGCAAAGTGGAGTAATTTTCGCCTGACAGGAGTGAATTTCTCGTGGACCCCAGAAAGCGTTAAATTTTACCTGGTATTGACAGATGATTGTTCTGTGATTAGTGGCTTTCGTTTTTATTTAGAAGTTAAAGTTTGCAAATAGTAAGTAAAGCTTTGCGCAGAACAGTAATTGTAAAATAAAGCAAGTTCGCGTTGCAAAACACAAAAACTCTTTTCTTTATTTTTGAGCTACTAAAAAATTTAGGAGTGGCAAAAAATAAACCCTTTTTTAACCGACTTCTAAAAAAACCGTATCGGGCCACGCGCAGTGTAGGGTTCCGTAGTTGCAAATGCCAACTTTGAGTTCACACTCACATCAAACCATTAAATTAGTAATTATTATTATGATTAAAGCTCCAATGATTTTATATTTACTTACCTTCACCTGGTTCGTAAATTTATATTCAGTACTAATTTTTCGTCTATAACTTTTTAGTTTGTACTTAATACTCAACTCTGATAGTTTTCCTTTAAACTTCGTTAATACAAGTAGATTTTTTAGTTATGACAAAAATTTTGTGTGCTTTTTCAGACAAGCAAACTGAAACACTTTCACTATGGGACCAACTTAAAAATCGCAAAAAAAATCAGCTGTTTCATACAAATGTTCAACATTCACTGAACCTAAATGTATGAAACAGCAGATTTTTTTTGCGATTTCGAAGTTGGTCCCATAGTGAAAGTTGTTCAGTTTGCTTGTCTGAACAAGCACGCATTTTTGTCATAACTAAAAAATAACCTTGTATACATATACTACTGTTGTAATTTTTTTCACGTGTCCATATAAACGGTTATTTTTTTATCACCCTGGAAAATTTAAGGGACGCTTCACGACATGGTATTAGAATGATTTAAATTACCTATGAATAAAAAAATAACTATTTTTTTAAATTTTTATTTCATTTTTTTTATTTTTTATATAATAATGGATGTGTCCTGAAGCGTCCCTAAAATTTTTCAGGGTGATAAAAAAATAACCGTGTATAACCGTTTAGCAGTTAGAGGGACACTTACCTCTAAGAAAAATTTAAAACCAAATATTTCAGAAACAAATCCCTAAATCGAAAAATGGTATTCTGAACCGTACATTGTTTTTTAAAGACCTATTCAGTAATACCCCACACGATGGGTTAGTCGAGAACAAAATGTTACTCCCACTATACTATGTATGGTAGCCACCCGAAAAAAAATTTTTTTTTTTTCAATATTTTTTGCTACCACTTTTTTGGCATGATTAATATACATTACCCATACAAAATTACAGCTTTCTAGTACTAATAGTTTTTGAGTAAAAGCGCGGACAGACAGACAGACATGACGAATCTATAAGGGTTCCTTGTTTACTACGGAACCCTAAAAAGGAGGAGGTTTCTCAATTCGACCGTATATATGCTTTTGTTATGTTTGTTCGCGGATAACTTCGTCGTTTATGAACCGATTTTGATGATTCTTTTTGTATTCGATAGAGGATACTCCAAGGGTGGTCCCATGGTTAGGATCTGATGATTGAATTCCATAAAGATCGAGGGAAACCCTTAAAGTTTTAGGTGTGTCCAACTGGTTTTGACCGATTTTCAAAATTCCTTTTGTATTCGATAGAGTAGGTATACTCCTGGGGTGGTCCCAAGATCACTAAAGTCAGGATCTGATGATGGGATCTCATGAAAATCGAGGGAAATCCCAAATTTCCTTTATATTATTTTAGGGTTCTTTTCACTAAAAAGATTTCATTCACTAAAAAGTTAAAAATAAAAAATTAATATTTTACAAAAAATTAAAACCGACCACAAACACTGAAAAGTTTAAAATAATATAAGAATAGTTACAGACAACATCACATTTCTATATTGAAGTCGGTGACATTTTAAGACTTTCTGGATCATCGTTTGATACCGACTTCAATATAGAAGTGTGATGTTGTCTATTTGTAGACTTTTCAGTGTTTTTGAAGTCGGTTTTTATTTTTTGTAAAATATTTTTCTATAGTGAAGAACGCAAAATTGTTTCAATTTTTGATGTGCCTCATTTAATAAAAAATATAAGAAATAATGTTTTAACTCATAATATCATTAACAACAAAAATGAAGTCTTTTAAAGATATCATCAACTTATCATTTAGACAAAAATAATAAAAGTAGGTCGCTTCTAAAAATAACCGATCGGCACATAAATCCGAACGTATTCCAAAAAAAGACTAGAAGCCTTGCAACTCAGCACCTAAAAGTTTAGGTACCTACCGTGCATAGAATCAAGATAGAATTAAAATGTATCGGAGCATCATCGGGTATAATGAAGTTAATTTCTCCGCGTGTATTTTTTCTTTTTTTTACAGCTTAAAATACACTTTTTGTTACTTCTTTTAATATTTGTGTACATGAGATATCATTTACAATTCCTATAATATACACAGAAAGAATTAAAAAAAAATATTATTGAATGTAACATTATCCATTAAATTAAGCGCCATCTAGTAAAAAACTATTATAACAATCTAAGCACCGCACTGACCGCACCGTGCTTAATTGTATTCGCCATCTAGCGCGAAACCGTAGAAACCGTGTAATAGGATTAAACTTTTTGATAAAGATTAAAATTGTTCTGGCGGAATAATGTAGAATCATTTGTAATTTACTATTATTAAAACAACTTTTTATTAATTTTCATGCATGATTCGGTATACATTATCAACAAAATTTAAGTTAGCAACCTTATAGGTCAGCGCCATCTAGATATAAGGCGGGAATAGGACCTTTCTTATAGTTGTATGACATTGGCAGTCTATATTATTCTTCGTCTATGGTAGGAGTAACACTACGGGACACGAAAACGAATAGTTGGCTCCGAAAACGAGGAGGAGCACGCAAAACTCAAGATACCAACAGCTGGTTGTACCAAAATGTGTTCTTATGATTTTGATTTCTTATTTTATCCTTTATATAAAAAAATTGAAACCGTTATAAATAAATCTATATTTTATTTATACCTACTTTACTTGTAAAATAAGAAATATGAAGAAATAGACCCCAACTAAAAAAAAACGCTGGAAAGTCTTTGTAAATTACATTCATTCACATCTACTATAGGTATTGAAGAAACCTGGGACCAGCAGACAATTCCGGAACTGATGATCTAAATAAGTTAGTTTATTTATTTATGGAAAAGGTACACCAATATTATAAGTGGTTATAGATACATTGCTAATGTATTATATAATATCATAATTTGATATACTATAAGTTTACCCATACTTTCCACACAACATAAATGGTATGAGCTTACATTTTAATTTTACGTGACACAATATCCTTCACTTCAACAAAAAATAAATATATTTCGTTTAATGGCTCCTAAGAAAAGAAAGAAATTCTTAATCTAATTAACTTTTCTAACGAAAAGCCGTCGAAACAAGTCAGATTATGTACGAAGTTCTCCATTGCTTAAACGTAATTTTTATACCAAAATATGTTTTAACCCTTGCTTTAACTGTTGTGTTATTTATGTTTACAAAGCGATATATTTTTTATGAATGAAATAGAACTAGAATTTATATTGTTTCGTCGGCAATGCCGAAAAGTTTGTTTGTTTAGTTCCGCGCGTTGCGATTTTGTGATTGGCCTCTTAACAGTAATTCAATCACAAAACAAAAAGATTTAAGTAATTTATTGGCATGATTAGAACTAGTTCGATATACAATATCACAATGTCATATATTTAAACACATTACACCTTAATACACAAATGAAACATCTTAACTCACACCGTTGCCTGGCGGACTGAGGCGTGAGCGTACAAGGAGCACGCACGGCATGGAGCCTGTGACGTCACGCGTATTCTCGGCACACGGCTTTAACCGCCCGCACGGGTCTAGGTTTAAGACTCAATATCTCGGTGACTAATGGGCCGATTTCGATAATTCAAAAACATATACCATTAGTTTGTCATAGAGAATAATGTGAATACTAATTTTAACAAGTTTGTAATAGATGTACTGATCCTCATTGCCACAAATGGCTAGAATTCTTTAAGCAATTCTTTTTCCAGGTTTAAACGCTTTTCTGGCCCGAACATAAGTCTTTTCAGCCAGTTATTAGCATAGGCTATACGAGATTTTTAGCGTAGTGCCAACATTACGACGCAAATTCTTATGGTATAATCTTTGGCAACTGAGAATCGAAATACGTTCAAAAATTGACTACTATGAGATTATATCGAGATGACATGGAAATCTTAACGTGATTTGATTCTCATATTTAGTTAGAAGAATACCAATTTTTGATCAATTCACAATACAATTTCAATGTGGTCAACTTTCAATCTTGGTGAATGGTGATTACGTGAATTGGGCTTCTGAAGCCCAATTCACGTAACTAAATTTTTAAAAAAATACAGTTCCGATCTAGTCTCGATATTATTTGCATCAACAATGGCATTCTCGTACACTAAAAGTTTCACGTTGATCTGTCAAAGAATGCAATTTGATTGTAATGCAACCGAGACTTGACTTTGCATTCTGCTAAAAAAAGGCAAAGAATGACTTGGATTCTGGCCAAAAATTGGTATTCTGAAAACTATTTAAATGTCAAAATTGAGTTTGAAAGTTGATCGTAACCATACTAAAATTAGATTGTATTGAAGTTATCAGAAAGTAGTTTTTGTACAGTTCTTTTGTGGTTTTCTGAAAATTTGGGATTCTAATTTCTACCATTTAAAATGAGCGATTCCGGATTTCGATGGCATTATTTATTTGCGGCACACCGAGCTGCCATGGCTACTGCCACATGAAGAGCCAGGGAACGACAACGTACCCAGAGCAATCGTCGCCTTCCTGCAGATACCTTGCCTTCAGCCTAAGTGAGCCGGAGTTTGTGAACTAAATTTAGTTTTAGTGCTGTCAAATCGTGTTTTTTGTTCTAACATTACATTTTAACTGAAAAACACAATTTGACAGCACTAAAACTAAATTTCGTTTAGTTTAAATCGAATTAGTGCCAACCTCAGAACAATCACAACTGCCACCAATGACGAGCTACACAGACTAATATAGATACTATACTTAAGCTATGCTAATTGCTAGTTAGTCTTTAGTGCAATTCTTTTTCCGTTTAAACGGTTTTCTGGCCCGAACATAAGTCTTTTTAGCCAGTTATTAGCATAGGCTATACAATATTATAGCGTAGTGCCAACATTACGACGCAAATTCTTGTGGTATAATCTGTGGCAACTGAGAATCGAAATACGTTCAAAAATTGACTACTATGAGATTATATCGAGATGATATTGAAATCTTAATGTGAATTAATTTTAATATTTAGTTAGAAGAATACCAATTTTTGATCAATTCACAATACAATTTCAATGTGGTCAACTTTCAATCTTGGTGAATGATTAAATATGCGTTCTGTGATGATTAATACGTGAATTGGGCTTATTATTAACCGTACCCTCAGCGTACCCCTTGTCTAGAGGGGCTGCTTTTCGTCTATGGCGATCTTAGACTATAGATACCAATAGACATGAAATACCTACGAAAAAAGCGTGCTCATTTGGGTTGGTGCTCTAAGATGGCGGAAAAACTAGGGACGCCGTATCCAAGATTCCACACTTTTCATGTTTTTATTTATAGAATTCATAAAAAAATCAATAAAAAAACATATAACTGTAAAATGCACTCACAAATAATGCTCACTGACTGATATTTTAGCACAACAACAAACACGGTGCTTTGTAATGGCGGACTGAACTGGACGCTTTATTTGAATCATATAATAACATTGCGAATCCATTGGTGTACTTAATCTGAGATGGCGATACTAACGCACACATAAACGCTTTATTCGCAGAGTTCGCAGAATACGATTCTCAAAATAATGTCAAAATACCATTTTCAAATTCGTTCCATTTTACCATTTATTTATCTGTGCTTAGCACTGTAACTAAGTTTTTGAAGCTGGGAGCACTGGTTAGGTGCAATAATTTTTTATCTAGCAACATTTTTAACCTAATGTCACTTGTATTTTCTTTTTGGGGGCGTATCGGATCCAAAAAAAGAAATAAAATTGTTTATTTTCTCTATTGAATAAATAAAACCTAAAATACATCCTAAGTGTGTATATAAAACAATAAAGCCAAGTTTTACATTCACTTAAGTTTTTTTCAGTAATATGTGAAAATTATAGAGTTTAATATTGTTGTTTTGCGAAATTCCAAACACTTCCTTCACCGCGAGGTCTTGTACCTAATAAATGTTTTATTCCGTGTAGAATTGCCTTTCGAAAGCCTGTCATTTAAAAATGTGCAAGTCGCAACCCTTGTCAATATCATCTGTGAATAAAGTGTAACTTTTTATGAAAATGGCTGATTTGATTCGTGCTATGGGCGCTCCTATAGGCCCCCCCGTGAAGGATAAACTAGGTTCTCCATCAACTGAATCGGAGGACGGTGGAGGAGATATTGCAGAACTTGCTGCGGATTTAGAAATTTACGAACCTAATGGCCCCAGTACTAATGGTAGTCCTATTATATTTTAGATTATACAGTCATGCTTTAGTTCATTTCACTAAAGAATTAATCGAAATGCAATTAATAGTTTCATATAATTTAAACGTCTTTAACTATTGACATTAAACAGATTAATAGAGTAATAATTTTACTTAACAATCAATATTCTCAAACGAATTTTATGTTCTTTTTAATTTCATTGTTTATTTCAATGTTTATTTATTTTACCATTTAAGAGATTTTTTTAAGATTGCTTACCTTTTCTGAAATGGACTTTATTTTGACTGATACATTGTCAGTACTAGTTTTTTCTTGGTAATTATTCATGAACACATGAATATTAAATAAATACTGAGAGTGTGGACATTTTTGTCAGTGTAGGTGTAAATATAAGCTGTCTATGAGCGAGTCGCGCGTATTTCAGCCTGCCCACTTTGTTGAGGTTGTATGTATTGCTTTGATTTTGCACCAAAATAAGGTAGTTTTGTATGTTCTTTCTCAATAAGAAAAAAAAACAAAACTCATATATCATAAAAAATAAAAGATAAAAAAATGAGTAATGACTTACAATTTTGTAGACAGGAGTATTATAAATAGTGCAAAATTCGCCTGTGTACTGTGTATGGTGCTATTAACCCGTGGGGACTCGCACTTCATTTTCGGACACGGACGGTCGCGCATGGGTCGAAAAGACCCAATTTTCAGATAACTATAATAATATGAATCCGATGAATTAAGAGTATTTTTATGACTATATTTATAAAACGAATAAAAACAATATTTAAACAAGTATTACATATTTATTGTCTACGAAATATTCAACAAAATTGCTTTTGAGCTGAGATACGAAAGTTTCTAAATTTTTTTGCAATAGGAACAAAAATAACAAAGATTTTCTTATTTTTAATAACAAACATGCAAAATCACTTTAAATTATTATAAAACAAAACATTATCATCTAAATAAATTTAGTAATAGTCAACTTTGTTATGACTTTTTTAAAATTAATACTCACGGGTCGAATCGACCCGAACTTACTTTATGCGTCAGTCCTGCGCAAACGCCGGGCCAGAACTGGCCGCCGCGCGGAGGGGTAGTAGATTATAAGGTAGTTTGAAGGTACCTAGAGCGGTGCCACGAAATAAACAACAGTAAAGAAATGATGACCAAATTATTATGGCGCTGGGTCCTTTCGACCCAGCGCAAGTCCTCACTGGTTAAATTGCTTGGTCCTCACTGGTTAAATTACTTGGTCCTCACTGGTTAAATTAACATGTGAAACAAATCTGCTTAACAACTGAACTGATTTGGATGAATTTTCAATGCTCCCCTGATGAAAATTAATGTAAGGTTTTTATTACAACAATAAAAAGCAAATCGATCCAGTGCACACATCTCCACTCAACTATGGAGTGTATTCAATTACAGTCAGTGTATATTAGTGTTCATTAGCTCTGGGTTCAGAAAGGTAAACATTGTAGCCTATTGAAAAAAAAATCTAATTATCAGGTGAAAGAGAAGCAGTCCTTGCCCCACCAGAAACAGAATGGTATCATGGACGCCTTGATAGATATACTGCTGAAGAAAGACTGTGGAAAGCCACAAATCTGGGTAGTTATTTGGGTAAGTTCTTGCCATATGAAATTCAAGTTGACATCTTATCATTATTATTGCTGGAAATTTTTTATTTGGTTTTGTAAAAATTGGAATTGAGCGAAAGAACTAATTTCTAAGTAAGTCTTGACTTATCTGACTTTCTGGCTCATTTTTCAGGTCGATTCAAATTTTAGTTTATTAATTTTTACATTTTCAATAGTAAATCTGTCTGACAAATTTCTGAACCTGAACTTCATGACAAAGTAACTTATTTTTCACTCGCACTCATTTATGTATGCCAAATATATGAAATTGATTACTATAAAAAATAGTTTTCATTAATTGATTATTTGTAAAACACCTGCAACCTTGCAGGATTAGATAGCTAACATGATAAACAACATCTTTTGTTCTAGGACTTTTGATAATTCCTCAGATTTCACTTTCATACAAAAATAAATATTAATTTATACTTCTAGAATGTTCACCAGAATAAGCGACATGTTGTAACAGTTTTTTTGAATAAAACTAAACACGCCAATATTTTTATCATTTGCTTAATTTTTTTGACTCCCCATTTCGGCCCCCAGGGGCGTAGTATTTTAGCATAATATTGTGTGAGGAGTATAGGCACAGATTAGATAATAGTTACTACGTAACAGATACATCACTCCCATAGAAACGCTCGAATCGCTGTAATAATAATAGCCAAAACCGACAGACAAAAGTCGCTACAAGAAGAAAAGGTCTCTATGAACGCGCGCCGAGAGTCGAGATTCTCGCGTACACCGCGTGATTCGTCGAGCGAAAACTTAAGGGTTGTACAAAGAACATAAACAAAATGGCCAAAGTGAAACTTTAATGTTATTATTTTATTTATATACGTAGGATTTTAATGAAATAAAGTGATTGCGAGGAAAGGCCCCGACTATATATTATACTATATATTATAGATAGTACCTACTTTATTTGCAAGAATATTTTAAAATATATGATTGGTGTTAAATTATACACATTATTCCTCATAATCATAGTTTTAAATTGGCAGTGCGCAAATATTTAAAAATTTAAAATAGTACATGTCAAAAAATAAGAGAATAGAATATTACTTTATCGTCATTAATACATATAAAATTTATAAAAAAAATACAAATTATTTAAAAAATCACCAATCCCGCACGAGACGAATTTTTTTTTCATTGATTTTATTCATTTGTCAAATTACAAATGATTAAAAAAAATACGAATTATTATGAAAAATACATGATCGATGTTTTTTTTCATGTTTGAACTCACGGTTATTCAGATTTACTAAAATAAAATTGAAATTTTTTAAAAATAAAATTTTCAGAAAAATATTCGATTTAGGTATAAAAATCCCGTTTGTAGTTCTGAAAAGAAAATTATAAATAAGAAAAATAATTGATAAAAAACAAAACGAAATAAAAAATCAAATTATTATAATAAACAAAAAAGCAATAAAATAAACACAAAAAAGAAACAAAATAATAAAAAATTATTTTATGAAAAAAACAAGTTACAAGATTTGATGATAATAATAAAAGTCTCGCGTGCGGCGCGGCGGGTGGCGGCGGCCCTCTGTCGGTCGGCGCGCCGGCGCGCTACTTAGCGGTAGGTATTTATAACGCTGCATTGCGCGAGTGACGGGGGCCTGGTATAGGGTAAATAAATTTTAAAACTTGTAAAACAAAAGTTGTAGTTAATTATGTTAGCTATCTAATCTTGCGAGGTTGCAGGTGTTTTACAATTAATCCTGTATAAAGTATGATCATGACTAGAACTAGGTGGGGGGACTAAGGGGCTTAAGTCTTCCACAAAGGCATCGAAGTTCTTTGGTGACAAATCTTAAAGTAATTTCTTATGAAACTTTATTGCAGCATTACACTAACTTTCAACTTGTCTACTTTATAATATAATGGAATATAAATGCAAATTTCTTTCAGTTCGAGAAAGTGACAGAAAACCTGGGTCATATGTACTGAGCTATCTGGGACGCACAGGAATTAATCATTTTAGGTACCTACATTACTTGTTAATTTTATTTGTAAATGTGAGGTTGCTTATATGAGGGCGGGTCAAAAAGTTCGCGGAATGAGGGGCATGGAAAGGGGGAAAGGTAACTTTTTACTACCTGCACTAGTTGTGACACTCATTAAGAGTATAAATACTAAGTTTAAAAAAAATAGGTCATAATTACCTGAGCTACACATCAATCAACAAGTGAATCCGGAAGAAAATTTGCAACATGGAGAAAATTGAGTTTCGCGCAGTCATCAAGTTCCTTACCAAACAAGGAAAGCCTCCCCAGACTATTTTGTAAGAGATGTCTTCTGTTTACGGGGACTCTTGCCCTGGTAAAACCATGGTTTACAAGTTTACAACGTGTTTAAGCAAGGCAGGGATTCGATTGAAGATGATCCGAGGCCAGGGCAGCCTGTCGAGGCAACCACGGCAGAAAACGTTGAAAAACTTGAAAAAATCATATTGGAAGATGCCCGTTTAAAGAAGAAACAGCTTGCAGAAATGATTGGAGTATCAGCTACAACCATTTTGAACATCCTACACGACCATCTTGGCATGTCAAAGGTGTGTGCAAGATGGGTGCCGAGAATGCTCACGCCACACCAGAAGCAGCGGTGAGTTGAGTGTTGTCGCGAGTTTTTAGCGCTCTGTGGTGGACAAAAGGATGAAGTTTTGAACGGAATTGTGACTGGAGATGAAACTTGGGTTCATCATTATGAGCCTGAGTCCAAACAAGACCCCATGCAGTGGCACAAAAAGGGCACACCACCTCCGAAGAAATTCAAAGCGTCTCCGTCGGCTGGAAAACTCATGGCTACTGTTTTCTGGGATTCAGAGGGAATCCTCCTTATTGATTATAAAGAAAAGGTTGTCTCTATCACTGGAGAGTACTACCCTGCACTATTAGAATGTCTGCGAGATGCTGTGAGAGAAAAAAGACGGGGAAAATTGACTAAAGGTGTGCTCCTTTTGCACGACAATGCACCCGTGCACAAGGCGCAAGTTGCGATGGCTGCTGTTCAAAGATTGGGCTTCGAAATCTTGGAACATCCTCCCTATAGCCCAGATTTAGCCCCAAGTGATTATTATTTGTTCCCAAAAATGAAAAAAGAGCTTCGAGGGAAGAAATTTTCCAGCGATGAAGAAGTGAAGAGCGCAATTTCGGCCCATTTTGACGACAAAGAGAAATCATTTTTTTTCGAAGGTATTAATAAATTAATTGATAGGTCTAATAAATGTATTAGAGTTGAGGGGGAATATATTGAGAAGGAAAAATAATTTTGTGTTTTATTTCTTACTTTACCCTCCATTCCGCGAACTTTTTGACCCACCCTCGTATCTTTTTAACACGAATAAATAACACTTCTACACAATAGGTGTAGACTTACCTACTCTATTTTCACACAGTAAGTAATTAAGTTCGTGATAATGACAATCATATAAGCCACTATTTATTTATTATTTATGTACATAATTTTCGTACAAAGGCGGACTTAATGCCTGTGGCATTTTCTTCCAGTCAACCTTAGGGTGGTGAAGAAAAGGGTAATGCAGTAGATGTACCTTAGAAATGGAACAGCTTATTAATAATATGGTATTACATGCATATAACATAAAATTCTACTACACAAATAAAATTATTAAAATAAACTAATATATATCTAAAATCTGCACAAGGTCACTATCAAGGTTGCAGTGGTAAAATTGTGACGCTCCTGATCATACAGCTGAGCCACGGTAATAGTATAATATAATACAGTATGTGGACTGGGCCTCTCTTTGAAATTTTATACTTGCGGCCGCTCGGCATCACTTGGTGCGTGGCCCGCAATAGGGCTGCTCGCTTACCGACCGTGCGTTCCGTTTGACTCGTGCGTATGCCCTGCGGCGAACTGTATTCCCGACAGCCCTTGTAGTTATGCGATCCCAGATCGAGGCGCGTAGGCATAGCGCGTGTTTCGACCATTTCTATGAAGTCATTCTACTGTATATACATATATACTATTACCGTGGCTGAGCGCACTTTATTTGAGTGCTCGACCTGGGGGCTGATTCTCGCACAATTGGTGAAAAAGTTCGAATCAATATTTTTCTCGAGCGGTAATCAGAGTTGAGCCAATCAGAATACAGGGGCCTTACCATGATCGCTTATAGCAAGGTTAAAACAATATTGAAACAGAGACACCGCTCTTGCTGCGTATAGCGCCATCTCGCTCTCAGCGCGGTTTTAATATTGTTTTGGGCGATCATGGTTGGGGGGCAGGACATGTCGAGCTCCGCTCGTTTGTATTGTTTCGAGTGCTCTGGAGTAGTCGAGACGTCAATTGCCTGGTGTTAATTTATTTTTCATTCTTTTTTGATTATCCTATTAGGATACTATTCTTTATTTTTTAATTTATTTTTAATTACAGCATTTTGTTTGTCTAAATAAACACTTAAAACCATTATTTATGGCAATTAAAAATTATTTAATTGAAGCTTTATTTATCTAAAATAAATAATTATTAAATAGAATGATAAAAAAGTGAAAAATCGATCTTACTATTCGAGATAAGTCAAGCCACGTTGCCTCAATAAATGGCGGACTTCGACAAGTCTAGTGTTTTGATTGGCAAGCTGTGGCTACCGCTCGAGAAAAAATTCGAACTCGAACTTTTTCGAATCCGTGAGAATCAGCTCCCCGGTGAGCTCAACGGCGTGAACTACGCATGGCGTTGGGCCATGCATAGCGTATATAGAGGGGGGCCATAGAGGGGGGACAGTGATAGCTTCAAACAAAATCATTTACCAGGCCCCCCCTGAGAAAAACTCTAGATACGCCAAGTTATTGTGACCTTTCGCTACCAGATATCATCAGAAAAATGCTGAATGGCGAGAGGGAGTAAATTTTGCAGAAGGCACAAAGTAATTAAACACAGAGAGCCTACATCGGGCGAAAACAGGCCCATGCACACATAGACGCATGCCTACAGAAAGCACCGTCTGGAGAAATTGGGTCTTCCAGACCCTGGATCACCTCGACTAAGATCAAGTTGGACAGCGTGGAGGTTTAGTGGGTATACCCGTCAAAGTGCGGGGAGAGCGCTACATACGCCTGTCGACTAGCTAGCCATCGGCAGATATGGTGTGCAACAGCATTCCATCTCGTAAAAAAGGGAGCGGGTGAATTGAGAATAGTAAAAAAAAAATATTTTTTTGGTATTTATGTTGGCTTATATTTAATTTTACTTTTGAAACAGAATTACTGCCGTATGTGGCGACTACTATATCGGCGGTCGGCAGTTTGACTCCCTGACTGAATTAGTTGGCTTCTATAGCCATTGCTCAGATTTGTTGAAAAGGGAACGCCTGCTAGAGCCTGTGCCACCGCCAGAGCCAGTCAACGACAAAAAGGTGAAGTTACAACTTATTGATTTTTACCATAATCACATTCTTGCAACTTTCTGTACATTGATTTTTTTGTTATTTCTTATCATGCCAAATTAGGCGATACTTACACTGGCACGGAGGTGCGGAGATCTGCGTCACCGCTCGGTCTCAGTGTGTTGCTCTAAGCGGGTTTTTTATACAAACTGATATTTGCATACACATTTAAAATTTGCCATCCCGCGCTACGCGGCGGAGTACAGTACAGTGTGTGTATCGCCTTATTCACGTACGGATATTTATTATTATAATAACAAATTTCCATTTCATTTCTATTTTTGTACCAAATAATTTCTTAAGAGTAAATCTATGTATTGTTCCAACAGCGAGTGGTTGCAATACTTCCATATACCAAGATGCCAGATACTGATGAGCTCACATTCCAAAAGGGAGATATATTTTTCGTTCACAATGACATGGGCGATGGTTGGCTATGGGTAACTGCACATAGGTGAGTACCTTGTTATAAATATTAAAGATGATATCATTGTACCTACTGCTTGAATAGATATGAGAAACATGTTTTTATACGCAACAGATAAGCTCTTGGCCTTCATATCACCTACTATCTGGTGATAAAGCCTAAGATAGATGCAAGAGAAGTCCAGGCTTCTCAATAATGAGGCACTGGCTATTTTTTCTTTAGGTCTAACATTTTATTATGACAAAATGGCGCTATCTATCAGAAATCCTACTTCTAACCATACCAAGTTTTGTGTCCTCTAACACAGAGATGTAATAAACAAAATATTTCTCATGTGCTTTAGTAAACCAAATTGCGAATATTTAGAAAATGTATATTAAGTGTACCCACATAATTATATTATAAATTTCGTGTCACGGTGTGTGTGTTATTGAACTCCTCCGAAACAGCTTGACTGATTTTTATGAAATATTTTGTGTATATTTTTTATACCACTAGGTGACAAGGGTGGCATGGTCCAGAAATATTTGAGTGTTGTAGTTCGCGGGCGCAGCTAGTATGTTTATTTATATTAATTACATTAATGAACTCCCCCATGGGGAGTCTAGATACTGAATGCAGTGTTAAACAGGATTCAGTTTCATTGGGATACACGGATAATGTAAAAACACTCATTCTCTTTCTGATGATAGAAACATAATTATGCTTTTGGTATAAACAAAGGAAATAAAAAAAAATGAAACATGAACTTACCACACAAAGCTATAAAATGTGATAGCTATTCAAATAAAGAATATACAATAAATTGTGTTATTTATTTATTAAATCTTTTATTTTACAACATTTAAAGGATAATGCCTGAGGCATTCTCTACCAGTCAACCAGTAAATGTGTGAGAAATTTTAGACAGTGTATGAGTCAATGACAAAAAGACATGAGCTTTGTTTAATTATCGTAATTACGTAATTGTAACACTATGTCACAAAACCAATTTGACTTCACCGCAGAAAAATGATGGAGAAACACAGAGCAAATAAGGAGGACTTGCACATGGTCTTTATCGACCTGGAGAAGGCTTTTGATAGAGTGCCTCGAAGACTAGTCTCACAAGCGATCCGAGCTCAAAACATTCCCGAAAAATATATCGACATAATCAGGGATATGTATTGTAATTGTGTAACTCAAGTCAAAAGTCCAGTTGACCTTAGCGATCCGTTTGAAGTCAAAGTTGGTGTACACCAGGGATCCACCCTGAGCCCTCTTTTATTCAATTTAGTTATTGACTATTTAACGAAACATCTACAAATGCCACTACCATGGTGCATGCTATATGCAGACGACATAGTACTTGCCACCAAATCAGCAGAAGAGATGCAAATAGAGCTCACATCTTGGACTGAGGCCTTGGAGCAAAATGGTCTACGAGTCAGCAGGAGCAAAACTGAGTACATGCACTGCAAATTTGCTTCAACATCTCAAACTGAGAAGAATGTCTATATCGGTGAACATCCTCTGCCTAGGGTCACTCGCTTCAAATATCTAGGATCTGTCATAACATCTGACGCAGATATTGATACTGACGTTTGCTATAGATCTCAAGCTGCGTGGCATAAGTGGAGAAACCTATCTGGGGTCCTATGCGACAGCCGTATGCCCATTAAAACTAAAGGGAAGGTCTATAAAACTGCAGTAAGACCAGCTATTCTATATGGTTCTGAATGCTGGGCCATAAAGAAATGTCACGAACAATCACTGCATGTTAATGAGATGAAGATGCTGCGCTGGGCCGGTGGTGTTACTAGATTAGACCGGATAAGGAACGAACATGTTCGCGGAAGTTTTAAAGTCACTCCTATACAAGAAAAGCTTCGTGAATCTCGGCTACGGTGGTTCGGGCACACTCAGAGAAGAGGAAAAGACCATGTCGTCAATATAGCACTCAAACTTCCTGAACATCCAAAAGGAAGAGGTAGACTGAAACCCACATGGTGGTCCAATATAAGAAACGACCTAAAGAACCTTAACATCACTGCAGAGACAACCCAGAATCGCCCGCTCTGGCGCAAACTAACAAGGAGACCCGACCCCACGTAGGTGGGACAAGGGAAGAAAGAAGACGTAATTGTAACACTATTTTAAACATAGGGACTTTAGTAAAATTGATATTCATGCATATCTAGCTAGTAACTAAATAAGTTTGTCTAAAAAACGAATATTTATATGTGCGATTTGGTAACAGGAATTTATTATAAGAATGAGAATACAATTAGGAATCTACATTTTGTAACTACTGCAAAATATAAAGAACTAGGTCCACTGTATTACAAGTTGAATGTTTTCGTTTAAACAGAACCGGAGAACAAGGAATGATCTTCAGGGAGCTGGTTGAGGATCTAGATCCATCCATAGATCCCAATACGGTTTTCTCCTGGTTCCACCCTAACTGCACGAAAAGTGAGGCGGTGGATATGCTGGTGAAGGCCGGCCCTGGCAGCTTCCTGGTCCGACCGTCAGACAACTCTCCGGGCGATTATTCCCTGTTCTTCCACATCAACAACCAAATTCAAAGGTTCAGGATAGAAAAGAAAGGTGTTCGCTATTTAATGGGCGGCCGAACTTTCGAGTGTCTGGACGCTGTGATTAATAGGTACCGAAAGGAGCAAATCGTCGAAGGCCATACTTTGGGACAGCCTGTGAGTAAAAATTTGCTACCTAATTGAATTTCATAAATAATTTGTATGAATTTTTCAAGTGTGCCTGGATCAAAACTCAATATTGGCCAAATCCGAAACTGTTACCGATAGGAAAAATACTCAAAGAAGTCTCTGGACCGATTTTGACAAAATTCAATCTGCATCATTAGATTTTTTTAAAATTTATTTGAAAAAAAAAAACATTCTGTATTATTATTGCACCAACCTAAAATTGGTCCCGAGACCTCTTTGAGTATTTTTCGCTATCTGTAATAGTTTTGGATTCGGCCATCTAAGCACACTTGAAAAATTCATCCAGTATAAAAAAAATCCCGCGTTACGATGTTTGTCTTGGATAAACTCTGAAACTACTTAACCGATTTTCATTAAATTTGGCTCACTGTGTTTAATTTAGTCCAACTTAAAAGCTAGTTAAGATAGTTTTTATCTCGATTATTAACCCCAATATTTATTATTGCATTGTTACTAAAAAGCAAACATGGAATCTATTATGCAACATAATCTTGATGGGTATTCATCCATTGATTCATATGTTTTGTATTTTGATGTTGCTTTAGTGTTATATGTTCTGATCATATAATATCGAAATCGCGTTTATTATTTTAGTTGATTGCTGAAGGACATCAAATAGAACCACAACAAAACGCCACGGGGGCCGCAGCTGAAAAGATATATGCTACTCTAAGAGAATGCAGAGATCAAATCGGACTAAAGAAAATGAAAGGAATCAAGCATCAAGGATACTTGAACAAAAAGTCTGACAAGGCCACCAAGAAGTGGAAGGCCTTATATTTTGTTTTATTGCAAGAGGGTACTGATACACATTTGTATTTCTACGACTCCCCGAAGCGGACGAAACCTAAAGGCTTAATTGACTTATCTTGTGCTTATTTATACCAGGTAATAAAATCATCACTTCATTCAATATACATCCCAATGCTGGGCTTAGATTAGGCGGGATTTGGACTGCTACATCACGCTGGTCAAATAGGTTGATGTAAACTATCTTCTTTGCTTTTTCTCCTTTTCACATTTGACGTTTTTCATCTCTTCTTCACTCATACTTTTTCTGTGAAAAGATTATGTACTGTCATAATTTTTACATAGAGGACCCATATTTTCTATCAGTGGAGTCGATTTTACTCTCGATTCTAATAAAACTATACACAGGTTTTGCGCAATATAATTAATATATACTTATTATTTTGAATACTTTTACGTGTATTTCGTTCGTCGTTTTTAAATATCGATGTTTTGTCTGCTCTTAGGTGCACGAATCTCTTTGGGAACGCGAGTTCTGTTTTCAATTAGTGGAGCGTGCTTTGCCGTGCCTTTCGACGCATACGTTTCTGGCTGCAAACTCTGCCAGCGAAGAGCGAGCGTGGCTGGAAGCTTTGCGGCCTCTGTGCGTACCCCAGCAAGCGAGACATCACTCTAAGGTAACATAGAATGCAATTACTGTAAATTCCGTGTAATTTTTTTTTTGATTAACCTACTAAGATAACAGTAATATTAATAGCTAATTTACCCACGAAATAATGTCATGGCATACTAAAACGGACGCACGGCTTCAACCGCCCATTTCACTGATTACTCTATCTCTAGTCCTAGTGTGTCATGTAATATGTGTTATCCGTGGTGGCATTCAGTTTGTTTTTATTTTTATTTTTTTTCTTTCTTCTAACGGTGGCCTAAATTCTAGGTGTAGCTGTACTACAATCTTTGTTTTTTTAAGCCTAAAAATTAATTCCGTTTCACATCATGGATTTTTTGTTATATTGCTTTATTAAAGGTCTGAATGCGTAGACGCAGGCTTCAGTATACGGCTTTTTACACCATGTATAAGAACGTACAGTGACATTGCTGTAACGCGTAATCGCTGTAATAGCACTGACATGATACATCTGTGACACTAATAACTCTCAACGCAATACTAATTCAAACCGGCATTAAAAGGTAATCGGCAAATCGGACCGCAATGATTGTCGAAGGAACTCAACTCAAGTAACTTGTAACTTTTAGTCATTTGACGTACATAAAAATGCTACTTTTGTCCATACTCTATCACGTTTATGTGTTTTTGGGATAACTCATAAGAAATCATTTTAAGTACATTTGTAATGATGGAATTCGAGGACGCTAAATGATTCTTTCGGATATTATTCTGCCATTGTTCTTTATCGATTGCTACACACGCACGCGAAACAAACGCGGAACCGCAAAAAAATGGCGGACCGAGCGGTGAGTTGAGGCGGCGCGGCGCACCTCGGGCGCGCCACCGAGCGCCCGCAATACAACCGTGGCATAATTTCCAATGTTCTTCCATACAAAACGTAGGAGTGGCGCGCCCGATGCGCGCCGCGCCGCCTCTGTCTGTTTTGCGTCAGGTCAGGATTTAGCGGGATTCTCCTGAATTTTTAAATGACCTCCCTACTCCCGACAAAGTAAAAAATTCCCGAATAACAACTTCATTTTTTAAAACAATTTTAAGTTCCGAATTTACGTTAAGCGGGACGTTGCCGCTCCAACGCTCGTAGAATAGACATTTCTATCGGCAGCGAATGATGTAACAAAAACGTTAAATGTTGTTGTTTTTAATATATTTACTTTAATTTGATCTCATTTTTGTTTCTCCCGACCAAAGTCCCAAAATCCCAAAAAAATGGTTTATTCTCGTGATAATAGGGTCGTTCGATCTGGCAGCCCTATATGTACCCAGTGTCAACAAGAGCAAATCCACGAAATGATAATCAAAATTACGCGCTAGAACAGGCAGTCTCGCCTTGTCACAGATTGTGTCGAGACTAGTGCGGTTTCGTTGTTATGGTTTCATTGCGGAGGTATAGTTTTGTAGGTCCCACTACTGTGCCCCATTAGTGGGACCACGAGGAAATGTCACTGTGATATAATGAGGTATAAAATAACTAATTACGTATAGTTACATACAATACTTTATAGCTCTAATGATACAATACTTGATATGGATGCCCTATAAAAAATGTACTAGGTACTCTTTGATATTTTCAAATTTATGATCTCTTGGTACGCCTTTTCATATTGCTTTCACGACTTTTCTGGTAATAATTGACTAGAAATGTCTTTGCTGCATTAAAAATATCTGCCATCGAAGTTTGTATCACTCATTTTTGTAAACAACAAAGTATAATACATTTTTGCAGTGCCAATATCGTATAATAATGACGAATTACGAGCAGTTTTCGAATAACCAAATTTTTTGTTATTTTTTTAATATAAATCAACCTATAATTTATTGTTCTTTTTTAGTTCTTTTTTAAGCAAGCTAGATAAATAAATAAATAATATTAAATCGCTGTGATGGTGAAACGCGCATACAGGATAATATTTTTCTTCGAAATTCATTAAGATAACCATCATAATTATATTTTTAAAGCATCCATTTATTCCGAATCAATTTACAGACAGCGATGTTAGAAAGGGCGCATTGTCAATAACTTCTGCTGCTGTTGGCTGTTATGCCATGAGTCGTAAAATGATCAATATCTCGAATCCTCCAGTCTAGTCAGATGTGCGTGTATCGCGTTACAGCACGAGGCTCCGTGACGATGGATAGGCGCAGGTGCGGCCGGAGTGTAAAGCAAGGTTTAGACGGACTGGCAGCTAGCGCTGGCTTGCTATTGGCCTCGTATAAACAGTTTTTCAAGACAAGCCAGCGTTGGCTTCCAGCACTAGCGGGGATAGGGCGCCGGCCTATTTTTCAAGCCAGTGACCTCCGCTCGCATGCCCCGCAACCCCCGCGCCAGCGTGAGGACTTGTGTAGACGCATCGCGCCAGACGCTGGCGCTTCTTCATAGACTTAAACGTATGCACACTACACGAATAAGCCAGGAATGAAATGAATCCATTGGCACAGATTAGATAAAAGTTATTTACTACGTACCATTGGCCTCATCTAAACAACACGGGCCAAGCCAGCGCAGGCTGGTCTGATGACTGGCGCCAGCGTTATTGACTTCGTCTAAACCTTGCATTATGCAAGGTTTAGCCAAAACCAATAACCAATGGATTCATTTCATTCCTGGATTATTCGTGTGGTGTGCATACGTTTAGTCTACGGAGAAGCGCCAGCGTCTGGCGCGATGTGTCTACGCACGTCCTCACGCTGGCGCTGGTTGCGGGGCATGCGGGCGGTGATCACTGGCTTGAAAAATAGGCTGGCGCTCTATTCCCGCTAGTGCTGGCATCCAGCGCTGGCGTGTCTTGAAAACTGTTAATAAGAGGCCAATAGCAAGCTAGCGCTGGCTGCCAGAGAAACTGGCAGCCACCACAGGCTCCGTGTAAACCTTGCTTAACGTTTGGCGTAGTGGGTTTGTTAACCGGCCCGTCTCGTGATCCCGTCGCCGCTCGGCAGGTGGCCCGCGTGGTGTGGCTGCGGGCGCTGCGCGTGCGCTGCATGACCGCGCACCGGCTGCCCGCGCGCCTCGCGCCGCGCCCCTACCTGCGGCTGGCGCTGGGCGCCGCGCCCGTCGCCCGCACTCGCCCCAGGCCCTCGCCCGACCCGCACTGGGACGACGAGTTCGTGTTCGAGTGAGTCGCGATCGCAAATAATCATCGCCACTAAAACAAGTTTCACGCGCAAAGAAATCAATTTCATGACACAACTTTCCGTAGCTACCTGCGTGAAACTAGTTACATTAAACGTAATAGTGTCGTGAGATCCACAGTATGTCTGTGTTTTTTATGGCTCCGCCAATATCATAACATCATTTTGCTTAGCTTGTGTAAAGTTAAGAAAAGGTTTTGTTTTGTTTCGGATCCCAGTGACACACATTTCGCTGGTGATCATTGATCAATTTTATATTTTTATCAGCTGTTCAACATTAGTTTGACATTTTTAAATGGACCAGAGGGAGACTCTGTACCGTCTTTCATAATAACTAATACATAACAACTGCTTATATCGCGCCGACGCCGTCCCACCCCGCCCGCTGTATGACTGAACCTTTAGAGGCAAAACAGTTTCAATCCTGGTGAAGCTGGCCTTTGATTTAATTTTTCTCTTACCAGCAGTTGAGATCAAACCCAAAGTTTTTTTTCTTTATATGGATACAAAATGTTTACATAGTTGTTTACATTTGCAATATTTGATTACAGGGATGTCCCTCCAGACGTAACATCGTTCACGATCACTGTTCATAATACTGGCAAAAGAGGAAAGGAGTCAGAGGTGAGGCGACATTGAACGACTACTACGAATTTGACTACTAAGTGGTATGGGGATATATAAACTTAATTTCCATTATCATGTCTATAGTATGTCATCTTGTTGTGTAATATAATATAATACGAATACTGTAAAGTGTTTTAAAAATAACATTTCTAGATCTAACATACGCAAGATAAACCCAGAAAAGTTGTTGCATATAAATGTATTCATGCAAACGAAAGACTATAAGGCTCTATACAGACGGACTGCATTTCAACTGCATTCCGACTGCAAAATTGCAGTTCAGATGCAGTTTGAATGCAGTTTCGTCGCAGTAGTACTAACTGCAATCAAACTGCATCTGAACTGCAATTTTGTAGTTGGAATGCAGTTGAAATGCATTCCGTCAGTATAGAGCCTAAGATAAGAATATTGTTCAAACATTTTGAATATGAGATTGTATTATATAACTTCAACAGGTTGCAGAGTTGACGATTGAACTGGCCAACCTCGCGAACGGGGAGGAGATAGAAGAGTGGTACCCGCTTGCGGGCATGACACCAATTGGGGAGTGGGGCTCTTTGCGATTACGTATTAGGTATGTAACAGTTAGTGAAATCATATGCAACATATATAACGCAAACACAATGAATAAAAAAAATGTTTTTTTTTTAAATCGAACTGGTACATTACACATTTTATTGATTTATTACCAATTTACTAACACATATACTATGGAATTCACACATAATTGGGATTATGACTGAATTCGAATTTTCACGTCTCGTCATAAAATATTAAAAACTGTCCAAAAAGATGCAATCATGTGAAATTAGAATTGAAATCGGCTTAGAAATACATTAGATACAAACATTTTAAACTGCTAATTTGGAAGCGATTAGACAGAGACTTAGACAGAGGCACAGAATATATAATAGTACTTCATACAGAACGGCCACTCACCTCCCCGCACTCATTTCAAATACTTCGTCCCACCCCGCACTTCGTTGTCGCAGACATCACTGACACATAACAAAGGGCGCGCACGATCGCTCGGGCGAGTAGACGCGAGCGCCAGCAGATAACAGAGACAGCGCTATGCGGTTAAAAGAGAAGGCAGTCGCTGCACTTCCCGCGTCATTTCGATGGATAACCACGCACTCAGCCCTACTAAATTCCACGCACACATTTGCGCGTGAACAAACGTCATTTGCTTAAGTGGTAGTAATAGGTAATTGATTTGCGAACGTTGTATGGAGTGTCCGGGGTGTGACAGAGGCGTGCATTCCGCATCGTCGGTGATCCTAATATCACGGCATCAATGGAGACGCTGGAGTAAAGGTGAGACTTTGGTTCTCTCTGCGTGCTCTATCGGCTCTTTAACGGAGATTGCTCTGAGGAACTGTTTGCTATGGTGCCCTCTTCACATTTTTACCACCGCACCACCCGCCATCGTAGTAGAGTTCATCCGTATTACCTGGTACTGATCTCGTCTAGCACAGTTACCGAACTGTGCTTAGCGCTCTTTCCTTTTACGTATGTGTAGGCTCTGGAATGAACTCCCAGCTGCAGTGTTTCCTGAGCGCTACGATATGTGCTACTTCAAACAATTCTTAAGCGAGCACTTCTCTCCAGGTAGGCAGTGAATGAACTGTGCCCCTGGCATTGCAGATGTCCATGAGTGGTGGTGACCACTTAACATCAGCTGGGCCACTGGCTCGTCTGCTACCATTAGCAATAAAAAAGCTATTTTTTTTCATTCATTTAGCCTATTATACTAACAGCTATTTGTAGGATAATATATTTCATTGTTAACTTCAATGTAATGCTCACAAAGTAGTAAGCTATATTTATTATAATTTGCAAAAGTTCCAGTATCTTTTCAAGAGATTAAGTGTATATACACGGTGTTTCATAATAATCAATAAATAATCAATGCGTTATCTCAAACTAATTATTAAATTGTGTTTACCCGTAATGTTATTCAACGGGTAGGAGGGTAGACCTCGCAACTGTCAACAAGCAACTTGTGATTATTTCTGATTTTTATTTATTTTTGACTATTAATTCCATTGTAATTATATAAATACAAGTAAACTTCAATATAACGAAGAAGTTAAAATATTATTTGCAGTAAAGAACTTTAATCCTTAAAAATCAAACCAAAAAAAAGTGCGCGGTTACGTCGAGCTTGGACGAAACAAAAATAACGAAGTGAATATTGAATATTAATATCAATGTCGACATTGTTAGCTTAAATATTGACATACGGCAATTTAATATAAAGTACTGCAATATGGCAAAATGTGCAGGGTGTTTTCAAATACTTCCTAAGAGAGAGTTCCTAAGCTGCTCTGCGTGTAAGGCGAGTTATGATTTGGATTGTGCAAACGTAAGTAGTGCAAGGTTTAATAACACTATGGGTAAAGAACACAAGGCATCTTGGAAATGCCAGGTCTGTCGATCTAAGATGCCTAAAACTGACAACACTAACACTCCCGTACGTAATAACCACACAGTGGCTGCTCAGAATCTGGTATTATCGCCTAATAACGAGAAAAATAATGTGACTATGAGAAAGAAACCCCAATTGAATGCACACGAATCTTGTTCACTTATATCTGAAGATGAAAGCATCTTGGGAAATACCGTAGTAGAAGAAAAGGACCATAAAATACTAAGAAAAACCACCCCAGAAAGCGTAACTTATAGCCAGATGGAAGAATTATTAGATGATAAATTGAAAAATTTGATAAATGACCTAAAAACTACGCTATTGAATGAGATTGCACAAAAAATTACACAAAATATCACAAACACATTTGCACAAAGTATAAAAACACTGACGACTGAACAGCAAAACTTAAAAACGAAGATAAGCAATTTAAACACGCAAATTGAATTGATAAAATCTGAAAATAACCTATTACATAAAAAAATAAACAATTTACAATCACGACAAACAAATCAAACACCACAAACTCAAGGCAAAGAAGTCAACAAGAAGTTTGTTTTATATGGGTTAGCTGAAAATCAATGGGAGACTGAACAAGATATAAGCGATCAAGTTACATACATACTTCACGATATAACTGGCATTAATATACATGGCTTTATTGAGGAAGTAGTAAGAATTGGCAGAAAAGGACATAAAAGGCCATTAATGATTGAGTTACTCAGCAAAAAAAATGGTGCAAAATTTATTGAAATATAAACATTGTTTCAAAAACACCGGGCTTGTAATAACAGAATACTTAGATGACGCTTCACTTGAATTAAGAAAAGGTTTACTGAATGTTTTGAAAAATGCTCGGTATAAAGGTGACCATGCCGTAATCAGAAATAATAAATTGTTCATAAACGGTAAGCAGTACTCACCCATAAATTCTCCAACAAAAGAACATAACCTCACGCGACGCACTATTTTACTACCACAAAATACACATTCTACGGATCAAGATAGTACCGCTACTGAGATACTTCCAGGTGGCAATATCAACAATACACAGTCATTTCAAAAGACATTTCTCGACACAAGACATTAAAATCATATTCCAAAACCTACAAAGTATGTTTAACAAACTGGATACTCTTGAAATATTCTTAGAAGATCAACCCGATTGCTTAGCCCTGTGCGTTTCGGAAACATGGCTTACTAAGGACAAGGCTACGATCGTCGCTTTCGACAAACATCACTTGGCAGCATGCTATCACCGAGTGAACTATAACGGCGGCGGAGTTTGCATACTATTAAACAACAGTGTCGAATACGCTGAACGTGTAGAAATTATGGACATGTCTGTTGAATATATCATTGAGATTTGTGCAGTGGAAATTTTAAATTGTAATATTTTGTTAATCGTTTTATATTGGAATAGTAGAAGGCCAGATATTTTTTATAAGCAGTTAAAGAAAATGTTAGAATATATTACAACTAAATTTTCTCAAAAAAACATAATAATAGGCGGTGATTTTAATGTTAACGTTTTAGAAAGTAATAATAAGAAGTCAACAGAATTATTAGATTTTATGTTAGAATACAATTTTAAACAGCATATTACATCGCCAACACGCGTTGTCAAAAATTCGTCAAGCTGCATTGACCTAATATTTACAAATTTTAATGAAAACATAAATACATTAGTTACTAATTTTGGACTTTCAGACCATAGCAGTACAATAATTCAATTAAAAATTAACACTCAAGACCAAAATTTTAAAACAAACTTCCTGCATTATTCAATAAAGAGGATTTATAGTGATAACAATATAAATAAATTTAAAAATTATCTACAGCAAGTAAATTGGCAAAATATAATTTTAGACACAAATGATGTTAATAAAAATTACAGTCCTTTTAACAATATTTTATTAAATATATTAGAGCAGAGCATTCCAAAAAAACGTATCAGGGTTAACACAACACGAGGAAAGAAATCGTGGCTTTCCAATGGTATAAAGAAATCGTGTAAACATAAGCGACTTTTAAAAATCCACGCTACATATTCAAAAAACATAATTTTAAACAATCATTACAAACAATACAGTAAAATACTAAAAAATGTAATATTAAAAGCAAAAAAATTAAATTCTATAAATAAAATGAATAAATCTAACAATAAAATAAAGTGTATGTGGCAAATAATAAAGGAGCAAACAAAAAAATCTAACCTTAAAACAAAGAAAAATATAGCATTGCGTATCAATAATATCCTAACGTCGGATCCTAAATTAGTGGCAAATACATTTAATGAGCAATATGCATCGGTCGGCGATACTACTCATACTCAGGGACAGGCAGATGGCACGCGGCGGCCGCGAGGGCAGCCCGTGCTTAACCCCACTGAAAATTCCCTTTACCTGCGGCCAGTCGATACACGCGAGGTCTTATTGATAATACGACGCCTTAAAAATAAGTCTAGTTTTGGTATAGATGAGCTACCTTCTACACTCATTAAAAAATGCGCTGAAGAATTGTCAATTCCCCTAACTATTCTAATAAATCAATCCTTTTCGGAGGGAATATTTCCAGATCAGTTAAAAACTGCAGTAATAAAACCAATTCATAAAAACAAATCCAAGACAGACCCAAGTAATTATCGACCAATTGCGCTTTTACCTACCATTTCAAAGATATTTGAAAAAGCAATGTTCGCGCGTTTGTATTCGTTCTGCGAAAAGTATAAAATATTTGATGACTCCCAAAATGGATTCAGAAAAGGAAGGTCCACAGTATATGCAGCATTTCAATACATAAATCAAGTTTTAAAAATATTAAATGATAAAAAATATGCGATCGGTATTTTGTTCGATATGACAAAAGCATATGAACGAGTAAGATTCGATATTCTTTTAAATAAATTATACGGAATAGGAGTTCGAGGCTATGCATATGAATGGTTTAGGTCCTTTTTAAACAACCGTAAGCAATGTGTGCAAATTGAGAGCGTTGACGTGGTGTCTCAGCTTGTCACCTCAGTCATATCTGAAGAACGGGTAATGAGTGGTTCCATCCCGCAAGGAAGTGTTCTTGGCTGTATACTTTTTTTGTTGTATGTTAACGACCTTCCCAAAATAGTAGATGAGACATGCGTAATGTTTGCAGATGATTTTTCATTGTTGTTTTCAGTGGAGAATAGCATAGGCATAAACGACAAAATATTTAATGTTATTAAAAAGATAGTCAATTGGATGAATGAGCATAATTTGGAGATCAACTTTTCTAAAACTAAAATAATGCAATTTAGACCTTACCAAAAATCTAAACTGGACATTAACTTTTCATATAATGACATTGCATTAGAATGTGTACCATCATTTACATTGCTAGGCATAGTAATTGACTCAAACTTAAATTGGAAATTTCATATCCAAAAAATTAAAACAAAACTCTCTCAATTTACATATGCGTTAAGAGAACTCAAAAAATCTACAAATTTAAATATTGCTCTCACTGCTTACTATGCATATGCTCATGCGTGGCTCAACTATGGCGTGATCTTATGGGGAAATAGCACAGATATGCACGACCTGTTTATTCTCCAAAAAAAATGTATCAGGATCCTTACAAACATCCAACAAACTGACAGCTGTAAGCCGCATTTTTCGGAATTGTCCATACTTTCCCTTCCATGTATGTATATTCTGGAAATGTGCAAGTTTGTACGAACATACTCACATTTATATGTCAAGGAGAGCGATATCCCCCATCATAATATTCAGCGCTACAAAAATAATCTAAGGCAAATATTATGTAAACTAGCCCTACAAAGATCAGGCACGTATTCTATGTCTATAAAAATATACAATAAATTACCCGAACATATAAAAAACGAAAAAAGTAAGCCAAAGTTTTTAAAAATGGTAAAGCAATTACTCCTTGGAAAAATGTATTACACTATAGAAGAATATCTTAGTGATAAATTTAATAAGCCTTAATTTTAATTTTAATTAATAATTTATGTTGACTTATATACAAAATACTTATTTTAAATTGATTCAATTTAGTTTATTTATTTGAAATTAATGTAATTTTAATCCGTTATTGACAAATTGACATTACATATAATTTATTGACATTTCATTTAATTTATTGACAATTCATTTTAATTTTAATTCGATATTGACACATGGACATTACATATAATTTATTGACATTTCATTTAATTTATTGACATTTCATTTAATTTATTGACATTTCATTTAATTTATTGACATTTCATTTAATTTATTGACATTTAATTTATTTTAGACATTTCACTTAATTTATTGACATTCCATTTAATCAACTGACATCGTATTAATTTGATTGACATTTAATTATTCATTTGGGTACAATATTAATTTTTATTTACTGATGTCCAATCTACTTCATAAAAAGTTTACTTCCATTTACTTAATTAGGCGCTTAATACTCGTAGTATCACGTTTTCGAAATAAATCTAATAATTCGATTGACTTATATATTTTATGAACGACTTAATTAGATTTAATCTAGTTTAATTAATTTAATACAATTTAATTTGATTTTAATACATTGACATTTCATTTTATTCTTTGGCATTCCAATTAATCTATTGACATTTCGTTTAATTCATTCATATTAATATTATTTATTGACGCTTGTTTAATTTATTAAAATTTATTCCATTTGTTTATTTTCCATGTAATTAGGCACTTTACAATATCACGTCTTCATTATAATGTAATTAAATAATTCCTAGTTAGTAAAACTAAATGTCTGCCCTTCTCTATTCATATTTAATTGCAACGCCTTAACAAGGTACAATGTGTAACTTCATCTCACACTTGTAATGCAATATATAAATAAATAAATAAATAAATAAACCCAAAAATTTTATGTAAATCATAGACATGATGATGATACTATGATATACTTACATTTTTTGGGTTGAATGACATTACGTGTAAAGACATTTTAATAATTAGTTTTAGATAACGCATTGATTATTAATTGGTGATTATGAAACACCGTGTATATGCGCATTTTCAATATTATTTAAAAATCCAGTGTCTGTGTGAAAGAGAACCATCGTGACCAATGATATTAGCTAAATGTTAAACAGGTATATGCAAGAGCTGGTGATGCCGCGAGAAGAATACAATCCGCTACGTCAGTTGCTGTTGGAGCCGGGGCTTCCGGCTGTCAAAGCCCTCGCTGATCTGTGCCGCACCGATCGACAGCCTTTGGCTACTTGTAAGCTAATTATAATATTTTCAAATATAACAATGCACAAAGGGAAAAGGCAACATGCATGATTTTTTTTATTTCTGCAAATTAATCATTTACTTACATCCTTATAATATAGAAAAAATATAAATAGTCTTGAAAATAGTCAAATTATTGTTCAATGTGAAATTTAAAACATTGAATAAATTTGAGCCGTTCAAACGTCACCATTTTGCGCGCGCATTTGATGACGTCATTGGTTGTGTCCTGTGTTTGTTTACTATAGCGTTTCAGTTACTTTATACTTATTTTCAGTTTTGATTGCTATAAAAACCACGGAAAAAGTTAAATACCTTCTTACAAGTTATTGTATGGTACCGAAGTGCAAAAACACAATTATTAGTACACCCGATAAAGTGTTGTTTCGTATTTTTTATACCCCTAGGTGATAAGGGTGGCCCTCTCCAGAATTTTGTTATTGGGACAGTTAATTATTATGGCGAAACGTAGTTCGCGGGCACAGCTAGTTTTATTACACAGGGTATAAGTTACGGTGTCCCTTTTCTTTTAACAGTGAGTTCACACCATGATCTTTATTTGAAAATCACTTAAATTTCTTCGGGAAAATTCATAAATTTTCTGAATTTTTTAATATTTTATTCTAAACTAGCGACCCGCCCCGGCTTCGCACGGGTGCAATGCTGATACTAAATATACTACAGAACGCACGGGTATACTAAAAAACCTATTGACAATACAACAGTGTAAGAAACCATAGATTTGGAGTAGCCTTAATGTCAAATTGTCAAGTTGGTCACTTTTACGTGAACATATTTTAAATTCATTTTTTTCCTGTAATATTTTTTCAAATATTTTATTTCATGCAAACCTTGTCTTAACAATAACTAATACATAAAACCAAGAATCATCCAATTGGGTGCAGTCGTTTGAAAGTTATGGGCGTACATACATTTCGAAGATCCATTTTTATTTATATAGATTTGGTGGTGTACAGAATATGATTTGTAAACGTTAACTTAGTTATATAAGTTAACGTTTACAAATCATATTCTGTCAAAAACCACAATAAATACACAAAAAAATAACTTCGCAATGTAAATTGTATAACATTTCTATCATACTGCGCGCGGGATCAGCTGTTTGGGTCATCGAACGTCAACGCACCGGTGTGAGCAGAACAAAAATAATGCCGGCGCGCCATACATTACGAAACATGAATAAAAATAAAAACCAAAACTCCTTTTTTAAGCTTTAAAAGCTTTTCCGGGAAAAAATAAACATCGGTAAACAAATATTAAAACTGATCTGAACTCACTGTTAAAAGAAAAGGGACACCGTCACTTATGCCCGGTATATTCTTGTTGACTGCCCGCCTTTTATACACTCCGAATGTATGCGTGAGTGTGGACAGTGTGTGTAAACTGCACACAAGTCAGTCGCGTCACGGTAATAGTATATACATACAGTAGAATGACTTCATAGAAACTGTCGAAACACGCGCTATGCCTACGCGCCTCAATACTGGATAGCAACTGGATCGCATCTACAAGGGCAGTCACGAACGCAGGCGGCAGGTTACACGCACGAGCCAAACGGAGCTTTATAATATTAGTACTAATATTATAATATTAGGAAGGTTATAAGCTTGACATTTCACAAAAATGGGTTTTCTTGGTTCTTCAAGGGATCTTTCGCATATTTGGTTAGTGAGTGAAATAAATAAAATATATTTGCTTATTTATTATTAATGTATTATATCGAAGGCATTTTAGGCAACCTACATGTTAGTTTCGTTAACCTATTTTATTGCACAAAAACCTATTTAATTCATTCATTTAGATCGACAAAGTAATTCTATATGCATTCTGAAATAGTATAATTACAAATCAAGGCAGAAACTGTAAACCCGCGGCCCTATCGCGGGCCAACGCACCAAGCGATGCATAGCCGCCGTAGGTATAAAATTTCGAAGAGGGGTCGAGTTCACATACTGTATATATCACATACCGTGGTCTCGTGATGTAAACGGATATTGTCGCGTCCGCGCCCCAGCGATACTGCACGCGTTCACGGAGTGCGGTCGCGGCGCGGAGCTGGCGCGCGAGCTGGTCGGCGCGGAGCTGGCGCGCGAGATGGACCCGCGCGCGATGTTCCGCGCCGCCTCGCTCGCCACCGCCGTGCTCGACGAGTTCATGCACACGCAGTGCAAGCCCTTCCTGCAGGTGAGCTATTGCTACTCGCATACTCTGATTTTTAATTCGACGGAATTTAGACATTTCGGAAGTGTTGCCAACATTGAAAAATTCTCACTAAAAAGGGAGAGCGTTTTAGCAAAATAACCTTTCTTGCATTAATCAAGGTTTCAATTAGAAAAACTAAGACTTAAAAATTTACTGATAATTTTAAAATGTTTTATTGAAGTTACAGTAATTGTCAAGGAAATTATTTTTCTATTACTTACTGGAATCCCTGTTCAATAATCCATAGGTTGCCAACCTTTTTTTAGAAAAATCTCTTCGTTTGTAAAATTTTTGCTTCTTCTAAGAGCCAATATTACAAGATGTCAAATCTAAAATTGCAAAAACTATTTACACCGCGTCATGCACCGCTGTCCGAGTTGAGCAAAGTGAAACAATATTAGAAGGCATAAATATGCTCACAGCTGAAAAATGGCAAGAATGCATAAACCATATTATTAAAGAAGAAGATAAAATGTGCCCTCTTAATGATCTGATGGATAGTGTGTGTGATTATTTTATAATCCGAGTTGATGATGATGACGACAATGAAACAAATGAAGATCGTATTCATATTGATGGTTGGTGGTAAGGCTCCTCAGTCCGCCTGGTTAGCTGCCACCATCTTTCCAAAGTTTGTCGCCATAATTACAATGTTGATAACATCATTGCATTCTGACAATTAGAGGTAAGATAGCCAGTGTCCCAGTTGTCGAGGAATCCAGGAGAAGCTCCCTTCTATCTTTGGCCTTATCGTCACTTACTATCAGGTGAAATGAAGGCCAAAAGATTCCTTGTTATTGTGTAAAAATATTTTGTCAATTTTACAGGCCGCAATTTCGGAGACAGTCCAGAAGCTTATTGACGCAAAACAATCGGCGGAACTCAACCCAACCAAAATGGACTCGCCGGAGGACGCCTGCAACAACGCCGAATTCTTGTTGATGATACTGGATCAGGTGAAACTCACTGATAGAGGTTTTATTAAATATCTGTCAAAACGTTATTAGTCATTATACCGTACAATGTATTGTCGTGCCCTTATCCAACTCTTATGCGGGTTGGTACAATACGTTTTCTTCCTCCATTTCTCTCAATCGGACATCATCTCTATACTTATTTTATTTACATGCATATCCTTCCTCCACACACAATCCATTTCAAGAAACAAAAAAAATGTTTAGTCGACAATAATAACGTTTGTTCTAAAATAATGGACTTGTCTACTCCTTTTAGGCTTAGCGCACATTACGACTTTTTATCGCGCGATAATTTTAACGCAGATATGCAATGTATGGTACAGTGCGCGCGATATTTTATCACATATAATAAAACATCGCGATTTTAAAATTATGATTTGTTACAATTTTAAAATAGCTGCCATCGCTACGCGATTATCGCAAAAGTAACAGCTGCTTCTTTTTTCTTACATTACTTTATAGTCTCGCGTACAGCGTTTTTTGAATTTGTCACGTGTTTGATGGTTCATTCTTTAATACCTAAAGATTTTTTCGGGATAAATACATTGTTCATCATAATATCTATATACAGGGTGTAACTGAACACCCCAATAACATTTAAGGATATGTACCCATCAGAAGTATAGATTCTGTAGGAAAAATATTAGGGCTAACAAACCTACTTTTTTCCCATACAAACTAAATTATTTTTTGGTGTTAAGTGCCGACAGCCCTACGTAAGTGTACGAGGAATACACGCTCATGTCATACAAACTAAATAAATTATTTTTTGGTATTAAGTGCCGACAGCCCTACGTAAGCGTACGAGGAATACTACGCTCACGTCTGTCGCGTGTCATTTTGTGTTTAAATTTATTTTGTGTTAAGAGCTGATTATGGTTGTCACTTTAAAGTTTTTGCTTTCAGCTTAAAATCAAATAACTCTCAAAGTATTGGGGTTCCAGGTCTCAGACAAGCACCGAAGGTCCATTTAGTATCTAACTTATATGCCCCTTATATGTTATTGGGGTGTTCAGTTACACCCGGTAGGTAGTCGTGTTAGTTACACTATGACTAACTACCTCAAGAATGGCTGAACCGATTTGTCTTAAAATTGGTGGGGAGGTAGCTTAGGACCAGGAGACGGTCATAGGATAGCTTTTTCGCAGAAATTACCCCTTAAGGGGTAGAAAAGGGGAGTGAAAGTTTGTATACGGAATCAATAACCGCTGAACATATTTAGATGAAATTTAGTATGAAGATACTTTGAGTTGTGGGGAAGGATAAATAATAATTTTTATCCCCGAAATCATTCCTTAAGGGTGTAAAAAGGGTGGGGGGGGGGGGTTAATTTGTAAAGGGAATCAATAAAAAAGGATTTCCACGAATCCAGTATTAGTTCTTTTTTTCTTCCTTTTCCAAAGTAACCCAGTGATACTAGCAACTTGTACAAAATCCATGTTAAGAATGAGCAAATTTATTCAATTTTTTTACGCAGTGCGGGTACAGCATATTCTGTGGTACTTAACAGAGCGATTTTACAATCGTGTCGTAAAATTAACAAATCGCAGTGCGCGCTAAGCCTTATGTCGTACTTGCTGTTGCTCATTGGATATTTGGTGTTGGCGTAGATCACGCTGTCGATATTCACGTCACCCGAGGCGTGCCCGAAGCCCGTACGGTACCTGTGCGGTTGCTTGCAGCGCGCCGCGGTCGCCAAGTGGCCCAATGAGAGATTTGTTCGTACGAGGGTTGTTTCTGGTAAGTACAATGGGAATCATGACAGGGTGGGAAAAATAAAGATCATTTTTTTCCGTCAGTTAGATAATGGAAAATTATCAGATACGTATATTTTGCTTTCGCATAATAAAAAAATGTGAGAAAAAGCAAATTAAAAGTTAAGGAGTTGGGGCTTGTTGCGTCACAACGTACTATAGAATCATTGATTAACTACCAAACGTAGATGGAGCAGTTTATACAAAAACGCGCTTGAAATCTGTCACCTAATCGACTATACATTGCACTCGTTGATATGTAGTTGAATATGCACGCCCGAATTAAAATTACCATAAAGAAAGTACCGTATTTATCGAATTCAACCTTATTCTACATTATTACGGCAACTATTTTAGCTACAACCGTGTGAAGTTACATCATTTCATACTAGCCACAGATCAAACTTTTTAAAATTGACGTTTTAGTAATTGCTACAAGAAGATATCAACTATACAAGGTGGAAAAAAAGACCGCGGTTAGAGGAAACGTGCCCTTAATATTGATGATGGCAAATTTTACTAAAAGGAAACATTCCTTTATTTTCAAAAACAATTAAAAATGCATTTAAAGATTTTTTAATAATCAACTGTTTGAGCCGGGAATCGAACCGGTGAAATCTGAATTAAAAAAAATCTGTAATTTATGATGCCAACCGGAAAAGTCATTAATAAGGATCAATTTGTTTTAAACAACATAGTATCTTAAATTAAAGAAAGACCAAGAATATCTTTTTTATTGTAAAGCTTACTCACTATCTAAAGATAATAGTTCACTTACATAAGTTATGAATTTGCTCAAAATTAGACCAACTTTCATGTATGCACAGACGTATTCTTCGACTGAATTCGCTACGTATCGCCTTTTATATTAAGTGAATAATTCTTAGTCGTTCTTTAATTTAAGATAATATGTTGTTTAAAACAAATTGACCCTTATTAATGACTCTTTCGGTTGGTATCATAAAATACAGAATGTTTTTTTTTCACATTTCACCGGTTCGATTCCCGGCTCAAGCAGTTGATTTTTCAAATATCTTAAAATGCAGTTTTAATTACTTTTGAAAATAAAGGAATGTTTCCTTTCAGTAAAATTTGTCATCATCAATATTAAGGGTACTTTTCTTTCAACCACGGTCTTTTTTTCCCACCCTGTATACTCTCAAAAAAAATGCTCAAAATTGCTTATCGCGTTGTCGCTCCAACGCATGAATGAGACAACACATCGTGATACGACGCCCGTGCGAGCGAGACGATTGTGATATACGGACACTGACGTGAAGCGACATGTTTATGATTAAAATAATTGTTTTTGATTGGTTTTTACGTATAAATCGAATATTCGAATACATGATAAGATGTGTAATGAGTTTACTCCCGCAGAATATGAAATCCCGCCTTTTTTCTGCCAATTTCTGGCTATTGTTACCACAACTTTTGAATGAGCACTTCGGCATGTTGACGTGCCGACAGTTAATCACTCACTATGGAAAGGAACTGCACGAGTCGCGATTGGGCAGTTCTTCACCGGCCCACTTTTCGAACGTTCATGCGTTATCTACTACGTTTGGTAGTAAATCAATGTATAGAATGTACACAGGCGCGATGTCATGCAACATTTCAAATTAATGTATCAATATTTCCGAACAGTTGTAGTGTAGTCATTTCTTTTTTGTTTTAATTGTATTTGCGGATATCTTGTTCATGGTTGGGTATGTTTCTGACTTCAATTAGTGCAGGCAATGTTAATGAAATATGTAAGTGTCAGTAATTGCAATAAAGTATTGACGTAGGCTATGTAAATATAATAGTGCTGCTTCAATTTACTGCAAATTAACTTTTACTGCCAATAGTTACATAGAATGTTTTAACTAATTTATTAAAAGAAACATTCAGAAAACACAATTTTCTTTTATAACACAACTAAAAATATTATAAATAAATATAATTAGCCTAAATCGCTTCCAAAAAGTTAACACAATCAAAAATGAGATTATAAGTTAATCTAATATATAAAAATTCATGTCACAGTGTTTGTTATAGAGCTACTCCGAAATGGCTTGACCGATTTTTATGATTTTTTTGTGTATATTTGGTAGGTCTGAGAATAGGTCGTAGGCTATTTTTATACCCCTAGGTAATAATGGTGGCCCTCTCCAGGAATTTTTTTGGACAATTATTATGGTGAAACGTAGTTCTCGGCCATAGCTAGTATGTGTATAGAAAACAATTTGTAATGTGTCAGGGCTCATCACATGGCTGAGAGTAGAATAGTTAACGTAACTATACAGGGTGTAACTGAACACCCCAATAACATTTAAAGGGTATGTATTCATCAGAAGTAGAGATTCTGTAGGACAATTTTTAGAGCTAACAAACCTTCTTTTTTTCCCAAACTAAATAAATTATTTTTTGGTATTAAGTGCCGACAACCCTACGTAAGCGTACGAGGAATACTACGCACACGTCATTAAAACTAAATTAATTATTTTTTGGTATTAAGTGCCGACAGCCCTACGTATACGTAGGAGGAATACTACGCTCACGTCTGTCACGTGGCATTTTGTGTTTAAATTTCTTTTGTGTTAAGAGCTGATTATGGTTGTCACTTGAAAGTTTTTGCTTTCAGTTTAAAATCAAATAACTCTGAAAGTATTGGGGTTCCAGGTCTCAGACAGGCACCGAAGGTCCATTTAGTATCTAACTAATATGCCCCTTAAATGTTATTGGGGTGTTCAGTTACACCCGGTATAATTATAGACTGGGAATGAAACAGATATGTCGTGCAAATGCTACAACAATCACTTGTGATTTGTTATGTATTATGACGTATTGCGTCGGTGGCAGGGTTCATATTCCTGCGTCTGATCTGCCCCGCGCTGGTGGAGCCGCGCGCCTGGGGCCTGGTAACGGCCGCTCCGCCGCCCCACGCGCAGCGCTCGCTGCTGATGGTCGCCAAGTGCCTGCAGAACCTCGCCAACCTGATCGAGTTCGGTGCCAAGGTACTCTAACTCTCGTCACAGAAGATAATATAATAGTATTCCGTACAGAACGGCCACTCACCTCCCCGCGGTCATTTCTAATACCTCACCCCACCCCGCACTTCGTTGTAGACATCACTGACACTTAAGACGAGGTTTCCCAGAAAATCTACTCGTGCATGGCGACCGCTTTATTGCAAAGTAATAAAGTTGCTTTATGCATAGCTTCTAATGTCGCTTACGCGCGGTGACCGGACTAAAACGTTACTTTTTACACGTGTTAATCGATTTTTGGAAAACTGGGGTACAAAATAAAAATTGTGCTTGCAATTTGCTATATAATAAAAATGCACGTCTATTAGTAAAACTTTTATGTCATTCATTATTGTATTTTCTGATTCACAGCAGTTTTAAAATATTGAACAGAGTGATCTTCGGATTTTATTTCTATCGAGTGAAATATTATTAATCATGTTTCTGTGTTTAAGAATGTTTAAAGATGAAATTAATGTTCAAAAATGTCACATATGAATTTTAGAACTACTGTATGTTTAATATTTGTGGCAGTACAGTCAATCGAAATTGTTCGAAAAGGGGATGTAGCGCCTTAAACAAGGGCGCGCGCTTTCGCTCGGGCGTAGCGACACTTCACGTTCACCGAGTAGACGCGAGTGCCGGTAACAGAGTGCCGCTAACAGAGACGCGAGTGCCGAGTGAGAAAAAATAAACTTGTTTAAGAGTATATGATGATTGAAATTTGGTCTCTGTGGGAAATATAGTGGGAAAATAAATCCACTTAGCTCGACGCCAAGATTGACTTAGTAGTAATAATAATAATAATCAGTTTATTTTTTCTCCACACAATACAACATATCAATAAATGAAAAGATAGGACTATAGATTTGAGTTAAATCTATCGTGGGAGACTGGTGCCTGTACTAGGTAAACCTGTATTACTGGTCACCAGGTTCCCACCTCACGGAACCGTACACTATTAGTGTTTACCAAATTAGATATAAGTGTTTAAAGTATGTCTTAATTTAAATATTGCAAGTACCTAAATTAAATATTACAATGAATTATTAAGTAGGACCTATATTAGATTACAGGAATTAACTTTTTTTTCTGTACTGTCGGAAGTTAAACTTAAGAGCCACTGTTTTACTTTTTTTTTTGCAAGAAACTTACAGAGTGGATAAATGTTCAATTCTTTGTTCATTCGATTGTACAAAAACGTGCCAAGGAAAGGAAAACAAGGAAAGGAGTTTGCATCGCTTGTGCGATGCAAACTCTGCCAGTCCCTCTTTTAGCCACGGTTGCATCCGGATCGAATTTAATTTGAGTATGTTTTCTTAGTATTACAGAGAGAATGTAAAGTTTCCGCACCGAGAGTACGTCCCAAAATTTATAAAGGTCTTCAGTTGGGTGTTGATAGGAAAGAAACGCACTAAACTTCAAGACTATCCTCTGCGCTCTCTCGATAAGTAGTACGTGTGACTTGGCTGAGCCACCCCATACCGAGGTACAATAGCTCACGAGGGACTGACAGAGTGCGTAGTATACAGTTCTGAGCATCGATTTCTCCATAACCTGTCTAAGTGTTCGAAAGATGAATATAAGCTTTCTCAATCTTTTCACGAGCTGATCAATGTGTTGCTTAAATGTGAGACATTTGTCAACTGTTATACCTAGGTATTTGGTATCAGAAACACGTTGTAAGTAAGGACAACTACAGTGGTTTTTATTACAATCATCACCATTAGTAGTCAATATAGTCTGCAAAATTGACATATTTTATCAGCCTTTCTCAATGTTTTAACAGGAGCCTTACATGGAGGTGGTGAACCCGTTCATCCTGAAGAACAAGGAACGCATGGTAGTCTTCCTCGACCAGTTGAGCAACGTGCCTGAACCTGGAAATCCACCGCCTATTTCCAACAACTTTGACATAGGTAATAATATTATATTACCTATTGTTATTATAACAATAATATTATGTAAATTATTTGATATTGATGTGATTTGTTTCTTGAAATGCAATTAGGTGAATTGAAATGACAAGAAAAAATCATACGGTTTATTTTCAATATTAGATGAGTTCATTTCCCGGCTCTAGTGACATAAAAATAATTAGGAATTCTGTTATTTTTATATTTAAAATGAATTTTGATGACCCTCTTATCAAGAGGGTATTGTTTTGATACATTCTGTATTAATTTGCAACAAACATTATTTTAATTTAGTGTATATTGTGCCTACAGCAAAAGAGCTGGCCACACTCCACCACATCTGTGTGTCTCACTTGACTGAGCTGCAAGGATTGGCCAAGACCCAGCCGGCCATCAGGAAGCTTGTCACCGTCACGGAAATGCTCACCAAACACAAGCACAAATACCTGGAAATGATCAGATAGGGTATACCTACTACAGGTAAGTCACGTGTATATTTAACGTACTGTAGGCCAAGCACGAATATTTGTAAGATTTGTAACGTTAACGTATCGAGTTCACGATAGTGCGCTAGTACATAGCACGAAGCACCTTCGCAATCGTAAAATATTCGAATTTGACGATACATCAAAACCTTGTTCGTGCTCGAAATCTTCATACAAATGTACACATTACGCCTACGGTACGCTACGAAACTTTACACAAAAGGTTCGTGCTTACAAATTTAGTGCCAAGTACGCCCTGTAGGGGCGCTGTACAATTGGGATGATGACTGAATTCTAATTTTTACGTTTCGTCTTTAAATATTAAAATACCGTGGAAAAAGAATAAGTCCTGTAAAATTAGAATTAAAATCGGCTTAGAAATACATTAGATACAAGCATTTTTAATTTGTCAATTTGAAGGCGATTAGACAGAGAGATCCGACATCAATCAATCAATTTACTCGAAGGAGTTTATGTTGTACCTTTATAAACAAAAATGTATTGTACTTTAGTAAAGAATAAATAAAAAAAAAAAAAAAAAAAAAAATCGTGACGTCATTGTTGAGTACGGCCATATAAACTCCTCGTAAATTGCCGTTTTGCTAGAAAGAGATGGAGAAAAATCTTTAATACCTTGTATGTTAATATCTTGCTATAATATCTTGGTTGTTTTTATAGTTATTCGAAAACCGATTTTTTCTTTCTGTTTATTATATGAATGAGCTTCTATTAAAGCAAAAAAAAAAATTTTTGTCATCTAGCCTATTCTCATTCAAATAAAAAAAATTACGATAACGATACGAATACTTTGACGCAAATGCTCGTGCTAGCCCTACTGTATGCTACGATTCACGTAGAACCTCACACCGATTACCTCTCCTCAGCGTCATGTGTGTTCCTGCGTGCAAGTGAGGTATATAGAAATAGTAGACGGTATGACTGACAAGGGAGCAAAATAGTGTTTTGAGGCGTAAGCGCTATTTTGAATCCAGAACTTGGCGGTGGATTCTAGAATTCTAGACTTCCGAACGTAGTGATTCCAACCACTTCAGATCATAAGGTCAAAAACGCGAATAGACAAATGGTTCGCAAATACTCTTTTGAAAGAGCAGAATGTCAAAAGCGCAAAACTAGGTAATATACACGCACGCATAACACGGTATGTCTTCGGTGTCCGCCACAAGGTCGCCGTGTACCCACTGAACGTGGTACCTGAAGAAAATGCAAAATAATAAACTTATATCACAAAATCTATTAGGAAAAACCGAAAGAACAAGCCTTTGACGTAACATTAATCATAATGTCATCTGCTTTTAAACGAATCAAAAACATAACAGAAAAAGAGTTTTCAACAGTACCACCGGCTTGTCATCTCTTCGGTCAGGATGCAGGACCACCAAAGTTCTCGTCTTCCCCAAACTAAGTCAAGATGACACTGTAAAGGCATCTTTGGCTGACAGAATAGATTAATTTAAAAATATTGTTTTTGCAGTGAGAGAGCTTTGAAGAGTGAGCGGCCACTAAAGAGGCCTAGAAAATCTTGGTAAATTTTTAGATCTTTCTGGAGATATACTATTTATAGGTTATCACTTACCTGTTGATAAAAATTATACGAAAGATTGGAGACTTGATAAAGGTAAAAATATTTAATTGTTAGGAAAGTCTACCGTAACTTGTAAACCTGATACAAATTGAAATGAAACTTTTGTTTCTTTGTTTGTTAATAAAAATTGCATTGAAATGAGAACACTTACTGGGCAACTTATTTGGGCAACATTTTATTAACAGTTGACTTAGTCACGGTCACAGAATATATAATAGTACTCCATACAGAACGGCCACTCACGTCTCCGCACTCATTTCAAATACCTCACCCCACCCCGCACTTTGTTGTAGATATCACTGAAACATAAACCCTTGTTTATGTTCGGGCGCGCGCGTTCGCTCGGGCATGGCGACCGTTGATTTACTACCAAACGTAGATAGAGCAGTTCATTCATACAAAAACGCGCTTGAAATCTGTCACCTAATCGACTATATATTTGTACTCGCTGATATGTAGTTGAATATGCACGCCCAAATTAAAATTACTATAAGAATGTACCGTATTTATCGAATTCAACCTTATTCTGCATTATTACCGCAACTATTTTAAGTACAACCGTGGAAAGTTACATCATTTCATACCTAGCCACAGATCAAACGACGTTTTAGTAATTGCTACAAGAAAATATCAACATTATACTCTCAAACGCGATAAGCAATTTCAAGCATTATGCTTGAAATTGCTTATCGCGTTGTCGCTCCAGTGCATGAATGAGATAACACATCGTGATACGACGCCCGTGCGAGCGAGACGATTGTGGTGTACTGACACTGACGCGAAGCGACATGTTTATGACGAAAATAATTGTTTTTGATTGGTTTTTACGTATAAATCGAATATTTGAATACATGATAAGATGTGTAATGAGTTTACTCACTCAAAATATGAAATCCCGTCTTTTTTCTGCCGTTTCTGGCTATTGTTGCCACAACTTTTGAATGAGCACTTCGGCATGTTGACTTGCCGACAGCTAATCACTTACTATGGAAAAGAACTGCACGAGTCGCGATTGGGCAGTTCTTCACCGGCCCACTTTTCGAACGTTCATGTGTTATCTACGTTTGGTAGTAAATCAATGATGGCGACACTTCACGTTCACCGAGTAGGCACGAGCGCCGGCCGATCACAGAGATAGCGCTATGCGGGTAAAAGAGAAGGCAGTCGCTGCACTTCTCGCGTCATTTCGATTGATATCCGCGCACTCAGCCCTACTAGATTCCACGCACACATTGGCGCGTGTACAAATGTCATTTGCTTAAGTATTAGTAATAGGTAATTGATTTGCGAACGTTGTATGGAGTGTCCGGGGTGTGTCACGGCTACATTTAAAGGGTTTCCTCACTTTGTTTCAGGGTAACACGCCGTTACGTCGCATGTAACGGACTTCTTTAACACTAAGTCCTCCGGTGTAGGCGTAAGTCGTATCCATTAGTCTTACACACGTAGTCATTTGTAGCTTTAGCCATTTACTTTATTATTATTACGCAATTATTTTCGTGCTTCCTCGTGCCAAACAATTGGTCGTTCAAATAAATTATTTGATTGTATGATCGCATAATATACAGAAAGAATTGTAATAATTTTATAGTTGTCACAACGAATCATCTATTTTCATACTTGATACAATGTTGTAATAATCAGTTTGTTTTATGTTGGATCTTTGCGCCTAATTTGTGCATTTGAAGCAGTGCACTGTAGACAGTTATAGCAATGGACAACTGCTGCTCTAGTCCAAGTTTTGCCACAGGTAGATATTGAATGCCTTTGAAAATTATTCAGAACATTTTGTCCACATTATGACAAGTACAAGTTTATTTTTTTATGTAGGTATTTTCAATAAAATATATGATTGATTTGCACATGACGACGTCTACTTTCTATAATAATCTAAGTGAATCATAGTTTTACTTGACTATTGATTAATTTTATATACTACTAGCGGACCGTATGCAACTTTGTTTGCATTATAACTAACTTTTTCCTTAGGAAAACTTTTCCCGTCAGATTTTTCCCGTAGGAAAATTGCGGTCTCGAACTATCCCTATAACAAGTTTCATCAAAAGCGGTTCAGTAGTTCGAAGCCTATTCAATACAAACAAACAAACAATCAAATCTTTCCTCTTTATAATATTAGTAAGTATTATAATATTAGTATAGACAACAAAATTTTGCAATAATTAACGAGTTTTCAACCATAATGTTGATCAGTGGCGATGTCTATAAATAAGAAATGTCAGAGTGATCACTCCATGACTTTATGTTTCAAAGATGTTTAAAATGCAAACTTTACTATTTTTTATATTATAAAACCTTTGATTGTCCTACATTCAATATTATCAATTAATCAAATATCTAATTGAGTCAAATTAAAAAGTTCGAAGTTATGATATTCAATGGAACATAATGAAAATATATACAACATCACAAGATAACAAATTGATAGAAATAGAAAGATTATCATTAGCGCACCAAATAAAAATCCTGTGGCAAAACTTGGAAAATATGGAATTACAACAATCTATAGAACTAAGATATTATTTAAGCAATATGAAATTGATTAAGAGGATTATTTAAACGGCTCTCTAGTATTTTAAGTCAATATTTATTGTTACTCATTTAATCGTTAAGATTGTATTGAGCATTTATTTAGCTTATAGTATTTGAACGGTGACATTAGATACGCTAGGTGTTAAGTAGGTTCTCGCGAGCTTTAGGATGTTTCTGAATGGCGGAGACAATGTTACAGATAGATGGTCAGCAGACCACAGGCTTATGTATTATAACTGGGAATTTCCACATCGCCTATGTGCAGCGGGTACAGTTAACATTCATTATTTATACTTGTTGTACAAAGGCAGACGTAATGCCTGAGGCATCTTCTTTTAGTCAACCTTGGGGTGGTGCAGAGAAAGGTAGTGGTAGATGTACCGAGAAATAGAATAGTATTATAAAATTCTAATACATAAACAAAATAATTAAAATTAACTAATATGTCTAAACTTAATCATGGTTTGAGCATGATGCTGTTTCATTTTTAGGCTTCCATACTTCAAAAGTCGGACCTCTTATAGGATCACTTCTTTGTGCGCCTGTCTGTCTGGCAAGACCCATTTTCTCGGAAACACTCAGAGATATAAATCTGATATTTATATTAAATCATCATCGTCATCAGCTGTTTTAGGCCTTAGTCGACTACGCTGGCCAATACGTTTTTTTACATTTTTTTTTCAACGATGTATGAAACGTCGACCAACGACGTCTCATACATCGTTGAAAAAAAATTTTTTTTTCGCTGATGTAGGTTTCCTCACGATGTTTTTTTTTCGCTGATGTAGGTTTCCTCACGATGTTTTTTTTTCGCTGATGTAGGTTTCCTCACGATGTTTTTTTTTCGCTGATGTAGGTTTCCTCACGATGTTTTTTTTTCGCTGATGTAGGTTTCCTCACGATGTTTTTTTTTCGCTGATGTAGGTTTCCTCACGATGTTTTTCTTCGCCGTAAAAATTATCAGCGTAGTTGTTTATTTGGTTGAACGTGCTATCCTCAGGAACTACCAATTCAAATTGAAAATTTATTTTTGTGTTGGATAGTCCATTTATCGAGGAAGGCTATATCGAGATAGGCTATATAACATCACGCTACGACTAATAGAAGCTGAGCATCACTGAAAACTGTTGCAAAAACATGAAAAAATGCAGCGGTGCTTGTATTGCTGTTCTGGAATGAAATGAAAAATGCTATCAGTTATTGAAAATTTAATGCAACTTTTTGCAAAACAGATTTTGGCTATAACGACATCACATTTCATGTCGAATTTCATTGTCTAACCGTCAATTTAAACTTTTTGATTTTCATAGTTTTTAAAAAATGTCCCTATTCTTAAAGTTCGCAACCGATATCGGTCGGGAATATATTGCTGCGCGCATTGTTTTCGCGTCACTAATGGCCGGTATACACTTTGTCTAGTGTTTAGTAGACTGTTTAGTGTTAAGTGATTAGTAGGTGCTGTCCCTACACTGTTTAGTAAACAGTGTTTAGTTTATTTGTTCATTATATGGACTTAACACTAAACAGATCTGTCCAGACGTGTTTAGTGAGTGTTTAGTGTTAAGTGAGGGGTGAAGGCGGGAGAGCGGGAGGGGCGACTCGCAGAAAAAATAGAACGCGTTCCTATTCGCTAAACACTAAACACTTAACACTAAACACTTAACACTAAACACTAAACAGAAGCTGTTCGAACGTGTTTTTTACTAAACACTTAACACTAAACACTTAAACAATGTGTGTACCGGCCATAAGCGCGTGTGTTGGTTGGTGCAGCATAATACCATCGGTTGGGTTGATTGTACTGCCTGGCGTTTGCAATTGATAACATTTTCATATAAATGTTGTATTTTGTTGATTGTAAGTTGGAAAGATAGCGATCGCTTAATATAAACCTAGTATAAAAATTACTGTAAGTCCACAATTTATACCTACTTTTGATGATATTTGCAATTTTTGCACCGATAAGTGTTTTGCACAAATTGTTGTCTACAAAATTTTGATAAGCCACATATTTTTTCTGCAAACGTTCTCGACTATAATAGAAATGTTGTGTAACTAGCTATAGAGTTAGATAAATGTTTGACCATCAGTGGTGAGACGCCAAAAATGATGTAGGCAAGTTATGATGAATGTGATAGAGATGTTAGGGAAAACGGTGTTCTTTACTTATAGTGTTGTAAAATTAATGTGACGTCGCACTTACATTATATAATTGCAATCATGGAACTAATAAAACAATGAATGTGCGATACGGCAATATTACAATGGGGACTGTTGTAGTCAAATGTGGTTGTGTGATTTGTATTTATTTAAGTAAACATGAATGTACATCAAACATTCATTAAAAGGTAGAGTTTGCTTAATTTGATCACGATAGTATAACTTCAGCGGGCCTAGACAAAAGCCACTCGCTTATTTTTCTGAAAATGTATGGAAATGACATAAGATGGTGACACTATTTTATCCGCAGCTAATGTCATCTCCATACATTTTGTCTGCGGAACGACTGCGGAAAAATATGCTTTTGTTTAGGCCCAATGGAACGCAAGCCACACGACATGCCCATGCCACCTTCACTGTTTTTATCTATTCCGTGATTGCAAAGCACCTTGACGATGATTATTATTAATTCTGTGATAAATAATAATATTGAATTCTCTTATTCTCATTGAACGCTTTTCTTGTGAAATAATTTTGTCACGTATTTGACTGTTGTCTTCTCCCTGATGTTAGATCCTTTCCACACCTAAGCGGTTTTTGTGTAAACTGTCAAGTAGACGCAATAATGTGTGAAATTGATCTGAATAAGTGCAATCTTTAAAGCTTCTTGTTCTTGACAGTACAGCGATCTAGAAGTGTCAGTAAGTGATCTGGGGACTTGCGTATATTAACGAAACTGAATTGATGCCTTACAGTCATTACCACACCCTTTAATGTAACACTATTGATATGTAATGTCTTGCATATTTATTTATATGGGTATTTATGTTTCCACCACTAACATGTTGTTTAAAAAAGTAGGCTCATTATGTCTTGTGCCATATATTGTACTTATTTAACTGTTAAATTGTGTTATACTCGTATTTATGTTATAATGTTTACTCCAGTATTCTATTTTATTAATGTATAATGTAATTGACACATAATATCGACTGACCAGTAACTCAATGGGCATTTTTACTATCTTTATAGTGTGTTTGTGCCTATATTATTAAAATTAAATAAACAATATTTCAGAGTCTATACTACCTCGGCTAGTGCCACCATTTGATTTAATTAATAGCCAGCGATCCGTCCTGTCATCGCACTGGTGTTGTTTGGTAATGAAGGGTAAGGGTGCAGAAATAGAGATGGATAATGATGTTCTATTTTATCTAAGGATTTAAAGATAGAAAGTGATTACAGACTTGATTCTTTAAGGACTTCAGTATGCGAACTCAGTTAATATTCGAGGGAGTTTCATAGCCAGAGAGCATATGTTGGAAAAGCGTGCTGTGGGGTGGGATGTCGATAGCTAAAGTTCAGTGGTAAAATACGACTCCAAGAAGAGAATCGAAAAGAGAAATGAGGCTTAAGATATTGTGGGGTAGTCGGGAAAAAACGAAATATTATACAGGTTATTTTTGTATCACCCAGGAAAATTTAAGGGACGCTTCACGACATGGTAGTAGAATGATTTAAATATGAATAAAAAAATAACTCACATATTTAATGTTATATTAATTTTCTAGATGAGAGCAGATTTTTTTTAATTACTTTTTTTAGTATTTTTATATAATAATGGATGTGTCCTGAAACGTCACTTAAATTTTCCGGGGTGATAAAAAAAATAACCGTGTATAAGGTAGAGATAAAACATGTACGTCTCTGCGCGGGCGCATTGGCAGCCTTTTAAGTTGAGATCGATAGTAGGTATTATTACTATCGTGATCAAATTTTTTGTCTTCCTTATCACGAGCGTGCCCTCTATAAGGGCGAGAGGTTCCGGAGGTTTAGACGGGTATGTGGACACTAACCGATGCCGCTGGTAGTTTTAGCCCCCCTTTTTAAACGTTATATATTAATCCTGCCTTAAAAAGGAGGTTGGTAATTTAAAAATAATAATCAGTTGAAAGTAAAATTTACTGTACAAGTATAATGCATAAAATAGTACTAACGTGACAGAAGTAACAAGATGATTGCTATTTGAAAAAAAAAAATCATTAAGTACTCGTACTCGAAAGCGTTAGTTGATGATATACTCCGATTATGATAGGTATGTCCGTTAAAATACTAGATTTTTATCCATTCTACATTTAAACTGGTTTATTCGGGACTTACTCTAGATAAAAAACAACTTGCTGTTTTATGTTTAACAATAGATCAGTCATTTGATGGCATTAGTTGGAGGTAAATTTAGTATTAGGCTCAAAAGGTTTACATTTATTTTCACTTTTCGTTTTTTTATGTTTTGCGGATTCGGGCGCGGCTGCAGTCTATACGCGTTCAGTTGTTCCGCAAACCATTTTTGCTGTACATTTTATGCAGTGGCGCGGTGTCCGATTAGTCGTCTATGGAATAGAGAGTTGCACACGCAGATATGATCCATACCCATTAACCGTACACGTGTCCGTATAACATAGAGAACTATTTATTTGTAATTTTAGTGTTAACTTTGAATCGACATAAATTATATTCATTTGTCATAAGTTATTATTATAATTTCAAAAAGTCGATTACTATATAAATACACTTAGTATGCATGCCGACCAAGAACATCTATGTATTAATACTACGAGACAAGCTTCGGGGAAATAAAAGTGTTTCAAAAGTGCGAATGGGCAAACAAAATGAAATTGGGTTAGATTGAACCACTCGAAATTGGTAGCAGGTTGACCCAAACATTGTAAGCAATTTCTCAATATCGCACAGCATGTCTCGTAGTAAATAGAAGAGTTTGATGTTATAATATGTAGAGCAGATGAAAACATCGAATATATGACGTCATTATTAATACTTTGTTAAGGGTTAGCTTGTAGGGATAGTGGGTGTTGTCGCTATATCTAAACGTATTGATTTAGCTTATCATAGGGACAATGTCTAGACTGATTTACGCTCCAATTAGAAGTGGTAGTATATATAATACGCAGTAGATTTTCGATGATGTAACCGAAAGTGCGATGTTTTGCAATATTCGGCCGTATTAATATTAAAAAGTTTTGAAACAAAAATTCGGTGATTTTATGTAATTATGCAATATGTAGATACACACAGCAACTCGCTAGGCTTACGTTGACCTTGAGACCGCTCTTATGTCGCTCGTAATAGCGGCGGCTTTCGTAATGGAAATGTAAAGCTTGACGTGTTGCTGACTGTACCTACTACATTGCTGAACTTGAAACTTTCTTTAAAAATAATTCTCTACTGTCTCATTCTTAGAACTTTTTAGCGTATGCCTTTAATAATATATATTTTATATAATTTTCGTTGTTGACAGAAGGTAAACTGTTAATCTTCAGAAACTAATAGTGGAATTATAATGGCAAATTATTGCATTTGAAGTTATGCAATTAACTGGGCGATAGGTGGTTTTACCTAAGTTATCAATTCTTTATTTTTGTCTTATTTGGATTATTGTATACTAATATTTTGCATGGTATTTTATAATAAAAATGTATACACATGTATTTAATAACAAAAATATTATTTATAATTTAATAATAGACTGCATAATTTCTTAATGCATAAGTTTTTTTGAATTTACACATGAGTAAGCACACAACTATGAAATAAGGTACTTATTTCAAACGTTGGTGAAAACGTTATCCTATTACTTGCCTTTGTTACCAACCAGTCACAGTGTAAATCGTTGGGAAAAAATCCCAATAAGTTACACTGTAACATGTAAAGCAAAACGCAGCGCAGGTTGTGGTGAGTGGAGGAGCGTTTCCCCCCGCCCCCACCCCGCGGGGTCTCAAAAAGGTTAGAAATGGAATTTAGTACAACTTTCCCTCCCACTAAAACACGTTAGAAATGGATTTTTATATAACCTTACCTCCCGCTTGTTTTGGTCGTAGAAAAGACTAACTTTCTCTTTCATTTTTGAGGGAATAATGACTGCTGTTCCGATCAGATGTAGTATAAATGTAATTTAATCTATCCACATGTGAGGTGCACCGAGTCGGTTTTATAACGAGTAACCGTGTACAACATATTATTGGGATTGTTTTTTCCAACGAAGTCACACTATTAATACCAACAGTGTGACTGGTCGGGAATAGTGGTGACGACCTAAATGGTCCCAGCTACCTTTGTATTCAATTATACCTTGAATAAAGGGCGTACATTATTTCCACTCATATTACTTGTGATTTTCTATTTCGAAATTACCGCTTAGTCTTCAGTGACCGCTAGGTAGGTTTCCGAATACATTCTTATTTTGAAAGACCCAATGGTTGGTAGGACCCATGAGACTATTCAATTTTATATACCGTGGGAGCTGGATACCTTATATGTATATTCCTTTTTTGTTTCGAAAATGGATAATAAAAATAAACAGACAAGCCTGAATAACGTTTTCGTGTGCTGTATAAATTATGTATGAGAGTGTCTGAAATGTCTCACTTTCTTATTTGAATGTGAGTTGAGACTGCAAAAGGTTCTTTAAAATAAAATTAATGGATACTCATGCAATAAATTGTATACTACTTAGAAGTGCTACAGTTTTATAATTTCTTTTATTTTGGAGGCACATGTTGCTCTTAGCTAGAATTAAAATTAAATTATCCATCATTTTTAAAGATCATAGCTTCTTTCAATTTATGTTTTTCTGTGTTGTTAAATTTAAGACAAGGTATCTGAATATTTTATTTCTGTGCTTTCAAAGTTGATGCAAAATTACTATCAAAATGTACTTTGTTATAAAAATTTTTATTACGTGGAAGTTTCAGTGGATAGTTTACCATATTAATCGACATTAGAAATTGTCTAGATTTTGTGACTGTTTTGTAACCTCTGTATATTCTATTCCTTAGCATGTACTGTTTTCTATAAAATTTTTATCTGTACTAGAAATTCATATAAAATTAAATTACAGACTACTATGAAGCTTTTCTATTTGCAAGTATCCTTACTCCCACCGTATTTTAGGAAATCACATTGTAGAGAACTCACAATCTCAGTCAACAAACCTGTTACACCAAGTAATAATGAAACAGTCAGAAAAAATAGACATACTAATACAACAGATAGGTACCTTAATGGAACTTCTGACGACACTAGTAGCCCAATGTAAAAATGAAATTTTTAATCTCCGAATCGCACATGACGGACGAAAAGGTCATTACAATTAAAGGCTACAATGTTTATTGCACTAACCATCCAGATGGAACGTCACATTCAGGTGCTTCAATTGTAATAAAAGAAAACATTAAACATCATGTTCTTTCACAGTTCAGACATATACATTTACAAGCTACTATTATATCAATAGATGACTGGCTAGGGCCACTCAATGTTGCAGCTGTGTATTGCCCTCCGAGACATAGGATTGACGAATCTATGTTCAGCGATTTTTTCCGGCTGCTTGGCAATAGATTCATTGGTGGAGGAGATTGGAATGCCAAGAACACCTTCTGGGGCTCACGGCTGACTACGACCAGGGGTAGAGAACTGAAGAAGAGTATAGACAGCAACTCTTTTAATATACTAACTACAGGGGAACCTACCTACTGGCCCACAGATCTTTATAAAACACCAGACCTCATAGATTTCTTCATTACGAATGGAATATCAGGGCTCTACACAAAGACAGAATCTTGCTTAGATGGCTCTTCAGTCCACACACCAGTGATATGCACGTTGAGCACCACTGTCATCTTTCAAGAGCCCCGTGACACCTTGTACAACAGGAAAACTGACTGGGAGGCTTTCCGGGACTTTATACAGGAACGCGCCGACTTGAATATATCCCTTAAAATAGAAGAGGATATAGAAAATGCTGCCTGGTACACCACCAACCTAATTCAAACAGCTGCTTAGATGTCGACACCACATATAGAACATAAACCGCAAAATCAGGACTACACACTGGTCATACGGAAGAAGATAGCTGAGAAAAGAAAGATAAGACCACAATGGCAAACAGGTAGGAACTCCCATGTTAAAAGAGCCCTAAATAGAGCACAAAACAGATCTAAAACAGATGCTCAAAGACCATGAAAACATCACCATCCAAGATAAATTAAAGACCTTATCACCACACAAAGCGGAGGACTACTTCCTCTGGAAAATGACGAAGACATTAAAAAGACCCAAGCAACACATACCGCCATTAAAACAGCCAAACGGCAACTGGTCAAGAAGGTCTGAGCCGCGTTCAGAGCCTTTGGGTGTAGTTGTCCGGTTGTTTTTTAACTCGCTCAGAGGCGTTGAACGGATTGTAGCAACCGAATCTTTTATCTCCCTCTTTCACATGATTTTTTATTTCTCTCTCCTTCTAGTAGATGACATTATAGAATATGGCCGCCAATATTATCCAATCACGTAAAAGTTTTCAGTATAGCCGCCTGTCAGAGCGTTTTTTACCCCGAGGCTCTGAATGGGTCGGTTGCTGTCAGAGTGCACTCGGAGTGCACTCGAGCTTAGGCTCTGAACGCGCCTCTGAGGAGAAAGCAGAGCATTATTTTGCTCAATACTTAAAAGAAGTTTTCAAACCAAATGATCCCATATATTCGGAGGACGAAATTGAAAATATTCTTAATAGTGACCAGCAGATGTCCTTGCCACTACGACTCTGTACTCCAGCAGAAGTTAAAAGGGCTATTAAGACCCTAAAAAACAAAAAGGCGCCTGGTTTTGACTTAATAACATCTGAAATCCTTAAACACTTACCAAGGAAAGGTATTGTCCTATTGACCATACTATTCAATGCAGTGCTGAGACTACATTATTTCCCACTCATATGGAAAGTGTCAATAATAAATATGGTTGCCAAACCAGGAAAGCCCACAACTGAGGTTACCTCATATAGACCAATACGCCTTCTGCCCCTTCTGTCAAAAGTGTTTGAGAAGCTGTTGCTGCAACGCTTGCTGCCCATACTAGAAGAACAAGAAACCATACCTGATCACCAATTCGGTTTTAGAGCACACCACGGGACAATTGAACAAATACATAGAGTGGTGCACACTATCCGCCAATCTTTGGAAAGAAAAGAATATTGTTCAGCCGCATTCCTTGATATACTCGTACAGCAGGCTTTCGACCGAGTATGGCATAAGGGTCTTCTGTGTAAACTAAAATGTTGCTTACCACACACGGCATACATGCTTCTTGGGTCCTATCTTTAAAATCGGACATTTCAGGTTCAATGTGGAGATAGCCTTTCTTCTTTTCACCAAATAGAAGCTGGAGTTCCCCAGGGCTCCGTTCTGGGACCTATGCTTTACACAGTTTATACTGCTGATCTACCCACTTCCAAAGAGGTGGTTACTGCGACTTATGCTGACGACACGGCCATTTTATCGTGCGACAAAAATCATATAGGTACATTTCTGAAACTCCAACATTTGTAAAAGATAGAGACCTGGCTGAAAAAGTGGAGGATCAGAGCTAGTGCTGCAAAGTCAGTTCACATTATCTTCTCTCTGAGGAAAGATACACCTACATGCATCAGAGGGTGCGAACTGCCACTTCCAAAAGCACATCAACAGATCTGATTATAGCCTCACATATGGCTGATCGCAGATAGACAAAAAATAATAATAAAAAAAACATTGTAATAGTACAAACATCGATAAATAAAATAATTGCTGGCTATAGTTTCAATAAGAATAGTTTCAAAATACATTTAGCGTTACACAATCATCGTTGTGGGCAGGTCATCCAGATGATTAAAATACTAGAATACAGCATTTTTCCATACATTTTTTTTCACAAATATAAGTATTTGTATGGGGGATTTCAACATTAATTTTACAATTTCAAATTGATAATGACACCATAACTTTTTTACGACTACTTACTTGCTGTGTCCGCGAACTACGTTTCGCCATCATAACTGAAAAAAAAATCGAGAGGGTGGGTCAACCTTGTCACCAAGGGGTATTAAATGTAGCCTACAACACCTATTCTCAGACCCCCAAACCCAAAAAAACTCTAAAAATCGCTCCAGCTGTTTCAGAGGAGCTCGATAACAAACACGGGCACAAGATATTTTTATACTTATATTAGATGTTAACATGGGTAGGTTTCAGCTTGATAAGTAAGGTGTGACCAAACACTGCATATATATTATAGATGAAACCCTATTTCCCTTGGTCACACCATAACTTGAGAACGACTTACCGATTTCATAAAGTTTTCTGTGTGGCTGATCCCAGCTGAGTAAAAAAAAAAACTGAAAAATAGATTGAGTATGCCGCTATAATGTCTAGAGTTTGTCGGCAAGCTTCAGAGTTTTTCGCTTGCGCGTTTCAGAGATATACTACTCTGACAAAAAAGTATCCGGAAATTTTAAATAAAAGCCAAAAATATTAAACTTCTTCAATATTTATTGAATCTCCTTCAAAATATGCTCCATTTGAAGCGATACACATGTGCCAACGTTTTTTCTAATCATGGAAACATTTTTTATGGGCGCTTTCAGGGATGGCCTTCAGCTCCTTCTGCGAATTTTCTTTTATGGCGTCTATGGAGTCAAATCTGGTTCCCCGGAGCGGTAATTTCAGTCTGAAGAAAAAAAAAGTCACACGGAGCTAGATCAGGCGAATAAGGTGGCTGGTCGATGGTATTTATCGAGTTTTTGGTCTTAAAATCGTTAATAATCGTGGCTCGATGAGATGGTGCGTTATCGTCATGCAAAATCCACGAATTGTTTTGCCACAAATCCGGCCGTTTACGGCGAATATTTTCACGCAAACGTCTCAAAACAGTTAAATAGAAGTTCTTATTGACCGGTCGACCTTACGGAACGAATTCATGATGAACCGTGGGGCTAGCACGCAGGAGAATCGAAATCCGAATCGAGGAGTTTGTATGGCAATTTTTTTAATTTAGATATTATTTATGAAAATTAAAATGTATTTAATTTTTTAAATATTTCTTTTAGGAATCCTTGACACAGCAGATACCAAAAGAAACCAGTTTAGAAGATTTTTTCTAAGAATTAAAATATTAGCGAAAGAACTGGAAAGAGTCAAAAAGATCAAATATCAAAACGCTGCTTTCGGAAAATTAACACCTCTAAACCTCTAAATAAACACGGCCGCACATCAGGTGTAATAAATCAATCGAAAAATATCTTAAGAATAAATTATGGCCAATTTTTAATGTGTTTAGTTTAATTTCCAGGCATATGTACAAATAGGAGTTTTAGCTTTTACGAATTTATCCGAAGTACAAGATGCATGAGGGTTAAATTTTCGGGTAAATTAAATATGAGATTAACCTCAAGTACATACCTAAGAGCGAACAAATAAATTCCGATTTCCTGCCTATAGATTATAAATCTCTGCAATGGAAAAATTACAACAGTAAAGATAGGTAATAGGAAACACCCGTAATTTTAATAGTTCAATTTTTAGGGTTCCGTTCCTCAAAAAGAAAAACGGAACGATTATAGGATCACTTTATTGTCCATTTGTCTGCCAAGACCTATTATCTCGGAAACGCGTGAAAGTATCGAGTTTAAATCAATATCATATAAGTACTCAGGTCTACAGTCCCTTGAGGTTGTGAAAAAATTAAACTTCTAAGTTAACGTAAAAATTACTAATTACCTACCCATTGAATTTGTGAATCTCTTAAATGGAAAAATTCCATCAATCTAGCCAACGGGAGATACTGGTAATAAAAATTGCGCTATTACATAGCGCAATTTTTGTCTAATTACGCCAGATTTTTCAATTCTCAGATAGGTAGGACTGAAAAGGGAATAATTTAGAAATATTTTTTATTCATTTACTATCAACTTTTTAAAGCTATTCTTGAGTATTTTGTCGTCACAGACGTTAAAATTAGTCATCATAAGCACCAAAAACCCTTACATCCCCCAAAAACCCCTTTACTCGTTTTTTTTAGCATGTCAACGTCCGCTTTTAGTCTCTTGACTGGCTGACCATACCAAAGGGCACAGCAGCTTTTAACAGGATAAGTTTCATAAGAAAATGTATCCTTTATGATTTATGTTGTATTTCTCGTAATAAAAACATTTTAGTATTAAGAATATATTTAATTCATAATATATCGACGTTGAAACTAGGCGAGTCATTAGAAAAACATCACTAGCAGAAACAGAAATTAGTGACCACCTACGAATTTTCGAAACATCTTACATAATACCTGTCTCTTTCTAACTAATTATAGTCTGCCTAATGTCAAAGTGAGTCAAATATATTGAATTCAGTTGCTATTTTAGGAAGGTTTCTATGCTTTAGTTGTTATTCTGAGGCTCCCAACGCGAACTCACGAATCGCGAGGCGAATGGGCGAGGCGAATAGCGAACTTACTGTATACACATGCGTGTTCGTTATTCGCCTGGCCGTTCGTTAAGGCCGAGACCGTAGGTCGAGGCCTTTACAGTGAGGACAGCAAGGGCTGCAATGATGGCCAAGCTGGAAGGCCTTTAGTCCTTCCAGCTTGCGTAGCTAGGCTAGCTCGAGGCAATCATAGCGTGACCAGCGAAGCAGTCATTGTGGGTCAAGGCTTGTATAGTGCTTTACTCAAAAATGCAAGTATATTTAATCTAAATAAAACCAGCAAGTAATTTAAATAAAAAATATATTAATTAACTAGAAGCAAAACTTTGCCGGCCGCTCCTTGAAACAGAACGGCAAGGTCGACTTTGCTCAAACAAGGTTGTCAAAATAATGACCATATTACATGCATTTTTGAGTAAAATTACAAAATATGCCTTCTTGTGCCTTTAGAAAGTGTTTTAATAACTCGAGGAATACCAACAAATAAAATGGAATTACATTTTATGCGTAACTACCTATTTATTAATTATTTTCATCATTTCCCAAATAAATCACATTTAATTTGGCGTCTGGTACGTGTTTGTACGAGCGGGACCGAACAATACGTGCGTAAGCGAGATCGATATAGGTACCTACGTGTCATTGTTTTGTCGTTTAGACCAAATTAGTTTGACCCCTTGCATAATACACCGATTACACCGTTAGCGATTTTAGGTGTCAAAGTTTTATGGCGCGTCGCGTTGTTGTGTGATTTTGTCATGTAAGTAACGCACACAGACATAAAATGTAGTCACTTTTTGGAAGCGCAAGGCGCATCTAACGATTTCTGGCTAAATTCACCAAAAATAAGTTTAGTCTTTGTAGATACGTGTTAAATAATAAAAGCATCAATGCTGATTCTCTAGACTCTAAATCTCTGCATGAAATCAAATAAAAACGGTTACTGTTTCATCATTGAATTCGATTGACTATTTAACATTATCTACTTACTTGGGTACTAATAACCATTATAAATATAAGCCTTGTATAGTTTAAGCAGTATTTTGTCTCTTTTGTTCGAATTTGAAATGTCATTCGAGTGAACGTGACAAAACACTGTTTAACTAAATCAGGCTTCTACAATGGTTATTAGTAAGGCCTTTATTGTAGAACACAAAATATAAAAAAAATAACGAAACCTCGTGCATTTGGGACTACTAGCTCCTGGACAATTTACCCAAATAAGATTCGACAAACTGAATCTTTGAATAAAGTATCGAAAAACTGCCTATCTATATTAGTAAACAGATTTTCGCCACGTCGGCGTCGTTTCGTTTTCGAGACCCAGGTGGCTCAGCTGGAGTACATTTTCTACAGCTGAGCCACACATCTCCGAAATGTACCTACTAGCGACAAACTCTGGAACTTTTTCGACAAACTCCGACAAACTACCGCTTTACTATTCCAGCAAACAGATTCTCGCTGCGTCGCTTTGTTTTCGAGATCTAGCTGGCTCAGTTGCAGCAACTGCTGCAGGTGAGCTCTGAAACGGTAGATCGACAAACTCTGAAACTTGTCCGACAAACTTTGACGAACTGCCGCTTATCTATATCAGCAAAGAGATTTTCGCTGTGTCATTTCGTTTTCGAGATCCGTGTGACTCAGTGGGGCTAGCATGCAGGAGAATCGAAATCCGAATCGAGGAGTTTGTATGGCAATTTTATTAGTTCTGCTACTCACCGCCGTGGCGCTAATAAAATTGCCATACAAACTCCTCGATTCGGATTTCGATTCTCCTGCGTGCTAGCCACACAGTTGGGGTAACGTTACCCCAGCTGAGCTACACATATCTCTGATACGTGCAAGCGACAAACTCTAGACATAGTGGCATACTCAAACAACCTATTTTCCAGTTTTTTTTTGTGGCTCAGCTGGGGTCAGCCACACAAGTTTTCTAATACTTTGTACTTGTAGGTTTTTCGGAAAAATAAATGAAGAAATACATTAATGTATTCAATATACATTACTGTATAAGTATTCAATAATGCCACCATCTATAAATATGCGGCATGGGGCAACACCAGGTTCTTATTGAAAGTGAAAATAATAAAAGTGATAGATAGTATAAAAATATATTCATTCTTAAAATAATAAATCCTTAAAATTATTATAATATCCTGAAATCTATGTTAAAAAGAGGATTGAAAATGCCATGAGTAAACAGCAAGCAGCCACATAAGGTGATTTTCTTTCACCAATTCTTGCACATTTCCAAAATGTTCCCAATAATCTGCAAAATAAAAAGTTTTATTAAATTCATTACTTCAACCCATATACTATGTCCCACTGCTGGGTACAGAAGCCCTACCGCCTATCTCAAAGCGATCACTCGCTTCGCTTTTTTTTTATAGATTATGGGTAGACACTTGTCCTCATCTTGCCTGATGGCATGGACCAAGTAGATAGGACTGCCAATTGCCATACAAGAATGCGTAACCAGATTTTTGGTTCATTATTGCCTCCCTAGATGTCTCCGGAGGTATCGATTGTAGTAAAATCAAAGATAATAACAGATTTGTCAGAAGCATGCTCTGTAGAGTGAATCAGATGTCGTAGTAGTTTTATAGTTTTACGCTAGATGGCGCAGTTTTATTTGGTATGAGCTTGACTTAGGTTATTGCACATTTTTTCGCATCAACAACGTTACATACCTACGCTACCTCTTGCAATAATTTTCTTACACAACAACAACAACTCCTTCTGTACCCTACCCTGGACTTCGATCACGAGTTCACGACTAATCTGCGACCACGGAAATTCTTTTTACGGACTAATTTACTAATATTGAGTACCTATATTAATTAATAGCTGCTACTGAGGTGTGATCATTATTAAATTAAATTATCAATAGGATAGGTAACCCACAAACCTTGCTTATTTTTTATATTATTACAATATTCCCAGTTACAAGCTTTACTTTTATTTAATACTAGCTTTCCGCTCGCGACTTCGTCCGCGTTATTTTTGTTTTCCCGTGGGAATTTTATATTTTCCGTAGGAAAATTACCCTATGTCCTTCCCCTGGTCTCGAACTATCCCTATACCAACTTTCATCAAAATCGGTTCAGTAGTTCCTATTCAATACAAACAAACAAACAATCAAATCTTTCCTCTTTATAATATTAGTATAGATGAATACATTAACACCAGAGGAATTGAGTCATCGATATAAAATATATGCTGCGTGATACATGTGTGATACCATGGACCAAGTAGATTGGTCCATGGTGATACATACCTACTTATTCACACGACGAACTTGTGCACTATACCTAGGTATATAAGATCTCCCATTATAGTCGTAAATATTTAATTTCGCGGTAAACAACGGTCCTTTCCACCGATCGTCACTATTATTCCAGAATAGCACGAGAAGTGGTTGAAATTAAAAGCCATAAAAACTTTAACCGCGAAGATAGATACCGTCTATCTATCAACTACCTGGAACCCTGTTTTATTGGCAAATTTAGCCTGATGCAATTCGGCCGAAATGTCGGGAAACAGTAAGTCAATATAGTTATTGTGTACCGCGAAATAGACCCGAGTTAATTGTATTTAAAATATAAAATGTTGTCGCGAGAATGTAGATAAACAATAATACAATACCTATTCAACTTGATCTTGATAAGTATTTCTAAGAAAAAATATTAATTTGTTTTTATAAAATAGGTAAAATCTTGCAACAAGCTTTGAAATTTTTATTAAAAATGTATCATGTAATAAATTAAAGTTTATTTTCCTCTTTTTGGGGTATTAAAATAAAAGCTTGAAGTAATTGAAAATATTTTTTTACTATTTTATATTACGGAAATTATCTAAGACCAAATTATCTACCTACTCATCAAGACGAATCGAACGAGCCCATACTCGATGGGATTGTGCCGTTTTATTGCGGAGTTCCTATGCACATTTTCCAGCTCCAGCATCAGACCCTGGTTACCATACAGGATTAAAGAACTCGTCAATACGAATCAAACGAACCCAAACTCGATGGGGTTGTGCCGTTTTATTGCGGAGTTCCTATGACCACCTTACAGCACCAACCAGCATCAGATCCTGGTTATCATATAGGATTAAAGTACTCGTCAATACGAATCAAACAAGCCTAAACTCGATGGGGTTGTGTCGCCGTATTGCGGAGTTCCTATGGCCACCTTCTAGCTCCAGCGTCAGATCAGCTCTATGTCATCATAATATTGCATTATCATGCGATATACTTTGCAAAATTTCAGCTTAAGAGGAAATCGTACAGTCCGTTTTTTCATACAAACGTAGTCCCCTGTTTCCTTCCTGGATAATGGCACTAGTCACTCTATTTATTCCAATAAAATCAATGCCAACTATAATCATGTTCCTATGTTTTTCTTTCCTTATTTAGTTATTAAAAGAGATTTTAAACCTTCAAAAACCTAAAAAAACGACCTAATTTTCTGCTGTATTCAAACGGCCAGAAAATAAATTGAAGATTATATAAAAAAAGCAAAACATAAAAACACAGAAAAAACCTTGGTTTAATTTTCAACGCAAAAAGTAATTAAATCGGTCAATTTTTCGCGGAGAAAACAGGGGACTACGAAATGTATATTTTGTGTACTTTTCATAGGTATTTTCGGTCCCAGCTGCAGTTGTCTCTATTGCGTTCAGGGGCCCTACCGTGATCGCTTATAGCGAGGTTAAAACGATATTGAAACCAGGGATGTCGCGAATATTCGCATCCGCATCCGCAAATGCGGAGCTTCCGCATGGATTTGGACATCTGCATCCGCATCCGCATCCGCAATAATCAATGCGGATGTAAGACAAGTTGCGACAAGAAAGAAATTGGGAGAGGCCGGCGAATGGCGCGTGCCCTTCGCACTTAACTTTAACCAATGGGAACGAAAAATTTGGTGACAAGATCCGACGCGTTTGTTGTGGTGCCTCATTTTTTTCTTGTAAATAAATCATTACGTGTTTGTTTGCGCTGTGGAATACTAAGACTTATTGTTTATCCACTCCACGTGTTCCTAGCGAACAATTATTTAGTAGCGCGAGTTGATGAACTTCTGCATATCCGGCTTGAATCAAAGAAGGTGGCAATATTACTTTTTATTAAGTATAATAATCCTATTTTTTTAACTTCATTTACTAATTGTCTATACTTACTAATATTATAAAGAGGAAAGATTTGATTGTTTGTCTGTTTGTATTGAATAGGTTCCGAAACTACTGGACCGATTTGAAAAATTCTTTTGCATTGAATATCCTACGTTATCCCTGATGAACAAGGGCTATAAAATTATTTTTTCTAAGGGAAAATATAAAATTCCCACGGGAAAACAAAAATAACGCGGGCGAAGCTGCGAGCGGAAAGCTAGTAATTAATAAAAATGTTAATAATTACTCTATGATTTTTTTTATAGTATATGTATGGCCCGGCAAATGACCTCCTCCCGCCTGATGTTAAGCGGTGAAAGAGGCCCAAATGAGTTGACAGATAGAGTAGGGACGACATCCACTATCCTACCTGCCCGCCCCTTGCCGGCCCAAAATATGCTTTTTCACGCCTCTTTTGAAGGAACCCATGTTGTAGGATGGAGGAAACACGTGCGCAGGTAGAGAATTCCAAGTGTGGGATGAACGACAGATGAAGGAATCTCGGAATTTCTTGGTACGGTGTGAAAAGGAGGACACAGTGTACGGATGACTCCGAAGGCCCTTACGCGTGTTTCTGTTAGGGAATGGAGAGGGAGGGATAAGGTTAAAGAGCTCCTCAGAGCATTCCCCATGGAACATTCGGTAAAATGCGCTAAGAAAGGCGATGTCACGACGAAGTTGTAGAGGCTCGAGGGTGTTAGTTGCCTCTACTTCGCCAATTATGCGAATAGCGCGACGCTGCAATCTGTCCAGAGAATCGAGGAGGTACTGAGCGGAGCCATCCCAAAGGTGCGTGCAATATTCCACGCAAGACCTAACCTGAGTTTTATACAACAAGCATAGTTGGTCCTGCACAAAATACCTACGCACCTTGTTCAGGACACCGAGTTTCCGTGAGGTAGTAGTTATGACGGATTCGATGTAGTCTCTGGGGTTCAGATCGCAGCGAATGTTCATTCCGAGCAAGGTGATGTTGCTCTGTGTGTGAAGGGTTGTGCCCTGAAGAGAAGGAAGGGGGAGGAAAGGTGACCTTTTCGTCGAGAACGCGCACACCTGTGTTTTCTTAGCATTGAACTCAACAAGATTGTTGGAGCCCCATTCGGAGACGAGGTCCAGCGTCCTGTTGAGCTCAATGATAAGATTCTGCCTTTCCCTACCAATATCACCACGAGCAGCACCTGAGCTTCCGTGATATCCCCCATGCACTGTACTGTCGTCTGCATAGCAATGTATAGCTCCCAAGGAAAGCATGTCATTGATATGCAGAAGAAACAATGTTGGGCATAGAACGGAGATTATTTAAATTCTTAATTCATATACTTTTTTCTATAACATCTTAAACATCCGCATCCGCATTCGCATCCGTGGATGTGAGCCTTCAAAAATCCGCATCCGCATTCACATCCGCGGATGTGAAAAAATCGGCATCCGCAACATCCCTGATTGAAACAGAGACACCGTTCTTGCTGCGTATAGCGGCATCCCCCTCTCAGTGCGGTTTTAATATTGTTTTGAGCGATCATGGTAAGGGGGCAGTTCACTTGTTCGGACACAGCGCGACAGCAATACATTTTACAATACCTATTTTTGAATTCGCTCGACCTTGGTGTTATCTCTTTGAAAACCAGAAAGTGGGTCAAATTTAACTTGCAAGATTTTATTACAGACACCGCAACAGGTGAAACTAACAATAATTGCTTGTATAGTAATAATAAATAATAGTAGGACTCGTAAGAAAGAACTAATATTTTCAAAGTATTGCCTAGATGGATCGCGTTGAAATTCTCAAAATGCTCATTTTTTAGACTTAAATTAACGCCATCTTTGGTCATTAATACAAAGCACAAATAAAGCAGATAGCATGATAAAAGCGATCCTAGCGGAATAATGTAAGCAACTCATAAAACACAGAGCATGGCGATTAAAGCGATCCTAGCGGAATAATGTAAGCAACTCATAGACCGCTCGATTATCAGCGCCATCTGGATTTAGACAATATTTTGAAAACTCAGAGTCACGCTTTTTAGTATGGCGAATGGCAGTCCTATCTACTTGGTCCATGCTGATGGTAAGCAAAGGTGGGGACTAAGGTGGAGCGTGCCTACTCATTAGGTGCCGACTCACTCTAGTCCTGAAAAGACCCGAGTTGTAATGAGGTGGGAACACAGAGGACGGCAATGAATTCCATTCCTTTGCAGTACGCATTAAAAAAGTGGAAGCGAAACGCTTCGTGCGGAGCAGTGGAATTTCTACTACGTAGGGGTGGGTCTTTGCCGTTCTCTGGGTGCCTCGGTAGTAAAAGGGAGATGGTGGAATAAGATCAAACAGCTCTTGGGAACACTCTCCGAAATGTAGCCTGTAAAAAACCGATAAACGGGCTACTGCGCGGCGATGTTCAAGACTCTGGAAATTTGAAATTTTCAGAGTGTCTTCACCGATCAACCTCTTCGCCCGGCATTCCACCGAGTCAAGGGCAGATAACTGGTACTTAGCAGAGCCGTCCCAAAGGTGGCTGGAGTATTCCATGCACGACCGAACCGGTGCTTGATAAAGTGTAAGAAGCTGCCCCGGCGTGAAATACCGCCAAACCTTCGAGAGTATGCCAAGCTTTTTAGCTGCAGTAGCCGCCTTAGCCTCAATAGAACGCCCAAAGTTGAGGTTCGGTGAGAGGTCGATGCCCAGTAGGCTTAAATGGTCCGTTAAAGGCAAGGGTACATTTCGGAATGTGGGAACCAAGTTGAACGGCTTCCGCTTGGAGCTGAAAAGACACGCCTGGGTCTTGGAGGCATTGAACTCGACTCTGTTAGCTTCCCCACAATCCGAAACTTTTTGCAGGGTCGAGTTCACGCGTTCCACCATGTTCGCTCTGAGCAGCTCAATTTCGGTCTTCCCAGCCTTAGCATCGGACATATATCTCTCTGCAACTGTGCTATCGTCTGCGTACCCAAAGATACCGGGTTTCAACAGATCGTTGATGTGTAGCAGAAAAGTGTTGCAGAGAGGACCGATCCCTGGGGGACTCCGGCATCGATAGCCAAGGGATCAGACGAGCAGCCATCAATGACTACCCGAATCGATCTGTTCCTCAGGAAATCAGTTATCCATGAGCAAAGGTTTGGAGGTAGTCCATATGAAGGAAGCTTGCTAAGAGGGAGACTCTGTACCAGGGTCGTCTGCTTAGGTACCTCCGTCTTACCTATTTCTGCCGCAAAGCAGTAGTGCTTGCATTGCTGTGTTCCGGTTTGAAGGGTAAGATATGGCAGTGAAATTACTGGGTACTGTGACTTTACATCTTGTGTCACAAGTTGGCAACGTACACTGTGGTTCTTGTGGGGGTTGCAGTTTTGCTGTGAATCTCACAAGAGCCACATGTATTATAGGTGACTGTTACCACTTACCATCAGGTGGGCAGTTTGCTTGATTGCCAACTTTCAGCAATAAAAAAAAAAAAAAAAAAACCGGCCCTCGTGCCAGACCCTATCAAATGCCTTTGAGATGTCCAGTGAAACCGCGAGAGCTTCACCGTACCTCTCAATCGCTTCGCTCCAGAGGTGTGTGGCATACACTAGAAGGTCCCCGGTAGACCGTCTTGGCCGAAAACGGTACTGTCGGTCACTGAGGAGGTCGTTACCCTCTAGGTAGCCAATAAGACGAGAATTCAGTACACGCTCCATACTCTTACAGAGAATGGAGGTAATAGCTATTGGCCTGTAGTTTGATGGGTCAGCACGACTTCTCTTTTTGGGTACTGGCTGCACATTAGCAAGCTTCCAAGATCTTAGAACCAGACCGGTGCTCTGAGAGAGACGGTATAGGCGTGTGAAAACAGGAGACAACTCGGGACAGGAATTCCATCTGGGCCACTAGCTTTATTCACATTCAGACACCTCAGCGATAGAAGAACCTCCTTCTGGTGGATGCGAATCTCCGGCATTGCGGAACTGCTTGACGGTAATGTGGGTGGAGGTTGGCTTGTAGGGTCTAGGTGCGAGTTTTCCGCAAAAAGAGAGGCAAATAGATTTGCCTTATCTTTAGCGGTGTGAGCCAGGCTTCTGAATGGGCGGTAGTGATGGCCGGCAGAAGTTCGTCTCGACCGATCGCTCTCCCTTTCGTGACATTAGAACAATAGTTTTAATGTCACAGGCGACATTAGAACTAGTGTCAAGAAAGCGATTGATCGCGATGAGATAGGCGGTAGGGCCGCAGGTGTTTCCTTAGACAAGGAGTAATCGGCCTACTACACCACAGTATTATACTTTATTTATTCGTATGGCGTATAAATGACCAAAGACAAGAGCTATGACTGGGAACCATTGGGTTTTCTCTAAGTTAATCTTTAAGTTAACTTTACTGATTCACTGTGTGTTAGCTGTTGTGTGTTGACCTCTTAGTTCGTAAACTAAATACAACTAGTAATTTATTTTTATTACTAGTGGGCCCGGCAGACATTGTACTGCCCAATTGCAGCACCACCTATCGGATCCAATTGTACATGTAAATCTTTCCTGAACTTATTCAAACACACCAGGAAATTTCATAAGAATTGGTAAGGCCATTTTTTAATTTTAATACACAGCGCTAAGACAGCAATGTTTGCCACCCTCTTGACTCCCTGCAAAGGCGTGCATTCCGCATCATTGGTGATTCCAATATCACGGCCTCAATGGAGGCGCTGGAGCAAAGGAGAGACTTTGGTTCTCTCTGCGTGCTCTATCGGCTCTTTAACGGAGAGTGCTCTGAGGAACTGTTTGCAATAGTGCCCTCTTCACCTTTTTACCACCACACTACCCACCATTGCAATAGAGTTCATCCGTATTAACTGGAACCGATCTCGTCTAGCACAGTTTGGTTACACCGTTCATTACTTCCACCTACATGTAGGCTCTGGAACGAACTCCCAGCTGCAGTGTTTCCTAAGTGCTACAATATGTCCTACTTCAAACGAGGCTCTAGATAGGTAGTAACTGAACTGTGCGATGTCCATGAGCGGTGGTTACCACTTAACATCAGGTGGGCCTCTGGCTCTTCTGCCACCTTTAGCAATAACTGCTTGTCTTCACACTTACTCATTGTTGCTTTTGCTTATATGTCTGCTATCTTTTGAATCTTTTTCCATATACACAATAAACTTATGACTACTCTTCACCTATAATAGTGAATTATAACGTAAAATATAATCACGGTTGGCGCAGAGGTCAAGTGATTGCCTACTGCGCAACGGGTTGCGGCTCGATTCCTGTACTGGACAAATATTTTGTATGGCCTACAGAAATTTGTTCCGGTCTGGGCATATGTGCATGTGATATTCTATGTTTGTAAATGCACCCACGACACAGGAGAAAATCCTAGTTAAGTCGAGAAAATTATATATGTTTCATTAAAAAATTAAATTGGCATGGTCGCCGTAAACGCAAGATGGCAAATGTAATGACGTCATCGATGACGTCAGGTTGGATACTGTGAGCACGCTCACGGTGATTCGAAACGATTTTTGGCCCGCTGACATCGATATCATCGTCATTCGGAACACCATAGATTTTTCATCTAAAAAATCTAAATCATAGTAGTCTCAGCTATTACTTGACTTGGAAAAAAACAAGAAATAAATAGGGGTCTTTGCTTAGCACAAGTGCCTGTCTGATTCAACATGTTTAGTCAAACATCTGTCAGCCTACCCTGCGTTCCATCAAACGATAAAAGTGATAATATCGCGAATCCGACCAAAGTCACAACATAACCTACTGATTCAATAGCCCTTATATTTTGTGACGATTTAATTTGGTCAGATTCGTGATATTATCGCTTTTATCGCAATTCGGAACGCACCACTAGTAATAATAAACAATGAATGAAGACTACATAATATAGGCTAGCATGTGTTGCAAGTTGCAGGCTTTTAGAGATGTTGGCAATGAGGTAAATTATACTGATTTAATACATACCCAGTTTTATTCCTATCCATGATGCTTGGGAAAAATGCTCTTAGGTATGCACACGTACAAATAAGCAATAATATTACTGACAATAAACTTTGAAAATTAAATATTGCACTCTGAAATGAAAATGTGTTCATTTAACAAAAATACTAGAGAAAATTTTTATTATCTTTCTTTGATCACTTAAACATAATTATTTTAAACATGGGCCCTGGACCGTTACTCGTGGTCCCACTGGCCTGTGGTGCTATTTATTTTAAATTATGATGTTAATCATATTAAAATAAACAGATCTGGATAGGAAACGAAGCAAAGTTTTTTTTTTAATCTATTATTTTAAGAGGGTTAGTCCTGCTAATCTAATCATTACTCAGTCCAATGATTGAGAAGTTTGTCATGATTCACAATTTCGCTCCTTGAATGATTGTTTTATAAACCTATATATCTGGCCCGCTGTACCACCTACACATTCCTGCAATATAAGATTTATCCGTGTGCATTCCCCCAGCAGGAAATTGTGTCCTAGGCTAAATTAAGTTTCATGAATAATTAGAGCGTAATTTGCTATAAATGTGCGCGAAATAAAAAAATTGTGCGCGTTTCCGTTTTGGAAAAAAATGAGAAAAACGAATCCTGCTGGGGTAACGTTTTTCCAGCAGGAAGATTTTAAACGAATAATTCGAGAGATAAATAATTTATATGAGCGAATAGCTTATATTTGTGCATAAATGTGCGCCAAAAATGAAATTTGTGGGCCATCGGGTTTTACAGATATTTCGTTTCCTGCTGGGGTAACGTTTTGCTGAAACTTATTTCTCCAAAACCATCGAATGTGCGCCCATTGAATAAAGATACATGAGTAGCTTTTAATTTGTGCCTATTTGTGACATAATTTGATTTTCAAAAATATTTACAGTTTAGAAGTAATCGCGTATTGAAAAAAACTCGAAAAAAAATTATAGCGCTTAAATGAGAAAACATAGAAGCTCACTGAAAACGTTATTTGATTGGTCTTATTGTTTCGATCAAAAATAAAAAGTTTCATGAATCTGGGAAAACGCGTTTTTAAATAATATAACTTTAACTTTAATTGGTTATAACGTCACTTTAAACTCAAAATGCACGAAACTGATTAATGTCAAGTTAAATGGGTATGAATCAAAAATTAGTGCATGTTCCAAAATATATGTCATGAAAATTTCAGCTTCATACATTTATTAATAAAGTAGATATAAACAAAAAACCAAAATATGGGCTAAGTTTATGGCTATCCGACTAAATCCGAATGACCACCAAAAAGCGACGATTTCATACTTGTTGATGACATTCTATTCTTGACAGTATTAAACAACAGTTGTTGTCGATACAGTCGCGTTCATAACGGCAATTGAGTTTTTGAGTTTATTGTCATTAATGTATCATTCATAGCAATTTTAGTACAAAATATAAACTGCCGTGCTTTTGTTAGATAAGTTATCCAACGGACCAAGTAAAGAGCTTTGCGGCACACTAGACATAGACTTTACTAGAGGGAGAATCTGTACTAATCTGCTTAAAGTTTGATTTTGTGAGGCCGCAGCATGTTGGCAACCCAACAAACCGTTTTTATTTTTAATCATTTTTATATAATTGCAACACTGTCGGATGTACACGTACTATGTCTGTTCGTGATGTTCGTTCATTACATTCGCACCTCTGTTCCTATTGTTCAAACTTATAAAATTAAATTTGCTGTTATATCGGGCCATCCTCGTTTTATTTACCAAGCCAGCTACAGGGTCGTCTGCTTAGGTACCTCCGTCTTATATATTTCTGCCGCAAAGCAGCAGTGCTTGCATTGCTGTGTTCCGGTTTGAAGGGTAAGATATGGCAGTGAAATTACTGGGTACTGTGACTTTACATCTGGTGTCACAAGTTGGCAACGTACCCTGTGGTTCTTGTGGGGGTTGCAGTTTTGCTGCGAATCTCACAGGAGCTACATGTATTATAGGTGATTGTTACCACTTACCATCAGGTGGGCAGTTTGCTTGTTTGCCAACTTTCTGCAATAAATACGTATATATACTTAAACATATTATAAATAAATACGTCATATATACGTATATTGCCATGCAACTGTTCAATGACATGATAATGTGGCGTTCTATTCTGATATTAGGTTACAGACGAATCGAAACTCAATCGGTGCGATCGACCAATCGGAGCGCTTATATTGCCATTCTACTGTCCGATGACATGATAATGTGGCGGTCTGATTGGTCTATCGCTACGGTTCAGTTTCGATTTAGCTGTAACTTATTAGTAGAATTGGGTCTGTGATCTGCGGCCGTACCGCCTAATTCAAAGCGATCACTCGCTATCATTATCGTGACATTAGAACAATAGTTTTAATGTCACCTGTGACATTAAAACTATTGTTCTAATGTCACGATAGCGATAGCGAGTGATCGCTATGAGTTAGGCGGTACGGTCGCGGGTGGTGATTCCCCTTGGGGACAAAAGTCTTAGTTTGTTGTTCACTATAATAACAATGCTAATAGCATTGGGATCACTAGTACTACTGACTAGTGCATGAACCAATTTCTTAATAACTGATTGAAGTCAAGTTTTAATAAAAAAAAACAAGTACATAATATTGAAAGTAATGAAAACATTATTGGTCGAAAACCGAAGTTGCATTTCTAGGGAAAAAAAAAATTAAAGAGTTCGGACGATTATTGTACTTGCTTCCTGCATGTGAAATATAAACTAAGCGCATAAGATTTGCTGAAAACTACAATTTGGAACAGGTTAGTGGAATTCTATTACCAAAAAACATTCTTTAATCCGCAATATGTCGCTAAAAATCTATTAATATAAATATTAGCTGCATTGTCTTGAAAAGCGCCATCTATTAGATATCACTAGTACTACTGACTAACGCACAAACCATACTGATTGAAGAAATCATAGTAATTCCAAAAACTACCGCAAGATGGTCAATACATGTGCGGGCTGTAAGCAACAAATAACAACTAGGCGATTTCTGACGTGTTCCCTTTGTAAACAAAATTATGAACTGGAATGCGCTAGGGTTTCGGAAGCACGCTTCTACAATACAATGACAGCATCTCACAAGGCATCATGGATGTGTCCTTTGTGTGGTTCTAAACAACGGAAACGAATAAATGATACCACGCCATTGCGACAAACAAATGAGATACAAAATAAAGAGCATATCGCGGAAGACCCTACTACTCCACTATTAGATTTGGATAGAAACAATGTGACCTTGCGAAGAAAAACGCCACTATATAGTGATGATATGTCAATACTAGAGGAAGACGATTCAACATGTTCACCTCAGGGGCACACTGTAATAGTAGATAACTCAACACCAAACATTAAAGAAATAACCCAAACAAACATTCTCGAGAACATCACAGTAAGCGAGATGAACTCCATAATAAAGTCAAACCTTCAACAAAACAACTCTTACATTCTTGCATCTATTCGGGCTACCATTCAAGAATAAATAAATAAAACTTTTAACATTTTAAAAATGGACCTATTATCAATAACTGATAAACTAGAAAAAAAGCAAACTGATACTGGCTTAAAAATAGAGTTACTTGGCAAGAAATGCGCTTTATTAGAAATTCAAAATAAAAAACTGCAGGAAGAAATCGAAAATATTAAGAAAAACTTGTCACACGAAAACTTTCAGCAAAACGAAAAAACATTAGTTCTGCATGGAATAGAATATAAAGAAATGGAGTCAGAAGATGAATTCACTGAAAGAATAATAAATATATTTTACGATATACTAAGCATAGACCTAACCGAATACATAGAAGATTTGACTTACATAGGAAAAAAGGGATATCAGAGACCAGTAAAAATAGAGTTGATAAGCAAAAGAATAAAAAAGTATGTTCTCAAAAACTTTATGTGGTTTAAAACCTTTGGACTAGGAATTACAGAATACTTAGACAGAGAAACCTTACGTGAGCGAAGAAGCATGAGAGAAGCATTACAGTTAGCGCGAAAAAATGGAAAACATGCAATTATACATAATAATAAATTAATAATTAACGGACAAGAAGTAAAAATGTCTAAACAGAAGCTAGAAACACAAACAAACAGTCTCAGTAACCAAAAAATCTCAAATACTCAAATCAAAAGCATGGGAAACCAATCACATTACCATACAGGATGCGGCGGGCAACCAACAGGCCCCCAAGATGGAACAATTATATGCATGCAGGACCAAGCTCAACACAGCACAGACCTGGAGCGTTCTTTACTTGCCAACCAAGAAATGCCCTTTCGAAACTAGATTTACCATACTATATCAAAATATGCGTAGTTTGAATAATAAATCCCACCTTTTGGAAGCATTAACAGATGAAATCCCACATCTTAATGTTATTTGTATAAATGAAACATGGTTAAAATTAGAAAAACTTAACTTGCTTAACATTAATGGTTATTGTTTGGGCTCCTCATTCTGCCGTATGACACACGAGTGAGGAGGTGTTTGCATCTTGACCAAAAAGCAAATAGAATACCGTGCTAGAAAAGATATAGAATCAATATCATTAGAATTAATTTTAGAGGTTTGTGCTATAGAAATACCCTCTACAAATATGCTAATTATAAATTTATATTGGCCTAACAGTAGTAGAGAAATCGAAATGTTTTATAGATCTCTTGAAAATCTCTTAAAATACATTTCCCAGAAAGATAAATCAAGGAATATTATTGTAGGCGGTGATTTAAACATCAACTGTTTAGTAAACAGTAAATCCAGAGATATGTTATTAAAGCTAATGTTATCATTTAACTTCCATCAACTTGTAAAAGAACCAACAAGAGTCACACATAATAGCGCTACTTGCCTTGACTTGATTTTTGTAAATTTTGCAAGCAATGAGTATAAATTAGAGGTACGGGAATTTGGATTTTCCGACCATAGAGGTGTTTTGTTCTCTGTACCTTACCTAGTACCGCAAAAATCAAAACAATATTCAATGAGGAAACGAATATTCAATGATAGTAATATGGAGAAATATAGAAGTGAACTGGGTAAAATTGACTGGGAAGAGGTCATTAAAACAACAACAGATACAAATACAAATTATAATACCTTCTCTCAAATTCTTAAAAACATATTAAACAAATGCATACCAACTAAAAAAATATATCTGAAAGCGAAATCTAGAACAAGCTACTTAACAAAAGGAATAAAAACGTCTTGCAAAAATAAGAGATTATTAAGATTGTTATTGCAACAAACAAATAATGTAATAATAAAAAATCACTATAAAATATATACAAAAAAATTAAAAAAAATTATAAGCCATTCAAAAAAAATTACAAATATTCATAAATTTCAAAAGTCTACCAATAAAATTCAAACAGTTTGGCGGATAATACACGAAGAAACTAATAAAAAGCCGAATAAAAGCCGAGAAAATATAAAAATTAAAACAAAAAACTCTATTATTGAAGACCCTAAATTAGTTGCCAATAGCTTTAATGAATTCTTTTTGTCTATAGGAAATAACGATAAAAAAATTGAATATCAATCAAAAGAAACAAATAGTATACAAAACACGATGTATCTAAAGCCAGTAGAACCACAGGAAATCTATAAAATAATAAAAGGCCTAAAAAACAAAACTAGCTTCGGCATTGATGAGATTCCTCCGATCCTTATAAAAAAATGTGTAAAGGAGCTAGCAGAGGCGCGTTCAGCGCCTCTGGGCTACGTTCCAAAACATCACCCGGAGTGAGTAGGTGGTGGGGGGAGAGTGGCCGGTTAGGGTGGTCGGAGTGTTGGTTGTTTTAGAACGGCAAGAGTGTTGTCTGCTTTGTTTACATAACCAAATATACAAAAATAAGAAAATATATAATTCATCGGCGCGTCCGTTCGCTTTAATGCATGGATTACATTCCTCTGTTTCATCTACGAAAATGCTAAAACCGACAGAATATGAATTCTGTTAAATCGCGGCCTAACCTAGCTTCAGCGGAAATGAAGGCCAATTTTACAATCATGTCACTTACGATACCTATAGTCTTTGGAATTTAAAATTAACTTATTGTCGACGTTACGAAGCGCATCCTCGCTCTTCGAGATGCACAAATTGTGTGTGAATATGAAATCTTTGTAATCACGATCACACACAACTTTAAAATCCACACAATTTCCCGCCAAATCCAATCGAGTGAAATTACAGCTTGCTATATTAAGCGGGTGAGATTCTACTCGATCGAGTGCACTCCGTAGCGTTTTAGGACACGCCACTCCAACACTCTCGAGTGCACCCGAAATGTTTTAGGACATACTTCGGGTGACCGAGTGCACTCGGGTGATGTTTTGGAACGTAGCCCTGGGTGTAGTTGTCCGGTTGTTTTTTAACTTGCTCAAAGGCGTTGAACGGATTGCAGCAACCAAATCTTTTATCTCCCTCTTTCACATGATATTTTATTTCTCTCTCTTTCTAGTAGATGACATTATAGAATATGGCCGCCAATATCATCCAATCACGTAAGAGTATTTCAGTCATAAACGTCAGAGCGTTTTACAACCATCAAATTCGATGGTTGTTCGGTTGTAACTCGCGCCGACACTCAAAGGTCTTGAACAGGCCGGTTGTTTCGCCCGGTTGTCACGCTCGAAGGCATTGAACGGGGTTAGAGCGAAAAGTTGTACTTCGCGCGAAGGCCCTGAACGCGCCTCTGTGCCATATTGTAAGCTAATTAATCAGTCCTTTGAGGAGGGGGTATTCCCCGACGCCTTGAAAGTATCTTTGGTTAAACCAGTCCACAAAAAAGGAGAAAAAACTAACCCAAATAATTTTCGGCCAATAGCAATATTACCGACCTCGTCAAAAATATACGAAACAGCCATGGCAAGGCGCCTCTACTCTTTCTATGAGAAATTTAAAATCTTTAGTAACAGTCAGTACGGTTTCCGTAAACATCACTCCACAACACTAGCATTATACAAATTTGTACAAAAAATACTTGATATCATAAACAATAGAAACTATGGTGTGGGTTTACTGCTCGACATGAGCAAAGCGTATGACCGAGTAAGATATGACATTCTTTTAAACAAATTATATAGCACTGGTATTAGAGGAATAATACATAAATGGTTTAGCTCTTACCTCAAAAATCGCATACAACTGGTTGAAATAGAAAACATAGACAACGAAACAGGACAAATAAGAAAAATTCAGTCATCTCAAAGACCTATAGACAGCTCTATCCCCCAAGGAACCGTGCTGGGATGTATCATGTTTTTAGTTTATATAAATGACTTACCAAATCAAATAGATCACCAAGGTATCTTTTTTGCTGATGATATTTCGATTATATTCTCCTGCACAAATGCACTTGAATTAGAGAACAAACTAAACACTACCTTACATATAACGGAAAAATGGCTTGCTGACCATAACCTAGAGCTTAACATTAACAAAACAAAATTAATAATTTTTAAACCATACCAAAAAACCCCGTTAACAACTAATTATAACTATGACGGTGCTAGTATAGAAGTTGTTAAAACTGCAACTTTGCTAGGTGTAGAGATAGATGCCCACATCAACTGGCACTATCACATTCATAAACTCAAAAGAAAATTAACTTCATTTATTTATGCACTATTCAACCTCAAGAAGGTAACAGATTTTAAAACGACTCTAACCGCATATTATGCCTACATATATTCGAGGCTTAGTTACGGAATAATATTATGGGGCAATAGTACTGAAGCCCAAGACATTTTTATTTTACAGAAAAAATGGGTCAGAATACTTGCTAACATAGATCAGATGGAATCATGTAGAACGTACTTCAAAAAATTCGCCATACTCACCCTTACGTCATTGTATATTCTCGAGTGCTGTAAGTTTGTAAAAAAATATCAAAATTTGTATTCTCCAGTAAAAGTTATTAAAAGGAACAACCGTGGTGTCCACAAACTAAAAACACAATTCTCCACCTTAAAAATTTGTACATCTGGCCCGCACTCTATGGCTATCAAAATCTATAATCACATTCCAAACGAAATAAAGGAAATTAAGGAACAAAATTTATTTATTAAAAAATTAAAAAAATATGTAATAAATAAGTGTTACTACAACTTAAAAGAATTCTTTGATGACAACCCCTGGTAAGCATGGAATAAAACATTTAGATTGACCTACAAATTCACGTAATAGTACCTAATTGATATTTTATTTAGAAAATAATACATTGACTTACTTAGATTGAAATTGCTATAAATTAACAAAAATATTATAATATAATGAATGTAAACAATTATTAATTAACAATATAATTTAAATGTATCTAATCATTAAATAAACACTTACCCTCTGATTGTTGCAATGCCCTCACAGGGCGCTATATTGTAAGCCCCGACATCTTTGTACTAGAATGTTATTGTCACTAAGTACACCAATGTAGCATGCAATAAATGATTGATTGATTGATAAATAAAACATAAAACATTGTCGTGTTCACACAATTAGAGATAAATAAGGCTCTCAGTTGCTGAAGAGCCCAGGTGAAGCTTGTTTCTACTTTCAGCCTTATCGTCACTGACCATCAGGTGAGATGAGGGCCAATATCTTGTTTTAATAAGCTTTTATTTAACTTGTAAGGTTGTAGTGTTGGTTTGGTTCAAATCCTGTAAGTCAAATTTAACCCACTTAACAGTTTTCGATTGAGCTGAAATTTGATACACCTCTTTAGTTCTAATAACAATGCAATTGTGTAAGTATAATTAGTATATTTGTAAACCAAAATGGCTGCCACAGCAAAATTGCGGATTACATATTTATATACAATTCCCCCAATATGTGTTCTAATTAAAAGACTTGACTTGTAAAATACTATTCACTATTAAAAAAATGAAATCCAAGATGGCCGCCGACACAAATGGCTGATAATATATTTTTGTACAATCCTCCCGAATATAAATATCAGATGAAAGAGTTTGACTGTCATTAAACGGCAAATTACATATTTACATATTAAAATGAGAAATATACAGAACACTGACAAAAAATATATTAAGATACCTTTTTGAAAAAGCATTAAATACTCTAAAAAGATAAAAACTTTAACTTAAACAGAACTAATAAATTCTTAGTAATATTATAAATTGAATATTACTTCAATTTATTACATTCAATAACCGCTGAACCGATGTACTATAGGTAGGTCTAAAAAAAATAATATAGGTATGTTTTTAAAAAATTGATCAACACACGGCATTTATTAATTAAATGAGGTATTCATTTTTCATAAAAACATTGATAACTTTCATTTCAAATTAAAAACTATGCAATTAAAATACAAAATAAATATTTTACTCACACATGATATTGCTACATTTGGGATTGTTACATCACGTTAAATCCGAATGATCACCATTGGATACACTGTATGTGCAACAAAAAAGATCCCATCACCAAAGAGCGGAATAGATTAGGACTTAGGTTGGCTGGTAGATATCTCTATGAGAAATAAGTCCGCCTTTATATATACTGTTAGTTTTAAATGTATTTTTTTTAATGTGTGTGTACAATAAAGAATTATATATATAGAATGCGACAGTTAATCGCCTCAGATAGGAATGGCAAGCACGCTTTCCACCCTATGCGAGTAATCTAGCTTTATAGCTACAAGTAAACAACTAGGTGCCATCATTACCTACTTCACCTAGCGCCGTAGATTGATGTTTTTATTCTATTACATTAAAAAAGCAGTTTCTAAGCATTAAAATAATTTTGCTGTTGCAAATTTTATGTTCATAATATAAAAGGATACTTTATTGGTTTCCTATCTATTTCTATAACTTGACCATGTTTGTGTTTGTTTGCCTAAACTTAATAAATTTTCAATATGCCTAATATTTATTTGATATCTTTTTATTTCCACTAAAAGAGGTCTATCTCCGTAATTGTAATATTATATAATGCTATGATTTATATAATATTACATAATATATTCACATAATATATAATATTACATTATTAATTATCAATAGACGCACATTAAATAAGTAGGTATTTAAGTGGAAGTGTTTATTTTTAATAATATAGACAATAAACTCAAAAAAAGTAAATAAATTCATTTTTCCAAAACAGTTTTATAGCCGAGTGTACACAGACGTGACGTATTTAAACTTGTTAGTGGGTAAAATTAAGAATGCCATCAACAAGTATGAAACCGTCGCTTTTTGGTGGTCTTTCGAATTTAGTCGGATAACCAAAGAATTAGCCAATTTTTTGGTTTTTGTTTATATCTCCTTTAATATAAAATATATGATGCTAAAATTTTCATGATAAATAGATCTGAATACGCTCTAATTTTTGGTCTATACCTATGTAATTTGGGTTTAGTCACTTTCTTGCATTGTGAGTTTACTGTGACGTTCATCATCACAGCCCATACACGTTCCCACCAAGGGGCTCGAGCCTACCCTATATTAGGGTGATTAGGCCTTAGTCGACCACGCTGGCCCAGTGCGGATTGGTCGACTTCACATACATCATTGAATTTCTTCGCAGATGTATGCAGGTTGCCTCACGATGTTTTCCTTCACCGTAGGAGCGTCAGACAAATGTACATATGAAATTCGAAACGAAAAACACATTGGTACATGGCGGGTCTCGAACCCCGACCCCCCGATTGGAAGGCAAGTGCCGAGTCCACTGCGCCACCGACGCTTTCAACTGTGACGTTATCACCGATTAAAGTTAAAGTTTAATTATTCAAAAACGCGTACATGTAGATTCTTGAAACTTTTTATGTTTGTTAGTAATAATAAGACTATTCAAAAGTCGTTTTCAGTGAGCTTCTATGCTTTCTCATTTATGCGCTAGAATTTTTTTTCGAATTTCCTTCATTACGTGATTACTCCTAAACTGTAAATATTTTTGAAAATCAAATTATGTCACAAATAGGCACAAATTAAAAGCTACTCATGTATCTTTATTCAATGGGCGCACATTCGATGGTTTTGGAGAAACAAGTTTCAGCAAAACGTTACCCCAGCAGGAAACGAAATATCTGTAAAACCCGATGGCCCACAAATTTCATTTTTGGCGCACATTTATGCACAAATATAAGCTATCCGCTCATATAAATTATTTATCTCTCAGATTATTCGTTTAAAATCTTCCTGCTGGAAAAACGTTACCCCAGCAGGATTTGTTTTTCTCATTTTATTCCAAAACGGAAAGGCTCACAAATTTTTTATTTCGCGCACATTTATAGCAAATTACGCTCTAATTATTCATGAAACTTAATTTGGCCTAGGACACAATTTCCTGCTGGGGGAATGCACACGATTTATCCCACCATTCCTCAGATCTAAATTTGATAAATATTTATCTCTGTTCTCCTTTGTCAGAGCACATTCCATCAAAAAGTGAAGCAAAGTTCTACTACACAATGGATTTCAGTACTTTAAACAAAGAACTTATGCTAACAAATGTGCAATTTGGAGCTGTTGCAATAAAAAAATACGAAAATATCTCCCTCCCTTTTTCGGGGTAGAGGGGGGGAGCGTAGATCAGCATGTATATGTATAACATTGTGTTTAGCATAATAAGTAATGTTTGGCATAATTTCTTGTGGTCAAAACTATTTTAGCAAATTAGTTTGGCTATTAGGAAATAGAGGATCTTATAAATGGGTCTATGAGGAACGATATAATATGGTATTCCGCGTGGTTCCATTGGCCAGTGGGACCACGCGGAACCGCATTTCCCCGTAGTCCCATCAGTGGGGCAAAGTAGTGGGATCACGAGTAACGACCCTTGTACATATCAAGAGGATATCAAATGGGAATAATTGTGTTATTTATATTTTTAGATGTGTCGTGTTGGTGTAAATAAATTTTACCATTATTATTCAGAAATTCTTGCTAGCCCACATAGAAAACATGAGATTTAGGTACGAAATTATTATAATTTTATCACTTCGCTTCTGCAATCTGTCGTAACTAAAACACAATCTTGACAGCTGACACCACAGACTTACCGTGCGTTCCGAATTGCGCTAAAAGCGATAATATCGCGAATCCGACCAATTTAAATTGTCACAAAATATAAGGGCTATTGAATCAGTAGGTTATGTTGTGACTTTGGTCGGATCCGCGATATTATCACTTTTATCGTTTTACGGAACGCAGGGTTAATAGAGATACTACCGGCCCGTTCCAGATAAGCATTTTTAGCCATAAATACCAACATTTTTAGCATCTCTGCGTTCCATTAGCCGGTGATGCTAGTTTTTCTTGCTGGTTGTCATGCGTTTCATTTAAGCATTTTTAGCAGGAAATGCTAGCATCAAATACCCATGCTAATAGATGGGTCCTCTGATACCACTTTTTGACAGCTTTCAAATTTGACATTTGGAATCTTTTTTCATGAATCAAAAAGGATTTTCAGCGGATTTAAAAAAATTATTGAAAGATATTTGTAGTATTAGCCAATTCTGATTTATATTATAAAAAAATTTAAGTGGCTGGACTAATTAAGTGAGGTGTCAAAATTCAGCACGAAAAATCAGTACCTTGCGTTTCATTTGTAACAATTAGCGCGGCTAAAAATGTCAACATTTCTTAAAAGAAACGCAAAACGAGGCTAACATCAGATGTTAGCCTCAGAAAGTAGCAGTGCTTTATCTGGAACGCAGGGTACGTATGCCGACACCTAACAGCAGAGGCGCGTTCAGAGCCTTCGCGCGAAGTACAACTTTTCGCTCTAACCCCGTTCAATGCCTTTGAGCGTGACAACCGGGTGAAACAACCGCCCGTTCAAGACCTTAGAGTGTTGGCGCGAGTTACAACCGAACAACCATCGAATTTGATGGTTGTAAAACGCTGACGTTTATAACTGAAATACTCTTACGTGATTGGATGATATTGGCGGCCATATTCTATAATGTCATCTACTAGAAAGAGAGAGAAATAAAAAATCATGTGAAAGAGGGAGATAAGAGATTTGGTTGCTGCAATCCGTTCAATGCCTTTGAGCGAGTTAAAAAACAACCGGACAACTACACCCAGAGGCGCTGAACGCGCCTCAGCCCCCCTAGCACGTCCACCAAAACACGATATGATAAAGCGGTTTATCGCGGTGAACTGTCAAAATACAATAGGGTTTCGTCTTAGACAATAGATACTAATAGACATGAAATACCTACGAAAAAAGCGTGCCAGCATTTGGGTTGGTGCTCTAAGATGGCAGAAAAAAACTCGGGACGCCGCATCCAAGATTCCACACTTTTTATGTTTTTCTTTATAGAATTCATTAAAAAAATCAATAAAAAACGTATAACTGTAAAATGCACTCACAAATAATGCTCACCGACTGATATTTTAGCACAACAACAAACACGGTGCTTTGTAATGGCGGACTAAACTGGACGCAAATTTATTTGAGACATATAATAACATTGCAAATCCATTGGTTTAATTAATCTGAGGGTTTCGTCGTATTTTGACAGTTCTCCGCGATATATTGCTTTATCATATCGTGTTTTGGTGAACGTGCTACGGGGGCAGAGGCGCGTTCAGAGCCTCTGAGCTGCGTTCAGAACCTACGCTCGAGTGCACTCCGAGTGAGAGAGTAAAAAACCATTGAGATAGACATATGGAGATGCCCCGTTAAACTGTTCTTTGATATCTTGACACGAATCTATCAAATATCGTTTTGTTTCTTTCTTACAAAAGTGAAAATAAATTTGTAGAAAGAGATGCATACTGTTTCGTCTGTGGCATGTATTTTCTGTGACGTCACAAAAATTGCCTACCGTGACCAGTCCGCCATATTAAGTGCCGAACGAACGTGTGAATTTTGCTTCGGATTTTGACTATTTTCCATAATCTCGAAGTAATTTACAGTAATATTTTAACAGTGCGCCACAATAAAAGACTACAGAATGCCTTCTTGCAATATTATACAATGCAGTGCGAGAAAAAACAAAAAATACACCGCAATTAACTCTTCACAAATAAGTACACAAAATTGTGAAAAATATAATTAGGAATATGTAAGTTTTCATATTCTGATTTCATTTGCCAATTTACTTGAAGAAGCGTTCAGCAGTAATATTAATGGGCGATAGTGAAGATACCTAAAGAGAAAATTGAATTAGTCTATCGATATATAATATTAAACAGACAGACTTACGTGCCTAAGCCTAGCTCACATGCAGTGACTAAAGTAATATCATTGGAAAGCTTAATAATTGATGAATTATTATCATTGTCAATTAATTTTAATTTTTTAAAACCTCCATTTTTCATAATAATTGAACATATAAGGTTCCTACGACAAATTTTGTCATAAACTTTGATTAGTAACTTACCGTACAAAACTTAAAACAAATATTTAAATTACACCCAAATTATCCTACCTACTTGAAAGTAAGTACTTATCGCCTCGTTTAAATAATTTTTTCCAAAAAAAAAACTATTCCTATTTATTTTACAATAACTTTTTCTCGCACTTATTTATACAAAGAAAATACACGTCTATTGGTGTAACTTTATAGTCATACTAGCTGACTCGGCGAACTTTGTACCGCTTAAGTTAAATAGTGATCTTTAATAAGTTTTTCTTAGAATTTGCGTAGTTCCACAATTTGAAACTGCCTAAATATTTCTGAAACACGACTTTTCAATCAAATTATTACAATGTAGGTCCGTAATGTGCAACCCCCCTAGACAAGATGTCTTTCGATAATCGCTAACGCAATCGCTAAATGGCATAGATATAGAATGAAATAGATGGGCTATAAAAGCCGTCAAACATGAGGAAAAGAGATAAACTTATACACATTGCCAAAGGAAAGAAGAAGATGGCATCATTTTTTTTGTCCTTGTCACCGTATATAGGTGAAACTGGTAGTGGGGATTGTTTATCACCAGCGTCTGGTGCTAAACAAATACGTGGAAGAAATTTGTTGTGTGAATTATAGCTTACTGTGTAATTATTTAACAATTTAATTAGTGTAATTGTGAACTATTTGAACATTTAAATCATGGTGCACTGCTCCGTTTTTGGTTGTAATAGTGATAGTGCTAGAAAACAGGAAAATATAACCTTTCACAGGTAAGACCTAAATTGTGTCAATAAAAAGCGCCGAAACTTTTTTTTAAATTAATAATACATGTTATATTGCAATATTTTATCCTTCTACTATGGTTCTTAATCATATTATGGGATTAAACATGAAATTTCAAACTAAGTAGTAAGATTACTGTTAACCTAACAAGCTAGGAATGTCGCCATACAATATGGCCACGTATACAGCCAACGCGTATAACATTTAGCCGGGTTATAATGATACCAGTTACGCTACGATTATTTTTCCTTGATTCGTAGGTAATTTGTTACGTGAAAGGGAACTCACATATTAGTTTCTGTGTTACATTAATATTGACATATTTAAGTATAAAATTTTGAGCATTTTAGATAACAAAGGTAATTCTTTTGAAGTGAGACTTTCCATTTGCTTGTTTGTCTGTATTTAACAGATTTCCTTCGGAGATAACTACTCGAAAACAGTTGGGTTCAAGCTACTGGTCGATTGAATTGTCAGCCAACCAAGCATACCCGAATGTGTTCTAAGCATTTTGAACAACAGTGGATTCAGAAAAACAAAAAAGGCACTTTTCTTAGGAGTGGTGCTATTCCTAAACTTTTTTTACAGGTCAGTAACTTATACATATTATATCTACAAGGTACATACCCTATCGAACTAAAACCTAAATTTATTTTTCACAAACCCAACTATTTTTATGGGGGATTTCGAAATTTATTTTACAGTTTTGGATTAACATGGGTAGGGTAGGTACCAAATCCTTTTCTACTATTTTGATATGGCCAAACATATTATTAATGGTTTGATTTTGGTCATTTTCTATTAATATAACAAGTCTGACCATTAGTACAGATACAGTTTAAAAATTTATTAATTAATATTTTTAATGTTGTAAAATTAGAACCTGCTTTTATTTTTAACCTGTATACATATTGTTTCAGAACGCATCGGTGTTGGATTTCGGTTCAAATTTGAATACGCCCCGAAAGAGAAAAATGCGGCTTCAAATGCTGGGTTTGATTGAAACAATCAGCGAGGTCATCAAATAAAAAAGTAGTCACACTTGAAAATGTGTAAAGTGATTTGAAGTGTAAGTTAATGATGCAAAATTAGTAGTTGGACATTTTAGATACTGTAGGAGGAACCAATAGAGATTTTCTGAAAAGATTTTTAGGAGTTGACAAAAGAAAGTATTCTGAATCTTTAATGAAATTCGCGCTGTGCTTACACTTTTTAAGTTCAAAGGCATATGAGTTTGTACGTAAGCAATTTAATACTTGTTTACCACACCCAAAAACAGCTGGTGAGTGGCGAGGAGTAGACAGCCTCTAGAAAATGTTTGTGATTTATTAGCAATTTTGTGCCATAGCTAGTAATCTGGCTTAATCCAAATGAAATAAGTCATATCTCTACTTTGTCTGAATATTTAACAAGAACACATAGGATGTAGATATAGGTCTATGCACCGAACAAGTGTTTCTAATTAATTATATAGGTACTTGACAGAACATAATCTTCCTCAGAGATCTACAAATTGGTCTTGTCCTGCGCTATTTCCAAGTTGCCGCCAGCGGGAGCGAGGTTGGGGGTGGCAACACGGGCAACTAAGAATAACCAGCTATCTACATCGACATCTTGCGTTCTTTGCCAGATCTTTTTTCCACATTGTGAGCAAGCTTACCAACTTTGGGCTTTTAGCACCATATTGAGTGCGGTATCAGTAGTTCAGTTCTTGAACTTACCCAGCCCAAGTGAATTTTTACCTGTATTATAGTGAATTTTATCTCTGTAAGCCGAAGTCCTTTATTCGATGACAATAACGGTGCTATTGAAATCTAATTTTAGAAAATGTTTATTTAAAATTTAATATTATACATTTTCTAAATCTTTACAAATATTTAGTAAATGTGTAAATATTGGATTTTAAATAAACTGCAGAGATAAAGAAAAAACAATGATTATTGCCCGCTGTATTCTTAATCGAGCGACGATCTTCGCAAGGTACCTAGCTGGCAAAAGCTGGAAGCGATTGGTCGCGGATCGTGCTCAGTGGCGAGCACTTGAAGAGGCCTATGTCCAGCAGTGGACGCGTGTGGATGATGATGATGATTCCTAATATTTTTTCTTATATTTGTAAAGATGTTTACATAATAGCTTAAATAAATAATTAAGTAAAATATTTTAAAACGAAATATACTCGAGTAAATCCGAAAAGTGTAGTTTTATTTAAAAGTGTAAATAACTTTAGACTGCGGCGAAGGTTGAATGAAGAATTCAATAAAAAAATAATCGCAACTTCCTCCCACTTTTATTTTTTGAGACATATTATTGAGCGAGGGGTTTAATGAGCGCTCATTAAAATGTCTCAAAAAAAAATACGTAGATTAATCAACCCTACTTTATGTTTATAGTGGTAAAAGCCACTATAAACATAAAGTAGGGTAAAACTTAAAGCAACACTGGTATACCCATCTACTTTAGGCAGGTATGACGTCATCTATGTCTGTCCCTTACGGGTATACGGTCACGTCCTATCTATTCATTCTTTATCTAAGCTAAATGGACAATGTATGAGATTTGACAATTGCGCTCGAAAGCTAAGCGAGGGCTTATTTCAAATCCCATATATTTTCCTACTAGCGATTATCGAAATGCATCTTGTCTAGGAGGGCTGTTCAGCTAAGATCTATTTCCCTAGATATGTCGTAGATAAGTGGATTACTAATACTGAGTACATCACTAGTAAAGGTAGCCATTTTATGTGCCAAAGTTTTGTAGGTAGTCACGCTGATTCTGTAGGTAGGGCCGGTCCATGTATTTGTTAAGTCATTGTAAAAAACGCTCTGACAGGCGGTTAGTACACTCTGCGCCCGTTCAGAAGCTTCGAGTGATGCAACCTTAGATAAAGAATGAATAGATAGGACGTAACCGTATACCCGTAAGGGACAGACATAGATGACGTCATACCTGCCTAAAGTAGATGGGTATACCAGTGTTGCTTTAAGTTTTACCCTACTTTATGTTTATAGTGGCTTTTACCACTATAAACATAAAGTAGGGTTGATTGATCTACGTATTTTTTTTGAGACATTTTAATGAGCGCCCCTCGCTCAATAATATGTCTCAAAAAATAAAAGTGGGAGGAAGTTGCGATTTTTTTTATTGAATTCTTCATTCAACCTTCGCCGCAGTCTAAAGTTATTTACACTTTTAAATAAAACTACACTTTTCGGATTTACTCGAGTATATTTCGTTTTAAAACATTTTACTATTATTTATTTAAGCTATTATGTAAACATCTTTACAAATATAAGAAAAAATATTAGGAATCATCATCATCATCCACACGCGTCCACTGCTGGAGATAGGCCTCTCCAAGTGCTCGCCACTGAGCACGATCCGCGACCACTCGCTTCCAGCTTTTGCCAGCTAGGTACCTTGCGAAGATCGTCGCTCGATTAAGAATACAGCGGGCAATAATCATTGTTTTTTCTTTATCTCTGCAGTTTATTTAAAATCCAATATTTACACATTTACTAAATATTTGTGAAGATTTAGAAAATGTATAATATTAAATTTTAAATAAACATTTTCTAAAATTATATCTCAACAGCACCGTTATTGTCATCGAATAAAGGACTTCGGCTTACAGAGATAAAATTCACTACAATATAGGTAAAAATTCAATTGGGCTGGGTAAGTTCAAGAATTGAACTACTGATACCGCACTCAATATGGTGCTAAAAGCCCAAAGTTGGTAAGCTTACTCACAATGTGGAAAAAAGATCTGGCAAAGAACGCAAGATGCCGATGTAGATAGCTGGTTATTCTTAGTTGCCCGTGTTGCCACCCCCAACCACGCCCCCGCTGGCGGCAACTTGGAAATAGCGCAGGACAAGACCAATTTGTAGATCTCTGAGGAAGATTATGTTCTGTCAAGTACCTATATAATTAATTAGAAACACTTGTTCGGTGCATAGAGCTATATCTACATCCTATATGTTCTTGTTAAATATTCAGACAAAGTAGAGATATGACTTATTTCATTTGGATTAAGCCAGATTACTAGCTATGGCACAAAATTGCTAATAAATCACAAACATTTTCTAGAGGCTGTCTACTCCTCGCCACTCACCAGCTGTTTTTGGGTGTGGTAAACACGTATTAAATTGCTTACGTACAAACTCATATGCCTTTGAACTTAAAAAGTGTAAGCACAGCGCAAATTTCCTTAAAGGTTCAGAATACTTTCTTGTGTCAACTCCTAAAAATCTTTTCAGAAAATCTCTATTGGTTCCTCCTACAGTATATAAAATGTCCAACTACTTTTTGCATCATTAACTTACACTTCAAATCACTTTACATATTTTCAAGTGTGACTACTTTTTTTCTCAATCGTCTAAGCGATTGACGCACTGGCCGTAGTTTTTTATTTGATGACCTCGCTGATTGTTTCAAACCCAGCATTTGAAGCCGCATTTTTCTCTTTCGGGGCGTATTCAAATTTGAACCGAAATCCAACACCAATGCGTCCTGAAACAATATGTATACAGGTTAAAAATAAAAGCAGGTTCTAATTTTACAACATGAAAAATATTAATTAATAAATTTTTAAACTGTATCTGTGCTAATGGTCAGACTTGTTATATTAATAGAAAATGACCAAAATCAAACCATTAATAATATGTTTGGCCATATCAAAATAGTAGAAAAGGATTTGGTACCTACCCTACCCATGTTAATCCAAAACTGTAAAATAAATTTCGAAATCCCCCATAAAAATAGTTGGGTTTGTGAAAAATAAATTTAGGTTTTGGCTTGATAGGGTATGTACCTTGTAGATATAATATGTATAAGTTACTGATCTGTAAAAAAAGTTTAGGAATAGCACCACTCATAAGAAAAGTGCCTTTTTTGTTTTTCTGAATCCACTGTTGTTCAAAATGCTTAGAACACATTCGGGTATGCTTGGTTGGCTGCCAAATCAATCGACCAGTAGCTTTAACCCAACTGTTTTCGAGTAGTTATCTCCGATGGAAATCTGTTAAATACAGACAAACAAGCAAATGGAAAGTCTCACTTCAAAAGAATTAACTTTGTTATCTAAAATGCTCAAAATTTTATACTTAAATATGTCAATATTAATGTAACACAGAAATGACAATTCTATTAAAATTATTGACTATCATCTTGACATTACTATTACTTTATTTTTACTACAATACAATTCTCTCTAATAAATAATGATATAATCTATGACCCTGTAAAAGCCATTTATATGTAAGCTTCTATCAAAATAATAAGATATCCATGCTCATGAAAAACAAAATATCTGCATATATTAAATGTATAATTTAACCAATAATTTTAACATTTGCACATCGAACATTCGATAGAATATGTCGGGAAATATAACTGTAACAACCTACTAGCCATATTCTGATAAATAAATTTATTATTATTATTATAATATGTGAGTTCCCTTTCACGTAACAAATTACCTACGAATCAAGGAAAAATAGTCGTAGCGTAACTGGTATCATTATAACCCGGCAAAATGTTATACGCGTTGGCTGTATACGTAGCCATATTGTATGGCGACATTCCTAGCTTGTTAGGTTAACAGTAACCTTACTACTTAGTTTGAAATTTCATGTTTAATCCCATAATATGATTGAGAACCATAGTAGAATGATAAAATATTGCAATATAACTTGTATTTATAATTTAAAAAATAGTTTTGGAGCTTTTTATTGACACCATTTAGGTCTTACCTGTAAAAGGTTATATTTTCCTGTTTTCTAGCACTATCACTATTACAACCTAAAACGGAGCAGTGCACCATGATCAACAAGCTCAACATCTATCATAACTATATGATTTAAATGTTCAAATAGTTCACAATTACACTAATTAAAGTGTTAAATAATTACACAGTAAGCTATAATTCACACAACAAATTTCTTCCACGTATTTGTTTAGCACCAGACGCTGGTGATAAACAATCCCCACTACCAGTTTCACCTATATACGGTAACAAGGACAAAAAAAAAATGATGCCATCTTCTTCTTTCCTTTGGCAATGTGTATAAGTTTATCTCTTTTCCTCATGTTTGACGGCTTTTATAGCCCATCTATTTCATTCTATATCTATGGATGCAACCAAACAACCTACTCGAGCGTAGGGTGAAAAACACTGACAGATTTTATGTCAATGTCGATGTCAAAAATACGCTAATTATTTATTATTTTATTAAATAACACTACTTTGAACTCTTTTAAGCCTAATACTAGGGAAATATAGTGTTTTCTATGTGTTGTAATTATTTTTAAGTAGAAAAATGGATATTGACTGTTAATTTCATAGTAAGGATTAGTAATATTTTGCCCTTTGCTTGATCTTGATCGGCAAGATACAAACTAAAAAAAAAGATAGCAACCGACCCGTTCTGAACCTCGGAGCGAGTGTGAAAATCACTCTCGGTTGCATTACTCTGACCCTCGGAACGCAACTCTGGGTGTAGTTGTCCGGTTGTTTTTTAACTCGCTCAGATGCGTTGACCGGATTGCAGCAACCAAATCTTTTATCTCCCTCTTTCACATCATTTTTTATTTCTCTCTCTTTCTAGTAGATGACATTATAGAATATGGCCGCCAATATCATCCAATCGCGTAAGAGTATTTCAGTATAACCGCCTGTCAGAGCGTTTTTTACCCCGAGGCTCTGAACGGGTCGGTTGCTGTCAGAGTGCACTCGGAGTGCACTCGAGCGTAGGCTCTGAACGCGCCTCAGGGGCGCGTTCCAAGCCTACAACTTTTTACTCTAAGGCCGTTCCGTACCTTTCGGCATGACGTTTGGCTGTCACAATTACCCCGTTCCGAGCCTCCGAGAGTCGCAACTTTTTGGCGATCAATTTTGATGATTAAAAAACACTCTGACTAAACGTCACTTTAGTGGATAGATAGGTTAGTTAAGTTAATGTTATGTCATCATCATCATGTCAAATCTTAAAAAAAGCACACTAGTTTACTTTAATTTTTAATTTACTTTAGTTAATATTAATAAAAACCTTATTTATCTAAAAGCTTAATTTATTAAGTATTTATTATTGTGTGTGACTTGTATGACTTGCGAAATGGAAGACTTCCAATTAGTTTTAAGTAGTGACGGAACTCCTCATTATGATTTAGATGGTGATGTTTTGATCCAAAGGGTTGCTGGTAAACAAAAAAGCAATTTTATATTTTCCAATTATTCCAAATTTTCCTTTAAACATTACGTGAAAAATATATTTACAATTTATAAATACAATTGTATGTAATGTCAAAATTTGAGGTTATAAAAACAACTTGACTCGTTCCACACCTTAGAGCAAGACAAAAAACAAATCGGAGTGTTTGGAGTGTAGGCTCGGAACACGCCCCAGCGTTGGATTCAGAACAGTGACAGAGAGAGGTTATTTTCTTCCACGAAGGAAAGGCAATGGATCTACGCCGGGTGCGCATTTTCTTACATAACTTTTCAATTCCTATCATTGGAGGTCCGAAAATATTTCTCATACCATTTAAAATCATAATGATCATTCTTCATAAAAAATTTAAAAACTACATATTTAAAAACATAATCATTGAAATTCATAATATCATTAATCATACACTTAGTTTTTACTAATATTTGTTTTCATATACTTTTCTATACTAATGATCGAAACTCATAATCATTCGAATAAATAACTATAATATTCATATAACAATACAGAATATTTTGGCGATGTAGAAATTATAGGCGGGTCAAAAATAGGTAGCGAGGAGCGAAGCGACGAGCGTCAGTTTGAACATGAACCAAGCGCGCGAGCCGAGCGAGCGAAGCGAGCGTACCGCGGTAGCGGCCGGCGAAGCGCCAGAAACGACTTTGTGTATTCTCGACTTTATGCATACTTATTGCTCGTGGAAACGTTCTTAGTAACAACATTATTAATTAAAGCAATATGATCATTGAATGTTATGCAGAAAAAAGATCTAAAAAAAATATATGTATTAAAATGGTTCTTGGTAGTAACAGTCAGTATTAATAAAAAAATTATGATCACTAACTGTTATGAGCTCCGTTGGTAGTAATAAAAATGTATGAATAAAAAAGTATGAAAAATAAAATTATGAAGAGTGATTATTATGAACACAAATCGGTAGTAAGACAAAGAATAGGATTTAGAATATTATGTGAGCCAATATGGACCCATCTACGCCATACAGCCCAATCTTGAGTGAAGGGAGTGACAGAATCACAATGGATAATAATATTTTAAGTGCCATATGGAAACTGTGCGGTACGAAACAGAACAGCTAACTACCAGTAGGCCTATTCTGTAACTTCGGCTGCTAACTAGAACTGTCGCGGCAGAGAATCTGCCGGGTTGCCCAGGGTGCACAAAGTGGAGGTGTCTGACATCGCACCCCGAGAGATTGAATTTGTGACTGTCACTATCACATAAAGCGAATTAAAACTACCTAAAATGGTATATCCGTCAGTTTTTTCTAATTACCTAATAAAAAATATTAATTATTTGTTTTTTTTTTAATTACCTGATTTGATATCTAAAGTAAACATTCGCATTCGCATTCGCATTCGCAACATTCGCACTCCAAACATTCGCATTCGCATTCGCGAATGTAGAAAATATGACATTCGTAACATCCCTACTTTGCTTACCATCAGGCAAGATGAGGACAAGTGTCTACCCATAATCTATAAAAAAATCAGGTAACATGTAAAAAAACCTTCAGCTACAGGATGTATGATCACAAAATGCGCCTAGCACCAGCTCTTCTGAGGTCATTGATGAAGACGCCAATGCCATTTTAGAAATATTAAATAATATTGCCCAATTATTGTTTCATTATATAACCCTAAAATACTTATTTACTGATTTAATTAATCAGTATATAAGTATTTTAGGTTATAATAGACGCGGTAATGATGCCAATGGTATGCTATCGTCTCAGAACGATCGTGAGCGCGCTTATGTCAATAATATCAAAACAAAAATACCCTAAAAAAGAATCGTAATTTCAATTGCTTTCTGTGATATTCAAGCTTTAGTAGTTTTTCATTGCTTTGTACCTATCCTTTACTATTTTCTGCTCTTTTAGCGTCTTCAGGAGATAGTTTGAGGTAAACTACTTTGTTTTCTTCAACTAAAACTGCGGCCGTACCGCCTAACTCAAAGCGAGCACTCGCCATCGTTAACATGACATTAGAACAATGGCTTTAATGTCACAGATGACATAAAAACTATTATTCTAATGTCACGAAGGCGATAGCGAGTGATCGCTATGAGTTAGGCGGTAGCCCCCCTGGTTATTCTAATGTCGTCATTTTTCCTTAAATTTAATTCATTTTTTAGGATATTTGGCTTATTTTTACCTTCAATTCAAATACATAGTAATTTTCAACCATCGAATTAGCGAACCAAAACAAAATGTCAACTCGACAATGACATTTGACTCACAGTGCTGACGAATTCGGCCTGAGCACTGAGGCGCGTTCAGGGCCTTCGCGCGAAGTACAACTTTTCGCTCTAACCCCGTTCAATGCCTTCGAGTGTGACAACCGGGTGAAACAACCGGCCCGTTCAAGACCTTTGAGTGTCGGCGCGAGTTACAACCGAACAACCATCGAATTTGATGGTTTTAAAACGCTCTGACGTTTATGACTGAAATACTCTTACGTGATTGGATGATATTGGCGGCCATATTCTATAATGTCATCTACTAGAAAGAGAGAGAAATAAAAAATCATGTGAAAGAGGGAGATAAAAGATTTGGTTGCTGCAATCCGTTCAACGCCTTTGAGCGACTTATCAATAGCATGCCACACGAGTTCGTGTATGAAATTACGGAAAAAAATATTAAACGTAAGATTAAAGATTACTTCATTAACTTATTATAAAATTAATTTAAAGATGTATCAAATAAACAATTGTGTGAATGTTATGTTACCAAAGTACGGTGAGCTCCACGTCAAGCTATGCAGGTTGACCTCTGGACAACTCATATGCAGTTGCAATAGCAGCGGTTTTCGTGGTGCACATGTATGGCTTGATGTGACGCCTATTGTATCAATATCGATTTCAAATTATAATTGTAAATGCAAACTCGTTAGCTTTAGTACAAACCCTAGTGGTTTTTAAAAGCTATCTAAACTGTATATATTGTAATTGTCTTTTTAAATGTTAAATAAATGAAAAAAAAAAAAAAAAAAACAACCGGACAACTACACCCAGGGCTACGTTCCAAAACATCACCCGGAGTGAGTAGGTGGTGGGGGGAGAGTGGCCGGTTAGGGTGGTCGGAGTGTTGGTTGTTTTAGAACGGCAAGAGTGTTGTCTGCTTTGTTTACATAACCAAATATACAAAAATAATAAAATATATACTTCATCGGCGCGTCCGTTCGCTTTAATGGATGGATTACATTCCTCTGTTTCATCTACGAAAATGCTAAAACCAACAGAATATGAATTCTGTTAAATCGCGGCCTAACCTAGCTTCAGCGGAAATGAAGGCCAATTTTACAATCGTGTCACTTACGATACCTATAGTCTTTGGAATTTAAAATTAACTTATTGTCGACGTTACGAAGCGCATCCTCGCTCTCCGAGATGCACAAATTGTGTGTGAATATGAAATCTTTGTAATAGCAATCACACACAACTTTAAAATCCACACAATTTCCCGCCAAATCCAATCGAGTGAAATTACACCTTGCTATATTATGCGGGTGAGATTCTACTCGATCGAGTGCACTCCGTAGCGTTTTAGGACACGCCACTCCAACACTCTCGAGTGCACCCGAAATGTTTTAGGACATACATCGGGTGACCGAGTGCACTCGGGTGATGTTTTGGAACGTAGCCCTGAGGCGCTGAACGCGCCTCTGTAAACGTTATTTGTGACGCAATCAATGACGTCATCACATCCAACGTGAACGCTATTGTCGCGAAACGGGCCGCCTGTTATAGCCTAGGTAAAAACTATCTAATATTTTTGAAAAAAATTCAATATCAGGACAGTTTTTTTCTAAACTGCGTCTAAATATGACTTTAAAAGAGTATATTTTTGAATCCAATAAAATTACGCACTGGAAGGTACCAAAAAAAGTTATACCCCGAAAAGAATGCCAGTTTACAAATATGCTATCACGGATTTGATCGTTAAAATGTGTTTATGTTCACCATTTCTAAGCACCCATATCGAAATCCACAATAATTTAAATCGGGAAAATAGTATTTTAGTAAAAAGTCTGTTGTTTTATAAACTGTGCCATATACTGTATGAAAATAATAGTAGCAGATTTTAAAAGGTAATTTTCAACAACGCGTTATGTTCTAATAAGGTATAATTTAAAATCCATCATTGTTTTTATTTGGGTAGTAGGTAATTTTAAATCACGTTTTTAAACAGGCAGCAAAAAAAATAGCAAATATAATATTAGGTAGACTTTTAATATGGAGCCTAAATAACATTAAGAATCATAAAATCCATCGATAATTACATTATTTTCACACGTTTCTTAATATAAAAAAAAACAGATAAGAACTTTAACTGTTTACAATAAGTATCATTCTAGAACGCGGCCCGCTCATTTATTGCGTTCTGCCCGCCTAGCACGTCCACCAAAACACGATATGATAAAGCGGTTTATCGCGGTGAACTGTCAAAATACAATAGGATTTCGTCGTATTTTGACAGTTCATCGCGATAAATCGCTTTATCATATCGTGTTTTGGTGGACGTGCTACGGGGGCTGTCGTTGCGCGGGAGCGCGCTTTCATGGTGCGTCGGAAGCGAAACCTACCTACTTCACAGCAAACCTACTAATTTTATTTATATTATTTCTTTGTTTTTACGGTGGATTTTAATTTAATAGGTTGGGGAAAAAGTTTCTTCGCATATTTTAAGAAAATTCAAAACATTTTTTAATATAGTTTATTTACATTTAACTAAAGTATGTAGGTACCATTTTGTTCGATAACTTTTTGCCATCTTGTAGGTAGGGACATGATCCCATTGCTATAGAAATTTTGGGACATCTGGTCAAAATACCGCGACAAGTGGTTTTGGCAGTCCTCTCGTGATGTTAACCTGACACTGCCTAAAGAATTCTGAAGAGACCGAAACAGGTGGAAATCTGAAGGTGCAAGGTCAGGACTATACGGCGGATGCATTAACACCTCCCAGCCAAACTCTCTTAATTTTTGCTGAGTGGCTAAAGATGTGTGAGGTCTAGCGTTATCATGATGAAAAACCACACCCCTTCTGTTGATTAATTCCGGCTGCTTTCTCTCAACTTCTTGCTTTAATCTCATCAGTTGTTCGCAGTAGAGTTCAGAATCGATGGTCCTGCCTGGTGGTAACAGCTCATAATGAATAATGCCCTTCCAATCCCACCACACACACAGCATCACCTTGTTGCGAGTTAACCCGGGTTTCGCCACAGTCTGTGAAGACTGACCGGCCTTTGACCACGACCTTTTTCGCACGTTCTTGTCGTACGTAATCCACTTTTCATCACCAGTTATCAGCTTCTTCAAAAATGGTTCGGTTTCATTACGTCGTAATAAAGAATCACAAATGAGTACACGGTTCATTAGGTTTCTTTCAGTGAGCTCGTGAGGTACCCAAATGTCGAGCTTTTTTGTGTACCCAGTTTTTTTCAAATGCGCCAAAACTGTTTTGTGGTCAATTCCCAGTTCTTCAGCTACGTCGTAACTACTGACATGCCGATCTTGCTCCACTTTTTCAAAAATGGCATCCATTTTATCTGTAATAGGGCGACCAGAGCGACGTGCATCTTTGACATCAAAATTTCCGGATTGAAAACGCTTAAACCAAATTTGTGCTACTCTCACAGACACTGCACTAGGTCCATAAACATCGCAAATTTTTTTCGCGGCTTGCGTTGCATTTTTACCTTTTTTGTAGTAAAATTTTAAAATGTATCGAATTTCTTCATTAGATTCACTCATCTTGGCGGTACGAAAAACAAATGAAAATCACACATTTTCCTAATTTGAATTTGGAATTATGTTCTTTAAAATTTAAACTTTCAATGATACCAAAACCAGCCCGATATAAATAGTATAGCCAAAGGGCCTTACAAATAAAAAACTTATACCTCGGAATAACCTCGGAATAGTTATTCCGTGTTTTGTCTTATTTTGACATATTACATCTGACATGTGCTAAAACAAGACAAAACACAGAATAAATTATTCCGAGGATTATCCTCGGTATAAGTTTTTATTTGTAAGGCCAAAAGAGATTTTATTACAAGTTTATACATACTATAATGCGAAAAGTCTTTTTCCCCAACCTAATCAGTAATATAATATAACAATATAACTTGACATTTAAATAAAGTCTTCTTAGGTTTTCTGACAGCTATATTTTTGCACTCGTTTTTCATTACCACTAAAGCTATTTTCGCTGATCATATATTTTATATGGTGGATTTAGTAAAATATAAATTAAGGGACCTAAATAAAACAAAATTATACCATTACTGAACTGATAGCATTTTTAACATTGTATTACGAAAGACTGTAAGTGTAACGTAAAAAGTTTTTAAGTTTAATTGTTTTTCATTTACAAATAAAGGAGGATTATATACTTTCAAGAAAGATAATTAATAAGGCTATTTGAATGTAAATAAAAATATTTATAGTTTTTTAGCTGTTTTTTTAAGGAATTTACATAGCTTTGTATGATTATTTTTTGATTACGCTATAATAAATATTGTTGGATTACTAACTAAATATTTCATAAACTAACGCATCTAATTAATAATGAAAAAAAAAATTCTGATTAGATTTAATGTTAAATCTTCCATACAATGAAATAGTTTGTCTCTCGGACCAGTGCTGATGGTCACTATAATCGCGAAACGGAACACGGCCTGTCAATCTGTCATTGTCATCATGGAGTACCTACTAATTTTGGAAAATTGAATTTGTTTTTCTTCAAAACAGTACATAATATAATTTGTGCTTCAAACAAACAATATGTATTGAGTTTTACTGTTTCACTGGAGAATTTTCTAATTTTTTTATTAAGTACCTATAGTGTTAGTCTGTGAGCTGCTGTTTTTCTAAAATAAATCCATTAGTATAAATTATAAAAATAAAATTTATGTTTCCATGTGGATAAGTGTTTTAGAATGGATGAAGATAAATTTGCACTGGTTGAGAAAATTATTAAAGATGTTGACAATGTTATGATGAAAAATGCTGAGTTGTAAATATTTTTTTGTCTTCTATTTGTAGTCGTTCTGTGTAAATGTTTGCATGTCGACAATTACCAACACAACTTACTCATAATATTTTGTTACAGATACGCTTTCGACATTGTTCCAGTGGAGGCCAATTTCCAAAATAAGTCACCTGTTTTAAACTTGGAAAACTGTATTGGTTTGGAGTCATGGTGTGTGAAACATGTATATATGTACTGTTATATGGAGCTTATGGATAAAATTTTAACGAAACCAAAGCGCAAAGCTCAGAAACTTACTTCTGCAAATGCTGAACGGGTAACAAAACTCATAAATATAACTCTACTTATCAATCCAGAACTCAACACTTTATGGAATAAAAGGCGAGAAATGGTATTAAAGTCATTCCTGCAAAAATCAAGTGAATTACAGTTCACAAAGTTAGTGCTTTCCAGGAAACCTAAATGCAATGATGCATTTGCTTATCGAAGATGGTTATTAGAAGAAATTTTAAAAGGTATTTAATTTTTGATCTCTTAACCTGTCAGCCACCAACCGATCTCATGTGGTTTTACGTTATGTAAAAATACTCCCACGAAAGGATATTTATAAATTAAAACATTGCTTATTACAGAAAGAAAAATATGCTTTGGTTGTGAAATATTTTCTTTTTATTTTCGAAAAAAAAAAATTGGGGGTATTTATAAAAAAAATCATAGCGTGACGTCACACCGGTCACATGCCACCACCTGTAGATGAGAGGTTAATAACATTTAGCAGTTTTCAGTAAAATATGCTTTATTCCTTTACAAGTAATAGGTTTGTAAATTTACTTAAAGGCTCTAAATTGAAACAGTGTTCACTACCTTACGATAATTATCGTACATATATTGTATGATATCATACAACTATTGTACGCTGATTGTACGATAATTAAGTTTCTTTAAATCTTCTTTTTCCTCTTTGGATATTGGATGAGATAAGCGCAAATTTATTTCTTATTAACTAATAATTTAAAAAAACAAAAAACCAACAACTCTGCTCAATTATGGAGAAATCACTATTTGCTCGAAGGACTTTTATTATGCATTTTACATGTTTTGAACCAACTGTTTGTTTTTTTTGGTAGGTTTATGTGTGTGTTATGACATGTAAATCTCAATTTTTAAGAATAATGGACAAATCACTTTTGGCATGTTTGCTCCTTCTATGTGCTAAGCTAGAGTAAAAGAAAGATAATTTTTAGTTTACAACAAGTAATGAACTATAAAGTACATGCAAAAATATCAATATTACGTTTAATACGATTTATTTGTACATTACAAACATTATATTTGACAAGTACAATAATTTTGTTCCAAATACGATAATTCTACGCTGCTGGTACGATAATTTCCTGATCGCAGGTTGTGAACACTGAATTGAAATGGTATTATAACCACAAATATTTACAAATAATTACAATACTGAACTATACTATACAATACTGAAATAATTACTATATTTTGGTGTCATTAAATTTTAATGTTACAGATGAAACTCTACAAAGTAATCAATTAAACAACATTGTCAATGACGAACTTCAGATATGTGAACTGGCATCAGACAAAAGTCCAAACAACTACCATAGCTGGAATCATCGTATGTGGGTGGTCAATCAACTGAGTTCTTGTACAGAATTCGACATTGATTTTCTCTTTATAAAAGAGTACAACTTTTCTGAGAGATGGGTAGCGAAACATGTCTCTGACTATAGTTGCTTTCATTATAGACAATTTTGTATTCAAAATATATTTTCTATCTGTACAGATAGATGGAATTCTTTTGAAAATATAATTGATAATAGCTTAAAAAGAAACCTCATTAGGACTTTGGCTGTAAACTTTCCAAATGATGTCACTGTTCAAGCCTCAGAACTTGATTTGCTTACATACTCTGAAAATAGTTTAATTAATTTACTTCTTTGCTACTCAAATAAGACATGTCATTGTGTAACAGATAATGTAAAGACATGCAGGAAGTTAGAGGTGCTATTCCATGAGTTAGTGTTAAACAATGATTTGTTACGATATTATAAATACCATGAGACTATGTGGTATCATCGTAGATTTATAGTTCATCAACTATTACATATAATGTATGAACATTTTGGAGTCACTAGGCAAAATGGTGTGCTTGTGAAAAGTAACTGTAGCAAATGCAATATAGATGATACGAGACAAAGAAATGCAAAAATTGTAAAGTATGATAGTAATTGTATATATTCTTGTACATTATTTAATGTGGTTATGAATTTTGATAAAAAATTTATTGAGGAGAGGCGAAATGATGGTGATAATTACTCAGATAGACATGAAAAGTATTTGCGGTTTGTTGAAGGTCTAAATAATATTATGTAATTTTACTGATCGGAATCATTAATTCTAATTTTATCACAAAAGTAAATAATGTTGTGGTATATTCACACTAAACAAGTGTAATCGAATTTTAAAATGGATAGATTTGTAGCTGAATTGTGTATTAATTCAAAGTTGTGTTATTATTTTCCATTAGAATTTTATATGATAAAAGAAGATGGAAACATATTTTAATACATGAATTTGATGAATGAAATTATTTCCACCAAATATTTTTACTAGTAAGTAGTTATGCTAGTTTTATCTTTTTGTATATACATTGTTTTGTTTTTTAATGTTTATTTTTAAAATGAAAAGACATGTTTTATATCTCAATACAATCAATGAAAATATTCACTACTGTTTGATTTTAAAAAGTAAAAAGGTGAGAATGGAGTGGTATTTATTAAAATCTTTATAAAATGTTACTTATTATATTAGGCTTTGTACTGTCGCAAAGCGGTGCTTACATAGCTGACTGTATTCTGGTGTGAAGGGTAAGGTAAACTACTGCATATCTAGTGACAGGGTACATCTAAATGTCACAAATTGGTAACATACACTGTGGTTATTGTAGGATTTGCATATTTGCGAATTTTCAAGAATCATATGTACAAGTGTCAAGCTTTACATTTACAAGTCATTGCTATTATAAGCATCATAAGAGCAGTCCACCTGATGGTAGTGATCATAGTATGTGCTGTGTGTACATATTATCACCACTTACTATTGGGGACAGTCTTCTTATTTGCCATCTTATTTGTAATAAAATATTTTTTTATATTATCCTTTTACTTGAAGAAATCTATCTATAAATAAGCATATTAAGCTGTAGATAGAAAAATAGTTGAGGCAAAATCCATTGATGCTGATTCCGCTTCAGTTGACGGTTTGAACTGGTGGAGGTGCCCCACAGTTGGATACCACGTCCATGTTGGTTTTATGATGCCTTTGTAAACTAGGAGTGTTTTCTAGTGATAACTTGGTACTTCTATTTAAAAGCCAATGTAACTTTTTAAGTTGCATGCCATCTGTCTATGTATAGACCTAGATATTTTGCTTCTTCAGCTTGGGGTTTGCTGGCATTACTCAAAGCAATAGCAGGACAAGTCTTCTTCCTGAGTGTTGGTACATCAGTAACCCAACTTTCACACCATCAGTCACAGGTAATTCGGATGTAAATTGTAAGTGGATGTGGGGCCAAACGCTGTCCTGAGGATTCCAGCAAGAATTTCGTGGTGATCCGAAATGATATCAGAAATAAAAAGTATATATTTATTGGAAGAAATTTCTTCATTTTGAAGAGAACACCACGCCAGACATGGTCAAAGGCCTGTGAGAAGTCTAACAGTAGGTACTTTTCCTTTTTTTCAAAACAATCGTGAGTATTGCGTACTTAGCCTATGGATCTGTTCCATAATGCCATGACCATGCCAGAATTTCATATGCACATTTGTCTGACGCTCCAACGGTGAAGGAAAACATCGCGAGGCAACCTGCATAGATCTGCGCGAAGAAATTCAAAGGTGTAAGTATGTGAAGTCGACCAATCCGTACTGGGCCAGCGTGGTTGACTAAGGTCTAAACACCCTAACTTAGGGTTGGTGTAAAATAGGTGCCCAAATGAAAGACTATAATGGTTCTTCGTGTTTACTGGTCGTAAGCCGGTGGAAAAGAGATCGAGTTGACTAAATAGTCTGCTTATACATAGTTTGTCGGCGCCATCTAGTCCACTTACGGACAACTTCATATCGATTCATTGCTTACTAAACATTTTCAAGCCACCTAGTCTCGCTGAACTAGTGTAGATGGCGCTGTCCTGTTGACATGCTGCGGCCGCAAGCCTCAACCCTACAGTGCACCTAGAAAATATGATACTATTTCTCGGATAAATATTTAAAAAAATCGCAACTCAATAGAAACATACTTATGTAAGTTTTTCCATATGACCCACATCTGGCACATCATGCAATATAATGTAAATCTGTACTATGTTTTAGAAACAGGTATAAATGATATAAACTCATAATAATCAAGCTTTATTAATGAAAATAATATGTATTATAATAAATAATTTAGCCTTTGGTTATGGAACCTTACAATCAAAGTATTTGTACTTATAAAAATTGGAACTTATAGTGAAAAATAGGAACTTTTAGAAAAATTACGAACTTTTTGTGAAAAATAGAAACATAGAAAAAAAATCATAACAATTACGAAACTATTTGTGGAATGACAGAAAACAGTTCTTATCCTTGTTGAGACAGAGTGCCTGGTTATATTTCTGGCAAATTACAAAAGATTTCCCCTAACAAGCAGGTAATTTACATCGCTTCCTAAAGTTAGACCAAATAGGAAAATGTTCAATTCCATCGATCCTGATATCTTTAGGTGGTACGTTGAGTTTTGGCTTTATCTTCATTCTTTCTTCAAGCATTTCAGATACAAATGAGGAGGGTCTTCCTCTCTTCTTTATCATTGATGGACCACACAAACACAATGCTTTGGCCACCTCCAGTTGAAATTCTCGTAACTTCATCATTTTTGTGTTTTGTCTTTGCGTCTCTACTCTTTTATATAGAAGCCAGCTATTTATCAGCATCACATCTAGCAAATGATAGCTACCGTTCCGCGCACTTTGAGAGTGTATAAAAGCTTTTGGCATTAATGCACTTATAGTGTATACGTATAGCAACGTTTCGCGCGCTTTCTTGCCTGCGCTTGATTAATTACAATCAGCAACAATCCTATCGCTCGTCCTAATTAAACACAAACATTAATCACAAATTGAAAAATCATTTCTTGTCAAAATTGTAATCTATATATATAAAAGAAGAAACTGACTGACTGACTGATATATCAACGCACAGCCCAAACCACTAGGCCTAGAGATTCCAAATTTGGCACATAGGTTTCTTATGAGGTGAAGGGGTGGACTAAGAAAGGTTTTTTTAAAATTCACCCTCTAAAGGGTTGAAAAAGGGCTCCAAAGTTTGTATGGGGAAACCAGATTACTTGCTCTATTTTAATCGAAACAATCACATGAGTACTCCAATCGATAAATAAGTTAACACCTGTTTCAGGATTTTCCAAATTTCAACCCCTAAAAGGGGGATATGGGGTGTCAAAGTGTGAAAATTGATAATATCAACGCACAGCTCAAACCACTGGGCCTAGAGATTCCAAATTTGGCACGTAGGTTCCTCGTGAGGTGTAGGGGTGCATTAAGAAAGATTTTTTGGAAATTCCACTCCTGAGGGTGTAAAATGGGGATGAAAGTTTGTATGAAACTCCGTCAGTTTTGAAGTTAGGATTTCCAAATTTTGGATTTAGGCTGGAGATTTATGCAAGTGCACAAAGAATGGATTTTTCAAAAACCACCCTCTACGGGGTTGAAATGGAGGTCAAAAATTTGTAAAATTAAGACTATCTATATAAACGACACACCAAACAACCAACCCTTTTTTCTGTTCCAGTCGATTCTTTCAAAAAACACCGGATCGCCAGTATCTAAATGGGGCCATCCCCGCGATATCACAGAAATCGGCTCTCAATCAACGAAGTTCCACAGTAGCGAACATAACTGAATTGACAGCCTCCTCCTTTCTAAAGTCGGTTAAAAATGCAATGCAGCCAGTGCTAGAAGGAAAAATATATGATTTTTTTATCAAACTCACACTTCACCGTTAGATTCCTCCGACTTATCTCTTGGGTATCACAGGGATCCAAAATTTCGTTATTTTTTAAGCTCCGACGCATACTTTGGAGATATTTGTAAAATCTCTAAATTTTTCTACATAATCGGGCTCGGGATGAAAAATGATTAAATATAGGTCTCGGCTACATATTACCAAATATTACTTATTATCTTCTATCTATATCTGTATATATAAAAGAAGAAACCGACTGACTGACATATCAACGCACAGCCTAAACCACCGGGTCTAGAGATTTAAAATTTGGCACGTAGGTTCCTTATGAGATGTACTAAGAAAGGATTTTCCAAAATTCACGCCCTAAGGGGTTGAAATGGGGCTCCAAATTTGTATGGGGGAACAAGATTAGTTTGACTATTTTATTCGAAGCTTAACAGGAGTACTTCTATCGATAAATGAGTCAACACTTGTTTTAGGTTTTTTTCAGAATTCACCCTTTTAAATGGGAGATATGGGGTGTCGAAGGCTGAAAATTAATATGGGTATCCTTTGTATGGTTTATCGGGTCACTGGTTACAAAAACAATAACGACTTCTAAATCTAACCTGGCGGTCGTGAATTACCATCATCGTTTTCTATCTTCTTCTTAATATGGAAAAGAAGAAACTGACTCACATATGCCCAAACCTTCGGGCCCAAACCTTCGGGTCTAAAGATGCAAAATTTAACAAGTAGGTTTCTTATGAGGTCTAAGGGCTATAAGCACTAAGAATAGATTTTTCAAAAACCGCACCCTCTAAGGATTTGAAACGGAGGTCCAACATTTGTATGAGGAAACAAAATCAGACTATTTTATTCGAAATTTCACAGGAGTAGTTATCAATAAATGAGTAAACACGTGTTTTAAGTTTTTACAGACTGCAAAAAAGGGAAATGGGATGAGAAAGTCTGAAAATCAACATGGGTATTCTTTTTGTGGTTTCCAGTCTCTGATTACGAAAACAGCAACAATTTTAAAATCTAACGTGGCAGACGTGAAATATCATCACCCATATAAGGGTTCTATATTATATTTTTTCATTTTAGGTATGCCATCTCCATCGCCGGATTTAGGGGAGGGCAACCGGGGCTACAGCCCTGGGGCTTCCACAAAAGAGGGGCCCCCACAATAGAGACTTCGGAAAAAAAAAATCAAATTCAGACTAGTAAACACTAGTAAACAACTTTTCCTTTCATTTTTTTCTTCGCGTTTTACATTAAATATTAACACTTGGTTTCACAATAAATTATTTATTGGAAAACTCGACTGAAAACAATTGTTAATTTTATTTGGAAAATAATTTGGGGCCAAGGGGCCTCCACTCCTTTGTTGCCCCGAGGCCTCCAGACCTTTAAATCCGGCCCTGGCCATCTAGATCGTCGTCAATCGGGTACCTAGGCAAGCGCGGGCGGCGCGGCGAGACGAGAGGAGTAGTTATCAGGAATAATTCTGCATCTATAATTAGTACAGTTCAAGGTGCTGCCTTACCCCGAATTTGACGCGAGCGAAGCCGCGGGCAAAAGCTAGTTAGTAATATATTAGTCTCTCCAGGAACTTACAAAATATCGTCGAATCATTATATATGTGCGTAAGAGATTGGAATAAATTGTAACACCAGCGGGGTTTTGAACTAATAAGGGATCTATCGCGATCGCCTTGAAATTACTAATCATTGCGGCGTCATTACAAGACTCTGTGTCGATTGTCTATCAAAAAATAGCGATGGATGCACTTTGACTGTCAAAATTGGAAGCGATCGCGATGGATTTTTTTTTGTTACACAATCAAGGATCCGCTGCGGAAGAATGTTTTAATTGTCAGGTACCATAGATAAACCCAAGAGGTTTAAATGGTACCATGTTCCAGAATATTATTTGTACGTATTGTTTTTGAAATAAATAATAAATAAAAAAATAATAACATACGCTAACGCGTGGCGTAAAGGTGTTATTCAGCGTGAATGCTCAAGGTTTAGGTATTTAAAATGGCGGGTTTTTTAAGATCAAAGGAAATAGAAAACATTAATTCGACACAGACACAACACAACAACAACATACACAAAGTAGGTACAACAAAATATAAATAATACAACTTGCGCTGTGCGTGCCAGTACCGAAAGGGTTGCCATCTCAGCATTTGCTGGGCGTTAGGCACCCAGCGCTAGTTTTCAGCTGGCACCTCGCAGTGAAACACGGACGAGGCTTAGATAAAATAAAATAAATACGACACTTAAATAAATAGTGGTCATCTACTATGTTTAAAAAAATGTAGGTAAATAAAAAATATAACAAAATAAAAGGATGTCTCTTGATTGTGTAACACAAAATATATCTCGATCGCCTTCAATTTGACAGTCGCAGTGCATTCATCATTGCTCTATAAATCAAAAACCGCGCAATGGGTTTCAAATTAAAGGCGATCATGACCGACCTTTTCTTAGACATTAACCCCCCTGGTACTGTAATTCTAGAGAGACACAAATGAGGGTAGGTGTGGAGAGACTTAAATAAGGAGTGCAACTTCTGCACGTAGGTAGTACTACTATTAGCTATTCTGTGCTATAGGCGACTGGTATCACTTACTATCAGGAGAGCAGCCTACTTGTTTGCCAAATAAGATGTACTTATAAACAAAATATTAAATCAGCCTTGGTTAATCACTCGCCACCTCTGCTGCATGACCAAACTCATGCGGCACAACTGACAAGCTACAAGAAGTGGGATTGGAACTTTTGCGTTATCCACCGAACTCACCAGATCATACACTGACTTGCACCGACAGACTTGAACTTTTTCAAACAAATACGACGAAACAAAGCCGGACAACTTCAATACCTAAGAGGCAGTACAAAATGCCTTTGAAGAGTTTGGTGCCTTCGATACACCTGACTTTTGCAAGGAGTGCATTAAAAACTTATCACTGCGCTGGCAGAGAAGCATCGGTAGCAAGGTCGATTCTTTCTCTCTTTGATTAACAGAATTTAAAAAAATACTCACTTTTTACGCGTTGCGTAAAATTTTTCCACATATCTGTATATTTTTTTAAAATTTATTTTTATCACACTAATTTTACACATGTTATCTCACGCTGAGACCTTGCCATATACCTATTGGTTTATCTGGCCCTATATCGAGTTGCTTTTGCAAACAGGATTTTGTTTTAAAAAATGACGGTTCATTAAATATTTAAGTTTTCCTCCAAAGGTATACGTTCCGTCGAAAATTTATTAGGGATGAATGATAATGATTGGTTTATTTCAAATTCAAATCTTTGTTTTTTTTTTGTTAGATTGGCACAACTGTTTTCCATTTTGACGCAGACTTTGAATGGCACCTGTTATTTAGATTAAATACAATGCTGTTTTAGTTAGATTGCATCGTTCCCTTTCCTGAGGGGTCAGTCGCTATCGGATGAAGCCTTAATGACCTTCGGGTAATGGCTTCGGGGCGGCCATTCAGTTATCCATGAGGATTCTCCGCTTCTACTCCCACATGAGTAGATTCATGAAACGCATTGTTACTGGTGACGAGACGTGGGTTTACGAGTTTGGCATGCAAACTAGTCAACAAGCTTAGGAGTGGCGCCTTCCAACTGAACCGAAACCGAAAAAAACACTCCAAATTCGATCAAAAGTCAAAGTCATGTTAACTATTTTCTTTGACTATAGCGGAGTTGTGCACTCGGGATTTTTTCCAGAAGGTCAAATGGTAAGTAAAGAAATCTTATTTGAGCACTTGAGACATGCGGGAGTGCAAACTCCACAAAAAAGCCTGGATTTGTGAAAAGAAAATTCTCCAAATTTGCACCATGATAATGCGCCTTCGCACAATATTGATTTATTTCGCATTTCCATGCTCTTGTTGGCAGATTTTACAACATCCAAGGGAAGAATGGGAGCGGTTACACATGTGTTTCGAATCCGTCACCACCACACAAAAATATATAGTTTCACTAGCTGTGCCTTTATCCCTTATCCCTTAGGGATATAAAACATAGTTTATGACTATTCTCAGACCTACCGAATATACCTAAACAAAAAATTTCATAAAAACCGGTCAAGCCTTTTCGGAGTATTTTGGTTACAAACACTGTAACACGAGGACTTTATTAAATTAAAAGATAAAGATGGAAAACTGACGCGTTTATCTTCGCTCGTGGAACTTTTATGAAAATATATAAAGTAAAGACGTGCACGTGTCTATGTTCATAGGTACTGGAATCCAAATATTTCGATATCAGCTTGTTTACATTCCAACAAATAATTTAGACTTTCTGCGAATTACTAATGATTCTTCAATATTTTATTAATAGCGTCGTCGTAGCTTTACGGTCTACGAAAAACATAATGAACGTAGTATGCCTTAGCAACCGTAGCGTAGCATCGCAAGCACGGACTGCGTTGTTTTTAAAAAAGTTGAAATTAACGATTTGTGATAAACAATCGCATTCTATTTTTTGGTAAAAGCAAATTGAAAAAGAACTTACTATGTCTTCAAATATACACTTTGTTTCCTATGATTGTCTCGTACTATGGTCTTATGTTATGTTCCCTGTAAGCGTTGCAGATTAGCAAATTTTACACGAGCCACTTATACTTACTATTGTAGTCGTTTATTATAAACTAGCTGTGCCCGCACTACTTTTCGCCTTATAAAAGAGTTCAACGCGTTTTTAGTTATATCTTCTATATTTTTCCCGTTTTAGCAAAATTTTTCATTGATTCTCCTCTCCTATTGATCGTAGCGTGATATTACATAGCCTAAAGCCTTCCTCGATAAATGGACTATCCAACACAAAAATAATTTTTCAATTCGGACCAGCAGTTCCAGAGATTAGCTCGTTCTACCAAACAAACAAACAAACTCTTGAGCTTTATAATATTAGTATAGATTAGATCAAGTTAGTTTATCTTAATTTTATCGACCAGTTTTTTCTAATTTTGTATTCATAATTATATTTCCATAATTTGGTAAACCGAGAAATACTCGCATTTCCTTAGTATTAATCAATACATCATCAATGGCGAAAACGACACTTCTAGGTTTTATTTGTACTATTGGATGTGCTGATGGTGTAAACAAATAAAAAATATAAGAACGGTTAGTTTTTTTAAAACAAATAAATTGGTAAACAAGCAGACCGTCCACCTGGTGGTAAGTGGATACAGGTACTATAGTAGGTACATATTCTAATTTCTCCATTTTGATTTGTAATTCCCATTGGCTCTCTAAAGACAAAGAAGTAGACTTTAAAATGGCAGCTTTTTGAAAAGTTCTATTACGCATAAATATTATGTTCAGTGATTTAAATACTCCACGATTTAGACTTAAGTGATTATTAAAACGCCCACTTAACAAAAAAATGTTGTGTTGGTGTCGTTGTTGCCTTCATGTTTATTTTCCATTTCGCAGAGCACTATGAGTACGTTTTGTTTATGCAGCGACATTGGATGGAAGCAAATAGCATTGACTCAGACATACATATACATGATACGCGACCACACTGCATACGCATTACGCATCGTAACCGCTATATAGGTCACAGGGCTCGCACGAGCCCCGTCTTCTTCGGAAATCCCAAATGATTCCAAAAGGGTCTACGATATGCTACGCTCAATAAAACCTCAGTCTTATCACCCACTGTTCAAGCTGTAAATTGCTGTGAATTGATACAGCCTTGCGCCTTTCAGGGTAATGTGTACGCTAGTGACGTCACTCGGGTTTGCTCCGATCGATATTCGGAGCCGCGTTCGGGCGTACTCGGCGCTCGTCGGACGGCGTCGGCGGCGCGGCTCCACGTGTGCGTTGCGTAACGCAGCACAACTCATTGACAAAAGATTATTTGTGTACTGAAGCCTTGCCGTGTACGGCGGACCTTGCTGCGAGCGTAAGTCGCCGGCGAATGATCGTTATCTTTTATAAATTACGAGTGTTAATGGAGACATTAAAATTACATAAATATTGCCGATTTCGTATTATTTAGCATGTTCTATCGCTTTGATTTTATATTATTGTGATTAAATCAGATGGTTTGGGTAATATCGATGGCAAATGTATGCTTGGCTGTTGGCGGCTGTTATCCATGAGCGTACTTCATAGTCCTGTATGGGAATTATGGGTGTACTAAATTAGTTCTAGGGTTTGGTGTCGCCTCGATAGGCACTGAGCGAACATCACACAACCCTTAACATTGTGTAATTACTAAGAGGGTCCCAGGTTCATGGACAGTTAATTGCTGGTTTGCGGAGGAGGGAATTTGAGGAGTTCGGAAGCGGAGTGTGTGCGTTCGGTCTACTATTGCTAAAATCAAGCAACTCTGGTCGTGGTCAGGACTGTGATGGGTGGCCAACATTGCAAAACGTCTCAAGCTCCTCCCTGCACGGAAAGCACGTGAAAAAATTGGACGGTTATTCGATACGGTGGTGTGTACACGTTGTGACGTTAAGGTGTTTGTTAGCAAAATGAAATAAAGCGAAGTTGCATAGGTGAGTAGAGCACGTGCGATCGCTATTGCAACATGTTGCAGCAACAGATCGCAAGTTAGATTGCATCGTGAGTAGGGCCTATAAGTAAGTAAGTAAATTGGCATTTTATTTGACGTTACTTTTGAAGTTGCATTCTGACTGAAAATTTAAAAATCAAGCTTTATCGTTGTTATCTACCATAGTCAAATACTTCCAGATTTCGATTTTCAAAACTCTGAATGTTATAATTCCTAAGAAATGAAATTCCGACTATTCAGAAACACGATATTGTATATTTTACCGAAAGCCATTCGGCAAATACGAATACAAGCTGAATACTTATATGTAATTTTCCGAGTTAGATTAGTATTGTAACGAGGTGCTATATCGTTCTAAGGATTCCCGCCTAGCGTGGTGGCATATTGGAATTTTTTTACTTCTCATGCTCTAAAAGTACGTCAATATAGCCTCACAGAGCGGGACTAAAATGCCCACTTTAGTCACTCCCTAGGGAGTAAAAGTAATCGGTTTTTGAATTTGCTTCAAGTAGCTGGTATAAGCTCAAGCATACAACTATTAACATTTATTGCATGACATTAAAAAAGATTACTGAACAATCAAAACAGACCAACAACTTCATATAGACCGTAGCATTGTTGATATTATTTAAAAAATACGATTTTTTTGTCGTGTAAACTACATACGTATAAAGGGAAGCAGACTTAACATAATTTTACTCACACATTTGTCATAAGTAATGTATATCGTTTTTACTTTCACTCCAAAGTGACATGATATATCGCTATTTCTGTTTTTCGTTTATGGCGATACGAACGCACTCATAAACATTTCCGAACACGTGGCAGACGCCACGTGGACGCCATGCTCAGTTTTTAATTTGAACCAATAATTTGACGAAACTTTGCCATATTTTCTTGTTCCTCTGCCAATGATGCTGGCATTTTTATATATCTTGGTGCTTGGTGATATTAATTGTGCAAGATCTGCCACATTCTTGCATACTATACTGACAGTTGTCAGTGCAATTCCGCAATGTATCTGCAATGAATGAATAATAACTTAGAACTAGTGGGTTTAAAATACGTTTTTCAACACCAAGTTAATAAAACAAAAGCTTACCTCATGACGCATCCAACAACGTAGTGCAAAAGTAACTTGAATTTGAGGAGGCAACGGTGAATCTCTTATATCTCCAGAATTTTTGATAGCATCAACATTGCCATAACGTCGTTTTATTATTCCATTCCTCTGGGTGTTTCATACACCTAGCGAAATGAAATATTAGTTTGTGAACTTCAAAATATAAATCAGTGATGAAACTTACTGAGTTATTTATCTGCCCAACTGACCCATTGCACGTTGGGCGCCATGGTGACATACGAGTAGTAACGATGACGGTTCGAAATGCACTTAGTGGTTAACAAGTGGTTGTGTCATAGCTCCATTGTTATCAAAATATAAAAATTAAAAAAGAGTTAAAAATAATATAAGAATAGGTACAGCCAACATCACATTTTCTGTCCTATACCTATTCTAATATAATATATTAACTTTTATGTGTTTTTAAAGTCGGTTTTCAAACTCTTTGGTGCGCCTCATTTTTAAATCTACCCAAAGTTAAAAACAAAACTTGCTATTGAATATAATTAAATGATCAAACGAACTTACCTGAAGTGAAGTTCGATCTTAATTATCCTGTCTTCGCCGAAGAGATTTATTCCTTAACCATGTAGTAGCCCTGCTACGCGCTAACCCTATCGCACAAGTTTTAAAGTCAGAGAAAGAAAACCACTATATCTTCCTCTGGCTAATCACACCTGACAAGCCTCCGCAGTACCGACCTCATTCTTTTTAGAGAAATAGAGCAACATTGATATATAGGGGGATAAGATTCAGGGAGGGAGGGACCTTAAATCTCTTCGGCGAAGACAGGATAATTAAGATCGAACTTCACTTCAGGTAAGTTCGTTTGATCATTTAATTATCCTGTCTTCGCCTCCGAGATTTATTCCTTAACCATGTAGATGTTCAGAGAGTATAAAATCAATGTTGCGACAATAAAAAATAAACAACATTACAGTAAAACATCAAAACATAATTATTACGTATTTCCATATTTTTTTTTTTTTTTTGCTCCACTAGCAAAAATTTCAAAACAACAAAATATTGTGAACAAAAAAGTAATCAACCGACAGTATTATTTTAATAATTATAATTGTGACAAAGATTCAATAAAATTGGTTTCAGAACTAATATACCGGTCTGTTATAAAAATCAGCAAATACAGCTGATCTTTCCGAACATCCTGCGGTCTTTCTAATTACATCGACGTTGAGGCCAGCACGAGACGCCGCCTGATGTTGATGCGTGTCTCGCTCGCTCCGAATATTGAGATGTCAATGCCACTATCGCATATGATCTGCTTTATCCAGCGCCCAATGGGTTGAGATGAAGCAGGTCTACGTGGTTTCTTATGTGTGAGGATCAGGTTTGTTCTGAATCTGAGCGAATTGAAGATGATACAGCAATATATCTTAATACCACTGATGCTGGACAAATACCGGGATATTAAAGGGATAAAAAAAAGTAAGTTTAAAACCGGTTGAGCTTTGCCAATTGCTTATGTTTTAATTAAATTTGTAAGTGTTAAAATTACTCGATCTTCATATGCTTTTTTAATATTTCGTATTTTTGTTAGAGAAATTGTATGCGTCCTTGGTCCAGCTAATAATATGACTAACTTCTTACTCATTTTTTCAAGATTAATTGTATCATTCTCAAATCGTTTAATAGTCTAATACTATAATACCAGGGGGCCACTGCCTAACTAATAACGATCACTTGCTATCGTGACATGACAACAGAAATTCCAACAAAAATGTAGTATTTACATTTAAAAAAATCTGTTGTATTCTTTTTACAAAATTCCCACCATATCTTTAGACTAGAATTATATTATGACCCGGTGTTATGTGATATCGAAGATAACAACATCTAAGGCTGTTTCTGGCACGTCATGAAAGCTTTCCCGGAAAATACACACGCTGGCAGGGAAAGGTGACGGCGCAGATGGTGTACCATCCTGAAAGGAAGTAAGTAGATCTTTCTTGGAGGAAATATCACAATCTCTGTGACACCCAGGGATATGAAAAGGGGATACCATGGTTAAGAGGGCTATAGTTGAACAACGATAATTCCGGTGGCTTAATCAGTAACTATTTTGTTTATCGTTTTAAAAATTAGTGCAAACGGTGTTAAAGCGTAAAAATAAAATTGCGACTAATCTACTGTTTAAACGCGTCAATATCATAGGCAAAGGGATCCCTTTTCCATGAAATATACGCGGGACATTTTGCATTACTACGAGATGCAAATAAGTCAATAGATGGTTCACCAAAAAAATTTTTTAATTTTCAAAAGTTGTCGGATACCCAACTGCCACTCTGTGTCGAAGTTTATTTTTCTCGATTCACTGTCAGCTTCTATATTTAACGAGTAACGAATATAAGACGCGAAAATAAATATACCTACTTTTTTCACACCAGTCCCAAATCATTTTAGTAACTTGACTTAAGTGTTGGTATTACACTCTCCCCATTCTATTTATATAGAATATGGCAGTGGTGTTATCGACACTTAAAAGACTACCACAATTAGCGACATTTTTAGCAAATGAAATTAGCCCACAATATACAGCGAGTAGTTCCAGTCAGTTTATATGATTGGTTCGCTCGATGTTGGTCCAGAAACCACCAGTCTTTTCGTTGGCACAAGCTGCACCCTAGCCTGCTGTCGAAGCGTCCGTAAAAATTCCGAAATTGTACCTATGACTTTTTATTCAATTGACTGCCAATGGAATATTGATCTGCCACCAATGGAGATCATCATATTATTATAAAATATCTGTAATTGTAATAAAAACGTCGTAATTGTTAGTATTTCTAAGAAGAGCACTTTTTAGTGATTTTGTCTGTATATACTACCCATATACTACAGCCGACATGCTGCCGTAGAAAACGTTCAAAGAACCTTATTCGAATTCTGTTAGATTTAAATATATGTTTTATGTGTATAATAAATTTTTGTGGCTCGAATCTGGCAATTGTATGTTATTTTATTAGAGTTTAAAATAAAACCTAAAAATTTACAAAGCTTTTCTGGTATTAGACTAGTTTTTTAAAAAAATTAATAACTAACCCTAATCGTGTCAGACATTAAAGAGTTTTTTTTTGCGTTCTCTAGGCACTCTCCAGCAGAGTTTGCTAAACACAACATATCATAGATATCTCACTGATAGCAGACCATAAGATCTTAAATGAGTAAGAGCTGGCTGTAATATTTTTGTGAAATATATCGCGCGAAACATAGGCTAAACGGGAGTGCTAGAAACTCGTACAAAATATCATGAAAATAAAAGCGTAAACATGTTTTTTTTTTTTTTTGATTTGTGAATCGGCAGCAAAAATTAAGCTTCCTTAATATCAATATTAATCACGTCTTCGGTCATAAATCTAGTAGCCGTTCTGATATCTTCCATTTTGAAATGAGATACTTACTTCGACTTCGAATTCATCTTTTTAGATTTAATATATATAGAGCACACGCTTTTAGGAATAACGAAGATATCATAAACGAATTGTTTTGCTGTCGGGTTACATCTCCTAATAGCTTTTATTTCTAATAAATGATTTAATTCGAGAGAAATTGCTATTCACTCACTTTTTGAAAAAGAACGCCGCGCACGGCTGTATGGATTTTGATAAGGTTCCTCAATAAATGAAATCCTTGACACATTGTCTAATATAAACCTATCGCTAGTGATAGTTCACCACTCATTGACTAAATTAATATTTTAAGCGGCTGGCATGTACTTGCGGCTGCGCGTTCAGGTAGCGCGATTGTTCGATGACCGTTGTGATGCGACGCGACTGGCTGGTGCCTCGGCGGTGCCAGCGGCAGCGGCGGCGTCGGCGGGACTGGCTGGTGACAAGCTCTCAGCGGTGCGAACGCGGCTGCTCGCCGTCGATTCGCTTGTTAGTATGACGTCTTTGACTGTCTCGGCCCACCGGCTCGATGAGGGTAGGATTGGCCGCTGCTTTGCTGTCGCGTTCGGGACGATGAGCCTGCATCGTTCAACGTAACTACATCTGGAATATTAAGATTTTTCTTTAAAAGACACGATTGTGCCCTTCCCAGTGCTGAAAGTGCTTTACCGAGTTGATTCTGTTGTCTACCAATATAGCACTTACTTCCGAACTAGAGTTCGGCCTTTCGCCATAGGTACTATAGTACATTGTTTTTTTTTTTTTAATGCTCGTCTTTGGTCACTTTTGGAAACCGTTTTGCAATAGGACTTGAAACCTGGCCGCTACATCGGTTTGTAAGTCATCAGTTATCACCATATTGGTTTGTATGTGAAAGATACTAATAAATATTTAATGAGAATTTAGGCAGCACAAAAAATATTTTAAATAATTCCGATGAATGCAACGGAAATTTTTAAAACAGCGGGGGAAAAAGGGCAGCCCCTATATTTTCCATTAAGTACATATTACGAGTATTACTCGTTGAATGCAACGAGAACATAATAACAATATGATCCGAAGAATACAACGGACATAAAAGTGATTTCCGATGAATGCAACGGAAATTTTTAGGCAGCGGGGAAAAAAGGATACCCACATTTTCCATTACGAGTATTACTGCACGTGGTCGCGCCGCGCGCGTACTCGGCGGCCCAGGCGAGCGGTGATGTCCACCCGCTTACTCGTTCAATACAACGAGAACATAATAAAATATTATCCGAAGAATACAACGGACATAAAAATGATTCCTCGTTCAATACAACGAGAACATAATAAAATATTATCCGAAGAATACAACGGACATAAAAATGATTCCCGATGAATGCAACGGGAATGTAAAAAAGTATTCTTCTGGTTGCACATCATTTTCGCCATCATCTGAGTACAAAATGTGCCTCCGGCTTGCACCTACGTTTTTCCTAATTAAGTTTTTCTTCCGCCGGATTCCGTACAGGCTATAGTACCATAGACCACATTCATACGCTGCGGCAGGTTATACAGAAGACCGAGGAGTATAATCTGCCACTATGCTTGGCGTTTGTGGACTATGAGAAAGCCTTCGATTCTGTCGAGACCTGGGCCGTGCTTAGGTCACTCCAGAGGTGCCAAATAGACTACCGGTACATCCAAGTGTTGAAGTCATTGTACGGAAACGCCACTATGTCAGTCCGCCTTCAGGACCAGAACTCGAAACCAATACGACTTCAGCGAGGTGTGAGACAAGGTGACGTTATATCGCCGAAGCTGTTCACAGCTGCGCTGGAGGATGTATTTAAGCTTTTGGACTGGAGAGGACTCGGCATCAACATAAACGGCGAGTACATGACTCACCTTCGTTTTGCCGATGATATCGTGGTCATGGCTGAGACCGTGGAAGATCTAGGCACAATGCTCGAAGACCTCTGTAGAGTTTCCCAACAAGTGGGTCTTAAAATGAACATGGACAAGACCAAAATTATGGTGAATTCCCATGTAGTACCCACTCCTGTAAAGGTTGGCGGCTCTACACTGGAAGTTGTTGACGAATATGTTTACCTGGGACAAATAGTCCAGCTCGGTAAGTCCAACTTCCAGAAAGAGGTAAATCGACGAATCCAACTCGGCTGGGCAGCGTTCGGGAAGCTACGCAGCATATTCTCGGCCAATCTACCGCAGTGTCTTAAGACGAAAGTCTTCAATTCGTGCGTGTTGCCAGTGATGACGTACGGAACTGAGACGTGGCCGTTTACAATGAGTCTCATCAGAAGGCTCAATGTCACTCAAAGGGCAATGGAGAGGGCTATGCTCGGGGTTTCTCTACGCGATCGCATCAGAAATGAAGAGATCCGTAGAAGAACTAGAGTCGCCGACATAGCCCAAAGAATTGCAAACCTTAAGTGGCAGTGGGCAGGACACATAGCTCGCAGGACTGACGGCCGTTGGGGCGGAAAGGTCCTCGAGTGGCGGCCGCGTACCGGGAGACGCAGCGTTGGTAGGCCCCCCACAAGGTGGACCGACGATCTGGTGAAGGTCGCGGGAAGCCGCTGGATGCGGGAGGCGCAGGACCGATCGGTTTGGAGATCCCTGGGGGAGGCCTATGTCCAGCAGTGGGCGTCTCTTGGCTGAAATGATGAATGATGATGAAGTTTTTCTTCGTATCTCTTCATCTTCCTTAGCCATTTATCTTCTTCGGATTCACAGTGTTTTCGTTTAGGCATACTTAACAAATAAGCAAATAACCGTAAAATTAAACTTTTTTTTTTTACGTAGATTACCTACACTCATGCACAAATTATATTACTGTTACACTCGTGCGAACGCCGCGCGCGCACGGACAAGAATGAGGTCGGTACTGCGGAGGCTTGTCAGGTGTGATTAGCCAGAGGAAGATATAGTGGTTTTCTTTCTCTGACTTTAAAACTTGTGCGATAGGGTTAGCGCGTAGCAGGGCTACTACATGGTTAAGGAATAAATCTCGGAGGCGAAGACAGGATAATTCGTTATTAAACAGTGAAACTGTTGAGATCTAGTCTAGTAATTATGGCTGAAAGAGCTCTTGGCTTCAAATTTTTGATGTATGAATATTTCTCAACTTACTCGTAGTTAATCAGGCATGTCAACTAAATGTCTAAGGGAAATTGAAAAAGTTTTTCTTGTAAATAATTGTACAATTATATACGTGTTAAAGAGTTTCCATTTGCTTCAGTTTCATCGTCATTTATCATCAGGTAAGATAAGAACTGACGCGTCAGCGTCTCTGTTGAAAAAAAATATAGAGACAAACAATGTTTTCTGTAGGTGTAGATTTTACATTAAAATCTATGTTTACAAAAAAAGCAATAGCAGCTTAACTAAAAAGCATAAAAGAAAGACGATAATGAGACAAGCTTCGTATAATCCCATGAAAAGATAATACACCAGAGCGCAGTCCTTTGAGATTGAAGAGGTAACTGCTCTCTCTACATCTGGCGGCAAATTAATGCAACGCCAATTTGAGATGATAAGTGCGGCCTCTGATGAACTGCGGGGGCGTCTTGCAAAACGCCTCGTTCACAATTCACAGCTACTGCTAACATCATTCAGCAGAAATTATACTTGACAAGGAAATTTTATGCAACAATACCAGGCCATACGTCTAACGTAGCAGGCGTTCTTACACGATGTTTTCAAAGGATATAGTAGGCTAGTTACCAAAATCGTAAATTAACATGAAAAAAAGAGATATCAAATAAAAAAAAATTAATGAACTAAAAGTTATCTTCAGACACCGCACTAGAATTTTTTTACGAGTTGACAGTGTTTATTTATTCTATGTATATTTAACATTTTTACATTATATCATATAATGTTTATATGTATATTATATTCACACTAAATTATTAATTCAGTTTTTAACTCTCAATTTAATTTATAGTAAGTACGATAAATTATATTAAAATCGAGCATAATCACACTAGCCTAACTGACGGTCAATAAATCCCTTGTTCAGTGAGTGAGTTAGTGGTAATCGAGCTTTATATAGTATAGATAGATAGATAGATAGATGATGAAATAGGCGCCTAGACTATATTACCATAAAAGTAAAACTGTAGATTTACATAACGAATAAGTGATAACAGTCACCTATAGTAGGTACATGTGGTTCTTGTGAGATTATCAGCAAATCTGCAACTCCCACAAGAACCAGTGTACGTTGCCAAATTGTGACAAGTGTAAACGGTAAGGTACCCAGTAATTTCACTCCCATATTTTACCCTTCAAACCGGAACACAGCAATGCAAGCACTGCTGCTTTGCGGCAGATATAGGCAAGACGGAGGTACCCAAGCAGGCGATCCCGGTACAGTCTCCCTCCGGGTGTCACGAATAAACATGTAGAAGGCAAATCTATAGTCTACTCTTTAGGCTCTACAATTTTCGAACTAAATATCTGTGTTTTCCATACGCTATGTTTCATATTATATTCATTTTATCGATATGTCCCTCCGTGAGGCAACGGATTTAAAATACACGTGTCGCTGTGAACTTTCTTCCAATGTTTGTCGTAAGGCCAGACTAAAGGAGTTTACCGCAATTATAATTTCATAAATCGATGAAAGGAAAACTTGAAACTTACTGGACTGGTCTGCGTGATTTAGTATATAGGCTCCTCCAATTTCTCTATGAAGTCTCTTGCCCAGCAGTGGGACGAATATGGGCTAAAGAAAAGCGAAGTGCAGTGATATGCAATATCATAATAAATCCATTTATTATTAACTAGCTGTGCCAGCGAACTACGTTTCGCCGTATATTTTTTACCCGTTTTTGCAACATTTGTTATGGATGCTCAGCTCCTATGAGTCGTAGCGTGATGTTATATAGCCTAAAGCCTTCCTCGATAAATGGACTATCCAACACAAAAATAATTTTTCAATTTGAATCAGTAGTTCCTGAGATTAGCGCGTTCAAGCAAGCAAACAAACAAACAAACTCTTCAGCTTTATAATATTAGTAAGTATAGATTCCATAATTATATAGTTATCAACATTTTGTGTCCATATTTGTTTTTGGTTACGACACAATAACGAGCAACTAACAAAAAAATGCTATATGTACCTACTCGCTCTTCATAATCGTAATTGCTAAGTCTAGTCTAAGAAGTATGTATTGGATTGGGATTAGTAATATAATTTGTATAGAGCTTTTAGCTTAAGTACCTACTTTTCGCAATTTGAGGTAAGTGTGACAGATTGAAATTTAACTTGTTGCTGCAGTCCGCATGGTTCAAAATCAATGGAGGGCAACGCTTTGTTTTGATCGATACATTGAGCGAGCTAAATATTATTTCATAGCTATACATTTATAAGGGAGGTGCTTAACAATCTTAAATTGACCGCACCTTTTACTCGCCGGGTGCGTCGAACCGCGAGCTTCGATCATCTGAATTGCATCAGCAAGTAGTAGGCCAGTGCAATAATTGCATCAAGTTTAACCGGGTCCGATCGATGTGAGGGTATTTACCTCGCCGGGCGAAAATAATCCGGGTGCCGGTGATGTCAGAGGGTGTAGCGAGTGCGGCTGCGCGGCGGCGAGAGCCGGCGGGTCTCGGCGGCTGTCGGCGGACGCCGGACCATGTCGAGTTAGAGTTGTTCAAAGCGGCGCGCTATATGCTATTAGCTATATATTTCTAGCACGCTATTAAAAACGCTATGTTATAGTGCGCTATATTTTAGGAAGCGTGTGGAGGCTCGTAGCGCGCTACGTCTCGTAGCATGCTACGTTACATGTAGCTAGTTGGATAAAATCAATCGCACGCGATAATGTAGCGTACGGCGGGAGTAAACGTAGCAACATGCATAGCGTCTAATAGGTGTAGCGCTCATGCGGTCACGTGATTACTGCCAGCATGAGCCGGTCGCTCGCTGCCCGCACGCTGTGCTATATAGTTTGCCGCGCGCATTCTCAGATCGAGCTGTTCATTCATAGCGTTATAGCGCTGTAGCTGTCCTACATACTAACATAGCGCGCGATGAGCGCTATGAAAAGATAGCGCGCTATGATATTGCGCTATGCGCTATATTAACCACCTCTATGTCGAGTGGCGGTTAGTCAGTGCCAGGCGGCAGTCGGTCGGCGGGCGCGAGCGAGAAATGGCGCCCCGCGCCCGGTGCGGCCGGTGAGGCGCCGGCCCCGCCGACCGCCCCGGTCGACGGGCCAGCCGGGCCACGGACGGCCCATCATGTCCTTACTCAGCGTCACAGGTAGTGTTGTGCATCAGTGATAGCTCTCTTTGTGCCTTTTCAGCTTCACAGACTCCGCGGCGGCCGCCGCCTCGTAGTGTACAGGTATTTATGGTGGTACATGGCTCGGCGTCGAGACGTTCTGCCTATGCCGCAGAACGAAGTATTGAAAGAAACACACATTTTTTCGCAACGTTATTAGCAAACGATTCGATTTTGCACAGGGAGAGTCGATATTATGTGTACACGGTGCGTCAATGAGATACCAGAGATAAGTAGGTAAAGTTTGGATACTGATTTTAGTAATAACCTCACTCCGTTATGATTGTTAGGAGGCATGCATACAGTAGCATGATTTTAACTACAAGCAAACAAACAAGGTAACGGTGATAATGATAGCTTAAGACTCTACATGAATAATTTAAGTCTTTTTGTAGACAGAAAACGCTAGCTCGTCAGTTCTTTTTATATGCATAAAAATGACAACATAGCCCAACTGGTTGCACAGAATAACAAATAATATGTGATTTCTGCAAACAGTGATTGATTGCAATAAATACCAAAGATTATAATAAACAACAAAACCTTTTTTATGTTTGTAATAGCATTTTTATCTTCAAGCATACACGTTATTTTTTATTTATTTATTTATTATCAGGCAACTTAGGCCCATAGATATATACCTTACAAACTAACATACATAATATATATAACAATTTGGTTACTGTAATAGAACTTATAAGCTATGTTAGTAAAGAAAATTAAATATTTGCCGTATTATCTTATTGATATTACTTTATCTATTAATTTTACATGCAATAAAAACTCGCATGTAGGTGAAGAGCCTGTAATCCTCAATGCAAGACGGCCCGGCTCGCGCCGCTAAAGCGGTGCTTATAGGTGTATCTACTTGTAGTTCGTACCGCCCTATTTTACGTCGAAGTAGGTCGCTTAACATTATAATAGTCTGCTTATTTGATTTCCTACGATGCATCCAACAGACCAGACATATTAAACCGCGTTATCTTCTCGATTCAATCGATATACCCAAAGTGTTATCGATGAGTATTTTAATCGCAATTTAAATACATAGACGAGATAACTGCGATAAATAAGGCCATTAGGGTATTTTCTATTGTAAACTTTCAGAATTATATCGAGTTAACTTAATTAAATACTTATAATATATAAAAAACAGTTCTCTATTAGCTATGCAGTGCCCTCAAATCAAGCAAGCAAATAAATAAATAAATGGAGAATAAGAAAATTATATCTCAGACTATCTCATGATGGTAGATCAGGATAAGACGGTAGGTGAAAAAGAAATCTTGCCAGGATATATAGTCACAGATGAAGTCATAACTTAATTGGACTCTCCTTTATGGATAATTTTTTGAATATGTATATCGCCATAGAGGTTAAATACTTTTAAATTCTATATGGATTGGCACAACTAAGCACGACAACGTCATCCGAGAAGTACAATTTGGTGTAGATGCATTTGCGACTGCCTTGTTGGTTTTATTGACACGTGCGACTTCTATGAGATTCCAGGTTCAATTCTCGAGTCGGACGAAAGGTTAAGTTTTTTTTATTTAGGAAATTCGCAATAACGGTTTGGAGTCTGAGTTAGTGCCCAGTAGTGGCAATAGGTTCACTCCCTAGAACGTGGGACTTAAAATAATTGGTGAAGTGTGGGTGTTTATACTTCTGTCTGCCTACCCTTACCGGAAGGACAGATATTGAAACATTAATTTATTTTTTATGTATTTGCAATCTGACAGATGGATAATCGTTACCCGTTTCATTGTTGATGGATGAGTAGCTATAAAAAAAGAGTTATTGTATATGTTACAGTCAAAACTCAAAACCGGTCAAAACCGCTTTTGACTGTTTATAACGGTCAAAAGTGGTTTTGGCTGGTTATGAGTTTTGACTTTTTACCTTATGCAAAGATACACATACGAACCTTTATTTTCTGAAGAAAACTATTAAATTATGAGAAGTTATAGATGGTAGTAAGAATGTTAAATATTTTAACTAAAATGAATGTATAAAATCTAAGTCCCTTTTATTATATGCAGGGATCGGTTTGTATTTTTTAATTATGTTGAAATTGACATTAACACATGATATTAACTATGTAAGTTATTAATTTGCAAATTGAAATTCATTAATATAATTATATACGTACCTCTATTGTGATGAGTAGGTAAATTAAAAAAAACGCAACCAAAATGATTCGAATAGTAATTACTGTACCTAAGCTATGTGTTTATCCATTTGCATTGATGATCTTGTTGTTGATGTATGATTTTCTGGTTTTATATGTTCGGTTACGAACTACAAACATGATCTATCCATAATTTAAATCACGTAAGTATATAAAATGCGTTAATATGAACTTGTCTATTTTTTCGCTGATGTATAAGAGAAAATAATACAAAAACAAAATGTTGAAATAGCAATTGTAAATCATTTACAACAATTTTAGCCTCTCAGGAATTTTGACTGCAAAACCAATTCAAGAACTTTTTAATTTATTTGAGGACGTACACAAAGTTTCAGGTGACAAGAAGCTTTCCCAAATTAAATGGATTTTCAATTGAGAAAGTACTTTTGGATTTGGTCAATTTTGTAATGCCTAATTTATTAAAGAACTGCCATTTTGGTTTTGTAATCAGTTCATAATTAATTTGAGGACCTAAATAAATATTTGAATGTTTGCTATAAAGTATTTGTGATAGCAGTGTTGTTGCAAATATGTACTGAAAAAAGTAGTCAAAAATCAAAATGATATGCGTGAACCATGCGTGGAAAAGGCTAAAATTGTCAAAAAATATTACAATACGTTCGCATTAAGAATGCAATGAAAATTTTCGTTTTATCATAAATGCAAACTAAGATTCTACTAAAAGGGATCAGTATGACTATTTCAATTTGAGACGATTTTAATCTTATAAACTAAATAATTTCATTTGTTTCAATTTAAACGTCACCGTGAATACACTATTACACAGATACGAGTAACTCACTGCATTCTTAATGTGAACGCGTGTAATATGCACAACATCACATTGTTTTATAGAGTTCTCTACTTTGGGAACCAGACGAAATTGGAGTTTTTTGGAAACTAACCGACAACGTTGCCTTTTGCCCAGATTTTCCGGACGTCTCCTTTGTCCGAAATGCGAAGATGGTTTAAAATATGTTTTAGGTAAAATGAGCGAGAACTTTATGTAATCTCCATTTTCTAAAGCATATTTTTATTAATATTAACAGTTCCAGATTTTATTGCTGTTTTCTGTAACTTATTGCGGTCGGTGGTTCAACTACGCAACTATATGAGACGTAATTAATAGCTTAGTAAGTATTTATTTAAATGATAATTCTATTTATAAATCTCTGGAGTACCTCATGGCTCCTATTTGGTCCCGCTATTTTCCGCTCTTCTCGTATATTGCTCATATAAATTATGAGGGAGAAAAGCTTCATAGAATTACTCGAGTAGATTCATTCATTGTCTTGGAAGGCGGTTATAAACTCTACACGAAACTTCATAATAGCAAAGATTCCAAAGTTTTTCAAGAACATTCACTGGATAATAAGGAAAAAAGGTATAAATGACAAAAAAATGGTTGTTAAGAACATCAACGTGCGTTGTTCGAATACGTACTAACTTCATTTATTTGAGCTAATAAACGCTAGAAAAGCGGTAAGAATTTTATATGAGAGCAAAATTGTGATCTATTTCGTAGTTAAACTAACTGACCGAACAAAACCGTGAGGCTTAGCACTTCCTTATGTCGGAAACAAAACCCATTTTGGACCACTGCGTAACTATTATCTAATCTGTGCCACTGCCCCGAGCAAGGAGGCCTGTTATTGGCAGACGCTGCGTACCTCAGCAATTTTCTTTCACGTCATTGCATTGAACAAATCAAAGCCGTGGAAAAAATGTAATCCTACAGATTCTTACTCATAAGAATTCTCGCGGCTTTCAGCTGAAATCTGTTCACTTTCAAAAGCAATCGTTGATTTAATCCCATCTATTGTGCGTGCAAGCTTTTGATTCATTATTCTTACTTCCATTCATATGGAGGTTTCACGGAAGGTGATCGGTTTTAGCATCCGTTTTACGATTCTGCCGGCTATCGATTCGCCACGTTTGCACCCGGTCGACGAAGCATGCTAATTGACACGCTCGAGTTAGCACAGTCGTTACTTTTGATATTGTATTTTCAAACATAAATATACCTATAATGTTTCTGGCTACTTATTGGCATGTTAGCTTATAAATCAAATCAAAATTGTTCTATTCTTTTCATTTATTAAAAAGTGGCCAATAAGGACGCCTTTTAGTTGATAAGTAGAATTAGTAAAAAAGCCTAGTTTTTCGTCCGTGCATCAATAGAATTTAGCTTTTCGTAAAAAAAAACGAAAAATCTTTTGACTACATTTTCATAGTTCTAAATGCTGAAATGATATTCTCATACAAGTTATGATGCCCTGTCATACCTCTTTTTATCCCATCTAGGAGATGGTGTTCCAAAAGTTGAATATTCTTTTGAAAACTGATCGAAAAAGGCATGTTATATTCCAAAAACTTAAAAAAATGTCATTTTTACATTCAATAAATAATCTACACACCATTTTTTATAATTATAAGTAAAAAATAAAGAAGTTTCATACAAAATTCCATACAAACAAATTCCCACTATCCCTATTCCGCCTCTTTGGGGGGTAGTACCTAAAAATCTTTTCATGGCTGACGTTTTTGACGCGTAATCTACGTTTATGCCAATCAGTAAATGAAGGACCTCCTCTTGCTTATATACACCTAAAATAAAGGGCTCGGACTCTTTAAGGGTTCCACCCTTAAATAGAGATATATAAAATAACATGTCCTGACCGACTGACTGATTCAGACTCAGACTCAAGACATTTATTTTCACAAACACTACAACATAACATACATAACATAAAGGTAGAACAAAACAAAAAAAAAGAATACAATAAAAAGCGTAAAACACAGAGAGATAATTTTGTAAAAAATAATAATAATAATTTATTATTACGCTGTAGTGTGATGCGAATATAGGACGCAGCTCAGCATATGCTGTGGCCTGCAGATCCACAGCGCTGGTTTTCAGCTTCATTCATTATCGCTATCCTAAACTAGACGTTTGAAGTGGGATTGGGCCGGACATGTTGGCCGAATGCACCCAGAGCGGTGGGCACATATCGTCGCCCAGTGGGTCCCCCCGAAAGGACAACGTCGAAGGGGTAGACCTCGATAGAGATGGCGCGATGATTTAGATGCCTACTGCAAGGACTATGGTGGAAGCACGCACGGGATAGAGAGAAGTGGAAGGATAATGGAGAGGCCTTTGCCCAGCAGTGGGACAGTATAGGCTAGGTATTATAATAAAATAATATATAATAAACTAGACGTTTGAAATCTCGCCAACAGTCTTTTTTTATAAGGCGGACATCTGTTAAGAAAGGGTTTTTGGAAACCACTCACTAAGGGGGTAAATGAGAAGTTTAAATGTTTGCACGGGATTTCGTGATTTTTGAAGCATGACATTTTGTATTATTGAAATAACTGAACATGTGCCCCTAAATAGTTCAAATAAGAGTTAAAAATTTGTTTTTTGTTCGATTATCACATAACTTATTCACGTTTTTAACTGGACTTATATTTAAAGCTTCTGCTCGATAGTTTAATTTTGTTTCCAAGGGAAATATACAATTTCCGACTGTGCGAGCAAAGAAATAAATAGTGCACTTGAGAATGTGCATAGACAGTTATGCACATATTTCTAGCGCAGATGGCTAGTCTCTGTTGAGATTGGCCACCGTGTCCGAATATCGGTTAGGAAAACCATTATACTTGAGTGTGAGCTTCGTCTTCTCTGTTCATATTTTGATTTATTTTTAAAATAGGTAAGGTTATTTGTCTCTGATAAAGTAATATCCTTTAAAATGCCATTAGCGTTTTTGTAACGAGCATTCAACAATTCAAACTATTTGCATTTTTTTCCTAATACTTTCCTCTACTAAGCCCTGTAATGTACACACCTACTCATTATGTTTATTACCTATGTAACTAATGATTGAGGTTCTGCTTTTTATCAAAGGCAACTCAAAACAGAAAAGGGTTAAGAGGAAACTGTTGTCTGCGGATACCCAAAAAAGGTTGTCGATACCTGCCGAAGGCACCACTAAAGTTGTACTATTCATTTAAGGCAAAACGGCGGAACCCTTCGGGGACCTTTATGGTCGTCAACCGCAACCTGTGGGTTAGCCGGGGCTCCTTTTCATTTCAGTTCAGACCGTTCGAATTTTAGTACATGTTTGGGTACAGTAGATACATTTAAATGAAACACAGTTTACTGGATAAGATCTGCGATCGAATTTTATCTGCGGGCTAAATATGGTGGCAGGTAAGACAGATTTTCTATACACGAGCATAGAAAGTTGTATATGTAGGCATTGCTCGAATATAAGGATTTTAAGTATTTCCAGTGTTCTTGGTCACGTCATTTCATAAAAGATACACAAGCATAGAATGTTGTATAAGCATTTTGAAGTTGGTCACGTCACTTCATATCTCACGAAGGTTTCCGAACAGGTTTAGTCAACTTTTTAGTCTTCTTGTTTTTACAGACATTTCGGTTATAGTTGGCATGTAGAATGCGTACTTGCGTTAAAATTTTAAAGAATCGTATAAAGTTTTGCAAACGGAACTATGTTTTGAGATTTCCACATGTGTAATTTTATATTATTTTCGTGAGCGGACTTTGAATAGGGGAACTTTTCAAATAATTTAAAAAAGTTCTCTGAATACTTTAGGTTGTAATAGTATTTTAATATACTCGTATTTTACGAAAAAAATGTTATATGCATTCCTGAACCTTCCCTTTCGTGAATAACTACAAACTTATAATCCTAATTGTATAACTACATATTTTGTGGTTACAAGGTTTTTTGGTTACAATGGAGTCTAACATCAGCATCGTCTTTCCTACCAAACGATGCAGGAAATATCACATTCGTATAGCAAATCAGGTAAGGCAACGTGACATAGTTTTCTTGTCTGGTTTTTCCCTTATAAAAGTCGTTTCCCCCCAGTTATTTTAAAATATTTTACAAAAAATAAAAATCGATTCCAAAATCACTTAAAAAGTAAAAAAATATATAAGAATAAATACACACAACAATACATTTTTATATTGAAATCGGTCCAAAGAGAGAAACATAAGTACTAACTAAAGTATTTAATATTTAGCACCAAATTCAAAATAAAAAAATGTGATGTTGTGTGTTTTCTAATATTATTTTAGACGTTTTCATGATATTCTTATTACTGAATTTGATTGGTATCAACCTTACCGAATAAGCTTAACGAAACAACTTTAAAGAATACAAGTACGTATCCTTACGCCATCATAATATTTACAGAAATATTCCCTATCTCCTAATCCAAAAGGAACCTGTCATCATCAGCTAAGCATCATGCGATGATCACTACCAGACGCAAATACTTGAATTGCTTTAGACAAAATGTGAAAAATGTTTCCTCGATTTACCTGATTTGGCGACAATGGGAGTACCACAGGAGTATACTCTTTCGAATACAAAAATAATTTTGAAAATCTGTCCTCAATTGGTAGAGTATTGCGTAACATACATACACAAAAACATACATTCGAATTGAGAACCATCTTTTTTATGTACCTTTGTACATCTTTTCTTCTGTGTTGTTTATATATATGTTAAATTCTGCATGCATAAATTGTTAAATAAATAAATAAAGGTCACCAGCAAATTACAGAGTCCCCATACTATAGTATTAATTATATAACTATGCTTAAGTGCCAAGTCCGATTGTAAAATTGATTAGCTTTAGATAATTAGATAAAATCCAATTCAAGATCTAAAATCCAATTCTTTCTTACTTTAGTATCTACGAGTAACTTCAAAGCTGTTTTCTGATCACGTACATAATTAGTCGGGAAACGTTTTTTGGCAATACGCCTTAGAGATTGAGAAGATTTTTTGGAGAATACTCTAAATCTAATATCTTTTGGATTTTTTAGCGAAACGGTTAGTTTTATGATTAAATTAAAATCATCATCATCATCATTTTAGCCAAGAGACGCCCACTGCTGGACATAGGCCTACCCCAGGGATCTCCAAACCGATCGGTCCTGCGCCTCCCGCATCCAGCGGCTTCCCGCGACCTTCACCAGATCGTCGGTCCACCTTGTGGGGGGCCTACCAACGCTGCGTCTCCCGGTACGCGGCCGCCACTCGAGGACCTTTCCGCCCCAACGGCCGTCAGTCCTGCGAGCTATGTGTCCTGCCCACTGCCATTTAAGGTTTGCAATTCTTTGGGCTATGTCGGCGACTCTAGTTCTTCTACGGATCTCTTCATTTCTGATGCGATCGCGTAGAGAAACCCCGAGCATAGCCCTCTCCATTGCCCTTTGAGTGACATTGAGCCTTCTGATGAGACTCATTGTAAACGGCCACGTCTCAGTTCCGTACGTCATCACTGGCAACACGCACGAATTGAAGACTTTCGTCTTAAGACACTGCGGTAGATTGGCCGAGAATATGCTGCGTAGCTTCCCGAACGCTGCCCAGCCGAGTTGGATTCGTCGATTTACCTCTTTCTGGAAGTTGGACTTACCGAGCTGGACTATTTGTCCCAGGTAAACATATTCGTCAACAACTTCCAGTGTAGAGCCGCCAACCTTCACAGGAGTGGGTACTACATGGGAATTCACCATAATTTTGGTCTTGTCCATGTTCATTTTAAGACCCACTTGTTGGGAAACTCTACAGAGGTCTTCGAGCATTGTGCCTAGATCTTCCACGGTCTCAGCCATGACCACGATATCATCGGCAAAACGAAGGAATTAAAATAGTTCAGACAAAAACTGTAAATCATGCATCATCATGCAATCTACAAAAAATGTCCTTAGGCTTTTTCCCCAAAGATTAATTATTTCTGAGATAGCGATTAAAAATTTACTGCTACAGATTAAATTATACAATCTAATAGAACATATTTGATTGATAGTATTATACCAGCTATGAAGGTAAAGGTAAAGGTGAGCATAAAACACAAGGTAAACCATAATTAAACCTTTTTAATATTCAACAATTCGAGCAATTGAATTTCATAGATTGTGATAGATTAATAATTCAGGTTTTATTGATTACATAAATTAACTTCCTTACATACATTGGTGAATTGGTGTTATACAATCATTGATGCATATTTGTGGGTTACAAAAGTAGAAAGATTCTTCGTATATAAGGAGACCGGGATAAATAATAAATATTTCCTGAAGAACTTATTTAGGGTCGTCTACTTAATATACTTAAATGACCTTTATGAACTGTCGAAATTAAATCCGCGAGTCGTCAGAGATAGTAAGTCTACCTATAATATTCATACCATGCATGAGTTTAAATTCATAATTGGTAAACTACACTTCGTCGAGAATGATGAATGATTAAACTATTAATTTATTAGTTGATTCATTTAGGAAGTTAAAATTAACTCTTTTTAAGAAATATAAATACAAATAGGTGTATTATGTGCTGTGTTAACTTAATTCCTAGGTTCAACGAAAAAAACTAATATAGGTAATATCTATTTAAAACAAACGCGAATATTAAACAAAATTGAAGAAACAATCAGTTCAAAATTTAAATAAATCTGTCTCTAAAATAAATGAAGTAGTTACTCTAAAATAAAGCTTTGCTAGAAAATTTTTACCAAATCATTAAAATAAATCTCGTGATATTGCAGTGTCATTAGATTCAACGTTCATCAAACCGCAATTTTAACCGTTTTACTTTTGTTCCCGCATCATGCTTCTAAATTCAAACGGCGTTCTTTCTGTCTAATGCTTTTAACGCTCATTTCTCACGGACCTTTTTTCTAGATTACCTTCTGTTCCCTCTATTTTTCAAACGAAATTGCGCAATCACTATACAATCTATTTTTACCCCACCGGATTGATAGCAGCTAGGGTATTTGGTCGATTCAGATAGTCATCGTTTAGTAACTTAAGGCGCTACATCGAAAATGAATCAAACAATGGGAGGCGTGGTCTATACGTGAACGCGGGGCGCCCCCCGTGCTCAAGCAGCTAGTCTTTATATCTATGTCAACAAAGTCGTGAATGCGTTGCGCCCGCATGCAATCAGATCGTTTAGAAATTATCGACGTAAGCGACAAAATACAAATTGTTTTATTAAAAAATAACTATAATGATTAGAAAAAAATGCTTCTGTACGATTCTAGATACTGATGATGGCTACCTATTTAAGGAACTTTTTAATGAATACCTAACACCGTTTACTAGTAATCCTGAATATTCATATTTTTAAGAGGTAATTTCAAAAATAAAAAGTATCGAGGCAAAATCTTTAAATCGCGTTTTCGGTTCTGTACGTGACTAGCTAAAGATATGAAGAAACACATATTTGACTTTCAGATCTGTAAGATCTCTCAGTTACCTATGACATTACATTAAAAATAACCAATATTTTCGATATAGCGCCTTAAACGCAGTAATTTAGTCGAACATAAAGTGATTTATAAGTTCGTAATAGCATTGAAAATACTTATATTGTTATATGAGACTGCATACCTTAAATATTTTCCTTAGAAAATATGTCGAATCTTGATTTAAATAAATAAATAATAATAATAAAAAGCGTTTATTGAGGCATTTAAAACAGTAAAGACAGTCACAAGGCCCTGCCAAACTGCATAGCAGTTTGTTGGCAGGAAAGCAATAATAATTTAACAAAAAATATTTACATAAATTCTAAAAGTTTGAAACATCGCCTAACTACACTAAATTTTTTATGTAATAATTTTTAATATTCATTTTATATCTATAAATTGATAGTATAATTGATAATTAGACGGTTTAGAAAAAAAATAGTGTTTTTATTATCGCACCTCCTTACTATTTCACTGACTAAATAGTAAGGAGGTGCGATAATAAAAACACTCCTGATCGATTCCTAGAAATTTTTAAATTTAATCAGACTTTGTACCAGAGTTGTCTGCATGGGTACCTCTATATCTCTCTATACAAGCAGCGATGTTCGCATAGCTGTGTTCCAGTTTGAAGGATAAGCCAGGCAGTGAAACTGGGTAAAGTGACTTGACATCTTATAGCACAAGTTGGCAACGACATCGGTGTTCTTGTAGGAGTTGAACATTTGCAAGTGTTACAGGAACCCTTAGAGTATTTAGCCTACGGAGATGGCAAGGCTGGGCGAACCCCTCTGCCAAAGTACGTTGACCATATCAACCATATGAGATATGACCATGCGCGTGATATAAAACTAGTTGATGCGCAGCCGCTGCCGTTTGGTGTCGTTTCGTGTCGCAACTAAGAGCTCGTAAAAAACGGTTAATTGTTCAGTTTTCTCTTGAAAAAAGCGATCTAGTAACTCAAATCTTCGAGACCATATCGTTTTCTATCATATGTAAGCATAAAATATACATTAACCTGTTTTATTTATGTACAATTTTGAAGTAGTTTTTATGCCGTTACGATAGAAAAATACAATGGTACGTTGGTAGCTCAAATGGCATGATTTGCGGGCGATTGCGTAGATAGAAACACGTTAATTTAATTTTTAAATATCACATTCGTATAGCGAATCAGGTAAGGCAACGTGACATAGTTTTCTTGTCTGGTTTTTCCCTTATAAAAGTCGTTTCCCCTTTTTGTCGCCCCAGTTATTTTAAAATATTTTACAAAAACTAAAAATCGATTCCAAAATCACTTAAAAAGTAAAAAAATATATAAGAATAAATACACACAACAATACATTTTTATACTGAAATCGGTCCAAAGAGAGGATCTCCCGGAAAGTATTGAAAACATAAGTACTAACTAAAGTATTTAATATTTAGCACCAAATTCAAAATAAAAAAATGTGATGTTGTGTGTTTTCTAATATTATTTTAGACGTTTTCATGATATTCTTATTACTGAATTTGATTGGTATCAACCTTACCGAATAAGCTTAACGAAACAACTTTAAAGAATACAAGTACGTATCCTTACGCCATCATAATATTTACAGAAATATTCCCTATCTCCTAATCCAAAAGGAACTTAATATCTATTTAAAACAAACGCGAAACACGTTAATTTGTCGATGTGTGTGTGTTTCTTTATTGTGAGATAATATTTTGTACATACATACATAGTGTACGTATCTGTAATTGAATTGTAGATTTTCGTAGTGCGCCATGCGTGTTTACCTCGTCTCCCGCCAAATGTGACAGAAAAATGTATACTGCGATTTATTGCGTAGCACCTCCACAGGCTAAATGCTCTAAGCAGGAACCACGTGTACTATAGGCGACAGCAGCCACTTAACATCAGGTGGGTAGTCTGTTTGTTTACCAACGGTGTTGTATCCATACTAATATTATAAAACCGCAAGTGCGTCTGTCTGTCTGTTACCTCTACACGCTTAAACTGCTGAACCGAATTAGTTGAAATTTGGTATGAGGATAGTTAGTGTTGCGGGAAAGGATATAAGCAGATTGAATAACAAATAAGCTAAGCTTCCCAAATTACTAATTGCACGCGGACGTAGTCGCGGGCAAAAGCTAGTAAAAAATAAAACCTAACTCATATGGTCAAATCATCAAATACAGCGTTCATTTACAAGCTATTAGACTAAAAAAATATGTCATAAGTAACAAACTCCTCTGCTGTCATACATTTATAAATGTTCATCGTCCTTCCAGCTCAACAGTACAAGTCAGCAGAGGATCTCAGAGGATTTTCTAGTCCATTATTTATCACGCGTTTAGTCGTGCTCGTTATTAACTACTCTATATACGTTTACGTGACATTTATACCTTATATTATCCCGTCCGCCTTCCTGAGATTGACTGGGAAATCCACCACATTTCATTAATGTGATTTAACCGTCGTCGCCCTAACAAGTTAGGGTAGGCTCGTGCTCGTTGATGGGTAAGTACGTGTATGAGCTGTGATGATGATGATGATGAACCGCCTCTGTGATCTTGTGGTTGAGACACCAGAGGGCGTTAGACAATGTAACAATTTTTTTATTAACATAAATTTACGAAACAAAAACACTTATTAAATTAAATTGCACTGATAGACCCCAAACGGGTTTGTCCCAGTGCCACTGGTAGTTATGTGGATAGCAAAAAGTTAACTTAATACTAAACAGTAAACACACATAAACAGCTCCTATGACTATCTTATAACTATGCATACACACTAGCTACTTGTGCAGCGCACCCGCATGCTCCGGCCGGCCGACCGGTATTGATGCGCAAGGAGGGGATCGGACACGATATACAGGCTGCTCCACTATTTCATACATAATCTAGTCACGCCTTCATCTCTACTGAGTCGGCAGAGTGTGTATTAATAAACACTTGAATAATAATAAATAATAAATACGAATTCGAAAACGCTAACGAAGTTCGAAAATAACAAAATGTATGGGAATGAATCCACATCATTCTCTCATACATTGCCGCTCGATACTCGATATATAATAAAGATAAATAATTGATATTATAATAAACTCGATATAATAATATCGACAGCGACAAATCACAAATTAATTCTTTAAAAATTGATTATCTGAACTATAGGAAAAACCTTCTGTACGATTCTAGATACTTCTAATGTCTATTTATTTAAGCAATTTCGAGTAGAATTGCCTTTGTTATTTAGTTAAAAACTTAAATTTTTGTATTTTGCAGAGGCTATTTCGAAAATAATTTTTATAGTTGAAGAAAAATATTTAAATCGTGTTTTCGATACTGCTCGTGTCTAGGTAGAGATATGAAGATACGTATACCTTGCTTTCAGATCTGTAACATATTTCAGCGATCTATGGTACTATCGAAGTATCGCCTTAAGTTATAACGTAAGGGAAACGAACGTGAATGTCAGTTTGTCTAGGCTCTCTGGAATCGGTCTCGAGGTCCGGGGTTTGGTTCCCCATGGGGAATGAGAGAGGTTTTTTGCTTGGTTTGGTCGGTGGTGGTGCTTCTTAGTACGCCTGGCTAGCTACCACTTACCACTTGTCGCCATAATAACATTGATAGCATTGTTGTGGTGAGAGTAGTTGTTAAGTAGTAATAGCGTCAACATGGTATGTTGAGTCGGCGGGTTTGAATCCTGTTTGGATCAAACTTTTTTTTGATTTTACACACTTAAATTTATTAAGTTAATTTTTTTCACTCCCTGAAATTTAGAAACTCGTACTTAATTTGATTCATAAAAACGAACGCTGAAATACGGAAAATCAAGCGAACTATATGCTGTGCATTGACATAATACTAATCTACTATATCGTATACTAACTGTAGCCAATATTAAGTTTTTGTTTATATTTTGAAATTAATGTTGTTTTAAAATATATAGACGTAAAAAATAAATATCTATACCTATCATGATATTGACCTCTAAATTTTTCTCTATGTGATACGATTTAAATAAAAAAAAAATAATATTAAAAATTATTGTGTTATGACCAATTGAGGAATTGATACAAAATATAAACAAATATTTTGTATCAACTTCCTCAAGTGAATCTTAACATATTATTAGACTAAGCAGTCGGCATTATAAACAAGTTACTCGGCTGAGTACTTGTACCACAGAATAACTAATAGTAATAACGTACTTGTACTCCGAGTAATTTATCCAATTTCCAATTGTAAATGAAACTTGAGTACGTCGACTACCGATTTCTTACAGAGTAGCGCTTCTATAGTTTAATACTTGTCAATTTGTAGCAAAGAAATAGTAATGTTGTTTATGTTACTTAACGTTGTAATTTCTGACATTATAAAATGTAATTTTATCTTAACTAAAAATGCATCCAATAGGTGATAACTGGAACAGATTGTATAACCCGTTGAAATATTACCCTTTTGCTTATTTAAGCTCTCCTAAATAAACCTTAAATAGTACACGTTTTAAGTTCGTTTCCTCAAAAAAAATTTTTTATATCTGATTGATATTGAATTTATAAAAATAAAATTGGCCAAGTCGACTGAATAATTCAGATTAACCGAACTGAAATGATCGAATTAAAAATTTAACTATGCTCAGTAAAGGCCGCTATTTTGGTCCGCTCGAAATCTAGGGCAGGTTATGTCACTTTAACAATTTGTGCCTAGACTTGCGTGATCAAATGCAATTTAGTATCAGCACCTTGATACTACTGAGGTGTGAGTTTGGGTCATGGGTGTTTAAAAAGGCACAACGATGAGTGAAAAATTCTATAATATTCAAATTAGTGACCCACCTCAAGTTTGTAGTAGTGTAGTTTTTTGTTTACTCCACAGTCTCTTATTATTGTAATCTCCTTCTTCTTCTTCTTATATATAAAAATGAAACGCTGTGTGTTTGTCTCGCTAAAACTCAGAAATGGCTCGACGGATTCTTACGAAATTTTCCGTGTGTGTTTGAATAGGTCCAGGAAAGGTTTAAACATAAAATTAACTGCAATCGGGCAGGACAACGTCTGCCGGCCCCACCAGTATATTATATTTGTCTTATTAAAATGTTAGTATTACTTATATTATTATTTTTAACTTTAACTCCTTATAAAATACGAGTATTTTTTTAAAGTGGTGCAGTTAATAAAATGAAATAGGTACTATACAAATATAAATTACAATAATATACAGTTATATTATACTACATAAACGTACATTACCCACATACATACAAATTAATGCGTAAGCGACTACGTTGTAATTTAGGTAGTGTACTACAATACTAACTAACTTCTTTGCTTCCATTTGTAAATGACACTTGTAGTGCAAAGAAGAAAGTAAAGAATGTCACAGCACGCCATCAACGAAACTTTATTTTTCGTAAAAACTTTATGTAACAAAAAATAAAAAGCCTTTTAAAATTCAGCAGTCATACAAAGACCCGTTTATTTATTTGAGTTATTAATATTCGGAGATAATGAAAGTGAATATACTCGTATGTCAGTCAAAAAGCTATAGTGTCGGGATGTTTTTAAACACATGAAAAGCAATACTGTGTAATTTATATTTACGAAGCAACGCATGTTAAAGTAACACACAACACGCAACCATTCATCATGACCCATTTAGCTGTATGTCAACTCCAGTAGCAAAAAAGCTATATTTAGGTCGCGGGAGCAATGTTTTAAATCATTTTGCATTAAAAATTAAAGGCAACTAAATATTTTTATGGAAACAAAATGACGGTGCCGTCATTAAAATACTTCAATTTTGTTTAAATGCAATTTGGTGTTTCTAATGTTTTCACAAATATGTAGAGATTTCCTTCTCTTCCATGCACACGACGATCTTGGTGCAAGTACATGGCTATTTCAACGTGTGACAAGAAATTATTTTGTGATCATTTTGTAATTTTATTTCGTAGGAGTACATAATACTATTTGAGACATTATCTTTTGACTAGAATTTTTTCCAAGATTCGACAAAACATTGATAATATTATACTAATAGTAGCAAAACAACACCACACCACAAAAGAAAGATCTCTACAATAATAAAAAATATAAAAGTGTAGGTATATTATTTATTAGACATGTACAACAAACAGATTAGCAATATAATATTTTTCATAAAAAGATTAAAAGCAAAAATTGAATAAATAATAATTTTGAACAAATGATCTGCATTCACTTTTTCAGAGTCAAAGCTTCTTCCACTTGAACATGCAATTTAATCATTTTGCATACACTCTTCAAAATTTAAAAAGAAAAAACCCGCTCCACATTAAGATTTTCTCCTGTGTCGTGGGTGCAGTTACAAACATAGAATATCACATGCACACACGCCCAGACGGGAACAAATTTCTGTAGGCCATACAAAATATTTGTCCCGTACGGGAATCGAACCCACGACCCGTTACGTAGTACGTGATCACTCGACCTCTGCGCTAACCGTGTCGTAATTTGCACGCTTAGTTTCCCACGACTCATAGCGGGCCCTGCTGATGACCCCTTACAGAGTAAGCCTCTAAGCCAGCCAGGCGGGAGAAACTATGTCAAGATGGATCGTACATAGCAAAGACACAGCGTACGTTACGTCTTTGAAGCACAGCACTATGGCTTCTATCACACACTATTTCTATTAATTATAGAGAGCAAGAAGAAGAAAGTGAGTTGTTTCGGAAAATCATTTTTCATTTCTCATAGTCCGAAAGTACCTACGCTTTAAGTGATCTGAATTAACGGACGAAAACAGTGTTTACCTCCCCGGGAAACGATTTTCCTTGTTAATTAACCTATTTAAAAAACATTTTATTTTGACATTTTTGATCAGCCATGTGGAAATTTGGACATTTTAATGAAAACTACTAATAAATATTAAAATAAAAAATGAAAAATTACTGTAAAAAACATCATGTTTGTTTTTTTTACATGATTTAATATTTATAATTAATTTTTCACTCAATCATTATTTCATTAACGTAGTGTTAAGTTAAATATTTACCATGTTTAATGATAAAAAATATTGTCTGGTAGATTTCCGCAAAAAAAAGAATAAATAATGCATAAAGCGGTAATTCAATCTTCAGTTGTTTTGTCGAGTGCTAATTATCTAAATAAACTCATTTGCAAACAAAACGGGCACCTAAGCAATGAATGCTAAACCTCACTAGTAGTGTATGTTCGCTAGTAGTGCATATGCTCATGAAGTAAAAATAAAAAAGTTTTTTTGTTTGTTTTTCTTTAATAAAGTAAAAGCAGATAAATGTTTAGTATCGAGTGTGACCCCCTATAGCTAAAATCACAGCTTGAATTCGTCTGGGCATGCTAGCGAGTATATCCCGGATACTTGCTTGCGGAATACGTTCCCACTCCGCAGTAATCACATTCTTCAGCTCTCTGATGGTCTGCGGAGCTGGTTGTACTGATCTCACACGCCGTTTCAGAACGTCCCAGACATGCTCTATGGGATTGAGGTCGGGACTTCGAGCTGGCCAATCCAAACGACGAATGCCGACCTCTTGCACATACGCTTTAACATCGCGAGATCGGTGGGCGCGAGCATTGTCGTCCATAAAAATCGAGTCTTCACCTAGAGCGGCCAATGCGGGTTGTGCATGAGGAATTAGAACTTCCGTTATGTATCGATGCCCAGTCAGTGAGCCGTTTTCAACGAAGACTAACTCTGTACGATCCATTGAATTTATTCCTGCCCAAAACATAACAGAGCCGCCACCATAAGGTGTGATTTCTTCGAAACATGCCTCTGCAAAGCGTTCTCCTTGTCTTCTAAGCACTCGCCGACGTCGATCTTCACCGAACAGAGATATCCTGGCTTCATCAGAGAACAAAACCCTATTCCAATCTTCTTGAGTACATGATTCACAATTTCTAGCGAACCTAAGCCTGTGAACTCGGTGCTCACGGAGTAATTTGGGGCCGCGGGCCGGGCGGTGACTGCGTATATTGGCAGCGAGAAGCCTCCTCCTGACCGTCCATAGACTAATATGCACATTTCTTACTTCTTGGAGGTTGTTCTTAAGATCCACATACGAAGATTTGCGATTTCTCAATGCGCGACTCACAAGAAAACGATCATCCCGTGGTTGGGTACATGGTTTTCTTCCAGAACCAGGCCTTCTCTCGACGGCACCAGTCTCCTGATATCGCTGCCAGGTCCGTCGAGTTTGGACCGTCGAGCGACTAACATTTAGCCTCCTAGCCACGAAGCATTGGCTGCAACCCTCTTCAAGCAGCGCGATAATTTTGGTAGCTTTTACCACTTTATCTACCATTTTTGATACAGCCAAACAGCAATAAATAAAGCTTTGACAGTCAAGGATATGAAATTAATCGATGAAAATTGAATAAAAGTTATGAAAGTCGATGTTAACTTCTGGAACTTCGCACCAAAAATGTAGGATAAAAAGGGGTTTTCTGTAAAAATGAGCATCAAATGAAAATTTGAATTTAGAACGTACTTTTTTAAATATCACGGCATTTTTAAAACCGGACAGTAACGTGTACAAACGATTGAAACCTTTTTTGTATTGTATCTTTTTAAAGATGAATGAAAATCAAAACCGCCCGTTTTTTTTTGCAAATGAGTGTATATAAAATTCTCGTGTCTCGGTGTTTCTAGCCAAACTCCTCTAAAACGGCTTGACCGTTTTTTATGATTTTTTTGTGTATCCAAATATTTGGTAGGTCTGAGAATAGGGAGCAATAGTTATTTGTTATACATGAGTGCAAAGTTGCTTTTTAACCGCGTGCTCAACTTTGATGACCGAGCAAGCGAAGGATTCTAAAATTGAATCACGAGCGCAGCGACTGATTCAAAAATTAGAATCTTGAGCGTCATCGAGGGAATCAAAAGAGCACAAGGTGAAAAATCTTTGCACTCGAGTGCAACACGTAACTTTTCATCCCCCCTCAGCGAGGAAATGAAACAAAGCAAATTAAAAACAAAAGTACACCAAGGAGGTTCAGAGTCTGAGTTTTTTATAATTTAAAAAAAGTTGTATGATAAATTCGGCACCATGGAGATGGAAGTAAATAGGTTTAATGATGTTTTGAAATCACATACCTAGTGCACGCGATGTTCTAAATTCAAATTTACTTTAACCTCAAGCGGATAAAAACGGCTTTGGCGGTCAGATATCGAATAGCAAAAATACTCTTTCCGAGATGGGGGGATGAAAACTATTTTTTATACTCCTAAGTGATAAGGGTGTTTTTTTAAAAAATATTATGGCGTAACGTATTTCGCGGGCACAGCTGGTATATATACGTACGTATAACCAGTACTAAGTTTAGACCATGCTCTGTAATAAAACGGAAAGGGTTCTTCCCATCGACGTATAATCATGAGATTTGGCAAGAAGCAATGTCTTAGAACACATGAAGCCAAGATTTGCGTTTCTAACGAACATAATTTGTTAATATTTTTAGTTATAATCCTCAACATCATAGAATGTTAATACTGAGTTATATGTAGCTTTGGCTATACGAAATGACAGGACCTTCGACCTTTGTCGGGAACAACAGGTAAATGTCATGTGAAGGCCGAGGTTAGAAATGAACAGTTACAGATACCTACTGCGGGTCACCCGCATATCTAATTAGTTAGCATTAGCTTGACGTAACTTTTATGTTACTTATTTATGTTAATGATGTACTTTTCTAAAAAGTCCCTTAAACTTTTTGAAAAAGCAATATTAAAAAAAAAAATTATGTGATATGGATAATATGTCAAATAAATGTATCAAGCATTAGTGCCCCAAAAATTTTAAATTTTTAAAATAACTACTTGCTGTGCCCGCGAACTACGTCAAAAAAATCTGGAGAGGGCCACCTTTATAACCGAGTCATATCAAAAATAGCCTACCGCCTCTCTTATATCTATCAACTACGTTTCGCCATAAAAATTGAGAAAAAAATATCACCTAGGGGTATAAAAATAGTTTACGACCTATTCTCAGACCTACCGAATATACACAAAAAAATTTATGAAGATCGGTCAAGCCGTTTCGGAGGAGTTCGGTAACAAACACTGTGACACGAGATTTTTATATATTAGAAATATGTTGCTGATAGGTTGTTAGCTCAATGCGTAAAACAGATCAAACGGACATAATTTTAAAATATAAATGTGCTATTATTCGAACTATTAAATCTATGTGCATTCCGTTCTCTCTATCAATCACTCGTTAAAGTAATATTAATTTACATTCATTTTATAAAAAAAAATTAAGGCTTATGTTTTGAACTTAAACCTATGTCGGCGATATTAGAGATCAAAAAAATTCCGTCACACATTGTAAGTATTTTACTAATAAATTACTTATTTGTTTAAATTTGACTCAACGAATAAATTTTAAAAACTATCTATTATTCATTGTAATTAGGTAAATAAACAAGACGTGACAAACTGTTGATACCGCCTATGGTTTAGCAGTGCGGATAACAATTCCGCCGGCAACGCACTTGTAACTCCTCTGGGGTTGCGGGTGTCCATGGGCGACGGTAATCACTTACCATCAGGTGATACGTTTGCTCGTTTGCCCCCTATCCCATAAAAAAAATATAAGGAAATTTTGACACGGTCTTGCAGTGCATCAGTAGTGAATCATGAAGAAAACAACTTTTTAATCTCGATAAAGTTCATGCTTTCAGTGATACGCCTTCGCCTTGCTAGTATAAATGCATGCATGTTCAGAGCAGACACGTGTAGCGCCCACACAAGTCGTTTATAACTTAATTGGATGTTACTTTTTTACTCTTTTGTATAACAAAACGTTAACGTCTCTTAGGATAATTACAATTTGCTACTAAGTCAGTATAAAGCTGAGCTTTTATTAACAATTTAGACAAAAGATCTAATTAAGTGAGTGATTATTTTTTTAGTCGCCATAAAAGCCGGCCAAATGTGAATCGGACTCACGCACCGAGGGTTCCGCACAAACTTATAATAAAGTATATAAGTTCTTAACTATATATTTATGCTTTTAGATTTTTTCCTTAACATTTAATTTGGTCGGTGCCAAACGATGATCTCCTAAAACTCTTTAAATTTGGCACCGACTTCAATATAGAAGTGTGATGTTGTTTGTACCTATTATTATATTATTTTTAACTTTTCAGTGTTTTTGAAGTCGGCTTTTATTTTTTGGAAAATATTTTTTTTTCCAATAAAATCAATGGCCACTAAAAGCATGTTCCTATGTTTTCCTTGTTTTATTTAGTTAATTATTAAAAGAGATTTTAAACCTTCAAAAACCTAGTAAACCGACCTAAATTTCTGCTGTATTCAAGCGTCCAGCAAACAAATTGAAGAAGATTATATGATAAAAGCAAAACATAGAAACACAGAAAAAGCCTTGCTTTAATTTTTGACGCAAAAAGTAATTAAATCGGTCAATTTTTTAAATTGACCCACCGGAACGTATAATATTTTGTGTACTTTTTATAGGTATTTTCGATCCAAGCTGCAGTTGTCCCTATCGCGCTCAGTTCACTTGTTGGGCACACAGCGCGACAGCAATCCATTTTACAAATACCTAATTTTGAATTCTCTCTACCTTCGTGTTTCCTCTTAAGATGTGTTATAACACCTTGTTTCTTGCCAAGCTTCATGATTCTAGGTTAACAGGAAGTACCCTATAGGTTTTGATTCCCTTAGGAAATCGTAAAATTTGCAAAAATATGCAACATCAACGATCATATCTTTTGATAGCGTTGACTTACAAGTTTGATTTTTTTACAGCGAAAAGAGAGCGCGGACTCGAGTTTTTGATTAAATTTCAGTTTAATTTCTCTACGCGTCCCTTGAAAAAAGGGTTTTGACAGACACTCAGACGGACAACGAAGTGATCCTATATAAAAGGGTTCCGACATAAATAAAAAAATATTTTATTAAAAATAAAAACTGACTTCAAAAACACTGAAAAGTTAAAAATGATATAAGAATAGGTACATCACACATCACACTTCTATATTGAAGTCGGTGCCAAACGATGATCTCCTAGAAAGTCTTAAAATTTGTCACCGACTTCAATATAGAAGTGTGATGTTGTCTGTACCTATTGTTATATTATTTTTAACTTTTCAGTGTTTTTGAAGTCGGTTTTTATTTCTTGTAAAATACTTTTTTATTTTTAACTTTTTAGTGAATAAAGTCTTTTAAGTGAAAGAATTCCCTCGCTATTCATGGAATTTTATCATCAGATCCTGACTTTGGTGACCTTGAGACCAACCCAGGAGTATACTCTACTATCGAATACAAAAAGAATTTTAAAAATCGGGCAACAATTGGCGGAGTAATCGCGTAACATATACAAAACAAAACACGTTGGACACACGTAAAATTTTATGGTTTTTCTCGATTTTTATGGGATTCCGTTATCAGATCCTAACTTTGGTGATCATGAAACCACCCTTGGAGTATCCTCTATCGAATACAAAAAGAATCATCAAAATCGGTTCATAAACGACGAGGTTATCCGCGAACAAACATAAAAAAGCATATATACGGTCGAATTGAGTAACCTCCTTTTTTCGAAGTCGGTTAAAAAAGGAGGAGGTTCTAATACTCGTATGTTCGACTGTATTTATTTTTTTATGTATTTTCACCGATTACTCCACCATTTGTAGGTCGATTTTTAAATTCTTCTTGTAATCGAAAGAGTACACTCCCGAGCTGTTCTCAGTATCATCATGCCCTGATCTGATAATGGAATCCCAGGTGAATTGCGGGAAACCCTTAAATTTCATAGGCACATCCAACGTGTTACTTGTTTTATGTAGCATTCTAATGGTGAAAGATCTTTCGAAATCGGTCCAGTAGTTTTTGAGTTTACATATTATATACATACAAATCTTTTCTCTTTGTAATAATAGTGTAGATTACAGTTATTTTAAATCACTAATACGAAAAGCAATCAGCGAAAATACAAGAAAGCGGAATAATAACACGATATTCGGCGAGCTGTACGTACAATAGAGGCGTTGACTCTCATTCTGTATTCAGCGCTGCTTTTAGAATTCTTTGTGCGCTCTCGTGTGTCTGTTCAAAGCCAAATGGGTCAGTGGATCCGTGGATCCGCGTCCGTGCTTATTCCGCAAATAATTCACGGGCTTTAAGCATAGGCAGTTTTAAAATAGCAACACAGTGATAATTAAAACTGGGCGATACTTAGATGATTTTTACTATTTAATCCATTCACTATTTTAAATTATTTCAGCTCACTATACACCATCACAGAGTGACACATTTAGATCGGTCGGTATGGGTGTCTGTAACTTTAAGACACACAAAGATCTGTTCTTGGGAACCATCAGTCATCGATTTTAGGGACAAGAAAACTGCAAACATAAATTAAAAAAAAACTTGTACTCAGTTCGGGAATCGAATCCGGTGGTATTGAAAAATAAAATATCCGTTATTTCTATTGGGATATCGATTGTGTAGATCATACGCAGTAAATGTCACTATGAAACATGATATCGAAAATACCTGTATAAAGAATCTGACATTGAAATCTATGTAAACAAATCTGTCAACCCCTCGATCAAATCTTTTCAGGTCTCGTTTAACCTTTTAATGTTTAATGCCTAAGTTTCTGTATTAAGGCGATATATCGAAAATATTGATTATGTTTAATGTAATGTCATAGGTAACTGAGAGATCTTACAGATCTGAAAGTCAAATATGTGTTTCTTCATATCTTTAGCTAGTCACGAGCAGAACCGAAAACGCGATTTAAAGATTTTGCCTCGATACTTTTTATTTTTGAAATTACCTCTTAAAAATAAAAATATTCAGGAGTACTAGTAAACGGTGTTAGGTATTAATTAAAAAGTTCCTTAAATAAGTAGCCATCATCAGTATCCAGAATCGTACAGAAGCATTTTTTTCTAATCTATAGTTATTTTTTCATAAAATAATTTGCATTTTGTCGCTTACGTCGATAATTTCTAAGCGATCTGATTGCATGCGGGCGCAACGCATTCACGACATTGTTGACATAAATATAAAGACTAGCTGCTTGAGCACGAGGGGCGCCCCGCGTTTACGTATAGACCACGCCTCCCATTGTTTGATTCATTTTCGATATAGCGCCTTAACCCAATTCTAATAACCTTCATTGAAACTTTCATACGCTATTGAATTTCAAAAAGACTTTCTAAGCAGTTTTAATGATTTACGCTTTATGAATCAGTATTCAGAATATGATATTAGTTTGTAATAAAAATTTGCAATATAGTCAACTTTATTTTTAAATTGTGCAATCGTTTTTGCGAGGAAAATGCAGTTATTTAGATAAACACATTTATAAATAAAATCTTAGTGGTGTGCTGGTGTGATTATATATATGGCACTTAGATAGTTTATAATATAACAAAGCATAAAACATGAAGTTCGTATGCATCACTACTAGGTACGTCAGTCATCCGCAGAAACTATAGTATATTAGCTGTTACCCGCGACTTCGTCCGCGTAGTAATTCTGTTCCTACCTGATATGTCTTAACTATATTCTATCTCGCTTCCAATTTTCAGGTACAAAAAGCTTAGGACTTCATATAAACTTGCGAGAACCCTTAGTTCAGCCCTGTCCCAAAATTCTTTCTTCTAATGTCTCCTAATCATAAACTCTAAACTTGCGGGAGAAACTGTATAAACTCCAAACACTTTAATCCGGTCCTGTCGCAAAATCCGTTCATAGCGATCGTTTATTAACTACCTCCCTGCCAAATTTTAAGTATGTTGCACAAAAAATTAAGTACTTTCAGTACAAACTTGCGAGAGCCCTCAGACCACCATAATCCGGCCCTGTCGCAAAATCCGTTCTTAGCGAACGATTACTAACTCCCTCTCTGCTAAATTTCAAGTTTGCAGCAAAAAAATGAGGGACTTTCATACAAACATGCAAGAGCCCCTAGGCCTCCTTAATCCGGCCCTGTCATATAATCCGTTCGTAGCGGACGTCTACTAACTCTAAACTTTGTGCGTCAAGCGGTTTGCGATATTGCAGTGATGTGCTTTATACATATATACAATTATAGATAATGAAAAATGAAATAAAATGCAAAATATTCTAATAAATAAACTGACTTTATTGTTATGATAAACATTATATTACCAATACACTAACGTTAGGTGTGACCCTCTAACCCCCTTAAACCCTACATGGTATTCTGGGTAGGCACTACAGAGACCCATGCCTAAAATTGGACATATGTGGGTTAAACCTCCATAGGCAGTCTTATCATTACTGCTGGGCTTGTCTCTAGCGGCTCTTTTCTATTAACTGGGCCTTACTGGACCGGTGCCGGACTCCTATGGAGGTACCGTTGCCGTACCGGCGTAGAAGTCGGGAAGGGTTGGAGGGAGGTTTAGCCTAGATCGGGACACTGGTGGATCTGGATCAGCTACTGGTGCACTGGAGTCTAATAGCACAATCCATATGAGTGGTAGCATAAACGGGTGACAAAGAGCATCAGTAAGGTACCGCTCGCCGAGAAGATGCTCGGGCAAAGGGTGAACAATGCCCAACGCACCCGTCTCTAGGCGGAAGGAACCCGTCACTCGGAACCGGCTTAAAATATACCGGTTAATATCGGTTTTGCGCCGATCTTTTCTTGAGAACGCGAACATTATAAGAACTTTACTGTAACTTAAATAAACCGGTTTAATCGACATTGTATCGTGTTATTGACTTGAAGACGCGTACGGCCGCTCAGTACGTTTTAACGTATATACGTTGACATCTGATTTGCGCAGTGGATTTACAAACCACTATCATTTGTAAGTATTTAAGATAAGTAGAAAGTGAAAAAATACAATATATAGGTACAGCCGGCTTTAAAAGTAGATGAGCATTTTGATTTAATACCATGTCACACCAACTATTCCTTTCATTTAGTAGGCTACACCTAATATTGCATTGTTAATAGTTGGTGTGACATAGTACTAAAATGTTTATCTACTTTTGAAGCCGGCTGTACATACTTTGATTACGCAAACAACACTTATTAAAACTGTAAAGAAGTGAAGTAGGTACTGAATAACACTAAACAGTATTAATCTTGCCTTCCTTTAACCGGTTTTTATTAGTCCAAGCCGGTTAATTGATAAAAACCTTAATGTAAAAACTTGCAAGAAGCGATTAAAAAACCGGTTAACTGAAACGGAACCGTAATGAAAAGGTTTTGCTCCAAGTAGGTACATGACCACGGTTTGAAAATTTAACCGGTATCCGAGCCTTGCTGTCAAGTGCCTTGGTATCATGATAAATTATCTTGCCTTTTAAAAAAAGGTTTTTTGGAGAATCCATTTCTTCGCAAAGATATAAGGTTAACCTATCGGCGGCGGCTCTCACGACATCCACAGGAAAAATGCGAGCGGAGACACATGTATTCTAAATACGCCATCGCACAGACGATATAATTAAAAAGCTGTTTAATAAATCTTCCCGAATTAATAACTCTAGATTAATCACTCTGCATATAACGCTTTCTTGCTTAATTAGTGAAATCCATTTAATAAATTCGATAACTCGAAGGAGCTAATTGACAGAATGATGTTTATGAATTATCATTTTTAAAAGTTTGGGGTGATTCACTGTTTACAACGATCTATTTTTTATTGGTAATCAATTGGCAATAAGTTTAAGACGTACTGTTTAATTTTTTAAATAAAACGTTGTTAAAATTTGTTTATTTAATCGTTGAGCATAACTGTTTATGAATAATTTTTATGAAAATAACCGGGAAAGGTTAAAAACAAAATAAGTTACCAAGCTCAATAAGGAGTGATAATATTTTCTGTCTCTATTCAAGGTGCAAATAAAATCATTAAGATAATAGATTGTTTTATAAGGGCTGAAATGGGTGTGTTCACCAGAATTAAACACTACTTTTCATTTTTATTATGAGGACAGCAAAACAAGGCTAATATTCCAAAAATATATTTGTGTTCGATGACATTGACTTTACCGCTTTTTTTCACACGCACAATATTTAAGCGTTAAGATACCATGGCATGTACCATATGTACATTTTTGATATGTATTTGTTAAAACAGTTTTTATTAAAATACTTCCATAAATTTAAGAAGTTATAGATAAGTATATTTTATTTGTTCACCAAGTTTATTTATCTATTGGTATCGATGTGTGGCTGTTTAGATATTTTGCCATTACCCAAAATAATAAGGTTTTTTTTTATTTTGGGCAGTGGCTTTTTGGCTTTTTAGTTTTTAATAAGGTTAAGGCTAAGGTTAACGTTATTAACGTAAGGTTTTTATTTTTAGTGAAATTCTATTTCATTGTCATCTACTCGAAAAGAGCTACTGGGACTAAAATAGCTTTTTCATTACTCATACTCTGAAAGTAGGTCTGAAGTTGCCTGAAGAGCGGGTTGAAAGTAATACTTTTCAGCCCTAGGGAGAATCACTTTCAACTGACAGCTGCTGTCAAATTTTAAAAAGAAACTAGTTCTATTTTTATTGAACCATGTTCGATATTGAAATAACATAATGTTAAATATTTAAATAATATATTTTTTAAATGACTTTATTATAATTTACTTTCAACATTTTTTTTAAATAACATAAATTTGAGCAAAATATTTTCGATTTTTTCAATGATGAAAACATGATGAAAATGAAAAATAATGGCCGACTACCTGGCCGGCCACAAAAAAAATACAAAATAAGCGGGAAAGCGGCAATCCGATCTTCATTTGTTTTTTGGAGTTTTGTTTATTCTTCAGTATAGCAGAGATTTCATACATAAGAGAAGAGGCAAAAGCAGATGTTGTTGATTTATTGAAATATTTTATTGAAATAAAATTCACTCATATGTTCATTAGCTGATTCATGTTATTATTTTTACTTTCCTTGTATTCGTAATGAAAAGCACAGTGTTTACCTCGGGTTAAAAACTTATTTAGTCCCTCGAACTATAGGCGCCCTCTCTACGCTCGTGCGCCAAACCCCTTCTCGGGACTAAAAAAGTCACTTTCACCCCTAGGGTAACAATGTACTATTTAACCCTCGGGGATTAAAAGTAATTTGAATTAAAATGTGGATATTGTCAGTAAAACTTCCAATCACCAAAAAGGATTTTTTACGTTTATTAGTTTTTCTCTTTAAAGACTTCAAAAAAGGAGCAAAAAAGGGTTCTAGGAGCAATTCTTAATTCAACTCCGCCAATTGTGGACAGATTTTCAAAATTCTTTTAGAATTCTATAGAGTATATATACTCTTCTGAGATGGTTTCATTGTAACCAAATCCAGGTTCTAGTGAGGGGATCCCGGGAAAATAGAAGGAAATCTTTAAATTTTATAGCGGTGTCAAACGTGTTTCATGTTTTTTCCCGGAGTAAATCAGTTATTTGCCTTTGGTAGTCATGAATCGAGTTAATGATGGAAGGAAACTTAACTTTTTAGAGTTCGAAGTTAGTTTATTACGTTCAAAAATAACAATAAGTTTAAAATAATTTCGAATTTATTTTTTTGAACTGATTAAAAGTTGTCGCTTATTTTGAAATACTTATAAGAAAAAGTCTTTTGTCCGATTTGTAACTGGACTAGTTACAAAGTTTTTGTAATGTCACTGAAGTGTGTCTATGAGAATATTAGCTTACGGCAATGATGCTTAGAACAGAAAATTAAACAGTCCATTCTAGGGTTCCGTTGCAGCTCTTGTACAAGACCCGAGACTGATAATATAGGACGTTAGGTCTTTCAAAGACACTATTAAGGCATTATAATCGCATTAAGTTCTTTGAATGTCCGCAGGCCTTTGGCACGTCACGTCCTGGTTGTTAAGAGGGCTGAGTGGGATATCATGGGCTATCAATATCGATCGCGCGGCGCTCTCCTTTCATATGATGTAACTGACGTGATAACACGATTTATATAGAGTCAAGCTCACACAGCAAAGTATAAGAGTTGCCAAAAATTTGACTAGCAAACCGTGGACATGCAAATTTTTAGATTTAGTTATTAAAAAAAATAATGAAATAATCCTCACTACTCCGCATTGGGCCAGAGTGGTGGGAGATGGACCAAAGTCGGGAGTCATTTCGGACTTTGCATTTTAAAAAATCTATACAAATTAATAAAATTGAAGTGTCTGTTTGTAATGTCCAAATAACAAGTTTTTACTTAATGGGTATGAATGTATATCGGGTACCAATAACAAAAACACAATTAATTTTTTTTTGTCTGTCTGTCTGTCTGTTTGTTCCCGCTAATCTCCGGAACGGCTGGACCGAATTTGACGGGACTTTCACTAATAGATAGCTAATTATATAAGGTATAACATAGGCTTCTTTTTATAAAGAAAATTGCCTACACAAATCAAAATGCTGCCAGAAATTACTATTCCACGCGAAAAAAGTCGCGGGCACAGCTAGTTCTAAATAAACTGAAAAGATGATTTACCAAATTGGCCTTATGCTTCTTTATCACCCAGCTATGACGTGTACGGCTTGGCAAAAAAGAGTTTGGAAATGTACAACTTGGAAATGTGCCCTAGTACAATTTCACGTATAAGAAACACGAAAATAAAGGCACAATTTAAAAAAATGAAAGCACAATTAAAACACAAATTAGATTTAGTCGCTTGAAATTATTTATTTTTCGTTACTCGGAGAGTAGGTCTGAAGTTGCCCGAGGAGCGGGTTGGAAGTAATACTTTTCAGCCCAAGGGAGAATCTTTTTCCAACTTTCTATACAGCCATAAAGTAGCAATAAAATAATATATATTTTTAAATGACTTTATTATAATTTACTTTTAACTATTTCTTAAAAATAACATAGATTTGGCCAAAATATTCACCATTTCTTCAATGATGAAAATGGCGGGAAAGCGGGAAAGCGGCAATCCGATCTTAATACATCCGTTTAATAGAGATTTGTATTAACACAGTGAGTTCATCTGGGTTCGTTTCGGAGAAACAGAGTAGCAGCCTTGATTTGGACATGGATTTAACGCCTGATTTCAAGAAGAGGCTAAAGCAGTAGTGGGAATAAAATTAGCTCATTATATCTTAAGCTAATTCATGTTTTTATTTTTACTTTCCTTGTATTCATAATGAAAAGCACAGTGTTTACCTCGGGTTAAAGACTAGCCTAGAGTAAGTAAACATAATCACGATTTCTTGGAATTTGAGTTTGTATAAAATAGAAGGTGAATAAAAGTTTCATAAGTGGTTTAGCAGTGTTTTCGAGTATTTTTTTATGGTCCGCTATCGCGACACATTTCTTAGAAAGGAATGTTTCAGTCGCAGTTACATTTTGTGTTGTGTTGTTTGTTTTCAAGTTAAGCATTCTAAATTGTCAGTAGGAATCTTATTGGTATTTATAAATAGGTATATTTTGAACTTTTATGTAAATAATATTAATGATTACTGATTTTAGCTTAAAATGACAAGCTCCGTCACCCTTAAGCAAATCGATGCTCTTCTTAATTATTAATTATATTCTCAAATAATATTCGACTGAGTGCAATTTTGTATAAAATCCCAAGTCGGGGATCCACACTAAATTTAATTTTTTTGCGAGGCAACGTCGGGTCTTTCTACGCTTTTTTCGGACCCTAACACAATGTAGCTTCAAGCAAAAGTATTCCAGCAAAAATTTCACATTTACTTACTTAAAAACTCACAATTACGAATATCTTTTGTATTCGTTAATTTGAGGTTAATATTCCGAAAAATAAACTGTCAAATTTAATTCGTCGTTTGGTACTTTCGTAAACTAGAGTAGGTTTGGAGAATATATCTGTCAAACTATTTCGGTCGAACGAACACTCGAATTGAAGAGAACCGTGGTAGGAAATGTGCGAAATTTCAAGCAAAATTTAGTTTTTCGTAGAAATAGGAGTTGTTAATAAAGTCGATTTATTGTAAGCCTGTAACAGTTCTGTAACATTTTCAGTGACTCCGAACACAAAATTCCATTGGTGATACAAAATTTAATACAAACTCCGCCCGAAAATGGAAATGAAAACAGTCGTGCCAATCTAACAACAAAAAAAAAACAAAAACCTGAATTTGGAACCGTCAATAAATCATTAATTCCCGATACCTTTTAGATAGAATGTACAGCCGGCTTTAAAAGTAGATAACCTTTTTAGTACCATGTCACACCGACTATTAACAATGCAATATAGGTGTAACCATACTAAATAAAAGGAAAAGTTGGTGTAACATGGTAGTAAATCTGCTAAAAATGCTTATCTACTTTTGAAACCGGCTGTACATATTACAGGGCGATAGGGGTATAAAGGCGAAGTTTAACGGCGTGCGTTATCGTTATCAGCTGTTTAGGTCATTCACACGTCACACCTGCTCGGCCGCCCACGTTTGTAGCGAGGTTAATTACTTTCTAAAATATTTCTGTTAATACTGACTGATTTAGACTCATAGAGATTTATGTGAGTGTTACCGCAATAGTATTGTTATGAAAAGTAGTTTTTATTCAGAGAAAGCATAGGTTGCCTAGCAACGGTTGTTGTTCGATAGAACAATTTTATTACCGCAAATGTATTCCAGTTTTTTGTTTAATATTTAAACATTTCACTCAATTAGTATCATTTTACAACAAGTGGCGACCGTGACTACAAAATGACGACGAAATATATAAAGGAGCGGCATCAGATACGACGTCTATTTTTACGTAATGTTGCAAAACTAGAAGACGATGTTCAGAAAGGTACGGCTGCAGATTTTACTATAGAAGTAGACTATTTGAGAGAGAAAATAGAAAAGTTAAGGCAATTAAGACGGTTCAAGACACAATGCTTGATACCGAAAAAGAAGATGTCTTAAATAAAGAGTTTGACGAATGCGAGGAATACGAACAGATGTGGCTTAGAATCAAACAGATAACGGTAAAACGACGTAGTAATACTACGAGAAATAATTTTAATTTGCCGAAAATTGAGATCAGAAAATTTAACGACGATCCTAAAACTTGGATACCATTCTGGGGTCAATATAAGAAAATACATGAAGATGACTCCTTAGATAATGAAGATAAGTTTCAATATCTTATACAAGCGATGGCGGAGGCAAGGCAAGAATTTTAGTGGAAAGCTACCCACCGACCAAAGACAATTATGACAAAGTTATTGACACTTTGAAGACCAGGGGGGCCTACCGCCTAACTCATAGCGATCACTCGCTATCGCCTTCGTGACATTAGAACAATAGTTCTTATGTCATCTGTGACATTAAAGCCATTGTTCTAATGTCATGATAACGATAGCGAGTGTTCGCTTTGAGTTAGGCCACATGGCCACATGGCCGGTTTGCTAAGGACGAGGTTCTGATCGACATTTATGTGAGAGAATTATTAGGTTTAGTTTTGAATAAAAATAGCTTAACAGTAGATGTGTTATGTGTATTGTTGTAAACCTACAAACGTTAGAGTCATTAGGTATTGTAAAAGAAAAATATGAATGTTTATTATTACCTATGATTGAGTCTTCCCTTCCCGATGTTACATTAATTTCTTGGAGTAAGGTATCAATAAAAGGGGATGAGTCTAAACTTAGTCAATTAATGGCGTTTCTTAAAGCGGAAGTAGAGGCAGAAGGGCGTTGTAAGCTAGCCAGAGCGTCGTTTCAAGCAGAACCCTATAATTCGACAGCATCAACGGCGTCTTGCCTGATGACTAAGGAGTTGAAGAAAGAAGGTGAGGGACCACAGAAAACAGGTTCGTATTCTTGTTATTTTTGTGACAAAATGCATAGCCCTTTCGAATGTGGTAAAGCTAATAACTTAACCTTAGACGAGAAGAAAAATTTAGTAAAGAAAAAAGGTGGATGTTACGTTTGCTTAAAAAGGGGACATTTAGCGAAATATTGTAAAGTTTTTGTCAAATGTATGTCCCGTGCTAAGCGCCATCCATATATTCTGTGCCCGAATCTTCATATAAATGCTACAAAAGATAATAAAGGAATTAATAGCGAACGTGAGTCCGAAAAATGTGTAGCGTTTACAGTTTTTCGAGTAGTAATAGGGTTGTTACATTATTACAAACTTTAATTGTCAAAGTAAAGGGCAATATAAAAGAGAAAAAGTTAAGAGCACTGTTAGATTCTGGCTCACAGAGATCCTATATTAAGTCGGGAGTAGCTGTAGACCTTGGTTTAGAAGTAGTAGGAAGCGAAAGCCTTGGTCGTTGTCTCTTTGGTGGTGTTCAAAAAGAGATGCAGGTACATCGGGTCGTTAAGTTAAAAGTAAGTGATCTTAGTGATAATTATAGCTGTACATTGTTATGTCTAGAGCAAGATAAGTTATGTGGGTATTTGGCAAAGTTTAAGGATTCGTCATTATTGCAAAAGTTAAAGGGTCGTGGTATTATACTGACAGATACAGACGAAGACGTAACAGATGTTAGTATTTTAATTGGGTCAGATTGGCTAGGAAGTATTTTAGAAAGTGAGTTGATAAGAATTTCTGATAGTCTGGTGGCTTGTAAGACCAAATTAGGTTGGACGATTCAAGGGCCTATACAAAATGCATACAACTCTTTAGTCAATTCACATTTAGTAAACTTATTACAGTATGATAATTCTCTAGAGTTCATGTGGAATGTAGAGACGCTAGGTATAAAGGACCCCTACGCAAAGTGTGATTTAGAAATAGCAGAGGTTCTTAACAATTTTAATGATAACCTATCAATTAATGGTAATGGTAGGTATAAAACTAATTTGATCTGGAAAATAGGCAGGCTTAGGCCTTAGCGACTCTAATTACGATCAGGCATTCAGCAGATTACTATCTACGACAAAGAAATTAGAAAAAATCGGTTATATGAAACATTATGATGATGTATTTGTTGAATGGCTAAAAGAAGGTATAATAGAGGAAACTATAGACGCTATTAAAACTGAAGGACATTATTTACCACATCATGCTGTGATAAAATTAGATAGAGCCACTACTAAGATCCGTCCGGTATTCGATGCTTCAGCAAAAGATGTGAAATAATAATTCACTCAACAGTTGTATAGAAAAGGGACCAAATTTAATAGAAATGATACCAAAATTGTTGATGAATTTCAGAGCAGGAAAGTTCGTGGTAACTGCCGATATTAGAAAAGCGTTCCTGCCAATTTCTCCGGCAGACAGACAGTACTTACAAATGTTATGGTGAAAAGATATTGAAACAAAGAATGAATTGATTACTTACCAGCATAATCAAGTTCCTTTTGGCGTTGCATGTAGTCCGTTCATTTTAGCTGCTACTATTAAGTACCACCTAGAAAAACATTAGGATACTTACCCCGCGACAGCGAGAAGACTGAAAGAATATTTTTATGTAGATAATTGCGTGACTTCATTTGATTCTGTAAATGATGTAAATACATTTAAGAGGGAAGCTATTGAATTAATAGAAAAAGGTCAATTTGATTTAAGATGTTGGATGATGAATAAAAATGAAGATGATAAAGATGAGCCTGATAATGCTTCTGTACTAGGTGTACAATGGAATAGGCGAACTGACATGCTAAGCTGTAATGTTATTAAGAAAAGTTTTCATAGGGATAGCACAAAAAGAATTTTACTTTCTACAGTTCAACAAATATTCGACACACTGGGATTCTTATGTCCTATAACGATTGTTCCAAAATTATTGTTACAAAAGGTTTGGCAATTAAATATAGGATGGGACGATAAGATTCCAGAGGAGTTCGAAAAAGAATATTTAAATTGGTTTGAAAGCTTAGACGTCGTTCATCAATGCCAAGTACCACGTCGTCTGGCGAAAGCTCCATTAGATAAATGTGAAGTATCAATCACGTACACGTTTTCTGTGATGCTTCTAAAGATGCTTACGCCAGTTGTGTATTTATTTGGACCAATTATAAAGGTGAGGTGTCAGTTCAGCTTCTCATTGCTAAAAGTAGAGTAACGCCAATAAAAAGACGAATGTCGTTACCTAAGCTTGAACTAATGGGAGCTCTTATTGGTTCGAGGCTATATAACGAAGTCTTATCATCAGTAGGGTTACTCTTGAACCATTTCCAATCGATCGACATTGAGATTGTGATTTTTTGTACGCTTGATTTTCCACATTGGCACAACATTGTAACCGTATTGTGCTGATTTTGAGTGAACCAAACTCGGCGCTATCTAATTTGCCCAAAATACGGATGCACTTTGTCGCTAGTGTTGCTAAATAAGCGTCCAAAAAATCACAATCTCAATGCCGATCGATTGGATTTGGTTCAAGAGTAACCCTACAGGACTTTTAAGCAATTGCAAACATCAGGTTTATTGTTGGACTGACTCATCGGTTGTACTAGCATGGTTGAAACGTCCAGCCGTGTGGAAGGTATTTGTGTCAAATAGAGTCAAGGAAATAAATAATAATATTAATAAAGATAGTTGGTATCACTTACCTGGTGTAGATAATCCAGCAGATCTACCATCGCGTGGATGTGATGCAAAGGCGTTACTAAAGTTACAACGGTGGACAGGCCCGCAATGGTTATATACAGATGAAACGCAATGGCCTAAGTCTACCATCGCACTCAATGAAGAAGAAGAAGAAACTATAAAAAACGAAGAAAATAAAAGGGTGATAGTATGTTTAGAAACTAATAAAGAGAAGTTCAGTGACGCATTATTATATTTTAGTCAATATAAAAATATAGTTAGGCTAGTAGCTAGGTTATTAAGATTAAATCCTAATATTAGAAATAAATACGATGTTAAGTTACATTACATAAACTATGAAGAATATAAAAACGCTGAAATAACTTTATTAAAATTGAAACAAAAAGAAGTATATACAGAAGAAAACAAGAAACAAATAAACTTACACATTATTGAAGAAGAAAATGTACTTAAAGGCGAAACAAGATTAGATTACAGTGGGGAAAACAGAAGATTTATTTTACCTATCTTACTACCCGGAGATCATAAAATAATTAAGTTAATGGTTGAAGAGAAGCATCAGATGTTGTGTCATGCAGGCGTACAAATGATTATGTCGGAACTAAGAGAATCATATTGGATAAGGCATAAGGAAGATAGCAAAAAAGGTAGTGGCACAATGTATAATCTGTAGATATAAAGCTTAGATATAAAGCTTAGATATAAAGCTAAACATTTCGTATTACCTCAAGCTCCCTTATCATTGGATCGAACGGGAAATTTTTCAAACGTTTGAAATAACGGGGATAGATTTAGCTGGCCCACTTATTCTAAATGATAGCAGTAAGGTGTGGATTGTTCTATACACATGTGCAGTCTATAGAGCAGTTCATTTAGAGGTGACAGATTCTTTATCAACCGCTGGTTTCTTAATGACGCTTCGTAGGTTCATAAGTAGACGCAGTAGAGTAAGAATAATCTATACAACGGGACAAACTTTGTGGGAGCTTGTAACTTATTAAAGAATGTGAATTGGCAAGAAGTAGAAGAGGCTTCTGTTCCGTATAGTATTCAATGGAAATTCTCCGCACCAGCAGCTCCGTGGTGGGGTGGATGGTGGGAGCGACTTATACGATTAATGAAAGATCTATTACGTAGAGTGCTTGGCAAATCTTCAGTTAATTGGATTGAGTTGTCAACTATACTTTGTGACTGTGAAGCAGTTATTAACAATAAACCGCTCACATACGTAGATATGGGTGACTTAAGACCTTTGACACCTTTCATGTTTATGCAAAGTTTACCGTGTAATGATACTCATGATGTAGATCAAATTGATCACAAAAGTTTAAATTTTAGGCACAAATATTTACAGCAATTAAGAGAAGATTTTCGTAAGAGATTTGGGAGTGAATATTTAGCACTTTTAGTTAGTAAGGGAAAACAAAATAAGATAGAACCTAAAGTAGGAGATATAGTTCTTATTGAGACAGAAAAGAGTAGGCTACATTGGCCACTTGGTATAATTAAAGAGGTGTATGAAGGAAAGGATGGGCATAGCAGAGTTGCAAAACTTCAAACTGCATCGGGTGAAACGGTAAGGGCTTACCAAAGGTTGTACCCATTAGAAATTTCAGCAGTTTCGCAGGAGTGGTTGAAAGGTGTCACCAAGAGTAGCAGTACTGTTGAATCTAAAGTACAGGATAACGAGTTGGCAGGTACTGTTAGGTTATATAATTCCCTTCTGCCTTTACCTCAACTTCGAGATCTGGACGCAATATTAAGATACCGACTAGATTCTTAGAATAAATCCGAAGACCCAATTTAGGTGATTCAACTTAACATTGATTTTGTTTTTTCAAAGTGTAAAATCAGTTAATTTTGTGTTGTTGTAACTTTTAATTACTAGAATTGATTTATTTTGTTTGATACTTTAAAGTGAAGCGAAGTTGTTTAGATTTCCCATTTTTATGAATAGATTAATAATGTGTGTATTTATTTCATGATGTTAAAATTTTACGTCCTTTTTTGTGGCCTGGGAGGATGTTATGAAAAGTAGTTTTTATTCAGAGAAAGCATAGGTTGCCTAGCAACGGTTGTTATTCGATAGAACAATTTTATTACCGCAAATGTATTCCAGTTTTTTATTTAATATTTAAACATCTCACTCAATTAGTATCATTTTACAACAAGTATGTTTCATTATTTTACGTATAGTTGTACCTAATGTTCCGTACTTTTGTGTGATTTGTTTTCTTTTAACATTCGGAAATTATATATGTTATCACATTATAAGTATCCTTAAAAACTCAGGTTCTTGATATCGAAAAGACACACATTTATGTTCAACACGCAAATACCTGCTCGGGTAGAGCTCGGGTTTAATTCGTGAACCCTGGTTTGGAGGAAAAGGTTAAACCAGTTGCCCTGACAGCCACCAAAATTTTTCGAATAACTGTCTGCTTACAAATTAACAAAACATGGACCCAGAGTAAAATATTAATCAACTAAACAGATCTAAAATTGAAGTAAATTGTTAATGGGGACAAGAAAACTAATGAAAGATTTACTTGGCTTCTCAATTAAACGACCTTTATTAGTTTAGGGGATTAGGGCTCATCGAACTCCATTTTGTCTTCTTTTAGGGGTTTAAAATAACAGAATAAGTGAACCGGGCATTGAAAGTCGTCTGTTTGTGGTGGAGAGGACTGATTGAGACGCATCGACGATTCAATTATCATAGCCAATTATCGAAATCAGAATTTAAATGAATACGGTTTTGAGTGGAGAATAGACTATTGTTCGCGTAAAATGCTTACCACCGTTTTATTAAGCGAAAAGAGATCGTGGGTGCTCGGAAACGAGAAACTCCTTCTTTTGTGATAACATTTTATGAAGTTAGTAAGAAAAAAAATGTAGGACTGGCTATCTTACCTCTAATTATCGGAACACAAACATGATATTAACATTGCTATAATGGGGACAAATTAAGGTAGCGTAGCTAACCAGAGATAGTTGCATAACTTCTTCATCATCATATTAATTAAAAATAGGCCCACTGCTGGGCATAAGTCTCTTCTCGGTGGCACTGTGGACTCGTTTCGTTTCTGCCATGTCGGTTCGTTTCTGCCATGTACGAGTATGTTTTTCTAATATGTACATTTATCCGACAACCTTACGGTGAAGGAAAACATCGTGAGGCAACCTGCATACATCTGCGTCGAAATTCAAAGGTGTATGTGAAGTCGACCAATCCGCACTGGGCCAGCGTGGTTGACTAAGGCCTAAACACCCTAACTTAGAGTAGGCTCGAGCCACTCGGCGGGGACGTGTATGAGCTGTCATGATGATGATGATGATAATAGCAAAACGGGCCTATTGCGATTTGCACTCGCGCACGGAGAGTTCCGTACAAACTTATACAAGTATAAATAAAAGTTCCTTACTATACGGGGTGGAAAAAAAGGACCGTGGTTGGAGGAAAAGTACCTTTAATATTGTTGATCGCAAATTTTACTGAAAGGAAACATTCCTTTATTTTCAAAAATAAAGAAAACTGCATTTAGTCATTTTTGAAAAATCACCTGCTTGAGCCGGGAATCGTACCAGTGACATGTGACAAAAAAAAACATTCTGTATTTTATAGCACCAAGCGTAAGTTATTCATAAGGATAAATTTCTTTTAAACCGTATGCGTGCCTTAAATTTTCCGGGGTGATATTTTTTTTAAAAAAAACGTCGCCCCACATTAGGATTTTCTCCTTTGTCGTGGGTACAGTTACAAACATAGAATATCACATGCACATACGCCCAGACTGGAACAAATTTCTGTAGGCCATACAAAACATTTGTCCCGTACGGGAATCGAACGCGCGACCTGTTGCGCAGTAGGTGATCACTCGACCTCTGCGCTAAACGTGTCGTCAAAATTTATACAGGGTTAATTTTTAAGTAGGAGCCAAATTTTGTGTGCTTGTTGTGACAAGCAAACTGAACAACTTTTCCTATGGGACCAACCTTAAATCGCGAAAAAATTAGCTGTTCCATACAAATTTCAACATCCGTTGAACTTATGTATTGAATAGCGATTTCAAATTTGTTCCCATGGTGACACACACATACATTTTTGGGCCCAGTTTCATTATATAACATTAAGGAACTCATCAATTTGCAAGTGATATATATTATGATTAAATAGATACAAATGTCCCTACAGTAGGAACCTATGTAGTAGATACTGTCACGATTCTAACAACCGTCTCGACCTCGACCGTAACTATCACTTTCCTAGACTTTTGAGTATACATTTTCATTCAAACACGTCATTTTATTATTACTTTCCAAAGATTACTTTTCAATAGCTTGAAGACATCGTCATCATCATCACAGCTCATATATGTTCTTACCGAGCCTGTTCTATGTTTAGGCTGGCCCAGTGCGGAATGGTCAACATCATGTACACCTTTGAATTTCATCGCAGATGTATGCAGGGTGCCTCACGATGTTTTCCTTCACCGTAGGAGCTTCGAACATATGTACATATGAATTTTGAAAAACGAAAATCACATTGGTACTTGGCAGAATCGAACCCGGATCTCCCGATTAGAAGGCCAGTGCCGAGTCCACAGCGCCACCGACGCTCTTAGACGACGCTTCAGGACAACGAATGATGTAATTACATGATACACTCGGAAAAGAGCTTCAAACCAAAGAAAGTGTGGATCTTTTTTGTAAGGCAAGTAAGTGGCGCATAGAGGCTATTGTTGTACTTTTAACGCTTTCAACGTGGAGAAAGTTGAATACATTTTTTTTATAGAGCTTATTTCTTATGAATTGGCTAGATGACTAAAAAATTTATTTTGCTTTAATAGAAGCTCATTCATATAATAAACAGAAAGAAACAATCGGTTTTCGAATAACTATAAAAACAATCAAGATATAAGGTATTAAAGATTTTTCTCCATCTCTTTCTAGCAAAACGGCATTTTACATGGAGTTTATATGGCCGTACTCAACGATGACGTCACGGTTGATGTCGGATCTCTCTGTCTAATCGCTTCAAAATTAACAGCTTAAAATGCTTGTATCTTATGTATTTCTAAGCCGATTTTAATTCTAATTTCACATGATTGCATCTTTTTCTACGCCATTTTAATATTTTATGTCGAGATGTGAAAATTAGAATTCAGTCATCTTCCCAATTGTGTTGCTTCAGTTATCTTTCCACTAATTCCGACTCCACGTAACAAAACCGGCGTTCTGTAACAATCGTAAGAGCATTTCCACAGTACGCCTACGTAGTTACTTTATTGTGAACACTTGACTTCAAATAACACGATAGCTAAATCTGTTTCGCCGTATTCCGATAAAAATGCGTAGGCGTCAGCAATTTATGTTCACGCAATACTAATTTCCAAAGTTTAACCTAAATTTCCTATCGCCAATCATATCATAGCCCGGGCAATCATTTCTGACCACGATTAAGCCAATTTATATTATTTGTAAACAAAAACTCTCATTAGATAGATGGATAGATAAAATATTACTTGCTCTAATACACACACGTTATATTATTACAGAATATTCTAATAGTGCTAAATTATCTTAATATACACCTACGATTCCGAACAGAAATATGTGTAACACACACATATCGTAAAATCATATGAATAATAGTTAATTAAATGGATGTATAAGCACTATCAAGTGTTGACGCCTAAAGTATTTTAGACTTCGTTTTTAGGCACTACGCAAGTGATTTAAATTCTACAGATAGTGCTTGCTTCATCATGCTAATCTACCTTAGTCAAAGATATGTTCTTCAGTCAAATGTGAACATTTTAAGATGCTTATACAGAAATTAGATACAGCGCATAACGCGATCGAAGATGGTAGCGTCAGCTATGCTAGACGTATCCTGGTACTGATATGTTAAGACTACAGAAAATAAAAATAAGATGATATTTCTACTGTTGTCAGAATCATAAACAAAGAAGGGAGAGGCAGATGTAATTACCAGTATAAGTGGAAGTCCAGGAGTGTACGGGTCAACACTCTCTGCGATCGACCTACGATCCTACGATCTCAAAGCGCTAAGAGGCTTAATTTTTCATCGCTAACTTTTAATAATACTTAATAAAAAAAAATCTTGTTATTTATTAGAAATATCTGATGATAAGATTTCGATATGGGCGTTCTACTAAAAGACATACGTCTTATTTTATGCAAAAATATTGTGTGATATGCAATTTATGTATGACTAGCTGTGTCCGCAAACTACGTTTCGCCATCGAAATGCTTAACACAGTGTTTAATTTTTTCCTCCATTTTATTCCATAACCTCCCGCACGCGCACCCCCGCCTTGGTGACGCTCACTTCGCAACGGGCCGTGCAGCAGAAATCGTAATATTTTAATTTCGCCATAACTTCAAAACCAAACGTCCAATTTAAATCATTCAAAGACCAAATATTATCTACATAAACTGTACTTAGTGATGATTAATAGCATGAGAAAAACAAATGCGTTTAAATGTAGTCCAAAAAAAATTCAAGATTTTTAAATAAAAAATGGTTGTTGTGCCTCACTCGACATAGATAGGTATAGTGTGTCGCGGACTTTTTTGTAGATATTTATAAGATCTACAATTAATTGGAACATTTTATGGTTCTATCTTTTATAGTTTAGGCAGCGTACGCAAAATAAGTTACTTTTCTGGTTGATTTTTTACACCTTGTGTCCGAAAAACCCAAATATCTTACAAAACCCTATTTTTTTCCAAAATAAAATTTAGCCGGTGGAAAATGTAGCTTTCGAATGGTGAAAGAATTTTTTAAAACGGTCCAGTAGTTTTTGAGCCTATTCATTACAACCAAACAAACAAACAAACAAAGTTTTCCTCTTTATAATATTAGTGTAAACCAAACCAACAAACAAACAAAGTTTTCCTCTTTATAATATTAGTGTGGATTAGCTGTTTCCTGTGACTTCGTCTACGAGGAATTCAGTTATATGGCGAGTTCGGTTATATCACAGAATAAAAGAAATACCTCTTTCCTTCCTTAGGGTTCAAGCTATATTAATCTTATTAACATTTATTTATTATCCTTATTTTCATTAACATTGGTACATTAACTTGGCGTGTAAGCGTTAGAGACAGATACGAGTTCCTTACTTATTTATATGTATATAAGTAGGGATTAGTATGATTATTCAATACTTTCATTTACTCGACTTTTTTGGCAGTTCTTTGTAATTTCAAACGAAATAGATACATTTTTTATTTTTTTTAATGATAACGGAAGCTCTTGGCTTTCATCTCACCTCATGGTCAGTGAAGATAAGGCCGAAGGTGGAAGCGAGCTTCACCTGGACTCCATGCAACTGAGGAATTGGCTGTCACTTTCATTGCCTTTAAAAATGCTAAATACATAGAAAAATTAATAAATCAATAAAGAAAAATAAATTAGTCTCAGGCGGGAATCAAATCCGCGTTTTCAACATACCGTGTTGACGCCATGACCACTAGGCTCACCGAGCTCTTACTAGCCCCAGCGAAATTTAGGCTATATTGGATCTGTTTCTACTTTATAAGGCCGAAGTAGACTTTATATTTACTGTCAAATCTTTACAGATTTCTTGAAAATTGGTTAAGAATCAAGCTAATTTAAGTTTTGTATATTTTGTGAATTTGAATATTCTTTAAAAATGCTGAATAAATTGAAATCATATTTGTTTAAAAAAAAAACAAATTTTACAAAAATTAAAATGTTTAACAAAAATGCACTAAATAGTAGAAAATAGTTGGTTGGCTTCGCAACTCTTATTACTGAAAACCTAAAACGTGAGGCGCATCAATTTCGCAATTCACTTCAGCTGGCACTTGAATTTCTGTCACTATGAGAATGCAGTTGAGTGTTTTTTCTAATAACTAATATTTTATACTATTTGTCACTGGTTCTTTTTGTCACATTGTCTTTCACTATTGAGTGAAGTTATTAACGCTAAATTCCAAGTTTCAGAAAAGTAAGTTAAAATTTAAATTCATTTCATTGAAACTGTTATCCCCCTTTTAACTCCATATAGAATTTTCACTATACATGCAACATATAACTAACATACAAATAAAAATATCATATATGTCTTTGAAAATTGTATGTTAAAAGTATGCCTACATATTTCCGTTTAATCTGACAATGAATTTAAATGTCATTGTTTCCAGTGTGTGCACTTGCCAGTATCACACAAGGCATACATAACTACGAGCTGACTTCTGTCGCAACATCGCATTAATTTCCATGTTTACGCTTAAATTGCCTTATTCTAAGCGAACGCCACTACAGAATTTGGGTCATTGCCTGTGGAACACAATTTCGTGTTTGACTTGTGTGTTTACGTTAGGAAGGAAGTTATAAGCAAATTTTAAGTCATAAATCATATTATTATATTGCAATTATCACTTAAATTAGCTGTGCCTGCTTTCAACGGACCTGTTTTAAAAAATTTCGAGATATTCCGTTATTATTTATATGTATTAAAACTTTTTTTTATTGAAAAGAAATGTTATTAGAGTGAAATATTAGATGTTTATATTAGATCAATTGCAAGATACGGTTTGGTAAGTCAATTTTCTAACCTTAAGAGACTGGAAGAGGACTGTTCGTTCTAGAATCATCGAAGGTTCATTAAAAGTCATAGATATTGTTCCTTATATAAAAAAAAAACCACTCTCAATATTTTACGTTAATCGACAATTTGGCCTCAAACGATAACATCGAAAGTTAAAGATAAAATTGAAGTTCAAAATAAAGTGCTTTGAAGTTGAAGAATTAAAAGAAAGGTAATGCTTTTACAAAGATTTTGAAACGTTGCCATTTAATGGACACAATCGGGGTATGAATCCTTCTTTTATATAAAAATGAACCGCCTTTCATTAGTCTCGAATCTTACTAAATTTTCTGTGTGTGTTTGAATAGGTCCAGAGAAGGCCCACTAGTACATAACAAAATGGATTAAAACACAAGCAGGCAGTTCAAAGCTATTTGCGCATAGAATTTTATAAAAGTTTTATGTAATTTACGTAATACGTCTACGGAACTACAGTCTACGACGTGTTACTTGCTACGTCGTAGTATCTTGCTACGTGTTATTGCTACATCGGGCTACAGCAATCTGCGTTTTGTGTCACCCCGAATGCGAAATACGGACATAAAGATTTTACAACTGAGTAGTAGTAACTGCGCCATATTTAGATCCAACGTAGTCTTAAGTAGTTTATACTGGTAGTTGTTTTACGGTAATCTTTTAACTGTGTTTTCATTAGATTAAAAATAATATAGTATCTTCTATTGATCTATTTGAGAATTTTTCTCGAAGGTATGCGTTTCTTGAAACATTCACTAACATATGTATGTCTTAAAACTTTCAGATTCATTTTCTGTGTTGTAAACGGCAGCAACAAAATAAGGGAAGCTAGAGATGCAGATTTTTCGTTATTATGAATAAGATATTTCTTTAGAACTAACTGATTGACAAAAATTAGCTAGATTTTATACAACCTTTCCAATTCCAAACTTTTACGTCTTAAGTGCCAACTCATATTCCAAAATTCGGTGACATCTTGCAATCTAAAGGCAAAAAGCTGTAAAGCTTTAGTTTAGGGCTCAGTTATTTTGAGATTCCGTGCTTTGTCAGCAAGTGATCTTTTACTTTCACATCATCAAGTTTAAGAGCCGGGATACATCTAACGTAATTTTTAACCGACTTCAAAAAAGGAGGAGGTTCTCAATTCGATGCGTATGTTTTTTTTGTGTGTATGTTACGCGATTACGCCGCCAGTTGTGGACCGATTTTCAAATTCTTTTTGTGTTCGATAGAGTATACTCCAAGGGTGGTCCCATGGTCACCAAAGTCAGGATCTGATGATGGGATCCCATGAAAATCGAGGAAAACCCTTAAACTTTAAGGTGTTTCCAACGTGTTTTGTGTGTATGTTACGCGATTACTCCGCCAATTGTGGACCGATTTTCAAAATTTTTTTTTGTATTCGATAGAGTATACTCCTAGGGTGGTCCCAAAATCACCAAAGTGATTTGATGATGGAATCCCATGAAAATCGAGGGAAACGCTAATTTAATTCCAGGTATTAAATTAGGGTTTCTTTCACAAAAAAGATTTCATTCACTAAAAAGTTAAAAATAAAAAATATTTTACAAAAAATAAAAACCGACTTCAAAAACACTGAAAAGTTAAAAATAATATAAGAATAGGTACAGACATCACACTTCTATATTGAAGTCGGTGCCAAAGGACATTGTTCTGCGTACATACATTGTTCGCCCCAACACCAACAGCAGTGAAAAAATGCTTTTCGTATAATTAGACATGAGTAAATACTGTACGTCCACATCAATTACTACGGACAAGCTTCGAAAACGAATTAAATATCAAAATGAATCAGATTTTGAGGTTAGTTGAAGTAACACTTTAATTCGTTAGAGCAATACAAATAGTCCATACCTATACAATTATTAAAATAATAATTATTGCAATCAATCAATGAACGATATTATAGCCACGTAGTAAAGAACAAGAAATCTCGAAATTATAAAGCAAGTCAAAAACACGACGAACTAACAAGCCATAGAGCGTGAGTAGTCAATTGACGTATGTTTTAATTTAATTTACGTTGTAAGTTATGAAAAACTTAATTTATAGATATAAATAAATGGCTATACCTACATGAAATCAACTCAATTCTATTCACTCGAGCAAAGGTAACAATAAACCATTCCTATATTTTACTTCATTTGGTTTTGTTTCTAAAAGTACTTTTATATATTTTTGATTTGTCCGTCGAATATATATATTTGCTATGAGTGTTATAAAATATGCATATAATTATGACGTAAATCAAATCTTTGTTGGTCATGGGGCGATTTTCGACATTGTCCTTTTAAGACTTTCTAGGAGATCATCGTTTGGCACCAACTTCAATATAGAAGTGTGATGATTGAGACACAAGCTTTTTCGTGACTAAGTAATCCAATGCGTGATCAGCACAGTCTACCGCAGGTCCGATAAATTAACGGTGATTGGTGCTATGCCACCTTCAATCTTCATGTCTTTTGCGTCTCCTGTCAGCCAACATGTCGAACCAGGCTTCATCGCATGATTTGCGTCCCTCCTCAACGTTTCGCGAAAAAAATCAGCTGTTCCATTCAAATGTTTAACCTCCACTGAATCCCGCGTTTGAACAAGCACCCAAAATTTGGCTCCTGCTTGAAAAATAGCCCTGTATTAATATGTGTAAAAATAACTTCCATAAATTTCTAACAACTTTTATTGGCCCGCATGGTCGCCGCCAGGATTATTTTCAGGGAGGTGCATCTGCATCTACACATACTATTAACTAATATAAAATATAAAATTATACGTGCATGGTATGCGAATAAATGCAATATCAATAATAACTTCATACATCAATAAATCTTTATTCCATATAAAAATAAGTTGCCATTTAAAATTTACTTTTTTGATTTCTATGTCACTCCTACGGTCTTCACGAATCTAATGACACGTCCTTTGCTGAAGCCCTTTACCCCTTTGGGCTGTAGCGTATGCTAACGAAATGGTTTTACATACATACACACATACACTGGAAAAACATTACCCTCCCGTTAGTGTAGTCGGGTAAAACATATGTAATTTTTTTATGTATTTTCTTTCCTGACAGGGAGGTGCAAGTGCACCCCCTTGCACCTCCCTGTCATGGGCACCAGAAGGGGTGCCCATGTTGGCCCAACAACCACTTAAAGGCAATAAGTACATACAAAAATTTTCGTATTTTCATGTTCTGGGAATTCTGAAACATCTGTTTTGTAAGTTTTTCGCTATATGCCTTCAAACGCGTTGCTCAGCATAAGTTATTTAAAAGCGTCGAGTTAAATGACTGTGTAAGGAATAAATAAAATACTCAGCGTTGACATGGCGAAGCGTAGTAATTGCATTTTCTCGAGTTCAAGGCGAGAAAATTAAATGCTTTGAGATGGAATACTGGTTTCTGACAAGTTTATTTGCATTTTATTAAATTTAATTTGTTAAAATATTTCATGCGTTTAGCCCTAACTAATACAGAGTCAAAATAATTGGTATTGAACAGGATGTTATGCGTTTTCAGACATATTACTACTAGGTTTGATTGCAATAATTCTTTTGGATCATTGTGTGATAATTTATAATCGTACTTGAATGTTAAAAAATTACCTACGAGCGTTGCAAACCCACTATATGTGAGACAAAGTTTGATACTTTCTATTTTTTTGTCTTTTTCTTAGCAGACAAGACTCATGTTTTTTATACAATACATTACAAACAAACCTTACAATGGTTCATTCAACAAATCCTTTTAGCAGGAAACTCTATTAGTGTTGCATATGGTTCACGCAAATCACACAAATATCATCATGTTTCTTCATGTAATAAGTTGAATTTATACTTATATTTAATCACTAGCTTTCCGCTTGCGACTTCGTCCGCGTTTTTTTGTTTTCCCCTGGGATTTTTTTTCGTATGAAAATAACCCTATTCCTTCCCCTGGTCTCAAACTATCCCTATACCAACTTTCATCAAAATCGGTTCAGTAGTTTCGAAGCCTATTCAATACAAACAAACAATCAAATCTTTCCTCTTTATAATATTAGTATAGATTCCGCCTGGATGGTGGTGCAAACTCATAGTAGTTCAAGGTTAGAAGTCGTTTGATCGGAACCTACCTTAAGCTGGTATTCATTATTTCATATGTTGCTCGGACGCACCTCGATAGAGCTTCAATTGAACATGTCCGAAAGTGGATGACTTGCCGATAGAGAAATAAAGATTATCACGATATCTATTTTGCCATATTTCAAGCTATAAAACTTAAACATTGTATTTACTCTAAGGCAGGGTTTCTTAAACTTTTTACAGTAACGGACCACTTTCACAATTTAAACAATTCCACGGACCCTGTCAATATTTTTGGAAATAAAAAAAGCCTTACTTATATTAATTAATAATACTTTTATTGGTACTTTCATTACACTTACTTTAATGAGAAAGGTGCTGCTGCTTGGCCTTAATGAGAACGTTAATTATGGGATTGTCTTTGACAAGGCAAGACGCATGTCACGTTTATGTCGAGTTTACTGCACACATTCCTAGTGAATATGTTTAGAGACTGACAACTGCGGATCCCTGGTACACATGCTACGGACCCCTAGGGGGTCCGTGGACTTCGAGGCGATTCGTCCGGTGTTGGAGGAGTGGGTTGGGCGCCGGCAGGGCAGCCTCACATTCCGCATGGTGCAGGTACTGACCGGGCATGGCTGCTTCGGTCACTACCTGCACCGGGTCGCGCGTCGGGAGGAAACGCCGCAGTGTCATCACTGCGACGCTCCCGACGACACTGCCGAGCACACACTATTAGTGTGCCCGGCTTGGCGACGCCAGCGCAGCGAACTCAACGCTGCGCTGGGAGGTGGAAACCTCTCGCTGCCGAGCATGGTCGTGGCCATGCTCCGCGGCGAGGCGGAATGGGGGGCTGTCGCCTCCTTCTGCGAGGACGTCATCTCGCAGAAGGAGGCCGCGGAGAGGGAGCGGGAGGCAGATCCTCAAGCCGCTCCCATCCGGCGCAGACGGATAGGCAGGCGAAGACCCTGCCGTGGAGGCTTGCGTGCACGGTTGGCCCCGTGCACGCCGCCGTAAGGCCCTCCGTCTGGGGATTGCCCTGGTGTTCTCGGGCAATCCCCCCTTGGCGATAGCCCGACCGGTTGGTCGGGCTTGCCCGGGCGCGTGGGTAGTGGAGTCGCAGTGTGGACCTTACCTAGCGCGCCCAAAAGGGCAGGGAGAACACCGGGGGGTTTTAGTGGGTAGGCCTGGCACTCTGCCCGGAGAGCCCCACACACGCTCGCCGTGTAGCCAACGGCGGGTACGGTGCGGTTACGCATTTCCCCCCGAGAAAAAAAAAAAAAAAAAAAAAAAAAAAGGGGTCCGTGGACCCCACTTTAAGAAACCCTGCTCTAAGGGCAGTTGTTAAGTTACTTTAAGGGTATCGTGCCTCAAAATACCGGAACTCTTAAGAGGCAATCGTACAGTCCGTTTTTCCATACAGACGTAGTCCCCTGTTTCCTTCCTGATTAATGGCACTAGTTGCCCTATTTTTTCCAATAAAATCAATGGCCACTATAAGCATGTTCCTATGTTTTCCTTTTTATTAAGTTAATTATTAAAAGAGATTTTAAACCTTCAAAAACCTAAAAAATCAACCTAATTTTCTGCTGTATTGAAACGCCCAACAAACAAATTGAAGAAGATTATACGAAAAAAGCAAAACATTGAAACACAGAAAAAGCCTTGCTTTAATTTTTATCGCAAAAAGTAATTAAATTGGTCAATTTTTCGCGAAGAAAACAGGGGACTACGAAACGTATATTTTGTGTACTTTTCATAGGTATTTTCGGTCCCAGCTGCAGTCGTCCCTGTCGCGCTCAGTTCAGTTGTTCAGACACACAACGCGACAGCAATACATTTTACAAATACCTATTTTTGAATTCTCTCGACCTTGGTGTTTCCTCTTAAAAGTTTCATTTGCTGTCGGTCCGTCTGTCAAAAGAAGTGTTGCCCAAAATCGGTCTAGGTCTTGCAGTCTTGCGAGACTTACTGCAAGACCGAGTCCTAGACCAACACTAAGACTGACCTAGGCAATATTACCAATATTAATTTTGGGCAACACTAGTCAGAAGACATTAGCATCATTGGCGATGGAGAGGTGACTAACAACCTTGAACCTTTGCAGTTGCGTCGCGATGTTGCGTCTCTAAGAGCGTTGTATCGTCTAGGCGAGAGTTCTGAAGAGCTTTTTTCACTAATCCCACCTTCTCCTTTCCTTTTGTTTACTACACGTGCTGGCCTGCGTTGTCGCCGTCTTACTGTGCTAACCATTCAAACGCGTACCAACTTTGGCAGCTCATTTCTATGTCGCACGATTAAGTAATGGAACTGTCTGCCAGCACATTTGTGTTTCCTCCTTCTTAAATCCCGGGTCCTTTAAATGAGGCGTGAAGAAGCACCTTGCAGGTCGGCAAGGCGAGGGTGGCTAGTGCGGCGTGTATTCTTTCTCTCGCACTAGCTATCTCTACATTTGGACTCTTTTTTCCACTTACCACCAGGTGGAATGGACTCATTTGTTAGTCCTTTAGTCCTATAAAAACCACATTTTCTAAGGGAACTCTTACGGATATCAAACTGAAATTTAAATCAACTCGGGTCTAGGGTCTGGTCAGCTGTGAAAAAATCATACTTGTAAGTCAGCACAATCAAAGGGTTTGAACGTTTATGTCGCATATTTTAGAAAATTTTGCGATTTCAAAAGGTAAGGATACTCCCGTCGACCCAGAGTCATGATTTGTCAAGAAGCAAGGTCTTATAGCATTCAGTAGCTGTGCCCGCGAACTACGCTTCACTTTCGCCGCTTTAATAAAGCTCAACACTCAAAAATCTTTGGAGAGTGTCATCCTTATTACCGAGGGGTATAAAAATAGCCTACGACCCATTCTCAGAACTGCCAAATATACACAAAAATTTCATAAAAATCGGCCAAGCCGTTTCCGAGGAGTTCTATAACAAACACTGTGACATGAGATTTTTATATATACATAGTTAGGAAATTACACGCTAAAATTAGTTTGTACAGACCCTCGGTGCGCGAGTTCGGCTCGCACTTGGCTTGATCTTTTATAAATATTTTGTGTTCTGAGACTGTTATAGAACGTATGAATAACAATAAGGTTTGACGACACTCCGCTATAACGACTGTGAGGGAAGTGATGTGAATACGAAAAAGGTGTCAGCGTCTAAGTCGCAGCAATAACGTTACTACTGAATGAATGAATCACTGAGGGAATCACCGTTCGGTTTAGTTTTTAAGTTAATAGCGATCAGGAGCCTCTTTACTGAATTATTACAATTGAATTTCAAATTCATTCGAACACGAATACAAATCACGTGCGGAATTCAAATTTAATGCGTGCAAAATTAATTTGCACTGTTCCCAATTTTAAAGATTTTTGAATCCCTCGAATTCAGTGTTGTCATTAATATCTTAGTAGACTTGTGAACCAATGGCGTAGCTTCACTGACGTTCAAAAGCGATTGTAAAATCCCAATTGAATAAAGGATATTGAATTCGAATTTGAATCAAATTCTATACTAGAAACCGTTTCATGCAGCAAAAATAAAATCCGGTACGCAATAACATAGAAATAGCTCATTAATTAAAAAAAAACCAACGATGAATCGCATGTAAAACGGAACGTATATACGTTGCGCATATTCTACTAGTGGAAATAAAAAACGAGATGGGAGAACCACTCGTTGCCGTATTCACGGAATGAATATTCAAAAATAATGTCGAAATTAGTATGCGAATCTAACGATTTCGAATGCGAATTTGAATTCTATGCGTATTCAGATTGACAGGTAGAGGGGGCGCCGGTGGCGAGACATTTTTACAGCATATCATAATGACATTATTCTAACGAATATCATAAATGCGAAAGCGAGTTTGTTTGTTACGCTTTCACGCCTTAACCACTGAACTTATTTTGATGATATTTGGTATAGAGATAGCTTAAACTCTTGGAAACAATATAGGCTACTTTAATCTCGAATATTAATGAGTTCCTCAGTGACGCAGATGAAGTCGTGGGTAGCAGCTAGTGGTATATAAAACCTAAAAATTAATGCAATAAGTACTATTGTACATATTCAATTATCAATATAAAAGAACATATAATAAAAACATCACAAAAGCGTCCCTAAGGAGTACAGATTCGAGAAACGCTATTAATATTTACACCACCAGGCCGGCAGATAATTGGCTCGCGCGTGCGAACGTAATCTTTGACCTCGCCCTATAACTGGCTCTAATTCTTACTTAAATAATATCTTTGTAGCGAAGATAATTTAGATCGTGAAAACATAACCATTGTATGTAAACTTGTATTTGCTTAATATATTGTCTCGAATTGATATTACGAACAAACGTTTTAAAGATGTTTATTTTCCAAAAGAATAAAAAGACACAATTATATTTATCTTCATTTGTTTTCAATTCATATAAAAATCTTTTTGCATTGCGTTTCAAACAGTTTTGTCTTTGTTTCCCTACAGCATTAAAGACTCAATTTGTTTTCAATTCGAATGCGTTATTTCTATGCTATGTTTGATATAATAATAAATCTTTTGTGCCCAGGAATATGGTATTACGTTTATATCACGTTTCATTCAAATAATCAACCTATTTTATTTGAACCATATTTTTGAAAAGCTTAAACAGCATTTACAAGGCAGTTATGTTTGTTGTGGATATAAACTCCATGTATATACAAGGAGAGACAGCGTGGATGAGAGTTATCTTCATTAAAAACTTCCGTTGAGAATACTTTGACAAGCCATTTAATTTTTCAATAGGCGCCACAACAACACTCGCCATGATTTTAATACGACTCTATACTTCGCAACATAAAACAAACTCATTTATATCTAATTAACGATAGCTCTGCTGCCATGTTGGGAAACGAATAGAATTAATAAACGGTAAAATAGAATATAACGACCATCTTAGGCGGAACAATCGAATCAAGTCGTTCGTTCAGTTTATTTTTCATACGTTGGGTCTATATTGATTATATATCGTTGCCAAAAAACACAACGGGGCTTGCGTTTAAAGTTCTTAAAAGTATTAATAAAACAACAAACTCATTGGTCACGACCTCCCTAATTGTGGCCAAGCATGGCAGACATGTAGATTCGGAATATAATAAAATCATTTTGTCAGTCGAATGGTTTTTATACTGAAATAAATTTGGGTTCGTGTATAAAAAAAACCATTTTGCTTTGAGTTCAACCAGCTCACAATCTCTACAGTAATTTTCTGGATCTATACATGGGTGTTTTTGTTTTAAACATTTTTGATAACATTTTATTGTTAACAAATAAATTAACATTCGTTCTGCGTGCTACTAAAGGTAGGTCGTTGACAGGGTCCAGCAGCTGATCGTATCGTATTATAAATCGATGGATAGAATAAGTTCATAACTTGTTATATTATAATTAATATGTTTTAAGTTTTTATAATGTTTTAAGCTTTACTTAAGATAAAATTATTTCGTGACGAGTTCGTGCTTGAGAATAACAAATCTTTTTATTTGTATTGTATGGTTTTCATGATATAACCATAGCTATAGTGATAATGATAATGTGACAGCGAGCGTTTATGATGAAAATTAACACCTAAGTTAAAGAGCCCTGAGTTTTTATTGTCTCGCAGATGGTATGAAAAGTAGAGTATTCACCTCTGGAATAAAGCAGTGTCTTCGTCTTAGGCGACTTGAACCTTCAATTCAATGTGGCGCCCGTGACGTTAGATATTGCTTTAATCCCTCGGTGCATAATCTACTATTACGGATCCTGCATATATTAACTAAATTAATATTATTAAAACAGTGCAAATAGGAGCTCGTATTTGAGTCCAGGTTCTCTCTATTTCAACGCAGCTTGTGAAATCAGGACCGGAATGTACAAACGATCGCCCTTAGGTAATTGCTAATCCGTGATCCCATCCACGTAAACATTTCGTAGTTTCAGTTCGCAACCACGGATTAGTGCCCTCTGATATGTTGTTACAATGAAATAGGATCAGATAGGAACTTGTGTACTAATTGATGAAAGCTAATCTTAATGATTATGTCTAGAGTGTTTGGGTGTAGTTTTTTGATGTTTGCGGCAGTGATTCAAAATATGGATGCAGTTTTCTTGCTTCAAAGTTTGAAGAACTCTTAGCTCCACTTCAGCTCAGCGGCTTTGCTTGCTTCCTTCCCTAATTTTAATGAACCCAGGGTTGTAAAATACAAACCTAGGTCCTTTAAAAGAGGCGTGAAGAAATACCTTGTGGGTTGGGAAGGTGAGCGTGGCTGGTGTAGAGTGTATTCTATCTCTTTCACTAGCTATCTTCGTATTACTCGTAGAGCTTCTCTTCCGCTCTTTCGTAAAATATGATGTTTACAGTATGACCACGAGAAAGTGTATATATTCGTGGTCATACTCGTATAACAAACTAGTATGACCACGAGAAAACGGCGATTTATACGTGATATCAGGTAAGATGGAATCATTTGTTTGATCTATTATTAAAATGGTAGATTATATTGTCATAACCATAGAGACCCGTTCTACCCGTTAAACGTTTTTGACGTTTATATTCTGGGCAAAGGACAATGTTGAAAATCGCCCCATGACCAACAAAGATTTGATTTACGTTATAATTATATGCATATTTTATAACACTCATAACAAATATTTGTATTCGACGGACAAATCAAAAATATATAAAAGTACTTTTAGAAACAAAACCAAATGAAGTAAAATATAGAAATGGTTATTGTTACCTTTGCTCGACTGAATAGAATTGAGTCGATTTTATGTAGGTATACTACATTTATTTATTTGTATAAATTAAGTTTCTCATAACTTACAACGTAAATTGAATTAAAACATTCGTCAATTGACTACTCACGCGCTGTCGCTTGTTAGTTCGTCGTGTTTTTGACTTGCTTTATAATTTCGCGATTTCTTGTTCTTTACAACGTGGCTATAATAACGTGCTTTGATTGATTGCAATAATTATTATTTTAATAATTGTATAGGGATGGACTATGTGTATTGCTCTAACGAATTAAATTGTTACCTCAACTAACCTCAAAATCTGATTCATTTTCATATTCAATTCGATTTCGAAGCTTGTCCGTAGTAATTGATGTAGATGTACAGTATTTACTAATGGCTAATTATATGAAAAACATTTTTTCACCGCTATTGGTGTTGGGGTGAACAATGTATGGACGCAGAGCAATGTCCTTTGTTTCATTGCAAAATATAAACTGTTACAGTTGCAGCATTGTGCATTGTCATTTTATTGTATTTGTTCGCGACGCTTATCTAGAGCAGCACAGGCTCTGAATTTTTGCTGACATACCAATTCAGTGTCACAGAAATGCTCTTAGTAGCAACACCATCACATTGGTTATTTGATTTCTGTTCACTCGGTTAAGAGCCTACCGTGCAGAACGATCTCCACGATTAAAGAACTAAGGTTTTTATCTAAGCTGCAGTTTAGAGTGTTCAATTGACAGTAATTAAAGTATTGGTCAAGGACTTGTAACAAAAATATACGCGAAGGGCGAACATGTCCGTGAAAAAGTAATTACAAACTTACTATGAAGTCTATTTTGGTTTGTTATTTATTCCGAAAATGTTTGATCCTTGTTGTCGATAGATAGACAAATAAAACACTTTTTTGTATAATAGGAAAGAAGTCGTAATGTTCAATTTTTCAAGTCAATTTGTCGGTGTGTCAACGTCTCTCAATTTTACTTGTCGTTGACATCAGGTAGACTTAGACGGAAGCAACAGTGAAAACAAACGTTTTGTGATAACTGTGAATGAATATTTAGAAACATTTTGAATAATTGCAGTCGAAACACAGCGATATCAGTATCAGTTTTCACTTTCAACTGTACAGAACACGTCTATCGCAATCTAATCGCCATTCTACAATGATATTGGATATTAACATTGTATTTCGCTCCCATTATACTTAGTGATGTTCGGGAGAAATGTTCATTTACGATTAATATTACGCTGGTGTTTGATCTCCTTTTTATATGAGAAACGTGCTTTATCCAAATCGGAGCAGTTCAATGTTTTCGAGAGGAGTCCTAGGGCGGTAGGGCGGGCCGCCTCCCCGTTGCGATGCCGCCCAAGGTCAATGCCGCACCGGCCAGGGCGGTGTCATTACACTTTTTGTGCTGGATGTGGTGACGACAAAAACTCCGACACGGAGCGGAAACTTTGCTCTCTGGAAAAAATGCGAATTGCTGCCCTTTATGTACCTATATTTTTATCTCGTCGCTGAAACGGATGCTACCTCCTGGTAGCGATAAGAGTTTTCTTTCAAGGTTTATTTCTTCCAAATTGAGACTTTAATAAAAAGTGAGATACCTACTTATTTTGTGGTTAAAAGTCCTCAGGCTTTTTTTCATAAATATTACGAAACAGGAAATTGTTCCTGAAATGTTATGGGACTTTTAAATGCGATTAGGGAGACTGACCTTCTTAGTGTATGTACATAATGAATTTATTTTATTTTATTTATTTATAGACCACCACCAAGTTTACACTAAAACACAGTAGATTTATAATAATAGGTTACATTACAAGTGTAAACTTAATTATAGGCAGCAACCACATGGTACGAAAAATAACAAGTTTAGAATAAAAAAATCAAAATGAAAAAAAAAACCAAAAAAGTAAAAGTAAACTTCAATCAACCAAACGTAGCATCGCCAGTCCACTGGAAACGATGCCATGCCATGCTCAATCAGTAATTTAAAATTTTATGTATTTTAAGTACCAAATTAAAGCAATTGCTTAATCGCGTTTTACTTGTAATGTGCATTTGAATTTAGACAGAGAATCGAAATAAATGTAAAATATTACAAGATTTCGAGAGTGAATCTAATCAGTGGCGAATACAAAACTAAGTTTGTTCTGGAGCATTTCGTTGCGAACAAATTAAAATCAGAGATTCTAGGATTTTTTATTGGCACACACAAATTAACTCTAGCCAGTAAGTTAGGTGAGTCCGGTAATTCATTAACCAATTTATATAAAAAAGTATTATCCAAAAAAGCACGACGATCCCTGAGGGACTTCATTTTAAAATGAGACAATTTATCATCATAGTGCGGAAGTTTTTTTGCAAAATTATATTGAAATGAGAGATGCCACAGAATTTTTTTTTGCACACGTTCTAACTTCTTGATAAACATCATAATGTGGATTCCACACCACACTGCAGTACTCCAAGCCACTTCGAACTAGTGCATTGTACAAAATTATTTTAGTTTTGTGGATTTTGAAGTCTCTGCATTTTCTCAAAACAAACCCAAGTATCCTGCAGCCTTTCTGAACGATATCATCGATATGTTTATTAAAACGCAGTTATGTATCTAGAATCACGATTCTGAGTGTATGTAAGCATTATAATTGTATTTTTTATCTTTCAATATGCTTTCAATATTTTTGTGTACATATCTTTATTTATTTTATTTATATTTTATAGGTATTTATAATATAATATAATTTATGTTTATTTATTATCTATATATTTAATAGGTATATATTTTATATAGTTTATGTGAATTTATTATGTAACTGTTGCATTTTTAAATTTCCCGATTTAATCTTTTTGTCTCCAAACACCCAATAAGGTTAGCTTGATTGAAGAGATATCTCTTAGGTATAAGTTCACCTTTGTACATGACTGTACTCCCGAAAATGTTTAACAAGTAAATGTTTATATGTATAATAAAGAATTTATTTATTAATTATTGTGTATGTGAAAAAATCAATATTGTTAATGGTGATTTCAAATAGGAGACAAAACGTTAGATTGTTGTTTCTGAGTTTCTTGCTTCCGCCAACCCGTATATGGTAGAGTCAATTTTTTCCCAAACGTGCAAACATCTTGATTATGTTTGGCAGATAGCTACAAGGTCTTATATGTCTTCTTTCATTTAAAATTTGTTTTCTTTCAAGAATAACGTAATAAATTTTTTTTATGTTCAATTGTGTAATTTTGATCCTATAGAAATGAGAGGATCAATGCAATTCTAAGCACTACATTATATTGGTTTTTATTAACGTGATTATCACTAAACGCCTTCGTAGAATCGACGCGATGATGACTGTAAAATAAACTGTGTGAACAGTTCACTTCATTTTAATTTTAATTTCATTTCAATTACTAGCCCTCAAACAAAATAGTTATCAGTATTTTGCCTATTCAAAGGGATAAAGCAAATTGTTTCGTGGAATTTGTATCAAGTGCTATGAAATTAATTGCGCAATATTTATTTTGAAACGGTAAAATGGTTATAAAGTAACTTTCGAGTACCGAATTCGCTTATAGACCGTACTTAACCTTCCGCGTGTGTGGGAGGTATGAAGAAATATTTTTGCTTTGTTACTTACGTAAGTGAGCAAAGGGAGCGTCGGTGGCGCTGTGGAGTCGGCACTTGCCTTCCAATCGGGGGGTCTGGGATTCGAGACCGCCATGTACCAATGTGTTTTTCGTTTTTCGAACTTATATGTATATTTGTCTAACGCTCCTATGGTGAAAGACAACATCGTGAGGCACTGTACTGATGTATGCACTGCATACATCTGCGAAGAAATTCAAAGGTGTATGTGAAGTCGACTAATCCACACTGGGCCAGCGTGGGTGACTAAGGCCTAAACACTCTAACTTAGGGTAGGCTTGAGCCCCTCGGTAGGGAGGTATATGATGATGAGTATATATGAGCGAGTATGATGAATGAGAGTACCCAGTAATTTCACTGCCATATCTTACCCTTCGAACCGAAATACGGCAATCCAAGCATTGCTGCTTTGCCGCAGAAATAGATAAAACGGAGGTACCCAACCAGGCGACCCTGGTACAAAGTCTCCCTTCGGTACTTGTATGGTACGGTATGGTATCTTCAAATCTAATTCACCATCACTCTACAAAAAAAAAAAAGAGTGCAATTAATGCCATTTTAAATTAAGTGATTTGAGTCAATGGAATAGCAGCTAAGTTTTCAGAGCATAAGTTAGGAGTGTACCTACTCGTGAACTTAGAACGTGAACTATTGAGAAAGTTCAATTAATTTGCCAATAATGCACGTCCCCTTCACTGAGTCTAAACGTAATTAAAATTCTCTTTGCCCTCTAATGAAATTAAATACAGTTATTACTTTAAAATTAAAAGAGTATATCTGAGATGAGCTTTAGCAATAATTGATCTTGACAAAACTTTTGGGCATATTGAATAGTAATAATTAAATAATGTGATTATTAATTGATAAGAAACACGTAAAAGTTGAAAGTTATATTAATTTATATATTTTTTTTGATTTGTATTTTAACATCTTTGTATGTACTTAGATATCAAGCTCTGATCAAGGTGATTGCAATCACAAAAATCTATAAAAATCATCATCATCATAACACGTCATAGAGGTGCCCACCGAGGGGCTCAAGCCTACCCTAAGTTAGGCTGTTTAGACCTTAGTCAACCACGCTGGCCTGGAGCGGATTGGTCGACTTCACATACACCTTTGAATTTCTTCGCAGATGTATGCAGGTTGCCTCACGATGTTTTCCTTCACCGTAGGAGCGTCAAGCAAATGTACATGTATGAAATTCGAAAATCACATTGAGACATGGCGGTCTTGAACCCCGGATCTCCCGATTGGAAGGCAAGTGCCGAGTCCACAGCGCAAAATATGAATAAATAAATAATCCATTCATCCATCCATCCAAGAGGAAAATTCTATGACCGCAGTTATCTGAACTCAACAAATAAAAGTCAAATGGATAATTGTCAACTTCAGATATATCCACGAACTATAACCTAACAGCCTTACAAATAAAAACTTATACCGAGGATAATCCTCGGAATAATTTATTCTGTGTTTTGTCTTGTTTTAGCACATGTCAGATGTAATATGTCAAAATAAGACAAAACACGGAATAACTATTCCGAGGTTATTTCTAGGAATAAGTTTTTTATTTGTAAGGCCGTAAGACTATAACCGAGTAGGTACAATGAGGAGCCCGCTTTTGTCGTTTTAGTGGTATGTATAAAACAGAATTAATGATTGCAGGTGACGCGTGATACGATGATTTCCGAATAATCTCTTTCACAAATATTTGTAGCAGACTTTCGGATTTTTTTTGTTTGACACCGCCAGTGTTATAAACATCCGTATCCGTAAGTTCACCGAAAGAGTAAAAATATTGTTTGTAACATATGATTAAAAATATATATTAAAAGAATTATATTTTATTTAGATGATATAATACTATGATAGTGTGATTTAGATGTGATTTTACTTACAATCATAGTGTGCATAATGAGTTTGGAATTTGTAATTTTTATTTGATAAACTTTAGAAGAACTTGCGACACCTCAGCGAGAATGTAAAACAAAATCGCTGCAATCCAGTAGCCCGCGCTACCTACAAAATTTCATCCAAATCCATTCAGTACTTTTTGCGTGAAAGAGTAACAAACATCCATACACACTCACAAACTTTCGCGTTTATAATATTAGTAAGGATGTTAAATATAAATAAATAAATACTGATACAAATAATAAGGGTAAGAAGTCATAATCATTGCCCCAGATGCAATTTTCATACCATGGAGAATGGGTATAAATAAATGAAAGGTGAGGTAGGCCTAGAGTCCAGGATGTCGATTCTGTAAAATTCGAACAATAGCTCGCATCTCACTTCGATATTCACGCTCACTTCGCATAAGATACAAGATACCCTTACATAGTCATTATCACGAGTTAGTAGCGATAAAATTCTAATAAATACCTCAGAACTAGTTTTTATCACCTTCAGAAATAATTTGAAATGTATTTTTAAACTATGATAATAAATTTTGCCTGTTTTCACTCACAAAATAGCAACGTTTTATTTGACACTTTGTTTCGAGTTCGTGTGCGAAGTGAGCTTCGAAGTGATAAAGAAATTCCCTTTACGGAATGCCACTTCATACGTCATCCCATACTTATAATGTCAAAATCTCACGGTCACTCTAGTTCCACTCGCTGCCACGCTCGCAAGTGTAGCGCTGTAGCACAGATTACTTAATAGTTTCTAGTAACTTCGAATCTACATTCGAATTTTGAGAATGCCAATCTAAGAACTCACTGCGGAATCAGATTCGAAGTTTAAAGTGAGGTTTTACAGAATCACACTACAGTAGAATATTATTCGGAATCTCTTACACTCTTATGAGCTTGAGTAAATACTTGAACAATTCTGCGATCGTAATCGTAAATCATAATACGAATAGCTACAAATGATATAAAGCCACAAATCCGATAATATAAATGAACGCTCATATTCGACACGTTGTATCATATGACAACGCTACCATTATGTACACACAGAACCTCGACTAATTACCACAAATACGTACATTGTTTATTAGAATAAACCTGTAATTAGTGTCACTCAATTATTGTGTGAAATGTTATCTTATTAAATGTTCAAAATACCAAGGATACGAAGAAAATAATATAGGTGAAACGTACTTTAGTACATAATAAATTAGAAGTTCGAGCGGGAAATATGTATGTCTTAGATACACTTTACAGGTTCTGATTAAAAAAAGAAAGAATTCTAATAAAATCGCGTATGACTAAACCCGTCTAATACATTACTTTCAAATTCAAACTTAAGCACAAACAACGACCCAAAACCTCGAACTGTATAAAAACACAAAAGGAATCGAACAAAAAGGGAAAGCCCGTTATTGTAGAAACCGACTTAATGCGGTGGAATAAAGGCTTTAAATCTTGAGAGTCAGAGTCCAATACCGCCGAATTATGTTAGCAGGAAGTTTCCCTAATATGGGTGGCAGAGTGCCAACAAAGGGCGGGCTGTAGGCGCTGCTACGGTCTGCTTTGTGGCACTGATATCAAAAATGATATCGAATATTAATAATATCAAAGGATTTTCCAATAAAGGATCACTTTGATCAGGGATCGTTGATTTGTAGTTGCAACAAAAGGAGACTAACCCGAAGTTAATATTTTGACACTTTTTTTTTACAAAAAGACTAATGGCCAATTGCACTAACCTTGTCTTATCTTAGAACGATCTTAAGTAGTATGATGTCACATTCTTTTTATTAAAGACAAGAAGTGACAGCATTTTTCTTAGGAATGTCTTAGTTAAGACAAGGTTTGTGCAATTGGCCATTAATTTACGACTTAAGTGCACAACCATCAACTATAATAAATCTATTTAATATATTTAAAATATAATAATATTATATTATAATCGCCCCTCACAAGTCTAACTCCACGTCCGGCAATAACATCTATGCCACGTGAGGGGTGGAACATCACAGCCATAGGCGAAAACTTAATGATGGCCAACGGAGCAATAGCAAACCTTCAATATGGAGAGGCAATTAAGTAATGAACGTATAGGACCGCTGCCCGGGGATTGCTAGGGCACGTCTGGAGCTGGTGCTGGACGTGGCAGTATGCAAACCGCCAGTGGCTCCTTGCTGAACAGGCGGGCAGGAGTCGGGGAACCCGAAGATATCACAGCCGAACGGGGTTGGGGGGTAACGGAAGATGCTTTGCGGGGTAGGGCTTGGCCCACAGACTCTGTCGGCTCATCTGTGTTATCAACCACACATAATACAATAAGCGATGATAGGAGAAGAAAGTGGTCAACTGAAGAAATGAAGGAGTTAATGTTTTGTTATTTTAAAGCTAGATTAGACGGACCCGGATATATAAGTAGACTATATAAACTTTTCTCAGAAAGAAATCCTAATAACCCAAAAATTTGCAAATTTAACGGTAACACCTTATCAAATCAAGCATGTACAATTCTAAAACAAAATGTCATATACAAACACCACATTCATAAAATTAATAGTTAGATACAAAATTGCATTTTAATGTTCAGTGGGAATATTTGCCTTTTTTCCCAAAGGGATTGGGACGGGGTATTTATTATAAACCCGACAAAAGTCGTGTAATAAAACCAAAAAACTAATAATATTATAAATTTAAAATATTTTTAAAATACATCAATACGGAATTACAGGCAAACGCTAGTAGTATTCAAGTCCATTTCAAGATACTGAACAGTCTCAACAAGTATATTTGATTCTATTGGAGACTAGCCTACCGATCGGGGCGTAGTCCGCGTGAGGACGCTCTTGGCCTTCATGTCACCTGATGGTAAGTGACGATAAAGCCCAAGGTGGAAGCGAGCTTCACCTGGAATCCTAAACAACCGAGGAACTATTACTTCTTATTGTCGCCAATGCTAATGTCATGTCACTAACCCACCAATGCTATTAACATTGTTACTATGGCGACAAACTTTGATAAGGCGTTGGTAGCTAGCCAGGCGAGGTCAGACGCCCCACTACCAACCAAACGGAGCAGAAAATCTGCCCTCATTGGGAATCGAACTTCTAAATCACTACATCATGGAGGCGTTTGAATAGTCATAAATCTTTATAAAAATATTTCTTTCGTGTCAATATCGTTGACTTATAGGGCATGAATCTTTAGCATCAGCGGATTCACGAAACCAACGATTTCCTTATCGCATTTTACCCCTCGAGTCTTAATGGCAGTATAAAGGAACTTTCCGTTGCCGCATTGTGTTTGATTTGTTGTCAATTCCTGCGTTTCGAAACGATAAATATAGAATGCGGGCGTTCCTTCGGGGATTCTCACGATTGCCGTAAGCGAGAACAGTCGAGTCACTAGCACTTTTCGTTTTATACAACTACTAGCTGTAGCTGTTAAATGACTTACCGCTGTGCCAAGTTTTATATGATATTACTTTCATTCCATATTTCACCCTAGGGGTCGAATTTTTAGAAACTCTAAAACATGCGTTAGACTTATTTCAAAATTTATAGTTCCTTATTCATACAAATATTCAACCCTTTCAAGTTTTAATGTTGTCCTCTTATATAAGAATGAATCGCCGTTCGTTCGTTCGCGCTAAAACTCAAAAACGGTTTGATCGATATAGATATTTGTTTTTTTTTTCTTTTATACAGTTCGATACAGTTGAGAATGAATTAAACTACGAGTATTATTTATTTATATTATTTTAAAGCTTTTCTTTAGGAAGTTCCCTACTATTTATTTTACATTATAATCTCTAAGCCACCCCTGTATAAAAGTGAACTCTATGTGATCTATAAATTAATTACCTATGTAATTAAAAACTGTAAACAAAAATGAAACATGAAGTGTTTATATTTTCATCGTACATACTTATTAACCACCGTATTATATCCGCCCTGCGGAAATATTGCACATTTTTGACATTCCCCCGACGAGCACGATGAGAATGTCTCTGTTTTTATTAAGCAGCCAGTGCACGTGGCAAATAGTTTGGAATGGCGCCAGTGTCGCAATTCCAGCCAAGTTCAGCCGTAAACGCGTCGGCTCTTCCCGTTATTGCACTGTGTACGAATAAAACTAACGACACTTCGTTTTTTGTGGAAATCTCAATTGATTTTGTACCTGAGAGGTTACACTGTAAGTATATTGCTGCGTGTCGTGTTAGTGATGCAGTCCCGTGCGTAAATGCAATGTTCCCTCCCCACCCCCTCCCTCTCTAGTTTTCACGTAGTAATTCATAAATATAGTTATAAATTATTTACAATCAGCTAACGTCCCGGCGTATGTGCGTATGTCAGCGCGAGATTTCCCTAGAGATATTGACTACGTGATGAAAACCAAAGCCGCCCCTGTGACCAAGCGTGGTACGAGTATATTGAAGACCCCCCTTCTCCCTGGATGGATCACGTAGTGTTCCCTAACTGGTACATGGTTAAGAGGAAACCATGGATTTATTAATAGTTACTATTAATAGTAAGTAGTAGTTATTAGTTGTATTTTTGTTTGATTAATAAGTTCATGGAGGAAACACTAAATTCGATTGAATTCAAAAATAGTTATTTTGCTTCTTAGACGAATTGAAAGTTAGTCACTCTTTTCAAATTCAAATTCAAATTCAAAAATCTTTATTCAACATAGGCCTTTACAGGCACTTATTGACGTCAAAACAAAGCAAAACAATCTAATTTAAAGAAATTATATTAACCTTGTATGTGCATACATCCTAAATATACTCAAGATGTCTGCAAATACAAGTAGGAATGAAAAAAAAAAAAAAGTTGATTCTACTCTGATCAGAGAGACACTTTTCTGCAAGTCAAAAGGTACCTTTCTCTATGAATTGCTCATTTGAACACGAGCATCCGCTGTGCGAGTGTCGGTGGCGAAGTGGACTCGGCACTTGCCTTCCAATCGGGAGGTCCGGGGTTTCAAGCCTCTCGGTGGGGACGTATATGAGTTGTAATAATGATGATCTGCTGTGCATTATCGGTATTTATTGTAATATCTTGCAAGTACTGTCGGAAAGCGCGATGGAAAATCTCTGACTGTATATTGCATTATATAGCAAATCGTAGGCAGGTAGGAGTCACTAGTTTTAGGTACTCCTGCCTACTTACGATTACGCTTGCTTTAAAAAAATACTTAAAAATATAAGGATTAAGGATATTAACCACATCATATGTGCTTGCTATACAAAATTATCTGTTACTTCAATAGCTCAACCAATTGTGATAAATTTCAGTTAAGAATGAAAGATAACAACTAAATTAAAAGTTTCTTTGCCTGTCATGTCTGTCACCAAATCGATTTTCATAAAATTCGGCATTATCTTCAATAGACTTTAAATATTACAATTCATCAGTCTTGTATAGTAAAATCAAGTTACTGTGGAAATTCAATATTTTTTGATACTTACACCACATAGTGGCAGTCTGCTGGATAATCCCACGCAAGTCCTTACTTTCCTTCTGAATTAACCTGCTCCCACAGTAACCGTTATTCCATGCACTTGCAACCAGAATCACTGGCCAACTGGCGATTTCAAAAACCACACCGCCCCACAAGAGTACTGACAGCTACACAAATTAATTACTATAGAGAGACGCTCTGTACATTATTCATCTGTAGAGCCGTATTAGTTTCAAGTTTTGTCCTTTTTGGTTCAGTTTCTATGGATGACTATTAAAAATCTGTCCAATCAAGAATCTGTCATAAAAAGTATCTGTCGCATCCAGAATCTGCCCAAACCAGAATCTGTCCTAAACCGAATAATCCTGCGCGTGTACTTATGCGTATCTTATGCCTAGACATAACGTCAAAGCTTTGTATATTTGTGTGAAAATATATGTGATAATAATTGCCTATGTGCGTTCAAAATTGTGAGCACACATTACGCTATATTATTATGATGTCGGTTTTTGCCGCACATCGAAGGGTTCAAAGTTCAAACAATGGACTCGTCGTAAGTGTGCCAGATTGCATCAACAAGTGTTGTACCTATATGCTATGTCCTTCACTTAAGCGAGCAAACGTTTGATGCTATGTTTGGCATCGGTTTCATCTATGACTTCACTGAACGCAAAGCGGCGTTACTTGCATTCCAGTGCCTGTGAATTGGTTGTGTGTTTACCCATGACTGTCGCAAACTCAAACTCAAAAATCGTTATTCAATATAGACCTTTCATCGTCATCATCATCATTACAGTTCATAAACGTCCCCACCGAGAAGCTCCAGCCTATCCTAAGTTAGAATGTTTAGGCTTAGTCAATCACGCTGGCCCAGTGCCGATTGGTTGACTTCACATACACCTTTGAATTTCTTCGCAGGTGTATGCAGGTTACCTCATGATGTTTTCCTTCACCGTAGGAGTGTCGAACAAATGTACATATGCAATTCGAAAAACGAAAAATCACATTGGTACGTGGCGGTTTGAACCACAAGCCTCCCGATTACAAGACCTTTACAGCCACTTACTGACGTCAAACAAAACATAAAAAAGTATTTGTTTAACAAAGCGCGTCAGTTTTTTTAATTTATGATCTATAGGCTCAAGCCTGCTCTTGTTGTGATGTGTTTTTAAATGAATCTGTTGGGTCCAATTATTTCAAAAAAGTTATTTGTTACAATTTGGTTGTTCTAAATTGTGTTAACAGAAATCTCTAGCAGAAATCTCTTCCTGTCAACCCTTAAATTGATAGAGGGAACTGCATCATATAGATGTATTGTATTTTAAATTTGCTCACTGATGATTCCGATGACTTTAGAAAGATACGTAAATTAATTTCAAACCGATTCATAGCTTAGTGGCTGAAACAACAGTTTTCGGAAAACACTTCATAATTAATTTTTATATATAGTTACTAGCTGTGCCCGCGAACTACGTTTCGCCTTATAAAAGACTACAACACGTTCTTAGTTATATATATCTTCTATATGTTTCCTGTTTCAGCAACATTTTTCTTTGATTCTCCTCTCCTATTGACCGTAGCGTGATATTACATAGATAAATGCACTATCCAACTCAAAATAGTTTTTCAATTCGGACCATTAGTTCCAGAGATTAGCGCTTTCAACCAACCAAACAAACAAACAACCTAACAAACTCTTCAGCTTTATAATATTAGTATCGTTCTTGTCAGTCTGTTAATTGGACGTTATTGAAGATTTACTCCATAAACTGGAACACCTTCAAAATCTAGCGATCCGTTTTATATTTTCATTGCGAAAATATGATCATGTTTCATACTTTCGTTCCAAACCTTAGTGGCTCCTTATCCGTCAACGCAGAGATATGCACACCCTTAACCTCATATTCAAAATCCTTAACTATCCTGAGATCCCTCATTATTTGCGGTCCGGATTTCACCTTATCCCTCCCGATCCACACCCTAAACGTTCCTGTGTTCCAAAACCGCTTAATATTCCTAAATATCAATCAAAGTTCTTCCACAAGTCCTTTAGAGTGCGTGCTGCTCAACTGTGGAATGCTCTGCCGGTTGATTGATATCCGTAAAAACACTTGTATAATTTCGTGAAACAGCTAAAAGTTCATCTGCTCTCGAATTTGTATCTCTAAGATCTCTCTACCGACTAAAAAACTTCTTGCCTACTGACATCAAAAAAATGCTTGTACGGTCTTTAATTTTTCCTATAATAGACTATGGTGATGCGTGCTATTTCGACCGGAATGCAGATCTACTAAACAAACTTGACCGACTTCTAAATAACTGTATTCGATTCGTTTTTAATTTAAGGAAATATGATTATGTTTCAGTGTTCCGGGAGCGTTTAAAATGGTTACCTATTCGGCAGCGTAGACAGATGAGAGCGTTAATAACTTTATATTCCTTACTTCACAACCCTAACACACCCTCTTACCTTATCACACATTTTCAGAATTTGTGTAGCTCTCATAATAGAATCCTTCGTTCTACCTTCAATGGTATTCTCACAGTTCCCCCTCATCACTGATATTATTCACTCCTCCTTTTTTGTTCAATCTATCTTTTTATGGAACACCCTCCCTCTAGAGGTTAGGAACGTCCCAAGCAAGCTTAGCTTCAAAAATAAATTGCGAAGGCATTTTGGAGAACACTCGAACAACTGATTCTTTTAGGCATCGAAAATCAATGCTCTGCGTTTATATAATGTAGGCATTTATATATATTTATATATATATTAGTTTATTTTAATTATCTTATTTATGTAGTACAATTGTATATTGTATGTATGTTATATAATACTCTTTAACACCTGTTCCATCTCTCGGTACATCTACCGCATTACCTTTTTCTGCACCACCCTAAGGTTGACTGGAAGAAAATGCCTCAGGCATTAAGTCCGCCTTTGTACCAAAATTATGTACATAAAGTATAAATAAATTAATTAATTTGTCATAGTGATATATATATATGCCTGTGTGTGTGTGTGGTGTGTGTGTATGTGGCGTGTGTGTGTGTGTGTGTGTATTACTCGTATCACTTATAATAATAGTATCAACTTAATTGTTCACTTCCGCTAGGTTTGGCTGGAAGAGATCTCTTTAAGAGAAAAACTCACCCTTGTACGTGTTTGTTGTATACTATGTCTGTGTTTGAAAATGTGTGTACAATTAAGAACATATACATTCATTTAACGGGTTTATACCGCGGACCTAACTCATTGTGAAAGAATCGCTTAACTTCTAATGAAATACGTACAATATTGGCTTGACTCTACAATCTTCGGCCAAACATAGACCCGTCGAATATTCGCAACGAGGACGAGGTTGAATATAAACTGTGGCTTCGCCTTTTAACGAAACCAACCGTCTGTTGCTGGGTCAAAATTATCATAGCTATTTTTGGTCTCGCGCCCACTCATAACCAGAAACTCATAACTGGAATAAAATGTGGCGACTCATAACCGACTTGAGGACCCACTCATAACCATGGTTATGAAATATATTTTAAACTTATAAAATATTAAATTTAGAGGAGTAACTCATAACCGAACATAAAAAAGCAAATACCTAAACTGTGAACTACTTTGAAGTACATTTGAGACCAATAGTGCTTGCTTACTATTATATACTTGCATACTAATTTTATAGTAGGTACTTTTTGTTTTATTATTTCATACTAAAAATAAATATTTAGTTACAGTAAACAGCAACACAGTAACTGTCATTTCAAGACGCAATACACAAAACATCCAGTATTTACCTGTGGTACTACTCACGTGTCCGGTAGTACTACGGGTGATTAATTTTGCCTGTAGTACTACTTATTATCTTTGACAATCAAAGAACACCATGTGGGTAACTATCGATTTTAATATTTTGTATATTATTTTGAAGAAATTAAGGAACGCTTTAATAAAACTATTTTAAAAGCAAATTTCATTTTTTAACCGACTTCACAAAAAGGGGGACTTTATTATTTCCATTGTATGTTCTTTTTTTACGTTTGCTACCTCATAACTTTGTCATTTATTAACCGATTTGGAAAATTCTTTTTTTTGGTTTGAGGGGGTATAGCTCTCGATTAGTCTCATTATCACCAAATCCGGGATCGGGCAACAAAAAATACCCGTAGTACTATACTAACAGTAGTACCAACGTTGTACCACGGGTAAGCACTAAATAAATCCTAGTGCAAGGAAGGCATAAATAGTTTCTTTCTCTTTCTTCAACAAAAATAACAATATTGAGAAGTGATTGATAATTAGTTTGTCCTGATAGCTACATCTCATCTAATCTTTCAAGCGCCGCATAAGAGAATATCTATCCAAGTATGGTTTTATTTTTATATATTTTTTTAACTATTTGATCGCCTTCACACGAAAATTCTAATATAAGTATTACAATTTCTCCTTTCGCAGGTCTGCTGGAAGAAATTTCATTTATGAAATAAGCAGATCCTTTTTAACGCACTTCAAAAAAATAGATACAGTCAAAACTAGAACCTCATTCTTTTTCAAAGTCGGTTAAAAAAGGAGGTTCTCAGTTTGACCTGTATGTTTGTATGTATGTTTGTCCGCGATTATCTCGCGGTTGGCTGAATCGATTTTGATGCGGTTTTCAGAAAAGTATTTGTTACATTTAGGATAAGGTTTTGGTATTTTAAATTAACTAAAAAGATTGAAAAGATTTTTTTTACAAAAAATAAAACCAGCTTTAAAAACACCAAAAAGTCATAAATAATATAAGAATACAAACAACATCACAGTTTTATATTAAAGTCGGTGCCAAGCAATAATCACCTGGAAAATCTTAAAAAATATACCTAAGTACCTACTAGTAAAAATTTGGCACGAACTTCAATATAAAACGGTGATGTTGTTTGTATTCTTATATTATTTTTTTTAACTTTTTGGTGTTTTTGAAGTCGGTTTAATTTTTTGTTAAAAAAATTACATTCTGGCTTCTGTATTGTTTGTGCTATCTAATTTTAATGCGGGAGAGAGATTACACACCGCAATATCCACTCTCACCTTGCCGACCTGCAAGATGCCTCTTTACACCTCTTTTATACGAAGCTTTTTACTTTGATTTAAAATATTATTCACCCTTTTTTGATAATGTTGTTAATAATTATTAAAGCGACTGTACATAATTGTGTAGTTGTGTTGGTTATGAGTTTCGTCTTCTCACATCAGCAGTTATGAGTGGGACCTTTACGTATTGGTTATGAGATTTTTGGTTATGAGTGGGCGCGAGACCTTGCAATAACATTCATAAATATGAAATTAGAAACTGTCATTGGAAATTGTAAATATATCAAAATTGTTTACTTAAACGATTTTCAGATTTGTTGTGAAATCTTCTTAGTATATAAAATTCTCGTGTCACAGTGTTTGCTAGCGAACTCCTCCGAAACGGCTTGACCGAATTGTATGAAATTTTTTGTGTATATTCGGTAGGTCTGAAAATAGGTCGTAAACTGTTTTTATACCCTAGGTGATATTTTTTTACCACATTGCAGTACCTATAGGCAGTGTTAAAGTGAGTTCATACTGCAATGTCATCAAAAGAGATTTGCATTATCAGCTGTTCTTGGCCTATCTGACTTGATCTGAATACCGCTCTCACTCTGACTTGATCAGCGCAACTGTGTCAAAAAATGCCAACGAAATTTCGAAAACGGCTAAAGAAAAACTAAAAAGTAACATAAGGTTATAATATACAAAAGATATAAGATATATATTAGAGTTCAAGGTGAAGGCCACGAAGAAGAAAGCATCAATGCTTAGTTATTTTACACATGTAAGTTTACTGCTAAAATGTCACAATATTATATATAGGTACCGACGAGTATATAAAATGGTCACTTGGGTGTTACGTAACGTCTAGGATGGGGGAGGGTGGGGCACCGAAAAATGTTACGGCGCGTTACATGGGAGGCAGGGAGGGTCAAAATCTTCAAAAATTGCGTAACGTAATACTTGAACGTCTCCTAATCCAGTTGTTTACTTTGATTTAGGAGTATTTTGTTGTCTATTAAAGTACAAGTATTAAGTATTAGAGATTTGTAGGTAACTTTAGGTTTGTGACTCGGATCCAATGCTCTTGAGTGTAGTTAATGATCTCAATTCACATTAAGTATTCGGTTTATTTTGTCTCGACGAATTAACAATAAGTCCTCATCGAATACTTGAGTAGAATCAATAAGAATGTGAGTACATGGCTCACTGGCTCCGACCATATTTTTTCATGCGAATAGAGATGTAAACAACATCTCATCGCATTATTATAATTCCTTTCGTACAAATTGATATTTTCCTTGTATTTGGGGAATTTGAGGGATCAGCGGTTAGTGAGAATTAATATTGATATCGGAGACATTATAGATAAAATATAAGAAGATAAGTCGGAGTGGGAGAGACAGGCAATTGTACAGTTTGACCAAACTTCCATGTGGTTTATTTCGCTCGTGGTAGCGAGCGAGTTGACGTGTTGGCGACTCTACATAGAATGGTGACTAGTTCAAGTCCTACTCATCTTAAACTAATTATATAGAGGATGTAACGGAACATCGTAATAATATTTAAAGGTGAGATTCTGGTGGAAACATATTGCGGCTAATCAAACTACTTTTTTTTCTATACAAACTAAATCAATTATTTTTGACCCTAAATGTCGACAGCCCTACATCAGCGTACCTTGTTTATTCATTCAGTGTTTACATTTCTTGTGTTAATTACATAGTCGGCTGGACTGTGGTTGTCACTTGAAAGTTTATGCTTTCAGTTAAAGATGATAGCTCGGAAAGTATTAGGTTCCCAGATTTAAGACAAGCACCTAGTGTTCAATAAATATCGTACTTATATGTCCCTTGAATATACCTAATTTTGGCGTCCAGTTTCACCCAATATTATAATTTTGGTATACAATACAGTAGGCGACTGCAGCCATTTACTATCAGCCTCCTATTTTTAAAAAAATAAGGGACGCGTTTGGACACGGTAGTAGAAAGATTTAAATATAAATAGAAAAATAACTCACCTATTTAATTTTATATTAAATTTTTAAAATATCGATTAAAGATTTTAAATTTTTTCAATTATTTTATTTATTTTTTATACAGGGCTATTTTTTATCACCCCGGAAAATTTAAGGGACGCTCTAGGATACATCCATTATTATATATAAAAAAATACAAAAAAAATCTAAAAATACTGCTCTCAACAAGTGCAGCATTTTTTGGATATTTTAGAAAATTTATATAAAATTAAGTAGGTGAGTTATTTTTTTTATTAATATTAAAATCATTCTACTATTATGTCGTGAAGTGTCCCTTAAATTTTCTTGGGTGTTAAAAAAAATTATCCTGTATGTATTTTAACAATTGTCGCATCTGCCAGAGATGGTGAAATATGGGCCAGGTGGACGCCTGTTTGTTAGTATAAAAATCATCTCATATTTAGGGGTACTGCGAGATAAAAGTTTATGAAACTGAAAACAGAGAGCCGATTTTGAGAATGTATAATATTTTACGAATATAATTTTGCTTGTGGGAACGAATATAATTTTTATTATGGGAACGAAAGTCGTCAAAACCCTATGCAGCAGTATTGAGGCAATCGCGGGAACAATGGTACTCAATGCTAAAATTACCTTGTCCACTAGGACTGGAATCTAGCTTCCTTATGGATAATATTGTTTTCAATTCAATATTCGTTAAGTTACAAGACGTAACCTTAAAACGAAACCACTGGTCATCATCCAATCCAAACAGCAGCTTTTCGAGTGATTGAAAGCGCAATAAATGAGGACCCACGCAAAGTTGGAGATCGCCATTTAATATGTTTCGAGAGACAATTTACACCGGAGAGGAAATCGAACCGAAAACTTCGGAACGCCAAAACAAACCGTTTCGAGATGAAAGTATTGCCGTTTGAACATTGGCTTGGCAGCTCACAGGCATACTTTATTATACGATTCGGAACATATAGATTATACAGGATAAACCATTATTTTATGTGTGTGTTTTTGTTTTTTTTTTACATACGACAGGGTAGCTCAAGGCCTTCATTACACCTGATGGTAAGTAACGATGAGGCCGAAAGTGGAAACCAGTTCCTTAACAAACTGAGGAACTGGCTATCTTACCCATATCTTACCTCTAATTGTCGGAACACAACAATGCTTTAAACATTGTTATTATGGCGACAAACATAGCTAAAGCGGTGGTAGTAAGCCAGGAGAGCTCAGAAGCTCTACAACCAACCAAACCGATCAGATTTTTTTGCCCCCATTGGTAATTGAACCCCGAACCTCCCTATCAACACTCTGTGGTCTCAACCACTAGACCATTAAGGTGGTTGTGGTAGGAGAGCAACGATCCCTCTTTTAAAAGTTAATGAAATTAATTTTACTCGGTATAATTAATACATTTAAAAGTTAATATCCTGCAATACCGCATCGTAAGGACTATTTTTTAGATAAGTACACGGATCCCATATCAAACCATAAGAGGGCTTCGGAAGTCACTAACTATATTTTTATAGGCGAGATTAACTCGTTTCAATTAAACACTGTCACATGATAATTAATATAATATGCTAGTTTTTAATATACAAAGTTGTATACTAATAGTTACTCGGTTACTAACTCGAAGCATTAGGTAATACTTGTCACGAACCATCAGACATGTCTTTAGATGGAAACTAATAAATAATTCCATTTTTAATTCCATTCTTTTTTATCCGTATTCCGTACGCCCAGTGAAATTATTTGCAAACAATCTCTAATAAAGGCAATATGATAAGAGTCTAATTAATTCCAAATAATTGAAAATATTATTTATCTGCAATCTACTCAATCCAACCGGCTGTTAGTATAGTTTATACACTTATGGCCTTACTAATAACCATTGTATAAGCCTGATTTAGTTAAACAGTGTTTTGTCACGTTCACTCGAATGACATTTCAAATTCGAACAAAAGAGACAAAACACTGCTTAACTATACAAGGCTTATACAATGGTTATTAGTAAGGTCTTTAGTATATAAGTCACACACAATTTTCTCAAAGCACGCAACAGCTCTTAAATCGTAAACAGTTTGATCTAAAGAACAGCTTCATAAATCACAGAAATCTTATTCAGTTTTAACAACAGTTACGCCTTCGATGCGTTCAGGCATTAATGTAGACCATAATAAAATTCTAAGTAGAATTCTAAAAACAAATAAAACCCCACAAAGTAACGAAACAATTTATAGAATGCCACAATTGATATTTCGCGTGCTTAGTACGTACTCGTAGGTACGCGCACGGTAGTAATATACTATTACCGTGCTATTACGCGTACTACGCGTATAGCTGGGGCACGGTAACTGAGGCATCGTCCTAGAACCGGGGAACGACGCGAATTCATAGCGGAATAAAAATATTGAGCGATATGGTTCCACTCGTGTCGATGATGACAATGTGTTTTAAATCGTTGTACGAAGTAGTCACATCGTATGCTCGAATGATCGCAGTTGCTGCACATTCAAATAGAAATACATGTTGTTTCTGCAAAAGTTATAATGTTATGACTTTTGTCCATATATTATTGACTATGTGTACATTGGTATATTAGACTTAATTTCTCTTCCAACAATAGGTAAATAAGCAAAATCAATACAAGAAAAAAAAATCTATTGATTTTATTTGATTTTTTTTAATTGAATATTTATTTAGCATTTTTATAACAAAATGCAAAATAACAAATGTAAATTGTAATCAGATTTTTAAAGAGGAAACCGTACGGACCGATTTCCATACAAACGTAGTCCCCCGTTTCCTTCCTGGATTTGGACCTGATTTTATTACTCCAGATTCCTGTTCACATAGGTGATATATCTACCAAGATCGACTGTTAAATTATGTCAAACAAAGCAATAAATATTTTTCAAAACCAAATTTAATAATGCAAATAATTACTGTCAACAACTTAATGTAAATAGTAATTTAAAAATGTATAATTCCTATCCACGCTAATTAATAATACTACGAGTATAAAGAATATAATGAAATACTTGCTATAAAATAAAGAGTGAGGATCATCATCATTAATAGGCATATCGGTGATATATCGTAAGCGACAAATATAATTGACACCATATACATTATTGAAATTATTCTAATAAATACTACAGATAGACATTCATCACACAGTTACAAAACATGATTTTAGTACGTACACACGTATTCATAGCAGTTTTAGATTTATGTATAGCTCTTCACATACAATGTGTGTGTACAAAGTGTTCCAATAATAAATACGATAATTAGCATAGTAATTACAAAAATAGCATCAAATTAGAAATACTAAAATACAACATTATCATCATAGGGATCTTGGTAACTTTTGCCATTGTAGCTAATTTATAAGGACATTTGATTCGTAATCGCATTTGGTAGGTATTAGGTAAGTATTAAAAAATCTATAGATCTGAAGCTAAGCAAAGTTTTTGTCAAAACCCAAGTTAATTAAGCCGAAGATATGTTGGAAGCTTTGAAATATCCAAAACAAGGCTTTATCAAACACAATGTTTAATGCGTTGATTGATGTCAACACTTTGTTATGGTAAGCCAAGCCATCTATGCGATGTCGCTAACCATCCTCTGTACAGCTATAAACAAATGACTGATAATTACACGCGTTCGCAAAGTCACGTTACAAATTGTATGTCGGTCCTTTCTTGCGTGTCCCACGGTCATTAATATGGGCGGCATGCCCAATACGGATTTAAGTCGATTTCTCATATGGTTGTTGCATGTAATCGGTCTTGTGCGCCGACCCTTAAGGTTCTTTATCGACTGCGTGTTCGCCCGATGTGTTAGGAAAGATTGGGATTTATTTTTACTCTCACATGATTCAAATTCAGGTTAATTTCAGTCTTGCAGGTCTTTGACACTTGATTGCTGTTTTTATTTTAGCAATGACTCTGGTAACATTTTTTTTTATGTTGAAATGACTAATTGATGAAGCGTCGTGTTCATTAATAATGAATTTTAGTTGAAAAAGTAAGTGCTGACGTTGAGTTAGCCTTTTTTGCGTAACACTGGGTTGCAGTTGATTAGTTAGACTAACTCATATCTAGAATATAACAATAAACCATTCTGTTACTGATATATAATTAAATTTTAATAAACATACTATGCTCCCATGTGTTTGATTCTGTACCTCAAAAGGAGAAAAAGGAACTCCTATAGGATGACTTCGTTGTCCAGACAGCAGTAATTTACGTCAAATACTCGGGTCCACGGTCCCTTTCAGCTAAAAATGAAACTGAAGTCAACGCAATCAAAAGATATGACGGTTAATGACGCATCTTTTCTCATATTTTCCGATTTCACAAGAGAATCGAAACCTATTGGGCATTTCCTAGAAGCTAGAAGAAGCAATGTCTTACAGTACATGTTAAGGAAAAAACTGAAAATCGTAATATGTAGTTAGCAACTTATATATTTAGATAAGTTCGTACGGAACCCTTAGTGTGCGAGTTCAGCTCGCACTTGGCGGCTTATCTTGAAGTCGGTTAGACTCTGCAATGATCTTTTTATGTATATCACACAAATTCAAAAATCAGTCCACCAATAGTGGACTGATTTTAGAATTTTTTTTTCTATTCGAAAGGGTAATTCGAGGAAAATGATCAAATTTTGTAGGCACGAACAACGTGTTATGTTTTTTCCCTTGTGAAATGGCAAATGTGCGACATAAACAGTCATATGTTTTACAGACTTACAAGTTTGATTTTTTCGGAACTAAATGAAACCGAGGATTTGATACAAATTTCGAGTATTAGATACAGAGAAAACGGCCTTGATAGACAGACAGTGATCCTATAAGGGTTTCGTTTTTTGTTTTGAGATGCGGAAATCCGAAAAGAAAAATTTTCGGCTGTATCTAAATACCTAAACCAAATAATAAGAAGTTTACATCACCTATTAAAAAAAATATTTTACAAAAAATGAAAACCGACTTCAAAAACACTAAAAAGTTAAAAATAATATAAGAACAGGTACAGACAACATCACACTTCTATATTGAAGTCGGTGCCAAACGATGATCTCCTAGAAAGTCATAAAGTTTGTCACCGACTTCAATACAGAAGTGTGATGTTGTCTGTACCTTTTCTTATATTATTTTTAACTTTTCAGTGTTTTTGAAGTCGGTTTTTATTTTTTGTAAAATATTTTTTATTTTTAACTTTTTAGTGAATCAAACCCTAATATAATACCAGCAAAAGTGTAAGGGCGCATGCCTTACAATTTTTGGTCCTTCGAGCCGGATCAAAAAATGTAAGGGATGCGTCCTTACACTTTAGGGAATGATAAGGTGAACGGAAAGAGAATGATAAAATAAAACCGTTCAGTTCGAGTGTTGTAATTGCACTGATTTAATTACGCTAACAAAATTGCAACTCTGCTAAACGTGAGTTAGTACTCGTATAAAGACAATTTATGTACGATGCGGTAAACGCACACTCGTACATCCTTTTTTGAAGTTGGTTAAAAAGTTGAACTTTTGTCATTTGATACATAAAACGTAAAACGTCGATTCATAGATAGAATTAAAATTGTCGTATTTGATAATTACACTAAAATAAAAAAGCCACACTTTTGTAATCCTATTCTAAATGAACTTTCTTGAATAGAATTATTAATCTATCAATCGGTAAGACAAGATTAGTTTTCGTATTATCTTACTGACGGATTGATGCCTCTCTTAAACAGATGTGATTACGTCGAGCAATTCGTAGAATTGAGTTGTTAAGAGCATGTACTACTTCAATTTAATTTTTAAATTCCATCACAGTTTGTGCACCATGAAATTGTAAATAGGTACCTCAAAAATTAAATATTGAATACTTGACGCAATAATATCAAAATTATAAAGCCGGGATAAACTCCGAAACTACTTAACCGATTATGATGCAGTTTGGCTTACAATACGTACACTGCTTTAATCCCTCGGTGCATAATCTACTATTATCAATAAAAAATAAAGTGAAGTGTTATTGTTTATTTTATCTTGCACTTTTGTATAGTTAAATATTTTATAGTTTTGGTAAATAAATTATGTATTTAGATTTTATAAAAACCGGACCCATGACAGATGATAAACGTAAAATACGGTTAACATGGTGTACAAAATAAAATTATAATTAACTACAATTACTATTACAATAAAACTAAAAAAACATAAACATGCAAATAATTAATTGTGGATTTAATTTTACTTTGTATAGCATGATGAAATGTAGTGTTCCTTGACACGACGCGACGCTTACTCAACGGACTCGCGTATATTAAACGGTAGAGCATTCCACAGTCTGACCGCTTGATTAGTGAAGGAGTGGGAGTAAGTAAAACTCTGTATTGCTGGGATGGAAACTGAGTAGGGTTTTAAGGTGGGATCTACAGAGGACATTAGAAGGTTTTTGAAATGAAAAACGGTCTTTTAAATAAGATGGGAGCTTAGGACTGTAGGATATTAAAAAGCACACAAAGAATCCTAGTGTTCCTACGAAGTCGAATTGGGAGCCACTTGAGCATTTAACGATACTCGGAGACGTGGTCTTATTTTTTCAAACCGAATATAAAACGAATGCATAGATTTTTTAAGCGCTAAAGTTTGTTCTGTTTTAACTCATTACTAGGGTGGAAAATGTTATACATATGATGTTACGGTTCTACAGTTTATTTTTCAATAAATGAAAGAGGCTTTAACATGTTCAGTAGTGCTTTGTTGAGCTTCGGGGCTCGGGAGTCAGCTATAATTAATTATCAAGTGTATCAATGTTGAATGCAATCATTCGGCCTTTTGTTGTCGAAGTTTGCACAGATATTTATTACTTTTACCTATTGTGATACTTGATTCGTCATCACATTATTAATATAGTTTGTACAAAAACTGCTTCTATTGTGTTAAAAAATGTGTTTGTGTACGTAAATCAACACTTTTGTAGAAAATGTAGAATTTCTTCAAAATACAAATTTATGATGATGATTGTTTAAAAGTAATAAGGGGTTAAATCTTTATACTAATCTGGTTAATTGACTAGAGTGTTTAGTATCTTTAGTATCTATTCTATATGTTGTGATCTAAAGCTGTCGGTAGCTTTATTTTTGTGAATAAAAATATATCAGGTGTTGGTAATTAACTTGAGGTTTGATATTTAGAATCATCCGCAACTAGACTATAAGTTAGGAATAAATGGTTTTTGTATGATTTGCGGGAGTTCTCAGTTTTTTCAAATGTTATTGATGGCGGAAAGTAAATTTCCTCAAAACAATTTCAAGGAACAGGTGAATTTTGAAAATGAATAAAATAATATAGTAAGGGTAAATCCACCATTCCATTCAAGAGCCACCTAAGAAAATTTATTTCAACCAAAAGTTATTTGTAACAGCTGTATAAAAAGGGTTTTTCAATAATTCAACACTAAGCATAAGAAATTTTCCAGTTCCGAGCGCCGAGAACGGCGCGAAAACATTTTTACAATAACATCTCGACGTTATTCGGAATTGTATTTTCAGGATGCTATATTAAAAGGGACCTATCGGTAAATAATATCATTCCCTAATGGCTTGTTCAATTTGTCTTGTGTCTAGGCATTGAAATTCGGAGGAACATCAGCGTTTTCAATTAAACTAAGTACGCTACGAAACATTCGTTTTGTGCAGAAGTTGATTAGAAATTTTTCGTGTGACAGCCCAGTACTTCTGTAAATTCTTAAGAGAGTCAACAGAGTTCGGATAAATTTGGTTGGGACGTGTTAGGCATCTCATTAAGTAAATGGTTTGCATTTGTTTTAAAATCTGTGCTCGCCCTCCGTGGACGCCGAGATTATCTTGATAAATGTCCTTTGATGCCGCTCAATTTCATTCTTACAAATGTTTATTTACATCTCTTTACGCAGACGTCGTCCTCTTTTAATAAATTCCGTTATCTATTTGTGTAATCCGACTTTATTCAATTGTAAAAGAGAAATTAACGGAAGACTGTTTGTTTCTCAGAATCGAGCTTTCGTGAAATTGTGTTTCCGCATTGAATTGTAAGTATACACGTGAAATACGTGAATTAGCCATATATTTTCGGACTTTTCATTTTCTTTTGGTCAGTAAAAATTTCATTTTGCAATACTACATTATAAACTACCACTTCGCAAAAACACGTCCAGTGAGTTTCCTGAAACGGATGGCATTACTGACTGTAGTCATTTTTGTTATTGTTTTCGTTATAGGATGATGCGTGTAGGTATTTATTTCATAATCTGAAACATCTGTATGCTGCAAACTACTTTAGGGTTGAATGATAAGAAAGACGTCCTCTTTACTTCTTTCCTGGAGCACGTAGCCCTAGCGTTGCCCTAGTTTGACATAGAAGATTGATGTATAGATATTACTGTAAGGTATTATTATTCTTTTTCTTCCACGAGCAATATGCGACCATAATATTTAGATCACCCGCGAGCACGCATTAACTCTGTGATACTATTTAGAACAGCAGAAACTTTGATTTCCCTCTTTTCTGCTCATGTCTAAAATCCGATTTGGCAATATAATGTCATTTTTGTAAAGAGCTTTTGCTATATTATATATAAGTCCATTGACTTCAAAAAAGGCGGAGGTTCTAGTTCGTTCCATTTTCAAATTACATTGCCGGCCGCTCAAGCGCGCCAGATTAGAAATTGCTGGCCGCTGCCAGGCCCAGTCTCCAGTTTCAAGACTCGTAGTAGAATTTAAAAATGTAACGTGGTGGGTGACCTAGTGCTGTGGGTCTTTAGATAAATGAAGCACCAAAGTTTATTTCCATGATTACAAATAATAAAAAATAGTAAAAAGGCACTTTCACAAAATATACTTACTATGTAGCGACTAAAATACAAAGATATAAAATATACCAAAGTTTATCAAAACTAATCTTAAGTGCCTATAATTTTATAGGATATGAGGTCATCGATTACAATATATTGTCTGATTTTATGAACAGTATTGATGATGAAATATTTATTTATATTGATTGTGCCACGACGTCACCCACCACGTTAATCTGGAGTCCCACGTTGGGCGCCAGTGTAACGAGGTGGGTGACGAAGTGTTGTGGATATGTAGGGCCGGATCAATGAAGCACCAAAGTTTCGTCACTGTTTTTGTATATTTCCAAGATTATAAATAATAAAGTAAAAAGGCATTCTGTAAAAATATAATAACTATGCAGCGACTGAAATACAAACATAATAATATAAAATATATCAAAGTATATCGAAACGAATCTTAAGTACTTTTAATTTTGTAGGATATGGCGGCATCGATTAATATATTTTGTCTGATTTTATGAACAGTATTGATGATGAAATATCAATTTAAATTGATTGTGCCACCACTTCACCCACCACGTTACACTTGCGTCCCACGTTGGGCGCCAGAATGAAGCACAAAAATTTCGTCACTGTTTTTGAATATTTCTACGATCACAAATAATAAAGTAGAAAGGCACTCTGTAAAAATATTATAACTATGCAGTGACTGAATTACAAACATAATAATATAAAATATACCAAAGTATATCGAAACTAATCTTAAATGCCTTTAATTTTGTAGGATATGAGGGCATTGATTAATATATTTTGTCTGATTTTATGAACAGTATTGATTATGAAATATTAATTTATATTGGTTGTGCCACCACGTCACCCACCACGTTACACTTGAGCCCCACGTTGGGCGCCAGTGCATTGTGGTGGGTGACGTGGTGCTGTGAGTATGTAGGGCCGAATATATGAAGCACCAAAGTTTCTGACACTATTTTCGTATATTTCCACGATTATAAATAATAAAAAATAGTAAAAAGGCCACTGTAAAAATATAATAACTATGCAGCGACTGAAAAACAAACATAAGTGCTTATAATTTTGTAGAATATTAGGGCATCGATTACAATATATTGTTTGATTGTATGAACAGTATTGATGATGAAATATTATTTTAATATTGATTGTGCCATCACGACCTCTTGGCGTTTTAATGTCCTTGATTGAGTAACGGGAGAAAAGAATGAGAATTATGCCAAATATAAAATCAAAACGCAGTCAGGTTAGGCGGGAATGCAACGAGTTGTTATTGGCTCTGTGCAAGACTTCAGCGCCATATAGCGTCCGCAACTTTGTTGGCTCTGACGCTTTGATATTTAATCACGACATTGTGATAAAATTTTAAAATCAAAAACTATCTTTTACTCAAAAATGCATGTAATGTGGTCATTATTTTGACAAACTTGTTTGAGCAAAGTCTACTTTGCCGTTCTGTTTCAAGGAGCGGCCGGCAAAGTTTTGCTTCAAGTTAATTAATATATTTTTTATTTAAATTACTTGCTGGTTTTCTTTAGATTAGGTACTTGCATTTTTGAGTAAAGCACTATACAAGCCTTGGCCCACAAAGACTGCTTCGCTGGTCACGCTATGATTGCCTCGAGCTAGCCTAGCTACGCTCTAGGCCTTCCAGCTTGGCCATCATTGCAGCCCTTGCTGTCCTCACTGTAAAGGCCTCGACCGTAATAGACCGCGGCAGTAATGTACTATTAATTGACATTACAAAATTACTGTGACACAATATACAATTTCAACCGTAAACCGTCACTAAAGTAAAATTGTTGGTATCTGCTGGACATCTTTTAATTGCCTCCATGGCTTAGTGGTTGCGACCACCGGGTATTGATCGGGAGGTCTGGGGTTCGATTCCACATGGGGGCAGAATTTTTTCTGCTCGGGTTTGTTGCTTTAATTATTGAACTCTGTCTTTGGTTTGTTCTTAATTACTCTACATCCCGGACATGTTTTTTTAACATACTTATGACAGGGAAGCTCTTGGCCTTAATCTCACCTGATAGTAAATGACGATAAAGCCGAAGGTGGAAGCGAGATTCACCCGGACTCCTCAACCATTGAGGAATTGACTATCTTACCTCTGATTGTCGGAGCACAACAGTGCTGTAAACATTGTTATTATGGCAACAAACATAGATAAGACGGTGATAGCTAAGCTAGTCAGGCAGGCTCAGAAGCGCTACTACTAATCAACTCTCCGTCCACTTGGATCCATCAGCAGACTACATCAGTGGAGCTAAAGCTCACTTTTTCTTCACTTGAACCCATCAGTGAATCCATTGGTATTTTCTTAGCCTCGTAAATCCACCGGATTATTAGCAGGAAAATTTCTGCCTCCATTGGGAATTTAGCCCCGGACCTCTATATCAACATGGAAACGACTACACTACGAAGGCAGTCACAATACCAAAGAATAAAGAGAGCGTTTTCTTTATACTCATTTATTATTATTATTCAATACTAGCTGACCCGGCGAATTTCGTACCTCTCGCGTTCGGTCTGCTTGAAGTTATCAACTGCTGGCTAAACAACTGAACGTCACTCTGTCAATGTTTTGTTAATATATTGGACTCACAGTCCAATTCACTCGCTTTTCATATAACGAGATTTAATAAAGATCTGTTAGTTTTTTAAAATCTTTTATACAAACCTTGTCCTGACAACAACAAACACAAAAAAAGAATTATCCAAGTTGGTGCAGTCATGTGCAAGTTATGTGCGTACATACTTATCGGCAAATCTTTTTATTTACGTAGATAGATTTCCATTGTGAGAAGCGTAAAGAAATCACGAATGTAAAATGTAGCCTAATAACAGTCGAACGAATGTCAATCTTAATGAAAATCTTCGTGAACTTTTGTCATCAATTACCTAATGGCGACGCCGAGATAATTCTGAACTCCCTTATCTAAATGCATTATGGGGAATCAGCGAAGAACTATTTAAGATTCTTCACGAACTTGATGATTTTCGTGTTATTGTTTATAATACTTAACTACTTGCTAAAGATAATTTCTAATTCACAATCCAGGTAGGTATAGAATATCATCATTAAACTTTGTTGGTTCGAATTTTTAGAAATATTTTTGTTTCAAAAATCGCTCTAGCTTCATTTAATAAGAATGCTTTTTACACTTGACACTTCATATGAACTATATGGCCTCAAGTAAGTATCATTTTGAATATGTTTTGGACAACACATCAACAACGTGTAATATTTTATTTTATTTATTAAGGCATACTTTTAATGCCAATTTCAAAATTTGAATTTTAAGATTGTTTGTTATTTAAAATAAAATGGTAGTCTTAAAAACTAAAAAAATATTAATACAAAATATAAGTACGCACTTAATAATTACAATGTACGGAACAAAAAACGAGAAAGAAATTGTGCGGTGAAAATAAAATAATGTATTTTTTTTAATCTACTCGTAGAAGTCAATTGAATCTTAATGCATTTGCTATAGTTCTGCATCACTTTGGCACCCTAAAAATCAATCTGCAACATTTAACGATTCAACTGTAACATTTCTTCTTGAGTAGGTAAAATGGCAGTACGATTCCTCTACAATTATAACGATTGTTTTGGCGTGTCGCTAACCTCTAGACCAGACATAAAAATAGTCCGATAAAAATGAAATGGTTGCATATTGAAATATGCAATATTTTCATTGATTGATTTATTGATGGTAGAACTCGGCGGTGTAGTGGTTGCAATGCTTTGATTTCGATATTGAAAACAAAGCAACCTTTGCCATAATTGGACCCTAGATGGGTGACCAAAATTTTGTGATGCACATTGGTCCCGGTTGCAACCTTTTCTACCCTCCAATCCGGATTGGGCCAAATGTGGTGGTGCCCATAAGTCCTCATGTGTTTCTTTCATGTAGGAAGGCCAGTACCCCGCAGTGGGTATGTACAGAATGGAAACATTAAGTGATCTTACTCGATTATTTCTAAACTATGTAACATATCAGAAAACTGATTACTAATCTTGATGTTTCATTAGCATTCCATTGGAATACAAAACATGCCCGGCATATTTTGTACTTTAGTTTTTGAAAAATTTATTTACATACCTAACACAGAAAATCACCGGCTAATAAAAACCATAGCACCTCGCTACAAGCAACGTTCTAAAGAAAATTCTCGAAATAGGTCGAGATTCGCTTCGATCAACGCTCTCATAAATGGATCGGTATTAAATGGAGACGAGAATTCATCTGCAAAAGGAATTTCAAATTACGACACGACATTTGTTATTGTGGCGTCGACCGCCGACGGTAGTAAGAAAGACGTAATAACAATTTGATCTTATTTATTTCCTAGAATTTCGTGACGTTGAGCAATAAATAGTAATAAGGCACCTGTCGATTGCTGGAGTTTATCTGTATGTTTGTCAACAAAATACTGAACAGAATGATACTATTATAATTTACCGGAGGGAGACTCTGTACCAGGGTCGTGTGCTTGGGTACCTCCGTCTTACCTATTTCTGCCGCAAAGCAGCAGTGCTTGCATTGCTGTGTTCCGGTTTGAAGGATAAGATATGGCTCTGAAATTACTGGGTACTGTGACTTTACATCTTAAGTCACAAGTTGGCAACGTGCACTGTGGCCCCTGTGGGGGTTGCAGTTTTACTGCGAATCTCACAGGAGCCACATGAATTATAGACGACTGTTACCACTTACCATCAGATGGGCAGTTTGCTTGTTTGCCAACTTAGTAGCAAAAAAAAGGAAAAAAAAGATGGCCGTGCCGCGCTTGCGAACTCAGCTTACTTAAATTGCACTTTCTTCCTGATAGTAACTAGGCAGTGCCTAGTAGGCACCCATGGTTGACTGGCGGAGTTCGTCTGTCTGTTTGTCAACAAAGTAAGGGACAGAATGATGTAAAGTAAGTGACATGTAACCGTGTCGTCCACGCACACATATAAGAACTGAGCATTACTGAAATATCGCTTTCTTCCTTGAATTGAGTAAATTCAAATAATGATATGACTTTAGGATCTCAGACGGCTTTACTTATGAAACATATCGAGTCAAATGACGCCTAGTTACGTGTAAACAGTGTATGCAAAGGGAATGGAGCTTGGAGTAATTGCTCCCAAAAAAGATATTTAAAGAGTACAGAACTCTTGTGCTAGATTCTGTTTTTCGATTTCACGTAGAGCCCACGTAACTCTATATCTCAATTAAAATAATCTGTTGAAAATGGAATCACGACGCAAAATATATTTAGCGAGCTTACTGTTCAAAATATTTGTTTAAAAAATTAAAGTTTTGTCAATATGTTAAAATCGCTTCATATTAAATAAGTCGTTTAATACCTCTGCCTTTTCGTTGAAGTTTTTACTAATCTAGGCGTTGGAGAAACATACCCCCATCTATAAAGGTGTCTTCTACGGTTTGCACTTTTAAGAGAGCTTGCAAAATATATTTACTAGATTGACAAAAGACGGAGTAAGCTTTGCTTAGTGCTATGATGATTATTTTTGTTTGTACAGAAAACCAGTGTCCTGTTGACACTTCTTGGATGTCCAAAAGTAATACTAAGCAGAGACAGTTTTTGTCTCGGGTGGGATTCGAAACTGCGAATTTATTTTCATCATTTTTTTAAATGTTTCAATTCAGACAATAAAATGTTTGTAAAGTTTGAGCAAATCTAATCAGCTGTGTTTGTTTGACTGAGAAGCAATTATCTAAGTATGATTCATATACTTAAACAAACTCACATTTTATTAATGTTTTTAGAGTGATTTGTGCGGTGTGAACGCAATTCTATTTGAAGATAAAGTATTAAGTTTCGAAGTATACGCGAACAGAGATTGCTTAGGATTTACATACATATCATGCCTTCGAAAATTCGGTAGGTCCATTAGCTACTCGAGACCAAGGAAATTCTTAAGCATTGTAGTGAGAGAATCGGGTATACTGCGTGTAATTTATAATGTTGAAATTGTTCATTGTTAGACGTCTGGAGTTGTGTTATCGATGAGGTAACTTTAGTCGGCCCACTAAATCTTGCGGCTAGTTGGGTCTATGGGTTGGAAATTTAATTACGGTTGGTTAATTAACTCGTGGACCGTATTGACGTTTTATTTACGTAATGAAATCTTAGGGAGTTTGCGTAGTTATTATATATGCAAAGTTTATATGCTTTAACAGGAGTGAAGTTTAGTTTTGTTAATTAAGTTGAAAAATGTAAATTTTCTAAAATAATGAAGACCATAGTAACTTGTAACTTGGGACTGGACTGATATTCATGTTTCTATTTAATGTGGAACTAATTGTTGCATTGTTGATAAAAATAACCGAAGGAGATGTAATATTTTTAAAACATAATATTTTTAATCATGGAAACAAGTATGCATGAAACGGAAAATTTCGCCTATTTCACAGAGTACCTTTTAAATACGGAAACAGGCCTATTTAAATTTAACTAGAAGACACTCAAACTAATTTGTGATATTTTTATAGGACACATTACCCAAAACATGATTTGCTATTCGATGTTTTTGCTTACGCTATCGAGTTATTTGGTTTAAATTATTTGAAAAAAAAAAGAAAGTTAATAGAACTTTAGAGCGTGTACAGAAAAAGATTTTGTATTATGATAGCTTATTATAATATAACCCAGTTATTGGAACGAAGATCCTTATAGGACGTTGTGGAGGCAGGGGTTAACCGGCAAAACTGTACGTTCCAAAAAAATATTTTACAAAAATAAAAACCGACTTCAAAAACACTGAAAGTTAAAAATAATGTAAGAATAGGTAAAGATAACATCGCACTTCTATATTGAAGTCGGTGCCAAACGACGATCTCCTAGAAAGTCTTAAAATTTGGCACCGACTTCAATATAGAACTGTGATGTTGTCTGTACCTATTCTTACATTATTTTTAACTTTTCAGTGTTTTTTAATGTCGGTTTTTATTTTTTGTAAAATATTTTTATATTTTTAGTGAATTTAATACCACCTCACCGAAGGTGAGCTGGTATTAAATTCAAGTTGTATTAAATTGCTGGTATTAAATTAAATTCAAGTACAAGGTCAGGTCAAGTCCAAAAGTTAAGGATCCTTCCACCATCAGCTCGGTCCATGAATACGACTCAAATAGGTGAATAACTTGAAACACGTTCGACGTACCTATAAAATTTAAAGGTTTCCCTCGGTTTTCATAGAATCCCATCATTAGATTCTGACTTTGGTGACCCTGGAACCACTTTAGGAGTATACTCTATGGAATACAAAAAGAGTTGTGAAAATCGGTCCACAATTGGCGGAGTAATCGTGTAAAATACACACAAAACACGTTGGACACAATTCTAAAAATTTAAGGGTTTTCCTCGATTTTTATGAGATCCCATCATCAGACCCTGACTTTGTTAATCTTGAGATCACCCCAGGAGTATACTCTATCGAATACAAAAGAATTTTAAAAATCGATTTACAATTGGCGGCGTAATCGCGTAGCATACACACAAAAACATACGCATCGAATTGCGAACCTTCTATTTTTTTAAGTCGGTTAAAAAAGCGTTATGTCATATTTTTAATTAACTCGAAACGCATGGGAGATCGAGATACGATGCGTATGATTTTTAGAGATTTACCTAAAGAATCGACTGAGATTTTTAAATGAAAGCCTTAAGCCATATAGATCATAAAAAATTAACACATTTGTATTCTTTAAATATAATAAATCTAATAAAATATTTGTCGAATAACATAAAGAACTTTGTTCCTATGGGAAGTCCCACGATGCGACGCGGCTTTATATTTAATAAAAAAATATTCAATCATTCACTTACTTTTCATCCTCATAATTGTTTCCATCATAAATAGGCTAAGATGTGCCCATATTAAAATTTGAGCTATCGTTTTGAATTATAATAATATCGTTTAGATGTGACACTAATTGTCAAACGTTTGCACAATACTCAAAATACGTTTCAATTTCCTTACTCAAGCGTTCTTATACTTGGATTACTTATCAGTATTTTTCACACAGCCAACCAGCGTTGAGTTTCGATACCTTGTCAAATCCCGTTGTAACGTACGAGCCGCTTGTCTCAATGTTTACCCGCTTCGGAGAAGGAGCCGATATGTTGACACTAAACTGGCTTTTTGCCTGACAAACATCTGTTGCTTGAGCTCTTCAAATGAAAATGTAGAGAAAAGTAGGAAAAAATGTAGGGCTAATGAATAAAATTAGGTGTCACCCACCATGTTGATCTCGGATGTGTTGAAAAGTCTAGTGAAATAAGTGAAGCTTCGTTGAGATTTTTTTTATCTAAAGCTTAAACATTTAAGACTTTATGAGAAAAAAGTTAAATTACTTAACTAGTTTATTTACTGTACACGTTTGTTTGTTTTGAAAATTAGATGATTATTTTCCACGGTGTTCATATTCTAATTGTGATGATAAAGTGTTAACTATTTCAGATTTTTTTTGCACATTAACGCTTGTAACTTTGCGGATAGTTAACATTTCAGTTGCGAGTCATTTTGTGAATATTTTGATTTTTATGGTGTTTTTTATTTTATTTTATTTATTTATAACCCTTTATGTACAATCTAGTATACAAAGGCGGACTTAATGCCTGAGGCATTATCTGCCAGTCAACCTTCAGGTGATGCAGAGAATAAAGAAGTAGATGTACAAGTGATAACGATAAATTTTGAGCATGTTTAATATGAGTATATATATATCTATGTGTATTTGTATATATATTATATATATGTAAAAATAATAATATATATATATATATATAAATTATATATATGTAATATATATATATATATAAATAAATTGCGAATACAATATAAATACCTAAATATAACAAGTCAATAGGGATACCTAAATCTAACCTATAATATTAATTTGATGTTGACGAATACTTGTAGCTTAAACCTCAACCTCACTATGTTTCCGAAATTCTTTTCTGGTACAGTTTCCTTAATTTTTTCTTAAAACTTAATTTACTAGACGATTTTCTGACATCTAATGGAAGAGCATTCCACAACTGGATCGATTGGACTATAAACGAGGAATGAATGATCTCAGACCGGTGAGCGGGACATATGAGAAGAGCATTAAAAGTAGAGCGGAGGGATCTATTGTGAGAAGCACTAAGATATTGAAGGTGATTTTTTAGGTAACTAGGGGTATTTGGATCATTAAGTAGAGAATATAGGGTTGTTAAAGTCCTCATGTGTCTTCGCTCCCGTATTGGAAACCATTTCAAACGTAACCGGTAAGCAGAAATGTGATCATACTTCCTTAAATTAAAAACGAATCGAATGCAGTTATTTAGAAGCCGGTCTAGTTTATTGAGAAGATCTGCATTCAGGTCGAGATAGCACACATCAGCATAGTCGACAATAGGGAAAATTAAAGTCTGTACAAGCGTTTTCTTGGTGTCAGCAGGCAGAAAGTTTTTAAGGCGGTACAACGACCTTAGTACACCTGTTACCTTGTGACATATACTGGCAATCTGTGGTCTCCAACTAAGACTGGAATCCAGATGTAAGCCCAGGTTCTTCACTGTATTGCTCAGGGGGATAATTTTGCCGTTATAAATAACAGAGCGGATTCTGTCAGGGGCCACACACGACATAGTTCTGGAGCCACCAATAATTATGGCTTGGCATTTTGATGGGTTGATTAGGACTCCAAACTGCTCAGACCAACTCTTAATACTCTCAAGGTCCAGATTGATTGCCTCAACAGCATCATTTATATTATCCACCTCTGCCTGAGCATAGAGTTGCAAGTCATCGGCATACAGATGATACGCGCAGCGAAGACTGTGAGTGATAAAGTTTATGAAAATTGAGAACAGAAGAGGGGATAATATGCCGCCTTGAGGGACACCCGCTACAAGGTTATTCCATGCGGAGGAAGACTCCTCACAAGTAACCGATTGTTGGCGTCCCTTAAGGTAGGAAGAGAACCACTCCAACACAACACGCGAGACCGTAAGATGAGAAAGCATGGACAGAAGTATTTTATGGTTAACGGTATTGAAAGCATTCGAGAAGTCGACTAGAACTAGAACAGTAACTTTTCGCTCCTCAATGCCAGTTTTAATATCATTAGTGACCTTAAGAAGAGCGGTAGTGGTGCTGTGACCAGATCGAAAGCCAGACTGGAAGGGACTAAGGGCACAATTTTTATGGATAAATAAGGAAAACTGCTTGTGGATGCAAGCTTCAAGCACTTTGGATAGGTAGGGAAGAATTGATATTGGACGGAATTGATTGACGAGAGTAGGATTGGACACTTTAGGGAGTGGTCGTACCAAGGCTTTCCTCCAAAGGGTGGGGCATGAACCTGATTCTAAAGAGAAATTTATGATCTCCGTGATTGAGGGGAGGATATAATCAAGAAGAGGGACGAGCATCTGACGACTGATGTGGTCACATCCCATAGCGTTAGTTCTAATCTTGAGGATAATCTTTTTTATTTCGTCTAAGGTCACTGGTGAAAAGGTGAAAGGGGGAATGTTAGGACGGGGAAGACCAGTAACGAAGGCAGTCGTATTCGAAATCGTCAGATCGCTAAGATCTGAACTGATAGAAAAATGATCATTTAGATCATCTAAACTAATGCTACTAGGGAGGTCAGAGTGGTGTGCCTTACCGATTCCTAGAGTTCCAAGGAACTTCCAGGTTGCAGCAGATGAGGAAGAAGAGATGTTACTGAGAATATGGCGGCGTTTAGCATTGCGCACCATCTGATTACACCGATTTCTTGCAACTCTAAAAGCATTCCACTTTTCATCCGTGCGCTCTCTCTTAAAATTCCGCAAAGCTCTGTCACGCCGTTTCATTGCCCTATGGATATCGTCGGACATCCAAGGAGCAGGCCTATGCTTCAATTTAATTTTCTTAAGAGGAGCATGGGTGTCGTAAATCTGCAAAATTAAACTATTAAAAATGTGTATCTTGTCATCAATAGTGCATGCTTGAAACACTGGCTGCCAATCTATCTTAGACGCGTCGGAGAGAAATTCAGCAGTGTCCATTCGAGAAAAATTACGCCTGTACAGGACTTTGGGAACAGGTTTGGGAGGTTTAAGGAAATAGGAAAGGAAAATGAGGTCATGATGGGAAAACCCTGAAGCAGGATGTTGGCCGTGAGAGGATACGCGTGAGGGATTCGAGACAATGATTAAATCGAGCAAGGAGTCATTCCCTCCAGTGGAAAAATGCGTTGCTTGAAGAGGTAAAACATGTAAACTAACTGATTCAATCATATGGTGTTATATATAAAAATAAAAAAAAATCTAATATATAAATAAGATGTTCTTAAAAGTTATGCCGATGCTTGAAAATATCGTTTAGACCATCAATTTGAATAACTTTATGAGATATCTCCAAAATCGCAAATATAAAAGGTGTTTCATAAAAAAAGCTGTAGACATATTCAACCGAAATATTACTTCTTATAATTGAAATTCTTCCTTTTCCGCGAAATTTAATTATAGCTATAAGACTTTTTGGAACATATTATGCAATTATAAAAATTACAATTATATTAATAACTTAAAACTCCTTAAAATTTTTTCTTCACAAAATATGGGCGAAATATACAAGAAACACGAAACGCTAGAATATTATGCACAAGTAGACTATGCTTCTTAAATATAAACGCTTGTTGCAGGAAACTCAAATTTAAATGCAGCATAAATTAATTAAAGTTGGTTTAAAGCTAACTTCAACCCGCTTTTGTTGAAGTAGCGAACTCGTTACCAGATATAATCTGCAGGCGTAATCTGTTAACTGGACGAAGAATAAATTTCCTATTAAAGAGTACAATAATGAAGATATCATCAATGTGGAATAAAACACGGTATAAGAATTTTCCTATCTCCTATTTCTTCTCATCTATAATATATAAAGCTCGCAAAAACTCTAAAATTTTTCGAACGATTCTTACGAATTTTTTTGTGTGTATTTGAATAGGTTCACGGAAGGTATACGTACAATTGAACCCGGTAGGTGGCGCTGTAATTGGGCAGGACGTCTGTCGGACCCACTATGTTTTTAAAAATGAAACGCCAAAACTCAAAAACGGCTTGATCGATTTGAATATTTATTATTTTCTCTTGATCACTTCAATACAGGGGTGAAGGTAATAACTTAGGTAATAACCTAAAGTTAGTTAAAAATAATATAATTTAATAACGGTAATTTCGTATGGAAAATGGGGTGACGGTATACTTCGCTATTGTTTGTTTAGAAAGTTCACATTATCTAATTTGATTGCTAACTAGAACTCTTATTTTTCAAAGGAACTATATCCATTACGAGTTTTGTTATTGTAGCCTTCCTTATAGCAGTAAGGAATATGAAGTTTTTTCAGTTTTAATTAGCAATCACCACGCAATCACAGTTATATAATTTGCCTGCATCAGTTAGTTAAAATTATAGCATCAGTAATCAAAGTCATTGGTGTTTACTCTTCTCTCAATCATGATTTACTTATTTATGCACATATAAAAAAACAGTAATCGTTTCATACGGTTTTCCGGTGAGTATTATAAGAGTAGAGAGTCTACATGCGATAGTTTTCAGATTTTTTAAGACTTTTCAGGAGGTCATCGTTTGGCTCAATATTCTAATATTATTTTTGACTTTGAATTTTTTTTGAAGTCTGTTTTTATTTTTTATAAAATATTATTAAGGAAATGAGAGATCTGACTGCATAGACAAATGTGATCCACAGCACATCCAAATTTTGTGTCTTATTTGACATTTTAAAGTAATATAAATCTTACTGGACCTATATCGGATAAGATCATTTTCAGGTACAACTTTCGTTTGAGCACACCTATATTCTGTAATGAAAGTAATGAAGAGTTTAGAAACAAAACAATCGGCCCCTGAAATTCTGAAAACAAACATTAAACTTGCATTACAAAACAGCGGAGCCACGTTTTCAAATGCGATATTCATAGATTACTCCCTGTGGTGCAATCATAACGGTTTTAACTTTTGACGTGTGTGCTGTGTCATTTGTTCATGGAGTTATATATACGTCGACACCGAGCCTTGTACTGCCGTAATTACCTACCTAAGCGAAATTTTCACCTCACCATGTATAATCTTTCTTCAGGTTTACGTTTCAATCATGAGGCTTTGAAAATACTATTTAGTGATAAATGTAACGTTTCTGTCTCTACGATTAATGTTACCTATTAATGGTGATATTTTTTATGTAGAAATATGCATTTTCTTTTTAAAAATGATAAATAAATCAACAAGGAAAAAATTTCGTCTCGGGCGGGGTTTGAACCTGCTTCTTCAACATACATTGCTGACGCCTAGACCTCTCGGCCACCGAGCTCTTACCAGCCCCGACGAAATCTTTAACTTATTGATCTCTTTCTGAACTTTCTTATGCCAAAGTCGTCTTTATTTCAACAAATCAGTCAAGATTTCTAAATGGGTGTTGATGCGTAGTTATTAACACTGAATAAAGACTTCTTTTGCTTAACAAAGTTCAAATAGTATATATGTTACAGTCATAGTGATTAAATAGCTATTATACCTAATATTCAAATTCAAATTCAAAAATCTTTATTCAACATAGGCCTTTACAGACACTTATTGACGTCAAAACAAAGCATAATAATCTAATTTAATGAAATCATATTAACCTTGTATGTGCATACATCCTGAATATACTCAAGATGTCTGCAAATACAAGTAGGAATGAAAAAAAAAAGTTGACTCTACACCTGTTCGGAAATTGGGAGAGCCTTCTCGAGAAGAACAGGCAAGAAACTCGAAAGGTCAAAATTTTTTATCTCCTCTTTTAAATCGCCATTTACAATTTTGATTTTGTTACAGGGTCGTCAATTGGAAGCTGACCTCAAAGCAAAAGTTTGAGCTCAACTTCCATTACAAGAAGAGATGTGTTAATTCACATTATATAAGCTATTTCTGAGAGAAGTGCGTGAACTTATAAATTGCTCTCACTGAATGTTTCTTTGAAACAAAACGCAGTACATTGTTAAATATTAGAAATGAGACTTCAAACCCAAGCTTTTTTGTCCGTCATGTAATCAGACACTTTATAATATGCTTTTTTAATAAGTACATCTTTGATTGCAACTTTAAATTTGTTTAAGCTGAGTTCTTGTATACAACTTGGGATTTTATTGTAGAAACGTATACACAGGCCTCTAAAAGAATTATTGATTTTTTGGAGCCTGGTATTTGGTAAAGCTAACATATTCCTTTGTCTAGTATTAACAGAATGAATATCACTATTTTTACAAAACAAATGAATATTTTTACGAACATATATTAGGTTCTCATAAATATATTGCGACGCTACTGTCATAATACCAATTTCTTTAAACTTTTCTCGCAAAGAATCTCTCATTTTAAGGTTATAGATAGCTCGAATAGCCCTTTTCTGGAGCACAAAAACGATCTGAATGTCGGCAGCATTTCCCCATAACAAAATGCCATATGACATCAAACTATGAAAGTAAGAAAAATATACAAGTCTTGCTGTATCAACATCAGTCAACTGACGTATTTTCCATACAGCGTGAGCTGCAGAACTAAGTCTCTTTGACAATTTATCTATATGTGGGCCCCATTGCAGCTTAGAATCAAGTGTGATCCCAAGAAATACTGTGGTGTCCACGAGGTCAACACCTATATCCTTTATTTTTACAGTGGTGTGAACCTCTTTTACATTGGGTAAAACAAATTTTATACATTTTGTTTTCCCTTCATTAAGTGACAGGTTGTTTACATTAAACCAATGAACAATTCTTGAGATAGAATTATTTACATCGTCATTCATTTGCAATCCTCTTTTAATTTTAAATAAAAGTGAAGTATCATCTGCAAATAACACTATCTCATGCCTGTCCTGTACAAAATCAGGGAGGTCATTGACATATATAAGAAATAGAAAAGGACCAAGAATCGAACCCTGCGGAACTCCCATTTTAACTGCGGAACCTTGAGACCTTTTTCCATTGACGTCTACTTTTTGAATCCTTCCACTTAGATAAGAGAGTAGAAGACCCAGTGCAGTATCACGAAATCCATAGTGGTGTAATTTTCTGATCAAGGTTTCGTGATAAACGCAATCAAATGCCTTAGACAAATCACAAAAAATGCCTAACGCATCGTGTGAGTCTTCCCAGGCTTCAAATATATATTGTATTAACTCAACACCAGCATCGGTTGTTGAGCGACCCCTCCTAAAACCAAATTGTTTAGAGTGTAGAAGATTGTTCCTATTAAAATAAATTTGCATTTGCTCCAACATTATTTTTTCAAAAATTTTGCTAAAGGTAGGTAGCACAGAGATAGGTCTAAAATTACTGGGATCTGATGTGCTACCACATTTATGTAAAGGAATAATTTTACTCAGCTTCATTAGATCAGGAAAAACACCACAGTCAATGCAATCATTAAAAATGTTAGCAAGTATTGGAGCTATTGTTTCAATTACGGATTTAGTAACATCAACGGAATTGCCCCACAGATCCGCAGTTTTCTTCATATTCAAAGTTTTGAATGATTTTATTATATCCATTCCACTAATGTGTACAAATTTGAATTTATCATCACAAGCTTCAACATGATCTTTCATTATAGATTCAGCAATAGCGGGGGAGGAATCCAATGACTTTGTGATTGAGACTGGAATGTCAGTAAAGAACTTTTCAAATTCTGCAGCTACTTCTGTGTCAACTGTTACCTTCTTACCGTCAATATTCAAACAATATTGATTATTAGTAGTTTTCGCTATCCCAGTTTCATTATTTATAATATTCCATGTCATTTTAATTTTAATATTACTGTTTTTTATTTTTGAGCTCAAATAATTAGATTTAGCAAGCCTGCACGCTTTTTTGAATACTTTGGAATAAGTTTTCACATAAAGTTTAAACTCATCGCTAGTATTAAATGAACGTTCATTATAAAGTTCAAAAAGTTTGATTCTGCTTTTGTGAATGCCTGGTGTAGCCCATTCACTAAAAGCTAAAGTACCATTAACGGATATAGTCTTTGGAACAAAAATATTTTTAAATTCAGAACAAAATGTATGAAAAAAAATTTCATATAATTTATTTGGGTTTTCTTCATAACCTATATAATTTAATTTAATACCAATATTATTTTTCAGCCGTTCTAAGCGACCAACAGTTTTCTATGCATTTACGTTTAAATGGAATGGTAACAATTTGCCCAGAATGGTCAGATTCTAAATTATTAAAAACTCTTTTTGCTAAACAATATTTGTATAAATATTGTCAATGCTAGTGGCAGACGACTTTTTTGTTCAAATTACCCTTATTTCCCAAGATTACTACTAGGTTGTCATTAATGTCAAACTTATAACTATAAATTTTATTTGTAATATCGTGGAAACTTGAGCCAGGCATACAATAATTGATGACACTTAAATTTAACTGATTTGTCAATAACTGGCCCATACCTTTGCCAATAGATGGTTATTATACACGGTTATTTTTTTATCACCCTGGAAAATTTAAGGGACGCTTCACGACATGGTATTAGAATGATTTAAATATAAATAAAAAAAATAACCCCCCTCCTTAATTTTATATTAATTTTTTAAAAAATACAAAAAATGCTGCACTAGTTGTGAGCAGCATTTTTAGAGATTTTTTTTTTAAATTTTTTTTTATATTTTTTATTTTATTTTTTTTATTTTTTATATAATATTGGATGTGTCCTGAAGCGTCCCTAAAATTTTCCAGGGTGATAAAAAAATAACCGTGTATATAATAGCTAAGTTGTCTAGACAATGTGATAAATTAATCATTTTATCCGGATTTTATTCATAATAGCTGGTCAAATTTAGTTAAAGTAATAAATACGGTACGATTTACATCCCCTCCTGCTTCTTATTCCGTTGAAGTGTGGCGTGATCACCTAGATATTAAAAATCAGATCAGACCAAAAAATAAAAAAGTAATGTATACAAATAAATATAACAAGTTATCAAAGTCAACTGTTATCTATGACTGGGCTATGTCGGTAACTCTAGTTCTTCTATGGATGTCATCATTTCTGATGTGATCGCGTAGAGCACGGGTCTCAAAACTTTGAAGCCAAGGCCATAATACGAGTATTTACCTCAGTATGTTCCAAGGGCCAGAACACTTTAAATTTTTCTGCCCTTAACTATATTTCTAGACCGGTACCTAGCAGAGGGCGCGACCTTAGCAAACATATGTTGTTTTCTTGCATTTCAATTACTTAAACTGTCGCGGGCTGGATTGATGGCATTGGATTTGGCCCGAGTTTGGAGACCCCTGGCGTAGAGAAAAGGTGATGTAACGTCCCCTATCTCACATAGCGCTGAATTCTTATTGGTTTTGATCCTGAAGGCGGACTGAAATGGTGAAGTTTTCGTACAATGACTGCAACACCTGGATGTACCGAAAGTCTGTTTGGCACCTCTGGAGTGACCTTTGCACGGTCCAGGTCTCGACAGCATCGAAGGCTTTCTCATAGTCCACAAAGGCCAAGCATAGTGGTAGCTTATACTCCGCGATCTTCTGTATAACCTGCCGCAGCGCATGAATGTACTGTACATAGCCTTTTCGGAATTCGGCTTGTTCGGGAGGTTGGAAGTGGCCTTTTCCCACTATGCTGGCCCAGCGCAGGTAGGTTGACTTCACATACACCTTTTGAATTTCTTCGCAGGTGTATGCAGGTTTCCTCATGATGTTTTCCTTCACCGTAGGAGCGTCATATGAAATTCGTGAAATGAAAAACACATTGGTACATGGCAGGATAGATCGCGGGCCTCCCGATTCTACTCGGGGCACAGTCCAGTGCCGAGGCCACAGCGCCACCGACGCTCTCCTTGTCCAAATGAAATATTATTTGAAATGGCTGGATATTATGCATAATATTCGGATTAATTACTTTCGCTGTAACATATACACACACATTTTCGCATTTATAATATTAGTATGGATACTTTGAATAAGATTTATTAAAGCCCAAATATATAAGTTACGCTGTCCGCACGTGCAACGCAATACCTAACCAATGCGGTATTGTAAGGTAATATTATACTTCATTAGATTGTATGTCGGTGTAACGCAATCCCTGTCACAATTGGTTTCAATGTCGCCGTCACAGATTGCACAGATTGCGATGACTATCAGTTTATATTTGGTGGTAATATTTTCTTCTTTCCGTCTGTCTAATAAAGTAGTGATAGGTGAAACTTTACTGTGAATTATATGAAAACGTGAAGGTCTACGTAAAACGGGAAAGATTATTCATCGTTATAAAGTTTGCAGAAGTTGATGCCTGGAAGATACTCGCATCATTATTTGTTTTTGTGAATAGTTCTAACAAAGTGATTTCTGAATAATTAAAAGTCCACTTAAAATGTATATATATACATAAAGCTAAAATAGCGACGACACAGAAATATTGAATATAATTCAAAACGCTACACAAAGTTTTTAATTACCCGCCTTATGAATTGCCTTGTTAGTTTTATTTTGAGCGGCGTAACCATAGATTTAAGATATATTTGTCGTGACGTGTCGCACGCAAGCATAGCGTTGTGCAAATTCTATTTTTGCATATAAGCGCTATGTTTTTTTGATACCGTTTCACAGTTATTGTGGACTCTATTGCAATGCATTAAGATATGATTCTCGGCAAATATGAAGTATTAATTTGTTCGCTCAATATGTAACTTTATTGTGGGGTGGAACAGAGATGACAATAATGTTAGTGAAAGCGTCGATTTAGCTGTGATACGACGTTGGTTACGCTTGGAACTAAAACCTGAAAATATTTTGAAACACAATCGATATACGAATTTTTTTATGTTAGTTTTAAACTACTATTAAGTCTTACATTATTTCTATTAAAGTAAGTTTATTAATTTGATTTCTTCTTTTGCAGTCAAAAAGGCGCGCTATGTCGGTATACAAGGTGAGTTATACATGAATTTCAGTAAAACATTTTCAACACAACAAATGCATGTTATTAATAAGTTTCATTAATTACTTGTTTACGTGAAGGTATTTCAAATGAATCCAGTATGCCGCTAACGAACTTAATCCAGCTATTATTAATGATATAATAATCCAGTTTGGCCATGACAGCGAGGTATACCTACCAAACTTCCCCACCCACGTTTAAAGTGGGTAATGAGTAGGATCGGTGACCTGTTCACGGCATATTTTAAACTTTTATATATAGTTGTATAATGGGGTTTTTTCATATAGTTGCATAATGTGGTCTTTTTATATAGTTGCATAATGGGGTCTTTTTACATAGTTACATAATGGGGTCTTTTTATATAGTTGCATAATGGGTTCTTATAGAACTAAGTTGGCAAACAAGCAGGCTGCCCACCTGATGGTACGTGGCTACAGTCGTCTATAGAACATGTGGTTCCTGTAAGACTTTCAAATCTAATTTTTTTTTCAATCCTTTCAGTTAATTTAAAATACAAAAACCTTCTCCTAAATGTGACAAATCCTTTTCTGAAAACCGCATCAAAATCGATTCAGCCAAACGCGAGATAATCACGGACAAACATACGCACAAACATACAGGATAAACTGAGAACTTCCTTTTTTTGAAGTCCGTTAAAAATAATTAAATATTTGATAAATAATTCCATCATAATTATTTTAAATTCACCTATTTTGACGTTTTCATGATATTTAAGATAGTGATATATTTTATCTAATATGTAAAAATTTCGTGTCACAGTGTTTGTTATCAAAATCCTCTGAAATATTTTGTGTATATTTGGTAGGTCTGAGAATAGATCGTAGGCTATTTTTATAATTAGGGGTTTTTTAAAATTATTATAGCAAAACGTAGTTCTGGGGCATAGCTAGTAATATATGAATAACTAGCTGCCCGCCCCGGTCCCGCACGGGTAGGTATATACTAAAAAACCTATTGACCAATCTGTCAAGTTCGTTACTTTTACGTGAACATATTTTAAATTCATTTTTTTTCCTATAATAATTTTTCAAATATTTTCTTTTATACAAACCTTGTCCTAAGACTAACGAATACATAAATCAGGAATCATCCAATTTGGTGCAGTCGTTCGAAAGTTATGGGCGTACATACATTTCGAAGATCCATTTTTATTTATATAGATAATTAAGAAGTCTGTATAGAGTCCCATTCAAAAATAATAATATCACCTCTTGCGTTTTCTGACAAGCTAACGTGTCGTGAAACTGATTTAATCCTATGTTTATCCTTATCTAATTATTATAGAATTAATCTAATCTCTGTTAAAGATCAAAGCTAAGGTTAGAGACTCCCCTTTAATTGGATATGAAAATGTGGTTTATAACCGTGTAACAACGACTCTAGCAGAGGAATACAATCCATTTCGATGGAAAGGTATTCGTTGTTGTATAATTATATCTGGGTAGAAAGTAACTTGGGCGTGGGAAACATAAGTATTTTGGCCTTTATAAAGATTTAAATAACTGGGTAAGTGAGCTATATTTGAAATTTTCTTAACATAAACAATTGTCATTCAGTTAGCATCATAATGAATCAATTCTAAACAAATGAAATTGCAATAATTTTCTTGCCAAAAGCAATAACCTAAAATGCTCGAAATTTGTTTGTGGAAAATTTGTTTGAATATTTGTTGAAGAAAGTAAGACATATTAGTTGATATTTTATTAAAACTTTACATTTTGATACTCGTAACATCAAAAATTAATACGTTTGATAATGTTTATTAAAAAACAATTTGTTATTATGAATTGAAATCCATAGGAGGTCCTTGATTTCCACCATATGGCTCTGTGTTTGCGGTGAATGTCCAATGTATTTTTTCCATTATTTGATTGATGCAATTATGCAATTATTCAATTTGCCCGCGATTTATTTGCCAAGGGCATTTATGTCTTGAACTAGTTTTTTCCCATCGAACTTATTACATTTATATGCAGGTGACGTTCAAAAGTGAATGATGCATTTGAGAAAATTAAGTTTGAAGTATGAAAGGTATTTAAAATTATATCTAGGGAGATTGACATTTCCATACAAAAGAATTAATCCTATTATGTCACTACGATATGGCATGCCTTTAACGTCCTTACATTTTAGACTGATTGAATTTAAGTTATATCGAAGTGACAAGTATGAAATGGGATCAAATATAGTTTCCACTTTACACTTTACACACAATTTAATGTCTTTGAGAGATAAATATTTTTTGGGAAGGTAGTTCAAACACGCAATAACTATGCTTGCCTTTTGTCATTAGGTCATAAAATTCCCTATAATCTTTAAACTTTTTTGCTGAACTAACGAAGCTCAAAAAGGGGGTTTTGATATTCTTGCAAAAGCAGATTTTTATGTGGAGTATATTTTTTCCGTTTTTGTTTCTTATTGTAATTGTTAGTATTCCTTCAAGGGATTAAAGTTTGTGTGCAAAAGTAAGTCAAAGCCATTGCAAAGGTAGTGTACAAAATACTGTACCATAAAGAAAATGAAATTCTCGAAAACTGTGAAAAATATTGTAAAAATATAAATAAAATCTTCATCATTTAAAACTTTACCCCTTAATAAGTGCCTGTATAACTAGTTACGGTTACTTGGTATGCAGGGTTAAATAAAAATGAGGGGTTAAATTTAAATATAAGTATTCACAAAAAGGAATGTATTCATTGTTATTATTTTCAATCGTGATATTCTTTGAATAACATACATTTCATAATATCCATAAAACATCGGATTATTTTTGTCCTATATAGTATTTCCATTGCACTGCGTAGGTAGAAAGATAGAAGACAAAAAGAAAAATATTTGCTTTATATCACATCAAATTATGTTATTAGTCACAACAATGTACGAGTAATAAGCTAAATTTTCCATATACTAGAGTTTTAGGGTATGAGATAAGCTACCTATATCCATAAGTTCTACATATTTTTGGATCGCGCATTTTTACAGATAAATTTGACGATAGATACTTTTGGTTATGTTACTATAAGTTTGGTTACAGGTGAGGCTTAATTCAGGTGCTATGTTTTATTTCAGACCAATTTAGCTTTTCATACGTCATCCTATTGTTCGCAGCTACACAATTCAACACATACGTGACACTCAAGCTTCAGAATGTCAAGTCGACGACGGTGACAGTTAAGGGCCCGACTCCATGCTGGGAGCAAGACTTCCTTTTGTGAGTATTTTTTAAAAGTTTCTAAGTGTGCATACTCAACACTGAGCAAATTAGTCCCGCCTTCGATGGCTCGAAGGACCAATTGATGTGGGGATAGTGCTACACCAGATGAAACGGCACTATTTGTAATATCAATATTACCTTGTCACACAATTACTTAACCCTAAGGCCTCGTTTACGGAGACGCGGGGCGTCGTGCGTCGCGTGTGGCGTGGCGTCTCGCGGCGCGTCCGACGTTTTTTCTGTTTACGGTGGGGCGGCGCGTGAAGCGGCACTCAAATTCGCACGCGTAAACACAAACATATGGCAATATACGATGTTGTTCATGGAGATGCGAGACGGGAAGCGTGGCGGTGCCCGCCGCGATGCCCGCCGCGGTGCCCGTCGCGGCGCCCGCCGCGCGTCCTCAAGTGTGTAGCGAAGCACGCGGCGGTCATCGCTTCATCGAGAATTGTCGCAGCGTGCGCCGTCGCGATAAACGCCGCGTGAGACGCGGCAGTGCCATCCGCGGGCTCGGCCGTAAAAAGCGCGCCATTTCAAGCAAAGGCGTGTAAAATCGCTTCTCCGTAAATGCACTCATACAACGCCATATGTTTGAATTCTGAGCGGGCCGCGCCGCGCAACGCCCCGCGTCTCCGTAAACGAGGCCTAAGATGGTACATGCGTAGGTATGAGTCGCGAGGTGTGTGTAAAAGCCGTGCCATGATTAAAATTCAATGCACTGACGTTAGTGCTGAATCGGCAATGTGCGGTGTGTGCACCGTACAATCATTGTTAGTCACAAAGCAAAAGTTCTTTGCTTTCATCTCATCTGATGGTCAGCGAAGATGGTAATGTACTCCCTAAACAGATGATCTTACTTAAAATTCTTATAATCACAAGTTTAGTCGCTATACATGGATTAAGACCACTCCTAAACAGGGGAGTCGTTGTCAAACAATACCAACAATCTACTGATTCTTACTGACTCAGTAGATTGTTACTGAATACTGTGATTCTTACATACAAGTATTCAACCTTACACACACACACTGTAACGATCCAACCTAACGTCAAACGGAACCCTAAATAGAAAATCTCTCTACACAGATTTATTCGTAGTTTTACTAACAATTTATGCCTTTTAAAAGAAACGCACAGAATTGCTTTGATTTGTATGAAGTTTGGCCAATGATCGACTAGTGATTTTATTAGGATCTACGTTGCAACCGCTTATGTAACCCAAGATCTTTTCCAAGTGGATAGATATAGAACTCCTATTGCCGAAACTATCCCTATGCCTTATTTATTCTATCAAACATGATCAAACGCTTATTAAACTCGCTACCATAGTAACGAAATAACAATCTGTTCTTTTGAGTGAATTTTACGATCTCAGTAATGAGAAAACAAATGTTTTCAATGAGAAAGCTAACATTGGGATTTTGATACCTTCAGGAAGGTAGTCCCTTAACCCTCGGGCTCCATAAGATTCCAAATGAACCTTACTTCGCCCTACCAACATACTTTATAAACTACTAAAATTCTCTACGCTTGAGAATTACATCCTTTCAGAACTTTAATTTTGTAGAGAAGAAAGGAGCGAAAGAAACTCTACCAGTTCATATTCTCAATACATTTGAGATTAATCTCTAAGACATTTAATGTCTTAGCAAAATTAGCTCTACGTTGAAATAATGATGATGAAACTTACATGAGATCTTTATCACAATTTCCATTTTGCACAACACAAAGTAATCACTTCAAATAGCACATATCACTTTAGTTTTAGTGAAGAGTTCAAGATTTCGGCACCGATCCATAGTGTGAATAATTCGTCGATTCGTAGATAAAGAAGATATGTCGGAAATGTCGTCGAAGGGAACAACTCCAGTGCCTAACTTTCTGACACGTTGCCGTTGCAGATAATGTTCCCAATATAATATTATCCCTCCACATCTCTTCAGTTTTTTATATGTAAGCACAACCACTTCACAGTGCCAAAATAATTTACTCACGAGACAAATTATGCTTCAAACACAAGCTCTTATTAGAGCGGACTTCATAGTCGAGCCCAATGGAAAATATGATCCAAAATCCACTCAATATTCTCAGATATTGGAATAAGCCACTAGAATCTCTTCGAGAAACTAGGAATAAATACAATCGTTGCAGGTTTCCTTCGGAGTGACCTGAATAATCGGTGCAGGTTTCTTATAGAGGGACCTGAATATAGCGTTGCAGGCTTCCTTTCGGAGTGACCTGAATAATCGGTGCAGGTTTCTTATAGAGGGACCTGAATAACGGTGCAGGTTTCTTATAGAGGGAACTGAATAAATAGCGTAGCAGGTTTCCTTCTGGAGTGACCTGAATAATCGGTGCAGGTTTCTTATAGAGGGACCTGAATAACGGTGCAGACCTCTTACAGAGGGATCTGAATAGCGGTGCAGGTTTCCTTCGGAGTAACCTGATTAAATTCAGTAAATTCATTGATGGAGATGATGATAATAATGATTTTAGCTTAAGGGTCCCTACCTGATGTATCGTGTCTAACCGAATCTATAAGCTTCTATTTGTGTAGTTCAATAAGAACAAACTAACCCCATTTTAGTTATTTAAACGTGTGGTGTGTTGCGCTGTCTTACGAAGTGCAATGTAAGACACCTAACTAACATTAAAAGAATAAGAAAGCGAGGTGAGAAGGGCCTCTGTGTGCCTATTTCCCTATACTCGTGTATGCGCGAGCACGGGCAGGTGGATTGGGATCGCCGTGTGCTCACAAACCCTATATACGTGGTGTAAATATACATATATAAATAGAGGACCAGCTTCTTTAGTCCATGCGTAGCTAAACGGGTGCAATTAAGGCATGGGTCCACTTCGACAGTCCCCCCGCCGCTAAACACTTCCCAAAGAAACCAGGGAACTTGAGTCACTATGTCGGTAAAGAGTGACTGCGCTGATATGTTCCAAACAACGCCCTCCCCGAAGGGAGTTAAAACCACAGTCTGTCGTAATCTCCGTCAGGTGACCCGACCGTGGTCCATCGAACCATGTCGATGTTTTAGGTCTTCACAATTCGATATTCGAACTCGAAACACTAATATCTTAAAATTCACAAATCTTTGCAAACACAAATTAATTCAAATTAAATATGAAAAATCAAAGAGCGCGACGAAGACCAACCGGCTTGCACGAAATTCCGTAATGTTCCCCCTTCAATAAATGCCTGTGACATTCCTGTCAAAAATCAAATCCTTCCCAGTTTAAAATATTATTTTTAATTGTCATATTTCTACAACAATACTTTTTTGATCAAATAATTGACCGGACGAAAACATGGAGATAAAATCAATGGATACGCTTCGACCATTGAGCTAGATGTGGTTTTGTTACAACACACACATACGCACACACACACATACACACACACAAACACATACACACATGCAAACACACACACACACGCGCACACAAATCCAGTAAACACAGACATACATACACACAAAAACACACACAAACACAGGCACACATTCAGCACACACAATATACAACACACACTGGCACACTCGTGATAGTTTATTGTATCTAGATAGTATATAAATGTATAACGCTTGCTTGTGTCAAGTAGGAATTATTTGTAATGTAAGTTTTATATTTGTATATGGGGTGGAGAATCTGGTGTTCTGTAACACAGGCTTGTCCACCAGTCTTTCCACAGTATGTGGAAAGAAAATAAATTATTTTTTCATCCCCCCATCTCGGAAAGAGTATTTTTGCTATTCGATATCTGGCCGCCAAAGCCGTTTTTATCCACTAGAGGTTAAAGTAAATTTGAATTTAGAACATCGCGTGCACTAGGTATGATTTCAAAACATCATTAAACCTATTTACTTCCATCTCCATAGTGCCGAATTTATCATACAACTTCTTTAAAATTTGTTAAAAACTCAGACTCTGAACCTCCTTGGTGTACTTTTGTTTTTAATTTGCTTTGCGCGCGCCATTTTGTTTTAACGTCGTATTGTTGTAAATAAGAAACTTTAAAAACAAGTAAAAAAAACGTATTACTCTTATATATAATATAAATATTTTTCTGTAACACTTACCTATCATATTGTTGTAGTAAATGTATACCTAAACTGAAATAAAAGTATCTTGCAGTTTAGTCATTTCCTCGCTGAGGGGGATGAAAAGTTACGTGTTGCACTCGAGTGCAAAGATTTTTCACCTTGTGCTCTTTTGATTCCCTCGCTAACGCTCAGGATTCTAATTTTAGAATCCTTCGCTTGCTCGGTCATCAAAGATGAGCACGCGGTTAAAAAGCAACTTTGCACTCATGTATAGCAAATAACTATTGATTTTGATTTTTTGAATCATATTAAAATTTGTAACCGGTAGTTCCACCTCAATCGTCAATAGTGATATACCAAGACATTTTTTTACTTTAATAAACCTGAACAAATAGTGCTGAACGCAAGGACTATGGCGAACAGTGAGTAGTGGCTCGTTCGTTACTCAAGTTTCTTACTTGTTTTAAAGTCAGACATTTTTTGGTACGCAATGCTCTCTGCCACAGATATGCGTGTGCTGTGCGTAATGAAGACATTATAAATATCTGGTTGGCTATGACATTTGATTATTTTCGGCGTATTTAAATTTAGTCATATTATATCAGCTGTGAGACGCCCATTGTTGGATTTAGACCTCTCTCAAGGATCTATAAAACGAACGGTTTTGTGCTGCAGCCTATGGCATCCTGTGACCATATCGTCGGTCCACTTTGTAGTGCCAACGCTGCGTCTCACCGTCAGTCCTGCAAGCAATGTGCCCTGCCCACTGTCGCATGAGACTCGCATTTTTCGAGCGTGTGTGCAACGTTACTCCGAGCATAACCCTCTCCATTGTCTTTTGGCAATGCTTTGGAGTTGTCTACACTATCGTTATAAAGAGGAAAGATTTGTATGTATGTAACGAATAAACACAAAAACTACTGGACCGATTTCAAAAATTTCTTTCACCATTAAAATGCTACATTATTCCTGATGAACATAAGTTACAAAATTATTTTTCCTACGGGAAAATATAAAATTCCCACGTGAAAACATAAATAACGCGGGCGAAGCTGCGAGCGGAAAGCTAGTCTTCTTATATAACCCATTATTAAGCGGCAACGTCTTCGTAACATAAGGAAAAACACAGACATTTATGTAATAATTTGTCTTACGTTTCCCAATGTTAAAAAATGGAATAGTTTAAAAAATGCATTAAAATTTTGAAAGTCAAAAACCACTTTTTAAAGCTTATTTTAAAAGGAATCTCTCCGTTTATCGAGACGTTAAGCAACGTTATGCTCGTTTCGCGGATTAACAGTTTATTTTCAACGTAAATGTAGTGGAACTCCATTCTTCGTCATTACTATGCACGTTCGTTCCACAAGTGGCCGTAAAAACACAATTTTCAGGTGGGATAATTTTCTGTTGGGAAACTTAAAGTGAAGTGTTTATAGCGTTTACTTTGACTGTTGCTTGAAGTATAGCTGAACTAGTTGTTGTTTGCTTAGTGCAGTCTTTTCAAAATTGGTTCTTCTTCATCATCATCATCACCATCATCATATTAGTTGAGAGATACTCTCTACTGGGCATAAGCCTCGACAGATCCTGCATTACCCGCTTCAAGTGGCTCCCCGTGAACTCACCAGATCGTCGGTCTACATTGTGGGGTTCAAACCACGCTGCGTCTCCCGGCACGCAGTCACCTTTTCGACGCCCAATAATTTTTTATTATGAAATATACAGGGTGTAACTGAACACCCCAATAACATTTAAGGGTATGTATCCATCAGAAGTAGAGATTCTGTAGGAAAAATATTAGGGCTAACAAACCAATTTTTTCCCATACAAACAAAATAAATTATTTATTGGCATTAAGTGCCGACAGCCCTACGTAAGCGTACGGGGAATACTACGCTCACGTCATACAAACTTAATAAATTATTTTTTGGTATTAAGTGCTGAAAGCCATACGTAAGCGTACGGAATACTACGCTCACGTCTATCACGTGTCATTTTGTTTAAATTTCTTTTGTGTTAAGAGCTGATTATGGTTGTCACAAAAGTGAAAGTTTTTGCTATCAGTTTGAAATCAATGAAAGTATTGGGGTTCTAGGTCTCAGACAAGCACCGAAGGTCCATTTAGTATCTAACTTATATGTCCCTTAAATGTTATTGGGGTGTTCAGTTACACCCAGTATAGTACAATCTAACTTACCGTCTGTAGCTTCACCCGCGTTCTTTTCGTTTTTTCCGTTTTAATTCTTGAATTTCTCGCAGTAAAAACAATTCAAATTATAAAGCAAAAGTTAAAAAAAAAGTCCTGTTGAAATACTTAAGACAGTTTGTTATTGTGATTCTCAAACAAAAAACAAAATTTCAATCCCTAACCTAAACACGTATTCACTCTCTTTTAATTATAATACAAAATTCTCAAATATAATATTTAATGCTTCTAGTTTCCAAAATGATCTTCCATACATATTTTCAAATCCGTTTTCACCTCCTCCAGTCTCCAAAAATCCGTAGAAATCCATTCTTAGTTGACATATCCTATTCATAAACTACCATCCTGCCAAATTTCATGTTGATAGGTCAAAAAGTTTTCGAGCTTTCGTGATTAATGAGGGAGTTTCCGCTTTTATGTGTATTTTTATGTATATAGATACCTACCTAAGATATAAATATTCCACTATGTATATTTAGGTGGATATTTTTTTTAGATTTTACGGATGTCGTTATTGCATTTTTATACTTTTTTTTAATGTAAAATTGAGCGCGTTTGACCACAATCTTGCCTGATGGAAAGCGAAGATGTCGTCTAAGGTTGAGCACGCAAACTCAAATAGTGCCTGTTCACTCTTTTTTTTTTTTTTTTTTTTTTTTTTTTTTTTTTTTTTTTGGGGGGAGGGGGGAAAATGCATTTACGCATTCCTCGTGGTCGAGCCAAACCACGAGGATATGTGGGACTCCCCAGACCGTACACGGCCCGGGCCTACCCACTAAAAACCCCCCAGCAGCTCCTCCGTCCGTCACAAGACAAGGGGAAGGGGACAACAGCCAGGCCTTATTCCCACTGACCCCCTGCCTGTGACATGTCCGTTGCCGGACTCTAAATCTGGCTCAGCTACTTTGTGGAGCGGCACAGAATTGCGCCGCTCTACACCCCCGTTGGTTTTTTATTGTGGTTGTCTTCCACGCGGTCCGACGCTCAGTGCGCCGAACCCCCGGCCCGCTCAGTGTGGGTAACGGGTTGCCCGACGGCAGACCCCACTGGATCCACCGCCGCGCTGTGAGCCGAAGCTCAGGGAAAATCCCCAGAAGGTGCAAAGCACCATGGCGATAAGAATCGCCTCACCTCCGGCAGCCGAAATCGACTTCCAGCGAAAGCCACACACTCTTCTTAACACAAGAAGAGGGGACTTCGCCCTTCCCCGCATAAGGCGGGTGACCACATGAAGTGGCCCGCCAGGTTGAACCCGGCCATCCCACGCCTCCCCTCCATGGGGGTCCTCTCGTCAGACTATTAGCCCGCGGCAGAGAATCTGCCGGGTTGCCCAGGGTGCACCACAAGGAGGTTGTCTGACATCGCACCCCGCCTGTTCACTCTTGTCTTGTAATCATCTAAGTTATACTTAATTGGAATTAACTTGTGTATGTTATCGAACTCCCCCGAAACGACTTGACAGATTTTTATGATATTTTTTGTATATGTATATTTGATAGGTTTGAGAACAGGGCGCAAAGATGGTATTTGTGCGTGAACACTTGTGTTTTATTTCTAGCGTTAATTTCTATTTTCGTCAACAAAACGCCATTCTCGCTCGGCATCGAGGACGCTATAACAACTTTCATTTTTCACAACAACGCTCGTGAGCGGAACTCTCGGGCAAAGTTATACTAGAAGATTGATAAAACAAAGTGACTTAGATTGGCCGCATGGTTCCATTAAGGTACCCGTAGCGCCTGTTGTACATATACTAACTGGAAATGTGAAACATTTATCTTATGACATAAAAGAAATCTCCACTTTTATGTGTCTGATGGACTAAAAGCTTGTTCCACAATCGAAAACTAAGTTTTGAATAGCTTATTTTACAGATGATTTGACAGTGGTTCTATGAAAAATATGTCAAAGAATCTGTCAGGTAAGCTATTCAAAACTTACTGATTGATTGTAAAACAGACTTTAGTGTTTCAAAACGACAATTTATCAAAAAGCGTTTTGAGGATTGCTGTTATTGATGAACTCGTTGGAGGAGTACAGCACGTACTCTTACCGTTGTGATTGCCAAAGTTAAGCATCTTTCGCCGTGGCCTAAAATTTGACCACTTACTCGGAATGCTGCTCTGCTGGAAATAAGATTATATTTTTTTTTTCAGAGAGATTTTCAATAAATAAATACGACATATATATTTATCTATTTGATATAATAATATATTTCAATATTTACGACATCAACGTCAGCGAAGCCGCAGGTAAAAGCCAGTATTACAATATTGCGAAAGTAACTCCGTGTGTGACGTATTAGGGCAAAATCGACTTTGGGGGTGGATTTTGGTGATGAATTGGATGGATTTTGATAAGTAACAAATGGAGGCAATACAAGCTTTTATTACAAGCTTTTATTTACTTTCACCTGTCCCGTGTCTGTAATGAAATCTTGCAAGCTAAATTTGACCCACTTCCGGTTTCCGATTGAGCTGAAATTTTGCATGCATATGTATATCGCGTGACAATGCAATATTATGATGACATAAAGCAGATCTAATGCTGGAGCTTGAAGGTGGCCATAGGAACTCCGCAATAAAACGAGACAACGCCATCGAGTTAGGGCTCGTTTGATTCGTATTGACGAGTACCAAAAGCTTGTAGGTATTTAAAAAACTTTTCTTTTATAATTTAACTTGTTTTAAAGTTTCTTAATCATATCATCTATTTTTAAAAAAGAATTTTGATGAAGATACTTTTAATACTTACCATTCAATTCCACTGGGCGCTTTGTTTAATTATTATATTAACTTCAGTAAATTGACCTTAAAGAAGAATCAAGTCAACTCCGAACAAAGATAAACTTTTATTTTGTTAGTCTAGCTCCAATTTATTGGCAAACAGGGACAAAGTTTAACTTTTCAAATTTTTAATTAACTTAATTACGCAAGAAACATCAGTGGCCTTTATTTTATGAAACGTTGTTAAGCTATGCATATTTAATAAACGTTCTACTTCAATATAGGTAATATGCATGTAATTGAAAAAAACATATATATCTTTGTCGATAACGCTATAAATTTAAAAATAAAAGGTTTAATGAAAGTCGAGACATTTACAGAAATGAAAAGGTTGTGCTGCTCGATTACAGTACCACGTATCGAGTCCAACTTTACTGGACCTATTCAAACACACACAGAAAAAATTCATGAGAATCGTTCAAGCCATTTATTAATTTTAGTGGGACTAGCGAACGGCGAATCATTTTTATATACAAGAGAAAGAAGAAAAAAAGAAGATAAAACCAATCAATTATCGGCGAAAATGGCCCCAGACACGGACAAACAAATGTCTCACGTCATAATTTTTAACATATTTTTGACGTCGTTAGCAATTATCCTTATTAAACGGACAAGCTGTAGTTTGAAACGATAAATTAAAAGCTTTTAACTAATATACTTCGACTGTCATCTACACTAGCCGCCATGAAAACAGCTAGAGATGTTCTACTTGTATTTAAATCAATCGATTTTTCAATTGTAATATAATTTCGTTCTTATTTTATCAAATTATGTCATATTTATGTTATAATGTGTATGTATTTGTTATTAAAATACATGTTGAATATATCACAATATACTCGTATAATAAAGCATACTTAATAATAGTTGTTGGTTCAATATTGACCAAAATCGATTTTCGATTTTGTAGTTCAATTAACCGTATCGATTCTACAGAATCAGAAGTGAGTGACATCTCTAATTGTTTTTATTACTCACTTGCTTATTTTCTCTCGTGTTTAAATTGTAGTGCGTTTTTATTTTTTTCTATTTTTGGATTACTTATAAATACTTGGCTATTCTTACAGACTCAGATTTTTTAATAACATACGTACCCCGGCTTTGATTTATGGATTTTGTGATCTGCTTCAACGATAACTTGGCATTAAACAATGGATCTTGATAACCTTAATACGAAATGGAAGATGTTTGTGTTAATTGTGATTTTGCTGGTGGTTCCATGGTATTGGAAAATGAGCAGATTCTTCGCTTTTAATTACCTACGGATTGTATACCTTAGTGTAAACAATTTTTATCTGTCCACACTTTGATAACACGTATTTAGCCTCCGGGAATCACAAACGAATTGAGCGCGGGTGAGTAAATATGGGAATCGGGGCGCGGGCAGAAGGGAGCAGTTGCAGCGAATGCACGTCTGCAGCTCTTGGGCAGCTCGAGAGCGGTGCATTCGCCAGATCTGAACACACCCTAAGGCTTAGGGCCTAAGCGAACGAACCCCTGTACGGAATTTCATGCTTCGAGCTCCAGTATTTTGGGCTCTACGTTGATACCCCAGTCAGTTACTCAGGCAGACACCAAAAGCCTTTATAAATACAGAAAAAGAAAATACCTTTTGTAAAAGAATATAAACTAATAGACATATTGTTTTATGTCTCTGATGTATGTACTCCAAGAATAGGGAACTTAAGGGGTAGTGGATAGGGCGCTCACAATACTGACGGCCATTGGGATGAATGTATTGGGATGAATGGCCAAAGGTCGTCGAGTAGCGGCCGCTCACCGGGAGACGCAGATATGGTAGTCCAAGTACAGTAGTGGACCGAGGATCTGGGGCCCTACTATAATCGCTTGTAACAAGGTTAAAGTCGCTCTCAGTCCGGTTTTAATATTGTTTTGAGCGATCATGGTTAGGGGGCAGGTAACGACTGCGGCCAGCCGCTGGATTAGAAACGCAGGACCAATTGGTTTGGAGATCTTTGGGGAGGCCTATGTCCAATCTCATGGCTAATGGGATAATGAATGTACTCTGTGCACTCTGTGATAAAGTATTGAAAGCGGGAAGTGTTTTTTAACCGAAGAACTTGTTTATTTTTGCTCGCTCGGCTCAAGAACAGCGCAGCATACTAAGTAGTTTTCTCAGCGCGCGCCCGTAACTTTGCTTACATTTAGTATAATAATAAATAGTACTATGTTTTTTTGAAAGCTTGGTTGTTATAACAGATTAAGAGTGCTTCTAGCCAATCTCATACATAATGTTGTTTGTTATTTAATTGAAAGTATGTTGTGTTTTTAAATTATGCGATTCATAAAGCCAATGATGTATGGGCACGAACTTGCTTATTATTAATATTTGTTTGTTAATAAAGATATAACATAAATTAAATTATTAATTGTCTTCGTCATCACCATAGCTTACACGCGTCCCCACTTAGAGGCACGAGCCTATCCTAACTAGTTATGTTAGGGCGAATAGGCCTTAGTCAAACCACGCTGGCTCAGTGCGTATTGGTTGACTTCACATACACCTTTGAATTACTTCGTAGGTGTATACAGGTTTCCTCACGATGTTTTCCTTCACAGTAGGAACGTCAGATAAATGTCCATATGAAATTCGTGAAACGAAAAACACATTGGTGCATGGCAGGATCGATCGCGGGCCACCCGATTCTAATCCGGGCACAGTCCAGTGCCGGGGCCACAGCGCCACCGACGCTCATAGGATTTATTGTTTTACATAATAATTTTTTAGCAATTTCTTTGACGTCTGTGGCTATGTGCTGTGATATAAAAACCAGTATTTATTTTCTTTATTGAAATTACATTCACTATTAAATGAAATATCGTAATTGGCAAATATTTAAGTGTTTTGTACACGGCCCTAACGGTAACCGAAACTCCGGGGTGTACCTACGTCCGTGATACACGGAGCTACTCATAGTATGGCACATTAGAATTACCTAACTGAAAAATATAACAAGCAAACTCACTGTGGTTATAACAGATTTCCGAACATTAAGTAAATTTTACTCTAGACAATTGTTTTAGTAAAAGCTGTGAAATTTTGTAAATAAATAAAAAATGCATTAAATAGTGCAAGTTGGACTCGAGCATCTAGGGTTTCAGGGGATAAGTTTGTAACTGATGTAAATTGCAAGTACTTATAATAAGGTTTTGAGATTTTTTCCTTAATATGTGCTGTAAGACGTTGCTTTTTGCCATATGTCATGATTCTAAGGTAACGGAAGATACCCTACAAGTTTTGATTCAATTATGAAATCTCAAAATATGCGACACTAGCTTTCCGCTCGCGACTTCGTCCGCGTTATTTTTGTTTTCCCATGGGAATTTTATATTTTCCCGTAGGAAAATTATGCTATGTCCTTCCCCTGGTCTCGAACTATCCCTATAGCAACTTTCATCAAAATCGGTTCAGTAGTTTCGAAGCCTATTCAATACAAACAAACAATCAAATCTTTCCTCTTTATTATATTAGTATAGATAAACGGTCATAAATTGGGGTGATGACTGAATTCTAATTTTTACGTCTCGTCATTAAATATTAAAATACCGTGGAAGAAGATGCAGTCCTGTGAAATCAGAATTAAAATCGGCTTAAAAATACTTTAGATACAAGCATTTTAAGTTGTTAATTTGAAGACGATTAGACAGAGAGATCCGACATCAACCGTGACGTCATAGTTGAGTACGGCCATATAAACTCCTTGTAAATTGCCGTTTTGCTAGAAAGAGATGGAGAAAAATCTTTAATACCTTATATCTTGATTGTTTTTATAGTTATTCGAAAGGCGATTTTTTCTTTCTGTTTATTATATGAATGTGCTTCTATTAAAGCAATAAAAAAATTTTAGTCATCTAGCCTATTGTGATCGCGTTGACCTACAAGTTTGATTCCTTACAGCTGAAAGAGACCGTTGACCTAAATAGGTATTCGATATCAATTTCAGATTGATATCTCTATGCGTTCCTGAGAAAAAGGGTCTTGACAGACAGGCAGACAGACAACGAAGTGATCCTATAAGCTTACCGTTTTTTGTTTGAGGTACGGAATCCTTAAAATCGGTCAAGAGCGATTTGAAGTCGCGCACTGAGGGTTCTGCACAATACGAAGACCATGTCTCTGCTTTTGTGGCGTAGAGGAGCGCATGCGTTCATAGATCGCAGTAGGAAACTATATACTTACCATTAATTAGGTTTATAAGCTTGATTTACTACTTATCTGATACTAGCTGTGCCCGCGAACTACGTTTCGCCATATATGTTTTACCCGTTTTTGTAACATTTCTCAATGATGCTCAGCTCTATAGCCTTTCTCAATAAATGAATTATCCAACATAAAAAGAATTTTTCAATTTGAATTAGTAGTTCCTGAGACTAGCGCGTTCAAACAAACAAACAAACTCTTTAGCTTTATAATATTAGTAAGTATAGATAGAAAACGCCTAGTGCGAGTTGGATTCATGCACGAGGGTTCCCAACAAATTTATACTATAAGTAAATAACTTCCTAAGTACACAGGTATTTAAGAGGTGCGCCAAAGACTAGTCCTTAATCAGCAGAGCAGCTCGCTGGTGATATTGGTTTGGACTCTGCAAGGTGCCATTCAGAACCTCCTACACCGCAATTCAATTTTGCATAACGAATCATTTATCATTTAGTACTGCTGCTTAATAAGAGAACTAATGATAACAGAGGTAAAAATATAAGGATCATTACTGTTCTTAGCACGCCCTCATAAAATGGTGCTATGTCTATAACTTTTGTAGAATTAAAAAAAAAACAATTGAAAGCAGATTCAATATGTTAAGAACCGCGTAATCGACTTGCATATTAATTATAAATAATCTTATTAAGCTTCATAATCATGTTAAGCAGATATATATTAAGGTTTATTTCATTGACCGGAACGGATTTTTAGCATCGCGCGCTAGTTTTACTCAACTGAGGTGTAACCTCAAAAAAGCGTCATGGCCGATCTAAACCCTAAGGACAATGTGTCTTTACAATCGAAAGGATGATGTGTTATTTTCCTTGTATGCTATAGTCTCTATTAATTATGTCGTCTTCTCACGAACTTACGAACTCACGTTATTAAATAAATATTAGACTTACACAAAGTTAACATAATTTGTTTAATGCTAAGTGAATTTCAACAAAGAGTTTCCTTTGTGTGAAATTATTAGAGGGAGAACTATGTTAAAATTTCACAAAAACTTTCAACAAATCAAAGTTATTACTGGCAACGATGACAATTTGCAATAATCAAAATAAACCAGGAAAGTTATGACTTCAGCACAGACCGTATTCGTGCTTTTTTAATATAGTATTATATTACGAGTAAAAGAAACATATTATGCTGAATATATGTCCTTTCCATGGCACATCTGTATGTGTTTTCTCTGCTTTTATGTATGTTTTTCCGTGATTGTGCCATTGAAACAATAATTATTCTTTCTTTCTTCATTTTAGAATTGATTATGTTCAAAATTTTTAAACAAACGCCCGATTTTTTTATCAAACTATTTCTACTATTTTGTCAAAAGACCGGTGATCCCTAAACATTATAGACCCAAAATTTTTCAACCCAATGACAGGATAAAGTAAGACTGAACAGCCCCCCTAGACAAGATGTCTTTCGATAATCGCTATCGCAATCGCTAAATGGACAATGTATGAGATTTAATAATTGCGCTCGAAAGCTAAGCGAGTGCTCATGTCAAATCCCATACATTTTTCTTCTCGCGGTTGCGATAGCAATTCTCGAAATGCGTCTTATCTAGAGTCACAGGCCCTCTACTCGTTCTTGGGGTTTCAGAACTAAGTGAATGATCTACGCCGGGACCAAAGGGGTTTCCCTTGAGTACCATAAAATAGTTATAAGATATGAGATTATCTATCCTATGCATAGACATATTAGTTTCGAGAGTGAAATTATAGGGTATCTAAGGAATTGTGTTTTATGTTTTACATGTTTTATATGTAATTTATTATAATTTGATAGGTATGTCAATATTTTACGCATGCAAACGAGAAAATAAAATAATCAAATAATTGTTATTCAGATTTGAGGAACCATCTTCTGAATTTTAGAACAACTTTCTGCTCCCACTTCACGTATAGAGTAGCAGAAACGTAAATTGCCGTACGTGCAAACGATTGTATTGAACCGAGGTGCTTGAACCTACTCTATATGTTGGGATGATTAGGCCTTAGTCAACTACGCTGGCCCAGTGCGGATTGGTCGACTTTACATACACCTTTGAATTTCTTCGCAGATGTATGCAGGATGCCTCACGATGTTTTTCTTCACCGTAGGAGCATTGGCAAATGTACATATGGACAACTAAGGACGTAAGTGGTCTGATAATAGATTGAGAAGTAGGTATATTATGTTCTTTAAATTATACCTATGCAGTACTTGTCTTTAATGAAAAGAATGTGACAGCATGCCACTTAAGATCGGCCGTCCAATCGGACACAAGGTTAGTCCAATTGGCCAAAAGTGTCACATCTGACTTTAATATCAGATATTTGCGCTCGCAAGAAGTTAGTGTAAAAAGTCAGTTATAAATCAACTTCAAGGATGATGAAGTTCAACATGATGAACTTAGAGGCATCAAGCAAAACGTAAATACTTTAAAATAGATACTTAAAAAAAGGAATTTAAATAAATAATGCCTGCTCTCACAAAAATATATATTTTAGACGTCCTATCACAAGGGACATATAAACAATGGCGAAATATGTTTCGGCAAACGGTTTTCTAAATCCATTCACGTCTGACAATTTGTTTTTTCATCAAAAATGAATATCAAAGGTGGGCCTTGAGGCGTCGGCGGCAAATTGTGGAAGCCCAGTGTTTGCGTGCAATGTTTGTTTGCATTAGTAAGTTTCTGGGGAGTCGCATGTTGGCTCTATGGCTATATTTACACCGAACGTATTATATAGTCAGCCTCCGACGTCGACTGACTTACTGTCAGGCTCCCGTGTGAACTTTCGGCCTCCAATCAGTCAGCCGCTGCGACTGTGGTTGCTGGCGTAGGTCAGTATGAACAAACACTTTAATATGTATATAAATAGTTCACAGTGTAACAGGCGCTCGCGGCAGCGGTTTACTATACATGTGGTGTGAACATTTTCTAACAAGTTATTTCCTTGTGACAAGTTTTTTCTTTTTCGTCCCTTCTATTCGAAAATTGTCGCTTTGTTCCTCTGTAAGTGGTAGCAAAGTAGCTCTTTTCTGTTAAGAACTTTTTAGCGGGCGGGAATGAGATTTGAATTTAGAACATGTATCATTCATAAAATCGAACGCAAATTGTATGAATTACTGGCTGGTACGTGTTGGCTGCACGGCGACGGCCCCCGCGGTAACTGAAAAAAAAACCGCGCGGATTAAGTCTCTGTTCTTGTAATCAGTACATACTTTGTTGTATTTTGCAAAAATAATCGATTTCTGCGTCGGGTTATGAAAGTGACAATGCATTAACTCCTGAAACAATAACTATTACTTATATTCTCATGTCTTTTTTAAATAAATATATTCATTAATTATATAGCACCGTCTCTTATTTATTTTCTCATAGAAAGGGTATGAAAAGTAGAGTACTATATGACTCGAGACCAAATTATTTTTACCTCGGTCGATGTACTTTGAATCCCTCCCTGCGCTTAGGATTCTACGTAACAATTCAGGATAACGTAGCAAGAGGCTGCACAACGCTCTGCCAGTAGCCGATGACATTGAGATCGTCGGGCACTCTAGCACTCTAGTTTGCTCGGCTGTATCAGTGGTGACACGGCGTTTCCTCCCCCCATGCTGAGAGGCTGCCATGCTGCGTCCTAACCACAACTCTGCTATCAAACGAATAGCTTCTATCGTTCGGTGGCCGGCAACTGGGAAGGCGAGTGCCTCTACCAAGGGTCTTTCTGTGCACCAGCGTGTGGGTCGCTTCCTTCGATTCCTCATTGCTACCCGATGTCGACGCTCTCCCGCGAGAATACCCCACGGATATCTTACGGTAGAGTGCCCGCTAACAACCAGGCCGCCTAGTAGCTAACCGTGTGAGAAACTCGTACGAGCGGGGTGCCAATGACCTGTGGACTTCGAGTTCTCCTTATTAGGCAAGACATGAATCTCCATCGGGAGTCCAGCACGCGGCCGAGGTACTTCATTCCGATCTCATCCGGTACAGCCCCTCAGTTTGGTCTTGCAACGTTTACTCAACTATGTTAGTCAAAGATTTTTTGACTAACATACGCATTTACGTATAAAGCTATATAACACAACTTTACGTCTTCGGATTCATATTCCTAATAGAGTAATCAATCAAGCATTGACTAATATTTGTGAAACCCAATGCGATGTTCATTCGTACAAATAAATTAACATGTCATCCACATAATATATTGATGTTATGCAATTTTTGTGTTTTTAGGGTTCCGTAACCCAAAAGGAAAGAAAAACCGCAAATGCGAATTGGACACGTGCACCTAAGGCTTCGTAAAAACATATTTAAGTACATAAAATTCCTAACTACATATGTACATATTTACGGTTGTTTCCTTAACATGCCCTGCTTCGTGCCAAATTTCATGATTCTAGGTCAACGGGAAATACGGGTAGATTCCCATGTGACAGACGTACAGACGTATCAAAATTTTAGGATCACTTTGTTGTCCGTCTGTCAGTCTATTCCTCTGTCCGTCTGTCCGTCTCTGTCATATATATCTTGTTCAGTAATATTTGGTAATGTTGCATGCACTACCTACTAAAAGTAAAAGTGCAGTGTCGATGCACCATAAGATATATTATTTCTAAATTGGTAGGTAGGCATTTTTTTACTTTTAATTTATTTTTGTTCTTATTTTTAAAATTTTAATCAAATGTTTAACCGATAGTTTGTGATAACGCCATTTAAGCAGTAACCATAATCAATGATTCACCGTATTGCGGCCAGATGGTGCTAGAAGCAATTATAATAAAATGTGATATCATGTTTTTCATTTAATTTAATCGTTAAAGTAGACATTACGAAGAGTTGTCATTATGCCAATTAATCTTATAAAATGTTGACATTATAAGAAGTTGTCATTTTGCGAATTTGACATTCTAAGAAGTTGTCATTGTACGAAGTTGACATTCTAAGAAGTTGACATTTTGAAAAAATTTACATTATGCTTCCGGTTGTCATTTTGAGAAGTTGGCATAATGAGCTGATACGTCTTTGTCAAGACCCTTTTTCAAACTGAATAACGAATACTTAGGTACTGTATAAAAGTCAATTAAAAGATATGACCGATTATGTTGCATATTTTTAGGCGACTGCGCACGAAAATATGGAAAAAATATTTAGCATCGAGTTTCAATAATTCATATTGACAGACCTTACTGACTTAACATTAACGTAGAGGTGGTAGAGTATACATATTTTTGTAACTTTGTCCGTATCAATGTTTTTGTACTCGAGTGTATATAGTTAGGAACTTATATACTTAGATAGAAGACTAGTGACCCGCCCCGGCTCCGCACGGGTGCAATGCGGATGATTTAATATACTACAGAATGTATTGATATACAACGTTCACAGCTTTTTTGTCCTGCTTGTCATAAAGTGCTATAGGGCGAACGACGACGACGAATGACGCGATAGGCACACGCCCCCGCAACCGCTGTGTCCCTGCATTTTATATCTGTAATATCTTCGAAAATATTTATTTAAATTACATGCTGTAAAGGGCCATATTGATCTTTATTAAATGCACAATGTATTTAAGGTACTTAATTGGATAAGGATAAGATAAGTTTGTACGGAATCCTCGGTGCGCAAGTCCAACTCGGACTCAGTTTTTTGAAGAGTTAATTTGCTTGACCCATTGATTATAACATTAAAAACGAAAACATAGTGTCGATACGATCATGCAAATATAGCGTGTCTCATAACTCCCCATAAAAATTATAATATTTATTTAACCGAAAAAAAAGTGTCAATCTTATTAACTTGTCATATCAATCAAATTTAATTGTCAAAGGACATCATTCAGGCTTCATACAAATTTGGGCTAATTTTTTTTTAGCCGGCCAACAAAAAATAATTAAATTTTATCATAGGCATAATTATAATAAACATTTCGTATTATCACAGTAAAGCTCGAAACCTATTGGTTGAGATGATAATCGGTCTCAAAGTATTTATTTTATTACCTACGGCTTGCACCCGGCTTGCGGGGTGAGCTCGTGATTTCCAGGTAATCAGTTATTGTTAATGGTGTGCGAGCGAGAATACGTTACAAGTACATTTACCTGCCGAGAAGTGTGAGCAAGAGGCATAATAGGTATGCGAGCGAGAAGACGTTACAAGTACCTACATTTACCTGCCGAGTTGCAAGTGTGAGCAAGAGGCAAAATACACCTACTTAGTCCTTTTCGTACTTTCGTTCGTTAGTTTTCCATGCAACTCTCGTTACATCGGACGGCTACTTTCACTGTTTTCGTGGTTTTTAACATTGATTTTGTTTTGTTTGTTGTTTTAATTATCGTTGAGTTTTTGTTTTTGTTATACTGTTTTTGTTAATCATGGCACATATGTTGTGTATTAACTGTCGTGAACCATGTGAAGGTCGAAGGACTTACACGTGGATTTCTCGGGAAGAACAGCACATCGACATAGCTCAGATTGTTATGGAGGAGCTAATCGCGAGACAGGTATGTAATGCAACCTTTTTTACATTTAAGTCATAACTAGGTACCTACTCTGTGATAATAACAGATCGTCGATATGACATCATGATCAGGACTAGGTGTCGCGTTGAATTATTTTGCTGAAGTACCTACCTTCCTTCAATAAAGTAAAATGTATACTTAAGTTCTTTAGTTAGTACTATGAAAGGGTTTTTTTAATAAAGTACATAGGCTTACATCAGTGATAGAAATGTAGACAAGAACCTTTGAAGGTATAGGGAAAGATTTTTATTATTATTATTATTTTTAAGTAAGATTTCTACTTACGAGTGTTTATTAGTATTTCATCGACTCTCTGTTACTGCCACGAATTAACTATATGTTGTTCTTATTTATTTGTTAGTATTTTTATCGGCGCTCTGTACAGATCTTAAGTACCACTTCAATATGGTATAGTGCCCGTCTAAGTTATAGCCGGTTTAAATGTAGGCATTGGCTCTTGCCTACACTCAAAACTATTTCAAAAGTTTTGAAATAGTTAGTTTTGTGTGAGTATGGGCACGAACATGTTATTATTTTTGTTAAGAAGTCCTTTGGGAAAGATTCGTTTGTATTTAACTTGTAGAAGGTGGGTTTACAAAAATTGTTTTTTTTTTCAGAACGAACCTACCGACGTCATTTGCCGACCTTGCTGGCAAAGAGCTGAGAGGACGTTTCATCGGCGTATACGCGAGGCGCGTCAAGATGATGACGTGTTGCCCGATGAGCCTATTCAGCAACAAAGCCGTAATCATCCAACAATGACCTTAGCAGGATTTGTACGTACTCCAAACTCAACAGTGCACTGCATTTTTGAGCATTGTCAAAATATTACCAGGCTTAGAATACCTAACGATATCATAATTCGTATGATTGGGCGGTACAATCTACTAATACCAGAAAATGCTCGCGTTTGCGAAGAACACTTAGCCCAGAACCTTTGGTATACTCTACCTTTACAAGACAATCTCATAGAAGATTTTACTGCATCTGAAATAGTGAATGCTCTGACGATTATGAGAAATCATATTACAACAGACGTGTTAAACTTCGAGACATACGAAGTCATTAATACAAACGAGTTTCATACTTGGACGGGACTTACTCACGAACAGTTTTCCGATCTACTCGTAAACACATCCAGCCTAAATAATAATCGTCAAAAGAAGACAATACTGGCCGCTGTATTGGCAAAACTAAGAACAGGAGACTCTAATGCCAGACTTGCTTTAGTGTTTAGAACGAGCGAATCCCGTTTTCAACGAATGTTAGCTCTAGGTCGTGATGCATTGTTGCGTGATTTTGTTCCCTTGCATGTTGGGTTTGACCACATAAACAGGGAACAAGTGGCTCAAAGGAATTTATTAGTACCTGAAACTCTATTTGGCAATCCAGAAAGCCCTTTGCCACAAAGAAATGCTATAATAATAGTCGATGGTACATATATATATATACAACCAAAAGAGCTCGAACTATTTTTTTCAACGACAAACATATAGTCTTCACAAATATCGAAATCTGACCAAGCCGTTCTTGTTTGTTTGCTGTGACGGTCATATAATTGACGTAACGGGCCCGCACGCCGCTTCAACTTCCGATGCAACAATAATGAATGCAATTATTGAAAATGAGGAGAGCATATTTCATTGGTTTTTCAGACCGGGTGACGTATTTATCTTAGATCGTGGCTTTAGAGACGCGGCCTATCCTTTACAATCACATGGATATACAGTACATATGCCAGAAACGAAAAATGCAAACGAAACGCAACTTACGACGGAACAAGCGAATAAATCCAGACTTGTGACTATATGCCGCTGGGTAGTAGAAATAATCAATGGACGATTCAAAAGAGATTTTCGCTTGTTAAGAATTGTACACAGCAATCGCGCCTTGCATCATATGATGGAATATTTTAAAATCAGTGCAGCTTTATTAAATGCCTATCATGTGTTGATTGTGGACAATGTAAGGGCTCCAATGTATTTAGAAATAATACGGGAAAGGGTTAATGTACCGAATACATTGGCGGATCTGGTGAACAGATACAATTATAACCGAAGACGTGCTCCGTTTCGTTCAATTAACGTTGATGCGCTTGAGGTTCAATTCCCCACATTGACACAAGAAGATCTTATCCTTTTTGCACTTGGTGTATACCAAATAAAGCAAGCTAGGAGTTACTATGCGGAGCATTTGCAGCCAAATGGTATGTTCATCGTTGAACTTGGCGACCAATTACCCACAGAACACATACGAGAGCTAGAAGGAACAGACCTTTACGTATTGCGCGGTAGAATCCAGTCCCGACATGTCCGTTCACGTTCGTATAACGTTTATATTGGCATAGATAGGGCTCTCGAAGGGCGACAGGCTATAAAACACTATTACTGTACATGTATCATTGGCCGAAGAACCATTGGCTGCTGCTCACACGTCATGTGCATTGTGTGGTACATGGGGTTTGCCAGGCACGAGCCAACGATACACATTCCCGCCGAAGGTTTAGAAGATATTATTGTAAGGCCAGGAGAGTTGTAAATATTGAATAAAAATATATGAAATGAAAATAATATGCATTATAATTAATAAAAAACCTGTACATAAACGTCTGCATGGAGAACTAACGAACGAAAGTACCTACGAAAAGGATTAAGTGGGTGTATTTTGCCTCTTGTTAACACTTGTAACTCGGCAGGTAAATGTACTTGCAACGTCCTCTCGCTCGCACACCATTAACAATAACTGTTTACCTGGAAATCACGAGCTCACCCCGCAAACCGTAGGTAATAAAATAAATACTTTGAGACTGATTATCATCTTAACCAATAGGTTTCGAGCTTTACTGTCATAATACAAAACGTTCATTATAATTATGCCTATGATAAAATTTAGTTATTTTTTGTTGGCCGGCTAAAAAAAAAATAGCCCAAAATGGGTGATGTCCTTTATGAAAATTCAATTTTAAAACAGTTTGAGGTTGGCACATTTGATAGTTTAAATATTATAATTTTATGGGGAGATATGAGACACGTTGTATACTTAAACTAGTTTATGCATTAACATAGCTCAATATATGTCCCCACCGAGGGGCTCAAGCCTACCCTTTTTTTTGCCGTCCGTCACAAGACAGGGGGAAGAGGACAACAGCGATGCCTTGTTCCCGCTGACTCCCTGTCCGTGGATGATCCGTTGCCGGACTCGCGCAACGCCAAAAGGCGCGTGGCTCCCCAACTAGCAAAATAATTCTTATAAAAGTTTATAAGTGTAAAAATAACATTCTTATAAAGGTGTAGGAAACGTTTACAAGTGTGGGAAAGGGCCGTAGTTATAAGTGAATTTACTCTTATAGCTGTCTTATTGCACTCTCTTTGTCACCGATTTACCCTTATACGCGTTATATAATTTAATTACATCGCTTCTATGCCGCCAATTTACTTTATTATAAAAGTATGTCTGCTTCTATTAGATCCATATTCTTTTCAAATACGTTTTCAAGAATATTTTTCATAACTTTTTAGTTTATTTTATAAACGAAATGCCATTTTATGTGTTTTGTCAAAATCATAAATAAGGTAAGTAATTTCCTATTCGAATCATAATAGTAGGGCATCATTCAATGTGGCAATCAATTTTTATGAGAAAAGTGGGTATGATTTAGTGTTTAGTGACTACGCCCTCGTAAATTAAGGCAGTTTTATTAAAATTAAGCAAAGAATAATTGTAAAATATTATGTTGCGCCTACTATAGCAATACTATAAGTCTTATAACAACTTGATAACCACTATAAGAAGTCGAGCGTGTTACAACGACTCCATATTGTACGATCTTTAGGGTTCCTTTACTAATATTTTGAAACAATTTTTAGGTTTACTTGTTAACTAATTAGGGCTGTGGGGTTTTTATGGGTTTGAAACGTTTTTTAAGTTCTACGTTTTGCTGTTTCTAAATACAATAAATGTATGTAACTAATAACTTCGTAAAATCTTTTAAATCGAAATTTATCTACGATCACTCTTTTTCGATAACCATTATTAATACTTATTTATTATTTCAGGACAATAATGATTTATGTGAAACCTAAATTTTGGCAGATATTTGAATATATATATCGGTAGTCGAAATCACACAGGAGGAAATTATAAACGGTTCAGAAAGCTTATGGCCGTGAAGATTCAATTACTGTAGAAGTTAGACAAGAAGGAGGTTTAGAAAACAGAAAATAATTAGAGTACTCGGGTAGAGGAAAGAACGTCATCACCAAGATTTGGTAAAATATTAACACCCAGAACCGGAAAATAAACAAATAATGTAGAAATAAAAAAATAGAATGTTGAAATAAGAAATTTTATTACACCCATTCAGTTTCGAATTACTCGCTGGCGACAATAGAACCCGTTTGGTCCTTAGTAAATTGTTTTATTTTCTACGGAACAACTAGGACTTTTTCAAGTGTTTAATTGACATACCATTTAAAGACTTGAGGGGAAATTAATTTTACTAATTATTAAATTGAACTTCTTTTTAACTTTCATTTAAACCAACCAATTTTTAAACCTTTTTATTGATTGAATAATTGACAACAGTTCGATAAAATAATTTAATTAGTTTTTTAGCAGATTCATAAATGAAAATATGAGAGCAATAAACTTTGAATAACCAAATAAGTGACTTACTAACACCTCATCTCTTATAAAGGCCATCCAAACTCTTAAACATCAATTTAAACTTAAAAAAGTTGTACTGATTATATTTATAAGGTAATAATCTTTATAACGATCTCAGTTATCTCTTTTATAAGAATAAATAGCGCCACAGACGCCTTTATAAGATAAGCAGCCAAAATGGAGTCTGCACATCTTTTATAAGCAAATAGATCATATAGAAACTATATTAATTGACTGTGTAAACGTTTACTCAGTCAAATTATAAGTGTTATATCTTCTTACGTCTACTCCCTTATAATTTCCTTCTATAAGGTATGTTAGTAAAAGCATTGTCATTATATGACTCTAATAAGGCAAATAACCTTATAGGCTTAGTATTATAAGAATATTTTGCTAGTTGGGCGGCTGCTTTGTGAGCAGCGCAGGTGTTGTGCGCCGCTTTGCACCCCGGAAGCGTCCCGGCACTACTAGGTGCCCTGGGGCTCGGGACCATTTTTATCGCGGGGAATATCCCTTCCCGCGGTCGCCTTCTCCGGCTCAAGCCTACCCTATGTTAGGGTGATTAGGCTTTAGTCAACCAAGCTGGCCCAGTGCGAATTATAACAAATATTTACATATAAATAGTAGTAATAATGACATTTAATTACATTATGTGATATGTTTGATGTTAATTTTTGTTGTAATTGTTTTTTTTTGTTTTTTCCTGGGTGTTTTTTAAATTTTTTTCTTAATAAGAAATTATTCTAGAATATATATTAATCGAATTTACGACAATAAAAAAAGAATAAGAGGAATCTGCCAGGCGTTTTCGAGTTCTGCGCGTAGCAATAAACATATTTCGTGACACATTTTCATTTACATAGAAATGAACTAAGTGAAAAAAGGGTTTTATTTTCCTTGTGAATTACATAGTTTTAATAAAATGAAAGACTTTACACAAATATAAATTTCAACACGAAACTTTCTTTGCCTTAACGCCGGTAGCACACCTCCGCCGCGGAACTGTAGTAGCGAAACCGCTAAACGATTCTCCCGCGTTGTCGTTTGTACGGCACGCGAGCTCTGGCGAGCTTGTCTGCTCTAACGCGGATATTTAACTATGGCGCTGTCTCTGTCGTGCGCGGTTCCGCCCGATCTGCTCAGACGCCGTCTACACCTCTGCGTTCGATTCGCCGTTTTGTTTGTTCCTGACTTTGCTACGCGGTTTCGCCTTGTTAGTTTCGCGGTGGAGGTGTGCTACGGGCATAAACATTGGAGTAAAATGTAAATTTCATTCCAATTTACCCGGAAAATAGTTCTATTTCTAAGTTGACACTAACGAAGTCGGGGGACAGTAGCTAGTTTTGTAGCTAATTTTGTAAGCTAACGGAACCGTAATTAATTAATTGCTGAATAGTTTTATGGCGCTATTTTTCCGTTTTCGAACAATTTCGATTTACTGTACCGTCATTGATATAAATTTTAAAACAAGCGTGAATCGGAAAATATTACAGTAAATGACATCAAAGTTTTACATATCTAAGTGCGTTTTAACTGACTAGAAGATTGTAAAAATACATAATCTAGTTTTCCACATATATATTAAAACGTTGTGGAAAGTAATGTTTTCGTTCGACCACAGCGCGTAAGCGACATTAGAAGCTATGCAATTATCATTAACAACTATATTAACTTGCAATAAAGCTACTACTATGCACGAGTAGATTGCCAGGGAAGCCTTAAAGCTTACAAACTGCATTTGAATTAAGCACCAGTTACGTTATATTAGCCAAAGTTTAATACTTTATTTTTAAACGTCGCCCCACTCTAGGATTTTCTCCTGTGTCGTGGGTGCAGTTACAAACATATAATATCACATGCACATACGCCCCGACCGGAAAAAAATTCTGTAGGCCATACCAAATATTTGTCCCGTACAGGAACCGAGCCCGCAACCCGTTGCGCAGTAGGCGATCACTCGATCTCTGTGCTAACCATCTCAATACTGTGGCAAACACACTCGTAAATGTAGCATGCACGAATAAAACGACGCCACAGACATTTTATCTATTTGGTGGAAATAAATCGAGCAGTTCCAAGATTTGGTCATGTCCCTTTGAGGATTCCTTATTTCTTATACAGTCGTTTTCTTGAACCGAGTTTAATAAAGGGCGAAACGATTTTACGGATTGCGGCCAAGTCGAAAGTTGGGGACATTTTCCCAATACATTTCAGTGTGTCGGGTATAGTATGCGTAGGATAAGGAGGGAACAGTACGTATATCCCTGTGGATAAACGTTATTTTGAACATATGGTTTATTTCGTTTCTGTCAAGCTGTTTTGCATTATAGCAACTATCTTCATAAACGTTTAAGTGAAGTCGTAAAGAAAATATACACTAACACTAGCTTTCCGCTCGCAGCTTCGCCCGCGTTATCTTCGTTTTTCCCGTGAGCATTCCTTATGTTCCTGTAGGAAAGTATTCTACAGCCTATATTACTCAGTGATATTGTAGCATTCTATTAGTGAAAGAATTTTTCAAATCGGTCCAGTAGTTTCGGAGCCTATTCAATACAAACATACGAAAATACAAATCTTTCCTCTTTATAATATTAGTAAAGGTTATGAGGTTGTAGTCATAATCAAAATATATTTCTTGTGTATTTTTATTACAGCTTAATCGCTGTCATTAAAGTGCTCGATTATGTTCATAAATAACAATTATTACCCGCTCGCTTTCATAAGTTCCTATATTCTTCTTCTTATGACATTTAGAAAAAATATTCTTGTTGTTAGTTTTAGGATGTTCCATTAAATGTTTCATAAAACAAAGGAACCATTTTCTCTTCCATACAACTATGCCAAAAACATGTACCTCGGGTTGTATTATATTTTTCTATGTAAAAAAATCTGAAAATTCATAAAATAATTTCTTTAAACCATTTGTACCACCTGAAATTATATCTTCAACATTTTGATTACTGGCAACATAGCATCAGTATTAAATAAAGCGTATTAGCGTAGTGTATTCTCCAAACCTGTTTAGTAAAGGTTTTCCAACTATTCAAATAATAAAAATAGGATTTTTACTTAATTATAACAAATATTACAATAAAACTCGTAACAAGTCCATATTCCAAAGCGTTATAAATCTTGTTAATAAGTGTCACATAGTCTGTGGTATGGTGTTTATTTTGGCAAACAACACCCAATAAAAAAAAAGAAGAAAAAAATGAAAAGTCATTAGGATGTGTATTGTATTGACATATCAAATTCACAATTACTGGTGACTTATTTGTAGGCGATCGCAATAGATGTTGGCACACACACATAACAAACTCCAGATTTCTAATTAGAAGAACTTCAACTTCTTTAAATACCTATAATAAGAAAAAGATTCTAAGTGAAAGTATTATCAAGCGACCATAACAATGACTGATTGTCAATGTCAAACCTTGACGTCCATAATAACTAATTACGTTTCGTTTCACGAAGTTTCGCATTCACTTATCATTTTTTATCTTATTTTTTTGCAAAATCTATTGAGTTCGAAAAGATTTTAGCCCTTGGGTTATTTTCAACACATTATTTATTTTCATTTTATATAATTTGTACCTCGGTACATGATTTGGGCAAATACTGAAGACCTCCTTTAGACATTCATAATGATAAAATTTATTAACGATATAACATATTGCAATAACAATGCATTTGATTTACGAAAAGGATTTTTTACTTTCAGCACGAAATCATATAATATGTGTAGGGTTAAATGGTATTTAATAACATTTGACAAAATGCATTGCTTGGTAAATATTTGATTTACTAAAAGGATATTTTATTTTCAGCACGAAATCATAATTTTATGCTTTATGTTGTTTTGCCAACAAACATGTTCCAAAAATAATCAATTTGTGAAATAATGTTTTGTCATAATGAATTTTTTTTAGTAGACATATTGTCTAATGAGTAGTTCATTAAACAATAGTTTGTAAAGTGATAAATTATTCAAGTATAATTTTGTTAAGAGTTATTTTTGAATGAAAAGGACAATACCAGAAGTTCTATAGAAGTTTGCCCCACCCCATAAAATTGATTTACACGAATGCGATAAACGACATTTGATAGCTGTAATATTGGTCATTAAAACATAAAAGTTATAAATTCTCGAGATGTTGCGGTTTTTTTTTATAATATACTAAAACGAGAACAATTATCTTACGTTTCTCGATCTGCATTTGTGCAGAAAACTGTAATTGCTATAAATTAATAGTTAGGCGCTTTCATAATTGTAATAAATAAATAGTGGCTAGGTACCTATTCGTCCGTTTTACGATAATTAAAGTAGGTAAATATATTAATCTTATAGCCCATTATTAATTGTTGAGTTAAATCAATCGATATTGTCGATAAATTATTAAGCCTATTACAATAGATTACCTATTCCCACATAGGTTCCGATCTTGTGGGATATCAGAGATATACCTAATATATTACACTTCATTTCTAATGGTAAAATAATTTTATAATCGGTTCAGCAGTTTCTGAGTTTATTAATTACAAACAAACTTACCAATCGTTTTTCTTCATATAATGTAAATGTACTTAACTAAAAAATTGCAATACCGATAAACAAAAATATCTATCGTTACTAACGAATAGGTATATCATAATATACCTATATATTCCCTATTTGCGACATCTTTTAAATAAGCAATATTGGTAAAGCAAAATCGTCTTTGTTTCATTCATTTTGTCATTTGTCATAAGTTCACCACACCACAGAGTCATAAGAAAAAGTAAATGCCAAACAATATCAATCCAGAATTGGCGTTTAGTTTCACATAGGTACTCCTTAATTATGCGTATGCACATAAAAAATTAATGGAACTAGAATTGTTAAAAACTTATTTATAAACATTAATAACTTACAACCGATATGCGCATAAAATCCATAATGTTAAAAAAGCGAACGATATTTTTCGAAAACTTGATTGATATTTTATTCTGTTTGTACGTCGTACAACAAAACGCATTTGTCATTTCTTAGTTCTTCTCCCAACGGAAATAGTAGGTACATATTATTTTAATATTTATTCAATATCCGCAAGTTTTAAAAAGTAATAATGAAATCAGTACGAGATAAAAAATCATATAGATTTTTTCATATATTTCATATTACTGTAAATGGTGGTTCAGAATCTGGCATTGTCATTTGTTATTTGTTTTTTTAATGATCCAAATGACTGGACAGCATTTATTTCACCTAGGTGGACCAATTATTCAATACACAAGACATTTCATAATCTAAGTTCATGGAACGGTGTTTGTACATTAACAATAGTTGTCAAACAGCCTACATTTGTGTAATTTATATGTATCTATGAGTTATTGATCACCAAATATATTGTTAAATCAATAATTCAAAGCAGGACTACACATTAAATCGTATTTAATTGATATATTGACAAAACCGTCATTAATTTCTTCCTTACCACATATATATGTGTGTGTATTTTGGGTTCATATATATTCCTTGCCACGGTAGAGTCATGTCATAACAGATATAATATAAAGGATGCAGACGCGATTTTGCTGAAGGAATGGTCACTGGCGTTCTAATCGTGAGTTTTTTTTTCTGGCAGTGAAATCAACGATATCAACTTGGGTCTCCTGGTAGAGGTGTGGAACAAAGGCGTGATCTGGGATCGAGCGATCGGGTACCACTACCTACCCCTCACCACCGTCGCATACAATGAGGTAAGTTGAATCATGCAATTTAAATATTTAATTTTTTTCGATACCTACAGATGGTGAGTTTTGCCTTGGTAATCAGCAGCGAGCGGGATACTTTAAACTTACTGCACAAATAAGGCATAGCCGAATGATATACAGTCCGAAGATTAGTTCGATCGACTTCATAAAGGATGGTTCTGAATTCGAATTGAAACGAAGTAATTGCGTATAGATCACTATTTTATTTTGCATAATAATGTCATTAGCAAACTTATACTAAAATAATAAACTAAAACTAAGCAGTATAAAATTAATTAGTTGAGGCAGTTTGAACGAGTGACAGTTCCTCGATCACCGAAGAATCAATTAGAAGCTCGCTGCAACTTTCGATTATTATAAAATACCACACCTCTAAGTACGTTAAGTAGCACCATTTTTATTCGCGTTATATCTACTAAAAAGTTAAACGTAAACGGAAATGCCGCGAGCCCGTGGGCCTGTTGGAGCTCGAAATAAACAGACAGTACATAGTTTTGTTGTTAGATAAAATTTATGGTAAGCCCGAAACGCTCCGGGAAATTGTCACGCGTGATTCATGTTGCGTGATGTGCTGTTAAATTGCTGCTGTTATTGCTGACGAGCGTTTGTCTAACGTTCCACGATTATTTGATAACGTATACACGGAGCTACAAAATACGCGTAAACAGTTTTGCAGTGATGAGTTTAAGATTGCTTCAAGAAAACCGCTACATTGTAGAACGGTACAGAAAAATGTATTCAAACTACCGTTTCGGGGAATAATTATTTTGGCAAACGTAGCAGAAATTATATGGTACCAAAGATATATAATGAATTGTCGTTCCTATGGAGGTTGGGGATCAATACAATAGATTATTTAAGCGCAAAGTTGCGAAAATTTTGGACATTAGCGATAATGGCCCCAGACATGGACAAACAAATGTTTCACGTCATAATTTTTAACATATTTTTTGACGTCGTTAGCAAGTATCCTTATTAAACGGACAAGCTGTAGTTTGAAACGATAAATTAAAAGCTTTTAACTACTGTATACTTCGACTGACATCTTCACTAGCCGCCATGAAAACAGCTAGAGATGTTCTAAGTACTCGTATTTAAATCAATCGATTTTTCAATTGTAATATAATTTCGTTCTTATTTTATCAAATTATGTCATATTTATGTTATAATGTGTATGTATTTGTTATTAAAATACATGTTGCATATATAACAATATATAATAAAGCATAATAATAGTTGGTGTTTCAATATTAACTAAAATCGATTTTCGATTTTGTAGTTCAATTAACCGTATCGATTCTACAGAATCGGAAGTTAGTGACATCTCTAACTAATTGTTTTTTTTACTCACTCGCTTACTTGCTCTCGTGTTTGTGTAGTGCGTTTTTCACATTAATCCTTTGATTAATGTGCATTTCCTAAATATTTTTTATTCTTCATGAACGCAAAGCAACGTATTCAAATAATATAGTCTCAAATGATATAGTTATTTAGAGCAAATGTAACATAGTTTACTTTACGATTATAACCTCAAAATGTAACACATTTTGTGTGATATTACGATGCCTACGCTTGTCCGTGCTTCAACAAATGACTGAAGTGTATGTATGAAGGATTCCCAACAAAATTAGCATTTTTCCTTTGCTGTCCGTTACTGGGGCATACAATGTATGGAGACGGAACAATGTCCTTTAAGGAAAGTTTAAATGGCTAGTTACACAATTTTCTTTTTCTTGCGAATTTAATAATAGTGTGTGCACTATTATTAAATTTGCAAACCAGTGTGCATAAATGGTATACTGTTTTTGTAATTATTACCTACCTATGAAATGGATATTTATGTACATATAACATCTAACTATATGAATATGGAGCTACATCTGCCAACAAACTGTATAACAGTTTGGCAGAGGTAAAGAGTTGTTAAACAGGTGTAAGTTTTTCTGTAAATAAACATTTATTATTATTATATATTATACATACTAATAAAACATACCATAGCACGCCATCGAACATTTCAAACACAATCTATGTGTTACCAATGATCGAAGGGTTTCATTGTCGTTACTGTGTAGATGCAAAATGTGTGATATGCATGACATGATGTGTGATACCGTTTTGTATACACATTAGCAATAATAATAAACGTCCAGACTTCTATTATTTTAACGTATCAATTCCCCGTTACGTGGCTTCGACGTGTCTCATTGTTGTTAGTGTAGACGCAAAACGTGTGATAATTCATCATTACCGTACAAACGAAATGATACACGTTGATGTTTGATACGCTCAACGGAACGGAGTTTGATACGCTGTGATACAACGTCGATGCCACGCAACGGAGGTTTGTTACGCCGTGATACAGTCCGGAGGCGAGTGTGGTTCGGTTTATTTGTCGAATTGGCCCGTGTCGACTGTACCTAAGTGATATAAATGAGGGCCAGTAATCATGGAATTTAAAAGCCCTGAGCGCTACCAATCAGCCAGGTTAATAGCCGGAATTTACTGCATTCGTGAGATCGTTATATGGATGGCTAAGGTTGGCAGTCCGGCCGTTTTATTGATGCCTCTAATATTTTTTACGCTACTTCAATTTGGTTCTGATTTTTAGATTTTTTGTTTCTGGGTTTCGGTAATTTTACATTTATTAAATTGCAATGCACTGAGACTTTATTAAGATGTTTCCACATTACAGTCACTTCATTTTCATCTTGTCATTTTGCATATCTATAGATTGATATTGGGAAATTAGAATATCTTATTTCAAAAAACATACATATCACATTTCACTTTCCGAAATAACTACTATTTCGGAAAGTGAAAAGAGTTCAATCAAAACTGTCAACTTACTCCAAATAGTTCCTAAGGCTTCAAAATATGAAGTTTGAAATTGTTCGAGAAAACGGCCACCACATACATAAATTTAACAATGGGATAGCCAGAAAATCTTCTGCGTTCTTAAGGCCTCTGCATACGTAACGTGTTTTTACTCGGACGAAACGGGACGGTAAATTTTGGAAACATCGTCTTATAGAAAATGTATCCGATAGTGTATACGTCACGGACACACGGACGGGACGGGAACGTGGCGCCCACGTGACGGAAAAAACATCGTCGGCGACCCGCCCCGCCCCGCACGTGCCCCGTCCCGTCCGTGGTTTCGCTGCGTATGCACACTCACTCCGCTCGCTTCAGACACCTTTATAGTGATGCCACAAGAATTGAAAACGAACGACGAAAAACTAATCGAGTGTGTACGTTCATATCCAGCTTTGTATAATTTTGCAGACGCAAAGTATTTACGAAGCAAAAAAATTTCTTTTTCAATTCTTTCAATTCTAGGTCATGTAAACTCAATGTGAAGTAACTCATTTCAAGCCTCTAAAAACAGGGATATAATATTATACTGAATTTCATTAATTTCTATTTGGAACACAAAAAATACTTAAATTTTGATAGAAACCCATCTTATATTGTTAAGCGAAACAAATAATGATTCAGATTCGACAACATATGCTCAAAAATTTGTGAAATTCTTCTTGTTCTCTTGTTTGCCATGTAAGATGTACAGAAAATCTCCTTTTCTTCTTGGCAGCCATAGCTTTTTCGTCATCTAAAGCAATAGCAATTATAGCCAATTCTTCAAATGAAAAGTCCATCTTTCCTATTCACAACACTAGCACGTTAGTTACGAGCCACTGTCGCGTTGCGTATGCATTAAACTCCACGTCAGGGTTTTCTAAACCACGTCCCGTCTCCGTGCCGTCCTCGTTCCGTCCACGTTCTAAGCACGTTACGTATGCAGATGCCTTTATTCTTGAGTATCTTCCACGTTCCGTTCGGTTTCTGCCCATGATCTTTCGTAGGAATCTCCTCTCTAATATTCAAATAAAAGATTGTTTTTGAAAACATGTTTGTAATGTCTTATTTTATTAGGTCTTGTTAGGTTACTCTCGATTTCATCTTCGTCTCGATGAAGTAATCACGTACGTATCGACGAAGTCCACTCCTTATACATATAGCTGTGATGTGATGTGATACAATAAGCTGTAATTTTGCGATACGACATGTTGTGATTACGTTGTGATTGCTACACTGAGTACGTTGCCGTCGCTTCAATTTGATGAATGCTCTCTGTAAGCGGGTTGTGCTAATTATTAATTACGTTAGGCTCCCAATTTTAATTGCGGTTCGGTTTCGTGCGGCTCACTCATCAAATAATAACAGGTGATTGGTGGTAAGCTTTTTATATTGATTCATTGCTATTGTTATGATCAAGCTCCGTCACACTTCGTACCGGCTTTCTTCATCGTATCATCTTTATCATACGCTAGTTACCTTCATCATGAACTGCCCACTTCTAACAATATTTTTATATTACCTACATATTACCTACCTCAATGCCTTAACGTATTTTATGTTGCCATTTCAATTATTTCCTATTTATGTAACATTAATAGTATTGATTTATTTAATTGGAACACCTCAGATTAAGAATATTTAATAAAATTAATTTAATTAATTAATAACAATTGCTTATAATTTTAGAAAACATGACACTATATATAAACATTCATATTTTTATGACTATACTCAATGGGCATTGTCTATTTTTGGCTAAGCATGAACATGATTCTACAAAGAAAATAATTTGCAAACAATTAAGAATCATAAGATTTTAGGTAACAATATATATTACTAGTCATTTTTACTTGATTTGAACGATTAACAGTCAGTAAAATTATAATGTTGCCGAAACCGTAATGACTAGAAGATATGTAGAGACACAGCCAGCAATCCAGTGAATTCCTACTTTCGGATAACTGCATATTTTGAAAAAAAGAATATAAATGTAAATGTTTTCATTTTAATAATTATATAAATAATATCTCCATATCTGCTCATCGTCATCTTCTGAGATGGATGCCTATTCGAAAACGGATAAAGATGAGGGCGCTAACTACTCTTTTTTCTCTGCTTCATTCCCCACATACCCCCGCATATTTAAAATCCCATTTCCAGTACTTATGTACTTCTCACGATAGGAATCTTCACTCTTCTTTCAATCGATTGCTAAAGTGTCCCTCTCATCATTCTGATGCCGTCCATTCTTCTTTCTTTGTCCGATTATCGATTATATATAATCGATTATCTCCTGGAACTCTCTACCTCCTGATTTAAAAATGTCTGAATGTAGTTTGCATGTATTTAGGAGGAGACTGCGTATTTTTCTGTAGGATGACCATCAATGACCTTTGGCTACACGACATTACTACCTCTCTATTTGTGGAATTACTTTACAGATTCATTAATCTTTTCATTCGACGATATATATTTAGATATATATATCGAAGTGCCATGTGTGTGCTTCCTCGCTTGTCGGCTGAGATATTTCCTTCATATTCACAAAGAAACACGCTTCCAACAAAAATTACAACGCACACGGATAGTTGATGCACATTTTTATTTAATTACACTAATTAATTAACAAAATAATAGATGATCACTGATGTTTACTGATTACTAAACGCACGTGGTGATCCCAGAGATGACGTTACAAAACCGACCGTTCCACTTGCTCGTCCCAAATTCAGTTCAGTTCAGTTTTTGGGATAAGTTGCTTCTGTCAGGTTTGACAATTCGCCAATGTTGAGTAGCTAAAACGCGGTTTTTACAATGGTAAAAAGGTTTTGCGGCTTAAAAACTACTTAGCCGGTTGGGCTACCTGTGGACAAGCAAAAGGAGACATTATTTCGTTAGTTGCAATTTTATTTATAATTTATTTTGGTATTTCTCTATATATTTAAAAAGAGTATTGAGGAATGGAGTGTTTATTTGTGTTAAAATAAATTTATGTTTGTAGGACGGGGAATAAATTCATGGAGCAGGTCATCGTCCCAAACTCAACTGCCAATGTCGCTCTGTCTACTCAATGCCAACATACTACTACTCATTTGACACCTCTGTAACGCCATCTCTGATTTCAACTACCTGACATGCCTTTATTAAATCAACAGTCGGTAACATTACCGACATGTAACTAGATCCGCTCAGTCACATCACAGTGATGACACCCAGACGCAAATACAGTCTTAGGAATAGATCAAACACGTTGTATGTGCCTGTAAAATTTCCTTTGCTTTACGTGGGACCTCATCGTCGGATTTTGACCTCAGGACGATACAAAAATAATTTTAAGGTCGGTCTACAATGGTTGGAGAAATCGGTGAAAATAGGTAAATAAGAAAAACTTCAAAAATCATCAGTACCTGTTTTTTGATGTCGGATCGGATTTTAAACGAAAAGCTTTAGGGCGAAAAATTTACAATTTGCAGCATACACTGCCGCGGCTCGCGAGTGCAGCATCGCTGATCGTGTATTACTCTGGGTGTAACTGAACGCCGAAATAATATTTAAGGGGCATATAGGTTAGTTAAAGATGTACTCAAGCAGCCTTATTAATAAAAATGTTACTCCTCGAATCATGCTCGGATGAGTTACTCCGTGTTTTGTCTTATTTTAACATATGACAGCCGACACGTACGGAAACAAGACAAAACGCGGAGTAACTAATCCCAGGATGATCCAAGGAGTAAAATCTATATTAATAAGGCCGTAAGTGCTTGTCTCAAATCTGAAAAACTAATACTTTCCGAGTTAATCGACTTCAAACTAAACTCTGAACGACAAAAACTTTCAAGTGACAACCATAGTTCAACTATGGAATTAGCACAAAAGAAATGTAAACACTGAATGAAGAAACAAGGTACGCTGATATAGGACACTAAGGATCAAAAAAATAATTTATTTAGTTTGTATTTATCCCAAAGAATGTTGTATTACATATGATTTTATATTGTAGCATGTTTGAGAAATATGTAGTTCATTACCGCCGCGGCCCGCAAGTGTAGCAATGCCGGGCGATCGTAAATACTCGTAAGAGTCCGGCAATGCTTAGTTGTGGCCAAGGCTTATATCATGCTTTTCTCAGGCATGTGGCTTAATTGGCTAGATGACAAAAAAAAATTTTTGCTTTAATAGAAGCTCATTCATATAATAAACATAAAGAAAAAATCGGTTTTCGAATAACTATAAAACAATCAAGATATAAGGTATTAAAGATTTTTCTCCATCTCTTTCTAGCAAAACGGTATTTTACATGGAGTTTATATGGCCGTACTCAACGATGACGTCACGGTTGATGTCCGATCTCTCTGTCTAATCGCTTCAAAATTAACAGCTTAAAATGCTTGTATCTTATGTATTTCTAAACCGATTTTAATTCTAATTTCACATGATTGCATCTTTTTCTACGCTTTTTTAATATTTTATGTCGAGATGTGAAAATTAGAATTCAGTCATCATCCCAATTAAAACAATAACACAATAATGCTCACTTTATTAGTATCGTACAGTAGTTGCCACATCAAATTTTACATTAGCACTACGAAAATCGCTCCTATTATATAAGATATAAGATTTAACCTAAGTCCTAAGGTAAAACAGTATAGCTTGCCGCGGTGCTTACTGTACAATTATTTTAACGTGGAACATATTACCCAAAGTGAGTCATTTAACTTCTGTAGCCATTTCACAGAAATAAGAAAACTAAGAAAACGTTTTCAGATTATTATTTAGATTTTTAACCTTTCATTTTTACACTGAATAAAGTTTTCGTCGCATATCGCAGCATGTTTGAGAAAATGCTATTCATCCTCTCGCAGCAGGAGTGCGGAGGGCGCTGGATAGAGCTGGAGGCGCAGCTGATGATGCGCGGGAGTGCCGTGGTCGGTACAACGGGACCCACCGGACATGCGCTGCTTCTGGACTGTCGGTTCGAGCCACCTTTCGGTAAGTTGCCTCGGGCATTGCTATTGCTAGTTCTTGCCGCGACTTTATTTATTAATGATTCTTTATGTACAAAAGAAGTACAAAGGTAGACTTAATGCCTTAGGCATTCTTTACCAGTCAACCTTAGGGTGGTTGAGAGACTTTGTCCATGTGGAGTTCAGGATTGGGTTGGTCAGAAAGTGAGTTAAAAAGTATTTAATTTCTTAATTCGGAAGTCGTCGTGGTATAAAGACAGTTATGCACTGAGATAATGTATATTAGATGGAATACATTTGATATATATTTAATGTCAACGAAGGCGCCGAGCAGGCCCGGTTCAGCATGTGTGTCGAGAGAATCGATTAATGCATAATCGTCATGTCATCGTGTCTGGGTTTTATAATTATTACCCATTAAACAAACACGTCTTCTTGTCGGGTAACAAAGTAGTACTTCAGGATAAAAATTATTTGTTTATCTACCGATTATCTGAACCTGTATCTTATTATAGTTAAATCTATACTAATAAATACTTACTTACTATTAGTTTGTTTGGATCAACGCTAATCTCAGGAATTGAAAATTATTTTAATGTTGCTCATTTATAGAGAAAGGCTTATATAACATTACGCTACGACTAAGCTGAATTTCACGCAAGCAAAGTTGCGGGCGCAGCTAGTATTTAAATATTCAAACATAGAATATTAGACTTGATGTAATGATGAATAAAACAATTATGCATCAGTCAACTAAATAGCACTTACGTGCCAACTTACGTGTCGGTTGAAAAAAATACAGTTAATTGAAAGCTTATTCGAGCTATTATTTGCGACGCCTGCGACATATCATACCACGTAACTATGAACTCTGCTCAAGCATACGTTCGTTTCTGATAGGTATTTTTAATTTCTGTATCCTTCGTTTCCATAATATTATATTACTATTATATTTTCAAAATGTTACACAACATACAATCACAGCCAAAGTGGTTTCCGATTTAGTTACACGAAATACTAAAATTAAAATGATGATTTTAATATCACCCTGCAGCTTTCCTTGTAGGTTTTTAACCGGACTTCAGAATGGAGGAGGTTCTAATGCATAATAAACTTGTTAACAAAGCGTATTAAAAAAAATGAAGTTATTTGTATAAACAACGTAGTTATGGCACATTACGGGTAAAAGAAGTATCTATTAAGCGAAGAGAAAGTGCGAAACAAAACAAATCAAGGTGATTTGACAATTATTTTTCGAGTTTGAATAAAAGGTTCAAATACTACTCGTATCTTGAATAATATTTGTAACACAATACAGCTTTGATGTTTTCCCAACTACTTCTCTGATTGCAAATCTTTATTCCTGTGTGGAAATATCAAAACCATTTCTTTCGCGCACAACGAGTTCCGCAAGTTTTACGACGTCCTCTTTTCATGAATGAAAACAAACTGTGTATATAACACGGAGTGCCTACACTAGTCGAGGGTTTATGTCTTGAGAATGATGTATATGGTTTCTTTGATAAACATTCAATTTTCAACCGACTTCAAAAAAGAGAAGGTTCTAAGTTTGAAAGTATCTATTTTTTTCAGATTTTGAAAATTTCTTATATTTCTTTAGAATATTCGTGCAGACCGGTACTACGTATCAACAGTTCTATATAAAAAAATACTTTACAAAAAATAAAAACCGACTTCAAAAACACTGAAAAGTTAATAATAATATAAGAATAGGTACAGACAACATCACACTTCTATATTGAATTCGGTGCTAAACGATGATCTCCCAGGAAGTCTTAAAATTTGGCACCGACTTCAATATAGAAGTGCGATGTTGTCTGTACCTATTCTCATATTATTTTTAACTTTTCAGTGTTTTTGAAGTCGGTTTTTATTTTTTGTAAAATATTTTTTATTTTTAACTTTTTAGTAAATGCAATCTTTTTAGTGAAGGGAACCTTAATTTAATACCTTAATTAAATTAGCGTTTCCCTCGATTTTCATGAAATCTCATGAGCAGATCCTAACTTTGGGCTTACTCTGTCGAATACAAAAATAATTTTGAAAATCGGTCCACAATTAGCGGCGTAATCGCGTAACATACACACAAAAAAAACATACGCATCAAATTGAGAACCTTTTTGAAGTCGGTTAAAAATAAGTTTGCTTTATTCTTCACCAATTTTTAAGAAGAATTCCTAATTGGACGTTGATACGTGGTTATCAACAGTGAAAAGAGACTACTTTGGCTTAACAAAGTTTATAAGGAGATCAATAGGTTAAAGATTTCGTCAGGGCTGGCAAGAGCTCGGTGGCCGAGAAGCTTTGGCGTCAACACGGAATGTCGGAGACGCGGGTTCAAATCACGCCTGCGACGAAATTTTTTTCATATAGATTTTATTCATTTTACAATTTCTTTGGCATTTTGATCGAGAATGCAAAGTTATATATGAAATATCTTACCTATTTCTGCTGCAACGCAGTGATGCGTACATTGCCGCTTTCCGGTTTGAAAAGTAAAATAGGCAGTGTTTACTGGATACTATGACTTTAATTCTTACTATATCTGTCCCCGCGATCTACGTTTCGCTTTAATTAAGCTCAACAGAGTTTGAGTTTTGAGTTTCCTTGTTTTTTGAGACGGATTTCTCAGTTTCCCGAGGGAATATACTTCCTTAATAAGCTAACGAACAACCCCTCTGTACCGAATTTCATGCTTCTAGCTCCAGTAGTTTGTGCTCTACGTTCTTACCTCAGTGAGTTCCTCACCACAACAGGCCTATTATTGGATCTTTCATCGTATGGCATGGTATAAATTTCGAGTTAAAGAAGTCATGAAATGCTTCATTTCGTATGACCGATCTCCAATGATATCATCACTATGGCATAATTTCAATGATGTCATTTGAAAACTATGAGATCGGATATCGGTTATAGGCCTGCAAAGCCTTTTGTTAATACAGATGTCACAAGTTAACAACGTATATGTGATCCTTGCAGGGGTTTCATGTTTACAAATCTTACAGGGGTATCATGTAATAAACATCTTACAATAGGCGGTTTAGTTAGTAGGCCAATTTAGTTGTTTCTATATGTATATCAACAGCAATTCAACTATTACTATTAAACGATGAAAAACGAAAAATAAACGCTGGTGAATCTGCACGTGAAAAGAAGTTAACCAGTACCTATCAAATATTTGTCGAAAAGTAACACAATAATATCTATAATACTAATAGCAATCATGCTTCGTGTTCCGTATTCTCTGAAATGTGCCTTGGCAGCCTAGAAGCTATTTATATAATGTATGGCAGGGTCACTGGCATAGTCCTAGTCGCCGTTTCGTTTCAGATTTGTATTCTCATTATATCGGGCGTTGATCTTGACTAGGATTCATGCCATTTTCAATATAGGGAAATTACTTAAATGCCTTATTACATAAAATATTTGTTTACTATTAATGAGCGCAAGTATCTTTTCATTGTTAGCAAATTTCATAATCATCAGAGATTTAACTTCGTCGCGTATGATGTCGATATAAAAATGTGAAATTTTAACGTTTTTTTATTACTTTGTGGATGAAAATATCAAAACTCAAAAATATTTTTTTCATTTTATTTTAGAATCAAACCTTCATGACAACTGTTTACCGATAATATCGAAACACAATTATGTAAAACCTTCAACCTAATTGACTAGTGGTGGGATTATTAAAATTGCGCCCGGGGTCAAGAGGTAAAGTACCTACAGAATTTATAATAAAATAAACAAAAGTCACTTTAACAATACCTATTAGGCAAGGAAATTGTAGCAGTACCAAGTCGTGTCTTTCCCAAAAACGTAGCAGGCAATTTGTATCAGATTTATAGGTAGCAGTGACATGGAGATCTTGCTCAAAATTACTACAAATGTTGAATAGGTAAGGTCAAAAGAAATACAAACTTTTTAGATTTTTTGTTGCTAAAGATTAGAAATTTTATATTCATTTATAAATATTTTTTGACCGGTTTTTTGACGATTTTCGACGTGGAAAATGAAACACACGGAGTTGTAAGTTGCAACGCACACGAACTACAAAAATTCTCCCAACAAAAAATGGTGAATCCCGGCCGTCCCGATGATCGGTCAAAAAGAGAAAGTTTGTAAATAGTAGGGGTTAAAGTATGAAATTGCCGCTTTGTATGAAGATTTTTAAGAACATTGCTTATTTCATACTAAATTTTTTTCTTAGTTATTTAATAATCAATAAAGCAAACTTTATGAAACTTTATTAGTTATGTTATTAGTAAAGTCGATTGACCAATCGACTTTACTAATAACATAACTAATAACATAATTTTGAAGACAAGAAAATTAGTTTTCACAAAGTTATTGTCAATAATGTACAGTACAACATTCTGACGAAAAAAATGGGGGCAATTTTGATAAGATTCTTTTTAATATATTATTAAACTAATTCTGATATTAAATTGTAACCAAAACGTGCACTCTAGGGTCAAAAAGTAATAATTTTTTTTTTCCTTTTTATAACTCTTAAATTAGAAAAGTTATAAAGTTATATAAACAAACGAAAAAAACGGCAATTTCATACTTTAACCTCTATTATATACGTTAACGCACAAAAAATCGGCTAAACACGGTCACCGATAGTCGGTTGTGTGCGTTCGCACTAAATTGTAGTAATCGATGCGTGTTCGATGTTATCGGAAAGCATCTTTCGATTCTTCTGGCGATAGAATGAAATGCTTAGATATTTACATTCAAATCTATACAAATCCTAATAAAAAATATATCGCAATATCATCAATACTATTTACTATTCATATTATAAATGGGAAAGTGTAGGTGTGTGTTTGTTTGTCCGTCTTGACGGCAAAACGGAGCGACGAATTGACGTGATTTTTTAAGTGGACATAGTTGAAGGGATGGAGGTTACTTATTGTATCTTTCTATACCCCCACTTTCCTAAAAGGGGGGTGGAAGTTTGTATGGAGCATTCCGAAATTTTCAAGGTAGAAAGCTAAAAATAGGTATGCGGACTATTTGTGATTAACAAAAAAATCGTGCATCTTTTTTTTTGGAAATCTGTCCCCAACCCCTTAAATGTGGGGGTGAAATTTTATATGGGACTTTTCGCAGTTTTCAAGGTAGGAAGCTTAAAATCGGTACACAGACTCTTTGTTACCAACGAAAAATACCTGCCTTATTTTTTTTTTGGAAATCTTCCGTGTTACCCCGAAATTAACGCGAGCGAAGCCGCGGGCAAAAGCTAGTCTCATATCTTTATCAGATCACTAGCTTTCCGCTCGCAGCTTTGCCCGCGTTATCATTGTTTTTCTCCTGGGAATAGCATATTTCCCCGTAGGAAAATATTCTATAGCCTGTAACACGGCGCTAGACCTCTACTCTCTTTGGCTCGTAGCTGGCCGCCTTGATAATTTTTAAAGGCTTATGTCATGTGCACATTTATTGTGACATCATTTCCAACAATTATTTTCTGAGCATTTCATATGTAATTTATCAATAATATAAATCTGTACTAAATCTATCTATTGAAGAAGTGTGCCTCCAAGCCAATATATTTTCATGGACTCACAGTATAATGATACCTGTCAATGTCAATTAGTTTTTTGTATGTATCTTCTTCTCACTGAGACAGGCAAAGGCTTAGCCATACAGCCATATCCTGTATTTTACAGACGTTTTCGATTTACATTAGTCCTAATTTTTTCATTTTGTTTTTTTATTTAGTTTCTTTATAATTGGAATATATTCAATGTAAGCTTTATCTATTTGCAGGTTGCAAATAGTTTAATTTTAGTATGTTCATGTGTACGTGTAAGGAATGCTGCTTGTGCGGTTAATTAATTTCTTCATACCACTTTCTACGAGTATGTACTTAGTTGTATTCTGAGTTTTCACACTGTTAATTCTCTAATTTGTGAGCTGGCGGGTGGTGCAGAGATACATATTCTGCTGCACTGTGGGTACTATTTTTATTTTTATTTGTATATTTTTTTAAAATTCTTTTTTATATTATTATTTTCCTTTTTTTATATATTTAATATAGGTATTTATTTATTATTCTATGAATTTTGACGATTTGTATTTTTCTGCAGAAGAGTCTGTAGCCTCATCTAGTGGTGATAGTTTTTGCTCAGTTGCTGATAACATAACTGATTTTTTAACTACTAAGTTTGAGCATCTTCCTAACCGTCTAATAAATGTGTGTCATATTAATGCTCAAAGTATTCCAAGCCATTATTCGGAGTTCTATGATACGTTTCACCGTTGCAACGTTCACGCTATTCTCATCTCTGAATCATGGTTAAAGCCGCATCTCTCTTCTACAATGTATCCACTTCCAGGTTTTACCCTTATTAGAAACGATCGCATGGGCAAGGGTGGCGGAGGTGTAGCAATTTACCTTCGTAGCATATTTCCGTATAAGATAATTGCTGCTTCAACTCCCCAATATTCTGCCTCTGCTGAGTTTCTATTTTTAGAGATTGGCGTGGGCGCTGCTAAGTTGGTGCTTGGCGTTGTATATTGTCCTCCTTCTGTTGATTACTTCACTGACCTCGAGTCGGTTTTAGAATCTTTAGGGTCTGATTATGCACACCATATCATCATGGGCGATTTCAACACTAATCTCCTTCTTCCTCAATCTCCTCGCCCGCGAAAGCTCTTGCAAATGATTAAGTCAGTCAGTCTACATGTGTTGCCTCTCCAAGCTACACATTTTAACATGGGTAGTAATGACTCCTGGCTTGACTTAATCCTTGTCTCAAATCCTTCGCGCGTCCACTCTCACGGCCAATATCCTGCCCCCGGTTTCTCCCATCACGACCTTATTTTCCTCTCGTATATCCTTAAGCCTCCTAAACCTATTCCCAAAGTTCTGTACAGACGCAAGTTCGCTCGTCTGGATGTTGATAAGTTGCTCTCAGATGCATCCAAAATTGACTGGCAGCCAGTGTTTAATGCTTGTACAGTTGATGCTAAGCTACAGGCTTTTAATGGTATTGTCACTGACATTTATGACAAACATGCTCCTATAAGGAAAATAAAGGTTAAACATCGGCCAGCTCCATGGATGTCAGAGGACATCCGAAACGCAATGAAACGGAGAGACAAAGCGCTGCGTAATTTTAAAAAGCATCGAGTCGATGATATGTGGGATGCATACAAAGCTGCAAGGAATCGGTGTAACCAGGTGATACGCAATACTAAACGCCGCCATATTCTCAATAATATCTGCTCTTCCTCTTCTGCCGCAACCTGGAAGTTCCTTGGAACTCTTGGAGTTGGTAAGGCTCACTACTCTGATCTTCCCATCAACATAAATTTAGAAAATCTGAATGACCACTTCTCAAAAGATTTAAATCTGAGCCGTGAAGTTATATTAAATACTACCACATATATTGATAGTCTTCCAAGTCCCAATATTCCTCCTTTTATGTTTTCGTCTGTAACCTCGAATGATATTAAAAAGATCATACTATCAATCAGGTCTAATGCAATGGGTTGCGACAACATCAGCCGTCAGATGATTATTCCTATCCTCGATCAAATCCTTCCTGCCATCACCGACATCATTAATTTCTCTCTCAACTCTAGTACATATCCCTCCCTATGGCGAAAAGCCTTAGTTCGTCCACTTCCTAAAGTCCCAAATCCAGCTCTCCTTAGTCAGTTTCGCCCTATTTCTATCCTTCCATACCTCTCCAAGGTGCTTGAGGCCTGCGTCCATAAGCAGTTTTCCTCTTTTATTCATCTCAATACCATCTTGAGTCCTTTCCAATCTGGCTTTAGACCTGGTCACAGCACTACTTCTGCTCTCCTTAAGGTTACGGACGATATTAGATCTGGAATTGAAGATAGGAAAGTTACCATTCTGATTTTGATCGACTTTTCAAATGCATTCAACACAGTTAACCATGAAATTCTTCTGGCTATTCTCGCTCATCTTTCGGTCTCTCGGGAAGTATTGGAGTGGTTCTCTTCCTATCTTCAGGGACCTCTACAGTCTGTTGTCTGCAACGAGCTATCATCCTCGTGGAGGAGCCTTGTAGCTGGAGTCCCCCAAGGTGGCATTTTATCCCCTCTTCTGTTTTCCATCTTTATAAACTTTCTTACTCATCATCTTCGCTGCTCGTATTATTTGTATGCCGATGACTTGCAACTTTACGTCCAGGCGGATATTGATAATATAAGTTTCGCTATCAGTAGAATAAATCAGGATCTTAGATCTATTAAGAGTTGGTCTGAGCAGTTTGGGGTCCTTATTAATCCAACAAAATGCCAAGCCATGATTATTGGCGGTTCCAGGATTATGTCTAGGGTGGCGCCAGACAACCTTGATGCCATAGTTTTTGATGATAAAATCATTCCCTTCAGTAATACTGTGAAGGACCTGGGGCTATACTTGGATTCCACTTTAAGTTGGCGACCCCAAACTGCCAGCCTTGGTCAAAAAGTAACAGGCACATTACGAGCTCTTTATCGTCTGAGGAATTTTCTGCCTCCAGATACGAAGAAAGTGCTTGTACAGACCTTGATATTTCCTATCATCGACTATGGTGACGTGTGCTATCTCGACCTGAATGCAGATCTGCTCAATAAGCTCGACCGACTTCTAAATAACTGCATTCGATTCGTTTTTAATTTAAGAAAGTTTGATCATGTCTCTGAATATCGGCTTCGCTTGAAATGGTTGCCTATACGGCAGCGCAGGCACATGAGGACGTTGACTACACTCTATTCTTTACTTAACAGTCCCAATACCCCAAGTTACCTTAAAAATAATTTTGAATTTTTATGCTCCTCCCATGAAAGATCCCTTCGTTCTGCCTTTAATGGTCTTCTCAAATGTCCCTCTCATAAATCTGATATCGTACATTCTTCTTTCCTTGTCCAGTCGACCCTTCTTTGGAACGCACTCCCTCTTGATGTCAGAAAGTCCACCAGTAAATCTGGTTTTAAAAACAATTTACGAAAGCTTCACCACACAAATCATTTGGTTACGACTATTTAACTATGACTGCTGATAATCGTCATACATCGGTGAATTCATGAGAAATATATTATATTTATATGTAATATGTATATTAATTTATTTTTGTTATAATATGTATGTATTAGTATCTTATGCATTTTGTAGTTTATATCAAGTTTACTTTTGATCTTGTTAGTATTAGAATTATTGTCATATATATATATATATATATATATATATATATATATATATATATATATATATCTCTTTGTTTAATGTTAAATTAATGTAAAACCAGTATTTTTTTATTATAGTACATCTACTTCTTTTTCTCTGCATCACCCAAAGGTTGACTGGTAGAAAATGCCTCTGGCATTAAGTCCGCCTATGTACACAAATTGTACTGAAAGTATTAAATAAATAAATAAATATAATAATTAATATTCTAAAGTTAAAGGCAAATGTAAGTAGCCAATTTGTTTAGTTTTTGTAATGTTCTGTATTTGCCGTATTTTATTGTGTTGAATCTTTGATTGAATATTCCGTTATCATTGTTACAGCGAGTATTACCAGGTGTGCCTTTTAATTATTATCATTAAATACGTAAGTGACTATTGGTGCGTTATTTAATATCCAAGTCACCCCGTCGCAAGCCTATGTTACTCAGTGATATTGTAGCATTCTATTAGTGAAAGATTTTTTTAAATCGGTCCTGTAGTTTCGGAGCCTATTCAATACAAACATACAAAGATACAAAAATACAAATCTTTCCTCTTTATAATATTAGTATAGATTTATGTACTACGAGTTATCAGTTTTTTTTACAATTCAATTATCTTGTAAAAGCATACCAGCGCTTATTTCTCTAAGGAGAAATTTGTAATTGGATAAGTTGTTTATGTTTTATTTGCCTAATCTGTTATTTAGAGGCGTTGATTTCGCGAAAAAAATATCAACTTATGTTAAGGCTACGTTCACACCAACGTGAGCTTATGCACGTCGCAAAGCGCGTAGTAGTAGTTAGCGACTCCCGTCGGAAACATTGGCAATTAATAGCAGAGTCCCTTCCTCAGCCGCACGTTAGGTGCGAATGTACACGACCGACTATCGTCGACCGAGTTTTTAACTTTGGAAATGGAACGGAAGAAACATGGAGTTCTTCGTTGCAATGCACACGAACTACGAAAACTCACACCGAAAAATCGGTGAGTCCCCGACGTGGTGGTGATTTAAGATTTGATAATTCTGTTCGATTGTAACAGATCTTTTAAAACGTTCAACATTTTTTAACCTCGTCGTTCGAGCTGTCTTGGCATATTTGTCGAATGAATCAACCAATACCCATAATAGCCAGTGAATATAATTCCGCTTTTTTATTAACTCATCTAGTGTGGTAACGATTGCCGACCAATCGATGTGCTACAAAATCACCACCCTGATTATCGGTGAAAAATAGAACGTTCGTAAATGTGTACGATAACGCACACTGCCTCCTCACCGACCGAAAGTTGGCCGCTTGCACTACTGCTAGGCGCATAGTGGTCCTAATGACCTTGCTCGATCGTCCCTCACTGATTACATAGGAGTGAGTGAGTGAGAGTGAGGGGAATATTTAACCTTTACGCGTAGGATGAATTATTTCAATTAAAAATTAATAAAGGCGAATAAGAAAAATCTAAAAAGACCATCCGCTAGAATATTGTTCTTTTTATTTATTGAAAACGAAAGTATATGATTACGACGCGATTAGGTTTAAAGTTTTAAAATCGAGGCATGTTTGGGTCACATTTTAACCAAGTTTTAATTAATTTATCAAAAATTAAAAAGACCATCCTCTAAAGAATGCGTTGAAGAATAAAATATCTTTTTTAAAGATTTTTTTATTCAATATTTATGAAGAGAACCGGTTTTTTCTGCAGTGATTTTTTTATAATTTACCCTACAATGCGCCTTAATGAGAAAGAATGTGTGTCACTGCCCGGCGATGTATGTACCAAACAACTATCAAATCCATTAAAGCCACGACATGCATTTTTCTCGATAGCTACCGATAAAATGACGGACGTGTACGTTGAGTCGGTCATAAGAGTCGTTGGAAAAATTCGAGCCTACAAAAAGTCGATCGATTTTGATTGCCGTAAGTAACGCGGATTCATTGAGGTGGCGTGGACGCTGCGCGATTGTGATGCGTTTAAGTACTACTCTGTTGCTATTGTTATCTGTGGTATTCCCTACGACCGGTAAGGTTACTGGTAGTATCGTAGGGAATTTTTTCCCTTCTAAACTACTAGCTAGTAGTATCGTGAGTATTTTATAAAGGGTCTTACATCTTCGTTCCCATCAACACTACTACTAAGGGCCTTATCATACTAGCGGTTTGCGAGCGGCTTCGGGGCGGAGCGGGCGGGTAGCGGATACGTCGCGAACACGCCGCGGCTGCGCAGCGAGGACGTCGCGGACGCGTGGCGGATACGCAACGTTTTCGTCATGTGTTTGCAGCGGGCTTACGACGTACAGTACATTCAGCAACAAAATTGATTCCGACAAGGAAACACTACTGTTGGTTTTGTTACTTAGAAGACGCAGGGGACGAAAACGAAAGCATCGAAGATTTTGGGAGGATCCATTATCAATTAATCGACTGATTACTTTGTTTCGAGTGATTACTTTGTTGTTTTGCAAAGGAATAAAAAAATAATCAATTTATTATTTTTTTAGATTAAATTTTATCTTCATTTACATTACCTATTAATTGCTCAAATCATACTTTGAAATTTTAATCGTTTGTTTTATATATTTATATTTCATTTTTCTCCTCGACTGTTTTTTCCGTAAAGCCTTGAATAAATAAATTGCAAATCTCCCAATGATGCCATTATGATACGTCCACTAACATTCGTATCTCGTTTTGAAATGAAATGAAGTGAGGCGAGGCGGACGGGCTGGCATTTGTACGAAAGTGTACAAAATGGCGTCCACGCTGCTATTCGCGGCGATTTCGTTGCGCGTCCGCCACGGCTACGCTGCGCATGCGCGGCGGGTTCGTTGCACGTCCGCGACGTATTCGCGACGTGCCCGTCCCGCCCCGAAGCCGCCCGTCAACCGCTAGTATGATAAGGCCCTAACAATAAATAAAAAAAATGTAAAAATTTGAATTGTTTTATATACCTTGAAACATTAGTTAGTAGACTTAAATTTTACTATGGAGGAAACAACTCTTACCCGAAGACCAACTATTAAAGCCCAGGGTCGTTTCCGCATAGTTTTTGGAGTCCCACCGGCTCCCATAGTTTCCTTCGTCCACATAACTTTTTTAATTTATTTTTATTTTGTTGACATCTGCACAGTTATTGATCCTTTTATAATGAAGCTATCTTTCTTACAACCCAATCAATAGTACTTAAGTGTAAAATATGTTTTAAAAATGCGGATCTGTATAACAACTGTATAGGAGCGTCAGTGGTGCTGTGGACTCGGGACTTGTCTTCCAATCGGAAGGTCGGGGTATGAGACCGCTATGTACCAATGTGTTTTTCGTTTCGAATTTCATATATACATTTGTCTGACGCTCCTACGGTGAAGGAAAACATCGTGAGGCAACCTGCATACATCTGCGAAGAAATTCAATGGTGTATGTGAAGTCGACCAATCAGCACTGGGCCAGCGTGGTTGACGAAGGCCTAATCACCCTAACATAGGGTAGGCTTGAGCCCCTCAGTTGGGACATATATGAGCTGTGATGATGAAGATGATGATGATGATAACAACTGTTTTAAACGTACGAAGACGTAAAATGTGAATTTATATACATATTTATGTCGAAAATTATTAAAATCAAATTAATAAAATCACCTCGGGCGAGAGTTAAGCCTGCGTTTAACATATCGTATACACGTGTATTTAGTTATTAACGTTTAATACCATGCCTTAACAAGTTAAAAACAGATTAATACAGTTGAACTTTTGTTCAGGTTGGGTAAGTCCTCGACGGTGTAGTTGTCATGGCGTCAATAGGATAAAATATTATGTCGAGGTGAAATTTTGCTTTGTATTGAATTGACAAATCTACTTAGGGTGATAAAATTTCGACTTTTAAACATTATTAAATGCTGTTTTTTATTATTTCATATTGACTTCAAAACAATATTAAATACTATTATAGATTGTAACCTCGCTTTGCGCTATCTATCTATGTAGAATTTTCGAGGTCTAATGATCACTAATTGAAATTTGACTCTAGTTTTAAATATCAATCTGTTAATCTTTTAGTTCGTTTGCTATAATTCTAATTACTCTGCACTTACTGCAATTCAGTATAATACATGTGTAGAGTTCAATTTTGGGAATGTTGAATATCTCTAGATAGTCGGCAAGGATTGTTATAGGAAGGTGCTCGCCAGACCCAACTTGTATGCGGGATACACTAGAGGTACTCTCTCGCAACACTGCCAAAGTGTTGGCTGGCCGAACCTGGGTGATTTTGTAGTGCCCAACACATTATGTTGATTCCAGTTGGAATCGCGTACAGTATTATTGAATGTTTTTCCTTTTGAGGCCCCCTAAAAACATAAAAAAAACTATTACAGAATAAAAATGATTGGCTCGGTCTTACTGAAAGCAACTTCTTGGCCTATATCCTTATTCAGGACACTATTTTGCGACTAGGACAGTTGGCATGAGTCTCAAGTGTGTCGGGCAGACCGGCGCCTGGACCCAGACAGTGGCTTTTGTGTCTTGTTTGCCATACGATCAATTGATGAACGTGCTTGTACCCGAAGGCTTTGGCTCCAAAATATTATTTTAGTTTATGCTTTGCTCTCAGAATAAGAAACAATGCTAAAAAATACCAATTTTGATTAACTTACGGTTCCATACCTCTAAATGACGGAAACTTTATTAGATAACTGTTGTGTATGTCGGTCTAAACAAGTTTTATTTCACCTCAAGTGATATTTTTAATATGAAAATGCCTGAACTATTTATGTAGATAGATGACGCACAAAACCTGGAAGTAACACGACTAAGATGCAAGGAAACAGGGCATGGTCCGAAAAGAAAGTTTGTTTGAAAGTAGTTAAGTATTGACAAGGAATCGCTTATAAACAAAATTCCACGAATGTTACCTTAGTCAGTATGCTACTACAAGGGTAGCTACTATTACTACCTTAGTGTTGATAAACTACCCTTTTGACCGATCCTTCATATTCTAAGGTCCGGATCTCACTAAAGCTACTTTAGTGAGATCCTTAATGCGCTAAAGCGGAGAAGAAAAGATGGGTTATTAAAAGTAATGGATTACATTGAAATCTAAAAATTGCAACTGCGAATTTATATGCCTTTGCTTACCATTAAACTTGTAGACATTGGCGTATCTAGAGTTTTTTCTCAGGGCCGGCCTGGCCCATGATTTTTGTTTGAATTTATCGCCATTTGGCGTCCATCACAGAACTTTAAAATGGTAGCCTAACTTCCTGGGGTGGGCTCTAGACTATCCTGGGATGACCCCCCCTCTCTATATACGCCTATGCTTGTAGACCAGCTCACACTCTACAAGGCGATGTAAAATCTTCAAATTTTAAGCAACATTGTAATTATCACTGCAAAAATAATATTCACAAAGCACAAACCGCCTGACATATAAATAGGTCACACCAAAGAGCTACTTATCGTGCGTGAGTGTTGATTTGCAGAGAGAGAGCCTGTTTGATATAGAAACTGCGTAGGTAGATAGGCGGCTCACTCAACAACTACCATTACAAAGCAAGTTTTTAAATAAGTACAAGGATTTTGTGAACAAGCATCTAAAGGGAATATAAGCCTTATTAAGTTCTAAATATAGAGTACTTTGTTGAACAATTTATTTACTGCGTATATAAGAAATATAGTTTAGTACTGAACATATAGAGTCTCTCAACTGTAATACTTTTGACGTGTTCAAAACATCTTTAGAATATATAAAATATCAGAAGTCGCGTCAGAGATTAATTCTGTGGGAAACATTAAAGCGCTAAAACAATAATGAGACCTTCCTGCAAATTCTAGTCATAAATAAATTATTAAGCAAAAATATGTTTGTGCATATATCTTAACAATAATTATTAAAATGTATGCAAAGACAAGTTCACAAAAAAATTTACGATTTTACACTGGTTCCGAAATTGGGAAGCGGAAGGAGAGAATCAGGTGAGAAATTCGTAAGGTTAAGTTTTTTAGCTCCTCTTTTAAATTATTATGAATCATTAACATTCTTCCTTTCTCCTCTTCCTCTCTCCTCTGCCTCCCGACTTAAGAATGTCTGTATGCTTTCAAGAGGAGACTACGTATTTTGCTGTCGGTTGATTGCCAATAAACTATATGTTATGATGTTACTACCTTCTCCATGTGTAGTATTACTCTGCACATTCAATTATCATTCTATTCACCATAACAGCTCATATACGTCCTCACCGAGGGGCTCGAGCCTACCCTAAATTAGGGCCTTAGTCAACCACGCTGGCCCAGTGTGGATTCAGTGATTGGTCAACTTCACATACACCTTTGAGTTTCTTCGCAGATGTATGCAGGTTACCTCACGGCGCTTTTCTTCACTGTAGGAGCATCAGACAAATGTACATTGTACAGTCGACAAAGTTCGCGGTCTACCATTAGAGTTTTTTTGGGAAGCATTATTTCAAATAATAAGAGGTATAAAGCAATCATTTAAATCATATATGAAAATCCTAAAATACTTCTATTTTATATAATATTAAAACCAGTTTTAACACTTTTACTTTTTCAAATATCTCTGACAAATAAAACTCTACTGGTAGACCGGCAACTTTGTCGACTGTACATATAAAAAACGAAAAACACATTGGTACATGGTGGTCCCGAACCCCGGACCTCCCGAATGGAAGGCAAGTGCCGAGTCCACAGCGCCACCGACGCTCTCATCATTCTGTTCGGCGATATATGTATATTTATTTTAAAATATGAATTTGTTTATATAGTGTTTTTTTTATTTATAGATTGTTTAATTATATTTTTAATAGTGTCCATCAAATTATTAGTCACATTTATTTATTTTTTATATTTGCCTCTTAATAAAATTCTCAGATTTACCCTAAGGATGACTAATCAAAAAATGCCTTTGGCATTAAGTCCGCCTTGTACACCAATGTACAGAAGAATATATAAAAAATCATATTACATTAACATCATTATAGAGTAGTATAAAACATGTTATTGTAATGTTGTAACAGGCGATGGCTCGTTATTATTAAGTATAGTTAAAGGAATGTAACGGTCCAACCTAGACGCCACCACCGCAAAGACCTTCCAGTGAGCATTACATCCCTGTATACCACCAGGCGTATCATGTACAAAATATTGTAATCAGTCACGGGACACAATCACTGCGAAAAAGTTAATATGAAGCAGTCAATATATTATTATTATTATTTTTTTTTTTATGTACGGCCCGGCAAATGACCTCCTCCCGCCTGATGTAAAGCGGTGAAAGAGGCCCAAATGAGTTGACAGATAGAGTAGGGACGACATCCACTATCCTACCTGCCCGCCCCTTGCCGGCCTAAAAGATGCTTTTTCACACCTCTTTTGAAGGAACCCATGTTGTAGGATGGAGGAAACACGTGCGCAGGTAGAGAATTCCAAGTGTGGGATTATTTTGTTAGTATTAGATTATTTTGTATAGTAAATAAAGCGCATTATTAAAACATACAGCGATCCGAGAGCTTTGAGTTTTTGGGTTTGAAGTGATCATGACGATGCGATGATCGAAACCACGAGGCTCGGCTTTCAAGTTACAGCGTAAGCGTAATCCATCAAAATAATGTCACGACAATCTGCTCCCCAACTATGATCGCTCAAAAACAATATTAACACCACGCTGAGAGCGGGATGGCGCTATACGCAGCAAGAGCGGTGTCTCTGTTTTAATATTGTTTTAACATTACTATAAGCGATCATAGTAAGGCTCCTGGTATCAGCGTTGTGCTGAACTCAGAAACTCAACTCAAACTTTACGTAAAACGATTCCGAACATTACTTTCAGTAGGTCTTTGGGTCAGCTGAATTTGACGTTACATGATACCTAGTAAAGTGAGATGAATTAATGCGTGTGTATAAAGAAAAATTAAAATATGCAAATAAAAGCAAGAAAAAAATAATTTGTCGAAAAAGACATATTAGTAGACCAGGTATCATTAATTCATATTATATAGCCTGTGATTCCCATTTCTTTATTGATGGGTTTGAAAGTCTTAAAATTTACTCTTTAAGAGGCCTATTACAAAAAACGCATAGATTAAGAGCTCTTATTTACATTTAATTTTGATTATGTTAAATGTCAACTATACGTCACACAATATCCTTCATTTCAATACTAATAAAATATATTTCGCCGGCGCCGGCGATGCTAGTTTGTTTAGTACCGTGCGACGTGATTTTGTGATAGGTATTTGATTTTTTATAGTTATAATTTTATCTGCAGAATAAATATCGTATATTGACGTATAATTATGAGGCGTTTTGCCACACTCACTGTGACATGCCGCGAATGCGACTTTCTGTGCCTTACTGTTGTCAAATGTAAAGTAGAGACAACGAAGATGCGACCCAAATACCCTCTTCCTCACCTTTACTCAAGAAGAGAAAGAAGAGCATAGGAGAAATGGGTTTGGCAGAATAGGAGAATGGGAGATAAGTCCAGGGACCCGATTCTCATGCAATAGAACTTTTCCGCATGGTAAATTCGTATGCGAATTTTTGGATTCTACTGAAAAGTTCGAATGATTCGTATGAACCGTATTCTGGGGTACCCATAGAACAATATTACCAATCGAACTAGGAAGTCGGAAATAGCATTGACAATTAATGTTTCGTACGACGTTCATGAGGCGTTTTTAAAAACGCTATGGCAACCACTATAATTTACATCTTAAAATAGTTATTTTTGGTAAAAAAATATTACTAAATCTATTTTAACACAAAATATATTTTTAAATGTGATCATATTTTCTAAAAATAATACTTATATTACAAAATATAAAAGTTCAATTTTTAATATTTCGTAAAGTAAGTATATTGATTGAAACGGAACGCTCCAGACAGCACATTCATAAGTTCTGACGTTAAATGTCATTAATTACAACAAAGTTTGTCTAAGATAAATATTGAATTGAGACAAATTCTTATTTTAATTATTTTATTTATATAATAATCTGTTATGGAGCAAAATAATATATCCAAAAAATTTGCTAGTGCGGAGCAAAGGCTTCGTCTAGTACATTTAGTAGAAGCCGATCCACAGCTGAAATGTGGCAAACTTGATTGTCCAACTTAGTCCCGAATCATTCACTAAGAATGAAGCTAAAAGGCGGTGGATAAACATCAGTGAAGATATAAACTCCATCACAGGGGCTAAAAAAACTTGGGAGGAGTGGCGCAAGGTAAATTATGTGTATGTGGTTCGGCGCTTGCTGCCTTTAATTCTTCCACTAAATTGGGGAAGAAGTTCACCAAAAACTCTTCCTCATTCATTTTAACGAGACAAAACACAGAGAGAAAACACAGTTTGAGCCAGCTTCGCGGGTTGAGCTCGTTTATACAGAAATAATCACAAACTCCTTGTATTTTTATAATTTTGAAACACTTTTGACAGCTAAATTCGTATACGAACCTCAACTTCGACTGGTCCATACCACTCGTTGCGTTCCAGTGATGTTCGTTCGAATTATTTCGATTGTGAAATTCCGAGAATACACAAACTGTGGTTCCTTCGAAAAAAATTCGAATTTCGAACATTTTTACGAATGTGAACTTTTTTCGAATGCATGAGAATCGTGTCCCAGAATACTGACGATCCACGAAGCACAGGGCCTAACGTACGAACACGTCATAGTGCTCAGAGGAGCTGAAAGATACAACCCGGTTCACGATAGTACGGTGGTCGCCATAACTAGGCACACGGTGTCCTGCACTTATTTCTATCGTCAATTGAAGGAGGACGACGCCATAAGACGCCTCATTGCCCCTTCCAACACGCCAACGGATGACGAGATCAAAGACCGTAATGAAAAGATGGCGTTCAGTGCCCTTACACAGGCAGCAATCTAGGTGCAAGACCAATAAACATATCATCCCGAACCCCATCCGGAACTAGTCCTATCAGTAGGTTGTAATATATGAATAGTATTATACTATAATACACGTACGAACATAGTAATACATAGATTATCTTTATATAAGCAACTATAAAATTGTAAATGCGCAACTCACCCTGGATTAAGTGAAGAGTACTTAGTAGTAAGCGCTTTAGAAAAATAAAAATATAGAGATCACTTAATATTGTACCCAAGAATTCCAAAGGCACGGACCACGAGTCTGTGGAGTTTTAAATAAACTAAAAAAAATGTAGAGTCGATGTTTTAAAAACCTCCAAGCATACCGAGTGGACGATGAACTGATTAGGATTGACTAAATGATACGGTTTATAACAAGGCATTAGTTTTTTCTTTATAAATGACGAATAAATTTACTATAACGATCTTTATACAAAAATAAAGTAAAACTGATCATCGTATGATATGGATATGTCGTATATATCGTTTCTTCTTATTACGATTTTTATACAAAAAAAGTAAAACTGATCATCGTGTGATATGGATATGCCGTTGACTTAGTTTCTTCTTATTTATTCTGTTGAAACAAAAACTTCCGCCATGTCGTCTGGGGCATCGCTCATTGGGAGGTTGACCTTGTTGCTACCCACGCCACGGTGCGCCCAGACGGCGCCGCTCCCGGCTGACACGACTACCGCCAACCCACTGTTTATTGTGTTTTGCTCCTAAATATGACATAAATAGATCCACTCTGGCCTGGCAACTTGAAGGTATATGTATGAATACATATTTTTTACAATACAGACATTTTAGTTCGTTTGAAGTTGATTTTGCTTTATTTTTAATTTATTATTTGCATTTATCAGCTTTGTGTAGTTCGAATTTAATCAACGGAGACAAACAGTCCGTTTCAGGCAGTCCGATGAAGCAGTCGTACGACTCAGTTACGAGAGAGATAATCTCGATCTTTCGATAACTATAGTTAGATTTTCGAAATTCAACCGAACAGAATAAAAGTCTGATTCACCTGCCCTTTAAACATTATCGCTCAAAGCAATATTAAAACCGCATTGAGAGCGGGATTGCGCTATACGCAGCAAGAGTGGTGTCTCCGTTTCAATATTGTTGCTATAAGCAATCATGGTAATCCGCAGTCCCTGATCAGTCGGACAAATCAACAATGAGATCCTTGGTCTCAGGGTAGTTCACAATTTTATCTAAAATTTCCTAATATCATTTTCATGGCGCTCAACTATGATCACAATACCGGGTGCCGGGTTCAAATTAGCATTCATTAACTGGATTGCCTATGGTCCACGTAGATTGACAACGCAGGTGGACCACACGGGCAATGAACGGAGGAGATGAATTTTGCTCTTCTGGGCGGATCTTTGGGAATAGATAGTTAAATCTAGAAGTTGTGTAAACCACCTAAGATGAAACGAAATTATTAATGCACTATTTCAGTCTTCATTTTAAACCAAAATCATTATTCCACAATGGCACAGTATAGTGGTATACGTAGTTGATCCATGAGGGTATCCCACTATTTTTCGTGAGAATTTCCAGGATTCTCCGTGAACAAAAATCAGGGTTTTGTAATGCGTGGGCGAGCAGACGCCGACGTCTGGCAGCGACTCGTCCGTCCTTTGCGTGTCCTCTTTGTCTGATGACAAGAGGGATGTGGCTGTGATGGATGTGATAGTGCTAATGTGTATGTGAGTGGTATCTTTGGGTTTTAGTCAGTAGGCCGCAGTCTCTGGACTGGATAGCACCTCTGCCTCCAGTGGTATCTGAAAGTCTGACATAGCTTCGCGTTTTCCCAATGGGTGAGGTATGCGGAACGCATTCCCAACGTTAAAAAGGGGTTATGTAATGTAAATTATTAATCAGTTAAAAAGAGTTTTGATATTAATTTATTGTATATAAAACTTTACGTCCCGTAAAGGAAGCCTAATCTAACGGCTTTTCTAGGCTCATGGAACTCCCATGAACAAGATAACAACAATATGAACAACATAAGATTCAACCCCATAAACCCTAATTTCTTGTTAATTATTTACATATTATGTATGTATTATCTAAAAAACTGTGTTAGGTACGAGTATATTACAATCACACATTTGTAGCGAAACTTTGTTGCATTATACACAAAAAAATTTTTTTTCCAAAAATGAAACCGACTTTAAGAACACTAAAAAGTCTTAAACAATAAAAGTAAGTATACATAAGTACAACATTCCACTTTTATATTGAAGTTGGTGCAAAATTCAAGCCAAGGCAAACACCAGTAGAAATTAAAATAAAACGATTTTCGCTCTAAACAGTGTTGAAAGAATCCCTTTATTCCTAACTTACCAGAAACCTTCCATCATCAGCTCAGTATCATAATATGATGACTAGTAGATAAAAATACCTAAATATCTTCAACAAAAACATTAAACACGTTGGACGTGCCTACGAAATTTAAGGATTTCCCTCGATTGTTATGAGGTTCCATCATCAGATCACGATATGGTGACAATGGGACCACTACGGGAGTAAAATTTTTCGATTACGAAAATAATTTTTCTAAATTGGCCCACAAATGGCGGAGTAATCGGTGAATATACATAAAAAAATTAGATACAGTCGAATATAGAACCTCCACCTTTTTCGAAGTCGGTTAAAACATGTAAAACGTCGCCGAAAATCTCTTTCTTGCAATATTTTTCATCACGTATTCAAGTATAGTAAACACTGTTGCTGATGAATTTGTACATAGGCGAATACATAAATTCATTTGACGTCAGATCTTATAACGTTTTACTTTGAAATGGAAAAGGTACGCAGGAAATGGTGCGGTCTCGATTCAAAAAGCTATTAATGTCTCTGTGAATTGATCGCGAAATTAACGTAACTTCTGGAGACGCATTTTTGAATCATTAGAAATGAATCATGAATTCAAACACTAATACAAATCACGTGCGAAATTATTTTCTACTGATCCCAATTTTAAAGATTTTTGAATCACTCGAATTCATCTGTCAACTACTGTCATTAATAAGAAATTTTATATTAGAAACCGTTACCGTTACAAAAAATAAATTTGGTACGCAAACATGGCAATACTTAAGTCATTAATTTTAAAAACCGATTCATCTCGCATGTAAAACGGAACATATATAAGTTACGTATATTCTACTAGTAGAAATCAAAAACGAGTGGGTAGGATCACTCGTTGCAGAATTCACGGAATGAATATTTTTAAAAAATTGTGAATTTAGAAATTCGTATGCGAATCTTACGATTTCGAATGCGAATTCGAATTTTATTGTTTCAAAAATGCGTATGTTCGAGTGCGGGTGGCGGTACTGGCGGTCGGGAGAGTCGTATTTTCATCTGTTTTCATTCGTTTCAAGGAAGCTGGCGATGTACGCTCTCAATGCCTCTCGATACGAAACAATGTGTTTGTGCAGCAACACCAGTTTCCAGTTTAAGAATACTATGCTCCAATTTGTACAAATATTCACGAAGCTTATTGTATGAATTGCGGCCTAATTGCACCATTGACGAATGTTTTATTTTATCCAAAACCAAATGATTCCTTTTCCATATGTTTTTTCATCTGACAGCTGTCAAGATGTTGTCAAAAAAGACGACACGGTTAGCGCAGAGGTCGAGTAATCGCCTACTGCAGTGTTTCTTAAACTTTTTTCAGTCATGGACCACTTTCACAAAACAATCCCACGGACCCTGTCAAAAATATTTTTGGAAATGAAAGAAAACCTTATTTATATTGTAATTAAAAATACTTTCATTGGCACTTTCATTACACTTACAACTAAGTTAATGAGAAGGGTGCTGCTGTTTGGCCTCAATGAGAACGTTAAATTGTGCGATTGTCTTCGACAAGGCAAGGTGCTAACAACACACTTGCCTAGTAAATATGTTTACAGACTGACCCACTGCGGACCCCTGATACACACGCTACGGACCCCTAAGGGGTCCGTGGACCCCACTTTAAGAAACCCTGGCCTACTGTGTAACGGGTCGCGGGTTCGATTGCCGTACGGGACAAATGTTTTATATGGCGTACAGAAAGTAGGTTCCGGTCTGGGCGTATGTGCATGTGATATTCTATGTTTGTAACTGCACCCACGACACAGGAGAAAATCCTAGTGTGGGGCGACGTTTTGGTGGACGTGGGGTTTTTTTTTTAAAGTATAGGAATGGAAACGTAATGGAAATATTGCGATTGCCCCTCTGATATAATTATGTAGAAAGTTACTACTACGAAACAACACTTAGGGAGATTTTATTGATCCATGCATTTAAAGCAGAATATAAACTCTTTTGAGACATCTTTTGTCTGTGTATCTGCCGGAAATTTCTCTGGAAGTTTGAAGGTGAATCTAAAGTAAAAGCAAACCTTTTAAGCCTATAGCTTGCTTACTAACAATGCTGTAATTGATGTTGTGTTTTGTTTATAAGCGTTACCCACAAGCTGTCCTCATTTCACACATTGTAATTTTCATCACTCAAACGAAATCAATTAATTCTGCTTGTTCTGATTGACGCTGTTAATTTTTTAATGATCTTTCGTTACCGCAACAGATGCAACCAACAAGAGATATTGTTTTAATGTTAATTTACTATTTGTATAGAGCCAGGAACAACTCCTTATTAGTCGCAAAATAGCGCATTCATCATGGGCAAGGATTAATGGTTGTCATATTTTGCGTCATATTTACCACGGTCGTCCTTAATTTTGTTTAGGCAACACAAGAAGTGCACATACACCAATTTATTCGCTCTAATAATTCGTTTGAATTTGCGATTCGCAAATTATAAATAATACAGAAAAGTATAGGTAAGTGAGCAAAAGTTATGAATTATCATAAGTGATTTTATGATAATTCATAACTTTTACTCACTTTTTGAAAGCGACGTATTTCTCCCAGATTAGCGTTGTTTTACAATTTCCACGTTTTACGTTCAATGAAAATAACTTTAGAGCTGACCTTGAATAATGAACTGTAGCAAAATAATGTGATATCAATTCCCTTTTGCGCCCGAGGGCTGTAAGTCGTCCGACATCAATGTCAAGCCACTCGGCATTCATGGCATGATCTCGCCTGAAATAGCTTCGGTAGCCGAAAGCTCCATTTTATTGTTCCCTAACACCAATTAGAAATATTCACTACGGGCTCTGTTGGCGAAACGAATCCTTTGTGACTGTAACAAATTTGAAATTATAACGTTAATTTATCTATGTTTTTTCTGTGTTTATATTATTTTTTATAATATTTATATTTCATATCGCTGTTTGGTTTGTAACTATGACAAAAGTTAATGCCATGGTTGTTGCCATTGCACTGGGTATAAAACTAATAAATTGTTAATTTATCTGTCGAATTTATATGTCAAAGAAGAAGGCTCGAAAATGTCCAACGTCCTACAGCAAAGAGGTGCATCTCTAAAAATAGTAAAAAATGGGTACAAAAAATGTGGCATACCTTTTGGCTAAAGTATAAGAATGTTGCTATGAAAATTCGTTCAGGGGCATTATATGTCGAATGAATATTCAATAATTATGAAAAATACTTAGATGACTTGACTTCGGTTTTTGCTAGATGATAATCTGACCTAAGTTTTGATGATAAACTTGTTTTAAAAATACAAATGTAGCGAAAAAGAAACAAAATTCTTTAACATTTATCCCTTTGTTCGATTTCCTGTCTCTTAACACATCCAATCTTGAAAACGGCACTCTTCTCTGATTGAGATTATTTTCTTGCACAATATCTGCCAAAAGATTTGGTTTGTGCATATATCTGCAATATATCTGTATATATGCTGTTATCGAATGGCTGTTGGAAGCATTATCAGTGAACCTGCTATTTTAAAATCCTCAAATAAGTGTGATATATCACGATTGAATGATCTGTGCCGAAATATTTCGGCTTCGCCCTCGTGGAAACGTTGTAGTCGCAGCGCGAAGTTAAAAAGCCTAAATCCTTCCTCGATAAATGCACTATCCAACACAAGAAGAATTTTTCAAATCAGACTAGTAGTTCCTGAGATTAGCGCGTTCAACCAAACAAACAAACAAACTCTTCAGCTTTATATATTAGTAAGTATAGATTAAATATAAAGATGGTAAACGAATGGATTTCTCTTAGAAATACGTTTTAGTGTCAATTGTGTTTATTCACGAATCAGGAAAGGCAAGTATTTCTTAATATTAAAACATTTACTCTGCTCCTTAATAATTTTTCATAGCAATTTTTTTAATGATTAGACTGTAACGATAGCGTCCAAACATATGCCATATTTTGTTCTCGTTGTTTCCTTTTTTTGAGATTATGTCTCTTTGTTGTAGGACGTGGGGTAATTTTATGTTAACAGTGAGACTTTTCCTTTTTAGTTCATTGACTATGTGATAATTTAACTTGTCCTAAGTTAATTAAAATTTTGATAATGTTTATCTTAAAAATTTCATCAAAGCTAGATTTAGGTATGCATTTATCGGATCTACAAAATCCTAGTTTAACAAATCTACATCTAAAAATAAAAAATATGCGGAAAATAAAGATATCACACAGCAACGATTTTGTAGTACCCGTCGATGGCTTAAAAATATATTAAACATTGTTTTGGACTCGACTTGGAAGGAACAGTATAATTTGATATAATAATTTACACTAAGTTTCACAAGTCGATATGACTTAAATTAAGTAACGAATACGTATCATATTTAGTGCCGAAGATTTATATTAGTACACTAACTTACAGTAGGTACACAAGAATATATCCTTCGATAATTAAGGTTATAATGAAGATCGGCTACTTTATTCAACCGTGATAAAGGTTGACATCAGTTGTACTGGGAACCTTAAATATTATTTATTTACATCTATACTAATAATAATATTATAAAGAGGAAAGATTTGATTGTTTGTTTGTTTGTATTGAATAGGCTTCGAAACTACTGAACCGATTTTGATGAAAGTTGGTAAAGGGATAGTTCAATACCAGGGGATGGACATACGGTAATTTTCCTACGGGAAAATATAAAATTCCCACGGGAAAACAAAAATACGCGGACGAAGTCGCGAGCGGAAAGCTAGTTGTATATACATTCAACGTTGTCATATGCTTCCTTCTTTATTCAAAAGGTTGCTCTCTCTTGAATATAATAAGGAGCATGCGTCAATAATATTGTGGCAGATCATAAGTAATTTTTGTAGTTCGGTTCGGCAAAGTAGTTTTTATAGTTCTTATAAGGAATACAGATAAGCCATTATTACGGAAGAATACGTCATTGATATGGGCAAAGCGGATTTTTTTTCCAAATGTAGTCGATATTTTTGTAAGTAAGTATTCTAGATTCTAGCCACGTGGACTTAGAAGTGGACCCTTGACTGATTTGATAGGTATCCAAATAATGAATTAATATTTTTAAATTGAAAACATAAAAACATCCATATTACGAGTATTTTCCACATTTTGTGTTATGTGTGACGTTACGTGTGAAGTTATTGGTATGAAACTCGCCTAGATATATAATATATTGCTTGTTTATATAATAAAGATTCCATACAATACAATACAATACAATACAATACGCTTTTCACCTAAAAATATAACTTCTTCTAAAATGTTCCTTCAATTGGAAATTCCATCAAGGAAGGTCGTTTACAATAAAAATAGCTACAGATTTGTAATATTTGTCAGATATATATAAAATAAGTACACAGATTCCACTTGGGAAATTAATTAATACGTAGAAACCAACATTGACTCGTGTAAGACTCCTAATTCCTCTTCTTGGTGAATTTTTATGAAAATTATTTACACAGTGGGCACACAACTCTCGTCTATGATTATAAAAATACAAAGTATAAACCTGTTCGGAGAGTAATCTAAGGTATAAATTACAACTGTAAAAATATAAAGTATTTTACGAGTAAGTAGAGAAACAACTTAAAGGTACGCGTAGAGTTGTAAAATACATATTATCACGTGTACAGAATATCAGTATAAGTATTGTAGTTCTCATCTGTGTTAGTATTTTATTAACATTTATTTATTTATTTATTATTTGGAAAGCTAACATAAGATTTAACAATAAATTACACATATATTACCATTATAGAAGGTTAATTATAAGCCTTCACATGTAGATAAACATGATGTTTAAAAAACTCACAACTGTGATTACCTACTTAGTCGTAACATTGTAGTGATGACTTCCACCTTTCTTTCAAAGGTAAGAGTACATAAAATATATCATTTATAAATAACAATGAACGTTCGCCTCTAGATTTCCCTAGGAGTTTGTCTGTTTCTCAATTTCTATGACAGCAAGAACGTCTCTCACTGTTGTTGGTAACAAATTTTGCCACAAGACTGTCAAGATTTTCTCACTAAGCTTACTCCTGGCGAGCTCACGCTTAGCTATCAGGATTTAGGACGGGTGCTAGTTACTGATTAACATCTAAGCGATAAATTTTTTATTTGTCGATTTTCTGATTCTTTAAATATATATTATAACTGATTCTTTAGGGTTAAATATTTTCTATCTATGGCATGGTTGAGGAGGATGTCCGTTATTTTAAGAATTACATCCTGCTGACTCCAAGTACCACGACATTATGTTTAGCGCGATCTCCGAGCTATTGTGGTATAGGATGGTTTTGGATTGGATAAACCAAGGTTTTGGTTGGTCAGTTCAAAATTCTGGAACTCATGAAGCTAACGAGATGGCAGCTAGTCCAGCATCTTCCACTTTTACTGCAGTAAGTTAGCACAGGAGACGGTTCCATGTTGTATTACTTTGCTCACTTCTGTACTGCCTTTTGTATATTTTGTTACGCAGCACTGCGAATAGTGAATGTCGTTTATAGGATCGGTCCTCATAATATTTAAATCTCAGCCCAATGTATGTTCAACATGGGCACGGGCTCACCAATTAAGGGTATGAATTAGTTATGTTATATCAAAATGTTGGACGAATAAATAAAAATCACTGGTAAATAAAAAAAAAAATATTTATAAATAAAGTTACCCCTAACCTAACATTCGCTTGACGGGGGACAATTGCGCGTATATCAGTCGTCTCGGAGTAACTTATCGTGCTGAGGTACGCAGCACGATAAGTTACTCCGAGGCGTGTCTCTACAAACATTTTAGCTGTTGTTGGTTTAAAGTTAAATCTATAAAATAAATTTCTTTATGTAAAATATCGTATAAAAGCTGTGCAATAGTCTTTATAGTAATCATCTTTATCTGACAAGACTTGGTATACTTATAAGGAAAACGCAATTTATCGCAAAGAAAAATAACTACCATTTTTTTAAAATATTGGTGCAAGAACTCTATATCAAGGATGATCTTGTCAATACACCAAAAAAGTATTAGCATGTATAGAAAGGTGGCGGCGAGCATAATGCAAGTAATAACCCAATGTCCGTCAATGACTTCAGTACAACACATTGTACTGTTGACAGCACCTTGATAGAACTACTGATCTTGGGAAATTATAATTTTAGTTGTATATTAGTTGACGAGGTCAATCATGGTCAGACTTTTTCAACAAATTTTTTGATTTTTTAAAATCATAATATAAAAAAAAGAATAAAATCAATAATGAAAAAATTTTGTCTCTGGTGGGATTTTTTCTTTATTGATTTTAGTCCTTGTACAATTTATTTGGCATTTTTAAAAAAATGCAAAGTTCTATATGAAATTCACAACATTCATTTTATAATACATTATACAGTTAGATTGTTTTTAAAATTGATACATTTCAATTATAATATATAAAATAAAAGTGACTAGGTATTTCTCGTACTAGGTATTTCTAGGTAATTTGTAATTTTGCATTAGACTTGACGTCCATTTGTATGTAGGCCAATGGTTACCACTTTAAAAATGAAGCTTTACTTTGTTAAAAATGTTGCGGCCAGTGCCCTACCTATATTGTTGAGAGATAAGGGAATCCTGGAATATGAGCATCGGTGGCGCTGTGGTTTCGGCACTTGCCTTCCAATCGGGGGGTCGGGGTTCGAGACCCGCCATGTACCAATGTGTTTTTCGATTCGAATTTCATATGTAAATTTTTCTGACGCTCCTACGGTGAAGGAAAACATCGTGAGGCAACCTGCATACATCTGCGAAGAAATTCAATGATGTATGTGAAGTCGACCAATCCGCACTGGGCCAGCGTGGTTGACTAAGGCCTAATCACCCTAACATAGGGTAGGCTCGAACCCCTCGGTGGGGACGTATATGAGCTGTGATGATGATGATGATGAAGGGAATCCTGCCCAAATAAAAGATGAGTGGACTGTATAAAAGAATGTACTGATCAAATTGCGAATTAGTACAAGAAATGCCCGACAAGACAATAGCGGCGGCAAAAGGTATGTATGCTCGCGCGTTCAAGCCAGGGCAGGGGCGGAATCGTCGATTGTCGTGCGTCTACGGCTCGTTTTCCCCGCGCCCTTCAACAGCGGGCCCGGAACCGGTCGACGCGACGCGGTGGCCGGCAGCGGCCTTGTCTTCACCAGAAATGTATAATTACATATTATTTTGCATGTTCAGTCAGTTAGGAACCAACAATAATATAAACTTAACATTCATATTGAAAAATTGTTGTTAAATTAAAAAACGAGCCAAGTGCGAGTTGGAATCGCCCACACAGGGTTCCTTAAAAACTTATTTAAGTATATCTGTTCATAAGTAGGTACATATTCACGGTTTTTTTTTGCTTGCTACTTGCCAAATTTCATGATTTTAGGTCAACGGCAAATTCCCTATAAGTTCCGTCATTTTAGTCTAGCTCAACACATCTATAAGGTACAAAAATTCATATCAATCTATTTATCACTAACACATTTTGTCTACTTAACCTTTGTAAGAAATAACCCATCCTAGTAAAAGCAAACATTTTTCGAATTGAATTGAATTGTTGAATTGAACTCTTATATGATTATCGATAGACCCACAAATATAATATTTTATCATCACCATCATCGTAACAGCTCATATACGTCCCCACCGAGGGGCTCGAGCCTACCCTAGGTTAAGGTGTTAGGCCTTAGTGAACCACAATTATCACTCGTTCGTAGTTTGTATGGTTTCATTATTGTTGTTTTCGTTTTTGTTTCGTTGTTGCTGCTGTCTTGTTTGTTGAATAATTTGTGTGTTTGAAGTCAAACACACAAATTACTACTTCATAGTCTGTTTGTTTTCAATAAATCGTAGGTTATTTGTGTCCCTAGGTATATGGTTTTCGTTTTTTTGTAAGTCAGTGTTTGTGCTAGTGGCGCGGCGGGGGTCATTGCCCCGGCCCGGCTATTACTGTAGTTTGTACTATATTGGAATTGTTTGTACGTTGTCTTTTATTTTGTTGTTATTGATAGTGTTATTTTCATTTTATTATTTCTTATTGTTAGGTTTAAGGGTTTTTTTTTAATATTTTGTTGTATTTTGTAGGTTTAGGTTAGACTTAGATTTGTTTTCCTTATTTTGATTTTTATTATTAAGTACTTTTATTTTTACATTGGCGACTATTTGTATACGACTTGGCTTCGAATTGACGTGACTGATTTACTTACGATTTGGATTGATTGTTTTTGGTTGTTGTGTGACGAATAGTTTTTATTCTGTTCTCGCCAACAAATTCCTTGCTGGGCTGGGCCCACAATTGGAGCATGTCCGAATCGGACATTATGTCCGAGACGGATGGCGCCGACGAGGGGGGGCCCGTCGGGGCTTCCGATGGCGTGAGGTTTCCTGTGGAAACCAGGAGAGAAAAAAGCCGCTCGCCTGTTGATGGTGGTGCGTCTAAGGGTGCTGAAGGGGTTTTGTCTCCTATGTTGTCGCTATCGAGCGTCGGGGGGTCAGCGCCCCGTCGGAGCGCTCGCTTGAGTGCGTCGCGTCCCGGTTACAGGGAAATTGTTAGCGGGACGAAACCGGCGTCGTCGGAGGTGGATTTGTCACAACCCGCTCCGAGGAAGCGATCTGTCCTGAGTCGCTTCTTCAAAGATCCTCTGATAACGGATCTGGAGACCGAGGCGGAGGATGTTACGGCGCCATATGCGCCTAAGGTTCCCCGAACTCGTAGAGGCACGCGCCCATAAGGGCAGGGAGAACACCGGGGGGTTTTAGTGGGTAGGCCTGGCACTCTGCCGGGAGAGCCCCACACACGCTCGCCGTCTAGCCAACGGCGGGTACGGTGCGGTTACGCATTCCCCCCCGAGAAAAAAAAAAAAAAAAAAAAAAGGGGAGGCCTGTCGCATGGCGTTGGGATCGCCCAGGCCAGGCGGGAGCTCCAACATCCAGAGGATACCGAACTGGAATCGGAGTCCGAAACGGAGCTGGAGAAGGCCCCTTCCAAAAAAGGGAAAGGCAAGGGGAAGCGCTCCTCTGAGCCCACAGCCGAGCTCTTATGCGCCAAGGCGGAGGAGAGTGCGATTGCGCTCGTGGGAGTGGCACGCAAGTCACGAAATCTAAAGGGGACTTGCGTGCGCGAAATTAAGGATGCTTCGGAGTCGCTTGTCGACATTGTCCGCACTCTGGCGTCCAGAAATTCCTCGGAGGAGATACGTCGGCTTCAAGCTGACAATAAACGCCTCCGAGGCCAATTGGACGTCCTATTGGTGGAACTGAAGGCCCTTCGTCGGGACTTCTCGGAACGGGAGGTGGAACGTCCAAGGGGCCGCGGTGCAAACGCAGCCCCTGTGATTGAAGAGAGCGCCGAGTCGGAGGATCCTGCCTCTGACAACGCCATGGAAGAGGTGCTGCCGGAGGTGCAGCTCCCGATTGCCCAACCGGCTGAGGCCGCTCCCGCTGGGGGTCTCTCCAGAACAGAGTTTCTGGAGAGCATGGAGTTCCTTCAGAGGGAGCTCCTGGCCCAGGTCGGGTTAATGGTGTCGGCCCGCTTCGAGGGCCTCGAGGTTGATGGGCGGCTTATGCCGGCCCAAGTCCGTAGGCCGCCTCTGGCGTCAGACCGCGTGATCCAGCCACAGCTGCAACGTCAGCCTCAGCAGCAGCGGCCAGCGAGGGCCGCTACCGGTAACACCACACTTGTTCCGCCGGCCAACATGCCGAAGGAGGCAAGAGTGATCAAGAGGAAGGCCGCACCCTCAGCGCCAGTGGCGGTACCCTCCTCCTCGGGGTCGCAGCAACGGACGCGGCGCCGGTCGACGGGGCTTGGTCGGTGGTCGTGCGTAAGGGTCGCAAGAAGTTGACGGCTGTAGATGGGGCGACGTCCACGAAAGCCGGCGCCTCCGCCGGAGCCGCCAAGCCTACACCGAAACTGCCTAAGGCTCCACGCTCGCTGGCGGTGGTATTGGCCCTCAAGCCGGAGGCAGTGGCGAAGGGCCTTACATATAGTGAGGCCATCACCAAGGCGAAGGCCTCGGTCAGCCTCAGTGCTCTCGGCATCGGACCGGCAAAGTTTAGGACGGGGATCACCGGGGCTCGTATCATCGAGCTCCCTAAGGAGACGTCCCCGTCCCAGGCTGACACACTGGCAGCAAAGCTGGGGGAGGCCCTGGGTGACGCGGCAAAGGTAACGCGTCCCGTAAAAACGGCAGACATCCGGGTCGTCGGTTTGGACGACTCGGTCTCCGCCGAGGAGCTGGGGCAAATCCTGGCGCGGGTCGGTGAGTGCCCGGCCCACCATATCAAGGTGGGCCGAGTGCACACGGGGATTAGGGGTGTCGGGGCGGCCTTCGCCTCCGTACCGGTGGAGGCGGCAAAGCGCCTGGCTGAAGCTGGGCGCATTGAAGTTGGATGGAGCTTAGCCTCCATCCAGTTGCTGGGACAAAGGCCCATGCGGTGCTTCCGATGCATGGGCATGGGCCACCCAATCCAGCGGTGCCCCTCTGCCAAAGATCGCAGTGGACTGTGCTTCCGTTGTGGGTCTGAGGGCCACAAAGCGGTGGACTGCACAGCGGCGCTTAACTGCGCCGTATGTGCGGACACTAAGAAGCCGGCCGGTCACCGCATGGGGGGGATTAATTGTACCCCCCCGCCGGTCAGGGGCCGCTTAGCCCCTGTGAAACTAGCCGTGGCCCCAAGGAGCCCGGCGTCACCGGCACCCCCGGCACCACAGGCAGGACCGGCCGCTGTTGCGGCTCAGGAGGAGCCCATGGAGACCACCAATGCTTAGTGGTCCCATTAAGCTCCTCCAAGCGAACATTAACCACTGCGCCGCGGCACAGGACCTCATGTGTCAGACTGCGGCGGAGTGGGGAGTGAGTTTGGCGATTGTGTCGGAGCCGTACTACGTTCCGCCGCAGTCGTCAAATTGGTTGAAGGCGGCAGATGGTTCCGTCGCCATAATGCGGGCGGCGCGTGGCACAGCCCCCTCTCTCGTTCTTAGAGAGACTGGCTACGTTGCCGCCATGTGGGGGGGAATAATGATCGTCTCGACATACTTCTCCCCCAATCGCAGCCGAGCGGACTTCCAAATCTTCCTGGCTGCGTTAGAGGGGGTCGTCCGCAGGACGGCCCCGGTGCCGGTGCTAGTTGCGGGGGACTTCAACGCGTGGTCTACCGCGTGGGGGTCCTCCCGCACCAATGCGACGGGTGGAGATCTGGAGTCCTGGGTTCTGTCCCTGGGTCTCCAGATTCTGAATACGGGCTCCACCCCTACCTGCGTCCGGGTGCAAGGCACGTCCGTGGTAGACGTGACCTTCGCTACCCCCTCCCTCGCCCGTCGAATCAACGACTGGCGAGTGGAGGAAGATGTGGAGACTCTATCGGACCACCTGTACGTCCGATACGAGGTCTCTGCGGCATCCCGCGGGGCCCCGAACCGCAGGGGCTCCGCGGTGAGCGCCTTTCCTCGATGGGCGCTCACCAAGCTCCGCCCGGATGTGGCGGAGGAGGCAGCGATGGTGTGGGCGTGGGCAGAAGTGCCGCCTCACCTCGCCGGGGATGTCGATGGCATGGCGGAGCTCTTCGCAGACGACATGAAAGTCGTCTGCCAAGCCGCCATGCCTAGGGCGCAGGCCTGCCCCGAAAGGGGGCAGGTGTACTGGTGGACGCAGGTGATTGCGGATCTGCGTACCACCAGCATGAGGGCCAGGCGCGCCTACGTGCGGTGTCGTAGGCGCGCTAGAACTACACCCGACGAGGAAGCTGAACTTCGTCGGGTGTATGCGGCAGCCAAGAAGGCCCTGCGGAACGAAATCTGCAGGGCCAAAGAGGAGTCCAGGGAGTCGTTTATACGGCTTCTGGATGACGATCCGTGGGGGCGTCCGTACAGGGTGGTGAGGGGGAAATTCAAATCTTTCGCTCCCCCTACCTCCGCTATGGACAGGGGGCTGCTAGATCGGGTGTTGGGAACTCTGTTCCCCGATCCCGGTCCGTTCCAGCCCCCCAGAATGGTCCCCCCGGATACTCTTCCGGTGGAGGTGGCTGCCGCCATCCCTCCTGTGTCGAACGTGGAATTCGACACGGTGAGGGACCGGTTACGGCGCAAAAAGAAAGCGCCGGGACCGGACGGTGTCCCAAGTAGGGTTCTGGCCCTCGCCCTGGGACACCTCGATGAGCGGTTCCGAGCGGTGCTTGACCTATGCATCGCTTCGGGCCGCTTCCCCAGTCGGTGGAAAGTAGGCAGGCTCTGCCTGTTAAGGAAGGAGAGCCGCCCCGCGGATTCCCCGACTGGGTATCGGCCGGTGGTGCTGCTCGATGAAGCCGGGAAGTTTTTCGAGAAGATTCTCGCCTCCCGCATCATCGAGCACCTAGAGGACCGGGGGCCGGACTTGGCTAACAACCAGTACGGCTTCCGCACTGGCCGGTCCACGATGGACGCAGTGGCCCTCCTCAAGGGGTGGACTGAGGGGGCCACAGCTCGTGGGGAGACTGTCGTTGCGGTGTCTCTTGACATCCGCAACGCCTTCAACAGCCTTCCCCATGAGTGCATAAAGGAGGCACTCCGTTTCCACCGGGTACCTCCGTACCTCCGCGCCCTCGTGGAGAGCTACCTGGAAGGCAGGTCAGTTCTGTACGAGGGGCCGGACGGTCGCGTCCATACGTGGGCAATGGCGGCAGGTGTACCCCAGGGATCCGTACTAGGTCCTCTACTATGGAACCTGGGGTACAATTGGGTCCTGCGAGGTGGCCTCCTGCCACGAACGGAGGTCGTCTGCTTTGCCGACGACACGCTCGTCGCGGCAAGAGCCAAAACGGGGGAGGAGGCGGCCCACCTTGCATCGGTCTGCACCTCTTTAGTGGTCCGACGCATCCGCCTCCTGGGCTTGGTCGTGGCCCTTGATAAAACGAAGGCCATGAGTTTCCACGCCCCCCGTCGCAGGATCCCACCGGGGCTCCGAGTCCGAGTGGAGGGGGTCCGTATACCGGTCGAGGCGCACCTCAAGTACCTCGGCCTGGTTCTGGACCCCCGATGGAATTTCGAGGAGCACTTCAAGCTCCTCACTCCACGGCTGTGTGCCGCCGCAGCCGCACTCGGACGGGTCCTTCCTAATGTGGGAGGGCCAGGATCGACGTGCCGTCGACTGTATCACGGGGTAATGCGGCCGATGGCACTTTACGGAGCCCCGGTATGGGCGGAGTGCCTCTCCCCCCGAACGGTGGCCCTCTTGCGACGTCCGCAGAGGGTCATAGCAACCCGGGCCGTGCGAGCTTATCGCACGATCAGCCACGGCGCGGCCTGCGTTCTTGCGGGCCAAACGCCGTGGGATGTCGATGCACGCGTCCATGCGGAAGTGTATCGACATCGGGTTTCCGTCAGAGAACGGGGGGGACGATCCGCTCCTGAAGAAGTGGAGCGGGTTCGTACCCAGGCGCAGAGGGAGGCTCTGCGTCGATGGGGTGAGGCGCTCGCCTTCCCAGCTGCCGGCCACCGGACGATAGAAGCGATACGTCCGGTGTTGGAGGAGTGGGTAGGGCGCCGGCAGGGCAGTCTTTCGTTCCGCATGGTGCAGGTACTGACCGGACATGGTTGTTTTGGCCACTCCCTGCACCGAGTCGCGCGTCGGCAGGAAACGCCGCAGTGTCATCACTGCGACGCTCCCGACGACACTGCCGAGCACACCCTGTTGGTGTGCACGGCCTGGCGACGCCAGCGCAGCGAACTCATCGCTGCGCTGGGAGACGGAGACCTCTCGCTGCCGAGCATGGTCGTGGCCATGCTCCGCGGCGGGCCGGAATAGGGGGCTGTCGCCTCCTTCTGCGAGGACGTCATCTTGCAGAAGGAGGCCGCGGAGAGGGAGCGGGAGAATGATCCTCAAGCCGCTCCCATCCGCCGCAGACGGACAGGCAGGCGAAGGCGGGCATTCGCGCAAGCAATGCCCGTCTAATGACCCTGCCGTGGAGGCCTGCGTGCACGGTTGGCCCCGTGCACGTCGCCGTAAGGCCCTCCGTCTGGGGATTGCCCTGTTGTTCTCAGGCAATCCCCCCTTGGCGATAGCCCGACCAGTTAGGTCGGGCCAGCCCGGGCGCGTTGGTAGTGGTAGTCGCAGTGTGGACCCTACCACGCGCGCTCATAAGGGCAGGGAGAACACCGAGGGGTTTAGTGGGTAGGCCCGGCTCTCTGCCGGGAGAGCCCCACACACGCTCGTCGTCTAGCCAACGGCGAGTACGGTGCGGTCACGCATTCCCCTCGGGAAAAAAAAAAAAAAAAAAAGGCCTTAGTGAACCACGCTGTTCCAGTGCGGATTGGTCAACTTCACATACACCTTTGAATTTATTCGCAGATGTATGCAGGTTGCCTCGCGATATTTTCATTCACCGTAGGCGCGTCGGACAAATGTGCATATTATTATGAATTTCGAAAACGAAATAACACATTGGTACATGGCGGTCTCGAACCCCGGACCTCCCGATTGGAAGGCGAGTGCCGAGTCCACGAAGGCTCATTTGTTTAGCTACGAGTATTTAATATACCTCCTTCCAGGCAAAACAAACTAGTCATATCAAATCAAACCTATTTGCCACCAAAATACAGTAATATAACAAAACATAAATTTTTTTCTTTAACAGATTGCGCATTGTTGAAAAAAAAACCGGCCAAGCGCGAGTCGGACTCGCCCATGAATGGTTCCGTAGGATTTATGACGTATTAAAAAAACTACTTACTAGATCTCGTTCAAACCAATTTTCGGTGAAAGTTTGAATGGTAATGTACATCATATTATATTTATTTTAGTTTTATCATTCTCTTATTTTAGAAATTACAGGGGGGGGGGGCACACATTTTACCACTTTGGACGTCTCTCGCGCAAACTATTCAGTTTAGAAAAAAAATGATATTAGAAACCTCAATATGATTTTTGAAGACCTATCCATAAATACCCCACACGTATGGGTTTGATGAAAAAAATCTATGTATGGGGAACCCCCAAAATTTATTGTTTTTTTCTATTTTTTGGTGAAAATCTTAATGCGATTCACAGAATACATCTACTTACCAAGTTTCAACAGTGTAGTTCTTATAGTTTCGGAGAAAAGTGGCTGTGACATACGGACGGACAGACGGACAGACAGACAGACAGACATGACGAATCTATAAGGGTTCCGGTTTTTGCCATTTGGCTACGGAACCCTAAAAAGGAACGGAAAAGACGATGAACATTGTTCCCCGTCCTGCAAGATAGGAAAAGCGCAAAAGGCTATTTTGATCCTTTGCGATTTGCGAGCTTTGGTCACATGCACTGAACCCAATGAATCACTCATCTATGAGTTCGATCCACCATAAAGGTTCATCGCATACGACCAAACACGCAAACGCCAATAGACGCATTTACCCAGATACGCAAACGGCCAAATACGTTCATGGCCCGATACGCAATTAACTAAAACTGGGAAAACGCAAGTACCAAACTTGCGAACTCATCGTGTCATGTCATAAGTAAGCAGTTGCTATTAATCATCTTACAGTTGCTATAACTGAATATGAGCCAAGAGTTGACACGTTATACCGAAGTATATTAGTAGATGGTGTGATAGGTAGCACTAGTACACTACGACGCTGTATGTTTGCAATGACTTGGGGCTACTAAATAATTCTCTTGTGATCGATGAATTGGTGTATTTTTTGCTCATGAGCCAATTTAACAACTTAGTTGTTAAGCAAGCATGCTGTCCACCTTTTTTTATACAACTAAGTTGACAAACAAGCAAATTGAATAGCTGATGGTTAGTGGTAACAGTCACCTATAATACATGTGGCTCCTGTGAGATTCGCAGCAAAACTGCAACCCCCACAAGAACCACAGTGTACGTTCCCAACTTGTGACTTAGGATGTAAAGTCACGGTACTTAGTAATTTCAATGCCATATCTTACCCTTCAAACCGGAACACAGCAATTGAAGCACTGCTGCTTTGCGGCAGAAATAGGTAGGACGGAGGTACCCAAGCAGGCGACCCTGGTACAGAGTCTCCATCTGATACCGTACCTGGTGGTAAGTGGCTACAATCGCTTATAGTACGTGTAGTTCCTGCAAGACTTGCAAATCTATACAACCCCACAGGGACGCTAATGTACGTTGCCAACTTGTGAAATAAGATGTCAAGTCACATTATCCAGCAACGTCACTGCCTGTCTTACTTATCAAGCCAGAACACAGCAATGCAAGCAGCGTTACTTGGCGGCGGAAGTCTACACTATTATTATAAAGAGGAAAGATTTGTATGTATGTATGTAACGATGAAACTCAAAAACTACTCAACCGATTTAAAAAATTCTTCACCCTTAAAATGCTACATTATCCCTGTTTAATATTGGCTACAAAATTATTTTTCCTATTGGAAAATATAAAATTCCCACGGGAAAATAAAAACAACGCGGGCGAAGCTGCGTAAAGTAAAGCTAGTAGGAAATATAGAGATGCCTCCCTCTGTTTTCTAGATATATTGTTTTTACGGTTTCACCTTAACAAACACAAAAACAACTTTTCTTATGAATTCTTTAAACATCTAAATAGTCAATATATTACTTCATATCAAGAATTAACGTTCCATACTTAACGGTAACTAAGCTATAAGTATTCGTGCGACTCGTCTACAAAGAAACCTGACGTAGGTACTCCATTTCCATATAGAGCGCAAGTGATGTTACTATGTGATCGCTACGCCAGTATTTACCACTGGTCTCCAGTCCATGGAGAAATACCTAGTCGCTTTTATTTTATATATTATAATTCAAATGTATCAATTTTAAAAACAATCTAACTGTGTAATGTATAAAATAAATATTGTGAATTTCATATAGAACTTTGCATTTTTTTAAAAATGCTAAATAAATTGTACAGCGAATAAAATCAATAAAGAAAAAATCCCACCCCAGATAAAATTTTTCATTATTGATTTTATTATAGCGCAAAGCTAGGAAAATCGCAAAGGATCGAATAGCCTTTTGCGCTTTTCCTATCTTGCAGGACGGGGAACAAGGTTCATCGTCTTTTCCGTTCCTTTTTTTTCAACAATGCGCAATCTGTTAAAGAAAAAAAATTACGGTTTGTTATATTACTGTATTTTGGTGGCAAATAGGTTTGATTTGATATGACTAGTTTGTTTTGCCTGGAAGGAGGTATATTAAATGCTCGTAGCTAAACAAATGAGCCTTCGTGGACTCGGCACTCGCCTTCCAATTGGGAAGGTTCGTCCGGGGTTCGAGACCGCCATGTATCAATGTGTTTCTCGTTTTCTAAATTCATAATAATATGTACATTTGTCCGACGCGCCTACGGTGAAGGAAAATATCGTGAGGCAACCTGTATACATCTGCGAATAAATTCAAAGGTGTATGTGAAGTTGACCAATCCGCACTGGGACAGCGTGGTTCACTAAGGCCTTACCTTAGCTTAGGGTAGGCTCGAGCCCCTCGGTGGGGACGTATATGAGCTGTTACGATGATGGTGATGATGAAACATTATATTTGTGGGTGTATCGATGATCATATAAGAGTTCAATTCAACAATTCAATTCAATTCGAAAAATGTTTGCTTTTACTGATTGGTTATGGGTTATTTCTTACAAAGGTTAAGTAGAGACAAAATGTGTTAGTGATAAATGGATTGATATGAATTTTTGTACCTTATAGATGTGTTGAGCTAGACTAAAATGACGGAACTTATAGGGAATTTGCCGTTGACCGAAAATTATGAAATTTGGCAAGGAGCAAGCAAAAAAACCGTGAATATGTACCTACTTAGGAACAAATATACTTAAATAATTTTTTAAGGAACCCTGTGTGCGCGATTCCAACTCGCACTTGACTCGTTTTTTAATTTGACAACAATTTTTCAATATAAATGTTAAGTTTATATTATTGTTGGTTCCTAACTGAACATGCAAAATAATATGTAATTATAAATTTCTAACAAAGTAAAGCTTCATTTTTTAAGTGGTAACCATTGGCCTACATACAAATGGACGTCAAGTCTAATGCAAAATTACAAATTTCAACAAAAATATGTCCGAAAAATTTCGAAACGTCTATGCATGTTTAAACAATTTAATTTAAGTTGTATTGAAATTACTGTGGTGTTCCATTTCGCTTGCACCAACTCATAAACATATAACGCGCGCTTGGATCTGAACCATAATGTTTTCAAATTTTGGATCTCATTTTCACGGGTCACTTTTGGAGCGCGGATGCGAAGTCCATTTTGTTTTTAAGTTAATTGTGCTAACTTATTGATTACCACCTACAATATTACACTAAAGATCATTTTAACTATAACCAAAACTTGTTTTATTTTACTAATTTCATTAACATCGTGTTTCCCCTTTCCGCATAAGGGCCGAGAATTAGTCCACACGCTGATTGCTCGCCAAGATACGGAGGGCTTTGGACTGAATCATTTATCACGCGCGAGAACCACACTTGGAAATAAAATTTATGTAGGGAACGAGCCAAATGATATGTAAGATATTAAAAAGATGCCTGCTCTAGTCTCCTTATAATACTGTATGAAGGGTTATATAGTCTGTTTAATACACGCATTACCTCTCTTTAACAATGTTAACAAAAATTGTAGACAAGATAGTGCCAAGGCACTATCTTTAACTTTTAACACATTTTTAAATTAAAAACATTTGTAATTATTAGACATCTGAAGAAGATATTTATGATATTGCCACCAAACCCACATTTTTTTAAATATAAAAATTACTTTATAAGCCAACGAAGTTTTTTAGTAGTTTTACAGCATAGTGCATCTAACCAATCGAAAACAAAACATCAAAGTCTTATTTTGATCTATAGGTTAGTTATATTTATTTAGATAGAGAATACTTATATCCAATATTTAAATTCAGGCCGACAAAAGAGAAAATCTTATTTAGATCTATAGGTATATATGCATCTAGATAGAAAATGCTTATATCCAATATGTTAATTCAGGCCGACACGGTAGATAAGAGAACGTAGCATGAATTATATAATCTCGAGATAGATTAACACTTATCTTTAATTTTATTACTAGAAAAGAGGGCATAAATAAATATCTACAACGGTAAACCAGACTCACTCAAAGTTAACACCAAAAAATAGACAACATGTTCTCTAAACAAACAACTAGTGTTATAAGAGCTCCAGGTATTGTTCTGAACAGCTGTAAAACTGTATTCAGCACGGCTCAGACGGCATATCGTAAAGTTCTAGTTAGTATGGGCATAGGAGAAATAATAAAGTAGTATGGGCGTAGTTTGTGATAAAACGGGGCATCTTCCGAGTAGTTACAATGAATGACCCGCCTCTAATAATACCGCTACACAGCAGCTGTACAACAATGTCTACGTCGTAGCAAATGTAGCGTCTACGGCTCGGCGTAGCGTCTATGGCGCTACGTGACCTGCCATTTTCACAAGATTCATTTCTATTCTCGCCGCGATTTCAGTCCGTGAATAAGTTATTTGAGCTAGTTTTCGCAGCCACCAAAAGCTTTTGTTTTAGTTGCTATTAGAATATCGTTTGAAATATTTAAAAAATGTACGGTCATGGTCTCTTGTATGTTAACTAGTCAGTTTTGACTGCTGAAGGCAGTCAAAACTGACTAGTTAGTGACTAGTTAGTGGGCCTGGCAGACGTTGACCTGCCCGATTACAGCGCCACCTACTGGGTACTATTGTGCTTTTAAACCTTCCCTAGATCTATTCATATACACACAGAAAATTTGTCTATCCGTTTCAAAGTTTTTGCGAGACTAACACACAGCGTTTCATTTTTATATACGACTAGTGGGTCCGACAGACGTTGTCCTGCCCGATTACAGCGCCACCTACTGGGTACTATTGTGCTTTTAAACCTTCCCTAGATCTATTCATATACACACAGAAAATCTGTCTAGCCGTCCTGCCCGATTGCAGCGCCACCAATTTTATGTTTAAACCTTCCTTGGGCCTATTTAAACACACACAGAAAATTTCGTAAGAATCTGTCGAGCCGTTTTTGAGTTTTAGCGAGACAAACACACAGCGTTTCATTTTTATATATAAGAAGAAGAAGACTAGAGGGCCCGGCAGACGTTGTCCTGCCCGATCACAGTGCCACCTACCGGGTCCAATTTTACTTTTAAACCTTTCCTGGACCTATTTAGGCATACACAGAAAATTTCGTAAGAATCCGTCCAACCGTTCCGGAGTTTTTGCGAGACAAACACACAGCGTTTCATTTTTTATATATAAGAAGAAGATATATAAGAAGAAGACTAGTGGGCCCGGCAGACGTTGTCCTACCCGATTCCAGCGCCACCTACCGGGTTCAACTTTACGTTTAAACCTTCCTTGGACTTATTCGAATACACACAGAAAATTTCGTAAGAATCTGTTGAGCCGTTTTTGCGAGACAAACACACAGCGTTTCATTTTTATATATAAGAAGACTAGTGGGCCCGGTAGACGTTGTCCTGCCCGATTCCAGCGCCACCTACCGGGTCCAACTTTACGTTTAAACCTTCCTTCAACCTATCCAAATACACACAGAAAATTTCGTAAGAATCTGTCGAGCCGTTTCAGAGTTTTTGCGAGACAAACACACAGCGTTTCCTTTTTATATATAAGAAGAAGAAGAAGATAATATTTTAAAATAAATCTGAAAATCTACGGCCTTTATTTTGTTCGAGACGGGAATATATATTTAGGCTTTTCGCCAACTGAGCTTCTAAGCTGATGGAATTGCTGCATTCTCCAAACACTTTCCTCATTTTCTACCAACATAAATTTTCATCAAGTATCAGAAATTTTTACTGACTAACCCTTTTGTTAAAATAAGTGAGTAAATGCAAATTTACACACTTTTCTACCTAGTCAAAACGATTTTATATCTTTTGCAACTTTACTCGTGGGTATATGCGTGAGTTGGTCTCACCTCTCCTAAAGAAATCATTTATAAATTTGATTTATTATAAAGAACCTAGTTACATTCGTTTACATGATAACTGTGAAAGCTAATAAAATTTATAGCATAAATCATTTAGCATACTCGTGAGGTATTCTAGGCGTTATTTTAACATGCAAATTGTTGAGATTATTCTTCGTACCGCGCAAACATCGAGCTTTTTTCAAATTGATGTTATGTGTATTAAATTGAAAACTCTTTAACTTTGTAATAAACTTTCCCTCAAATTGATTTGTAACATGTCTTTATAATTTAAGTATGTTAATTTCGAGATTTTTTTCAATTTTGTTTAAATTAGCATAGTATGTATTTGAACGTAGCAAGTGATTATAATGGGCATCATTATAAGGAAATGATGTTGCATCCATTATTTTTCTCGAAAATCCTTGCATCTTTACGTATAGCGGATTTTACTGATTTTAATTCCAGTGTGAATTATTTCTTCCTTAGAAAAGCTAAACAGAACAAATCAATGACAATTCTATTTATTATATTCCTATCCTATATACGTACTCGTATATTAGTTTAAAACAGGGCCTGAGTTTTATTTTCACTAAATTGTGTCAACTTTCGCTATAAAAGTCAATTATGTTAACAACCGTAGTTTATGTTCACGATCTGATCATCAAAACATATGTATAAACAAATAATTCAGCATTTTATTAAAGAAATAAAGTTTACGGTGTTAAAATAACAGCAAACTACACAGCTCGTGCCGGTCGTATCGTCGACCTTCCAATAATTTCCCGCAGAAAATAACATGCAAAAAGAGTTGACACAGAATTTGCACGCGATAAAATTGCAGGCGTGCACAGCAGTGTACACGTAAATTTCCCAATTAATTTTGCTCATAATCGGATAAAAAGCTAATAAACTGCGACCACGTAGTGGTTATTAAGGCTATTCCCAGGAGCGGGGAATAAATTTAATACAAGAAATGGGGTCGCTGGAAGAGTATATTACAGCGGAGATAGGCCAGTGATTGGAGTTGCAAGCTCGCTGTTAAAGCGTGCACAAAGAAAAGATGGGCTGACAGTTTGTATAGAAAATATATAATTGTATTTTGAAACACAATAACAGCTCTATTTATGATACTACAAAGAAATTGGTGTGTAAAGGAGTGTAAGCCTTTTTGTAAACTCGATTGTGATTGCTCTCAAATTCAAAGTCAATTACCAAATAAATAGCAAATTCAATTATAACGTTCGGTTACTTCGTTCGGATTGTGTAGTTTGAGTTCTAAGAAGGTCCTAGTTTGGGAAACCACAGTGCGAAATATAAGAAATTGCGTTATCAAGGGCTAACCTCTGTGTTTGTGATTTTGGTAATACTAATTACAGCGCAGTCTTTTTGATTGATATTGTTAGTGTTACGGCCATTTCTATAGTTCTACAAATTACATGAGATCAAGGGTTTCTTTTTAACCACCGAGTGTATATGAAAGCTTTAATGAACGTTGTGAAAACAATTTGATATTTGGGTCGTAGGAAAAGGAAAACGGCCTTCTTTTACCCCTTGAGAAAGAGGCGTAAGTACATGTATGTATGTAAATTTTATTAAAATTCCAGATGCCGAAGGAACGGGAGGCGCCGACTTGCAGCGAAAGCTAGACCTCCTGAATGGCGCACTCGACGCAGAACGCGCGGAGCAAGCACGCAGGCAGATGCAGTACATAGCTCATTGTAAGGATCACTGGCATTGCTCTTTATCTTATTACACGACTAGCTTTTGCCCGCGCCTTCGCTCGCATTAAATTTGGGAAAAAATTGATCTACATTTCACAATAATCACACACACTTAATTAATTTATTTTAACAGGAAAACTTACAGCTATTCAAAATTACATGGGTACCAGTATATATACACGGTTATTTTTTTATCACCCTGGAAAATTTTAGGGACGCTTCAGGACACATCCAATATTTTATAAAAAAAAAAAAAAATGAAATAAAAAAAAAAAAAAAAAAAAAAAATCTCTAAAAATGCTGCTCTCAACTAGTGCAGCATTTTTTGTATTTTTTTTTAAATTAATATAAAATTAAGGAGGGGGGTTATTTTTTTTATTTATATTTAAATCATTCTAATACCATGTCGTGAAGCGTCCCTTAAGTTTTCCAGGGTGATAAAAAAATAACCGTGTATATATATATATAAGCCATTTAAAAGTTTTCACAGACAAACATTAGAAAAAACACACAACAACGCTTATCACTAGATGCTGAGTACTATAGATACATATTATGCTTATAGAACTTAATTAAAATAAGAGTCGGCCACCATCCGCCTCACAGTCACAGTTTCATGTTAAATATGTCGACCGAATGTAAAATTCATTTAATAGTCTCCCAGCTCTGCAGAAAAATGTGTTTTTTCTGTAGTTACTGTTGGACTTAGGAATACAAACGGGACGATAATTACGCATATGCATTGCAGGGATGTCGAAATTAATTTCACCGAGTAACTGAGGTGAATCTCTACAGTTACCAGTATTTATAATTTTAATAATATAAGTAGCAAATACACACACACACACACACACACACATACTATTGATTTCAAAAATCAATCTGATCTTTATTCATACGAACTTCTTCGTCTTTATCTCCAATTGTAAATCTAAAATCAAATGTTTAATACTTCTAGCTTCAAAATTTACGGACTTCCATACAAACATTCAACCCGATTTTCACGCCTGGGTAGAATGAAAAAAAATAGCTTTCTACGTTCAAGATCAGATTGGGCGTTGATGGGCCAGTAAGTCAGGCCGTCTGTTTTTTTAAAGATTTCCTCATATGCAGCAGTCATAAATATATTTACAATGAGCTGGCCACCAAAACCATTAGATCATGACTGAGAAACCAGTGAGAAGTAAGTTGTTATATTATGTTGCCAGCATTAGAAACGCTGCCGGTTTAGGAGTTATTTGAATTATTCGATCTTTCCTCGATCCGTTTTCACCTCAACGCACTTTACATTTATTGGAAAAGAGCAACCCTTAAACTTATAGTTCTTTCTTCCCGGGGAGTTCAGCATTTCCAGCGAAGGCTACAATAAAATTTTAATTTTGTCGTTTTTAATTATATGCATACACAAGAAATAAATTGACTAAGGCATTATCACCCGAACATAGGGTAGGCTCGAACCCCTCGGTGGGGACTTATATGAGCTGTGATGATGATGACAAGAAATAAGATATTTTAATTTCATTTTATTGCCGTTCTGTAAAAAAAATGGCTAGTGAATAGAGATAGCTAGTTTTCAGGCGGTTAAAAGTGACCAAACGTGATCAGCTGCTCACTGTCGTTCATTTTGAAGTTTCAGAGGCAGTCATTAATAGAATAATTCGCAGGAGACTTTCCTCGTAGATACACTTTTGAAAAGTAACGCTGTTTCTTAGCGATCTTACTTTAGCAAGTACACTAATATAGATAAGTTATTTCATTCCTCACATAGATTTTTTAAATTATTACCGAGCCATACACTTTTTCATTCAACAAAACTAGGAAAAAATGTTCACTTGTAGTCAATTATATTTAACTAGCTTTCCGCTCGCGACTTCGCCCGCTTTATTTTTGTATTCCCGTGGAATTTTTTTCCCCGTAGGAAAATTACCCTATGTTCTTCCCCTGGTGTCGAACTATCTCTATACCAACTTTTATCAAAATCGGTTCAGTAGTTTCGAAGCCTATTCAATACAAACAAACAAACAAACAATCAAATCTTTCCTCTTTATAATATTAGTATAGATTGCCAAAATAAACATTTGCCGAATGCCTGGGGATTGCTCTTAATACTTCCATGACGAGTAGTTGCATTTGAACCATAGTGATGTTTTTAATGTGACTGTCGGTTCGTAAATGTTTCAGCGGGTTACTCGGAAGACTCTGACTACACATCCGACCTCAACTTCCCCGTGGGACAGCATGCCAACTGCAGCGCATCGCAGTTCAGGAGTGCAGCACATCAAATGCACACACCACAGGTATTATCAAAATAGATTGTACTGTCCATATAGTGTTCTCGTGACTTCACTTTTATATATAAGCCGCAAATTGTCTGTTTGCTAAATTTCAACAAAATTCGTTCAGACCAAAAAAGATTTTACATTATAGTTATCCTGACTTAGAAAAATACCGATTATATGAGATTAATTATTTTTTTTGTGACAAACATATTTTATCACAATCGTAAGAAAAATCGTATTAACATTGCCATAATAATTTTTAGCTTGACTTTTAGGAGTCCTCCGGCTTATTGAACTATATATTTTTGAAAGCGTATCAAAATGGCGTACGTAAACTATTTATAAATATAATTCAGATAGGATGTGTGTGTTGAGTCCTTTTATAATCCTTTTCACCGAATCAATTACTCTTTCATTTGCAGAGATCACTGGAGGTATCTCGGGAGAACTCGTACGAAAGAGAAGAGTATCACATCCATGGCGACACAGACCCACTTTATTACAACAGCCAACCGAGAACCAATAGGCAAGAAAGATTTTTTTAGACAACATAATGTGACAGTTGATATGATGCGTCTTGAAAAGTTTTATCCAATGGCATTTAAAAGTAAAAACTGCGAAATTTCGACTTGAGCGGTGTTGTTCGCTAAACGACGATAATATGCACTACTCTCCACCGTTTTCGAGCAATTTCGATTTACTATACCGCCACAAATATAAAACAAACAGTTCTAAAATTCAGACAGAAATATGATGAACACTATTTCATTCGATAGGAAAATAATCTAAGATCGCTCAATTCAATATTTAAAAACATCCTTGAATCAGAAAATATAATAATAAATGACAAATGTTTAACTAATAGACGTGCATTTTTGCTGTCTAAAAAATTGCAAAAACACATTTTTTATTTTGTACCCCAAATGTCCGAAAATCGATTAATACGTTTTAGTTCGGTCACTGCGCGTAAGCGACATTAAAAGCTATGCGATTTTCAACTATGTTACCTCGCAATAAAGGAGTCGCCGTGCACGAGTAGATTTCCTGGGAAACCTCGCCTTAAGGCACTACATTTTTTTTATTGCGATAAGTTGGCAAACAAGCAAATTGCCCACCTGATGGTAAGTGGTAACAGTTACCTATAATACATGTGGTTACTGTGAGATTCGCAACAAAACTGCAATTCCCACAAGAACCACAGTGTACGTTACCAACTTGTGACATCAGATATAAAGTTACGGTACCCACTAATTTCACTGCCATATTTTACCCTTCAAACCGTAATACAGCAATGCAGACGACCCTGGTCAGAATCTCCCTCCGGTAATACACTATGGCTTTTTTTCCGCGATAGAGTCGCGAAGCCGCGTCACAGCCGTTTGCATCGATGCGCGGACGCATTTGCATCGACGAACACGCACGATGCATCGCGTTTGTATCGCGTTAGCATCGTGGCTGGAGACTCATTTATGAAACAATAGAATTGAAATTCGCATTTGAAATCGTAAGATTCTCATACGAATTGCGAAATTCACAAATTTTGAAAATCCATTGCGTGAATCCTGCAACTTACTGAATTTTATTTATTCTTCGTGTACTCGTAATTGTTTATAATTTGTTAACCGACTTCAAAAAGCAGGAGGTTCTCAATTCGACGCGTATTTTTTTATGTATGTCAGATTTACGTGATTATTTTTTGTTCGATGTGGAATAGTTTCCATTTAGTCTCATAAAAATTTAATTCAGTTTGGCCCAGTAGTTTTTATTTTATGAGCATTTTTATTTATTTGGACGATGTAATTTTCACGATACTTTGTTTATATGTATTTACACCGATTACTTAAAGGTTTCTGATCCGATTTGCGTGATTCTTTTTTTTTGTTCGATGCGGAATAGTTGTCTTTTGGTCCCATAAAAAAATAATTCTTCTTGGCCCAGTAGTTTTTGTTTACTAAAAAGATAGAAATGAAAATTGCTGAACAAAAATAAAACCGACTTCAAAAACACTAAATTTATTTATTTAATATACATAAATTATCCAACAATAGATACTATTTCAAAGTTTTATATTGAAATCGGTGCCAAGCAATGATCACCTGGAAAGTCTTAAAAAATATAAGAACAATTATTAATGAAGTTAGATAAAATTTGGCACTAACTTCAATATAACACTGTGATGTTGTATCTATTCTTAGATTATTTATGACTCTTTAGTGTTTTTGAAGGCGGGTTTATTTTTGTAAAGCAATTTTTATTTTTAATGACAATTCTGAATTCGAGTGATTCAAAAAGCTTTAAAATTGGGTACAGTATAAAATAATTTCGCACGTGATTTGTATTCGTGTTCGAATATAATATTCATTTCTAATGATTCAAAAATGCGTCTCCTGTATCGCTGCAGCGAAATGGCGAACTTCTGTATTGCGTTTGTATCGCAACATTGTAAAGGACTTAAAACAACGGAAACGATTGCAATCAGAGTCACTATTATGTTTTTGACTCAAGACCCCGCGCAGTTCATACAGAAGTCCTGACGCACAAGAGGTCAAGGGGGCCTAGGCAAAGTAACATGGGTGTTCGTTTCGTTTACATTGTACGCTCTTAATCGATGTATATTGAGAATGATTCGTGATGTTCAATGACCAGTCTAGTGTCTATGCCAAATCTATATAAATTAAATGGATCGCCAAACGTGTTGCTAAGCGCTAAACTCGAGAACGGGTAGACCGATTCGGCAATTTTTTTTTCATAATTTCCTGAAAGTTCTTATGGAGAGAAAAAACTTTCGTGGAAAATACTCAAATAACACTTTTCTTTTCCCATACAAATCACAGAGTAAACAACTTTTGACAAAACGAAGCCTGTTCAGGCAGCTACAATAGTAATAAATATAGTTATATACTAGCTGTGCCCGCGACTTCGTCCGCGTGGAATAGTAACTCTTGGTAAAAAGTAGCCTATGTTATACCTTATATAATTAGCTATTTATTAGTGAAAGTCCCGTCAAAATCGGTCCAGCCCTTTCGGAGATTAGCGGGAACAAACAGACAGACAGACAGACAAAAAAATTTTAAATTGTGTTTTTGTTATTGGTACCCGATATACATTCATGCCCATTTAGTAAAAACTTGTTATTTTGACATTACAAACAGACACTTCAATTTTATTTATTTGTATAGATAAAGTGGAATTATCACTGTAATTTTGATAACATTAAAATTAGAATTTTATTATCTATTTCTACGTTACGACACTTACGTTAGTAGTGTTGAAAATTTGTGATACAACAGTCTGTCCCAGTTTTAAAAGGTAGCAAGTGTTCGCGACACGTTAAACGAACTCCCAACGAATTTCATTCTGCCACATGAACATGAACTATCTATTGAAACAGTTCGTAGATTGTTTGATTGAATATTTATTGTGGTAGAAAGTTAATACCTCGTATGAAAAAAAAGGTTTGATTAAGACTGTTGATGCTTCATTGATTTTTAGAATAATATTATTTAGAATTTCATCTAATTTCTTGATTAATTATTCATATTTTTCTTTATCATCAGATTAGAGACGTGGTCGCAGCTGCATGCTCAAGCGAGTGTCGAATCTGCTATATCATGGCGGACTGCCGCCGACTGGCAATCACAAGGTATTTTTCTATGAAGTTTACCGAACGAGAACACTAGTGAATTAAATAGGTACCACCCGTAGAAGATTTGATTAAGAAGTTTTGCAAGTGCTCTAGAAACCAGATCATTATAGGTAATTTGTCTTTTGTCTAGCAATTAGCTTAGGCTGTACACTATATACTCGATACCGGCAATAAATGATGTAGCGAAAGCTTCCATTATTGTGGACAGTGACAGTAATGTCACGGTTCTAAGCTGGAACATCTGGTAACGGGGGCATGGGCTTAGTTGAGAAAAAATTATCTGTTATCGACGCTAATGACTAGACCGCTGGTTTGCGCCCGCGAAATTACGTGACCATGGCATCTGCAGCCACTGGAATCGACAAAATGTCAGTATTTCTGGTCGCGCCATTTTCGCTACCACACCTTCGATTGCTGTCGATCAGTTTGCAAACGTGGAGGCGTATCCAATTTCAGCCAAAGGTAGCGTCGCTTGGTAACGGTACCAGTAGCCCTCTACTGGCCATAGGTACATAATGTTTAGTTTTCCCATGAATGGAACATAATGAAGTGATGAATTTCACATAATGAAGTGGAAAGCACGAGAGGTTAATTAAATAAGTGAAGCCTCATCTAGTGTCAGTCCGCTGGACAGACGGAGTCCCGTAGAGCTCGCGTCTCGTAGTGAATCATCACAGCTCATATACGTCCCCAAGGAGGGGTTCGAACCTACCCTATGTTAGGGTGATTAGGCCTTAGTCAACCACGCTGGCCCAGTGCGGATTGGACGACTTCACATACACCATTGAATTTCTTCGCAGGTGTATGCAGGTTGCATTACGATGTTTTTTTATCACAGGAGCGTCAGACTAATGTACTCGTACATGTGAAATTCGAAACGAAAAACACACTGGCACATGGCGGTCTCGAGCCCCGGACCTCCGGTTGAAAGGCAAGTGCCGAGTTCACAGCGCCCGCTCTTCCATCTTCCGACGCACGTAATGAATTTTAAGAATAATATAGATAGAATATTTTGTTTAAAAAAGATTTGTTAACAGAGGAGCAGCGGCGACCGAGTCTTGAACGACAGAACACTTTGTACGACGACGGTTATGGCTACGGCTACGATGCTTCTTACACCACGGGTACTACGCACATAAGGTATTTTTTGTTTTATTACATAGGTATTTTTTTTACATACGACAGGGAAGCTCTTGGCCTTCATCTCACCTGATGGTAAGTGATGATAAGGCCGAAGGTAGAAGCAAGCTTCGGCTGGACTCCTCAATATCTGAGGAACTGGCTATCTTACCCCTAATTTTCGGAACACAACAATGCTATAAACATTGTTATTATGGCGACAAACTTAGGTAAGACGGTGGTAGCTAGCCAGTCGGGCTCAGAAGCCCTACCACCTACCAAACCGAGCATAAAAATATCTGCCCCCAGTGGGAATCGAACCTAGGACCTCCCGATCAACACCCGGTGGTCTCAACCACTAGACCACGGAGGCGGTTGAAAGGTTTGTGTGAAAAACAAACACCTCATTTTAAAACTAAAATTTATTCCAGGTGTGAAAGAAATTTTATTTTTGAAATTATTAAAGTTTCCAAATTTCTAATATATTAGTGGAAAAATGTTTCTGAGATATTAAGGAAAGAATTTGAGAATTTTAATGGGTTGCTCTAGATCGTAATAAGGTAAGCCTGGTGGCACCTCCCTGCGTGAAGTCCCAGCTTATCTATAATGCTGGGCCTGTCTCCAGGAGGTGCGTTTGGTGAATTGGCCTTCCCGATCCCGAACGCTCCTTCATTGAAGGTGGAGAGGTTTTAGAGGGTAATTAAGCCGGGAAAAGAGATACCAGCCACTGGTGGACCCGAGACTTACGTTATACCTTAGTGGGCGACCTATAATAATAATAATAATAAAATATTTATTTGCAAGAATACAGTTATAAACAAGATCTTATACTATTTTAAAGTACATTGTATTCAACCAGTAAGCTGGTGTGCAAATTTTTCACATGTTATTTTACAATTACCTACTGTCATGTTTCCCATTATTTTCATTTGTACATATAAAATTATTTTAGTCAATATTATATTAAGTCAGTTATACATTATTATAAATTACACATTATTAAAACAGATTATTAAATTAAAATTACATTTTTTGCTTGTAGTCCAGGTATTCTTTAACAGAGTAAAAACAATGTTCCAATAACCACTGATTTAGCTTAAATTTAAATATTTTATAGTCATTTATTCCTTTAATATTATTTGGGAGATTATTAAACAGCACAATACTCATATTATAAACATTTATCTTGTATAATTGTTTGCAACTAGGAGGGTTATATAAATTGTTCATGGTTTTTAACCTTGTTTGACGTAAAGTTACATCTTCACTACATTGCACAAATTATGGTAGCAACTCCATATTGACACGCCTTTCTAAATTGTACAATAGCAAATTTTCGGAATTTGATATATTTCTTGATTCAAAACCTCTTTTCAAAAATAAAGTTAAGTTAGCACTTCTCTCAACCAGCAAAGATAGTAACATAACATATTAATGCTTTATAATAACTCATTTCAATATGTTTTGATTAAAATATATATTTTGTTCAAAATATCTAATGCAGAGTGTATATATATGGCTTTGTCATGCAGGCTCAAACATACCCACACACACACATATATACACACACACACACTCACACATACTATGCATACACACATCTCATTATTATTGGCACTTGCCTACTCCTATCTTTAACTTTATTAATGTTACCTTTAGCATCTTTGTTTTAGCATTTATGTTTGCGATGTTTAATGTACATTTTATTGGCTTCGGCTGTCAATGTACTTATTAAATAAATAAATAAATACGTACTTTTTCCAGTATTCCGGATGAGAATGAACAAATAAGCACACATCCCTTATATATAAGGATGATAGAGGGAGTATAGCTAGTTTTTTAAATAGTGGTTTGCAACTGTCATCGTTTTTAAGATTATAGATGGCACGTATGCATTTCTTTTGTACCCTGAATGCTCTAATGAAATCCACAGAGTTACCCCATAGAATTAGACCATAACTTAGTACCGATGACACATAGCCATGATAAGCTATCAAAGCGGCTTCTTCAGATACTGTTTGCCTTAGCTTTTTTAACGCAAAAGTAAAGCGATTCAGCCTTCCACAAATTTGGTCTATATGCTCTTTCCAATTAAGGTTTTTATCTAAAACAATACCAAGAAACCTATGTGTGCAAACTGGATCCACTGTATTATTCTCAACTATAATTTTTATTGGTAAAGGGTGCGAGTTGTATGAACTAAATTGGATATATTTAGTCTTATTTATATTTATGTGCAAATCATTGCTGTTCATCCAATTTATTACGTCTTTCAGTGCTGTATTGATATCTAACTGGAAACTTTCTTTCGACTTACATTTGATTATTAGAGTAGTATCATCAGCAAATAGAATTGACTCATGACCTGTAGCTCTTGGTAAATCATTAATGTACAGTAAGAAAAGAAGTGGTCCCAGTACACTTCCCTGAGGTACTCCCCTAGTACTGGTCCTAAACTCAGATCGAAAATTTTGCTTTATAAGAATGTTATGCGACTCAATTATTTTTAAAACCTCCGTACATTGTCGTCTATTGCATGTAAAACTCTCGATCCACTCCAGTGCTCTACCCCTTATACCATAAACATGGAGTTTACGTAGCAGCTTTGAATGATTTACACAATCAAACGCCTTACTCATATCAAGAAAAATAGATATCACAGGAGTTCCATTATTTATACTTTCAGTCAACTTAGTCCCTTGGCAGCGCTGCAGATTTCCCCACCCCAAAAAACTCGAAATAAGGGGTTGTTACTCGTGGTCTCACGAGAAAAAACGCGAAATAAGGTTTTTCCAAAATTCCTAAAAAAATCTGTTATTATGGAATCAGAGTCAATAAAAATACCTAGGATCTTGTATGAGATGTGAATAACTTAATACTATTAGGTTTTTGAAATTTCATGTATTTGTTTCATACCTATTCAAAATTAATTTTATTCTTTAGTATTGGTGAAATAGTAAAACTTGTTACCGATCTAACTATGAAAGACTAGCAATCTAGATTTTATACATATATACGGTTACTGTTTTATCACCACGGATAATTTAATGGACGCTTCAGGATACGGTAGTAGAATGAATTAAACATTAATAAAAAAAATACTATACTAAATCTATCTGGGGGTCGATTTTAGAAAATTTATATAAAATTAAATAGGTGAGTAATTTTTTTATTGATATTTAAATCATTCCACAACAGTGTCCTAAAGCGTAAACATGTAAACATATTGTATAAAATAAAAAGTAAATATGTTAGTTTTTTTTTCATTTTAAAGCCATTATCGAATGGGAAGTTTTTTTAACATCTTCATCACAATAATGTTAACTATAATTACACGGTCAGTAGATGAATAGCTGATAGCTCTTGCAATTGTATAGATACAAAATAAACCATAAACGGGTTGATGAGACATTTCGAACTATTCAATGTTATTGAATAGTTCTGAATGTCTCATCAACCTGGTGCATAAAAATATTCAAGGTATGCAGAAAAAAGAACTTGAATTGATTTATTTTTTAACACTAACAATACTGATATATTAAAATATTAATGGTATCAGGCTTAATTTTTCAGAAGTCTATTACTAAATTGTTAATAAGTAGGCTTGGTATGGCAGGCTATGCAGAAACACATCTACCAGTTTCCATTATCATTTGATTATTGCAGGGACCACACACAGCTATCACAGCAGGCCAGTTACGAGGAGTACTACGACTCGAGCAGCTACGCGTACCAAACATCTTATGTGGGGGGCTCGCGGCAGTGGAGCGGCAGTCGGTACTTCTGCGAGGACAGCGGCCTTACGCCCACGGAGCACGAGAACATCCTCAACAAGCGGCGTTCCTCCGTGGTGCAGCTGCCGCAGGTGCCGCCTAAGCAGGTATAGATAGATAGATAAATTCTTTATTGTACATCACAAATTAAAATTAATAAAAGTATATTACAAAACAACGTTCAATGGGCGATTTCTTCCAGGCAACCTTAGCATGGATAACATTTGCATAGGCTGGGGACGTTGGCAATGTACAACATTAAACACAAATATGTATAACGCATACTGTACGATACTTCTACACTTACAATAAACGCAAACATACACACACTCACACACACACACATACAAGTATACATAACAGTCATACAAATAGGCTTAGAGTGACAGATAACTCTTTTTTTATTGCAGAAAGTTGGCAAACAAGCAAACTGCTCACCTGATGGTAAGTGGTAACAGTCACCTATAATACATGTGGCTTTTGTGAGATTCACAGCAAAACTGCAACCCCCACAAGAACCACAGTGTACGTTGCCAACTTGTGACACCAGATGTAAAGTCATAGTACCCAGTAACCAGTACCCAGTAGTTTGCTTTATTCTTAACCAATTATTAATAAATCTGTGAAGATTCCTAAATTGGATGTTGAAACGTAGTTATTAAAAGTGGACAGACTACTTTGGCTTAGCAAATTTCAAAAACAGATCAACAGGTTAAAGATTTAGTTAGGGCTGGCAAGAGCTCAATGGCCGAGAGATCTAGGCGTCAGTACCGAATTCCATATCGATTTGTCTTCGTAATAAATATACTAAATTTTGTTACAGCTACCGCCATCCTCTCGGTATTCCGACTGCAATGAAATGGCGCCGTACAGGCCGCGGCCGCGTCGGACTGCAGCTAGTCTTCCAGGTGTGTTTTGTGTGAAAATAATAATGATTATGATCTCCTGACCGATTTTCGGTCGTGGCGGCCAATCTCAACAAAACAAAGACTATACCTATACATGACTATATACTGCATAAACACATGGGCACTCTTTGTTTCTTTACTCGCATAGTCCAATGGAACGGTTAGCCAACACGACCGGGACGAGATCAGGAGCAAAGGTCCAATAGGGATGTTGACCAATTTTTGGCACTGTTTTTTTTATCTAGCTATAAACGTAATTATTACGAAAAATATATCAGAAAAGTTTATTCATTAACTTAAAATAAAAAATCATACTTAATCAAATTATAATTGGCGTCTGCAGTCACGTAATTCTGGGCATTATTTTACATTGTTGATTATTTTTTATTAATTTGTTAAGCATATTTACACGAACAAAATAGGATTTTCAGCATTCCCATATTCCCTTCTATGGTATAAACATCACTTTTTATAATTTTGAAATTCATGTCAACATCAACAACAATTAAGTTCTAGCTGAACCGAAACTGGACTGTTACGATAGACCAATCGAAGCGAGTAAATTGACTTTTAAATAAACGATGACGTGATAATGTGGCGTTCTGATTGGTCAAGAGCAACGGTTCAGTTTCATTTAGCCGTGGTTTAAGGTGGTTAAAGGCACACAGATCAGTGAAGTCATAGTTTCGTCACTACTGCCACCATGATCGTTATTTCTTTACACCACAGATCAATATATGTAGCAATGCATTCCCCATGAACGCTACTCGGAGCCCTGTGTCGTCACCATTGACGTATATTAACTAGACAAGCTGTTGCGAATAAAAATTGTGCCACGACGCGAGGCAGCGCTGGGTGGGCGTGGACAGTAGCGTACTCGCTCGCTCGTATGACAGTAAAAGAGACAGCAAAACTAAGGTCAAGCGTTCAAAGTCAAGGCGGTCGAGCGTAGATCGCAGTTCGGAAACCATTTTCATTTGTTTTAATCAAGATAATATATAATTAGTCAGTAATACAAACCTTAAATACAAAACCAATATTCATACGTTCTAACAACAGTGTTTTCAATTGTCACACTAAAGTTTTAAGACATATTTTACGCAAAATTTGCGATACAATCTTCACGGCAGCTCGGCTACTTATCACGATTGCCCGCGATCGACTAACTCAACTGGTGCCGATCGGCTCCAGTTGACTGGGTGAATTTCTCTGTACCGGACAGCGCGTCTAGTTAATATACGTCAATGGTCGTCACGGACACTGACAAGTGTGGCTACGTTTATAGAGAATCTATGAAAGAATAATTATCACGGTGGCGGTACTGTGTCGGAACTATGACTTCACAGATCTGCGTGAATCAGCCTTTATTAGTAGAATTGACTCTCTGGACCCACTGTTTAACGTGCCTTCCGAAGCACGAAGGGGTGAAAAAAGCAAAGTACACACTTGGTTAGACAACAATATACAAAATAGTATAAACATTTTTCTTTCTGGCGTCAAGAAATTGCAATAGATAGGTCAAGGGTTCAATATTTACGATAACTTTTACTCATTACAAAACTCACAGCACAAAACGAATTTTTAGGCAGCAAAAGGTTTCGTTGCATGCTGAAGATAAAGGCCGTAGCTAGCCTTGTGAGGGCCCTGTATCAAAAAAAATTCTGGGGCCATTTTTACGACAGCATTGAAGCCTACATTTCGTTTCGGATATAAATATGGAACATTGGCAAACTATAATCTTCATTTTTCCTTGATATTAAAATAATTTCAGGCGGCAGCAAGTTTTAAATTGAGTTGATTTTTTTTAGTTTTTTAATTGATTCCTTAACAGCAAAGGCTCTGTCAAGGTAATTTGACTTAATTAACAATAGAAAATCATAAACACTCTTAAAAGAATATGACCAGTTTCAACAATGCTATCCTCAAAATACGGAACTCAACTCATTGACCACTTTATGTTTTTTGAATCGAAAGATATTGCAATATCATTATAATATATGAAAAAATGGGTTGTGAAAGTTAAAGTTAGATAATCAAAATACAAAATATACAGCGAAAAGAAAAAAGCCATTTATGAATTCCCAAATTTCGTGTAGCCAAATAATGCTCGCCGTCAGAAGCCCCTTAAAAACAGGGTCCTATATAATTGATACGGCTGATACGGCGGTAGCTAGACGTAGGTCCTTTTTGGCAATCTAGCTGTGCAAAACTGTTTTTTACTATATAATATTACATTCAAACAGATTTTTACAATTTTGAACAAGTTTTTATTCTGTGCTTATATGTGAAAATCATCAGTGCATCAGTTTCTTACTTTAACTAATAGTTTAAATTAAATCAAATTAAATAATCATTTATTTCGGGCATACACCCATATTTTGTTAGTAACAATGATTCTTAGCCTATGTTAGTAATATGACAAAAATTAAAAAATGAAATTAAAAATTGATTATTATTATTTATGTTACGGCTCCGTAACTGACATTCTCTTGACATATCGTCGCGCATGCGCGGAGACCTTTTTCTGTTGTATTTGACAAGATGGACAAGAAGCTATAATATTGTCTTGTTAATTAATCTAATTATTTATAATAAAATATTTCATAAGATGTGATATATCATCATTTAAGAACATAAATATAAATAACGTTGTGACAGCTTCAACATTTTTGGTGACCCCGACGTGATCGAATAATTGATAACAATAATTTCATACTATATTTCATTTTCATATTGGACGCCATTTTCTGTTCAAGACTTGATTGAATACGAAAATTATCTACTACGTGGAGTGGACAATACATGGGCGCTGGACAGTACTGGCTCATACCGTAAAGGAAGTTCCAGGTGAAACCTTCGCGAATATTTTTGTGGAAAATAGTGGCACGGCTGACAGCGGCTTGCGACCCACTAACGGCTACGGTTTGAATTTCTTTTGTGATAATTTGCTAAACAACTTATTGCTCCGACAAGGTTCTTACCATTAAATAATAATGGGTGATGAGTATAAGGCTTTGATCAAACAAAGGGGTGTGATTAAGGCTAAAGTCACACTCTTTGAAAAATATTTCGAGACCGTAAAATTAATCGAGCCTGACAGTTCTACAAAGCAATTGATAGCTGAATTGCAATTGAAAATATCGCGGCTTAAATATGATTTTAAGCTTTTTGACCAAATTCAGGATAAAATTGAAATTATTTCTGATTCAGATGATTTTGATAAAAATCTTAAGGAACGCGAGTCATTAGATAACTCATTCTGTTTTTTGATATCGAGTGCGCAATGTATTGTAGAGGATGCTCAAAGGCATATCTTGCCTCATTCATCTAACCAAAGTTCGCAGGCGAATTCTATTGTTGACATAGTACAGTCGGAAAATAAGTTACAATGCAATAATACAAACATTAAGCTCCCTACAATACAATTGCCCTCATTCGATGGAAATCATAGTAAATGGCTCGAGTACCGCGATACCTTTGATGCGCTGATTAATAATAATAGCTCTATTCCACTTATTAATAAATATCATTATTTGCGGTCCTCGCTAGAAGGCGCGGCTGCAGTTGTAATAAAATCTATTGAGTTTTCTGCAAGCTGCTATGATACGGCCTGGCAGACATTGATTAATCGTTTTGACAATAAAAGAATTCTAGTTAATAGTCATATGAAAGCTTTATTTAATTTTGAATGTTTCACCAAAGAAAGTTTTAAGGCTTTAAGGTACATGATTGATTATTATTCGAAAAATTTGAGTTCTTTGAATAAGTTAGGTGAACCCACCGAGTACTGGGATAGTTTGTTAATTTATATGATGGCGAAAAAATTAGATTCTCGCACACGTACCAAATGGGAGGAACGGAAAGGTAAAATAATATCCCCTACCTTGGATGAGTTTATTCAATTTTTGCGAGACCATGCTGATATGTTAGAGATATCACAGCACGACATAATAAAATCAGATAGACAAACAAATCATAACAATACACAAAAACACATAAGATCATTTGCTTCTACGTCAAGTGAGGCTTCTACTTCGAAAGGTTGTGTTCTTTGTAATAGTTATCATCCTTTGTATAAATGTGAAGAATTTAAGTCTATGTCTCTTGACGATAAGTTTAGTATTGTTAATAAGCACAAGCTCTGTCATAACTGCCTCCATGGTGGCCATCATATAAATCGTTGCAATTTTGATCCGTGTAAGATCTGCAAATACAAACATAATTTATTATTACACAGAGATAAAAAATCAGTTAATGAAAATAATGATAATGCGGTTGTTGCGGTTGAACAACATTCTGTGGCTACTAAATGCAATAATGTAAATACGACACGCTCTGACATAATTATGAATCCTATGCATTCAGCCACACAGTCTCCTATTTCTTTATCTGCGCTGACTCCGGGGCAAGTTTTCCTGTGTTCAGCAGAAGTTGATCTAGTAGATCCGAATACTAATAATACTTACCGGGTCAGGGCTCTCCTCGATGCTGGATCTCAGTCTTCGTTTATTTCTGAAAAGCTGAAAGGTAAAATGAATATTAGTTGTGTAAATACAAATACAATATCAGTGTTAGGTATTAACAATTGTTGTACAAATGTGTCTCAATATTGTGATTTGAAAGTTAAGTCGAGATATAATTCTTTTAATGTAAATGTATCGTGTTATGTGATTCCTAAGATAGCTAGTGCACTTCCCAGTACGGCAGTAGATCCATGTCCACTCAATTTACCTTGTAATGTTTTGTTGGCTGACCCAAATTTTTACCGTCAGTCAGATATTGATGTGTTATTAGGTGCAGATGTTTTCTGGGATATAGTAGAGACAAATCGCATTAATTTAGGGAAAGGTAATCCTATATTGCTAAGTTCTAAGTTAGGTTGGCTCGTTGCTGGTCCTATTGACAGTAGAATTTCTAATAATACTTCTGATATGCTTTGTAATTTTTCCAACAAGATTATACCTGATTATTCGAAACTGTTGGAACTCGACGAAGTCAATGTTAATGATTAAATGCTACCTAAATTAAACAATTAATTTAAAAATAGAGCATATAGATAAAATAATAGAATTTGATAAGTATAGTAAATTGTATAAGCTACAGCGAATAATGGCCTATGTACAACGTTTTATTCGTATGTCGTTCAAAGAGTGTTATAAATATGAACTTACCGTTGAAGAATTAGAAGACTCACTTACCTTCCTTGTTTCATTATCACAGCGCGACTCATTTGTAGAAGACATAATCGCACTTACTTTGAACAAAGGGGTGCACATAAAATCACGAATTTTATCATTAAATCCGTTGATTGACGAACAAGGAATTTTACGCATAAGTTGTAGAGTATTGATCTAGATGAGCATTACTCATATGATAAACGTTATCCAATTTTAATTGATTTAAAGCTTTATATCTGGAATGATTATTTAAAAAGTAGCATGTCAGACTACTGATAAGTTTTGGCCCACAGGCTTCAGAGTGCTAGCTAGATCAACTGTAAATAAATGTATTATTTGTACACGATTTAAAACTAAAAAAATTAAGTCAATGATGGGTGTCCTGCCTGGACTTCGGGTCAATCCGAGTCTACCATTTGAGGTTTGCGAAATTGATTATGCCGGCCCATTTCAAATTTCAAGTTGGAAAGGCCGCGGTGCTAAGACATCGAAACGTTATTTTAATGTGTTTTCATATGTCTATCAACTAAGGCTGTGCAATTAGATATTGTCAGTGATTTATGTACTAATAGTCTTATTTCATGCCTCAGAGGGTTTATGGCTCGACGCTGTAAGCCACACATACTATGTACTATGACAATGGTAGGAACTTTGTGGGCTCAATGAGTAAGTTGGGAAAATTATTACAAACCTATAATCGACAATTCGGAGTTTTCGATGAGTTAATCGATTACTTTCAAATTTAATCCCGCGTACTTACCAAATTTCGGGGGAGTATGGGAGTTCCTTCCTGATCCTTCCTGATCGGTCGGCCTTTGACAGCCTACCATCACCTACTATGTAGAGTTGTTCCAAATCTATTTGAATTGTGGAAAAAGAATATAGAGAAAAGGATGTCGGTCGCCTGGAGATTGGCGATCTTGTTGTTATTGTACGAGACGATCAACTACCAATATTGAAATGGCTTATGGGACGAATTATCAAGAAATACCAGGGCCCCGATGGTATATGCAGAGTGGTAGACGTGAAGACCACCAGGGGCATTCTTCGGTGTGCAGTTTCTCGTCTCTTTCCATTATTCCCACTTGAAACTAGTAGTTTCAAGGGGGGGCCAGGATGTTACGGCTCCGTAACTGACATTCTCTTGACATATCGTCGCGCATGCGCGGAGATCTTTTTCTGTTGTATTTGACAAGATGGACAAGAAGCTATAATATTGTCTTGTTAATTAATCTAATTATTTATAATAAAATATTTCATAAGATGTGATATATCATCATTTAAGAACATAAATATAAATAACGTTGTGACAGCTTCAACATTTAACATTGATTAAAAATTAGAAATTGATAATAAAAATTTGATTATATAATTAAAAATGGTACTTATAATAAAATAAAAAATTAAACATACTTTTACCTAACAAAAAACATATAGGTTTAATTAAACCATTTTTATTTAAACTATTCCTAACAAGGTTTAATAAACATTTATGGTTGATCAGGTGCCTTTAACAAATTCAACACGGGTAGGGGGAGGCTGCCACTAAACTTCAGTTTAATTCTTTTAAGGGATGATATTAATGGATCTGATGAAATCATAAGTAAATGAAACATATATTTTTTTATTATTATGAATGGGCTTACTTTTGATCCCAATCCAGCCTTGTGGCAAGGATGAGTTCTACGGTGGGACGAGTTTGCCCAGAAAGTGCCTATTCACTCATGCTTTGAAGATTTCCGGGTTGTATGAGTTCGGGAATAATGTATATGTCCTCTATGTTTTCTTTTCTTGAAAATTTCAGAGCGTGAAATTCTCGAAAATTCCTGATGTCCTTATTACGATGCTCTTGCGCTTCTTCCGAGAGCTCGCCGATTGATATTATTAGCCGTTTCTATGGCAAATTGTTCAAATGCGGATATATTTACAGCAAAACCCGAGTTGTACGAAGGATTGTTGCAAGTGAAAGTCAATTTGCTAAATAGCCATTCTTTTTTATGAATTAAAGAAGTGTTGAGCGTTCGGTTACTTTTTTTCCACCTATAAGCAAACTGACCCCACAGGTTCTTTATGATCTTGTCAAATTTTTTTACAAGAAATCACGTCAAAATCGGTATAATTGGTCGTATTCATAAAATGCGTCATAACTGTATCAATTTTACTACCAGTGGTTACTTCCTTACGCCAAACGTTAAAAACTTCGGAACGTTTTAAACCGTCCGCCATATCTGAAAAAATTATTCAAAATCTTACGGCGGAAAGCGGCACTCAAAACTGACATATAAATCAACTACATAAACCAAAGAAACAAGAAAAAAATATTTCAAGACCAATACGCCCCAATCACAGAATTTCTACTCTGCAGAAATATATTTTTCTTCTTTTACACTTCAATAAATTATACCTACTTATGATGTTCTATAAAATTGGTTATGACACAGGTCGCAAATTAAATAATACGAAATATGCAAAGCCTTACCTGTCCGCTCAATTTCCATGTTAAAATTATTAGATATTTCTCTCACAACAACACAAGTTCTTCTTCGACGAAATGTTCGACGCTGACTGCCGGTTCACAGTTGCGCAATCGAGCGCGTCGACAAGTCGTAACTTGCACACTTGTCAATTCGTGCCTACGCGCATGTTTTATTTTAACAATGAGTGTTTTGATTTGCCTGGCTATCTGAGCATGTAGCTAAATATGTTATATTAAATTTTGGCCTCATAAATTTTATACCTATTGCACACCTAGATTGCCAAAAAGGACCTACGTGGCCGGCCCCTGGTTGGAGATGATGTCAAGAAATAGTATTGTAATTGTATCCAGTAGTTACATAATAAGAGCTCTTTAAAGTCGAGGATCAGTGTTACAAAACGAGGCTTGCCGAGTTTTGTAATAAAATGCCCGAGAATTTCAAGTCTTCATTATGTACCGTGGCATGTAGTACCTACTTTTTCTACAACAGCTAGTACTTTGTTTCATAAATAAAAATATAGACATATTAAAATAAAAAATTTCTCACAAGTTCGAGCCGATAAAGCAATTGACATTCAAAACAAAATGTGGAAGCCCCACAGAGGAAGCCCACACTTTGTTTTTTTTAATCATCTATCATAGACAAATCTGAAAAAAAAGTCGGCCGCCTTCAAGTTAATATACTTACCTATCTAACAAAAAATATATAAAATAACATAAAAAATAACATCTGTATTTCATGTAGGTTATTAATGTAATAGTGAATAAAACTTGATGTACCTAAATATGGTAATAGCAGACACAATATACGTCCCCACCGAGGGGTTCGAGCCTACCCTATGTTAGGGTGATTAGGCCTTAGTCAACCACGCTGGCCCAGTGCGGATTGGTCGACTTCACATACACCATTGAATCTCTTCGCAGATGTATGCAGGTTGCCTCACGATGTTTTCCTTCACCAATATCTTCACCTTAACAATACCTGCATAAGTATTATTATTATGGACACACACAACACACACCAGAAATCAAACAATTAAATTACTTATCTATTGCTAATAATATTTGTGTATCTTCATAAGACATATTTTGGAGAGCTTTTTGGAGAAGTCTCTTAGTTTTATAATAGGTACAACTATATATACTCAGTTTAGCGTTTACTCTGTTATATAGAAATGGGCCCAAAAACACGTAAAATCTGTGCAGAAAAGTATGATTATAGTTCCTATATTTTGGCAGCAAACAATATCTTTACGTCTCTTGTTAGAAATTTCAGTGCTAAAAGTAAGAGAAGAGTGCTATTTGAGAATTGTGCTGATAATAAATAATTGTCTTACAGTTAATACTTCACAATTTTTATATAAAAGGTGCGTAGGGTAAATGGTGCGAAATGTAGATACCTTTAGTACTGCTCTTTGTGCCCTCTCAACCATTATTAAGAGCCTTTTAGCAGTGCCACCCCATGACGTAATGGAATAGGTAATAATAGATTGACATAATGAAAGGTAAACTTGTCTCACTAGCTTAAAATCTGCGATGTCACGAAGTTTTTTAAAAGCAAATATTAATTTGCGGATTCTTTTACATAAAGCGTCAATATGATATTTAAATGTGAGGTGTTCGTCTATTATAACACCTAGGTATTTTAATTTGTCAGTGATTCTAATATTTGGACATTTACACATATTATGATCCTTGCAGTAGTGAGCATAAAGATTTTGATGAGTAAGTGTAGTCTTAGATTTACGAAAAGAAAAATTTATTTATTTAGTTTTATTAGCATTCAACGTTAGTAAATAATGCTGAAGTGGTAATGATGATATTACAGTAAGCTTATATTCAATAAGCTAACTCATAGGATTGTTCTGATGAAATCCATAGATGATGACTTTTAGTACAATCACGAAAAGTGTATATTTTTAATATTGTTGTCAGCCATAAAATTGGCATATTATAATGCTGCATGGAGTAGAAAAATACCTACTCTAACATTAAGGTTACGTACGTAGTAACGGTTAACCAATCTGTGATTAAGGGGTTACTCGCTAACTCTAATCATGGTCATCGATCGTTTGCTGTTCAGCGACCCCGTCGTCAACGCCGAAGCGCGGGCGGGCGCTGCCCGTGCCGCCGGGCAGCGAGACGGGCTCGCTGCGGTCCGGCCGCGGCCGCCGCCTGCCGCGGCCGCCCGCCGCCGCCGCTGCTCACGCGCACAAGCACTCGCTGCCCGCCACGCCCGCCCACGTGCCTTACAGCGGTGAGTAGTGACACTGTCGGTGAAGCTGAAAATTTTCATACAAAGAGCTATAACGCTTTTCTCCCGTTTTACATAGTCCAATTTTCGAGATATAATGGAGATCTAGGTTTGTACGTTTTGATTTTGAAGTAATATTACTCAGAATATAAATTATTAGCATCTAAATAATATTTGACGTAGTTTTTAAGTCTAAAATATAGATATATTATAGATAATATAGATATATATAGTCTAAAATAAGGCTAGACTGAAGGAGCATCTCCGATCAGCTCGATCTGAATAATTTTAATAGTTAATTTTTAGTACCTATATATTATTTTTCGGTATATATACAATATATCCTATTTTATGTATATGTGTATATATCTTTAAAATTGTATATGTATTGCATTGTCAAGTTGTCCGCAAATGTATGTCTCCACACGCCCAGTTAGGTTGACTGGAAGAAATCTCTTTTAGAGATAAGTCCACCTTTGTACATGTTTCTCTTGTGTATTTGTTTTTTTTAATAATTTATGTGCAATAAAGAGTTTATATATTATCTATATTTTATACTTAAAAATTACCTCAATTTTTATCTTTTTTTTTGACCAAAAGTGTCTCATTTCGTAAATGTTTAGGGGGGTAAAACAGTTATCGCCTGAAACAATATTTCAATAAGAAATGTAGGCACTTGCTTCGGACTTTCAACTCTAAGCGGTGTGCAACAAACTGCATTTTTGAAAGTGCATACTCGAGCCATGAATTGGCACTTCACATTCCTCTTAAGTGGAAATCGCACGGGCCGGTTTTCCATACTAACCCTGTTTCCTTCCTGGATAATGGCAATAGTTGTTCTATTTTTTCCAATCAAATCAATGGCCACTATTAGCATGTTCCTATGTTTTCCTTTATTTTTTAAGTTAATTATTAAATGAGATTCTCTTCTAAGTCGTGTTCTTCACTTGGTCGTGTCTAGTCTGACGGGTCTGCCATCACTCTTCATATGAGACTTTGCCAGGTAATTCTATCCGTTGCCGATCTCATAGCCTCTGCAACTGGCAAGCTGGTAAGGGATCTAATTTGGTCGGTCCAACGCGTTGGTGACCGACCGCGCGATCTTTTTCCATCAACCTTACCGACTACCATTAATTTCTCCAGGTTATATGGGTCTCTGCGAGCAATATGTCCGAAATAGCTGAGAATTCGCTGGAAACACAGAGTAGAGAGTCTCTTGGTGATGTGTAGCTGGGAGAGAATAGAGACGTTGGTTCTCCGGGCTGTCCATGGAATACACAGCATTCGCCGCCAACACCACATCTCAAACGCGTCAATTCTTTTTCTGTCCCCTGTCTTAATGGTCCGCACCGTAGGAGAAGATGGAGAATACCATTGTCCGAACCAGTCTCACCTTTGTTTTACAAGATATGTTGCGCTCCTCCATATCCGAGTGAGTTTTGTCATGGCTGATTTGGACATCTGTATGCGCCTCCTAATTTCTATCTCGCTGCTCCCGTCATTAGTGATAAGCGAGCCCAGGTATTGAAATTGGTCCACAAATTCTAGGTCGTGAAGTTGGTTTGACCGCATGAGAGTACCTTGCCGGTCTATCGCCAGGATCTTGGTTTTGGCCTTGTTTATGCTGAGACCGACCACCTTTCCATCCCTCTAGGGCTCTTCTCATAATGTACTCCCCATAAATATTGAAAAGGATTGCAGACAATATGCATCCCTGCCTGACGCCTTTCTGCGGCTTGAACGGGTGGGACATCACATTATTTACCCTCACAACAGTATTACCTTTGAGATACAGGTTCGCTATTAGAATTATAAGATGTTTAGGCACCCCCATTTCCGATAAGATACTCCAGAGACTTCCCCATCTAACGCAATCGAATGCCTTCGAGTAGTCAACGAAACACATGAGCATTGGGACATTGAACTCGCGGCACTTTTCTATGATCTGCCTAACGTTCACAATTTGCTCCCTGGTTCCTCGGCCTTGGACGAAACCCGCCTGCTCTACCGGAATTTGCCACTCAAGATAGGATCGGAGTCGGTCATTAATAATGTACAGTAAAATCTTACTGGCATAAAAATTAAATTAAATAAGATATAAACCTTCAAATACCTGAAAAATTGGCCTTATTTTTTGCTTTATTCAAATAGCTAGCAAAGAAAATTGACGAGATTATACTAAAAAGCAAAACATAGAAACACAGCTAAAGCCTTTCTTTAATTTTTAAAGTAAAAAATAATTAAATCGGTAGGTACAGTTTTAGCAGAGAAAACAGGGCACTACGAAACGTATTTTTGTGTATTTTTATAGGTATTTTCGGTCCGAGCTGCATTTGTCTTAATTGCAACGATTGTTCGGGCACACTGCGACTTTTATATTCAATTCTTTTATATTCAGCAATATACTCGTATTTGTTGGAGGAGGTTCAAATTGTTTTATTTTTTTTTAGAATTTGACATTTTGTGTCAACATTTAAATTTTTCGAATTATTGATTTGACTTTGTGTAATTTTCTATGAAAAACTGATTATACTTTTGTATTATATTTTCATCTCTTGTTTTACTTTGGATACATCTACACATTTGTATTTAGGTATCGTCGCATTCTGTGGTCACGGAACAATATTGTTGTGATACCAACGCGATGCAGGAGGCTTAGACAAGTGGTAATGGTTTTATAGCGAAACGATAACTAAATTCGTAATCGACTCTGAGATAACGGAAACAAATTCCAACACAACGTAAGGATTAGCGATCGCTGTGTTGATTTGTTCTTTCTGTAAGAAAACAACACATGGATAATCTAAGTACTGTAAAACTGAGAAGTGGAAAAGTAGTGATAAAATATAGGATTAAAAATAATGTTTTCATTTCATTTTAGGGAATAATATGGTCATTTCATTTTAGGGAATAATATGGTCATTTCATTTTAATGAAAATTGAGTTATTTTGAGTAGTATATGAAAGTTCCCAAAAAACAATTGGCTACTTCATCGCTTCGCTGCAAATAATTTTTTCTACCAACGTACATATCGATGATTTTGATAAATTAGCCACGTTATTAAGCGATGGCATATGTCAATCTCATATACATTTTGTTCTTATCGAGTTTCGTTATCGTTTTTGAATGGTCACTTTGTTTAAGCCCCCTGTAGCCGTTTGGCTGTTTCACTGCAGCAACATGTATGTGTGTCGATATAGTCGCGTGTGTTTATCGATGCAAATGCGATGCAGCATCGATCCAAATGCTATATACAAAATCAGTGCAAAGGACTGTGTTGCTGCAAAAAGCCGCAAAATATGGTCCTATACCTACATACTGCAACTTAGTAATGGGTCGAGTCGCAATTTTCTCAACTCGGGTTGCAACTCGGGCTGACTCGGGTCGAGTTGATTCGACTGACTGACGATTTAAAGTTGAGTTTATTTTTGTGTGTTTTGTAATAAAACGAAACTACGTTATTTGTCCAAAAATAATACCGATATGAATATGCCCGGGCCCGGGCTATTCAACTCGACTCGCCCACTGCTACGCGTAGCGGCACTATGCGCCGTAGTAGTCCGAGTCCTTAACGAATGATCGAGTCAGAAAATCAACTCGGGTCAACGGGCGGGATGACGAACCCGAGTTGACCCAGTTATTTAACTCGAGTCGCCCATCGCTACTGCAACTTTTTGAGCGATATAGTCATGATGCACTCATGATGCAGTAGCTGGGCATCCTGCTGCAGCAATAAAGTTGCGTTGCAAACGCGATACAGTCGCGGTGCCAATGCGCGTATGCATACAAACAACTCTATCAAAACTGTAGTATATTTGCAGCGTGTCTATATGGCTGCAAAGAGCCTAAGTGGTCCGCATTCATAATATTGACAAAATCTGTCCTTATCTCGTTCTAAGTTCTTAAGTTAAGGATAAAACCACCAGTCAAACAGTTCTCTGCTGTATGTTTGACAGGGGGTTAGACAAGAAAAACGTTGCGTGTCACTTCTTTTAAAATCCATAAAAACATATGAATGTTGTCAGTGATCACTTTTATGAATCGAGTGAAGTTTTTTCACTCGCCAGTGAAAAGCAAATCACTCGAGTGACTTTTAATAATCGTTTTTCTTAATATTTACGTGTACCCAAAGTACATTAAAGGTAAAATTTATATTACATACTCCATAGCAAAGATGAAGTATAGAAAACTCAGCTTTAACTCAAGAAATAAAAAAGAGTTAAAATTAATATTACCCAAGTGCATTGGCGTAGGCAATGGCATACACAGAGATTTTAAACAGGGTAGACAAAAATTCAAAAATCAAAACTTTACATACCTACAATATATGTTACTTTTTAATTACTTTACACAACTATCCGAATAAATATCACAAATAGTCGAGCCTATTTACCCTAATATTGAAGTAGACATTTACTTAAATTTATTAAGTTTGGCAATAAATATACTGAATAGACTCCTAAAAAGACTGTATTGATATCACAAAACACATTTCACTAAGCACTTAGTAACGTAAACGAATTAATACTACAATTTTAAAAGACTTGCTGCTTGCTGTTTGTTGCTTGTTGCTCTCAAACAAAATTGATAGATACATAATGGCGGCTTTGAAAACAATAGACAAGCAAATACAGTAAGTGCACATTACGAAACAAATTGTACAAACATTGCTTATTTTGAAATTCGCCCGATAATACTTCAAATAGTTTCAACCGATTGCCGTTTAGTTCGGCGGCGTTGGTGAGCTCTAAAGACAGTATCTTTTTTCCTCCTTGTGTGCCGTGTATAATGCATGAATTTTGCACGCACACTATGTGCAATCTGCCGGGCAACGACTTGTATGGAGAAATAAAGCTTTTAGTTTGCTGTCTATCCGCAAATTGCGTTAGTGTCCTTGCTTTGCTTTTCCTAGGTAAAGCAAGGACACTAACGCTTTTTACGGATAGCAATGCAAGTCTGGCAAGTTTGAATCAAACTTTCTAGTTTCTCATCAACAAGCTTGCATGATGTTTGTTTTTCAGGCTGTATACGATGTTGCAATGTACATACAATATTGCCCCAACAAACTTGTCGCTTTTTGGTTAAAAAGCGATATGTTTGTTGGGGAAATAAACAAACATCACGCAAGCTTAAAACAAACATCATGCAAGCTTGTTGATGGGAAACTAGAAAGTTTGATTCAAACTTGCCTCAAGTGTGTAGATCTGGGAGGCTGCTTATTCCTTTTATCAAGAATTAACTTGCGGCTGTCGAAAGATGGCCTTTTCAGCATAATATTGTATTTTATCAATAAAAAATAAAGAAATGTTCTTGCTTATTTTAACTCGTTTAATGATTTTGGCAAAGAAATGATGTTATTGGATTTTATAAAAGTATACAGGCTCAGACTCAGAGTAGACAGTGTCTTTTTCTATATATGGAATGCACGCCACTGGGCGTAGGTAAAGGGGCTTGGGGTTCGGACACGCCTATGCCCAACAGTAGTACTGCCGGGGCCTGCTAGTGCAGCATCGCCAGGTGCTATTGAGTCGGAGGCGGAGCCGAGGCACGCATCACAGAGTCAAGAGATGCTCAATTGTGACCAAGGTTTTGCATGACCTTCTATAAAAAAGGCTTGTATAGTGTTTTTGTCGATCTTGCGGGTAGATTAAAACAATATTATACCATAAATGTATTGCCGAAACTATAGCACCAAGTAGATTTTTGGGCCGAAACTGGCCAAAATCGAATCTTCGGTCCTTCGGCCTTTAGTAAATATTATTATTCCTATTCGAAGAATGTCTCTTTACTAGATCTATATTACACTTTGTACTATTTACTTATTCTTTATGTACACAATTACAAAAAAATGCGGACTTAATGCCTTAGGCATTTTCTTCCAGTCAACCTTAGGCTGGTGCAGAGAAAGGAAATATAGAAGATGTACCGAGAAATAAAACAGCTGATTTAGAATATAATATAACAAAAAAATCTAATAAATAAATAAAATAAACTAGGTAATATTATATGTTTTGTCGTAGCAAATGTTTTTAAAAGAAACGATATATTACTAATAGGTAGAAATGATCACCAGGTAAAAGGTGCTCTTTTCCATTTCAGCATATATAATTATAATAGCAGATTTATATTCCCTTCATAACAGCTCCTATACGTCTCCACCTAGGGGCTCGAGCCTACCCTAAGTTAGGGTGTTTTATACCTTAGTCAACCACGCTGGCCCATTGCGGATTGGTCGACTTCACATACACCTTTGAATTTCTTCGCAGATGTATGCCGGTTGCCTCACGATGTTTTCATTCACCGTAGGAGCGTCGGACAAATGTACATATGAAATTCGAAAATGAAAAACACATTGGTACATGTCGGTCTCGAACCCTGGACCTCCTGATTGGAAGGCAAGTGCCGAGTCCACAGCGCCACCTTTTACTATTATTTATTCTGTGCCTTTCTCAGTGAAAAAAAGCTTTGACGTCTGTCAATTGATTAAATGCTACTTAAGCGGTTTGTATTTTTTATGTATATGATAAAAATAAATAGGAAATTGTTAACAGATGCCGTTAGAAAATTACCAGATACAAGCTATAGCCACGGATTCCAAACAGAAGACCAATACTCAGCAAATGTAGATCCTTATCAGTATGAGGCTGGCAACTATAGTACAAAGTGAGTATTGCATGTGAATTTACTTTTGTCACTACCAATCAATTGTGATAAAGTTATTGCTGTTTGAAATACCTTTTATGATAATATTTAATTATATATTGATTTACTTAGTTACTTTTGAATTTTCGTTCTTGACGCATTAGCAATTGTTTTGTATATAAAATATGGTTGTTTATATTTTAAGAAATCATAGGGTTTCTTATAAGAACAGCCTATAATGAAGCAGTGTGTCTAAAGAATAAGTATTTGGGCAACTTTCTTCATACAACCATAATGTTGACTACTAGAGCTAATTTTTTAACTTTGTTCAATAGCTATGATGACGATGGGATGCAACCATTCTTCGATGAAACACCTCACGCCACACCCCCTGCTGCTGGTAAATAATTATTATAGATCCCTTTTTTTGTTACCTTTTCTTCTTGTTCGTAATATAATATCTACGTTAGTTGCCTTACCATTAAGTATTTTTGTTCCGTTTGTTACTAATATTAAGTCCTTCACATTGAAATGTAACATCAGAAACTGATAAAAACTTCCTGTATGACAAATTGCAATAAACAAAACAGATTTATCGACAGTAGTCTACCGTTCGCAAAGCTTGACAAATGACGTACAATTTATTTAATTCTCTGTGCAAAAAAAGTAACTATTTTTGTGTTTTCTTTGATATTTCAGCGCATAAATCAACAGTAATTGACGTAGATTCATCTCAACAAAATTATTTTATGAGGACTAGCGACGAAGATACAGTAGTAGAAAAATATGTGCCAAGTACTAATGTTACACGTTTATATCAAAACTATACAACCAGACAGCAAGAAGTGTATACTGAGACGTATCAGCAATATGACGAACAATATGATAATCAACAACAATATCAATACGATAGCCAGGATCAGCAATTCCAGCAGCCACAAACCCAGTACCAGCAAGATGTATATCAAGACAAACAAGACCAACAATACCAACAATTAGACCAGCAATATCATCAAACCGACCAAAGTCAATCGCAGTTACATCAACAACAGCAAGAAAACCAACAATATCAACAACAAGACTATCACTTAGAAGAGCAACAATTTCAACAGCAAGATCATAGTTATCACCAACAACAATTACAGCAGCAAAACTTACAACAACAACAACAACAACAGCAGCAACAAAAACAACCTGCTCAACAATTACAAGCTAGTGTTTTAACTGGTGCTGCTACTCTTGGTTCATTGATGGCTGGTGGTGCTAAAAAATTAGGTAGTTTATTTGGTGCAGCGGCTGCTGCGGTTGCCCCAGCCGTAAGTCAACCATCAGTGTTGGCATCTGCAGCTGCACCAGCTATTCAACATACATCTACTGCTCATTCGGTTACACCATTCACAAGCACAACCACATTACCAATAACCGCATCCGTCCCTGAAGTATCACCAACAGTGCCAGTTACAATAGTGACCACATCAGCACCAATAGCATTGCCTAGAACTCCATCACTTAGAAGACAAGAATCTATCCAAAGACCTTCTGTGCGCCGAACCCGTACGTTACCTGAAGCTCCTGATGATTTAATCCCGTCTAGTTATGACGAAAGTGCCTACGAGGATGAGTACCATAAGACTGAATACGATCAATCTATTGACCGTGATAGAATCTCCTTAGATAGGTATCGTGAAGATGATTACATTCATGATACTATCCACGAAGACGTCACGGAAGAGAGGCGAATGTCTGAACAACCTTCGGGATTGCAAAAAACAGCATCCCCCACTAGAAATGGCACCCAAATTAGGAAGCCCTCAGTGGACAGCTACCACAGTCAAGCGCCGTCAATAATTGATCGCAGAACTTCTCAAAGTTCTTTTCACCATGAAGAAAAACTAATAGTTCCGACTACAGAAGGTGAGTTTTACATACTTTCGAATGACTTTAGATATAAATATATTTTAAAAGTATTTAATTATAAATTCCGCTAGCGGATTTGCCCGCAACATTTTTTCGATTTCACTTGTTTAGTTTTTCTCGTTCTACAAGGATATCGCAAATTTTCATAAAAATTAAATGTCGATACCACTATTTACAACTTTTTACTGCCTCTGGGTGGGTAAATTCCATATTTGTTGCTTTAAAAATTTTGATTTTTTCCAATCAAACTGCTATCCACATTTAAGCTTTCTGGAGAGACATAATTCAATTATATTTATAATTTAATAATGAGAACATATAACTATTCAAATATAATTCTATATATTACTTTTTACTACCAGGCTGTTTGTTTTTGTGATCTGAAAATAAGAGGTAAGATAGCCAGTTCTTCAGTTATTTATGAGCTCATGTGAAGCTCGCCTTTCTTCAGGTAAGAAGATGAAGGCCAAGAGGTTCTCGTTGCCCTGTTATATGTTAAAAAAACTATACTAACCCAAGAAGGCAGATCGATTAAGAAAATGCATCATGTCATATTCGTCGATATTTAATATTACGAATAGTTTCTTTGCTCTTTATTTATTTAAGTAATCTCATTTCTTGAGTAACATTTTCACACATATTTCTTATAGACTCAATGGATAAATCAAAAGTGACATTCCAAGATGACCGTTCCACTTATCACGAGGTGCCGGATCAAAATAATGGCTTCCATGATTCTAAACATTATGATGCGCATGTGGATGATTACCAAGACGAAAGAGAAGATTACCACGAACAGCATGATACGTTCCATGAAGATGATGAGAAATTTGAGGACCAGGAACACTTTAATGAGACTGACGAACATTATCAGGAAGAAGATAGTGTGTTTAACGGTGGTCAAAGGGCTGAAGAAGAACGAATTGAGTTTCAACCGGAGCAGCCAAAGTTGACACCAAAGCAGCTGTGGCACCGCGCGTACAACAAGGTGGTGATGCAGCTGAACGTGAGTAACTTATTGCATATCTAATTGCAAAAGCAGATTTGTTTAAGTTTTCATCAGACGTGGTTCATTGTGTTTTACGAAATTTTTACTTTGAGACATATTATTTCTTTTTGTTTTTGATGTTGTTTTTTCTTTTTTTTGAGTTATTTTTTTACTAAAGAATAATTTTGTTTATTATTTTATTTTTTAATTAAATTGTTGTTTTTTTTGTTAACTTTGTTTTAAATTATTTTATTTTCACTTTTGAATATTTTCAAAATCATTTAACATTTATATTACACTAATAATATATTTTTGATATATCTGCCTTTGCAGTTAATCCTATATTTATTTTTAGATTTGTTTATTATGTGATGTTGTATTTTCAACGGAGAATCAATAACAACAGCGTGAAAAAAGGTAAGTTTCATTTCCTATTAACAATAGCAGTAACGAAAGGGCAAGTTTACAAAAAATTATATCCAAAAACCAAATTATGTCTTCTTTCTCGATGATAGTTCAGTGTGTTTCAGGAATAGCTTAGTTAAACCCGTCTATGATATTATTTATTTACTGCCATTTAAAAAACATATATAAACAAATGTCATAGGTACATTTATTAAGTGTTGTTAACACACATAACAAATTCTTGAAGATTGATTACGGTATACGTATTTTGTATTTTATTTGCTGTTGTTCTACGAGTATATCTCATGTATTTCCGTATTATGTAGATTATTATCTACATATGTATTGTGGAGTGAGATGATGGATGATCATTGTGTTGTGAAGGATGCATTAAAATGATCGATTTTGTTTTTAATTAACTGATTCGATATTGAATCTTAATTGTATATTTTGATGTGTTAGTACAAACCTTCGGTACAAATATAACAATCGTAAATATCCTGATGTTCGAAACTCAAAATCACCGACAATTTACTTATATTTTCTTAAATTATCTAATTCACCATTATCTCTATCTGCTAGTATATTTATTAGAAGTTCTTTTTTATGTTAATTTTTCCTGAATCTTTATTAAAAATAACTAGATAATGTTTTTTTGTGTTGGTTAAATATACACGTGGAGGATGTATTATTGTGGAGCGTTATCATAATCACGCATATCCGTTCATAAATACCTACCGTTGCCTGAATTGTACAAAAATATCACGAAATAAGTATCAAATTTCTATGAATGAGAAATAAGGAGAAATTGATTGAGACTAACGAAATTGCATAATATCAATGTATTATGTAATGTAAAAAAAATAAGCAAGAATCAGTAACTACACTTTTTCGTTGCTTTAAATAAGAAAAGTCTAAAATAACTTAAAATGAGTTACAAAATACTACTAATGCAGTATATCTCTTAGCAATGTTTTGGTGCTTTAAGATAAATGTGTGATAGAAACAGTCATGAAGGATTTTGTAATAAGATGTTGAGAACAACCGGATTCCTTGAAAGCAAGCGTGCGAAACCATAGAATATCTGACAGCGGACGTCAACGGTATTATGCTTTAAAATATGTATCGAGACACGCACGAATATTCTAAATGATATTTTATATTGTAAATACGTAATAAAACCTAGCAAACAAGTTTCTTATTAATTACCAACAATCAGTGCATTCATAAGAAATGTTATGAAAGTTGATTAAGATAAACGAAATTGCATAATACCATTGTATTTAACGACGAAAAAAATAGAAATATGGATAAATCAATCACCTACACAATTTGAGTAGAAGTTTTGTACAAAACATTTGGAGTTCTCTCGCACTATACGTGGAATTCGGTAGTTGAAATTGACGTAACAAATATAATATGAATATAACTTTATATTCAACTTAATTACAAGAACCTAAACCATATTAATGTAAAGCATATATTTACATTAAAGATGTTGATTTTAGGAAGATGTATAGAAGTATAATTTATACCTTCCGTAGGTACCTACATCTTAGAAAAATAAACACCAATTGTGAAGGATTGTTTTTATAAATCTATAGAGGTTTCCATTGTCTTTTGATTATGGTGACGAATAAAGTTATTATTATTACGTTATTACTTACATTTGAAAGTATCGCGAACCGATACTTCGGGAAGTAACCCGAGTTACAGAATCCCAACAAGAGTTTTCAATGCATTTTCAGAATGAAACGCGAAAGTGCGTTTATCTTGTACAAAAAGCATCGCATTACTGTTCGTACAAGATAAACGCATCAGCCGCTATCGTTGCTAGGTAGTCCCGGGTAGCTACACTAGAAGCCCGCTGCGCCACTAAATGCGAAAGCACTGTAATCGCTATGTCAGCTGACCCCTCGATGGCCGACCTTGAACCGAAGGAAATGGAGATACATTTGTCCTGCACTCAGGATTTCATTAACGTTTAAGTAAATTTATTTAAAAAATGAGAAGGTTTATAATAACGGCAAGGTAATTCAATGTCATATCTTATGTTTTACATTTCGAGACGATTGTTCCAAATCATTCAAATTGAATTTATCAGTTGTCGATTGACTAATCCAATTCAAAATTTAATAATTTTGAATTGGATTAGTCAATCTTAATATTTTTTGTATTATTTTATCAATTTACATGTTTGAAGGTTCTTAATTTAAAAAAGAACAAGTTAACACACCTCAAAGGTTTAATACACTTTAATAGTTAATTTTATGACGTGGCAAAGAGTTTTTTATAGCTTTACGATAAAGCCCATTTTTAGAGGTTTGTTATCTGATATACCTACTTCCAAATAACACTTTGCTAGTGAAACGTGCTGGCAATATGAAAACCGATCTTATGTATTACGGGGTGTGAGTTGAAAATGTAATGGAGTTTGTGTCTTCAGTCAGTAGCGATGCTGTTACACTAAGAGAGATCCAATTACACAGTGACTATAAATTTATCTGATAGCAGTATGATCTAAATTAGTGGAGCATTGGCGTGACAATCTCAGCGTTGATTGCCCTGTAGATAACGATGGGTTACCGTAGCAAATTAATGTACATTTTTAATACGGGTAACGATGAAATTTGTCAGTATAATCTTTTATATTAAACAAAACTTCTTGTTTTGTGTGAGCGATCAAAAGAAATAAAAATAACTATGTTTTACCATGTCAGAGTCGAGAAAGCGTAATGTAAAATTTCATTAAGGCACATCTGAAATACAACAATCGAAACAATTATTCCTGTTATTTATTCTTAATTCTTACAAATGAGAGAAGTTAATTGTTTTCAACACAACATTTTTCCAGATTAGGCTATAAGAGATAAAGTTGCTGTAAGAGCGATCTTGATATTATAGTTGATGTGGTATTCTCATAAAACGTCGGCTGATTGAGCTTTATGTCTAATAAATTAATAGTGAAGTACTGTATTCGATGAGTTAGTTGAGGTGACTTCATTTGTACCTATTCGAGTCCCAAGTCCATGATATCAAAATCAAAGGTCCATGAAGTTATTGTTGGTAGCATTCACATGTGTAGGACTTTTGAGAATTGACTTAGTTACATTCTACGTGTATTTAAAACGAAATTTGTTGTCTTTAGGCTAGTCAAACAAGAGAAACATTGATATTTCCAGTATTTAGAACGTATTGTTATTTCATTCTTTTAAAATCGATCAAACTTTCTTTTGCACACGTCTTGTAAATACACGTCAGTTATTTATTTTGCGGATATTTCAATTTGAATATTTCGCCGCCAGCTATTTTCTTTGTCTTCGGCTCTTAATGCATTTGTTTTCTTCTATTTTTTTGTGTTACTTAAGTATGAACATATCCGCTCTCGTAGTATCCCGCTGTCTGGGGCTGAGTAGCGGTCGCCTGCGGAGTTCCGTAACGCCTTTGAACCCGATCACCTCATTAGTCCAGTTGAGTTACTCCATCCATACGCACAGACGCTACGCATTCTGTTCAGTATGCGGACGTCCTTCGAAGTGTTAACACCCCTAAAGGTCTCCGAATGTGATTAGTCTAAAATCGAGTGCTATCGATGTCGTTTGAAAGTACTGCGCAAGCGACGGAAACGTGCGAGGACGCGATAGCGGTATCCTGCGGGCGACCGTGGCCCTATTGATTGCTCGACGTGAGTGCACCTATCGGCAATTCGTATGCAAATTTCTGTTCAGGTGTAAACTTTCAGTGCTAGAGCGGACTTTGCAGTGTAATGTTGTCAATGCTGTAAACTTTAAAAATGGTGCGGCGCAAGGCGCAAGCGACAAGCGAGGCGGACATCCGTCGCGATCAAACTTTCCAGAACGTTAGCGGGTCGCGACTGCGCGTCCGCCGCGGTTCAAGTTTGACGGATTTGGATAAGTTGAAGTGTGGCGGTGGTTCGAGTGGAGGAGGTTCTATAGGTGACTTAATGAACATGTTGAGCAGTAGTGCTACGTCGGTCGGTAGTGATACGTTGATAGCTAGGACTGTGCCGTTAGAGACGGTTCGCCGTACGATCCCGCCACCGCCGTCGCCGCCCGCTCACCCACCACCTTCTCCGCTGATCCACGTGACGCGACCTGTTGGCCCCTTGACCATGGCTCAACGAACTCTGAGATTCAGTAGACTCTTAAAGTATCAACCGTGTTCAGCAGATATTCCTTTACCATTGGTAAGTTTTACCTTATTTGCAAGTATTAAATATTTAAGCTGAATCGTCTCAAAATGACAAAAAAACTGTGAAACCTAATTTCGGATAGAGATTTTAAATCCTTGTTCTTTGCGCTAACAGTCGCTAATCGTCTGTTCTTTGGACCAAACAACTGCTTAGCATCCGAATAATGTAGCGTTGCGATGTGCACAACTGAAGCTACGAGGAACTTCAAAACGTTTCTGGATTACTTTTTATATTTTCCAAGTTAGAATAACAAAATACATCATATAAGGTCTAAATAAATATTGTTCTCGAATTGTTGAAAGTTCAGTAGAAATGTAATAATTCCGAGAAGTGCCTTAGAAAAATAACTTTAATATTTAAAATTTAATTCAGGAAGATTGGTGGATTATAAAAAGAACAAAATCGTGCTTTATTTAAGCAATAAAGTAGTTAATTTATACTTTATGCATGCAATGGTTGAATTAATGGCTCGAACGTACTAATGCATAAGGAATACTGCGCCAGATGTGCGCCTCGCTTTCATGAATTTTCAACAAGGGCATTTTTATTAAAATAGTTCCATTTGCACGGGGAAGTGGTCTCATATCTGATGAAATGTATATAATGATTACTAGAGCTACATATTAAATACATTTCTTGCATGTTTTCTACATTTATATTTTATTTGTATGTTGATTCTTTCTTTGCCGAACAACACAACCTTAAGTTTCAGTTTAAATTTCAAATTGCTCAATGTTGATGCTGTGTAAGAAATATTTGGTAGGTATTAAAATACCAATTAAACGGTCTTACTATAAAAAGTTTTTAAACAGTGTCTAAAGTTAGACATTGCTTAAATATGATGATGTCACTATCCATCCTTTTAAAAGAAATGAACCATATCAAACAAGCGGTGAAGCGATTTGTAATTTATATAGCGTTTAAAAACTTTTTGTAGTAACACTAATTATACTTACTAAACAAAATTTATACGTTGATCGTCCCCTTAAGTTGTCTCAATTTAATCTCTATAAATAATAAATTGATAACTATTAAAAAGGCCATATACATATTAAATCGTTTATTTTGTTCCAACGTTAACCTTACAATTAATTATTTACAAAATTATTTTTTAAAGCTAATATCAAACTGGACGACTTTTATTACAGAACAACCAGTGATATCGCCAAAAAACATCAAACATTACTTAGAAATGTATCGAACAACTGATTTTTTGGGACTTCAGCATTGGTCCCGGAGTGAAAGTGTATAATAAGGGTATAATAAATATAGCGAAAATAAAAATTTGTTGGGAAATTAGTTATTTTCTATCGATATTCTGAAATTTGAAGCTTGTTTTACCGCCATGTGCTAAACTCTGAAATTTTACAATTTAATAAATCTGACAATCTAAATACGTGGTAACACAATCGCTTGGAATATGAAGTTGACTTTCCACCGAAAAAAGTTGTCAACTTTTGTTGACAACACGTGTTAGCAACGGAAAAGTTGACAACTTTTATTCGGCGGAGTCTCGGCTCTCGATTAACTTTTGTTCATAGCATGTGCTGTCAACAAAAGTTGACAACTTTATTTCGGTGGAAAGCCACCTTAAAATAATCGCTGTTCGTATATTTAGGTCGAATTTCACCAACATTTAACAGGCGGTTATAGTTGACAAACAATTGTTTTTGACACTTATTGTATGAGTGAAATGTCAAAAACTTGTTTGTTAGTTAACTAACCACCTGTTTAAAGATTGGTGAAATTGGACCTTAATCAGTTTTGTTGACAACCAGCCTTTTAGATAAACGTCACAAGTTTATTTTTCCGCGAGCGATCCGCAGAAAAATGTGTGAAAATGGCATTAGCACATGACAACCACGCGTTTTATCACAGAACGCCTGCACAACAAGTGGCTTTAATCTAGGAGGACAGACACCGACATAATAAAGACAACTAAACTTACATAATACACAAGACAACTAAACGTACATAGACACTTAAAACTCTAAAACGAAACGCGTCCTTAATTTTTACACTCCAATCAAGCGTACTTCTTCATGAACTTAAGCAGATACTTGAGCTTGGGCATCTCAATGTTGTGGATGCACCGGTTGAAGTCTCCGATCACCTTGACGGAGTGCGTCATCATCCGCGAGATGATGTCCTTGAGGCACACGCTCAGGTCCGACACCTCCTTGAAGCCGTGTATTGCTATCTCTGACATGACCACCGGGAACGGCGACGTTTCGTACAGGAACTATGGAGAGAGAAATAACATCGGCTACTGCTGAGAAAATTATCAATATGTAGGTACCTAAAATTATTTAAATATTTTGCATTCACAATGGTTTGTGATCTCTGATCAGACAGATTGTACCTACATTGATTCAACGAAATGGCGGTGTCAATTTAGTTTAGAATCTGCAACGCGTAAGTTACTGCGCAGTCTGCGCAGGTGGAATCGTATAAATAAGTGTTATGCAAATATTCACTAGTAAAATAAAGTGAATAATACATGAGGGTGAATGATAAATGGCTGCGTTTGCGTAGTGCAGGTGCAATCGTCACATTCCGCACTTTGATTGATTCCAAAGTATGAAAACTGATTGATTCCACAACTTTGATTTTACACAAATTCGAACAAATTTGATTGATTTTGTCAGTTGGGAAATGAAAAGACTTCCATTTCTTCTTAACGAGTCATCGGGTTCGATTACGATTACCAATTAATCGACGAGTTACAAAATGCTACAAAATCGCACCTCTGATTGGTCATTAGCAGAATTAGCCCTGCACTGCGCAGACGCAGCTGTTTTTCATTCAAGTTACGTGCCGCGATCTTTAAGCTGAACGCTATGCCACCCATGTTGTATCTAAAGATGTACAGAGGGGCTAGCATGAACATTTGCGTCAAAGTATTCGTATTGTCATCGTCAAATATTTCTATTCGAATAGGCTAGTTGAATAAAAAAAAAGTTATTGCTTTAATAGAAGCTAATCATATAATTAACAGAAAGAAAAAATTGGTTTTTGAATAACTATAAAAACAACCAAGGTATAAGGTATTAAAGATTTTTCTCCATCTATTTCTAGCAAAACGGCAATTTACATGAAGTTTATATGGCCGTACTCAACAATGACGTCACGGTTGATGTCGGATCTCTCTGTCTAATCGCTTCCAAATTAAAATGCTTGTATCTAATGTATTTCTAAGCCAATTTTAATTCTAATTTTACATGATTGCGTCTTTTTCTACAGTATTTTAATATTTTATGACGAGTCGTGAAAATTTGAATTCAATCATCATCCCAATTGTACAGCGCGCCCCTACAGGGCGTACTTGGAACTAAAATTCTCATACAAAAATATTTCACGATGAAGTCATTGACGATACAAATACTTTGACGCAAATGTTCATGCTAGCTCTACAGAAAGCGCCGCGTCCAGCTATACTCATTGATCTTTGGACTACTTCTATGTCGCTTGTAATTGCGGCGGTCATCTTAGTGCAAATGTAACTTTTTGGCAATCATCACTCGTGGTGATGGTCGCAACAAATAAATCTTTCTTCGTTCTTCATACAACGAAATTAATAATGCCACATTCTTTATACTTACGCTGATTTAAGTGTACGACCCATAAACAACATTGTATACGTTTAAAATTTAATGTAATCTTTTTACGAGATGAAAGCAATGAATGGGTTAAGTTTTTACGAATCTCCATTTTATAGCCGAAGACTATTGTCCAACATTGTGCTGTTTATTACATTTCAAGTGCCAGTATAATATCAGTTACAATGGCTGGTGTATGCGAGATGGGAGATTGTATTGCTTATTTTCAATTAATCCCTACAAGTATAAGCAAATAAACTTCTATTTAAAAAACTGTATAATGTTATTCGTTATCGTTGCGTATAAATTCTTTTTAAGCAGAACAGTTGAGTGTTGATTGGTTCACATAGTGGATAAAGATCTGTGTTCTAACTGAAACAAAATCTGTATCCTTCTCTAAAATCCGATATTTATTTGTATCAAATTGCACCGCAGTTTCAGTTTTTTAACCACAATATTAATCAGAGGCAACAACTGTTATTAAATTTATGAATGTGTTAATTAATTCAACTGTTATGTGGTCAAGTGGTTCGATCAGTGTTATATGATGACATATAATACATTTGAATCGTTTAATTCAATGTTATTCAATGTTATCGCGCATTTAATAATAATGAATATGATAAATGTAACTAAGTTTTACTCGTAGTTTTGACCGTGAACTTGCTTTATTTTTCTGTTTGATTTGGGACAATATTGAAGGTCTTCAGTAACTTGAGATCTTTATTTCCCAAAAATGTGTTCGCGCATAAAATGTTTAATGTTATTTCTAGCTAATTTATCTAACCCTATCTATAAGTGATGTAATCTTATGATATTTATTATTAAATAAGATTTAATCTTATCTTTAGAGTGTCTCCAAAAATTGTTTAAATAAATACGAGTTAAATCCGAAAGTCCTTTTAAGGCAAAGCATTATCAGTGGAATACCCCTATACAGTATTGCTCTGGAAGCTTAGGCAAGGGAAAGAAACTGATAAACACACAGACTAAATAGATGCTTGTATTAACTTTCTTAGCTGTTTAATTTAGTCTGTGCTCCACCGTATCGGCATCGGCACCGGCCGTGATAAAAGCGACCGAAACAATGATAAGGTTTCGAGTCCACCGATAAAGAAAAAGCGTCACTTTCGGTTTTATACAGATAATTCTAGATGGGATTGGCGTTATCGAGTTTTAATTTGATGTCTGTGACAAAGGCAGACCAACAGATGAAGCTACATTCGCTTGCTATGATTAATGATCTACTTATTTATAGTTACTAAAATAAAATAGGGTCCTATTTTGTATGAATTTTTAAACGTTATACAAGTGAGTGCGTATACTAAAGTGAAGTCAGGATGACACAGAATCACTTACGACAGTCCGCTCCAAGTCCTGGCTCTCGTGAGAGCAGTTCCCGCCGATTTGCTGCTGTTTCTGGCACTCGAACAGCTTCGACGCCGAATACTTCTTCAAATTCTCCAGGGTCTCGAAGTGGACTTGTAGCTTCTCTGCATGAATAAGTGAACACGTGCAAACTTTCACGATTTAATATCGGAACTTTGTATATTGTTGAAGTTTAGTTTCGGAAGCATGGTATAGTTTCAGAAATATGCAGCAATTTTCAAAGAAAAAGATTGTCAGACTTTAATCTTAAGTATTACAGAAAATTTACAGTATAAGGTAGAAAGACTGTCTCAAAAGTTGTTTACAATAATTATAATGCAATGCTAACAAAACCATTGATATGTTATGAAAAGCTATTTATAACAAAAGTCGTTTATAGGGATAAAAATGTATTAAATCTTTAAACTAATCGTTTACCTTATTTTATCAATATTACTTTAGTCTTTAGTTTTCAATACGTAGTCAAATTATAAAACGCAAAAAAAAATTAGATAAAAAAAATTAATTGGGATTACTTTCGCTTGACAAATTGAAAATTATAATATTTATTGTGATCAACACAATTTTCATGAAAGTATCTCGAGCCAACGTATTTGTATTACTCCATAACTGTCGCAATACAAACACATAGCATAGCACATAGCGTAGCATTGCTGAAAGGACTGCAAAAATAATCTCCCCGCACAAACTTAATCCTTAACAGCACCAAGAGAGTAACAACGCTACTTTTTACTCGCCTTCCGGTGACCTAAATGAGTGAACTAGGTCACAACGAGCACTGAGCTCACATCGCCCGTATCCAAAACATTTACAAGCTGCTATTATTGCGACGGCGTATGTTTTGGACACATCCTGTATAAAAGGAAATGGCGGTGCGCCGAAAACAAGGAAGAGAGCCGCAAAATAAAACTTCGCCGCGCATAACAAACTAGGCTTTGTGAGTTTCAGGCCTCCGTGAACATGGAGTAATGTACGAGTACTACTCGTAGGCACAGAGATTCTGATGGCAGATATTCTGATTCGACTCATTTGATGTTACGTTGTCGAGACAATCATGTTTTCGGATGTATTATCTGTAGAAATTTTATAGTGGACACGAAATATCATCCATGGAAAGTTGATGAAGATGGCGTGTTTTTAATGTTTCTGCTCTTAATAATTTTAAATCTGACTTTGGTCCTACTAAGACGCGTCAGTTCTATTATATACAAATCCATATTTTGTTTCTTTGTTAACAAAATCAACTTTAACGTTCTCGTAGTTATCAAATTTAAAATTGTCTTACACTTACACAGCCCGCACGAAATTTGAACTAAATAGATCACTTTTGTACTTTGTTAAGACAACATTTTACTCACTGTCAATAGCCAAGTGTTAACAGCTATGAATGCTGACCGAGTCAAAATTTTTCTTATATTGATCCTACCCTGAGATAGGACCTCACTCACCATCAATGTACCACAGTCGATTTGATCCACACAACTGCATAGTAATGAAATGAAGTATGGTTGGTAATGTATACGCAGTCGCGCTGCCTTTATTTCTGGCAAATAACTTTCTTGCAAATAGCAAATAGCTTAATCACATGCACTAATATATAAGATAAGTAAACAAATAAAAAAAACAAATAATTCCTTTTTGAATATATTTTGCTTTTTTGAAGAAAATGCAAAGTGTCAAAAAGTTGCCTACTTCCTTTTCTTATTTAGGGATGTTTGTTTAAATTGAACTATAAAAACAGGAGTTACAACCTTACGAGGGAAGAGCCATGTCGTATTCTGGGTCAGTAACGAAATTTTTATTCAATTACTCCTAACATACCTGGCAGTCTCTGCACTCTCTGGTATCCGAGCGCAAGGCAGAGAGTTACGTTTTCGTCGGCTAGTTGCAGATTTTCACCCAGCAGCTTGACTATATTCTCTTTGCAATAGGTTCCGTTTCGTGGCTTCCTGTCGTGAATGATTACCTGCGATATGAGATATAATCAAGTGGGTATCGTAAGCAAACCACCATAAGTTAAACACACATATAGACAAAACCAGTCCACCATTTGTTTGTTCCCATATATAAGTATATGTAATTACGCAATTCCACTCGGGGAAGAATGAACGAAATATCAGAAACTCGGAAGGAATTTCTTGTCGTTCCAATATCTGTAGTTGACGTGACAGCCTGGTGTTATTGTTATGGTAAATTATGATTTATGATAATATTTACTCGCTGTGCATCGTTTAACGTAAAAATTGCCTTGACTGAAATATTGCCAACTCCTCATATCAAATGGCGTCGGTTGGATATATTCGATATGTACGAGGAATCGAAGCTAGTAAAAAATGTTAATTTTATTTATTTTTTTCACGTTATTGCATTTCGTTGGTTTTCCAAAGTTTTGAAGTTCAAATACCTATGATCCCTGCGAGGGTAATGCAACAAGTTAGTGAACTAATACATTGAATAATGTCAATAGGCATATAAAAATAGTAGATTACCCAACAAGTGAAAAAAGGTGAATTCTTTTCGAGGCACTAAGTTGTATCCCGAGAGGAGCGAAGGATTTTAAAGAAGAATTCTGAGCATAGCAAGGGATTCTATAATATAATTCTGAGCGGATCAAGGGATACAAGAGCTATTTTTTTTTCCACGTGATAGGTACTTTACTTTTTATCATTGACTGCGAGAAAATAATTACTCTTTGATTATGAATCAAATTTTATTATGGGTAATACATAAAAGAACAATAGAAAACAAAAGAACTAGAAATTAATGGAAAAACAGTTTTTGAAACTTAGTTATTACGTTTTGCTGGTTTTTAGTACGTTATTGGCGTGAGTGTGCAACCTCTTTGCACGTTTTTCTTTTTTCTTAATAATCTGTATATTCGCGCATTCCAAATTCAATTTTTCTTATTCTTTCAGTGAAACAAAATGAATCGAAATGAATCGCTAGCCCTTTGTCGAGTGTCGAATATTAAGAAGCACAAAACTAGTCTCTCTCACGTGCCTGGTTTGTGTCATACATGACATGTTTTCATCACACAACTAGCTGTGCCCGCGAACTACGTTTCGCCTTAATTTATTTTTTCCTGACATCTTCAACAAATATCGTTAATGTACACAGAAACAAATACAAAAACTTAATTAATTATATACTAAAGCCTTCCTCGAGAATCACGCTATCGAGTGGTGAAAACCGCTTGAAAATCGGTGCAGTAGTTTTTGAGTTTATCGCGAACAGACAGACAGACAGACGCGGCGGGGACTTTGTTTTATAATATGTAAGGATTGTGTCGGAATAATCAATGATCCAGCGGTGATGTGTTTGAACGGATTTTGATTTTACAAAACTCGTATTAATTTAATCGTAACTCAGGCCACTATCCGGTTCTTGGGCCTCTGTAATGTTATTTTTGGGCTACGCATTTCGACAAAGTCTTTGTCCAATCTTCGATAGCAAGACAGATTTCGCAAAGTAGTTGGCACTGAAAACGACATCGCCTATCCATACTTTCATTAGGTAAAAGTTAAATCCCGAATTGACCAAATTAGTTAGTATTATCGGGGATACAATACTATACAAACAGATATGTACATAATTGCAATAACCAACCTGAAAATACATTGAGATCTGCTCCAAGTACACTGTCATGTAGTTGATAGCTTTGTCAGCCTCATTCTTCATAAGAAGCTTTATTTGGGAGACCAGAGTGTCCATGTCTTCCCTGGATTTCTGAGTACGAACCTGGATATCGGCTATTAAGGCTTTGTATCCATTTATTAGGTTGTCCTGGAAATCCGGCGTCTGAAAAAATGTTTTGACTTAACTGTGCCATTTACGTTACGTTAGTATTGTTAATTGTGCGGTTAGAAAAACGTTAGTATAGTTATTACATCAATTTATGTAGTTATTATTATAATAAAGAATTGGAACCTACGGAAATATAAATATCTTCAAGAAATTTTACAGTAGGTACGAGTACATTAAGACAAATGATCGGAAAACATCAGAAACAATCGTCTAATACCAAAGATAATTGACAAAAAGTAATTTGACCCTAAATAGTACATTGTTACCCCAGGGGTGAAAGTAACCTATTTAGTCCCGAGACGGTGTTTGGCGCCCGAGCGTAGCGAGGGCACCAATAGTTCGAGGGACTAAATAAGTCTTTTACCCGAGGTAAACACTGTGCTTTTCATTACGAATACAAGGAAAGTAAAAATAAAACAATGAATTAGCTAAAGAAAAAACGTGTAAATTTTATTTTACATAAATCAACAACTTCTGCTTTAGCCCGCTTTCTCTTATAAAATCAGGCGTTAACTCCATACCTGAATCAGATGAACTCATTGTGTTAATTATTAACACAATGTTATACAAATATAATTAACAGTTAATAACAATCTCTGCTATAAGGAAGTATTATCGAAACTCTACAAATGAAAAAAACAAATGAAGATCGCATTGCCGCTTTCCCGCTTATTTTGTTTTTTTTCTGTGGCCGGCCAGCTATTCAGCCATTATTTTTCATTTTCATAATTAAAAAATGGTAAATATTTTGCCTAAATCTATGTTATTTAAAAAAAATAGTGGAAAATAAATTATAATAAAGTCATTTAAAAGATATATTCTTTAAATACTTAACATTATGTTATTTCAATTTTACACCGTGCTGTAATTGAGTGGCTGTATAGAAAGTCGGAACATGGTTCAATAAAAATCTTTTTTAAAATTTGACAGCCACTGTCAGTTGAAAGTGATTCTCCCTAGGGCTGAAAAGTATTTCTTTCAACCCGCTCCTTAGGCAACTTCAGACCTACTTTCAGAGTATGAGTAATGAAAAATCATTTACAAGCACGAGAACAGCTCTATGTATATCATTATATAGTCTCGATGTCTCGGTTATCTACGGAAACACGAAGTTAGCCGACGCCCATTTTATCCTGAAGTTACTGTTCAGTAGTTAAATTTATCATTAATAGGATAACTTTCATTCAGGAAAGATTCATAAGAGTGTTAGTGAATATGCATTTTATAAAGTTTCAATAACGTTTTCATTTTATGCGCCGTGGACAAAGAGTTGATTTAACAGCCCGTTGCCGATAAACTACACCCAGGGACAAAATTAGAGGAACGATAAAAATTCACTTCTAGTTTTGATACGCTGTGTATTTCAGCATACGAAACCATATTTAGTTTTACCAGCTTTCTAGCCATCGGAAATAAAACATTCACCGCGGAAACCAGTTGTACGATTGTGATAAAAAAGACCACCATTAAAAGTTACCGTTTTTCTCCAGGTCACAAATAGGGAAATAGGGAAATTATCCGTTATAGCCTTGGTCATGAATCCTGGATAACAATCAAAAAAACGCATTAAAAGTCAATCACACATAGATATGATGTTGCAAAAGTAGCTTGAATCTATGTAAAAAGTGTAGTGTTCCTCTAAATTTGTCCCTCAGTGTAGTTTAGAGAGCGCTTCGCTTTTGAAAAGTCAGTTTTCATCCACGGAATAGAACAACTAGCGTTAATGAGGCGAGTCAAATGTACGTTAACGACTTCCCTCCGCTAATGTGGCACGGAACATACATTTTAGCTGAAGAGAATTTTCATTTGTTACATTGACAGCTTCGTTAGTGACTGCTCATCGACAGCTCCATTCAAATCAATATCTAAATGAAACTTTTCACACATCTATACTTACTAATATTATAAAGCTGAAGAGTTTGTTTGTTTGTTCGTTTGCTTGAACGCGCTAATCTCAGGAACTACTGATTCAAATGGAAAAATTCTTTTTGTGTTGGATAGTCCATTTATCGAGGAAGGCTTTAGGCTATATAACATCACGCTACGACTAATAGGAGCTGAGCATCAATGACAAATGTTGCAAAAACGGGTAAAAAATATACGGCGAAACTTAGTTCGCTGGCACAGCTAGTATAGTATATAATATTACTATCTCAGGATTTTACAAACATGTTTATTTTCGTATTGCACAATTTCAGATAATTTTTGAACTATAAAATAAATACGGCGGTTTGACAGAGTTTCCGTATACAAGCTGAAAAACTGGCACATTCCTAGGATAAAAGTTATCAGACTATTATAAAAACTACCCTTAATAAATGAAAACAATTCAAACAAGTAACATTATGTCTATTAACAACCTATTTATCTATAAGCCGTTGTAACGAGTTAATTATATTTTTGAACCAAAAAATTTAGTCGTGATTATACAATAATTATTTTATACGGACACTTATTTGCTAATTTCCCATGTACCACATTTTGTACATTTTTTTAGTAATTTTCACGTCATAAAAAACAAAATTTTGTTATTTATGAAATGAATAACTGTGCTACAACAATAAAATAAAAACCCACCTGAATCGTTACCACAGTGAAAACGGCAAAAATGACGAATAATGCGCATCGACTCATTTTTGTACTAACAATTCACTATCAGCTCACGGCGCTTAGCATTTTGGTAGAGTCCCTCTATTGCACGAAACCTTGTTTCTTGATTTGCACAAGATTAATGAGCTGTCGATCGATCGGAAGCGATTGGTGCACTGAATGTTTTGCGGCGGACTTGTTTTGGTTACCTAGTCGAAGTTGTTATGATTTTGGTCAACTGCCGCCGATATGATGACTGAGTGACCGTTTGTCTCGGCTCACGATTGTTGAATTGTTTCGTGATTAACTCACGCGGGGGCTTACATTCTACTCAAAAAAACACGACTTCAAAAACACAAAAAAAGTAAAAATAATCTATACAAATAAATAAAATTGAAGTTTGTAATGTCAAAATAACAAGTTTTTACTAAATGGGTATGAATGTATATCGGATCCCAATAACAAAAACTCAATTTAAAAAAAATTTGTCTGTCTGTCTGTTTGTTCCCGCTAATTTCCGGAACGGCTGGACCGATTTTGACGGGACTTTCAAATATATTGCTAATTATATAAGGTATAACATAGGCTACTTTTTATCAACTTCAACAAAAGTTACTATTTCACGCGGACGAAGTCGCGGGCACAGCTAGTATAAGAATATATATATATAATATTATAAATGTGAAGTGTGGATGTTTGGATGTTTGTTACTCAATGACACAAAAACGGCTGAACGGATTTGGACGAAATTTGGCATGCATGTAGCCTTTGACATGGAAAGAACATAGGCTACCTTTTATCCCGATTCCTTAAGTAGTTCCCGAGGAAAAATTAAAAATTATCAACGAGCGAAGCTTTAGTTCCCAACCCAATTCTGAAGTCCACGCAGACGAAGTCGCGGGCAGAAGCTAGTATAAGAATAAACGATGATCATGAGTAAAATTTGACACTGATTTCAAAATAAAGAATGCGATGTTGGTATTCTTATATTTGACATAATCCTCACTCATGTTCTGGTTTGTAAGCAGTGACTATAAATACTTGAAACTCTCCACACCCTCAGATTTGCCTGCATTGATATTGCGTAGGGATTTTGGTTACCTATCTTTTGCTAGCTAGATATTTTGTTTTGGATGCATTTATCTGCAATCCGTACTTTTCAAACTCGTCTTCTAGCTTCAAGCAATGGTTGATCATTATATTTTGAGACCTGAGGTCCAATTCAGCTAACAAGTTACAGCCGAATCGAAACTGAACCGTTGCGATCGACCAATCAGAACGCCACATTATCACGTCATCGAGCAGTTGGAAGGTAATATAAGCGCTCCGATTGGTCGACCGCAATGGTTCAGTTTCGATTCGGCTGTAACTTATTAGCTGAATTGGGCATCTGAGCCCCAATTCTACTAATAAGTTACAGCCGAATCGAAACTGAACCGTTGCGGTCGACCAATCGGAACGCTTATATTGCCATTAAACTGTTCGATGACGTGATAATGTGGCGTTCTGATTGGTCGATCGTAACGGTTCAGTTTCGATTCGGCTGTAACTTATTAGTAGAATTGGGCCTCTGGGCCCCTATTTTACTAGCGCATTGGTGGCGTATATCAATAACGCTTCAATAGCATCCCGTTTTGAGACAGTTGTTGTTGGTTAATCGATTATTAACTTAAACATTTATCACCATTGACTTATCAAGAAATTATAGTACGAATAAACTGCACCAGGAAATTCGAATAAAACCGACAAAAGCAGTTTTATTGAAACGGTATCACGACGCGACAACGACGTTAAGATTAGCGGAATTACGCCCCTGGCTAGTGATGACTATATCATCAGCGTAACATATATGGAGCTAATTGCGAGGTATTATAGTCGATTAGGCCTCCATCGTATTGTCATTCAAGACATTGTTCCATTCTTTTCACATTTCATGCGTTCATACCATTTATACGAGTATAATGACTCGAAGAAATATATTTAAATTCAGACAAATATATATTATTTTGTAAGAATATGTGATTGTGTAATTTGTAAGACAGTGTGACAGATAAAGTAAGTTATGAAATGGATACAGAGACACAAAAGCTGAGCAACTTATGCATACAAATTTTAGGGCAAAGGGGCGTGTGATTTCCCCAAGGTACGCGTTTATTAGGCACCGAGTTAATATCAATAATGAATAAATGTTTGTCTTGGGATGGATACGTAAGGTTAGCTTACATGTTCGACCACAGGAACTTATTTATTGTGTAATTCTAACATCTAAATTGGCTCTTAATTCACAAACGCTTTAATTTACAATTGTCTGGAGCTGAAAAGTGCAAACATACTATAAGATTTTATGTATTCCGCACATAACATTGCTTATTAATGTGAATTTGTCATAAAAGAAGTGAACCGTATAATATTAAAATGTCAACGTGGATTCAACTTTACTATCATCGTAATGAATAGTCACCAATATTATCTTCTATATATGTATATTATTATATAAATAAAAATGAATCGTCGAAATGTATGTACGCGCATAACTTCAAAACGACTGCACCAAATTGGTTAGTTTTTATTTTGTTGTGTTCGTAATTGTCAGGACAAGGTTTGTATAAAAAGAAAATATTTAAAAAAATATACAGAAAGTAAAGTTATGAATTTAAAAATGTTCACATAAAAAGTGAGGAAATTGACAGATTAATATTCAGGTTATTTCAAATCTATGGTTTCTTACATTGTTGTACTGTCAAAAGGTTTTTAGTATACCCGAGTGAGACCGGACGGGCAGCTAGTTTACAATAAAAAAAATAACGGCCTTGGTATTATCATTTCATCACTCACCAAGATGGCACGATCTTTATAAATGATTTTAGGCAACAATATGCACCTTATTAATTAATTGAATACCAATGTATCAAAATAGATTTTGTGAAACAAATACTTTAGGGTTAATTATTTAATCGCATGACATGCATACAGTAGGCAATTAAGTCTATATCCGGGTCACGCAACCATCAATAGCTTCTTGTGTTAGATTCCTGAGATCCTTCCGGTTCTTAGGACAGCGCTCTGAGCGCACTGAGCGCACTGAGCATATTGTAATATGCTCAGTAGTCTGTTCCACAGTCACACAACGGATTCTCTACTTAACTCCACTTGTGCTTCAAGAAATTGCACTTGCAATGAACCATGCGGATCCTGTTGGGCGATACCAGTATTTTCTCTGTAGGGAGAAACCCCTTGGCTTTTGAGTGAGGTCTGGAAAGATTTGCGTTCGCCGATGGAATTCTCCCTCGCTCAATCATCTTTCCAAGGTTGTTTCAGACAAAACCCTAGGTCCTTTGTCTTCTTGCATCATTCCATATTGGGCGGCGTGATTCAAGTCGTTGTAATTGTGGTTCAGTAAACTCCCGATGGGTGGTAAGTAAGGCCTGACTGTTATCTTCTCGGCTTTTAGGGTAAATTTGCTCTGTTGTCGTTTCATCCAACCTGCGCACATTCAATTCCTCACGTCACGGTAAATATATCTGTGGCAAACCAAACTCTTTTTTATTATTGTTTAATGTGACACTTTTTTACGACATCTGTCTTGGTCTTAGCAACGTAGCTTTGTTATTATAATTATATTGTAAATTAGCTTGGAAGTAAAGGTTTTTGTTTTATGTTTTATTCCCGTGTATTTATCTCTAAATCCTTGATTCCTCTCACATCGCGTACAATATCCTTTTTAAGTTTATTTAACTTTTATCTATTAGATTATTGTCAGCTCACAAAACGATTTAAGAGAATACTTTAATGAAAATATATTAATTTTATCTCAATTCGTAAAGCAATAAATAAATTTGCACTCCCTTCAAATATCATCATCATCACAGCTCACATACGTCTTCATCAAGGGGTACGAGCCTACCCTGACCTTCAAATATCATGCCTTAAAAATAAATCAGAGCTTCCTTAAGGCGCTACTTTCCCGTTTTATACAATTTCGATTAACTGTACCGCCACGAATATAAAACATGCAGTTCTCAAATTCATATATGATATTGTTGAACATTTTATCTAAACATTCTTAAAGACAGAAACATGATTAATAATATTTCACTCGATAGAAAAAAAATCCAAAGATTACTCTGTTCAATATTTTAAAATAGCTGTGAATCAGAAAATAAAATAATAAATGGCATAAAAGTATTACCAATAGATGTTGATTTTGTTGAGATTTTGAACTCCAGTTTTCCAAAAATCGAATAAAACATGTAAAAAGTAACGTTTTCGTTCGGTCACGGGCGCGTAAGCGACATTAGAAGCTATACGATTCAACTATATTACCTCGCAATAAAGGAATCGCCGTGCACGCGTAGATTTCCAGGAAAACCTCACCTTAACTTATATAGGAAAATACAGGAAAAGCAGAACTACTTATAAGCAGACTTCAAGGAAAGTGATACAATTAAGTACAGACGCTCCTTAATAGATGGCGTTGATTGCAACTTTTTTTTGAGAAGCTATATCGCGAGTGTAAATTGCGACAGTCGCTAGTCGCGATCCCCTGCCATATTATATTTTTATAACGTTATAATTTTTAATTTAATTATATTTGTAAGATGGCATTTCCTTTTATTTTTGATATAAGCTGAGCTTAATTAATTTGAAATAGGATAATAATTTTTTTGTGATTTTTCTAAGAATGTGGTTAAAATTAAGCATGACTTTATAGGAATATATTTAATGGAAATAATCACATATTTTTTATTACTTAAAAAGGAGACAGAATGTTTTACCGTTAAGAGGACACGTGGATTGAGTGACGTTCACGTGTATATCTACGCCAGAGTAACAAAAACTAGCTGCCATCTTTTTTCTTTTTGTTTTAATTACGTTAGCCTTTTTATTTTATTTTTTGTAAAAACTGTTTTGTGAAAGAGAAACAATAAATTATTATTATGCCGAAAATTAACTTTATACATCTTCCTATTATTCATATAAAATAATGAAAATAATAGGAAGAGTTTTATTTATATGATTTTGAGACTACACTCGATATAAGTTTACATTTCCACAGGGTCTAAGCCAACACAGATTATCATCATTATTATTAAATCGTTTGTCAAGGTAGTAGTTTTCCAGCGTTTGTTCAGCGTGATGTACAACTGAGGAGAGACCCGGTGCCTCGCAGTACAATATAAACGGTTTGAAGTGATGATAATGTTGATGATTACAGCATAATACTCGTAGAATTTGTTGTAAAAATTAATTAAATTAATAAAAATAAAATAAAAATTAATTAAATTGAATACTTATCCAATCAATGGTACCTTTCCGAATCATGCCGGAAGATTTCCTTTGGGAATGGCAGTCTTTATTTTTACTGTTCGTATAATGATGTCGTCATTTGAATGTGGATTGTATTATTTGTTTTGTGAATGAGATTTAGTCTCGGAGATATTAAGAAATAAAAATATTACACTGGGCTCCAGAGAATTGATTCAGAAAAAAACAGTATTTCCTAGAATATCGGAGCTTACTCCAAAAAATAAGATTTTCCTTTTCACGCAGTAAGCTTCCACACAAAACACCACTCTTAAGTGGTTACATTAAATTTGCTCACAGACAATTTGAACTAAACTTTAGCGTCCAGCTGAAATCTAGTTCATTTGAAAGTTTGAACCACACAAACTTTATTCATCTTGAATTCAGCGGAATAGAGGAAATGGCGCATTAAATAAACAGAAAACAGACTGTTGAGGTTGTGTTCTCAATAAAGACTAGAATAGATGCCCTCAATATTTTTCATTGTAAAAAAATATATTGCTGTGTTCTTCAATATCTCACATGTATAGGTGACTGTAGCCACTTACCATCAGGTCTCCTGATGCTTGCTTTTTTTATTTTTTATTGCTACTAAGTTGGCAAACAAGCAAACGGGCAGTTTGCTTGTTGATGCACCTGATGATAAGTGGTAAAGTCACCTATAATACATGTGGCTCCTGTGAGATTCGCAGTAAAACTGCAACCCCCACAAGGGCCACAGTGTACGTTGCCAACTTGTGACTTAAGATGTAAAGTCACGGTACCCAGTAATTTCAGTGCCATATCTTACCCTTCAAACCGGAACACAGCAATGCAAGCACTGCTGCTTTGCGGCAGAAATAGGTAAGACGGAGGTACTCAAGAACACGACCCTGGTACAGAGTGTCCCTCCGGTAAGGGAACCTGAAACTTTCCTCCTGAATTACTTACTGCGTAATAAAATCCGTTGCGTAGTTTAAAAGATCTATGCGCACAGACAGCGGGAGCGAGTTTGTTTTATATGTACTAAGTTAAGACTAATGTGAGTGGCAGTACCGATGTCGAGTGGTACTTTGAAATCTCGGCAGCTTGTCCATTAGAACACATATAATAGTTGTACCCAACACAATAGAAAATGTCCTTCCGTGGTCGAGTATCATTTTCGCGGAAGTCCTACCGACGACGGCGGCGACGAGACCGGAGGTCATGCCCAAGACCCACTTGTTAGCCTTTCGTGAAATTCATGATATAACAAATCCTTATTGTGTTTCAGAAATGAAATAATAGTCCTTATTTTATTATTCTTGATGAATATTTGATTTAAAAATATAAAACAGGTTTGTATTCTAGGGATATAAAAACTTTTTATATATCAAGTAAATGGTGAGAAATTTTCTTATTGTGTTTAATATTGTTTATTGCGTTAAAACCAATTGACGAATATTGGGATTTAATGTTTAAGAAGTGGTAGGTAAAAAAATTTGGAGGTATCAAAAGAGCTTTCTATCAAGTCATAAAGAATATTCACAAAGAATATTTTGATTTTAGAGTGTTTCGAGTTGGATGCACTCTTCTGCAACAATGAAAGGATTTTGGTGAATTCTCGCTAATGAAACTGTTGTAGAACTTGGAAATAGTATTTCGAGTGAATATCAATAACAAAATAATCATCATTATAATATTTCTCGTTATAAGCTCATTTGAACGCTGGTTCAAGAAACTTATAAGCTTTATCAGAAGTATCGAGGAGTGCAATGAATTATTCCGTCACCATACATTTAATCTGATTACAATCCGATGAAATGTATGGCGACGGAATAGTTTATTAATTAATAATTCCACACACTGGCATAATTTAAATAATTATTACTGACAACTCACAAACAAAACTAATCAAATAAGTGTTACCCCTAATTTCTATGCTTTAAATTTATTATTTCAAAAATTTTGCTCATATTGTGCCTACCAATTTAAAAATAAAAAATGCTTAGAAATAATACACTAGTTAGTAGTATCAATTACAGAGGTTATAAATACAACCTAAATTCTAGTGCGGCCTTAGTCATTGCGAGACCCCTGTTTAAGTTTTAAAGACGATGCTTCACGAGAAATGCAAAAATTTAATTTTGAGACTATTTAAACTCTTCAACAGTAAGGTGCGAAATTCAAATAAATAATAGAAGTTTTAATACTTAATACTTATCTCTTGGGTGGTTGCGCGAGTGCGCGAAACTCGGTTTCCCTGCTTGCCACCCTTGTGAAGGTCTACTCTGCCAAAATCCTTGGCATATCTGCAAAGCACGAACGAAAACACAACACACAGTTGGCGGTAGTTAGACTATCTGAGCGTGACTGTGTGTATTCAGCACAGTTGTTAGCGAGCACAATTATGCGAGCCTCAACATACACGAGAAATTTAATCAGAATTTGACCCGCTCGCTGGCATAATGGCGTCCACGTTTACCGATCTCAGTGAATTAGATCGCAGGATCGTACTAAAATTACTATTCTATCGCAATTGTTGATTTGCTAATTGCCTGGTGGCCGGAAATCTCGGTTACACGCTATTTCCACTTGTTACATTATGACTAATTTGTGGACATCCCTCGTTACAACGTAAAATGCTATTATGTATAGCTGTTTATGTAAACAAATGTTATTGGATATGGTAGCGACATAATTTATTGTTAATGTCGATAAAATACTTCTGATAAGGTATGTTTCTTGGAGCCATTCTACTTATTATTTATAAGACTTTGTGAAAATTCAAAAGACTTTTTGTCTTGTCATAATTTAATACTTTTCTGATTTTTTCATTTTAATTCAAGCGCTAATATACGTTCGTCGGTTAAGAGGTATACTCGTGTATGAATAACATAATGATACACAACTTGCTATTTCGTATTCAGCTTACCTCAATGTTGTTGCAACGAGTGACTCTCCAGATACTGGTTAACAAGAATAAATAAGTAAACACATTCGCCGTATGTTGACCGCATTTATTTTCGCGACTTTAAATGTCCGAAAAGCAAGAATAACAGTAATAGGTGGGTCCGATTTCGGGAAACTAAGCGAGGAAACATTAGTCTCTAAGCGAGAATTGCAGTAACATTATTGCGGCAGTAAATATACAACTCGCAGTTTATTTTCTAAGCCTCTAAAGTTTTCTTTTAAATTCTACATTATACAGAATGTAACAAAACAGCGAAGTAATATTGTACATTTTACGGGATGTAACGGAACAGCGAAATAATATTTGAGGGTTTATATAGCTATCAAAAATGGAGATTCTGGTAGGAAAAATATTGCAGCTAATCGAGCCAATTTTATTTCCATACAAACTTAATTAATTATTTTTTGATCCGAAGTATTGACTGACAGTCGTACATCAGTGTATTTATTCAGTGTTTACATTTATGTTGTGCTAGTTCCATAATCCTGGATTATGGTTGTCACTTCAACGTTTTTGCTTTCAGTTTATTCAGTCTATTTACTCGGAAAATGTTAGGTTTCCATATCTACGACAAGCGCCTAGGGTCGATATTATATCTATCCTATATGCACATTAAATATTATTTCGACGTTCAGTTAGGTACATTCTGTAGGTACAGCGTGCCTTAGGAATAGGACAATAATGGCCAATTTTAACAACCTAACTTAGGACACTTCTAAGACGTATGCTGTCACTTTTTGTCTTTAATGAAAAGAATGTGACAGCATGCCACCTAAGAGTATCCAAAGCTAAGACAAGATTGATGAAATTGATCATAAGAATTTTGGCACATTAGTAGGAAAGCTTTATTCAATAATCATAGAAGACTAATCCGTGCTCAGGAATGCGTCTGTTGTGGATTTTAGAATCATATTATTTTTCTAACAACATTAAAAACAAAAAATACACCGTCATGCAGAATTCGAACCTGCGTCCTCTACGTACCTTGTCGATGCCACGACTGAGGCGGAGACTTACCTAACCCGAACGAGACTTCAACTCTATTGACGTTTTCTTACTATGTGAAATGTTAAAACTTCATCTTTTAAGTATTTTGTGAGTGATAGAGTTACCAAATATTCCATTTATTACATGTAGATTAAAATAAGATATGCATCAGTTAATTTCACAAGAAGATATTTGACTTTATTCACATCGATCGTCAATCGATCTTACTCTTTCATTCGCCGTGTAAAGATGTCTTCTAGACATTTTTATTCGACAAACATTATATTTACCGATACATATTGCTTGTCACCTGTGCGAAAATCTGTCGTTGATTGATTGAAGAGGGAACTGCCAAGCCTTCACGCGACGTATCTCGGTATAAAGCCTCTATATCGTATTCCAAATGATCATTGATATTTGAAAAGTAAACGAGTCCCAAAAGTCAACTCCTATATATATCACACTACATTGACATTAATTCGACTTAGATATAGGTTTCTAGGACGAAGTGTCAGCAATAAGTATCACTTATTCAAAACAATATATAAACGTATTATTTGACCAGAAAGCCCCCCCCCATTTTGACCCCATAAAATTACATTTTATTCCTTGACATGCCATGCCGCCTCGCTCGACTCAGTTTCTGACACACTCGATTCCTTTTTGAGCCTGTGGCTATGGAACTCTCTCCCTGAGAGTATTAAGAGAGCGCGTACTCTAGATTCCTTCAAGTCTCCATATTCACAAATCTTTAGCTGCTAGATTGTTATTTTATTCCCTTCCCTATGACACAAGCGCTATTTATTCCTCTGCATCCTTCCTCTTGATTATCCCTTTCCCATTTCCCTATCTCATGGTTGCCTGGAAGAGTTGCTTTATAGCTATAAGTTGGTTAAGAAATAATAATCTATTTAATAATTCAGACAAAACACATATAATGACATTTCAAAATAGATCTACAACTACCTATTGGTTGACATTAACTATTGTGGTAAAAAAGTAATAGAATAGAACTTACAAAGTTGTTAGGCTTAAATATTGACTATAACCTCAATTGGAAAGTGCATGTTGGGAGTATTTGTTCCAAGCTGAGTAGATTTTCTTATGCTCTATACATGCTTGCTGGCGTTGTCAACCTCACTACAGTAATGACTGCATATCACCCCTATGTTGCATTTACTCTCCGTTATGGATTAATATTTTGGGGTAACTCGGTTGAAAAGGATTCGGCATTTAGGGCTTAGAAAAAATGTGTAAGGGCTATTTGTCAGTTAAAATAAATTGACAGTTGCAAACTGTATTTTAAATCTTTGAATATTTTGACCTTACCAAGTATGTATATATTTGAAATCGTTTTATTTGTGAGGACTAATTTGAAATTGTTTAAAACTTTTAACAGCGATAGACATTCAAAGAAACTTTGTATATCACAAAACAAGACATGGCTTATGAGCAAAAGGGTACTTTGTATGGCCCCACGAATATATAATAGAATACCAATGGATATTTTGCAAAGCTTCGCCATGTTCTGGCGCAAATTAAAACAAATGTTACTCGGGAAGGCCTACTATAATATTTATAAATGAATTTTTAATGAAAAGTAATTTAAGTGTAATTTATGCTTAGTTAACGTAGATTTCTTAATAATTATAAATAATATAGAGGAGTTAGTGAGAGGAAACTGTGACTATATATAATTGCATGCTATTAGGCTAAATATAGAATAGCACTGGTTTTAATAAACATTCTAACATCTCTGCATCACCTATCATCATCAACAGCTCACATACGTCCCCACCGAGGGGCTCGAGCCTACCCTAGACTAGGGCGATTAGGGCTTAGACAACCACGCTGGCCAAGTGCGGGTTGGTCGACTACACACATAACATGCAGGTTTCCTCACTATGTTTTTCTTCACATTTACAAGCGTCGAATAAACGTACATATGAATTCAAAATTTGAAAAGATATTGGCACGTGGCGGGATTCGAACCGCTACCTCCCGATTGGAAGGTTGCCTTACGCACTACGCCATCGGCGCTTGTATCACCTATATAATGTGATTTGATTTGATTTAATTCGGAACTATTAGAATTGCGAGCGATGCTAAGAAACATGGTAACATTTTCAATATATATATATTTGCTGAAAATCTGCATCATTTTTAAAATATCCCATTTCATTTACTACATCGTCAGAACTCAGCTAAAACAGCACATATTTCGGACACACAAAGGCGACGTTTCATACCTGACTACGTGGGTTATATATCGACACTGTTGCACCCATGAATCTGATCCCGGCAACTGCCGACATGAGCCGAATATTTATGTGACACAAAATTCACGCGACAGCGCACGAACGCCTTCCCTTTGCCTAGCTCATAAGCGGATTGGCAAAGAATGAGAGATTTTTTTTTCTAGTCATATCTGGACGTATCACTGTTAATATTAAAATAAAACTTTCAAGATAATAGAAATATCCTCAAAGAGAAAAAGTGACTTGATGTAAAGCCGCAGCGTTAGTTTTTCTCTTAGCGCAGACTCTACAGTGATTTCTTAACCTTTTAAGATATTTTGTCTTACAGATTTATACGTATTACGGAGATCTATAGTAATGTATACCTACTACTACTATTACAACTAATAATATGCATAATTGTGCTTATATTATAAAGAGGAAAATACTACTATTAAACAATATTTTCTACTATTAGAAATCAATACAATTAATTTAACGAAATCTGTCCTAAATCATAATACAATCTGCAATATTACACACTAGCTGTGCCCGCGACTTCGTTCGCGTGGATGTCCGAAAATAACAATATCGTGACGTTACTCGTATATAGTCTAAAGCCTTCCTCGATAAATGGACTATCCAACACAAAAATATTTTTTCAATTCGAACCTGAGATGAGCGCGTTCAAACAAACTCTTCAGCTTTATAATATTAGTAATCTATACTAATATTATAAAGCTGAAAAGTTTGTTCGTTTGTTTGTTTGTTTGCTTGAACGCGCTAATCTGAGGAACTACTGATTCAAATTGAAAAATTATTTTTGTGTTGGATAGTCCATTTATCGAGGAAGGCTTAATTTAGGCTATATAACATCACGCTACGACTAATAGGAGCTGAGCATCAATGACAAATGTTGCAAAAACGGGTGAAAAATATACGGCGAAACGTAGTTCGCTGGCACAGCTAGTGTATAGATAAAAAGCAAGTCAATGTGGCAAAAGAATTTGTACATTGTATCTTTCGTAAACGAGTAGGTAAGTATGTGATTCAATTTGGCAATTGGATTCCTACTGAATCGAGTTACTCCTGATTGACCACATCCAACGGAGCTCAATGTTTACTCGATCATTGTAAACATTTGATAAAATGATCTGCAACTATAACAGCAGTGATCCGAACCAAATCCATCTCTGTTGGTGGATTAAGCATCTACTACATACGGTACAGGCCTGGCTCTCCTGGCCTCGGCACTGGCCTTCTAATTGGAAGGTCCGTGGTTTGATCCTGCCATTAACAATGTGTTTTTCTTTTTTCGAATTTCATAAGAAGATTTTAGGCTAACATTAACTATGCGCTAAAAAAACTAGACAAGTAAATTTAAGTATTTTAGTCTGTTTATTGGTTGTGTATGTGTTTTTTCGTTATATAAATCCAAAATGAAAACCCTCTTTTTATGATACCCGATGTCGATGATAGAAAAGCGAGCTTTGCCTAGATTCCTCAACCCCTGAGGAACTTTAAACAATTTTATTTCAAACAATGGAATCGCTTCGCTAGCAATTAACTGTTTCTTTTGACCCAGATGAATGCCTCAAAAGCAACTATTCTTTTATAAATAAAGCTATGAAACGAAAGTTTTCAGCGTTTAATGAAACTACGCCACTCACACAATTTGAACTTTGAGGAATAGATGAAACAATTTCTGGACTTGAGAACTTCTACAGATATTACTTCCCAAGATTTATAATAACCAACATTGCTTGCTCTATTAATTACTTTATGAATTTTAAAATTAATATGATGACATATTATTTTGTATTTCACAATCGTTATGATTTATCATTTCCATTTATTGATTTGTTTATTCATGAATAAATAATGTTTGTATTTAAATCAATAAAGAAGATGTATTAAATAAATAATTTCCAAAAACAGATTCAAACATAATATTGGAAGAAAATATCCACAGACCTGATCACTAGCTTTTGAGTTTAATTAAAGATTTTCTAATTGTAAGTTATAACTTGTCCCATTGTTAGAATTATTTTTAAGGTCATATCTATTTATTATAATAATGTGTTCCCTAAATTTAGATTGCTATCTAGGTATCTCACATTGTTTAGCTATAACAATTATAACAGTAATCTGTTTGTATACCTAACAGTAGCAGTATACACGAATAAATAATACACAATAGACGACAGTTTTTGTGTAAATTAAAAGCTGTAGTCTAATAATAAGGCAATGATCGAAGTAGCTAATAGTGACATCACCACTTAATATCTTGACACTGACGAGGGGATTAGGTGAATCCCACTTGCCAAAGAGACGAGACGTGAGCCAAATATAATAAAATTATATCTGCCCACATTGTGCCTTTTCGGCAGATATTAGACTAATTGAATTGCCTTTATTAGGCCGGTTAACCAATGTCATGCTTGTAGCGATAATGAAGATCACTAAATGCTTGGATGCGTGCTTATGACGGCATGTTGAGATTCACAGAGTATACTGACGAGCAAAATAAATAATCACTTTGAAGTGGAATTAAATCGAAACAATGCATATATTTTGCATTAATATAAAATGCATTTGAAGAGTGTAATCATATTTTCTACACTGAAATAACGTTGCAAGCTATAACTGTCAAGAAATGTGTTTAATGTGCTCATTTTTCAAAAAACTTACTCCGCTAACCGTTTGCAGTTTATCAATCAAGAAACCATAATGTTACAACAACAATAATAGAGGGTAATTAATAGTAATTTTCATCTCTCGTGAACGAAAAAAATATTTTACAAAATATAAAGACCCATTTAAATCACCACAAAGAAAAAAAGTTATATAAGAATACATGCAACGTCTCAATTTTATATTGAAGTCGGTGCCAGATTTTAACTTCCTAGATTATGTAGTTATGTAGTTCTTACATATTTTAAGATTTTCTAGGATTATTATAGTTTGACGTCGACTTTTTGTATCAGTAATCACTTTAAAAAATGTTAATTCACCTTCAATTAAGTTCCCAATTTTTTTAAGCTAGTGCTGGTGTATTTTAGTTCTAACTATGATCTAATTTAATTAATCAGTCCAGGTACATTTACATACACATACATATACGTAAATTTGCGCCCAACACGATCAAAGTTGCACCAACAAAATGAACTTACGAAATTTGATTAATCAAAAACCCTTATCACTCACCAGCAACACAAACAACTCGTAATCCAATGGAGTCGAAACGCAAAACTCGCTTCGAACCGTTGAAATAGCGCCAGATCTAAACATAATTAAATCGAATAAGCGGCGGGCACCGGATACCTAACGATTGTCCTATCTCAATTAATCCCCCGGCTAACTCCTCCGCCAATAAACTGAGCTCAGTTGCGAAGGCTGAACCTATAGTGTTGCCCAAAATCGGTCTGGGTCTTGCGGTCTTGCAAGACTCTTGCTGCAAGACCGAGATCAAGACTTGACCCGTGATTTTAGCGAGACTTGCTCAAATCTCGCATGGGTCAGTCTTAAGAGGAAACACCAAGTTCGAGAGAATTCAAAATTAGGTATTTGTAAAATGTATTGCTGTCGCGCTGTGTCCGAACAATGAACTGAGCGCGATAGGGACATCTGCAGCTGGGACCGCAAATACCTATGAAAAGTACACAAAATATACGTTTCAGTCCCCTCTTTTCCTCCGCGAAAAATTGACTGATTTAATTACTTTTTGCGTTAAAAATGAAAGCAAGGCTTCTTCTGTGTTTCTATGTTTTGCTTTTTTCATATCATCTTCTTCAATTTGTTTGTTTGAAAAATAGGTAGATTTTTCAGGTTTTTAGAGTTTTAAAATCTCTTTTAATAATTAACTTAATAAAAAAAGGAAAACATAGGAACATAGGTGGCCATTGATTTTATTGGAAAAAGTTGAGCAACTAGTGCCATTATCCAGGAAGGAAACAGGGACTATGTTTGTATGGAAACACGGACTGTACGATTTCCTCTTAATCTTGACCTTGCTACAATTAGGCCGGTTTTCGCCTCGGTCTTGCAGCAAGACTGCAAGACCCACACCGATTTGGGCAACACTAGCTGAACCGTTTTTACTGCGCCATGTGCTTACTGCTTAGTCTAAGTGCAGATAAAGGGAAGATTAACTTTTGGCACTTTCGCAACTCAGGCGTGGAAATCGGCACCTCGCTTTTAGTGCGAGATTTAGTCTTTACGTTCCACACGTCGCGATCCCGTCCATGAAAGCAACAATCTAAGCAAAGCATGAATGAGAAATGAAATGAATATAACTAGAAATTTTGAGGATGCACGATACATTTAACACGCCTTGAATGAATCTATAGACATTTTTAACAAGAAAATCTTAAAAGCCGTTTTCAAACTAATCGTTTCCGATCAAAGTACAGAAAAAAATTAAGTACGATTTTCGTTTCAATGATTTATTATTAACAAAGGGTTTTCAAAGTACACAGTTGTTTGAATCTCGCCAGATTCCCTCAACAAACGAGGAGCTGGTTATCTTACTAATAATTAACAAAACAAAATAATATTAATAATATTGTTATTATGGAGGTCGGAGTAGCTAAAACAGATTTCACACAAAACACTTAATTTCATTATGATGAAAACAGAAATCGAATCGAAATTGTGAAAGCTTTTTATAAATGTTCAACCGAGTTTGGACACAATGCAACTATCATCAATAACAATAGAATGCTCGTAAAGTTAATCTTAAGAGAGGAAAATGAAAATTTACTCTAGAGCTTTCACAAGCACGCCGAGATATGAAAAATCTATTTGGTGAGATCTTGTTCTCGATGTTTGAAATAGTCCTTCGTAATGCATTTTTCATTTCAATCTTGCCTTGCTCCGAGTGAATTCCGTGAGAAATATTACAGTGCAAAAACCATCTTTAGTCTGGCGTTGCCAATATTTCAGCAAAAGAATTCAGGGCAGATAACTTTCATTTTGAGTTTAAGCGTGAAGAGGTAAAAGACATACAGATAAACTTTCTTATAATATTAGTACTTATGGATATAGAAGTATGGATTTCTAAAGAAAATGCAAAGTCACAAAATATGAAAAATGCTTAAAACATTCCAAGAGATATTTATGAAAGTAGAGACATTCTCAAATCATTTTAATTAGTATAGAGTTTTAAAAGATCAGTTGAGATATTACGAGTAGTTTTGCATGAGTTATTTATTAGGATAGTGTGTTGTAATGAAATATTTTCTTAAAAAGTCTAATAAATTCCTCACGCTACCAAATTTATTCAAAAGATGTCACTAAAAGTATTGAAATGTTGGACTGTAGGATATATTTTCCAAAAAATACAAAAAGTTGGTACTTTTCCAAAAAAATAATGTTATCGCATTTTCATTTATTTTTTATGACAGCGCATACAATCTGAAAAGACTGCGCTGTTTGAATAATAATTGCCTTATTTTAGTATTATACTCAGAGCGTCGGTGGCGCTGTGGCCTCGGCACTGCAGGCCTATTCTGTAACTTCAGTTGCTAACTAGAACTGTCATTTTTGGAAGGAACTTAACATCCATTACTGATATCATGAACGCTGCCGTAACACATAAGATCACTAAACCAGTAATAGATATAAAGTGTCTTTCAAAAATGACAGTTCTAGTTACTAACCATAGTTAGCGAATAGGCCTGCTGGATTGTGCCCCGAGTAGAATCGGGAGGCCCGCGATCGATTCTGCCATGTACCAATGTTTTTTTCGTTTCACAAATTTCATATGTACATTTATCTGACGCTCCTATGGTGAAGGAAAACATCGTGAGGAAACCTGCATACACCTGCTAAGTAATTCAAAAGGTGTATGTGAAGTCTACCAATCCGCACTGGGCCAGCGTGGTTTGTTTGACTAAGGCCTAATCGCCCTAATATAACTAGTTAGGGTAGGCTCGTGCCTCTCGGTGGGGACGTATATGAGCTGTGATGATGATGATGAGTATTAAACTCGTAGTTTTTAGCTATAGCTCAAGATGTCAAACAGGGTTAGTGTCATCATATTATATAGAAAACGTGTAATTAAAATTTCAAGTAGATTGTTTCATTACTGATTTTTTTTCTTTTGAAATTGCTTTTATCACATGTCCAATGAAAACTCTATGCTGTTTTTCGAAACCAAACAAATTATGCTTGAGTCTCTACAGAATTAATATAGGTACTTAATAAAGATAGGTACTTAGATAAATTTCTTGCGAGAATGACTAAACGAGACTGTATATATATATATCATTGAGTTTTGATAAAATTTGGTACATATAAGTAGCTTTGTTTGAGGGAGGGAAAATACTACTGTTAATCTTGAATTTTAATGTATTCCCTAGGAAAGGTGTAATATAACCAAATTCGAGGCAGAAACGAAAGCATAAAAAGTTTCACCGCATAAAATAGCATTCATGACAAACGCTTTTTATGTTGATATCTTATTCAGGTCCTTCAGCAAGTACCATAACCGTAAAAGTTAGATGTGACGTGGGAACGCAGCACGAGATGCTTTTCCAATACTCCGGTATTATAACTTACGATCTCCGTTATGATGTTTGAAAAATTCTGATGAGAATTCGGGGAAACGTTGAGATTTCGCGTAAAAGTCGATTTCTATCTATTTCACTTGGAAACTTTTGGTCTTTGCGTGGAATTACAAATGGTTTACGGGCAAAACGTCTAATTCGCAGAGTGTCAATAGTGTTTTAAAACGTCCCATGCGCACATTGTCTCATTTGCATATTCTGCCATTACGAAAACGTCCCATTTACAATAAGTCACATTAGCAATAGGTCTCATTCGCACAATTTCCCGTACCTATAACATGTCTACACCTATTAGAAACAATTCATACGTACTCGTATCGAGTTACTAGCTGTGTCCGCGAACTACGTTTCGCCATAATATTTTTTTCCCGTTTTTGAAACATATTTCATTGATGTTCAGCTCCTATTAGTCGAAGCGTGATGTTATATAGTCTATAGCCTTTCTCGATAAATGGACTATCTAACACAAAAATATTTTTTTAATTTGATTCAGTAGTTCCTGAGATCAGCGCCTTCAACCAAACAAACAAACAATCAAATAAACTCTTCAGCTTTATAATATTAGTATAGATTCAACTAAAAAGTCTGCTATAAGTGGATACTAGCCGAGGTGGGAGGGTGACAGTGCGCAAATGTCTGTGTGCAAACACAGATTCGCTCTTTATAACTTCACTTGTATACTCCAATAGAAATAAGACGGTTGATCAATCGGGGTACACGAATCACTTTTCAGTTGATTGATTTATTGATAAAGCGTTTATTCAGCGGTGTACATATACCTAATTGGAAACACTGCATATACTCGTACATTATGTATATAAAATATAGGCAGTAAAATCGACTGCAAATATACATGAAAAATATGTAGATTCAACAAATATATGTGGCAATAACCTTCTTAATAAAGCAAGATCCTTGTTCGCGTAAAACAAAGAAAATTATCAACCGAATCTGCTCGGTTATGAGAAATTCATATGCACGCCTAAATCTTGGAGTTGTTCCAAGCATACCGAATAAAAGGCAAATCCATTCAGATTTGTTGACTGCGCATGTTTACAAAATTAGTTACTCGTGTTTATTTATCCTCTTGCTCGCACGCGCCAATATGTCGACGAAAGGTATGCGGCGAGCAAACAGTCAACAGTTTACATCGCGGATTGATCAACAGAATATTATGTCAAAGCACCTTTACATCAAATTATCCCCACGAAGACTTGCGTATACCACGAGATATATAATAAGTACCTAAATAGATACACACACTGAGTATGTTTCAAAATCTAAGGAATCCGTTATTCATTCATTCGGTCCGTTAGATAATAAATTTTTCTTGCGTTGACAAAGTAACAAAAGCTACTGAGATAAAGCGATTTAAAGTGAAGGAATGGTACCTAGTAATACAGAATAGATAATAGTACTACGTACAGAAGTTGCACTCCCAAGGAGTGCAACGTATATCTTGCCGACATTTGCCAAAAAAGCTGACATTTTAGATAACTAAAATTTAAGCATCCAAGGTGAATCACACCTTAAGGGGAAACACCAAGGTCGAGAGAATTCAGAAATAGGTACTTTTAAAATGTATTGCTGTCGCGCTGTGTGCCCGAATAATCGTTCTGAGAGCGATAAAGACAAATGCAGCTCGGACCTTTCTTTAATTTAAGGCAAAAAGTAATTAAATCGGTCAATTTTACGTCGAGAAAACAGGGGACTACGAAATTACAAATACCTATTTTTGAATTCTCTCGACCTTTTATGTTTCCCTTAACGCCACGGGTTAGCGCATGTTATTAGTATTCTAAAGCCTCACGTCGCTATGAGCTCGAGCCACAGGGTTATTGCTGACGGTAAATAACCCAGCGCGCGCAAGGAAGCGCGCGAAATGTTGCTATACACCTGTGCCAAGACCGCAGCACACAGAACAATATACTCTGAGCGGAGGGCAGCAGCCCTGCTGCTTATTTACTTTCTCAGTGTGCACGGAACTTGAGGTACTTATCTTGTACCTAATCGCGTATTGACGGAGGCCTGTTAGTAGTTAGACCAGTTACTTACTTTAGTTACATACGTATGACTGAAATGACTGAGATATTTCTATACACCTGTGCCAAGACCGCAGCACACAGAACAATATACCGTGAGCGGTGGGCGGCAGCCCTGCTGCTTATTTACACTCTCAGTGTGTACGGAACATGAGGTACTTATCTTATACTTAAGCGCGTAGTGACGAAGGCCTGTTAGTAGTTAGTCCAGTTACTTATTTACGTTACAGTTACATACGTATGGCGTCATCTGAAGTCTCAAATCAAATTATCGAAAGTTTGCGATTGCCTAAAGAAGGGAAAATTATACTGGTCCGATATTTTTTTTTAAAACCTACACGTCGCACGTTTAAAAATAGTTTTCTTCGTTTTATTCCTTTCATTCTTGATTTGTGTATTTTTGGTAGATAATTATTAGACTATATAAAACAAACTTAAAAAGTAAATACATGAGATGACATTTACGAAAGAATTAAATTGACGTTTCTCAATGTGCGGCAGAAAGTACTTTATTCTATTGCGTAAAAATTTCGTAAGAGAACGAGTTATTTGAAAAACAACAAGCAAGATCAGCCATAGGTTGGTATTTTTTATGCACTGAGTTCAAACATTTTATTTATTCGAGCATGCAAGCTCTTAGGTTTGTACTTGTAGTGGTGACTTTGAAATATTACGTGCATCTGTTATTCTTTGAAAATTGGACATAAATCATTCAGAACGATGCAATTTAGAAGCAGGCTTATAGTACATACTTACATCCTCCTAAATTCAGCAATTTATCATTTTGATAAATATCCATTGCCCTTTGGAATGTATATTGAATAAAATATGCATGCCAGAGAATAGATAAATCTTATTATTATAATTATCACACATAAAATCCTTACGTTTATGTGATTAGCAATAATAGAGACAATTAATGAAACAAATAAAAAATAACTATTTACGTTTAGTGGTATAAGGTAAAGCAGATTGGCAAGAAGCCATACAATGTTGGTACCGTAATCAGACGAAGTGTATGGTGATAAAAAAAACCACGTATTTCTTTATCTTTAGTAACGTAACAAAAAAGGTAATCACATCATATTTCTACAACTGGTAAATAAAAAGATATTTGCATTTGAAAATTATTATGGTATGAACATGAGTACAGAGATAACAAAACGTTATTAATAGTTAACAAAACGTTTCAAATGTCAGAACATGAGATTGAATTTGACATTGACATTACGAGTTACAGTTATTGTTATTATGGATTGAGGAAGGATTTTATTTAACGAACGACTTTTAGCGCGCTGCCATCGATATCATCGCCATTCGGAACGCATCCCCACGACACGACTGACACTGACTGTGAATGTGACGTTGGCATTCACAGTTGACAGTGGTAACAGTCGGTCATGTGACATATCGATAGGTTTATCGATTAAAATTAGATTTCCTTAGACATCTTATTTAACTAAAACCTAAATACCAAACCAAGAAAAGTAATATTCTTATGTTCTAATATTCTTATTTTCTAGTATTTTTGGTCCTGTAACTGTCATTAATCGATCAATTATATGAAAATGAGTGGATTAATTAATAATCGATATTTCTGCAACGAATTGAATAGTTGCTCTTGTTTTGTTTACCTTCGCGTTTTAATATTGCATGTCAGTTAGATGCGTTTTGTTATCAATATTCACTGAAATAATGAAATCAATTTTTCTTTCTTTACAAAAGTTATAGAAATTCATTAATTAAAGAAAAATAGGTAAACTAGTATCCTTAACATAATATCCAAAATTCAGTATCCTACATTTCATATTTTAATGGGTACCAGGCCTGCCAATCTTCTTTGTTTAAGAACCTCTAGTTTTGTTATTAGCGGCTGCAATCTGCAAACCTGATGCTCTTTCACTTGTGTTAATAAAATAGAGACAGCGCCAGGCTTAAACCAAAGCTAAGCTTAGACCACGTGTTGTAATAAGACGGATTATGATATGACACGCTTCCCTTAACCTACTTCTTTGAAAGACTTCTTCAGTACTATCCATATTTCATCTAATTTATAGCAAGTACACTGAGGTTTTAACTTCGGCTGTTCTGGAAATTCCCAGTAGCGGTACAATCTCAAATATGTGCACGGTTAATAGAATCAGCGCCGCCTCTTATTACGTGGGACTTGTAATATAACTGGCGAAATATAGGTGTAATTAGACACCTTTGCTCTAACCCTCCTGAGAAAAGGGAGTATTACTGTTTCTTTTATATATTATACATTGGTATAGAGAATTTTATAACATCTCACTGAGTAAACTTCTACTTACTTCAAAACATAGAGTTACTAATTTGCTAATTGTCTAGTGTGAATTATTTGTAGTATATTTGTAAATACGGAAACAACTACTTAAAGACGGTTATTTAAATTTCGACTTCGACAACACGTAATAATTGTACAAGTTAATACGACACAGGATTGCTTTATATTTCAGGTCAAACTAAAATGGGCAATATAAGTCAGATAAGCTGTAATAACGACCTTAAAACCAATATTAATTACGTAAGCTGTTATGAATGTGTCCAATACACGCCCCTGCGTAGTGTTATTGCAATAATGCCCTACAGCCCGTAATTTGAGTAGCACCAACAATATTTTGTGGTGATAAAGTGTTAACTTCGATGCATTTCGATGAACATTTCGCAAGAAATATTTTATGTTTTGAAAAATTTTATCATCATCACATCATCTCAACAGCTCATATATGTTATGTTATGCAATAATCGTTCATTATTATAGTCACTAAGTTACATTATGTCCTAAAAATATGTTTTAATAGTTACAATATAAAGAAATGTGACGTTTATTGAAGTAGAAGTAAGACGGATTTACTCACGAAATATGTCGAAAACTGTCCGACTAGTTTCAGGTCCATCTAGGTCCGACTAGTTTGAGCCGTCTAGATATCTTTAAGTATGTCTCACGATAATTTTAACAAGTTAATTTATTGAAGTAAGTACGACAAAAACACAGTGCAAGATACATTTAGTATGGAGAATGAAAAGGAAATAAAAAAACCTGCTATAAAGTATACGAGGGTCAACGCGGACGCGGCAACTTTTCATGTGTGATAAACTGTTGCCGGAAATATTCCGTTTTTATACGGGTGCATGGAAATCTTCATTTTATTTTCCGTTGACATCTAGCACGGATATGAATGTTATTAGCTTATTGTTATTACGCTTTGTGCATACCTATTATGTAAATGACAACGTACTCGTAAAATAAATTTATTGTCACAATTATACTTTTTTGTTATGAATACTAGTAGAGAGAGTGAGGGAATGAGAGGGAGTGAGTATGCGACAGGGAGAGTTACAGCATTCTAGTAGGGGCTCGGAGATTATTAAAAGCGCGGACAGACAGATGGACAGATGGACAATTAAGGGTTCCTTGTTGACTATGACTACGGAACTCTAGAAATAAATCGCCGTTCGTTAGTCTCACAAAAAATCTAATCTTTATAAAATCTTTTTAACCACCTCCGTGGTCTAGTGGTTGCGACCGCTGTGTTTTGATAGGTCCGGGGTTCGATACCCAGTGGAGGCAGAAGTATTTCTGTCTGGTTTGGTTGGTGGTAGGGCTTCTTAGCCCGCCTGGCTAATTACCACCGTCTTGCCTAAGTATGTCGTCATAGATAGCCAGTTCTTCAGTTGCTGAGAAGTCCAGGCGAAGTTCGCTTCCATCTTCGGCCTTATCATCACTTACTATCAGGTGAGATGAAGGCTAAGAGCTTCCCTGTCATCATTAAAAAAAATTCAAATATTTATATTTTTCTTTTGTTTGCTTGAAAATCCTTTAGAAAGTTTGGAAATAGACGGTACACTTCGTGATTGTTTATTTAGATCTGTCATCTTCACAGGTGATAGGTGCGAAGCTCACGAATTTTTTTTATAAGTAAATTTTTTGTTAAAATGTTTTTGTATCTAAAATGAAGAAATATATAAAATCACCTTAGAAATACTTAAACTTTCATTATTATTACTAACTAGTTGTTAGTAACCAGTCTCGCGTGGGAATACTAAAAACCTTTTGACAGTACAACAATGTAACAAACCATAGATTTGGAATAGCCTCAAATAACCTGAATGTCAATCTGTCCATCTTCTCACTTTTTTATGATTTTTTTCCATTCATAATTTTTACTTGTTTTTGTGTAATTAATCAAACATTTTCTTTTATACAAACCTTGGCCCGAGCGAACGAATAACGAACACAAAAAATAAGAATTAACTAATTTGGTGCAGTCGTTTTGAAGTTATGCGCGTACATACATTTCAACGATTCATTTTATGTGTGAATAAATAAATAAATACTGCTGCGGCATATACCTTTTTAAAAATGCAAAAATAAATCTTTCTTTGCATTATTGTTTGTAAGCTACCTCGATTGTCTAGTAAAATGAAGTTATAAGTTATGTTTTTGCCTCTGAATAAGTTGCTCATTTGAGATTCTTTAATCCGACTATAGGAGAAGTAGAATAGTAAAAGTGGAATTTACATTTTGAGCAGGAACTTTGCACTTTTGGCGCAATACATCTTTTCTCAGTTTACTTTCAACAACTTATTCACGTATTTTTTTTTCAGCTTCTAGTTTTTGCACTGTCATATACTACAGCCAGTTGATTTGTTGATGGACTTACGTAAGAAAGGCATGATGCAATAAGCTATTCCCATCCCGCCTACTTGATGCTCACTATAGGTGTGGTCGTGATTTGGTGGCCGTTTAATACCCTCCGGTGTGGTTCGATTTCATCTGTCCCCTTCATTTAGAGCAATATGGTGGATTATTACTGTATGACCTTCGCACTGCCATTTTTTAATTTTCTCAAATCTAAACATTATTTTATTGTCAAGTGTGAATCAACCTGTCAAGTCTGAGATCGTTCCAACGAACTTTTATATCGCAGTAAACGTATCAAGACATGAACTGGTATAAGTATCAACTGCTCCAGGACAACGTAGAGAACACTTTTAGAAACACGTTTTGTGTTTTAGGCATCTGGAACGATTCATGATAGATTCACATTAGTATGTGGCATATAACGAATCGGAATTTTTTATTCAGATTTGTTGTTTGATCGGTGTGCAATTTATATGCAATTCTATTAATGATATCACAGAAATAATGTGTTTACTTTTTTTCTACCGTTGCCTCTCCAATATGAAGTTTGTCTGTTAATTTTCTCCTGTCTATTTCTTGCCAAACGAAAAACCATGGTGGATTTTCATAGCTGACAACCTCATTATACTCTTGTAATGATCGTCATGTTAGCCATAATACATCCACTGCTGGGCATAAGCCTGCCCCAAGAAGTAGAGATTTGGATTTTCACCCACTACGCTGGCCCAGTGCGGGATGGTGGGGTTCACCAGAGTTTTTGGTCAGCAGGATGCACCACGTGCAGGTGAGGTTACCAAGGATTGTTTTTGGTGCTATTTGCAACCCATTCGACTCTCGAATGTAATTAAATGGTTTTATTTAGCTTGCCCTGTCTGTATATTTGGGTCAAATCTTGCAAGTTAACTTTGACCCACTTGCCAGTGTCCGAATGAGCTGAAATTTGGTGTACACCTTTAGTTCCGACGACAATGCAATTATGTATAATTATTATTATCTTCATTTTCAATAAAACCGTTTAAGTAAATTACTTCAGATTATTTTATGTCAAGGTGACAACTACAAGCTTTTAGAATCTAGAAAAGAGAACAAAGCAATGAATATACCATCAAATGGGAAAATGAAACCTTATAAGGATTCTAAAAAGTTCGAAGAGAAACTTTTTGAATGTTAGGATTAACACATTAACGATAAAACTATGCAGTTATCAGAGGTTTATGTTTCAGATCCATCTTCTAAGAGTATATAAAAAGGAGTTTTTGAGTAATGCTCGAGTAGTACTCATTTGGAACAAATTGTTATTAACTGTGAATTGTTCAATTTCGTTTCATTACTTGCTTAATGTTTTTCATTAAGCGTGGTACTGCGTATTTTACTGTGCTATAAAAATAGCTAATTTACTAACGGTAATTATTACGTTTAAACCGTTTTGCACCATTTAAAATTTAATATCTCCGTTTTATTTAGCAGTCTACGTTAATAAATAATGTTTTAAAGTTTTCATTCATGTTTAATATGGTTTGTATTCACAAACATACAAGATTATATTTTTAAATGTTAAATATTTTACTTAACAAGATTTGCGATCAGATTTTTGTGTTTTATTTAACGTTAATATATAAGGGTCGGTCGCAGGCTGTCTAAATAGCATTCATACTACACAAATGACGACATTATTAAAAAGCCTTTAAATGTCTATATTGAAAAGGATTTTTTGAGTTTGAGTAACATATTTCATTAAATCTATATTCTTAATATAAAATCAGGCAATTATATTAAGGAGCGCTGTGGCTATCATAATGGCATCATCATCATTAGGCGTACTTTTTTTTGCCATAACTATCTTTTTTGGCTATTGATCCATGCGATATTTCCAAAGATATCGATTTACGTTAATTAGATTATAAGGTGTTTATTATTTTTAATTTTTTTATACAACTTAGTCGGCAAACAAGCAAACTGCCTACATGATGGTAAGTGGTAACAGTCACCTATAGAACATGTGGCTCACGTGAGACTCGCAGCAAATCCGCAACTCCCACAAGAACCACAGTGTACGTTGCCAACTTGTGACATAAGATGTAAAATTTCACTACCACATCTTACCCTTCGAACCGGAACACAGCAATGCAAGCACTGCTGCTTTGCGGCAGAAATAGGTGAGACGGAGGTACCCAAGCAGGCGACCTCAGTACAGTCTTCCTCCGGTAAAACTGAATATACTATACGAGTACCTATAGTTGAGAAGGTAATGACTTTTTCATGTAATTTTATAAAAAACTAAGAAACTTTCATAGCTATCTACACGCAAAGAGTCATCCATAAAGTGTCGTTGTGCCGACTTCATCTCGCTCATACTAAAGCCTCCGGCGAAACAAGCTAGGAGCACTCTAAAAAGGGCTTAAGCGGCTTAAATGTACTTGATGAGATTTTAATTTAGCTCCACCTTGAAATAAGCCGAGTAAAGAGAGCCAGCGAGCTACTCTAGGCGTTTTATGTGTCGTTGGAGACAGTAATGAAATATATTCGAGTTATAATACTCGTACAGTACGTTACCCTCAACCTTGAGTGATGAGCTCTGATCACAATGACAAATTTGTTCACCTTTTTGATCTATTATTCTTGAATGTCACTTTTTTATATAAAATTGCTTATGTATCCTTTTCCTTAGGAAAACGTAGAAATATCAAACTGATATTTATATTAAATACTCGGGTCTATTATCTCTTTTAGCTTCAAAAAATTCAACATTTTAGTTAACGCAATCAAAAGATATGATCTTTTATCATATTTTGCCAAGAAGCAATTTCTTACAGAGCATATCTGAAAACCGTATAATATGTATGTAAGTAGTTAAGAATTTATATAACTAGATTAGCTTGTATAGCTGGTTTTCTAAGGAAACAGATTATATCCAAATTTTAAGAATAACATATATTTTTTAAATAAATCAATTCGACAATGTAGATACATTACTACATTCTGATGATCTTTAGCAATTGAGTTACTCTTGTGCCGGGGTAGGGCTGTGGTATTTACGTTCGTAAGGTCAAATTTGTATTGCATAACAAAATAATATATTTGTACGATCGTATTTCAAGTGTCATTTTATTTCACTTATTTCACGTTTGATGGCGGTGGCCCATGTGGAATTTGCCAAGCTCGAGGTTGTTGCTCATATTCTGCTTTTTGCTATTTTGATATCATTTTGTTCATAAGATTATATATTAACTCTTTGTTGTAATAAAGACACCTAGGTGAGTAGGCTTTTAGAGTCAAAACCATATGAACAAATTACCTAACAATTTTGTTTATACCTATGTCACTGTATATCTTGGTTGTTTTTATCAGTCATCAAATCTGAAAACACCAAAACAATCACTTCAGAAGATGCTCCAAGGTAATGTACACCGTAAAGGAACCCAAACTAAATAAAAAGCAAAATGGAACTCAAACCTTTTAAGGCTCGGTATATAAAACTTTGCCATTTTCATGCCTGTGGCTCTCACAGGTCAGACTCAAAGCCGCCCCTAGTTCTTAATCCTCCCTGTTAGGGAAAATTGTTCTCATTAGTGGCTTGTGAAGTCATGTTGAGCTGCGTGAAAATCTAAGCGATATGAGGGAAATTTGCCTATTCTGTGCTGAGTTAGTTACTTTATTACAAAATGCAGTTTTAATGCACTTATTTTGGCTAAAGCTATTTATAAATTTTAATCTTATTAAAATTCTGTAACAGAAGTAGTTTACACGACTGCTTTTCTCTTTTTTCGGTTGACTTTGTTCATTCTATTTTGTTTCGACACTCCAGTAGATAATATTGTTAAAATATTTTACGTATATTATTTGCATTTGACATTTTAATTGCCTACCTAAGTACCACTAATGGCAGCGCTCAACTAAATACCTTTCTTTTGTTATTTAAGAAAATATATGTACTTGTTTAGCCGTCGTAACGTAAGTTCCAGATTTCTTTTTCTTCAAAACAAAAACATTCAAATCAAAGCTCACGACTCTACACCAAAAAGTTCAATTCTACTTGGTTACGGTTGGTTATTTTATTTAGTTCAAGATTTTCTTGATGATTGTCTTTCGAATCAAACTTCGGTGAATTTAGATCACGCTAGCTAGACGTACGGCGTCTGTTGTTTCTAATACAAGCATAACATTTGATGAGCTTCACTCATTGTTCGCGATATTTGAAAAGTGAACCGCAGATGTTAAAATAGCTAAAGCGATAACCTATGCCTCGAGTTGGCAGGTAGCTGCTGAACAATGAACATATTTCCTGGCAACATCGAAAAGGTGGAAACTTTTCAAATAAAACGGACAAGTTGGTACACGTCGTAACAACTCTCAGAAGACCGTCGGACGGACATGTTGAAAACGCTCGGAGTGCGCACGTTTCGAGGCGTGTTTCACAAATTTTTAGGGAGTCATAAACGGAATTCGTAAGATATGTTTCTCTTCAAAGTCATTATTTCGTTTGAACATAATGATAAAAGATAATAATAACTTTTTATTTTCAGAAAACAAGTTTTTTTTATTTATTATATTATATTCCATTGTTTGTTATGATGAACGCCTAGAAATATTAATCGAAATTATTTATAGTTATTTCTTTCATTTAAAAATTAATACACAGTTGTTACACTTCTTTTAACTTAAAACTATAACAATCTCTTTATCCTTTTTTCTTCCTTCCATTTTTTCTTCTTTTTTCGTTTCACCGAACCTATAAGTTCACCATCATAACAATGGTGAACATTTACGAGAATATACAAACATTAATTAAACAGACTGTTTACTTGTACATACTATGATCATGATTTGTATTTTAATATTAAAATGTGTATAATTGAAATAACGTTGATAATCATAGTCATCTCTAAGGATATGGTAGTTATATGAGTAACAAAGTCTTACCAACGTATTCAATAGGTATAAATAATATTTTAACAAAATAGCTTATAAGCGTAGCAAATTTTCAAACTATTTTTTTGCACTTAATCTGTTAGGACGAAATCTTATCTTTACAAAAAAATTACCAGACGATTTTGCCTTCAATATTATCAGTACCTACCTAATTCGTAAGATATATTTTTTCTTAATGACAATCGTTTGTTAAATTAGGCGTTCGAGATCAGGAGCAGAGGTGGGAAGTATAAATTTGTCTTACATCCTTCGAGAAGCGAGCCGAGATCTGTTAATGACCTACCACATTTTGTCGAAGAGATTTATGGCCAAGTTTAGTTTATAGATGGTATAACAAAAGTCTCATCATAGAAATACCCAAGATATAGAAGATAAACTTTCACACAAGCAGCTAAAAATATAAATTACAAATTTTTGAGATAACAAAGCTTAAGCTATACCTACAGCTTCACGAATCTCTAGATTAGTCTAGATAGATATATGTTGATACAAGAACTTCAATGTAACATTATAACTAAACAACTAGGTGATGAATATTAGCATGATCAAACTAATGTTTAAAAGAAATTACATAATCGTTTTTGAGCATGAACGGCGCTATGCAACTTAATAGCGCTCTTTGTTAGTTACTCTCTGAAATCTCAGTGCCGCAAAATTATATTCCGTGACCTATTTTTGGAAACAAAGGAAGCATTGTTGGTGAAAAGTTTAGTTGAAAGTTTTTTAATTATGATGAACTATATGTGTCGTGTAATATTCCCGCTGTTATAAATTGCAAGCACTAGTTTTATACAGGGTCCGGCAGAAGTCATGACACGAAAATAAAGTTCAATAAAAACACGAAAACGTACTCGAATTCAATATTTTTTATATTTAATACATTCCATAAGATTTGCAATTTATGTATGATAAACCACTTCTGGCATATGACGACCTTCGTTGGTGATACAGGCTTGAAGGCGGAAACGAAAACTTCGCATAGCTCGCTTGGTCATTTCCCGTGGAATTGCTGCGATTTCTTGAATTATTGCGGCTTTAAGTTCTTCCAAGTTTTTAGGGCGGTGTTTGTATAAGTGTCCCCACAGAAAAAAATCACAGGGGGCGAGATCGGGGGACCTTGGGGGCCAATTGATGTCTCCTCTGCGGGAGATGGCATGGGCCGGGAAGAGCTTGCGCACCAATGCCATTGATCGAGTGGCTGTGTGGGCCGTAGCGCCGTTCTGTTGGAACCAAAGCTCATCTAAGCCTTCCTCGTCAATTTCTTGTTTGAATTCTGCGAATCTGGGTTGAAAAAAGTCCCTCAACATGGCCACATAGCGGTCAGAAGTGACTGTCACTGTTTGGCCTCTCTCTTCGAAAAAATAAGGGCCAATGACCCCAAAACGGGAAACTGCGCACCAAACAGTGACCTTTAAACTGTGTAGAGGACTTTGATGAATCTCGTGGGGGTTTTCAGGTGCCCAGTATCACATGTTTTGCTTGTTCACAGTTCCACACAAGTGAAAATGAGCTTCGTCGCTTGTAAGCAAAAATGCACCCACCGGAATTGTGTCCAATATTCTTCGACAGCTCTCCACTCGAGTTTTTTGGTCCCTGGGTAGCAATTCCTGGACTTTAGCCATTTTGTAAGGATGGAATTTAAAGTCGAGATGCAAAATTCGTCTCACTGATCGGTCTGATAAACCAAGGGCGCTTGCATGTTTATTGGCAGAACGATGAGATGACTTAAGAAAGGAGTTCCTTACAGCCTCAACATTTTCAGGTGTTCTGGCTGTAAGGGGTCTGCCACTTTTCTTTTTGTCTTCAGTAGATCCAGTTTCATTAAAATTATCTACCCAACGTTTAATTGTTCTGCAGCTGGGAACAGGATCGTGTCGACCAAGGCCAAGCGTTATGCGCAGAGCGCGCTGCGTTTTTTTGGCGAGTCGCCATTTTGAAAAAAACACTTCACAACGAGCACACGTTGTTTACCCGACCACGACATGTCGAATACTGAAAATGGCAACGTCGAAGCTACACATCGCACCCAATCCCACTCCTCTACTCCCACCACAGCCTAAACAAAAGCCCTCTACTTTCGTGTCATGACTTCTGCCGGACCCTGTAGTATGATTTTTGTACTCATGTTATCCAAAAAATAAATCCTATTTTTCTGTAATATTATACACGTGCTGTGGTCGTAATGCCGTAGGTCGTGGTCGTAATTTTACGCTTATTTCGATAATATCAAGGTATGTTCCTTAACGTACGTTTGATGCTGATGCGCATTATTACTTATTTAGTGTTGTATTTACAAAACGAAACTTTATATAAACGAATACAATTAACAGAAATTTGAGTATATCTCTGGCTCAACCTTTGTATTGTACAATAAGAATAAAAATATCCAAAAATAGAAAAAGAATTGAGCTATATACGAGTAAGTTCTATGCATTGATACAAATTATATGTGTTATTAGACTGTTGATATTGGTTTGCCTAATGATATACATACAACAAATAAATAAAGGTTCTTACAAAAATTAAATATACTTATACTAAAGTGATAACCTAATTCATATTACTAACTTGTAACTTGGTAGTTTTAAAAGCATTTTAATTAAATTAAGCTCCCATACTTATGGTAAAATAATAAAAAGATGTGACGTAGAAATCTAGTGAAAGCGTCAAGGAAAGCAGCAAGAGAACAAAGAAAGCGCATTCAGCAATGCAAGTTGAAGTGAAATAACAAGGGGTGATATGAATAAGTAAGAAGGTCCTTCAAGTCAGGGCCGAAGGGGGCGACACAACTTTGTGTACGTGTGTTTTCGGTGTATGCAAATTCCTAAACGAGCCACGACCGCCGGTGTCGGTGCACATTTCGGCGAAGTTGCCACTCAGCGACTGTTATATTTTGTTAAGAACATTTTGCGGAATTTCAAATATTCGGGACGTGAGAAAATTATGACTGGAAGTTTGCAGCATCGCGGCGCGGGCGGACTTAGCAGTTCGCAGCTTAGCCACGCGCAAAGGAACACTGTTGCTTAGGTATTTTAATTATGCACATAATAAACTTTCACTGTGATATACAATGTTCTTTAGAATCCTCACATCGTATCGTATTGTATCGATCGCACAATTTTCAGTTCAATTTTCACTTTCAGGGGGAAATTTTAGTTGACAATTAAGTAAGTAGTATAAAAGGCGATTAGGATAAGTTTTTTTTAAATGGGCTAAAATAAATTTCGTATTCGTATGCAAATTTTTCAAAAAAAAATCCAAGTGCGATTAGTTTTAAAAGTGCCATTTCTACAAATGCAGAGGATTTTCAACTCCTTTTTTTTTAATTTCACAAGCGATAGTTCAGCTATCAAAAATAAAGACTTAAATTTAACAAACTAGTGTAAGTGGTGTGGCGAATTACGATAGGTATATAGAAACAAAAAATATCTCACGCAAAAAAAGCGGGAGTGCGGAAAAGTGCGGCGCACCTACCTTTCTTCTTGATCTGGACCTCGTGCGAAGTGCCCAGGAACGCGATGGCTGGTGTTCCTTGGGAGGCACCGTTAAATCCAGGCCTGAATATGAAGAGAGACTGCGCGCCACGCTTGCGTAACACCTTCGATAGCTTTGTTGCTAAGATGCGGGTCCACTATATATATTTTGACAGCGGGATGCGATGGGCAAGCCTTACAAGCTTATACTCTTGTTCACGACACTTTACACTAGCCCAGCGGTGGGCTTCGAAGACTGCGGAAGCGGAAAATGCGCACGATTGCGTTCCGGTGCGGCGACAAAGTGACAGCGATGAGTGTTCGATAACAACTAACTTATTAGAATTTGCGACGTCGTCCTTTTGTTAACTAGTGCGCCGCACAAGGGAATTAGGGAAGGTGTGAGGCGCGAGGTTCAAACAATAGCGTATCTTTTATTGGCGTTAACATTCCAGCCGCCCTTAAAGGGTCACCTTTAAAAAACAATCATAAGAAACTAACAAACTACGTAAAGCAACAAATGCTTAATATGCGGTTATACTATCTACTAGTGTAGATACTTATTATTGTATAATACTACTAGAAATAAATGTAACTACTTAACCTATGTAAAACTAAAATTTGTGTACAGGCTTTGTGTTTATTTACTGCGTTGGAAGAGGACACAGTCGAACGACCGGGCGTAAATACGTATTCCTAGCTGTCTTGACTGTGGCGACGCGTACAATACCGTCTTTTGCAGGGTGTATCTTCTCAACAACTGCCAGCGGCCACGACAAAGGAGGCGAGTTATCAACGATAATGACCACAACAGTCCCAGGTGCGATGGGCGTAGAAGGCGTATTCCACTTATTGCGAGCTTGTAAGTTGTGCAAGTATTCCAGGCTCCAGCGCTTCCAGAAAGACTGGACTATTTTATCTAAAACGCTATGATGCTGAAGAAGCGACGTGGATTTAAGTGGGACTGGTGGCGTGGGTATAGAAAATAGCGGTGAGTTATTCAAAAAATGGCTAGGTGTTAAAGCCGAAGGTTCCGTAGGATCCGGACTAAGCACTGTCAGGGGGCGGGAATTTAACAAGCCTTCGATCTGCGCGAGTACCGTAGCGAGTTCTTCATAGGTTAGAAGTTGCTGTCCTATCACCTTGAAGAGATGATTTTTTATCACCTTCACCATACTTTCCCAGCAACCGCCAAAGTGACCGGCTGCGGGGGGGTTGAACTTCCATTGGATGCGACTTTCCGAAAAGAATTCAGCAAAGGCTTGGCGGTTACTATCAAGAAAACGATACAAATCTTTGAGGTAAGAGTTTGCACCTACAAAGTTTGTGCCGTTATCAGAATAGATAACCTGAACAGCACCGCGACGGGATAAAAAGCGTTTAAGGGCCGCTAGAAAAACTGAAGTGCTGAGATCAGAAGCAACTTCAATGTGTACAGCGCGCGTAGTCAGGCACGTGAAGACACAAATGTATGCCTTTTCACTCCGTACACCGCGACGGCGTATTGGAGTGTACGCGATGGGGCCGGCGTAGTCACAGCCTGTGTGGATAAAAGCCTTGATTGCGGGGCGAGAGCGGCTAGCGGGTAAATCGGCCATTATCGGATGAACCGCCTTAGGTTTCATCCGAAAGCATAAATTACATTTATGAAATCTCTGTCGCACAATACGACGAGCAGACAGAATCCAATATCTCTGCCTGAGCAGGGACATAAGCAATTCAGGTCCGGCGTGCAGGTGAAGTTTATGATAATAATCAATAATTAACTCCACGATGTGATCGTGGCGTGGTAAAATTATTGGATGTTTACTTGCGTACTCTAATTCTGAGTTGGCCAAGCGACCACCAACTCGAACGAGTCCGTCATCTAAAAACGGTTTTAACTTATTAAATGCAGATGAACACGATTTGTTATTTTGTAAGTTAATTATTTCGTTTTTGAAATACATGTGTTGCAGGACCTTTAGTATTTTACACTCGGCAAAATCTAAGTCTGCGGCAGAACATGAAGCGGTGCGTGTGCGTTGGAGCAATTTACAAAAACGAAACACATAAACAAAAACCCGTAAAAGTTTTCTCCACGAGGAGCAGCGAAGAGCACAGTTGTAAAGAACTGATTCTCCTGCGGGAGCGAGGACCGCGTGTGTGACTAACTTCTGCTCGGGAGCGTCAGTGTCGGCAGATTCAACAAATTTGCTAATGGGCCACTGTGAAGTTTCCAATGCGAGCCAAGACGGCCCGGTAAGCCAAAGCGGGTGTGAAATTAGTTTGCGTGGCGTTACGCCGCGGGAAAGACAATCAGCCGGATTTTCGGAACCGGCAACATGAAAGAAACATTCTGGAGAAATATTCTCAATTACTTTAACGACACGATTAGCGACAAAGGTCTGCCACCGGTGTGGAGAACTTTGTATCCAATAAAGAGCAACCTTTGAATCTGTGAAAGCGAAAACATTAACGTTGAAGCGGGATATGTAAGCGTCCACAATGTTACGCATTAACTTGGCGAGAAGAACCGCTGCGCAGAGCTCAAGTCTGGCGATTGTATGAGGAACAGTCGGCGAGACTTTTGATTTGGCAGAAACCAAACGAACAGTAATGCCGTTGGACGATCTTACGTGTAGGTAGACCACAGCTCCATAGGCAGCCTCACTGGCGTCCGCGAAGCCTACCACTGTGACGATACAATCTTTCACGACACCGAGATGCCGTGGAATGCGGAGCTCATTTAGAGCGGGAAGCTCGTCACAGAATTGCTGCCATTTTGCGGCGAGAGCGGCAGGGACTGTTTCGTCCCAATCGATATTTAACTGCCACAATTGCTTCATAATTAATTTAGCGTACAAGACTGTAGGTGCGATAAATCCAACCAAGTCCCACAGTCTGGCGATGGTGGACAAAATGGAACGCTTAGTGGGAGACTTGTTCTCGGGCGGTGACACACAAAAATAAAATTCATCAGTCTCCGTACACCAATGCAAGCCTAATATTTTAGCTTGGGTGTGCTTGTCGAATTCGACGGGTTCTGGTAGTCTGTGTGTCTGCGGTATTGTCTCGAGAATAGCTTTCGAGTTACTGTTCCATTTTACCAAGTCCCATTGTGCCCCTTTAAACAATTGAATCAGCTCCCGCGCGGTGACAATAGACTCATTTTCCTCAAGAACAGAAAAGGCAATATCGTCCATGTAAAGGGAGGAAGAAGCAACTTTAGAAGCGTAAGGGTACCTATGACCATCATCAGATATTAACTGTTGTACCGTGCGAAGCGCGTGATAGGGACTTGACTTCAGACCGAAGCACACGCGATTAAATTCATACGTCTTTAGTGGAGCTTGCGGGTCAAAACGATACAATATTCTTTGAAAGCGACGATCGCTTTCGCGGACCATAATTTGTAAAAACATCTGTCTACAATCGGCGGTCATAGCGATAGGATAAATGCGAAAGTTTAAAATAATTTTAAATAGATCACCCTGTAGGTTAGGGCCAGAATGCAAAATATCATTAAGAGAGGTTTGAGATGGAGTTTTACAGCTCGCATCGAGAACGGGTCTCAGTGGCTTATCATCGCGAACCACACCGTGATGCGGAATGACGTATGAGGGGATTGCGGGGTCATGGTGAGACGCGGGAGAGAGATAACCCTTTTCAATGTATTCTTTAATTGTGCTATTGTAAGCTGCTCGCAGCTTAGGCGAAGCTAACAGCTTGCGCTCCAAACATAGGAAGCGTTTGCGTGCGATATCAAACGAAGGACCTAACGAAAATGCATCCTCACGAAAAGGAAGCGCGACTACATACCGTTTAGAGATGTTATCTCTTTCGGTAGTCGTCCGATAGAATAATTCACATTCCTTGTCATCTTGACTTTGAATGGGCGGTTCAGGAACGCTTTCTAATTCCCAGAATTTTTGTAAGAGGGAGTCAACTGGTTCTAAAGTTGTAGCGCAGCACACCGTTAAAGAAGAACCGAGGGGACAAGCGGTAGGGACGGAACCCATGATTACGTAGCCTAACACTGTTTCTATAGCGGGCGGACACTCTGTGCTGCAGCCATGGACTACGCCAGGCAACAACAAGTGCGGGAAGAGAGAAGCGCCTACGAGCACATCAATAGTGCCGGGCGTGGCGTACGTGTCGTCTGCAAGCGGCAAATTCGACAGATGAGGGAGCGAAGACATATCGGCGAAAGCGGTAGGTAGACTATCGGTAATTTGATTCACGATTAGGCAATTTATATCGTAATTGATTCGATGATTATACCGAGAAAACAATTTTAAATTAACAGAGGAATTTATTACATTTTGCGAACCTCCAAAGCCTTTGATAATTGTACGTTTTACATTTTGCGTGTTTAAACCTAAACGATCGCAACATTCCTTAGTAATGAAATGGCTTTGAGATGCGGAGTCAAGCAAAACACGAATTAAATGTTTGTCATTGCGTGAATCAAAACAATGTACTTGAGCAGTGGCTAATAATATCGTCCGGCTCTCAGTACATTGAATGCGGGGCGAGCGTGAGTCAGTGTTACTCACGTACGAAGCGGTCAATGAAATCTGTGGCGCAGCCAACGTACACAGTGTCACATCACTGGGCGGAGCGACAGTGATGAAACTCGGCGCTGGCGCAGATACGGGCACGGACGTTTGCTGCGGCGGTACAGTGGTCGAACGCACTTCTGGGTTCGACTCCCGATTGAAGTGAAGTAAAGTGTGATGTTTCATCTTGCACATGCGACAATTCATATTAGAATTACAAGATGATACACGATGTTTTAGACTCAAACAATTTATGCATGAATTGAGATCTTTTACGGAATTAAAGCGTTCGACGGGAGACATCTTCATAAAGGCGGGACATTTGAACAGGTGCATGTGAGTGAAATTAGTGCATAAACACTTGAAAGCGGACTTATTGTTGTTTTTAGGGTCGACTGTACTAACATACGATTGATAATTAGGCAGTGTAATGCTGGCTTGCGGGCGGGAAGTATTTCGGTTATTTAAACCTCTTTTATTCGTTTGCACTGTAATAGGTGTGCGCGATAATATTTTACATTGATTTTGTATAAATTCTACTAGGCTATCGAACGTAGGAATTTTAGATGAATCTTGCGACATTTCAAAGGTGCGGGCAGTTTCTGGATCTAATTTTTTAAGAGCAATATGCAATATAAATAAATCAAAAGGGTCATCAACTTTAACATTTTTGAGAGCCCGAACTGCGGTTACAAAACGATCCATAAAAAGCTCTAAATCGTTTGCGGAGGCGTGTGATAAAGGCTTAAAATCTAGCAGCTGATTTAAGTATGAAGACGCGAGCATCCGCTTGTCTTCGTACTTGTTGACAAGGGTGCTGATCATCAGCTCATAATTTTCAGCGGTGGGCGTAATTCCTGCGCAAACATATTGCGCTTTGCCCGTAATTTTGCCTAGCAGATAATATAATTTTTCAGCATTATTAAGAGAAGGATTCTCATGCACAGTAGATTTAAAACTTGCGTAAAATAAGGGCCAAGAACGAATGTCACCATTGAATGACATCAATTCTATAGGTGGTAATGAGGGTCTATTTTTTCGCGGAGCATCGGGCGAATTGTTTTTATTTGCGTCACTATATAATTTAAGGCGCCTTTTTATATGGCCGTACAATTGTTCAAAAGATACAAGCGATTTATAATCGGGAACTGCATTTGGGTTTAATTTCAATAAATGGTGATTGTAAGCATCGAGCACCGTCTGGAAATCAGAACGAATAGTATCGATATTGCTGCTTGAATCTAGGAATAATTCCCTACTATGTTCTTCTGCGTCCCCTGCCACCGACAGGTCGTATGTATGTTGTAAACATTCGAACAAAGCTTTGAGTTTCGTTTCAAATAAGATAAGTTGGCTATCAGCTTTTGTAGCTAATTTAGACTCCATTTTAGAATTAGCCGAATGAGCTATAAATTAAATATGATAATGAAAGAAGTGAAAAGATAATTATTGTCTAAAAGTAGTGAATATTTATAATCAGTTCGATATCTGATTTTTGCAGGTAGCTCACGTAACAATTGTGAGTGCGCGGTGCAACGAGACCTTTGGACTTGACCTAGTTGCAATAATGAACACGTGCATACAAATGAAATTATGGACAAAATGCGAATATAATGTATGTTTAACAATAAAACTGTAACAATATGATTCAATAATGCGATATTATAAGTAAAATAGTATAAGACTATACCTATATGTTGACGTGTGAAGTATTTACGAAGAAAAACAATAAACTATGTATAAAGGTGACACTTATTAGATTAAATCTAATAAGGGCGGGTGGAAAACATATCCGGCAGAAGGACCACTAATATATATAATGGTGTGGCGAATTACGATAGGTATATAGAAACAAAAAATATCTCACGCAAAAAAAGCGGGAGTGCGGAAAAGTGCGGCGCACCTACCTTTCTTCTTGATCTGGACCTCGTGCGAAGTGCCCAGGAACGCGATGGCTGGTGTTCCTTGGGAGGCACCGTTAAATCCAGGCCTGAATATGAAGAGAGACTGCGCGCCACGCTTGCGTAACACCTTCGATAGCTTTGTTGCTAAGATGCGGGTCCACTATATATATTTTGACAGCGGGATGCGATGGGCAAGCCTTACAAGCTTATACTCTTGTTCACGACACTTTACACTAGCCCAGCGGTGGGCTTCGAAGACTGCGGAAGCGGAAAATGCGCACGATTGCGTTCCGGTGCGGCGACAAAGTGACAGCGATGAGTGTTCGATAACAACTAACTTATTAGAATTTGCGACGTCGTCCTTTTGTTAACTAGTGCGCCGCACAAGGGAATTAGGGAAGGTGTGAGGCGCGAGGTTCAAACAATAGCGTATCTTTTATTGGCGTTAACAGTAAGTGTTTAAAAAAAATTGAAACAAAGTAAATTAAAAATGAATTTAATTTTCTTTCATGTTTGGTCAGCTACAGTGTAAAAAAATTTGTAGGTCGCTAATCGTGCCCATCATTTTAAAAAGTTGCTTAGCTATTTAAAATTCCAAAAAGGTATCATAAGCCTAGGCATGCTGCATTTTTTAAAATCTTATGATTATTTGAATAGCAAAGAGTATAAAAACTTCAAAATGCAATCTACAAATGGAGAGCCATTTTTAGAAATGGCACTATAAAAACTAACACTTGAAAATTTTCGAAAAATACAAAAACAGTAAATATCTCTGAAACAATGATATTTTCACTAAGGTCAAAATTTGAGGTAAGAATGGCCATGATGAAGTCCATCTATAGTTACAAGTTTATCTATTGTTTTAAGGATACTCTGTATATCACAATATTTTCGAATGCACTTTTCACTTTAGACAGTAGTTTGTCGGTGCCCATTGTTTGAATAAAGAGTAGGTAGGTAACTTGAATTTCCTTGTGAAACTGTTAAGCTAAACTACTCAATTCAGATTCAGTTTTAGTGCAGCAGCTTAACGTATCGCGCTCTGCGAAATAACTATTTTATTATGCTTTGCTCACATTTTATCACACTTTCCGACATAGAAAGTGTTGATTACTTATTTATCTTTGGCTTGAAAGTTTTTGCTTTAATTTAACAGATAAACTGTACCGTCAGATAAACTGTAGAATAAACATGGCTGTTTGACAGCCTTTATTTAAAAATCTGTCAAGCTGCCATGTTTATTCTACAGTCAAACTTTCATTATAATCATTGGATAAATGTTATCGGTCTATTTGAAAAATTGACCCTTAACTTAATAATTCAAATATGACGGTCGATTCTATCTTTCACGCTTAATATACTATAAATCGACCCTTAAGCTTCAGCATGAAATTATTGCTGGAAAAGCGTGGTATAAGCGTGCAAATTTTGAAGAATCCTAGTCCTTTTTCAAACAATAAATTCATGTAGTTAACACGGTAATTAAAAGCAAAAGATAGTTGAGTACAACTATTGAAAATGGAATAAGGAAAGCATATACATTATATATTTTCTATGGACAAGGTTGCATTCTAACTGAAGATTCTGCAATCCAACTTGTGTGATGAGGAACCATTTTATTAGCAAGCTCGTTCCGTTCCTTAGTGTTTTGCATTTAGAAATCGAATTGGATCTATCGGGTCTTCTCAGTGATAGAATAGAGGACAGACAGTTATTCTGAATTCGTTTAACCCAATTAATTTATTTGCGACTACAAATATTTGTTGTTGAAAAGTGACACTACAAACCTATTTGTTGACAATTCAAATGATTGTTACGGCGATTTAAGTTATTACAAATTTATTTCAGGCTTTAACGTACGTTTCAGGCTTTGAAAAAAACACGATATCGTAAAAGTTTTCAACTAGCGATTACGTAAATGTAATAACTGGCAACAGCATTTACTTGGAAATTTTGAAATCGTGTCTTTTTTAGGGTCCCGTAGCACAAAAGAAAAAACGGAACCCTTATTGTATTACTGCGTTGTCGGTCATCCCGTCTATCTATCTGTCAATCAGTCAAGACCCTTGATATTGTTAAAACTAAATACCTATACACTTTGTGAAAAAAAGGTCTTAAATTTTTCACAGAAATTCACCATATTATTACAAAACATGGTCTAAATCTAGTCCTGGTTTAAACTAGAACTAAGTTGACGCTGTCTCTACGTATGTATACAAGTGAAAGCGCATTAGGTTTAAAACAAGGCTAACTTTAGACCGGGTTTAGACCAAGTTTTTTATTAAGACCGTTACGGTCTTATTACAAAACCTGGTTTAAACCTGGTCTAAAGTTAGTCTTGGTTTAAATGTAGTGCGCTTTCACTTGGGTCAATATACACAGATAGAGATACCGTCGACTTAGTTCTGGTTTAAACCAGGACTCACTTTAGTCCAGGTTTAAACCAGGTTTGTGATAAGGTTTTGTTTTGTAATAAGGCGGTATAAGTTTATTTTGACAAGCAGTAAACAAAGACACCACACCGCTCTAAAAACGGTTTTATTATCGTGTTAAGCTATCATGGTAGGTAAGCAGTTGGAGTTTACGGCGTTGGATAGGTACAAACTTTCATTAACACCTATCATAAATATTCCACGTCTCACCGCAACGCACATAAAAAAATGTAGGTCGCAGTTTAACATGTGTAGAATGTATGTATATGAATGAACTTTGCGTTATAATAAATTGAGGGTTCGGTAAGGTATTAAAAATATTCATGTTGAAACGAGGCTTCGTTGCTGCCTGAACTACGTTGGGCGATGAGCTTGGAGCTTGTATCAAATTGTAGCTTCTTGTTGCGATTTTGTCTTGACTAGACTAGGAGTTCAGATATGAATCTCCATCAAGAAGTATTCAGTCTTAGTATATATAAACCGTATAATAATATGTTTGTCATTGTTTTATTGAAATTCATTGCATAATTTTTCCTTTCATACTCTTTTCCAGCATATGCCGTCCGGCTATGGAACTCTCTCCCTGAGAGTATTAAGAGAGCTCGCACGCTGGAGTCCTTTAAGAATCAAGTTCGAAATCACTTCCTATCCTTAAATCCTTAGCTAAAATAGTCCTTCATTGTGTCCTTCACTACTACTGCACCAATCCCCGTTTAAATTTCCTCTCAGTATTTCCCTAGTCCAAGGTTGCCTGGAAGAGATTGCTCATTAGCAATAAGGCCGCCTGTGTTGTACATCTGTATTATTTTTAAATTTTTTTATATGTTTAGTTTGTGTGCAATAAAGTGTTTATTATTATTCATTTATTCAAAAAAGCATCTTAAATTTAAGTTTTTTACAATATATAGATATAAAAACACAAATATTATAAAAAACTTAAATCTAGGGTTCCACTGGCAGCAGAGCATGGCCCAAGCTACCGGTGGTTAGGGCTACAGGGAGAGGAATCTCTATTATTAATTGTTTTGTTTGTTTGTTTTTTATTTTTTTCAAAAACGTTGCCCCACACTAGGATATTCCCCTGTGTCATAGGTGCACTTACAAACATAGAATATCACATGTACATACACCATAATTAAGTAGTTAATACAACTTAATAATATTTATTACAAAGTGATTAGACATTTCCTTGTCAGTAAAATTTGACATTGGTATTTTTATCTATACATAGGCTTAGTAAAAGCTATAGGTATTTTTTCTCTCGAAATAGTATTATTAGCATTTGAAAAATTTTGGATTTCAGAACGAAATAATTTCACACTATTAATACGACAAAACGTGGAAATATCACGAAAACAACATGTTTGTAGTATGCGGTTCCGGTCATCAGCTTTTCTAGCCGTTAATATGTTATTTGGTCCTTGCCATCTCTTTATTATGCGCAGTGAGAACGAATGCAATTGGACAGAGTAATGAGGCGAAAAACGTGACTTGAATTTAACTGGACACTAACCATTACTTATATTAGTTCTTCTTCCGATAACAGACTTTTTAACTCTTAATTAGGCGGGCCTAAAAAGTCGCGGAGGTATATGGTCGCGCGGGGTGTGTAACACCCCACAGTCAGTTAATGAAATAAAATACAAAATAAACTTAATTTTTAATTTTACTGGCGATAACATTTGAACATGAAAATTAATGAACTTTTAAAGTTGTTTTTTAATATATTTTTTTTCATTTATTATCTTATTAAATATAATTAAGGTTAACACAATTTTATTACAGCATTAAGAAACCACCAAGGTTTAAATAAATGCTGCATACTACCTGCAACCAATGGTACGATTTGTGACATTAGTAACTATAACCACAATGAAACTCAACAATTCGTACATATTATATAATTTTCTAATAGAAGCCTGAATTAATAAATTTTAAACAAAAAACTAATTAAATGTAAATACTAGTTAATTTTGACAGGTCACTTCATCGCGGTACTAAAAGCATTCAGTCTTGGTTTTTCTGCCCAAACCGTTCACAACTGAACGATAATTACTACTAAATTCTAAACGTAACATTATTGTTTATGAAGCTACCTACTCGTAGAAGAGCAGCGCCATAATCTCTTATTTTAAAAAGTTATCAGCCTGAAAACTTGCTTTGGGGTGTATGACACCCCACGCGCCTAATTAAGGGTTAAAGGATAGTGTTTTGAGTTAAGGAGAGGATACGGTGAAGAAAAACATCGTGAGGCAATCTGTGAAGAAATTCAATGTGAAGTCGACTAATCCGCACTAGGCCAGCTTGGTTGACTAATGCCTAAACACCGTTACTTAGGGTAGGCCCCTCGGTGGGACGCATATGAACTGTGATGATGATGATGAGAGAATTCTACTTTGATTTTTTTTATGAAATATAAATCATTGAGATTCCAGCTTTATTACGTACTAGCTGTGCCCGCGACTTCGTCCGCGTGGAATAGTAACTTTTGTTGAAGTTGATAAAAGTTGATTGTCTATGTTATACCTTATATAATTGGCTATCTATTAGTGAAAGTCCCGTCAAAATCGGTCCAGCCGTTCCGGAGATTAGCGGGAACAAACAGACAGACAGACAAAAATAAATTTGTGGTTTTGTTATTGGTACCCGATATACATTCATACCCATTTAGTTAAAACTTGTCATTTTGAGATTACAAACAGACACTTCAATTTAATTTATTTGTATAGATTGAGATTTGGTGTATAAAATATGAAAGTTAATTGAATACTCTAGTTCAATGAAAATGATTCAAAGACCGAGATCAAAGAAAAACCAAACGAAACTACAATCATCATTATAGTCGCTTAGTTCAGTTATTAAAATTTTACATACATATTTTATTGTATGCAGACGAATCCGTTGTTATATAAACTTTAGATTATTTATTAAATAAAAAAACAGACACTATGTTGAGCAGGAACAGAACTTGAAACTGACATCACTGTTACTGTCATCACTCGTAAAAGTTTTGTAATAAAACACAGTTAATTCAGAAAATATTACGACATCGTACCGCCGAGCTGGCTCTACGATAGAGATAATTTCAGCTGAAATGAATGGTAACAGATGAATCAAGTTTTAACTGTGACAAGTTAAATGCCGACCATAATGGTAATAGTCGCAGGCCAGCGGAGGGACGGGGTCGGGGTCAACGTCGGAAATGGGGAAATAGCTTAGATGCGGACTCAGTAATTATTATTGCAACCAGTCACATAATAAAACTGTTACTACCGAAAGATACAGATGATGTCACTTTATTTATTTCGAACTTAAACCTACCCATCGACTTACAACAACGTGATGATTGTGATATACTATTCAATTGATTGTGCGATATGAATTAGCTTGACAGTTTTGATCCGCCTGTTTGAAGATGATGATAGTAACATATTATGCATATATACTTTTGTTCCATTTTCATGAAGTGAGTATCTGATAGTGGAATGTCAGATTGATTTATGTAAAACCAGCGGAAGACTACTTAATAATATTTACTAGAAAAGTCTCCACAAAAATTATTATTATATATTTTTTTGTAATTGTTGTACATATCTTATGTGAGGGTACCTATGCCACATACAAAAGTTTAGATCATTAATACAATACGACGAGTCGTCATTTATGTTCATTAGTAAATAAAAATAAATAAACCAAGTGATAGTATCAAACCGTCCAATCTCCTCCCTCTATAAAGTTTACGATAATTTCCAGGGGAAACCCTTTTATCACAAAACTTAATGACAGTCTGATTGTAAAATAAACGATATTTATTATGCAAATTCTCTGTTGGCTCGACAACAAGATTCCTATAAGATATTATCAAAGGCTCATTGTCTCTTTCGGCGGGAATAAACTAAGATTGACATTTAATTATGTGTCTCACAAAGCTGTTCGCTGCTTTCAGTCAGACGTGAAAGAATCTAATTTTAGTGGACGGATGTCGTGAAATGAATGTTTAATGTCCTTCTTGTTTTGATTCACGGCTTTGTTACAAAATTACGGCCTACAATTTTCAGCAAGTAAATTATGGTTAGTTGATTAAATATTTGCCTTAACTATTTGTGTCGGTACCTACATGCCTTTGATCATTAAAACTGTAATTGAGCTTTGCTTTTACTACCTAATACTTAGTTGGGATTGTATTTTTTATATTATGTACTACCACTTCCTTTTATGAGAAAATCAATTAGTTTTAGTCAGTTTGCAATGCAATAAAAAACAATACATTTCTCATCATCATTTGCCTAATTAATATTCTATATAATTTAAATTCTTTTTGACACAGTCTTTGTTATCACTGCGTCTTAGAACTTTAGTATCTGGTCTTTTGTATCCATTTTGTTTTAATGTTTAACAATAGAACCCATAAAAATAAGTGCTCCTTATCAGTTCTTCAATTGCGTGACTGTACCATATTTGGCAATGGAGTCCAATTTCATTACCCTATCTGGCAATGGAACTGGAATTGCGAAAGAAAACTGAGTTTAAATTAGACACGTATAAAATTATCCGTTCGCACGGAGAGCGAAACGCACGCTTTTAAGCGGCTTATCCCGCAAAAAAATACATGAAATATCGCTGTAAACGGCGAAAAGCTTATACATATTTAGATTCACAATCCCCTTGGATCCGCTGAGTGGGGTGTGTGATGAGTGCACGTCACTCGCTTACTAATAGGTGAAGTTGATGGATGGTGCGGAGATATTCAAATCGGTTGGGGGACTGCAAATATTTGCACCATATTTTCTGACTGGCAACGTCAAGTGGCGTGCTCGTGAAGTGAGCGGCGAACTTAAATGAGTAGTCACTTAAAAAGTACAATTAATAAGGGGTTCTAACTAGTAATTTTGTTTTTAATTTAACTTCACTTTATTTGAACTGCCTTGACGTTTGTTTGTTTAGTGTGAATCTATCCTGTCTGCGAAACTAAGGTCACGGGTTACATCTTGGTCAGTGTTAATATTAGTGTGCTAGAATGTATGTGAGCAAGTTATGGATGTGTAATATATTTATTCTATACTGGCTATCCCGACCGGCGTTGTTCTTTCAAATAATGTATTTTTATTTGTTTTCGGTTTTATGTGTTTATCATCATCATGTCAGTCATAATTAGCTGATGTTGCTGGGTCATAGGCCTCCCCTGAGAAGGAAGGGCTTAGGCTAGCCTAGTGCGGGTTAACAGAGTATTATTTATAGAGCGATAATATCTACTGGAGAGTACCTACATTTCCTACTACAGAATAATTGAACCCATTTTGTTATGCTACTAAAAATCGTCACATGGACTTCTCTCGATTAACTGACAGAATACTACCTATTACCTACTTCGAGGTGACAAGTGGGATCAAATACAATGTTCTCTATATCCGCTCTGTAACTGTTAGTACTTTAATGTGTTGATGTTACACATGGTAAGCAATATGCTACTTCGTGTACGAGTGTGTTGATTGCCAAATACTGACATTGTGCTACTGATACTGTTGAAAAAATAAATGTGTTCAAACTTATTATTTACAAAGTAACGGATTATTTTTGCGATAATAATTCTGTAACCTGCTTGCTTTTATGAAGGACTGTGTTATTTTTTGCTTTTTGCATTAAGACTTCAATATGTCACATACATATTATGTTATACATATTAACTTATTTGAATGAGTTTTATCTCGGTCTTCTCGGGTAGGTTAGCATTCCAATTCACACTTCACAGATAAAATATTTTTCATTGCATTACATGAAAATTACAATTTGGAGCTGGAATCCGGAATTACCGTGGTCTAATGCTAGCCGATTACATGGAGAGAGAGGGACTCTATTTGATGAACTCTTACTTCAAAAAAAGGCTGCATCGAAAGTGGACCTGGAAAAGTCCGGATGGCGTGACAAAAAATGAGATTGACTTCATCATATCGACTAAGACTCGTATTTTCAATGACGTCTCAGTGATCAATGCGTTCAACACGGGAAGCGATCACTGAATGGTGAGAGGCGCATTGAAACTTAACGTAAAAGCTGAGAGGTATCGACTGATGAAGTCAACGCTCCGTCCTGAAGCCATCCAGATCCGAAACCCCGAGCGCTTCCAACTCGAATTGCAGAATCGCTTCGCTTGCCTGTAGGATTGCACGGATGTGGACACATATAATGACAGGTTTGTGGAAACTGTCCTTACGGTGGGTTCGAAGTTTTTCAAACCCAGCCGTACCAAGCGAAGGAGCAAGATCTCAGAGCCGACAATTAAGCTGATGGAAGAAAGGCGTGGGATGGGTCTGCAGTCTTCGGAAGATGCTCGTCGGCGACTCAACAAACAGATCTCGAAGTCTCTGACTCGCGACATACGCCGAATCTAATACGAAACGTATTAAGGAAGCCATCGAGCGGAACAACGGCTCCAAAGTGATCGCAAGAGATCTGTCACTCGGTCAGAGTCTGCTGAAGAAGCTGAAGACAGAGGATGCAGAGTCGTTACGTCTCGACCTGAGCTTATGGCTGAGATCGAACGCTTCTATGGACAGCTTTACACAACATCGCAGGCACCTGTCATTCAGGCTACAGATCCTAGAGCCAAATTGATCCGGCATTACACCGAAGACATCCCGGACGTCAGCCTGTACGAGATTAGTGTGGCTCTCAAACAGCTAAAAAACAATAAGGCACCGGGTGATGATGGAGTTACAGCTGAACTTTTGAAAGCGGGTGGACTACCAGTCCGGAAAGCGCTGCAGAGGCTATTTAACTCCATCATACTCGAGGGCAATACGCCTAAAGCATGGCACAGGGGTGTGGTGGCACTTTTCTTCAAAAAGGGCGACAGGGCCCAGTTGAAGAACTACAGACCCATCACGCTCCTGAGTCATGTATACAAACTGGTCTCGAGAGTTATCGCGAATCGTCTCGCGCGCAGGTTTGACGACTTCCAGCCTCCCGAACAAGCCGGATTCCGTAAAGGCTATAGTACCATAGACCACATTCATACGCTGCGGCAGGTTAAACAGAAGACCGAGGAGTATAATCTGCCACTATGCTTGGCGTTTGTGGATGCTGTCGAAACCTGGGCCGTGCTTAGGTCACTTCAGAGGTGCCAAATAGACTACCGGTACATCCAGGTGTTGAAGTCATTGTACGAAAACGCCACTATGTCAGTCCGCCTTCAGGACCAGAACTCGAAACCAGTACCACTTCAGCGAGGTGTGAGACAGGGTGACGTTATATCGCCGAAGCTGTTCACAGCTGCGCTGGAGGATGTATTTAAGCTTTTGGACTGGAGAGGACTCGGCATCAACATAAACGGCGAGTACATGACCCACCTTCGTTACCCATCGCCGATGATATCGTAGTCATGGCTGAGACCGTGGAAAATCTAGGCACAATGCTCGAAGACCTCTGTAGAGTTTCCCAACAAGTGGGTCTTAAAATGAACATGTACAAAACCAAAATCATAGTGAATTAGTACCCACTCATGTGAAGGTTGGCGGCTCTACACTGGAAGTTGTTGACGAATATGTTTACCTGGGACAAATAGTCCAGCTCGGTAAGTCCAACTTCCAGAAAGAGGTAAATCGACGAATCCAACTCGGCTGGGCAGCGTTTGGGAAGCTACGCAGCATATTCTCGGCCAATCTACCGCAGTGTCTCAATACGAAAGTCTTCAATTCGTGCGTGTTGCCAGTGATGACGTACGGAACTGAGACGTGGCCGTTTACAATGGGTCTCATCAGAAGGCTCAATGTCACTCAAAGGGCAATGGAGAGGGTTATGCTCGGGGTTTCTCTACGCGATCGCATCAGAAATGAAGAGATCCTTAGAAGAACTAGAGTCACCGACATAGCCCAAAGAATTGCAAACCTTAAGTGGCAGTGGGCAGGACACATAGCTCGCAGGACTGACGGCCGTTGGGGCGGAAAGGTCCTTGAGTGGCCGCCACGTACCGGGAGACGCAGCGTTGGTAGACCGATGATCTGGTGAAGGTCGCGGGAAGCCGCTGGATGCGGGAGGCGCAGGACCGATCGGTTTGGAGATCCCTGGGGGAGGCCTATGTCCAGCAGTGGGCGTCTCTTGGCTGAAATGATGATGATGATGACATGAAAATATTTTAAAGTCGACGAAGAGCGACAAAGAACCATCAATGTTCGACTAAATCGTTATACTTACTGTAGTCCAATAAGTATTACGATTTAGTCGTTATATTGCTGTGAGTGTGAGAAGAATTTTCATTTATTTTTATTTTAAACTTGAAATAGTCATGTAACATTAACTTGGTATTATCGAGTAAAGTGCTCATATTCCCTGCGCTAGGTGCCCACTAAGTAAAATGTCTTTATGAGACTTTCGCTAAGTGCTAGAAAGCACTAAGTAAGGAACGATGCCGGACGAAGCTAAGCGTTAGTGTTAGTTTATATTTTAAAAGACAAAAGGAAATTAGATTTTCTATTTTACTGACACAAGTAGTAATGTTTTATTCTTCTCTCTTTGATGGGGTAACATATACCCAAATAGGGTATCAAAATTGTTGCATTTCAGTCTTTTTATGAATGTTTTTATTATGACTGTCCGTTTCAATAGCTGTCGGTTATCTTAAATCTAATTGCTTACCCTTCGTATTGCATGTGGACTTAAGAAATCGTTTAAGAAATTAATAATTCCTTAAAGAAATTTCTCAAAGGAATACGAGTAAGTCACATTCACTGTATTTTTATCCCTAACTATTTGTTTGTATCATCGACTATTTGGTATACAACAAATATAGCAGGTACACAAATTTCATAGTATCAAAGTCTAAATGACTTTTTATGGGCTCTTATAAGGCTCGTATTAATGAACGCGTCTCAAAGTTAAGATCGAGCTTAAGCTGTAGTTTTGACGTTTAATGTAGAGAACATCTGTCAAAAACAGTATCTTAAGATCGATCTCATTCTTGAGTTGCAAATATTAATAGGAGCCAGGCTCTTATTAATAAACGCATCTCAAAATTGTGATGTTGCTGTCACTTTCAATCTCATTACAAAAGAAAGGACATCAAAAGAGACAGCAACATTACTTAACTTAAACATTGCTTAAATATTTTTATGAATAAGGCCATTAATGTACAGACCATCTGTCAAAAACAACATCTCAAGATCGATCTCTTTCTTGACATGCAATTATGAATACGAGCCTAAGATGCCTTAGGACCGTAGTGGATAGACAGACAATGCATACAAAGCCAGTATGATTAATACTATCGCTTATATGACAGACTCTCAGAGTACACGTAGTCTCGTCGTTTATTTTTTCATTTTGCCGCATAACAGCGTATACCATATTACATTGACGGGTTTACGCATACATCACAATAAGCTGAACGCTGGCGGAATGACACCAGTGAGCTAAGTGGGAAATATTGCCGGGGATCACACGAGCCTAACCATAACTCGGCACGGAAATAGGCTAGATGACAAACAAAAATTTTTGCTTTAATAGAAGCTCATTCATATAATAAACTGAAAGAAAAAATCGGTTTTCGAATAACTATAAAAACAACTAAGATATAAGGAATTAAAGATTTTTCTCCATCTCTTTCTAGCAAAACGGCAATTTACATTGAGCTTATATGGCCGTACTAAACAATGACGTCACGATTGATGTCGGATCTCTCTGTCTAATCGCTTCCAAATTAACAACTTAAAATACTTGCATCTAATGTATTTCTAAGCCGATTTTAATTCTAATTTCACAGGATTGTATTTTTTTCTACAATATTTTAATATTTTATGACGAGACGTGAAAATTTGAATTCAGTCATCATCCCAATTATGTTGCTCCCGTTCATCGGGTCCATTTTAGAACACGCATTGTTCCCATGCACAGTTTTAATACTAGTGACCATTTCCTTTTTGGTGTTCGTACTATACCCTGTATCTTCGTTCTTTCCCTGTAACCCTGTATACATACTTTTTTCTTCTTAGTGTTGTTATAAGCAACGGACCGTGCTTTTAACTGTTGAGGCCCTATTAATAATAATAAAAAAAATCTCCTTGGATCATCCACGGATATACATTACGTTCTTTGCCTTGTGTACATAATATAACGACCGTCACTTTATTTTGTAATTGGAATAAATTGTATTTTTTAAAATGAATAATCTTAGAATGCTTTTTATAACCAGTTTTGTATGTGTTTACTTACTAAACTACCATTCTTTTTTTCAATAAGAGACAAAAAAAATAATAATAATAATTGATAGTGTTTGTTACCAGTGTCTATGTTAGCGTTTAATCAGTTGTAAAAAAATAGTGTTCTGTAGAATATTCGAATAAATTATATTTTTTAAAATGAATAATATGAGAATGTGTATTTATAATCAGTTTTGTATGTGTTTACTCACTAAACTACCATACTTTTTTTTGTAATAAGACAATTAGAATCTAAAAAATGTTGGTAGTGTTGTGTCTATGTTAGCGTTACTGTTGTATTAAGTGTGTTAATCAGTTGTAAATAAATGATGTTCCGTAGAATATTCTAATGTTCCTATACTATGTAGTAAAAGTTATGCAAGGTATCAAGTCACCTATCTATACTTCCGTTAATTAATACCGTTCTCCCTGAATTAAGCAAATTTTCCGTTTGTTATTCGGCAGCGGGTTTAGCCGTAGAATTAATTTAGAATTAGCCCTCGAATGACACAGTTTTGCTCGTGGCTTAGCAAAATTGTAGTTGGAAAACTAAATGCAATTCAAGTTTGCAGTCAACTTTGTCGACCTATATTTTAACAGTGCACGTTCAGAGTTAAATAATTTTGCATTGTACTTTTTTAAATTAACGTTAGTAGGTTGTGCATATGGACCGGTAGCTCCTGCTAGATATAAATTCCACCACGAGGGTAACATTTTATTTATGACCGAATTCTTTTTTACAAAAATCAAATTAACAGACCCAAAATTTTTATCTTACTTGGAAATATGAAAATGTTATATCACGCAAATATGTTTTGCTTGAAGTAAATGATATTTCAAGTTTAAGAGTTGGATATTTTGAAAGTGCCTTTGTTTTGTTCATTGCAATCAGTTTCCCTCAAATTTTCTCCATTAATACTCGCTATAATAATTTGTTGACTCGTTAATATAACATTCTGGTGCTAAACAGGTAACCAATTTGAATTTGAATTCACAGCTTTGAATTTCAATTCCGATTCACAGTCTAAGTTAATATCCGGCTTTCACCGGGATATATTAATTAACATTTCCTCAATTTATTACTGCATTTAAATTGAGCCCTTCACATATATCACGTTTGACGTTAGAATTTGGACCACCGATTTCAACTCTTGTTACCGTGTGTTTTCCTGGAAATCACAACGTTATTTAAATGTTACAGACAACTTTGATTGAGGAGCAGGCTCCATCTCACCTTTGATTAACTTGTTCGCAGTTCAAAGCAAATATTTTGATTGATCATCAATAAATAAGGAAAAACGGGTATTGATGTTGAAGGTGGAAATTTCTTATCGAATTTTTCTTGTAGCGAGAAATAACATTCGAAATATGGTGATCTTTTATAGCGTTTTATCGATAACTTTTAACCACTTCAGTTAAATGGTGATTAGAAAATTTTATTTGGTCAATCGATTCATCTTTGAGCAATCGAAATGCGATTCAAGTGAAATATCGTAATGACTCTTTATAGATAGAATAAATTTAGCATTAAAATTATATTTCTGTAACTGTCACGAAATATGATTTAAGCACATACCTTTATTGAATCGGTATTGTATCGAGACTGTTAATTTAAATGCAAAACGACTCTCTTTGATAGGGCATGGCCGAATATATATCTTTGTGATGCTTTCGGTGAGCAATTACACAAAAAAGTCACGTCTAACCCTTTTAGTAAGACCTTACCACTTAATCGGGCTATTGTGGTTTCAGGTGGTCTGGTTCTATTTCAAATGGCCCTAAAGGTTACTTACTGGTTTAACCGATAATTACTCGCATCGATAAAGTTTCTTTAATAATCGTAGAGAGTATATTAAACACCAAATGTAACTCGTTATATTCACTCGTGAAAAAAAGAAGTTGGAAAAAAGCGGCAAATTCAACAATTTTAGTTCTGGTAATACTGTCTACAGAAGGTAAAATACATTTTGATACTTGAAATATTCTAATATATTTTTATTTATGTAGTAATTTAGAATGTTAAATTTGTGAAAGGATTGTCTTTTTTTTCCTTGAATATAGTAGGAAAAAAAGGAGGCTTTTTTAAAATTAAATATTAGGTAATGTTTAGTTTCAATGAACTTCCAACAATGAACCTTTTATAAGAAATCGCTGTATTTGGATTTCATGAATGGTAAAATTACTTAATATCTGTAATATTTCGACAGAAATTAAGAAAAAAATATTATGAAATTGTTTATTACAAAGTATCAAAATTACCATGTTGAACTAAACTACATGGGGACATTGTATCAGTGCTGCTACTTGAAAAAATGTCAGGTTCATGTTTCGTGTGTCAGACTCTATGCTTTTATTTATTTGCGTATCTAATAGGTACCATATTATACCCATAGGTGATAGCAGTTACTTACCATCAGGTAGGCAATCTGCCTATTTAGTGCAACAACGTATTGTATCGCAAGTTTGCCTTCTTTGTTATAAATAAAAAATCTCTGTATAAAAATTACGATCTATTTTTATGCTTATGTAGACGTTCTTTAAATTACTTTAATTCCATTGGATTTTAGAGAGTGTATGTTTTTATACGTACATGTACAAAACACACTTTACGAATCACTTTATGAATGAAGTCCACTCTACAATTGCTTCAGGGTCAAGTCTGGAAAAATTTTAATAATTCACCTATATCATTAATGAAAGAAGCATTACTTGCGAAAATGTGTGGGGCTATTACATCCGCGGAGTCATTACTTACATGCAGTGTTTGATCTGTAGGTATTCCAATTAATCAATCAATTAAGTTATTACCTCCCACTACATGTAATGGTAATTGTAATTGACTGGCTGTTGTTGGTAATTATTTGTTTGTGTTTTATTCATAATTCGACTATTACTTTGCTTTTTAGATGGTAAAAAATCTTTAATGGTGTGTTGGGTAGTTTTTTTATTGAAAAGGCTTATTTGTTCCTTACAATGACACAAGAATAAACTCTTAATATACTTGTTTGGTGGCTAACAATTTACAATGATATTATCAAGTTCTTAGACACACGTGCCACTCTTTTTTTTTATTTACGCTAATTAATACTTTGTTGCGCTTTATACATATAAATTAAATAAGAAAGAAAAAAGAGAAACATGACTTCAGAAGTAGGCTCGTTGCTAAAGTAGCAAATCCTCGTGTTGGAAAGCGAACATGTAACTTTTAATCTCATTTAATAAACTTTGCTTGAAAAACTTATCAAAGCAAGAAAAAAGCAAAAAGTTTCACCCAAATACATTTATTATTTAAGTCTGAGCTACTCTATAAAAGTTCCGTTCGAATTTCTCTCGATAGATCTCGTAGTTAGTTGGTTATACGATGTCTGTTTCTGTAAAACGTGTTCGACATTAGAAGTTTGTTAACCCCGAAATTACAACACGAGCTAAATCATGAATAAATTTAACAAATAAATATCGATACGAAAAATAAGGGGAAAATTCTTTAAGTAAAACATGACAGATTTCATATTCACAAGGTATGAGCTGTGAAATTATTTGAAGATGTTTTGTTATTTAAAATAAATAGTTTAAATATTTACACAGGTCTCATGTGAATATTAAGATTTTTTCTTGAGCTGAACGCCGAGGCTGCGAAAATAACATAGAATGTGTTACAGTACTGTTCAATTTGTAACAGAATACTTATCTCTAATATAAAAAATTCTCTTGTCACAGTGTTTGTTGCCAAACTCCTCCGAAATGGCTTGACCGATCTTTATGATTTTTTTTGTGTATGTTCAGTAGGTCTGAGAATAGGTCGTAAACTATTTTTTATTATGGCGAAACGTAGTTCGCCGGCACAGCTAGTATAATATATAATTGTGTGGAAGATGAGTGGAGTTAAGAATGCTCTCACCAACTGCGCTATCGTCTTTGTTAAATCCTAAATATAAAATAAGTTAATCACATGAAATACATGGAAGACATTATTTATTTCCTTTCAAACATTAGATTCAATATTGAATTATATTGTGCATATTATTATTCGCGAATGCACGGAAGCAGGAAGGCACAGGGAATACAAAATGAGGGCTTTAACAGATGCGCTGGTAATCTACCTGAATAGACAATGCAGAGTGCAGAGTGGACTTTGTTGCATTATTAATAATTCACGATTGCGCGTAGTTTATATTAAAACAGAATTTAATATCTCATAGTTTTACTAGCTGTGCCCGCGAACTACGTTTCGCCATAAGATTTTTTTTTAAATACGCTTATACCTTTACTTTAACGTAATTATGCTCGTAACTGCACGAGAGAGGAGAAAAATCCTATAGTGTGAGGCGACATTTTTTTTTAAATTGAATCAATAGTTCCTGAGATTAGCGCGTTCAACCAAACAAACAAACAATCAAACAAGTTCTTCAGCTTTATGATATTAAGTATAGATTATTAAAAATAGAAAAACAGTTAAATTGAATTGTTAGGGATCTAGACAAAAAATATACTTACTAATTTAATCATGTACGCATCAAGGGAAAGCAATAAACGGCTAATTTTATTAACAAGGTAGCGTTTATCTTGTCTAGAATCCGAGCTGTGCCTGACTCGATGCGTACCACAATTAGCAAGCTCGTAATTGATTCGATGCATATCTAATTCACCGTTGCATAAATAACTATCACTGGATTGTGCTAACAAATAGTCTTATCTATTCTAGGGATTACGGTACGAGTAAATGATTGCTAGTAAACTAATACTCGTATAAATAGTCGTATCTCAAGTGCGAGGTCGATCTTGAGCTGTTGTTTTTGACAGATGTGCCATACATCAAACGTCAAAACTGATACTCAAGATCAAGTTCTGACTTGAGATACGACTATTATTACGAGCGTTTCTCTGTCACACGATCTGTGCTTCGGAAAAAATATTACTTTATTATTTTGAACTAGCTGTGTCAGCGAACTAGATTTCGCTTATATTTTTTGGGTGGAGATATCTCAGGTTTCTGTGGGATTTTTGAAAAATCCGTCCATAGTGGGCGCCTACATAAGGCAACGAGCCTTCTATTACCAGACGTTTGGCCTCTACGTTGATATCTCAGTAACTCACCAAAGCCCACATTACCATCGATTCCGCGAATAGTCGTCCCCCAAACGATGATCTCCTAGAAAGTCTTAAAATTTGTCACCGACATCAATATAGAAGTGTGATGTTGTCTATACCTATTCTTATATTATTTTTAACTTTTCAGTGTTTTTGAAGTCGGTTTTTATTTTTTGTATTTTTTTATTATTTTTAAATTTTTAGTGAATGAAATCTTTTTAGTGAAAGAAACCCTAATATAATACCACATCACCTTCGGTGAGCTGGTATTTAATTAGGGCTTCCCTCGATTTTCATGGGATCCCATCATCAGATCCTGACTTGATACCACCACCACCCCAGGAGTATACTCTTTCGAATACAAAAATAATTTTGAAAATCGATCCACAATTGGCGGAGTAAGCGTGTAACATACACACAAAATACGTTGGACACACCTAAAAATTTAAGGGTTTTCCTCGATTTTTATAAGATCCCATCATCAGATCCTAACTTTGGTGACTATGGGACCACCCTTGAAGTATATTCTATCGAATACAAAAGGAATTTTAAAAATCGCTCCACAATTGGCGGAGTAATCGCGTAACATACACACAAAACACGTTGGACACACCTAAAAATTAAAGGGTTTTCCTCGATTTTTATGGGATCCCATCATCAGATCCTAACTTTGGTGACCATGGGACCACCCTTGGAGTATATTCTATCGAATACAAAAAAAACGGTCCACAATTGGCGTAATCGCGTAACATACACACAAAAAGAAAACATACGCATCGAATTGAGAACCTCCTCCTTTTTTGAAGTCGTTTAAAAAATGTAAACCAACAGAAAAACTATAGGCGCACCGAGTAAATAGAATAGGTAACTAACTAGATAACCCTCCCGGGGTTCGTTAAAATGAGCGTTGCCCGAGCGAGACCTTTTTTCATTAATAAAGTATACTCATCGTTAATTATGAATTATTTTGTGGCCCGCGACACCGTGTCCGAAACCTGTTTGTGGCCCCTTTAAAAAAGGTTGAATATCGCTGATCTATATAAAAGACTAGCTTTCCGCTTGCAGTTTCTCCCGCGTCATTCTCGTTTTGCTCGTGGGAATTCTTTATTTTCCCGTAGGAAAAACAATTCCATACCTAATGTTACCCACTGATAATGTAGCATTCCATTAGTGAAAAAAATATAAAAAGCGATCTAGTAGTTTTGAGTTTATCAATTACAAACAAAAATACAATTCTTTTCTCTTAATAATATAAGTATAGATATAATTGCGCAAAACGTGTTTAAGTAACATCATTTAATTATGTTGATACTAGCTTCTCCCGCGACTTCGTCTGCGTGGACTTCAGAATTGGGTCCAAAAAGTATAGCAGCGATTTCAAAGCTGTCTGCCCGCGGCTTAGCTCGTAAACAATTTTCAATTTTCCCTCGGAAACTACTTAAGGAAGCAGAATAAAAGGTAGTCTATGTTCTTTTCCATGTCAGAGGCTACATGCATGCCAAATTTGATCCAAATCCGTTCAGCCGTTTTTGCGTGATTGAGTAACAAACATCCAAACATCCACACTTTCACATTTATAATATTAGTAGGATTACAACCGCGCCGTTCGTGTCAACAAATATGCAAAATGAATTTGCGTTGTCGAACAATATGAAAAACGTCAGCAGGATATTGGCCAGTAATCAATTTCCCTGCTTTGATAACGGAGACAATGGCGAATTGACGCATTGTCACTTCCGAAATACGGAACCTTCGGAAAATGTTGACAGCACATTACGTAAACATAAGTTTGCCAACGCCCAGATGTTAAGGGACGTATAGACCGGGTGCTTTTCAATGAGAACTTTTATTAACGACTATGACGAATACGTTTATTAGAAGTACGTACGTTTAGTAGTAGTTACAAAGAGAGTACGAATATGAATGAATATAATCTTGAATGATCCGTTTTTATATGTTTATTGAAACGCTGCGAATTTGTCTTCATGTGGGTAGCTTCTGTTTTGCATCAATTTATTGTTACCGCCCAAACATGCCGGCCGCCTTGGAAGATCCATCTTCCAACAGTTTCAATTGTCAGACTTGGGGATTTCTTCTGCATCCACGGGAAGAGGGCATATCTTTGACCATGCTCTGCGTATCACGCCCGCTGCAGTTCGAATCTCAGCAACTCTGGAGACGCCATTGTTGTCGGGGAATACACGAATGATCCTTCCCATTCTCCACTTTAATGGTGGAAGATTGTCGTCCTTGATTAGTACTAGACTGTCGCATTTGATATCAGCTCCTTCGTTCTTCCACTTTGTACGTAGTTGCAGTTCGGAGATGTATTCTTTCGACCATCGCTGCCAGAAGTGCTGCCGAAGTTGTTCCACTCGCTCATAACGCCCAAGGCACGTAGATGATGTCATTGTTAGATCCTTACAGGCAGGCGCGGTCAGCGGACGGCCAATAAGGAAATGTGCTGGAGTAAGAGGAAGGTAGTCATAGGGGTCAGTAGAAAGGGGTGACAAAGGTCGAGAGTTTAGGACAGCTTCGATTTGCGCAAGTACTGTGCTAAATTCCTCATACGTCAACTTCGCGGTTCCTAAGATACGTCGTAAATGATGTTTACATGACTTCACCCCGGCCTCCCATAAACCGCCAAAGTGAGGAGCGTATGGTGGGTTGAACGTAAATTTAATTTCGTTATCGGATGTGAAGTTTATTATATCTTTTGAGTTTTGAAAAATTAAAGAAAGTTCCCTTTCTGTTCCAATGAAGTTTTTCCCATTATCAGAAAATATTTGTTTAGGTTTACCATGACGCGATATAAAACGTTTAAGAGCCAGTAAGTAGTCCTGAGTAGTTAAACTGCTAACTAATTCCAAATGAATTGCTCTAGTACTGAAGCATATGAATAAACAAATATAACATTTGTTTAATTTTGATCCTCGGCCTTTACGACTAAGCATAAGCATCGGCCCAGCATAGTCAACGCCGCAACGCAGGAAGGGAAAACCTGGTTCTAATCGCTCAGCTGGTAAGTTTCCCATAATAGGATTGACAAGTTTTGCCCTCATACGCGCGCAGGTTACACATTTGTGTACGACTTGTCTAGCCAGGTCACGAGCCCCCAGGACCCACCACCTGTCACGCATGGTACTGACTAAAAGTTGCGGTGCCGCGTGCAACAATCGTTTATGTTCGCTAACGCATAGAATCCACGTAAATCTATGTTTACTAGATAATATTACGGGATGTTTTTTATTATAATCAAATCCATTTGCGTTACACAACCGGCCGCCTACTCTTATTATTTTATTTTGATCTATGAAAATATCTAATCCCGCTAATTTATTAATTTCTTTATTATTTTTAATTTTTAAAGGCTGTTTATTTATCAATTTGAAATATATTTCAGGGAACGAATATCTTTGCGCCTCGCGCGTTATTACATTCAGCGCGGACTCGAGCTCGTCAACAGATAATAAACCTGTCTGACGGGGCCGCCTGCGCATCCCTTTCGCGCTAATATTATTTATGAAACGTAACACGTATGCAATTGTGCGTTTTAAACGATTAAAAGAAGAAAATCTATTAAAGTCGATTAATTCCGATGATGCAGTAATTGTCAAAATTTTTGTATCTTGTGGTTTTGTCTCTGGCAAGTTATTGCAAATAATAGCCTCGTCGATGCTTGGTAATTTTAGATTAGAGTCACGAATAAACGACGGCCCTTGCCACCACAGATTATTATTATTATGTTTTAAAAAGTCTAGGTCTACGCCCCGCGATATTAAATCCGCTGGGTTATCACTACCTTTTACATGATACCAAACTTGGTCCCCGGTTAATTCATTAATTTGAACGACTCTGTTTTGCACAAACGTTTTAAGGTCACGTGGTGACATACGAAGCCACCCTTGAACTATTGTTGAGTCGGTCCAAAAACAAACTTTATCAAACTGTAATCTAAGTGCACTGGTTATTTTGTTATAAAGCTGAGCGCCCAGTAACGCACCGCATAACTCCAGTCTCGGTATACTTATTGACTTTAACGGGGCGAGTTTACTTTTGGCACACAATAACTGAACATTGACCGGAAAATACGATTGATTATAGGAACGAATATATGCACATGCACCGTATGCATGTTGTGATGCGTCCGAAAAAATATGCAATTCTTTGTACTGCATATCTTGGCCGCATAATATGTGACGTGGTATTCGTATAATATTTAAATTTTTTAAATTTGATAAAAATAAATACCAGCTTTTAGCTATTTCTAATGGAACTTGGTCATCCCAATCTATCTTTATCAGCCACAATTTTTGTAAAAGTATTTTTGCCTTTATAATAACGGGAGCTAATAGACCTAAGGGGTCATATATTTGCGCAATTGTAGACATGATTTTCCGCTTAGTTAATACAGTATTATCGTCCGTTTCTAGTTTCGACGTGAAGTATAACACATCATCTTTATTAGACCAACCTAAACCTAATGTTTTTGATAAGCAGTGCTCGCCCACGCTTAATTCTTTGCTGAGCTCCTGCACAGGTTCGTGGTTGAAAGTCCACTTCCGTAACGGAAAACAACCGCGATTTAATGTCGTAGAAACCTTTTTACAAATATCTAGTAACACGTCCAATTGATCACTCCCGGTTATCAAATCGTCTACGTAAAAATCATTCAATATTACTTGAGCGACGGTAACGTCATTGCATTCCTGTGCCAGTTGATGTAAACAACGCATACTAAGGAAAGGAGCAGATGCAGTACCGTAAGTGACGGTGTTTAAACGATAAGTTTTTAAAGGTAAATCTCGACTAGGTCGCCATAAAACGAGTTGCAAATTTCGTTGATCTTCTTGTATTTCAATCTGCCTATACATTTTCTCGATGTCTGCACAGGCTACAAAACGATATTGACGGAAACGGAGCAGAATGGAAAATATTTCATTTTGCAACGGAGGACCGACATACTGCACGTCATTTAAAGACCGACCGGTGGAGGTAGCTGCGCTCGCGTCGAAAACCACCCGCAATTTTGTTGTACTACTGGCTTCACGATAAACTCCATGATGGGGTAGAAAATAATACGGCTTAATCATCATGGTAACGTCTTCGGAAACAGGTGTCATATGACCTAACCTTTCGTACTCCATCATGAAGTTGCAATATAATTTCTTATATTGAGGTAATCGATCCAGCTTTCGTTCTAATGAAAAGAAGCGATTCCTAGCGATAAGGTAGGAATCGCCTAATGAATTAATTGATTCTTTCAACGGTATTCGTACTTGAAACCGGCCGTACTTATCACGCTTCGTTGTATTTAAAAATAACTTTTCACAAGTACGTTCTTCATCGGTCATGACTGAGGAAGTGTTATCTATTTCCTCTAACTCCCAAAATCTCCGAATTTGAGAATCTAGTTGCATGGAATAACATTGCATTATATTATTATTATTATTACGCGTTAAGCTACGATTATAAATTGGACCAGAAATAATCCAACCCAACTTAGTGTGATGTAAATAAGGACCCGAATTAAGTTTTATTTTTTCCGATTCTAAAAGTTCCCAAAATAAGTCTGCCCCAATCAATAAATCTATTTCTGACGAAATATTATATGTAGGGTCTGCGAGTTGGATATGATCGGGTATACGAATAAAATCAATGTTACGAGTAATATTCAAAGAAGGCAAACATGACGTTATGTTCGGTAAAACTAAGCAATTGGGCCACGTGAAAAATATTAAAAATAAACAAAAAAATATTACTGTGACAAATATTTTGTAATTACACTAGCTCCCAGATATATAAAGTGTCGCGTCATAGAAAAGCGATCTCCTCTAGTTTACGTCTTAGAGGACATGACTGGCAAAAACATTGGGGTTTGGCACATCAAGGATTTAAAATTGGTTAGCAATAATAGTAACTAGTATCATACACTGTGTACGAGAATGAGTTAATTACCCTTTTTATATTAACACCTTGGAGTTAACAGAAGTTATTTGATAATTATATCGAATAACTTTATAAGTAAGGATGCGTCTACAACGTTTAAAGTTTTTGTTGTTTTTGCTTGTATGTTTGGACATGATATGGATGGATTTCGTTAGATTTTATGTATGAGGATGAATGATTGCATACTGTTAATTTCAGTTCACAGTATTAGAAGACGGGCTTTAATGAGGTTAAAACCCTTTCCATGAAGCGGGGGGTAATGTAACGTTATACGTATACATAGGTATCATACCGAAATAGTTTCTATGATTTTTAAATTAATTTCAACAATAAATATTGTTTTCCGCGCTTCTTACAGCGTCTTATTTTTTTGAATACTCGGCGACCGTCGTTTGGTCTCGGGATGGTTCGTTTCTTGCGCCCGCGCCGCTCGGCCGACTCACAGAGCCGACAGAACGCGACAGCTTCGAAACGACATAAACGTTTATTTACATGCGACAAGTTTTGTTTCGCAGTTAAATTTATTTTAATACTGTCACATAATCCTTAAAATTAAGTATAAGTGCTTGTGAAACCCCAGTTCGGGTAAGTGGTTACAAATATTAATAATTCAAGGCGTAATTTATTGTTGTAGTTAGCTATTACTATCGCTTTAGCTTATTTTAGTTTATAATTTCAATCATCAAATGTTCCTTCATTTTAATCGATCATCTATATAAAACAAGGTTACAATTCATTATATAAAACTCTCATAATATGCATTACAATGAATCTGCAAAATTAGTTAGCCTTTTGTTATTTTTCTACCTTCGCAGTTTTTGTAAAACAATTAAATATTTTTATGTAGCGTTTTCATTTTAAATTTCTGTATTCCAAATTATTGTAATCTCCGAATCTGATTGTGAACACCCACGTCACAACGCTACGGTACTTTTCTTTACCCTTGTGCCGTTGGGTGGTCACATGAAGAATGGGAACAGCGATTAACGCTTTGTTTGTTGACGCGTTCCAGGGTCCACAGTACAGCTTGGACTAAGACTGTAGTCTACATTTGCTGCCGCCCTTTTATTCTGCATCGCTTCCGTGCGCTGTACAGCCGGACCTGCAGCGAGCAGTACCTAAAAGTTTGCCAACGATCCAGATTCCCAAAACACCACCTACGGTCACTCTTGCAGGGAAGTACTGGATTGAAGAGCGGAATAGAATTTACCCATTTGCCCAAACAAAATTTGAGCTAGATATATAAATTTTTTTTTCAATAATTATACATTTTAAATTGCACGGTTCTTTTATTCATTCACCACCTTTGCTTGAGGTTGAGTGAGAACTTAAGACCTGAACCCGTGACACTGGCGCCCAACGTGGACATCTTGATGCATACCAGGCCAGTAATATTTCAAGGAAAGACGCCTATATGTTTTAAAGATGCCAAGATGTCCAGCAGTTGGTTCTGAGTGATTTTCCCTTATGATTTCCTCGTGAAACTCTTTGGGAACTACCTCTTTCCAAGCAAACTCTGATGTAAGATTTGATTTTACTTTAGAAAGCCTAAACAATGAATTATTTTTTATATAAAAATTTGGAAAATTACTTGGTGTATTCAGACAGCCGTTATATATTTTTTTATACCAAGAATCGTCTGTGTTTTGAAAAGAATTCGATAGGGATATTGCGGTAACAGGGAAAGCGCGAGAAAGTGCATCGGGAATAACATTATCTACTCCACGACGATGCTTAATAATAAAATTAAATGTTGACAGTCTCACTCCCCAACGTGCTAATCTTCCTGTTGGGTTTTCTAAGGACAAAAACCATTTCAGCGCAGAGTGGTCAGTGTAGACTGTGAATGTCTGACCATTTTCGAGGTAACAACGCCAGTGCTCGAGCGCAGTCAACACGGCGAGAGCCTCTCTTTCAGTGATGCTGTAATTCCTCTCAGCCTTGTTAAGAGATCTACTCATGTAGGCAATAGGATGCTCTTTACCATTGAAACTCTGCGTCAACATTGCTCCCACACCATAATTGCTAGCATCTGTGTGTACCTCGAAGGGCTGGCTGTAATTGGGACAAGAAAGAACTGGTGCAGATACCAAGCATTCCTTAAGGGAATTAAATGATGCCTCAGTTTCAGGCGTCCATTTAAAAACAGGTGAGTGTTTGCCATTTGATGTTAACCTATTTAATGGGCCAGCCACAGTACTGAAATTTGGAACAAAACGTCGGTACCAGGTGGCAGTACCGAGAAAGCGTTTTAGTTCCTTTTTGTTGGTAGGAGTTGGGAAATTTAAAATGGCTTCAACTTTATCTGGATCAGTTCGCAACCCACGATAATCAACCAAATAACCGAGATATTTGAGTTGACTTCGGAAAAATTTACACTTTTGCGAACTCAAAACATGTTTAATCATTTACATAATCGCATTGCTAGGTTGACGTGTACTGGCGTTGAACAAAAGGATTTCGATGATATAGTCAAAGGATATAAGTCCTTGTCTCAAAGGTTTACAGCTATTCAAGCTAAAAGGCCCATACCTAGCATATCCGGTACTGGTACAAGTACCACCGCTAATAATGAACATTCATCCATCACGCCGGAAGTGCAGAACCTGATTTCGGTTACGTGTGATCGAGGTTCGACTGATTTAATGAAATTAAAATTTAATGGAAAAACTTGCGTACGCTCTTTTATACAGCGTGTGGATGAATTTATTGAAGCCCGCAATATTCCTTCAACAAAAATTCTTAATTTTGCTCCTGAAATTTTCCAAGACGATGCTCTTCATTGGTATCGTTCAATCAAAAATACTATAAATTCTTGGCCAGAATTAGTTGTTAGATTACGACAAGACTTTGACCAGCTAGATTTTGATTATCGTCTTATATCGGAAATTCGTTCTCGTACACAGGGTGAACGGGAGAATATCACAATTTACCTTTCGATAATGAATGGGATGTTTTCTCGCCTATCGAAACCACCATCAGAAGCAGATCAGTTAGAAATTCTTCTTCACAATATAAGACCTTGTTATGCCAGTACCTTAGCGTCCGCAGGTGAAATAACGTCAATCGACTCATTACGTTCGTTGTGTCGAAACGTTTCAGGTGGTCTGGTTCTATTTCAAATGGCCCTAAAGGTTACTTACTGGTTTAACCGATAATTACTCGCATCGATAAAGTTTCTTTAATAATCGTAGAGAGTATATTAAACACCAAATGTAACTCGTTATATTCACTCGTGAAAAAAAGAAGTCGTTAATAATCTCATGGGGAAATATACCCCAGATTAGTTCTCCTGAGAAAACCACACAGAGGGTTATGGCGAATTTATAATATTTTAAACCCCCATTGGGGTAAAATATACTCAATTTGAATTAGGATTGATTAAAAATTTATTTTGAGGTTTGTTATTTCAATATTTTACAGATTTTTTTTATTCTCATATCCGATTTCTTAATGTAAATTGGCAGCATATACCGCGGTCCTTGTAGAGTCTGACACACGAAACATGAGCTTGGAAAAAAGCGGCAAATTCAAACATTTTAGTTCTGGTAATACTGTCTACAGAAGGTAAAATACATTTTGATACTTACTTGAAATATTCTAATATTTTTTTATTTATGTAGTAATTTAGAATGTTAAATTTGTGAAAGGATTGTCTTTTTTTTCCTTGAATATAGTAGGAAAAAGGAGGCTTTTTTAAATTAAATATTAGGTAATGTTTAGTTTCAATGAATTTCCAACAATGAACCTTTTATAAGAAATCGCTGTATTTTGATTTCATGAATGTTAAAATTACTTAATATCTGTAATATTTCGACAGAAATTAAGAAAAAAATATTATGAAATTGTTTATTACAAAGTATCAAAATCACCATGTTGAACTAAACTACATGGGGACATTGTATCAGTGCTGCTACTTGAAAAAATGTCAGGGTTATGTTTCGTGTGTCAGACTCTATGCTTGCTTATTTGCGTATCTAATAGGTACCATATTATACCCATAGGTGATAGCAGTTACTTACCATCAGGTAAGCAATCTGCCTATTTAGTGCAACAACGTATTAATTGTATCGCAAGTTTGCCTTCTTTGTTATAAATAAAAAATCTCTGTATAAAAATTACGATCTATTTTTATGCTTATGTAGACGTTCTTTAAATTACTTTAATTCCATTGGATTGTAGAGAGTGTATGTTTTTATACGTACATGTACAAAACACACTTTACGAATCACTTTATGAATGAAGTCCACTCTACAATAGCTTCAGGGTCAAGTCTGGAAAAGTTTTAATAATTCACCTATATCATTAATGAAAGAAGCATTACTTGCGAAAATGTGTGGGGCTATTACATCCGCGGAGTCATTACTTACAATACTTACACGCAGTGTTTGATCTGTAGGTATTCCAATTAATCAATCAATTAAGTTATTACCTCCCACTACATGTAATGGTAATTGTAATTGACTGGCTGTTGTTGGTAATTATTTGTTTGTGTTTTATTCATAATTCGACTATTACTTTGCTTTTTAGATGGTAAAAAATCTTTAATGGTGTTGGGTAGTTTTTTTTGAAAAGGCTTATTTGTTCCTTACTATGACACAAGAATGAACTCTTAATATACTTGTTTGGTGGCTAACAATTTACAATGATATTATCAAGTTCTTAGACACACGTGCCACTCTTTTTTTTTATTTACGCTAATTAATACTTTGTGGCGCTTTATACATACAAATTAAATAAGAAAGAAAAAAGAGAAACATGACTTCAGAAGTGGGCTCGTTGCTAAAGTAGCAAATCCTCGTGTTGGAAAGCGAACATGCAACTTTTAATCTCATTTAATAAACTTTGCTTGAAAAACTTATCAAAGCAAGAAAAAAGCAAAAAGTTTCACCCAAATACATTTATTATTTAAGTCTGAGCTACTCTATAAAAGTTCCGTTCGAATTTCTCTCGATAGATCTCGTAGTTAGTTGGTTATACGATGTCTGTTTCTGTAAAACGTGTTCGACGTTAGAAGTTTGTTAACCCCGAAATTACAACACGAGCTAAATCATGAATATATTTAACAAATAAATATCGATACGAAAAATAAGGGGAAAATTCTTTAAGTAAAACATGACAGATTTCATATTCACAAGGTATGAGCTGTGAAATTATTTGAAAATATTTTGTTATTTAAAATAAATAGGTTAAATATTTATACAGGCCTCATGTGAATATTAAGATTTTTTCTTGAGCTGAACGCCGAGGCTGCGAAAATAACATAGAATGTGTTACAGTACTGTTCAATTTGTAACAGAATACTTATCTCTAATATAAAAAAATCTCTTGTCACAGTGTCAAACTCCTCCGAAATGGCTTGACCGATCTTTATGCTTTTTTTTGTGTATGTTCAGTAGGTCTGAGAATAGGTCATAAACTATTTTTTATTATGGCGAAACGTAGTTCGCCGGCACAGCTAGTATAATATACACGGTTATTTTTTTAACACCCTGGTTATTTTAAGGGTGGCTTCAGGACACGGTAGAAGAATTATTTAACCATTAATAATAAAATTTACTCACCTGTTTAATTAGATATTTATTATCTAAAATATCCAAAAAATACTGCACTGGTATGGACACTGAGTGAAGTTGTAGGCAAAACATGGAATGAACGCGAACTGGCAACGACGTCGCCGATTCAAAGTCATCACTGAGTTGATCACAATTTCACCTTCCTACTTTACGGGCTTACTTAGGACCGGCAAAACAAAGTTTTTAAAGAAAACAAACAGTACTAGGTAGGTATTACGGTTATGGTAGGTTGTTTTGGCGTAGTTAAAAAATTGGAATCAACTTTAAATACTTACCTACCTACCTAGGAAACAATTTAAATCAACTTTAGTTCTAATAACAAAAGAGTTCTAAATTTAAAGGAAGTCCTCTAACTCATACATAGTCGTGCACGTTTAAAACTATACATGACCACAACAACATATCACTTTGGTTAGTGTTTAACGTCTCGAAATGCAGTTTTCGCTTCCAAGTCTTACGTTTGTGGGTTCACTTTCTTACACCAAACACTTAATTTCACTTCACAAGTAAAAGTCTACGGTCTACCGGAGTAAGGTCTGTGTATTCGCGAGATGTGTTAACTTGAAACTAAAATTCCGAATGCGCCCGGGCGCGACATCGCGATACGTTCACACGCGCCGGGGTTAAAGGCGAACTAAAGCCGGCCGGCTCGTGCCGACAAGCGACAGCAAACAACAAAACGCCGCCGCCGGCGCTCGGCGCCGGCGCCGACTGTCTCTGTCTTTCACTATTGTAGTGTCTAGTGCAATAATAACTCTTATTTTAAACGAGTTGTAGATTGATCTTGCTTGAATTAATAATGCGACGTTGCCGCATTTTCCTAAGCCCGTAGTAGTAAATGCTTTATTCATTCATAATCTTACCTTATCTTGTAGTAAACAAGAACAATGTCTATAATTTAATATTATTTGCGGATAAAATTAAAAAAATATAACCACATGTTTTTTTTATTGATATGAGTCGTCTAGCGTCTACCGAGCTGCCTCTAAAATTTTCCAGTATGATAAAAAAATAACCGTGTATAATTGTGTGGAAGATGAGTGGAGTTAAGAATGCTCTCACCAACTGCGCTATCGTCTTTGTTAAATCGTAAATATAAAACAAGTTAATCACATGAAATACATACATGGAAGACATATATTTATTATTTATTTCCTTTCAAACATTAGATTCAATATTGAATTATATTGTGCATATTATTATTCGCAAAAGCACGGAAGCAGGAAGGCACAGGGAATACAAAATGAGGGCTTTAACAGATGCGCTGGTAATCTACCTGAATAGACAATGCAGAGTGCAGAGTGGACTTGTTGTGGCATTATTAATAATTCACGATTGCGCGTAGTTTATATTAAAACAGAATTTAATATCTCATAGTTTTACTAGCTGTGCCCGCGAACTACGTTTCGCCATAAGATTTTCTTTAAAAATACGCTTATACCTTTATAACTATGTTAACTATGTTCGTAACTGCACGAGAGAAGAGAAAAATCCTATAGTGTGAGGCGACATTTTTTTTTAAATTGAATCAATAGTTCCTGAGATTAGCGCGTTCAACCAAACAATCAAACAAGTTCTTCAGCTTTATGATATTAAGTATAGATTATTAAAAATAGAAAACATAGTTAAATTGAATTGTTAAGGATCTAGACAAAAAATATACTAACTAATTTAATCATGTACGCATCAAGGGAAAGCAATAAACGGCTAATTTTATTAACAAGGTAGCGTTTATCTTGTCTAGAATCCGAGCTGTGCCTGACTCGATGCGTGCCACAATTAGCAAGCTCGTAATTGATTCGATGCATATCTAATTCACCGTTGCATAAATAACTATCACTGGATTGTGCTAACAAATAGTCTTATCTATTCTAGGGATTACGGTACGAGTAAACGATTGCTAGTAAACTAAGTTTCTCTGTCACACGGTCTGTGCTTCGGAAAAAAGATTACTTTATTATTTTGAACTAGCTGTGTCAACGAACTAGATTTCGCTTATATTTTTTGGGTGGAGATATCTCAGGTTTCTATGGGATTTTTGAAAAATCCGTCCATAGTGGGCGCCTTCATAAGGCAACGAGCCTTCTATCATCAGACGTTTGGCCTCTACGTTGATACCTCAGTTACTCACCAAAGCCCACATTACCATCGATTTCGCGAATAGTCGTCCGCCAAACGATGATCTCCTAGAAAGTCTTAAAATTTGTCACCGACTTCAATATAGAAGTGTGATGTTGTCTGTACCTATTCTTATATTATTTTTAACTTTTCAGTGTTTTTGAAGTCGGTTTGCATTTTTTGTATTTTTTTTTATTTTTAAATTTTTAGTGAATGAAATCTTTTTAGTGAAAGAAACCCTAATATAATACCACATCACCTTCGGTGAGCTGGTATTAAATTAGGGTATCCCTCGATTTTCATGGGATCCCATCATCAGATCCTGACCTGATACCACCACCACCCCAGGAGTATACTCTTTCGAATACAAAAAGAATTTTGAAAATCGATCCACAATTGGCGGAGTAAGCGTGTAACACACAAAATACGTTGGACACACCTAAAAATTTAAGGGTTTTCCTCGATTTTTATGGGATCCCATCATCAGATCCTAACTTTGGTGACTATGGAACCACCCTTGGAGCATATTCTATAGAATATGAAAAAAAAATTAAAAATCGGTCTACAATTGGCGAAGTAATCGCGTAACATACACACAAAACACGTTGGACACACCTAAAAATTAAAGGGTTTTCCTCGATTTTTATGGGATCCCATCATCAGATCCTAACTTTGGTGAGCATGGGACCACCCTTGGAGTATATTCTATCGAATATAAAAAAAAATCAGTCCACAATTGGCGTAATCGTGCAACATACACACATAAAGAAAACATACGCATCGAATTGAGAACCTCCTCCTTTTTTGAAGTCGTTTAAAAAATGTAAACCAACAGAGAAACTATAGGCGCACCGAGTAAATAGAATAGGTAACTAACTAGATAACCCTCCCGGGGTTCGTTAAAATGAGCGTTGCCCGAGCGAGACCTTTTTTCATTAATAAAGTATACTCATCGTTAATTATGAATTATTTTGTGGCCCGCGACACCGTGTCCGAAACCTGTTTGTGGCCCCTTTAAAAAAGGTTGAATATCGCTGATCTATATAAAAGACTAGCTTTCCGCTTGCAGTTTCTCCCGCGTCATTCTCGTTTTGCTCGTGGGAATTCTTTATTTTCCCGTAGGAAAAACAATTCCATACCTAATGTTACCCACTGATAATGTAGCATTCCATTAGTGAAAAAAATATAAAAAGCGATCTAGTAGTTTTGAGTTTAAACAATTACAAACAAAAATACAATTCTTTTCTCTTAATAATATAAGTATAGATATAATTGCGCAAAACGTGTTTAAGTAACATCATTTAATTATGTTGATACTAGCTTCTCCCGCGACTTCGTCTGCGTGGACTTCAGAATTGGGTCCAAAAAGTATAGCAGCGATTTCAAAGCTGTCTGCCCGCGGCTTAGCTCGTAAACAATTTTCAATTTTCCCTCGGAAACTACTTAAGGAAGCAGAATAAAAGGTAGCCTATGTTCTTTTCCATGTCAGAGGCTACATGCATGCCAAATTTGATCCAAATCCGTTCAGCCGTTTTTGCGTGATTGAGTAACAAACATCCAAACATCCACACTTTCACATTTATAATATTAGTAGGATTACAACCGCGCCGTTCGTGTCAACAAATATGCAAAATGAATTTGCGTTGTCGAACAATATGAAAAACGCCAGCAGGATATTGGCCAGTAATCAATTTCCCTGCTTTGATAACGGAGACAATGGCGAATTGACGCATTGTCACTTCCGAAATACGGAACCTTCGGAAAATGTTGACAGCACATTACGTAAAAATAAGAGTTGTTGGAGATCCTTCAGTCAAATGATACTGGTGAAAAAGAAAACACATTTTAGAGTTGTAGAATGATTATAATATGTAAGAGCTTGAAAGAAATATTCTCCTCATCACATTAACCAGTGATGTTTAATTTAAGAGGTTGTGAAGCTGTAAATTTTCATACAAAAAGCGATAACGCTTTTCTCCCTTTTTACGTAGTAATATAATATCTATTTTTATATACGTAATATTCTTTATTATATACGTAATATAATAAAGATCTAGGTTTGCACGTTTTGATTTTAAAGTAATATTGCTCAGAATATAAATTATTAGTATCTAAATATCCATATTTTAGACTTAAAAACTACTGTTAAGTGAAGCGCTTTATGATGTCAATTGAAGCGAATACTTTTAGGGATTTTCAAATTAGACTACTTGATGCGTTAATGATGCGTATTTAATTTTAGTAGTTTACAATAGTGCAGCTGAAGTCATAATAAAATAAAAATTTAAAGTTACAGTTACTTAAGTCAAAAAAAGCCGTTCATTTGAATCGTCAAGCTTCTCATTGGCCTTCTTCGTAGATGCATTCGGTGGACGTCTGTAACTGGTTGAAGACCCGATGACACGTGAAGATAAACGTTGCCATTATTATAAATTTATTTGTGTGAACGCTTCCGTAGGGATAAGTCTTAACAACTACCTCAAGCATTTTTATCTTTTTTGACTAAATTATACTGAGTTACATATAAAGCAAAACGTATAAACATAGATTAAGGTACACTGAATCTAATGAGACTAAAATTGTCTAATTTCGTAAAGGTTTAGGGGGATAAAACACTTATCGCCCGAAACAATATTTCAATGATAAATGTAGGCACTTTCAACTCTAAGCGGTTTGCAACAAACTGCATTTTTGAATGTGCATACTCGAGCCATGAATTGGCACTTCACAGTCCTCTTAAGAGTGGAAGGTCTCTGCGACTTCAGTGGTAGTGTTTTTAAAAATTAAGGGTTAACTTACAAAAAGAATATGTTATAACAATTAAAATATTAAGAGCGCGTATCAGTTTTTGTAAAATTCCAAACACTTTAATTATTTATACAGTGAGCGTTATTATACGAACGTTTTTGGTTAACCAAATAACTGCGTAATTAAACTCCTACGAGTCAAAACTGTTTTCAGATCATATTACTTAAAAAATATTAGCCAAGTTTTGCATTTGATATTAATATAATCTTTGTTATATATAATAATATTATAAATCTCAAGAGTTTGTTTATTTAATTGAACGCGTTCATTTCAGGAACTGATAGTTAACGTATAGTTAACTGGTTAGATAGACTATTTATTGGCTGTATAACATCACGCCCATCTTTAGTTAGGGTAGGCTCGTGCCCCTCGGTGGGGACGTATATGAGCTGTGATGATGATGATAACATCACGCTAAGACCAAACTGAATTTCACGCAAGCAAAGCAGCGGGCACAGCTAATAGTTAATAATAAAGATATTAATTTTGTTTAGAAATAAGTATTTAGTTGTTATTGGTCATTCGGTTACTAAAGCACCTATACAAAGTGCATCCCGATGAATAATCGATGTTCTACTCTAATGCCAGTTGATAAGCCCCTGGATTATCCGTCACCGTTAATTACTTTACTTGATATCATTTAAAACTAGCTGCCCGCCCCGGTCCCGCACGGGTATACCAAAAACCTACCGCATACCTACCTACCTGAATATTTTCTTTTATACAAACCTTGTCCTAACAATAACAAATACATAAAACCAAGAATCATCCAATTTGGTGCAGTCGTTCGAAAGTTATGGGCGTACATACATTTCGAAGGTCCATTTTTATTTATATAGATTAATGAAAGAGCTAAAATAGTGTAGGCACAACAAACATATAATGCAAATATGTTCAAACAGTAAATTCAATTGCTTCACATCATCTCTATCTGTACATTAAGTAGGCAGCGTTTACATTATGATTTATGGGATATAACGTTGAGAGTTAATTATGAACCGTTAACTGAATTCCGTTGAAGGTCATAACGAATGTCAAGAGTCTTCTCTAATTAAGATGGTATCGTAAGGATGATACAAAGCGCTCCGTTTCCGCGACGTTTGTTTTGAAGGATCGTAAAAAACATGTATTTGAATATAAACCTTGTTATATTTAAAAGGAATATTTTTGTACTGACGTAAGCTTGGATTGGCAAATAGAATAGTGGTTTGATACTTTTGAATAACGAGCGACAGAAATATAAACACAAATCGAAAAGTAACGCGTGCGTTTATGATTATATTTCGCGAAGTTTCCTGTTCTCCGACAAATGCTCTAATGTATATCAAACGTATATCAGAATTCAGGTTGCGTACTTTGCGTCAATTGTAGTTCACGGTAATGTAAGCCAATAGCGTGTAGATATTGAGGGTAGCAAGAATAAAAGTTCCTTTGGAATGTTTGTAAAAAGCGAGGAAATATAACGGTTGAAAAACATGAAAGTATATATGCCGCAACTTTAAGGAATCAATTCACGTACAGAATTGATGTGCTATTGCCATTTTAATTGGAAAATGAGATAATGACGTCATTGAAACAGTGTTCAACTATTCTGGCTAGGTTAGAAAGGACGTATGTTATTGTATAAAGGACGTAAGTTTTTGTATAATGGTCGTACGTAATTGTATAAGTTATTAAATGTATGAAAGACGTAACATTGCCGTTCCCTTATTTAAAAGGCTTGCTGAGACGCTACATAGTGCTTACCGTGGCCCATAGGACAGCTGAACAAAGCTCCATGCTCACTAGTACCATGTACTGTCAATATCCCTCCACGAAGCACCGACGACCTCATTCACAAGGACAAAACACTGAAAATTATAACATTGTTAGTTAAGTATAAATTGTTATATCGTTAAACGCAACGCTCTTTTAAATGCCCCTTTATTTCGCTTAACTATTAACTTTTCTTTTGTGTCATTATTCTCGATAGTATAATTTGTTTTTAGTGATTTGCTATCAAGTTTTAATTAAGTATTTTCTTTGCTCCCCGTTGTTTTGAGCTCATGATATATTGTTCGTCAGCCACAAACTTATACAGTCTGATTTGAAAAAATCGGGGTAAAAGTGTTGAATACTTAAGAGTGAATATTTCATTAATACGCGGGAGGGAATGTCACGTAGCCAGCAATAGTCGACGTACAACGCGTGTCTCATCTCTTATCACATCATGGTCGTGAGCGGCAACGCTGATCGGGGTATATTATTTTCTGTTATGTATAAGAAGACAAAGGCTCAACATTTTATATCAGTTATCTTTTGTATATCAAGTTCATACATATTTAAGCGGTTCACTAGGATTGCCATATTACGAGTAAATTCGGCTCGACTTTATACATTCTTCTTCTTCTTCTTCTATATAGTGAGGGATTCACAATCCTTCCATAAATAGTTTAACTTTGGATTAGTAAAATGATAAAAGACCTAAATTAATTACCACACAAACAAAATCTGATACTCCACACATTGCACTAATTCGTTTTCTCGTTTTAACTGTGCTCTACAAATCTGAGTGATTAAATTAATTTGAAAAAACGCAGGCACTTGGGATTTCACGTTCACAGATTCGCCACTCCGTGATATTAATATAACACATTCCGCAGTTATTTGTTTGGTCCCGGCAATAACAGCTGATTAATTGGATTTTGCTTCTATTGTGGTTACACTATAGAATAAATATTATTCGTAATTTCTTTACATTATCATAATCATTGGGTGAGGGATACGCCCAGTGCCAGGCATATACCTTACCCTATTTTTATGTTTATACAAAGATAAGATAATATAAAATTTTGAAAAATCATTGTGTGGTTTTGTGAAACCACAATGCAAGTGAAACTTTTTTTCGAATTATAGGCATTTAACTGAAAATTTCACAGCACCAATCCGTACCAATCCGCACTGGGCCAGCGTGGTTGACTAAGGCCTAATCACTATTCCACGTGGACGAAGTCGCGGGCACAGCTAGTTTTTTCATAAATTTGTTTTTATTTTTTTTTATTTAAGTATAAGTTTTCTGTATTTATAATTTCCTTTTCAGAAGAAAATGATTTAAGATTAAACACGCGATTTTAATTTTCCTAAAATTTTCAGTTCATCATCACAGCTCACATACGTCCCCACCGAGGGGCTCGAGCCTACCCTATGTTAGGGTGATTAGGCCTTAGTCAACCACGCTGGCCCAGTGCGGATTGGTCGACTTCACATACAACATTGAATTTCTTCGCAGATGTATGCAGGTTTCCTCACGATGTTTTCCTTCACCGTAATAGGGCGGCATTTACGCATCATAAAATATTTGGAGTGGCGGGTGTCCATCTGATTTTGACGAGTTAAATTAGGCCATTTTGTTGATCATGATTTTTATTAAAAGTACTAGAACGAAAGTTATTTACTATTATGTGCACTTTCTTGCCCTTTCGGCTTAATACATCTTTTTAGACTAACCACTGTATCTGAAATAAACTTTCAGTTAATTTCAACAATAAGTAATCAAAAATTTACTATATAATCTATTAGTTACTTTCAAGAATTTTGTTTAGCTTAATGAGGTTTTATACAGAAGTATTGTGGGGTAAGTGAGCAAAACATTAAAAAAGCTTTGCTCGCAAATATCATTACAGCGTTGCCAGTAACGGTTGCCTTTTTCGCGCTTACGTTGCACCTGCACTCCTGCAGTCTAGCATGCCGGCGTGAGGTCCTCATTTACAGTTTGTTTTTGGATTCAAATACAAGTACTTATATTGAGGCGAAATCGAATCGCCGTAACAATGCAACATTTCACTATCCGGGTGTATAGTAACTAGGCAATTGTATTGTCACCCGTTATCATGTTTGAGGCTATTTCTATAGAAGCTCTTAGTGCGATCGCGTCGTATCCGAAAAGGGTCAATTGAAAACTTTATATAATGGACGAGACCTTTGACTCTAAGAATGTGATAAGATGTAACCTCAATTCGATGGTAGTTCAAGACGCACAGTGTCTCTAGTGCTTATTTTTAAAAGATAATGGTATGTTTACACTATAGCTATTAATAAGTGAGTTAAGTTTTAAAATAAGAAGTGTTAGGGTTTTTTTATTTATAAACTATACCTTACAGAATCAAAGTGTATTTTTTATAACATTATAATAATTATTCGATGCAAATATGATTCCTTAAACATTAGTAGTTTTTTTTGTAAATTAAACAGCAATGTTATTACTTCATTATACCACATATATACCTACTTACAAAGCGCACGCGTCTATACGCCATTAACTTTGAACTGCGAGAATTTGATCAAAAGAAGATTACAATTTAGTCTAGTAATAACATGGATACTGAATTAATCAAGCATGCAACCTTCATTTGACCATATTATTTTTAATGAATTTATTCCAACTTTTTCAAATTATTGTAAAGAGAAACTAAGAGTAATCACTAATTCAAGATACTAAACTAAAATGTACATTTATGCTATGACTACATGCTACAGCAAAAACCTCAATATAAAAATTGCTTCTATGTAAATTGCTATCCATTTTTTCCGTGTTGCATAAAAAAGGAAAGTAAAACCATAACAAATCATTAAGATGAACCGCTTAAGTTAGTTCAGCTTTTTTTATTACAATGAATAATCTTTTATAAGTTATTGTTATGGAAATAGCTCTCATAATGGAGATGAAACTTTCCCACCATTTTATGTGTTTTTGAAAACATTACATATCTTAATTTTTATATTTGAGTGAATTTTCGGTTTTGTTATGCACTGAAATTAAATATGTGAATTTTCAGTACAGGTAACTACGGATAATTAAGCATAGTAAGCCAGTTAGAATATACCCAGTAATTTCAATCTTGTTGAACTAGTTGTTGAAAAAAGGCGTTCCAAAAAGTAGTTTTTTTAAGAGGTCGTTCACACCATCAACCAGAGCAACTTCCATAATGGGACCAACTTTGAATTGTGAAAAAATCTGGTGAGTAGGTTTTGTACGAAACAGCTGATTTTTTTCGCTATATTAGATTTTGTTCTTAAGTGAAAGTTTTTTTTTGATGGGTTGAACAACTTGTTTAAAAGTCATCACAACTTCATAGAACATCCTAATATACTGGGTGTAATTGAAGGAAAAAAATGTAGCTTGAATAGCCTCAATATTTCTCCTACAGAATCTCCATTTCTGAAGGTTACTTACCTTTATATATTATTTCAGTGTTCTGTTACACCCTGTATATGCGATGAAATTCTGACCCCTGAAGATTTATTTCTGGGGCTTTATAAGTTTACTCTGACGTTAGCAACAATCAGTCAACTTTTTAAACCTGCACTTGAAATCCAAAATGCCTCCTTTATAAAGATTGAAGTCTTCTTTAAATCTTACAAATCTTCCCGGCGCGGCTGGTTTTTTGTTGTCATTCAGCAATAATCAGACTAGGATCATGATTAATGTAAATGTTTTCGCATAAAACTTGCTCATTATTTCCCCAAGAAAAAAGGCCTTCAATGTCTCATTTTTGAATGTCCCAAACTTTACCCAGTGTACTTGTCCGGGGCCGTCTAATATTTCTTTATCTCGTCCATTTTGTTTGCGACGCATAATCTGATTTTGCGATGACGCCGTCCAACCTTTCATAAATTCCTTAACACTTTTTTTACTCGGATTAGGAAACTGAATTGTCATTGTTATTTCTTATAACATTGGGCTTTGTAAAATAGAATGACGAATAATGTTCGGCACTCTAAAATATTGTAAGATATCAAAGATTTTTTGATAGACGTTTGTTTGAGACGTATGCAGAGAAACCAATGGACATATCATAACAGTGCCCCATGGGAGTTAAAAGAGGGTATACGAGTACAAACCTGCCAATATGGTGTCAATTTGGGTTTTGCTCTACTAAAAGGTGTAATCTTAGCAATTGGAATTTTTGGGGTTTTGAAGTCCACAAATTGTGTTCGCAAAATGGTGTTAGTCTAAACCCATGGATCTCGGTGAAATCTATCTTAAAAGATTTTCTTTTTCTACACAACAAAATTAACAAACTTATTAAGTATTAAGTAAGTTACCTATAGTAGTACATGTGACAATTCCTATTATAGTAAATTCGTAAAAATGCAACTCCTTCTACGTTGCCAACTTATGACATAGGTATTATAGTAACAGGTCCCAGTATTTTAATTGTCTTTTCCCTTTCACCTGGAATCCAAGTATTGCAGCTTGCGTAGAAATTGTTAATGGAAACTGACGAATCAGGAAAATGACAAACTAGAAAAAATTTCAACCTATCGAAACTGACGAATAAGTAAAGTGGCAAATTAGGGAAACTGACAAATTAGGAAAATGACCAGTGATACGCTAACTCATATAGAAGTAGGTACCCGCGAAGACGACTTTCCTACAGATTACACTAGTAAATGTTATAATTATGATGTAATCCTAGGAAAGGAATTCGTATAATGTAGGTAAATCAGAAGATAAGAATAGTAAATCGTTTGATATGGATTTTCACGCATTGTTATTGTGACAAAATGTAGAATACAACAACATTAAGCGAACGTTGAAGACAAATACTGAGCTTTTTTGCTGTCTGGTTTTTAACTGATTGTGGTTGCAATCCAATGCATTCTTGATTCACGCGCTGAGTAGACAACGAATCTTATTGTCCGTCGGACAGAAATATGATATAGATATTTACTGTCCGTTATTGTCACGATATGTGCTAGCGAGTTCAACGCCGTGCGCCAATGTCCGCAATCCGCATGTTTATAGTTCTTCCAATGTGTGTGTTCTACGTTAGACGTACTGCGTGTTGCATTTTGACTAGTTGCAGTATTTGGCAAAACGTATTTAATAAAAATGCCACAACTGTGGTGGCAGAAATGTATGGCTTCAAAATATATAATACCTATTATGTATTATAGAAAATCTTAAATCGAGGGAGCATATGTTATCTCTTCAAATCCAAACTAATATTTAATGTTCGGTGGTCTATAATATAAATTGTAAATTGCCTGTAAATCGTCAGGCTATCCATTACTATCAATTCTTTCCAATCGTCTCTTGATAATAGTTGAATGTTTTCAGTACACTAACCCAATTTTCAGTAGTACCTACATCCATAATTTTACATGTAGGTATGTACTACACACGAATATATAAACTTAACTTCACTTATTTAACTAAATGATTATAATACTAACGTAACACATTAATTAACGCTTATGGTATAAATTCAGTCACTAACATCTTCGACTGTATTAAAATATGTTACTTGAATCGTTGCCAGATTGGGCATTGTATATACCAAACTACAATGGTCTTCGATTGAGAGGGGTGGCGATCTGTTTTAACGCATTCAATATGAAGTGACGGGTTACAGCCACTCGTGTCGGGCACGTTCAAAGTCTAATCACACAAAAAGAAAAGGTTCTGTGTTCAAGTAGGGTTCCGGGGAGAACGGTGACAAATGACCTTTGACGGTAATTCGCTGGGCTCGTGAGCTCTGATTTATTATACCTATAATATAAATAACGATTCTGTACGCTACCGATAGACAATGAAATGTATCTGTAAATTGAACGACACAAAAAAAGTTAGGTAATGGCTACTAAAGTGTAGTTATAATCTCAGTTTGAACCTGAAAATTGGTGTTCTATTCTAATTGAAACTGGTGTCCCAATAACAACAGGATACCAATTTGCAGATTATATGGCGTATCGTTTAATCAATATAACAAATCTATACTATCTATACTATACTTACTTACTTACTATACTTACTAATATTATAAAGCTGAAGAGTCTGTTTGATTGTTTGTTTGTTTGCTTGGTTGAACGCGCTAATCTCAGGAACTACTGATTCAAATTGAATCTTTTTGTGTTGGATAGTCCATTTTTCGAGGAAGGCTATATAACATCACGCTATGACTAATATGAGCTGAGCATCAATGAAAAATGTTGCAAAAACGGGAAAAAATATGGCAAAACGTAGATCGCGGGCACAGCTATAATTAATAAAATAAATAACTAAATTTGGTTTGCGTGACGAACATATTTTTTACTATAATTAAATGTTATACCTATCTGTCGAGCTACATATAAATATATAGAGGCAAAATATTTTCTATTAGTCCGTCTAGCTCTCACGATACATTAGGTAATATTGTGAAAATCCTAAACTTGACAAGGATCTCAGATTTGTAAAGTTAAAGTCGTCGGAGATTCAGTTACATCTCATATACAATATTACAGAAATTGATTTTAAATATGTTTCGGAGATGCAATGTGAAATCCTTTAGGATACGGATTTTATGTTTGGATTCTGGTATATTCTATTTGTACACACACACACACACACACACACACACACACACACACACACAGAAACTGGACCCAAACTGATACTGACAATGGCAACACACGAATAATGTTACTCTATTGTTCCTCTATTTCGTGGAAATAATATTCTTAGTTTCCTTGGACGACAAGTTAAATTTCTGTTGGAAAATTTACTACCGAGATAACGCTACATGGTCCGTAATTTCATTTCTAAGACAGAACATTGATAATCGAACACAGAAAACTACAATCAAGGAGGAAAATGTGTGTTCAGCAAAAAAAACGTTAATTGTGTTGATTGAATAAATTATGATAGATTATACGTATAGTTAACATTTCCTGTGCTCTCGTCACTAATCATAATAAAGGGAAAAAGTTTGGACGTTAACAAAGGGTTTTTGTTTCGTTTTAGGGTGCTTAAGTGTTCTCTATCTCTTATGCTGTGAATAGGTATAACTTGTGTATTTGTGATCATGATAATATATCGTTAGCAACCTATTTGTTTTCTATTGTAGCCACGTTGGAGGTAACAAAATTGATGATAGTCTGTATTTTTTGCGATACTACGCCTTATACCATTACCAAGCGGCAAATGTATTCAACTATTAGTTTGAACAGAGGATTCAACTAAATATACATACATACAAACATCAAATTATTATGGATGAAATCAAACCGAAAGTGTAATTAAAAATGATAATATTATATTTTAATACTAAACTCGTACCTGATTTACTGAACATTTTTTGTATACTAAAACCAGTTAATTTTTAAGGGGCACTTCTAATAAATTTATAGCGCTTAAATTTAACACACTACCTTTTACGATAGTGCGATGATAGACACACAATAAAAATAGACGAAATCGGATCGAACTGAACCTAATGAATGCGTAATGGTAATGGTTTATAAATCAGTTAATTCCCCTGATTAATGGTTTATAAATCAGTTAATTCCCCTGATTAATGGTTTATAAATCAGTTAATTCCCCTGATTAATGGTTTATAAATCAGTTAATTCCCCTGATTAATGGTTTATAAATCAGTTAATTCCCCTGATTAATGGTTTATAAATCAGTTAATTCCCCTGATTAATGGTTTATAAATTAATAAAAAAGAATTAATCTTGTTAATAAATTTACAATTTATCGCTTATAACCTCAGCCATTTTATTATCAAGCGAAAATGAATATATTCTACAAATCATAAAAATATTGGAACATTATATTTTATTTTCGGGGTTTGAGCTGGTATAGTAGGAACCTCACTAAGATTATTAATTCGAGCTGAACTTTTACGCATTTATTCAAGATTTTTTACGCTCTTCAGCTGTTTTGCTCACATCGGTTCCAATAAAGGCGTACTCCGCATTTTCCGCCCTGATTCAATATGAAAAACCATTTACAGCGTTTTCTTCAATCTCGATTCACACAATATCGGTCCGATTGCGCACTGGCTGCCGAAGCAATCTACACGCGAGTACGCCACACAAAAATGTTCCACTTTGATGTCGTTCAAGATGCCTGCGAAATTAATAAGCATTAGGGCGAATATATTTTATATAATTTCTTTGGCGAATTTGATTTACAAATTTAATATTGTGCCCACCTTCACAGGCGTAATTTCGAATCGCCGCTCGCAGAAAATGTGCGTTATTAGACAGCTGTTATGTTTGTCGATGCTCACTACCTATAATATTCATAATTTCATGTGTTACAAGATAGAAACCTACAAGCATTGTTACCTATTCGTTTTTCAAATCATTCTGTGCAATCAATGTTAAAAGTATTCTGGGGAATTTCTTTTGGAATTTGTTAGTTTTTAACCAGCTAAGTATAATATGTATGTTGTGCTTCAGTATAAATATGTCTGAAATTGCACAAATTACCCTAAAACGATAAATACTTATCATGTGACCGATATATTTTTCTCATTGCTAGATTCACTAATTTAAACATGACTTGACATACATACAAGGTAAAATTTGTAGATTCTGTCACAAGCGCCATTTAACATATACACAACGTGAATTTTCGTTTTCGCTTTAACCATTAAATTTTGTACATTTTGACACTTAGAACAATCATTGTTTACATGACTGAACGTCCAAAGAACTCACCGATGTTCAGTCATAGTTTAGTAGTTTACTCAAGATTATATTACTAGCAAGAGAAGTTTATCCGTGAAATAATTAATTCAAAACAAACTTAAAACTCTTTATTCAATATAGACCTTTATATGCATTTTTTGACGTCAAACAAAATACAGGAATCTAATTAACCAACAAATTAATTAAAAATGTAACAAACTAAGATAAGCAATGTATTATTTATACCTCGTATGCCCTTCAGCCATATTGATAACTTGTTACTTAAATATAATTTTTTTCACTGTTTGTACATATACGCAAATCATAATAAAGATGTATGCATATAGAAGTAAAATGAAAAAAAAAACTGGGCTCTACACCTGTTCGGAAATTAGGAGATTGAAAAGAACGGACAAGAAACTCGCAAGATTTAATTTTATGTCTCCTCTTTTTAATTGCCAACATTACAATCGTATAGGATTTCAAAAACATAACTTTGGTTTTATAAAAATATTTACAGAAATGCCTATCGGCGTGATTGGAACAGTTCAAAATACATTCGTCCAACAAAAACAAAGTGTACCTAATATACGTCAAATTGTCACATTCTTTGTAAATCCCAAGCAGTTTTAGCGAATTACGTTTCGCCTTAAATGACTTCAACGCGTTCTTAGTTTCGTATCTTCTATATGTATTTTTTCCGTTTTAGCAACATTTTTCATTGATTCTCCTCTCCTTTTCCTTTCTCGATAAATGGACTATCCAACACAAAAATATTTTTTCAATTCGGACCAGCAGTTCCAGAGATTAGCGCGTTCAACCAAACAATCAAACTTTACAAACTCATCAGCTTTATAATATTAGTAAGTAAGTAAGTATAAGTATAGATATATAATCAGACAATAATATGATTTTTTCATAAGTACATTCTTGATTACATCTTTTAATTTATTTAAGCTAATTTCTTTATTTTTAGAGACTTTAGAGGCTTATTTAAAGACATATGAACTCATAAACAATTTTCATTCCGATCACAGGAATGTACTTGGCAAGTAATTTGTCGGGCTTTGTTAAAATCGAGCGCATATCTTAACTCAGACTCAAATTATTTCCAATCTGAGGTAGCGGGAAATGGAATGTACTTTTATAACTACATGCTCTGCGGGCTCCGAAAGCTGTTCTGTTTCGAAGAACGCTCGAAGTTTTTATGGCTAATTTCCTTCTAATAAAGCACGTATCGAATTGGGTTTGTGGCTTGTTTCAACTTCTTAAATATAACGCTGTAAGAATGCGCAGACTTAAGAGGGGAAAGTTATGATCGTTGCTATTAATTAGGTACATTTTGATGGTAATACTTTGTGAGTTACTATAAGACTTTTTCTGTTTTGGATTTTGAGTTGTTTGTTTTGGCGATATTCTGGTGTCGTGTCTGGTTAATTATTATCTGTGTGAGTGTGCAGTAATGTTTACAACTAGCTGTGCCCGCGACTTCGTCCGCGTGGAATAGTAACTTTTGGCAGTATTTTGATTCTTGTAGGCATTTTTTTTAAAATCTTGATAAATAGCCTATATAATTAGCTATCTATTAGTGAAAGTCCCGTCAAAATCGGTCCAGTGTGGTTCCGGAGATTAGCGGGAACAAACGGACAGACAGACAAAAACATTTTTGGGTTATTAGTACCCAATATACATTCATACCCATTTAGTAAAAACTTGTTATTTTGACATTACAAACAGACACTTCAATTTTATTTATTTGTATAGATATGGTACTATCTTATCTATACTCTAAATATATATCGGGTACCAATAACAGAAACACAATTTAAAATTTTTTTGTCTGTCTGTCTGTCTGTGTGTTTGTTCCCGCTAATCTCCAGAACGGCTGGACCGATTTTGACGGGACTTTCACTAATAGATTGCTAATTATATAAGGTATAACATAGGCTACTTTTTATCAACTTCAACAAAAGTTATTTTTCCACGCGGACGAAGTAGCGGGCACAGCTAGTTATATCATAAAATCTTGTGACACGGTGTTTGGCCGGGATGAACTCCGAAACTACATAACCGACTTTGATAAAATTTAGCATATTGTATGTAATAATATGGTCCAACTTGAAAGATAGGGTAGTTTTTATCTCGACTTTTAACGTCAATATTTATTATTGAATTTAAATTTATTATGGCGAAAAGTGGTTCGCGGACACAGCTGGTAAAATATATGAAGCCGTTAATAATGACAATGATTGACAAAATTTCTCCGGTGTACAAGAATTAAGATTCAAAACTTTTTATAAACTTATATAACATATTAATTTATTTTTGTTAAAATATGTATGTATTAGTATCTTATGCATTTTGTAGGTTATATCAAGTTTACTTTTGATCTTGTTAGTGTAAGAATTATTGTTATATATAAATATATCTCTTTGTTTAATGTTAAATTAATGTGAAACCAGTATTTTTTTATTATAGCACATCTACTTCTTTTTCTCTGCATCACCCAAAGGTTGACTGGTAGCATATGCCTCCGCCGCCTATGTACACAAATGTACTGAAAGTATAAAATAAATAAATAAATAAAACATGTTTCTTGATTTTGACGTTTTTGTTATCAACATGAAAATATGCCTTCAGTTACTTGTGGCTCATAAAGTTACTGAAGCAGTGCCTATTGTTAGGTCATCTTACTTGGCGATTGAGAAAGTTGGAAAAATATATAATTTATTTTGTAATATTAACATTAATTACAACAACTCGGTCAATTAGAATGAGATATTTAGTTTAGCCATACCTCCGTGTTTCAGGAACCCAATTGTATCGGATTGCAAGGCCGTTTCCACTGAAACCGATTTCGAATCAGATTGTAGACCCAAAAGTTTGATGATAAGGTAGAAGTTTTCATCGCCTGTACGCACAACTTATAGTGAAATAGCGAACATGTAAATTAAGTTCTAGAAATTATATTGTTCTTACAATATTTCAATTAAAAAAAAATACTAGCTGATCTGACAACGCGTTGCTGTAGTCGAGTAGTTTTAGTATGTACCTTGTTTAAAAATAAATGAATATCGGATCAATGTCTAGTGGAATAGATTTCAGATAAATTTCATAAAGATATTGAAACATAGTCCCATCTACTGGGATGGTTACCCGACCTGGATAACCAAGTGTTGTGTCGATGAATAATCTCACAGCGCCATCTGTTAGAAATATATGGAACTTACAAATCATTGTCTTATTATAACAAACATTTAATGAACATTTAATTCGCAATTATAAATATTGAGGTCAATAATCGAGATAAAACTATCGTATCTTTGTTGGATCAAATTAAAATACAGACAGTAAGCCAATTTTGTAGTTTCGCAGTTTATCCCGGACAAACATAGTAACCCAAAATTTTCATGTTAATCATAGTATCATCATCATGTCTATGATTTACTTGAATATTTTGGGTTGAATGACATTACATGTAAACACATTTTAATAATGAGTTTTCGATAAAGAATTGATTATTTATTGGTTATTTTGAAACACAGTGTATAGAAGATAGCACTCTATGTAATTATATAAAGATCTGTGCTTAACGACAACGCTCTTACTTATACATGAACAATAAGATTTAGGTCTTTTTTATAGCTAGAGGCTTCAGTACTGTGTGTACACAAAATATACTTGGGCATTATGAATCGTTAATTCAGGAGTTTTGCAGCTTAAATGTAATTTTGGAACTCTGCACAATGTTTTTTTTTAATTTTCCTTCCAGCCCAACGTTTAATTAACGCTGTGTTGTATTCGCTATGTAAATATCTATAAGATACATACCACACACATGCAAATAATTCCCGCAAAATATAAACGAAGTACATTTTAGAAGCGGCGGCTATTATAATGTTCAAACGCTTTAATTTTCCGGTGAGATGAGCGGCAATGCAAACTTGATCTTCTGCTGGCATCCGTGTGCTTGGATTCGAGCAACAGTTGACTTGAGATACGTGAGGCGCGAGGGGCAGAACAAAATCAATAGACCCGCGCCCCTCCCCCCCTCAAAACATAGCAGTGTTGATGCGAGCTTTTTATAGCACGTGACATTGGATGAGATCACGAAAAATAAATATTCAGATACTTAAGCCACTTGCAATGAGCGTCATATTTTGAGTTATTTGGTATTAAGTGAAATTAAGCCATAAGATAACTGTTCTCCCGGTAAAGCCCCATCGTGATGTGCAAGGAGAGAAAATAGAAAGCCATAATCATCTCAGCCCCATGATGCTTACTGGGAATAGGCTTCCTCTCAAGAAGATGACTTGAGACGTCTTTCATGCTGGATCTTTGGTTGCTGGAAAGCACTGTAGGCTAGTCTATTAATCTTCAGGATACTCTTCACAATTATATATTGTGTTTTTTACATACAACAGGGAAGCGTTTAGCCTTCATCTCACCTGGTGGTAAATGAATATAAAAGGTCGAAGATAGAAATGAGCTTCACTTGAAGTCCACAAGAACTGAGGAAACTGGTTATCTTATCTCAAATTGTCGGAACAAGATCGTTGTTATGGCGAAAAACTTAGGAAAGATGATAGTAGCTGGCCCAAGAAGAATCGAAGCTTGTATCGAGGTGCTATATTCTAGATATAGCAACTCGTTGCATTCCCGCCTAAACCTGACTGCATTTCAAATCTTATGTCTTTGACATAATTAATTTCGTCTCTCCCGTCACTCAAGTGCGGACATCAAAACGTGAAAAAGTAGCGATGGCTAATTAACACAAATTAATATTTTTATCAGCACCTTTTTCTATAAATCTGAAATAATAATTTAATGAATATCATAAAATCTTAAAGGCACTTATGTAGTGCCTTTTCCTTATATTATAATAATATTTGTAACGGTGGAAGAAAAATATATATCAGTGTCACAATCCTGGTGCTTTATTTGGCTGACCCTCCCTAACCACTACACCACCGCGTCACCTGCTGCTCACCCCGTTACACCGTTACAAGCTTAGACTGTCGGTATCGGATCTCAACCACTAAACCGCGGAGGCGGAGTTGAGCCTTGGTATCGACAAATACTTAGGCTAGACTAAAGTTAAATGCAGCTTTTACGTGTTGCAGATGAGAAATATTATATTTGTAGTTTGTTTTTATTATTGTACTTGCTTTTGCCCGCGACTTCGTGCGCGTGTAAATCCTTTTTTATTGATTCCCTTTACAAATACCCCCGCCCCCCTTTTTTACTCCCTTAAGGAATGATTCCGGGGATAAAAACTATTCTTTATCCTTCCCCACAACTCAAACTATCTCCATACCAAATTTCATCTAAATCGGTTTAGCGGTTATTGATTCCCCATACAAACTTCCACCCCCCTTTTCTCCCCCTTAAGGGATGGTTTCTACGATAAAAGCTATCCTATATCCTTTCGTGGGATTCAAACTATGTCTTTACCAAATTTTATTTAAATCAGTTTAGTAGTTTTGGCGTGAAAGCGCGACAGACAGACAGACAGAGTTACTTTCGCTTATTAGTATGGATTATCACTCAGTCACAAATAATTATTTTTTTTTGGATATTTAGTTATGACTTTCCAGTTTCAGATAAATGTAGGAATGAATCGGCAACCCTGAAGAATATAAACCTGTTAAATTCTTGGAAGAGACTTTTTGGAATAAAGTGTAAAAGACAACAAGAGATAGCGCTACTCTGTTAATACTAGCACGACTAGCACGACTCAAATAAGCGATTAATGCCTAACCAATATTGTAATGGAAAATTTTGTTTGCGAATTTAACACAGTCATTTTTGGGGACACATTTCTTTTGGGACGCCCTCTAAATTGGTTTGAATTCGAAGGTAATTCAATTTGGCGCGGTTAACAATTCAAGCGGTCGTTGGCCGTGTGAGCGAAAAGAATATTTAGGACCGTTTCATGTACATTTTTTAAAGTTACTTAGAGCTAACTGTTCAGCCTGTTTTTACATGTACGTCCAGGTCGTTATCATGTGGAAATTTCTGGATGATATCAAGGTTGAATCACTTCTGGATGATGTATCTTTCTAGGGGTAAGGGGATTTTTAAAACGGCCAAGAAATTATAAAACTTCCCCACCTACAATATTAGCTGCAGATGTGATCTTTACATTTATAAACGCAGGTAGAGCAGGTTGAAAATTGAATAAATTTGTCCGGCAATCTACAATTTGTAAGAGTGCAATGCGTATTATATAATTAACGTCAGAATCAAATTGCAGCTTCATCATCAAAGGCTCATATATACGTCCCCACCGAGGGGCTCGAGCCTACCCTAAACTAGGGCGATTAGGCCTTAGTCAACCACGCTGGCCAAGTGTGGGTTGGTCGACTTCACACACAACCTGTAAAGAAATTCTTTCTTCACAGGTGTGTGCAGGTTTCCTCACGATGTTTTCCTTCACCGTAAAAGCGTCGAATAAACGTACATATGAATTGAAAATTTGAAAACACATTCCTCCCGATTGGAAGGCGACAGCCTTACGCACTACGCCATCGACGCTTCATTGCAGCTTAGATATTATAAAGTAGCTTCATCAGCTAATACGTGTATTTCACACGCCTTTAACTACCTCCGCCGTGATCTAATAGCGGTTAAGACCATCCAGTATTAATCTGGGGGTCTGAAGTTCGATTCTCCACAGAGAGAGAAGTTTTCTGATTGGTTTGGTTGCTCGTAGTGCTTCTGAGCTTCTAACAACTAGAGGTCTAACTGCCTCCGTGGTCTAGTGGTTGAGACTACGGTGTTGATCGAGAGGTCCGAGGTTCGATTCCCCATGGGGGAAGGAATTTTTCTGCTCGGTTTGGTTAGTGTAAGGGCTTCTGAGCCCGCCTGGCTAACTAACACCGTCTTACCTAAGTTTGTCGCCATAATAACAATGTTTATAGCATTGTTGTGTTCCGACAATTAGAGGTGAGATAGCCAGTTCCTCAATTGTTGAGGAGTCCGGGTGAAGCTCGCTTCCACCTTCGGCATTATCATCACTTTCCATCAGGTGTGATGATGGCCAAGAGCTCCCCTGTCGTATATATATATAAAAATACAAGAAAACCTATTCCAAGTTCAGGTGAAGCTCGCTTCCATTTTTGATTTCATCATCATTTACCATCAAATGATATGACAGCCAAGGTCTTTATTGTTGTGCCTTGAAGAGTAAGGCAAGGCCAGTTTACGAAAATGATTCGAGGTTAAGTGGGGGAACTTTCATTAGGGGAAAATGAATACTTTGAATGAATATTACACGCAAACTTCTGTAGACTGACAAACAAAAAAAGGTAAAATAATTGTTGTAACTCTGTTAAAAAATGTCTAAATCTTCTTAATAGAAAAATTCTCGTGACACAGTGTTTGTAACCAAACTCCTCCGAAACGGCCCGACTGTTTTTTATGATTTTTTATGTATATTCGGTAGGGCTGAGAATAGGTTCAAACTATTTTTTATACCCCTAAGTGAAAAAGGTGTTTTTACTACACCTGATCGGAACAGCAGTCATTATTCCCTCGTCTATCGTGTTTAGCGGGAGGAAAAGTTATACTAAATTCAATTTCTCACCTGTCAGAGTCTCCGCGGGGTGGAGGCGGGGAACGCGCTTTTCCACTCACCACGACCTGCGCTGAGTTTTGCCGCGCTGCAAGGTGGCTGTATGATCTCAGATCTCTGTGTTATCATAAAAAAACAATGACACAGGAGGAAATCCAAGTGTGGGGCGACGTTTTTGTTTTTTTAAAAAAAAGGAAAGAAGCCCGAATTTTTCATCAAATCTGTGAATTTATTTATCGTAATTTTTTATTACGATGTGAGTTTATTACATAATAAAAAATAAAAGTTAAAAATAATGTCGAATTCTAGTAGTGAAAGTGATATTGAGATGACACCCATACAAATGTAATAATATTTTCATACTAATATAATTCTAGAAACAATTTCAATCAAACACGTTTTCGTATGTTCCTCACAGGTGTAGTATAAAGCACTATGTAGCACTTGGGAGAAAGTCCGATTCCTACTTCGGGAGATTTGTAGCCCTCGGCTGCGCCTTCGGGCCACAAACTACTCCCTCGCTGGTAATCGGTCACTTTCTTCCCGCGGTGAACAATCTACTATTTTTTTAAATTATTATGGCGAAATGTAGTTCGCGAGCACAGCTAGTACGTGTATTATATAAAAAAATAAACTTCCATACTGACGATTACATAATTTTCAGTGACAGTGGTATGTTGCTCTTTCTTAAAAAGAATAGCTTTTTTATTGTTCTAACAAAGTAAGCCGTTGTTTTTTATAAAATGATCCAGTATTCCAGAAATTAATTAAAATGCATCAAAATAGCAACGTTGTAAAAGCTCGAACCAATGGAGCATTGCATTCCCATTGGTCCGTATTGTTTATCTTGTTCGAATGTCGCTGCTGTTCGAACGTTGATTGGCGAAAATCATGTCACACAATGACATTTTTACCATTTTGAATTCTTCGATTGCCACACTTTGTGTTTGAAAGTATTCTATATCAAAGACTGCTTTTATAAAATGCCCTTACTAAAAACTAAGCCTTGTTTATAGATTATTTTCGTTATAAAGGGTTAATTTTCAAACAGAAGCCAAATTTTGAATGCGAGTTCAGACAAGCAATCTGAACATTTTTTACTAAAAATTCCCAAAAATCAACACTTTAAAAGTATTATGTATTAAAGACTTTTTATGAAACGGCCTAATAACAAAAAAAACTAAACCTTCGAATTTGTTTATATTATTCTCGTTATACAGGATTGACTTTCAAGCAGGAGCCAAATTTTGTGTGCTTGTTCAGACAAGAAAACTGAACAATTTTTACTATGGGACCAATTTTGGAATCGTAAAAAATCAGCTGTTCAATACATTTAACTATATTTAACATCCAATTAACCTATCATTGGATGTTAAACATTTGTATGGAACAGTTGATTTTTTTTCGCGATTTTAAGATTGATTGCATAGTAAAAGCCGTTCAGTTTGTTCGCCTGAGCAAGCAGACACAATCTGGCTCCTGCTTAAAAAGTAACAGTGTATACAGGATTACTTTTATATCACCCCGGAGAATTTAAGGAACCCTTCAGGACACATCCACTATTATATAAAAAATAAATAAATCTTAAAAAATACTTAGTGCAGTATTTTTTGGATATTTTAGATAAATAACATCAATAGGTGAGTTGTTTTTTATGAATATTAAAATCATTCTACTACCGTGCCCTTAAGCGTCCCTTAAATTTTGCAGGGTAATACAAAAGTAATCCTGTATAATTATAACTTCATTATTAATTTTAATTGGTCAATCAGTTTTGAGTTAGTTACCATCGCAATGTTTCTAATGACGACACTCCACACTAATTGCATACAATACCGACGAAGAATTTTATTTATGTTCGTCACGTGGGCTACTAATAAATATAATTGGACACCTTATTTTTTACATAATCAAAAGTTTTCGACATAATTATATTGATTTTAAATGTTGCATGACGTCATATTTAGGTAAATTATTTACTTGTGACGTAGCAAGCTTTCACTATATAACTTTAAATAGCTTTATCTCGGATTTTTTTTGTTATTTCGACGAAGTAGAAAGCACGTGTGTAAGGTTTTATTATAATCTAAATGTTAAAATAAAATTAGACCACACCCCTATTTTGAAACTTGGAATTTTAATTTTTTGATGCGGGTAATTAATTAGAAGCCTTAAAGAACAAAGAATTACGGGAAATATATCCCTGAAAGGATTTTGTGTCAATAGATACTAACCCCTTTAAACATCAAGCTCGTCTTTATTATTTAATTGTAAATAAAATTAAGTATTTAATTTAAAATAATAAAAGTTTATTAATTATCCCGTAAATTCCAGCAGGTTTTACCCGCGTTTGTAATGATCATGTGAGAAATAAAAGCCTCTATGTATTCATCTCAGTTTTAGCTACTTATAGGAGTTGACACCCGACTAAACTCCCTTCTGAAGCCATTCAAATCAACCAAAGTTGGAGGGTCGTTCAGGTTTAAGAAGGTCCAATCTGCAAATGCGGTAATCCGGCAAACTACTGACTGAGTCTGAACGTCTATGGGGGATTGCCCAGGACATAAAGGTTATCCCCAGACAGAGAGGCCTAATGTTCACAAGCATCTGGAACTACTTTAACGCGGAAACCATATCTAGGGCGTTAATGTAAGGCAGGCTGCATACGCTCGCCTTCTACCGCCTATGCTACGGGCCGAGTCTTACCGCTTTTGGGGGATTGCCTTGGACATAAAGCCTATCCCTAGACGAAGAGACCTCCGGAGCCACCTTAGCGCGCAGGCCACGTTTAGGGCGTTCATGGAAGACGGGTTGTATAGGCTCGTTTTCTACCACGTAAGCTATGGGCTGAGTCTGAACGCCTATGAGGGATTGCCTTGGACTTAAAGATTATCCACAGATGGAGAGGCGTATGATCTACATCTGGAGCCACCTCAGTGCGCAGACCACGTCTATATGTATAGGGCGTTCATGGAAGGCGACCTGCAGAGACTCGCCTTCTAGCTACCGGCTAATCGTCTGCATCGGAGGGTATAGGAGGATCGTTTCACATAAACGGGTCAGTGTGGTGGTAAATGGCCCAAATCCCAGCTTTTTGCTTTGCCCATTCCTACGCTCAGCGGCTTTTTATGATATAATGAGGTGATATTCAGCAAAATTCGTACATAAGGAGTAACACATTAATTCAGCCTCACAGACTTATTCACGTTAATAAAAAGATAGTACCTCAATACAAACTGGATTCGTGATATTTTATTTACAGTTAACTGTTTCCTGTAAGTTTATAGGTAACGTTATCGCATCGATCGTAAGGACATGTTCACATACAATTTTAATCGGCCAAAGACATATCACTCGATTACACCGAGGCTACTCTCTAAGACCGTGAGCAACTTAGCAACGGAAAAAAGCATTCGAAGCGTGAAAGTGACAGGTATGCGTTGCACCGCATACTTGAGTTTGTATTTTCTTAAATAATTCACAACAAAACAATATATAAAGGTTCGTCTCTAAAAATATTTCTTTACTGAATTCACGTAAATTCTATTCATCATAAGGTGTATGTTCGACGTGCGCTCTTGTAGTTATTACCAAAATTGCATCAAATCAGACATATTATTTCCTAGAGGTGGACTTATTATAGTAATAAAAGAAAAATATCGTATCGTAACTTCCACACACTGTTTTGTTTATCGGTGAGTACGAAAATGTACCACGACGGAGACATTTGTACTTTGATTACAGTCTTAGAGCGTAGCGAGCGAGCCCGCGAGCCAGCCCGCTCTTCAGACGTGAAACTTACTCGTTTCTCTGACTCAAGTGTGCCGCCACGTCGATAGTAGCGAAACTAATAAAAAGCTTTTTACCTTACACTTTCTGTCGTCTCATCTGATATGTGTCTGCGAGCGCGTGGAATTCGAATTACTCAGTTTCGTATTGAATACTTCGAAGCGTACCCTCATTTGGCGCTTTTGTTCTAGTTGTATGAATATTTATTTACTATTTTCTGATACCAGTATGAAAACAGTCCAAACCAAACGATTTTTGTCGACATGCATGTTTTGTTTCACTCTAGAGCAGTGGTTCTCAACCTTTTTGTGACGAGGGACCATTTTACAAATATCTGTCTAGCCATGGACATCCAACTCTAGTCCAATATAGAGTATATGAATAAAGAGTTGTTTGTTATATCTATAATATTATTTTTCGGATGGCTTAGCGGACCACTTCTTCTGCTTCCAGGGATCAACGGTTAATAACCACTGTTCTAGAGCAATGATACTCAAAGTGGTCTATCGAAACTAGTTTACTTAAACGTAAACTTTGGTTACGAACGTGCCGAAGGGTATCGAACCCCCAAAGGCGTCGGAGACGACCCAAGGGAGCCATGTAGGTGACAAAATGAGATTCCGTGAGATGTAAGCGGAGGTCCACCATAGTTCGATCTCATTTAAGTAGGTCTCAACTTAACTTATGACTTTCTACTAATGGCATAATTCACATAGAAATATGATTTGTTAGTTTGTTTTTACATCAAAATATTACAAACAGACCGATGACGATTAGTAATAAATTGTATAGTTATATATTTTGTAAATAAACTTATTTTTACAATTTTGTAATGTTAGTCTACTATATTAACATAATAATAATATAAAGAGGAAGGATTTGATTGTTTGTTTGCAATTGAATGGGCTTCGAAACTACTGGACCGATTTAAAAAATTCTTTCACATTTAGAACATAAGCTACAAAATTATTGTATTTACGGGAAAATATAAAATTCCCACGGGAAAAAAAAATAACATCAGCTAAGCCGCAAGCGGAAAGCTAGTAGCGAATAAATGTCCGTCGTAAACTTGTAGACTTGTAGAAACTTGCACATATACATGCTAACTATATACGCGTGCACGCAAAGCAGAAGCGTTTTTTCTTCTCTTCCAGTCTAAATGCATTTGAAGTTGATGAATTTCCTAAAATGCAATATTAGCCGAATAGAGGGTCTACCCAAAATCGATAAACAAGGCAAGTGTCTATAAGACAATAGAGTCTGGGATCCCTGTTCTAGATATTAATGTGAAGTTTTTTTTTCTATTCCAATGAATTATTCCATTGAAATCTTCGAATCTGGCATGTAACTTGCAATTAAGATTTAATGAATATAACTTGCAATTAAGATTTAATTTAAATTTAAGGAGTGCAGGAGAGCGATGTATTTAATGAATCCTTAAGCATTTTAATGATTCGTACTGGCTTCCAGAAATATTTTTCTTTCAGATTGCCCTTACTTTTAGCTTTATTTAGGTGATAAAGAGAAATGTAAAGAGTGGCATGTCTCTCTAAGGAAACCGGCTAAGTTTATAATAACCTATTGTTTCCTTATTATTTGTATGTGCACATAATTGTATTAGGTTGTTTTGTTTGTTGTTTCCCATCAGATAACCTTACTATTTCTATGTGCGAATAAATTTGAAGCTATTGAAACGAAAAACGAGCATGCATGCCGAATGGCAAACCCATCTTTCTATCTGCAAATAAATACCCTCATTTGCGTATCGGACGCTCGCTAACCGTGTACGATTTAAATAATTCAATTACCGGTTTACCGGTTTTAGAAAATCATTCGTTTCCCAGGCGTGTCGGTCGTTCGCGGGCTCCAGCGATCGATCCAGTTCGTAGCTAGTACCGGATAAGGCAACCGGTTGAATTATTTATGTCGATCTCGCATACGGGCCGTTTCCGGCCGGAGTACGGTGTAATCCTATTTTTGGATAATTCCTTTCCAAGAACAATCCGCATTGTTTGTTAATGCACATGACAGATTAATGAAAAAATTTATGTTGTAGTAAATTTGAATACTGTATGAGTTACACGGATATATATTGTTATATAACTAGCTGTACCCGCGAACTTATAATAGACTTCAACGCGTTCTAAGTTATGTATCATCTATATTTTTCCCGTTTTAGCAACATTTTTCATTGATTCTCCTCTCCTATTGGTTGTAGCGTGATATGACATAGCCTAAAGCCTTCTTTGATAAACGGACTATGCCACACAAAAATAAATTTTTCAATTCGAACCAGTAGTTCCAGAGATTAGCGCGTTCAAGCAAACAAACAAACTATCAAACAAACTTTTCAGCTTTATACTATGAGTAAGTGTAGTCTATATGAGTATTGTGCTAAGGAGTGAACGAATTTTCAAACATTCTACTGGGCAATTAAAAATGTAATAAAACTATGATCGTTAACCAACAAGTAGGCTTTCTCTTAAACCAATTCCGATCGATCGATATTGGAAATGTGATTTATTGTACGTTAATTAAGCAACGCTAGCGACAAAAATTAAATAGCACTTCGTTTGGTTCACTCAAAACCTGCGCCATACGGACGCAATTTGGCGTCAATCTGAAAACACAAACGTACAAAAAAAAAACACAATCTCAATGTCAATTGATTGGTATTGCTTCAGGAGTAAGCTTGCAGTTGTATGAAGTTAACAAATTAAGCATAATTTCACAATAAATCAAGTCGCCCGTGACTTTGTACTTTGTCTGCACTGATTGTGGATTTGGTCATCATCCACAATCAGTGCATGATGACCAAATGGTATGATGAAAGTATTTTGGTAAAAGTTACAACCGATCCAAAAACACAAAGAAGTCAAAATAATATAAGAATACACCCAACATCACATTTTTATATTAAGTCGGTGCCAAGCGATGATCTGGCAAGTCTTAAACAACGTAAGAACTAGGTACGAGTAACTAATGTAGTAAGCTATAATTTGTTGTAATTGCAGCACTTACTCTTCACTTTTTATTTAAGTACTACTAGCTTTCCGCTCGCGGCTTCGCCCGCGTTATTATTGTTTTCCCATGTGAATTTCATATTTTCCTGTAGGAAAAATAATTTTGTAGCCTATTATATACAAGACGGTTATTTATATTTAGGAGCTCGGATAATGAATTTCATAGAAATTGGAGCAGATTTTAAATATTTTCCATAAAAACTTTCAACCCCTATTTTGCACCCTATGGGGGTGAATTCCAATAAACTATGAAACACGTATTTAATTAAATCTCTTCTCAGTGTGCGTTTGAAATTAAAACAACTGTCCAAATTTCTCGTTTCTACCATTATCGGTTACGGCTGTGCGTGCGTCTATAGTTGGGAACTTCTCCTTTTATATATAGATTCTATGAAATTTATACATTCATGAAACCGTAAATATGTATGAAGTTACTTACACTTATGTGTTTGCACTTATGTGTTTGTTTGGACCCGGTTTTTTGTACATCAAATTCTGTTACTAAAATCATATTTCTTCTCTCTTAACAAGATGTTGATAATTTGGGTAATTTAAAATATGCCTATACCTACTATAGCGAATATTTCGTATCGTGTCAAGAGTTTGTTCTGCACAGTTTGTGCAGCCCGGTCATAACTTCACCGTCTCATCGCATTGTCAACGATTTATAAGTTTAACGAGCTCCCCCTAAATGCGTCATTAAACGTTTTTCATCGACGTTTCACAAGCATCCCAACTTTTTGGAAGTTTTCCATTTCTTCATAATCTTATTAATTCCCTGACGTTCGTCCGAGACTCGAAAGTTTTCTCGTTTAGGCAAATTAGTTCAGCCTCTTTCAGTAGTTTCGAACGGGTAGTTCTGAGTTGATAACTTTCGATTAGAACGCAACATATGACGTTAATGCGAGTTTTAATCACAGTTTAAGTCGTTTTAAGGGGGTTTACTTAATTGCTTGATTGATGAGGTGTGATTATTATATTGTATTCTAAAGAATTTCACAACCGCTACCACTTTTATGGTTGGAACTTATACTTAAACTTCCAAGATTTGAATGCCCGTGACATGCTTGAGACTATTTTTCCAATAGAATGTTTTAAATTCTTTATGTCAATATGTGCCTGAAAGGGTGTGTGTTGAATAAAATTTATGAAATTATCTATACATTATTTAATTTTATAGATACAGATAATTATACATACAAATACGTTTAGCTTAAATTTATAAGGAAGCTAGTTCATAAAATAAATATAATATAATATAAAATAGTAACAGCCAGAATAATCGTAATGTATTGCGGTATGATGACCAATGAATTCTTACGACTAATGATTAGAATCGTAAATATTTATCTATTGTAGCTTGACTTATCTATCTTTTCAACCGACTTCAAAAAGGAGGAGGTTCTCAATTCGGTCGGTATGTTTTTTTTATTAATCTTCTGTAGGTAAGTGAAGATTTTGCTATGAAGTATCATATCGTAATTTTTACTGATAATTCAAAAAGGTGTTCCAAAGAACTTAAAAAGTCGATTGATTTTGCATATTTCATTAAATATTACTATTCGATTATTCGAATATTTCATTTAATACTATACAGCCAAATACATTTATTAGTTGCGCTCTACATCTCAAGCCTGCAATAATCTGTGACGTAGAGACGTACCTTCGTATTACTTTCAAAACAAATTTGAGCCAAGCTATGTTTTGATTCGTTAAGGCCTTTAGGAATTACCGTGCTTGTATCTTTAACGAGGAATACACCTGTATCGTTATGTGGCTTACAGCACCTGGCTCAGAATTCAATCCCCGGGTAGCTCCCTAGACCTTGGAATATAATTTCTGTCTAAGTCCACCTAGCTGGCTAAAACCATCTAAATATGCTAAGAGTGTTGTTGTATTCCAGGCATCAAATAGTTTTAGCTAGTATCCTAAACCCTAAAACTAAATCACATTGTAACATTATTTAGCTATTATCATATCAAAATTGGTTGAAGGGGACTTCATATATTTCGTTTGCATTGTTGGTCTACTCTTATAATGTCTTTGTGGGAGACTATCAGCGAGATGATACAGCCTAAGCCTCTTATGTCCTTAAATATTATAATACAAAGTCCCCCGCCGCGTCTGTCTGTCTGTCTGTTCGTGATAAACTCAAAAACTACTGCACCGATTTTCAAGCAGTTTTCAACACTCGATAGCGTGATTTTCGGGGAAGGTTTTAGTATATAATTTGTTAAGTTTTTGTATTTATTTCTGTGTACATACATTAACGATATTTGTTGAAGATGTCAGGAAAAAATAAATTAAGGTGAAACGTAGTTCGCGGGCACAGCTAGTTTAATATAAAAACAAGAGAATTCTTAGTACGCAATCAGCGAAAAAATGTTCATAGATCAATAAGCAAGTATGAAGAGGAAAGAGAATAAATTTTTTTTTTCTGAGAGATTCAAGATTGATAACGAAATATATTCACACGACGACGGAGTTCAAGCTTTTCCTTTTTATAGGGAATTGATTTCGTGGAAAGTCTGCGTGATCGACATTTAATAAAATCGAGCCTGGGGATATAATAAAATTGAATTTAACCCTTCGGTTTTAATTTAACACGGTTCAATTGGATCGGATAAAAATTGCTGCGGCCCGTTGACAGTTTGAAATCTTGTTCGAACAAGTGCCTCGTTTGTGACAGATTCTGATTGTACAGACGCCAACAAGTCAAGCCTACATTTTCATCATAAAAACCGCCGCCATTAAGAGCTACCTACTTTGGGGAGTCCAATACGTGTTGCCGAGTATACTACAAGGTTAGAGCTAGTGTGGGCTGATATAGGCCATACAAAGTATATGTAGAGGCATAATGATTGGAATATGGTTGTACAGAGAAACAAATATAGATCCTTAATAGAGAACTAGCATTCAGTTATGTCATAAAGTCCGTTCAGCTAGGGATTTGGATATGAGTTTACACATTCATCTATGTAATTTTACTTTATTCAAATATCATCACCATCACCTTGAATCTATCCAACTCTTGGATGAAGGCCAACGCAACACGTGTTTTTTTTTCATTAATGTCAACCGAAGGGAGACTCTGTACTAGGATTGACTGCTTAGGTACCTCCATCTTACCCATTTCAGCCGCAAATCAGCAGTAACTGCATTGCTGTGTTCCGGTTTAGAGGCTAAGATATGGCAGTGAAATTACTGGGTACCGTGACTTTGTCACAAGTTGGCAACGTACACCGTGGTTCTTGTGGGGGTTGCAGATTTGCTGCGAATCTTATAAGAACCACGTGTATAATAAGTGACTGTTACCACTTACCATCAGGTGGGCAGTTTGCTTGTTTGCCAACTTAGTTCTATAAAAAAAAACATACGACATCTCTGCACTGACAAACATCGCATGCATATCTTTCTTCACGCGATCCAACCATACTTTCTTATGTCTTCCTCTTCTGGGAATACGCGTCCAATCCCTCCTGTTCACATGCCCATACCACGCTTACCTGTTAACACCAGCCCCCATATTCACAACTGTTGGAAAACAGTCGAATCACAAAATCCAAGCGAGACAGAGGACGTTCCAAATCGAATCCGCGATCCGATATTTGTGATGCTTGTGGTGCTACTTTCAAACTTGCTCCCAAACATATATGCACTCTAACTCTTATACATTCCAGTCGTTAAGAAAATATGAAATATCCTCACCCTTGTTATCCCCGAAAGGTTAAGTAGAGTCGACTGGCACACTTCGCCGAATTTTTCAAGTCTCATGTGATCGTGGGCGAATCGACGGTGCCATCCGTTATCTTGTATTTCCCTAATCAGAGTAACTCAATAAAATTTTGTTAGTCCGAACTTGACATCGAAACCGGGACTTTACGGACATATTTCCGTAACACATGTTTGAAATTTCTGAAAAACGAGTATAATATTTCGTAGGTACCTAATCGTTAACTTTACATCAATTTTATGTAAATTTAAAATTTATATCAATATGAATACTTACTTACCTATTTCGTTTGCATATGGTTACATTGTATAATATACGTTTACTATGATATTATTTTAATCTGTAGCTTTGGGTTTGCTTTGGATCAGTAACTTTGAATCAGTAGCTTTGGCAGATTGAAATAATTTTATGAATTTAATTCATTTTAGCATTTAGGTTGAATCAATACCTCCTTCTCGAACCCATAAGTTATTTGCCCCACCTACAATCATACGAGTAAGATAAGACACATTAATGTTAAGGTATTTACATTTCTCATCGAAAGCTAATGCTTTATAATGTTTTTTAGTGCTTTCGCGCTATTTTCTTGTACCACACAAGAACACTACGTTGCACGAAGAGAAAATTTATTGTGGCCCGAAGTTTATTCTTTTCTTATTTGCTTGTGGTGAAATGGTATTTTTAATTTCACTAAAATAATATTATTTAAAGTACAAAAGACATTTAGTGTTGATTAAAGTTTTTTTTTAGGGTTCCGTACTTCCGCCGTAAGGCCCTCCGTCTGGGGATTGCCCTGGCGTTCTCGGGCAATCCCCCCTTGGCGATAGCCCGACCAGTGAGGTCGGGCTAGCCCGGGCGCGTCGATAGTGGTAGTCGCAGTGTGGACCCTATCACGCGCGCCCATAAGGGCAGGGAGAACACCGGGGGGTTTAGTGGGTAGGCCTGGCACTCTGCCGGGAGAGCCCCACACACGCTCGTCGTCTAGCCAACGGCGAGTACGGTGCGGTCACGCATTCCCCTCGAAAAAAAAAAAAAAAAAGAAAAAAAAAGGGTTCTGTACTTCCCGTGAACGCAGAATTTTGAAATTTGGTACGAAGAAACGTCTTATAGCACAGATAAAGGAAAAATTTCGAGAACCGTAAATTTTTAAGCTATTGCATGGCTTTTATCGCGGGCTTTGAGCGCGGCGACCGAATCCAGAAATTCCGTAACGAATAAAACCTAACACGCCCCACTCCGACCGGCACAGCAGCGGTGCGGCGTTGAAAGCCGTGCATCGTCTAACGTCGTTTCAGTTCGGCAGACTTCGGCACGGTGTTCTGACGCGGTATTTTCCAGATATTTAGAGGATATCAAGTCTCAAACTTATGTTTCTTATTTCAGTTACCATAATAATTATAATTGCATAAGTTGATAAAAAATGCTATGCAATAGCTTTACCGTGCCAGTCCCCGAGTGCCACTTTTATTTTTATTTTTATACTTACAGGTTTGTACGGACTCGCACTTGGCCGGTTTTTTTCTGTTTTTGGTCTATTTTTCTCTCTCTCTATTTTCAGATCTCAGGTCTTATATATAATTATGTGTTTCTCTTTTCATATCGCAAATCTTATAAAGAAGCTTCAGTACTAAGTGCTTGATTGTAGAAGCAATATTTGAATTCAAAGTAGGAAAAGTTTGGAAAATGATTAGGTTCCTAAAAATAAAGCAAAAGTCCACCTTTTTGAATTTGCTAGCCTTACAAACGCATTTATAATATTGGAACAACGTTTAGGCTGTGATGAGGTAATAACAACATAACTCGGCCCACGTATTGACATTCTAGAATAATTTATTCCTTAGAAATTCTCCCGAAACCTTTATACAGACGAGGAAGCTTTTGGACGTGCCTCGGAATTCGCTCGAGCATAATATTTGCGTAAAGCGCTTATTCACAAGATATGCCTTTGAAACTGAGATGTCACTGTCTAGACGTACCATTTGTGTACCAAGTTTAAACAATAAGCAGTTATACTGATGAACTTCATGATGTGACGTAATGGTCTCTCGTGAGGACATCATATATGAACAGCCTGAAAATGAAATGCACATCAAAATGATCTGATTATACGGGATCGCGCAACAAATTCCAAGTATGAAGTATCTACAATATTGGTAGAATACAATAAGCCTACAATATATTTTCATGTCTTACCGTCCCAACCCAAGCTCTCTGAAACTCTGGAAATATTCTTTGTACTATAAGAAACGTCAGGCCGCTGCAAAGATATGCTTAGCCTTTGGAAACCGTACACCGGCTTGTTTGCACTTGACAGCAAAGAGCCGGGCTCAACGGGGAAACTGACTCAGAACAAATAGTTAAACGTTACAAATGAATTGTAAATATATTGAAGGTGGAACGAATTGTAACAGAGCGTAGAGCGCTGTCAGAGGCTTTTTGTCAATGCCGTTTTTAGTAACAATTTCATGTAGACATTGGTGTTTATGATTTTGGTTAATAAAATTTGGCAGAGAGTAGCGGGGGCGTCCGTTAATTACGTGAGGCGATTTTTCTCCCTCCTCCCCTAATCTCACGTAAGATTTTTCAAATGCGAGTAGGACATGCGTGTGTTAGGATTAGTATGTTTTACTTTTTAACCCCCCTAACTTCCTAGTGTATTCAATGGAGGTCCTCCCTAAGCCCTGAGTGAAACCAAATGATATAATCAAACTCGTTATATTTACAGTTAATTATAAATTTTACTGTAACATACAATAAACAGCATCTAAAAAATATAAATATATTACTTCCAGCTCAACTTAATTAATGATTAAGGTTGTTTCTTTTACACAGTCATAGTATCATAGTCATTAATATGCACACTTAAAAAATCTCGCTGGACAAATACAATCATATTATAATCGTAATCGTACAATGAAATTAATTACGTTGAGTAAATTGTTGAAAATTATCGTTTGTAGTATACAAACGCCTTTGACTCGGGCACTCGTCGGTGAACTCCCCCCAAAGCTCGCTCATAAAACAATAAGCTCTTAAGTAATGCACCAGATTAGAGTTTCAGGATTCCACTCCACATTTCTGTTATGGCATAAATAGCTTCACGCTCAAGCTTGGAAATGAACAGTGTTTGCATGTTCATATGCGAGCTTCTAGGTATATTTTGTCGATTCTATTTGTATAGAATTCAAAGGTTGATACGAGTATAAAAACATAGTATGTATTCAGTAAAAATTCTGGAATTAACTAGCTATTTCCTATAGGTAATAGCAAAGCAGTAGATGCGTGAGATGTTATTTTGCTTTTTACAATAATACAAGTATGTTAAAAAAGATAGTTCTGTTCTGTTTAAAGTTAATGACGTAGCAAATTTTCACTTAAAAGATTACACCAAAGTCAGATAAATTTTATACCAAGGATGAAGTCATGAGTTACTCTCAGATAGGTGAATTTTAATTTCACCAAATTCTTATACTTAGAATAAAGCCGTCGAATTTGACGGTATACCAGATTTAACACTAGGATAAATAAGAAAGATGGCGCCTAATGAACAGCTGTTTGGCAAGCTATCTAAAGTGACAGTAGTCGTAACTGACGTATAATCCTACTAGTTTAAAAACCAGCTAATAGGCTATGTGATTTACGAAGAGAATGGACTATTTAATTTCGCAGCATGTCATCGATTTGAGTGACGAAAAAAACTGCATACATAAATTTATAAAAAACTTGTACTCAGTTCGGTAATCGAACCCGGTAGTATTGAAAAATAATACTTACCTTATTTCTACTGTGATACCAATTGTGTAGATCATAAGCAGTAAATGTTACTATGAAACATAGTATCTAAAATAAATATTTTTTTTAAATTAATTTTTTTTTGGTATTTTGTATCAAATAACGAAAATAAATATTTTAAAATTATACATTTTTAATGCGATTTCACCTCCTAGAGATACAAAACGCAATAGTAAACGTATCATTACTTAAACGAGTTGAATATTGCATTGAAAAATTGTCGGACATTTCGAACATCTAACTAAATTAAATTAAAGGATAGGAAACCATGCATCTTATTCATTTCAGATAATACTCGTATATCGTGTTTCATAGTAATATTTACTGCCTATGACTTACACAATCGACATCCCAATAGAAATAAAGTAAGTTTTATTTTACAATAAGATCGGGTTCGATTCCCGAACAAAGTACAAGTTTAAAAAAATATTTATGCTGTTTTTCTTGTCACTAAAGTCGATGACATGGTTCCTAAGAACAGATCTTTGTATGTCTCATAGTTACAGAGTTGCACAGACTGACCGATCAAATGTGACATCCTGAATGTAGATGTACTGCAGATGACTTTTGTCATTTAATAACAGGTGGGCAACCCGCTTGTATACATATAAAACTTTGGTATATGTATTAACTTCTTTTGAACTGAAATATTCACGACACTAACGAGAATCCATGATTTATTTTGAAAAATGTTTGCGTGAAGCAAAAATAATGACTGTAATTAAGTTTTAAGTGCATTCCAGTTAAAATGTCGCCCTGTCAATTATCGGCACGGAAAAATAATAAGTCACGGATAAAAGCCATACCTATCAAATGAATAATGCTCGAATATGCTATGATTTATTGTAGTATTGGGTAATTCTGTAAAAATCTGCATTCCTTCAAAGTGTCTATTTTTTAAATAATATTATTTCAATCTTTAAAACAGCCATGGCAATGAAAAGCAGCTTGCTAAAACCAAAAGTCGAAACGGGTAAAATATTTTTATAAAGTGACAGCAATATTTCTGAGAGCAATTTTTTAGGGAGGATATAATATTATTATTAAATGAGACCCTTCTTTTAAGGTGAATGCAAACGGGTCTTTAAACGCATCAGATATTTGTTTATGGAAACAAAGGTGTTCCGGTCGCAAAAGGCCAATACAAACGGTTATTTGGCTCGAGTCCCGCCAACAGTTACCTGGCGGAAGCGAGCGCCAAGGTACAGGAAGATGGCGCGAAGACTGCGAAGAAATGGCAGTTTATGGCGCTTCGTTAATATACGACAAGCAGCGTTGAGCTTATAAAATCCTTATAAAGTTATAAGTGCGAAAGTAACTCTGTCTGTCTGTGTGTTACGCGATCACGCCTAAACTACTGAACCGATTTAGGTGAAATTTGGTATAAACATAGTTTGAGTTCCAGGAAAGGACATAGGATAGGTTTTGATTAGGGGGGAGAAAAGTGGAGTGGAAGTTTGTATGGGGAATCAATAACCGCTGAACCGATTTAGATGAAATTTGTTATGGAGATAGTTTGAGTTGTGGGGAAGGATAAAGAATAGTTTTTATCCCCGAAATCATTCCTTAAGGGAGTAAAAAGGGGGGGGGGGGTATTTCTAAAGGGAATCAATAAAAAAGGACTTCCACGCGGGTGAAGTCGCGGGCAAAGCTAGTCACTAATAAGTGTATTCAAGTGCCCGCGAATTCGATCTCACAAACTTTGGTGTTGAGTTCTTTAGTTGTATCAAATTTTTTCACTGATTACATGACATTGATATTTATATTTTACATTATTTTGTAATCCTTATTGTGTTATCTTTTCAATCTAATATATATGACGGAATAACGTCCAAGTTCTCGTTATTTTTAGAAGGGTCAAACATCAGTAGTTCCCGGAAATAATAGTCTCTAGGTCTAGCTCAAACGTCTATTCTTATAAATTAACAATTTGTAGCACAAAATAACTGATGATTAACTAGATCTCAGTAGATTAGTATCGGAGAACGCGGTAATCTCGATACAGCGAGGCAAAATCGGAAACGAACCAACGTTTCACTCGCAACGGCAAACGATCAATGAGCCATCTCGCCTCCAAAGATCCAACAAACTATATTATTATCCCGTGCCCACCACTGCTGTATCGATTTTACCCAAGTGATTCACTTGACGTTTCCGGTGCTCGTTACGACTTGAGCTCGATAGATGGCGTTGGTGAGTTAAATCAATGCAGCGTGGTGTTGATACTACGACATATAAAATTCTCGTGTCACAGTGTTTGTTACCAAACTCTTTCGAAACGGCTTGACCGATCTTTATGAAATTTTTGGTGTATGTTCGGTAGGTCTGATAATAGGTCTTAAACTATTTTTATTATGGCGAAACTTAGTTCGCCGGCACAGCTAGTCTAATATATAAAATTCTCGTGTCACAGTGTTTGTTACCAAACTCCTCCGAAACGGCTTAACAGATCTTTATGATTTTTTTTTGTGTATGTTCGCTAGGTCTCAGAATAGGTCGTAAACTATTTTTTATTATGGCGAAATGTAGTTGGCAGACAGCTAGTATAGATATAATAATAGGCTAGCAATGTGCCTTATTGGCACTCGCAAATATTAATATTTTATCGCGGTAATATTAATATGCACAATAAATCCACGCCGAAGACGCAATTCATGAATGAGATTGGATGAATAGATTATTTATATAAGGACTAGCTAGCTGTTGCTCACGACTTTGTCTGCATGAAATTTAATTGGTATACTTACAGGGTTATTAGTAAAACACCTGCAACCTCACAGGATTAGATAGCTAACATCATAACCAACAACGTTTGTTCTACGGTTATTGTAACATTACAAAGAGCGTAGTCTCCTGGCACAGACATTATTGCTTCAAAGGAGGCTTCAACAATAATTGTTAAATTGTTAGAAACCGAATAAACGATTATTGTTATTATATTATTATTATTGTCTAAGATAAAACTTATCACGATCGCTTGGAGTTTGCCAATCATTGCGGCGTCAATACAAGACTCTTTGTCGACTGTCTGTTAAAAAATAGCAATGTATGCACTCTGACTGTCAAAACCGAAAGCGATCGCGATAGATTTTTATTACACAATTAAGGGGTAGGATTAGAATCGTATTTTACTAATTACAAACTAAGGCAAAGGGCAACTGAATCAAAAACTATACAGGAACTCTCCAACTGTATGTATAAATTAATTTTTGAGATCATCTCTACATTCAAACTGTAATTAATTAGATACTATCTAAATAACGTTAGAGTTACGCTTCGATCGTCCCATTAGCAAATTATATTTATAAATTACACTTAACAGTGCATCATAAAACTTGTTATTACGACAACATTTCACGATCATCCGAAGATGGAGTGCTGCCAAGCAATGAACGCAATAAAAACATCGTCAAAATGAACGAGTAATGACCAGTGCTGTTTAAATGCGGCCAGAAAATAATTAGGAACAGAATTTCATGTGCGACGACACGAGTTTTGACGTCATAAAATACTTGAAAGAATGGATGTAGATGAGCACCCTCTCGTAACTTGCATGTTTACGAGCTGAGTTAATGAACCTTTCAGATAACACCGGTTTATGGTCTTCGGCTTGTGTGAGAGGCACTCTTCCTTAAAATTAGCCTTCTTCGGTTTATAGCCAGGTGGAAAAGCCAAAATGGCGACCGAATATAGCTGATTCCTTCAAGCCGACATCATTGGCAATGAAAACAAGCAAAAGGATAGAGCTGTCGTTTATGAAACAAAGTTGGTAAATAAGCGTATGCCCACTATCTCATCAATGGCTACAGTTACCAATGTTTCCCCTACCATGCTAACTTTTGAAAATATTAATATAAAAAAACTAAAGAGTTTGTTTGTTTGTTTGAACGCGTAAATATCAGGAACTACTGGTTCGAATTGAAAAACTTTTTGAGTATTGAATAGCCTATTTATCGAGAAAGGATATAGGCTATATAATATCATACTACAACTAAGCTGAATTTAATGAAAGCCAAGCTGCGGACACGGCTAGTCTACACTATCTACACTATTATTATAAAGAGGAAAGATTTCTGTGTATGTATGTAACGAATAAACTCAAAAACTACTAGACCGATTTCCAAAATTCTTTTATCATTAGAATGATACATTATCCCTGATTAACATAAGCTACAACAAAATTTTATGTTTGACGTATTTTTATGGAGCTAATGTCAAATACCTATCGTTAGTAACGTAGTAGTTCAAATCACGGACCTAGCGATTAAAAGGCCAGTGTCGAATTCACAGCGCCACTGACGCTCCTGTTGTTGTATTACGTAAACGGGAAGAAAGGGAGCGGCGGCGGCGCATGTATTCTTCATCATCACAGCTCATATACGTTCTCACCGAGGGGCACGAGCCTACCCTAACCAGTTATGTTAAAGCGATAAGGCCTTTGTCAAACCACGCTGGCCCAGTGCGGATTGGTTGACTTCACATACACCATTGAATTACTTCGCAGGTGTATGCAGGTTTCCTCACGATGTTTTCCCTTCACCGTATAGGAGCGTCAGATAAAATGTACGTTTGACATTGCTGCTTATATTTTGGAATCTATTGTTGCTTATATTTTTACATCTAAGTCTATATTCATACAACTAAGTCGGCAAACAGACAGGCTAAGTACACGTGGTTTCTGTAAGACTTGCAAATCTGCAACTCCTACAGGGACGTCAATGTACGTTGCCAACTTCTGACATAACACGTCAAGACCTCACAGTACCCAGTAATTTAACAGTCTGTCTTACCCTTCAAACTGGAACAAATCAATGCAAGCACCGCTTGGCGGCAGGAATAAGTAATAGAGGTACATATCTATGCATAAACATTTCAGTACCATGACGCACCAACGATTAACAATGTAATATAGGTGTAATCAATCTAAATAAAAGGTGTTGGTGTGACATGGTACTGAAATGTCCATCTACTTCTGACCGTACAGTACACGACAGGTCGAGATGGCAGTCCAATTTAGATTTTGAGTACAAAAATATAAGCAACTACGTGAGCGATCTCGAAAATAATAAATGCGATCTATGCTGACTTGTGCAGCACTCATAAGAGGAAACACTAAGGTCGAGAGAATTCAAAAATAGGTATTTGTAAAATGTATTGCTGTTGCGCTGTGTGCTCGAACAATTGAACTGAGCGCGATAGGGACAACTGCAGCTCGGCTCGGACCGAAAATACCTATGAAAAGTACACAAAATATAAAAGTTTCGTAGTCCCCTGTTTTCTCCTCGCAAAATTGACCAATTTAATTACGTTTTGCATTAAAAATTAAAGCAAGGGTTTTTCTGTGTTTCTATGTTTTGCTTTTTTCATATAATCTTGTTCAATTTATTTGCTGGACGTTTGAATACAGCAGAAAATTAGGTCGATTTTTTAGGTTTTTGAATGTTTAAAATCTCTTTTAACAATTAACTTAATAAAAAAAGGAAAACATAGGAATATGCTTATAGTAGCCATTGATTTTATTGGAAAAAATAGAGCAACTAGTGCCATTAAAGAAACCGGGAACCGGCGACTACATTTGTATGGAAAAACGGTCTGTACCTACGATTTCCTCATAATAAGATGGCACGAGTGCTACGGGTATGTGCGGAGTGTCTCCGATCTACTCAGTCTCACACCTCGATTGCCATGTCGACCTGTCGCATACTTTATATACCTACTAGCTTCTGCCCGCGACTTCGTCTGCGTGGACTTCAGAATTGGGTCTAAAGCTTCGCTCGTTAACAATTTTTAATCTTCCTCAGGAACTATTTGAGAGATCATTAAGGAATATAAAGTACATGTCCTTTTCCATAGCATAGGTGACATGCATACTTCAAAGCTGTCTGCCCGCGGCTTAGCTCGTAAACAATTTTCAATTTTCCATCCTTAAGGAATCGGGATAAAAGGTAGCCTATGTTCTTTTCCATATCAAAGGCTACATGCATGCCAAATTTCATCCAAATCCGTTCAGCCGTTTTTGCGTGATTAAGTAACAAACATCTAAACATCTAAACATCTAAACTTTCACATTTATAATATTAGTAGGATATTACCTAGCCAACGCAGTTTGACTTTATTTCTTCGTGGAATAATAACTTTGCTTCGAGATTTTGGGACTGAATCCATACTCGTAACATATATGTGCAGCAATCCATCTTTTTACGTTCATTCTCTTCGTCGGTTGTTAATACTTAGCCATTTGAAGGTTTTATCGTAATACTCTAGACATTAGCGCCCATTCACCCGCATTTCATTTGACATGCGAACGGTCTAATCTCATCGTGTGATCAGGGAATGTTTATATAGAAGTCGAAAGAAAAAGTTACTTGGGATAATATTCAAAGATAATTATATTAAGTTTAGGAGTTTCTACTGTGTTACGATATTGTTATTTCTCAGTTTGAAGTTAACTAATGAGCGTAGTTTTTTATAGACCACTGGGGTTGTTAACAAAAAGCAATTTATTTTATAAGCGTTTTCTAGACGCTTACAGTTTTGGAGTCACTTGGGCCCTATCAGGGTAGTAAATAAAAGCAATTCATTTTATAAGCGGTTTTTAGACGCTTGCAACTTTAGAGTCACTTGCATCTTGCACATATTATTGTAATAATATATTGCAGGTACTTGGTTGAAGCGTAAATGTTACACCCCTATCATTTGGAACTCGTATGAATACTCCTCAAATTAAATTATTAGTTGAAATAAATTAATTAAGATGTCAATGTTAAAAAATATTCATTTGTCAGTTTTTGAGTACCTTGTCAAGAAGAAGCATTTAAATTTTAACATACGAAAGTCAGCATTTGTATACAATAAGACAATACAAGAATTTACCTCTTGTAATACTTATTAGTTCCAGCATGGATTTTATTTCTAAAAACAAAGCACGATGTCAAAGCCATTTTATGAACAATATCGAACTCTACAATTTTTCGAGTTGTACAATATTCAAAGAGTGGATACAAAATTTGAACTGAATGCGGGAGTTGATCCAGTTTTACTGTTGAGAAAAGTTTGCTCTGTATAAAGAATTCAGAAGTCTTGCGCTTCCGGCTTGGGGCACCTTATTTTCACGCGCGAGATCGGATCACGGATCAGTGAACAATAGGATAGGAAAGTCTGCATCTCAAGATCACGGATATGCATATCGCATTTATGTTAGAAATTGTTGAATTTAAGAAATTCTCTGGAATCTTATTGTAAATAAATTTCTTCTAGATGAAGAAGTGCAATGCTTTTATTTGTCAACCATGTCCATTGACTGCGAAAGGAGGTTGTTAATTACATTTTTGAGGTGGGGAATCTGTTATGATTGCAAGGGGTCTAACTAATTTGATGTAGGTATATGTGGCCTTATTATACGGTAGATAATTTCGTAGAATTTTTTCACCGCCTCATCTGCTCCCAAATCACTCAGAATAAACTCCCAGTCAATTTTATCTAATTCACTGTTAATTAATTTATAATCCGCTGAGTTATACTTGAATTTAATAACTGGGCGACGTGTTATAGGGGAAAAATTTAAATGTACTGGTAAATCAACTATGAACGGCGGATGGTAGCCATCTGGCGGCAGTAACCATTCGCATGACCTAACACAACAGTCATTATTATTAGATATAAATAGGTCAAGGATACGACTAGATTTATTTTTTAAATTGTTAAATTGCAGGGAATCCGTCAGCGCTAAAAAATCTGCTAAGTAGGTGCATGAGTCAACATTAAAACCTAATAAACCGCAGCTGTGGGTATCGCTATTTGCCCATTCTATACACGGCAAGTTATAATCACCGGCAACAAAAAAATATTCAGTATGGCTGCGTGTAATTATTTCACGCAAAATGTTAAAATGCAACTCATAAACATCATCGGATGTGTTAGGTGGAATGTATGTGGCACTTATTATATGTTGCTTATTGCGACGGACTGTGTTTAACGCGACGATAACGTGCTCAATATTAGCAGGAGCAAGGCACGGCAGCCGAACAGAAACCGGTCTCAGTTCACGTCTCACTGCAATCAGAACACCACCTCCGTCCCGTTTATTAGTTCGATCGCGATCACGGTCACATCTGAATACTAGATATCTGTTGTCTATAAATTCAGTGTCATTTATTAGTGGTGTAAGCCAGGTTTCGGTCAAGATTATTATGTCATATGACGATGCCAAGATATTCATATATAATGTTTGTAATTTACTGCGAATTCCTCTACAATTTTGATAGTACAAAGATATATTATTATAGGCCATTTTAGACTACTAGGCTAATTTATATATTATAAACAGTGGTAATAACATAGAAGTGACCGATTTTTGTTTTGGAGAATAGGTACGAGTACATTAGGGAAAGAATACACACATTTTGTGAGAAATAGTGACTGTGATATTGATCTATGTTGTTACAAATAAATGTTGAAGATGTGATCGTGGTCGTTATATACTCACGTTTTACAATTATAATCATGTTATAAAATGTTTTTTGTAGAATTATGCTATGTGTATGCACGAGGTATATATAAATCTGACATTTTAGAAGAAAAGTCACTACTATCAGCATATTATTAATATTGAGTATTAAATTATTGTTGAAATACGTATACAATGCTAAGGTCAACGACAGAGGTAACCTGATTTTTAGTAAAATGGTACTAAGCACTATTTTAATTACCGTTATTCGAGTTAGTCTTGCCAAATTTACATAAGTCATTGTGAACCCTAATTGCGAGAATAGGGGATGTATCAGACATTCGGGCAAGAACCGTTCCATTTTTGATCCACACGTATTTAAATGAATGTTTTTTTGCTGCTTCACGACTGCTGCGAAATAATTGTTTATTATGTAATGTCAGATGCTCGTTTATGTAGACGTTGCTAGGAGTTCCGGATAGGCCAAGCTGGTCAGTCTTGACTCCCTTCGTTAGACGAAATGCACTCAATACATTGTCTCGTAGTATACGTGAACATAGTTTGACAATGATGTTTTTGGGGCGACTGTTTTCATCTTTACGAGCATGAGGCACCCGATGAATGGATAATACATTCTTTTGGTCTAACTGGCATTTGATGGCATTTCCTATGGATTCCATGATAGTGAGTAGGTTTTCACCTCGCTTTTCAGGTACATTGCATATTTCAATATTGTTCTGCCTTGCGTGCTGTTCCATTGAATCTATTTGATTTTGAAGATCCATTACTTTGCAAGGTAGATCAGTTATGGCATGTGTATTTTCGGACGGAAAATACACATGCCATGCCATGCCGGAAGATTTCCAGACTTTTCTTCAGATCAGCCTGGTCCTTGAACTGAAATTCACACGAGTCCTTTATACTAGAGAGTTCCCCTTCTAATGTTCGATATTTATTATTTAGATCCTTTATGTTTTCACGTAAACCAGAGTATTCAGAGCGTAATTCATTGATTTCGCTTTTTATTTCTGCGGTGGCGGTAGTGAGATTAGCAAGTTCGTTTTTGATAGTGCAGTTGATACTAGTCAATTCTGATCGTAATTCTGCTATTATGTTGTTGATCTTACTGGAAAAAGATTGCTCCAACTTTTCTATTGCCTGGGATAAATCATCTACCGAACGTTTTCTTTTTCTAAGCGTGATATTTTGTGTCTCTTCTTTTTGGGTAGCGATACTAAGGTCTGGATTTGAATGATGATGTTTGTTCGGCGACCCGATCATCATGTCCTATTACACTCAGCTGTTGCGCACAGGTTTGAGGGAGACAGATGATGGGCACAGTACTGAACACTGCAGATACACTGCTACAGAACAGACAGGATAATGAACTTTATTACAATCGCCGATAGGTCGAGTAACACGTCCGTCTATCAAGGCGCGCGCGTGATTATATGGTATCTGGCTATTCTATTCTACTGGTGTCTGGCTAAATCACCCTTCGAAACTAGAAATTTAAGTTTGTTTGTTTACTATAGCCCCCTTAGCATGATCACCGAAACACGATATGATAAAACCATTATATCGATATAAGCTGTTAAAAAGTTGGATATTTTAGTTATCTTGATGTTTTGGGAGTATTTTGGATATTGGTATTGTTAGTTTTGGCATTATTTAAATATTAATATTGATAAAATTTCAATGTGGCCATTATATGCAATATGTTTTGCCAGGTCATATCGAGTTATCGTTTTATCATATCGTGTTTCGGTGTTCATGCTACGGGGGCAGGAAGGCCACTTCACCACATGATTGTTAATTACCTAAGCCGAAACTCAAAGAAATCGTGCTTAGTGAATATCAAACGTTTGACAAAACACTACTGCCAGCTTGCCCTACGATTTATCGTTCCCTGGTGAACATCATATTCACCAAAACTAGAATAAATCTGGGCCTTCTCATATCTGCACAACGAGTTTATTTACCGTAATTGGGAGAGCCGTCTCCCAGCATGCCCTACGATTTATCAATCCCTGGTGAATATCATATTCACCAAGATAAGAATAAATCTGCGACTTCCACTATCTGCACAACGAGTTTCATTACCGCACTAAAAATGTGTACCCAAATTTATCTAAATATGATCTGTTTCGAAATTGGGAGAAGGCTAAGTTTCTAACTATATTTATAGTTATTATATATTATCTATATATTTACAGTTTTCAGATTTTTCCCTTAACATGCGCTATAAGACTTCGTTTCTTGCCAGTTTCCAAAGGAGTCAAAATCGAAGTACCCTGTAGGTTTTGATTCCCTTATGAAATCGCACAATAGGCTAGATGACAACATTTTTTTTTGCTTTAATAGAAGCTCATTCATATAATAAACAGAAAGATAAAATCGGTTTTCGAATAACTATAAAAAAAACCAAGATATAAGGTATGAAAGATTTTTCTTCATCTCTTTCTAGCAAAACGGCAATTTACAGAGAGTTTATATGGCCGTACTCAACAATGACGTCACGGTTGATGTCGGATCTCTATGTCTAATCGCCTTCAAATTAACAACTTAAAATTCTTTTATCTAATGTATTTCTAAGCCGATTTTAATTCTAACTTTACGTGACTGCATCTTACCATTATTTAATATTTTATGACAAGACGTGAAAATTAGAATTCAGTCATCATCCCAATTGGCGAAAATATGCAACATAAACGATCATATTATATTCTGATCGCGTTGATTTACAAATATCATTTTTTTCACAGCGAAAGAAGCCGTAGACCCGAGTATTTGATATAAATCAGTTTGATATCTCTACGCGTTCCCGAGAAAAAGGGTCTTGACAGACTCCTGTGACCAGTGACGGATACACGGACAGCTAAGTGATCCTGACTGGCCGCACAAATACTCGTACGTTTTCTGCATTCGATTTCCGTATTCGTTTTCCGAATGCGGGCATCCGAATGCATCAAATCTATAGATATACAAAATACATTGACTGCCGCACATGTTCGTTTTTATTCCCAACGGAACACATTCCGTACGTAGGTTTAGATAGAATGGTAGGAATCCCGAATGAGAAAAACGAATGTGTGCGGGTTACGTTTTTTTCTTTTGAGGTACGGTACCCTAAAAAAGGAAACAGAAAAGGTCCGTTAACATTCCACAGCTCGTAATAGACGTCAGATTCAATTTTCCGTTTAACAAAATCAGTTTAAAGGCTATTGTCAAAGTAATTACTGAATTATTGTCTACATTCCTTTTTATTGTTCACCTGCCCGAGCCGTTAAATTTTTTTACAATGATCGCCACCAACACGATTGCAAACCTTGTTATCACAGACTAATTAAGACAATGGGCATCTGTTGCTAAGTACTTTATGTTTCATTCTTTATTTCGTTCATTTTTAAATTTGTATCTAGGATATTTATAATTAAGGTGAAAGTGTTCTCCTGCGTTGAATTTGTGAAATTAAATTATTAAGACTTTTTGACTTTAAACAGGATGCTGACAGTTATAAAGCTCTTTATTAGTATTACAATAAAAAATCTGGCGTAAGTAAATATATTTTGAGAAATAATTTACTATATAAATTCAAACGGCTTTTGACTTAATACTCATTATCAAATCCAATTCAAATTTATGGAACTCTGTTTAAAATCTTGAACATTTAAACATTGGCATTATAATGAGAATTGTTATATTTTAATGTTCAAACTTTCAATATAACCCTGTTTTCGTGTCAAATTACAACGCGGTTTGTTTCTAACAAAAATTAACCCCCCGCCGGCAACGGGTCGTTTTTAATCCGGTCACAGATAAAAGTTCGATTCGAGCGTCCCTAATGGGCACGTTTAATCGTCGCTCTACGAGACTCGGCTGCGAGTGACAAATGGCCTATTTACATTCCGATAATAGAGTTCACTCTTGAGGTATCGACTCTAGCCGCGCTGTTGTCACATGCTGGTTTTATTGCTTACAGATACGAGTATATTGCGATTATAGGGTTGATGTTGTGCTACGGTTGACTTTACAAACTGAATTTTATTGCTGTTTTATTTGTATGAGGAGAAGTTTGGTTCCGTTTGCTTTTAAATTACAACTGTATGTTGATGAAACTGAATTTATATTGGTTGCGGTTCTATCAATGAGACCAGTAGGGTTACTCTCGAACCGAATCCGATCGATCGGCATTGAGATTGTGATTTTTCGTACGCTTATTTTTGCGCATTGACTCCAAACTGACTTCCGTATTGTGCGGATTTTGGGTCAACCAAAGTCAGTATTATAATATTTTCTTAAAATACGGATCCAATTTGGGCTAGTGTTGTTACTCAAGCATATGAAAAATCACAATCCCAATAGCAATCCATCGGAAATGGTTTAAGAGTAACCCTACAGAGCACTGATATACACGGTTATTTTTTTATCACCCTGGAAAATTTAAGGGACACTTCACGACATGGTATTAGAATGATTTAAATATAAATAAAAAAAATAACTCACTTACTTAATTTTATATTATTTTTTAAAAAAATACAAAAAATGCTCCACTACCTAGTTGAGAGCAGCATTTTTAGAGATTTTTTTTTTATGTAATATTGGATGTGTTCTGAAGCGTCCCTAAAATTTTCCAGGGTGATAAAAAAATAACCGTGTATAATGTATTTATAAAAGGCTTTGGTGAGTGACTGTCAGAGGTATCAACGTAAAGCTCAAACTGCAGGAGACAGAAGGGTGAAATTCTTTATAGGGGTTCGTTGGTTTAAGGAAGAATTTTTAAAATTCCCACAAGAAGATGAGATGTTTCTATCCAAAAAAAAATACAAGCGAATTACAGCTAGTATGTATATGTCAGTGGACCAGAAACATTTTATTATCAACCAGCTTTCCGCCCGCGACTTCGCCCGCGTTATTTTTGTTTTCTCGTGGGATTTTTTTTCCCGTAGGAAAATTACCCCTATGTCCTTCCCCTGGTATCGAACTATCCTCATACCAACTTTCATCAAAATCGGTTCAGTAGTTTCGAAGCCTATTCAATACAAACAAACAAACAATCAAATCTTTCCTCGTTATAATATTAGTATAGATTGATACCGTAGACAGAATTCTGAAAAATATTGAGTGCTTTTTTAAATATTTTTTTTAATAATAAAATTAAAAAATAATTATAGTGACAGCATCCAGTCAGTCTGCGTCAGTCAGTGTCAGTCAGTGATGGGCCTGGGTTTTTCTTTGGAGGAGAAGGATACTTACACCACTGACCAGACGATCTGTCCGTCTTTTCGTAGAGATTTTACTCATTCATAGCCTTATCCATGAATGTAATGTATTGATCAGAGGGTTTCCGTCTAGGTACTTAAAAACACATTTTTCCTATCCGTAATAGAGCTCGGGATATGTTAACAACATTGCAGAAGTTGTAATTATAACTAGATTAGGGAGACTGTATTGTATCATATTACTTATACCCCGTATTATATTACTTACTAGCTTTTGCCCGCGGTTACTTACTAGGCTTTTATTGATTCCCTTTACAAATTACCCCCCCCCCCCCCCATTCTACTATTAAGGAATGATTTCGGGATTAAAACTTATTCTTTATCCTTCCCCACAACTTAAACTATCTTCATCCAAATTTCATCTAAATCGGTTCAGTAATATAGGCGTGATTTCGACACATCAGACAGAGCTACTTTCGCATATAAAATATTAAGTAAGGAAATAAGGAATTATATTACTTATACCCTATATTATAATTTTTACTACTTATAATACCCTTACTTCAATTTATTTCAAATTGAGTTTGATAAAAATCTATATATAATGTTAAAAGCATAATATCTTGCTCCTATTCCTTCTACTCGTGATATCGCACCCACTGCTTTGTTAAGACAGAACCGGGCTTGATGTTATCTGTCACGGGACGGCTAGTTTTTACACGTTCTCCTGTTATTCCAGCGCAATTGTGCAAGGAAGGTTCATGTAATTGCATCCGCTACTTGGCGCCGGCGGTGGGCGAACGGGAATGCGCCTTTATTGCGAAGCAGTAACTGGGTCGGCGATCACCCGCTGTCTCGCCCACAGATTACATCAACCTTTGCTGAACAATGGAAAAAGTGGAATGTGCGCCGGGCCGGAATAAAACTTCAGTTATGATTATCTCCTTCGTTGTGGAGTTGATATTTCCGTCATAGCTTACATACAGGTACGATTTTTTTCTCGGAGGGAATGCGTAACCGCACCGTACCCGCCGTAATAAGTTCCGTCACAAATGACATAATATATTAGTGGTTCCGTGGTGTGCCATCATATGACAATCGGTGTTTGCGTTCATTTTTACAAGCTTTTATTATTTTTTATTTTATTATTTTTATTTATTCCAAAAAGTATCTTAAATTTAAGTTTTGTTATTATTATTTACTTTCACCTCACCTGTCCTGTGTTTGTAATGAAATCTTGCAAGTTAAACTTGACGGAAATTTTGCACGCGTAAGTATATCGCATGACAATGCAATATTAACATGAGATGGAGCTAATCTAATGCTGGGGCTGGAAGGTGGCCATAGGGACTCCGCAATAAAACGACACGATCCCATCGAGTTTCGGCTCGTTTGATTCGTATTGACGACTACTAAAAGCTTGTATTAAAGAAAAGTTTTTTTAAATGTAATAATTATCTTGACTGTGATGCCAGCTGATTGATGTCACTTAATAGTGACACTTATTATTAGGGGTGTCGTTCCGTGATGCGTCATTCATCATTTACCTACCCATCATTGATTGCGTTAGGTTTTTGACTGCAATGCAAGCTGATTGATGTCACTACTAAATATCTTTGAAATGTATAGTTTGTATGTTGAATTTGAATTTATTTATATCCATAATTTACTTAAGTGTATTCTGATAAAAAGGTAACAAGCTTTGGAAACAACTTAAAGTTAGGTATATGTGGTATTCCCAAAATCATAGTCATATTTTAATATGTTGTTGAATAAATTTTACCGCGGGACCATGTATGAAATCGCAAAAAAGTCACCATACATTTCGATCGAGTAGCTCTTTAACTTTTGTCTGAAAATGTTGATTTTTCCCCGGTTTCAGAATTGGTCCCATAGTAAAAGTTGTTTAGTATGACGATCTGAAGAATCTCTTTGAATACCATTATGATTATTGGAACACCTTTCATAATTATATGTAAGCTTAAGTTTTCTTGTCTCGAATTGATCTTCGGTAAGAAAGATAATTATTAATAATAATAATAATTTTATTTGGAACAGTATACAGTGATTCACTTATAATTACGTTAATAATATTATATTATCTTTCTTACCAGAATATACTATCATGGAAGTAAATTAATTAAAAACATACAAATCATACGTTATATTTAATAGTAACATCAACAGCTTGCATTAGAGTCAAGAAGATAAACGCAAACAATAATGACAGCACATCGCAGACTTGGAAAAACATATGACAGTACATCAATTCACAGATTTGGAAAATCTTTTTGGAATATACTAATACGCTTACCAATTTAATCTTGAGTAGTAATATTTAAAAGTAGCACTTAAAAGAGACAAGTACCAACAAGTACAGAAAGAAACATACCCACATATAAAACGTCTTCCTCACTGTTGACACAACTTACAATGTGCCCTTTGTTATTTTAGGACCTGAAATAGCAAAACATACTACGTTGCTTGTTACGTACGTACATTTAAACATACTTCCTAATATTACGTTTGCTTTGATTACAAACAAGATGGCGCAGACTTCTCTTTGTATGTTTGTGCCATTAATTATGCTGTTTCAAATCCGTTTTAGGTTTGTCGTTTTTACCAGCTACTTAAGATTTGATGAAATATATTAGATTAACAGCTGAACGTTTGAGATTTTACGTTGATACATTGAATCAAAGTGAAATAATCTAAAAGGTAAATAAAATTGTGCCATTTGAATATATTATTGACGTATCTCGAACTGCAATGAATGGTATAGATCTGGTGAATGGGGGGTTTGAATGTTTGATCCTAAGTTTTTATGCTTGGTTTGATTTCTGAGCCTGCCCGGTTAGCACCACCGTCTTACCTAACTCTATCGCCATAGTAATAATGTTAATAACATTGTTGTATTTCGGCAATCAGAGGTAAGATAGCCAGCAGCCTTTAGTCACAAACATCGGAAACGAACTTTTCGTCTCGGTTCGGAAAGATTTCGTCGACGGCCTATTCACAAAAGTCGAATCGAATATTTTTGACATTTTATTACGTTTCCTATGACATTAGGTTTCGGAAACATTTCCGAGACCAATTTGTTACCGACAACCTTATCGAAAGTGATAAATACAATAAAGGTAGTTAGTGTTTTTAATAAATAGAGCGTCGGTGGCGCTGTGGACTCGGCACTTGCCTTCTAATCGGGAGGTCCGGGGTTCGAGACCGCCGTGTACTAATATGTTTACGAATTTCATAGGTACATTTATCTGACGCTCTTACGGTGAAGGAAAACATTGTGAGGCAACCTGCATAGCACCTGCGAAAAAAATTCAAAGGTGTATGTGAAGTCAACCAATCCGCACTGGGCCAGCGTGGTTGACTAAGGCCTAAACACCTTAACTTAGGGTAGGCTCGAGTCCCTCGGTGGGGACGTATATGAGCTGTTATGATGATGATGAATGAATAGAGCGTGATTTCAGTGTTTAGAAAATTTTTATTAACTTAAAACTTTCCCAAATATTTTAGGCTCATTCCAGACATGGTGATATCGCTTATCAATGAGATAATGACGTCGGAATGACTTTCCGAAGTCGACTCGTTTGCGTTCTGAATAGCATTTGTCGTGTCGATTAGGCTGGGTTTCGAAGGTGTGTGAATAAGGTTGCAGATCCTAAGTTGTTGAGGAGTCCAGTGAAGCTCACTTCCATCTTGCGCCTTATCGTCACTTACAATTAAGTGAGATCTTAAGGAAATGCCAAGAGATTTCCTTTTGTGTGTGAAATAAAGAACACTTCTTTGGGGAACTTTGAAGGTCAGCGTAGTGCCGGCTTCAATAGATGCTGCGTGTGTATGTATACAAATAAATTTGCGTGTCAAAATAGAGTAAAGCACGTCTTTTGACGCATGTATCATAGTATCATTTACAGCCAGTAAATGATACAATACATACGTCGAAAATATGTATCATTTACAGCAGGTTACGAAATTCTATCTGTGCTGTGAACTTGGTTACAAAAGATAGGTATTTGACATTAGCTCCATACAAAATACGTCAAATTTCCATCTCCAGGCATCAACACCAACCGAATTTTAGAAAAATTACAACATTACATTTATAAAAAGACAACATTACATTTATAAAAAGACTAGCTGTGCCCGCGAACTCACTTTTTGCCAGTAAAAATACTATCATCGCTATAAAAAAATGTGGGTCGGTGGTAGAAGGGTGAAAACTTAGATAAGTATTTTTTTAAGCAGAATCATAAAAAATAGAAAAATATGTAGAGGGCCATCCTTATCACCTAGGGGTATAAAAACAGATTACGACCTATTCTGAGACTTACCAAAAATACACAAAAAAAATCATAAAAATCGGTCAAGCCGTTCCGGAGGATTTCGGTAACAAACACTGTGACACGAGAATTTTATATATTAGATTTTTTAAATATATTTTTATGTATAGGAAAAAAGAAGATCGAATAAGATTCTAAACGTACTTTGTAATTTTTAATAATTTAAATTCTTAGCACATCACATTTTTTAAAACATGCTTATTCCAAAACGATGTAAGTGCAGCTATAAGATTTCTTAAGCACTAGTTTCTATTGTAAAGATATAGGCTTGACGGAAATTCTAGAAAATTACAGTCAATGATTGCAAAGACATTCATATTATAGATCCCATACTGCCCATTTTTGATCCATTTAAGGAATTTTTGAAGAATTTCTTAATTTAACCAGTAGTAAATTCTGAAAAAAAAAATATACTGGCTAGTATAACCAACCTAAAAAGTAGTAAAATATATCTTTTTTAACGGAATAGGTATAAACTAGCCATTAAAGGATTTATTACAGTGATAAATCCTTTAACGGCTAGCTATCCTGATCAGCAAAATATGATACTTATCTAGACCCGGCTTCTCTGACAATGCAGAAGACTGTCATTGCCCAATGGCTGAAGAACGTTGACATCCAGCTTTGTGTTCGCTCAACCCTCTGAGAATATTACAACAAAATTTAATTACACACGACCTTTTGTGGGCTGACTTTAATTTTACAAAAGCTTTCATGTCCCCGGGTGACGCCATAGAATATAAACGTTAAGTAGGCCGACGCCATCGTAACTACTGGACACAATAACAACAATGAATAACATTAGAGGATAATTAAATTAAATGGAGGGCGCTGAGATTTTAGCGGCTATTTAAGTACCTATACTTCATATTTTTTTAGGACATATACGCTCTTCATCGACCATAGAGCGTCGGTGGTGCTGTGGACTCGGCACTAGCCGTTTAATAGGTAGGTCCGGTGTTCCATCCTGCCATGCTCCAGTGTGTTTTTCGATTTTCGAATTTCATAGGTACATTTGTCCGACGCTCTGACGGTCGTGAGGCAACCTGTATATATCTATGAAGAAATTCAAAGATGTATATGAAGTGTAAAAGGGAGAATTATTAAAATTATAATTGAAAAAATTAAGGCAATAACACCTCCTAATTTATTAGGGATTGAGCGAAGAATGGCATAGGCGAATAAGAAATATCATTCTGGTTGAATATGAATTGGGGTTACTAAAGGGTTTGCTGGTGGTAGACTTGTACTGGGCCAGCCTAAACACTGTAAATTAGGGTAGGCTCGAGACTACCCTAAGTTAAGGTCTGATTAAAAATATATCATTTCATAACCATATTAAACTATATTATAAAGGCACCCTCTTCAGACATCGAGGGACTTAGTTGGATACAAGGACCGAGGAAAAATTATATTTTTCACGAGTTGTGTAAGTGCTCTCCTTTTTACTATTTACTGCGAGAAAATAAAGGTTATTAATTTTATAAATATTACATTTTTGTTATATAATTGGTTATAAGAAAACAAAGCATTAAAATATAAACAATAAAAATTAAACATGAAATTAGAACAGTTTTCGAAAATCAGTGTTATATTTTATACTTTAGTAACTGCTTAAACGTATTTGTGTGGCTCTGTATTAAGTATAATCAGATTATATGTACTTTCCGATTACCAATACAGAAATTAAAAAAAAATCGAAGTATCATTTTAAGTTCTACGGACGCGCACAAATCAAACTGCCACAAGAACAGATGAGAGCCTTAATGACTATATTATTACAATATTCTTTACAAGCATAACCCTAACACACCCTCTTAACACAATACACATTTTCAGCACTTGTGTACCTCTCATAACAGAACCCTTCGTTCTGCCTTCAATGGTATTCTCGCTGTATTGGGATATTGTGTCGCTTGACATTGTTGCATAATGCTGTGTCGATGAAATGACGTGCAATCTTTAAGGGGGTTAAGTTGAAACAGCCCGTGAACTTTGTTAATTACCCTCCTTGCCCGCTAGCGAGGCGGCAACTTGTATAACGAGTTTGTTTAACGGTGAGCTGCACTTGTTTCGATATAGTTTGATGTTATTTCCTATAACAATTGCGTAACTGACTAATTCGTATTTATTCTAATGGTTATTGCCTTGAAACTACCTACGTAATATACCTACGTATATAATATACCTAACTTCATAGGTTAAAATTTTAAAAATTAATGTTGTATGAATTAGAATGAATGAATTAGATGTATCATTGATGTTTTTTCTTTTTACAATTTCTAATGATTGGATTTTGATTACGTTTAACATAGAGAAATATCTACACGTTTTCATCTTATGTGCGATTTATATATATATTTTTTGGTACTAATAAGGTGGCAAACAAGAGCACAGCCCACCTGAAGGTAAGCGGTTACCGCAGTCTATCGCCCACTTTTTACAATTTTTATACCCTTCTTAAGAGTCACACCTGTAGATTCCTGGGAGGTTGTTTTTCATCTCAAAACTCTCACGAGAACCTACGCGGGTTAAGCTGTGTGATGCAGACGAGTAGGCTCCTGTAGACAAGTAGACCGCCTGTGGTAAGTGGTTACAGTCACCTGTAGTTTCTTTTAGGAGCGGAATGGTCACAAAACAACACGGTAAGCGAAAATGAAATGGTAAAAGAGCGCAATGGTAAATGAGCAGAAATGATAAAAGAGCAAAACGTCAAAGACGCACATTGGTAAAAGATCATATCTTTAAAAGAACAAAACGATGATAGCAGCTACCTAGCCACTTACCCTTCATCATCATCATCATCTCAGCCGCACGACGCCCAATGCCGGGCATAGGCCTCCCCCATGGATCTCCACAACGATCGGTCCTGAGCTGCCCGCATCCAGCGGCTTCCCGCGACCTTTGCCAGATCGTCGGTCCACCTGGTCGGGGGCCTACCCACTGAGCATCGTCCGGATCGTATTCGCCACTTCTCGCTATGTGTCCCGCCCACTGCCACTTCAGCTGAGCAATCCTTCGAGCAATGTCGGTTACTTTAATTCTCTTGCAGATCTCCTCATTTCGAATCCGATCACGCAGGGAGACCCCAAGCATTACTCTCTCCATTGCCCGCTGAGCGACCTTCAGCCTTCGGACGAGACCCATAGTGAATGGCCACTTTTCGCTTCCGTAGGTCATTACTGGCAACACACACTGGACAAAGACTTTCGTCTTGAGACACTGAGGTAATTTACCCTTAGAGGACCATAATGTACGTCGTAAATTTGTGAAATAAGATACACAGTATAGCCAACTAATCAAGAGACATAGTTTCCCAATGGTATATTATCTGTACCTATAGTAAAAAATGTATTTATATGAGAAAATAATATATCTCGGCCAGGATTTGAACCTGCCTCTTATTTTACATACCGCGTTGACGTCCTGACCAACTAGGCCATCGAGGACTTATTGAGGCCAAACTGTTAATAACCTGGTGATGTTTTTTTCTACCTGATTCATACTGGCTACTAATGCTGCAATTATACCTACCCTAAAACCTAATTCTTCACATATATTTGACCAAACATCAGATTTATATTGGCAACTAGTGGTGCAATTATATCTACCAGGTTCATACTGGCATCTAGCTGCAATCGTATACCTACACTAAAATTTTATTCTTCACATATTTGACCAAATATTTCTACGGTTAAGGCCTCAAGTACTTTGAAGGGTAGGGTAGGGTGTATGTAAAGTCATTTGTATTCTAGCTATACATCTATGGCGGAAACAGCGCCCTCTAGACGATAATAACTCAACATAATCACACCGAGCTCTGCGGTGGTCACATCATCGGCAATATGAGACGTAGCAGTTGCAGCATAGAGTTTAATATCCGAGCAGCAAGTCTCATATATTCTTTTGTGGTGATAAGAAACTCTAAGAGAAATATCTACACGTTTTCATCTTATGTGCGTATACAATTGAATTATAATAATTCAAGCGGGAACACTGCAAGCATTCCTGTTTTGCGGTGGAGTATGGTAGGATGTAAGACCCCGCTTAGATGACTTAGGTACACACTCTCCCTTTGCTGATAGGTATGTAATACACATATAATGATATGTTTATTAAATATTTAGGGTTTTTATGTTAGGGATTATTTGGACAATACACACAAAGAGACGCCGAAACAATATAACAAGTATTACGTTATTGGTAATACTTAATAATATTTTAATATTTAGACTAACAATTTTTATTATTCTAATAATGAGTATTTAAAGTATGTGAATATTTTTTTGACTACATCTTCATTCACACTAGTTTTCTTTACCTCACAAAGTGTTTTGGTGTTATATTTAGTCATGTACTCTCCTTTATGTGTTTTGCAAAAACAGAAATTATTAAAAATTAAACAAATAGGTTAATATCATTGTGGTGTGTTTAAAATACCATGAACGGCTATTCAAACTGACACTTTAAAACACAGGTAAAAGTTAAATAAACAAGTCGAAGGCATTTATTAATTTCATAAATACCATGTTCATAAATTATTATTTACCTAAACACGAAAAGTGATATCAATGGGCAACATTGAAAACCATTGTTTAAGTAAAAACAAATAGATTTGACTCAAATCAAGTATTTATTACTCTTTCTTGAGATATTTACTGTACAAAATTCACAGTTGTTTGTTTTGTATGTTTTTAATAATTGAAATACAGATAATAAAATGTTATGTACCGTATTAATATTGTCTATTTATGTTTATTAATATTTAGACCAACAATTTTTATTATTCTATTACTGAGTATTTAAGGTATGTGCATGAATGGGATGGGATATCATAATCGCATAGGCAATAGCTTAGGCTTTTAAGTTTATTTGACAATTGAAAATATTACTGTAATTTAAAATATACAACAAATATTTAATCCGTTAATGTAATAATTTTATTGTATTTACTACTTAAATTTACTAGTTAAATTACATTGTATTTACTAGTTAAATTACATTAACGATTACGTTAATGTAATAATTAAATATTTGATTAACAAATGTAAAAATGCTGTTACATATTTTAAGATAGTGGCAAACAATACAATGTGTTGTTTGCCACTAACTGTATTAACTGACTATTAATGTATTGGATGTTAAATAGCTTTAAAATATTTTTGAAAACCACATTTAACGCAATAAACATTCTTGAATCTCAAAAATGTAACTGCATTTTTACATCGGCAATGCAAATATGAGAATATTACTTATCCCAGTTAAGAAAGCAATGCAAATGCACTATTTGTCAAATCAGAATGAATTCGTCATTGTGTCTTTATGTCACTTTGGTAATATACTTTAGTGCATCTTTTTTCCTTTCCTTTCATTTTGACACATATATTTATTGGATAATTGCTATTCGGAATGGCTTGAGTGTTAAAATATACCTTTTCATTACTCATACTCTGAAAGTAGGTGTGAAGTTGCCTGCGGAGCGGGTTGAAAGTAATACTTTTCAGCCCTAGGGAGAATCATTTCAACTGAAAGCTGCTGTCAAATTTTAAAAAGAAACAAGTTCTATTTGACATTTTTATTGAACCATGCCTTTCTATACAGCCACTCAAATACCTACAGCACTGTAAAATTTAAATAACATAATGTTCAGTATTTAAAGAATATATTTTTTAAATGACTTTATTATAATTTACTTTCAACTATTTCTTTAAAATAACTAAAATATATTATCTCTATTGGTGACGACCTGTAATTGGCTTTTAATTATTATATAAGAAATCTTTTGTGTTAATAGCTGTTGGTTTTCCAAAAATACTTAAATAAATAGATTACAATGATGAAAATGAAAAAAACAATGGCTGAATAGCTGGCCGGCCACAGACAAAAAAAGCGGGATAGCGGCGATCCGACCTTCATTTGTTTTTTCGAGTTTTAATTGTTTATTCCTCCGTATAGCAGAGATTTCATACATTAGAGAAGAGGCAAAAGCAGAAGTTGTTGATTTAATAAAATTAAATTCACTAATAATAATAATATGGTATTTTGCTGATTCATGTTTTTATTTTTACTTTCCTTGTATTCGTAATGAAAAGCACAGTGTTTACCTCGGGTAAAACACTTATTTAGTCCCTCGAACTATAGGCGCCCTCTCTACGCTCGGGCGCCAAAACCCTTCTCGGGACTAAATATGTTACTTTCACCCCTAGGGTAACAATGTACTATTTCTAATCTAAACCCCGTTAGCATAAATATCGTACTTCTAATGTATAAAAATAACTTTTGAACGGCCTTTACTTTCAATTTTACCCGTTTCAATAAATATATCACAACGGTGAATTTGAATTCCACGAGATATTACGATTCACAAGGCTCGCCGCCGTGATAGCAGCCCGGTTTTAATTTGTGCAAGCTCCTGCTAACAACCTCTGTATATTACGGCTGGGGAGGAGATAACATTGTTAGCTCTGGCGATAAGGAAAACGAGAAGAATAAACTAGGTCAGTGGTCACGATACAATCAAGTGGTGCCCTTGCACTTAGTTTTGAATTCCTATCATTTCTGCGCATCGCTCTATTGATCGGTTCCATTAAGCTTCTTAAGGGGCCGCAGTACCTACTACTACGCCGCCATTCGTTTTTTATTAATTATGATGAATTAAAGACGTTTCTCCAAAAAATAGAACAGTCAGGAACTCAATATATATATATTAGATTTTTGGGAGCCATTCAGGCATAGATAAAAAGTATAGGAATAATCATAATCAGAATTATTGCTAAAAGTGGCCACTTTAAGCAATAATTATGATTTTGACTATTCTATACGGTTAATGTATACAAAATACGTAAATATAAATCTGAAGTATCTATATTGGGTTCCTGACTGTGCTATTTTTTGTAGAAACGTCTTTAATTTATCATAATTAATAAAAAACGAATGGCGGCGCTAGTAGTAGGTACTGTGCCCTCTTAAGGCGCTACGTTCCTGTTTTCGATCAATTTCTATTAACGGTATCGCCACAAAATTAAAATGCATAGTTCTTAAATTCATATATAATATTGTTTAACATTTTATCTAAACATTCTCAAAGACAGAAACGTGAATAATGATATTTTAATCGATAGAGAAAAACATTCAAAGATCGCTCTGTTCAATATTTTGAAACAGCTGTGAATCAGAAAATACAATAATAAATGACACAAAAGTTTAACCAATAGACGTGCATTTTTATTGTCTGGAGAATTGCAAAAATACATTTTTAATTTTGTAATGTTTTAGTGTAGTTACCGAGCGTAAGCGACATTAGCAGCTATGCAATTATCAACTATATGACCTTGCAATAAAGCAAATGCCGTGCACACGTACATTTCCTGGGAAACCTCGCTTTAAGAGATTGTGTTATCTATACTAATAATATTATAAAGCTGAAGAGTTTGTTTGTTTGTTTGCTTGAACGCGCTAATCTCAGGAACTACTGATTCAAATTGAAAAATTCTTTTTGTGTTGGATAGTCCATTTATCGAGGAAGGCTTTAGGCTATATAAAATCACGCTACGACAAATAGGAGCTGAGCATCAATGACAAATGTTGCAAAAACGGGTAAAAAATATACGGCGAAACGTAGTTCGCTGGCACAGCTAGTATACAATAATGTTACAATAAAAACTAGGTTAGGTGAAATTGTTGGTCAAAAACAATTTTGACTGGTTTCGCCTGAAAAGAGGTTTTGATTGGTTATACTGTTAGGAGTTTTGACTGTAACGCAAATACTTCTTTTTATAATTTTGTATTTGCCAACGCTAATGACAAAATTATGTATTAAACCTGTAATACTTCGTGTGTGTTTGCATGTTGAGCGCGTTTTAACTTAATTGTGGCGCATGTTTAAATTTGCATATTACTTGAAATCGTGATTAAGTTTTGTTGGTAAGGATATACGGTCCGCTGAGAAAGTATTGTAACCACTTTTGACATAAATTCGCGAATCAGCAAATTATCGCTAAATTTACTGTACTGTAACTGTCAAATATACTGCAAGGGAAAACAATTTTTAAGATTGATGAGTTTTAACTTTAGTATACATTACTGCTACTATAAATCAATTACTAGTTAATACAATTTATATTTTCATTTTAACGGTAGGTATCTTTTAAGAAAAGGAATGATGAGATGAAGGAATAGAATTACTATGTAGATTTATAAATAAGAAAATGATTTGTGCCAAAATTACTGGTATTGCAATAATATTTCTCTACCAAAATTATATATTCGAAGTCAAAGTAGAGTCGAAGCATATACATAATTATATTAACTAACATCTTCATTCGCACTAGTATTCTTTCTTTCACAAATCGTTTTAATGTTATATTTAGTAATTTACTCTTCTTATGTATTTTGCAAAAACAGAAATTATTAAAAACCGGCCAAGTGCGAGTCGGACTCGCCCATGAAGGGTTCCGTACGATTTATGACGTATTAAAAAACTACTTACTAGATCTCTTTCAAACCAATTTTCGGTGGAAGTTTACATGGTAATGTAGGTACATCATATTATATTTTTTTAGTTTTATCATTCGCTTATTTTAGAAGTTACAGGGGAACACACACACACACACATTTTATCACTTTGGAAGTGTCTCTCGCGCAAACTATTAGGTTTAGAAAAAAATATATTAGAAACCTCAATATAATTTTTGAGGACCTATTCATAGATACCCCACACGTATGGGTTTGATGAAAAAAAAATTATTAGGTTTCAGTTCTATGTATGGAGAACCCCCAAAATTTATTGCTTTTTTTTCTATTTTTGTGTGAAAATCTTAATGCGGTTCACAGAATACATCTACTTACCAAGTTTCAACAGCGTAGTTCTTATAGTTTCGGAGAAAAGTGGCTGTGACATACGGACGGACAGACAGACAGACAGACAGACATGACGAATCTATAACGGTTCCGTTTTTTGCCATTTGGCTACGGAACCCTAAAAATTGAACAACTACGTTAACGTCATTGAGATTTGTTTAAAATACATGAAAGCTATTCAAACTGATAAAACACAGGTAAAAGTTACATAAAACAAGTCGAACGCATTTACTAATTTCATAAATACCAAGTTCACAAATTCATTGCGTACACACAAACAGTGATTTCAATGGACAACATTGAAAACCATTGTTTGAGAAAAAACAAATTGATTTGACTCAAATCAAGTATTCATTACTTACATAAGAGTTTTACTGTACAAAATTCATAGTTAATTAGTTATTGAAAATAAAGCATTGGAAAGGTGAACAAAGAATGTTTTTAATATTTGAAATACAGATAATATACTTAGTATTGCCGTATTTATATTGTCTTTTTACGTTAATTAAAAGTTTTCCTTCAAAAAAGGTCAATATTTATCTAATAGCATTGAAATGAAGCCTGTTAACGGATTTCTGTATATTTAAACACAAAAAAACTGTGGGCCCGAGTAATTAAACGGGCGGTGGTTTCATTTGCATAGCATTTATTTTAATTTCATTTAACCTAGGCAGTTGAAATGAGAAATAAGTATTGCGTAATTTGAATAGTTTACATAAAATTTTGCAGTACTCTTTAGTATTACTAGCTTTCCGCTCGCGGCTTCGCCCGGGTTATTATTGTTTTCTCGTGGGAATTTTTTATTTTCCCGTAGGAAAAATAATTTTGTAGCCTATTATACAGAAGACCGTTATTTATATTTAGGAGCTTGGATAATACATTTCATAGAAATTGGAGCAGATTTTAAATATTTTCCATAGAAACTTTCAACCCCTATTTTGCACCCTAAGGGGACGAATTTCAATAAACCATGAAATACGTATTCAATTAAATGTTTTTAAGAGCATGAATCTCAAGTTTTATCAAAATCGTTGCAAATTTAAAGATTTTTAACCGACTTCAAAAAAGGAGGAGGTTATCAATTCGATGCGTATGTTTTTTTGTGTGTATGTTACGCGATTACGCCGCCAATTGTGGACCGATTTTCAATATTTTTTTTGTATTCGATGGAGTATACTCCATGGGTGGTCCCATGGTCATCAAAGTCAGGATCTGATGATGGGATCCCATGAAAATCGAGGGAAACCTTTAAATTTTAAGGTGTGTCCAACGTGTTTTGTGTGTATGTTACGCGATTACTCCGCCAATTGTGGATCTATTTTCAAAATTCTTTTGTATTCGATAGAGTATACTCCTAGGGTGACCAAAGGCAGGATCTGATGATGGGATCCCATGAAAATCAAGGGTTTCTTTTACTAAAAAGTTAAAAATAAAAAAAAAATTACAAAAAATAAAAACCGACTTCAAAAACACTGGAAAGTTAAAAATAATATAAGAATAGATACAGACAACATCACAGTTCTATATTGAAGTCGGTGACAAATTTTAAGACTTTCTAGATCATCGTTTGGCACCGACTTCAATATAGAAGTGTGATGTTGTCTGTACCTATTCTTATATTATTTTTAACTTTTCAGTGTTTTTGAAGTCGGTTTTTATTTTTTGTAAAATATTTTTTAATACATACAAACATGCAACGACAAGGATAATTTTTTTTAAAATCTCTTCTCAGTGTGCGTCCTCAATTTGAATTAAAACAACTGTCCAAATTTCACGTTTCTACCATTAGCGGTTACGGTTCTGCGTGCGTCTATATACCTATAAATGGGAACTTCTCCTTTTTTAGAATAATATAAAGTATAGATTATTTGCCCTTTTTCTTAGTTGTAATATTTAATATTCATATTTGAGACCCATAGCAATTATTTTTTTTGCATATGATAGGAAAGCTTTTAGCCTTCATCTTACTTGATGGTAATAAGTGACGATAAGGCCGAGGCGGGTGAAAACGAGCTTTGCCTGAACTTCTGAATAACAGAGGAATTAGCTATTTTACCTTTAAACACCACAATACTATTATTATTGTTACTATGGCGACAAACTTAGGCAAAACGGTGAAAGCTAGCCAGGTGGACTCAGAAGCCCGGCCACCAACCAAACCAAGCAGAAACCTTCTACCCCCATGACGAATTAAATCCCGGACTTCCCGATCAACACCCACCGGTCTTGGACTCAGAAGTATTAAAAGTAATAAATACCTGATTGATAGCAGCGCGTGGTTCAGAGAGGGTAGTAATGCCAAGTCTTGGAAACTTAAATTCACTAATAGTTCACTTAAACTTTTGTTTTTTTGCACACACTTGACACAACTGTTATTTTATTAGTCACTTAGCAACCATACATTGTTCCTTATGTAAATCAATTGTCTATTGGGAAAGAGTCTAACATACTCAGTTACACAAATCTCTTTACAATAACACTCCCTCTAATTGATATTTACAGTAGGTGGAGTTGCTAGGCGAAGACCTATCTTATAGCGTAAGTCTAACAATCTTGGCTATGGAGGCAGCTGAAGGTAAATTGAAAGAACCCGTGCTGGGATCAGGGGACGGCGCACAGATGGCTTATGCTACTGAGCTTTTAAAGTATAAGAAGGCTGAAAGCAACGCCCTGCTCATCCTCACAAGCTACATGACCGAGGAGACCTTAACAAAAGTTTAAGTGAACTATTAGTGAATTTAAGTTTTTGTTCACGATAAACACCACTTTTGCACACACTTGACACAACTGTTATTTTATTAGTCACTTAGCAACCATACATTGTTCCTTATGTAAATCAATTGTCTATTGGGAAAGAGTCTAACATACTCAGTTACACAAATCTCTTTACAATAACAAGAAGCCCTGCCACTGCCACCAACCAAACCAAGCAGAAACCTTCTACCCCCATGGGGAATCAAACCCCGGACTTCCCGGTCAACACACACTGGTCTCAATCACTTCACCGCGGAGGGAGGCCTTGAAAATGACAGAAATTGGGGTTTAACGGCAAAAAACAATGGGAATTTTTCAGTAGTAAAACAGTCACACTGAATTATGAGCTACTAGTTGATCGTGCGAAGAGCGTCGGTGGCGCAGTGGACTCGGCACTTGCCTTCCAATCGGGGGGTCGGGGTTCGAGACCCGCCATGTACCAATGTGTTTTTCGTTTCGAATTTCATATGTACATTTGTCTGACGCTCCTACGGTGAAGGAAAACATCGTGAGGCAACCTGCATACATCTGCGAAGAAATTCAATGATGTATGTGAAGTCGACCAATCCGCACTGGGCCAGCGTGGTTGACTAAGGCCTAATCACCCTAATATAGGGTAGGCTCGAGCCCCTCGGTGGGGACGTATATGGGCTGTGATGATGATGATGATGAGTTGATCGTGTGCAACTTTGTTTGCATTATAACTAACTTTTCCCGTAGGAAAACATTTCCCGTAGGAAAACTTTTCCCGTAGGAAAACTTTTCCCGTCAGATTTCTTCCGTAGGAAAATTGCCCTATGTCCTTCCCCTGGTCTCGAACTATCCCTATACCAACTTTCATCAAAATCGGTTCAGTAGTTTCGAAGCCTATTCAATACAAACAAACAATCAAATCATTCCTCTTTATAATATTCGTATAGATGTAACAATACGCTAGAGTAGCGAGTTGCAACACGGTTGCACTCAGCCGGCCTCTCACATTTTTTCCAATTTACAACACAATCCGTCGGCCGCGCCGGCCGCTCGCGCCCCGCTGACTTCGTGTCGCGCGGTCGCAAGTCAAGTCACCGTGTTGAGTTGGACAGACAACGGGTCATGCTAGCTTTGTGCGATGTACGCTTGTACGCTCTATTCACCCCGCCACTGCTTTCCCGGCGTGGAATGAAAATGAACTGCCACGTTGCTCACGTAACTTTTTTGACGGACTCTTTAGCAGACTTAAGCTCTCCCGGTTTTAAGCATGGTACTGTTCGAGTTTTTAATTACTTTATCCAACTTCGAATGTTTTGAGCTTGTTGTGCTGAGCTCGTCTTGTTAAATATTCACTGTTTGCGAAGTATATTTTCATGGAAGTAAATATTGTGGTATCGATTAAATGTCACGATCCAAAAATAGCATTGGCCTTAATTATGTACAATAGCGGAATTTAACGGTCTAACTATAACATGTTTTAAGCGCTGTCATAAGTTAGACATTGTTTAAGCATGATGCTGTCTCTATCTATTATTTTAAAACAAATGAAATAGCATCATATTTGAACAGTGTCTAACTTAAGACAACGTTTAAAACTATTTGTAGTAACATCGTGAATGTTTAGCACGTAGTTTTTTTTATTTATTTTGTCGTATTATAAAAACAAATGAGCGCTATGAAACACACCAATCTGTTCAGAACTTCGTGTTTTGGTATTATACTACTAAATAGGAATAGTCGTCAACCTGCTAGACATTTAAGGTGTTACCACAGAATAGATAATAGTACCGCGTACAGAAGTTCCACTCCTTTGATCTTGAAAATGCCGACATTTTAAATAACTAAGCTTTAGGCATCCAAGTTGAATCATACTTTAACGCCCCGGGTTAGGGTAATGTATTAGTAATTCAAGCTTCACGTCGCTACGAGCTCTAGCGACAGGGTTGTTGCTGATGGTGAATAATCAAGTAAATAATCGCGCGCAAGAAAGTAAGCGAAACGTTTCTTTCTATACACCTGTGCCAAGACCGCGGCACTCAGAACAATATACTCCGAGCGGAGCGCGGCAGCCCTGCTGCTTTTTTACACTCTCAGTGTGCGCGGAACGGTCGGTACAGTCGACAAAGCCGGTCTACCAGTAGAGTTTTTTTGGGAAGCATTATTTCAAACAATAAGATGTATAAAGCAATCATTTAAATCATATATGAAAATTCTAAAATACTTCTATCTATTTTATATAATATTAAAACCTGTTTTAACGATTTTACTTTTTCAAATATCGCTGACCAAAAAAACTCTACTGGTAGACCGGCAACTTTGTCGACTGTACTTTTCTTGTACTCAAGCGCGTAGTGACAGAGCTCTGATGTTACTACAAAATGCTGTTTCACATTTGTCTACGATAGTCCTGTTAAACCATAATGCTTTAACAGGATCTTTTTAAGTTATTAACGAAAATGAAACAGAATCATATTTCAACCATGACTAACTTTAGACAACGTTTTATAGTGATACCGTTAAATTAATTTACTGTAGGTAGCACGCCCACAGCTATAAAAACATGCCGCTTGTTTGCTTTTGAACAAGTTAGATACCTAACAATTGTTTACAAATGTCATTGAAAATGATTGAACACATCATTTTCTATCCATTGACGTGAGTATAGTTTCGTGTGAATACGTAATCGACAAGTGACATTAAAGTTCAAAGAAAAATACTTCATGTTTTTAAATAAAACGAATCGATATGTAATTTTAGTACCTACAGGTTTGAGTACACTTTCCAGTGATCGTTTCAACATTTTGAAGATTTATCAAAACCCTTTTTAAAATTTACCGAACATATAAAATACGCCGAGTACCATTAGATATCATAATAATTTGTGTATTGATTAAGAAGAATACTAGAAAAACTCAAAAAGATCGTTTGAAAATGAAGTTTTGCTAAATCTTGTAACTTTAATCTAGTCAAAGCTCTTGGCTTAGCATTATATAGTTATACTGAGGTCAACGATTATGCAAACTGTAGTAACCTTAAGGTTACTACAGTTTGCAAAACATTTCTAAAAGTGTATAATTAATTAATTTAATGCCCCGGTTAACAGATTTATAGATAATTTTAGATGTCGGCGTATTGCTAATGTATTGCTAATAATTTTGCTAATGTACACTGTACATTAGCAAAATTATTACAGTTTGTGTTTTGTTATATTAAATTCGTTATTCAATAAATAAGTAACAAAACTCATTATGGTAGCGCAATATAAAATCACTTAAAATTGATTTTATGATCCACATTGAATATGATTTTTAAATTATATTATCATTCTTTTTATAAATAATTTATTGATAAATATAATAATCAATCAAATTAAATTTAATTAATTTCTAATATAAAAAAATAATTTAAAAATTTGTTAGTAAAATTAATTGAATAACAATATAACGAAAAATATACAAAAACTGCCAACACAACCAATCCTTCCCACATCAAACCACTCAATACATACAGTTCATTAAGGGGTAGTATTTAAACGAGTGACTGTAAATGAAAATTTTAAGATACAAAAATAATTAATTTGGGTTATTGTATTACTAAGTGAGTGACTGACTGCCAATGACGATAAATGAACAGAACAGTAACTTATAACCATTCATTCGAGTTACTTCAAATACAAAATGAGAAGCTTCATAATATTTGAGCGACCTAATATTTGTTTGAGTGACACTCAAACAAATATTATGTCCTGCATTTTTTTCAGTATTTGGCAAATTATTTATTTATGTTGAGCAGCATTTTATCTTAAATGAGGTGTTTCGAATAGAAAAACCACATTGAAAAATACCATAATGAGCAAAGCACTTTGGCTCTAATTTCTTTTAAATTATTGTAATTATTTTTGAAAATTAATAACGAGAGGAGGATTGGAGCCACCCCCTGTACCACTCTCCCCCCTCTCGGCGATGCATAGTTTTCGAGATATTAATTTTTAACACTTTCACAAACCTATTCTCAAAATGTATGGGAAAAGGTTGGGTTGTGTATAAGTTACTCATGTTTGTGCCGCACCTTGAACCTATTTTAAGAATTAAAAGATGTTAAAATTGGAAGATTTTAATAATATGATTTCAGTGGTATATGTTCCCATAGAATAGTAGGTATGACGCTGCGCTCCCTTCGCTCGCTCCGCTACGCACGGTCATGTTCTGAACCTAACCTCACCTACAGTAGGCAATTTTGTCCCCTATTTTTTTTTGTGATGGCGGGGGGCTTCGCCCCCCGTGCCCCGAGAGTATTGGGGGGCTGTACCCCCCCGTCCCCTGCCCTTTTTTATACCAAAAGATGCCGTCTCTGTATTTCTAGTCGCTCATATAGTAATTTAGTCGCACGTTTAAAATTTTAATATCCAAAATCGATTATTCTAAACACACTTTTTGTAAGCTCATTCTGGATTTTATTATTAATTATTATTCGTCGTCAGTTTAGTTAATTTTTCGCTTACTCAAATTCATTCCGCTCAAGTTATTAAAATAGTATCTCATCATCAGTCGCTACCTGTTTTTTACGTGAGCCACCATAAGGGTACTAATTGATGCTATGCTAGTTTCCAGCCTTTTATTTTATTTAAGAGAATCATGTCTATAATGAAATTCAGAGCATACATATACACTTATATACACAGCCTTAAGGTCTATCCACACATATCCGGGCCGTGTCCGTGGCAAGACCGGAGATCCGTGCCACGTCAGGGCCACCAACTTCAATCTGTACCTCTTAAGCACCATTTACGGAATCCAATATGCATTATGACTTTGTTTAAAACTGCAGAGATGCATATCGCTTCTATTAATAACTCGTCATTCATTTTATTTAATAAAACTCGGACGTGCACTGGTAATATCGGTGAACGGGCGCCCGTCACGGTTTCGGCTCAGGCACTGAAGCTCCGTCCCCGGCCCGGACACGGACGTGTGTGAACGAGTTCATATAAAAAGTACGCAATGATATTTTTTCAAGCCTCTGACGGAATACGTCCCGTCCACATCCCGGGCACGACCCGGAAATGTGTGGATTGAGCTTAAATCAACGATTAATTGTATTGTAATTTGAATGTATTAAAACGGATTATAATATACTCGAGTGCTCCTTCACTCAATTCTATCAATATTCCTTTAAAATAATCAAATAAATAATTACTGTGTATTTCCTATACACAAAATAAAGTACCTACTCGGTACTTTGTTGGTAGCTCTACTATTAATCTATTACGTTTTACTGTACCTACATTCTGCGGTCTGTGGCTGCAGCTTAAACAGGCATGTAGGCTGGCAGTCACTTAACTATCAGTCGGTCGATTAGTTCAACAAGCGTTTACCTACATCTAATACCTTGCATATAACGAAATCAATTTATACTTAACAGCTGGACCATTTTTTTTTCAATTTCAGCTAGACTTAACAGCATCAACGCTTAAACTAGGAAAAAAAACTCATGTAAATCACCGATATCTGATTTGAGCTAGACTTAACCACATCAACGCTTATAATTGATAAAATTAATGTAAATTACCGATATCTGATTGTTTTAACTTATAAATTAGTTTTTTTTCACAAAAAACTTAATTAAGTATGTAGTATTATTTTTGTTTTCCCTATGAAAGCTTTATATTTTCCTATAGCAAAATTAGTTCAAACTATAAAGCAAAAACCTTAAAAAAATAAACTAATTAGTTTTAGTGTGACACTCAAACAAAAGATAAACTTTCAACATCTATTTTACCTTTGTATGGGTAGTATTTAAATATCCGTGCTTCTTCATTTCAATTCTAATGTTATATACAAAAGGTTCATGCTTCTAATTTCAAAAGTAACGGAGTTGCCTACAAACTTTCAACACCCTAATTTGTCCACTTAGGGGTTGGATTTTCATAAACTCTTTGAAACGTTAGCGTTATAACATGGAGTTGTTAGCGAAATTCAATATATATCTAGCGTTGATAGCTTAGGCTCGGCGATGATGAATTAATGTGTTGATTATCAGGTACTATCGTAAGGGAATGAGACTGTTTTGCAATTTATAAATTTATTTAAGTATGAAAATATATATGAAACAAACTTGTCAAAATCAGAGCAAACCAAAAAGTGACACAATTATTATCTGTCAACAAAATTTAAATTCTAAACACTGTAAAGGTCCAGAACATCCTCCCACCTTTGTGTCTTCAGACACAAACCACCTCATCTCTCACGGCATCCTTATCAAATTCACCGGCCTGCACTTCCAGTGGGTACAGCCGTTGATAAGGTCGCGTATACTCTCCGTCGCTGGTCTTGACTCTTGCCACTCTATAATTTCCATCTTTCCCTTTGAAAATTTCTTTGACTACTCCTAACGGCCAATGTATTCTTTTCGACTCTGTTTCTATCAGTACGACATCGCCTACCCTAAGTTGATTATCCCTCTCCTTGCCCTTCTGTATAAGTAGTGCTAAATACTCAGATCGAAAACGTTCCCTTAGGTCTTCCCTCAGCTTAAACAAATACTTAAGTCGCCTATTAAGTGAAGTACGATCAATTTCATCAAGATCTGTCACCCCACTACTCTGAAGTCCATTAAGAAAGCAAGCAGGTGTAATAGGTTTTAAGTTTTCTGTGTCATCGGCAATATATGTTAATGGTCTAGAATTTATAAGTGCCTCACAATCGTACAAAATTGTTTCCATTTCTTCGTAACCCACAGTTCTGTTACCCAAGTTTCTACGAAGAAGTTCTTTTACGGACCGCACTAACCGCTCCCACCATCCTCCCCACCATGGCGCTGCTGGGGGATTAAATTTCCATATTATTTTCCTTACAGCAGAATAGGACGTTATCTCCTCCCAATTCAACACCTTTAATTGGTTGTCAGCTCCGTGGAAATTGGTGCCATTGTCGGTATATATAATGTGGACTCTTCCACGCCGTGCGATGAACCTTCTCAAGGCCATGAGGAATGAATCTGTTGAAAGTGACTTGGTTAGCTCTAAATGTATGGCTCTGTAGACCGCACACGTAAATACTACGATCCAGACCTTCCCTCCGGACCGCAAGAAAAGTGGCCCAGCTAAGTCAATTCCAGTGACCTCAAAAACAGCAGCAGGTTTCACCCTATCCCGTGGTAATGGCGCAAGCGGGGTTTCGAGTGGTTTAGCCATATATCGTTTGCATACTACACATTTTGATATAATGGATTTAACGATCTTCCTAATTCCAGTAATCCAGTAAAATTCTCGGAGATATGATATTAATGTTGCAGATCCAGCGTGTCTTAATAAACGATGCTGCGATTCTACTAATCTATTAATAATAGTATGGTTTCCAGGTAAGTAAATCGGGCATGTGAAATCTGTAGGTTCATCACTGAGAAGTAACCTCGTCTTCACTCTAATTATCCCTTCATCATCTGTATATACATGCAAATCTTTTATTTTCCTTTTATCTATTTCTACCATTGCTTCATTTTGAATTATTTTCAGAATTTTCCTTTCAGCTTTTAGATATTCTTCACTACTCATTAGACCACTTCTTTTATTATTTACATATTTACAATTATATATAAATCTTAGAATCCATCCCATCATTCTTACTATCTTAGTGTATTTAGAAAAGTAGGTTAAAGTAGATAGAAATGTAGTAGTACTAGTAGTATTTTCAATAACATTAATTACATTAACAGTTTCCTTTGTTTCTTTACATATGTATTTTTCATTAAGTTTAATATTTGAAATAGGCCATTGTGTTTTTTCTAATTTCAGCCACTCCGGCCCTTCCCACCATTTACTCTGGAGATAATGTTTTGCATTGCAGCCCCTCGAAGGTAAGTCAGCAGGGTTCATCAATCCAGGTAAGTGACACCAATCTGCAGTTTTCGAATGTTGTCTTATCTCCTTGACTCTATTTTTTACGAAGACGTCCCAGTCGCCATCCGTAACTATCCAAGTCAAAACAATACTGGAGTCTGTCCAAAAAAAGTCTTGGCAGTCAGGGATATCCAGTGCTTCTTTAATTTGTGTATGCAAACGTGTACCTATTAATGCTGACATTAATTCCAGACGTGGTATAGTTATTTCGCGTATTGGTGCTACCCGGGATTTTGCTTGTATTAATTGTACGCTAACAGTACCTTGTGACTCGCATCGAAGAAACACGGCGGCTGCATAAGATACGCTACTCGCATCACAGAAGACGTGAAGACTTATATCACCCTTTCTGATGTCATCAAAGGTAAGTCTACGTGGTATTTGACATTCACTTAGTAAGTGAAGATATTTCAGCCACGAAAAGTATTGTTTTTGTATATCATTTGGTAGTTCGGTGTCCCAATTTAAACACATCTTCCATGTTTTCTGTAGCAGCAGCTTTGGTATAAGCGTAACTGGGCATACTATACCTAATGGATCGAAAATTTTTTGTGTAATGGAAAGTAATTCTCTCTTAGTGACGCCATTGCTTTCGCTTTTAATAAAGTCTATATTACAAACCAATGTGTCGGTTTTCACATTCCATATTAATCCAAGCACAGATATAGTTTCTTCCTTACCAGTCATCTCTTCGTTTACCATTTGAGATGTGACCCATCCCCTTAATTCGAACTTGCCATCTAACATTATCTTTTTGGACTCTTTAATGAACGTTTCTGCTTCGATTTTGGTCTCTAAGCTCGTTACACAGTTGTCCACATAGAATGAATCCCGTAGTATTTTAGCTGTGTCTTTGCATTCGTCAGTATACTTTCCTAGGTGATGAATAATCGTAGCGCCTAATAGAAAGGGACTGGAGCTTAACCCAAAAACGACTCTACAGTGGCGATAGGTTATAATTTCTTTTCTTTCGCTATCCTTCCACCAAAGAAACGACAAATATTGTCTATCTTCTTCTTTCAGAGCTATCTGTAAAAAGGCTTTTTTAATGTCGGATATTATCCCAATTGCATGCATTCTAAATTTTATTAATAATTTTGGTATTAGCTCCAATATATTTACACCTTTTTCTAGAAAGGAGTTTAATGAATTTCCGTTAAAATCTCGCGCCGATGCATCAAAAACCGGGCGAACTCTCGTAGTTATACTGCTATTTTTAATTACTGCGTGATGTGGCAAATAATGTTTTGGTTGTTCAATCTTATCTACTATCTCAATAATACCTAATCCTAGCCATTCGTCAAATACTTGACTATAATTAATAAATTCGTTTAACTTCAAAAGTTTTTGGGTAGTAGATAGTAATCTTTTTTCAGCTAAACTTCTATTATCCAGCAGTTCGCAATGTCCTGGTTTCCATGGTAAGTTTACTTGATATCGTCCTACAGAGTTGATTACTATACTATTATTAAATTCTTCTAGTATAATAGAATCTCTAATTACCTTTTTTGTTACTAACTCCGGGTCCTTGATGCCAAGTGTTTCTAGGTCCCACAGGTCTGTTATTTGTAAATTCGTTGCTACGACGTTCGTTACAGTACTGCATGCGTTAATAATCGGTCCTTGTAACGTCCACCCAAACTGTGTTTTCAGAGCAACTACATTATTGTCCAGTCGTACGAAACTTTCAGTGAGCAACAGTCCTGCATAGTCCGCACCGATCAGTAGGCCTATGTCCGTTGGTGTGTCTTCGTTGTTGTCACTCAGTGATATATTATGTTTCTGTAACTGTGACATAATATTATTACTTTTGTTTATACGAGGAACATAACCACATATTATATTTTTATCTAATGCAGTCATTGTAAGTGTAAATTGACTGTCTAAACTGGTTACCCTTAACTCGTAAATATTGTGTTCCTGTCTTTTTGTTTGATAGCCACCAAACAAACTATGTGACAGTAATTCTTTATTAACTGGTTTTAAGTTGAGGTCTTGAATAATATCCCTACGGATGTATGACCTCTGCGAGCCAGTATCTATAAAAGCTCGCAATTTTACACACTTATTATCATTATTGATTTTCACCATAAAAGTTTGAAGAAGTGTGGTGCAACCTTTATTCTGTGATACATTATTTTGTGTGTTTGACGTACAGGCCTTATCTGTGTTATTTACATAACCCGCTGAATTAATGTCAGGACAAATCAACACAGAATGACGTTTAGTGCATACTAGACATTTAGAAAAATTCTTACATCTTTTTGTATTATGTCCCGGCTTTAAGCAAATAAAACAAGCTCTCTTTTTAGTTAACATTTCTTTTTTGGCCTCGTACGACATTTTATTAGCTTTGTAGCACTCTAGGCTGTTATGACTTGACTTATCACACCAAATACAAGTTTTCTTACCTGCTGAATCTTCTGTTGATACTAGGCACGCCGCGGTCGGCCGGGTGGGTATACAATGTGTATTCGCTTCTGATGACAAACCGCTGCGAGCCAGAAAAATCCTTTCTTCAGTCTCCACTTCGCGTTTTAAGAATGCTAAAAGTCGAGATAGTCGATCACTTTGCTGCGTATCAACCTGAGATCTCTCCCATGCACGCAATACAGATTCGGGCAAGGCGGATTCAACTAAAGGGAAAAGCAAATATGTATTGTTATCTATAGTAATACCTAAAGTTTGTAATGCCTGAAGTTGTGTATTAAGCTTGTCGTACAATTGGCGTAAATTAAGAGTAGTGTTACCTTTTGCTTGGGCGAGTACCAAATTAAGGAGTTCTCTTACGTAGATTTCCGTTATTAAGTCGTCCCTGGCAAACCTGGATTTTAGCTGTTCGATAGCTTTTTTGTAATTCGCTCCTGACGGAGGAAAGCTCTCGAGTAGTTCCCTTGCTGGTGATTCTGGAACTGTACACTGGTACAGATATTGGAACTTATCTTCGTCGTCAATATTGTCATCGCTGTCGATCTTTTTAAATTGACCCCAAAATCCGATCCAGTTCTTGACATCGCCATCAAACTTTCTTAGTTCAATTTTGGGTAGACGGAATCGACGAGAATGTTCACAAACTGAACCTCGGTGAACTGAACTGCACGAACTCTTACCAATATGTTGGGACTTTATGGTTTTATCGTCTGACTTATCACTGCCGCCGGAGCCGCTTGACTTTCTTATGCGTCCAAACTGTGGGAACATTTTCTCATATTTAATTTTTATTCGCTCCCATTCGAGTCTGTAGTTATCGCCAGTCAAACTATCCTCTAGCATCTCTTCTTCATCAATTTCTTCACAGCTCAGCGATTGCTGATGTAGTCTATCATCAACATTAAATAATACCTCTGCTTTATGCTGTAAAAAACTGAACCCGGCAGCTATCTCTTCAACATCGTTTGCTTCGAACGCACCTTCCAAAATTGTTTTCGCCTTAGAAAACTGAATACGTGCTATTTTCCTTTCCTTACGTAATTTATCCATTTTTCACTATCACGGTCGCCAGATGTTGATTATCAGGTACTATCGTAAGGGAATGAGACTGTTTTGCAATTTATAAATTTATTTAAGTATGAAAATATATATGAAACAAACTTGTCAAAATCAGAGCAAACCAAAAAGTGACACAATTATTATCTGTCAACAAAATTTAAATTCTAAACACTGTAAAGGTCCAGAACATAATGGTTGACTGTTAGAGAAGGCCACCGGCATTAAGTCTGCCTTTTATACATATTTATAATATCGTTCGATACAGATTAAATAAATCGCTACATATAATAAAGTCGTAGCGGCGAATAATCTGTAATTGCAATATTACTAGTAAAAAATATACCTACTGCACGCCTTAAAATCACAGTTGAACACGATGGAATAGTTTAAAAAAAATTGTGAGTTATTTTATTTGTTTATTTGTCTGTTTGTCCGGAAGGATCTCCGAATCCAAAAGACCGATTTTGATGTGGTTTTTATCAAAATGAGTAGAATAAATAAATAAATAAATCAGTCAGTCAGCCAGGACATTTATTTATCTTATCTTTATCGTACAACATTTAAAAAAGTATGTAAAAAGGCGGACTTAATACCTGAGGTATTTCCTACCAGTCATTCAGTAAATGCGCATGTAATTTAAATACAGCTAGTGGGCCCGGCAGACGTTGTCCTGCCCGATTATAGCGTACATATAAACCTTCCTCGGTTTATATGTACGCAATATATCCTAACACACACAGAAAATTTCGTAAGAATCGGTCAAGCCGTTTAAAAGTTTTTGCGAGACTAACACACAGCGATTCATTTTTATATATAAGAAGAAGATGATGAATAGGTACTAAATATTTTAACACTGACACCATAAACACCAAATATTTAATCATATCAATATACAGCCTTTAATATATTGTTATGACTAAATATCATGCAGTCATTTCCTTACAATAATATCACGTCGAACAATACAATAAGAAAAATGCAAATGCTCCCCTCATACGGCAGTAGCTATCCAATCGTCCGTGACATACTGTCACGCTGCTATCGGCAGCCCGGTCACGTCTCTCCCTATTGATGGCTGACGGGCGTCACGCTGTGAACATTAATTTTATGTAATTAAACTGCTGCGATAAATTTGTTCTGGTAACAAGTCTTAAACTATAAACAGTCGTGGCTTGTGTTAGTGTAATGACGTTTTAATTAGTAATGTTTTGTTGAAAAGTGTTGTTTAATATGTAGGTATTTAGAAAGAACTGCTCTCTTAAAATATAATCTCAACTTTTTACAATACCTTATATAGAAATTACTTCTTCAGACTCAACTATATAGTAGGTATGTTCATATTAAAACTGTACTTTATCGAAATTTCAGTATTAATTTCTACTCGTTATATAACGTTTCTTTTATTAAGTTTACAATTTTAGGTTTGTGTGTCGCCGCATATAATAATTTTTTTTTTCTAACAGTTACCTAAATAACATAGAGAAAAATACGAAGTTACTGAACTAAGTTAATCTATATATAAAAAATCTTGCGTCACGATGTTGGTCGGAGATAAACTCTGAAACAGATTTTGATGAAATTTGGCTTCTGTATTATTATGTACAGATCATCGGTGGCGCTGTGGTCTCGTCACTGGACTGTGCTCCGAGTAGAATCGGGAGGCCCGCGATTGATGCTGCCATGTACCAATGTGATTTTCGTTTCACGAATTTCATATGTACATTTATCTGACGCTCCTACGGTGAAGGAAAACATCGTGAGGAAACCTGCATACACCTGCGAAGTAATTCAAAAGGTGTATGTGAAGTCAACCAATCCGCACTGGGCCAGCGTGGTATGACTAAGGCCTAATCGCCCTAACTGGTTAGAGTAGGCTCGTGCCCCTCGGCGGGGACGTATATGAGCTGTGATGATGATGATGAGGCCACAGCAGATGACGACTGCCAGCATATAAAAATGGGTGGGCTTGTACATTATAATCATCACAGCTCATATACGTCCCCACCGAGGGGCCTATCCTAACCTAACTGCCGAGCTGGCGAATCTACCCTAACTAGTTATGTTAGGGCGATTAGGCCTTAGTCATACCACGCTGGCCCAGTGCGGATTGGTTGACTTCACATACACCTTTTGAATTACTTCGCAGGTGTATGCAGGTTTCCTCACGATGTTTTCCTTCACCGTAGGAGCGTCAGCTGTGACTTATTAATTTTAAATGCGTCCTATTTCATTATCGTATTATCCTGCACTCGTGCTCGACAGGCGAGCGCTACATGAATAAACGATGTGAACATCGAAATAGGGAGAGCGGTTTAATGATACATTTAATAAAACCAAATCACTTCCGAAATCAAATTATAACAAATACTCGTATAGAAACTCACGTATAGAAACTCGTGAACGAGATTCGTTTTTATCTTTTGATATAATAACAAATTTGAAATGCACTTTTACTAGCAGTTAAATGTAAGTTTTTATGTAAGTTTTAAAGATAGTATACTACCTGATAGTGACGATATTTAGCTATAGGACATGTAGTTCCTGTAAGGTACGCAATAAACAACACCTTTTTTAACGTTGGGAAATGCATTACGCATGCCTCGCGCTTGGGAAGACGCGAGATTATGTCGGACTCTCCGCTGCCACTGGGACAGTGCGTCACCCAGCGGCCGTGGCCTTTTTTTTTTTTTTTTTGAGGCGGGGGAATCTCTTTACGATTCAACAAGGGGCTGAAAGCTGACAAAGCCGCCCCAAGGATATGCCATTGGACTCGGGTTACCTGGGTAACCCCATTCCTGGCTAAACCACCCTCCAGAGCAACTTCTACCTCCGTAGAGACACACTCGGGATCGGCGTTAGCCATTCCCCGAGTGCAGCGGCCGTGGCCTACCGACTAAAATCCAACCGCTGCCCCCTCACATACTCCTTGGCGCGAGCACATTCATAACCGCCGCATCCTCCCTATCATCAGACAAGGAGGGTACGTCGAGGAGGGACGCGTCACTACCTATGGCCGTCGGCGTATACTCACATATGGCGAGCCCCTTTCACCCCCAAAATAGGAAGGCTTAATATCCCCCGAGGCATCCGGAGGATCGACGCCTGGCGGCGACCTGTGCAATGCGGGGTTTGGGTTTCCCGGACTTGGACCCTGCTGGTTGCCGTCAGGAGGTATAAGGTGTGCACAAGGCCTTCTCCACCCTATTCTCCTACGATGCAATAAACAACCCCTTAAGTGTACTTTGCCAACTTACCACATAAGATATATATATATATATATATATATATATATATATATATATACACGGTTATTTTTTTATCACCCTGGAAAATTTAAGGGACGCTTCACGGCATGGTATTAGAATAATTTAAATATAAATAAAAAAAATAACCCCCCTCCTTAATTTTATATTAATTTTTAAAAAAATACAAAAAATGCTGCACTAGTTGAGAGCAGCATTTTTAGAGATTTTTTTATTTTTTTTAATATTTTTTTTTAATTTTTAATTTCATTTTTTTTATTTTTTATATAATATTGGATGTGTCCTGAGGCGTCCCTAAAATTTTCCAGGGTGATAAAAAAATAACCGTGTATATATATACACACGGTATTTCATAATAACCAATAAATAATCAATGCGTTATCTAAAACTAATTATTAAATTGCGTTTACCCGTAATGTCATTCAACCCAAAATTTTCATGTAAATCATAGACATGATGATGATACTATGATATATATATGAAAATTTGGGTTGAATGACATTATGTGTAAATACATTTTAATAATTAGTTTTAGATACGCATTGATTATTTATTGGTTCTTATGAAACACCGAGTATATATTGAAAAGCTGTTTTGCGCCAGAAATAAGTAAGATGAAAGTGCCCGAGCAGACGACACTGGTGCAGTGTCTCTCTGGCAATCATAATTCCATTTCTTTTTAGGATTTTCTAGCGTTTCACACCCGAAAGCTTGAGGTCAAAGCAGCAAATAGTCGAGCTAAAAATTCACGAATGATTAAGCGCCGCGAATTCTGCGACGTCGGTGGAAATTCAAATCCTTTCCAGCAGCTAGCAGGCGGGTGATAAGAAAGATTTTTCAAGCGAACTCCGTAGAGCAACTGCCATTTATTTCTGCAACATAGCTGCAACGGATGAACGCTTGCAGCATTGATATAGTGGTATATCAAAGCCAAGGGAAGTCTTTTTTGCTTGGTTTTCTGCAGGGTTTTATTATTATTTTACAATATTAACAAAGTTATTTATAAATGTTCTTAATTATAATGCAATTATATAGTGAAAGTATGTTCACTTCCTAACTTCATCACACAGTTTGTCAATTGACCACTAATATTATAAAACCTATTTACAACGAGACAAAATTGTCTCGCTACACGATTTTGTAGAATACAGCGTGACAATTGAGTGATAAGATCAACGAAGCTTATCAACAAACATCGCCAAGTTATCAAGTCTCGTGATTCGACAACTCATTACTGGACAACGGCATGTGTGATGAATGTCGCCTTTACGATATCGTCTCTGTTATTCCGTTAATTCCCTTTTTTAAAATGAAGCAATAACACACATCATATGTTAACAAAAAAATATAAGTCAGATATTTAAGCGTAACAGCTTTTAAGAGGAATTTTATTATTACCTTGACAAGATTTTACAATAATCTCGGAACGATTTTTAATTACTTTCATCTTCGTTCCGTGATCATAGATTAAAGGACGTAAAGCGAAGATTACAAAAAGAAAACAAACAACGAAATGTTCCCAGTCATTGTCACCGCTATTGATATTTAGGTTAAAACAGAGGAGCGTCGCTTTACTCGTATCTCAATGACATACGGTACAATATGGCAGTCACAATATAGACATACAAAACATATATGACAGTCGTCACCCTCGCTTAATAATGAGCAGGGTTGCCAATACATAGTTACTGACATGAAATAAAATTAAACAAAACTTAAATTTGTAATTTTATAAAAGATATATAAATTATATAAGGATAAGTGAGAGTTAATCATTTAGAGGGTAAATACTCTTATTAACATTAAAATAAATATTATTTTTTATTATAATGTTCTTCATATTATATAAATTATGTTTATAATAGGCTATACACATCTGTGATGATCCAGCACAATAAAAACTTTAAACCTAAATAATTATATAATTTGTGCTTTATAGACGAATATTAATAAACATTTACTGTAGCTTAAACATTAGTGGTTCTAATGTTTGCTGAACAGCAATTGTTTTTATTACTTTTGAAGGACGAAACATGATGATAAAATCTGTCATACAAACAGTGTTAAATGCTTTATCATGAAATTATTAGAGCATGCTTTAGTATTTAAACTATGTTTATGATAAATATTTGCGGCCTTATCACAAAAAGTTTTTAAACACTGTCTTAAGTTAAACACTGTTTAAACATGATGCTGTCTCTATCTTTTCTTTGAAAACAAATGAAACAGCATCATGTTAAAACAGTGTCTAACTTAAGACAGTGTTTAAAAACGTTTTGTGTTTAAATTTTTCCAGTGTTTAAAAACGTTTTGTGTTTAAATTTTTCCAGTGTTTAAAAACGTTTTGTGTTTAAATTTTTCCAAACACTAACGGCCTTACCCGTTAGTGTTTGGAAAAATTAGTATATAATGTCAAAAGAAGAAGTTTTATTCTTTCATGCTAGTAATAAAATTATGATGACAAATGACTGCGTTTATTTAATTCAACAAAAAAAAATCAAATTTGTAATGAAGAATTGTTGCCAGCCCTAGGACCGAAACGGAAATCGAAGACATGTCAAAGAGACGAGTTGTTGAGGACAGGCTGTTATCGAACATAAATTATTTGACAGGCCTTGTAACCCGACGCCTGAATCTGAACCAGGCTTTCGGAACAACAGATGAATATTTTAATACACAATAACAGTACATTACTACACTAAGCTATAAATAATGCAACCCAAAATTGTTTAGAGATTGGGCCCTTTAACCTTTATGAGTGAATTAACAATAGTTCAAATAAGAATGATCATGTATTGTGTATCGTTATCAAAGGTGGGATTTTTTAGGAATAAAAGTTAAGTGATAAAAAAAGAGAAGCATTCATTTAAATTCCCTACTTCCAGACCCATTAGTACAAACTATGTTTGCATATAAGGTAATCAGTCAATTTTAGTTTGATTGCACAGTAAAAATATTACCCATTATTTAGAGCAGAGATTTTCTGTTTTTAACCGACTTCAAAAAGTAGGAGGTTCTCAATTCGACGCGTATTTTTAAGAAATAAATAAACATCAGACTGAACGAAAATTATAGATGTAGAGTCTGGATTTATTTTTCTCGTTCAATAGAAGAATAAGAGCATTCATTATAACGCGTATAAATAAACAGTTCACGCATTATTTATCATTATATTAAGAAGTGGTTTAACCATTTTTTTCAAATACTTTTATTGAACAATTGATAAAAAATAAAATTCAATAAATTTTGAAAGTTAACGATGACACAAATGTATGCATCACATCACGAAGAAGGACTCGTTTATCGTAGTTCCAGGGAGTCACTCTTCCTATGTCTCTTTCTATCTATTCTATGTATTGGGATTCTCGGTGTGAAAATTTCTGCAAAAGTGCAGTTTGGGGGTCTTTTAGACTACAAAAGATCATTCTTTCAAATAAATAGGGCATTTAGCAATTACCCGTTCAATTTAAAAAAAGGAGACATAAAATTACACTTTTCAAGTTACTTGCCTCTTTATTTTTCGAGTCTCGACCGAATTCCGAACAGGTACTAAAGTTGAACAGAGATTTAAATTTGAATTAACACTTATATAAATTATTCAGGATTTATATCTCTTGTATCTAGAGATCAACATAGAGACATGTGCCATTAATACTTCAAGGATTATATAGCGTTGTTTGATAGATCGTCTTGTTATCTAGGCCAGTTCGGTAATAGTCGGTCAAGTATGTATTATGCCACTAATAAAGCCACCACGTATCTCGATTAGTTTGCCTTGAGTTTGATTACCAATTATTATGAACATGAAATCTCAATGTAAGTAGATATTGATGTCAAACTTAGTATAAGAGGCATTCAACGGCTTATGTGATACTTAAGTGGTAGCGCGAGACTCTAGATTCTCGCACTATTACTTAAACACACACTTACTCGGGATTTAAGTGTCGAATAATTATATTAAATGGTGTTGTGCGATTGAAGCTTATCTTAAGTGGCATTGGCATTAATTACCAATTGTTGGCCACAAACTCGTTGAAGCTACTTTCTAAGCAGTCCATTGGACAGAGGGAGTCCCACACACCCTGAGCCTGAACTGTCACTCAGAAATAGAACAACGAATTTTACCTTATATTTGTGAGCTTTGTTTTTTATTAAAAATTCTTCATGAATTTTTAAAGCAAATTATAAATATAATAGAGACAAGATACAATTATGGTAGGCGGAATTCAACCAGCATGTTGCGCTGACGTTACTGACCACTAGGTGGCCGTGGTCTTATCAAACCCGAGCGAATAATGTTGAATTTTTAACCTATATTTTTTCAAAACAGATTTTATATCTCCGCCTTTATACAAAACCGTTTACTATTTTACCCAAATTTCAAAAATCTGTCTGATATTTTTTTTTGATCCTGATTTCCAACAAAAGAAAACGTAAGATATGTACAATTGTTCTACTTAATATATCTAAAAGCAGAAACATCAACAATATCGATTTTCAACGATAAACTAAAAGTTATCTAAGCAGTTGAAAAATGCTGCGATTCAGTGTGTCTCATAAACAATACTCATAAACAGCACATTCGAGATAAGGCCCGCATTGCAATATTTTACGATTCCGACTATCGTGTGGTGTTCAATCGTTCACACGTATTACGAATAGCTTTTCATAATGGGTGACCTCCGTAAGCTTTGATTAATTGTCTGATCTCGTGCATAAATTGTCGTGCTAAGGACACAGAACTGCACGGCACGGCTTGAGATATAGAAGAAGGTATATATGAAATATATACACTTTCTATATCTTAAGAAAAATGCGAAATAGTATACCTAATTTATGTATACCTAAAAATATAAATCAGAAAAGTGCAATTGACATAAATGAAAAACTAATTATAAATACGCATCTTGAGTTTTACATCATAGTCGCAATAGATACTCGTAATTTATTTATTTCTGACTAGCTGACTCGGCGTACTTTGTATCGCCATGTTTTTTAACTAAATTACTGAAATGTTTGCTTAAATTATTTTAATTTTTATATTACACAAACCTTCTTCTAACAATAACGAATACATAAAACTAAGAATCATCCAATTTGGTGCAGTCGTTCGAAAGTTATGGGCGTACATACATTTCGAAGATCCATTTTTATTTATATATAGATAGATAGATATTGCCTTTCACCTGAATATACTGACATATAATGTATGTAAGATTTTAGATAAAACCCTGCGAAAGGTTCAAATCCTCAAGAACGAATGTAGTTTTTTGGCATTAAGATGGAATCTACACTTGGTTGGCAAGCTGTTCGTACCCCAGAATCAAAACTTGAGAGGGCAAAATGGGGGTAAAGCGAGAATCAAATAAAAAGCCATGCGCCGCCCAATTTCCTTTTATACCGTGAGGGCTGTTTCAAATTTCGCACTGACAACGAGACAATGCAAGCGGGTAGACTCGTCGGTTATATAACACCGGCCAATAAGGAAACCGCTATTGCACTGCCGGGTATTCGCTGGCGGGCGGAATTGTGGGGCGGCCAGGCGGAAACTGTGACATGTCGGTGCGCGGTGTCGCTGAGACCAGCACTAAATTACTCACGTCCATTGTAATAATTGACCGCGCTTCTGATGTGCCCACTGTTCGCTGGTTGCTTAATTGTAGACTGTGTGCCTACGTGCCGGATAGGGTTATATTGAACAGATACTGTCATTCCATAATCATCGCGTGGACACTTTCCTAAAGGAGGATTTCTGGCCAATGGGTGTGGTGTTTAGGCGATTTCGGGGACGATTACCTAATGCCATCGGCATACCGCAGAACACGGCATATATTAAATTTTCTTTACTAACATAGCTTATAAGTTCTATTACACTAACCAAATTGTTATATATAGTATGTATGTTAGTTTGTAAGGTATCTATGGGCCTAAGTTGCCTGATAATAAAAAATAAATAAAGTGAAGATAAATTTAAAAACACATCGTAATGAGCGTCTGAACTGGATATGTAGGATACTGACACAGCTCTCGTGGCCGCAGACAAATAAAATGATTTTAAGCATGATTGAGGTTTCTGGAGAAGGCTGCCACTACGCTTATTTCGCTTATGGGCTACGTTTTCAAGTTTTAAGGCACAGGTGATCGCGCAAGTGAGTCTGTGGGTCGGTGTTTTCCAACCTTAATATGGCATATAGGATCATTAACATTATTGTGTACAAAAAATAAAATAAACCTTTAATTAAAAAATCATAAGTGACTGTCATGTATAAATATGCATGAGGTTTTTAGTAATAGAGTGTCATTTTTGAACTTGCATTAATGCAATTCGAAACCACCACCACACAACACGCTTTCACCACTACATCCTTTCAGCCGATCTTAAGCCTTTTTCAAATTACAGACACAGCAGAAAAACCTTGTTTGCAAGAGCAAGTTTGCGTTATCGAAACACTTTTCGTTATCGAATCATTGGATGGAGCTACTGCTATAGATGTAGCGTCTACGAATCATCTTTAGACGGCTCCGTAGACGCCGGCGTCTACGGACCGCTACGGCAGCGGTATACATTATTTCAGGGGGCATAGACGAAAGTAACATTCGCGTTCGTTCCGTTATTTTTGAATGTGAACGGCAATGTATGATAGTGTTCGTGATGTAAAATCATTCCCGTACTTTTTGTTTTTTTCTAACTTCGTTATCGTTATGAATGGTTCTTTCTCCTAGTTCTCCTGGCGGCTTAATTACAGCGTTAAAACCACGGTGAAAACTAGATGGCACTATACTCTGCATCAGGGTCTTATCTATTTACAAACCGGTTTAAACTTGCTCTAGGGGATCATGTTGATGCTCCGGTGTTGTATGTGGTATAGAAACCAAATACCTATCTAATGAGCAAATTCATAATATTCGGAACTATACAGATGTGAATTTATTTACTACTTGTATCGATAAACACGTAGTCAAATACCGTGGACATGTTTCATCGCGAATTATTGATGTCAGCCTGATACGTTTACCTTATTGCTCACTGAACTCCTGTTTCCGACCTGAAAATTGAGTTACGCAATATCCCTCTTATTTGTTCAATGTGCTGTGTATGATTTTCGTTTTTCTGACGTAGGTAATTATGAAAACAATTCTTTAAATAAACTACTCAGATTGTTACGTTGTTTGTTTTGTAAACATATCTTTGGTTTTCATATACTTGTCCAATAAAACTTTATAAAAAGAATTAAAAATTTATTTCATATCTTTTATTTTCATGCATTTGGAATTCCACATACTATTGCTTAGTAAGTGGACGGCATTCTTATAAAATAATGTAAAACATAGTTAAATTAAAGGCAGATGTTACGGATTGAAGTCTAAATAAAATTTCTATTCCTTACTCGGAAAAGTAAAAAAATTATAGTTAATTTCATGTTTATTTATTTTGTAATCACTGTTAATTTTCAATTCGATTACCTTTAAGTTGCTGAACGTTATCTAATATTGTTTGACGGCTAACGATAAATAATTGTTGGATGAGGCGCTCTGGGAGATCCATTGGATCCATTAATTATTTTAATTGTGACGTTTTTATTTCGATTTCATTGAATTGAAAGGCGCGCAAAATAAATCATTTTGATTGGGTACTTTTATTGGATCATGTTAAAATTTGACGAAACAATTGGCAACTTTATCATATCCCGTTATATGATGCCTACAATTAAATATATCCTGCTAATACTTTTAAAGTACTTATTGTAAAAGCAATATAAGTAATCATTGGATTTAGCGCTTGTTACCTTACTAAATGTCGTAAGATTATTGTGATTTCTAAATAAGCATTTCTAAGTGAAATTTGTGTATGTTTGTAAATGTACAATTAGTTTGAAGTATTTATTTTTTATCTTGATCACCAAGATTAAAGTATTTCACACACACACACTTCTATTTTAGAAACAGGTGAAAACTACACGAGCCTTAGATACTCGTACAACACGGAGAAAAAAGAGATTGTATGGATTCAAGTGTATAATTTGATGTCCAGACACCTGGACAGCAAAAGATATAATTGAATCATACAAGGAATTATTATTACTTGCGTCAATGATTGTATCAACATATCTAATAAAATTAATGACAGAGTGGATTTAATTAGGGTTTTCACTGCTTTCAATGAATAGTTTTTTAAAAGTAATAGAGAGCCAATTATATTTCCCAAAAGAGACTAATCTAATCGATCTTTTCCCAAAAGAGAATTAAGTAAACTTTTAATTCTCAACATTGGAGTCTGTTCTTCTTAATCTTTTAAGTGTACAAAAGTCATGCTCTACGCCTAAATGTGGTACGTAATTGTGTAGATAACATCTTGATTTGTAGGCTTAGCTCATGTAAAATTTAATTAAGTAACTGTGGTATTTGAGTGTACTGTTTAAGGGCCAAAATTTTTCAGAGCACGTCTTATTTATTTATTATTGCTTTCATGTACGTTTCATTACTCTTGTTTATTTTCTTATTCTTATTGTGACAATTAAGTATCTACGCTTATTATTATCTCGATCCAACTGATAACTAAGTTTAATGTTATGATTTTATTAATCATTTAACACAACTTGTTTATGTCATAGTCAAAACCCTGATTAAAACGAATTTTGAATAGTAAAATCAGTAAAAACCGTTTGATTAAAAGCGTAGGTATACCATTTGTAAAATAAATGCCACTTTGTTTGCTATTCGAAGATAAATGATGTCATTTTCGGTTTTAGTATAATGTTTATTTAAAAAACAATCCGAACATAAAACTATACTTGGTTTTACCATTAAAACAATCCTAAGAATTTTAATATTCTGATTAATGATCATGATCATACAGTTGGTAAGTCATATCATTATAGTAGTTAATTTGTCATACTTTCTCTATCATGTTTATGTGTAGGTAATCACTTTGTATTTATATTTGTTACTGGAAAAATCAACGTATGTATAAATATACCTACGTTACCTGCACTTTGTAAAACACGCTAAACCGTATTATTGTTCTTCTGAAAACAATTTTTACACAAATTCACACACGCGATTTGGTGATCAGGTTCAGACTTAATCACGTAATTCTAAAAAGTTCTTGTTAAGTACATTGAGATAAAGTAATAAATGCTAGATTTAGTTTTACTAATTGATGTTAAAAAAAATATAATGATCCAAATGTATGAATAACAAACTTTAGATCAACATATCCCAAAATTATTGTAGTACACATTCTTTGAAATAAACGTTCCAGACTTCAATCAAACTGATAATCAATTCACTATTTTCTGAAATAAAAATACATTGCAGGTTGCCGTACATTATTGTATGATCTAACGATACGGCCAATTGAAGCGCTCAAATGAACTCTTAATAATAACAATATTTTAATGACTGAAGCTTTTACCAACACCAAAAACGCTACAACTCAGTCTTATGGTATCAAATATCAGTCGAAAATCTATCCGTCTCATTTATACTAAGTACAGTTCAAGGTTTTAACAAACTTCATTATTACATCGCTTAATGCCAATTGTGGTAATTTACGAACTAATAACATTCTTAAGCAACACAACTGACCTGTAACAAAATATCTGCTTAAACTATCCAAAGGCTTTATACAGGATTTGCTTACAATACTCTGGTCCGAAGTCTAAGATAGGTATTAAGATGTTAAAGCATGATATAATATAAGTATAACTCAAGTCACATGTAGCTTAACGCTAAATTACTAGTTAGTTGGTTATATGAGACGGTCACCACATTTAAGAGTAAACATGTCTCTACTCTAGCCTTGCATAACCGGTGGAGTTTAATTGCTTGTCCAAGTCGATTCTGTTTTCATTTCGAAACTAGGGTTTTCTCATTTGCGACCATTACGAGCTTAGGGTTGTCGATTTGCTAAACATATATGTTCAGGATAATCTACTGCTACGAGTTCTATCGTTATTTGATAAAAAAATAACACCGACACAAACGGTTATTCTGGTAGATTTATTTTGTTCCCGTGTTGGCTGTCTAGCGGGATAAGCCGATGTCCGCTTATCCGATGGGATCAACCCTTATAGATATTCTGTAAACACGGTATCGCTCAATTTTGGTGACATGAAAAAAATACAGTTATTGAACGTGTAATGCTTAGTTTACTTACTGTAATGATACAATTCACCAGATAAATATATGAAGTTGATATACATAAAATAAAAATGTAACAAGAAATGGTACTATTAATTGGGTGTTGGTAGTAATTGTTTTTATATTAAATGTTCGCCTACAAGTTATGCTATAATTTATAGTTGTTTTAAAATGTGCACTTGTTTCTGTACATTTTAAAACAACTAGAAATTATAGCATACTATAGAATAGCAATACTCGTATATCTCTTTGTCTTCATTTCTTAACCCTAAGAAAAACGGCGTTTTACACTAGAACATAATACAACATTTTATTTTTTTATAAAGTCATAGTATTTTTCGAAACGAATCGCCATTTGATTGTATAGTATCACTTTTCAATTAATATTTGAGAAAACTTTAACACGGGTTTGTGGTTAAATTGCTTTAGATGCTAAACGTATTTGAAAGAGGCAGCACATGGATATAAATCTGTCTATGTGACAAAGCAAATGTTAAGGACAAAGCGGCTGCAATGTCATCAGAACTAATCAATGAGATTGCCAATCGAAATAATATTTAGTAAACTTTAATATTGTAATTTCTTCTTAGTGATAAGTACGTTTTGTATAACAATATAAAGACGTATAAAAAATTCAGATAGTATAAAATAAATCCGCAAGTTGGCAACCTCTTCTGGCGCAGTGCTGTCACGCGATATCCGGACATCCGTAGTTCTGTCTTTGTTGTACAAATTGGTTGATTAATTCGTGTTATTGGATTAAAATGTGGCCCGGTGGACATTGTGGATTGGAAGCGAATAACAACTTAAATTTTTTGCTGTTGGATTTTTTATAATAACAAATTAACACAAGCTATGAGTGATTACTTAAATAACAATAGCAATAATTCAATAAGTTTCTACAGGAGGTAAATTAGTAATTAGTAGTAGTAATTAACATAATTGTAATGTAAAATTAATTGATTTCGTTTGAAGCTTTTTGCTATGTTCTGCTTGCTAGTGAGGTTTTAAAATAAATCTGAAAATGAAATCCTAGTATACAAATGTATTAAGTTTAGTTCCTAATAAGAATATTTCAAAGTTAACGTATAGATATTGCTAACAAAGTGCCTAAAATAAAAGAAGATCCAACATACCTAGATAATGAAATAATATAATCAGATGTCAAACGAAATTCACTTTTATTTAGTGATAGTGAGGTGTAAACGTAAATGAAGCCTTGTGGTAAAGAACATTCTTCATCAGCGTTGCTTTGTTCCGTAAAGCTAGTTTTACACGTTAACTATCCGACCGGAACTAGCGTTGACAAACATACGACGTCGTAAACTGACGCAGACTTAAATGCCATTAAACAATGTTGGTTAAGTGAGACCTTAACCTTGTGTATTTGTGTCAGTGGAAACCTGTCGGTAATGTGCCTTATTACCTGCTATGAGTTAAAAATGGGTAGTATTTAACTGTACCTCATTTTATTCCTGATTTTTACTTAAAAATGCCCTGTTTCCTTTCTTATAATAATAAAAACCTGTCTCGGGATTTACCCATTTAATAAAAACATATATTTTTTACAGAACATATATTTTACCAAAACATATATTTTTTACCAATATCAAGATATAGTTAAAGAGGTATAGTATGATTGTTTATCTACATTTTTGCGACAAGCTTTTATACTGTCATAAGAAATTGTGTCATGCATATTAAAGTTTATTTTTCCATTTTTAGAGCATTAAAATAAAAGCTCGTTTTAATAATGTTTTTTACTATTAATTTATTAATTGACTTAACGAATAATGACGACCTTTTAAAAATCGAAATGATAGATTATAGATCGATAGAACGAATTTTGGATAGATAGATAGCTCGAAAGATATAATAACTACGAAAACTATTTGAGTGAATAGGGGAGGGGTTATCATTTCATTGAAGAAATGTTAGATAAAACCACATGGATCACCAAAGTTCTGCGCCGCGCCTAAATCAATGAGCATCTTGCATATGTGATGTCCTCCTTGACGTATCCGTCAATAGCGAAAAACTGGCTCATTATGTTTTGAGCGGAGGTGGCTAGCAAATCCAAATTTGGTTTTAAAAGTCCTGTTACACGGATGGCAGTGCAACTGGCCTGATGAGTGGTACGTGTATCAATAAGTGGGTTTATGGCGGTTCTTCTTGATAAGATGCTTAGCATCCAGATTATCCAAGCGTTTCTTCTCAAAGGTGGTAAGCATCAAAGACCGATTTACGCCACTGAGGACTTTGTTTTGCAAGCATTTCCCAGGAATCTAGAGGGATGTCGCAGGCAGTCAGGTGTCGCTTTAAAACACCCCTATATCAAAGGTACTATGACCTCTAGGCTTACGCTTCCCCTGCTTCAGCTGGGAATAAAACACTGAATTAGGTGGCCTGGAGTCATCCATCTGCACAAGATGCCCACACCATCTTAGCCAATAAGCAAGACTCAACGCCGTTTGATTTGGTGCGTCGGAGTATTTCGCTATTTGGAACTCGGTCCTGCCCTTAAAGTGTCAATAAATATGTAGATATAATCAATTTTTGAATAAAAATTGATTTAATTAACTTTTATCACTCTGTACAGTCATAGAGATTGCGTATAATATGGAAAAATGAGAAACAGGGTTTTCCGAAGAAGTAAGTCTCTTGGCCGCAATACTTCTTTATCCACGCCAGTGTATGTTAAAATAAAGCTTATGAAGTATGCTTTTATATTGTATTCACAGTTTGTGTTTGTCTAATCTTATTTTTTATATACCGATATTTCCAAATCGACACCTATGAGGTGGGTCGATTTCGTTGCAGGTCAGTGTAGATACCGTTCAGAGTTCAGACATACTATTTCTAGTACCCACTTGTTGCTTTGAAACACTGCCAAATTAAACCTGACATTAATGTGCTTTTTCATTCATCCATCCAAATGGACTTCGCCACAAATCACACGAATACAAAGTTTTGTGTTCGGGCATTATTACTTAACAGCTTTCTACCGGTTCGGGCAAGTGCCAAGAATAGTTGGCAGCGGTCACCAAATGGCGCACCTGGTTCTTGTTGGCGTTCCGCAGCTGCGAATGCTGGTGCAGAAAAACTTGGCGCATGATGTGTTAAGACGTTTTGCGACTGGCGCGTCTGGCAGACTCGTTACTTGTTGCACCATTTTATATAGTTGTCACAGCATATAACACAGATTAATTTCCTTATATTGGTTAATAGCAATCGTTGGCTAAAGTACTTTTATAAATTTTAGTTTGGTAACTCAAAGATGATCACGAACTTACTGTGATGTCGATTTTTAAGGTGCTAGTTTTCGTTGGAATAATTACTTATGTCACGCTTAGTATACAAATCGTATAATATATATGAGAATTAGCAACATTATCATATAACATATACCGGGTGTAACTGAATACCCCAATAACATTTAAGGGAGTCTGTATCTTGAGTTCCGTATGTGATTCAAAATTTCCTTAATAATAGATTGCGAATACTACAAATTCCACACAACATTATAAATACCCTATTATGTAACAAGCTTGTTGCATCACAAGTAAATTTTCTGAGTTTGTCAATCATATATGAAAATAAAGTACCAAAATAGCTGTTAACTTAACAATTGTGAATACGGCCCGCATGATGAGGTCTAAATACCCTTTTAGAAGTTATTTTAAAATAAAATATTAATATTTATGTACCTATGCTACACTTTTCGAGATTTCGTGTCTCGCCAGCAGCAGCAGCGTTGTGTACTATGTAGGAGGCCAATTTCTTTTCATCTAAGTAGACGTCCTTGTCTAATAGTACAGTAGCAAATATACATATGTATTTACATGATGATGATGATAACTGACAGTTAAGGTGATGATCGAGCGGATTCAGAATATCGATATGTATTACAATACATTTGCTGCTGCTATCTGCCGCACATGGCACGTCGTATTCTTTAAAAAACATAATGGAATGCATTTTGCTCTATGGTTGGAAAGTCTACGCATATTTGGCAGCATTCCCCGCAGAGTACACACCTGTCACTTGTTGCGCTTAAAGTTTGGCAGCAGCTTTGCAGCTGTACCCGCTAAACGAGCATGCATCGCAGAGTACACAAAATGGCGGACATCGTCATGAAACAGAAAGTTTCGTGTTGAATTTTATTTGGCATCTAGACAAACATCATACAGGTTTACGATGCTTTACAATTTACCAAAATATAGTTTTATTATATAGGTACATAATAAATTATATATTTTTTGTGTTGCTTTTGACAATCATCTTAGTTGTACCCACATAATTTTAGGATTGCTAATTCTTTTAGGAAGGTTATACCTTGAATAATAATTGATTTCTAGGAGAGATTCCATTAGGTGGCAACATAAATTGGGTCTAATTTATAAAAGAAGGTTTTTTTTATTAAAAACCTATTTTCTAATCGATTTAAGGAATTCAATGTGGATGTATTACATTATTTTAAACAAAACACACAAACATACATGTGGATGTATTACATTATTTTGCACCATAATTATTTTAACTAATATTTTTAAACATATGTCTACATACCTACTGCCCTTTAAGTGATACTTATTGACATTTTCAAATCTGATCCATAATTTCCACCTGCGGAGCACTAACACTTTGATATTATAACAGGAAGCGCTGAGTTTTATAAATGAAGGCAAGGTCGGGAGTGGCAGCCAGGAGATAAGGTTGTAACGAGCTCACATCACTAATTGAACACACAGCCTTTGCCGCACATCGAAAATATCGGTACATCAGCCTTTTATGTTGTTAATAACAATTAACAGTTAAGTGGTGCCTATAAATTGTTCTCATATTTTGAAGCTATCAAATGCATATAGGTCAAAGAGATTTAAAAATGTGTATATCTATAGAGGGGAAATTTATGCAAAATTACTCACGACGGACGCACCATATGATCATACTAGCGCTGGCAATACTGCACGTGCTATGGTAGGTACTGTAGCGCCCTAAGCTTGCTTCGGGATCGTTAAGGGGGATTTTCAAGTAAATTCCTTTACTTCTTCATATTTGATTTGTATTTCTTTCTTCTTCTTTCATTTGCTCTTAGGCTTTCTCTTGGTGACTTCCTACCACCAAAAGACGATCGATGCTAATCGCGTGATGTCCTTATTCGATATTTAAATACATCCAAACATGATACTATGTCATGGAGCATAAGACGCGCAACCTACCCAAGGAGGTCACCACAGTACCAACACTAAAAAAATAATATTGTATGGATCCCATTTTGCGACGTGGATAATAATCGTCACCGGACGTTACACGCTATAGGCTGAGAGACTTTTACTTCTAAGTAACAAATATGGAATATTAAAAGATGTTCGCTACGTCTTGTCTTCTTTATAGAACTTAAATGTCATTGATGTAGGCACAGTTATTACACCTCGGCTGACAATTTCAAACTGTAAGAAAATCTAATACCTACACACTTGATATTTACGATATTCGTCGAATCGACATTATAAAACATACATATACATTTTTTTTTTCTCGTCTGGCAACACTAAGTCAAACATCAAAATATTTATGCTCCGTATTTGTTAATTATTTAAATTAATTTCTTAAAGCCCATTTACCAATATTAAGCTTTTAATAGGTGTACATTTAAGTGATTAATTATAGGTAATTAATGGTTGTGATTGTTTGTGACTTTAAATGAAATAAAAGTGTCGTTACCGCTAACCTCGAAACAGCTGATTTTATCAAAGTAAGTATTGACTGACTGTTTCTCTTGAATATTATTATTATATCTCGTATATAAGCGGATATTCAATGAAGATATAGTCGGTTTCTACATTGATATAATCATTTAAATATTATATTGTGATTAACCGGTAATTTTAGAAATACCTACCTTCCCATTTTTAGTTGACAAATTGTTCCTTCGTTAATAAATTTTGTTACTTGTAATTTACAATCTTAAAATGATGACTCGAAGGGCCTTGTCACGCCAAGAGGAGTCTAAACTTCAACTGACCTTGCAGGAACTTAAGACTGCAAAGGAGCAATGTGTCCAACTGGAAAATGAAAGGGAGGATAATGAGAAGGAACTAGTAGGGGTTTTGAATAATAACAGTAAGCTTAAAAGTGAATTGGCATCGTTACATATTAGATTTAATGATATTGTTGATGAGCGGGACAGACTCCAGTCAATAGTTGATAGGTTTGATGAATGCAGTGATGAGTACGAGCAGACCCTTAGAAGAACTTCCAAATTGGAACAGGAACTACGTGAGGCCCATCATCACATCTCAGATCTGGAGGAGACTGCTCTGAAAGTCACTGCTCAGCAGAATGACAGCCTATACCAAGAATTGGTTAGTTGTGCCCCGCAGTTGGTTGCTCCTGCAATTTCTAACTTGACCATTGTAGACCTCACCAAAGAGGACTCAATACATGAAAAGTCAAGAATAGCATTTTGCAGTAGGAATAAACTAAAAAAATATATAAAAATAAAGAAGTTCATAAAAAAATCAAAAAGAGCTATGAAATATTTTAAATCCTTAACTAAAAATATTAAAACTAAAAATATTAAAACAAAAAAGGAAAATTTTGAATTAAGAGAGCAACTTCAATCATGTACTTTTAAATTAGAAAATAACTTGAAAAAATATGAAACTGACACACAATACTTAGAGTCAAAAATACAAAGTTTACAAAATGACTTAAAAAATCTTACAAAGAAATATGAATTGTCTCAAAGGGCAATTAAGGAGTATTCTATGGCTGTGGATGAAATTTTAAAGTTATCCAAAGATAATTCTGAGCGCTTTGACTCACTGGTTAAAAATCAGTGTTGTATTTGTAACAACGGCAATCTTCCACAGTCACCAGATAGACAAGGCACTCCGGTAACCTCAGAGTCCCAGGTCTCTCCTTTACTTCCATCATCATTGTGTGGCAGTATACATGACGTCAGTTCCTCTCAAAATATAATTATGTTCAGCGATAATATTGGTAAGGACATGGGCTCAAATTTGCGCTTAAAGATAAATTCACCGGAGCAGTCGATTATAAATAATTGTTTTCCTTGTGCTAATTTACATGAAATTATGCACAAAATATTTAACTACACATTTAGTAAGGATGATGAATTAATTATATTTATTGGAAATAGGGGTAATGTCAACAAAAAAAAGTTAACCTATTACTTTGAAAAATTAAAACAATTAGAGATTAAAAAAATTGTAATGTTTACATTCCCCTACATAAAAAATTTGCCAGATGCGGAAAATAATTATAGATTTAATTTAAATATGACTCTGAATTTATTCAGTCAGTATAATAATAAATTCCTTGTAATTGACTCTAACAGTATTGTTAGTAAAAATGTATATACTTTGACTAAAGGTAGATATTACCTGCCTCGATATTATAAAGGACAGATAGCAAATTCACTATCATATTTTTTATTAACTTCAGCCAAGAACTTGGCTAAACAAACTGACTCTATTGAGCAGTATAATTTAAATAATAGTATGACAGTGGAATCTGTTCCAAGCTATTTAAATTAGATATAGAGATAAAAGAGGTATCCTCTTGCAAATATAAATACATAAATAATGATTTTAATATGACATTATCATTAGAGTCAAATAAAAAAAAATGTGTTCAAAAATGCCCTCAAAATAAATGTATTAATTTAAATAAAATAAAAAATATTAACCTGGTGCATCAAAATAGTAATGGACTATCAAAGGGCAAACAATTAGAGATGGAATTATTCATGAATTCAAAACAAATTGACATTTTGTGTATTACAGAACATTGGCTTAAGGGATGTGAACTCATGTTTAGTTTCAATAATCACCAGGTTGGTAGTTCATTCTGCAGAGTCAACACAATACATGGGGGGTCACTGATTCTGTTAAACAAAAGCTTAAACTTTAAAGAACGGAAAGATATTGTGTCTCTCTCTGTAGAATGCATAATAGAACTATCATGTATAGAACTTGAGCAATTCATTGTGGTATGTGTATACAAACCTGGTTCCTCAGCCTATGATAGGTTTGAGGAAATCATGGATGAAGCCTTGAACAAATTGGGTAGATCTAAAAAATACTTGATTGTGTGTGGAGATTTTAATATTGATCTTCTTAAAAAGAACACTGAAACCTATAAAATCTTAAATTTATTTAAATCACACAATCTTTCCAACTTATTTATGGAGCCTACTAGATTCTGTAACACAACATCAACCTGTTTAGACAATATATATAGTAATCTAGTACCTGTAAGTAAGAAAATTATTACAAACTTAGATTCAGACCATTGCGGGCAATTAGCTTGCTTCAAAATTGACACAGAACAAGTCAATAAACGTAAAATTATATGTCGACCAGTAACTGCTGACAGATTGAAACGTATTGGAATTGAATTATGTTGTAAACTTCCTTTTTTATCACCGGATATGTCACCAAATGATATGTATAATTTATTTTTTGAGACATTTTGCAACCAATTTAACAAAATTTTCAAAACCAAAGAGATCACTGTTACTGTTAATCCAGTGTTTAGCGAATGGGCCACTGCAGGAATACACAAAAGTAGGCAAAAATTGTATGAGCTGTACTCAGAAAGACAGTTTAATAGAACTGAATCTTTTCAAAATTATGTTAAGTCGTACTCAAAAATTTTTAAGCAGGCTTGTCAAACTGCGAAAATTAAATATATTAGTGCTCAAATTTATAACAGTACAAACAAAGTCAAATCTACTTGGAAAATTATCAATGCAGAGACTGGCCAAACAAAAGCTTCAGCAAATAATTATAAACTTAAAATTGATGGTAAATTTATTAGCTCAGACTCGGATGTTGCTAATGAATTTGAGAAATTTTTTACTCGAATTCCTGTAGATTTGACAAGCACTTTAGGCTCTTCCACCCCCATTGCAGAATCCTTGTTGAAAGAAAATGTTCCTTATTGTAATACTGTATTTAAATTTAACCATATTAGTAAACGTGACATCATAGACACTTTCAAATCGTTGAACATTAAAAAAACTGCCGATCTCTGGGGAATATCTGTATATATGGTAAAGAATGTTATTGAAATAGTTGCTACACATTTAGCTTTAATTTTCAACAACTGTATTGATAGTGGTGTGTTTCCTGATTTGATGAAACTTAGCAAAATAACTCCATTGTTTAAATCTGGTAGTACTTCAGATCCTTCTAACTTTCGTCCTATATCCGTACTATCAACATTCAGTAAAATTTTTGAAAAAACCGCGCTTAAGCAATTACAGAAACATTTTAGTAATAATAACTTACTGCATATCAAACAATTTGGTTTTACCCGCGGACGGTCCACGACTGATGCTGGAATAAAATTGTTAGAGTGCATTTATGAGGCCTGGGAGGAGTCGCAGGATGCCTATGGTGTTTTTTGTGACTTATCGAAGGCTTTTGACTGTGTCCAACATCAGACGTTAATCAGGAAATTACACTATTACGGTATCCGTGGTACCGCTTTGGATTTTCTCACTTCTTACCTAAGTGACAGGATTCAAAAGGTGGTCATCAATGGAGAGCAGTCACCTGGATCATTTGTAAAAATGGGGGTGCCGCAGGGCTCAATATTAGGTCCATTTCTATTTCTGGTATATATTAATGACCTCCCTCACCTTGTAAGACACGACCATGAGATAGTCTTGTTTGCAGATGACACGTCTTTAGTATTTAAAGTTAAACGTGGACAAATTAATATTGACGAAGTAAACATTGCACTCTCCAAGGTCGTTCACTGGTTCGGCGCCAATAATTTGTTGTTAAATGAAAGTAAAACAAAATGCATTAGATTCACTATGCCAAATGTTCGATTAGTTAAAGCCAAAGTCAAGGTTAGGGATGAGGAAATAGAGCTGGCTAATCAAACTGTATTTCTGGGTATAACTTTAGATTCTAAGTTACAATGGGGTCCTCATATTGAATGCCTATCGAACAGACTAAGTTCTGCAGCATACGCCGTAAAAATGATTCGTCAAATAACAGATGTGAAAACTGCGCGGTTAGTCTATTTTAGCTACTTCCACAGTATTATGTCATACGGGATACTACTGTGGGGAAATGCCGCCGATATTGGCTGCATTTTTGTACTGCAGAAGAGGGCTGTTCGGGCGATCTATGGGATGGGCTCCCGAGAGTCTTTAAGAGAAAAATTCAAAGAAATTGATATTATGACTGTACATTCACAATATATTTATGAAAACTTACTGTATGCACACAAGAATAAAGATATCAAATTCAGTAAAAATAGTGACTATCATAATTTAAATTTAAGAAATAAAGACAAGCTAGCAATGCCCACATATAGGCTCCATAAAATAAGCAACTCTTTTGCAGGTCACTGTATACGAATGTACAACACGCTGCCATGTAACATGCATGACTTGTCAGTAAATAAATTTAAAATTTTAATTAAAGCTCAGTTAAGCAAAAAGGCTTATTACAGTGTTAAAGATTTTTTGAATGATAAGGCAGCGTGGCGGTAAAAGAAATGAATTGCTCGTTCTCTGAATAGTTTTGTAATATTCACAATTTGTAAGACATTTGGCGATTTTAAAAGAGTTTTGGCACATGAGTTTCTTGCCCGATTCTTCTCATGTTAGCCCCTACATTCGGAATCGGGTCGCTCTTGGCGATTACATGCGCGGCAACAACTCCGCGGATGTACTTGCCACTAGCGCACGGGTTAGCTTGATTTTAGTCGAATATTTTTTATGTTTTAATAATTTTGTAAAATGTGTAAAATTGACGATTTTAAGAGCCCGCAAGGGCCTATGAAATAAAGTACTTTTGATTTTTGATTTTTTGATTTTGAAAAAAGAGATCAAAAGGTTTTTTATTATGATAAACTTTTATTTTAATTTCCTAATATTATCACAAACAAGGATTTCTTGACCTTAGCAAAGCTAATATTTAATAGCATAAGCACATGACAGGAAAATGTAATCAACACAATTACTTTTCGTTAAAAAAATAATTTTGCTCCCGCTCAGTCACTTTCATTAATCTGCGGAGACTGACATAGATAATAGACGTTCTATTTATATTCTTATTCAAATTTACATTTCTCTACTGGGGGAACACAAAGCCAAAGTAAAGCGGAATCAGTTTTGTCTTTTACTTTATAGTATAATATGAGGCTCGCGCGTCTGAGTCCACACCAATCTAAATTCTATTGAGTTCTTTGCATATTTGAAATTTCTTTGGTATTGAAATTCTGGACATTATTTATATTCGAATACATGGAAATAATAAACACAGAATATATGTTTATTTCACCGTAAGCTTATTAGAGTTTTACAAAGAGAGTCTACAATCCCATATAGTAAGACACGATTCTCCCCTTATCGTATTATATAATAAAATTAATGAGTAATAATATTCTTTGTACGTCAGATTTTTTAAGCGTAAGCAATCGTGTTAGAGCAGGAGGGCCTTGTTTAATTAAGCAGCCAAATAAATTAGATCCAATATTTGCTCATTACTTTCATCCAAAATATTAGCGACACGCGACACGCTCCTATTAATTATAATTAATAGGAGCGTGATGAAAAATGGTACAAATATTTTGGATAAAAGTAATGAACAAAATCAAAGGTGTTCTAGGATATGCTCATAGGTATGCTAGAATGACTCGGACTTAATTAAAATATCTACAATATGAGTATCCTAACCCTTTGTCTTATTAACATAACTATTGCTGTGTTAACCAACAGGGAAAGGGCGAGCTACGTCTACGAATATTAATGAATTAGATGGAACAACAACACATTTTATCAGTTGACAAATATATTTATTTGTATCATAATTTTATTAGTAAGTTATTAATAATTAATGTTTATTTGACAAATATAGTGATTGTTTTACAAGTTTAATTGAATAGTCAACTTTTAATTTCTTAATTTACACAGTGAAATACACAGAATTCCGAAATATGTGTACTCACTTTAACACCAACTATAAGTAACAAATTGGTTTATTTGCCTGTTTAATTATTAAACGCTCCAGAAGATAGTCGAGTGAACACGCCAACGCTGTATTGTTTTAACACAAAATCGATTATGGGTGGGCGCCAGTCATTAATCATAGTGATATTAAGATATTTCCTTTTGTAGTATGAACTTGGTAATAGTATAGCATTTCTTTGCTCACAAGCAGCTACGCGTCTTAATGGCAGGCGATACCTAGTCAATATTATATTTTACACCTTTGTATTTTTATACAAAAAAGTTGATTAACAAGCAGAATGCTCATCTGATGATACTTAAGAGGCTACAGTCACCTATGGTACCTATACATAGTTATTGATTTGTTAATAGAAATAAAACTTCACTTATCGGATGTACTCGCGTATATTTAGTGTTAAAACATTGAAATTATTTAGCCAGGCGTTTCGAACACTTTACAACATCCGTGGTCACGGGATGACTGAAGCTGGCTGACTGGAAGCCAATCCCGTGACCACGAATGCTGTAAGCGTTCGAAAGGTTGGGCTAATTATTAAAAAAAATTCAAAACTAAATATATGCGAGTAAAACTGAAAAGTGTAAATTTATTTAAATGTGTAGTACTTGTGCAAATAAAAGACAGTATTATGATTTGTTAATCTTATAAATCTGAACTGCCATATTGTCAAATTGTATTTATCACAGCACCTAGTAATTTCACTGCATATCGCGGTCGTTTCAACATATTGTTGTAATAAAAACTTGAAACCAGTATCCACCTGCCAAGACACAGCGGTGATGATTACCAGATGAATCAAGGATCTGTTGAAGGCTAGATGAAGGTAGCACAGGGCTTAATTTTTTTTGGACAGAACTTCAAAGTTGATAAATCTCGCTTGATGACTATGGTTTCTTTAAAGCAGCCTTCTTAAGAACTTCAGTGGAAATGGCTACAGCGGATTATTTTTCATTTACGCTTTACTATCATTATATTTAGTTAATCCCCCATCTTATGGCGCAAGGTTTTCTTGAGTTTATTCCGCGGTTAGAGTGAAGCGAAACCCGATAGTGCCCCAGTCGATTAAGCCATTAAGTACAATGATAACATGGAAGAAATCGACACTGCCTGGGTTCGAGACGGGTACTGTCAGTTTTAAAAGTAACTTAGCAATTTAGCTGCATAGGTATTCAATTATGTTCATTTTTAATATTCAGAAATATGCAATAAAGTTTATATATGCAAAAATTTGTGTGTATGTTACGCGATTACTCCGCCAATTGTGGATCTATTTTCAAGGTTTTTTTTAATTCGATAGAGTGTACTCCTGCGTGGTGATTCCATTAGTAACAAATCAAGATCCGATGTTGGGATCCCAGGAAATTTGAAAACCCTTTAATTTTATAGGCACGTTCAAGGTGTTTCATGTTTTTTCCGAAGCTAATCAAGTATTTGCATCTGGTAGTCATGAATCGAGCTAATGATGGAAGGATCCCTAACTTATAGTTTTTCAAATATAATTGGCATGTTAGTTAGTTGTATTCTTTCATGTTACTTCGGTAAGTTGGTATTAAGTTCACAAAAAAATTAAAAAAGACTCCTGAACTTGTAAAACTATATTCCGAAAGTCAGTACATTCTTTTAATGAACATAAATAATCTATACTTAATACTTATACTTAATTAATTATTAATTAATAATAATATAATAAAGAGGAAAGATTTGATTGTTTGTTTGTATGTTTGTTTGTTTGTATTGAATAGGCTTCGAAACTACTGAACTGATTTTGATGAAATTTGGTATAGGGATAGTTCGCGACCAGGGGAAGGACATAGGGTAATTTTCCTACGGGAAAAAAATTTCCCACGGGATAACAAAAATAACGCGGGCGAAGTAGCGAGCGGAAAGCTATAGTACTATATAAAAAGTGACTTTGTTTATAACCAATCAGCTAGCAAAAGAAATTTATTTTTAAAATAAATACTGAACTTTCAATTGCTTAGTAGCTATAAATAGCAATTAATGTATTCTAATAGTATAGTTATTAATACGTGAGTGATTTAAATTTCACTAAATTCACCTGGTTAACCCAAGTGAAATAAGTAAAATTCAAATCACTGACGACTAAGTTCAATAAAGTCGATATCAATTCTTAACAATTTATTGTTAGATGCTGCTTGAAAAAGATATTATTAAATGTGATTAGGAATATGCGAATAATATGATATAAAACTATGAGTAACAATTAATTATCACAGCTGATAACTTTTCGCCGATAAACAATAGCAATAGCGTGCTTTATATACAATGATTTTTATAATAATCTTAATGTCAATGATTTCAACATTATTATTTCACTCACTAGTCTAAAATTATTATAACCCAGACTGTTGTTAGTGATTGTACCTAACCCAACGTGTCAGTTAAGTGACGTGTCGGCGGGAATTTGAGCGGCTTGGTGTCGCCGCTAAGCTAAAAGGAATTATAATGAGCACTTCACTATGGAGATTCATTCACTTTTCTCAACTTTGCTTGAGGAGTTTCCAATATAAATGTTTATTGTTTCACTCTCAAAGTTAGGTTACTGCTGAACGCAAACGCTACAGGAAGGAGTTTCTCGCTTCAGGCGACCAAAGGAGCCAGTTTTGCTGTTGTTGAAGCTTAACATTATTTTTCATTGTTCACTTATAATTATTACAATAAATAATAAATTCTTATTACAAAACAAAAATTTAATGAGTATATGAATGTTAAAACTTTCATGAGTATTAACATAATACTCATAAATGTAAATTTACGAATAAGAAAGGACATTCAAAAAGGTGCAATTAAATCTAAAAGAGATCTCGGTTTTTGAAAATAAAGAGACAATGTTAAAATTTACTATGTAATTCACTTATCGCATTATACTCTTACTTATAAATACTTTAAAAACATATATATAGAGACATCAATGCAGTTAGAAAATAATGGAAATTAGCCAGAAGCTAACAGTGCACTCGAAATACACTAATTAAATGTTATTTTACTGAATTACACAATTCAACACTTAATTTAGCGATGTGGTCTGCTACTGACTGAACTGACAAATTAACTAAAAGATTTATGTTCTGAATGTGACAGTGGTTTTAATTTAACATGAAGCTACCAGTTAGTAATTACAAAAACAGACTTTAGTTTACTTCTTATTTTACTTGGCGAAGTTTCCGAATGGTTAATGTTAGCAACTTTATCGAAGTATGTTTTGTTAAAAATTTTAACATCATTCCAAATAAAGAAATATAACGACAAGTGCTCCCAATTTTTAATTTTCAAACTGAGACGTAGGAATATATTTTAAATACAAAAGCAAAATAAACAATAAAACGTACGTGGAAGTTATCAGGTACCTTAATGAAACTTCAGTTTCAAAAATAGTAGATTATGCACCAAGGGATTAAAGCAGTGTCTAACGTCACGGGCGCCATATTGAACCCCGAGCGTAACGAGGGACCCTAGAGTTAACTCCCGAGCGGAGCGAGGGAGTTAAAATTTAACTCCTGAGCGAAGCGAGGGAGTTATGTAGAGTCCTAAGTGAAGCGAGGGGTTCAAGTCGCCTAAGACGAAGACACTGCTTTATTCCTGAGGTGAATCCTCTACTTTTCATACCATCTGCGAGACAATAAAAACTCAGGGCTCTATAACCAATTACAAGTGGTGATTTTCATGATAAACACTGTCACATTATCATTATCACTACGTGTATATGGTTCAAATTATGATACTATCATGAAAACCATAGAATACAAAAAATATATTTTATCAAGCACGAACACGTCACGCAATAATTTTATCTTAAGTAAAGCTTAAAACATTACAAAAACTTAAAACATATTTAATAATAATATAACAAGTACCTATGAACTTAGTCTACCCATCGATTTAAAATACGATACAATCAGCTGCTGGACCCTGCCAATGACCTTTAGTAGCACGCAGGACGAATGTTAATTTGTTACCAAAAATGGTAGCAAATAAATTTCTTTTATTTTTCAACTTCGTTGTATATTTACTTTTATAACAGCAATTAGTTACTACACACAACTGTCGAAATAAATCTCAAATAGTGGACAGCCTATTGACCCCAAATAAAAAGAAGCTGAAGCACTGGACATTTACTTACGTTTTTTAACTTTATCAATAAAACACTGAATAAACTTTTTAAAAGGCTGTATTATTGATGCCACAAAACACATTCCACTAAGCACTTTATTAACGTAAGCAACAAGATTCCAATTTTGAAATACGTAATGGCGTTGGCGGTAAAGTTTTAGCTATGAAAACAATACAACGGAATACTGTTGGTGCAAATTATGTAACAAATTGTAGAAACATTCTTTATTTTTAAATATGCCGCGTAATTTTTCCAAATGCTTTTTATCCGCCGGCAGCGTTAGTGTTCTTGCTTTACTCTGCTTTTTATTCATTTTTATCGATAGTTTAATGGTGGCCGTCAAAAGAAGGCGCTTTTTGCATAAAAATAATTTTATCAATAAAAAATTAAGTGAAATGTACTTAATTGTTTATTTTAGCTTGCAGTATTATGTAGATAAATATTTTATAATTTTGGTAAAGAAATTATGTATTTAGATTTTATAAAACATTATTTACACAGGTAGAATGTCTTTGTCTCTAGTGGATGCACGCTACTGCTGTATGGGCGTAGAGCCTTTGCCTTCCTAAGCTAGCATCAATGCCAAATTTTCATATGAATTTTATGTTCCAAATTCAAAACACTTTAATCCCTTGGGAGTTTCATACAACATTATATCCCCTGGGATATAATGTCTTGCTTTACGTTGAAGTTCAGGGGGATCTAATTGAACATTGTCGAGCAGGTGGTATGAAAAATTCATTAAATATCAGAATATTCTAATTCGTTAAAACGCCTTATGATACAAGAATACCGCCCATTCTATAAACGGATAAATTAAATTATGTTTTTGTATCTTAAGGAAAGAGTTTTTGGTTAATAACATGTTATTCTCATTTTTACTTTACGTGAATATGTTCAAGGTTTTGTATACAAGAGATTCGCTTGAATTACCTTCTATTAAAGGTGAAGGTCCTTCGTCTGTATAAAAAGAAACTTATATACAACTTAGATTACAAACTATCAACATGTCAAATAAGTGCATTTAGCAGTCCATGATAGATACAAATATCCAACCACAAAAACAATTTATTCTAATATTGTTACGATCAGTGATTTTTTTTGTTACCAAAGAAAGTAGTAAAGTAGTAGTAGTAAAGTAAGTTTAAGACCATTTTAAGGTTAAATTTCAGTTTTTACAAATAATAAAAAAAACAAATCACTAATATTTATATTATAATTAACCAATGAAATTAATAAACTAATCCAAATAACATTAAAAATCATAATTTAACATCTTAAAAAAAGTATCATTGACAATGTTTGGTGACAGATATTGTTATTGGCCGTATCAATATGGCAATAAATTTGATAATAATAAATAAAATATTTTTATATTAATATTGTAAAAAAACGTGTATTTTAAAAACCATTTAAATAAACAACATAATAATTAAAATACTCTTTATTGCACACAAAGTAATTTACCAGAATTATAACAAACGAAACAGAAATAAGACAATGGGCGGCCTTATTGCTAAATAGCAACCTCTTTCACGTAATTTTTTTCTGATCGGACATTTGTAACCCAATCACTGCTGAACAGGGAAAATTTGGCTAGGCTTGATGAATCAAAAAAAAATTGCTTTAATAGAAGATCATTCATATAATAAATAGAAAGAAAAAATCGGTTTTCGAATAACTATAAAAACAACCAAGATATAAGGTATTAAAGATTTTTCTCCATCTCTTTCTAGCAAAACGGCAATTTATATGTAGTTTATATGGACGTACTCAATAATGACGTCACGGTTGATGTCGGATCTCTCTGTCTAATCGAATCCAAATTAACAGCTTACAATGCTTGTATCTAATGTATTTCTAAGCAAATTTTAATTCAAATTTCACATGATTGCATCTTTTTCTACGGTATTTTAATATTTTATGACGAGATGTGAAAATTAGAATTCAGTCGAGGGCCACTAACTGTTAAGGCATGGTGATAGATAAGTAACATAACACGCGCCACTCCCTACAATACTCTCGCCATCAAACTAATTAAGCACAACAACGTTGTTTGTTAACTCAATTGTTATTAGATAGTAAATAAACATTTTAGTTACAGCCCAATAATTACTTTTGCCAGGCGAGCGTTCTCGAACGCTTTAGATCTCTTGTTCATGCTAATATCTGATCATTTAACATGATGTTGTTAATAAATAAGGATTCTGTGAATACGTGTTAAAGGATTTCAAGTAAAATCTATGCTTTATTATATAATATGATAATTTATCAAATTACAGTTTCGTTAGCTATTAGGAAAATATTTGATCGGCAATTGATATCGACAAAATCATTTAAAGCATTGGAACTTCGGTAGTTACGAGTATGTTTTGCCAATTTGAAATTTGTTTAATAGCAAAACGACCTGCGGTTGTGAAAAAAAAAACAAATTAATCATTTAACTTCTTCAATGCTTAATTATTTACACAAATTGGAAATTTTGTAGCAGATTTTAATTTTATATTTTTAGACACCAATTTGAAAGCTTGTAAAAACCGTGTGTGATCGGGAGGTCTGGGCTTCTGAGTCCGTCTGGCTAGCTAACGCCGTTAGCTACGTAAAGTTTGTCATCCCCACCCACCCCACAAAAGTAACAATATTGCCATACTAACAATATTGTTACGTTTGTGGGGTGGGTGTTTCATAGAAAATAGCGAATCACCGACAATTTAAAGCTAAGTTTTAATTGAGCACTCAATAAACCACTTTACTCAACACTGAAAACTACTTTACAATCACCGAACACTTCACAGTAACACTTTACTAAACACTGAACACTACTGACACAGAACACTTCACTATAAAACGCTACCAACTTGCAGATGATCGCTTCAACTCGCTTTGTATCGCTTGATCCGCTCGGTTTGCTCTCTTGAAAAGAATTGTTCTCCGCATTCGCCCTCACCTTTATATAGTAGGACCGGCGAATATTGGAGGCATTCGAGAATGGTCGATTCTCTACTATTCCGTAACCGATCGATTGTTTGTCTTTTCTTCTGGAAAGTTCCATGTTACGCCCGATTATATTCTCTATCTCCGTCAGCCAGCACGTCTAGAAGTTTCTAGATGCATTTCGATCTATCTTTTATATCTGGTAGGTACTTTTGTTGTCGCCTTCTAATCGTGCTATCTCACTTACTCCTATTGAAAATTTGGTCATATAACAAAGTGTGCTTCAAAGGCCCATATGGGGTCCTGAAAACGCCTGAAAACGGGTTTTCAGGTTATGGTGTGGTTCGATAGAGGGTAGCCTGAAACGGACTGTAAACATGTTTCAGTCGCCTGATAACAACGGCAGCTTGGGTAACATTTTTTTTTCTAGTATGTATGTGGTAGAACACCTCCTGAAACGCGCTGAACTGCGTTTTCAGGCTGCTGAAAATGCTTCTAAGGCCAAGAAAATCACGCCGGAAGTTTCTTATACCATCGGCGTAACAATATAAATAGCATTGTTATATTCCGACAATTGGAGGTAAGATAGCCAGTTTCTCGACTCTTGAAGAGACAAGGTGAAGCCTTCAGCCTTCAGCCTTGAAGTCACTTACCATCAGGTAGAGGAAGGTAGGAGATAAAGGCCAAGAGCTTTCATGTCGTATGTTAAAAAACTTCTTGTAAAAAATAATTTGGACATGTCGGCTTCAAAATATCGGGGTGCTAAAGCTCAAACAAAATATTGTGACGACGTAAACGGAGTGGAATTCGAGGAATAGTGAATGGAATAAGTCTCCACCTCGCAAAAAGGAGTGATTCTGAGAAAAGATGATTAGGTGATGTTTGTTTAAGAGGTTATTTCGAAAACTTTTACGTCTTTAGAATATTTTACATGTGTTAGAGAAACCATTTTTGCGCAAATATGTGTAAACTACACTGGCTATCAAAAGAAAATACTAATAATAATTTTAAGTAAATGTACATACTAGCTTTTGCCCGCGACTTCGTCCGCGTGGAAATCTCTTTTTATTGAATCCCGTTACAAATCCCCCCCCCCCACTTCCCACCCTTAAGGAATGATTTCGGGGATAAAAACTATTCTTTATCCTTCACCACAACTTAAACTATCTCCATACCAGACAGACAAAGTTACTTTCGCATTTATAATATTAGTAAGTAGTATGGATTATTGCAGTGGTGCATTCATTTTCTATATTAGGCGATTCACACATTGCCATGCACCACGCAGCGTAGTGCGTGAATGCGTGTTAATACGTTGCTTGTAAGTATCTCTATTTGTATAGAAAATACGCACAGTCCAACACACAGAAAACGCATCCACGCGCGTGCATGCAGATCACGCACCTACAAGCGGGGAGAGACGCACCCACGCGCGTAGGTGCGGGCGAGACGCAAGGTATGGCACACTGTAGACTTGTGCAGAGTATATCACTGAAAGGAAAAGAGAGATATGTATCTTTTGGAGCTGCTGATATATATCACTCTTTTATATCACTATATCATTTATATCTTCATCTAGATCATTAACTCAGTGTTTCTTTAATTTATCAGTGATATAATGAATGTGTACTCTGTGTCTAAATTTCTTAATTAAATTTTATTAACTTATTTATTATTTGGAGTTTAGCATTCATAAAGATATTTATAATTAATTTGTAATCATATATACTTCGAATAATTTTCTTAATACCCACTGGAACGCTCGCCACGCGAAGCGTGGTGGGTTTCAAAAGCAAAAAGTAGTATATCTCAAATATCAAAGGTGCCGCCATTGCGGAATGACTCAACCCGGCGCGTACGGAGTGTTCAAAAAATTGCGGAGAGTGACATATACTGTCTACAAGAGAACAAAAAATACGTATGGAAAGGTAATTTAATATAGAAGGAACTTATAACAGTTAATTAGATAAGGATTAATAATTAAATGAATGAAGCGCGAAAATATTCGGAAGGTCGCAGAAGACCCGATTTTTTTTAAAAAATTTTTGCACAAAAACTATTTTATAAAACTTTAAATAACCATATATATTATTATAGCCCTATTCTTGAAGATTATTTTGATATATAATAGTTTTGGGTAATATTTTTAATGAAAAAAGAAAAAAATAATAAAAACGATTAATTACGTAATTATATACGCGAGATGCGCACGCGCGACCTCAAATTTAAAAAAAATGCAAAAAATAAATTATTGTGTCTAAAATTAAATAAAAAATACGTATGGAAAGCTAATTTAATAAGGAATGAACTTATAATAGTTAATTAGATAAGGATTCATAATTGAATGAATAATGACGAGAATAGTAACTAAAGTGCTTAAAATTTCAAAAATACTCACTTTTTGAAAAAAACGTTTAGTGTGGCAATATAACACTATAAACTATCATAAACCATACATAATAATGTAGCCCAATTCTTCTAGTTTATTTTGATATAGAACACTCTACGAAAATACTAATACAGACTAAGTAAGTACGCAATAAATCTCATCGGTCATGGAGTAAGAAACGTATGGATACGGCCAAGTAAGTTAAACCGCAGACTATGACAAATTTATTTCAATCTAAGACTAAAAATAAATTGGACATGACCTGTCAACTTATGAAAGAGACTATTGACAAAGGAATAAAGCCATAGAGAAAATATTTTATTTTTCGCGATTTTTTTATCACACCGCACGGTTTTACGCAAAGGGAACTGGGTACCATAGTACCCAGTTCGATCGAGAAGATCGAGATTTTGGGGACTATAGTCCCCACGGACGTTCCAGTGGATACTGTTGTGAATATGAAAATCAGTCACCTAATAAAATCCTGCCGATTGAAAGAGAAGAGTTACTGATTCAATGCGGTTTCAATGCTCTCAGACATCTTAGGCGAGTGACAGATATTGAGCTACTGATATATTTGAAACTGAAGTGATATACTGATATAATCACTCCTTGTATCAGATATATATATTTTGAATCAATCACTCCTGAGTTACACAACTCTAGCACACTGAGTCTCGCAGTGCCGTACGTGATTTTAGAAGGGATTGACGTTGATTTCGGAAACGCAACTACGCGTGTGAGTGCGTAAAAAACACGCATAATGATGCGGATCTGCACTCCCGCAAGTACGCGCGTAGGTGCGTCGACACGCAACATGCAGCGTGGTGCGTGGCAGTGCAGTGAATCGCCTTAGTAAACAACCTTAATAATCTAGAATTAATTAGTAAACTCTCGCTCGTAATACTACCGATTATTGAAATATCAATAATTATCATGGGAGAAAATTTGAATTGCGCCTTCTTATCTTATTTAAACTTTGTCTAAAAGACTTATGGTGCAGAAATTAACATATAATGTGTTTCTTACCGTATGTTTTTGTAAATTGATGTGAATAGAATACGTGAACTTTTATCTGCAAGAAATACTCGTAGAATTGATCGGGCAGCTCCGAGAACAGATTTGAGGGTTGACCGAAATCGCCAGTTTATTTAAAAGGGGTCAGAGTTTCCCAGTAAGATACAATGCGGGTACGTTATCATAACTCTGCCCAAATCCTGACCGACGTTTGATGTGAAGGAGCAGATGTATGTAATGGTATCCCAATCCCACATTGCGCGGACTGACGATAACTATCCGTCAAGCTAACCTATGATTTGCTATGGGTTTGTATAGAAATATTAAAGATGTATATAATTGTAAACTTATTTCGTATTCTCTTTATGATTAATATACAGAAACGTTGATCAGTAAATAGCTGGATATATAGATAAATATTTGTTCCCATACTCCAGGATCAAAATACATTCGCGAGTAAAACTAATACGTATACACGGTTATTTTTTATCACCCTGGAAAATTTTAGGGACGCTTTTGGACACATCCATTATTATATAAAAAATGAAATAAATTAAAAAAAAATAACATAAAAACTTCTCTAAAAATGCTGCTCTCAACTAGTGCAGCATTTTTGGATATTTTAGAAAATTAATATAAAATTAAGTAATTGAGTAATTTTTTTTATTCATATTTAAATCATTCTAATACCATGTCGTGAAGCGTCCCTTAAATTTTCCAGGGTGATAAAAAAATAGCAGTGTATAAGTATAAAATAAAATAGACACTTATACCAATAATCCAATCTTTATATCTTTTAGCAGTTTCATTGATAATATTAGAAATTTTAGATAACTATTCTACATTACTACTTGATGTTCTAATTTCATAAACCGGGGTGTGCTTTTATAATAACCACGTTAAAGTACTGGCATTATTTATTAGCTAGTACAAAAGATATAATGATAAATTTTTTTTACAAAAAATAGAACCGACTTCAAAAACACTGAAAACTTAAAAATAATCTTCTTCTATATTGAAATCGGCGCCAAACGATGATCTCCTAGAAAGTGTTAAAATTTGTCACCGACTTCAATATAGAAGATTATTTTTAAGTTTTCAGTGTTTTTGAAGTCGGTTCTATTTTTTGTAAAAAAAAAATATTTTTAACTTTTTAGTGAATGTAATCTTTTTAGTGAAAGAAACCCTAATTTAATACCAGCTTTCTATGGGATCCCATCATCCGATCCTGACTTTGGTGACCATGGGACCACCCTTGCAGTATACTCTATCAAATCCAAAAAGAATTTTGGAAATCGGTTTAAAAATGACGGAGTTATGAGGTAACAAACATAAAAAAAAATACAACCGAATTGATAACCTCCTCCTTTTTGAAGTCGGTTAAAAATTAATTGAATGTGTATCAAAGAAAGTTTTATGTGTTACGCGAAGGCATATTTAAATAGTGCTTGCGCCAAACAAAACAATGTGACCACGTACCGTGGTGTTCATTTTTTTATCGAAGAAAAACCTTTGTTTTGATACCAATTCTTTTTCGCAATAAATCGAAGTCCTATTGACCAGTTCTGTAAATACGATGAATGTGTATTATTTACTCTTGAGGGAAAAACCAGTTGAGCATTCATTTCCTCCGAATTCGATTCCTGTTCCCTATAGATAAGAAAAGCTAGCAATTCGCTGTCAAGATATAATGAAACGTTTTCAAATGACTGTCGTCAACTTGTTACTTACATACTTTTTTTCTTCTATAGAGAAATATAAAAAAAGACGTCAAATCAAATTTATTTTTCCTGTCAGTGCTCATTTGTAATCTAATTTCGATCTATACTAAGTTTTTCTAGATTATTTGTATTGTTAACACTTTCAAAATTCTCTTAGAAGCTAATTACATTACCACAGCTCATAAATTTCCTTATCGAGGGGTTCGAGCCTACCCTAAGTTAGGGTGTATAGACCTTCAACTACTTTGGCCCAGTAACGATTGGTCGACTTCACCGTATGTTTTTGTTCACCTTTAAATTCTTCGCAGATGTATGCAAGTTGCCTCGTGATGTTTCCTTCACCGTAGGAACATCGGACAAATGTACATATGAAATTCGAAAAACAAAAAATTCATTGGCACATGGCAGGATCTAACCCCGGAACTCCCGATTAGGTCAGTGCCGTCCACAGAGCCACCGACGCGACGCTCCGTCCAGTAACATATACCCACATATTAAATAGGTAGGCGTATAATTTAAATTAATAAAAAATAGCTTCACGCTTTGAAATGTGACTTCTTTATGAACTAGATTAACAACCTTTACTTACTTTTTCGCTTTAGCTAAGCCTCTTAGAATTCACCTTTTCAAGATCATTTTGCGCGGCTGTCATCTAGTCTATTTCCATCTTATTTCAGTTTCTAAGGACTGAGAAAGCTTTCTAGATTGATATTTTAAGCTCGACACTTACTTAGCTAATAGTGTTTTTATAAATAAAGAAGAAAACCTTAAAGAAGTTTCAACGTGCTCTGTGAAAAGCTCATGATTAAGCTTTGCATTTAGATTAGTGGAATTCCCGGAAAACAAAGTGGCATACTAAAATTATTCATTCGAGTGATATTTCAATAAGCCATGTCAAAGGACGCAATGAGACAGAGAATTGTAAAGGTATTTTTACCTTGCGTTACGAAAATTAAAAGTTAAAAGGAGAATTGCGAAAGGGATGCTACGGTATTTTTTATTCAAATGTACAAATGAAAGATTTTCCTTGTTTATAAATACTGTCGCGCAGAAAATGGTATTTTATTAAAAGCAAATTACTAAATAAGATGCATGTAGGTAAAATGATGTGATGATAAAATGATCATAGTGAAAAGATTTAAAAACTGTTTCAAAGGCTAAGCTAATCCAGCCTCGATCTCGGACTATTCCGTAAAGCAATTGGAGACACCGAATGCCTTATGTTGTCCTCACTAATGACTGCAATATGTTTTCATGAAATCAGCCAAGAGGCGCTAACTGTTGAACATAGAGCTTCACTAAGGATATGCAAATCAATCAGCCTCTCAATAACCACATCCAGCGGCTTCCCGTGATCTTAACCAGAATGCCTGCAATTTAATCGCCTCCATGACCTAGTGGTTGAGTACACTGTGTTCTGATCAGCTCTATGATCATGATCGCCCAAAACAATATTAAAACCGCACTGAGAGCGGGATGGCGCTATACGCAGCAAGAGTGGCGTCTCTGTGTCAATATTGTTTTAACCTTGCTATAAGTGATCATGAGGCCCCAGGAGGTCGAAGTTCTTCGGCTTAGTTTGGTTGCTGGTATTGAACCCACTACCGCCGTCTTACCAAAGTTTGTCACCATAGTGACAATGTTAATAATTTGTTGTGTTCTGACGATAAAAAGTAAAATAGCTAGTTTCTTAGTTGCGAAGGTTCCTGGTCAAATCTTGCTTCCATCCATCGTCATTCACCATCGAGTGCGGTAGATTCCAAAAACTTTTCTGTCGTGTGTAAAAAATGTATGGTTTACGAAATATTATTTAACGACTATACTTTTGTTTTAATACAAGACGTTCTCAAAAGAACTAAAGCAAAGCGATTAGATGAAGTCTTTTACAAAATGTAATTGTCAACCTATACAAGCAATAAAGCAACACTCAGAATGCGCAGCTTCAATATAATAAAAGTAATTAATCTTGATTTATTTCGTCCCTTGGTAAAGTTATGAACTGGAATACCTATTAAGTTTCCCTGCCGCCCGTACCTGCAGCCATTGTCTCCGTGTTTAAATAGATTAGGGGACGTAGATGTCGGTTAGGGAGAGTGCTAGGTATATGTCAAATGTACAGCGTCTTATATGTATTACATAATCTGTTTAAGATAAAAATACATATGCTCTTTTTACCGATATAACGTTAGTAGATGAAATGATTTTTGTGAAAATCTGGAGCATGAAAGCATACTTTCATCAATCACTCGACACGTAAACATCTTACTACGGCACAGCCTCCTAACTATGATCGCTGAAAACAATATTGAAACCGCACTGAGAGCGGGATGGCGCGATACGCAGCAAGAGCGGCGTCTCTCTCTTTTAATATTGTTTTAATCTTGATATAAAAGATATGATCTTTTATAGCAAGGTTAAAATAATATTAAAAGAAGGCCCCTGGTCTCTCGTTACGACGACGACTTACGGTTTCAATATCCTATCTATCTGGATTTATTTACTGGAGATAGAATTTTGACGTATTTTGTATGGAGCTAATATCAAATACATATTGCTAGTAATCATGTCCATAGGTAAATGGAATATTGAAACCGATCGTTAGACGAGAAGAAGTCGGTCTACTATATAGCACTGGCCAGACCGGTAGACGGGTAGGTGAGATTATTAAGGTTTCTTTCGAGTTTTTTATCTCCCCGCAGACGTGCGATCGCGGTTAACTCCTTTATGCTAGTAACATATCTCCGCCGCGAAACTAACAAGGCGAAACCTCGACGCGAGGTAAGAAATAAACAAAAACGCGACAGCGACAGTGCCATAGTTAATATCCGCGTAAGAGAGCGTTCGCACGAGTGCTTTTTTAACGTTCGTTACAAAAGCGTAAAAACAGAACTTGCATTCCCAAGTATATGTTCATACGGCAGCGTTTTTAAAGCGCGACGATTTTTCATCGAGCAGTGTTGTATTTTCATCTCTCGGCGTCTGGGCGTTGAGCGTATAGTATATAGTGAACGTTATAACAGCCCTAGCATTGGGAATTAACGCAACGCTTTTTAACGCTCGTGCGAATAAGGTCTTTGGGCAGGTAAGCTCGCCAGATCTCGCGCGCCATACAAACTAGGCGGAGGTGGCTACCGGCATTAGTCCTCACCTAAGTAACGTGATGACGTGATACAGCCCCGTATTATCTAACCTGTTTGCCAACAAGATGTCATTTTGAATTATACCTTATATCCTTTACTAGTTAACTAGGGTAGGTTTTGGTGGCATACATCATACCAGCATCATTAAAGCGTATTTCTAAATGACAGCTCGGAGCTAGCCAGCGAAGTTACGTAATAGGGGGACTGGTCTGATCACGTGTACGTGGCTTAGGTGGGCCCAGTGCCTTAATCGTTTTTTGCCCTTACGAGGAGCAGAGGCTTCATTCTAGTATTCTAAATCGATCACCGCACGTAGTTTAAGTTTAGTTAAAGATCCAAGCGAAGACATTTGTCACGCTATATCACGAGATTATCATAGTAACGCAGGTAAAACTACGGGTGCCGCTAGTATTCAAACAATCGCACCTATAATTTTCTCAAACGATATTCGGTCACTGTGGCCAATTTCAACACGGACTACTCATCTGCACGGAAGATATTATACTGCACTATTGTCTGCGTGCTCTGTTTTTTCACTCGCTATTAGTACAATGCTGGAACGATCAGCCTGAACGATGTCAACTCATTCAGACTCAAGATCCACTCAGAACTTTAGCTTACCGTCTGAAGTACGTAGAAACTGGAGAATTTTCACATTTTCGGTCAGCCATCATGGACTGACCACGGACAACGTAGCTTAAACTTAGCAATCGTTAGCCTTGCGCAAGCCACTGAGCACCTCAGAACTATTAATAAATCATAGTAACATAAATACTAAAACTCGCCTTCGAAGCCCGTAGCGACAAAAAAGCTTACGTTGCTACGTACGTAATACTTTGCGCTGGTCTGCCTAATTTAATTTTATCACGGGGATAAACGAAATAAATATCGAGACAAACCTTCGAGAATTGCGGCTTCCTTTCGTCAACTTCCCCCAATAAAAGATAAAGTATAAGTCTATAGACTTTTATCTTTTATTCCTAACGATACGTGTCAAGGAAAATGTTGAAGTCGCTTCAATTTCTGATCTAGACAGTTTATTTCTATCTGGGGCCCACTCTAACTCTCCCGCACTTTTTCTGTGTTATAGTTAGATGTTATTAGGAAACTAAGTACATAGAACTTCAATTTAGTTTCCTAGTTGGTGAGTAGTGTTAGAGAAATATGATTCTGTAGCAATCTTGTCTTTTCCAGAGAAAAGTGAGAGATTTAGAGCTCTCTCTGTAAATCTACGGTAAATAGTTTATGTCATAAAACAACGAGAATGTATTATGGCAGCAATTTTGATGGGTTGTAGGATAAGTTGATTGGGATTGTACGAATCATCCCAAAGATATTCTGCAGTTTCGACAAAATTATACTAATCTATCTTGAATCATTCCGGAAACTGAGATTCAAGATAATGTAGCTGTAAAATTAAAATTATAAAAAATTTCACCGCCATCAATAAATTTGCTTTGAAACCCTTTTTTGAAGTAGTGTTTTGTCCATTTATCGATGTAACCCATCATAAAGTTAGGATGTAAATTACATACACAGTAGAAACTTTGCGGATCTATGCATCGGAGCTTTGCATAGCTTGACGTGGTTCATGTGATTAATCGTTTATATAATGTTATCTCTACAAGTATAAATTGCATACCAAGTCTGTGCTAAGGATATTATTAGCCTTTTGACGCATAAAGCAATATACGCAAAACACCAACTCTTGGTTTTGTGTTCATTTAGATGCACATTGCAATAGTTAAACATATCATTTAAGTTTACAAGTAATATGACATATCATTGTTCATAGAAAGTAACCAACAGCTTGGGGCCAAGTTCACCAATATTTAAACAGACGGTTAGTTAACTAAGGGCCAATTTTTCAGCAGTCAGATAGCTCTCAACTGTAGATTAAATATGGCAATCTGACAGATTTTCTATAAAAAAGCTGACAAACTCTCATATTTATTCCTGGGATAAACGTAACTTGCGATTGAAAAATGAGGCCCAAGAAACAAGTTTTTACATTTCACCCATACAATAAAGTGTCAAAAACGGTTGTTAGTTAACTGTAATGCCTGTTTAAGTGTTGGTGAAATTAGATTAATCTTGGCAATATTATTTGCGAAGATTAATGATTACTGCTTACCATCTGATGAGCCATTTGAGCCATGCTCGTTTGCCATTTACAGTAAAAATATATATTTTCTTTAACCTTGTGTAGTTTCAAGTTGGAGCTATATTAGATGTACTTAATATTCTATATCTCTAATATATAAAAATCTCGTGTCACAGTGTTTGTTATTGAACTTTTCCGAAACGTCTTGACCAGTTTTTATAATTTTTTTTTAATATATTTGCCGGGTCTGAGAAAAGGTCGTTGGCTATTTTTAAACCCCTATTTTTAATAGCTATATTAGTACTTTTACTGGCAAAACGTAGTTCACGGGCACAGCTAGGAATGAATAAATATTTAAAAGTATAGTAAATAGTATTACGTTTCGATTTTATATTTACATTTAGTCACTGCACGTCGAGCCAAAAACGTGCCGTATACTCGAACAAATCCAATATAAAATATAGGTAGTAAGCCTACAAAATGTGCAAGCCAAGTCTCTTTTTAAAACCCGATCGCGTGTCACTAATCGTATTAAATCGGCGAATAGGTTTTGTGTAAGTATGTAGCTTAACTTTTTTCTCTATAAATCTGTTATGTAACAAATCTAATATTATTTATATTGCCCTTAGTACCGCTCCGTCCCAAAATTACGCCGAACTCTACATTTTCTTTCTACGCGCAAAGAACCGCATAGTAAGAGAGCGAAACTTTCATTAGTAAGTGTGCCAAATCCGGAGCACTTATTTACTCACGACACAGCCCGGAATACCGGAATTTATAGTGTTTTGATGTCGAAATGAGCATCTGTTCCGCAGCCGCCATGTGTTCGCAAATGCACAATGAGCTCGCAAATTTAGTTATCATCAAGAGGGAAATTAGAACAAACGTGCTGAGCGTTTGATAGCAACGAATAATTACTTAATTACTTTTAAAACATTCCATTCCAAATCTTCGATAATTTGAGTGCCTATAAATTATTGAATGGAGCGTAAAGCTTTAATTAGTAAGTTTTTTGTTGTAACTTCCGTAAACGTTAGGTGACGATATACCTATATTAAACTTGGCTAAAACGAAAACATTTTAAAACGCAAAGCTGTCATCGTGTGTCGCAAAATTAATTTCCTCTTGTACATACAACGCCACGTTTTACAGTCACTAAGGTTTGCAGATGTCGAGTGTTGAAATGTACAAAAGCCTAAGCGTATCAGCTTAGGCCGCGCTTCACATGCGTAGGAGACAGCGCGTCGTGGCGCAAACGGCCCGAACAAAGCTTGGATAGACAGCTCTGTTTTTCCCATAGCCGCAGCCGTTGTATCTCGCCACAATAGTGTTTACAGCAAAAACCATGGGGTGTTTGGGCAGCATACAGGTGGTATGGTAGGCAGTGGGGCGCGGCGCGGGTATCGAGCGGGCGGGCCGGCGCGCGCAGTACACCTCGCTCGAGCGACGGCAGCCCGCTTACCGTCAGATGCCCGCCGACTGACTGTCGGCTAGTCGGACTGTCGGACCGACACGCGGCCGCACGCCGCCACTTCATATCGCCCCGTACATATTAGCTACAACGTGGTAAACAAAATCGTAGAAAGTGAAAGTGCTGTGATGTGTCGTTCAGTGTATTTGTATTATGCGACGCCCGTAACGGAGTGCTGGCGGTGATGTTGATTAGAGAAATGTTGTTGTCACGATGTGTACGATGTACGCGCTCCGTGTACACATTATTCGGCGTGACCAGCGAGAAATTAGCGTTTTTTTTTCGACGCGATCCTACCTTTTTTTCATAAGCATCGGTTACTTCTATTTGAGAATTTGCCATTACAATATGCAAGGAAATAAAATTCACAAACTTTCATTGAAATGAAACGAGCTGATGTTTATCAAATAAACGCCTGGCAATCATTCAAATATACAGCTATTTCAGGGAATCGTCATAGGTCGTTATGCTTTCACTCATCGAGTGTAATCGATTATCACCAGAAAGTTTCATTCAAAGTTACAATCGTAGTTTTCGTAGCACCTACTACTGACGTTTTACTACAGAACCGTAGTCGTTGTAGCCTTTATAAAATATTTTTATTGCTATTATAAACATAAAAATTATAAATTTTATGTTATTTCGTATACATTATATGGCTAATTTGAAAGGTGACATGGTTGTGTCAGTGATAGATAATGAACGCTAATTATGTTAAGCTTCAACTTTTAAGTGACCTAGTTTTGCTCAAAGTTGTAAAAGTGAGGCGTTCTCTATAATTTATTATTACTAACTGTCAAAGATGTCAATGCGCTCAAATTTTTGTTAATATTTAAGGAAATTCTATTATACAAGCAAAAATAACGACGGCTTAATTATTTTGAGTAGATTTTTTTATTATAAGTAGCACAATATTTGTGGGATCAACATTTGATTTAAGCTAGCACTAATCCACGAAATCTTCGTAACCTAGAGATAGCCTTACGACCTAATCCTGATTGACTGCCCCAAATAATATACGCTGGCAGTCTCTAGCCCTTTTTGATGGATACTCTGATAAATTAAATGGTATATGCACTTATTTATAAATAGTAGTGATGTAAAGGTTTGCGTTAAAAACGAGACACAGTCAGGTTTACTGTACTTCAGTCTTGTGGTCAAAATAAAAATGAACTTACATTTTTATTGAAAGATTTTTTTATATAAAATATTTAATGGCTGAAAGTACTTTTTCTTCGTGAACCCTGAACGTAGTATATTAAGGCGAGTTTATTCTAAAAAATATTTTTCCAGACAGACTGAGATCGTCATACTATACGTTAAATTGTAATTATTATGCAGAAATTAATGTACAATGAAAAATTTATACACTTACGTAAGCTGATGAATATTGGTATATAGCTATGACAAGTCAGATAGTTGCAATGGAAAAGGTATCTTTATATTTCCAAGGCGACAACACAAACGATGGACGTGAAATGAAAAATGACCAAAAATTACGTAGTCACGAATTTAATTTCACGCCGAGACAAGTCTTTTCATAAAGTAGATAAATTATTCTTTTCGTTAACTGCTGTATTAATAGGGCGATAAGGCAAAAGAAATGTATGCAAGGCACACTTTCCAAAGTCGAAATTAATCGAGCTTAAAGTAACTTTAATATACCACTGTAATATAATAATTACATTATTATTCATTTGTTCTCTCTTATTTTTTTTCCTTTTTTAAACCATCGTATATTATAAAGACCCATGCTCAACGCTGGTGTTCTATAAAACATGTTTTTCTAATCTATAATAATAATTGTACTATTAGGTACTAAAGTCTTCTCTGTGATCCTTATCTCTATTACTTCTATCCTATAAATTTGCCATATCTATGAACTCTTAACCTGTATTGTTACATAACATCCGATAACAGAGTCCGAGTCTCTTCAAAATTTCCCCAACAGATTTTGTAAACTGAAATGTGGGTCAATCAACGTGGGCTTGCATTTAATTTTTTATTATAATAACTGAGATAATCTTTGGTTTACGAAAATATGATCGTATCTCCCATTTTTGTAACGAATTAAAATGGCTACCTATCAGACATCGACGTAATGGACACATCCTATATTTTCTTTATAAAATCCTCAAAGACCCAAGTTTCCCATACTGTCTTCGCTCGCGCTTCCACTTACTACCGCCTTCTCATCCTTAACGGAGCTGTGACACGCGGATGCTGATTATTCCAAGGAGCAATACACGTTTCTTTCACGAGACATTTGGTAGTCGTGCCGCCCGACTGTGGAATGGTCTACCAAGTGTTATCCAGCAGAGCAGAGAGATAAGTCCGCCCTTGCAAACTACATCTGTAACTTTAAAAAAATGTATCTTGTTTAGCAATAAATTGTATATAATGGTTGTATTTTCTTGAATTACGTAGACTTAATCGAATATCATAAAGTTAGCCTCTTATAAATAACAACAATCAAAAAATGTAACTGCAAGCGTGTTGTACGCTTGTAGCTACATTTTGTTGATTATGGAGTAATACTTACCCACAATTTTTCTATCTATCTATCTATCTATAATATATAAAGCTTGATTGGCATGAGTAAAGTGTTCGGTAATCTCGTTCGGTAAAGGTATAAATTTTCTATATAACTACTATTGGGAAAATATTTTTCCCCAAATCTACATGAAGGAAATTGAGGGAGAAAGTTGGAATTGCATATTTCTACACCGACTCCGCGGGGCTCTCTAGGGAAACGCAAAAAACGTGCGATAAAGATCAAAGTCGATATATATAAAGCACCATTCATTTTCTTCGTAATATATTAGGATGAGGAAAAATTTGCGTGATGGTGGAGAAAGGATTTTTGTGTATGCATATATTTTGTAGAGCTTATGGCACATAACATTTCAATTTTATGCGCCATTTTTTGTCGTTGAAGCTGTTGTCCTGTCAAGGTTATTTATCCTTTGGTGTGAACTGTATTATATTTCTTAAGTGATGCTTTTTTAAAAGTTTACATTTTTAAATTCTACTATTAATAGCCTGATATGATAATAGTCCTACAAACCGATGTTCGATAATAGCATCTTTTAGTCTCTGCGTGGGGGATATTATAGTGCACAATTTTCTGCGCAAAGACGAACAATTAGAATGAGATCAGTGGGGCTAGCACGCAGGAAAATCGAAAATCGAATCGAAATCCGAATCGAGGAGTTTGTATGGCAATTTTATTAGTTCTGCTACTCACCGCCGTGGCGCTAATAAAATTGCCATACAAACTCCTCGATTCGGATTTCGATTCGATTTTCGATTCTCCTGCGTGCTAGCCCCACAGGCGCTGGATCTACTATTTACGGCGCTACAATCGGTTTTCGAACAATTTCAATTGAATGTGCCGCTACAAATATTAAACATACAGTTCTAAAATTCATATGTAACATTTTTTAACATTTCATTTAAACATTTTTAAAGACAGAAACATGATTAATAATATTTCACTCGATAAAAATAAAATCCAAAGATCACTCTGTTCAATATTTTAAAACTGCCGTGAATCATAAAATATAATAACAAATGACATAAAAGTTTTACAAGTAGACGTGCATTTTTATTATCTAGAAAATTGCACCCCAGTTTTCCAAAAAATCGATTAAAGCGTGTAAAAAGTAACGATTTTAGTTCAGTCACCGCGCGTAAGCGACATTAGAAGCTATGCAATTATCAACTTTATTTCTTTGCAATGAAGAAGTCGCCGTGCACGAGTAGATTTTCTGGGAAACCTCGTCTTAATCCGAGGCATGAAAGAGCTTGAGGTATTTCTCACTGGTCGATACCCACCGTAGGAAGGACCACCGCCAACTTTGCTTATCTTTAGCCAAACGCATACGCCCTCACGTCACCAAGCTCTTCAACTTCTCAGAATAGTTATTTCTTCGTGTAGTGAAACGGTTTTTATAACTGTTTCACTACACGAATGATTTCGAAAATAGTCCAACTTACCTTTAAAATATATCTTAACTAAATATTGAAATTGTTGTCTAATTGACACACTCATTTTCAAAATCAAAAGGAGAGTAGTATTTGTAACACATTAGTATTCAGAATTTTTGTATGCTGCTGTTAAAGTTGAGTTGGGAGTGCAACAACTATATATAATATCCCCCTAACCGATATTCGTTCACGGCGTCCAATCTCAACAGAGACTAGCCATCTGCGCAGAAGATATTATAGTGCACAAGTGACTGCGCAAACGCAAGTGCACTCTCTGTTCCTTCACTCGCCTAGTCCAATAGGACGGTTCGCCGACACGACCGGGGCGAGATCAGGCGCAGGACCCACTGTTTAACGTGCCTTCCGATGAACGGAGGAGCTTGAGATGTTTCATATTTTGGTCACCCATCATAGGACAGACCACAGCGAACGTTGCTTAATCTTAGCAATCGTTCGCTGAGTGCACGCGCCAATGCGCGACCAAGCTCCTCAGAATATAACTATATCTATCTATATGTTAAGTAATAATTACATTTTCTAAAAACAGTATCAACTGGATAATGGATAATGGATGTACTTTAGCTCATTACACTATCGTAATTGCTCTACGTAATTCCGGAAAGCTACACTCTACACAGAAGCGACGATGTACGAACCTCATCTTCAATTTTATCAGCCACGCGGAACACTCGAGCAATTTATATGTGAAATATATTCTACCTATATTCACGGCCCAATAAATAAATTACTCAATGGCGGTGGGCGTGGTCCTAACATAACAGACGCATTCCACTTCGAATAATAATTTAACTCTTAATATTATACCCCTTGATAACCCTTCAGTAAATGTACGGTGATTTTTAATAAATGTGTGTTCAAGTGCTTATTATGTTATGAATGATTTTAAAAATCAAAAGTCAACCACACTTCCATAATAGTTTGAATATACTATTTGATTGGAATTTTAATGTACTTTAAAAATCTGAACTATTATGGATTATAAGATTATGTCAAAAGTCAAAGGATATTTTTTTCTTAAGGAAGAAATATGAATAAGTAAGTATTATTTAGTACATATCTATTTACATGTTGTGAGATTTCCTTCTGGGATTGATCTATAAATATGAAGGATTTTTCGCAACAACTTAGCGAAAACTAGTCCTTCCCATTTGCGCTCGTGTTTTTAATATTGCTAACGTTAACCGTAACGTTATCAGAAATTTTGTTCTCTTTTAATGTAATAGTTGTCATGTATTATAACGCGATAATATCATACGAATCTTGCTTTAAAAAAACTGTTTTAAATTTAGTAGAAAAAACAACTATTAACCTCCCTTAGTTGCTCGCTACAAGAGCACCTCAATGATTGTTGGTGTCTCTGTGTTAATTTTATAACTAAAGTTTAAATACGCTCGCTGCTTGTAAATATGTCACAATACAAATTATTTTTACAATACGAACAAAAACTAAGCGCATCTTTGTTAAATGAAATATCGTAAATTTTACATCTTCTACGAAAGTTTCGTTATTTTTAATTTCACCCGAACTAATATGGGAGAAACGGCGATTTCAAAGGCGATAAGGAAATCGCACAGCGTGACACGCCTCGCGACGGGGCGCGGTGCCGCCGTTTTACCGTATGTGTAACTCAATTTATTTGTATATGTTAAACATGCATGAGAATGATTTCTGACTTAACTGTACTTATTTTTCATCAATGATATCTATTAGGCATTGTCTGAAATCGAAAAGTTTGTAACATTGGAATTTTTAACGTTTGTAAATAAGATTTGAATACAAACTTAATTAAGTTTTACTATTTTTCATAAATATCGATGAGTCTTGTTCCCAACGGCATTATGTAAAGATTACGCGGGGTATATACAGGTATTGAATGTATCTCCTCTGTGTATATAACAAATTTCGTATTAGGTTTTAGCAAGGCGTTAAGCTCAGCTGGTATATGACATAGATTTAATTAAGGAGTCAGCCATCCCTAACATTAATATGACCTGAGCGATGTAAGTTAGTGTAAATGGCTTCAATTTCAGGTCTTTGTCAGTTACATAATTTAGTGTACAAATTGTTAGATTTCTTATGAGTCCTGGGCAAATTGGGGAAGGGGAAAAATAATAAAAGCATTCTTAAATACTGTCAATTGAATATAGAGTGCTCTCAACCCTATATTCGAGCAGTCCTCAAATTGTGACGTTCGCAAAACGTCACCATATTTTACACGCTGGAATTTATAAAAGACCCTCAGAACAATAACTAAATTCTTCTGAGAACAGACCAATGCTCTTGACTAAGCAATGTCTCGTTGATACTGTGAAGGCCAACTGCCAAAAGTCTACCTGCTGTATTAAATAGATCCACGAGAATTCGTGTCCTTGATAAGGGTTTGACAGTTAGAAGTTTATAAGCTTGACATTCATATCGACATTCCTATATAAGCTAAACTAAATAGGTACTCATTTGTGAAGTGTGAACAATTTATTAATATTGTGAAATAGAACCAGCTAAAACGTGATTGAACGTTCCTATTTAATCCCTCGATTACTGTATATTGAACGTTTTTAACACTGTAATATTTTAAAAAAGGTGTCACTTGATAAGTACACGAGGGTCACAGAGGGTTAAACGACCTACATGACCTAACATATACAAGTATTTTTTGCAATTTCAAACAAATTAAACTATTAGCAACAATTAAAAGTTGTTTTCTAAAGACGTTCAAGCAAGCAAGATTACCAGTAAAATTTTATGCTCAATGACTTAACTAGATTAAGTCAGTGAGTATACAATTTTATAAAGGGGCGAATTAATGATACACCTGTATAAAGCGCCGTGCAATAAACACCTAAGGCTCAGGTAGATTGACACAGAGTTCAGGCAGGCCGTATCTAATCGATGGGAGGGTGATAGCCAAAACCTGCCAGTCTATGCCAAGATTAATGATCGTGGATTAGGCAGAAAACATGTTTGCACCGTCAAAGATATTTATATCCACAATTTACCATCGTAACGGCTTAATTGTGGCAAGATTATTTCTGAAATAGGTACTAGGTACCTACGAAATTTACACATTACCCAACGAAATGTAGCAGGGTTGTGTATTTCTAATGCATAAGTTTCTTTTACATTTTTATCCATATATGTTCATTGGCTGGAAAAGTTATTTTTTTCCCTTCATTTGTGACCAAACGTGGAAACATCTAATAAATAAAAATCTTGTGTCACAGTGTTGGTTATCGAAACCCTCCGAAACGGCTGGACCGATTTTTATGGAATTTTTTGTGTATAATTGGTAGGTCTGAGAATGAGTTGTAGGCAATTTTTTATACCCCTAGGTGATAAGGGTGGCCTTTTCCAGAATTTTTTGAGTGTTGAATTTTATTAGGGCGAAGCGTAGTTCGCGGGTAGGTACAGCTCTGCTAGTCTAAATATAAATATTATTTTATGGAAATCCATGGTTATATGGAAAAGTAAATATTTATTATAACTCCTGATCGTTAGAATTAGGTAATATATTAGAATTTCTTGCTTATTGTTCTCGTGAAAAGCCTTCAATTTCTAAACAGGTATAAAGTGGAAAGAAATAAAAAGAACTTTGAATATATATTATGTAACTCGGATTACAGTTAAAGTTTCAATGAAAACCAAATATCATGTAGGTCGGTTGTTCAAAGTTCTAGATGCATCTGAACTTTGCCAGTTAGGGCAAAGTTGCATATTTATGAGCGCGGCTTAATTTTAGCGGCGTTTTCGTTTTAGAAATATTTGTTTAGATTCCTCAGCGTAGGTACCACTCGAAAAAGGTTTTGTTTTAAACATTTTTCTTTGTAATTTTCACTATATCTTGTTTCCTGTTTCTCTTCATCACTCTTGGACAAAATTACACTGCTCCATTCTGAACTAATTCTCTTGGAAACATTATAAACTAAAATGATCACTGATATTACATTGTATGCTAAGAGACAGATTGCCTTACACAGCTTTCGTCGCTTACGAGTTAGATTTAGAATTTGACTTTGGAGTCTCTTCTTATAACACCAATCATTTTAATATTGGGTAAGAAAAGTGCCGCAGGTATATGTTACTAAATTTGGATAGTTCGATATAATAGTCAGGATGCATGTTATATCTGACTAACGGCCGGTTTAAATATTCTATCTATCTGTGGATTTGGTTAAAAACGATAGGTATTTGCCATGAGCTCCAAAAATACGTCAAAAGTCAATCTCCAGTAAAGAAATCAAGATAGATAGTATATTAAAACCTACCGTAAGGGAGTTTGCTGCAACTCCACGTCTGCGGAGACACGGAAAACACAAAACAAAACCCCACAGCAACCCATCAGCGTGGTAAAGTAGCCCAACCCACCTCTCTGGGATTTATGAGTTACAGTGATCATTCGTTTGTTAGGATTATTCCGTGTACTTACTAGTACTATACTAGCTGTATTATCTATATAATAATCCCATGAGGATACGCATGCGAAGAATGCATCAATCAGTAGTGGGAAGACGTTTGATAGAGATGCATAATGGAAGAGAAAAACGTGTTACGCTGACCCTACATTATAGTAGGCTGTGGGTTGTGGGAATGATGATGATATAGTACCCATTGTTTTGGCAATCCAAAGAGGAAACGTTGCCAGAGTTCTAGGTACCGCTCCCATGGGCCCTCAGCTGCAGGACATTTTTTATTTATAGTTTTATCGTATTTTATTTAAGATGTAGTTTATATGTAGTTTATATGTAAGTTTGCCATAATTAATAAATAAAAATATATACAAGGAAATGTACAATACCCATATTTAAACGAAAATATTCAGTTCCATCATAAAGGCGACAGTGCCATGAAACACGTCACTTTATCGCGACGAAAACGACTTGACGCTATTCAAAAATATTCAATTGCGACGCAGCGATCGTAACATTACATGATCTTTGTTTCGCGGCGCTTTGATGAGAATTTTATTATCAAGTAGGTAGGTACCAACAAAGCCATTTCGAAGGTACCCGCCACTCTCGAGGGATCAAAGAAGTAGCGAAAAGTGGAAGTGTGTTTTGTTGAAAAACACAAGAACGGAAAATTTCCGCTCTCACACTGCATTAGACGAATTGCCAAAGGATTTGCCCCTTAACGGCGCCGAGTTTGTTTCGAATGAAACTTATTAATTTAAAAAATATCCCACCCTCCGCCCGGAGTGGTGAAAGCGGCAGTTTATTTTGTTTCAGCCTCTTATAGAATTCATTACCGGTTCTATAGGAACGGATTTGGGCGTCTCTGTGGAATGGTTTATTAAAATAAAACAATTTCTTTAGTATTTTACGGGCGCTCGCAATCCTTGCCTTTGCCATTCCTTGAGTTTATAGCCTACTTACCATTATTAAATTTGAGATGTGGCTTAGCTTAATTTTGCAAGAGGCTTGTGACTGCGGCTTTATCCGAGAAGTTTCGTGTACTTTAATACATTTTGTATGTTCAAGAAATATTTGTTTTGTAAGCACTTCGGTGTCTAAAAATTTCACAGTGAATTCTTGTGTGTAATATTGTAAATACTGTTCGACTAGCTGTGCCCGCGACTTCGTTCGCGTGGGTGTTAGAAAATAACAAAATGTCGTCCATTTTCTCCGTTTTTGCAACATTTTTAATTGATGCTGAGCTCCTATTAGTCGTAGCGTGATGTTATATAGCCTATACATAGCCTTCCTCGATAAATGGACTATTTAACACAAAAATAATTTTTCAATTTGAATCAGTAGTTCCTGAGATTAGCGCGTTCAATCAAACAAACAAACCATAAAGAAAACTCTTCTGCTTTATAATATTAAGTATAGATAGTAACTTATAGAACATTTTACATAGGATTCAATATTTTTGTTAATGTAATAGTATTATCGTTCATGCTATTACAACGTAATTGTAAAATAATGTTTGGCCATTATGAAGTATGGAGTGTTCAAATAGATAATGTTTTACAATGTCAAATATGAATAAATCAATAAAGAAAAAAAATGATGTCAGGCCACTCAGCCACCGAACTCTTACCAGCCCCGACGAAACTTCAATTGGATTGATATCTTTTGTACCTTGGTTAAGCCAAAGTAGAATTCATTCACCTTTAATAACCATCCAATTTAAAAAGATTTCTTAGAAAATAGTTAAAAATAACGAAAACTTACAAATTCTTCTTTTTTATTAAGAAATCTGTAAAGATTTCTAAATTTAATGTGGGTACGTAATTATTAAAAAGATTTGTTGTCTAGATGAATTCAAATTCAATATCGTTTATTCAAATTGGATTATTACATAATCACTTTTGCACATCAATGAAGCTACGCCAATGGTTCACAAGTCTACGGCGGGAGACCTTGTACTGGAAAGAACCAAGAAGAAAACCAGCAAGGGCTATTTATTTTAGGGATGATAAAACGAGCAAAGGTAAAAGAAACGAAGTAAAGTTTCATTGTAGTGAAATTTATGCATGTGTTTGGATGTATTTAATACATAGGAAAATGATTGACTGAAAACATAGCCAGTATCATCGACAGCAGGAACACTAGCCGCATTAAAAGAATCCACTTTATCGTATATATTGGCGGAGATATACTTAATTCACGTTATCGGTGTCGTCTCTACCTTTTTATATCTTGATGTTTCTATTTAATTTCATTCTTCATGTTTATCTTGACCTCATACAACAGTGAATAAAATCACTTTGACTTAACAAAGTACGAAAGAGAACAATGCAGTTAAAGTTTCTTCAAGTCTGGTAAGAGCTCGGTGGCGGAGTGATCATGATAATTTGGATGATGACTGAATTCTAATTTTTACGTCTCGTCATTAAATATTAAAATACCGTGGAAAAAGATGCAGCCCTGTGAAATTAGAATTAAAATCGGCTTAGAAATACATTAGATACAAGCATTTTAAGTTGTTAATTTGAAGGCAGGCGATTAGATAGAGAGATCCGACATCAACCGTGACGTCATCGTTGAGTACGGCCATATAAACACCTTGTAAATTGCCGTTTTGTTAGAAAGAGATGGAGAAAAATCTTTAATACCTTATATCTTGGTTGTTTTACAGTTATTAGATTTTTTTTCTTTCTGTTTAATAAATGAATGAGCTTCTATTAAAGCAAAAAAACAATTTTTTGTCATCTAGCCTATTGTTGACTGATATGTTGATGACGCGGGTTCGAACCCCGCCCTAGAAAGTTTTTTCTTTATTGATTTATTAATTTTTCAATTTATTTAGCACTTGCTCTGCCCGCGAATTATGTTTCGTCTTAAAAGTTCAAAAACTGTAAATCTACCTTCCCGCGGGAACTACTCACTTTTCCGGGATAATAAGTAGCCTATATGTTAATCCCTCTCGTAATCTGTTTATCTACAAAATTTCATCCAAATCCATTCAATATTTTTTGCGTGAAAGAGTAACAAACATCTTTACAAACTTTCGCGTTTATAATATTAGTAAGGATTTAAAAAAGAAAATGCAAGTGAGAAATATAAGATTTTCAACATTTCACGATCCTGCAATATAAAGCCGAAGCTTAAATCTAAATAACAATTACAATTTGTGTCACTAAAACTGAGACCTTAAAAATAAGCCTAGAAAAGATATGCGCCCATCCTACTGTGAGAAAGTTCGCGTGCGAAATTAATTAAAAGTTTCCAACTAAATGAAAATGTTTTTACATGGAATAATGCCGGAGAAAAAGTCTACAGCACGGGGTACAGGCTACAGCGAGGAATCGACAGTGATGGGCATTATTCGGCCAGCGCGAGGCGAGCCTTGATTGATGGCCGATTTGTGAAACCAAGTATAATTAATGCTTTGCGGACACTTAACCCAATATCGCTTGGTGTGTTTTTAGCGGCTTAGGCTACCAGCGTCTAATTATATAGCGTTGTGTTCTCACAGTTTTGTTCGAATGTTCATGGAAATTATCGGTTGTTGGGAAAATATATAATAAACAACTATTAATGCTGTTCTGACAACACGTACATTTTTAGCGTTTATTATAACTTTTTTATTCTTGCTTATTGTATAGTTTTTATAATATAACTTGATTTATTAACATTGTATATTGAAAGTTCGCACATTATTTACTTAAAAATATCTTATAAATTACTAGCTGTTCAAATTTAAAATATTGTATTCAACTGTGATTTGGGGGCCGAGCCGCCCGCGTCCGTAGGAGTAGACCCATAAAAACCGATTCCCTACACGTAGCCCCTGGTTGGTGCTAAACAGGCAGCAAACTCTGGTGGGAGGCTTCAGCCGTGGCTAGTTACCACCCATCGGACTGAGTCTTCCCGTGAAGCGACCTAGTCGTGTTTCAGGAGGTAGTCCGATGTAACCATTGTGAGAGACGGGTCTGAGTAGTTGCACCTTCACAGGAGTCCGTACATGACATCACGCGCTGACGCCGGTCCCGGTGGTTAGTTCTGGAGGGTAGCGGGATCCGTAGCACGGTTCTCCGCTGGCCGACCGCAGATAGTTGGGGGCCCATGTAGTGTGCTAGCCACACATGAAAGGCTGCCCCGCCATCTAGCGAAAAATCCTGGGGATGCGCCTTGTTGCCGGTTGGCGACCGGACGAGAGGGCCACAAGGACATCCTCGGGGGGGTACGGGCGTCCCCGCAGTCTCCAAACTAGTCACCTTTTGGTTTGGTGTCAAATCGTGTTTGTTATTGGGCAAAGTGACCGGTGCCTCACCCAACTACCGTTCTCCACCAATCTATCCACTCTACAAAAAAAATGGCAAAAGGAAGAAATAGTAAGTTGTGCAAACAGCGGAAGCACGCCCTCTCACTCCACGTGCACCTTAGTAACATCCGAGGTCTGCATACAAATATCGACCCAGTCCACCATCACCTCGAGACTGCAAAACCACACTTGCTATTCCTCTCGGAGACCCAAATTAGATGTCCTGCGGACGCAGCATACCTTTCCTACCCAGGTTATGTCCTGGAGCACAAGTTTAAGTCGCGCGCAGGTATATGTGTCTATGCGCGCAACGACGTCTGCTACAGGCGTCTCCGTGACCTTGAAGATTCCAGATTCTCCGTTCTGTGGATTTTGGTCGACACTGGCTTAGAGAAGATTCTTTATGCCGGTGTTTATCGCTCGCACACTGGAGATGAAGAGACAACTCAGCTATTTCAACATCTTAATGAGACGGCAGATCTGGCTCAGCGTCGATATCCTACTTCTCAGCTTGTTCTCCTGGGGGACTTTAATGGCCACCACCAAGAGTGGCTCTTCCCATACCGTGAGACAGACCATGCAGGAAGAGAAGCATATAAACTGGCGATGTCACTAAACCTGACCCAACTGGTCCAGGAAGCCACGAGAGTACCAGATGTTGATAGCCACACTGCCAACTGCTTGGACCTTTTGCTGACTAATGATCCGGACAGATACTCCATTTCGGTATCTTCACCGATCGGTGGATCTGATCACTGTCTGGTGAAGACTGTATCCTCTTACACACCGCCCGATACAAGTCCTAGAGGCACTCGGCGTGTGTGGAAATACAAGTCGGCAAAATGGGATGAGATGCGGCACTTCTTTGCATCCTTTCCCTGGCGGCAAGTCTGCTTCTCTTCTAGTGACCCTACTGACAGCGCCATTGCCGTTACGGAGGTGATTGGTCAGGCTATGGAATACTTTATTCCATTTTCGGATATATCACCTTCTGGATCAGCTCGCCCATGGTTTAACGCCGAATGTGATAGCGCCGATACGCGAAAGCACGAAGCGTATAAAGCCTGGGTTGATGCTCGTATGTGCAAGTCCGCGGATATTCGTCTAAAGAAGAAAGCTTTTAACAAAGCTGCCAAGTCCTGCAGGAAGGCAATTCGCAGAGCACGTTTCGAGCACATACGCCGAATTGGGATAAGGCTGTCCTCATACCCAACGGGTAGCAAAGCTTTCTGGTCCCTGGCGAAGTCTGTCGAATCAAATTTCTGTCGATCATCTCTGCCTCCATTAATAAAACCGGATGGATCATTAGCTCACACCGCGGTAGACAAGGCTAATTTATTTGCTTCTCTATTTGCGGACAATTCGCGTCTAGATATCTCTGGTGAAACACCTCCAAGTCTGCCTCATTGTGGCGCTACTATGCCAGACATCCACATCCATCAAAAGGAGGTGCTTAAAACACTCAAAAGCTTAGACGTGAACAAAGCTAGTGGTCCTGATGGTATACCAGCCATTGTGTTAAAATTCTGCGCGCCTGAGTTGTCTCCGATTTTGACTCGTCTTTTCCGTCTTTCTTTAGAGTCAGGTGTAGTCCCCAGGAGTTGGAAGCTTGCGAACGTTCAATCTGTTCCAAAAAAAGGAAGTCGTGCCGATCCTAGCAATTACAGGCCTATTTCGGTGACGTCCATCTTGTGTAAAGTTATGGAGCGTGTACTGAATAGGAAGCTCATGGCATACCTTGAAGTCAATAATCTCCTCAGCGACCGACAGTACGGATTTCGCCGAAACCGGTCAGCTGGGGATCTTCTCGTGTGTGCCTCTCACATCCTGAGCGAGGCTATCGAGGAACATGGCGAAGCTATAGCTGTGTCTCTCGACATATCGAAAGCCTTTGACAGGGTCTGGCATGACAGTCTCCTTAACAAGCTACCATCTTACGGACTACCTGCATCCTTGTGCACATGGATCAAAGACTTCTTGAGGAAACGATTGATTCGAGTGGTTATTGATGGCTGCTCGTCCGATCTATCGGCAATTAACGCTGGCGTACCTCAAGGGTCAGTACTATCTGCAACTCTATTCTTGCTACACATCAATGACCTGCTGAAGCCCGGTATCTATGGGTATGCAGATGACAGCACAGTTGTGGAGAAGTATACTTCCGGTCCACAGACCAAAAAGGCGGAAATCGATGCGTTGAGAGAAGGCATGGTTGAGCGTATGAATAAAGCTTTAAAAGCTGTTTCCGACTGGGGTGACGTAAATCTTGTCCAATTCAACGCTAACAAAACACAGGCTTGCCTTTTCTTCGCCAAAAAGAGTCAGTTCTCAACGTCTCCAACTTTCCGAAATGTAAGTCTACCTCTGAAAGACCGTCATGAGCTGCTGGGACTCACATTAACTTCAAAACTCAACTTTGGACCTTACCTCGACTCTAAGGCTAAACTGGCTGGTAGAAAGCTGGGCATCCTCAATAAGGTTAAGCGGTACTTCTCACCAGGGCAGTTGCTTCATTTATATCAAGCACAAGTCCGACCATGCGTAGAGTACTGCTGCCACCTCTTCGATGGATCAGCTAAGTATCAGCTAGAGGCTTTTGGGGCGGTGGACCGCCGTGCTGTGAGGTTAATCAGAGACGAGAAACTAGTTGCCAAGAAACTGCTTAGTCTCGAGCATCGCCGTAAAGTGGCATGTCTGTCCATATTTTATAGATTGCATTTCGGTGAGTGTGCGCAAGAGCTTCACGACCTTATTCCACCCTCTCCTTTCCATTACAGGACGAGCAGAAGGTCGGCTCATTACCACCCATTTCAGATCGAAATTCCTAAAATCCGTACACAACGTTTTAGATCCACTTTTCTTGTGCGTACTGCACAGGATTGGAACTCTCTGCCGCCTTCCTTGTTTCCTGAGAGCTATAATCTTGGGGTTTTCAAGGCTAGAGTGAATAGATATTATCTAGATCTACGTGCTTCATCTTCGACCACACCGTCGCTTACCATCAGGCGAGTTGATGGTCAAACGTAGACCTATTACGAATAAAAAAAAAAAAAAAAAGATTACACAAACACTTGTGAACCAATGGCGTAGCTTCATTGACGTGCAAAAACGTCAATGAAGCTACGCCATTGGTTCACAAGTCTATACGGCGGGAGACCTTATACTGGAAAGAACCAGCAAGAAAAGCGGCATGGGCTATTTTTTTCTCCCTGTATTGTTATAGAGCCGTCAATTGAAAGCTGACCTCAAAGCAAAATTTTCAGCTCAACTTCCATTACACGATTAGATGTGTCAGTTCTCTTCTTACTGTGTCATTACAAAATACAACAATATTTGATTACATAAATAGTTATACACAACAACACGATTAATCATCTTCAAATGAACACCAGGCTCTGGCACCATTCAAATAATCGTTGACTTTATAGTAACCTTTACTCATAAGAGCCTTTTTTACATGCGCTTTAAACTTATGAAATGGCAAACTAGTAACATTTTGTGGGAGCTTAGTAAAAAAGGTTATACATTTCCTATTATACGTATACTAAGGTTATACGTTAGTAAACGAGTGCACGCACGTGCCCGCTAAGTACGTTTCATCATAATGATTGTAAAAAAAATCTGGAGGGGCCAACCATATCGGGTGTGTTATGTATGATATAGCAACAATTATTCACATTATATTATGCCAAATCATATAGTTTTGTTTTATATATCAATCATTTCCTATAGTAATCAGATGATATAATTTCAAATTATAATATTTATATAATGTTATATAACGCCTAACAAACTATTAGTATAAAATTGTTTGATATATCAATTACTTACGTAAAATAAAATTCTCTTTATATAACCAAAAGTAGTTTTTCACTGCTGTTGGCATTGGCGCGAATAATGTATGGACGCAGAGCAATGTAATCCTTTGTAAGTTTGCTTTATTCTTAACCAATTTCAAAGAAATCTGTGAATATTTAAAATTGGATGTTGATACGTCCAGTTATTAACAGTTAATAAATACTACTTTGTCTTAACAAAGTACAAAAGAAATCAATACAGTTCACATTTCTTCGGGGCAGGTAAGAGCTCGGTGGTCGATTGGTCGAGGCGTCAACTCGGTATATCGAATTCCATTCCTGGGACTCAAACTATGTCTATACCAAATTTGATCTAAATCGGTTCAGTAGCTTAAGCGTGATTGCGTAATATACAAACAGACAGAGTTACTTTCGCATTTAATATTATATTAGTAAGGAATATTACAACGTCCAAAATCTGAAAACCAGTGCCTCTGTTGTGTAACAGAAGCTTTAAGCTGGGATGAGACCATTTGGCTACCTTTCCTCTTATTTATATAATACGTTCATTGCCTTTGTTATGTATTGACCAAAAAAAGTATCTTTCTTTCAAATAGCTCGTTTGGTAAAATAAATTTATATTATACCATATTACTTTAATTCTCGTTTGCAATGCTTATTAATTAAAGTTGAGTCTTGCAAGCTGAGTTAGAAACACTACTTGACACTTAACGGTGCTGGAATTACATTGTTCTGGCTGAGCAATGCGAGCGGTGGTTATTATGAGTTTCAAAATAACCACCGCTCTATGATGGCAGATTACGTTTCTTCAGCTCCGTTCATATGGGTATCAAGTAGCACTACCTTAAATCTTTGTGGTTTTATAGTATTTTGTGTAATTTATTGAGTGACAATCATGTATTTTTGTGAAATAAAAATTAAAGAGCTTGGTGAAAAGAAAATGATATTAAGATAATGTTAGAGACATCACTCAAAAAGCATTGTAATTAAAACATTTTTGTATGTATATTGTGAAAGTATCTTATATTTTTACACGTCACCTAGGAAGCGCAAATTCGATAGAACTAGATCGTATTGGAAATACAGCGGAGGTGTACGGAAAAGTGCATTTATTAGCCTTGGACCCCTCCGAACCGCTGAGTGTTGAGGATTATTCAATTAGGTAACTTCAAAGAGCGACAGAAATCGCAAATTTTTATCTGCAATATTCCCATTCATATTGGCATAAGGTTGCGTCAAAAAGAGCATTGAAAAGTTCAACATTTTTAACGTTTGACTTTTGAATTTACGTTTAAATCTTTAATAGCACTTTCAGTGCTTTCATAGAACAATTTTAAGTATACAATTTTGTAAGCTGTATATGTTTTGATAATGTCTTTCAATATTTAAGCGGAAGTTTACCAGTAAACTGGTTCCTTTCGGCTTAGTATAAGAATACATTAGGTAATCTGACTGAATTTATATATTAACTCATCAGAATATTCCAAAAACTACTCGAGCTATACCGCTTGAATTTAACATGGAGATAGATTATGAGAAGATATCAGCTAAGGAAGGATATTTGGCAATTACGTCAGTAAAGTGATTTAATTAAATTGGCTTTGAAAAAAAATGACGATGAAATGATATAGTCTTGTATAGACGATAAAATGATCTAGTTGCTAAGTTATAATTGACTGATTAAGTTAATAGTTAATCAGTAATTTTTGAAATATTTTATGAAAATCTAATCGAAAAAATTTCATTCTAATTAAATAAAAATAATATTCAGTTTGGCAAGTGTACAATCATGAAGTTGAATTTGCTTTGTGTCATAAATATTATTTCTCCATTTGTAAAGTTCAGGTTTAAATTAGGTACCTATATAGTGCAAATCACCATATATGCACAATAACAACGATAGTAACAGCATACTTAGATTAGATAAATTGCAAAAAATTACTTTAAAAAATGGCGTCTGGAGCGCCGCGTTCCGTTCCAGGTTGCTTCCGTAGCGTTCGTGATTGCACCTCATTAGTAGAAACCGGAAACGAGTGGTTGCATCATAATGCCTCTCGCTGGCTCCGTCAGAAAATTTTCAACACCACGTTAAATGCAGAGGAGTTATTTTTTAATACATTCGCGATATTTAAATCAGCTCAAAGCCGCTGTTTAGAAATTGGCGATTTCGCCGCGAATACTCTCGCGATTTGTGTCAAAGTACTCGTGGTAAACGCGCCTAGTACTTCACTCAGGGTCGGTTTTTTGATCGTTAGTAACAGCAAAGTATTAGTAACAGGAAAATAAAACCGACCCTATTCTTTGGGCTATAAAGTTTCTTTATGATGTGTACCTACTAATACCTTGCTATTACTAGTGTTTGAAAAACCGACCCTAAGACGAGTAGCCTCCGCGCAAATCGGATCGCGGTGAAATCGCCTCTTTCTGGTTAGGGTCTCGAGGTTTTGTTAGTTTTATGACACGTTTTATTTGCACATTTGATTTTCAGTGTGAAGAGTTCTATATTCAGCCAGTGAGCACCTCACTGAAATTAATGATGATAACAGTTCGAAAATATTTTGCAAAAACATAGTCTATAACAGAAAAGATCAATTCAGCGTACTTACAATTCATACTAACAATGTTATAATATTAACTGCATAAAAAGTTTAAAAAGTTGTTTTTTTTATTTGAACCTAAATATAACTTGACGTGTAACACGGATTTGATATTATTATTGAAACATGACAAATACGTACGTATGGATGTTTCATATTTTGTTAATATTACGTTTTGAATGAATTAAATAGAGATGTCTTTCACGTAAGGTTTCTGTGATCTCTGTATTTTTTCGAACCCTTTTCGAACATTTTGGGAAATAAATACACTCATAAAACCATAGTGAGATGAGTAAAATAATCACAGGCACAATGTATTGGTCTCAATCAATTTTTTCGTAAACCAGCTCGTAGTATACGAGTGTATGGTCTCAATCAATTTTTCCGGATACCAGCTCGTAGTATAATGACTTTAAATAACAAAGTATCATATCCGATCGCGCAGAGAAATATTCAGTTCACGCTCCGCCCGATGTTGCTAAAACTGCTACATTTCCTTTTTAAATATACGAGCACATCTGGCGCGCCCGCATTGCTACCGAAAATGCATCGGGTGGGAATAAAATACGTAACTCACTGTAATAGACATGGTATGTAGGAGAGGAATTGTTTTATTCAATCCGTGTGTAGGTACATTTAATTACGTGTTCATTTTAATATACAAACAGTATATTTTATTTATTTATAATGATATTGTTGTTACGTGTCGAAATAATGAACGAAATTTTATATTATGTATGTGTTTAGCAATAAAAAGTTTAACAAAGAAACAAATGTGCCAAATATTTATTTTCAAGATCTTATTAACTATTCTATTGGAACTGTAAAAGAAGGCAGTCTTTGATTTAGAAAGTTGCTTCTTCCTCAATGTCTAACTGATTTCCCGATATATACCTGGTACCTACGCTAATTGTAATGGAAGAGATTTCAGAGTGTATTTGGATTAGTTTTACTCAAAAGAAAAAATAGGTAGAATGAGTAGTAAGAATACTGTCTATAATTATATACATGAAACTCATAGATCTGCTAATTATACTTCGAATATATTTCGAATATGACATTATATACAACAAAAAATAATATACAAAATATGTCCGACTTGACAAATGTTATATAATATGTTATAATATCTAACAAAATAAACTAAATAAATAAACGATGACAAATGCGTATAAAGAACACAACAAAGTATTAAGTAAGTAATTGCGAAAAGAATAAAATTTTAGCAAGTTGATTTTTTGTCGTATTTTCATTGAATTGAACGATGTGGTGTCGTTACGTCTAACATATCCATTCAAGTACCTATATTATAATAGTACATTACGATATAAGTGTGGTATGTTGGTTATAACTCACCGGGCGGCATTCCAGCCCGAGCCGAAGGCGAGAGCGTAATAGAGCCGAGTGTGAATAACCAATATACACGAGTATATCGTACGACGTTTTTCAACACACTTGTGAGGAAAAAATGCTCAATATACTGAATTTTTTGATTAAATACCACAAATCATTGTTAATTTGTAGACAAAGTAAAGAATGGTATGAAAATAATCATTTAAAAAATCATGTAGTTCGTTGATGTCTTTTATATTACCTCTAGCTTTTAAAAAATATGAATGAATGATGAATCTATATTAAATATTTGCACGTCGATTAACGACAGGATATGTTGGACTCAATAATGTACAAATATCTATCGCACCATGTTCTGGCAAATAAATATTATTATTATTATTATAATTCATTTCTGCCGCGGCTGGCAAGTGCAGCATTGCCGGTCTCTGTGATGCGTGCCTCGGCAATAACACGACGCATAACGGCGATGTTTTATGAGTTACTTTATGTATCTAAAGACGGTGTCATTACATCTACTTTACGAGCAAGTGTGTTGAAAACTAATATTATAAAGCTAATCTGTTTGTTTGTTTGTTTAGTTGAATGCACTAATCTCGATAACTTGATCCGAATTGACAAATTATTTTACTGTAGGCCCAAAGCTTGTCAGAATATAAAACCCTTGGATCCTGCGCAGAGGGAAAGAATTCCACTTCATTTACTCAGACTAATTACTGAACGATTGAGTAGCTGAGTGTGAGTAACTGGCGTAAGTAGTTCAATTTACTCTTTGACCCAATTACTCTGACGTTAAAGAAAAATCACGCCATCATTGCCTTTGCGTGTTTTCTTGTAGTCCTTAACTGTAATATTGAACAGCTCGTTCAATGCAGTTTTTTTGCTTTCATTAAAACTTGCCAAGTGAGAGTTTGACTTGCAATTAGGTAAATATAAATTCCTTACTACATATTTACGGTTTTCAGATTATTTCTTAAGATATGCGTAAGACATTGCTTCTTGCCAATTATCATGATTTCTATTAACGGGAAGAACACTTACGGCCTTATTAATAAAAATATTACTCCTAGGATCATCCTCGGATTTGTCTTGTTTCCGCACGTGTCGGCTGTCATATGTCAAAATAAGACAAAACACGGAGTAACTAATCCGAGGATGATCCAAGGAGTAACATTTTTTTTAATAGGTATAGGTTTTAATTCCCTTGTGAACTCGCAAAATTTGCGACATAAACGGTCGTGTTTGAATTTTTCACAGTTGAAAAAGCCGAGACCGGAATATTTGATATAAAGTTCAGCTTGATATCTTTACGCGTTTCTGAGAAAAGGGTCTTCACAGACAGACAGCTAGACTGACAGACGGACAACCAAATTTTCGTATAAGGGTTGTGTTTATTCTTTTTGCTGTTCGGAACCCTAATAAAGAAGAAAAGCTATTTTTTCACCCAATTTTGTGTTCGATTTTCAGCATAACACGGACACTTAAAAGAACCTCCACCTTTATTGAAGTCGGTTAAAAAAACTTGCAGGGTTTATTTTGTACGTCGGCTAATTATTAACAAGGCGACATTCCTCCCAACCCTCTATCACTCCGTCACATTATTAACCACTCTGTCTCTTTGTCCCCCTTAAAACGACACGCCATGTAGCGCATGACCCAGTTTACGGGTGATCTTCAAAAAATAGTATTTCCCAATTCCATGTTGTTGAACTTGTGTTGATAGCTTTATAATATGACAATGTGAACGAACTCGTCGCTCGACTCATAAACCTTATAGGTTTTCGTCGATATGACATCTCTTCTGTAAAAAATGTATTTACATGTTTTTGTAAATTATAAAGTTAAAATATAAAGGTGCTTACTAGATTCCCAAGTTAATTTATTTCAACACTTGTATACTTATGGCCTTATTCATAAAAATATTTAAGCAATGTTTAAGTTAAGTAATGTTGCTGTCTCTTTTGATGTCATTTCTTTTGTAATAAGATTGGAAGTGACAGCAACATTATTTAACTTAAACCTTGCTTAAATATTTTTATGAATAAGGCCATTAATGTTTTATTGTTGTTGTTAAGGTTGTTGTCTGAAGAAGCAAAAATATGACGCAACATAAACTATTGACGACAATAATTAAAAAAACATTTTTTTATCATGTCTTGGTTAGTTAATATTCTTATCGGGATGTAGTAAAGAATCTTGGTGTTTATATAGATAACCGGTTTTCCTGGGAGAAACAGGTATCAGAGGTAAGCAGAAAAGTTTTTGGAGCATACAGTTCCCTTAAGCGTCTGAAAAATCTCCTGCCAATTAAAACTAAAATTTCACTAGCACAGTCAATTCTTTTTCTCATTTTAGATTATGTCGATGCTTGCTACCCTGATTTAGGTATCACCCTTCTAAATAAACTACAACGTCTGCAGAATGTTGCAATTAGATTTGTCTTCGGTTTGCGTAAGTTCGACCATGTTTCTCAACACCGTTCCCAACTTCAATGGCTATCTATCTCTCATCGGAGGGACTTTCATATCCTATCCCTTTTATACACTGTCCTATTCCATCCTAATGCACCACCTTACCACAAAGAGAGATTTATCTATTGTTCAACCAGTAATGTGCGTAACTTGCGTTCTTCCCACAATCTATCTTTGTTTATCCCTTATCACTCCTCCTTTGCATCCAAATCTTTCGCTCAGCAAGCTATCCGCTTATGGAATTTACTGCCTGAGACTATCAGGCGAGCGCCATCACAGGATTCTTTCAAGGTGCGAGTCAAGAAGCATTTCCTGGATCAGGAATACCGGAAAATCCGTAAATAATGAAATATATATATATATACATATATTGTATGTATTGTATTTATATATTTATTTAGTTATATGAATAGGTATCTATTTTTAATTGTTAATTTATTCTACTTTGTATATTTTTTTTCCTTCTTTTTAGTGCACTATCCCGTATCTTGAATACGTAGCTACTTTCCTAACCCTAAGGTTGCCTGGTAGAAATTGCTACCTTAGCAATAAGGCCGCCTATTGCCAATATAATGTGTATTGTAATGTCCTGTATATAATTGTTTAATGTGCAATAAAGTGTTTATTCATTCATTCATTCATTCTATTGAAGTACTAAGTAAATAACTAAAGATATGTTTTTCATGATAAGATATCATAATTCCGTTTTTTTGTTAGCGTTCTGACAAAACTTGATTTTAGAAAGATACTCGTACAGTTAGGTATCATATATTACTACGATACGTTATATGTCCTGGAAATCTACAATAACTAGGCACTAGTTTTAATCACATTTTATTTAGAAAATAACGTGTTTTTGATAAGTTTTAAAATTTATTACTTGAATTCCTCTTAAAAATTAAGAATTAACGAGAAATAAGTAAAATAGATCACCTCGCGCAGACGATTCTGGTATCCAATTCTCATAGTTATCGTAAACTATGTATTTTTTTTTATTGCTGTAGGTAGTAGACGAGCAGACGGCCCACCTGATGGTAAGCGGTATTCGCCGCCCATAGACTTCGCCAATATCAGGGACATAGCTAAGTCGCTGCCAACTTTGAATATAGTGCTCTCTTTAAACCTCTCTTGAAAAGGGACATGTCGTAGCGTTCGGGAAACACAGCAGTGGGAAGTTCGTTCCAGAGGCGACATGTTTGTAGTAAAAATGAGCGCTGAAAGCGAACTGTACTAGACGGCATTGCTTCCAGGTAATATGGATGAACCCCACTGCGGTGTCGAGTGGTACGATGATAGAAAGGTGACGTTGGTACCAATTCGAACAGTTCCTCGGAGCACTCATCGTTGAAGAGACGGTAGAACACACAGAGAGAGCTAAAGTCCCTCCGTGAGCTCAGTGACTCTAGCGAGTCCGTTAGATTGGCATCCCCGATGATGATTGATGATGATGATGATGATGATATTTTTTTAAGAAAAGCTATAACAACTTACAGAAAACCTTAAACAATTTACGGTTTACTTTATATTACTGTCTACTATTATACCTATAACTTATTGCTGTGCCCGAAGCTTTGCTTCCGTGCAATTCAGCTTGGACTTCGCGTGATGCTAGCTTATAGCCTTCCTCGATAAATGAGCTACCCAACACTTTAAGAATTGTTCAATTCCAATCAGTAAGTGCTGAGATCAGCGCATTAGTACTTATACATTAAACACTGCCACAATAAAGTCAATTTACCTCGTTTGAGATAATTTTTGTTTCAAAAAGTTTCAATTTCAACGATACGATTATATTTAGGTGGCTATAACAACAATCGAACGTACGCTGCTACTAAACCTTTTGAAGGTGATGCTTTCATAATTTCCATCATCTATACTCATCATCTATATGTTTGTTCGTTTGGTTGAACGCGCTAATCTCAGCAAGTACTGATTCAAATTGAAAAAAATATTTTTGTGTTGGATAGTCCATTTATCGAAGGAGGCTATAAGCTATCAACATCACGCTACGACTTATAGGAGCTGAGCATCAATGAAAAATGTTGCAAAAACGGGAAAAAATGCACGACATGTGTTGAGAACTACCGGACTCTTTGAAAGCAACAGAAGCGTGCAAAACAATAGAAAATCGGACAGTTTTATTATATTTTACTAGATGTGCTGGCGAACTACGTTTCGCTATAATAAAAAATAGTTTACGACCTATTCTCAGACCTACTAAATATACACAAAAAAATCATAAAGGTCGGTTAAGCCGTTTCGGAGGAGTTTGGTAACAAACAATGTGACACGAGAATTTTATATATTAAGAAGACTAGCTGTGTCCGCGAACTACGCATCGCCATAATAAAAAAAAACAGTTTACGACCTATTCTCAGACCTACCGAACATACACAAAAAAAAATCAAAAGAATCGGTCAAGACGTTTCAGAGGAGTTTGGTTACAAACACTGTGACACGAGAATTTTATATATTAAGACTAACTGTGCCGGCGAACTACGTTTCGCCATAATAAAAAATAGTTTACGACCTATTCAGACCTACTGAATATACACAAAAAATTTGGTGAGATCGGTCAAGCCGTTTCGGAGGAGTTTGGTAACAAACACTGTGACACGAGAATTTTATATATTAGAAGATATTATAAATATGTAATAAAAGCTTGTAAACAAGCTTTTCAATAATTACCAACAATCGGCGCGTTCATTTTGGTGACCTCGACGTGATTTGAACACGCAACCTTCTGATAGCTTAGCTAGTTAAATAAGTAGGTTGGAAATGATGAAAAGCTCCATCAAAGAAACTGAGGAATTTACTCCATTCGGAAGTTGTCCCTTGGCGATCTCTATTGTGCCTAAAACTTTGTTAATACTCACAGAATTAGAGGTCGGGGTGGATTCGCGTTTTACGAGTTGCCAAAGTAGGTACAGGGTAGTTGGGTCTCCTTTGCTCTTAGTAAATTTTTGCGAGCTTTGAATACTGTCATTACAAATGCCCTTTGGGCGTGCTTACTTAGTAATGATACAATTTTGGCCAGTTTTCCCTTTAAGGTAATTTTCGAACTATGAATAAATTTCTATTTTTTTACCCTTTTGGTGAAAAGGGATTCCATAAGATACAAGAGTATTATTTTGCATTGTTTAATTGCAGAGTTAAAACTCAACCAATTATGTTCGTGTTCAGTGTGAGTTGATTATAAAAAATGATATTCATATATTTTTAAAGTTACAGAGAATACGGTTAACTAAAATCAAATAGATTGTTAACAAACTATACACATACCATTTACAAAACCTTAGGCTCTTTAAAACATAACTTAAAATAAACTATTTACCTGCATATTAACATTCAGCATTATATATAGTTCCATTTTCGAAAAAAAATAGACTGTTTTTCAATAAAAATATGAGTCTATTTATCAATAGCAACATTAGGATGAAATTTTTAATGCGAATCTCGCCTCATCGCTTGCGCCAGCAGTGTTGATCTAAATTATGCTAAAAGCAGCGTTAGCTTTCGCATATCATAATATTTTAGCTACGAAACCCCGGCGAAATATAGCAAAGCGAAAAGCATTGCCCATTACCCCAATCTATGTCGTTGCTTAATTTGGGGGATTGACATAGTGGAAAATAGCAAAGTCGAACACAAAGACCGTCTAGAAAACACTGACCACTCGAAAACAGCCCTTTCGGCGCCCTCATAAAACACAAATCACATCGACCAGACGGATGTAGCAGGCCAAGGAGCGGTAGGCTGTCTTCTTAACGCCGGTAGCACACCTCCGCCGCGGAACTGTAGTAGCGAAACCGCTAAACGACTCCGCCACGTTGTCGCTCATACGGCGCGCGAGCTCTGGCGAGCTTGCCTGCTCTAACGCGGATATTTAACTATGGCGCTGTCTCTGTCGCGCGCGGTTCCGCCCGATCTGCTCAGACGCCATCTACACCTCCGCGTTCGCTTCGCCGTTTTTTTTGTTCCTGACTATGCGACGCGGTTTCGCCTTGTTAGTTTCGCGGCGGAGGTGTGCTACGGGCATGAATAAATTAAAGCCGCGTGAATCGCGCGTTCTGATGAATTAGTGAGAGGGTTGCGAAAGGTTGATAATATAAATAGATGCTAGTGTCTGGTGCATAGATGAAGTATTGAGGAAAATTTTGTGACTTGTCTGCAATTTTAATAAGATAGATATGTTTTATAACAGATTAATTAATAGCTACCTATAAAACAGGAGGAACTTATTAGAAACTAGCTGTGCCCGCGAACTACGTTTCGTATTAGAAATTTGATTAATGAAAATGAAACTATAAGAGTAAATTTAAAAATAGTGATTCTTAATATTATAACGAAAATTAAAAATACCTACTAAACTAGACCCCATATAACATAAAACTAATTAAAAACTAAACACACCATACAAAAAGTAGCCTACAAAATATAACCTATAAAAAGAACACGCCGCGGCGTGTTCTTTTTATAGGTTAGTCTAGCTCCCTGTCCCGTGGCATAGTACGCTGGCGGCATTGTCCCTCTGTATGGCAATCGACAGATTTTGTGCAAAGTAGCCGCCAGCTCTTGAGTCACCTGAGGCGAGGACCAATCTTGTCGACACGTCCTTAACAAAGGTTTTAGTGTCGGACGACCACGGTACCATCGTCTCTACTAAGAGTAAATAATATTATTCAAAATAATAGCAGCTTCACTAATTACTGCATAGACTGACATTTTTTTTCTTTTTTTTTCTGTGGGAAAGCAATATCTCCCCGCAGTAAGAAGAGTACTTTTATTGCTTATTAATTCATTACGTAATGGGTTTCATAAAAACCTGTCTATGTGGACGATGGCTTTATGAAAAAAACTTGCTTTCCGAATTTCATGATTGAAATGATTTCAATCTTGAAATTCGAATTCGAATCAATTTCATAATTTCATTGTCAAGGCAGTCATGAATCAGTCAGTCAGTCAGCACGACATGAAATTTCATATGTATAGCTTGATAGATAAATGAACTGTATCAATCATTGTCAATCTTATGCAATTTATACAGAACAACATTTGTACGGCTGGCTGCGTCAAACTGTTTAGTGGATAAATATGTCGAGTCATTTCAACCAATATCCGGCCTTTTGTACCGTAACAATAAAATCCAAGACAAACCATAAATTAATGTGATCGGGTATTGTTACGCGGCTTCCAAATTGTATGAAGATATCGATCGGTTAAAATAAATAACCACATGCTAGTAATTTTACCATCGCAGCGTGGAAGATAAAAGGAAATCTATAACATTTTCGTTGTTGAATTTCATATCATTTGTCTGACGCTCCTACGGTGAAAGTTTTCCTTCATCGTGAGGAAACCTGCATACATCTGTGAAAAAATTCAAGGGTATATGTTGTGAAGTCGACCAATCCGCACTGTGCCAGCCTCGTTGACTAAAACCTAAACACTCTAACAAAGGGAAGGCTCAAGCCCCTCGGTGGGGACATAAATATATGAGCTATTGTGATGATGATAACTTTTTTGGAATGATGAAATTTTCACCTTTATTGTGTTCGCATAACATCTTCATCGTAAGCCATTTAATATGGAAATATTGCTCAAATCTACTTTATACAGTTGACGTAGAATATGTACGTACACTCGGGAAATAAAAAGGTCTGTCACATTAAAGGCGTTTTTTTTTGCACTAGTCCAAGAATCAATCATAACTACTAACATATCAGTGCATGTGATAGTGCTCGTTACATTTATCGCGAATGGTGCAGATATTCGTGTTCCGTTATGATATTAAAACTTCGTGATAACATGAAGTATGAGCGTCGGTGGCGCAGTGGACTCGGCACTTGCCTTCCAATCGGGGGGTCGGGGTTCGAGACCCGCCATGTACCAATGTGTTTTTCGTTTCGAATTTCATATGTACATTTGTCTGACGCTCCTACGGTGAAGGAAAACATCGTGAGGCAACCTGCATACATCTGCGAAGAAATTCAATGATGTATGTGAAGTCGACCAATCCGCACTGGGCCAGCGTGGTTGACTAAGGCCTAATCACCCTAATATAAGGTAGGCTCGAGCCCCTCGGTGGGGACGTATATGGGCTGTGATGATGATGATGGACATGAAGTATGATACGGCCATTATTGTCGCGCTTGTGAAATGACAAAGTTTTGTTCGGCAAGCGTCGTGACAACGTATTATTATCAGTTTTTTGTTTAATTTTATCGAGAGAGTGGGATACAAGTCTTCACGGTAATGGCGCCGCATTAGATTTTTTACCATATACCAGAGAAACCAATAATTTCATTCTTACAAAGAGTAACGGTGGCAACATTAAAATTTGAACTTTTTTTTTATTAAATATTCCTCGTCATAGTATCAAAAGGTAATATGCGCACGCAAGACGTTAGACGAATTAATTTGAAAACTGGCGAACCTTTTTATTCCGCCACTGTGCAATGCTCTGTGTGTATAGTAGCCTTCCTCATGTTACATACTCGTATTTATCCAAAATCGTCATATTATAGAGTATGCACTTGTTCGCCATCTATAAAGAAAAAGAAAACTAGCTTCAACTCGGTGAGATATACCGGCCTATGCGACCTGTGCAGGTCGAAACTGGCACACGTAACCGATTTCTAACAAATTGGCATTTCGCTTGTTCCGTCACGTAATCCTAATCCTTCCTTAAATAAATATATTTGTTTGCCTGACCCTCTTCCACATCGCAACCCAACAAAATCAATGCAATCGCTTTGAGAAATAAGGGGTTGTTTGAAGTGACTTTGTGTGCTTGTTTTTGTGATACTTGCAGAGGCACCGGGAGGAATTAGAGGAATCATGTAGTAATAAATAAGAGGAAGCTACGAGTAGAATGATCCGCTTCAGAGTTACTTTATTGTCACACTGGGACCCATTTCGCTCGATTAACTGTTCGTTACTCTTTAAATAAATTATCCTATAAGTAAAAAGACAGTACAAGCATTAGCTGCTAATCCGATTACATTATTCAGAATAAGCAAAACACAAGCTTAAACTTAAAGACATTATCAAAGTACAGTGGGGCACAGTTCGCATAGATTTTTTAAAGATAATTAAATTTTTTCGTGGATTTAATTTTACATTTCAATTATTACAACATTAAAATCTTATTCTGATACAAGAGGCTCACTAATATTTTGAGTCTGAACTTCATAAAGTAGCAACTACCGCTAACATGAAGTTCAGAATCAATAAATTACCCAAATTTAAAAATTTTTGAAGTCAAAAATTAGCATACAGCCTTTATAATAGCGCGTTAATTGAAGTTTATGAAACTGTTGTAAAATGATGAATGTATTTAAGGGTAATATTGTTATTAAACACTAATTTCACCAGTTCACCCGAATCCTTATTATAAATTAAAATTATTGCACCGGTTTGGATACATCATCGTCAGGCAATGTATCGAAACCGGTCGCAATAATTGGAATATAATAAGGATAAGGGTGGAACTGGTGAAATTAGTGTGTTTTAATAACAAGATACCATGGAGTTCCATCAAGAAATTACAACACAAAGCTTTAACTATTTTAAGGGTAATACCTAGTCATATGCACTTACTTTATTGAATCTCGTAAATTGAGGTTGAATCTACAAGGTAAATAAAGGGTCGAAGTTAAAAGAGTAAGTAGTTTTCTCGACTTTGCTATTAGTAGATTGTGAGTCGATCATTTCCGTCACCACATTTAAAACATTGGGCGGAGTTAACATCTCTTTACATTCATAATATTGTCTGACAATTTTAGCAAGATTTTTTTAATCGTCGAATCGAACTCTTCGAATTGAGATAACCTCCTCCTTTTTTGAATTCATTTAATAAAACAGTTGAATTCTTTATGTATTTTAACCGACTTGAAAAAATCAAGGTTCTATGTTCGATTGAAGGTTCGAAGGTTTCTAGGAGATAAGAAGCTTGGAAATAATTCTGTCAATACTTTTTAGAGCCAAAGACGTTTTTTATAATTACAAATAAAATGTAATTAATATATATATATGAAATCTACAAACAAGTAGGCACCTACTCATTAAAACAGCAGCACTATATTTTTTCACAACGTAAATCATTACTATCCTCATAGAACTCAAACCATTTGTATTTCCGACGGATTGTTTTAAACAATTAGCTATTTCCCTTTTCGTGTGAAAGCTATTCTAACTGTGCCACGGAAAACTAGCTCTGTCATTGTTACAAGTTGGACAAATATGAATTAAATGCACATCCCTTGTTAAGCCAGCTGTTTTGACAAAGTTATTCCTACGCGGGCCGCTTTGTGCTTAGTTTGAAGGAAAAACACCCAAACAAAAGCAGTAGGGTTTAATTCATTAAATGTGAAAGTAGATTTTGATTCAAAGTTTTTATGGTTTGGTGCTTAATATTGTATGAAACTTATTCGTATTATGATATATACAGCATCAGTGGGTTGAAATACAGATCTTAAAAATTCTCAGTTTTCGGTATTTTATAAGGGTAGTGCAAATAGTGCAAGTGCACTGCAAATTATAAAAATAGTTTTTTTTTTGTAATGCGCGGTAACTGCACCTATAGACTGCAACTGCATTTGTAATACAAGAAAAAATAAAAACTAACTTTTGTAGCCAAGTGTACTGCACCTAATAGCCGCTAATGGTATTTAGGTAGCGCAAACTACTGTAATAAATACAGCGGAGCTGATACAATTAGCTTTAGCTGAGAGCGGGGCGTTAGACCCGATCAATAATGTAAATAATGAGATCAAATTGGCCACGAGAATAAATTTATCGGCAGTGGAACGTGAATTCACGAACGCAGTGAGTGCCATAGTATATTTTTCTACAAAATTGGTTGGCGTAATGCCAACAGTTGCATTTTTTGACAGTTTCATCAATAATATTATGTTATGTTATAGTTTTCGAGAAAATGAAAAAAAGCAGCGAAGCACCAAAGCTTCTTTCTTGAGATTATTATGTTTTCCTATTGCAGAAATTGATAGGCAATAAGTCCATACCGATGCAACGTCCCTAAATAATATAGTAATAATAAAACAATAATAATTTCTCTCAACACTCATAACTTGAATTTATTTCAAATATTCATAATAGTGTAATGTATACAATACTGTTCACAGAACCTTAATTAATTGACCCTCTCTTGTCTACTGTAAACATTTTCTTTTCGATAATCAAACAAAAACATTACATTTTATTTACTTCAGTCTGCTAAGTGATGTAATCCAATGGACTGTGCGCTCTTATCAAATTCTTGGTCTTATGGAAACAACTTGTCTTTTTTCCAGTCAGTCTTAATCATATAGTTAGTTGTAAAGGTAATATCTTATCTTTTACTTCGTTTACTTCATATATTAATTACTTTCCAGTTAGCGCAACCATCAAACGAAGACTGTGTCGTGAACATCAAACGAAATCTGCTTCCTCGCCTTCATTTATCTTATTGCCTCTAGTATCCTACATCTATATATCCTCGGTGACCTTGTTTCGTTATTTCAGAGGGTCGGCTGCTTTTTCCGATTTGTTTTTCGCTCGTTTTCCAACATTTGAAATCCTTTCGTCGGAACTCAACGATATCGCTCATCCAGGATATTTGACTGAACATTTTCCTTTTGTGAATACATGTAGGCATTGCGGCTGAAAGCTCTTTTCAGTAATTGATTTAAATTGTAGTTTTAGAAGGCTCTGGGTTCTTTCGCTCCTTTAAGTCATTTTGTTTGTTACTAAAAAGTAAAGGAATGTATTGCAGTAGGAGAGGGAATATTTTTATTTGGATGCAACTGATCTCATCAATCAATCGTTGTTTAAACATTGCAGTTATCAACAAAAATACAATGGTCTATTCAAGTGTGTACTAATAAATTTTTAGGGCAAAAAATTTAAATGCGTATATAATTTATCTACACATACATCAAGGAATTATAATATTACTTAGCTTTATCCTCAAACGACAGTTTAACATTTTTGTTAGATAACTATTTTTCTGTTTATAAAATCACGCAAAGACCATGTTTCTTAACACAGAGAAAGTATACACGCAGATTAGTTTCACAAATGTTAAACATATGGTTCTTATGAGTAGTATTTAAAAACAAGTAATACCAAATAGACTCTCCAAAGTTACACCAGTGAGGCTTCAACTTGAAAACTAGCAGGGCCAATCTAATACCGCTCCTAATATCTGAAGTCTGAACACCGCTTATTGGGTCAGGCTCGGAGCACATGTTTGCGTGTGAAAGGAACAGTTTCGTGTCATAATATCAAAGTTTATTTGGCTGTCAACGTTTAGATTATGGATTGGTATTGGATATGGAAGTAGCTCATGAAATATTCCTTGTTTTCGATCCACCCACTTCCATCAGATATTGTATGTGCTTTTGAAAGTACACTTATTAGAATCGACTATCTTTTCTATTTCAGATCGAATGCCTAACGCTTATTAATCAGGTTTTAAAATATCACTATTTTCAATTAAAATCACTGATGATAGAAAGATGCAATGGTCGTAGTTTAAAGCCAACCGAGCAAAATAAATACTAGCCCAATTGAAGCTTGGCGAACTTGAAAAACTAAAAGGAACGCTATACCGGGCCGGCTGCCTTTTTTATAGCGCACTGGCTTCATTCTTAAAGCAATGACGCAATCGACGTCACGAAACGCGTACCTCGTAAGAACCGATTGACCCCTGATTCGCAGACAGACAGACTTTTATTAATAGGACACAACCATTCACGCAGCATTGTCCACAGTGTAAATGTTTAATAAAGTAAGTAGAGTTGAAACGCTTATTTCTAATTTTTGGACAACAATCATGAAGCTGTGTCGCCTTCCCGAGTTTCAGAATACAGAGCAATAAACTCGATGAAATACCGACAACAACCTAATAACGTTAGATCGTACAAAATTAAAATAAAATTGTCTTTATTCAAATATAACTTCATAGAAAGTTTTTTGTAACAGTGTCAAGGACTATGAAGTTTTTCCTGAACAGATTCAACGTAGCTTATTATAGTTCTCTGGAGAATTTTTATTTGAAAACAGCGCTTGCAGTAGAGTTGTGTAACTCAGGAGTGATTGATTCAAAAGATATATATCTGACGCAAGGAGTGATTATATCAGTATATCACTTTAGTTTCAAATATATCAGTAGCTCAGTATCTCTTTCAGTCGCCTGACATGTCCGAGAGCATTGAAACCGCATTGAATCAGTAACTCTTCTCTTTCAATCGGCAGGATTTTATTAGGTGACTGATTTTTCATATTCACAACAATATTAACAAAATTATTCAAACTATATATGAATACAAATTAATTATAAATCTCTTTATGAATGCTAATCTCCAAATAATAAATAAGTTAATAAAATTAAATTAAGAAATTTAGACACAGAGCACACATTCATTATATCACTGATAAATTAAAGAAACACTGAGTCACTGAGTTAATGATCTAGATAAAGATATAAATGATATAGTGATATATATCAGCAGCTCCAAAAGATACATATCTCTCTTTTCCTCTCAGTGATATACTCTGCACAAGTCTAGCTTGCAGCTGTTTCCATCAACTACATAAACTGACTAACGTGAACTATAACGCAGAGTTATTAACGCAAGCGTGCAGGAGACACCTGTAGGCAGACCTGACAGTTATATTGTTCCTAACTTTGTTGGAAAAACGTCGCGCAGTGAAATAGATGGTAACGCGCGTAGACCGAACAAACCAAAAACTTTACTATAAATATAAATAGCACGGGAGCAACTTTTGAATGACAAACTTTGTGCGGTGTCGGGCGACGTGAATGATGGCCATAACTTTTTTAACATCGCTTCTTATTTATCTAACAATGGAATAGATTTTTGTTTTTGATATTGCTATGGATATGCTCGTGTAGGTATATGGATATACTGTTAGCATTTATAGTAGCATCATTTGGTGTAACTAAACGCCGAAACAGTATTTAACGGGCATATTGGCTAGTTACTCGTATTATACGAACCTTGCGCTTTAGATCTGGAAACCTAATACTTTCCGAGTGATTCAACTTTAAAGTGTAAGCAAAAACTTTCAAGTGACAACCATAGTTCAGCTAACTTTGGAATTAACACAAAAGAAACGTAAACACCTTGTTTCTTCGTTCAGAAACGGTACGCTGATAATAGGGTATAGGGTTGTCGACATTTAAGATTAAAAATAATGTAATAAATTATTTAGTTCGTATTATAAAAATACTTGATCCCAATATTTTTCCTGCTGAATCTCCACTTTACACAGCTTTAAGGTATTATTTATTTATATATGTCTGTGTTTCGTTACAAATACTTATTCAATCTACTAATTAATTTCCTTACTGTCTTAGTGCAATACAGGGTGTATTACACTTATACAACACTTGCCAATCTATGCTGCCATAATTATAAAGTCCAATCCCTGTACTATTATAAATGCCAAGGTAACTCTGTCTGTCTATCTGTCTTTCTGTTATGTTTCCACACCTAAGCTGCTGACCCATTTGGATTTTTTTATGTAACTTAAGGCCTGAAGAAAGATAAAGGCTACTTTTATCCTGACTATTAGTGAATTTTCTGGGGAATGCGTGATATAACAGTACTCACGATATAACGAATCCCATGCAAGCGAAGTCGCAGGCAAAAGCTTGTTTAATTTTTGAGCAACATTTATTTCGCAGTTCAAATAAGAAATTACTCAGAGTTTAAAGTCAAATAACACGCTTTTTACGAGTTAAGTACTTTCCGTTTGTGGTTAAACTCGCTTGTTAACGGGTTGTTCTGTAAGATGAACTTGTCTAATGTGTTTACAGAAAGACCACAATTACTTTTGATCACACCATTTCATGCGTAAATATTTTAATTTTATCTGTTCAGGAGACTTTGAAATGTTTAATCTCACACCTTTTGATTTTTCGTTTAAGCTTTATGGTTTCAACCACAAGCTTTGAGACCGCAATTTTTTCCACCATATTTTCTGTTTGACTGGTAGCGAATGCCTTAGACGGAACGTACGTTTGTGTTTTGTTTTTCTCTTCTATGGTTCGATAAACTTCAAATAAATAAATGGGATATATCCTCAGCTACTACTAAAACCACTAGGTCAATAGTTTCCTAGTCGTAAATAGTTTCTTTCAATACCAGGGTTCCTTTTATAGCACCGAATAGAATATTTATGTGTGCCAACTCAAAGAATCTTTGATATAACACCGAATCTATCCGACTTTATATTCCGCCCTTGTCTGAAATCTAAGAATGTCGGTGCTAGGTTTTTAGGGGCACATCACCTGAATATTTAATTCTCAAATCGCGACTTCGAAACAAACTTGTTCGGAAACCTGTTTTGAAACCGGACAACACAATCGGGGTGCGGAATACATTTTCAGGAATGTCCGGGAGAGAGGCGTGCGAAATGCGGGTTTGTCGAATGAAATGGACGTGACACGGCGGGATTGCGAACAATCGCGCCCGGGGTGGCCTGACACTTGATTGTTTTTCATGCGCTGTGCAAAAGTGTGTTAGTGTTTTCATAAGCTCAGTCTTGTTTTTGGCGTATTGTCAACGACACTACAAGACGACACCACAGGGCTGTCGCTTACATTGTTTTGGTTACTACAACACCAACCACAATCAAGTTTTAATACTAAGCTGATACATTTATCGTTATCAGTTATTTATCATTAATGCAAAGTTACAAATATTACCTTCATTGGTGTAAACAATTTGTTAACGACACTCTTATGGTGACGTCCAAGTGGTGTCGTTGACAATACATGTTGTTTTTTTGCTTATAAAAAGTGAAATTTTGCTTAAAACGGGATAATTTTAAATGCTCAGAGGCGATAGAACAGAACCGTGGATTTGCTTATAAGAGTATTAGCTTAATAATTGTGTCGAATGGCATTTCAATTGAATTGTTTTGATATTAAATCGAGTTCATTCCCTATTAGACATTAAAATTTATATAGTTTTAAGCAATTTTCTTCGTGTTTATTATGTTTTTGTAGCAATTTAGAAAATATACAAAAACAAATCCAAAAATCCTTGCATCATTGCCACATTAGCTTCCTTTGTGGGTTAATAGCATGGATGAAATAGTAAATTGTTTTCAGAAACAGTTGAGATATTTTGGCTTGAGTCTGAAATGGGTGTGTTCGCCAGGATTAAACTCTCTGTTTTTCATTTCGAATATGAAGAAAGCAAAACAAGGCAAATATTTCAAAAATATACACCCCCGGACACCTTAATCGAGCCACCTTGCTCTTTTGGATTATATCGTCTATAACTTTAAAAAATATTTTAGTCCACCAAAAATGTTTCATGGAATTTTATAGCTGCCATATTCATAATCATCACATTAGATTGAACATGAATAGCTACAAAATTGCATAAAATCTTTTTGGTTGTCCAAATATTTTTTAAAGTTGTGAACGATAATAATCTAATAGTGCAAGGTGGCTCGATTTAGTTAAGTTAGTTTTAGAGTGTATTTGTGTTTTTCACGTATAATATTTAAAGCGCTTTAATGCCATGGCATTTATAATTATGTACATTTATAATTATGTAAGTATTTGTGACAGTTAAATCAGTTTCTATTTATTTACTTCAACAAATTTAAAAAAAGATATTATATATCAGCATATTATTTGATTTGTCTATAAAGTTTTCACCATGTTTATTTATTAGTATCGATGTGTGGTTGTATAGGTTTTTTGACATTGGCCAAAATAATACGTTTTTTTAAACACTAGATGTATCTTGTATACTTTGTTTATGGCCACGTATCATAAATAGTGATATTCTTTTACTGAATTACAGCTCTAGATCTATAATTTTCAGTACTATTATCTACTATCTATTTTCAGTACTATTACTTATCGCGATGTATAATTTTCAGTACTATACGTAAGCTCTGACCTACCTTCAGAATATGAGAAATAAAAATATATTTACGCCATCATGCAGGCTTTATCAGTCACTTAAATTGAAGGCAAACAATATTTCAATTCCAATTAAAATTTAAGAGCTTTTAAACCTATTTAACGTATTTATTTTTATGGTAAGTCTCTCAACAACGAACTGTTCATTCTTCAAAATGCGTGAACACACGCGTATCCGATCTTTGATCTTGTATATTAAGCTTGAATGCTTCCAAATGCTTAGGTAAATAAGTATTTCTAATAAGCAGTAATACGTATTAGCATTCGACATGCCTCAGCCACGCACGCGTGCCTCCTTTTCGTACAGATTATAAATTTTAATCAGATTCTCCGAAACTTCAATTAGGTGCCCTTAGAAGAAGTTTCTAACCATCTGAAGGGTTAGGTTGGGTACAAGCTGTGAAATCGAATCTTCATTATTTCCAACCTAAATAGGTTTTAATTTTCTTTGAAAATAATTTGTATTAAGTAAGGGTCTTTACGGCGTGGAATTGGGTTACAATGAAAAATTGTATTTTATTTAATGGTCTGTGGTCGGTATTTGTTGTATGTGAGCTTGGGTCAGAGTAGTTATTTATATTGCTCTGATTGTCCTTTCGTGTATGATTGTATGAGCAACCATTAGTCATTTTGTCATTTTGAAGTTGCAGTTAAACAAGCACACATGTTTATGAAACGCACGAACACCAAATATTGTTAGAGAATGATTTTCTAATGTAGTCTCTCTTCCGTATCACTGTAATGAATAAAATTGAATAAACAGCAAGGAGATTTTAACACTAATTATGTTTTGTAATTTTTTTTACAAAAAAATTATACCTGTCTTCGACAACGTTTTATTTTTTTTTTATAATTATAAATAAAATGTAATCAATATACAGATATCAAATCTACAAACAAGTAGGCACCTACTTATTAAAACAGCAGCACTATATTCTTGCACAACGAAAATCATTACTGTCCTCATAGAACTCAAACCATTTATATTTCCAACGGATTGTTTTAAACAAATAGCTATTTCCCTTTTCGTGTGAAAGCTATTCTGACTATGCCACGGAAAACTAGCTCTGTCATTGTTACAAGTTGGACAAATATGAATTAAATGCACATCCCTTGTTAAGCCAGCTGTTTTGACAAAGTTATTCCTACGCGGGCCGCTTTGTCGTTAGTTTGCCAAGGAAAACACCACAACAAAAGCAGTTGGGTTTTATTCATTAATGTGAAAGTAGATTTTGATTCAATGTTTTTATGGTTTGACACTTAATGCTGTATGAAACTTTTTCATATTATGATATATACAGCATCAGTGGGATGAAATACAGAGCTTAAAGAGATTGGGTTAGTAGAACAACCTCACAGGAGATCCGGAGGGTGTGTCAGTTCTCCAGGAGTGAGCACTGTCGTAAAAGCGCAGGTCGTGGTTTTCGGATCAGCAGCACACAGTAGATTTAATAATTGTAATAGTCTCTTATTGAAATTAACATAATTAACGCACACGCCATTTAACTTTTACTGGCGTATTCTTATCCCTTATGGTGACAATGTTTATGATTTATGATCCACATTATTAAGATACAAGACACATTGTATGTACAGAGTCGCCTGCGTGGAAATCTCTCTCACTCTAGTAATATCAACATATTTGTCAAGCTGTGTTCCGGTTTGTATAGGGTAAGACAGGAAGTGAAATTACTGGGCACTGAGACATCTTTCGTCAAAAGTTGGCAACGTATATTGACGTCTTTTCAAGGGTTGTAGATTTGCAGCTTATATAGGAGCCGCAACATGTACTATAGGCGACTGTTTCCACTCGCCATCAGGTGGGCAGTCTGCTTGTTTGCCAACTTAAAGAGTTCATTTCCAACTCATTAGAGATTACGAAACATCCGGGTAACAGCTGCGTCAGTTGAACAACTGCCAACGGCTGCAGCTTCCGCCCCCCCCCCCCCCCCCTAATAATACAGCTGTTCATTTTTGTTCGCGTCTCTACCGTTTGTACTATTGGCGGGCTCTCCGTAATTTTTGCCGTCAAGCTTCAGGGATGCGACAGTTAGCACCCACCCGTTTTAATTAATTCAACTTTGGCGGCCAGGTGTTGCTTTTGGATTTAGAATTTGGAAACTTTTTAATGTGCTTCTGTCTTTTATTTGCACGAGTACCTACTACACATTTAAATGAAACATTACAGTATCCGTGATATTTAAAATGTTTTTAAAACACATATACGCGAGTAAATACGAAAAGTGTAGTTTAATTAAAGCTTTCATGTGTTAATGTGATCTTTTGAACATAGCATATAAATGGCTTTGATTTCTCTCGTATAATTAGAAATTGACTTTTCTCGCTAATACATATATCGTATATCAGATTATCTCTATTCCTTGTATGTGTTTTCGCACTCAATCTACAGTTTTAAAAATTATAGATTATAAAAAAGTTAATGAGATTTATATCCATTATAAACTTCTGCGATATTTTTTTTTATTGCTAACGGTGGCAGACGAGCCAGTGGCCCACCTGATGGTATCTAAGTGGTAACCACTGCTCATGGATATCTGCAATGCCAAGAGCATAGCTCAGATACTGCCTACCTAGAGAGAAAGTGCTCTTTTTAAACCTCATTTTAAGTTGGACATATCGTAGCGCTCAGAAAACACCGCAGCTGGGAGTTCGTTCCAGAGCCTGAACGTTCCAGAAGAAATGAACGCCGAAACCGAACTGTGCTAGACCAGATCGGTTCAAGGTGGTACGGACAAATTCCACTGCGGTGGCGGGTTTGACGCAAATTGTCGAAAATGGGGTTTTTCAATTGTTACAACGCTGCTATTGCTGTAACTCAACTACCTTTTAATTACATTTATTTGTGCTGTTAGTTACTTCGCTATATAATAATTATTGCGCAATTAGTGATGAAGCGATCATTCGCAAGTATACCAAGAAAATTAATGACGCGAAAGACTCATAAATCTGCTGTACCGCAAGGTAGTAGTACAATTTATGAGCTCTCGGTGGGCTGAAGAGTGAAACTATGTAATTTCGCAACTATGCGTCATTGAATTTATTCTCATATCATGAAATGCTCTGATATTATAAATACAATAAAGTCGAGTTATTATATCGTTCACTGGATTATCTTTCGTGATGTTCCTTTGTACTATAATGAAGTGCACATTGACCAAATTACAAAAAAGAAAAACGCTGAAAATATTATTCTGGCCAAACATTTAGGGCAGAGTACACGTTTCTTTTTATGTGCCAGGAAATATTTGAGGTCTGATACCTCCTGGCATAATGTTATTGAACATAAAGCGCTTTTTATGGCAATCGTTAAACTGCGTCACTGGTCTGCGGAATGAGATAGCTATCGTCTTGGGTGTCTGTGGTTTTGTGGCGTGGCTGGCTAAAAAAATCATCATTGATAAGCGTGATGATTAAATAGGGCAAAACACAGCCTACAAGAATTTATGCTTGATCTCTTCCGATCAATTATGCAAATTTATGTGTTTTCACTATTTATTATTTTTTTATATCATTTATTCCTTTTTACACGCAAATATTTATAACTTCTAATCATTGATTTACTACCAAACGTAGATAGAGCGCTTCATACAAAAACGCGCTTGAAATCTGTCACCTAATCGAGTATACATTTGTACTCGCTGATATATAGTTGAATATGCCCGTCCGAATTAAAATTACCATAAAGAAAGTTCCGTATTTACCGAATTCAACCTTATTCTACATTATTATCATTACCGCAACTTTTGAATGAGCACTTCGGCATGTTGACGTGCCGACAGCTATGGAAAAGAACTGCACGAATCGCTATTGGGCAGTTCTTCACCGGCCCACTTTTCGAACGTTCATGCGTTATCTACGTTTGGTAGTAAATCAATGCTTCTAATATATAAAATTCTCGCGTCACAGTGTTTGTTACCGAACCCCTCCGAAACGGTTTGACCGATCTTTATGATTTTTTTGTGTATATTCGGTAGGTCTGAGAATAGACTGTAATCTATTTTTTACACCCCTAGGTGATATGGTTTTTTTTGACAATTATTATGGCGAAGAGTTGTTTACGGGCACAGCTAGTATTATATAATTTCTCCTCTGGCGGGTCTGCTAACGCCACCATAAATAGTAATATACACTAAAGTAGTAATTAATAAAGTGTCTTTTGAAAAAGACACTTCTGAGTTGGTGATAAAAATACTGAATAGGGATGCTTGTACCATTTTTGGCGATTAAAGTTTTTGAATAAGGGTGCTTGTACCATTTTAGGGTTCCGTACCTCAAAATGAATAAAAGGAACTTTTATAGGATCACTTTGTTGCCCGTCTGTCCATCTGTCAGTCTGTCCGTCTGATTGCCTGTCCGTCTGTCTCTAAAGATTTTTTTCTTGGGAACACGTAGAGATATCAAATACTCGTTTAGGGTCCCTTTCAACTGTGAAAATATCATAATTGTATGTCAATGACATCAAAAGATATTTTCGCAAATTCTATCTCCGTAAGGTCGCGTACTGTATTGCTGTCGCGCTGTGTGCCCGAACAATTGTTCTGAACGCGATAGGGACAAATGCAGCTCGAACTGAAAATACCTATAAAAAGTACATAAAATATACGTTTCGCAATCGCCGGCTTTCTTCGCTAAAACTAGATCGTTTTAATTACTTTAAAAAAATAAAGAAAAGCTTTGGCTATATTTCTATGTTTTGCTTTTTTCATATAAATCTTGTCTTTGTTTGCTGGATATTTGAATATAGCAGAAAATCAGGTCAGTTTTTCAGATTTTTGAAGGTTTGTATCTCATTTAAAAAATAACTTAATATAAAAAGGAAAACATGGGAACATGTTAATAGTAGCCATTTTAGTTTTTTTTATAATACTCTTTATTGCGCAAAGTAACTTATACTATAAAATTATAATAGACAATGTACACAAAGGTGGACTTACCTCTCATAGAGATTTCTTCCAGCCAACCTGTGAGTATGAAGGATATATTGTTTTGTGGGAAACACACAAGCGCATGAACTACATATTTACTCTCACTTTAAAATAACTCAAATAAAATAATATATAAACCACAAATACAACACACGTATATACATAAAAATACATAAATTATACCAATATATAATATTATATATACTTAGCATAAGTTTTTTTGTAAAAAATAGAACAGCTACTGCCATTATCCAGGAAGGAAACAGAGGACTACGTTTATATATGGACAAACAACCCGTACGATTTCGTCTTAAGCTAGAAATATTGAAATTTGGCACGAAGCAAGGTCTTATAGCACATGCTTGTGTAGTTTTTTCAAGCGAAGCTGAAAGAGCGCTTATTAACTGTCCTCGTCCGCGTGGAAGTTTGAAGAATATAATCCTATTGCACAACAATTCTTATTTTATGTTGCCGCAATGTGATAGGTTTATTACACTCACTGGCTGACTGGCTGGTTGCAATCTCTTCTGGAAAGTACTTATTTCCACCCCGCAGATAACCGCAGCCAAATTTATGTAGAGTTCCTACGCATGAGTGCACAGAACACAGAAAGAGGTTTCTGTGTTCTGTGCATGAGTGAATCGGTAGACGATGTGTAGGAGTACTGTGTTAGTAAGCTTGTTATGAGGGTGTGTAGTCTCGAAAGAGCCTAAGTGTCGCCTTTGATCGTGAGAATCGATTGAGTACGGTAACTGCTTAACATTTGATGGCCTCATATAGTGTTTGACACAAGTTGTATGACAAAAATGTAAGTGTCTCATAAAATGTTCTTACCTTCATTGATTGATTGGTTGCCTTTGAAGGAGCACTATTTCTAACAACAATAAATCTATTTTTATTTACCATAGTTAGGCGATGGTTATTTTGTTTTTGGTGTAATCTGTAGGTAATTTATTATTTAAACATAATAGTATGTAGGTATGTATACAAGGTAGCGATATCGATACGACAATAAATTGAACTTGTATACACCTTAAGACTTCCAAATCCTATACACAATAATTGTATGAAAAACACCTATATTACTTTTATTTTTTACACGTTTGTTTTTCTCGAGTCCTAATGTTCACATCATTGGGTATCGCTAACAGATACTATAACTTTACCTTTCTTACCATTTAGGACGGAAAAACACTTTATACAGGCTGTGGTTTTGTTTTCATTGTTTTATTATTACTTTAAAAATATATTTTTTTAAATTTATATAATAAGTTACTTTTAATTATTTAAAATACTACTATTAGGTAATATTGACTGTTTCTTCATTTATTATTGTATTGTATTAACGTCTCCATTTTGTATGTGATTTTTTAACGATTTCTAGTTCTTTAATATTGTACGAGGATATTTCATAACCGTGCATTTCTCCCAATGAGAGCGAGCTGTAAGAGATTTTTATGAGAAATAAGCTCACATATTATACTGTTTTCACTTGGTACAATCGTATTTTCTAGTGTACAACAAACTATTACTTAAAGAATAAATAAATTGAACAAAATTTTTTATTCTTAATTCTCGGCAATTAAAATGAATACATTTTTAATACTTTCTTCGTGTACCGAACGCTACAAATCTAATTAGAATCAAACGAAAGTTGGTGTGTAAGTTTCGGCCAGAATCCAACTGTTTCGATCGTGAATGCCATCCCAGGACTTGATTAGTTGTCAGTTTATGGCCACTAATTCAGTTTGGCCGAGTGAGTGAGTGAAGCGATTGTTTACCGAGGCTGTTTTGCATAAGTCGGCTAAATCAGGTCGATTGTGTTTGCAAAAGTCATCTTTGACACTGTGGTAAACTTAATTGCTCAACATAAATTAGAGCTTAATGTTCCAAATACTATCACTTCAATAGGGAGTCTATACAGGAGCAATTCTGTATACATAAACCATTTACGGAAAAAAAACTGTTTTTACAAAAGGGGGATTCCCATTCTCCATACAAAAAAATGCCTGACAAAGATGAATTATACCTCTACATATTACCTCAACTCAATATAAATCCATAATAATGAAATTTATCTTCCGAAAACTGGGCAGATTCTAGTTTGAAAGATGTTGATAAAAGATAAAACTATGAAAAAATCCTTCAGAAATTGTGCAGTAGGACAAATGTGAGAATCCTAATACTTACATGGTGGCCTACCTAATAATTACCTAATAATTACCTTACTCAGAGCTTGTGGTGACATCCACTCTTGTAAGATAGTAAGCTCCGCGAGCGCTGTTATGTGTTTCGGACCATGGCGATTTGCATAACCGGAAATAGATAAAAGCAAAAACAATACTAAAAATAAAATTTATAATTTATTATATTTTAAAAATAGAAGTCGTATAATCTAATCTCACGCGTCAAAACAAGCTGGAAAACAAAAATCGGGCTCTGCTGTGCAGTCAAGAAATAATTACTCATTGAAGTGCAGAAAATAAGCGATTTATTTCTTATACTTCTAAAAATATCACGATGTAAAATAATAAAATCACAAAGAAAATTAATATTATAGTTAGAATTATATCTTATACTAGCAGAGCTGTGCCGGTGAACTACGTTTCGCCAAAATAACGGCGAACTTACGTTTTACCGTAATAAAAAATAGTTTACGACCTATTCTCAGACCTATTGAATATACACAAAAAATTTCATAAAGATCGGTCAAGCCGTTTCGGAGGAGTTTGGTAACAAACACTATGACACGAGAATTTTATATATTAGATTTGTAAGTTCTACTCTTCTCAGTTATACGAAAGCTTTCCTTTAGCTTTCGTATAACTGAGAAGTAGAGTCGAAACTATGGTGAAGCGGACGTTCACTAACATAAGGCACAAAATTCAGATGTCTCTTTTACATAAAGCATCTCGAGGAAAAAAATTGTATAAAATTTAAATGTTCATACAAATAAGATAGTTTCATTGATATTGTCCCTATCTGTCGTCTTAAGATAATATAAAAATACAACAAAAAAGATTTATGTGCCAATTCATGAAATATATGACGCCTTTACGTATTACACGCGTGCCCACTAAATTCGAGTGTGTAAGCGGTTCGGATTTTTTTTATCGAAATCGATAATAGTGGTCGGTAGTTAAAGCCCACACACACCTATGCTGACGTTGTTCCCCAACAAGCATTTTCTGCCTTATGCACCATTTGAATGTTAAATAACATACACAGCACTTTTGCTCAGTGATCCTCCTTTGATCTTGAAAAAGGCCGACATTTTAAATAACTCAACTTTGACCATCCAAGTTGATTCACACCTTAATGCGGTACCATAAGAATAACTAATAAGTATAGAAGCGAATCTCCTTTGTGGGTGCGCCAAATGCCGCTATTTGCTTACCTACAGCGCCCTTCCCCCTGTAACGCCCCGCAGTAGTCTGCGGACGCCGCTAGGGTCACCACATGGACGTATGGCTACCACTACAATATTTTTTATATAGGTACCTCCATATTTTACATTAAATGAGAAACTGAGCATACACCGAGTCTTATTGATTTTGAACTTCAAGGGTAGCTAGCGAGCGACTACCTATCTTTAGCAATAGTACGCACATTTTTAGTTTTTTTGATTCCGTAGTTATAAGAACCTGCCTATTTTTGATTAATTGAGCTTAATCCCTACACTTCGAGAACAAAATCATTAAAATGTTTTGAATTTCGATGTACAAAAATGGTTTGTAATTTAGGCATCGTACCTGCGTTTATAGTCCAAGAGTTGAAGTTATGAATGTACTAATGGATAAAAACTAAGCTCACTTTTTACTATCAGACCAACATTTTCACTTGAAAAAAATCTGTTGTTTCATAATTTTAATCAAGTATTGATTTTTTTTCTTTTTTTAAAAACGTCGCCCCACACTAGGATTTTCTCCTGTGTCGTGGGTGCAGTTACAAACATAGAATATCACATGCACATACGCCCAGACCGGAACAAATTTCTGTAGCCATACAAAATATCTGTCCCATGCGGGAATCGAACCCGCGACCCGTTGCACAGTAGGCGATCACTCGACCTCTGCGCTAACCGTGTCGTCAAGTCGTCGTGTCGTCAATTGTATTTAAATTTTATATGGAACAGTGACAAAGGTCGATAAAAATATATATAGCAGTACCAAAGTTTCTCATAATTCAAATTATTCCCTTGACAAAAAAATCCCATACTCACAGTTTCGAAATTGCACTACAATGACAGCTTTAGAAACTCGATACATTATATTGTACTAGCTTTTGCCCGCGGCTTCGCTCGCGTTAAATTCGGGGTAACACCGAAGATTTCAAAAAAAAAAAATAAGGCAGGTATTTTTCGTTGGTAACAAAGAGTCTGTGTACCGATTTTTAGCTGCCTACCTTCAAAACTGCAAAAAGTCCCATATAAAATTTCACCCCCTCTTTTAAGGGGTTGGGGGCAGATTTCCAAAAAAAAAATGATGCAAGATTTTTTTATTAGTCACAAATAGTTCGTATACCAATATTTAGCTTTCTACCTTGAAAATTACGGGATGCTCCATACAAACTTCCACCCCCCATTTTAGGGAAGTGGGGAGTTAGAAAGAGACAAAAAGTAGCCTATGTCACTCTCCATCCGTTTAACTATCTCCACTTAAAAAATCACTTCAATCCGTCGCTCTGTTTTGCCGTGAAAGACTGACAAACAAACACACACACACACTTTCCCATTTATAATATAAAAGTATGGATAGTATGGATTAGCTTTGACATGTAATGAATATTACGAATAAAACGGTATATCTAGGGTAGGTATAATAAAAATAATTTTAAAGTATTCAATCATTTTTATTTAAAAGGGTTCAATTCAACAGAATATTTACAATTGTCTGATATTTATAAATGGTGTTTTTGTAGATGATTTGAAGTTTCGGCTATTAAACTTCAGCGCATAGTAAATACGCATTCTTATAAAAAGCTTAATCAGGTAATCAATAGGAAAACGTTCACAAGGTACCTGAAACACACGGTGCGCGCCTTGACTGGCGATTCCGTTCAACGGAAATCAAACGGTAGGTAAATAACGTGGCTTTGAGCGCTCGACGGCCGGGAGTTTCGCTTCTATACTCGTATTATTAGTTATTCTTATGGCGGTACATCGAAAATGAATCAAACAATGGAAGGCGTGGTCTATACGTAAACGCGGGGCGCCCCCCCGTGCTCAAGTAGCTAGTCTTTATATCTATGCCGTGAAAGTCGTGACTTGTACCCACTAACGTATAAATAATGTTCAACGACCAAGTCACACAACATTAACTATACTCGTAATAATAAAGAAATCGCAGTAAGGAACCTTAGACTTGGCACGACTTTGTCTAGATTTAATTACTTTTTAGAGATAAACAAGCAGCTCCATCGAGACTTGGCTAGTTTTTTACAGAATGTTTTTGGTGGGATTTCACTTCTTTTTGTAGAAACGTGAGCTTATTGATTTATTTTATTAGATTTTCTTATTTGACACAGTTTTTTTCTTTTTAGGGGTAGTTTTTTTATTATTACAAATCTTTCTTTTCTTTTTTCTTTTCTTTGTTGGAAGCGGCCCACCAAGTTGAATATTTTTTGTAAAGGAGGTACGTCGATATCTCTAATAGTTTGGTTGGGCTCTTGTGTTTTCTAATCAGGGTCACCAGGTACTCCAGATCTTCGATTATCCTAGTTTTTATAGTTTTCCCTTTATGTGGCCATTAAACCCTAACTCTGTACCAAATTTCAGCTCTCTGAGTTTATGGGAAGTACTTGTTCTATTTTGATGATCATGAGTGAGTGAGTGTCATAAATGCGAAACTTTGCTTTCGCTTAACTTCGGAACTAAATGACCTACAGACTTGAAATTTTGGATTTTAAGTATGTGATTACAGCTTACTGGATGACGAAAATTTCTGCGTTCTGGTCATATCCATTCATTATTCGCCGCATTTTCAGGCCCCCATTTGAGAACCTCTCTCAAATGGGGGCCTGAAAATGCGGCGAAATGGTTCCAGTAAAGAATGGTACGGCAGTGTTTGCTTCGCGCTCGACTTGGCGGGGCCACTGCCGTGCCCCCAGATAAAGTAGAATGACTTCATAGTCGAAACACGCGCTATGCCTACGCGCCTCAATACTGGATAGCAACTGGGTCGCATCTACAAGGGCAGTCACGAACGCAGTTTGCCGCAGGTTACACGCAGGAGCCAAATGGAGCTTTATAATATTAGTACTAATATTATAATATTAGTAAGGATATAAACTTGACGTTTCATAAAAATGGGTTTTCTTGGTTCATTACGCGATCTTTTGCCTATTTGGTTAGTAAGTGAGTGAAATAAATAAAATATATTTGCTTATTTATTATTAATTTATTATATCGAAGGCATTTTAGGTAACCTACATGTTAGTTTCGTTAAGCTATTTTATTGCATAAAAACCTATTTAATTCATTCCTTTAGATCGACAAAGTAATTCTAGCTATATGCATTCTGAAATAGTATAATTACAAATCTAGGCAGAAACTGTAAGCGCGCGGCCCTATCGCGGGCCAACGCACCAAGCGATGCCGAGCGGCCGTAGGTATAAAATTTCGAAGAGGGGCCGAGTTCACATGCTGTATATACTATTAAGGCGCCTCCAGACTCACGCCGAGAAACCCCGAGAACACCCGAGAAGCGTGAATGTGATAGGTTTCTCGCCTTCTCGTTCTCGGGCTCGCCTGTTCTCCGATCGGTGTCGGTTTTTATGCCCGCTTCAAAGGGTTTCTCGGGAGAGAAAAGAGAACACTATCACATTCTCGTTTGTTCTCAGTGCGACTGCGACCGTGGCGTAGATCGCATGTTTATCTCGTGACAGTTATTCTATTGAAAAAGTACTTTGTGGTCGTCTGTCAATATTTTATTTTGACTAGTTATATTGTCTGTTATATATGCATGCATACACAGTTATTGTATACTCTTTGATTAAACATATTCTCTCATCTAATAATTTGTGATAAATATAATTTAGAAAATAATTTAAATTTATACATATGTACCCAAATTTATACACAATAAATTATTACTATACTATTACTATAAATTTACGAAGATTTTTCGTTAATCTTTTTAGTTAAGTAATTTTGGACATACGTGTAAACAATTTGGAACAATGAAACAGAGTTAAAGTTTATAGAATATTTTCACGCAGACCCCATTTTGTAGGATGGAAAAAGTTTTCTATAAAAAAGTACTTTGTAAAAAACCACCATCGCCTAGGCCTTCTTTTTCTTATTTTTAATTTTCGTGTTAACGAGATTATAATGTGCTAACGCACACTATACCAAGTCAGTAGCACTGTCGTCCATTCCGGGTAACGACCGACAATGCAAAAGAGAAGATCGCTGAGTGTGGATACCTCCTCGCTTCTCGCGCTATTTCTCGGCGAGAAGACTCGCCGAGACTTTTCGCGTGAGTCTGTAGCCGGTGTGACGTTGCCATGCACTGTGAGTATGCAAGCCCCGCTGCGGCGCTGCTTTTGCACTCTCACAGTCAATTTCACTAACCTTGTCTTAGCTTACGACAATCCTGGCCCTGCCTGGCCCATAGAACGCGGGTGCGGGTCATGAGTGGCACGGGTCTGGTTGTGTTCCATGTTCTAATTGAAATGCTACAGTTGTGTTTGAAATTATCTATAAAGATATATCGTAACTCGTACATTTAAAGCATATGGAACGAATTAAAATCTATACTTTCTGATCCTGCCTTATGTGTTATTTTTTAAACATTTAAGGGGCCACAGTACCTACTACCAGTTAATACTTTTTATTAATTATGATGAATTAAAGACGTTTCTACAAAAAATAGGCATTCAGGCATAGATTAAAAGTATAGGAATAATCATAATCAGAATTATTGCTAAAAGTGGCCACTTTAAGCAATAATTATGATTTCGACTATTCTATACGGTTAATGTGTACAAGATACGTAAATATAAATCTGAAGTATCTATATTGAGTTCCTGACTGTGCTATTTTTTGTAGAAACGTCTTTAATTTATCTTTCAATAAAAAACGAATGGCGGCGCTAGTAGTAGGTACTGTGCCCTCTTAAACATTATTATCTTATCCACTATAGATATTGTCATATACAGTGTGGAAAAAAAAGACCGTGGTTGGAAGAAAAGTACCCTTAATAATGAAGATGGCAAATTTTACTGAAGGGAAACATTCCTTTATTTTCAAAAATAATTAAAACTGTATTTAAAGATTTTTGAAAAATCACCTGCATGAGCCGAGAATCGAACCGGTGAAATATGAAAATAAACATAATTGTATTTTATGATACCAACCGAAAGAGTCATTCATAAGGATTAATTTCTTTAAAACAGCATAGTATCCTTAATTAAAGAAAGACCATGAATTCTTTTTGTAAAGCTAAAGTAAAATCTAAAGAAAATAGTTCACCTTACTTATGAATTGCTCAAAATGAGACCCATTTTCACTAATGCACAATCGTATTCTTCGACGAAATTCACTACGTGTCGCCTTTTGTATCAAGTTATTGTGAATATTTAAAATAATATTTTGAACTTCGAATTTCAATTAGTCTACTGACCCGAAGTATCTTAATATAAAAATATTTTTCTTGGTCTTTCTTTAATTTAGGATACTATGTTGTTTAAAAGAAATTCATCCTTATGAATGACTCTTTCGGTCGGTATCATAAAATACAGGATGTTTTTTTTTCAAATTTCACCGATTCGAATCCCGGCTCAATCATGTGATTTTTCAAAAATCTTTAAATGCAGTTTTAATTATTTTTGAAAATAAGGGAAAGTTTTCTTTCAGTAAAATTTGCCATTATCAATATTAAGGGTACTTTTCCTCCAACCACGGTCTTTTTTTCCACACTGTATAAGTACGATATAAGTAAAAAGGAACGAAGCAATATACATAGGTATTTTGGAAAACATAATTATTTCGTTCCGTTGTGTACAATTACTTCGGTATGTTACATTCCCTGCTCACCGAGAAAATGTGTTTTTTTTTTCTTTTATGGCATTTTCTCAAATAGGAGTAAGGACAAAATATAATCTAATAAACATAAATATAATAAAAATACTTGAATGTTGAAAAAAAAGGATCATATGTAAAAGCATGAATTTTGTTTACTGGTTGTTGAAATCTTCTTCATTCATGGGTACCAAGGAATATAGCGAAGCGGTGGTGTTCTTCCTTGTTTCCTATCATCCTTCCTTCCAAGAGACGCCTTCCACCTCTGATATTTATACTCATGTGGAATCTATTATGAACCGCTTAGCTGCCTCACACAAGAACATAATGAACACTGTTTTACAAATTAAATATTTATTCTATACTTCATTAATTTGTTGATAATAAATTTAAATAATCTGTATTAAATGTAAGTTATTGGTTAGCTTTGAGAATTGTAATTTTTTACCATCTTTTTAAAATATATTTTAATCCACAAGAAAATCAGTTATATCGTTAAGTTATATGTTAGAAAATCTATCGCGTCTGATATAGGTTCATAATGTTCTATCGAGGTTTTCCCTTATTTCCATCACTGATATATGTATAATTTTATTATACATAAATTAGTGAATGTGTCGCTTTCGAAATTAAAAATTTTATTTTCACAGCAAGTGATAAGTGAAGTTAAAATATATTTTTATGTGAAACCCTTTTTAAATCCGTCAAGTACAAAGTAAAGTAAAAGTGAGAAATATTAGAATTGTTTAATGAGTGATTAAAATAAACAAGCAACGATGTGCTGAAAACATTTGTGATACAATGACACTGGCAAGGAATGTCACAACGGGATTGTTTTGTGTAAAAAGTGTCTATAATAAAACGATATGGGATGACTCATAGTGAAAGATGTTATGTGCAACCCACTTTCCTGTCAGAAGATGATGCGCGATATTCACGACAATGCAGGGGCAGGATCAAGCGGCGCGATGGAGGAAAGCGAGGTCGTCGGGAATGGGGCTGCAGAGGTCGATACGGACGATTGCGGCTCCCTCGCGCTACCGCCAGATTTGCCCCCTTACTCCGGCGACTACATCATCAGTGACTATATGGAGCGACTCGGAACTAGGCTCAACATTCTTGAAACTGAACTCAAATACGCGTGGCGGGCACTCGACCTTCTCAGCCAAGAGTACGTAAGAATGTGGGAGAGACTTGAAAGGTTAGAAGCATTGCTAGCAGACCAACAGGGTGTAATATCAACACTATTAGACTTCTACACTTGTCGAACTGTTGCTAGAGATCCGATGACGCGGCTCGAAGTAATAAGAGAGATACTGGGTAATGGTACTGTAGAAGATGGTATCGAAGAAGGATTGGATATAGGAAGAAGTTCAGCTTTATTGGAATCTCAAGAAGAAGTAATGGAGTCAAACGAGGCATTTTATAAAAGCTTGAATCAAGCCTATAGAGATGATCTAGTTTGTGATGAAACATCCAGACCACAATCGCAGTTGGACATGATTTGGGAAGCTCCAGAAGAACCTGAACTAGATATAATACCTACAAGCTCAAGGCAAATATATAGTTCAACAGATTACAAGGATTATTGTGGATTACAGGGAGGACCCGATATTAGCGAAAGAGATTTAGTACACTTATCAACTTTAAATACAATAGATCAAATAACAGTTAATAAAATACACCAATTAGATAGGCTGACATCTCAATTACACAAGGATTCGAGAGAGTTAAAAGACTTAAAAACTAGGCTTCTTAGTCCTGATCCTACAAAAACATCGAAACATGACAGAGATATTGAAGCCAAGACACTTGTAGAAGATGGAAATATAATTGATGAACAATTAAAAGGTGTATATACAGGTGCTGGTGAAAATTGGGCAATAAACGATATGATGAAAAGTTTCGATGATTTTATGTTGACAATGCCTAAAGATTCTATAACAAGAGACAAATCACCATCTAGACTGTCTCTTAACGATAGTAATCTCTCGGATAGAGCAATTGATTATTTGCCATCTACTCTTTCACCTCGGAGAAAGTTTGTGCCAGAACGTACAAGTACTGAACCATACACTACTGTGACTGGACGCTTAGCATACAGTTCGGCGGTGGCCAATGCTGAAATTAATGCTGCTAAAGCAAACAAATCTCCTGGTGCATTATCAAGAGAGCGCTTTGAATATAGTCCTTCTTACCAAATGGTAGACAGTTCAAAGCCTACATATTATACTAATAAAGGAATTTCTCAACATCAACTTAATGAAATGTATAAATCAAATATAGATCATGGTTCTCCCTTGACCCATGATATTTATGATAATCCAGCAGGAAATAGGTTAGAATTAAGTTATGAAGAAAATATAATACACAAATCTCCCAGTCCACCGCCACCAGCTCCTCCTAATGGTGCTGATTTATTTTCATCTATTGATAACAACAACGACAACGTTAGCTCTGGGCATTCAGGGCTATTGTCTACTGCATCTAATGATGGATTGCGCTTAAGTCCTAGATCACCCAAAAGTTCGCCCAAACATATAAAAAGAGATACAACTAATATAGTAGCAGCAAAATCTGATTCAGGCTTGTCTTCGATGAGTGGTTGGTCAAGCTTAGAAAAAAGTCCAGGTTCGCCTAAAACTGGTCGATCTGCACACAGTAGTCATGATACACATAAAATCAGAATCGCTTCGCCACAATCGATACAAAGAATGTCTTACGAAGTTGATTCAAAGCCATACTTGGAAACTTTAGTAGATTCATATGGCTATGAAACAAAAGTAATGAAAAATGATTATACTGAACGAAAATCTGATTTATTATGTACAGATATGTCAGCGTCTCGAGAGTTGAATAAAATGCACGGGAAAATCGACACATCTTTTTTACACAGCGATAATAATATTCAATATTCCATCGCTGGAGATAATATTAGTGAAATAAGTAGTTTAAATGAATATTATTACGGAAATGAAGCTCCTTCAATATATTCTGTAGCAGGAAATAGACAACCCATATTTACTACTGTTTATAGCACTTCTAGGGGTATGTTATCTGAAAACGAGAGTTTTTCCGAATTATTAGATAGGAATGAAATTGTTGAATCTATTGCTAGACCGGCATTAGATTCGTATCCGCCTGAACCAAGTTATCATGCGCAAACAGTAGTTATGTCATCATCAAATATAAACAAAAGAGCTATGACTAGGGCAAATTCTATGGGTCCAAGTGATCCTCATTTTCAAAATGGATACAAGGGTAACGGCAGAGGAGGCTACCCACCAAGTAATTTGACAGACGCACTGTCGTACTATCCGACATCTATCAGATATGATTCACCAAAACGAACATCTCTTGAAGATCAATTATCGTGGCAAGGCGGAAGTAGATCTCCCACTAGCTCAATGGAAACATCTAGCTTGAAATCACATTCTCTTAATATATCCGAAAGAAAACAATTTCAAAATCAGTTGCAACAAGAATATTTTAAGCAACAGCAATATGATCAACGAAATGGAAATATAATGTATGAAAATCAAAGCTTCGATAAACAAATTATTTCAGAAAATTCTAAAATGAGAAAAGATCAATATGTTGATTCAGGTGGTGTATTGGTATCAGAATCTGGCTACCTCTCCATTTCAAATAATTTGAAAGTAAAAACGCAAGAAAAACAAGGAAAAAAGCCGAAACGAACATCATCATTGAAATCTGCGATGTCTTCCATGAGCCATTGGTTGCCCGATTTGCATTTACCTAAAAAACACAGATCACATTCTTTACCGTCTGGTGTAGATACAGTAGAACAACCACAACAGGAAAAATCCTTGAAAGAAAGAATATTGTCAGCTCAAAGGCGTAAAAAGAAGTACCAATTAGTTGCTTCGATGTCTGGTCTTTTACAAAAAGCACGTCGAAAACATCAAGCGAGTCACCAATCACTATCAGACCCAGAAACATCCGAAACCGAATGGTCTGGGGGCAGATCTAGTGCCCAATCAGAGGATAGCGACAGTGTTTTTTCTGATTCTACTCATGAAACCAATTTATTTGCAAAAGTTCCACCCAAACCAAAACAAAGAAAAGTAAACAGCCAAGAGGTAGTCGAACAGCAACAAATTATACAAGAGATGCAACAGCAGCAACAACAGCAAAAAGACGAAGAGTTGCAAAAAGACAGCGATACTTGTATTATAGAGGAATCCGAGAAGTACACTATACCACGTGATAAAAGTGATGATATTGATTTTCATTTCGCTAGAGTTAGTCAAATGAACAAAGACAATATATCAGAATTAGAAAAACTAGATATTGACACAGATATTTCAAATGTTGATTTATTTGATGAGGAAGAAAAAGAAGATAATCAGTCTCCTGCTTCACTGTTTGCAACAATCGGTGATGCAAAAAAGGCAGCGGTTGTACCTGAAGAAGGTTTTAGCGAAAACAACAAGTCTTATAGTGGAAGTTCACAAGAATTTGCTGTTTCCAGAGCATTAGGAAAGTATCGGTTGAGGAAATCAACATCTATCTCTGACGAGCATATGCCGGATAGCATTTCGCCACCCAACATCGAAGCTGTACCTCAAGATGAGACCAATGAACAATTTAATAATCAAGTTGAAAAAAGAAAAAGAAAACCAAGCACACCTGAAATAATAAGCTCTTCTGTACCTGAAGATACTGCAGTTCATCCTGAAAGAAGTCCCTCTATTCAAAGCAACCGTGGAATAACTAACAAATTTCAGCCACGACATCAACAGAGCTTGGAAATACCAAACAAGCATGATGATGATGATAGTCGAAGTACTCATTCATGGCGAAGTGGTTCACGAGTGTCATCAAGAAGGCAAAGTACTGAAGATAGTATTGATTCAGAAGACGAGTGGTACTGTTATGAGCTAAGAAAATTAGAAGAAATGGAACATCAATCTCAATTAGAGGCAGAAAGACAAAAGACTTTAACTGAAGAGCCGGAAATTGAAGATGAGGCATTAGATGAACCCGAAGAAAATTTGAAGGAAAAAATGTCATACGTATTGAGAGAACTGAAGCTCAAGACGGCAAATATTAAAACAAAATGTGACGCAAGTCCAATGAAGGAAACTTGGAAAGATATAACTACTTTCCCAGTTATCGAAGAAACAGTATCCGATAAACAGGAGGATAAAGAATACGATGACGACGATGATGATAAATCATTCGCTGACTCAGGGTCTGGTGAAACTTCAGGCCCTGATAGTCCCGTGCAAAGCGGAGATGAGCTTGATGATGACTATGACATGCCGCAAATTCATCAAGATCCTGTTCCAGTCCAACAACCACCGCCACAACAAGATGCACCTGTTGGAAGCAAATGGAAGTTGCTTAAGGCTTTGAAGGATAGAAAAGCAGAAGAGAAGACAGAAGCACCAGCAGATACTACTCCATCTACAGAAAAGGACAAGGTCAGCGCAAGTGTAAGTTATCTAATGCAAAAATTTCATGAAATACGAGTTAAAAGTTAGTTATTCCAGAAAACTCAGAGTATGCGTTATTTACTTAAATCAAAAAATAAAATAGTTAGACTGATTTGTTTTCAATATAAAAGAAGATAATAAAATATATTCAGCCTTATATTTTAAAAAAGGATTATAGAACATACATACGTAGCTACAGGTTTAATTACATCATCTTATTATATTATAATTATATTGTTAGAGCTAGAATGTTGTATTGTAATTGGTATATAGTCGTCCATTTTTAAACTTTTAAGTGAAATAGTAATATAGAGAGTAGAAATTTGCACTTCATATATTATTTTCTGTTTTCACAATAACATCAAAAGGTGAACCTGATACAGGTTCACCTTTTCATTTTAAATGGTATATTATATAACTATAAACTGTAATGAACTGTGGTTGTGATTTATTCACTCCTGTGTCATAAATAAAGACATTGTTCATTTAATGCTTACCAATTGTAGAGTAGGGTGCTTGAATAAAAATGAATGATATAAGACGATTACGTTTGATCGTTCTATAGTTTGAATTTCAATAAGGCAATAATTAGAAGTATTTATTCTGCGCAATAACAATTAAGGACGTCTAATAAAGTATATACTATAATATATAATGGATTTTTATATGAAGCTTCAATATTTGAATGGTACCTTTACAATAGAATTTTTAATAAACTTTTACTTGCTGAATAATATTTATACCCTTGTAATACTCATTTGTATAACAGACATAGAGGTAACAAACAGTATTAGAATATTGTTAATATTATAAAGTAGTTGCTTAAATTGTATTGTCTGAAAATTTTAGCTTTCACTCATATTACTCAATAAGGTATGTCCAACACGCGAATGTATGTACAAATTTTAATCATGTTCATATCATATTAAATCATATCATGCAATTAATCAGATGAAAATATCTATTTATCGCTCCTCAAATATTTACATTATTCCTAATAGGTATTTACTGTAGGCCATACTCCTAAGTTAGAATGCAAAATATTTTGATGTAACATTTAAATTACATTCCGATATCTAAAAACATACGTATGTCGCCTCAAATATTCATTATATTGTGATGTTTATCTAGAACTTACGAGAATTAGAATATTATAAATAATATATATTAACACATAAATAAATTATAGCTGGCACTATTAACTAACACTAAATATTTAGTAGAATATGTGTTTAAGATGTCGTGCGTAGCTTAATGAATATGGGCAGGAAAAAAATTAATACCATACCCAAACAGTACATCATTAGAAATTATATTTAATTATAATCTTATTTGTGTATACTAAAAAAAATCCGAATATTTTGCAGAACATTTCCATATATTAATACATACAAATATTCAAGCTACTATATAACCGTAAACTTGCCCTTATCATAAAATTATATTAATATTGCTAATGCAAGTCATCGTTGTTATACTTACTAATTATTGATTCTCCTGTATATCTTAAGGTTGTTATTTTATTAATGCCAAAATTTAATGAGCAACGTATTATTTATTATTGTGTTTTAATAATCATTAACGTTTCCTGATATTTTGTTGAACCATATTGCTCATTAAAGAGTGGTTAAATATTTATATTGATAATATAAATTATTGTTGAAATTGGTTTTACGAATAAACATTGTTATTTTTTTTTGTTTTCGTTCTTTATTTAATTTTTTTTGTTTTTTTTTAGAATGGCTCTGGAGGCTTCAATGAGCAAGGAGGTCGTGGAAATGGGTAAGTCAAATTTTAAATTAAGATTGAGTTATCAAATTTGAAAATGCCGATTGATTGATGTCGATTGATATAAATAAAAAATAAAAATATATCCAACAAATCACGTCTGCAACTGAGTAACCAAAACAGTGCTTTTGTACGAAAATATAAGTATACCAGCTTTTCTAATTTTCTTGCGTTTTATTAAACAGAATTATGTTTATTCATTGAGTCAATTTCACAGCAGAATTCGAGAGGATCTTACGGTCATCTTTGATCTTATAATCCTTGCACACATTGATCACACGAATAAAGGCATTTTGTTTAAATGAAAAAAGAACAAACAAAAGAGATATATTTTTTCTAGGTAGGTGACCTACTTGTGAAATGAAAACACTTTGACATACAAAAACACCTTCGCTTCTTGAATATTACTTAGGTATTGTACGTATATTTTTATTAAAATCCATCTACTAATCGGATTTGGTCCGACGTTATTTCTTATAGACATCCCGGAGACAATCCCTTCTATAGCAACATCGACAGTATGCCTGACATACGGCCAAGAAGGAAATCCATACCTCTGGTGTCAGAACTTGTAAGTAGTTTTGAATGACATATTTTTTTCTGTTATATTAATCATTGTGATCTAAAATGAAAGTAAGCTATCTTAATCAGGCTGGTTTCATTGTCTACCTTTGAATCATGTCATGATAATGCCCTGCTTCCTATTAGGTGGGAATCCGGGACAGGTTTCAGTACATACATGAGAGGTAGATTTTGAAATTTGCCTTAAATGTTTACAGCTCGCATCGACGTATGCTTACTGAGGCTTGGTAATATTAGGCGCGTAATAAATGTTTTCTTCTATGCGGACAATTTCTAAAATGTGAATATTTCGTGAAATATACGGAGTCCTATAATTAAAAACATTTGCAAAAATTCCGCTCAAAGTCGTTGCTATTTTTTAACTAAAAATTATTCAAACGTCACGTTGAAGTAACTTGATTTCTCCGTAAATTACTCGAACATAAAATATTACTTTCCAACGGACTATAACCCTTCTATCTTTGTTGATGTTTTATGTTTCCTTCAATTTGTGTATCCCTTTAACTGTTAGATGAACCTCTTAGATGATCGTTCATGTCCGTATTGTCAATTTAAATAAACTAGGGGTCACCACAGCAGCAGTAGCGGCATCATAACCCCAAGAATGATTCTTATTCCTGATAAAAATTAATGATATCGTTGCATTTTCCCCTCACCATGGACCTGCAGGTTCTCAAGGTATTTTTCTCCCAATAAACACTCTTATTCAGTGCATGCAGTTGATTGTTGTCTGTGACAATGTTATAAATCTTTTTGTATATGTTATTCTTTATCGCTAATGTAAGTAGTGCTTGCGTTATTTTTTTATCAGTGTCTTAATCGTTTTTGCCTACGCATGACATGCTTTATAACCACCATACATTATTGAGATTGGTTGTTATAACGGTCTCTATCGTTTTTGGATTGCTTTAAGAAGATTATAGTAATATTAATGAATGATTCAAATGGTTAAAATGATAATTTCGTTATGGGAACGTGCACGTGCTTACTGATCCAGTTTTGATTTAGCTTATCATACGATATCACAGCAAATATTATTTTTATTGTGCGGATATTTTCCTGTTGATAAATCATGCAACAGGTTCAGTATTACACATTTTATGGTAAATTATTCTTATTTATCAACACATGAAAACACATGACTTTATTTTGTTTTTTTATCACGCACCGTGTTTTTCAAAAAGTACTTTATTCAATTTGTTCTTACACTTAACTTCATGATTGTAGTTGCATTTGAGGCAGATGTAAATTTATCACTAGACGTATTGTTCATACAATTCGTTGATTGTAGACATAATGTTGACATACTTTGATAAAAAGCTTAAACGGCAGCTTCGGAAGCATGCGTAGAAGAAAATTCAACTCTTCACCATTGAAATCTACTACTTACATTTTAAACATATTTTAGTAGTCAGGTAGGCAATGAATTATGAAAGCTTCTATTTAGACTAAATAAAATTGCTGGGAATTATAAATTACTCAGCTATACACACTGAGTTATTTCCTAGAATTGAACTTTAAAAACTCGCTAACATTAATATTAAATGTTTAGACGATGGCTGCAACTAAAAGGAATGCTGGGTTGACATCGGCGGTACATCGAGCAACATTGAATGATGAAGAGTTGGTAAGTGAAATAAGATTTAATATCAATATTAGTGAAATAATTACAGAGACCTTCGTATTCATCAAATTTAAATTTACAGAAAATGCACGTGTACAAGAAAACTTTACAAGCCTTGATATATCCCATATCATCCACAACACCGCATAACTTCGTATTATGGACTGCGACGTCTCCTACTTACTGCTATGAATGTGAAGGGCTCCTATGGGGTATCGCCAGGCAGGGCGTCAGGTGTACAGAATGTGGTGTCAAATGTCACGAAAAGTGCAAAGATTTACTCAATGCCGACTGTTTACAGAGTAAGTGGAGATTTTGAGCTAAATATTCATGATGCCTTCAAAAAAGGATTGGTTCTATTTGGCACCTACTATGTTTTAATTAATATTGAAAACGAGAAGTGTTTCCAATTCTGAAGTTCGCGTTAACAGTCCTACTTTTTTATTTACTTACTGCAGATTGTAATAGAACTCAGAAACCTAAATGGAAAATGATACAAATGACTGATTATAATAACAAACGGTAATCAGGAACTTTTGTCAAGTAGAGTGGTTTGGTTTTCGTTACCATTTTCTGTGTAGCTAATTGTTGCACAGATAATGATCAACTAGCTACATACCGCCTCAAAATAATGAACATTATTGGCCAATGTTCCGAAAATATTTAAAGTCACATGTTGCCCGTCAACTTTTGTCGAGTAGATTATCAAATTTCAAAAGTGATCTAATGATTGTATCATTTTTCATAAAAGACTTTATGTTAAAGATATGGTAAGTTTCCTGTTTTCGCACTAAATAATATTCAATATTAAAAGATCGTCCCTTTACGAGCATATTTTGGAATTGCACTAAATATTAATTAAGAAAGTTTTTTAAGCTTGGCTGGAAGTGCTGTCTGACCCTTATTAGGTTCGAGGAGAGTCGAGCAGCTCTTGACGGGTTACTCATTGTAGACAAGAACCGTGGACTGGCGACACGTAGAACAAATAACTAAACGAACATTTATAGCACAATGTAGTTTCTCTTGAATTAGTAAATTTTAAAAGTTTTATTAAAAATATTTCACGTAGGACTAAAATGTCCATAAATCGAGTAAATTTAAATATATATTAAGATTGATTTTTGATTGATTAAACTATAATTATTAAGTTACTTAAATTATTAATATAACATTGGGATTCATCAAATGGCAAATTTCATATTCAAAGTATAAAATTTCATCAGACGTATAAGTAGTATTTTTGGCATGTTAAGCTATGATATAATCATTAACAAATTTATTAGGAATCCTTGGAGAATAATAATAAATCTTGATATTATTTATAATTTCTTCAATGAATTAATTAATTATTGAATGTTTAAAATACTTGCGTGCCTAGTTTGACTATATCACACATGAACGCAAAGTCACTGTCGTTAGAGGAATTTCTCTAGAAACTCTGTAAAGTTTTAACGTACATAACGGGCGTCGGAAGTATGTTCACAACTCTCTTAAACACAAGGAGTTTGAATGATACTTAATGTGCTGGTTCTGTCAAGAGTTCTGTCCTTTGTATTCGAGATGTATAATCCATTCATTTACTTTATCACATTCTAGCCATGCCTACATACTGTTACTTGATACATGATTCTGTGCTTCTGATTTATTAATAATTAAGGGTTTATTTAGCTTTAACTAATAGTCTTTTTGAAAGTATTATATTATGATGTATTGTGAAAGGACGTTCTTCTTGAATTAACTATAGTAAAAATGTTAGTTGTAATAAATATGCCTTATGTCTCCGTATACTTTATTTAATAGATTTGCTATCTAGATGATAAAATGAGCAAAGGTAAAAGAAACGAAGTAAAGTTTCATTGTAGTGAAATTTATGCATGTGTTTGCATGTATTCAATACATAGGAAAATGATTCACTGCAACATAGCCAGTATCATCGACAGCAGGAACACTAGCCGCATTAAAAGAATCCACTTTATCGTCTATATTGGCGGAGATATTCTTAATTCACGTTATCGGTGTCGTCTCTTCCTTTTTATATCTTGATGTTTTTTTTTCTAATTTCTTTCTTCATGTTTATCTTGACCTCATATAATAGAAGCATGATCTTTATCCCTTCTAATTAATATTTTGTGTACGTTGCTTCGGTTTGCATGGCTATCGGTTTACTGTAAACATAAAGTTTATTTCCATTATATTTTCCAAATTTTATTGTTCCCGTGAATATTCAGTTTTAGTCCATTTGCACGTTCTCAAAAGGTGTGCAGTCGCTGAGGCAGTCACCGCGAAACATTATTTACAATTTAGTTTTCGACTGCACGCTACTCTCATTGATAGTCTACACTTCGAAAGTAAAAAAATGTTGGTTGGCTTAGTTATATTACACTTGTTTTTATTTCTATGTTTAAAGGATTTAATTTGATTTATTAACGATACATCGATAGCATTCTTTTGTAAATATACTATTACTTTTATTTTATGTTATCGCAACAAATCAAGATGTTAAGCTGAATGGACTATCTTCGTTTTTTGGTTAAGATTCTTTTTTTGATGACGGCTTTTATCAATAATAATTGACCGGTGTATCATAATATATTATTTTAGATTGTGTTACAATATTCTTGCTAATATTGTTTTAGTTCAGCACCGTATAGTAATGCTAGTTCATTATGTCGCTTGATTTATTTTTTGAGAATATGTGTTGCTATTGAAATGATGTTATATTATTCATGTTTTCGAAGTGTGGGCTTAGTTAATCACGTAGATAGGGACTCCGGTCTTGTCATTCGTCCATTCCTTTCGGGTTGCCCCGCCCAGTGCCGATACTATTATAGCCCTTGTTGTTCTATATTTACGTTTAATTTCTCTATACCCTACTATACAGTCTACACTATCTGACACAATTCTTCCAAATCAATATAGGTGCTTAAAAACACAAATCCTTAACAAATGAAATGATTTCTTACACGTTTGTGAAGATGTGCCTGTTAGCGGTGTATGCACGCAATCCGATGTCTGTCCACTTCAATATTATATGTGGTCCTTTAGTTGTTATTATTTTCCATTTTTTGTGTTTTATAGACTTCTTCCTGTGTTTTATTTAACTGTGTTTAAGTTTCAACTGAATACCTTCTGAGAGTGTAAAACGCTATTAAGGCGGATGTAACTTTTGAGTTAATTTAATCACTTAAAAAAATTATAATTAAAGTTGTGTTCTTATACTAACAAACATTACTAACATACAAATTTCGAAGGGTATAATCGTTCTTGATACAATCATAACGCTCGTGTGGTGGATTGTTGGGATGTAACTGACTAATAATCTACCATGGTTAACCGGAGGCTAATAATGATGTTCTAATTGTGATGCGTTTGGTTGTATCCTGTTTTCTGCACAGGCGCCGTGCTCAGGTCCGCTCCGACTAGCGCCGCTCGAGGTCAATGACCTGATCAGATCTGACAGTAGAACGGATGTACCAAAATGGTCAGAAGTTGGTATCTAGTCAGGTTGTAGCTGAGAGTGGTCGTAGCGGGCGTGGGCGCGGGGCGGGCAACCGTCCCGGCGCATCACGCGTACCAAGAACTATTTGGCACCGCCTGAGTAGTGTGCTTCGCAGGGGCTGCTGAAAAGTCTTCCAAACATGGCGCCGAAGACAAAGCTAACTCTATCATCACGGCCATGAAGGAAAGAATGAAACAACGAGAAAGGGACAAACCAGAAATCTTCGAACTCATCAGGTATTTTCTAACCTACATTGACATAACATCAAAAGCTTTTTTAAGGCCTGTCAAATTTCATTGAGTCAACAGGTATTAAAATAAAAATGATTAACTTTTTGTGAAAGTTCTGCGTGCATTCAATTAAATATTGGTGAGTTTCATAATTTGACTTTGGGTAATAATATTTCCTCAAATTAGAAAATCGAACAATCCCAATCACTGTTGTAATTTATTTTCAATCTCAATATCGACAATAACCTAGATAGCTAATTATTACGTTAATTATTGATAAAACACCTAATCCTATCCATTAATATGCACTAGAGACCACAGATCAGGAAAAATGTATATCTCGTAACAAAACAGCTGACACAAGTATGTATGTGACAGACGCGTGTTCAGCATCGAAGGGGAACCCCATGGAGCACACATGAGCACCGTGAAGCAATCAGTCCTCGATGGCACCTCGAAATGGAGCGCAAAAATCGCCATAACAGGTTCGCAGCTGTACCGGTACACCTTCATCTCACACAGGTCCCGGCAGATCAGCAGAGTCGGCGGCGAAGAACACAACACACACTCGACACTAAAATATTTATTCCATCTTTCGTTTCATGTGCGGCCAGGCGGACGTTTAACGTCGACCCAGATACTCACATTGACAGTCTCGAACAGGCCGAGCAAATCACTATAGAAGGAACATCAAAATGGTCTTGCAAGATCGCCATCACAGGTTTGCCGTGGTCTTTTGCGGCTACGAACCGCACGCTCGCAGTTTTGACTCTATTAGACTGAAACTCTTCGCCTCCTCTCTTCACTTTTTGACATCTGCTAACACATAAAAAAAACGCTTCTATGCGATTTTTACTATCATCTTTGATTTTGCTTCTATTTTCCTTTCTAACTTCAGCTCGTACATTGTTTTTAACGAAATTCAAAATATTTATTTGCATAATGCTTGGTAAACAGTAATTAAAGTAACGTTGAAAAGTTTAGCAGATATCAAAAAATCACTCTATTACTTACTTGAATTCAGAAACTAACCAAATGAAATCACGGTCGTTAATGCACCGCCTTATGTCACTTACATCGATGAATAGTAGCTTGATTTCATGAACACAAAGGAAATTCCACGAATCCAACACTTTACACAACTAAGAGGCAAAGACAATAAAAATTTAATTTCTCGACACGCACACGAATTTTGGACTCTTGAAACACAAAATAACTCAACTTGAAGTCACGTTTAATTAATTTTCATTGCTAAACCACAATTTGGCAGCACGTCTGCTAATTGAACACAGATTGCATGAATTTCACAATGTCTGCATAATTAATTAACTTTGTACGTTTTCAGTTTTTGGGAATCCTGCCTTGGGAAACTTGAATTACTTAGTATTTGAAAACGATTACGATCATTATTAACACCTTAATAGATTTTAGCCGTTTCTTGTATTACGAGTAGATGATTATCGGCATGGAGAATGATATCCCTCGAACACATGAAAATGAAATCCTTAGTTCTTCACTTCTTTTGTATTACTTCAATATTTCTGATTCGTGAAAATTCCGAAACCATTAGACTTAATTCCCGCGACTATCTTCACGTTTCTCCTTCAAAACTTTCTTCTTGGTCGAAGTTTGCTTACAACCTCGATACTGTAGGCGCTATGATCAACCTGACTTAGAAATCGAATTTCGGCATAGATAAAAATTTGGTAGATTTGAAGCTAGTGTCTTCTGAATCCCTAACCTGATTGCTCACATAACACCCTGTTTATAGAGCTATATTTACATACAATGGTTCTATAGCACGGAATGCTTGGTAAGTAGTAGAAGGTACTCGTATATTAATAAGGCTTAGCATTAAGAGTATCTGCTTAAATGTAAAAGGTACAGTATGTAGTAATAACATATAAGCGTCAGTAAATGCGAAGTAAAATGCTAAATACTTATTTATATATATATATATTACTGCAGTCATACTGCTTTGCTATAATTGCTAATAATGCAATAAAATTAATGCGTAAGAATACAATAATACATAATTGTACTCGTAGCTTTAGGATTTGAAAGCTAATTATTACCAAATAAGTTTCAGAAATGTTATATATTAATATTCTGTGGTTTTAGTGGTATTTAATTCAGTTGGATTAGATGTATATCTTTATAAATGTGGGTATACAAAATCCTGTTTACGAGTTTTGTTAGAAATATTTATCAGCAAATTTATCAGCGCAAGGGGCGCACCAACTAAACGGACCGTTTGTGGAATGGTCTTTCCAGATAAGGATTTTCTATGCTATGAAACGTTTGCCAAAATGATTTCTATGTTGCTGATATTTTAAGAAAATCCAATTTGTTGTCGTAATCTTAACATTGTTTGGATGATGGTGATTCTGACGATGACGTATTATTATTTTATTTGTCGTTAAAGAACCAATGTCATTCATTTTTACGGTTTCCCCTCTAGTTATCTGCGCGCAGGGGTTGATTGCAAAGGATAAGAGTGGAACTTCAGATCCTTACGTCACTGTCCAGGTCAGCAAAGTAAAGAAAAGAACGCGAACTATGCCCCAAGAACTGAATCCCGTTTGGAACGAAAAATTTTACTTGTGAGTTTACGATTTTTTATGGTATAAAGTCAATCGTTTTAGAACTATTACGATGTGTTTTGATTTGATGATATGTTTCAGCGAGTGCCATAACTCGTCCGACCGAATCAAAGTTCGCGTGTGGGATGAAGACAACGACCTTAAATCGAAGCTTCGCCAGAAACTGACTAGGGAATCTGATGACTTCTTGGGACAGACGATAATTGAGGTAAATGCCTACCGTAAACAAGACAGTCTCCAGTGTAAACAATTTGCGTCGCGACCTATTTAGGTATTTAGCTTATTTGTTCTTGACGTGTGAGCTTACCATCCAATTATATACGAACTCTGAACCCTCGAATCTATAAGACAACATTGACGTGTCTCGTTGTACAACTTGTTGGTCAACATCAATATTTGCCTAGTTCTGTCATTTGTTACATGATAATGAAGTTGATTTAGGCAGACTAAGTTCTCTTTAATCATTTCATCATCAGTCATCATCTGTTTTAATGACAAAAACTGCCTTTTCTACTTTGTATATGTATTTCTTTTTTGTTTTTGTATCGGTTCTCAGTTATTCCCACAGTATTGTTTACCTTTAAATATTCTTTTATGTACTATGCATGCACAAATTTACACATATCGAATTTGATTTCATTTTCTATTAGCCAATACTAATCATGCCATTCAAGAGCTATGATCTTTGTTCTATTCATGTAACTCAAATACAGTTTGTTTTTCATATACAAATAAATAAATAAGAAAATTAAATTGAATATACCAACTTACCTAATCCCACAGTGAAAAGATTTTATTTAGAGTATAGGACTGAACTGTTATAATTATACATGCATCGGCCATGATGTGATATAAATTTAAATAAAATCTGAAAGATTCGAAAAATCTATTCATCGCTTTCTTAACGATTTAATTTTAGAAGCGCTTAAACATACTCGTAAATCAGGTTAATTACATTTCATTGATGTAAAGTATTGGTAGGTATTAAGAGGATGAACAGAGTAGTCAAATGGAAATCTTTTAATGAAAAATACAGCTAATTTCTCTTCAAGATAAGGTTTTAGTCATTTTATTCGAATTAACTTTTTTTCAAGAATGTTAAAAAAATTACTACTATGCCTTAATTGATAATACTGAATGAGTATCCAAAATTAAATAATGAATATAATAGTGAATATGAAAATAGAAGATGAAGATGTTAAAAAGACACAGACATACTCGTATATTATTAACCATACCATACTGGACTAGCTGCTGTCAAATATTTTTGCGTTCGTTTGATTTACACCACTTTTACGATATTGGTCGAGATTGGCACATACGAAGGGCGATGAACCTGCACATAATCACCAAAAATACTCAAACGACTCCATCAAAATTAATTTTCGCGACCGTCGTCTAGCATAAGTTCAAATGGGTACAAAAACATTGTTCAGTTTCAGGATCACAACGAGAGCAGTGGTAATAATTTTTATAAAAATCTATTTGTTTTCTACAAATCACCTTCTTTCGGCTCTTTTTCGCCAAAAATATTACTATAGTTTAAAATGTTTACGATGTTTAAGATGACTTCAAAGAAACATTTTACTTGATGGAAATAATTCAAATAAGTAGAGCATGATGGAATTAAGAACCATCTTATCGCACGCATCTGTCCTATTTTTTAATATATTCACTATGATCATTGTAATGAATTTATGATTCACAACATTTCGGGTGAGAAGATAAAAAATAGAGAAAGATATATTGTGTGGGTAATATTAATGTAACGTAATTTATTTTGTTAATAAGATAGGCAAACTGGTACCCAATATACAAAAAAAAGAGATGTTCAAAACATGGGGTGATGATTTTGTGCAAACAGCAAGAAATTTATGGTCCATACTCGCAAAAGATAGGATCATCTGGAACAGTTTGGAGGAGACTTTCACCGCAAGAGGCGGCCCTTACACCTAACAAAAATAAATATACAAGTACACAAACAAATATATAAGTAGTACTCATAACAAAAATATTGATATAAACCACACGTAAGGAAAAAATATAGCTTATTAATAATAATAAAATGTATTAAATCACAAAAGGCCTTACTAATAACCATTTTTTAAGCCTTGTATAGTTAAGTAGTGTTTGTTTTGTCTCTTTTGTTCGAATTTGAAATGTCATTCGAGTGACCGTGACAAAACACTGTTTAACTAAATCAGGTGTATACAATGGTTATTAGTAAGGCCTGAAGTGTTTAGGTCGAAAAGTGTAAGTACGGGTAACTTCGTAGTATCAGACGTCCATGTGCTAAGATAAACATTTGGCATAAAAAATACTCCTGCTTTATAGTGGTACTGATATCGCAGATTTTCATTGATGACTTGTTGGAACAGGTTCGCACACTCTCCGGTGAGATGGACGTCTGGTACAACCTCGAGAAGAGAACAGACAAGTCAGCCGTGTCTGGAGCTATCCGGCTGCACATCAACGTGGAGATCAAGGGCGAAGAGAAGGTGGCTCCGTATCATGTCCAGGTTAGTGCTATTTAAAGCTTTTTGGGACTAACAGAGTTACATTTTCGGTCAACCATCATACAGGATTTGCAATATTTTGTGATTAGTGTTTTCAAACTATCAAGAGTGTATAATTTTTTGAGTAAGAGTAACTGAACGTTTTCCATAGTAGGAAATCTCGTAGTGTAGACAACAAGATTCCTTTTTAGCTATAAAGTAAGTATAGTAATAATAAGGTTAGCAGTACAAACGCTTCTCAGATGAATGACGATGTAGTTAGACGTTTAAATGAGTTGAAACATTTTCGTCACAATATATCTGTATAGGTACCGATACATAAACAGTAATTTGGAGATATTGTGGAAAGTATTACCTACTACTTAAAATATTTGGACTGCTATTTTATTTATTACACCATAAGTTTCATTGCTGATATATCTCAAGTCTCTATGGACGCAAGAGAACATAACATTACGTAAAGGTCGAATACATCCACAAAGATACAAGTAAAGACCTCGAGGAAAAACTTAACTACGTTATTGACCTGATTCGTCGGAACGAAAGAATTATTTGGCAGAGTTATACTCGTAAAACTTCCCCCGAGTCAATGATTTGCAATCTCCGACCACTTCGGTGAGCAATGTTTTCTCTGTCTCATTTATTACGCAGACTGTATGTGCTGCAACAGGTCCAGCATATTGGTACAGACTCTTGGCTGGCGGCCAGCTCTCATAATCACCATGTTGTTTCACGCAATTACAGAAACTGACAAATCGCCGGATAGTTTGGCGCCGCCGCCGCTGCTTTACGATCGTGGTGGGCGTTAGTGCATTGTTAAAATTTTAGAGCCTTATCTGTAAGTTTTATAATGTCAATTGAGGCAAAACTGACACTAATAATGGCCGATGCTAATATAGATTGGATTTTGTGGATGATTAACATTTTGTCGATTGCCATGTGATTAATGCAGCTGTTTGTATCCAATTTCGTGGTTAGGAAGTCTACTATTAAACTTTAACGACCTTATTAATAAAAATTTTGGGCGAAAGTTTTAAGTGATAGCAGTGTTTCTATTGTCAGTAAAGGTAATCGTGTAGAAAATATGTCTATTCTTCGCAATTTTTCGCTGGACTTTTCAAACACACACAGAAAATTTGGTACGAATCAATCGAGTCGTTTTTGAGTTTAAGCGAGACTTACGAACGCCGATTCATTTAAATATATAAAAAGGTATACCTAGTTTCTCTCTATGTAGCAGTATCTTTATAGTATATGTTAAGATACTTACGGCCTTATTAATAAAAAATTTACTCCTTGGATCATCCTCGAGTTAGTTACTCAGTCTTTTATCTTGTTTCCACACATGTCGGCTGTCATATGTCAAAACAAGACAAAACACGGAGTTACTAATCCGAGGATGATCCAAGGAGTAAATTTTTTATTAATTAGGCCGTAAGTATCTTAACATATACTAGTCAATTTGCTTAAATTGGCAAAAATTACTTACGTTCTTTCGTTGTGAAAGTTCATTGGACGCCTCTCACTGGCATCGTCCTTTTATAGCCGAATCCGAATTAAGGTAATCGTTCATAAGCGATTCGTACCGATGGTTTCGGTTTGATTGAACAATTCGGTCGATTTCCCACAGTGTGCTGTCCGATGCGGGCGGAATGGAACAAGTTGGCGGGATAAATGTGAAAACTTTACGTGGACTAACAAAGTGGAACTGTTAGCTAATGCAAAAGTAAATTTTCTCCCTCCCAATCCGCCTAGGCCTAGTTTGCGGTTGCTCTTGTTATGTAAATTTAAAATGGTATATTATAGTTTGTACCACTTTTATATCTAGATTCTTTAGAAATGTAGTATGTTTCCACAAAGAGCTTTAGCTTATTAATATAAACTCCTCATTGCATATACAACAAATTGGAAGATAAACAAATTCTTGTATAAAACAAGAATAACGCTGGGCTTATTTCTAAAATAGATTTCTTCCAGCCAGCAAGAGTTATGTTACGTTTATCGATAGCTTTTATGATATTTTTAGATACCACAATACCAAAACACAATTTAAGTATAAGAGAAGGTATTAAGTTGTGGTTTCGTGGAAAGTCTTCTCTGACGCTATCTTTACTACTAAGTCCCTTTGCGGTTTGCTGCGGAACTTTCAAAAGGCTTTTTTCAGTTGAATATTATTGAAAAGTTTTATAAACTCATATTATTATTTTAGAAACCTTTTAATGGCACATATTCGTTAATAGTACTTTTATTGTCATTAAAAGGATTTGTTATGGGGCTGCTAAGTTGTTGATCCCTTGAAAGTACCTACCTGTGTGGACGTAATCTTTAAGTTAAATAATCAAGAAGGTACTCTTAAGTCATGCGGTCGCCGTTTGCGATTAAGCCGCGTAATATTCGATACCTTTAAATTTCCTTCAGAAGCCATTAAGCTCGCCACTTTCTTCTCAACTGTATATTATAGACGAATATAAAACTCTATAGATTTTCCATTTCTCTTTAAGCATCACACTTATATGTATATCTCCCTACTGTTCTGATTACTCATGTGCTAAATGTATTGAGCACACATGGATCTTTTCGGTCAGTACGCTTTTGTATGCATAATTTTGCGTGCTTAAAGCTGGACCGGACGAATTCAATGGTGTGTGTGAAGTCGACCAATCCGCACTGGGCCAGCGTGGTTGACTAACATAGCCCCTCGGTAGGGACGTATATGAGATGTAATGATGATGATGATAGTGAAAGCCGGATCAGTTCACAAAATAATGATAATGATGTTGAGCCAGTGTGAAGAATTTAAAATGTAGAATTCGACCACACACAAAAATGGATATGGACTAAAAAATATGAAATACAATAAACGGAAATGATATTGAATCTCGCGACAAGCTTTTATGTCATATAAATTGTGTCAAATGTGAAATAACGTTATAAGTAAAAGTTTAAGTGTAAAAGTTTATTAATTCTTTTTAGCGCATTTAAATAAAAACTTGTTTTTAAAAAGGTTTTTTTACATTTAATTTTATTGTTCTAGCACAATAACAGGTAAAATTTTTGTTTAATAATCCTGTTAGTATACAGTGTAAACCAAAAGTGATTAAATTGGCGTGGAACTGGCTAAGCAATAGTTAAAGCTATATAATAATAAAACCCCGTGAACGAGTGGATTTCATCAACTTCCTAATACTCCGACTTCCTAATACTCTGACTTTGGATTTGTCATTTTTCTGGCAACAGTAACTTTGCTCCTCATGATACCTCAATTGCCTCTGCTTGTTTAGCCACCTAGTATTGCCCCTTTCACCTCCTCTCCTAATGCGCTCTATCAAGTCCAATGCGATGGGGTGTGATAACATTCGTCCAGTCGTCCAATGATTGTCCCTATTTTGGATTACATCCTCCCTGCTATCACAGATATAATTAGTACTTCACTTGTTATAAGTTAATTTTCGTCTCTTTGGCGTAAAGCATTTGTGCGTCCACTGCCCAAAGTATCCAGTCCATCACTTCCCAATCAATACCGCCCAATCTAGTGATTCACACTTATATGTCTAAGTGCTTGAGGCCTGTGTCTATAAGCAGTTTTCCAGTTTTGTTCATACAAATTCTCTTCTGAGTCCTTTCCAGTCTGGGTTTAGACCAGGTCATAGTACGGTGTCTGCTCTCCTTAAGATGACTGGAGACATAAGAGCTGGAATAGAGACTAATAAATTAACTGTTCTTGTACTAATTGACTTTTCCAACGCTTTTAATGCTGATAATCATCAAATAATTTTGTCCATCCTCTCCCATTTTGGGGTTTCTCGTGAGGTGGTATATTGTTTCTCCTCATATTTTCAGTATCGCTAGCAGTCGGTTATTTGGGGTGACACATCCTCTTCGTGGTGTAACCTAAAAGCTGGTGTTCCTCAAGGTGGCATCTTATCTCCTATTCTTTTTTTAATTTTTATTAATCTCATCACTAACCTGCTTCGGTGTTCGTATCATTTGTACGCCGTGGATTTCAACTTTACGCTCAGGCTGGTACTGATAATTTAAATGAGGCTATTGATAAAGTCAATGAAGATCTAATTGCTATTAAAACCTGGTCGGACCAGTTCGGAATTCTCGTTAACCCGGCAAAATGCCAAGCAATTATTGTGGGGACGTATATGAGCTGTGATGATGATGATGATATATTAGACAATAAAAAAAAAAAATATTGTCCCATATTGCAGCAACGTAAAGGACCTTGGTCTTTATAGACTCGACGCTTAACTGGCAGCCTCAGGTTACTAGCATCCGTCAATGGGTTACTGCAATGTTACGGTCCCTATACCGGTTAAAGAAGTTTCTGCCTCCTGACGTTAAGAAAATGCCTTGATTCTTCCCGTTGTCGACTATGGTGATGTGTGCTGTCTCGGCCTGAATGCAGATCTTCTCAACAAACTACACCGGCTTCTAAATAATTACATTCGATTCATCTACAACTTGAAAAAATTTGACCACATATCCGAGCATCAGCTGCATTTAACTGGCTACCTATACGGCAGCGTAGACACGTGAGAACATTAAAATCTTTTTTTGCTTTTTTTAATGGTCCCAACACACCCAGTTATTTAATCCCCCACTATGTGCTTCTCATAATAGGCCCCTTCGGTCATCATCCAATTGTCTCCTTAAATATCCATCTCACTGTTCTGAAATAATTCATTGCTCTTTTTTGTTCAATCCATTCTTCTCTGGAACGCTTTGCCAATGGATATCAAGAAATAAACTAGCAAGTTTTAAAAATAAATTACGGAAACATATGCATCCCAACTTGTTAGTTTGGTGTCTTATAATAATTTGTATTAGTTTTTTAATGCGTTCAACACGGGAAGCGATCACCGAATGGTGAGAGGCGCATTGAATCTTAACGTAAAAGCTGAGAGGTATCGACTGATGAAATCAACACTCCGTCATGGAGCTATCCAGCGGCCGTACCGCCTAACTCAAAGCGAGCACTCGCTATCGTTATCATGACATTAGAACAATAGTTTTAATGTCACAGATGACATAAGAGCTATTGTTCTAATGTCACGAAGCGATAGCGATTGATCGCTATTAGTTAGGCGGTAGCCCCCCAGATCCAGCGCTTTCAACTCGAATTGCAGAATCGGTTCGCTTGCCTGGAGGATTGCATGGATTTGGACACATACGAGTATAATGACAGGTTTGTGGAAACTATCCTTACGGTGGGTTCGAAGTTTTTCAAACCCAGCCGTACCAAGCAAAGGAGCAAGATCTCAGAGCCGACAATTAAGCTGATGGATGAAAGGCGTGGAATGGGTCTGCAGTCCTCTGAAGATGCTCGTCGGCGACTCAACAAACAGATCTCGAAATCTCTGATTCGCGACATACGCCGATTTAATACAGAACGTATTAAGGAAGCCATCGAGCGGAACAAGGGCTCCAAAGTGTTCGCAAGAGATCTGTCACTCGGTCAGAGTCTGCTGACGAAGCTGAAGACAGAGGACGCAGAGTCGTTACGTCTCGACCTGAGCTTATGGCTGAGATTGAACGCTTTTATAGACAGCTTTACACAGCTTCGCAGGCACTTGTCATTCAGGCTACAGATCCTAGAGCCATATTTATCCGGCATTACACCGAAGACATCCCGGACGTCAGCCTGTACGAGATTAGTGTGGTTCTCAAACAGCTAAAAAACAACAAGGTACCGGGTGATGATGGAGTTACAGCTGAGATTTTGAAAGCGGGTGGATGACCAGTCCGGAAAGCGCTGCAGAGGCTACAACTCCATCATACTCGAGGGCAATACGCCTAAAGCATGGCACGGAGGTGTGGTGGTACTTTTCTTCAAAAAGGGTGACAAGGCCCAGTTGAAGAACTACAGACCCATCACGCTCCTGAGTCATGTATACAAGCTGTTCTCGAGAGTCGTCACGAATCGTCTCGCGCGCATGTTTGAGGACTTCCAGCCTCCCGAACAAGCCGGATTCCGTGAAGGCTATAGTACCATAGAACACATTCATATGCTGCGGCAGGTTATACAGAAGACCGAGGAGTATAATCTTTTTTTTTTTTTTTTTTTTTTATGGATGGCCCGGCAAATGACCTCCTCCCGCCTGATGTTAAGCGGTGAAAGAGGCCCAAATGAGTTGACAGATAGAGTAGGGACGACATCCACTCTCCTACCTGCCCGCCCCTTGCCGGCCCAAAAGATGCTTTTTCACGCCTCTTTTGAAGGAACCCATGTTGTAGGATGGGGGAAACACGTGCGCAGGTAGAGAATTCCAAGTGTGGGATGAACGACAGAAGAAGGAATCTTGGAATTTCTTGGTACGGTGTGAAAAGGAGGACACAGTGTACGGATGACTCCGAAGGCCCTTACGCGTGTTTCTGTTAAGGAATGGAGAGGGAGGGATAAGGTTAAAGAGCTCCTCAGAGCATTCCCCATGGAACATTCGGTAAAAGGCGCTAAGAGAGGCGATGTCACGACGAAGTTGTAGAGGTTCGAGGGTGTTAGTTGCCTCTACATCGCCAATTATGCGAATAGCGCGACGCTGCAATCTGTCCAGAGCATCGAGGAGGTACTGAGCGGAGCCGTCCCAAAGGTGCGAGCAATATTCCACGCAAGACCTAACCTGAGTTTTATACAACAAGCATAGTTGGTCCGGCGCAAAATACCTACGCACCTTGTTCAGGACACCGAGTTTTCGTGAGGCAGTAGTTATGACGGATTCGATGTAGTCTCTGGGGTTCAGATCGCAGCGAATGTTCATTCCGAGCAAGGTGATGTTGCTCTGTGTGTGAAGGGTTGTGCCCTGAAGAGAAGGAAGGGGGAGGAAAGGTGACCTTTTCGCCGAGAACACGCACACCTGTGTTTTCTTAGCATTGAACTCAACAAGATTGTTGGAGCCCCATTCGGAGACGAGGTCCAGCGTCCTGTTGAGCTCAATGATAAGATTCTGCCTTTCCCTACCAATATCACCACGAGCAGCCCCCGAGGTTCCGTGATATCCCCCATGCACTGTACTGTCGTCCGCATAGCAATGTATAGCTCCCAAGGAAAGCATATCATTGATATGCAGAAGAAACAATGTGGGGGATAGAACGGAGCCTTGCGGAACACCTGCGTTCACTGCCACGAACCGCGAAGCGCAGCCGTCAACGACAACGCGAATTATACGCTCGTGGAGGAAGCTGGCAATCCACGTACAGAACTGCGCGGGTAATCCGTATGCCGGAAGCTTGGAAAGAAGAGCCTTGTGCCAGACTCTATCAAAAGCTTTGGCGATGTCGAGACTAATAACCACCGATTCGCCGCGCTTATCGATAGATTCACCCCATTTGTGCAAAAGGAACGCTAGAAGGTCACCTGTTGACCGTTTAGGACGAAAACCATACTGTCGGTCATTAAGTAACGAGTGACCTTCCAGGTAACGGATCAGCTGGGTATTAAGGATCCTCTCCATGATTTTACACAAAATGGAAGTGACGGCTATAGGACGATAGTTAGCCGGATCAGAACGATCTCCCTTTTTGGGAACCGGCTGGACATTGGCCTCTTTCCAAGATTTCGGCACACAACCAGCAGAGAACGACAGACGGTATAGACGCGTAAGGACCGGAGTCAACTCCGCTGCACACTTCTTAAGAACAATCGCAGGAATGCCGTCTGGGCCACTTGCTTTTCGAGTATCGATCGACTGGAGCTCCGCCCGCACATCACGCTGTCTGATATGGATATCGGGCATGGTGCTGCCACAATGGGACAGTTTCGGAGGTTGTGTACCACAGTCATCGACACGGGAATGAGCCGCGAAGAGTTTTGCCAGGAGGTCGGCTTTCTCCTGCGGCTGATGAGCAAGTGAGCCATCGGCATGTCTCAGCGGTGGCAGCGAGGGTTGGCAGAAGTTTGATTGCACAGCTTTGGCCAGGCGCCAAAAAGAACGGCTACCCGTAGGGTGCGATAGCAGTTCCTGGCCCACTTGTGCACTATGCTTGGCGTTTGTGGACTATGAGAAAGCCTTCGATTCTGTCGAGACCTGGGCCGTGCTTAGGTCACTCCAGAGGTGCCAAAGAGACTACCGGTACATCCAAGTGTTGAAGTCATTGTACGGAAACGCCACTATGTCAGTCCGCCTTCAGGACCAGAACTCGAAACCAATACGACTTCAGCGAGGTGTGAGACAGGGTGACGTTATATCGCTGAAGCTGTTCACAGCTGCGCTGGTGGAGGCTTTTGGACTGGAGAGGACTCGGCATACTCGCCGACATAAACGGCGAGTACACGACTCACCTTCGTTTTGCCGATGATATTGTAGTCATGGCTGAGACCGTGGAAGATCTAGGCACAATGCTCGAAGACCTCTGTAGAGTTTCCCAACAAGTGGGTCTTAAAATGAACATGGACAAGACCAAAATTATGGTGAATTCCCATGTAGTACACACTGTGGTGGTTGGCAGCTCTACACTGGAAGTTGTTGACGAATATGTTTACCTGGGACAAATAGTCCAGCTCGGTAAGTCCAACTTCCAGAAAGAGGTAAATCGACGAATCCAACTCGGCTGGACAGCGTTCGGGAAGCTACGCAGCATATTCTCGACCAATCTACCGCAGTGTTTTAAGACGAAAGTCTTCAATTCGTGCGTTTTGCCAGTGATGACGTACGGAACTGAGACGTGGCCGCTTACAATGGGTCTCATCAAAAGGCTCAATGTCACTCAAAGGGCAATGGAGAGGGCTATGATCGGGGTTTCTCTACGCGATCGCATCAGAAATGAAGAGATCCGTAAAAGAACTAGAGTCGCCGACATAGCCCAAAGAATTGCAAACCTTAAGTGGTAGTGGGCAGGACACATAGCTCGCGGGACTGACGGCCGTTGGGGTGGAAAGGTCCTTGAGTGGCGGCCGCGTACCGGGACACGCAGCGTTGGTAGGCCCCCCACAAGTTGGACCGACAATCTGGTGAAGGTCGCGGGAAGCCGCTGGATGCGGGAGGCGCAGGACCGATCGGTTTGGAGATCCCTAAGGGAGGCCTATGTCCAGCAGTGGGCGTCTCTTGGCTGAAATGATGATGATGATGAGTTTTTTATTTAATTATATTTATGTATAAGGATTTCAAAAAGTTTGCAAGTTTCCTTATTAATTTTGTTTTATGGGTACATCTACCATATGTGCTCTCTGTACCATCTGAAGGTTTACTGGTAGAGAATAACTCTGGCATTAAATCCGCCATTTCACATATTGTTCATAAAGAATAAATAAATAAACTTGCTTGGCCTTTCACGTTTTATCGAGGATTTCCACATCCTCACTAGAGCATCGTCAACTAGTAATTCAATTCATCCAGTCATTATGTTGAAAATAACGATGATTCTATCACTTAAATTATAAACATTATAATGTTCTCATAAAATAAATTATTCACATTTAATCCGTAATTTGATACAGTTTAGTTGATCAGCAAGTATTACTTCTCAACTATTCACAGTTGAGGAATCACCAGTTGACCCGTTGGTATTACCCACTGCTCAACTTTATGCAGTTGGGTTATCTAGTTGAGCAGTGGGAAAGAAGGGACTTAAACTTAAAAAGAATAATTATTCGACACGAATTATAATTAGTGTTGAAAGTCTGCATTATTACTTATTTGTCCAGTTCATCTAAAAATGTGTTATTTACTGTTACACTATTCCTTATAGTAATTTATCATCAATTAATAACAGCTATGTAATGATAAACAATATTTTCAAAAGAATTTTTGTATATAAATATTTACAAAAACGTTTATAAGACAAGAACTTAACACTGCGCACTTTGAAAGCGTGTTAAAAGCTATTGAAAGCTTAAACAAACATTATTAAAACTTTTTTTTTTTTTAAATAAAGCGAAATGCTTAGTTGTATAACAGGGCGTCCTACGGCTATGCCACATGGAAAGAAAGTACCTTGAATATTGTAGATGGAACATTTTACTAAAAGAAGACATTATTTTAATTTAAACAACAATTTAAACTGCATTCATAGATTTTAAATAATTACATGGTTGAACCGGGAATCGAACCCGCTACGCGAGAAAAAAAATTACCCTGTAGTTTTATCATACCTATCGAAAGGCTTCATCGTAAGGATTATTTTTTGCTAAATGACATAGTTTCAGAAATAAAGGGAAGACCATGAATTTTAACATTTGATGTAAAATTTTGTTCAGAAAAATAAAAAGCTGACATTGCCGTAAGGACATACAACTGACATTATCATAAGCACCTATTACTAATACATGTACCCACTTGAGAAGTACGCATCATTTCCCTATTATAATTCAAGTGCATGATAAAATGATTTAAGAGATACGTAATTAGTAGGTACCTGGTTGTATGTAACAAATCGAGCCGTATCCTGTGCCTAAAGACGCATAAATTATTTTGTCCATCGCAATGCGGCTGATTGATTATTAAGAAATAAAATAATTCAAAAATGTGTTCCATTTTCAAACGTTTATTCTTTTGTTTCTGTGATTTTCATTGTAGGATTTTTGCATTGTATTGTGAATTTTACATAACCATGGCGTATCAAAATAATTTTGATTTAATGAAAGCATACTTACCTACTTTTTGAACCACAAAAACATAACATTAGCCTTACAATGGCGCCGCGAAAGATATCCTGATAGAAATACACCATCTCCATTTATTATGAAACGGTTGGTGCATAATGTGCTTGGGACGTTTCAAACATCGCTTACCACAACCGCGGCACCAAATGATAAACACTGACGATGAACTCGACATTTTGATATACTTTGAGACAAATCCTAAACGGTTCAGTGAGGGAAGGTGAAGAAGTAATCGGAATTTCGAAAAGCAATAATATTATCTGGTCATACGAGAAAAACTTCAGTAATAATGTGTAAAACCGACACAAATCGCATTTGGTCCAGGGAGAATCCCTTACGTATCCGCGAGACTAATAATCAAATGCGTTTTAAGGTTTTTCGTTCAACTGTTGGTGTGGATTGTAAAAAACCGGGTCCTCTTAGTATATTTTTACGAAAGGCATTTGAATACGAAAAGGTATTCCGGTTTTTTTTTCTCGTGTAGCGGGTTCGATTCTCGGTTCAACTATGTAATTATTTAAAAATCTTTAGGTGCAGTTTAAATTTTTGTTTAAATTAAAATAATGTCTTCTTTCAGTAAAATGTTCCATATACAATATTCAAGGTACTTTCCCTCCATGTGCCATAGCCGTGGGACGCCCTGTATATGCGTGTCTGCACTGTTTTGTATTTTCTTTTTCTTGTTTTATTTTGTTTTGATGCCTCTGTTGTATATATCTTATGTATTTGTTATTATTATTATGTGTTTTGTATGATTTTCTGTTACCTAATTGTTACCTTACATAGGCCCGGCCAGAATACCAGCGCTGCATCAGACTAGTCTGTTGCAGCTTATGCTGAGGTCGGGTTCTCTCGGGTCGGCAGTTATGTATAACTGTTTTTTTTCTTGTATATGTGTGCTTGTGGTCAATGAATGTTTTCTTTCTTTTTTCTTTAAATTTAATAACGAATAAACTAACCAAGATGAAAATCAATTTGATAATGGCATCTAGATCACATCATCAGCCCACACAGTACATCGACTGCTGGACATAGGCCTCTCCAAATACACGCTACCGAGCACTATCTGTGACTACTTTCATTCAGATTTTGCCAGTCACCTTGCGAAGATCGTCGCTTCACCTAGTCTGAGAGCGTTCTACACTCCGCTTGCAGAAGTAGCTTCCCCCAACGGTTGTTGGTTCTGCGGATAAAGTGGCCAACCCACCGCCACCTCATCTTGCTTATCCCGTCGGCTATGCCGATAACTTTCATCCTCTGTCGGATCACTTTATTCCGGATCTTATCCTTCAGAGATATTCCAAGCATAGCCCTTTTCATGGCTCGCTGAGCGACTTTAAATTTGTGCACCAGCTGTACCGTGAGTGGTCATGTTTCGGAACCGTATGTCACGATGAATAGGACTCAACTGATTAAAGACTCATCTTTAGACATTGGAGTATAGGCGATGTAAAGATTTTAAGCTAAGAGCTTCCTTGTTGTATGTGTAAAATAAGTCGAAGTCACGCTGAAGTGAAACGAAACAACATTTTACGAGAATATTCCATGACACTAAGTAAAATTACCAAATCTAAATCCGGGCCGAAATTCTCATTAGCCGAATAGAATTGTAGCAGTGAAGTGGGTATCCAATTTCATGGTGCGTATTTTTGCTAGGAGAAATGGCGAATAAGTAGCTTCTGCGTTTTCTGAGAAAAACGCATTAGTTTTATATGAGAAATTATTATAAAATTACTGATCACGAATTTCTTTGCGCTATCTCCCGCGGAGGGATTTCGTGAGTTCGGCGAGATCAATTTCAACATGACTGCATTTTCCAGTGTGTTTCGTGTTTGTGTGTATTACCTGCTCGTGTAAATAAAAGTAACATGACTGAGAATCATTGTCTATTTTTTCAGTTTAATTGTTCTCACGGGATTAATTTTGAAAGTGACGAAATTGGAATCATTAGGCAGTTATAAAATTTTTGGAGCTTATAACAGTTAAACTTTTGTATAGTGTGCTACAATGACCTGGGATAACAGAAGAGAGTTATTCTGAAATGGGTACAAGGACAATCAGGGGCTGTCGGTAACGAAAAGGCCGATGAACTTGAGCGCAGGGTCAACATATAGGTCCAGAACCTTTCTATAGCACCCCGAAACGTTATGTCATGCAACTCCTTAAGGAAAACCTTCTAAGCCAATCAACAAAATACTGGCTAACCCAACCAGGATTAGTACACGCTAAAACCTTGATAGAATGATACTCGAAAAAACGAACTACTGAACTTTTACAGATCAATAGGACGAACACCCGTGGGATTGTTCGAGCCTTAACTGGTCACTGCAAGGTAAACAAACACCAAGTTCACATAAAATTAAGTGAATCTGATATTTGCAGATTTTGCGAACAGGAGCATGACACACCCCAACACCTCTTGTGCGATCACTCAAGTAAATGAAGCATCCACCTGGGACGACACTTAATCAGCCCAGGGGAACTGTAATCTCCTAAAGCCAGACCCATCTTGGATTTCCTGGTAACAGCCAAGCTGAAGGAGATACTGTAATTTGGTGGCGAATCACAATAAATCTTTTAGCTCGCAGTGACTACAGCTTCATTGAAGCTGCACAGCCCCAACAAAGCAAATAATAATAATGGTGTGCTAACAAATAATATCTGAAAGTTTGTATATACCTAGCAGTTGAAATTTTACATACAGTTTTCCCAAAAAAATTATGCATGCCTTTCCTAGAACTACGGCTTACGCACTAAGAAGACACAAACAGACAAATGGAGTCCAATATTTTAAGCTTTCACGCAGTCACTAATGCCCTCTACTTACCGTCGGTAGCATACTTATAATCAGGGTCGGCCGCTTGGGCATCTTATTTTTGCTATAAAGCAGCAGTGCTCGCATTGCTGTCTTCCGGTTTGAAGGGTAAGATATGGCAGTGAAATTACTGGGCACCGTGACTATACATCCTATGTCATATGTTGGCAACGTATATTGTGGTTCTTATGTGAGTTGCAGATTTCACAGGAACCGCATGTACTAAAGTTGATTGTTACCACTTAGCATCAGGTGGGCAGTATACTTGTTTGCCAACTTAGTTGTATAAAAGAAATCTAATGTAACCAAAAATGGACGTATTTAAGTTTGAGGTAAAGGAAAACAGTCTAAATTGTATTAAGTAGTATGGAACACGCCGGCTTCCTTACAGAAGTTCCACAGAGTGTTACTGACTTACCTTTTCATAAGTTCATAAGTTTAAAGCGCATGTAAAAAAGACTCTAATGAGTAAAGGATATTATAAAGTCAATGATTATCTGAATGATGTCAATGCTTGGTCTTAATTTGTAGACTTAATTTATAGATTTAAATGTATAATGTACACTGACACATCTAATCTTGTAATGGAAGTTGAACACAATCTTTACTTTTGAGTTCTGCTTCCAATTGACGACTCTGTAACAATACAGGGAGAAAAAAATAGCCCTTGCTGGTTTTCTTGCTGGTTCTTTCCAGTACAAGGTCTCCCGCCGTAGACTTGTGAACCAATGGCGTAGCTTCTTTGACGTTCAAAAGTGATTGTAAAATCCCAATTGAATAAAGGATATTGAATTTGAATTTGAATTAGAAAGTGTGAAAACATCAACCAACTAATTCGAAGTGCATTAGCGCAACTTGTCCTGTTTACTTGATCGACCGACTTTCCAAACTGTGTGTCTAGTAATTTCCTTACTTTACTCGTATACTTTAATTTATGAAAATGGCCGCTAAGTTAGTTTCCAGAACTCTAGGCTCGTATTAATAATTACACCTCAAGTGTGAGATCGATCTTAATATACTGTTTTTGACAGATGTTCCATATATTAAACGTCAAAACTGCAGCTTAAGATCGATCTCAACTTTGAGACACGAGAGGCATAAGTATTCAAAAAATTACTTTTTATCTCTTCACGGTCCTTCGACAAATCGAGGGAGGAAAGAACTGTTATTATTATTATTTATAAAAAAATATTAATATAATAGGTACAGACAACATCACACTTCTATATTGAGGTCGGAGCCAAACGATGATCTCCTAGAAAGTTTTAAAATTTGTCACCAACTTCAATATAGAAGTGTGATGTTGTCTGCACCTATTCTTATATTATTTTTAACTTTTCAGTGTTTTTAAAGTTGGTTTTTATTTTTTGTGAAATATTTTTTATTTTTAACTTTTTAGTTAATTAATGAAATCTTTTTAGTGTAAGAAACCCTAATTTTTGTATTAAATTAGCGTTTCCCTGGATTTTCATGGGATCCCATCATCAGATCCTGACTTTGGTGACCTTGGGACCACCCCAGGAGTATACTCTATCACAGCCATACTCTAAGTGTGTTCTGCGGAACCCTAGGGTTCCGCGATACCCCTGTAGAGGTTCCGCAATAATTAAGAAAAAAATCAAAACACCCCTCACTGGTCGTACTTTTATTATGCTTATTAATAAAGAATACACTTTTAAAAAATATTGTTTTATTGTAGGGTTCCGTCAAGTATTTCGCTTTCCAAAAGGGTTCCGTCATCAAAAAAGTTTGAGAGCCGCTGCTCTATCAAATACAATAAGAATTTTGAAAATCGGTTCACAATTGGCGGAGTAGTCGCGTAACATACACACAAAACACGTTGGACACATCTGGAAATTTAAGGGTATTCCTCGATTTTCATGGGATCCCATCATCAGATCCTAACTTTGGTGGCCATGGAACCACCCTTGGAGTATACTCTATCAAATACAAAAAGTATTTTGAAAATCGGTCCACATTTGGTCGTAATCGTGCAACATACACCTAACCTCCTCCTTCTTTGAAGTCGGTTAAAAATGTGGACATTTCCTAGCTTGAAATCTGGTTTTACATGTAATCACGAGCCTAGATCAAGTTATTATTGTTCTTTTAATTTTCTCAGCCTAAGCTGGTAGACTAGATTACACTTGCGGGCAGTAGCCAAGTAAGTTGTTCACTAAATCATTAATTATAATAAATATTGAGTACATTAATTTGAACTCATGTCCGTCAATACTAACACCACAATATAGAGAACGATACTAGCACTCCGTTAACTTCAGATTTTTCAATGCACAACACCTAAAACAGTCATGATACGCTTTTTGGTTGGCATAAGCTTCCCACAAAAAGAGTGGCTTGCTTCTCCCACACGTTAGCCCATCCCATAAGTTTAGTCACGTAAAATATTATTGTGAACTACATTGTGAACTCACGTAAAGCATTATTGTGTATACATATACACCCACCCCGAAACAATGGGATTGGACTTTTCCGATGTTGAAATCTTATTACATATAACAAGGAATATTTTAAACGTTAAAGCATTAAATTTGATTTTGTTATTTAAGAATTGCTTTATAAAAATATACCTTTGAACACACATTTAAAAATAGGCTAGATGACAAAAATTTTTTTGCTTTAATAGAAGCTCATTCATATAATAAACAGAAAGAAAAAATCGGTTTTCGAATAACTATAAAAACAACCAAGATATAAGGTATTAAAGATTTTTCTCCATCTCTTTCTAGCAAAACGACAATTAACAAGGAGTTTATATGGCCGTACTCAACAATGACGTCACGGTTGATGTCGGATCTCTCTGTCTAATCGCCTTCAAATTAACAACTTAAAATACTTGTATCTAATGTATTTCTAAGCTGATTTTAATTCTAATTTCACAGGAATGCATCTTTTGCCACGGTATTTTAATATTTAATGACGAGACGTAAAAATTAGAATTCAGTCATCATCCCAATTATGCCGTAGACCTAGGCTAAAAAAGAAGTTTTCATAACTCGTCTTCTATGGGGGTGAAATAGGGGATGAACGTTTGTTTTCATTGGTTTTGAAGTTAGGGGCATAAGCTGCCATGTGTTTTACGGCCTTATTCATAAAAATATTTTTATCACATCTAATCGAAAAGAGCATCTTGTTTTTTTTAACTGGGAGGGAAATAGCTTCTTTCCCTCAGGTATAAAAAGTGATTTGAACTTTGAATGTGGACATTGTCAATAAATGTTCAAATTACCAGAAAAAGTTAATTATATTGTAATAATAACAACATGGAAATTAAAATAATACAGTACGTTTGGCTTATTTCAGTGCATTTTACAGAATACATGCCACAATTTAAAAACTATCTTACAATCTCAATGTACTGTCAATAAAAATATTTATTTATTTTATAAGCTGTAAAGCCAACTATAGTTCCTGTCCTGGCCATTACATACAATATGGATTTAAATAATCGACTCGGTACTTACCTTCAAATCGGGAGGTCCGGGGTTCGAGACCGCTATGTACCAATGTGTTTTTCCTTTTCGAATTTCATATATACAGCCAGCCTCAAAAGTGGATAAGCATTTTTAGCAGATTTAGTACCATGTCACACCAACTTACTATTCCTTTTATTTAGTATGGTTACACCTATATTGCATTGTTAATAGTTGGTGTGACATGGTACTAAAATGTTTATTCACTTTTGAAGCCGGCTGTACATTTGTCTGTCTCTCCTACGGTGAAGGAAAACATGGTGAAGCAACCTGCATATATCTGCGATGAAATTCAGTATGTGAAGTCGACCCTCAGAACAATCACTACAGCATAGAAGGAAGATTAAAACAAGAATTAATTGTGTGCTATTTGTCTCTTTCTAACATACGGCACAAAACTGTGTAAATGTAAGAGATGAGTAATATTTGTCTTTTGGCATATCACAAGGTGGTCAGTATATGAATTGATTGAATTGTCATTTTGGTTAAAAATATTAAAATTGGTTAAAAATATATAACACGGCTAAATTCTATAGTACCTTGTATCGAAGATAGACCATCAGAGTTTGAACTATTTGAATTGTTCGTATAATAATTGTTTGTGCGTCCCGTGGCTAGTAATATTTTGATGATATTTTATTAATATTTAAGTGATTAGAAAGCAAGAATTCTTTAGGTATTTACAAATAGTGTGTGTTTGTGCACTCCGTAACACAATGTCTTGTGTAGTTTGGGGCTGCAAGTCTCATTCGTCGCGAAAGGAAAACAATCAAAATTTATTGACCTTAAATTGGCATGTTTTCTCATATTGTTACTTGAATGTGAGCTAATAAGTAAACTTATATACATATGAAATATCGCTGAATCATTTTGTAGAAAAACAATACGTAATACTAACTTCACTTTTATGTTTTAGCGATTTTTAGAAAATTACTTTGAGGTTTTCTTGATCATGCGTAGTGTTGTAAAATTTTGTCGATATTTTTATTTTACAGATTTCCTAAAGACAATGTAAAAAAAATATGGATAAAGTGTATTGTCAGACGAAATTGGAGTCCAAAAAAGCATAGTCAAATTTGCTCCAGATATTTTCCATCAGATTAATTTTGTATGTACTTAGTAGTAAAACTATGAAATGGAGACGTCATGACGTAAGTCAAGTTATTTAATGAAAGGAAATCTTTAAACTAAAATATTATTTATGAAAATAAAAACGTATTTAATTTCTTAACTATTTCTTTAAGGAATCCTTGACACGGATGCCAAGAACAACCAGTTCAGATGATTTTTTTCTAAGAATTAAAATATTAGATCAAGAAAAGAACAGAAAGAGTCAAAAAGGTAAAATATCAAAACGACGCCTTCGGAAAATTTACATTCTAACTAAGCCCGGCCGCACATCAAGCGTAATAAATCTATCGAAAAATGTCTTAACAATAAAGTATGGTCAATAAATCCTCTTCGATTTCCTTCCTATAGAATTTGTGAATCTCTGCAATAGAAAAATTCCAACAATTTAGATAACGGGAAATACCCGTCACTTAAATAGTCCAAATTTTAGGGTTCCGTACCTCAAAAGAAACACTGAACCATTATAGGATCACTTTATTGTCCGTTTGTCTGTCAAGACTATCTTGGAAACGCGTGAAGGTATCGAGTTGAAATTAAAACCATATAATTACTCAGTTCTACACTAACAAGTTCTAGTCCCTTGAAGATGTGAAAAAATCAAACTTCTAAGTTAACAAAAAAAGGTACGGCCGTTTATGTCGCCAAAAACGTATATTTCGACATTCTCACGGGCATCAAAATGTATAGGGTACTTTTCGTTGATCTAGCTAGAACTATGAAATTTGTGAAGTTATATAGTCTTACACTACAAGTCAGGGAAAATCTCAAACTCCACATTTGTAATTAAATCATAAAAAATTTAGTCTCTATTTAAAGTATAACCTACAATTTTATACGGGACCCTCGGTGGGCGAGTCCGACTCGCACTTCCCGCTTTTAGTCTCATGAACGGCCAGCCTGACCATACCAAAGAGACACAGCAGCTATTAGCTGGATAAGTTACATAAGAAAATCTACCCTTAATTATTTATGTTATATTTCTCGTAATAAAGACATTTTAGTATTAGGGATCTATTAAATACCTACATAATATAATTATCGACGTTGAAACTAGGTGAGTGATGAGCACGACATCACTGGGAGAAGAACTGACAAGCGAGAATTAGTGACGACCTACAAAATTTCGAAACATCTTGCATATACGTGTCTCTGTCTAACTTCTATTAGCAGCGCCTAATGTCAAAGTGAGTCAAATATATTAAGTTCAGTAGCTATTTTTGCTAGGTTTCTATGCTTTAGTTATTCTTCTGAGAGTCGACCAATCCGCACTGGGCCAGCGTGATTGACTAAGGCCTAAACACCCTAACTTAGAGTAGGCTCCATCCCGTCGGTGGGGACATACATATGAGCTGTGGTGAAAGAAGTTCTAGAAATCAAATTAGAAATCTAAAGAAAATGCAAGAGAAGTATATTATTAAATAAGTTTCTCGTCGAGGACGTATATGAGTTGTTATGATGATTTAAATAATTTAAAAGTTATGTAATTACCGTGACGCTGGATGTCAACTAAGAAACTAATTAATATTAAGTATTCCACGTGATTATACGTCCGTGTAATTAGTATTTATAATAATGACAGTATAAAATTGTAATAACATTTATGCATTACACCAATATAACATTAAATATTATAATTAAATAAGTAGACACACGATCGGTCATCATGTCCTGGTACTGGTGGCACTCCAACCGGTAGAATGATGCTCATTGCTAACAATTTATTACTTTTCTTTATTTTTTGTCACTAAATGAAGTAAGTAAATAAATAAACGTGTATTCTCAATCATAAGTTTCACTTATTTTCTCATAGAGGGCCATAAAAAGTAGAGTGTCCACCTCGGGAGCAACACTATTTTAAGCTCGAGTGACGTACATTAAATTCCTCGCTGCGTTCAGGATTCTACTTTAGAATCTCTCGCTATATTTGGGACTCTAGAATCCTTAGCTCCGCTCTGGCTTCAAAAACATTCTCGCCTTCTTCTCAGTTCTTTGCTCCCTTGGTAAACGATCTAATTAGGTCATTTTTAAGTTAAGATCATGTGTTACAGGCTTGCCAATTTGTTACCCGAATAGGTCTAACAAAGTGCATTAATTTACACTTAAGCTTTGCATTCGTCACTGTCACTTTCAATCCAATTACAAAAAAGGCCGGCATCTATCTATACAGTATGTAACAAAATCCTGTAAGCTTGTTGTTAGGACTTGTTTTAAAAGATTCCCCAAAACAAGAGCTGCTGAAAACTCCATTATACCGAGGCTATGTTTGCATGGGGCAATCTCTCAAAATATCCAAATTTTTCACACTCTGAGTGCGCAATATTTTACGTTCACATTATCTTTTATATTACCTACATAAATCCAGGGGAAATTTTACCGTGGGTTCATGACTTCATAAGAATAATGTTTATCTCTTTTTATTTAAGACAAGTTTTCTTTATGCTGAAATCGCCCACACCGGTTATTTTTAATTATATGTTTAGAAATAATACATGTCAGTTTATGGGCCCCTTTGAAAATTATATGAATTATATATTAAGCTCAAATATATAAAGACGAAAAACAACTGTATATTTAAAGATGAACTTTATCTCGTCTATCTAATCACAATCAAAATATTCTTTATTCAAATGTGTCTTGCTAGAAAGCTCTTTTTAATCGTCAAATTTTTTTACCTACCTCCCATTCAGGACATCTTTTAACTGATAAGATTGAGCGCAAGTAACTTATCAGCATTATCAAAAGTGTCGACGTTGACAATAAATAATGTCGTTATCATTATAGCTGTTTCAACGCAATTTTTTCACATTATATCGAGTACAAATTAACACTAGGCATTGGGATCCCTCAAATAATAATTGACTTTATAATTACCATTACTTAATAGTCTTTTTTACATGCGCTTTTAAAGCGCATGTAAAAAAGACTACTAACCCGGCGATAATGACGCTGGGTCATATTGACCCGAGGCAATTTTTAAATAACATATTTTATTTTTGTGAATCTTTATGTAGCTGGAGATATAGCACCCCTTCTACCCGTCTCGTTGGTATTCCCAATGCGACGCCGCCTGTGCAGTAAGATACACTTGTGTCAAGTCAAAACGGGTAATTATGACCCAGCGTCATCTCTGGTGTGATAATTTAATGACTCACATTTATTCGTTTCTTGGATGTTATAAGTTAATACACCTTTTCATTTTTAGGTTTATTAATAAAAATATAACTATCCAACGACCCGGAGAGTATTATGGCATTATTAAATGAGTCAGATTCCGACAATAAAGATTCTCAGACTGCTTCGGATTTTTATATTGACCACCACTTATATTGAATATATCGGGCATAAATGTGAACATTAGACATTGAGCTAGTAACAACGAGGAACTCCCAAGAGATGTCAAATATGTCGATCTAGAAAGGACAAAAAACATCTCATACTTGTCATGTATACAACATTTACTTGAGCATTTGATTCCGTTCTGCAATAACTGCAACAGTTCCATGGCTCTGAATGATGAAGTAGAAGATTGATTCCTTATTATAATTAGTTTATTTTGCATGTATTATCGAGAAAGCTTAAAAAAATTGATTTATAACATTTATAAGCGTTACTTTTATTTTACTACCTAAGTACATAACCCTTTTTAGATAAACATTAATTAAATTTAAAGTGACTTTCTAAATTTCGTGTAACATTTATTGATAAAAATTAGGTCATGATGACCCGGTGTCATTGGTCTCGTAATTATTTTCACGTCATTGGCGCCGGGCTAAGTAAAGGTAGGTAATTATAAAGTCAATTTCGCTATAAACAAGCCTCTAGCTTTTCAAGCCTGTACCTACGTTGTTAGTTGGAACGGAAAACTTATTTCTATTTCTTGTGTTTAAATTGTGATCACAATAATTATCATTGATGCACTTAGATATTAATAAATTTTCATAAATATACTGTTCTGCTAAAGTAATTATATTTCTCTAAATGAACCTCTAAACCATCTCTAAATAAATTTCCCTTTAATCTTAGGTGATGTAAATAAAAAATAATCTCAGGGACAAGAACAACTCAAAGTATAAATAAATATTATAATGAACTATATACATAGATATATATAATCAAATATCAATTAAAACTAGAGGTGACTGTACTATAAGTGACCACTTACCATCAGGTGGGCAGTTTACTTGTTTGCCAACTTCTTTGTATAAAAAAATAATATTTATATTTGAAAATCTCGGAATATAAAATTGATTAATTATGTAAGGGTAATTCCTGTTGCTACAAAGCAAATTTGTTACTAGATCTAAGATTATTAAAAAAAATACAGGGCTTATTTCTGTAGAATTTTTTCAAGCGTATTTACCTCAATGTTCAAATTAATTCTAGTTTGAATCAAATAATTTTATCAAGTAACCACTTTGAGATAATTTTATTTATTCATACATTTGTCCTTACCCAAAATTACTGTGTTCGTAAAAGTTCAAGTAATTTAAGTTCACTTAAAGTAATTTAGATTGATGTGTCTGATATCGGAAGTTCCTGAATTGCAAAGTACCATATTATTATGCATGTTGTACAAAATTACATTTAGATGATTATTATTCAGCTTTTTCATAATATGTAGTCTTTTTACAAACTGCTTTAAATTATACCCAATTTTGTTGGTCTAATAAAAACATAAACTAATAAAACTATCATTTTTGTGGCATTGTAAATTCAAGATGCAAAAAACGTTGTTTTTAGTGACAAATACAATAAAGTTAAGTTACGACGAAGGGAATAATTATGATAAGTTCCGTTAAAAGTCGTTCAAATTAAAACTATGAAATTTATTCAGAAAGTTATTCGCCGTTCTGGAGACAGCTTGCATCGCAAGAAAAGTGACTATTTGAAAAACGTTTTATTTTGATGAATAAATGAATATTATTATCACAACTCGGCAGTATTTAACTTCTTTCTTTAACTTTTATATGTACATTGGACAAAGATCCTTGATAAAATAGAATAGCGCTCTATGACAGAAGAAAAGTGAATAAACGAGAGAGTCATTTATCTGGGAATAGGTGCCTATTTGAAATGATTATTTTGTCCATTGCCAACTGTCGCCCTTGGTGTTGAATGATAAATCGTATGATACTTGTATGAAGGGGTACTTCTGTAGCTCCTACATACGATGGAAGGACTAACGTACTAACGAAAATTAAGCGACATATTAGGATTAAATAATAAAAATCTGTGACATTCACTGCCAATTAACAATATGAAATTAGTACAGGACACATCTTATATATTATTTATTGTGCCTAAGCAATCAATCAAACATTTTTACAAACTACTAAAACGGGCTTCAAAAACACTTTTAAGTAAAATTAGAAATAATATAAGAATACAGACAACATCATTTTTATTTTGAAGTAAGTGGCAAATTTTAAAACTTTCTTGACTTCAATACAGAAATGTGATGTTGTCTGAAGTCTTATATAATTTTTAACTTTTTTTAAAGTGTTTTTAAAATCGACTTTTTTTGTAAATTTAATACCAGCTCGCCGAAGTTACTTGTAAGAATGCGACAAAGGGTCAATGCGTGCCTATTGTATTTAAAAAACTAACCTCTAACTCCTTAAAGTTAAAGGATCCTTCTATCATCAGCTCGGTTGATGACTACCAGACGCTGAAATACCTGAATAGCTTCGGTAAAAACCGGAAACACGTTGGACACGTTTCTATAAAATTTAAGGGAAACCCTTAAATTTTATAGGAACGTCCTTTAAAATTTAAGGATTTCCCTCGATTTTCATGGGATCATCATCGAATTCTGACTTTGGTGACAATAAAACCACCTTAGGAGTATACTCTATCGATTACAAAAAAGAATTTAAGTCCACAATTGGCGGAGTAATCGCTGAATTTCCACCTTTTTTTTGAAGTCGGTTAAAAATTACTAGTAATTAAAAAAATGTAAGAACATTATCTGTTATTTCTAGAAAACCAACCTTCTCCAAAGTAGTGAGTGGAGAACGTTTTCAAAAATAACATGTCTTTGGTCTATTATATAACCACGGAACAGATTATCTGAAGACGCTTTTTTGAAAAAAAAGAATTAAAATTCGTGTTCCAGTCCGTAAGATTCGAGTAATAATTTGCAAATTCACTTTTTTAGAATATTCATGCTGTGAATTCTGCAACGAGTGGTTTTCCACTCGTTTTTGATTTCTACTATTAGAATATACCTACGCAACGTATAAACGTTCCGTTTTATGTGCGATTCATCGCCGGTTTTTTAAATTAATGAGTTTATTGAGGATCGGTTTTTATTTTTTCTCTGTAAACGGAATCTGATATAAAAGTTGTTTTTTAATCACAACACTGAATTTGAGTGATTCAAAAATCTTTAAAATTAGGAAGAGTAGCGAATAATTTCGCACATGATTTGTATCCGAATTCAAGGTTAACTTCTAATGATTCAAAAATGCGTCCCCTACTCTTCTATGCTTTTTATGATTGCATTTTTTACCTACTTTAATTTTGTATTCTCCTTAATTTTTAATTATATTTCAAACTAATGAGTTTGAAGCTTTTAAAAACCTGCTTATGCTTTTCGTCAATTACGTTCTTTGAAAATTTACAATTGCTGTCTCGTTTATTAGCTTCTACTTCATCGTAACAAATCATAGTTCCAATAAATCACAGTGTAAATTTGCTAAACGACGTTATTTATTTTTCGAATATGTGTTGTTCCAACTGTTTGTGTGAGTGCGACTCTTTTAAGCCCTCCAGTATATAACATTTTTATCAGTAACAAGATACATTTTTATTTTAGCTTTTAAAACACAATAAAAACAAGGCTCAGTAGGTAGGGTAACCGCACGGGGTAGTAAAATTAGATACCAATTTTGTCAACACAACCTCAGCACTTACAAGGCAATCGACTAAATGGACACAAAAATGGGCCCACATTATAAAACAATTAAGGTGAATTGAAATTATGTATACCTACTGTAGATTTTATGGAAACAAAGAGTAATAAGAGTTTGACGTCACATTAATTATATTGTTTTCGTTGTGATAACCAAATCTTTAAATTTTCGTTTGTTTATTCATTTTTGTATGTGCACTATATTAAAAATCTTATGATTGTGGGATTTCACCATAGAGTCGTCGGATACTTACACATTATAAATAGATCCTGGATATTACACTTAATATGACGCAAAAATAACAATATTGATTTCACCATAGACTTATAAACTCATCTTTCCGCACAAACTTATTTTGTACTCATATACTTATATGCCGAAATATACATTTTGAATATTTATAATGTGAGCACTACTTTGTTCAACTACTATTCATGAATGAATGCATTAGGGAGTAATAGTTACTTTATCTTACAAAATGAGAGCTAGAAACTTTGAGGAAGTTAATTTGTTTTTTGTTTGTTCGTAAACAATTTCTTCACATCATCCGGGAAGTAGGTATTTATAAATCCAAAACTAATTTTCCTGCTTTCAGATAATACACTACTATTTACTGTGCCTAAATGTTAGTACAGAAAGCAAACAAGCACATGGTTTATAGTTTTTTAAAATCAATCGATTTGTATTATTTATACTACCTATACAGGGTGTCCCAAAAAATAGTGTCAAGCGTAAGTCCAGAGTTAGAGCACCTCTTGGAGTACCCGAATCATCCCCATGTATGTTCCGCGATTATTCGTAGTTTTCGAGTAATAATTTTTTTTCTGACTTTTTGAAAATTTTGATCCAAAGAACTTAAAAATTTTAAATAAAAAAAGTAGAACATATTTTAATGTTTTTCTTTTCGCCACTGAATCATCTTTAGTGCTTCTTTTATGTCTAAAATAATCAGCTTCGTAACTTTAGTGGAAATTTAGAAAACAGTAGTGTAAAGTCAAAATTTGAATGTTAGTGAATAATTACTTAAAAATTCATCTATAAATTAAAAATCTAAAAAGGCGAATTCATGAGTTCTAAGTTTGTGTAAAAACTTCTCTAGACTCTCTGCTTTTATAATCATTTAAAAAAAGAAGTACTTAATGCTACTTTGGCTTAAATCGGCCATCAAAGACAGCGAGGTGAAAATTTCATAAAATTTACCAAATTCCTATCAGATGATAAAAAAAAATATCTGGTCTTTTTATAATTTCTAAGGTTCAGATTAATTACAATTTAGCAAAAATTAACTACATGAAACCCATATTTAAATATTTTTCTCGCGGATCACATCGGTTGTAGTGTTGGATGTAACGCAGTACTTACCTGCTAAAAAATTGCTCGAGTGAGAGGATATGAAAGAGACCGCGTTATTGCTATCTCTCTCACTCTCATTGGCGAAATGGATAACTGTAACTGAGGAATGCTATTCTTTGTGACAAGGGGATGAGGCGGGGGGTGTAGTCCGAGCGCCTATTGTGTTCTGGCGCCAGTCGTTTGCCTGCTTTTGTTTGCGCCTTACGTACGATACGCTCATTTGTGATTATTTGACGAACTTTGCTTTCTTTACGGACCTTGAGTGCGATTACGATTTGGTTTTGTGTGAATACGGGATTTTGACAAATTTGACATTCTTAACGGACTTTTCAAGCTCTTCATTTTATGATGTCTTTTTCATCGCAAGAATATGCTCTTATGCATTACTTTTATCGATATGCAAGAGGAAATGCTTCTGAAGCAGCCAGGTTGTTCCGGCAGCAAGTACAAAATGGAGGTGGACCTCAGCCTGAAACTTGGCCTGATCATCGCATGATTTTAAGAGTACATAACTCTTACATGGAAGGACGCCTACCAGGTAGAAGATCGGGGCGCCCATCTGAAATGAGTGACCCAGATACTGTCCAATCAGTGGTCGAAGAAGTGGTGAGAGATCCATCAGTTAGTGTAAGAACAATTATAGAACGTCGAATCGGAATTCCGAAATCACAAGCACATCGAATACTTAATCAAGAGCGTTTTCACCCATATCACATCCAGAAAGTTCAGCAGCTCAAGCCCGCAGACTACCCGAGAAGGGTGGCATTTTGTCAGGAAATGTTACGGAGACAAGCTGAAAACGAAAATTTCTTTAAAAATATTCTATGGACTGATGAATCACATTTTAAGCGATGTGGGGTGTTTAATGCGCATAACTACCATTCGTGGAGTATTGAAAATCCACACCTCACAAGGGAATCTAATTTCCAAGAACAATTTAGTATCAATTTGTGGTCAGGCATCCTAAACGGAGAGCTGATTGGTCCGTTCGAACTACCGGACCGACTGAACAGCGAGGCCTACTTGCAATTTCTACGACGTGATCTCGGCGTCTTATTAGAAGATGTAGACCTATTAACGCGGAGAAATATGATTTTTCAAAACGACGGCGCTCCATGACATTTTGCTAGAAATGTTAGACAACATTTGTCTGAAACATTTCCAGGCAGATGGATCGGTCGTGGAGGGCCCATTGCGTGGCCGCCACGGTCCCCCGACTTGAACCCCATAGATTTTTTCGTCTGGGGATACTACAAGGAATTAGTATACGCCAAGGACATTACAAACGTCACAGTATTAAGAACAAAATTAAGACAAGCGGAAGAAACAATAAAAAACAACAGAATAGCATTTATAAATTTAAAAGAAAACTTTTTTAGACGATGTAGAATATGTATTGAGCACGAAGGTCGTCATTTTGAAAACTTTCTTTAAGCGATCGAATAATACATACTTTGAAAATAATGTTTTGTTTCATTTATTAAGTTATAATAAACCTTCAAAGGTTATTAAAGATGGCAGCAGGAACAGTTATTTTTGACCTTCAAATAATAAATTTTTATCTTTTCTACAATCATTTTTGGTTTATTAATAAATAATTGGGATTTTAAAAAAAAATTACTCAGAAGTCGAGTTTTATGAAATTTTCACCTTGCTGTCTTTGATGGCCGATTTAAGCCAAAGTAGCCCTATTAAGTACTTTTTTTTTAAATTATTATGAAAGCAGAGAGTCTAGAGAAGTTTTTACACATACTTAGAAACCATGAATTCGCCTGTTTAGATTTTTAATTTAAAGATGAATTTTTAAGTAATTATTCACTAACATTCAAATTTTGACTTTACACTACTGTTTTCTAAATTTCCACTAAAGTTACGAAGCTGATTATTTTAGACATAAAAGAAGCGCTAAAGATAATTCAGTGGCATAAAGAAAAACATTAAAATATGTTCAACTTTTTTTTATTAAAAAATTTTAAGTTCTTTAGATCGAAATTTTCAAAAAGTCAGAAAAAAATTATTACTCTAAAACTACGAATAATCGCGGAACATACATTGGGGTGATTCGGGTACTCCAAGAGGTGCTCTAACTCTGGACTTTCGCTTGACACTATTTTTTGGGACACCCTGTATAATATAAATAAGCCCAATAATTTAAATAAGCCCAAACATTGTACAAAAATACAAACAAATTCTTATTCATTTAAAAACGTTTCGAAATTAATTTTAAGGTAAATCACTGTTTTATTTGGATTGAGCCCAAAATAACAACCGCCTACTAAATCACGCCTTGTGTGATTTGTGCGATAAACAATGACAAGCATGAAATCGACACACATAATTACTACACAAATTACACAAAGCACAAAAAAAATCTATGAAGTATTAAGGCACATTGAATAGAAAGAAACAGCTTTCAAACTTTCATATTTGTGATTTTGCACTTTCACAAAGGACACAACTATAAAAATTTGTAAGTTTGCATTATTATTTGTAAGTTATTATTAAGATTTCTAAATTGTATGTTGACACATAGTTATTAATAGTGAGTAAGGTCTACTTTAGCTTAACAAAGTACAAAAGAGATCAATACAGTTGAAATTGTGTCCGGGCATGTAAGTGCTCGGTGGGCAAATTGATCAAAGGCGTCAACGCGATATGTTGAAGACGCAAGTTGAAATCTCGGCCGAGTCGAAACTCTCTTGTATCGATTTATTAATTTCATTCAGCTTTGGTTCGCCACATATTTTGATTTTGAACGAAAACGCTCACGATGTGCGATAAAAATTCCAATTCCGCCGCCGCATAAAACTGCACCAATCGTGATCGTCGACCCGGGTTATAAATAGCGATAAATTCAGTGAAACAGTCGGTCGTTTAGTGCTGTGTTTAGTTTGTTTAAATTTAAGATTGAACAGGCATCGATTTTCACTTACGGTCGGGGAAATCGGACTGTGACCCGGTTTGGCACTTCGAAAACGTGTTTGTTGATTGATGTCGATTGTGATCTTAAAGGGAACTATACGACGATATTTGAACGATCATAACGAACATATAATGCCTGTTTATATGTATGTATACAAGTTGTTGCCCGCGACCTGCAGACGTGTTCATGAATCATTTGAAGAAGTAAATCTTGAATTCGAACACGAATACAAATCATGTACGAAATTATTTTCTACTGCTGCCAATTTTAAGGATTTATGAAGCACTCGAATTCAATATTGTCATTAAAAACACATTCTATTTTAGAAACCGTTACACGCAGAAAAAATATAATCTGATACGCAATAACATAGTAATAACTCATTTCCTAAAACCATCTATGAATCGCATATAAAATGGAATGAATAGATACGTTGCGTATATTCTACTAGTAGAAATCAAAAACGAATGAGTAAGACCACTCGTTGCAGAATTCACGGAATGAATATTCAAAACTAATGAATTTGGAAATTCGTATGTGAATCCTACGATTTCGAATGTAATTTTGAATTCTATTGTTTCATAAATGCATCTTCTGGATTATATAATTAGTATGTTTTATTTTCATACATACTAATTATATACTAGTAGTAGTAGTAGTATATTCATACTAGTAGTAGTAACTAGTTTAATAGGGAAAATGCATAAAATTTAAATTTGTTTTAAATATTTTTTCGAGTTTCTTTATTGTTTTTACATTATACCTAAAAGGTAATTTTTATTAAGTTACTAATGGTCGAGCCATTCAAGAGTTTTTGCGAGACTAACACACAGCGTTTTATTTTTATATATAAAAAAGATTATTTAAACCCAGAAAACATTATTTAAAAAGTGAAAAATAAGGAAGAGAAATTCAAACTTACAAAAAGCGTCACCATTGGTCGAAACGGAATGTGACGTCAATGTTCACGTCACGTCATTTATCGGCGTCGATATTCACACTGTGTTAGTAGTGTTTGTGAGAAAAATTGTTTCTAACTGTATTCCTATGTGAATGCTGGTGAATATATATTTGTAGTCAATCTAGGACGATGACAGAAACTGGTTTTGTCAAAGCACAATCGGATAATCTACCGAAAATAGATGCATTTATGATGTCATCATATTTTGCATCAAATCTCGATTTTACGAGCGCAAAATCAATGAGTGAAAGCTGCAAAGTAATTATTATGTCTTTAACATAGATTTTTAATCATAAATGTTTAAATAATACTTACAACTCATTGAAGCACACTCAAGTATAATATATTTATATAGGTACTCTTTGTAAATATTAGATTAGTTCGAAATTCCGATTTAATAAAGAAATAAGCAAGCTCTTTAGATAAATATTTAATGAACTTTTGTAAACTAGGTTAGAAGTTTTAAACCGAATCTTTTACTGCTTAATAACTAATTCACACTAAGCTGTACATAAATATAGCATACTTACGTTAAAATGATCTTCACAACAAAATGCGACCGATAATGGAGATGTACATTATCCGTTCTTATCATCTTACGCCATTTTTTTCGTATTTTCGCATCGCGTGGAATACGAAATAACACTTTATCGCGTGTACCTTCTAATAATAGTTCTTTTGCACTTTGGTACCACACAATACTTGTAAGAAGGCTTTTTAACTTCTTCCATGATTTTTATAGCAATTAAAACTTAAAGTAAGTATGAAGTAACTGAAACGCTATAGTAAATGAACACGGGATACAACCAATGACGTCATCAAAAGCGCGCGCAAAATGGTGGCGTTTGAACGGCTCAAATTTATTCACTTTGAAAAATAATGACTATTTTCAAGCCTATTTTTTCTATGTTATAAAGAGGTAAATGATTAACTTAAGAAATAAAAAAAATCATGCATATTCCCTATTGTAATAATGTGTTATGTTAGCGCCAAATAAATATTTTTTCTTTCTTTCTTTCTATATAGGTTTTACTTATTTCGTGAGTGTAGTTATATATGTCACGTGTTTCTTAGGGAACTCAATCAAATATGAAATCGGAATAACCTCTCTCTATGCTAAATTTCAATAAAATCTCTAGCCAAAACGGTGGGTACAGTGCAGTCACGCATTTCCCCCCGAGAAAAAATGCGCGAAAGCGAAACAAAAGACTAGACATACCATTTTACCCCCATCGGTCAATTAATATTTCATATTTTATCACAATATTTCGTTTCAATCACGAACGATGTGTATTCAAAATTTATGAAATATACCAACATAATTATAACAACGTATTTCCATATAAATTAGATTTCTTAAATTGATATAAAAATACGGAGCAACAATAGTGATACATTTCCTTTATTCTTTAATTTATTCGTACAGGTAAAACATCATTGAAATAAATTGTACTCCTAAGTTGAAACAACCTCATATTGTTTACTTATACAGACGATGTCACTATCATTCTACTGAAATGTGTCTTATAACGAACATAGGTCTGATTTATTGTAATACATATATTATGAGGACATTAGATTTATCGTAAAGATAGATATATCATTCGCAGTAGACATGAATGACATTTCCAATAACACGGAAAATTTTCGGTATTGTTTTCCAGGCCACGTAAAAAGTTTCGTAATATTTGTTATAAAAAATATTTCGTATTCAGCATGCAAGCTGGATACTGGCTAGAAAATCGGTTGAAAAATAGAGCTAAGTAGTAAGTACACTTATTTGTACCTCATTCTTTTGACACTTCAACTCCTATTCTTGTTTTTATTTCTGACTTAACGCAGCATGTTTCTTTACAATAGGAAAAAAATTGCAAGAGAGAAGAATAATACATATGAATAAAGAACTATTTTTAATTATCCCATCCGGACTATGCGTATTATAGTATTTTTCAGTGTGGTTTTTCTATTCAAAACACTGCATTTAAAATAAAATCATTTGCCAAATATTGAAAAAAAAATCAGGACGTAACGTTGACACGTTGACACTCAAGCAAATATTAGGTCGCTCAAATATTTGTATGAAGCTTCTCATTTTGTATTTGAAGTAACTCGAATGAATGTTTATAAGTTACTGTTCTATTGATTTATCGTCACTCGCAGTCAGTCGCTCACTGAGTAATACAATAAACCAAATTCATTATTCTTGTCTCTAAAAAAAATAATTTATAGTAACTCGTTTAAATACTACCCTTAAATTAGTTTGTTCAAAACCGAGAATAGAATCGAAACCACTAATTAAAATAAGGGTTTAGATTTTATGTCAATAAATTCAACCACGCCGCCTTCAATTTACCTAACTCTTCGTCTGTGGTAGCACGCGCTGCGCACTCGGCGGCTTCGGCAACATCGCACTCGTAGGCTCGCGACCATAGAGTTTTAAATGTGCAATATATGCAACAAAACAAAGAATAAAGGATCTTAGTAAATAATCCGCGAAAATTTATTTTTATTTAACTCTTTTATAATAAAATATGTAGAGTGTCTGAGGTTTTGCGCCTTTATCTTTTAACATGTCGTATAACCATTTATGAAACCCGGATATTGTTGTACTGAATTGATAATAACAGTAGTTGTGAACACAGAAGACGTATTTTTGAATCATTAGAAATGAATCTTGACTTCGAAAACGTACAATCAAATCACGTGCGAATTTTTTTTCTACTGTTTCCAATTTTAAGATTTTTGAATCACTCGAATTCAGTTTTGTCATTAAAAACAAATTTTATATTAGAAACCATTACATGCAGAAAAAATAATGTCCGGTACGCAATAACATGGTAATAACTCGTTAATTAAAAAAAAAACAGCAATGAATCGCATGTACGGAACGTATAAACGTTGCCTATATTCTACTAGTAGAAATCAATAACGATTTACCCAGACCACTCGTTACAAAATTGACGGAATGAATATTCAAAAATAGTGGATTTGGAAATTTGTATGCGAATCTTCGATTTCGAATGCGAATTTGAATTCTATTGTTTCAAAAATGCATCTCCATACCTTTAAACATATTATGTTGAGCGCGCTTCATTAGCAAATTTCTCGCATACATACACTAAGAATAGATTATCCTCATGCGAAAACATACAAGTCGTGTTAAGCTCGACTTATACATACATGGCAAATAATGTTTCATCATTCGCACAATCGATAGTCTCTCATATTGGGAAGGTTTCGATCTTTGGTGTTTGGATGAGAAATTTGAACACTGGCACATGTACGAGTAAGTAGCTGATTTTTTCTTATCCGGAAATAACTTTTTCTTCCGAATTCACGAATGACTTTGATGGTTTTAATATTTATATTCTTACTAATGCAGTAAAAAATGTATTTCATCTATCATTGTATCAACCCGGTAATAAAATTCCTGTTTACAAAGATCGTATTGCCAACGCACAATTAATATAGAGTTGTTTTTATGAAGGTTGATAATGTTTGGTTAACACTGACCTTTACAGGTGTACCTGTAAAATGTGGGACCAGTCACCAGTAATTGAATCATTATGTTCCCAACTAATTAATATCAAAACTTGAGTTTTTGTTTTTTTTTCTAACAAACTTAATCGTAAATTCAATGTAGGCAATGCAAATACTTGTGCCCTTTGCTACAACATTGACAACGTTCGCGACAAAGTTAGCGACAATATCGTTTTATTTTGCAATAATACACTAAATATGAATAATAACATTAAAGAGTTTAACCTTCGTATACCCGCGCCATTTTTTGTAACAGCTTATACCCGCGCGCGGTGTCACGGACCGAATATTTGGAGTCCTGTTTCATATTCTTTTTCTAAGAAAACCTACATAGATATTATTTTATTTTAAAATTATAGGATATAATAAAAACATTGTGGTATGCAAAAACTTTATTATTAATTATTCAACTGTCTATCAGTCTTTCACAAAACAGACTTCAAAATTGCATGTTTTTTTCTTAGGTACTACAAAAACAAAACAAAAACTTTTTTTATGAAAAAAAAACAAAAAAAATACCTTTTTCATATTGAAAATACTTATCAAACGATATTTCCATCATAAATAGACTTAGTTATCAGCCTTACCATAACAGCTAGGGCATACCATAATAGCATGTTCCAAACAAAAGTGTATTTTGCAGTTGGCACAGTTGTAACGCATTTTACGGTCTTTTTTGAGGAACAGTATCCACAGCGACCAATTTTATTATTGTTAGATGTTGCCGCAGACTCGGGACCATCCAATCGATATATTTCGGCGAGCCTCAGCTTGATTGTTCTAGGCAAGGATGTGCTGAGAACTTGACGTTGTAGTTGGGAGTTGAGGAGATCGTAGGACAAAACTTCAAGAAAGATCCTGCGACTAATTTTCTTCAGGCTATATTAAACTACCATGGGCCATCTATTCGTGCCTAGAGTAACGTTATACGTCTCGCACATTTTGGAGGCAGGAGTCTTGTTCCATCTTGTCCATCCATCCCTTTCGATGTAAAACTCTCTAGGCCTTTGACGATCTTCCTCTTTAACGATCTTTGAACTTCTTCGTCAGCTTCTTCTTCATCACCCTTTTGCTCGGTATCGTATGTTTCTTCCCATCTCTCAACAAAATCTTCCACATAACTGTAATTTTCATCATCATCATAAGTTAAAGAGCTGTGGATTTTAGTAAATAAAAAAAAATCATAATCAGAGTCAGAAAACTTTGCCTTCGACAGTCGTTTGATTTGCTCTTCGCCCAATTTTGATGTAAAGTCTAACCTATAATGAATAAAATTGGTCAAAATACACATCAACGCATAACAAATCACGCAAAAAACACTAAGCAAGTGATAATGTAGAAATTTCATACTTACACCAAAAGTTACGCGTCGTCAACGTCGTCAAGTTAAGTATACTCGCGTCGGTCTCATGGACCAACTGAAGCCAAATACACCCACACGTGCATCATGCACAAACGCACGTTGTGCACTAAAGTGATGTTATTAACAAATCCGGCAGCTAGCAAAAACCTCAACTCGTCAGCTTTTTTGAGAAAAGAAATAAGTTGAAAAAAGTGTTTCGTCGGTCTCACAGACCAATGCGTGAGTATAGGAAGGTTAATGCATGGCTTTTAAGTAAATGAAATCATCATCATCATCACAGCTCATAAACGTCCCCACCGAGGGGCTCGAGCCTACCCTATGTTAGGGTGATTAGGCCTTAGTCAACCATTCCATTTTTAGGGTTCCGTAGCCAAATAGCAAAAAACGGAACCCTTATAGATTCGTCATGTCTATCTGTCTGTCTGTCTGTCCGTCCGTATGTCACAGCCACTTTTCTCCGAAACTATAAGAACTACGCTGTTGGAACTTGGTAAGTAGATGTATTCTGTGAACCGCATTAAGATTTTCACACAAAAATTGAAAAAAAGCAATAAATTTTGGGGGTTCTACATACATAGAACTGATACCCAAAAAAATTTTTTTAATCAAACTCATACGTGTAGGGTATCTATGGATAGGTCTTCAAAAATTATATTGAGGATTCTAATATCATTTTTTTCTAAACCGAATAGTTTGCGAGAGAGACACTTCCAAAGTGGTATAATGTGTGTCCCCCCTGTAACTTCTAAAATGAGCGAATGATAAAACTAAAAAAAATATATGATGTACATTACCATGTAAACTTCCACCGAAAATTGGTTTGAACGAGATCTAGTAAGTAGGTTTTTTAATACGTCATAAATCGTACGGAACCTTTCATGGGCGAGTCCGACTCGCACTTGGCCGGTTTTTAAATACTTGCTCCGGTTTCGAGCCCCACACTGTAGACGATAATAACAAATATAACAATTCTTATTAGAAGCGAATAAGAAGAGCAGACCTCTCATACTCGTGTATAGAAACTATGTATTTAACCTAGTGTAACACTTATTGTACTTACATAAATTTGATTAACTGTACGAGTCTTAACTAGAAGAATAGGCGATAAGTTCCGGAGTTTAATTGTTTATCTCCTATTTTTGTAATCGCAATTTACAATATTGAAGCTAACTAAGCCCTATAAATTAGAAATGTATTTACATGTGAATCGTTAATTCTCTTGAATGATCGTTTCTGGCATAATAAGGCAATTTAAAATACGGCTATCCCAACAACGAATTCGGAAAGGGTCGATGAATAAATTAAAATACATTATTTGAATCAATTTAGGGTCCAAATGTCTCGGTCGTTAAAACCTCACAGCTTAATACATTAATAAATAATTCGACTCCAATTTATTATCATCGAGAGGCGTTAGGTTTAAATATATTAATATTATAGACAATATTTTCAATCTAAAATTAGAATCCTGAGCGTTAGCGAGGGAATCAAAAGAGCAAAATCTTTGCACTCGAGTGAAACACGTAACTTTTCATCCCCCCTCAGCGAGGAAATGACTAAATGCAAGATACTTTTATTTCAGTTTAGGTACTTATATATTTACAACATTATGATAGGTAAGTATTACAGAAAAATATTTATATTCTGTATAACAAATACGAGTAATACGTTTTTTTTACTTGTTTTAAAGTTTATTATTTAAAACAATACGACGTTAATAAAACAACATGGCGCGCGCAAGGCAAATTAAATCAAAAGTATACCAAGTAGGTTCAGAGTCTGAGTTTTTAACAAATTTTAAAAAAGTTGTATGATAAATTCAGCACCATGGAGATGGAAGTAAATAGGTTTAATGATGTTTTGAAATCACATACCTAGTGCACGCGATGTTCTAAATTCAAATTTACTTTAACCTCAAGCGGATAAAAACGGCTTTGGCGGTCAGATATCGAATAGCAAAAATACTCTTTCCGAGATGGGGGGATGAAAATGTATTTTTTATTTTATTTGGGAGTTTGTAATCAAGTAGTTAAATGGAATCTTCTTATTATAATTTTCTTAAGTCTTCTTGTTGTAGCTAAAACATGGATACATTCGCTAGCTGTTATTTTATTATTCATACAATCAGAAATAATTCTTTGATTTTTTTTTCTTTTTCCTTCGCCCTTCATTCTTTATTTATCTGCACAGTAGTAGCCTACGACTTTTTCTCAGACCTACCAAGTAAACACAAAAAAATTATTAAAAAAAATTTGAGGAGGAGTTCGAAAACAAACACTGTGACAAGATTTTTATGTCTATACATCTATACAATTAAATAAAATTGAAGTGTCTGTTTGTAATGTCAAAATAACAAGTTTTTACTAAATGGGTATGAATGTATGTCGGGTACCAATAATAAAAACACAATTTAAAACATTTTTGTCTGTCTGTTTGTTCCCGCTAATCTCCGGAACGGCTGGACCGATTTTGACTCACTAATAGATAGCTAATTATATAAGGTATAATATAGGCTATCAAGATCTTTTAAAAATGCCTACAAAAATCAAAATGCTGCCAAAAGTTACTATTCGACGCGGATGAAGTCGCGGGCACAGCTAGTATTACATAGAAATGAGCTGACACGGTGAACTACGCATCACCTTTACAGATAATAGATCTTAATAAACAATCGGCAATGTGTACCATCCTATACCATACAATAATGTGGAAAAATCATACTTGTAAATACATCTTATGTATACTTACAAGTATGATATTTTCACAGCTAAATGAGGCCGTCGACGCGAGTATTTAAAATAAATTTCAGTTTGATATCTCTAGGCGTTACCGAAAAATATGGTCTTGACTTGACCGACAACAAATTGATCCTATAAGTTCCATTTTTTCCTTCTGAGGTCAGGATTCCGTATTCTGAAAACAGGTACGACATAATATAAAGGTTAGATGTTATTAATTGTAACAAAAATAAGTAAAAGATAATATAAAATAGAACAAAGTGAAGAGTGAAGTTATAAGTGTGTGACATGGTGCCAATAAATACTGATTCATGTTAGTAAATGTATGTCTTTAGGGTACAGTGGGACTAGCATACATTGTAAAAGTATCTAAATAAAATAAAAGAAAATAAATGTATACGAGTGCTATAAAATATACACATAATTATGACCTAAGTCAAATCTGTGCGTGTATGTTGATCAGGTCAGGGCGAATTTCGACACTTTCCATTCCTCGTTAAGTAAAAAACGTCAAAACATACAGATTTTCAAATTAACAATGATACTAGTATAATGGGGGGGCACAAAAACCACGGGGCGAACCGGCCGTTGCAAGTTAGCCCGTAATGTATGTAAATGAGGGTACATCGCCAAACTGCGTCGTGCACGCTTAGGCGCTCGAAAGCGCCAGGTTCCGGCGCCAGGGAATGTAGCGCAATTAAAAGTTAGTGGCGCGCTTACCTTGCGTACACCAAAGTCCCGTAACGATGTCACATTTCCCATTTGACGGCCCATTTGACCGAGGAAGTCGCTTTGAGGTGCAAGGGGGAAACGCTTTGACACTTACGGCTCTTTGTTCATAGATACACAAGAATATCTCTTCATTTGCTGTGGAAATGGTATGGTAGCGAAGTATTTAATCGCCAAACAATTTCCTACGTTATTAAAGAGAAGTCACTGACTTATAATGAAATTTCATAAAAAGTCTTTAAAGATAAAACATAGCAAAAAGGTAAATAGATTTATGTAGAGGACATGGTCTAGGAAAGGATTTTAGAAAATTCCCTCCCTGACGGGTTAAAGTTTGTACCTACGTAAAAATAGTCATTACGAACATAATCGCAATCTGACCAAGCGAAGCCACGGGCTGATCTTCTATAGTTTATACGTTTAAATAATATACCTACACCTAAACTGAACTACACTAGATGGAAAAAAGTAGTCATTACCTAAAATTATTCCATAGCCCGAAAACTACACAACTTCACAAAAAAAGGTCAGGAATACTTGCAATAACCTTTTTAGAAATGAACTCTGGTCTCGTGTTTCAAACAGGTTTGGGGTTATTATTTTGAAAAACAAATTGTAAAAATTGACTTAACCCAAATAAACTTGGCTGAACAATTTTAAAGCTCTATTTTTTAACTATTTTGACATTCTTTACTTCGATTCCATAATTTTATATCTATTTTGTTTGATCACAACTTTTATGCGAGAGTTGCGTGAAAGTTAATAGTTTTTTTAGAGTAAATGATATTTTTTTCACCTTCAATTTATACTTTGGCCACCGGAGCTCTCTAACAATCGGCTGCTAGCAAATAATTACAGGAGGTAATCAGGCACATAATGGGATAATTGAGCCAAGGATTAGTTCACTGATTCGTTAATTCTCGGCTCGAATAATTCCATTTGAAATTTGATTGAGGGTTTTGTTTTATACGTTTATACATACCAGGTATTATAAGGCTGTTTAGCAATCATTGAATGCTGGTCAATATTTTGGTTGACTAGGTTTATAGATATAGATACTCGTAGATATTAACAAGTCTGCTATTAATAACAAATCTATAACAAACTTATTTATAATTTCTCTTGCATTGTCTTAAGATTCATAATTTAATTTCTAGAACTTCTATCACCACAGCTCATATTTATGTCCCCACCGAGGGACTCGAGCCCGGTTAGGGTTTTCAGACCTTAGTGAACCACGCTGGTTCAGTGCGGATTGGCTGACTTCACATACACCTTTGAACTTCTTCGCAGATGTGTGCAGGTTGCCTCACGATATTTTCTTTCACCGTAAGAACATCGGACAGATGTATTTATGAAATTTAAAAAATGAAAAACACATTGGTACGTAGCAGGATCGAACCACGGACCTCCCTATTAGAAGGCCAGTGCCGAGTCCACAGCGCCACCAACGCTCCACTTAAAAACTTCTTTACGAGATTTAAAAATTAAAATATTCAAAAGTAAATTTAATTTCATGACGTTCCTGTGATGTAACATCAATTGATTTGAAAAAAGTGAAGTTCTGAGTGAAGGATGAGGATCAGAAGAAAAGGACGAGGCCCTATCCACACTGTGGTAGCAGACAGCCCAAACACTCATTTTACGAGACGCCTAAGCCCAGCAAGTGGGCATTTTGTGTCTGAGATGATGATAACAAATTTAAATAATTTTGACTTTTATTTATTTATTTGAGACACAAAACAAAATGCTATCAAAGTTTGAAGAATTACCTATAATATGTACTAAGTAGTGGATCTAGTAGTGAATATTTCTAAACATGTATATGTATATAGTTGATACAAAATGTAGAGCGGTACAGTAAACGCACTTGCTACAGGAAAACTCTACAGGGATATCTAACCGTTTCAAGTTCCCAAATATTAATTCCATCACGTGATAATATTTTAATAATTTACCCAAGATGTTCCCTGGGAAGCCTACAGTTGAATTAATGAATCGGCTGCGTGCTCAAAATTCTTAATAGTTTCCCACAAATGTTGCGCGAGAAATGTAAGAAGTCCAATTTTATTGCCGGATTCAATGTAAAAGCCCTCATTAATAACGGGGGGATGAAATTGTTCCATTCCGACAATAGTTGGAGTAATTAACGGCCGCCTTACACTGCTCGGCCTTTTCAATAATACTTTCACAATGGCCCGCTTCATTTGCCTAATTGAGATCAGTTATTTGATTATTTTGTACATTTGTGATCTATGCCCGGCGTATTATTCGGGTAATCGTCCAATGTTTCATTGTTAATGTCTGTCTGTTTGAGCGAAAACGGAACGGAACGAAAAAAGGGTCCATTTGCCTCTCAGCCAAATCGATTTTTCTGCGAGTTTGCAGTGAATTAACGAAAAAGAAAGTTATACATTTTTTAAATTTATTTTATTTATTTACCATAAAACTACATTTAAATTGTTGTTAAAAGCATTATACACAAACTAATACAAGTTTTAACGTACTCGTATACTGCTCATTCGAGATTGCAACATCATGATCATTCTGCATTAAGTAGGTAATTTGCAAATTTTCGGCTGCTTCAAGTATTAAACATTATGTTCTTACGTGTACCCAACTCCAGCATTACTCGAGTATATCTCGTGGTCGTCCGTTGCCAGTCTGTGTGTATGAATTTGTGATCGCTTGTACATGTTTTACTCTCTTGATGTCTTATGTACAGCTCTTAATAGAGACAGTCAACAAATCTCATGATTATTCATTGATTTAATCACTAATTTAAGAAATTTCAGTTTTTCTCCATTAGATAGCTACCCGACCTAGTTTTTGAGAGTATTCGTTAATTTCTCTTCCTTTTACTTTAGATCTCAGATCAGGTTCACTAACAAAGTCGCTCCTCCTTTTTCTTCCATAAACTGCGTTTACATACGCACCTATAAATTTCACTCGAGATTTACTGCGACAAACGACCAGTCGCCGGACGGACTTTCTCGGCATCGTATCCACGCCTGTAATTTCTTTTATGTCACGTTCATAACTCTCCGTCAGTTGAAGAAATACATCACCCGAAACTGACGCCTACTCTATAAGCTTGTGACTTCAGAGCCATCGACCGCGAACACCGCTGCGGAAGTGCCGGCTGTAGTGACGAGGGATGTCACGCAACAATAAAAGTAATAATTTTATTGCATACAAACAAAACAAAGCGAACAGAATATAAAATTAGGTGGCCTTATTGATAAAAACAATCTCTTCCAGGCAGAACTATTCAGAGATACGGGTATATCAAGGCAGAACCTGCTTTTTTATATACATGACTGCATAAGTTCCAATTTTTTCACAGAACACAGTTATAGATTTTTAAGTTTTGCTTTCCAATCGCTCAGTTTGAGGCCGGGTAGAATCGACTCCTAACCGCCTTTTTGTCTATTTAATATTGTCAATTATAGTATAATGGTATATTCTTCTATTTTGATTGTATAATAACGTTTATATTATGTAACTAATAGCTGGCCGACTTAACCATGAGGTGTATGGCCATTAAATAAAGAATAAAAAAAACTTGTTTAAGGAAATTTAAATGCATGTTCTGCAATATTCGGTTCACTCTCTCACTGCAGGACCGCGTTAGCGGCAAGTCAAAAACCACTAGTTTGCAAATGCCGCTAAGCAGCAGTGCTTGAATTGCTGTGTTCCGATGTGGGTAATAGAGGTAGTGAAATTACTGGGTACTGTGACTCTACATCTTATGTTACAAGTTGGCAACGTACACTATAATCTGTGTAGGGGTTCCATCCCTGGAGGATCTTCAGCCTCCCCATTTTGGGGTAAGGTCGGAGGGTGAAGCATCTTGATGAGGTCGTGGCCGTATTCGATAGAGTTTCCATGACCTTGTCAGGTAGCGACGCGTCCCTATTCGACGTGTCCCCTTAACTGATGATGAGGAGGTTGCAGTGGCGATGGTCGCGCGTGCTCGCTAGTCCTATATGAAGGGCGTCATTGGGTTTGGTAGCAATCTGCGTCCAGTGGTAGTTGAGATTCCGACATAACCTCGCATTTTCCCGAATGCATTTCCCGACGTGAAACAAGGGATTATATATTTGCGAATTTTACAGGAGATAAATACTAACTGTAGCGTAGCTAAATACAATAAAGTGGACAGTCTGCTTGTTAGCAAACTTTATTCTATGAAAAAACAATACAAAGCAATGAAAAGTCGCTCTGCTTCACGCGCTGCTGGTTCTACTCTTCCCCCGTAAACAAACTTCCTAGGAACCGAAACTTCGAGATAGCCTTATAGAGTAATGCAACAGGCGGCTGGAGTATGTTAATAACGCAACGCCGACTCCGATTTACCTTTGTTACTACAAAACGCAAAGAAACAATGGCTCGTCGAGATTGCTTGCGCTGAGTTTGCTCAGGTCCCGTCACCGGTATCAGCTCGTAATAACTGGACAATTAGCGTTTTATTTTTACAGAGAATGTTTACTTTTAGTTACTGTTGTATTTCGGCGTTTGTTTACCATTTTACTTTTTCACCATTCCGTGCCTAAAGGGTTGTTCTTTTTTTGTAATTTTTAATAATTGTTGTTTTGCAAAATTGCTAAGATATAAATTCGTTTATTTTAAATCATCTTATTTTATTTCTCGGTACATATCACTGCTTTTCTTTGCAAGGTTGACTGAAGGGAAATGCGTCAGGCATTAAATCCTTCTCTATTCAGATATGATAAATTCGCTTAGCTCAATTAAGTCTTTAATAACGCAACATACAAAAACTGCAAAAGCAAATCATTTTTTTGTTATGTCTCATTTAAAGTTTGTATTGCAATTGAAAGTACTGTTGTAAAATATTTAATCATCATCAACTAATCATGACTTGTAACAACATTGAGATTCAACATTGAGGTAGGTAAATACATGCGTACTAGTATTAATTACTCGTACCGTCAACCGACGAGGTCTCGAAGGAACAAAGTCCTATAAAACAAAGTATAATTTGACGGCCAGATGTTTGGACTGCAGAGTAATTTACTTCTGCGAGCCTCCAGTATCTCGAAGGGTTGATGCCGTGCCGCCGTAAAATAATGCTTCTGTTTATTTAGGATAGTTCCCGTACGCGAGAGAGCCTTGTAAAATGAATATTCATTTGTATTGCTGCCGCAACATATTTATAAGTTTATCATTTATACTGCTTCAAATCTTACGCAAAAATTTGTGTTTTTTCAATGCCAGTTTCTAACGATTATCTGTATAATATTATGTATAACCTTACATAATATTATGTATTGAAATCCAAAACCTTTTTCAAGTGTTTTCTATAAAATATAATTTTCCGCTTATACATTGTACTGTTTTTGATATCGCAAATGTTATTTACTATTTATTAAATTGACCATTATTTATTATATAACAATAATTTTTGTATAATTTTTATATTTGAATATCTGTAAAAATGTGGAAGACATAAAGAATGACGAATAAATCAATACATTTTCTTCCATAATAACTTTGTTTGGAGCTTTTGACCTTTTATTTCTAGCTTATCAATAAATAAATAGTTAAACCTACCTAAAGCACAACCCTATATTTACTTTGTGCGGAGTTAGCAAAATCTGATAGACATAACTCTTAACATAACTCCTTTGACGAATAAATATCAGAGAAATTTCTATTTATAATAACTCTATTCAGAGTAAATTTTTGCTTTGACCTTTTTTATTTCTATATCAGTGATTAGTGGTAAAAACTATATATTTGGTGCTCAGTTTGGACTATAAGCAGCAATGCAACGAGCGCCTTTAGACCTTTTAATCAAATCCCTTTACAACTTTTTTGTTATCCTTTATTCCGTTTAACAAATAATTATTAAATTTGAATCATGCCTACTACATTAGCGCTTATATTAAACGAGTGTTGGCAGTAGACTCCGTAATTCCTCCAGCTGCGAACTCAATTTGGAAGTGTCAAAGTAGCCCGAGTGAACGAAACCTTTTTGGTCATGCAAAATGTAAATGGAAATTTCCTTATATACTAACATAGGAATATGTATACGTTTATAGTCATAAAACATTTCAATAGAAGTAAGGATATCGCATAGCTACTTAATTTTTAATAATTTGCGAAGATAAAGGATACTATAATAAATATTGATGCTGAGTTTTGAACTTCTGGTCAAAACACATTTAGGCACTGAAATTGAAAAAAACAAACGGGATTAAAACAATATGCATAATATCTCAGAAACAAATACTCATGAACATGAAACTAATTAGCGTAAACTTCATGATGGAATAATAGAAACATTTTTTAATATGTTAAGACCTATTTGAATTAAAGTAAAAGTACGTTTGTTAGAACTTGTTATTTTTATATATCCTACACGCATACGTTTATACTAAACATGTGTGCTTGTAGATTATTCTAGCCTCCTACAGCTACCTAGTTGAGAGCATTTCAAACTGCAGCCACGGAATGGCGGAGAGCATTTCAGGCATCTCAGTACGCGATGCCGATTACGAAGACCCTCAGCAACGTACCACCTCAAAGACTTCCATCTCGATATCCATCTCTATATGGAGCGACCCCAGAATCAAGGACTATCCTGACCTCCGATCCGAGTGGCGAAAACAACGGGAGAATGCGTCTATCTGTCACCCTAAGATGTCAATCCCGGATCCCTCGGCCATTCAGCAGGCTTTTAGGCACCGGAGGGGAGTGTGTTATGCCATCAACCGAATGAGCGTAGCCAGGTGAAACTACCACATGCATAAATGCGGTATCGTGAAGCTTTTTGCGACTGCGGGCACTCAACACAAATCGTTCAGCACATCGTGGAGTGGAGGTTTGCCCCTTTCACCAAATTTGACGGCGGATTGGAGTGACTACACCTTCCAACTCCAGAGGCTAGACTGCGACTGTGACTATGCTAGCCCAAGTTGATGTAAAATTCTAAGTTGACTTTGGATCGCAGGAGTGTAACGTCAAACGATGATGATGATACTACCTAAAGCTAAAAGTGAGAAATAATCACGCAATTCTGAAAACGAGCTACGAAAGTGAGACTTGACATGATGTTAAATAAAGAGTAAGAAATGTCATTCAAGGGGATGGTTTCCAAATCCACTTTGGAAGAAATAGGGAGAATGGCTAAATTTTATTTATAAGTGGAGACGACCCCCTCCCAATTTCTGGACAGATGTAGAAGTAATTGTCCTTTTTTCTGCTTTACATCTTAATAGGGAAGCGTATATATTTTTTTATATCCATCTGGTAGTGACATAACTATAAACATGACACACGATTTTTTTTACGCAATCGATAACTTGCGTTGACACATTAATTTGTAATATCATATGACGTCATAATAAGTATGTTGGTGAATTTTCTACTAACTTGTACCTACTTACTTTCTACTTACTGAAAAAAATGGTTGCCATGGTCGTATTTTTGAATTTTTATTAGCTCATCACAATTATTGCATTATAATGCTTATATAGTATTGTTTTATTATATTTATCTTATAGATTCATCGGTTTCTTGTTCGCATTAATGTGAAAAAATTTACAATTTGAATGGCTTGGATTTTGATCCAGTAACTTTGTGATGTGGAAAGATAACAATTTGTCGAAACTAGGTCACGCTCCGAAATGGAGATGAAAATTTGTTCTCATTCGCGTTTTGATATCTTGGCTTATTACGTGAAAAATAAGAATTTAAGAGCAACTTGTCAAACTGGGTAGTAAGATTCAAACTCTATCTGCGTGTTTTATAATTATTGTTGTTGAATAAACATATAGATTAATAGGAATATATAAAATATAGGGAAGATTATTTTTTAATGATTATTCGATACGAATAAATAAGTTGTAATGATTGTAGAAAATCTATAACTATTTTTTTTGGGAAAATAGTCATATGACTGAATGCTTAACTATTTTCGTGAGAATGTACTGCAAAACAAAATGAAGAAATGTTCATAATGTTTTACACAATACAGGGAAGCTCTTAGCCTTCATCTTACCTGATGGTAAGCAAGGATACGTCCAAAGAATGGTAGCGGGCTTCACCTGAACTTCTTAACAATTTAGGAACTGACTATCTTCTAATAACAGGAACACAAAAATCTTTTCAACATCTATATATATATATATATAAATATAAAAGAAAGACGTGTTAGTTACACTATTTATAACTCAAGAACAGCTGAACCGATTTGGCTGAAAATTGGTGGGGAGGTAGCTTAGAATCAGGAGACGGGCATAGGATAGCTTTTATCGCAGAAATCACCCCTTAAGGGGGACAAAAGAGGGTGGAAGTTTTTACGGGGAATCAATAACCGCTGAACCGATTAAGATGAAATTTGGTATGAAGATAGTTTGAGTTGTGGATAAGGATAAAGGTTGTAAAAAGGGTGGGGGGGGGGGGGATTGTAAAGGGAATCAATTAAAAAAGGATGGAAAAAGTTGATTGTTAATAATTAACCTTTTAGCTATGTAAATTTAGGACTCGTTATGTTTGAAAGATATGAAGAAACGCTATGTAATGTTAATAATTTTCATATCTTAAAAATTACAAAAATCCTACATTCTTCTTATATTACGATGTGCACGTTTTTTTTATCTTCGAAGCATTTTGTTGTATTTCGACAAGTTTATGTAACAATATAGGTATTTGTTATTCGTATTAGATCATTGAAAAAATGGTTCCCTAACTGAAATATCGGGTACGCATTCTAGAAATTATGGGCGACAAAAGTTTACGGCCTGTAAAAATGCTAGCGATAAATAACACGAGAAGAACGAAACGAGTCAATAAAAGAACACCTTTTATGTGAGATTTCACACTAAGGAATGACACGTACTACATTCACTATAATAGAACCGGTTTGATTTGACCCGATGCGCCTTCAATGTTCACATCTTACCTTGTTTTACATACGACTGGAAAGACCGTGGTCTTCATCTCTCCTGGTGGTGAGTGACGATAAAACGGTAGTACTTCCAGAGATATCGTTAATGATGGGATACTTACCAGATTAACTTTATTTACGTACCAGATTAACTTTATGGCGCGCCGCTCGTCGTGATTTTTTGTGACCAATTCGTGTGCTATGAAGATATGTCACTATGGCTTCAATTTCACAATAGACAGCGCACTTCCATGCATTCGAATGAGCCAGAGCGCACTAGCGACTTTTAGTTGGACGATAGTTTGATCGTTCAGGTAATAAGTATAGAGCTATATAAGGAGCGTCGGTGGCGCTGTGGACTCGGCACTTGCCTTCCAATCGGGAGGTCCGGGTTCGAGACCGCCATTTACCAATGTGTTTTTCGTTTCGAATTTCATATGTACATTTGTCTGACGCTCCTACGGTGAAGGAAAACATCGTGAGGCAACCTGCATACATCTGCGAAGAAATTCAATGATGTATGTGAAGTCGACCAATTCGCACTGGGCCAGCGTGGTTGACTAAGGCCTAACCACCCTAACATAGGGTAGGCTCGAGCCCCTCGGTGGGGACGTATATGAGCTGTGGTGATGATGATGATATTGAAGTGCACGCATTTAGCGATTAAAAATCCGGCGAAAATGACTTTGTGATTTCTGATCAATCAAACTGTCGGGCGACAAAAAGTCGCTAGTACGCTCTGGCTCTCAAAAGTCACGTGACTGTTTCTGTAAAACAAAAGTCACGTGACTGTTTCTGTAAAACAAAAGTCACGTGACTGTTTCTGTAAAACTACGTTTTCACGGGGAAACGCGTATAAAGCTCAATTTGCGGCTCACCCAGCACCATAGATTCTAAGCGTTGAGGTTAATGGGAGAATGGTTTTTTTTTTATATTTAGGGGGGTTTTCGACCACGAATATTTATTTATGTTATTAATAAAGTGTAAAAATAAATTGTTCAAATATTTTCGTTGACCTACTGGCTTAGCAACGTGTAGTAAGTTCTCCGTTTCTTAGAATGCGGAGTTAAATGAAAAACAAATATTACCATTTTGTTTAGTTGTTTACCATAAACATTTTTTTGTTTAATAATTTTAGTTTAGGGGGATTTCCATGTGATTATGGTCATTTTAGGAGTTTTTGACTGTAGCTTAACCTGCCTGAGTTAGCTACAGTAATTTCGTAATATCAAGTGTTCTTTTAACAATAGTGTCAATTATGTACTTCGAATGACATATTATCTTAAATTATCTAACCCAGTCTTTAAGTAAGGCACATAAAACTTGTAGAAACAAACTTAGGTTCAATTTAATTGTTTCGTAAAGTAAAGCCGTGAAGAAAGTCATAATGATTCAAATGAAAACAAGAAAAGTTTAAAAAAAAGTCGTTGTGTTCTAAATAGCAAAACTTTAGACAAACTTTAATGTCTTTTCCTGTAAAATTGTTAGATGTACTTGCTACACTTTGCTTTTGGACAGCCGATGTACACAATAATGTTTGAAGCTTAAAAAATACATTGAAAGCTAGCTGTTCCAAATTTGAAAATACGAGTAAAACTACTTTCTATCCTTGACCTTATCAACCAAGGCTGTTTCTCTTGGTACGTAGCCGCCGCTCGAGAATTTCTCAGCCATGTCTTCAACATAGTTGTCCTATCATGAATCTAATGGAACTTATATCATTTAAAGCTCGCAACTCTGAGCTAATCATATCAGATTGATCACGCAGAGAAACTCCAAGCAACCTTCTTGATAGTCCTTCGAATAACTTTGAACCTGGCTATAAAGCCCAATGTAAGCGTCGTCAACTTGGTACTACTGGAGGCTTTGGTCTTTTGGAGACACCGAGGTGAACAGGCCGAAAATACGCAGCTTAGCTAAAAACGCTATTGAGCCGAGATGGATTCGTCGATTTATCTTTTCCTGGATGCTGGACTTTTTGTCCTAGGATAATCAGTAATTTCTGTGTCATACTAGATAAAACTAAAAGAGGCCAATTGAATTAAAAATACATCATTTTTTTATTTGTTTCACAAATACGCAATAGATTATAAAGTAGCGCTATTTACCAATCTGATCATTATTATTTTACTTTATTGACATGACATGATATTGACATTATTAGACGTTGCGCATATTATTTATGTTTATAGATTTTAAATTAAGATACATAGGCTCACTCCAACAGCAGCATTGCGGTACCCTTGTAGTTTAAAGGATATGACTTCCGCCCCGGCTTCGTACGGATATTTAACAAAAAATTCAAATTAAAAATATTATATCGCCTATGTTCATCAGGAATAATGTAGAATTATGATTGTGAAAGAATTTTTCAAATCGGTTCAGTAGTTTCGGAGCCTATTCAATCCAAACAAACAAACAATCAAATCGTTCCTCTTTATAATATTATTAGTATAGATTTATAATTAATTTAATCATAGTAAATTATAATCGTCATCCTGTTACTTCATGCTACATTTTTATAAGTTATCTGAATAATAAATCTTTAGTCATTTTTATATTTGTTGTATGTCCTTGTGTTATAGCGAAGATGCATCTACGCTGTACACCAACAATACTGAAAACACCAGAGTGCGAGTTTTTACCCGGCAGTGATAATTTTGTACGTTTGATAGCGGTCAAAAATGTCCCCTTTGAAAAAATAAGCTTATGACATGTTTCATGCGATTATTAATGTCCCGCATGCGTGTTAAGTATTACTTTATAAAAGTCGAGGGGTACTCAAACATTCAGCCCGGATTTTGTGCGTGGAAATTAAATTTAAGGGCACGCACGTTGTCAGTTGCACGAGCTCGCCCCGTTATTTGGTATTAATCGTAAAATTATGAACTCTTTTATAAATGCTAATTAGCGGATATGTTGCCTCGAGGCGAAATGTCGGTTGGGAATGCGAGCGGTTTATTTCCAGTCAAACATAATTATTGTATTAATCAACACGCCCCTTCTCTCTAAAAGGTGAGGCGGAGGCGTATATAATGTTACACTTCTGTTCTGTCCAACTAACGGCCGGTTCAACATTCTAGCCACGGATAGAACTAAGCTTACTTTTGTTTTGTTGTAAAGATTTTTTAATATTAAACTAAAAATGATAAAGGTTGCTTGGCAAGTAAACTGAGTAAAACTTTATATCAATCTGTAAATAACTCGCGACATCCGCTGATTTAATACGGAACGTTTATTAAAGAAGCCATCGAGCGGACAAGGGCTCCATAGTGTTCGCAAGAGATCTGCAACTCGGTCAGAGTCTGCTGACGAAGCTGAAGAGAGGGGACGGCAGAATCGTTACGTCTCGACCTGAGCTTATGGCTGAGATCGAACACTTCTATGGACAGTTTTACACAACATCGCAGGCACCTATCATTCAGGCTACAGATCCTAGAGCCAAATTGATCCGGCATTACACCGAAGATATCCCGGACGTCAGCCTGTACGAAATTAGTGTGGCTCTCAAGCAGCAAACAACAAGGCACCGGGTGATGATGGAGTTTCACCTGAGCTTCTGAAAGCGGGTGGACTACCAGTCCGGAAAGCGCTGCAGGGGCTATTTAACTCCGTCATAGCTGTCCGAGCTGTTCTCGAGAGTCATCACGAATCATCTAGCGCGCAGGTTTGACGACTTCCAGCCTTCCGAACAAGCCAGATTCCATATACACCACATTCATACGCTGCGGCAGGCTATACAGAAGACCGAGGAGTATAATCTGCCACTATGCTTGGCATATGTGGAGTATGAGAAAGCCTTCGATTCTGTCGAGACCTGGATCGCATCTGAAATTAAAAAAATCGTAAAAAAACTAAAGTCACCGATACAGCCCAAAGAATTGCACACCTTAAGTGGCAGTGGGCAGGATACATAGCTCGCAGGACTGACGACCGTTGAGGCGGAAAGGACCTTGAGTGGCGGCCACGTACCGGGAGACGCAGCGTTGGTAGGCCCCCCACAAGGTGGACCAACGATCTGGTGAAGGCGCAGGACCGATCGATTTGGAGATCATTAGGTGAATTTTTCAGGTGTGCCTGGATAACCAAATCTGAAACTATTACAGATAGCGATGAATACTCAAAAAAAATTGAAAATATCATCACGTATAGGCACCTACGTGTATACATATACCTAGTGTTTAAGCTTTTGTCCGTTGTGGAATGATTATAGACGTATAAAAATAGACAAACAATTTTGGGATTCAACGGTACGTCACGAAGTAGAGTGCAATAGCGTGCGGACTGAAAATAAAAAGTAAAATTCTATCATGTTCGTCAGTTATAAAAAACAATAGACACGTATATTTGCTTTATCGAAATAATAAAATACTACTGGGATAACGTGAACCAATATTCCTATAGCTCACTACGTAACAAATAACTAAAAAATGACATTCGAATGACGTCATGCGTCGTCCCCAATATATCGTCAAAAGTTTGATTGTGTAAAAAAGAAAAAGGTTGCCTAAATGTCGGGCATTAAAAAATTATAATCTACCCTATTGTCTACCTGCCGATAGCTAATTCAGAGACATGTTCACAGCCTACACGACCCGGACACATCCACCAAATAAGCCACAACGTTCATCTTATCCTTATTTTGGGCGATCCGGATCGAGGACCCCAATTCACCGGACTACCTGGAGGGATAAATTATTAGATCTCTGTAAATCTGAATTATCAATTTACGACTACTGTGTTGTTGTGTGTAGGTAGGTGTTGAGTGTTAGATATCAAAATAATAGTTTTGACCCTTCGTTTTACCTTTTTTTGCCTCAAAACCAGTACCAGCCCACAGCTGAACAATCTTGCCCAGCACCAGCCCACTGCTGGGAATCTTTCCCAGCACCAGCCCACTGCTGAGAACTCTTGCCCAGCACCAGCCCCACTGATAGACTAATACGCCAAAATTATAAACCCACATAACAACTTTATTTGGTAATGTAATACGAATTCTGTTCTCGAGAGCGGTTTCGAGTAATCAAAGATCAAATCATCACTTTAAACTATCTTCTATAATAAGCAATTACTGAGCAACGATGAATCTTGTTTCAAGAAACGTTTAAAAATTAAAGAACGGTTCTCAGTAATGAATTTAGTTGTCAAACTAGATTCATTACTGAGAATCGTTCTGTAAAATGGCCATAGTATTGAAAATATACTCAATACTATTGCAAATTGGCTAACTATCGATAGGCAACTATATATGGATTGACACTACAGCCGACCTGCGGGCCAATTATGGATCTTTCATCGTATGACATGGTATAAATTTGAGAAAAAGAAGTCATGAAATGCTGCATTTCGTATTACCGATCTCCAATGATGTCCTCACTATGGCATAATTTCAATGATGTCATTACTAAATAATGAACAAATGATCAAAAATCTGACCGGAAATAGTATTTTTCGTCTTGCACTATGATATCATATGATATCATTTGCAAAACCATGAGATCGGTAATAGGCCCTCTGATCCAGCACTGGAGCAGTCGCTATAACGCGCGACTCCGATACCGCGTCGGAACGCAGGAAGTCGCAAAATCGTGATGCAGCATCAAAAAAATCTCTAAAACGCACATTTCCGATACTGCAACCGAACGCAACAAGTAGCAAAAATGCGATGCAGCATTGATGCAATCGCAAAAACGCTAATCGCAGCTACTAAAAGTAGCATGTATAATCCTACTATGGAACGTATTAAAGAAGCCATAAGTTATGGTTATGTGAAATTAGTTTTTTAAGGATCCCAGGCTTAAATTTCGACTTACATGTTTCACACCATTAACGAACTATCAAATCGACTGTATGTGCTTGTATTACTCATTGCATTTGAAAATCATAACGGATTTGTAGCGCGTATCGAAGCCAACAATTTATAAGCCTCATGTTTTTCTTAAGCTCATTTTCGTGCCTGAAAATCCTTTAAGGCAGTTTATCAAATCGTAAATAATGTGGCGTGAGACCGCCGAAGAAATGTTTTGTTAGGCATTTGGTCGTATTTCTTGTAAATTTCTTTAATATGCCGTGTAGGAATTCACGGGGCAAATGTTTGAGAGTGCTATTATGTTTCAAGGGAGTATTATTCGCTTTGCGTAGTATACATTGAAGATTTACTTCGTGGGACTGAATCAAAGTTAATGCAGTCGCGATCAGTGGGTATAGCATTCCTTTGAACTTCGCAAGTAATCCTAGTTTGCTACGTGCGAATAACATTGTCTCAATATTTGTGTCAAGTTATAAATACGCGAATAATATTGCTTAGATAAGTACCTACATCAAACAAGAATATGTTAGAATAGGCAAGTGAAACTCTTGGGTGAAAATGAATCAGCGACTTAAATGAGTCAACATAAAAACGTTAAACTTAAGTAACTTAAAAGAGAAACTTTCAAATGATTGACTCGTAATTTCACTGTGAAGTTCTACATTTCCATTTGATTTAACAAAAATAGTTAAGAAACCGCTACAAACAGCATTCTGACACTGTATTTTTAAGTAAAATTCTGTCTGTAGAAACAATTAAGTGTGTATTAACATCCATTGATTATTAAATACGAAATTGTTGATATGTCCAGTTCAATAGCACAGCAATGGTCGTCAAATGAGTTGAAAGGCGTCGTCATTATCATCAATCTGAATAACATAATAGCGGTCGGTATCATTACGACTGGCTGAAACAAGAAACTGCGTGCCCACGTTGCCTTGCTAATTCTCTATGCGTATTCAAGTTACCCGTTCCCGTGCGAGCGATGAGGTGAAGGGAGCCGTGAACCAATTTATCTTTCCTTGATTTATTAAGGGTCCCTTTAATTAAATGGAGTCCAAAATATAGGCGGGGTCGCTCTAACTAAATTGCGTCAAGCCAGGTGATATATACTGTATCATTTTTGCTTAAGAATCGTATCGGTTGGATGTTTTTGACGTACGGTCGGCCTCAGAAGTAGGAGGATATTTTAGTACCATGTCACACCAACTATTCCTTTTTATTAGTATGGTTGCACCTACACTCGGCGTCAAAAAAATCGCACCTGTAAGAAAATCACTTTCAAATGTCATTAACTTTTGATATGCAGATGCAGTCACATTTATTATGATTTTATTTAAAAGGTTACTTAATGAACTTAATAAAAATCATTACTTTTCATTATCAAATAAAACCTAAAGCAACAAATATAGTGTCACAAAAATTTCTTGCAAATTTTGCTACCCGGGAGAGGCGTTAGTTGCGCTTCCTTTGTGGGTATAAAAGGGTCAACACGGGGTCAATGTGGGTCATTCGCTATTCAACCGTTGAAGAGGACACATCTGTACATTTTACTAAAGAAAAAACACCTGGAAGATGGATACCACAGCTGATGAGGCCGCTCAAGTGTTTGCACTACTGCAATCAGGGATGCGGCAGTGTGATGTCGCCCGGCAACTGAATCAGAGCCGTTTTTCGGTTCGAAGAGTATACCAGCGCTTTTTAGAGACCGGTGGCTATATCCGGAGACATGGGTCCGGTAGACGTCGCTGCACTTCGGAAAGAGACGACCGGTTCGTTGTGTCGTACTCTTTGAGAAATCGCTTCTCAAACGCTGTTCAGTTGCAACAGCAGCTCCAGGCAGCTCGCAGACGCACCGTGAGCGTCTCTACGATTAGAAGAAGACTGAAGGAGAAGAAGATAGCAGCCCACAGAGCTCCAAAATTGACTGCAGCGCACCGGCGAGCCCGCTTACAGTTTGCTCTTGACCACGTCGATTGGACCCTTGAGCAGTGGGGAGCTGTTCTCTTCTCAGACGAGACGCGAGTGTGTCTTTTCTGCAACGACCGACGGAGAAGGATATATCGGAGGCAGGGTGAACGTTTCGCCCAAGCCTGCATCCAGGAGACGGTAGAATATGAAGGCGGATCCTGCATGTTCTGGGGTGGTATGTCGGCTGCCGGCAAAACCGACCTTGTCTGCGTCTCCCGGACGGGAGGTGCTCGCGGACAAGGGTCGCTGTCTGCTCGCCGCTATGTCACAGAGATCCTGGAAATGCATGTGGTCCCCTTTGCCAAATTTTTTGGCGAGGGGTTCACATTAATGCACGACAACGCTCGCGCTCACACTGCAGCCATCGTGAGCGACTTTCTGCGGATGTCCCAAATTTCTGTGATGCAGTGGCCAGCGAGAGCGAGCACCTCTGGGACCATCTTAAACGGAAGGTTCGATCTCGGGATCCAGCTCCTTCGACTCTACAGGAACTCCAAGACGCGGTAATTGAGGAATGGGATCTTGTCCCTCAAGAAGAGCTCCTGAAGTTGGTGAGGTCCATGAAGGACCGCATGGAAGCCGTCATCAGGGCAAGGGGGGTAACACTAGATTTTAAGTTAATTTTAAGACACTTTTTGTACAGTTTTTTTGTTGTAAATCATCGATTGTTATTTAGGACTTAATTAAGGATTTTTATGTTTTTTGTATCATTATAATTAAACAAAAGTTTAAATTTAATTGTTTTTGATACTCCTTTTTGTTACCTTTCTAATGATACCCAACACTATCCTCTAATTAGGAATTTTTGAACAAGATTTTTAAAAGGTGCGATTTTTTTGACGCCGAGTGTATATTGCATTATTAATATTTGGTGTGACATGGTACTAAAATGTTTATCTACTTTTGAGGCCGACTAAGATTTAGTATTTTTAACATTGATCTACCTTTTAAAAACATTGGTGATTGTCATTTTGTTATTTGCGTAGCAGATTGGTGACAGACGGTTATTAGTGTTGTGACAATGTGTTTTGCGTATGATATTCATAACAACATTCATATTATTTATCAATCCTTGGACATAGTATTGTATGGAGTAATAAATTGGTTTTTCATGTCCTATATGTTTTTCAACCCTCAAATTTATTTCACATTTGCTAATTTGTTTTGTAGATTAAAATCTTGGTATTCTAGATACATCAATGCAAAAATTAGAAGACAAAAACTAATATAAAACGCATCTTTGCAGATAATATTTGGTATTAACAAGACGCTTTCACTACGTACTAACATTGCACCCGGATTCAAGTATTCCAGAAAGTAAGAGTTTATTGTTTTAAAAATCTCGGAATAAACATCTAAGGTAGTTATTATAGAATTAAGTTAATGAAATTATTAAATAAACAAAATAGTATAAAAATACATTGCAAAGTTCGAAAAAGTGTTCTTGCCTAAAGTAATTTTTGCCAGACAAGACATAGTCTAACTTTTATTCATTTAAAGCAAATTTTAACATCAGTCATGAATGTTATGTAATAAATACATAAAATGGATTTATTATTATTAATACATAACAAAAAATGTTTTCCTTTCTTTCTTGAATCATTTATTTGCAGATCAATGTCACATCACTAACAACCGTCTGCCCCCCATTTGCTTCGTAAAAACGGGATCTTTTGCTCAAAGGTGATCAGTACAGCAGTGATTGCATGGAACTGATTGTAGACTCGTTGTCTTTTTATATTAATTACAAGTAATTTCTGCTATTACTGAGATTACAATATATGAAAATTAGTTTAATTAATTATTAGACAAACCAACTACTCTGAATGAATAAATATTAATATTGGGTGTTTGTGAATGATGGGTTTTCAAATTTTAAATAAAAAAATGAAATCATTGTGTCATAATTGCATTGACTGAATGGGGTCAATTAGATTTTTTCCAAAATTTCGGCTTCCGATCAATGCCCACATTAATGAGGTGGTGCCTAAATGAAACAATTTGAAAAGAGGTGTATACAACGTGCTAATTAAAAAAAGCGATAAACCTCTGACACCTCAACCTTTTTTTAGTATATTTATTATATAATAATGAAAAAAAAAATAGCGGGTTATTTACGAAGATTTAAGCTCTGTGGTTGCGCACCTGTAAGTACGTTGTTGCTGCTTAACCGTCACGCTGCCGATACGGGATAAAGACGATATGACGATAGAGTTAAGTAAATTTTAAAAGCGGCGTGGTTGAAAAGTTTTTTTTTCTATACAATCTGACTCATATTTTTTATTGGTAGAATGGATTCTACTCTTGATTCTGAATAAACTAATTTCAGGTTTTGCAGTGTCATTATCACGTTCCAACCAATCGTATCGTTCGTACCAATCCGCACCGGGCCAGCGTGGTTGACTAAGGCCTAAACAAACACCCTAAGTTAGGGTAGGCTCGAGTAGGGACGTATATGAGCTGTTATGATGATGATTATCAAGTTGTATATTCTTCTTCCTTTTTGCACTCGAAATACATACACTCGCCGGATCTAGTTACAAACGCTTCTGTGGGTCAAATGATTGTAGAATTACTTAGCATTTTCTTGGCCAAACTGAACTGTGTTCGAAGTTTTACTAAAGTTCATTCAGCCATTTTCACATGATTGAGTATGAAACATACCCGTATGTATGACCTAGTTTCAATAGTTTTTATTACCTTGTTTTTTATAATCAAACTAGCTGCCCGCCCCGGTCCCGCACGGGTATACTAAAAAACCTATTGACAATACAACAGCGTAAGAAACCATAGATTTGGAGTAGCCTGAATGTCAATCTGCCAAGTTCGACACTTTTACGTGAACATATTTTAAATTCATTTTTTTCCTGTAATAATTTTTCTAATATTTTCTTTTATACAAACCTTGTCCTAACAATAACGAATACATCCAATTTGTTGCAGTCGTTCGAAAGTTATGGGCATACATACATTTCGAAGATCCATTTTTATTTATATAGATTATGAATTTATCAATATAAATATCAATCGGTGTTGATTTGAATATAATATGATAATTATGGTAACTTAAATTAACCGATAAAACGAATTCTTCATCAGAACCCTTACATTTTCACAAATAGACCAGCCATTTAAAAAAAAACATTTGCTATAGCTTGCGCTACAAAATATATATCGCGTGATACCTCAAATCGTGTATCGCGGAACAGCGTGAATGCCCGCAACTGAAATATGCAAATTCATTATAAAACAAGAGTGCTGGTTTAGACACGAAATCTTCCTCCATTATAATTTTTTTCAACAGCCCCTTTTCGCCGGAGACAAAAAAATATTGCGGCAATATGAAATATTTCGTCATTCCCACTTCACGCCGCCGCCGAGAGCTTTAGAAATAATTACTCGAAGTTTCATCTGCAGTAATGGAAATATATACATATAAATGATGATACTGAACCTTGAGAGTCTTTCAAATGCTTGAAGCATTTCTCACGTGATCAAGAGTTATTCGTTTTTTTAATGCTACTTTTCCAATAATGAGTTCAGAAAATCGAGATAAACTTATTTCAGTATAGAGCATGTCGTAGACCAGTGGAACCAACGGTATTACACTCAAGTATATACATATTTTTTGTAATTTTGACCGTATCGATGGTCAAAATTACAAAAAATATGTATATATCGTGGCCAGATCGTCAAATTGTTCACTTCATGATGTGGCCAACCATTTCATGAAATGGTTGTATTTCATGAAATGGCCAATATCGTGTGGCCACATCATGATGTGGTGTGGCCGGATCAATGAATAATCAAACGTTTAACGATATGGACGACTACGTTTGGCTATTTCATGATATGGCCATAAATTTGGTGATCATATCGTAAGATAATTACAATATTCATCGTTAGAGGTGCTGATATCATTTTGTTTCGGTGATGGATCATGACGGCGGATAATTGTTTCGATAAATAAAATCTGTAGGTTAGGTAAAGTTAGATATTGTGATGACATACAGCAAAGCGAGTGCTTGCTTTCAGGCTGCAGGCTTGTTTTATTCTTATTTGGGATTTTTATTAAGCCTTAGATATCATGAACACTAAATTAACGATATGGCCAAACGTGGATGAACATATCATTAAACGTTGACGTTTAAACGATATGGTCACTTTTAGTTGGCCATTTCATGAAAGGGTCAATTTTACGATATGGCCACGACCTATACATTGTTTGACAGACTTTATTGACATTAAGGTAGAGTTGGTGGAGTATACATATTTTTGAAACTTTGACCGCATCGATATTTTTCTAATCGAGTGTACCACGGGTAAGCACTGCTTATTCCAGACTGATCTGTCCATATGAGAATCTGTCCTTTTGAGAATCTGTCTTTTTGAGAATCTTTCCTTATGCGAATAATCCCTGAAATTTACTAGATTCAAACCTTATTGTAGTCTAACTATAGTAACAATAAATAAGCATGACATGGAAGTGTTTTTTTTGTTTAAAGATTTTCTTGAATATTGTTTTTAACTCGTGACATATATTAAGCATATAAAGAATTTTCCAGACTTCGACAGTGATTAAGGTAGATTTATAATACCTACGATTACTACATAAATATAAACCTAAGTACTCTATATCTGACGAGATCGAATACGTAGCTCTGTAACATACCTATACCCCATACTTTTTATCAACTTTCTTTGTAAAAAAAGCCGAGAATTCCCTTGCTTCCAGCCGGCATTAGTAGCATACCGACCCTCGGTGTAATAACATCCTTGACATCGGGATTAATTAAAAAGCCCGCACTCCGTTCATTCGGAAAGAGTCGATTGTGTTCATTTTGTTAATTAATAATTAGTCTCGTCCGCTTCCATTTATTTGAGCCGTTAATTTCCTCTTAAAAACAAACGGTAACGGTAATTACTATTGGGGATCCTTTTTGATTATATCAAAACACGAGGTGAGTATCTAATAATTTTTCGAACTAAAATCGCTTGGATCATCTTTTCCTAATTTCACTTTCTTTGTAGTTAAGTCAACGAAGCCGCCTTAATGTTTTTTTCTAATTTTCTAAGGAGAGTATTGACATTTCAAAAATTTACTAAAAGTAAATTTTTCATTCATTAACAAATTAAGCTATGAACACTTTAAAAGACTTACATTGGATGTATCTAATCTTCTAATATATAAAAATCTCGTGTCTCAGTGTTTGTTATCGAACTCCTCCGAAACGACTTGACTGATTTTTATACATTTTTTGGTGTATTTGGTAGATCTGTGAACAGGTAGTAGGCTATTTTTTATACCCCTAGGTAACACTCTCCAGGATTTGTTTGACAATTATTATGGCGAAACGTAGTTCGCGGGCACAACTAGTAATGATATAAGGCTAGATCGGCTGGCGTGAAAAGAAAACTTGTTATTTGAGATGTAGTTTCGGACAACAACTTTAAATGTGTCACAAAAATAATAGGGGTTAAAGTATAAAATTGCCGTTTATGTAACTTTCAAATTAAAGAGCTATAAAAAAATATATTACTTTTTGACCATAGAGTACACGTTTTGGTTACAATTTAATCTCAGTTTTAAAAATATATTAAAAAGAATCTCCAAAATTACCCCCTATATCTTTGTAAGAATGTTGTACGTTATTGAAGATAACTTTGTGAAAACTAATTTTCTTGTCTTCAAAATTATGTTATTATTTAGTTTAAAGTCTATTGACCAGTCTCTAAAAGTTTCATTAAGTTTGTTTTATTGGTTATTAACTAAGAAAAACGTTATTATGAAATAAGCAATGTTCTTAAAAAATGTCCATACAAAACGGCAATTTCATATTTTAACACCCGTGAGCATTGTTGTGCTGTTGTTTTGTTTATTCCTTTTGCTTATAGTTAAAAACGAAAGCTAACAAAAACAAAGTCTCACCTTCATTATCATCATCATTTTTCATCTAAGAAAAGCCGACTGTTGGCCTCCCTTAAGGGTTTCCAAACTAATCTTTTAGATGCCTGTGTATACGTATAGAACTTAGCTTAAACAAATTTAAAGTTGCAATGAAAGATGTACTTATTAAAAAAACATATTGTAAAGTGTCTGATTACATGACGGACAAAAAAGCTTGGATCTGAACTCCCATTTCTAATATTTAACAATATACTGCGGTTTGTTTCAATGAAACGTTCAGCGAGAGCAATCTATAAGCTAAGTTTACGCACTTCTCTCAGAGATAGATTTAGAAAGATTGGTGTTATTATTTATGATTATTTGGATAATAAAACTATTTGGACATAAGGTCAACTCTCTTTCTTTTGACTGATATGTTAATAGTCTTTATCTCATATAATATAAACTGACACATCTAATCTTTTAATGGTAGTTGAGCTCAAACGTTTGCTTTGCGGTCAGCTTCCAATTGACGACTCTGGAACAATACGGGGAGAAAAAAATAGCCCTTGCTGGTTCTTTCCAGTACAAGGTCTCCCGCCGCAGACTTGTAAACCAATTGCTTAGCTGCTTTGACGTGCAAAAATGATTGTTACAATCCTATTTGAATAAAAGATTTTGAATTTGAATCGTTTCTACGCTTCTCGCATTCAGCAGCTTTCTATGACCTTCACCAGGTCGTCAGATGTGGCCTGGTATGCTGTCGCTATTCAGAGACTTCCGCTCCAACGGCCGTCAGTCCTGTGACATATGCCCTGCCTACTGCCACTTTACGAAAGTCTTTGACCAGTGTGTGTTGCCAGTGATGACCTGCGGAAGTGAAACGTGGCCATTCACTATGGGTCTCGTCCGAAGGCTCAAGGTCGCTCAGCGGGCAATGGAGAGAGCAATGCTTGGGGTCTCCCTGCGTGATCGGATCCGAAATGAGGAGATCCGCAGGAGAACTAAAGCAACCGACATTGCTCGAAGGATTGCTCAGCTGAAGTGGCAGTGGGCGGGACACATAGCGAGAAGAACCGATGGCCGCTGGGGCCGAACGGTTCTCGAATGGCGACCACGATGCGGACGACGCTCAGTGGGTAGGCCCCCGACCAGGTGGACCGACGATCTGGCAAAGGTCGCGGGAAGACGCTGGATGCGGGCAGCACAGGACCGATCGTTGTGGAGATCTATGGGGGAGGCCTATGCCCAGCAGTGGGCGCCGTGCGGCTGAGATGATGACTGCCACTTAAGATTCGCAATTATTTGAGTTATGTCAGTGACTTAAGTCCTGCTACGAATCTCATCATTTCCAATTCGATCGCGTAGTTAAACCCCGAGCATAGCCCTCTCCATTGCCCTTTGGGTGACCTTGAGCTTCTTATAAGGTTCAAGCTTCACCTGTCACCTTCTTAGAGCATTATAATATTTATTCATGTAAACTAATTTTATTAATTAGTTTCTGTGAAGAAAATTACTTAGTAGATGTTATTATGATAACGAATTAGCTAAATCACAGCTCTGAATGTGTGCTCCCGAATATTGTGTAAGTTCTAGTAGGAGCGTGAAAGCACTAAAACAATATCATAGCTCCAATTTCATAAAGTTATCAGAGCTATTTAATACAGTTAACAGTTTATATGGAGGCAAATGGCTTAAGTTAGTGTTTTAACACAATTGAGCAGAGTCAAGACGAATGCGTGGTGCGGAAAGTTAGTTTTAGTGTACGTTTAATTCCGTGATATTGTTAGGATAGAGATTGTGAGTAATTGGAACCCACAGACACTTATATGACCCATAGATGGGACACGCTGGTAAATTCCCTAGATCTATGTTCTAGTTCAACAATTTAAACGTGAAATTGGCATGAAAATGGGAGAATACAATGAGTAAATCTCTATGAATGTAGTTAAAAGATATAACTATTTAACAAATCTTAATCAACGATAACCATTTGGAGGCACTTATTGACATCAAAGAAAAATACACAACTCAAATCAATCCCTATAATAAAATTTCATTGTTATTGACTTAAATATTTTTGTCGAAATCCTAAAATATAGTGCAAGGTTCAACAATATCGGTGAAGAAAGATTACACAAATAAGTTCGTAGACGAATAAAAATAGTCACCTAATCACCTATTGATGTAGAACAAATGTAAAAGATTTTTTAAATGACTCATACATAATACAAGGCTGCGATCTGCTGTATACAAACAATATAATAATAAGTTGATAAATATATATATAAACTCTTTATTGCACATAAATTAATAAAAAAAAAACAAATACACAAGAGAAACATGTACAAAGGTGGACTTATCTCTAAAAGAGATTTCTTCCAGTCAACCTAACTGGGCGTGTGGAGACATACATTTGCGGACAACTCGACAATGCAATACATATACAATTTTAAAGATATATACACATATACATAAAATAGGATATATATATACCGAAAAATAATATATAGGTACTAAAAATTAACTATTAAAATTATTCAGATCGAGCTGAGATAGGAGATGCTCCTTCAGTCTAGCCTTAAAAGTGTCCACTGACTGGCTATCGCGAATCCTCTCGGGCAGCTTATTCCAAAGACGCGCCGCAGTAACTGAGAAGGAGTGGAAAAAAAAGCGTGTATTGGAAGAAGGCTGCTCGAGAGTAATGGTGACACATGTACGTCTGGGATATGGTCGTTGGGATAGGAAGTGGAAACGTGAGCGAAGGTATTCGGGGTATTTGGGATTATTAAGGATTTTGTAGAGGAAGGTGAGGATATGCAACTCATGTCTCTGCCTTATAGGAAGACATCCAAGGTGTGTCCGATATTCCGTTACATGGTCATACTTGCGCAAACCGTAGATGAATCTGATGGCGAGATTTTGTAAGCGCTCAAGCTTGTTTAGCAGCTCCTGGGTGACGTCCAAAAAACAAACATCTGCGTAGTCCATCAGTGGTAATAGCAACGTATGCGCAAGCATAACCTTAGTGTGATAGGGAAGAAAAAACTGCAGACGCTTGAGGGAATGATAGGAGAAATACATCCGTCTGCTTATCTCCCCCACATGAGCTGACCAAGAAAGATTGTTGTCTAGGATGAGGCCCAAATTGCGAACTTTGTCCATGTACGGAATGATAACGCCGTTATAGCGAACAGGTGGCAAGGGAAGCACAAGCGATCCCCTCAAACGACTACTTCCAATTACAATAGTCTGTGACTTGGACGGATTGACAAGAAGTCCATAAGATTTGGCCCAGTCACTAACCGCCACGAGATCAGCATTCATACGCTCAACAGCCGAAGAAACTTCAGAGATAGAGAAATGACTGTATAATTGAAGGTCATCGGCGTAAAGATGAAAGGAGCTGCTGACCACGGAGGCAATTCTATTGATGAACAACGCAAAAAGCAATGGTGATAAAACTCCACCCTGGGGCACACCAGCAAACAATTCACACCAACCCGAAGAGGATTCCCCCGACCTTACGCACTGTTTACGACCACGAAGGTAAGAGTCAAACCATGGAAGAGTCTGATCAGATATGCGTGCTAGCTCAAGAACTTTGAGCAAGATGTCGTAATCCACGGAGTTGAATGCATTGCTGAAATCAAGCAAAGTAATCAGAGTGAGCTTTTTACTATCCATCGCACTACGGATGTCATCAGTAATATTCAGCAATGCACTAACCGTACTGTGCCCAGGACGAAACCCAGACTGAAGTGAACTTAAGAGTCTGTTTCTACATAAATGTGAATGCAGCTGGCGTTAGACAGACCTCTCTAGAACTTTGGAGAGTAAGGGGAGAATAGAAATATGGTATATTGAAGTAGGATTAGTTGTAAAAAGGCAATAATTTATTCAATATTAATTATTATTAACCTTATATTAATATAATGCAATTTTTAATTTAATTGAATGTGTAATTTATGGTCAAATGATTGATTATTTTCTTATTCTAATTTTAATGGAATATTGATTTTAATGATTAAATTTAGTGTATGATGTAATGTATTGATTGTATGTATTGATACACATACTTAAAATGAATTTTGGGAGATTTACGACACACTCGTCAAAACTGCATATTGGTCAAACAAACGATGCAAAACCCTTGTATTTACTGTCCACTCGTCAAGTTCATATTTCTGCATACTCGTCAAAACTGCATATTGGTCAAGCTATGCTTATTTTTACTGTCTACTCGTCAAGTTCATATTTCTGCATATTCGTCAAAACTGCATCCAGGGTCATGTACTAGACCTTTATAATTTACTCATAACACCTATGTATGTACTGTACATGATGGCAAATAAATAAATAAACATAGTAACTGTTACTTTTAAGAAATCGATCGTTCGGTTTTTCACGTTATCGGGACGTTATAGCTACTCGTATAAATTGTATTTACGCTGAATATAATTTAATATCCAGCACGAAGATGGGTCGGGCGAATTCATTCAAAAGGATTCCAATTTAGTTTGGGCCGACCCAATCACATTATATATTTTACGAGACATAAGGTAATTTATATTGGCATGAACACGATCCAGGATATCGGAATCTGAATTAAATCTCTTACCGGCTAAGTTCGTACATTATTACTTCCTACTTTTATGATGTCAGCGTTATTCTTGATTTTCCTTCACTTTTTGAATAACTTAGTTTACTACTAAGATTTTGAACTTATTACTGTGTAGAAAAACGTTTTTATACCTATTCAATCAATTATATTCATAGCTTATAGAAATTTACCATCTCATTGAAAGAAATTATTTTCCATTTATCTATTTACGAAATATCAATATAATAACTTCAATACTAAGGTATTATTTACGACTGTTATCAACTCACAACTGTTTTTTTTAATGCATACACTTTGAATTCGTTACCAGCCTTTCTGACCCGTGGACAAAACTACTCCCCAAATAAGTAATCTTCTTCTACTTAATATAAAAATTAAAAATTTTATAAACCCCCTACAAAAAACCTACAAAAAGTAAAAAAATAAAATGTGTTGGTTGGCCCTTTAGTCGTCACGTCGGGGGACCGCAAAATATATATCTATTTATTTAATTACTTACTGACCGAATACGTAGAGCGTTACTAGATATATTAATTGCGGTCCCCCGACGTGACGTACTTTTGGAGGTATTTTATCGGGGTTTTTAAAATTTTTAATTGAATTTTTATTTCATACTCTTTAAACGGCCTATCATATTATTTTATAATGTGCACGTGATGCGCTTTTATTTGAGACCCACTCGGGTATATTTGCAGACATTCGGTTATTCTTCCCCACTTTCACCCCCGGCAGAACAATGTCTGCCGGACCCTATTACTAGTAGGACCGATATTACTAGTATATATATTAGTTGTCATTCAAAATGACAATTTTAAATTGGCAATCAAAGTAAGCGAATTGAGGCGCAGAGCTGTAGATAACTACTCGAATTTCTTTGTTGTATGCAGCTTTTGAACTTTGAACTTTTTTTCCCTCTTTTCAGTACACGTGCCTCCACGAGAACCTGTTCCACTACCTTTGCGAGGAGAACGGGGGCGCGGTGACCCTGCCAGCTGCGAGGGGCGACGACGCATGGAAAGTTTACTTCAACGAGAACCCCGAGGAGATAGTGGACGAGTTCGCCATGAGATACGGGATTGAAGCCATCTATCAGGCTATGACGTAAGTTGGTCATATATCATAACAGAGGCCCAATTCTGCTAATAAGTTACAGCCGAATTGAAACTAAGCCGTTGCGATCGACCAATCGGAGCGCGTATATTACCATATCCAACAATGACGTGATAATGTGAGGTTCTGATTGGTCGAACTCGACGGTTTTGTTTCGATTCGGCTGTAACTTATTAGCAGAATTGGGCCTCAGATAAAATAAAGAAGCAAGCATTTATATGTTGATGGAAAACTCTTGAGTGGGAAATAAATAAGTTTGATTTTTGGCACGGGGACTTGATCTACAGTGATTAATTCATTAGATTTTTCTGACCATTATTTTTTTCAGCTAAAAGACGTTTTGATAGATGGTCCATAAAAAAGTTTAACTTTTCTAAAGTTCGTTTTTATCGAGTTATATCTGAATAAAGACTAGTTTAATTTTTTTTTGATTACATTTTCTACAGAAATAAATATAGGTTTCACTACGCGAAGATTCAAAATTATAAAATTAAACAATTTCTTAAAACGTCTGCCTTGAGCGGTAGCCAATGCAATAGTTTCAGGCGTGAGTTTGGCGTTCTCTGAATCCGCTTCAATCGTATTCATGTATGAGATTATGGAAATGATATGAATATAACCATATCTCGTTTGCAAACATACATCACGAGGATTGCTGGTATACATTATAATAGAATACATTGCATGCATAATCTGTATCGCTTAAGCTTATTTGTGTAAAGTTTTGCAATAACTACCACCGACTCTACTCACTAATGTACTTCTAGGTTTTAAGGCGATGAAACAGCACGGCTGTCGTGAAGCAAATTGAACCTTACTGTCTTGCTATTTCAGACACTTTCACTGCCTCTCGACGAAATATCTCTGTGCGGGTGTGCCAGCTGTGATGTCGACGTTACTAGCCAACATCAACGCATACTACGCTCACACTACTGCGTCTTCGGCCGTCTCAGCGTCGGATCGGTTTGCGGCTTCCAACTTTGGGGTATGTTTATCATGGATAGTGTGACCTAACTTTCCCTCCTGTAGCTTTAGCTGCACATTTTGGGATAGCAATTAATTAAACTATGTGATTTTTTAAAGAGCAAATAAATATTAAATACGAAATGATGTTATTAAATTCATAAACTAAATATTTTCACTTTCAAAATAGTGTCAAAGACGAACAATTCGTTTGAGATCAAAGAAATGAAAATATGTATTATTGTAGTGTGTGTGTGTGCGCGCGTGTGTGTGTGTGTATACACGTTTGTGTATGTGTATGTATAAATGTGTGTGTATGTGTAGGTGTCTGGGTGTGTGTGTTATGTAGGCATAAGTATGTAATAAATTATCATCAATGGAGCGAATTGGTTCTCTAAAAATCAAAACTGATTTCCATTGTTAGGTACTCGTAGTATATAACCCGGGCGCGTTGGTAGTGGTAGTCGCAGTGTGGAGTGGGGTCCACACGCGCCCATAAGGGCAGGAAGAATACCGGGGGTTTAGTGGGTAGGCCTGGTACTCTGCCGGGAGAGCCCCACATACGCTCGTCATCTAGCTAACGGCGAGTACTGTGCGATCGCGTATTCCCCTCGAAAAAAATGGTAGTATATAACAATTTTAGTCAACAGTATCTATGGATATAAAAATAATGATAACAATGCATATTTATTATTTAGCTCATCTAAGCAACTAAATGCTACCTATGTTTAATGAATCTATGTTATTTTTCATTCAACAGAAAGAGAAATTCGTCAAGCTACTAGACCAACTGCACAACTCTCTCAGGATAGACCTGTCCATGTACAGGAACAACTTCCCGGCATCCAGCGCCGAAAAGCTTATGGATTTGAAGTCTACGGTTGACCTGCTAACCAGCATCACGTTCTTTAGAATGAAGGTGTGTAATTCACAGATAAAAATTGTAATAATAATGAAATTACCATTTGTTTTATGTTCAATACAAGTAAAAGTAGCTTTATAAAGTGACGTATAAAATATTATAGTGAAGTGTGACAGTTGGCATATAAAAACACTTTTTGGGTGAATTACAGGTTCAGGAATTAAGCAGTCCACCTCGAGCCAGCACTGTGGTCAAAGACTGCGTGAAGGCTTGCCTTAGATCAACATATCAATTTTTATTTGAAAACTGTTACGAACTATACAACCGAGAATTCCAGGTATGTTGTCCACGTCTGCTACATTTGTGATTTTAGTATTTCTAAATTATCTCTATTGATAAAGTCAAATTGAATGAACTAAAGTACCTACTAAGTGCCAAAGAATTGACATCTAAAGCTATTGAGTGCAAGATATCAAGAAGAAATTCTTAGCCAAGAAAATAATTTCAACATTTGTTACTTTAAAAAAGTTTTTTTAAAGACATGTTTAATACTTATTTCACGCAAAGTAGTAATCGAATAACTTATCTGAGTTATTTCTATTTGCTCGTATCGTACGTAAGTATTATCTTATCTGTGGTATCGTATAGTTCAGTTACAATTTCATGCACAGGTTCAAAAGCTACCAATTATTATTTCATTTCGGTAATATTTTTGCAGGTGGACCCGAATGAAGCAAAACGCGATCCATCAGATCACGGTCCTCAGCTAGATTCCGTCGACTTCTGGCATAAGCTTATAGCCCTAATAGTGTCTGTGATAGAAGAGGATAGGAACAGCTATGCGCCCGTCCTCAACCAGTTCCCCCAAGAATTAAATATTGGCCAGGTATGCTTTGGATACAGCATAATACGTAAGTAATACATAATAGAGCCGTAAGTTTGTTTGCCGGCATCGTAGTATAAAAAAATATAATACGTTAAGGTATAGCTCGCTTGTAAATAATATTCATAGTTTAAAATCACTATTACTGTCTAGTTGTCACGTTGCTGTTACAAGTTTTTTGATGACAACATATTTATTAATATACGCATTAATGAATTGTACTAAAAGTACTATCTACCCAAGAATTCGAAAACTTATTATGGAAATAGCGTAACACTAAATATTCCTAAAACAATTGGAAGAAAAATACATCAGCATCTATCAGAAACTACCTCAAGACATTCTTTTTAAAACATAGTGTAATAAATTCATCACGGCACAACGTCTTATTCATAGGTGGATTCCTCTTTTTAACGTCATTTACCACTTGATAGAACAAATACATATAGCTCAATAATTCAATTCAGAAGTGGTACATATATTAAGAAGTTTTATGTTAACATTATCACTATTTTCAGCTTTCGGCTGCAACGATGTGGTCGCTATTCGCCGTCGATATGAAGTACGCCTTAGAAGAACACGAACAGCATAGACTTTGCAAATCTTCCGCGTACATGAACTTACATTTTAAGGTAGAAATTATTTTTTTTCTATGTGTAAAAAATTCCTCTGATGTCAACAAAATATTACAGGTTGTATCGTCCCATGTTGGGCGCCAGATATAAATCCTAGTCACATAGCTTTGCAATATTGGGATCGAGTAGATCCATCAAATATATCGTATCGAATGGTTCTAAAGCGGAAACCAAATCCATAATACGAGATTTTTTATAGTCATACATTGCAAAGCAAACTGGAAAGCTGGCGCCCAAGCTGGGACCCCGTAAATAGTTATTCCTTGTCGGTGTAATGGGTAATCAAATACTTAATCCACGCAAATAAAAGCTTACACCGAGCCGATGTTTATAAATGTCATGCTTGTAAAATATTACACTTGACTTAAAGTAACAAATTTTATTATATACAAACAGGTCAAATGGCTGCATACGAACTACGTTAAAGATGTGCCACCGTACTGTGGGGCGGTTCCGGAGTACCCGGCGTGGTTTGAGCCTTTCGTGATGCAGTGGCTGAACGAAAACGACGATGTCTCTTTGGAATACCTCAACGGAGCCTTCAACAGGGACAAACGAGACGGGGTAAAGAAAACATAATATAAACATAATTCTTATTATCACCTTAACGTCCGTTTTGAGATGATAAGTTCATCTTAAATATAATAAATTACACATAGTTCATCACTCTATTTGTATGACTATTTTGAAAACGGGGAAGGGATGTTTGCAACAGTCGAAAAATTAAATTTTCAGCATAACACTCGTTCGTCTTTTCGTAATTAGTAGATTTATATAGAGAAAATGCATTTAGCAAAATATTTCTGTTAACGTACAAACATATTCAGAATACGCCCTCTCTTTGGTTTGCCAGTAGGTACCTACTCTGAGTTCATCTTTTTTTGCTTTTAGGCTCGCATCGCGTATTGTTAAAAAACTAGGATGACAAAAAATAACGAATATCCTGTATTTTACAATCAACCCGAACCTAAGCGTACATATAAGCTTCACAGAGATTTCATATGTCCTTTGCTGACTTTAGAACTCCACTCGAGTGTTCTTTGCGATATTCGTTCATTAAGTATTGATAACCTCACTTATGCGTTGAAAGACAACGCTGTTTGTCTATAGTCGTCTGTTAGTTGAAGCAAATTATCTGTTTGGGCTAGTTATTATCTTTCACTCTTTGTTATAACGGGGTTGGTGTGAAAGTTTAATTGTTATGTTTGTAACATGAAGTAGGTTTTATTTGAAACTTTTTTAATTACTTCGTAGGTAACAGTCCTTTATAATTTGGCGAAGAATGCATTCTAGTCGTGAATGCTTTTAAATTGCTTATTTTTAATTTAACAGTTCCAAAAGTCAAGTGAACACGCACTATTCAGCAACTCCGTGGTGGACGTGTTTACACAACTGACCCAATGCTTCGACGTAGTCTCCAAACTCGAGTGCCCCGACCCCGAGATCTGGAAGAGGTATATGAAGAGGTTTGCCAAGACCATCGTGAAGGTGCTAGTGGCTTACGCGGATATTGTGAAGAAAGAATTCCCTGAGCATCTTAAGGAGGAGAGAGTGGTAAGTTATTGTTTCATAATGTTTCGTTGCACGGTAGCAATGCAGTAGTTTTATGTGGAAAACAATCGGATTTTTGCTACTAACATCAAATTATTTTGCCAGGCGTGTATTCTTATGAACAACATTCAACAACTGCGAGTACAGCTAGAGAAAATGTTTGAGGCGATGGGTGGAACGAAACTGGAAACTGATGCTGCGGATATTCTTCACGATCTCCAACAGAGCCTGAACAGCACCCTCGATGAATTGGCATCTATGTTCGCTATCAGGTAAATATATTATCCCAAATCATATCTTACTTAGATAACACATGAAGTTGATACGGTTTGTTTGGGATTGAAAAAAATGCTTTTATGTAGGTACTTGGCTAAAATTTTATCGATCTCGTTTAAAAAACTGTTTGACAACAAACGTAACGGGTTTTTCAGTTTGTTTTCTTTTTCAAAATCTTAAAAGTTTTCTCAAACTAAGTTAGTGAAGATTTATTGTTTACTTCTGACTTTAATACTGACCTTAAAGTGGATACTATTGAACTGCCTCGATAGCACAGTTAATTATTTAATCAATATTCTACATATTAAAAAACATGTTGTGGCGTCATAAATAAAAATGCTTGGGAATAAAATTATAGGATATTATAGCTTACATTTTTAAATAGCACTACATTGTTCGTTATATTCCTTTCGTTATTTTCCGCGTCCGCAGTTTAGTGGTCAAGACCACTAGGTGACTATCGGGAGGTCCGGACCTCCCGATAGTCACCTAGTGGTTAGATGGAGGCACAAATTTTTCTGCTCGGTTTGGTTGGTGGTAGGACTTCTGCGGCCACCTCGCTAGCTACCACCGTCTTACATAAGTTTGTCGCCATAATAACAATGTTAATAGCATTATTGTGTTCTGACCATTAGAAGTAAGATAGTCAGTTTTTCACTTGTTGAGGAGTTCAGGTGAGGCTCGCTTACACCGTCGACCTTATCATCACTAACAATCAGATGATAACGCTGCCTGTCCAAACGCTTAACCCACTAGAAGTGACAAATAACATTGAGAGTGCGTCTATAGTTTATAGTTTTGGATACATTTTAATATTTCAATTTTACTACTTAATTTAATCATCTAAAGCTTTCAACAAGTCCACCCAGTCCAGTTCTGCATCTAGTTCCTCTGACGTAGTCCCTTGAAGCGAAAGTAACTAGTTCATGATAGCTTTGTCTAGATCACTGATGTTAGATTTTCCTGTAGTATCTGCATGCTTACGCGAACTTCATCATCAATCGCCCCCGATTGCAGCTTCGACTAGATCCATTGGTGATATTTGGTGAACATCGACGAAAAATGCTCCTTTCCTTCTTATTTTTGGATTGCTTGCAAAACTCCTGTTCGTACATTTTCTTCACAATCACGGTCATCATTTGTTGAAAGCTTTAGTTGATTAAATTAAGTAGTAAAATTGAAATATTAAAATGTATCCAAAAATTTTAGTCTTCTATTCCGTCAAAATATTGGAGTGACAACAGTAATCAAAATTAAAAAGAATGTCTTAATTCGAACGCCGAACACCAGGAGCTTCCCTGTAGCATGTAAAAAATATATCTATTTATAGCGCACGCGACTATTTGTATTTGCCACTTCTACTACTTATCTGAGTCCCAAAAGACAGGCTGTGCCGAGTTTGGGACTCGCAATTTCTTCTAATAGGCTAAGAAACCATTGTACAAATACCTCAAGACTGTAATTTAATGCTTGTACTCGTGTTCATTAACAAATAAATATTATTATTATTATTACCTACAATATTTATCAACAACGTTATTTACTTCACTTACAGTCTGGAGACCAGGATAACAGCCAGTGTGAAGGAGTTAGGTGAGCTGCTACAAAAGGTCGGCGGCGGCGGAGCCCCGGGCGCGCCCCAGCCGCCCGCGCATCACGAGGCAGACGAGGTTTTGAGACCTCTCATGGATATTTTGGTGGGTGTTTCCAACAAGTCCATACATGCATTAATCAATACAAATAACATTAATAGTGTAAACTCTTAAATTAAAAACATATTCACGATAGTGTTAGATGCGATTTTTTTGTTATCTTTTAATACATTTGTAACTATTTGTTAATATTGCAACAGTTTCAAATAATATTCAGTGTCTCGTTTGTTCAATTTCTCTGTATGTTGTTAAAATTGAACAGCCAGGTATCAATCCAACGCCGCATTACCACGCATTATGTCCGCATAATCATGTGTGTATAAGGCTGAAAATATTCAAAATTATCCATGTTGTTAAAAGGTAATAAAAACGTCATAAATGTACACATTAATGTGAATAAATAAATACATTAAAGCAATTTTTACGTTTTTGGTTCCTTTCGACGTATAAAAGTATATACGAGAAACATTGGTGTTTCTCGTCTTTATTATTATGTAGGTTTAACCGCCAACTAACACGACACGACATCCAAAGAATAAGTTGGTGTAAGTTTATAACTTTTGTTGTACCTAAGTATATCCAAATAGCGTGGCCATGAAGCAGACTCCCTAAGCACACCACTGTTCCATTAAATTATTTTTGACAAAAGTCGACATTTTGCAGGCATTTATTCTACTACTAGCTGCCTGGACAGACCTTGTTCTATCAAAAGTTATCTACTTTGTCATTAAATTTGTATGGGAAAAAAGTGTTGTTTTTACTATTTTCCACGCATTTTTTATGCTTTTCTCTTCATATGAACCTTCCTTATGCCTTAAGGAAAATTAGAAAAAAAATTGCCAAATTGATCCATCATTTTTTGAGTTTTGTGCTTAGAAAAATATTTGGAGAATATTTGGAGATCCATTTTTATTTAAATATAAGATATCTTGTCTTATATGTCAAAGCTAGCTGTACCCGCGAACTACGTTTCGCACCAAAAATTTACCAAAAAACATCTGGAGAGGTCCACCCTTATCACCTAAAGGTATAAAAAATAGCCTACGACCTACTCATAGACCTACCAAATATGCAGAAAAAAATCATTTAAATCGGCCAAGCCGTTTCGGAGAGGTTTTTATAACAAACACTGTGGCACGAGATTTTTATATATTTGACAAATTGCCGTTCGAGTCTTGCTAAAACTCAAAAACGACTCGACTGATTCTAATGATATTTTATACGTACAATTTGATCCGGTAAGTAGAGCTGTAGTAAATCCGGCGGAACAAAGTCTGCCGGCCACACTAGCATAAAAAAACTTTTGTGACTTGTATAACAAATGGTTTTTTTACTAAATAGGTAATAGGTTAAAATTATGTTTATACTGTCGCCACATCAAATATTTTATATACTTAACTCAATCTAGAAATAATATGTCCAGAATCAATCATATTTATTATATGACAATCACAGTATTAATGTTAGTTACTCATTATCATTATCAGTTCAGCCAAGAGACGCCCACTATTGGACATAGGTCGCCCCTGGGGATCTCCAAACCGATCGGTCCTGCGCCACCCGCGTCCCATAATTTTGTTTACCAATAATTTCTTACAATTTTTAACTATCTACGTTTTGCTCTAATACAGGATGGCTCGTTGACCATGTACGCTGAGTCGTGTGAAAAGACTGTCCTGAAGAGACTGCTGAAAGAGTTATGGAAAATCGTTATGAAGATTCTCGAAAAGACTGTTGTTCTCCCACCAATGACGGACAAGACGGTGAGACTGTATTTAATTTGATTTCGTACATTTTCGATAGAAGCACAAATGGTGTTGATGATTTTAATAAAAAGAAGAAGAAAATATCAAACAGAGATTAGATTTAATGTCCCCAATCATGCTTTTTTTTGGAGTTCTTCGTTAATTTAGGATGTAACTATATTAATGTACCTATTTTGTTAATATTGATGTTATCTTGAATGGTTTCCAAAATTATATTTTCAGATGATGTTGAAGAACCTGACGAACAATGCGAAGAACTTGGCGGCGAATGCAAAGATCGAAGATATGACACAGCTTTTCAAGAGTACCGTGGGCAAGCAAGACGTCAAACATGCACTTTCTGGGGTTATGGACATTTCAAAAGAGGTTTGCTACCTTTTTGCTACATTCCATAGAGTTTATTTTTATTATAAATTTTGTCTTTATTTCATGAATTGAATCTCTTTTATAATATCCCGATATCGCCGTAGAATGGATGCTTTCCATTTCCACTGATAATGCTAGCTAGCCGAAGCAGTGACAGTGTGTTAGTAAGCAGAGCGTCCACCGTCACAATGAAGAACTACCACCACTTCAACCTGCTTCTACTGGCTGGGTAATGGGCTTCTTGTTAGAGAAGGAGAAACTGGGTTACTATAATATCATACAGGCCGAGACGGATCGGTGTCGGCTTTCAATTCCAGTTTTCGATAAAAGTGTAATGAATAAATGCAAAATTTTCGGCAGCATCTATCAGCGGAGAAGAGCTTGACGCCGAAGCAGTGCGCGGTGCTGGACGCGGCGCTGGACACGATCAAGCTGTACTTCCACGCGGGCGGCAACGGACTCAAGAAAACGTTCCTCGAGAAGAGTCCCGAGCTGCAGTCGCTACGATATGCGCTCAGCCTGTACACGCAGACTACGGACACGTTGATCAGGACGTTCGTCACTAGTCAGCAGAACCAAGGTTAGTGATGATTGTGGGCCCAAGAAGAGGTTCCCCGAGAAGAGCCTCGAGCTGCAGATGTAGAGACGTGCAACAATCTGTTAAAGCAGATCACGGTTAACAGCAAATAAGTGCATGGAAAACACGAGAACACAAGTGGAACCAAGAACCATCTAGTCTTATTTTGTGTTAGGGTTAGCCTGAAGGAACGTGCACTTTGACCCATTGGATCACGGAGGGTACACGGTCTTATTTAACCCATTCGTTGATCCCACCATTATTGGACTGATTTGACAATCTGCTGTTAACTGGCTACCATGCATATGAATACCAGAGATGTTACTTGCGTGTTGTCAACCAAAAATACCATGCCATTACTTATTAAACATTGACAGCGGCAATGAAGTGTTGTACAGACCACCTTCTCTTTGTATTTCTTTCCTTATACTTGACGGTGTCATTTTTGTTACTCCTAATTCGTTGCACATAAAAGTCTACAGGTTATTTAATAAAAAACTTGCAGACTCTTAATAATGAAAATCTAAATATGTAAAGTGTTGCACAGACCACCTTCTCTTTGTATTTCTTTCCGCAGGCTTCACAGCGACATTTTTTGGTATTGCTAATTAGGTGCACATAAAAGTCTATAGGTTATTTAATAAAAAACTTGCAGACTTTTAATAATGAACATCTAAATATGTAAAGTAATATCAATAGCATCCAACATTTTTTTTATTTCAAGTGTTCATGTTATCAATGTAGATGCAGCTGTCGCGGAAGAAGGAAGCGTTGGTGAAGTGTCGCTACAGGTCGATTTGTTCACGCATCCTGGTACCGGTGAACACAAGATTACAGTTAAAGGTGAGAAAAATAGTGTTTATAACACTTCGGTATATCACAAACTTAAATATTTTTTAATAAGCAGGTATATTTACACAAAAAAGAAAAAGGGGTCACATGATTGGTTGTCTTAATTTTACAATTTTGCTTCCAGTGGTCGCCGCTAATGACTTGAAGTGGGTAATAGCGAGCGGCATGTTCCGTCCATTCATCGAAGTGAACCTCATAGGACCACATTTGGCCGACAAGAAGAGGAAGTTCGCCACAAAGTCCAAGTCTAACAACTGGAGTCCAAAATTCAACGAGACTTTCCATTTGTGAGTACTCCTCTAAGCAACACTGTATAGTTAAAGCTTTGTGTTGTAATTTCTTGATGGAACTCCATGGTATCTTGTTATTAAAACACTAATTTCACAAGTCCTACTTGAATCTTTTTTGCCTGACGATGATGTATCGAAATCGGTCGCAATAACTTGAATATAATAAAGATTCAAGTGGAACTTGTGAAATTAGTGTTTTAATAACAAGACAACACTGTATACTTTGATATTCAGTTTGAAATCTTATATATATTGATTGGACTAAGTGACGTGATAACTGATCTTTTTATACGAATTTATTAAAACGTTTTAGCGTTAATTATCAGAGTTCATATAAGCATACCCTTTTCTCATTAGTATGGTGAGTGCGACGGAACAACTGGAGTTGTTCGAGCTGCATGTATGCGTGCGGGACTATTGCTTCGCTCGTGAAGACAGGCTGGTCGGCGTCGCTGTGATGCGGCTAGCCGATATCGCAGAACAGGTATGGGAACTGAGCAGCAGATACTGAAATCTTAGTAAAAGTGTCAACAAGTCTCCCCTAAATATTATGAATTTCACGCCTTATTTAGAGTAAAAATGTGGTTGCTTACAAATAAGAATTTCTAAGCCTAACTGACAACAGATGTTTGAATTAGATGGTCGCGTCCTTATTAAAGTATAAGGCAGCTGTAAATTTTGTTTTTAAATTAATAAAAGATTTTGGGAAATAAACCTATTCCATTGAATGATACGGGGAACATTCCTAAGAATTAAGGCGGGTAATCCTGAGAAAAGTTAGTTACATTACTGTTAATGATTTGACAGTTTTTTATAAACGCTTTGGCTGTGAATGTCCTTAAAGGGAACAACATAAGATCCTATGAATCTTTTTTTGTAGTCAAAACAATGTTTGATTCTTGACCCTCATCCTTTTGTCACCAGGGTTCTTGCGCGTGCTGGTTGCCTCTAGGCACGCGCGTGAAGATGGACGAGACCGGATGGACGATACTCCGGATCCTCTCGCAGAGGCACAGCGACGAGGTGGCGCGAGAGTTCGTCAAGCTCAAGTCGGAGATGAGGGCAGAAGCGCCAACGGGAGGGCAAGGACCTTCGTGAGCGCACCGCGCGTCCGCTCCGTGTAACAGCCACACCGCGACTGGAGTGACCAACCGGTTGTGAGACTCCCGCGCAAGCGAGACGGACAGGGCCCCCAGACAGAGAGGGAGCTACACGACACCGGCGCTCGCAGTACCCGGTCAGTGCTCGTTCGTTCGTTTCCTCAACTCCCGTGTGCACGGGACGCGTTTTTGTAAATAATAATTAACTGTGTTAAGTTACGCGGATGGTAGAATATTTTGCACAAATTCGTAAACGTTAGCAGAAAAGACTGACCGTAGGCGGCCGCGGGCGCCGCGTCCATATTGTTTTTTTATGTATTCAGCGGACAGGGATTTCCTATCTCCTATTTTGACAGTTTTTTTTTCGTAGTTACTGTGAATGACTTTTGTGGATTCATCTTTGTGAATTTCGTAACGCTAATATCGATTTAAATCTACGTACTATATGATTCTTTCTGTGAACAGTATTATATTTGCACAAAGATTTTCTTATCCAGCGAAAGCAAAGCGTCTACGAGTTCACTGAAATTTTATAATAATACCTATACTCGTACACGAGTTCGTTTTGTGTATCCTGCCTGAACTACTTGTACGTTGAATACATAAAGATTTGGACGTATCGGAAACACGATTAATGTAATAATATTTATATGGACCAAACTGTCGTAAATGCGGATGCATTAATCCTTTACCCTTATCAATAATTCAACATTGTTTATCTTATTAATCATCTACTCGTTACGCGTGTACAGTAAACATTATATGGCCTTATGTAAATTATTTCCTATGTTCATTTGTACTTTGCTTCATGTCAAATTAGTCAAACTATGGATCCAAATCTGTAAAGGGTCTGCATTGAGTGTTGAATATTGCGTATGGGCGCGTTTCTTTCTTCTTTTTCGTTATCTGCGTGGTGTATAGTATAAAGTTCGAAGTACGTAAAGCATGTTCGATTAGGAGGTGAGTGTTCTAAAATGGAATTAATATAGTCATAGCTATGATTTCTAATGAAATGTACGGTCTTGTCATCTTTTATATATAAAAAGCTCTCCTTACGTGTCCCATTTTGAGTGGTCGACCTTGTAATGTGGTCCGTGTTCAGTATTTCTCTGAATTGTAAATATCACTATGGTGTCAAATATGTATATCACAATATATAGGGTGTTTCAAAATGAAATGATAGGACTTGAGGGGATGGCCCATATAAGTATAAAGCACTCACTGGTGAAGAGAATTTAATTAAATTACTTTATGATTAGATCCTTCTATTTGTCATATGCGACCCAAGCGCACACGTAAAAATTTAATTACAAATACAAACTAAATTGATATTCGCAGATGTAATTATACAAAGAATTGAAAACATATGGGCTGCGTACGCTGTTTGCTTACGTTGGCAAATTTGCGAATCTTATATACGAAACACATTTATTAAAATGATTGCAGTCACTTACCCTCACGTGGACAGTCTTCTACTCTGCTGTATTAAAAAAGGCATTCTCCAATGAATTCTTGGTACTCGACCTGATTATCCCCTGAAGTCCTGTCAGTAAGTTTTCAAACATCTCATTATAATCTTAAACGCTTGGCCTGTTTAAAATGTAATCAAAATCTCCTATGTCTTTTATTGTATATTATTGAAAATGTGATATTGTTATAAAATAAAAATACATCATTACTGTCGCGAATATTTATGTAGGTATCGTTTTAGCTGATATATTCATTGGGAAAATGCTGTTTCACTGTTACTACATTAAGCCTATCTACAAATTGTTTGGAATTTAAATCTAGAGCACTGAACACATTATGAAAGTGTTGTAACGTTTTACCATTTATATTTGATTTTGATTATATACAATAATAAAAAAAAATAACAAAGATAATATTTGTATTTGTTTACTGAGACTGTACTTTATCGATCAGTGCTCAAAGTTATTTGTTAGGGCTATTATAATAAAGTTTAAATCAATAACAAATATTAATGTTAATATAATTTATCTATACATTTAATATTAAATGTTATTTATTTTTAAAATATCACATCACATACAAAAGTCAAGACACAGTTTGGTGAATCACAAGAATAAGGTGTTCATATTTTCATTACCACTTGGACATAGAAAAGGCACAAGTACAATAAAAAATAACAATTGAAAAGACTTAGTTTTGGTACTGGTACTTGTTGAATCGTGACAATGTGCTTAGTGTGGATATAATCATAACATATAAAGGTAATGTGTATTAAAGTAATGTGGCAGTGAAAATATATGCATCGTGTAGCTACGCACATCACATAGGAAGTGACTAAGCAGATGACGGCAATTGTGCGACTTTTTCACGCGACATGTGCAAAGAATTTCAAAATATCGAAAAAAAATTACGCGTATATGATGTTTTAGGATACACTTTTGTAAAAATTGCGTATTTTTCTCCCAAGTTTCTGAGGTTTTAATCTTTGTACATAACTGGTGTTTTTTTTACATTTATGCCAAATTATGTAGTTAAAATTAAAGCAAACTCAATAAATTTCTTTAGAGGTAAGCCTATGGCTCAGCATTCCGTAGCAATATTTTATCATAATTTTCATGACAACGCTCATTGTGACTATTTTGAAAACGAGAAAGATACAATTCTATATAGCAAATTTATACATTGGCGTTTAGAAATTGTTACACAGTTGCCGCTCTAGTTAGTACACACCTTTACAGACACGGAAATTAGATTTTTCTAATATATTAGCATTATCATTGATAACATATCTGTAGATAGAAAATGTGGTTTGTCTAGTCCAAATCTCAATAATTATTATAATATGTATTTACTCATCTTAACTAAGAAATCTTTTTATTTCACGTTTCCGAGTTGACTGAATCTACGTAACTATAGTGTAATAGAAAAATGTAATCACCAATGTAGTTTTATTTGTACTTATTTGTTATATAATTTATTTTCATTGGTTATATTCCATTCATGTATCAACATTAAACAACATGTAATAAAAAGTAATATTTAATAGAATTATTGATATCTTTGTCCATTGTACTAAAGTAATTGATAAAAATACGTACCTTATATTTAAAAAAATAATACGGGCTGTACGATAGAGTCGGACAGCGTTAAACATTGTAAAAATTTAATGAGTGTTTTGTTTATGATCTACTTGTTGTCTCTAACATAATTTAATTTCTCCCACAGACAAACTGAAGTAAAATTAACTCATTAAATAATTTGGTTTTTACACTTTAATGAAATTTACGCAGTGTGTATAGAACCTAACCATAAAGTGTGTATACGACATTACTTTTTATATTTTGAATTCATAAAAATATTTTACCTACTTATCTCATTTGCTTTGTCCATAATACAAACTGTAGGTTGTAGATAACATTTAATAAATAGCGCCGTCCGATTTTCTTGAACACTCTGTATAAAAATAAACTCATGCATTGAATGGATTTTTTACGTGTCTAATCAATTTTTTTTTCTTTTGGTGGCCTTTCCAAAAGATTTTAAGCAAATTTTCATTTTAATAATTTTAATTCATGCCCTTATTTAAAATGTCAATATGTGATCATCCATTTGTAAATACTTACAAATCGTACTTCCATCGTATTGTGAAAGGGTGTCTACAGTTTTGATGGGATCGTGTGATATCTGCATAAACTAACAATAAAATCAGTATTATTTTGGTGTATATTTAATTTGAACGTATGTGTACGACTAGCCGAAGTAAATTACGTATTCATCTTTTGTGAGGATATGACGATTCGAGTGAATATAGCGAAGCGCACACTGAAACATTATCTCATCAAAAATATAAAAAAAACTAATTATAACCTTTGCCATTTGACAATACTTGGTAAATATTATTTCGTAAGTTTAAAATGTGATCATCATTCGTACTACGTCGGCATCATGAATCTGTTACGCTCCAATTTTAGTATTAATATCACTATACATTGCATATATCTTTGTATAAATGCATATATGTAAATGTTACATGTTTAACACATTATTGAATTTAGAATTTTTATGAAAAAAAATAAATATCCGTATTTCAAATAAAATTTATATTGTTTTATTAAGTACATGAAACCTCGCTTAGGTACCTCCGTCTTACCTATTTCTGCCGCAAAGCAGCAGTGCTTGCATTGCTGTGTTCCGGTTTGAAGGGTAAGATATGGCAGTGAAATTACTGGGTACTGTGACTTTACATCTTGTGTCACAAGTTGGCAACGTACACTGTGGTTCTTGTGGGGGTTGCAGTTTTGCTGCGAATCTCACAAGAGCCACATGTATTATAGGTGGGCAAACTGCCCACCATCAGGTGGGCAGTTTGCTTGTTTGCCAACTTTCTGCAATAAAAAATAACCTCGAGTATGCAATGATTTTTGAATTCCATTTTGTTCTGTTTAGGATGTTCTTCATAATGTAATTTGATTGTCATTATTATTTCAGTCTTAATAGGCTCACTGATGACTTCTCAAGATCCGGGCTGCCACCTACTAAGTACTTAGGTTCAGCCTTAGAATAATAACGCATAGAAACCCAACCGGCGGCGCACAGTGTAGGAATTTCATAATCTAGCGGGATTTAATTCGAAATATCAACTTGGACTAAACGAGCAATTAATATTTTTTTCCTGTACCTTAGACCCTACTAACAAGCATTATAAACTTAAAATTATTGTAGGTATCTTAAAACCTAGAATAAAATTATGTTAAAGGTAGTACACAAACTAAATCATTTGATTCACACAAAACGAATCGTTTATTTGCGTGCATTGTTGATACGATTACACAGTGATATTCGCTAAAACTTAGTATTTTGTGTTTTTTATTGTGTCAACATCTTAAGGTAAGAATAAAACTATTTTATTGCATGTTGAAATTATTTCTTAAAGACATAATCGCAGAATAATGAATAAGCCGGAAAAACAATCATTTTTTAATTATTGGATAATTTGAATAGGATAAAAGTTACATTATTACACGATATTACACAACATAAATTACACCATGGTATAGTCCAAAGTCTTAACTATTAGATATGATTAATATATTTTGCTCGTTTTGCACCCCTCATACATTTTTTTTGTTTTGTAAGATGACTTGTGAAATTACCAGAAGGCAAATTTGGTATATGAAGAAGGCGAATGAACGTTTTGATGCTGTTTTTGCTTTTTTTATCAACCACTATGAGCTGGTAAGGTTTTTTGAAGCTGCTTTAAAGGAAATAAAGATATTTTTAAGAGTTTTACTAGCGAGAATGGGAGAAAAATGGGCAGCAAGTCGTCGTCAACACGAACGTTTTTTAAGGAATAATGCTGACTGGTTGAGCACAAATATTGTGCTTCCATATACTATAGTGCAAGAAATTCCATCTTTTTCGCATTCGAGTAGTACTGGAAGACCACAAAAGCCCTTTTCGGAATGCTGCGATAGGACTAAAAAGCAATAAATTGAAAATATAGCTTCCACTAGCCCGGAAGAAATCATTATTACAAACACGTTCAATCTACAAAAACAAGGCAAACGAGACTCAGCTGCTATTGTCAAAGAGCTTTCTATGGGTTCGCGCAATAAATAGATTTCATATAATTTTAGAAACTCTAGGCTCTGGATTTGCTATCGACTTAGATGCCTTCGATACGTATATCACAGATACTAGAAACCTTTACCTTCAAGAATACTCTTGCTACAATATGCCTGTTAGCGTCCACAAAGTATTATTTCATGGCAGAGAAGTAGTCGCCTCATGTATTCTTCCTATTGGGCAATTGTCTGAGGAAGCTCAAGAGGCTAGAAATAAGAACAACAGAAGTTATAGAGAATTCTTTACAAGAAAAACATCACGAGTCGATACTAACGTGGATCTAGTTAACAGGCTTCTCATATCATCAGATCCGTATATAGTAAGTTTGCGATATGTCCCCAGAAGAAGAAAAAAAGTCCACTGGAGCCCGAAGTTTCGAATTTGCTCTCCATACCCACGTCAAATGAGCCATCTAGGGACGACCTAGGTGACTAATATTTAAAGTAACATTTTTATGTAATTTTTTAAGTTTTTAATGATGAGTTATTGTCTATAAAACTTATTAAGATACTCCTTATACGAATATTATAACTTTCCAAACCTTATCACAACTATTTACAATCAAAAACATAGTTTAAATGTCATCGATTGTCATGCTTTTTCTTGCTAAATTGTAGTAATATAGGGAAATCTTAAAGTTAAAGAAAAAAAAACAAACTTATTCCTTTAGTCCGGTACAAAATGAAAAGCTTTATTCTGGTAGGTACATGGTTGTAATTCACTTATGCATAATGTTACTGAAGTTAACAAAATCCCTCAATGCAAAGCACTTAACTAAATGTTTAATTAATACAAGCCAAGGGCAGGATGGTTCAGGTTTGTTTGATCAATCTCGGCAGGTAATAATCAGGTACAAATTGGGTACAAAACTACAAAATGAGGGGCAATAAAGTACACCAACAAATAGTTATAGGTTTCCTTTTTTTTTAAAAAAGAAATTAGTAGCCTTCCCCGGAGCGGTTGTTAGTGGATCGTACCTTCTATGCTAAGTCTTGCAATCACGGGTCAGAGATATGATATTCCAGTTTCTTAACTTATTCTTTCTGTATATATATTTATTACTGGTGTAATTCCACAGAATTCCTCCTTGATATCAGGTTATTTTGTTATGCTAAGCAGCGGAGCCCTATGGCCTCCGGGAACTGCCCTGGAGATTCATAGCACAGTGTTATGTTAAAAATATAATTAAATATGCCTATAATCTTAGGGTCAGTGGGTCTAACACTGAGTTCTGAAGGAATCCCAGTCAATACGTTTGAATTTCAGGTAATAAACATTGCAAGTTAATTCCAAACATAATTTTCAATGAATTGTCAAAGTTTTTTATTGGTTAGTTAATAAAAAGGACGTATGGAGGGGAGAGCACCTATTTTGTGTATAATTACTGCTATTAATAAAAAGAAAACAGCTTAATTTGTGAGTTATTTGCCAAAGAAGGATGTGAAACTTAATATTGTGAAAATTTAGAATTTAACAGGAAATTCGCAAGTGATACTCAATATATGCCTTAATCCCACTAAGATGCCGCTTACTATCAGGTTTTTTTAATGAAATAGGGGATGAAAAAGGCGAATTTTGGAAATGTAATATGTTTGATTTAATAATCAATTTACCCACAAATAAAAATAAAATTAACAAAATCTGCTTTAAATCATGAAATATAATAAGTTAATTAGATACCTTATTGTGGGCGGAGTATTATCTATCGATATAATTTATTTATTCAACTAATTCAATGAATCGCGCGCCGGCGATTATAAATATGATTGAGCTTTTACTCTTCAAGCTGAAAACAAAAATAACTGACTTTGGAAATAGCTTTTCAAATTAAATTCACACGGAAAACGAGAGAAATACCTATGGATTTTCTTCGCAGAAATTAAGATAATGTAGAAATTAAGATTTCGCAAGAAATCAATATTAAATTACTTCGGTCGATGTCTCACAGACTAATCATAAGTTATGATTCATAACATAGACGATAGACGCGTTCAAAGACTAAGGTGAAAAATGGGCGCGTTCCATCTACGCGCATACTAGAATCGAGGTCCGTTCACCGAATGTTAAGCGTCGTATTGGCGACGGAACCTTCCCTAAAACCAAATTCATTTCATAGCATGTGTGTCATGATGTGTCAAGTCAACATACGGATCTATCGGAATTCCACAATATGCTATAAGTATTTCCAGCCAAAGTTATAAGCTTGGTTGAAAAACGAAACGTAATGAAAAATTAACCATAAACAAACTGAATGCTTTCCAAATTCTATTCGACGAAACTATAATTATATGATCTATAAGTTTAAGTGTATTTTATTAAAATATGTCTATAGAAATGATCAAAACAAACGGTCTAAATGTCAAATTCCGAATTTTGAGAAAATCAACCCACCTAAATGGAAGCACGGGATTTTGGGCGAAAAAAAACTATCTTTGTAAATAAGGCCAGGATAAACGCGAGATTTATTATGTTTATGCAAAAATTGAATAATGACCAAAGATAATTGCAAATGTCAATGACGTGACGTGAAACGACGTTGACGTTGACACTTGACATTGATATTGTGAAATTAATTGACAAAGTTATTGTAATTATGATTTTAGTTGTGAAATTTGTGTTAAAACTACAGTGAAACCAAAATGTTTTTGCAAAATTAGTGTTTTATGAAATTTTAAGAAAAAACGGTGTTACAGTATCCCCCCAACCACGATAGAATTCACGTAGGGAATTCGTCTGACGCCCCGTCAGCCTCAAAACCTCCTAACCAACCAAACAGAATTATCATAAATAGAATCAATTAGGTACTTAAAAACTATTCATTCGTGATAAACTCTGTACCCAATTACGCCTAACGTTATTTTTTTTATAAGTTTATTTATTTGTATAAGATAAAAAATAAAGCTTTAAATATAATATGGTATGTTAAAGATTGTAATAAAAAACAACATTCACCAATAAGGTGACAAAATCTAGCGCGCAACTACTGCTGCTAGCACCTACATGGTTGTAAAAAAAAATATTCACCAATAAGGTGGCAAAATCTAGCGAAACCACTTCTGCTAGCACCTATATGGCTGTGATAAATAGGTAAAAGGCATTATATCCTATGCCCATCAAATATAAGAAAGTAATAAAAAAAAAACTGTAGTGTCAGGACTGACGCCGAGATGGCGTTGTTAAATAAGTATATCTTGACACTAACAGTGTATAGCAAGTAATGTCAACAACCACCGGTAGATGCCGTTATTACAGACATTTTGACGATTAGTCAAATAATAAGTAAAAGAAAACAATAAAAAAGGAAATAATAAAAAAAATGAGTTGCATGTGTCGTTGCCCCTGATCGTCGATATTGATTTTCCTACGTTTCCAGCTAGATGTAACTTCCTCCATTATAAGAATATAGCAAAGGCTTATTTCTAGAGTTGCAAACCGCTCCTGTGAGGAATTCAAAATTAATTTTGTTGATTAGAGTAGAATACATATAAAAAATAATGAACAAGACACGTTTATATTTGTGATCTTGTGCTAAATGCATCTATCTAACCACATAACAGTTATAATAAGTACATACTTGTTCTTTAAATCTGGTATCAGATACTAAAGAAGTAATATCCATTTTATATAATGGTAGTAATAATAAATTTATCTATTTCTCATCATGAACTAAGACACGTATAATATTTGTGTTTTAGATCTTAATGTACTTATGTAATGGTAATATCAATTTTGAAGATGTTAGGTATATGGAAACTTAAGTATCAAGGCAAATCAATAAAAAACGACAGGGACAGACACATGCAAACACGCCGCCAGATGTTATATGGCGCGTTATCCTACACTCGGGTTCTACGAGACGCCAGGAAGAATGGCGGGGTGGGTATTCTGTGGCCGCCGCACCCGCGGTGCGGTTGTTAGTGGATCGTACCTTCTATGCTGTCTTGCAATCACGGGTCAGAGATATGATATTCCAGTTTCTTAACTTATTCTTACATCCCGCTAGATTATGAATAATATACACGATAATTAAATCCCGCTAGATTATGAAATTCCTACACTGTGCGGCGGCGCGCACAATTTGATGCAACTAAATGTGAGCCATATATGGCTCACTACGCCGGCAGCTCCGTACTGTTTTTATCGTAGTGTGCATGTTTCGCGCGTAAGCGACTGCACACAGCGAGCGGTGTCATTTTTGCTTCACTTTAATCGTCGCGCTCTGTACCGGGCTATCCTTCTATGAGTTATTAGTCTAAGGGTTCAGCGCAGGCTAATGGGGAGCACCAGGATCGGCGGATTGCACCATGAGCAGGGCTTGCTGTTGGGCGCCATTGGTCAGACAAAGCCTGGTTATGAGCGTCTTTTTCGCAACCATAGAGAAATAAGATAATGAATAGAAGTCTACCATACGTTTAACAAAAAAGTTTACGCCCAATCATATTGTACCTGTAAAGGCGTAGGACTCATGACTCATAATTTTTTATCCTGATTCCTAAGTCTGGGATACATCAGAACTTACTTTTGAAATAATTACAGTGTTGCAGCTATGGAGTAGATAGGGGAAAGTCGGATGTATCGTACCAGTTTTCAGCTTTTATGGATTAGGTAACTAAGTATCTCTCTTTTCTATACAAACTTACACAAGTCCAGTATTACAAATAGGTGAGTAGGTATGTCCTTAATCGTAATCAGTCGCATTTTATTACCGGTACCTGCCGATTAATTTGTCCAAAATTTCGCGATTTTCTACAGGCAGACAAATGGTACGTTTCAAAGAATTAGTTGGATATATTGTACAATGGTTATGATGAATTGGACGACTAACATATAGAGTATGTTTAAGCTATCTAAAATAGGTGGATTTCAATAAATGATAATCAAAATATATTTTTATTTATTTATTGAAGTTTTTACAAAAATATATTCTAAAAAATGAAACAATTTATTATCGTATGTAATATTAGTAATATCATGTTTTAATCCTGTCTTGTTTTATAATGGCACATAGAAAATACCCATATTTGTGAATCAACAAAAGTATATTTTACGAAACTAAACAACTTTTTGAAAGTAAAATAATCTAAAAATTAAAACCTTAAAAAAAAATATTATCAAACTCGTACCGGTACGATACAAATAACTTTTAGTGGTACGATTGAAGAAACTAGCCATCAAATTAGAAAAAGTATTTTTGAAATCAAAAATTAGCAATAACATAAATACAAATATTTGTAGTAAATTAAAACATTGATACATATTAAACAAATTATATTTTTTCCTGAATATTTATAAAGAATAGATCCTTACATATGCACTGTAAAATTTAGATCAAAAACAGCCCAAATTCATTTTATTCACTCGAGTCAGAATTACTGGCGCACGCCATTATCAAATGACATGTGACCTGTGGTGTGAGTATCGCATATTTTAACATTATCAGTGTAAAGAAACACTGCCGCTTAGTAGGAAATCTGGAGGTAGTACGATTCATCCTGCGGTACAATACTTCCGATTCTCCCCTACATGTAGGTATATCTGTCAAATACCAGATTTATTGAAATGCTCTAAAAACCGGCCAAATGCGAATTGAAGGGTTCCGTACAAACTCCTCTAACTTTCTAACTATGCACATATTTACGATTTTCAGATTTTTACCCTAATATGTGCCATAAGACCCTGCTTCTAGTCAAATTTCATGATTCTAGGTCAACGGAGTGTCGAAATTACTCGAAATATACGTTTTTTGCTGTATAAACGAGCGTATTTTTTATGTTAACTTATAACTTTGACTTTTTCACAGCGTCAAGGGACTGTAGACCTGAGTAAGTAAGTATATGGTTTTAATTTCAACTCAACACCACGCGTTCCCGAGATAACAAGCCTTGACAGGCAGACAGACGGACGGCAATCAGACAGGCGGACAATAAAGTGATCCTGTAAGGGTTCCGTTTTGAGGTACAGAACCCTAAAAATTTTACATTACCTTATAACGTAAAATCACACAATATTGAAAATAGAATCCGCAACGCCCACTCAAGTTCGACCGGATCCGCAGAACTTTCATCGGAATGATGTTTAGCAATGTTTACGCGTTCCTGCTTACGCGGGACTGATTCACGCTCACGCCCAGCTGATTCCAATGTCGCGGCACATAAATAAATGCGATACAAACACCTATGCGTTCATAAGATACAGTCATAGCGCTCCGTCAGTGGAGAATTTGAAACATTTCAAAGTCCTTGGTTCACGTAGAGAATATCTCAACTTTGAGTGTTCTTCTGAATTATTTATGTTGTGATGTAGGTATGTAGATACGTAGTGAGGCGCAGACTACGCTACGGAGCGTCAGTGGTGGGGTGGTTATTTTAAAACGTCACCCATTCATGAAAATACATATCATTCCAACGCCAACCGCCGTCGCGTGCGCACGTCCGCGTTCACCGTGCACGTGTTATTTTTAACGAGCTGATCTTAATTCTGTGTTTGTGATTATAATATTGGCAGAATGAGCGGAAATTTCCTCACTATTCCCGGCGATGACCCGATTCAGAGGCGATCACGGGTAAGGCTTCAGAGCATGCAAATTGTATTAAGCTGTATTATAATTATGCAACAGTTCGCGCTGCAAACGTTTGTTTACCAACAATCAGATTCAACTGCAGTAGGTATAATGAATGGCTTTTTTTGTTTGTTAGATTCTTTGATTGAAAAAATAGGACGCTTTTAGACTGTGCGAAATTTGCGAGTAAGTATTACACGTCCATTAGATTTCAGATTAGAGCGTTGAAATTCAAGGCTATTATGAATAGTGAAGTATTTAAATTGGTCACAATCTAGATGAATAAAAATAAATCATAAAATGTGTTGCTAAGAGTAAAACGAACATTGCTGGACCGCTTTGTCTTTTTTTTTCAAATATTTTTAGAAAGAATGTTAAGCAAAGAAAAATGTCCGTATAAGTAAACTAGATATAATATAAAATCTTTAATAATAGGCACTAAATAGTTTTTTTTATGATTTTATAAATGACCCTTAATCACTTTTCGATTTTATTAAAATTAGTATGTATATAATTGAATTCACATACAAAAAGGTCTAGCAGCAAGTACGTTTTCAAAAAAGCAGTGCGATCTGTTCATAGCTCATCATCATTTCACAATACTTTATATGTATGTTTTATATACTTATATTATAACGTTTCTATATGTTTATTGTAATGATACTATATTCAATTATCAATGCACATAGCATTGATGTTTTCGCTGACTCATTTGCCAAGCTCAAAAGAGAACTCTTTACGTCCTGGAGGGAAAAATCAGTAACGTCTAATGTTTATTTAAATAGTATGTTTGTTTATTTAAATGTAGTGTTCAACTTAAAAATTGGTGACATTAACTTATAAATGTTAAATAGTATAGTACTTAATTTAAGTAACATTGTAAACAAATAGGTACTGGTGTACCTTAAGGAAATAAAATATTTATAATTATTTACCGGGTATAAGTGACGGTGTCCCATTTCTTTTAACAGTGAGTTCAGACCAATGTTAATATTTGTTTACGGATGTTTATTTTTCCCGTAAAAGCTTTTAAAGCGAAAAAAAGGTTTTCATTTTTAATTTTTATTCATGTTACGCAATGTATGGCGTGTCGGCATCATTTTTGTTGGTAAGGCATCATAGGCCTTATTCTGCTAATAATGTTACAGCCGAATCGAAACTAAATCGTTGCAATCGACCAATCAGAACGCCACATTATCACGTCATCGAACAGTTGAATGGCAATATACGCGTTCCGATTGGCCGATCGCAACAGTTTAGTTTCGATTCGGCTGTAACTTATTAGCAGAATTGGGCCGCAGGTGAAGCTCGTTAACAACTTCGGCTATATCGTAACCACGAGCCTTACCATGACCGCTTAAGCAAGGTTAAGGCGCTACTTTCCCATTTTCGAACAATTTCGATTGCCTGTACTGTCAGAAATATTGATCATACAGTTGTAAGATTCATATATTGCATTTTTGAACATTTTATCTAAATATTCTTAAAAGCAGAAACACGATTAATAATATTTCACTCGATAGAAAAAAAATTCAAAGATCACTCTGTTCAATATTTAAAAACTGCTGTGAATCGGAAAATACAATAACAAATGACATAAAAGTTTCACCAATAGACGTGCATTTTTGTTATCTAGAAAATTACAAAAGTACATTTTTTATTTTGTACCCCAGTTTTCCAAAAATCGATTAAAACGCGTAAAAAGTAACGTTCTAGCTCGGCCACCGCGCGTAAGCGACATTAGAAGCTATGCAATTATCATCTATATTATTACCTTGCAATACAGCAGTCGCCGTGCACGAGTACATTGAAACAGAGACACCGCTCTTGCTTCGTATAGCGCCATCCCGCTCTCAGTACGGTTTTTAATAGTTTTGAGCGAGCATAGTTAGGGGACAGGTGAGATGACAACCAAGACAGAAACCACACGCAAAATTTTCCGCAGTCGTTCCGCGGACAAAATGTATGGAAATAACATTAGCCTCTGACTATCTCACGCTATTTTTCTCCGCAGCTAACATCATTTAGTAATATTATATCCCCTCTCATAGCACAGAGCAACCTTATATGAGAGATGTTCATAATTTGCCATAATGAAAATGTGTTTTTAATAAAGAACTTTACCTTGTTACTCGTACATAACCGAGTTACATTACCAGCGATGTACAAGGAATAGTACATAACTGCAGAGGCCGGGAAGTTAGGGATTGCCGGACGAGTAATGCTTCTTGACAATAATTACGAGTCCGGCAATCCCATTCCCGCCGAGGTATGTATAGTGCTTTTCTCAATAAATGCGAGGAAATAATGAAAGACGTAAGTAATAGGAATTAATTATGAAATTCAGTGTAATAATAATACCATATAAATAAAAACCTTTCATTAAATTAATTATTGTTTAATGTTGTCTATTTATTCAAATATTTATAATTGCCGTGATCTTCGTATAATTTAGCTTTATGATCTGTAAATAAGACAATAGTAGGTACATAGGTAATAATAATAAGCTTCCTCTCTCTTGTTAAACGATTGTGTGCCCAACGGGTCCATAATGATCTTATTTTTGTGAACCACCTATTTTACACATTATGGTATGCATAAAAGATTTTGAATTGAATTGGAAACAAATGAGTATAATATGAGTAAAAAAACAAATCAAGCAATTAATTAATTCTAGTAGCCTAGCATTTAATAATACTTTTTAATTTTCAATTAGTGCAAAGGAAACAAAGCCCATACAGCCCAATCATATTTTACGCAAAAAATGTAATACCGCTGATTAAGACTTTTTTCTCTCGCAACGAAAATTAAGCATATTTTCGTGTGATTTTATACCAACATTTTAATAAAATTGTTGTCATATTTAAAATGCTTACAACGTGTCTCATAATAACTCCCCATAAAAATTACAATATTTATTTAACCGAAAAGAATGTGTCCACTTTAATAACTTGTCATATCAATCGAATTTAGTTGTGAAATTTTTTAAACTTCAGTTTTAGAACAGTTTTAGGTTGGCACTCTTGATAGTTTAAATAAAATTAGACACGTTGTATATGCTCCAAGAGTGCATTTTTATAATGTGGTAGCAATTGGCTGTATGACAAGTTACATAATTCAAGTTATAGATAAATTAAAAAAACATTGGAGCAGCGGCCAAAAATGAATTTTCATACATACTTTCTTGGCCTAGGCCGGGAAAGTAATGCATGAGCCAAGAATTAATAACTTCGTGTCTTCTTTTTAGTACAATAATGCCTACATTTCCGAGCATGTTTGAGAAAAAAATATTCTTCGTACAAAACCGGGTAGTGTATTAAGAAACATTTATTATTGTTATTATAAAGAGGAAAGATTTGATTGTTTTGTTTGTTTGTATTGAATAGGTTTCGAAACTGCTAAAACCGATTTTGATGAAAGTTTGTATAAGGATAGTTCGAGACAGGAGAAGGACATAGGGTAATTTTCCTATAGGAAAAAATTTCTCACGGGAAAACGAAAATAACGCGGGCGAAGTCGCGAGCAGCAAGCTAGTCTTCATACATTTTTTCTGCGGAATGACGGCGGTAAAATTTGCGTTGGCTTTTGTGTAGGGGGTCCGTTGTGTGTAAAAGAACCAGGTTTGAATCACATATATTGTTTAACTTCGTCCTCTGATTGGTTAAAACGGTGGGTAGTAGTATATGAGGAATTTATCAATTTTGAACTTACTTTGATATTAAATACCACAAAATATAAATATAAGCAACCAATACTTCTGTTAAATTTCTTTTTGTTCCATTCACTGATTTCAAGATAAAAATGTGATGGTGTGTGTATTCTTATATTTTTTGAATTTTGCGTGTTTTTAATGTCAGTTTTTAATTTTTGTTAAATATTATTATTTATTTTAAACATTATCAGTGAATTTAATACCAGCTCACCAAAGTAACTCGAAAGAATAGTACTGGTCAATACGTGCTTATTGTATTTAAATAACAAACCTCAAACTGCTAAAAGTAAAGGATTCTTCCATCATGAACTCGGCTCATGATTAGCAGCCGCAAATACCTGAATGGCTTCTGAAAAAAAAACAACATGACGTGCCCATAAAATTAAAGAGTTTTCTTTGATTTTCCTGGGATTTTATCACCAGATTCTGACTTTGATGGCAATGAGACTAATTGGAAAGATTCTTAAATCTTAAACAATAAAAATATTTTCCAAATCTATATACTTATATATTAACTTCCGCTAATGGAAGAAACGTGAAATTTGGACAGATGTTTTAATTTAAAATGCGGACGCTAACTATGAAGGGATTTTAAAAAACTATAACCCTGAAGGGATGAAGTAGGGGTTGCAAGTTTGTAGAGATTTTTCTTAAATAAGCAACGATTTTCATAAAACTTGAGATCCATGTTCTTTAAAACATTTCATTGAATACGTATTTAATGGTTTATTAGAATTCACTCCCTTAGGGTGCAAAAGGGGGGTTGAAATTCTATGGAAAATATTTCAAATCTGCTCCAATTTCTATAAAATTTATTATTCGAGTTCCTAAATATAAATAACAGTCTTCTATATAAGGTTATTTTTTAATTATCACAAAAAATTGTGTGCTTGTTTAGACAAGCAAACTAAACAACTTTCACTATGGGACCAACTTTGAAATCGCAAAAAAAAACCAGCTGTTCCATACATCTAGGTTCAGTGAATGTTGAACATTTGTATGGAACAGCTGATTTTTTTTTTTGCGATTTCAAAGTTGGCCCCATAGTGAAAGTTGTTCAGTTTGCTTGTCTGAACAAGCACACAAATTTTTTGTGATAATTAAAAGATAACCTTGTAAATAGGCTCCAAATTATTTTTTGGGAAAATATAAAATTCCCACGGGAAAACGATAATAACGCGGGCGAAGCCACGAGCGGAAAGCTAGTTGGTTAATAAACGACAACGTTATAGTCCGACAGCGTATACAGTCGAATTAAGAACGAAAAGGTTCTTAATTTCACCCGGTTCAGTTACACCCGGTATATTCTTTTTGAGAAGTTGGTTAAAAAAACTAAAGGTATGTTCATTATTTATTATTTTGTTCTGAACTTCTATTCAAAAGATTTCGTAAAACCAATTACTTCTTATATATAGATTTTGACAATATACTTGACACGTCCCAAATAAGTGATTCTAATTTCTACCACATCCAAGGAAATAATTCAGCCAGAGCTGACCTTAACTTCTGTTCATATGCTATCGACGTATACATAAAGGAACAAAAACAAAAAAAACAAACACTATTGCGTAATATATGTGATATATGGACCAGGGAACCGCTAACACATAAAATAAATTATTTGAAAGAAATGACAAAATATGTTGCTTCGCAATTCTCTAGCTCTGAACATGTTTCTTTGTATAACAACTTTCTGCGTTCCAATCCAAACATTCATTACATTAATATTGTCAAGTTTTCCTCCATTAATAGTTTGCTTTCAATCTAGAAATGGTTTATCCAGAGAAATTTTCCGAATTATCCATTATACAAAATTGAATGTATACATCTATAAGCACCTATCACTAGATAGCTTACAGAAGCGCAAAGTTAAACTTAGAAACCTGTATACATATCTGTATCAATCCACTATTGACTATTGATATTTATTTTTATTAGAATCATTTAACATGTCTTTGAATGGGCATTTGTATAAGGTTCTTACAAGCAATTTCTTAATATGGAAATAAGCGAACTTCTTAATTTTTCAATCTCCTAACCTCTTGCTCTCTTTATAATTGTAATCTATCTATATTATATAAAAGGAGATGTTCCCATGTATAGACGCACGCACAGCCGTAACCGCTGATGGCAGAAACGTGAAATTTGGACAATTGTTTTAATTCAAAAACAGCACACTAAGAAGGGATTTTAAAAAATTTTAACCCTAAAGGGATGAAAAAGGGGTTGCAAGTTTGTATGGAAAATCTTAAAATTAGCAACAATTTTGATAAAACTTGAGATTCGTGCTCTTAAAAATATTTTTTTTATTTATTTGAACACGTGTTTCGTTGTTTATTGGAATTCACCTCCTTAGGGTGCAAAATAGGGGTTGAAAGTTTCTATGGAAAATATTTAAAATCTGCTCCAATTTCTATGAAATTAATTATTAGAGCTCCTAAATATAAATAATAGTCTTCTATATAATAAGCTACAAAATTATTTTACGGGGAAATATAAAATTCCCACGGGAAAACAATAATAACGCGGGCGAAGCCGCGAGCGGAAAGCTAGTCAATAGATAATAAGAAAAATGGATATTGAGTATTTCGAGAGCACTTATCCTTGATATTGATGCGTTCAAATAACCTCGAAATCAATTCAGGAATCTCTACTTGAATAAAAATAATCCATTTATTTTTTTTGGATATTTCCCGACAATGACTCGGCTTCTTTTTATCCAGCTTTTATTTACTGCCGAAATAAACAAAAAAAATATGCGAGACCACGTGGACGAAGTCGCGGGTAAAAGCTAGTCGAAAATAAAAGTGCTGTAAACAGCGATAACACATTACACAATTAGCTAACTACACAGATTCTACTATTAAAGCATAGCGTACCTAATTAAAATAATATGAAAAAGAAGACGACTAGTGAGTATTTGTTACTCTAACTAAGGTAATATAAACACACTTGACTCAACAGTCTTCACATGGACTGGAGATAAAATGTCCCATAACTGGAACGTTTTTGAGACTCCATTATGCGCGCATTTGTGTTGTGACATGTGTCTTTTTTTAAGGTTCCGTTTCTCAAAAGGGGAAAAAAGGATCGGGAACCCTAATAGGACCACTTAGGTGTCCATCTATCCGTCTGACTGTCTGACAAGACTCATTTTCTTAGGAACACGTACACATATCAATATTTAACTAAAACTTATATTGAATAGGTACAAGGTTGTACGGTCTCTTTCAGCTAAGAAAAACTAAACACTTGTAAGTCGACGCGATCAAAAATATGACCTTCTTTGTGCCATGTCCTCGCATATTTTCAAGATTTCACATGGATACTTCCCGTTGACCTAGAGTCATGAAATTTGGCTAGAAGCAATTTCTTTCAGCACAATGTTAGGCAAAAGTTTAAAAGCTGTAAGTATGTACTGAGGTAAGAACTTATATACTTTCTTAAATAAATTTGCACTCGGTGCGCGAGTCACACTCGCACTTATCCGGTTTTTATCTCTATATATAATAAAATCGTAGGGGTACAAAAATCTGTAATTGCGAAATATTAAGAAAAAAAATACACAGGTGGCCTTAAAATCATTAGCAGAACACGATAGAATAGTTTTTTTAAAAATTGTTTATTTGTTTGTTTGTTTGTCAGTTTGTCCGGAAAGATCTCCGAAACTACTGGACAGAATTTGATATGGCTTACATCACAATGCTTAGAATTTTCCGGAAGAACATTTAGGCATAATTTCATTTGTTTAAATTCACTTTTTATTTTTAGTGAAAAAATACCATATAAAATGTTCGAACAATGCCTACGTAGAAAATCAACATGGCGCACGTGAAATTATTTTGACAAGTCTGTCACATGCTTTAGTTGTTATTCTGAGTGTCACACCACTGGAACGCTCGCCACGCGAAGCGTGGTGGGTTTCAAAAGCAAAAAGTAGTATATCTCAAATATCAAAGGTGCCGCCATTGCGGAATGACTCACCCCGGCGCGTACGGAGTGTTCAAAAAATTGCGGAGAGTGACATATACTGTCTACAAGAGAACAAAAAATACGTATGGAAAGGTAATTTAATATAGAAGGAACTTATAACAGTTAATTAGATAAGGATTAATAATTAAATGAATGAAGCGCGAAAATGTTCGGAAGGTCGCGGAAGACCCGATTTTTTTTAAAAATTTTTTGCACAAAAACTATTTTATAAAACTTTAAATAACTATATATATTATTATAGCCCTATTCTTGAAGATTATTTTGATATATAATAGTTTTGGGTAATATTATTAATGAAAAAAGAAAAAAATAATAAAAACGATTAATTACGTAATTATATACGCGAGATGCGCACGCGCGACCTCAAATTTAAAAAAAATGCAAAAAATAAATTATTGTGTCTAAAATTAAATAAAAAATACGTATGGAAAGCTAATTTAATAAGGAATGAACTTATAATAGTTAATTAGATAAGGATTCATAATTGAATGAATAATGACGAGAATAGTAACTAAAGTGCTTAAAATTTCAAAAATACTCACTTTTTGAAAAAAACGTTTAGTGTGGCAATATAACACTATAAACTATCATAAACCATACATAATAATGTAGCCCAATTCTTCTAGTTTATTTTGATATAGAACACTCTACGAAAATACTAATACAGACTAAGTAAGTACGCAATAAATCTCATCGGTCATGGAGTAAGAAACGTATGGATACGGCCAAGTAAGTTAAACCGCAGACTATGACAAATTTATTTCAATCTAAGACTTAAAATAAATTGGACATGACCTGTCAACTTATGAAAGAGACTATTGACAAAGGAATAAAGCCATAGAGAAAATATTTTATTTTTCGCGATTTTTTTATCACACCGCGCGGTTTTACGCAAAGGGAACTGGGTACCATAGTACCCAGGTCGATCGAGAAGATCGAGATTTTGGGGACTATAGTCCCCACGGACGTTCCAGTGGATTTAATCTTCTCTGTTAACGGCTGTGCCCATCTGGATTTCGCCAACCAAGAAGTATTGTCTTTTTCTTATGTAAGACCGTGGTGGTAAGGCAAAAGGATCAAGCCATACAACCAATGTATAAAGCATTTTTTATGACAATGACAAATTTTTCACGTCACAAATATAAAATTTGTAGGTTGGTTTAATTCTTGCCCAATTTTCACAAAATCGGTACTTTTTTGAAATATGTGAAATGTTGAAAAGTGAAGATACCCTTTGCAAGGTAATTTTGAAAGGTGTTATATGTTTTTACATTATGACTAAGGAATCAAACTCTTTCATCCATTTAAAACTATTAAAAGTAATTGATAATAAAACAAAATATCTGACTGCAATGATTCTGATTTACGCCTTTACGCGTAACCCAGAATTATTGCAGTCCGGGACTACGGGAGTAAGGTACTCTTGATCCTAATGTCTAAAATGACGGATCACATTTTTTTGGATCCACCCAAGGACCATGGATTTTGAACGAAGGACCTAAACATAGCTGCCGCTCAAAAAAGGTGGATAAAAATTCGTTTCCAAACCAAATGAAATGAAAGGTATCAAATGAAAGGGCTTGCAGAGTAGAGCATTATGAACCTAGGAAAATCGCCCTAAATTCAACATGGCCGCCGCTCAAAAAAACGGATAAAAGTTTGTTTCCAAACCCAGCAATATGGGTATCAAATGAAAGGCCTTGATGAGTACAGCACTATAAAAATAAAATAAAAAAATAAAATAAAATCGTTTTATTGCAGCCAAAAAAGCCATAGTGTAAAAATTCACAATTAAATTATACAAAACAATAAAAATAAAATAAAATAAAAATACATTTTACGCAAAATTCGTCGTACCTATGTATTGCAAGGAATTGCAACTGTCATTTTTTGTTCCCGTCCATGTGTACAGAAATCCAATGTTTAAAGATTGGATTTCTTACATCGTCAGAGATAGCCATTAGAATTTGTTTCCAGAGCGGCGCAACCGGCTCCAAAAAGATGCAATACGCGATCTTATTATTGCGAAAAAATCGGGAACTCCCGCTTCAGAAAACATGCTCGACGCGCTGCAGTATCTCGGTAGCTTCATAAGAGCCCGGTATGCATCATTATACTGGACTCTTATCGTGTTGATGGCTTTCCGAGTGAACGTTGTCCACAACTGACACGTGTACATGCACAGACAATACGCTTTAAAGAGAGTGGTCTTTACGTCCTTACTACAGTTAGCAAACCTGCGTGCGAGCATATTACTTCTTACAGCGAGAGCTCTCCTCTCGCGCTCAATATCAGTGTCATCCTGCAGCCGCTCCGTCAGCAAATGTCCTAAATATTTAAACTGGTTAACAACAGTAATGATATTACCATACATATAAACTTCAGGTATTCTCTCCGGGCCTTTCCCCGACCGAAACACCATCACTTGAGTTTTTATCACATTATATTTCAGCCCATGAACATTAGCATAATGTTCACAGACTGAAATTAGTTTCTTCAAGCCCTTGATCGAGGGGCTAAGAAGCACCATATCATCAGCGTAGCTGAGATTATTTACACAGACGCTTCCTAGATGGCAACCTATCTTGGTGCTCCTCAGCTCCCCGATCAAGTCATTCACATACAGGTTAAAAAGGTCCGGAGAGGTTAACCCTCCTTGACGAACGCCACATTCTAGTATATAATCACTAGACGTTGTGTTGCCCCATCTCACATTGTTTACTTGGTTTCCGTACCAGTATCTCAGCAGATTGACGACCTGAACCGGTACCTTTGATGACAATAATTTGGCCCAGAGAATGTCGTAATTCACTAGGTCAAATGCACGGCTCAGGTCTAGAAAGCACGCATAGACAGTGGTGTTTTGCGAAGTGTAATAAGAGATAGTACTCTTAAGCGACATGATAGCAGCGTCTGTTGAGAGACCGGCGCGGAAACCAAATTGCGCATCATCAATCTCAATATTTTTTTGCAGTCCTGGATGAATAAGACGTTCTAGTATTTTACCAGCTATCGTACCCAAAGATATGGGTCGATAATTAGACGCACAGCTAAGGTTACCAGTCTTATTTTTTATTATAGGTACAACAGTAGTCCTCATAAGAGCTTCTGGCAAGTAGCTATATCTAATACACAAATTAAAAAGACAACACAGATGATCATAAATTTTGCTACCAGCCCCAAGTACATGCTCAATACTGAGCCCATCATGTCCAGGCGATTTACCGCGTTTCATATTTCGCACTGCTTTAGCCACATCATTCGGCGTAAACTCTATACGTTCACTGTTTGTAGAGGGTTCAGTATTGAGCACATACCCCGCAGGCAAACATCTGTGCGAACATCTCAGCAATTTTTGAGGGTTCCTGCAGGCCGTTCACGGAAACCGGTAAACTTTGCTTATAGTTAAGCTTTTTAGTAGCATTCCAAAATTTTACGAAATTTTTTTCTTTTTTGTGTGAAGCTAATATATTCATTTTAATATTTTCCTCGTTTCTCTGACACCACTTAATTTTGTTCTTAAAAACAGCACGGCTAGTCCGCATATTATGAAATAAAATACCGTCTGACGGCCTGCCAGCAACCACCCAACACTTAAAGTGACGCCTAGCTGTGTCATGGCTATCTCTAACGTGGTAATTCCAGCCAATCACCTTTTTATGTTTAATCTGACCACTCGGACGGGAACTTAAAATAGCTGCCTTTTGCAGCACACTAATAATATGACTATAGTACTCTTCAATATAATTTTGATACACCTTATAATGAGGACATTTTAAACCCACTCCATCCTCACAGTCACAAGTTTTTAAATCAGAAAACAGGTCAAGGTTCTCATAACAAAATTCGCCGTATATATTTATTTGTTCCGTATTTCTTTCACCCCATCTAACATTATTAGAAGCATTGCTACCAGATATGGCTGAAGCGGCCAGTCCTGATATGTCACATTCAATACGCAACGGGTAATGGTCCGACCAAAGCACGTCGTATATGACACTAGCGCTAACCACGGTTTCCCATGCCGCTAGAGTTGTAAGACAGTGGTCGAGCCACCTTCTAGTACAGCTTCGCTTACAAAAGTGTACGTCGCCGATTCCGATCCGAGTACCTTAAGGTCAGCACACTCCCACAATATGTCCTTACAGAACTTTGACAGCTCGCACCCAAAGCTCGAATCTGGATGAGCGTTAAAGTCGCCAATTATATACGCACATTGAATGTCGCATTCTTCAATTATTGCACTTACTTCGGCTAAACACGATGTAAACTCCGCGAGATTCTCAATATTGTCTACTGGCATGTAAACATTCACTAGCAAGAACTGACCTGAACCTACTAACACCTTTATAGCTGAAATCCTATCATTTGAACAGTTCACTGGAGTCACATGAGGAAACTTAGTCTTATTCCACATAATGGCAAGCCCTCCAAAAGGCCTCCCCCGAACAATACCTGCAGACGGATCCATAGAAGACTTGGCAACGCAGCCGAAGGATTCATTGATCTGATCTACAAAGTTCAGGTCATGTGGCCACAGCCACGTCTCCTGAAGCGCTATGAAGTCGGAGTTTTCAGTCAGATCACGGACGCTTTGTACAGACCTTTTAATGGACTTACAGTTAAAAGACGTAATAGATATTCTTGTGGTTGTATTATCCATAAAATTATATTTGGGGTTTATTTCCTCTCACCGCATACTCGCGGAACAGTCTAAATTTAATACCTTTGGGCCAAAAATCGTTACTTAAAAATATATCTAGTTTACGCCTTGGTACCAAGATTTTGTAGGAACAAAATTCAGTCTCATGTTTTTGAGTCAATATGTCCACCTTTAGACATTCTTCTCCTTTTTCTCGTATATACTCTGTAATATCGTCCACTGAAGTCGCTTTATTTAATCGCGAGACATAAACAGCTGATGTTAATTCCGCTAGCCGTAATCTGCTTGAACTCTGCGCCCTGCCGGTCATATTATTTATTTTCTTGCGCTTTTTATTCTCGACTAGTATAAAGCTATCGTTATTTATATTCTTACGCTGCCGCTGCTTATTCTCAACTAGTGTATAACTATCGTCCTTTCTATAATCCGTTACTGAGTGGTGTTCTTTAGTAAGCGGTGAATTCGCACTGATAACAATGTCACGGTACAGCGGCGATTGCATTCGATGCATACTATCAGCTGACGGCCGGTGAGTAGGCGACCTTGACCGAGACGGCGTTACCTGTTCCGACGATGCACCGATACTCGCCGCCTTGTTCGTGCCATGCGCCTGCGACACTGATGCAAACGAATGCGAATCATTATTCTTATTAGCTACATGTCGTTTTTTACTCAAAATTTCCCTCGATGAGCATGAAATTACATCATTTGACCTCTTCACATAGTCTTGTAAATCTTTGAGCATTGTTTTAACTTGTTCCACCTCCGATTTAAGGCCTTCGATCTCTAACCCAGAAGCAGGGCTTAATGTCACTGAGTTCCTGTCTGCCTTCATATCCGCTACTTCTTTTCTCAATAAGGCCATTTCTCTTAAGAATGTTGTTACGTCGATATGGTCAAAAGATACTGCTGGCAATTTATTAAGGTTCTTGGCTACAAACGTAGGCAAGCTGTCAGGGTCGGATTCTTTAATTAATTTAATTATTTCCTGCACACTTTTCTGTTCGGCGCCTTCCTTTCTTCTAGTAATCTTTTTATTCGGTGCAAGTAACTTGTAAACAATACTACGCGAACATTCGATTTCGTCGCTGGAATAAGCACTTAGACAAATCTGCAATATTGCCGTTTCAGGTAAAACATCCACCTTGTTACTAACAAAGGCTAATAATTCACTAATGACAACTTTACAATCGACACATTGCAAATCACTCGGTAATCCTCGTAGATTACAACTCATCGTATCTTTCGGAGGCGACCGTACCATCGGCATCGTGCGCGGCGCACGACGTCAGACGTCGAACTGACGTCGAACTATGAACCTAGCAACATTCACATAAATTCAACATGGCCGCCGCTCAAAAAAAAGGATAAAAGTTTGTTTCCAAACCCAGCAATATGGGTATCAAATCAAAGGCCTTGATGAATAAAGCACTATAAACCTAGCAACATTAACATAAATTCAACATGGCCGCCGCTCAAGAAAACGGATGAAAGTTCGTTTCCAAACCCAGCAATATAGGTATCAAATGAAAGGCCTTGATGAGTAGAGTACTATGAACCTAGCAATATTGACGTAAATTCGACATGGCCACCGCTCAAAAAAGGTGGATTAAAGTTTGTTTCCAAACCTACCAATTACATGAAAGGCCTTAAAGAGTAGAGCACTATGAACCTAGGAAAATCGCACAAAATTCAATATGGCCGCCGCTCAAAAAAAACGGATAAAAGTTCGTTTCCAAACCCAGCAATATGGGTATCAAATGAAAGGCCTTGATCAGTAGAGCACTATGAACGTAGCAAAATTGACGTAAATTCAACATGGCCGCTGCTCAAAAAAGACGGAAAAAAGTTCCATTACAAACCGAGCAATATGGGTATTAAATGAAAGGCCCTGAAGAATACCTAGAGCATTAGGAACCTACGAAAATTGTCCTAATTTCGAAATGGCCGCTGCTGAAGAAAGGCAGAATAAAGTTGAATAATTATGGAATAAAATGGAGGAAAAAACTTAACACTGTGCTAAGCATTTTGATGGCGAAACGTAGTTCGCGGGCACAGCTAGTTATACTGGGTGTAACAGAATACCGCAATAATATTTAAGGTTGTTGATTAACAAAAAAAAATATTTTATGACTATTCCTTGTATTTTTATTATATGCCTACTTTCGATTTAATATGCTTAACAGTTAAGTGTATTAAATCGGAAGTAGGCATATGATAAAAATACAAAGAATAGTCATAAAACATTTTTTTTGTTAATCAACAACCTTAAATATTATTGCGGTAATCCGTTACACCCGGTATAATATGACTGAGTAATCCAAAATTGGAAAATAACACTGCTGACTTTTATTGCAAATACACATGTTTTATTACAAGCCACAAATCTTTTGTTCTCTTGTTAAGTAAAAGGAAAATAAACCGACAAACAAAAATATATTCGCATCTGCAATGTTTTTTTTAGATTTAAAGGCTGCAAAGGCGTTTGATGTTGCGTCACATTAATAATGATTGTACAAAGGAAAGCTCTTGAGAAATCACAAGAAATACCAGCATTGTTGTACCTATATTATGGACTTTTTCAGTTAAATAAAAGGTATTTTGATGTTCATATGTTTTTGTTATTATTATTGTAGAATTTATGTAATTAACCACCAAGTAAATTGTATTTTTTTGTAATTTTTATCACCGTCATTAAGCTATGTACTTTATGAATATTAATGGGAAGGCCGCTGTGAGCTCAAATATAGTAAATTACTAGTTCAGTTGCAGATGACTTCAAATGTTTACCTAGTTGGTTTAAAATTTTAACACAATAATAAATATTGAGGTCAATGATTGAGATAAAACTTGTGCTTCTTTTAAGTTCGACCAAATTACATACACTTAGCCAAATTTCATTAAAATCGGTTTTAAGTACTAAGTACTTTCGGAGTTTATGCCGGATAAACATCGTAACACGAGATTTTTTATGTATAGATTACTGTTATTATAGACATGTACAGTACCAAAAAAGTTCAGCAAATATTCGTATTTATCATATATACAACGCCTCCAAAACTCTTGTATAAGATTTTATTTTCCTGTTCCCAAGATCTCATATAACGCCGTACTTAAATAGTAACAATCTCTTGAACATGGAAACACGTCGGAAATTACATTTTGCAAGTTTGCTCTTCGGTGTTATAAAAGATAAAAACCCACCCTATTTATTTCATAAATTACAGTTTTCTCTACGACAACGAACGAAAGATGGAATTAATTGTCCAACTTTCAAGACAGTCGCATTTCGTGGCAGTTTTCGATATTCGGCTTCGAGGTGCTGGAATAACATCCCTCCTCCATTGAAATATAGTTTAAGTGTTGGAACATTTAAAACTAAACTAAGAAAATATCTATTGGACGCCCAAAAAGCCGAATAACGCTGCGATGTGTTGTACCTATTTTGTTTGTCACCTGGATGGTTGTATATCTGCCTCTATTTATTAGGTTTGAAATTTATTGAGCAATTAAGAGCTTTACTGTGTGCGCATTGCCCGACGTTACTATATGGTATCTACAGTTACTGAATAAATAAGTCGAAACACTCCGTGCCTCGGCATATGCTGAGCGGGGACCTATTTGGCCCAGAAACTACCCGTATATATAAAAAAAGTGTTTTTGTTTTGTTACCTTGTGTGTTGTATTTTGGTGCCAAATAAACTATCATTCATTTATTCATATACATCGAGTCAGAAAAGTTGACGACATCAGCATAAAAATCCTCAGTAGAAAGGATTAAGTCAACCAAATTTGCGTTTTTGTATCCTTTCGCGGTGCACGGGAGTAAATTATCAATTTCTTATTTCAAGGCTACTGGGGTGGTTAAGAAACGTACAACCGTTGACCTACCCTCAATTGATTAATAAGCGGTGTATTGCACACCAACATCCCTAACATGACAGTCTACTAAGCACTAGCGGACTTACACTCGTATCTATAGTCAAGTCAAAGTAATTACTTGAGTAAAAGTCGTTACTTCAGTTGTGATTTTTATGCAATAAGTACTGTGACAATAAAAAAAATGTCTTTAGCGTTCGGTGGCTCTGTAGTTCATGCGGCCGGCCTGTGATATTGGCGATTACGCTTTCGCAATGGTCCGTCACGAGATGCGTGACCAAAAACATAGTATCTCGAGCTCCTCCGTTTTTCAAAAGGCTACTTAAGCCGTTGCTCCCAGGTGTATTTGCAATCGTTAAAATGCACAAACCTGCACTAGGTAATAAGCATAACTTTCTTCGATTCATTCAATTTCTCGGTTATTGTATAAAAATTACAACTTAAGTAACGACTTTTACTTAAGTAATTACTTTGACTTGACTTCTAAAGTGTGTTGCTGTCGCGTAGTGCTCAGCGAAGTAGAGCGCGATAGAGACAATAGCAGCTCGGACCGGAAATACCTATGAAAGGCACTTAACATAGACGTTTTGTAGTCCCCGTTTTCCTTTTCCAAAACTCGTCCTATTTAATTATCTTCTATAATAAAAACTAAAGAAAAGCTTTGGCTATGTCTCTATGTTTTGCTTTATCCATTTAATCTCGAAAAATTTGTTTTGCTGGATGTGTGTGTGAATACACCGGAAAACTCTGGCCAATTTTGTTGGATTTTGAAGGCTTAAATCTCTTTTAATATCTTAAAAAAAACGGTCAAGTGCGAGTTGGATCGCGCACCGTGGGTTCTGTATAAAAGTTCTGTATAAAGGGCTTGCCTTGTAGAAAATAGTACACCATTTAAATATTTGAAAAGATTAAAACTATACAAAAATCTTTTTTAGCAGCAAAGAAGAAAAAATTATTCTCCCCCTTTTAGTTCACTTTCTACGTGTAAATAAGAGTGTTTTTCAAAGAGTTTATTTCTATAGTAGTTTATACAACTAAGTTGTCGAACAAGCAAGCGGCCTACCTGGCCCAATTCTAGTAATAAATTACAGCCGAATCGAGACTAACATTCGTATTTATAAACAAGCCAAAGTCATTACTTAAGTAAAAGTAATTGCTTAAGTAACATTTTTCATTCTATAGTTTAGTAATTGCTTCACGGTCTATGATTAGAATTCTAAGCTTAAGTAAAGGAATCGGTGACTTTTACTTAAGTCACCGATTCCTTTGCTTAAGCATTAAGAACTCACCATAAACGTCAGTTGTAAATTTTTGCAATTACAGTGGTAATTGTAGGTTATTTTTTTGGATTCTTATTTATTTTGCTTACTATTTCAGTATAAAGAGCATTGAAGCTACTTTTGCTATTATAGACGATATACAACAAGCATCAAGCATCGACCATTACTTATGCTAATGCTTTGCTAAGTAATGTGAATTACTTAACTATAGAATATGATTTTGTACTGAAAAATTATAACTTCAAGTAATGACTTAATTAAGAAATTACTGAGCAACAAGTAATTACTACTTTATAAATACTGGTGTAAGTGATCGAGATCGGCCAGTCGGAGCGCATTATATTGACTTACGATTGTTCGATGACGTTATATGTGGCGCTCTTATTGGTTGAACGTAACAGTCTAGTTTCTTACGATTGTTTGATGACGTGATAATATAGCGCTCTTATTGGTGGAACGCAACGGTCTAGCTCAGCGGTGGCTCACTAGCAGAATTGGCCAACTGATGGTAAGTGGCTACCGTTGCCTTTAATAAATTTGGTTGCTGTAAGATTTGCAAATCTACAAACCCCTACAAGAACCCCAATAATAATAAGAAATACATTTATTGCAGACGGAGCCCATATCTTTGTTAGTAACAATTTTCTTAACCTATGTTAGTAGTAATGTAACTATGGCTAATGCGTTCTGAATGCTGTTTGTGCTGTTGCGAAAACGACCCATAAGCGAAGCGCACCGTTGTCTGCAGGCCAATTATGGATCTTTCATCGTATGACATGGTATAAATTTGTGAAAAAGAAGTCATGAAATACTGCATTTTGTATTACCGATCTCCAATGATATCATCACTATGATATAATTTCAATGATGTCATCATTAAATAATGAACAAATCATCAAAAATCTCACCGGAAATCGTATTTTTCGTTTTGCACTATGATATCATATGATATCATTTGCAAAACCATGAGATCGGTAATACGCCCTCTAATCAGCGCGCGGAAGCTGTTAATATGCGTCAGCCAACGTTGCCAAAATATTGACATAATGCGCAGTACTCAATAACTTCACTGCCTACTTTACACTTCAAACCGGAATACAGTCATGCAATTACGCAAGCACCGGTGCTTCGTAGCAGAAATAGGTAAGATAGAGATATCCGCGTAAACAACCCTAGTAGAGTTTTTCTCCGGTAAAAAATCAGCTATACTTTGTAAATTAACGATTCATCATGAAATCAAGCGTCGATATCGTAGTGTAAAACGACGTCGCCGTCCAATCGTTCGAACCCCGCCGCGTATCAATGTGTTTTCAAGTTTTTAATTAATACGTACGTTCATTCGACGCTTTTACGGTGGATCAAACCATCATGAGGAAACCTGCACACACGTGTAAAGAAAAAATGTATTTACACGCTGTGTGAAGTCGACCAATCCGTACTAGGCCAATGTGGTTGACTAAGGCCTAATCGACTTACTACAGGGTAGGCTCAAGCCACTCAGTAGGGACGTATATGAGCTGTTGATGATGATGATGAAATCAAATAGCTATGTAATTTACTATAGTTGAGTTTCTTATATAGACAGAGAAACACCTTATTTTGCTGGAAAATAACATGAACTACGACAATACATACACAAACAGCAAACACGGCGGCCTTATCATCATAGACGATCTCTACCCAACAACCTTTTGATAGGACAAACATTATGATTACTTCCTAAAACTTAAGTACCTACTCGTAGTTACTACTCTAAACCAAGTACCTAATTAGGAAATATAAATTGTACTGCAGTTCAAGTCATTCTTTCATCAACGCTTCAGAGCTTGCTATCAAATACTTACTATAGTGCTCCGTTAAATTTCACTGCCCATGTCGAGAGCATCGCATTTGTCATATTACTGTATGAATGGCAGCTGTGAGATGGCGGTTGGCGGTGCGCCTGTGGCCTTGCAGCACTCGTTAGGATTGAATGATGGCTGTTTTGACGCAGGAGCCGTGACTCACCCTTCCGACTACGCGCTTGGAGATATTACAGGAATGCCGGTATTTATACTCCGCGATTTCGATGCTAAATACTCGGCCACTTAACCTACGTCGAACTCTGAGTCAGCGTGAACAATCGTGGGTCGCCGGCAAATACGAGTATAAAGCCAGCGTTGCAGCATTGTCGGCGTGTAAACAATTCGTCGTAACTGACGCTTTGTTGAATTATAACGAATTCAATGAGCGACAATCTATACTTACTTACTAATATTATAAAGCCGAAGAGTTTGTTTGTTTGTTTGGTTGAACGCGCTAATCTCAGGAACTACTGATTCAAATGGGAAAATTCGCCATTTATCGAGGAAGGCTATAGGCTAAATAACATCACGCTACAACTAATACGAGCTGAGCATCAATGATAAATGTTGCAAAAACGGGGAAAAATGGCTACGATGTGTTGTTATTTTCCAACATTCACGCAAACGAAGTCGCGGGCACAGCTAGTTGAAAATAAAGTTTTTTTTTGTTATGTTTACACCACAGACTCGTAGTCCGTGCCTTTGGTTGTTTTATTATAACTAGATGTGCCCGCAGCCTATATAAGTTTCGCCAAATTTTAACGCAATAATAAATATTGAGGTCATTATTGAAAACAAAAATTATCACATCTTTAAGTTGAACCAAATTACATGTAGTACCACCTATCTATATCAGTAAACACATTTTCGCTATGTCTTTACGTTTTCGAGATCCGTGTGGCTCAGCTGGGGTAACGTTCCCCCAGCATACACATATATCTCTGTGACGCGCAAGCGACAATCTCTGAAATTAGCCGACAAACTCCGACAAACTACTGCTTTACTATTCCAGTAAACAGATTTTCGCTACGCCGTCGCTTTGTTTTCGAGATCCAGCTGGCCCAGTTGCAACAACTTTACTGCAGGTGAGCTCTGAAACGGTAGATTGACAAACTCTAAAACTTGTCCGACAAACTATATCAGTAAACAGATTTTCGCTGTGTCGCTTAGTTTTCGAGATCCGTGTGGATCAGCTGGGGCAACGTTACGCCAGCTGAGCCACACAGCCCCCTTAAATGCGAGCCCGATGAGCACTGAAACAAAAAATTCTGACAAACTCTACACATTATAGCGGCATACTCAAACAATCTATTTTTTACATTTTTTTTTGTGTGGCCCAGCTTTGACAGCCACACGCTTTAATATACGACACTCAGTTGTATTTCAATAAATAACTCCTACCTTATGTAATACCAAATTTTTACTATCTTATCTTGTATCTATACCGGAAGCAATAAAGCTGCTACCCTTCAGCAGGTTTAAAATTGTTTTGAGGAAATGGCTAATTGAACAGAGTTTTTATTTAATTGAAGATTTTTTCAAACATAAGGCTTAACATTATGTGTATATTTAAATATAATATTTCCTGTAGAATATATTGAATATTATTGATGAATGATTGAAAATAAATAATACCTGACATAGAATTGTAATGAATCGTAAACATGTATTAATTGATAAAAATTGTACATAAAATAAAATATTGACATTTGCATGCTATAAACTAATAGCTAAATAGGCAGTAAGCTCGCTAACTTTAATTAACACCCACAAAATTGTGAAATGTAACCCTATTTACAGTAAATAAAGAATTTGAATTTGAATTTGTGGTGACACCACAATAGGCTAGATGAATGAAAAAAAAATATTGCTTTAATAGAAGCTCATTCATATAATAAATAGAAAGAAAAAATCGGTTTTCGAATAACTATAAAAACAACCAAGATATAAGGTATTAAAATTTTTTCTCCATCTCTTTCTAGCAAAACGGTAATTTACATGAAGTTTATATGGCCGTACCAAACGATGACGTCACGGTTGTTGTCGGATCTCTCTGTCTAATCGCTTCCAAATTAACAGTTTAAAATGCTTGTATCTTACGTATTTCTAAGCTGATTTTAATTCTAATTTCACATTATTGCATCTTTTTCTACGGTATTTTAATATTTTATGACGAGACGTGAAAATTAGAATTCAGTCATCATCCCAATTTCCGCCCCGGGTGCCACCCATGTTAGCTACGCCACTGCCTAAACAACCTTACGAATTAATAGAAAAAAATTAACTAACAATTCACTATTATCGTATCCGTAAAATTTTATAGATCACTAAAATTGCAACAACCATTTCATTAAGCGAAAAGATTCTTATCCCGTAAGAAACTACGGTTCGCGCGCAGTAAAAAAAGTCAAAATTCGAACCAATAAAATTCTATAACGCAAGAAGTAATCTTAAAACATAAATGTGTCCTTGGACAAACACCACAATGAGTTCAGTGGGGCTGGAATACGTCACTTGGCAATTTTATAACGGCTTGTAGTCAAAACAAATCACTTCTGACGTAAAAATACGCGAAACACATTCACTATTAGGCTATGTTCAAATAGACATCAAACACTATTTATTGCGAACTTTAAATTTTCATGTGTATGCTGTGTGTATGTGTATAGATTTTTAATTACACTGCTGACTATTTTATGATCTAGTTAGTCAGCCAGACGTGCGTCTTGAGTTTGAAGGTTTATTCAGTTTTTCCGTTAAGAAAATTCTCAGATGTAGCTCGGAGTGCTCGAAATCAGGAATAAGTAATAAGTACATATTTAAAACACCTTCTTTTTTGGTTGGTGATATACGAGTAGGTAGGTTTGTATATAGTAGTAGTACATCTTTTTTCGTTTCGAATTTCATATGTACACTAGCTTCCGCCCGCGACTTCGTCCGCGTGGAATAGTTACTTTGGGCTAACGCTAACTTTAACCCGCGACTTCGTTCATATACCTAGGTGAGTAAGTACTGGGTCTTATAATCTTATATCATGTAGATTGTAGGTTATTCTCAAAAAAATTAAACTAATGTTATTTTAAAGTATTTAGTTTTGTTTTCTTCCGGCCGAAGTAGATAGCTAACTGGGGCCACCGCCCTTCCCCCTCATGACTGCCCGCCGGCTTTGCACATTGTGCGCGCAGTACTCGATCATTATTTTGCTGTGATGTTATTTTAAAACTGCGATATCTCCTAAGATATTCATTTAAATCGAATGATGTAAAGGGCAATTTTGTTTTAAATTAAATACTTGTGATGAATAATGTATTTATTTTGATAAGGATTAATATCATGTTTATAAAAACACCTTCGCAAATAATGCATAATTTTAGAACAAATTTGGTTAGCATAAAAAAGGTTATAGTGAGCTAACCTTAAAAGATAGACATATGCTGTCGCAGACTTTTTTTTAGAACTTTTAAAGGGGAACAATTCTGTCATACATAATTTTTGCGAAACTTTAACCGTTTACGCAGCGCACGCAGCGGAAGCTCTCAATAGGAAAAAAATCCCCCGATTTTGAAACATTCTTCATTAGTGCTCCGCTCCTATTCATCTTAGCGTGATGATATATAGCCTATAGCTTTCCTCGATAAATGGACTGTCTAACACTGAAAGAATTTTTCAAATCGGACCAGTAGTTCCTGAGATTAGCGCGTTCAAGCAAACAAACAAACAAACAAACTCTTCAGCTTTATAATATTAGTAAGTATAGATTTGTCTGACGCTCCTACGGTGAAGGAAAACATCGTGAAGCAACCTGCATACATCTGCGAAGAAATTCAATGATGTATGTGAAGTCGACCAATCCGCACTGGGCCAGCGTGGTTGACTAAGGCCTAATCACCCTAACATAGGGTAGGCTCGAACCCCTCGGTGGGGACGTATATAAGCTGTGATGATGATGATGATACGAGTAGGGCTTTAGAGTCCGCCTGACTAGCTACCCTTATCTTACCTAAGTTATTGTGTTCCGAAAAAAAGTGGTAAGATGGCATTTTCTCAGTTGTCAAGGAGTCCGAAGAAGCTTGCTTCCACCATCGGCCTTATCGTCACTTTTTATCAGGTAAGAAGAAGGTCAATAGCGTCCCTGTTGTATATAAAAAAATCTCTGGCTAGCCTTTCGGGGAAAACAGACGTGAGGGATGTATTTATGTATAGAATTGTATTTGCATCGACGCGCGTCTATCTGAACTTAGCCTTATACAAAGATGCTCTTAATATGCGAGGAATTTGTTTCATTTATAAATGAAATCGCCGCCAGTAATTGGTTACAGCTGTTGTCTGCATTTCTGTAATGTTGGTATTGATCTGATGACTTTTATAAAAGGACACTGCGGCCACAGCTTTTATTACTTATCATTGATATATTATGTATTTATTTGGCTACCTATTATTATGATAAGTTTAGCCAGGATATGGCCCCAGTAAACTCCCCGTTGGGTTGAGCCATACGTGGTGGGGAACCTGATGGGAAAAATGCCCGCACGGAATCGGGTCCATCGAGTTCGTGAGGGGTGCGCCGTGCGTCTGGAGCTGGTGACGCGCAGCCTTATACGGCCGGCCCCACGAGTCTCGATCGAGACCCTGCAGCATCCTTACTAAACCTCCTCTATCCGTCCGTCTGTTCGTCCTGCCAGCAGCTTGTCTAACGTAGAAAGCCGAAATTATCAAATTTAACATTATTATTTCAAATATCCTGTATCGTATAATATACTGTTATCCAGAGATTTAAATCTCTGCTGTTATCCTCCTTTTCACACCGTACCAAGAAATTCCAAGATGCCTTCTTCTGTCGTTCATCCTACACTTAGAATTCTGGGCACGTGTTTCCTCCATCCTACAATATGGGTATTGTAGAATGGAGGAAACACGTGCCCAGGTAAAGAATATATAGGTATAGCTTCCTAGCTATGTATATATTTCCGGTTTTTCAGATTTTGTCCTTAACATGTGCTTTTACTTTGCTCCTTGCCAAATTTCATGATTCTAGTTCACCGGGAAGTAGCCTTTAAATTTTGATCACCTTGAGAGTGTCGAAATAAAGTTTTTTTGCGGCACAAACGGCCTTATCTTTTCTGTACGTTAAGTTAGAAGTTTGATTTTTTCACAGCTTCAAGGGACTGTAGACCTGGGTATATGGTTTTTATTGCAACCGAATACCTCCACACGTTCCCTGGATAAAGAGTCTTGACAGACATACGAACGGAAGGACAATGATGTGATGCTGTAAGGATTCCGTTTTTTTTGTCCTTTTGGTGAACGTAACCATAAAAACCGACGAAATGCGAGCCAAACTCGCATACTGAGGGTTCTGTACAATCTTATAAGTAATTTTGTAATCGCCCTTTCTCAGAAATGGTTGTGATGAAAAAAAGTGTAAGGATAATTTTTGTAGATAATTGCGTGATCAACAAATTTATTTTCGTCCGAGATATTTTTATCATAAAAGTAACCGTTTCGCTGAATAATCCAAAAAATCCATTTTTGCCGTACCTTGAATAATTTTTTTCGCAGACATGTGATTGATACAATTTCTGGGAATTTATGCAAGGGTGAATGTCTAAACTTACCGGATTAATAGGAAAATATACAGCATAATACGTCATATCTCTTGATCGCGTTGATTTACAAGTTTGATTTTTTAGACAATCCTATTAAGATTGTTACTATAGCGACTAATTTAGTAAAGACGCTGAACGTTGTTTCCGCGTTCAAGGTACTTAGCGCGGTCAAAATTTCCTAAAATTGTTTTTAATCATTCTTTTTTAATTTGAATGATGTAAAATATTAATTTAAGATGTTTTTGAAATAATGAAGGTAAATTTATTAAAATAAAAATTATAATGAATAATGTACAAGCATTGAAAGAATTTAAAAAATCACTGGACATATTAGGCGGTTTTGTTATCACAATTTGGTATTAAAATATAATAATTTGTTATACAATCAGTAAATTCTTAATGACTAAAGCTAAACTATCCTATTAAATAAATTATTATCCTAGTAAATAAATATATTATTATCACTTATCTTCTTCTTCTTTCTTCTTCTTCTCTTATATATAAAAATGAAACGCTGTGTGTTAGTCTCGCAAAAACTCGAAAACGGCTCGACCGATTCTTACGAAATTATATGAAACCGATTCTTCTGTATGTGCTTAAAAAGGTGCAGGGAAGGTTTAAACGTACAATTGGACCCGGTAGGTGGCGCTGTAATTGGGCAGGATAACGTCTGCCGGACCCGCTAGTAGTGAAATAAAAATTGTGCCATGAAATGACAGTTCTAAACAATTATTTACAGCTTACACAATAAAAAGTCCAAAATAAACATGCAACTTAAAAATTTAATAATTTTATAACTTCGATAGATAAAAGCCTCTTTTTTTAAAAAAAGTTTTAGAAGACTAGTTATAAAGGGATCTGAACTAAGTAAAAGGTAAAAAAAACTCACTAAGATTTAGTGTGTATTTTTAACTTCGCGTGACATTTTTCGGGTAAAATCTCGTCTGAACTATTTTGAATGTTTGTTAGAAAATTCAGCTGCTTCTTTGAAAAGTTTCGCGATGGATAAAAGAGCATTATTCTGAAACATCAGTGCTTGGACCGTCGCCGGTGGAGTCCCAAAAGGAAGAGAGCGGTTGGTTGGTTCGCGATACTCGCGCTGCCCGCCGCGAAGGCCGCTCGCGGTGACGTCGCACGCCTCCTGCCCCGCACGTCTCCTCCCGTGCGTAAATGCCTATAAGGCGCGGCCGCACATGGTAACATGCTCCCCGGGTTCAAGTGCGGAGGGACTTCAAAAATCTGGAACAGGGCGGATATTAATATATGCCCTACGAATGGTGCCCTTTTTTGTTTTGAGCTCTGCTATTCTGCTGATACCGTCGCTGCCGGGATAAAGCTTCACCACTCTCCCCAGTGACCACAAGAGTGGTGGAAGAGCTTTATCCTTGATGAGGACAAGAGAGCCCAGCTTAACCTTCTGCTGTAGCTGAGTGACATATTCTAAAGAGAATGGCCTCCAGAAGTGCTGTCTTACAATCAGCACTGTGAATGAAAACTTTGTGGATGGAAGCAGAGAGATTGAACCACAGATATTCTTCAACTATGTAGTTGAAGCCACATCGTCGGTGGCGCTGTGGCCTCGGCACTGGTCTGTGCGCCGAGTAGAATCGGGAGGGCCGCGATCGATCCTGTCATGTACCAATGTGGTTTTCGTTTAACAAATTTCATATGTACATTTATCTGACGCTCCTACGGCGAAGGAAAACATCGTGAGGAAACCTGCATACACCTGCGAAGTAATTCAAAGGTGTATGTGAAGTCAACCAATACGCACTGGGCCAGCGTGGTTTGACTAAAGCCTAATAACACAACAAGTTAGGGTAGGCTCATGCCCCTCGGTGGGGACGTATATGAGCTGTGATGATGATGTAGTTGACGCGCGATTACCAAAGTATATTCTTTAAACTTATTACAATCAATATTAAATTCCGATGACAAAGCCTGTAAAATTATACTATAACGATCAAGTAATTCTTTATGCAAGCCTTTTCAAGTGAGACTGCAGAGTAATGCAAATTTTCGTGCCGTAATACTGTCGTTCGATGTGCCACTTCTGCCACGTCTTGGTTTATCTAAAGCTTTCCTAATCCTTTACTGAATTTGTACGTATACTTATCTACCCCGCAACATTTTTTTCCTCTTCTGACCTCAAGCTATTTCTAAATATTAATCCTATACGAAATATGAATAAAATATTCAGTGAACCGAATACAAGAGTGTACAGGAGATAATCCAAACTGATACCGAGATTCTTTGACTGGCTTTTGCAAACAAACATCTATTTCATTTATCCGAAGTGTCAAGCAATGTATTAACAATAGAGAGATCTATTTATGATAGTTATGTTAATCGTCTACGTTTTGACCGCGAATTAAAATCGGCAAAGTCTTTGCTGGGCCGCACCCCGAGACGGCCTCGGTTGTTCCTCCTGTAAAGGCACTGTTCAACATTTCTTTTTATCTAACCAATTTGAATAATCATTTAAAACTCTTTTTTTATACGTGCTGACTTAACACAGAATTTGTCAAGACTACTACATAAACTAACAATTCGATTTGATATACGTAAAAAAAAACTTAAAAAAAGCTTCTAAGATATATTTTGTACGATCTAAAGGTTTTTAAAAGAACATTTGATTTTAGTATCTGAAATAAAAATATAAAATTAATATCAAGTTTCGTAGACAATACTACGAGGCGTCTACGGCATCGTAGCAGACATGTTATGGGGTATGGGCAATCGGGGCAAAAAAAAAATTTGTTCCCTATAAAATAAACAGATGTACCAAACTTTTAAACTAAGTCAGATAGGGGCTAACATTGGCCAAAATTTTGTATTCTTGATAAAGTTACAGTAACGGAAAAATAATTGGCGTAGCACCCTCATAAACCAACAAGTATAATAAGTAGGTGCTAAAAACTTAATCATTTGCAAAACAATTACCCTGTTCTTGGAACTACATTGTACACAAATATCAAAATAATTAACGTTTCTTAAAAATCACCAAAGACAAACAACGCACGGATAGGTCACCGATAAGCGGCAAGCGACAACAATGAGATGCTTTCACTTCCGAGCTCGATTAATAAATGATAACTGAATGAAAAAACCTTTATATTTATACTTCTAGATAGGTGCGTAAGTAGTGATGACGTCGTGCTATATGGATCGCCAATATTCGACAGTGAATTTTTTGAATTCTGTCCTATGGCGGGACTGTAACGATCCAACCTAATGTCAAACGGAACCCTAAATAGAAAACCCCTTTACACAGTTCTATTCGTAGTTTTACTAACAATTTATGCCTTTTAAAAGAAACGCACAGAAATTGCTTTGATTTGTATGAAGTTTGGCCAATGATCGACTAGTGATTTTATTAGGATCTACGTTGCAACCGCTTATGTAACCCAAGATCTTTTTCAAGTGGATAGATATAGAACTCCTATTGCCGAAACTATTCCTATACCTTATTTATTCTATCAAACATGATCAAACGCTTATTAAACTCGCTACCATAGTAACGAAATAACAATCTGTTCTTTTGAGTGAATTTTACGATCTCAGTAATGAGAAAACAAATGTTTTGATTTTTAAGTATGTTACCGCCGCTGTCTTTACTTTCTGAAGCTAACATTGGGATTTTGATACCTACAGGAAGGTAGTCCCTTAACCCTCGGGCTCCATAAGATTCCAAATGAACCTTACTTCGCCCTGCCAACATACTTTATAAACTACTAAAATTCTCTACGCTTGAGAATTACATCCTTTCAGAACTTTAGTTTTGTAGAGAAGAAAGGAGCGAAAGAAACTCTACCAGTTCATATTCTCAATACATTTGAGATTAATCTCTAAGACATTTAATATCTTAGCAAAATTAGCTTTACGTTGAAATAATGATGATGAAACTTACATGAGATCTTTATCACAATTTCCATTTTGCACAACACAAAGTAATCACTTCAAATAGCACATATCACTTTAGTTTTAGTGAAGAGTTCAAGATTTCGGCACCGATCCATAGTGTGAATAATTCGTCGATTCGTAGATAAAGAAGATGTGTCGGAAATGTCGTCGAAGGGAACAACCCCAGTGCCTAACCTTCTGACACTGAAGCAAATATTTTTTAGTAATAGTCGACTAACGTGCCTAACCTTCTGACACGTTGCCGTTGCAGATAATGTTCCCAATATAATATTATCCCTCCACATCTCTTCAGTTTTTTATATGTAAGTACAACCACTTCACAGTGCCAAAATAATTCACTCACGAGACAAATAGTGCATCAAACACAAAGCTCTTATTAGAGCGGACCTCATAGTCAAGCCCAATGGAAAATATGATCCAAAATCCACTCAATATTCTCAGATATTGGAATAAGCCACTAGAATCTCTTCGAGAAACTAGGAATAAATATAATCGTTGCAGGTTTCCTTCGAGTGACCTGAATAATCGGTGCAGGTTTCTTATAGAGGGACCTGAATATAGCGTTGCAGGCTTCCTTTCGGAGTGTCCTGAATAATCGGTGCAGGTTTCTTATAGAGGGACCTGAATATAGCGTTGCAGGCTTCCTTTCGGAGTGATCTGAATAATCGGTGCAGGTTTCTTATAGAGGGACCTGAATAAATAGCGTAGCAGGCTTCCTTCGGAGTAACCTGAATAATCGGTGCAGGTTTCATATAGAGGGACCTGAATAACGGTGCAGACCTCTTACAGAGGGATCTGAATAACGGTGCAGGTTTCCTTCGGAGTAACCTGATTAAATTCAGTAAATTCATTGATGGAGATGATGATAATAATGATTTTAGCTTAAGGGTCCCTACCTGATGTATCGTGTCTAACCGAATCTATAAGCTTCTATTTGTGTAGTTAAATAAGAACAAACTAACCCCATTTTAGATATTTAAACGTGTGGTGTGTTGCGTTGTCTTACGAAGTGCAATGTAAGACACCTAACATTAAAAGAATAAGAAAGCGAGGTGAGAAGGGCCTCTGTGTGCCTATTTCCCTATACTCGTGTATGCGCGAGCACGGGCAGGTGGATTGGGATCGCCGTGTGCTCACGAACCCTATATACGTGGTGTAAATATACATATATAAATAGAGGACCGGCTTCTTTAATCCATGCGTAGCTAAACGGGTACAATTAAGGCATGGGTCCACTTCGACAGTCCCCCCGCCGCTAAACACTTCCCAAAGAAACCAGGGAACTTGAGTCACTATGTCGGTAAAGAGTGACTGCGCTGATATGTTCCAAACAACGCCCTCCCCGAAGGGAGTTAAAACCACAGTCTGTCGTAATCTCCGTTAGGTGACCCGACCGTGGTCCATCGAACCATGTCGATGTTTTAGGTCTTCACAATTCGATATTCGAACTCGAAACACTAATATCTTAAAATTCACAAATCTTTGCAAACACAAATTAATTCAAATTAACTATGAAAAATCAAAGAGCGCGACGAAGGCCAATCGGCTTGCACGAAATTCCGTAATGTTCCCCCCTCAATAAATGCCTGTGACATTCCTGTCAAAATCAAATCCTTCCCAGTTTAAAATATTATTTTTAATTGTCATATTTCTACAACAATACTTCTTTGATCAAATAATTGACCGGACGAAAACATGGAGATAAAATCAATGGAGACGCTTCGACCATTGAGCTAGATTTGGTTTCGTTACAGGACCACTGTGCGCTGGTAGCTAGCCAGGCGAGCACAGAAGCCCTTCCACTAAGGAATCAGCCCCCCTAGACAAGACGCATCTCGATAATCGCTAATGCAATCGCTAGAAGGAAAATGTATGCAATTTGACATAAGCCCTCGCTTAGCTTTCGAGCGCAATTGTCAAATCTCATACGTTGTCCATTTAGCGATTGAGTTAGCGATTACCGAAAGACATCTTGTCTAGGGGGGCAGAGCAGGTAAATTTCTGCCCCTGTGGGAAATCGAAGCTCAGATCAACACCCGGTAATCTAAACCACTTGATCACGGAGGCAGTTTTACTATAAGGGTTTTGTTTTTTATTTAGAATTCCGTTCATAAAAAAGATAAATGAAACACTTATAGGATCACTTCGTTGTCAATCAGTGCGCCTGTCCGTCAAGACGTTTTTATCGAAAAAGCGTAACAAGCTGAAATTTATATCAAATATTCGGGTCTACGCTCTCTTCCAGCTGTAGAAATAATAAATTTGTAAGACAACGCGATCAAAAGGTGTGTCTGTTTATGTGGCATATTTTACGATTTCACATGGCAATCAAAACCTATAAAGTAAGTACTTCTCGTTTACCTAGAATTATAAAAGGCAAGGAGCAAGGTCTTGAAGCACGTGTTAACGACAAAGTGTGAAAACCGTAATCACATAGTTAGGAAGTTATATACTTAGACTAGCTTTCCGCTCGCGGCTTCGCCCGCGGTATTATCGTTTTCCGTGGGAATTTTATATTTTCCCGTATGAAAAATAATTTTGTAGCCTATTATATAGAAGGCTGTTATTTATATTTAGGAGCTTGGATAAGAAATTTCATAGAAATTGAAGCAGATTTTAAATATTTTAAAAACTTTCAACCTCTATTTTACACTTTTTCCTTTTTAAAGTATGAAACCCTAAAAAAACGATTAAACTGATATTAGTCAGCGCGATTAAACCTATGTTATAGCACCTTTTTTGTTTCCCTTTCTCTCTGTTGATGTCGCCAGTGCTGACTAACGATCGGTTTTAATATCCAAACTATCTTTGGATTTACTAGAGATAGAATTTTGACGTATTTTATATGGAGCTAATGTCAAATATATATCGCTAGTAATGTCAAATCCATAGATACAGTCTATTACAAAAACCGCCGCCGTTTACAATGGGTCTCATCAGAAGGCTCAATGTCACTCAAAGGGCAATGGAGAGGGCTATGCTCGGGGTTTCTCTACGCGATCGCATCAGAAATGAAGAGATCCTTAGAAGAACTAGAGTCGCCGACATAGCCCAAAGAATTGCAAACCTTAAGTGGCAGTGGGCAGGACACGTAGCTCGCAGGACTGACGGCCGTTGGGGCGGAAAGGTCCTCGAGTGGCGGCCGCGTACCGGGAGACGCAGCGTTGGTAGGCCCCCCACAAGGTGGACCGACGACACAGAATAGATAATAGTACTCCGACGATCTGGTGAAGGTCGCGGGAAGCCGCTGGATGCGGGAGGCGCAGGACCGATCGGTTTGGAGATCCCTGGGGGAGGCCTATGTCCAGCAGTGGGCGTCTCTTGGCTGAAATGATGATGATGACAAAAACCCTGTGAACCCTTTTGGGAGCATGTTCATAATCGATATACGATCGTTTCTTTGTTTGTCATTATTTAAACTCTTCAATAAAAAAAAACAAAATAAATATTTATATTTCAAAAGTAACACCATTGCTCACCTATATTTGCACTGGCGGCACTCTCCGGCTATGCTGTAATTGAATATTTGTAAATACTGTTGTAGAAACATTTAAGATAATTATACGAAACAAAAGTGTGAAAAAACCAAGAAAATATCTCTACAAATAAAGCATTTATAGGAGATTGAAGTTGTGCTTGCAAAAATAATGTGATGACGGCTCAATGTGTGACGTCAGGAGACTCTACTGGTGTTCAGCAATTTCTTTTGGTTAATTCATTTTCCAGATAATAGTAATTTCTCGAGACCGTTGAGACTAAAAAGCAGGCTTTATTTGTGTTGCTTTGCGAGTGGCGTGTGTCGTCACGGGACCCTCACGGCCGCAGTCAACTCGCACGGGAAATACGTAGATAATAATAAATTTGTCAGACTTTTACTAATAGACTAGCTGTGCCCGCGAACTACGTTTCGCCATTAAAAATAAAAAAAATCTGGAGAGGGCTACCCTTATAACCTAGGACAGAGGTCGGAAAACCGCAGTCAAACGTTGATTATAAAAAAATCTCTAGACTCCTCTGATCTACATATTAATTGCATATCAAAAAAAAGCACGTATCAAGCAGACTACAAAGCCATCAGCAAAGCCATGCAGCACCATAACTTGCATTCAATAGTAACAAATACTCATATCGATTAGCAACAGCATAACAATGTGATTAAAAAATCATTCAGAGACATAATTATTGTACTTCTAGTGTTGAAATTACACAAATGCACACATTTACTTAAATTTCTAGTTTTAAACATAATATATTCCCTTTTTTATTACAACTAAGTTGGCAAACAAGCAAACTGCCCACCTGATGGTAAGTGGTAACAGTCACCTATAATACATGTGGCTCCTGTGAGATTCGCAGCAAAACTGCAACCCTCACATGAACCGCAGTGTACGTTGCCAACTTGTGACTTAGGATGTAAAGTCACGGCACCCATTAATTTCAATGCCATATCTTACTGTACCTTTCAAAATATGTGGTGTTCATGGCTCTCTCAGACAAAAAGTTTCCCGACCCCTGACCTAGGAGCATAAAAAATAGCCCACGACCTATTCTCAGACCTACCAAATAAACATAAAAAAGTCATAAAAATCGGCCAAGTCGTTTCGGAACAGTTCAATAACAAACACTGTGACACGAGATTTTTATTGTATATTAGAAAGATTATAAATAAAATCATTGGATTATTAGCGTGGGAAAATTTCGTAATTTGTAAGTGTAACGACATAGTTACACTTACAGATTAAAAAGCAAAAATTTCCTGTCGCCACGCTGACGCTGAGGTCACTAACCCACGAAGAATTGTTGGAGTAATAATATTGGAAATGAAGTCGTCTATTCCCACGGAATATTAATAAAGTGGAATTCTAAATCTATTAGCGTATCGCCTGTGACTTTGTGAGCCTGAAAGCTCAAAATGAAAAATCCTCAACGTAGATTTTCTTAGAAAGAATCCTTTGTTAATACATTTTACGTAAGATTCGTCGATTTATTTGATTTCTTTAATAACTAGTAAAATGAAAACAAAATTCGTTTCAAACATCCGATGATGTTTGAAACGAATTTTGTTTTCATTTTACTTAGAATAAGTTTTCGTTTTATAGTTTAGAATATTAATAGTAGGCGAGTATACATAACGAAAATATATACTTGCTTACTATTATTTTACTTATTTAACAATTTCTTACACCAGTAAAAGAAATATATGTCGCCCTTCAAATAGTACACAAGTGTTTTACATTTGCATGCCGACTTCTAGCATCGTGTTGCTTCCTTTCTTTTATCATACTCAGGCAAATTATATATAATATCGAATTGCATTTCCCTTGATGGCCAAATTTCAGAACCACTGCTAGGACGCCTCTTTGATTGAAGACACTGGAGCCAGAAGAACTGAATTAAATGCCAGTCTTTCTAACAATCAGCGGCTGTCCCATTTTTATGAGAACATCAGTAACTCGCTGTCTGTAGTGGAAAATGTCTGGAACATTTTATTTTGGAATGTTGCAGGTTTTGCCAACTATTACTTATACTATTACTTATTAGAGCCAAATCGATGGCAATCGATAGAATATCATCCCTAATGTCCATTTTTTGATCTGATAAAGATTTCTTATTTATTTATTTATTTTATTTGTTTTTTAAAAACGTCGCCCCACACTAGGATTTTAACCTGTGTCGTGGGTGCAGTTACAAACATAGAATATCACATGCACATACGCCCAGACCGGAACAAATTTCTGTAGGCCATACAGAATATCTGTCCCGAGCGGGGATCGAACCCGCGACCCGTTGAGCAGTAGGCGATCACTCGACCTCTGCGCTAACCGTGTCGTCATTCGTCAATGTGGTACAAAGTAATAAGATGATCTGTTTTGTCTACTACGCACTAGTTCAGGACGTGAAATTACATTACGATCCCTTCGTGGGCAACTCAGCCCACACACCACTCATTCCGCGGGCTCAGTTGACCGCTACTGTTTATGTTGGGGGCGACTCGGACCACTCGGTCAACTCAGCCCGCGGGCTCATTTAACTACTGTCTACCGCTATAGGGTAGCCCATTTGAAAAATATTGAAAGATATTGTAGATATGTCTCAAAAATATTTTAGTTATGTAACAGTGCAGAGCTTGAAATTACACGACTTTTTTCTACTAGCATACAAACTTGTCTAAAAACCAAAAAATCCAAGGTATGTATGAAACACTCAATTGGTGCACGTGGGCTGTGTATATCAAAAGGTGGTGGAGCTGACCAGAAAAATCGAGGTGTATCAAAGAGGAAATGTTTTCTGCGTGTCGTGTTGAGGCTTATTTGATTTTTTTATGCTTGATTCAGCTTTTTGTTATTCTTCTTCGATTTATTCCTTCATCATCAAAATTATCAATAGCAATTGGAGGTTCGTTTGGATGTATATCATCACACCCCACATGAATTACGTTTTGTGGTGTATTTTGAATTATTTCGTCGTCGCTTTCCTCAAAAAGATCTGATACTGCTCTGTTTTCTCATAAATTGAATAAAGTGTTGACATTTTGACTTTTTAAGCTATCAATACCTATAAGAAGACATAAAAATTACAAAAATGCAATTCAAATTTACTTCAGAAAATATTTTAGCTTGATGACTACTGAGACCTGATGTTCACTGAAATGGACACATCTTTGATTGCATATTTCTATATTATATTGTATACAAATACGATTATGTATGATTGTTACGTATTAATAATTATCTAAGTTATAAGAAAAAAAATTGGCAGAGCAATATACCAAATTTCAAGTAAGAAATAAATAAATAGAAGTGAAGCCTTACCTGCTTTGCGCGCTGCTTTTTTTGAAGCATGCTGCACTAGTAGCAAGAAAATATTTCGGAAGATTCTCCAAACAATATCTTAGGATTAAACAATTTGTACTTTTTATGACAAAGTTGCGTAGTGCTATTTTAATTATTAAGTTTTGCCACAGAATAAATTTGTCTGTTAATTGTGTAGCTCCAGACGGGCTTAAAATGGGTTTCACTAATAGTTTTAGGCAGCTCGACTATAAACACAGATACGTTTACTTATTTCGGAGCCTACATCACTTATTTAGTAACCACGTAAATCGTTTAAGATGTGTAATTATACGTCTTAATAGAAAATGTAAATAAAAATAGTGTGTTTTCATTAAATGATCCTGTATGTATTATACAGGTTACTTTTGAAGCAGGAGCCAAATTTTGTGTGCTTGTTCAGACAAGGAAACTGAACATCTTTAACTATGGGATTGATGTTGAAATCACGATAATAAGCAGCTGTCCTATACTTAAAGTTTCAGTGTGAAAAAAGTTGTTTAAGTTTCGAGTTTCCGTGTTCCCGTTTGAAGGGTAAGATATGGCAGTTGAATTACTGGGTACCGTGACTTTACATCTTAAGTCACAAGTTAGCAACGTACACTCTGGTTCTTGTGGGGATTGCAGATTTATTGCGAATCTCACAAGAGCCACATATTATGTAGGTACTGTAGGTGAATGTTAACACTTACCATCAGGTGGGTAGTATGTTTGTTTGCAAACATAATTGTATAAAAAATTGTGTGGAACGGCTGCTTTATTACGCGATTTAAAGATTTATCTTTTCTGTGTTTGAGACCTTCTATAGTAAGAAATACTGGAGGGAGACTCTGTACCAGGGTCGTCTGCTTAGGTACCTCCGTCTTACCTATGTCTGCCGCAAAGCAGCAGTGCATGCATTGCTGTGTTCCGGTTTGAAGGGTAAAATATGGCAGTGAAATTACTGGGTACTGTGACTTTACATCTTGTGTCACAAGATGGCAACGTACACTGTGGTTCTTGTGGGGGTTGCAGTTTTGCTGTGAATCTCACAAGAGCCACATGTATTATAGGCGACTGTTACCACTTATTATCAGGTGGGCAGTTTGCTTGTTTGCCAACTTTCAGCAATAAAAAAAAAATAAACTGCCCGTGTCGGACGTTCCCCTCTTCCAGAACTCAGATATATAGAAGTTATATATTAGTTACAAAAAGTATTGGTCGATGCATTCGACAAATATACCAAGATCATCAATAAATACAATCGGCATTTCGCAATGTGGTCAACTGAGTATGATTAGTATTTAAAATTCGGATTATCAAACATGATTATCAAATCTAGACGAACACCGATGTTTTATAAAATCACTATAAATAAAATTGCACAATATTTACGAGCAGCCAATACTGTATTCAAGATAAGAAGGTTCCCCTGACAGTTTGAACTTATCCGTTTCACGCATACTAGTTTCCGTGATTAAAAATATTATGTTTTAAAAAAAATATAACATCTCCTTCGGTTATTTTTATCAACAATGCAACAATTAATTCCACATTAAACAGAAACATTAATATCAGACCAGTTAAATATAATTATTTCTAATTATGATAAAATATTTGTTTGATTAAGTATTTATTTGAGTCGTTAATCGGAACTTATACTTTACACAAATATTTTTTCAGAATTATAATTTTATTTAACTAGACTGATATTCTTGTTTATATTTAATGTGGAATTAATTATTGCATTTTTGATAAAAATAACCTAAAGAGATAAATTATATTTTTAAAACATAATATTTTTAATCACGGAAACTAGTATGCATGAAAAGGAAAAATTCGACCTGTCAAGAGAACTTTCTTATCTTTAATGTACTATAACAACTCAAAAACTATAGCAAATAATATGTATGAGAATGATTCGTAATATAGAGTCATTGCTATACATTTTGTTTTTTTTCTAACATCTTTATCATCTGATTGTTACTTTGTTGCTTCGCGTCAATTTATATTGTTAGAGCGGAGAAGATTGAAACTTTACATTTTTGATAATTGATCACCTAGCTTAGGATTTGTTTATCTTTAACAATAATAAGGCACTCTCACTGTTTCTCTCAATTCCAGAACTCCGTAATTTTACAAGATTAGCATAAACAAGCTTGTATCTCATTGGTCAAGATGTATTTAATCAAATTGTTCTTATTTAGACTAATAAAGTTGTGTTGTACTTAAAATACACACATTAAAATTTTTTTTACAAAAAATGTTACACTAAAAAGTTAAAAATTAAATTTTTATACAAAAAATAAAACCGACTTCAAAAACACTAAAAACTTAAAAATAATATAAGAATAGGTACAGACAACATCACACTTCTATATTGAAGTCGGCGCCAAACGACGATCTCCTAGAAAGTGTTAAAATTTGTCACCGACTTCAATATAGAAGTGTGGTGTTGTCTGTACCTATTCTTATATTATTTTTAAGTTTTTAGTGTTTTTGAAGTCGGTTTTAATTTTTGTATAAAAATTTTATTTTTAACTTTTTAGTGAATGAAATCTTTTCAGTTAAAGAAACCCTAATTTGCTGATATTAAATTAGTGTTTTCCTCTATTTTCTATGGGATCCCATCATCAGATCCTGACTTTGGTGACCATGGGACTACCCTTGCAGTATACTCTATCGAATACAAAAAGAATTTTGGAAATCGGTTTAAAAATGACGGAGTTAATAGGTAACAAAAATAAAAAAAAATACAACCGAATTGATAACCTCCTCCTTTTTTGAAGTCGGTTAAAAATTTAAGGTTAGAAACCGCCATTTATAATTAAACAACCTAATATAAATAAGTGTTTTTCTAATGTTTGCCTGCAAATGCTATTACAAAATTCGCTTCGTTACTATAGTGTTTAGACCTCAGACGAAGTGCGGAACGCGAGAACCTATATATCGCTATCGTACATTATTAGTTGCTTAGCATTAGCAATAGCTTAACAATAATTTTATGCTTCGCAACTACCACGTTTCATACCTTCGTATAATATAGGTGAATACTTATAATCTAGAACAATCAATAATCCGTCATGTTCTTCAAACCAACGAGCGCGTTAAAACACGTCCCTGCTATTACAATAGGTTACATTGTTCACGGAACAAAACACGGTGTATTTTTAGTGTGAACGTGACATCCACGTCGCCATACGACTGCTGTATCGAGCTGTGGCTATTTCCAGACGTGTCTTGTCCAACTCTGCCAACTTTCATTGATATATCATCGGCACAATCAACTCCGTGAAATATATTGTTTATTAGGTACCATTAATTTTTCAAACAGTTAATATTAGTTCTGTAATGATCTGACTTAGCGACTGACGACGGAGTAATATTCAATACGATTACCACGTTTTCTAATATACCTAGATCTTTTTTTAACACCGAAAATGAAACATGATAAACTCATATAATAACTTTACAAAATGTCGTGCATGGAATTCTACACATGAGCACGCGTTCCACTGATAAATCTGTTTATAAGGATAATGCGACAGATTCTTGCCTTTACACGTGTCGTGAGTCGAATATTGAAATGTATGTTAGTGATTCCCAGAAGGCACGACACCAAAGGTGGTTTTGTTCCCATTCACGGAACAAGTAATAGTAAAATATCAACTCAGTAGAGTCTACGAAAAGAGAACCAATGACGGCAAAACGAATGATTCCCATTTGTTCTAAGGGTCAGTGATATCATTAGACCAAATAGAATATATTTTCCCTTTTTATAATTTATTTATCCCTTTTATAATTATATATTTAACCGACTTCAAAAAGGAGGTGGTTCTCAATTCGGTTGGTATTTTCTTCTTTGATGTATGTACTCTAGTATTATTTCTACTAATATTTATGTCAAAAATAGGTATTTAAAGTTTGAAATAAAATAAAACAAAATTGTTTCTTAGATTAGTACAAAATTCGACTTTATTTTATTACATAATATCTCTAATGCCTAATGCCTATTATTATAGCAATATATAAGTCCTTTGAGTTGCTAAATTAAATTAACGGATAATCAGTATTAACTATAACATACAGAACTGTCAAATCCAAGAGCAGCATAGATCAGGATTTTTTGATCAATCTCGGCCCGGTACCTTATCAATATTTAAGTAAGTGTAAATTAGGTACAAAAGCAAATAGGGGGCAATGAAGTACACCAACAAAAATTACTTACTGACCGAATACGTAGAGCGTTACTAGATATATTAATTGCGGTCCCCCGACGTGACGCCTAAAGAGCCAACCAACACATTTTATTTTTACTTTTTGGAGGTTTTTTGTCGGGGGTTTTTAAAATGTTTAAATTTATTTTTATTTCATACTTTTTAAACGGCCTAATATATTATTTTATAATGTGCACGTGATGCGCTTTCATTTGAGACCCCACTCGAGTATATTTGCAGACATTCGGTTATGCTTCCCCACTTTCACCCCCACAACTTATAAACGGCTCAACCGATTTTCATCAGACATGTCTAAGAACACTCGCACATAAGTCACCTTTAATAAAAAAAAAAACTAAATTGAAATCGCTTCATCCGTTCGGGAGCTATGATGCCACAGACAGACACACAGACAGATAGACAGACAGACAGAGACGTCAAACTTATAACACCCCTCTTTTTGCGTCGGGGGTTAAAAATAGAAGCATTTAGCTTCTTTTATTCCTTTTCCCAATAATTAGTAGCCTTCCCCGAAATGGCTGTTAGTAGATCGTAACCTTCGACTTAAGAGTTCTTGCAATCACGGGTCAATATTATTTTATTCCTGTTTCTAAAATATTATTTATTGGATTACTTCCACAGAATTCCCCCTTGTAAGTAGGTAATTACTTCAGTTATTGGTTTTATTTCTCCTCGTTATTCGGACTGAAAAAGTCCAGCAAGCCAAGCCCTATGGAAACTGCCCTGGAACACGTGCACTGTGTGAAGCTGTGTGCACTGTGAATCTCAAATTTCGTGCCTTTTTGAAGTCAAAAATGCACGCTCGCACATTACAAAGTAACTAGGTTACCAAACTAATTTTAATCCTATCTCTTTGACACGACACGACAGACTTACAATTCGAAAATTCAGCGACGATGGAACTTGTATTTTTTATTTCTTTAACAAGCAACTCTCGCTAGGATTATTTTGTTTTTAATTTAAAACTCGCAATCTAGCCAAAATAAAATGTATTCGTGTAACCTGTTTCCTCGTGTATGAATGCTGTAACCTAAAAGAACACATCGCACCGGTACGTTGTACATACTATTATCATCGTTATGAAAATATTTTGCAAGTTTTTCTACTTAGATATAAAAAAAAACATTATCAGTGCACAGTAATGGCAGATGAGAGTAATGGAACATGAAAATAATGCTTTATGTTCTTACATATATATAATGTTATGTATCAAATATACTTTAATTGGAAATCGAACCCAAAGTCAATAATTGACTTAATTATTACTTATTATTAAGCTGAACCCTAATCCAAGCGCGATATACCGCCTGTTTGTGTTAAACAGCATTAGCACAATCACAATGGATCCAACGCATACGTCTGGTCGTCGGCCCTTACAGATGAGATCGGAATGCGGAATGTAGTTTTCCATACCCATGACGATCTCAGTAAGCGCAGCGGCGCTGGCTGACGGATCTCTTTCACTGAATCGGCGTTGCTTCCAAGTGATAGACGCAACGTAGTCGCTCATGCACGTTTAGCGACTGCTGATTGCGGAGGCTTTGCCTGTGGTAATTTGGAAGATATAAGGCAGTGTTCCGATATACGAGTACCTAGTAGAGCTCGAACTTCAACCTGATATCCGTCCGGGTGGGTTATAAGCAGAAAGTCAATTAAAGAACGCGCTTACCCTCACGAAATGGTTAGGTCCCTTTCGGCTCCCTGTACTGTGACACGGGCGGCCAGCGGAACAACCGTTTTACGGGTCTCAGTGGCCGACGGGTCTGTGCAGTCCCCCCGGCATCGGATTGACGGGTACCGCTGGACTTAAATAAGTCGAACCAATATCCACTCGAGCATTGGTTAGGCCCTGGCTGGCCTCGAAACGCCCTCCATGAGCACAGATTACAGCACGCAAGTTAGCTTTATGCTGACCTTAATTTTCACGAAAGCTATTCAAAAGTTTCTACACAGAGTACATAAGAGATCAAATTTCGCCCGGGCTGATTATGTTCCGAATCCACACATTCGATAAAGGGTATTTGTATTTGTATCCATGTTTTGGTTTATATATAATAGCGTGTGGAAAAGTCGAGGAAATCGAGAAAATTTGTTATGTATTTAAAGGGAATATTATTATGTACAGTCTTTAATAAGCAGTAACAATAGGATGTTTCTATTGTGTTTACAAAGAGATTTCAATGTGACATGGAAATAATAGCGCACCAAAGCCTTTTCCTTAGGCCCGGTTTACCGCTTTTATCCACAGCTTTTCATCATTTAACACCTGCATTAGTATTAATATTAAAACAAAATGTCACGTTTGTAACAATGAGCAAAATGGAAGCTTGCCCTAATTAGTAAAAAGCGTAAGTACTACGTAATATTATTAATTATCATACATTTATGAACCCTCTGTGACTGACGTGCACTTATTTTAACAATTTTATGTTGTTTGTTGGCGTTAAAATGTAATGATAATATTATTGAAGATATTCTTTCTGCTCCCAGCTTCGCCCGCATTATTTTTGTTTTCCCGTGGGAATTTTATGTTTTTTCGTAGAAAAATAATTTTTCATCCCCCCATCTCGGAAAGAGTATTTTTGCTATTCGATATCTGACCGCCAAAGCCGTTTTTATCCGCTTGAGGTTAAAGTAAATTTGAATTTAGAACATCGCGTGACTAGGTATGTGATTTCAAAACATCATTAAACCTATTTATTTCCATCTCCATGGTGCCAAATTTATCATACAACTTTTTTTTAAATTTGTTAAAAACTCAGACTCTGAACCTCCTTGGTGTACAAGTTTGTTTTTAATTTGCTTTGCGCGCGCCATTTTGTTCTGACGTCGTATTGTTATAAATAAGAAACTTGAAAACAAGTAAAAAAAACGTATTATTTGTTATACATAATATAAATATTCTTCTGTAATACTTACCTATCATACCTAATGGTGTAGTAAATATGTATCTAAACTAAGCTGAAATAAAAGTATCTTGTGATTCCAATGTTTTATTTTGCATTTAGTTTAGTTTAGAAAAGTAACGTGTTGCACTCGAGTGCAAAGATTTTTCACCTTGTGCTCTTTTGATTCCCTCGCTTTTGAATCCTGAGCGTTAGATTCTAATTTTTAAATCACTCGCTGCGCTCGTGATTCAATTTTAGAATCCTTAACTTGCTCGGTCATCAAAGTTGAGCACGCGGTTAAAAAGCAACTTTGCACTCATGTATAACAAATAACTATTGTAGCCTAAGTTATGTTCATCAGGGATAATCTAAGCTTCTTAATGTAAAAGAATTTTTCAAATCGGCCCTGTAGTTTCGGATTCGGAGCCTATTCAATGCAAACAAAGAATCTCCGTATAATATATAGATGAGCCCAGTTTTACGAATTTACCGTGAAAAATCATTTTCATTCTCCAAATTCCTACTCATATTATTTTATAAATGCGATAGTAGTATGAGTCACTATCTGTCCGTCTATCTTTAAGCTCTTTCGCGCCTAATCCACAGAACAAATTTGAATGAAATTTGACGTAGAGCTAGATTTAACCCTAAAGAAAGACAAAGGCTAACTTTAACCGACCTCGTGATATACTTACCTAATTCCATGCAAATAAAGCATGCAGCAACTAGTATTCAAGAAACTGCTATTCAGTGCTATCAACAATTCCAGCAGATTTGTTTTGACGTGTATATTTGTTTACTATTATTTTGTGCTATATCTTTATGAATATGAATCAATATTATTTCACCCATATACAAGTTTGTCCGTGCGCTGGAGGGCTTAAAATACACGTGCTTCCGCTAACTTTCTTCCTGTGGATAACGTAAGAGCCCTCTACGGGAATTAACCGCAACTATGAAGCTATATATTACTCAGTATAACTTGGATTAGTACACTCAAAGACATTGGAAATGGAATATATAAAACATCACAGAGGATTAATATGTATGATGAGAATTGTATTACAACAACAATTCTCATCAATCTGTCTGGCTAGCGTGGTGTAGTAGGAAGACAACTGCGCCCAACAGTGGGTACATATGGGACGAAGCGGATGATGAATATTTTGAAGAAGACTCGCAAGGTTCTCAGTACGGTTCTCACGCTCGATGACGATGGACGCAGAAGTAACTGCTGCCACAAGCTTATTGCTAGTGGTTATCTTATCTCTTTTTTTATGAAATTAATTAATTAGAGTAAATATATATTTCTTCTTCTTATGAAATTAATTAATTAGAGTAAAGAGATTCTTTTTAGGAGTAATCATTGGACATTAAAGAAGTGATAAAGTTACTTATAACCACCTACTTTTAATCTACAATGTAATATGGTATCCATACGTCGTAACTAAAATGTTCAGTTCAATTTAATATTAATTTAGTGCGTAATAAAAATCGACGACTCGCTCGCTACTGAGAAACATACGAGTGTGGAGTGAATACAAGTTCTCGTCTGTTCTCGCGTTCTTAGCTCTTTTGTCTTGCGCCAAAAGACCGACAAGAGTCGAAAAATAAGGCGAGAACCTGCGAAGAATATTCGAATCGGTTTCACATTCACGCTTCTCGTGTTTTTTCGCTTTCTCGCGAGATTCTCGCGTGAATATGGAGCGCCCTTGACAGTCTGTCAGAACCTTAATACTGAAGTGATAACTTGTGCACACCTACACCAACACGCTAACATACATTGTGCAGCCCCTGTAGAATGTCCACCAAACACGTGATAAAGCGGTTTATCGCAGTAACTGTCAAAATACGATAAAAACGTATTGTATTTTTAGAGTATTTTAAGAGCTACGGCGGTGCTGTGGACTCGGCACTTGCCTTCCAATCGGGAGGTCCGGCGTTCGAGACCGCCAGGTACCAACATGTTTTTTGTTTCTCGAATTTCATATGTACATTTGTCCGACGCTCTTACGGTGAAGGACAACATGGTGAGGCAACCTGCATACGAGTACATATGCGAAGAAATTCAAAGGTGTATGGGATCCGCACTGGGTCAGCGTGGTTGACTTAGGCCCTTACCTTAACTTAGGGTAGGCTCGAGTCCCGCGGTGGGGACGTGTATGAGCTATTTTGATGACATCACGGTGAACTGCCAAAATATAAAATACATTGTATTGTATTTTGACAGTTCACCGCAATATAACGCTTTATCATATTGTGTTTTGGTGGTCATGCTAGGGGGCAGGGCCTCTATTTTTGAGTAATTTGTCTGGCATCGAGCGATGTCTGCGATGTCTGATTCCTTTTTAAATTACATTTGTTTTCGAAAAAAGTTCAATAGGTCATTTAGTTTTTAATTTTCGTCGAAAACGAAACGAACATTAGTAGAATTCGAGCACAGACAAAACTCGACGTCAAACGAAAGATTCAAGAGCCGTCTATGATGCATCGGCCGCAGTGTACCGTGTTGAAAATTAATAAAAGTACTACAAACTCGGAAATCAAAACCAGAACAAATGGCGACTCGCAGACGTATTTACATAAACCGCAATACCTGTCGGATTAAATAAACCGATTCGTTCATTTGGAAACCGTATGAAAAACTGAAAAATCCCGTACTATCGTATCGGCGAACCAACTGTCTTTATGTAAATGTCTTAAGACTATGAAGTACCGATTGATGGCTTAAGTAGGCATTTTGTAAAATGCAACTTGTTGCATACAGCGGAGAGTCGAAAGTCTGAGGTAAATTTCTACATTTCTTATTGAAATATTTTTTTGGACGATAACGTTTAACCCCCCTTAACCAATACGAAGTGAGACAATTTGGTCTCATTAGATTCAATACTCGTACACCATAATCTAAATCTGTACGTTAATCTTTTTTACTAACCGAATTCTAAAAAAGAAGGAGGTATCTCAATTCGACCGTATTATATGCTTTTTTTATGTTTGTTCGCGGATAACTTCGTCGTTTATGAACCGATTTTGATGATTATTTTTGTATTCGATAGAGGAAACTCCAAGGGTGGTCCCATGGTCACCAAAACTAGGATCTGATGATGGGATCCTATAAAAAGGAAAACCCTTAAATTTTTACGTATCTCCCACGTGTTTTGTGTATATGTTACGCGATTACTCCGCCAATTGTTGACCGATTTTCAAAATTCTTTTTATTTATTTATTTATTTATTTAATCTTTATCGTACATAAAACAAAAGATGTACAAAAGGCGGACTTAATGCCTGAGGCATTCTCTACCAGTCAACCAGTAAAAATGTGGGAGAAATTGTAGACGGTGTACGAATTAAAGTCGCAAACGACATAAGTAGGTATATTTAAATTAGGATGAAATAAGTAAACATAGATATAATAGAATATAAATATTAAAAATATATAAAACTACATATATGATATATAATAAATATATATAAATAATGCTAATATTATGATGAAATACTGTCAAATAAAACTAAACAGATTCCAAAAAGAGTCTTCGTATCTGACGTTTGAATGAAGCCTTACTACAGGCTGATCTATAGTTAGGGGGTAAGCTATTCCACATGCGTATAGCTGAAAGTGTGAAAGAGTCCGAAGCGAACCCGGATCTATGACTTGGAAACTCAAGTGTGAGTTTTGCAGCAGAACGTAAGTTGAGTGTATGAGTACTACCAAGCGCTTGAAATTTACTCTTTAAGTAATCAGGAGTATTTGGATCGTAAATAATGCTGAAAAGCTGGGAAGCGACTCTCAGGTTCCTTCGCAAACGGATAGGCAACCATTTGAGTTTATCTCGAAAGAAGGAAATGTGGTCATATTTCCGCAGACCGAAAATAAAACGAATACAGTTGTTGAGCATTCGATCCAGCTTGTCTAGAAGTTCTTGGTTAACGTTGGTGCAACACACATCAGCATAATCGATTAAAGGGAGGACTAGGGATTGGACGAGAAGAACTTTGGTGCTAGGAGGGAGGAAATTTTTAAGCCTGTACAATGAGCGCAGAGATCCTCTAACTTTATTACAAATGCTGTTGATGTAAGCATTCCAAGATAATGAACTGTCCATTAACAAACCAAGGTTTTTAACAACCGGTTCAAAAGGAATTGCTACACCATTAAATTGGACAGGACCGCATGAAGTCAAGTCGATCTTCGCAAGTTGCCGCGAACTACCAATAATGATCGCCTGGCATTTGCTAGGGTTGACAGCGACTCCATAATTATTAGACCAATCCAAAATTTTGGCCAAGTTGTGGTTAATAACTGAAATGGCATTATTAACTTCCGTCGCTGAGGTGCTGTAATAAAGCTGAAGATCGTCAGCATATAGATGGTAAGAACAACTGAAGTATTTAATAAGAGAATTTATAAAAATAGAAAACAGAAGAGGTGAAAGAATACCGCCTTTTTACCGCTTTTTGTATCGAGTATACTCCTGGGGTGGTCGAAAAGTCACCATAGTCAGGATCTGATGATGGGATCCCATGAAAATCGAGGGAAATCCTAATAACAGCTCACCCAAGGTGAGCTGTTATATTAGGGTTTCTTTCACTAAAAAGACTTCATTCACTAAAAAGCTAAAATAAAAAAAAATATTTTACAAAAAATAAAAACACTGAAAAGGTAAAAATAATATAAGAATAGGTACAGACAACATTAATTCTCCTAATTTTCGAACAGGTGTAGAGTTAACTTTTTTTTTAATTTTACTTATATTATTTTCCATACATTTAAAAAATGGTTAGGGTGATTAAATAATTAATTAAGATTCTTCGTTATTAGATTTTTATGTTTTGTTTGACGTCAACGTGGCTATAAAGGTTTATGTTGAACGACATTTTTGAGTTTAGTTTGAAAAAATACTCGAGAAAGTTTTAACTCGAAAACATAGTTATTTAGATGCTAAAAACTTTTATCCAGCAATATTTACTTAAAATAAAATCGACGGACCGAGATTTTCATTATATTTACAACATTTCCAAAAATTATGAAAATTAGACTATATGATTAGCGGGGGAAAACGTTATTGTTTTTTTTTTATTAAAACTAAGAGCTTCACAGTCCTCTTAATGCTTTATTTTTGCCGTATCCAGACAATCGAATACAAAACCGATTCAGTGAAACAGTACGTGTGGTAATGTGTGATAGTATGAATCCCGGCTAAAGCGAGATGTCACTGTATGTTGCAACTGCACTACAATACCACAATTTTCACTGTAACCTTGCTATAAGCAAACCTCCAGTACCACTGTAATATGAACCTGTCAAAGTTTTCTCATGTTCGATTTTCTTTTCTTGCAGAGCTCATCATTAACAGACTTAATATCTGCGTTCGACACGAAGGCCCAGGCACACAGCGACCTGCAGAAAGTCACAGCGTTCAGCGGACACTTCGACAAAAACCACAAACCCACATTCTCCAAAGATGAATACGGCAAGTAAGTCTTTTCTAGATTAAGTCTTTAATAACAAGTTTTGTTTTACCATCAATGTGCGTACACAACACAATATGGTAAGGTTCTAGTACATAATGGTTCAATGGTCCAAATCTCTCCGTATTTACATTTACATAGGTACAGCTTGTTACCAAGATGGCCATCACAAAATGAAAAATACTTATAAAATAAATTAATAGTAAAAAACGTTTTTGAAAACAATCTTTTATACTCTAAAAAGAGGAAAATAAACATTAATTTATTACATGTATTTTATAACAATTTTTATAACAAGATAAATTAAAAAAAAAAAAAATTAATGTTGTGTATCGACAATCAAAGGGAAGATAGCCGGATTCTCAGATGCCGAGGAGTTCAGGTGAAGCTAAATTCCATCTTGGCCTTATAGTCCCTTACTATTTAGTAATATATTTTTATAAAATGTAAATGACCGATTATACACGGTTATTTTTAATCACCCTGGAAAATTTAAGAGACGCTTCACGACATGGTATTAGAATGATTTAATATGAATAAAAAAAATAACTCACTTACCCACTTAATTTTATATTAATTTTCTAAAAAATAAAAAAAATGCTGCATTAGTTGAGAGCAGCATTTTTTGAGATATTTTTTATATTTTTATTGTATTTTTTATTTCAAGTTTTTTATTTTTTATATAATAATGGATGTGTCCTGAAGCGTCCCTAAACTTTTCCAGGGTGATAAAAAATAACCGTGTATAGTGAGCTTTTGAATATTTTGACTGATGTCAGTGTTATTTGATTAACATGAAATCCGCTACTTTGGCGCTAGTGTTACAAACTCAAGTCAAGAGTACCGAAAATTACCATATCGTCCATATACATCAGAATTGGTTTCAACGTCAAAAACCATTATATATTTTTTTTTATATATAAAGTTGGTGTTTTATTGTGAATGGAGATGAGGGGTAATGCATATGCCCGTCAATGTCAAACTTTCGGGATCAATCAAAATCATGAAAAATGAATACCACGAAAATTGTAGAGTCCGACATAGGAAGCGTCATGTTGACCAAAACCTTAATTACACACACAATATCCACCTGAATGGTTCATTGTTTCACGGGCGAAATGTCTGGAGTTTGGCTTTAGTAAGATTCCAATTAGAGTATTACACAATGATACTAAATCCTTTATATAAAGACTTAGTTGAATCAATATTCAACGAAATAAAATCGATACTACAGTTAAAACATTACTATCTCATTGCAGAGTAAATTTCTGACTGCAACATGTTTTAATGTATCATTTGTATTATATCTTATATATTTTTTTAAGTTTGGTGATTTCTTTAGAAAATAGAGTGATGGCTTAATGGCACCTGTGGTAATGTTACATACAATTTTTTAATAACAAATTTGAATAATCTCCCTGTCTAATAACTGCGACTCTAGCAAGATCTTTTCAACTGGTTTAACATTTCTATTGAAATCTGCGCTCATTTTTGGGTTTATTACATGTTGGAATTTATTTGCAACGTCTTAATGTTATGCAATTGCAAAACAGAACATATTTAATACAAACTCTTTTTAATGCTCTAAAAATAGTAAAATAAACTTATGAATTAATGAAGTTAAGTTATGATTGTAGATAATAATACAATACCTATTTAACTTGATCTTGATAATGGTAATTCTAAGAAAAATAACATGTTTTTATGAAATAGGTAAATCTCAAAACAATCTTTTATATTTTTACAAGGTTTTATTTACCTGTCCGGTGCCTGAAATGTGAAATCTTGCAAGTTAAATTTGACCCACTTTCCGGTTTCCGATAGAGCTGAAATTTTGCATGCATATACATCGCGTAACAATGCAATATTATGATGACATGGAGCTTATCTAATGCTGAAGCTGGAAGGTGGCCATACGAACTCTGTAATAAAACGACACAACCCCATTCGTGTTTGGGCTCGTTTGATTCGTACTGACGAGTACTAAAACTTGTATTTAACATTGTTACTATGGTCACCAACTTAGGTCAGATAGTGGTAGCTAGCTAGGCGGGCTCAGAAGCCCAACCAGACCGAGCCAAAAAGCTTCTGCCCCCATGAGGAATCAAACCCACTACCTCCAGATCAATACCGGGTTGACACAACCACAAAACCATAGGGGTTGTTAGAATTTTTTGTTATACTACAATTTTAATTTATTCTATATAACTTATATATTTTTCTTTAGAACTTGTATTTACAAAAGGCTTTGGTGAGTGACTGACTGCATGTGGTATTAACGTAGAGCCCGAATTACTGGAGCTGGAACTGAAGCATGAAATTCGGTACAGGGGTTCGTTGGGCTGTTACCTCTTGGTCCTACTAATTTGTCCTACAAGTGGGACCAGTACACTGAAAAAATATTATTGTAGCAGAGTACCTTTTTGGCTCGGTTACAATCACATCGGTAAATTTTAACTAAGACTTAACTAAAAATATCTAAGTGAACTTGGTATAAAGCAGACCTGTGTGTATTGCTAAATATTGTTGTCTAATAACAAATAAAACATTAATTATTAACAAATACCTTAATTGGTAAATTTTAACACTTTCAAACATGATCCAAAACTATTAAGTGATTTTGTCAACACTTAATAAGTATGCTGTTGTTTTTAAACAAGTTATTTCAATTGGTTGATTTTTACAAACATTTTTATTTAATAATAGATGAGTAGAACTTATTTGATTCCAACCTAATTGTTTATTGATTTTAATCGAGTAATTTTTGGTTGATTTTAAGACATCAACTGATCTATTGATATATAAGATGAATTCATTAATTCGAGTCATGTTACTTATTTCCTTTTAAATGAGTAAATATAATCGGTTAGTTATAGCAAACTACATTATTGCTAAACTATGTAACAACCGAGTTACCTAATTGGGAATAACCTTTAGAGAAATCAAAACGAGGAATAACCGCTCTGCTCAGCTAAAACAACAACACAACCACGGTAAATCGATCTCGCACACACTCATAACCAGAAACTCACTCGCGCTAGTCACTAGTGTTTTGTGAAAGAAGATCTGTAAACATCAACATATCTGAGTCATCGCTGCATTACACGAAATTGGAACATCGTGCCGTCATAAAATTCCTCGTAAAAAAGGGGAAAACGGCAAAGGAGATTTTTGAAGAAAAGTCTGCAGTTTATCCAGAATCTGGACCATCGTCCTGCCACAGTCAAACGTTGGACAAGTTGAAACCCCCCCCCCCCCCCCCCCCCGCACCGCCGTCACAGACGAAAACATCGCCAAAGTGAAAAAAAAATTGTACTGGAGGACCGTCGAATAAAAATGTGGCGGATAGCAGAAGAGTTGGGCATCAGTAACCCTTTGCACATGAATAAAATTAGAGCACGTTGGGTTCCAAAAATGCTCACGCCGCTCGATAAACAGCGTCGAGTTGAAACTTCTATGGAGTTTATCAACTTGTGCAATAACAATTTGGACGAAATTTGTAACCGTATTGTCACCGTGGATGAAACGTGGATTCGACAATATGATCCAGAATCTAAACAAGGGAGAGAAGCCGCCAAAGAAGTTTAAGGTCGAAAAGTCGACTTCGAAACTCACGGCTACTATTTTTTGGGATTCGGAAGGAATTTTCCTCATTGACTATTTACCAAAAAAAAACTACAATGAACGCCGCGTATTATGCAGCACTTATAAAAAAAGCACGCAATCTTATTGTGGAAAAAAGAAGAGGGAAAATTAGCAAAGGAATTCTGTTTTTGCAAGACAATGCGCCAGTCCATACGGCGCGAATTGCGAGGCAAGCCCTTCGAGAAACTGGCTTTGATGAAGTGAATCACCCATCCTACAATCCAGGCCTAACTCCTAGCGACTTTTTTCTCTTGAAAAATTTGGAAAAAGACCTTCGAGGAAGAAAATTTGGGAATGATGAAGAAATTAAATCTGTCGTGAACGAGCATTTTGACTTCAATAATTCATCTTATTTTTTTAGTGGGATACAAGCAAATTGGCTGAGAAAACCGAGTAGCTTTGCAGCAGTTACCGAGTGAACTGGTTGTAGCAATCCAATAAATTGTTTGAAAAAACCGAGTAACTTTGCAGCAGTTACCTAGTGAACCGTTAGTAGTAACTCAATAAATTGGCTGAGAAAACCGAGTAACTATGCAGCCGTTACCGAGTGAACCGGTTGTAGCAACCCAATAAATTGTTTGAGAAAACCGAGTAACTTTGCAGCTGTTACCGAGTGAACCGGTTGTAGTAGCCTAATAAGTTGTTTGAGAAAACCGAGTAACTTTGCAGCAGTTACCGAGTTAACCGGTTGTAGTAACCTAGTAAAATTGTCTAAATGCAGTCGATTTTACTTTGTTGTTACTAATGAATGCTACTATGTTATCAATAAAGAAGTGTTATTAACAAATTGTAACGGTTAATACTTATCAAGTAATGATAACAAAGTTGACATATTTGATTTTAGCTACAAACTTTGCAGGCGTTATATTGACAAACATGCTGGGTTATTTTTAACAGAATTTTATTTATTTTTAACCCTTACGTTTTTTCCGTGTAGGAGGTCTATTTCCTCTTAGTGCTATTGCTGAGAAAATGTCGTACCAGTGGGATCACGAGGAAGCCTTGTTCTTCTTAGTCTTACTGCGGAGTAAAATTATTAAAACATAAAATTTCGTAACACGTGGTCTTAAGTCTACTTTCTCGTAGTCCTACTGCGGAATAAAATTCCGCACCTCGTTCCTCTTGTTCCTCTATAGGCACCCACTAAGGAAAGATATTTAAAAATCCCAACAGGAAACTGCAAAATCCCTATAAGCCTTATAAAAGCGGAGCATAGTTCGCGGGCACAGCTGTAAGTGAAACAAATAAATTGTATAATCATTTCTTCTGAAGGTTGTGACTTGGCTTGTTCTGAATACAAAAGTTCAGAAATGGAATATGTCGGACCCAATAAGGGCGATTTCAATACAATCCCTTGTAAAACTAGTATTTCTATATGAACGTAACTCAATGATAACGTAACTCATGATGAGAACGTAACTCATGATGAGAACGTAACTCATGCTTGTTATCTCATTCTTAGATTAGTGTTTATTGATGTGAAGTAAGTACTTATATGTAGGTAATCCTTTTATATAAACCACATCATGTATGTTTGTTTTTAGATAATAGCCGATTTATCTCTTTAACACTTGAAGTTTTACAAGAAGGCTAATTTTATAACGGCAAGCATTAATTTTATCCTATATGTCTAATATGAGTTTGATACAGTAATCCTTCTTTGTGAGAGCTTTGAATATCTTAATGCCAAAGCCGACATTGAGTCGACTACTTCGATTTCTAGCTAGGAATAATGATATTTCAAAAATCCAACGATGCTGTTTAAATTTTTATGATAATTAGTCCTTTAAGAATTATGATTTCGCATTTGGTTATCCACTTCAGCTAATTCACAACATTCATTGATTTCGAGGCGGTATGAAGATCGCGCGGGTCAGCTAGTAACAAAACAATGTAAGCTTTAGGGGTGTACTTGGAAACAACTAAGCTTGGGGATTTAAGTAAAACGATTAGGAGATAAATTTCATAATAATGAAATTAATCGCTCGGCACGAATAATAAAAGTCCACTTTTCGCGCATTAGATCAGAGTTGAAGTAGCAACATTTTCCCACTGAGCTCTCAGATTTGGCAACATTTTAATGACCGTATGACGTCAATTCACGCAAAGAATGTTATTTATGAATTTCCTCGCCATTAAATTGTCTCTGTATTAGTGGAATAGCTCCAGAGATTTATGGGAGAGGCACATTTTAATTTGTTAAGCATTTCGTGAGAATGTTCGTTGAATGAATTCAAACAATGGGTGGCTGAAAATAATTATATTTCTGTTCTTGTTTTGAAACCATTGTGCATTGGTGAGATGTATTCAGTATTATTCGTTCGCTTCAACTTTCGGTTCTACTACATAATAAAATTACTTATTTTTAGTTATACCAAAGAACATTGATTTCACTTTAAAGTGACCTGTTACCCAATTATACTGTGGGTGGTAATGAGCTGTTTGTTCGATCACAAAAAATTACCAAAAAATAAACAAAAAGAAATTACAAATAATACTAATAAAGAAAAAAAATTGTATGACCATGTCCTTTGCCTGTCCGCTATTCTTGCTTCAGCGCTCTCTCTCTAGCTCCAATCTCATCCTATTATCCTTGGCTAAGAATACGAAAAGTACTAATGCACATACCGTACAAGCCGGAAGAAAAACAAAACAAGTTTAAGACGCGGACGCCAACGCAATTCATCAGTGTATAAATCCTAAGTTCCTACATGTTTATAGTTTTCCGATTATTCTCTTTACATGCGCTGTAAGACATTGCTTCTTGCTTGATTTTATGATTCTAGATCAACAGGAGGTACCCTATGGATTCTGATTCTATTGTGAAATCATAAAATATCAGACATAAACGGTTATATGTTGTAATCACGTTGACTTCATCATCATCTCAGCCGCACGACGCCTACCGCTGGGCATAGGCCTCCCCCATGGATCTCCACAACGATCGGTCCTGTGCTGCCCCCATCCAGCGGCTTCCCGCGACTTTTGCCAGATCGTCGGTACACCTGGTCGGGGCACTGAGCATCGTTCGATACGTGGTCGCCACTCAAAAACCGTCCGGCCCCAACGGCCATAGGTTCTCCTCGCTATGTGTCCCGCTCACTGCCACTTCGGCTGAGTAATCCTTCGAGCAATGTCGGTTACTTTAGTTCTGCAGACCGATCACGCAGAGAGACCCCAAGCATTGCTCTCTCAATTGCCCGCTGAGCGACCTTGAACCTTCGAGACCCATAGTGATGCCAACTCTGGTACAGATTCTTCTGGTTAATAAAAGTCGATGTAATGTGTTACGTTTAACATATTTCATCGACTTTTAGGGATCTTGCGCACTAGGTGGCCACGTCCATGACCAGTGGCCGCATGCGACATGTTAACTATAGGGTTCTATAGTTAGCCCGTCGCCTGCGGTCATATGAACGGTCACGCACGTGGTCGCAGCGACCAACGGCCATAAACAATGAGCCGTCACTTCTGGTCATGGTCGTGGCAGTCTAGTGCGCGAGGTTCTTTAGGTGTTTCTTTTTTACAATATGCACCATATTGAATATTGATACTTTCAGATCAAGACAAACTACCTATTTTAATGTTTAACGCTAAGAATACTACCTAGCTAACTATAAAAAGCTTAGAGGATAAGGAAGTTCACTTAAATTTTATCAGAATATAGCTGTGCCTCGACTTCGTTCGCATGGATGTTACAAAATAACAACATGTCGTAAATTTTTTTCCCGTTTTTGCAACATTTTTCATTGATGCTCAGCTCCTATTAGCCGTAGAGTGATGTTATATAGCCTATAGCCTTCCTCGATAAATGGACTATCCAACACAAAAATATTTTTTCAATTTCAATTACTAGTTCCTGAGATTAGCGCGTTCAAACAAACAAACAATCAAACAAACTCTTCAGCTTTATAATATGAGAAAGGAGAAGAAGAATAGATAGATGTCTTGGACTACTTAGGCCTCCCCTCCCCACCGCTTAGATTATAAATTAATAAGATGCTACTAGATACACCTTATCTTCCAGACCGATTCCTGGCTCCATGACAGAGTACAGAGGGGCTGAAGCACAGGCGCGGGTGTGTACGGAGATGAAAGAGCTTTGTCAAATCATCAACGACTACGGAAAGACGCCGTGCAAAAGCTTATTACCGCCCGAGCTTAAGGATGCCACAAAAGTGATATCGTTTGGAGAGCTTTTCTCGGTGAGTGACATTTGTTTATGGCTTAAATTTATTCCAACGGATTTTTTTACTTTATCTTCATTTGGTGTAACGATGACAATTATAATATAATATTTAAATCATATAAAAAAAATTATAATATTTGAATCATGAAATTGCGATGAAGACTCGGCTGAAGGCCTTTGTAGCCATGGCCGGTAAAAAAAAATACCGATTTGTGTTACATTTTTCGCTATCTATTATGTATCTTTTGTCACATACAACATTTCAAAAATGTTGTGGTATGACGACACGGTTAGTGCAGAGGTCGAGTGATCACCTATTGCGCAACGGGTCGCGGGATCGATTCCCGTACGGGACAAATATTTTGTATGGCCTACAGAAATTTGTTTCGGTCTGGGCATGTAATATTCTATGTTTGTAACTGCACCCACGACACAGGAGAAAATCCTAGCGTGGGGCGACGTTTTTTTTTAAATAAAAAAATATGAAGTATCAAAATTTTGTATTTAAGTATGCATTACTCGCAAATAATGGGATGTATCAAAAATCCCGAAAGTGGTCGAAATATGGCAGCCTAAAATATATACCATACGTGGTACAAGGACGTGGTCTAAAAATACGTGAAATCTTTCCAAATATGATTTAAAATCTTGATCACAACGTCAAAAAAATATGACAAATTAGTTTGCAGTTAACGCATCTAAAGAATTACATACGAGTAACTTAGCGCTGGTGTATGTCAGAGCATGAACCTATAGCTCTCGCAAGCACTGGAATTGATTTATTGAATTCGTGCTCCGTACTGCACTTTAACTTGACCTAAAAGCTATTCGTTTGAAAATATAACAAAAGACTTTATACAAAATAGATAGACGGTATGCTGTCAGCGATGTGAAACTGTCACTAAAATACTATGTGATATACACACAAGATAACCTAACATTAGAATAAAAGTGTACAAGTTAGCATAATAAGTGTTCTCGTGCAAATAAAAAACAGTATGTCTGTTATCTATACTAATATTATAAAGCTGAAGAGTTTGTTTGTTTGTTTGCTTGAACGCGCTAATCTCAGGAACTACTGATCCGATTTGAAAAATTATTTCAGTATTAGGTAGCCTATTTATCGAGGAAGGCTATAGGCTATATATCATTACGCTAAGACCAATAGGAGTGGAGCACTAATGAAGAATGTTTGAAAATCGGGGGATTCTTTTCCTATTGAGAGCTTCTGCTGCGTGCGCTGCGTAAACAGTTAAAGTTTTGCAAAAATCATGTATGACAGAATTGTTCCCCTTTAAAAGTTCTAAAAAAAAGTCCGCGACAGCATATGTCTATCTTTTAATGTTAGCTCACTATAACCAACTGCGCGCACAATGTGCAAAGCCGGCGAGCAGTCATGAGGGGGAAGGGTGGTAGCCCCAGTTAGCTATTTACTTCTGCTGCCGGAAGAAAACAAAACTAAAAATATAGTGTACGCAGAAGTACCTTAAAATAACGTTAGTTTAATTATTTTTGAGAATAACCTACAATCTACATGATGTAAGATTATAAGACCCAGTACTTACTCACCTATATAAACGAAGTCGCGGGTTAAAGTTAGCGTTAGCCCAAATTAACTATTCCACGCGGACGAAGTCGCGGGCGGAAGCTAGTAATACATATTTAAACGAGTACTACAATGCCATTTCGAGTAGGTACTACATATTTAAAAAAAAATATAGATTATAATTTATATAAAAAATTTATAAGTTATAAATTAAAATATAGATTTACTATATTTCGTTTTAAATATACGCGAGTAAATCCGGAAAGAGTAGTTTTATTTAAATGTATAAGTTCTGTTGAAATACAGAGATTAATATTTGTACAATTGTTGGATTACCTTCTTTTCCATTTGAATGGGTATTATAGAAGCCCACATATTGATGCCAATATGCCACTATTCATCCATTTATCCTGTCTAGTTTCCTGGTAGTACCAACTTGTAAATGTGTCAGATGTATTTCTCATTTTCAAATCTTTACCGGTTGTATCGGAACTGGGCAAAAAAAAGCTTTTAAGAAATGTTTTTGTGAAGAATTAAAGCAAATCGTTTTCATTTCTCAATACCGTTACTTATGTCGTATTAAAATTTTAAATGAAGTATTTAACAGGCGTTTTATTTCTTATTTTAATAATTTATAAAATACGGCAGTTCCGTTATATTCTTTATATTTACAGCAGGTAAAAATTTCCGTTAAGCGAATTTGTGGAAGGCCACTCACCAAATTTTTTTATTCAATTCGGCTATAGGACACTTTTATTTTCCTAACAAAACGGAGAGTACCTACTTCAATTAATTCTATATTGGTCGAGCCTTTACAAAGGCTTATGTAAGCTCTTGTATTTCCAGAAGTAGGCTATTTTGATATTCAATAAAAAATCTTAAGTATGCTCGCTACCTACTTACTTGTCATTTTGTTATTCATCTAAACGCTTTATTTTATGTGTCTATTTATGAAATGATAAAATAATTTCTAGTGATTTCGGTAAGAAATAAGGATCAAAAACTCCAAAGAACCTCTTAAACCTTCTTTGAAGTTTTTTAGGTAAATATAATGGAGTTATTTAGGTAAGTAAATAAAAGAACACTGAAGGCTTTCGAAACATGGCCCACGTTACCGGAATGTTGTATTTAAGAGACAAGAATTCAAATTTTCTATTTTATTTTCCAAATACTACAAGTATTAAAACTGACGCCTTTTGCAGCAATATAGTCGAGTTGCAAACGCAGTTTGTTAAGAGCCTTATATTCTAAAAAAAATTCAGTGTTCGTTTGTTTTTCTAGAAAGAGAAATAACAGAGCGACACTTTTGAAGGCTACGTACTCCAAAAGAAAGAAAGACCACCTGTCTGTTTGTTAAGGCTCAAAAGTATTCGCGTAGGTATAGGGAAATTTAACATACACACAAAAATCAACATACACTAGATAGAAGTAACTTTTCCTTCCATGTATCAATATATGCTAGGCAAATTGAAGTTTTAATTTTGGAAACTCCTCCATCGAAAAGTTATACCTACGCCTATGCTCAGACATAGTTGTTAGTAATTGTATTCCTTTCAATCAAGCATATTAGAAACCAAAAAGTTTAACGACAGCGTCGAGACTGCCAGTTAATCAACACATTACTGTTTCCGTAAATCCACACCTGTCTAATGGTCCGTTACGCAAACGCCAAACACATTGTTGAGTGTAATTATGTCCATCTTATGTCATTGCGAACTATTCTTTGCCAGAGTCCCGAAATAGCCCCTGTAATGTCCCCTGGTGATCTTCTGGATTCTGACTTCGAAGAAGAGCTGCACATTTGTTTACTAATTTGTCCAAAGGGGAAGATAAGTTTGTTTCAAACATCTTAATGCAGTTTCATAATTTGATATTTAAATATCAAAATAACTTTTGATATTTTAATTTCTGTTTGCAAATTATAAAACATGCTGCAAAATGTACAAGTTTTAAAAATATTTTTTTTACAAAGATGATTGTAAAAGTCGAAGCATTAATATTGTTATTAATCATAATTCAATATCTAAAGGACAGAAACAGAAACTCCCAATTTAATTACCTTAAAAAGGTTTTAATATTAATCTTTCAATTTAAAATAAGCTCCTAAAATCCCTCTTTCAACGATTTGCTCGCTATATTGCCTGCCTCTTTGACAGTGAGTAAGATGGAGTAAAACAAGAAAATTAAATTGAATTAATGCCTATATGGAGCGTACGTGGGCTGTGGACTTAGCACTGGCCTTCTAATCGGGAGGTCCGGGGTTCGATGCTGCCATGTACCAATATGTTTTTATTTTACGAATTTCATATGTACCTACTACCTACATTTGTCCGAAACTCCTACGGCGAAGAAAACATCAAGAGGCAACCTACATATATACTATATGCGAAGATATTCAAAGCTGTATGTGAAGTCGACCAAATCGCACTGGGTCAGCGTGGTTGACTAAGGCCTAAACACCCTAACTTGGGGTACGCTCGAACCCCTCGGTGGGGACGAATATGAGCTGTGATGATGATGATGATGATGATGAGTGCCTATCTAACCATCCAAATGGACCAGCATATTATTTTGTGTTGTATCGTTATCCTTGTTTAAACCTCCAAAACTGTGGCAATAGGGTATTTCACACCATGTAAGAGGAAGTATAAATATGCATGTTTATGACAGATTTCGTAAAAATTAAACGAGAAACGTCGATATTTATTCATCAAAATGCAATATAAATCAAATAATTCAATTTTAAATATCTTATTTTTTAATCTGTTCTTTAAGGGTCTGTTTCACAATCAATAAGTAAGTTTTGAATAGCTTACTTGACAGATTCTTTGACATATTTTTCATATAACAACCGTCAAATCATCTGTCAAGTAAGCTATTCAATACTTACTTTTCGATTGTGAAACAAGCCCTAAATGTCAAAAACGCCATTTGACATATTGGGTTCCGACGTGACGTCACTCGGATAGTAAACAATCTTGATAATGATTTTGTCGTGCTTTGTGTTATTTGAAATTTTCTAATATATGTTATTATCACGTTTGTAGGACTTTTACAAGTACTTTATTTTATTAAAATTACATAATGAAGTATGGTAAGTCAATATATATCATAGATACATAGCATAGCTATAACAACATTACAAAATATGCCATTTGTTTTGTAATATTAACATAAAGTTTTCTTATAATTATTCTACTTATTTAGTTTTTCATTTGTGAACAATGATTTTGAATCTCTTCTGGCCAGTTTCAATCAAGTGTTTCTCATTTTGATATCATTTGGCATATGAACCCACAATTTTTGTGGCGTTTTTAAACTCACACTTGCATTCAGACACAAGACAATGATATAGATTATAAATAAGCCATTATTTTCAATAATCTTTTAACATGGTCTTCCGCAGAGTCGTTCTCACAGAAAGTAATACCTGTGTTGGTCGTACCTATTGTTTGTTTACTAACGGGGTGACGTCACGAATCGAAATAGCATGGCGGTCAGCGTTTCCGCGCGAAAATTCAAAATGATAAATAAAACATTGTTTTTAAATCATTTTTCAGTTTTATAAAATTTATACAGGTTCATTACAACCTCAAGATTGATTTAAAATAGTTTCCAAAAAAGGGTGTAATACCCTATTATTTAAATCCCAAGTACTGGCTACTAACCAGATACAATAATTATTAGAAACCTTTCAAAGTAAACGAATAAACTATTCCTCAAAAATTTTGACAGCAGTTCGTTAAGAAATATTTCATAAAGAAATATTTCACTGGTGTAAGATTTATTTAGGATTTTGTGATTGTAATTACAACATGATACGCATAACTGTGAACATTTGTTTAGTATTAAACACGCCATCTCCAAACATGTTTGGTATTGACATAACGCTATTCTAAAACGCTGTTAAAACATGCAAACGCCGCAGATTTTTTTTCCCTGGATTATCTGAGGGCTCTGGGATTTGATCAAGTCAATTTTTAATCCTATGCTGCGAAATCATTATAAAAACAGAAAAATATTAGGCGTTCCCTGATAAAAGGGTTCGTTCTGTTTGTTTTAGAAATATGTTTGCGTGAGATCCTTTCAAACCTTACCCGCATGGGATTTTAGTTAAATAGTACCTTTCTTGTGTAAGTATATAAGCTGGGTGTTAATGGGATGTTTTGCGAGTATAAAATCAGCAGATCTTTATATTTCCAATAGCGTTCCTAAATCTATACTTTATTTTAATATTATGAAGCTGAAGAGTATGTCTGATTGTTTGTTTGTTTGATTGAACGCGCTAATCTCAGGAACTACTGCTTCAAACTGAAAAATTATTATCTTGTCGGATAGTCCATTTATCGAAGAAGGCTATGTATAGGCTATATAACATCACGCTACGACTAATAGGAGCTGAGAATCAATGAAAAATGTCGCATAAACGAAAAAATGTACGGCATGTTGTTATTTTCCGACATCCACACGAACGAAGTCGCGGGCACAGATAGTATACATATATATCATAAGTAACTGTCATTTATTTATACATATATAAATAAATGACAGTTACTGTCCTTATATAATTAATTAATTAACACGTTAATGAAATTTAAAGAAGGAATTGAAAGTGATCGTAGTGTTTATAGAATGCTTCTACGCGTGACTGAGATCTCTAAAACTCATTCGGAGAACGGTATTAGGGTTTTGGACCCGTTCCGTTCACCCCTTTATTTTTCACCCCCGAAACTTTCACCCCGTGCAGTTTTTCCCGTTTACCCCTTTAACTTTCACCCCCGAAACTTTCACCCCTTGCAGTTCTTTTTGTGCCTATTCTTGTACTGACGGAGAGGGGATTTGCGAGTGACTCATACATAAAATGCTTATTTGTAACATATAAAAAACCTAACATAATATAACCAATATGAATGCACGTATTTATAGGTATATTGAAAAACGAAGCTACCACAAAATATATAAAGAGTAGGTAATATACGATCGGGTTTCGAAGTTGAATTCACTTCATTAAATTTACTGCTGCTTCCAATACAGCTTTATATATTTCAATATCGTTATAAACGGAGACGCTACCAATAGCTCAATACATAACTCAAAGTCGGGATCAAATACAGCGTATTAATTCCAATAAAAGAAGTGGACATTACAAAATTTTTAGGATTAACAATAGATAGTAAATTGACTTGGAAACCTCACATTGACATTCTAGTTAAAAAATTATACCAATTTTCTTATGCGTTGTATAAATTAAGACAAGTTGCTACAATTAAAACACTTTTAACAGCATATTATGGATATATCGGATCTATTCTTAGATATGGTATAATGTTCTGGGGTAATAGCACTGACAAACAAAGTGTGTTCAAGGCTCAAAAGAGGTGCCTAAGATCAATGTTCGGCTTAAACCAAGAAGACTCATGTGAAAACTATTTTCGCAAACATAAAATTTTGACGGTTACATCTTTATATATTAGCGAGATTGCAAACTTTGCGAGAAACAATTTGCACTATTTTGAAGCATATCCCAGCGGAAGCCGTCTAGCGGGCAAACTGAAACAAGCTCATAGTTATAAGACTTCACTTCGAAAAATTAGTGTTAATTATATGGTACCTACAATATATAATAAAATCCCACTGTCTATAAGGTCAATAACTGATAATAAAAAATTTAAAACTGCCCTCAATGGTTTTCTTGCTGGCAAAGCATACTATAATCTTCAAAGTTTCTTAAATGATAAGATAGTTAAATAATGGTAATTGAAATAATGACAATATTTGTTGACATTTTTACATTTAACTTGGTATTATTTTGACATTGTTAATCTATTTTTTTTTTTTTTTTTGACATTTATTAATATAAATTTGACATTGTTAATCTGTAGGTAATTTTGATAGTGTTTAGCATATTAAGTACTATACTTCTGCATTTTGAATCAATTAATTTTTACTATTCCCCTCATTGACATTGTTAAATCTAATTTGTAATACATTTTTGACATTTATTATATTTAAGTACTGTTAGTCTCTTTTTAATTTTATTTTACATGACAGACATTGTAGTTGACATTGACATTGATATTAAATACTATGATTTTATTGACATTAATTATAAATAATTTAATAGGCTTTTATACCAATCGGATACGTCTTTGAATTTGTTTATATTTCTATGTCTGTATTTCTTTTTTGTAATTTTCATATGTCTACAAGGCGAATCATGGCTGTACACTACCCATTATTTAGAACACCAATGTATATACCCATGTATTATGAAATAAATGAATATGAATATGAATATGAATTATAAATCGATTTCGACCTAAGAATTACGTCGAGGACATTGGCGGCGTATTCTTGGCACACGATCGCATCGCCGTGATACATCTCCAAAGCATCTGGGAGTATTGGCCGTTAGCAGCAAAATTATAATGTGAACCTATTATAATTAGCCACACACTGTTTATTTTGCTCTGTGTAAAATTTCGTGCCAATACTCTTCGAGACGGTGCGGTGAAACGATTTTTTGTGAAGGCGCAAATTAGGTAGGTACTGTTAACAACGCAGATAATTTCACTTGCACTACGTAAGCCCGCGGCTGTTACGAACAACACAAGAGCATTTCAAATGTCAAACTGTCAAGTCTGACCTGTTGTGTACTTTACATTGCTGAAGATGTCTGTCGAGCTAACATAATCATAACAAAATGTAATCCCATTTGAACCGGATGTCAAGAACCTGGGTGTGTTGATTATAATTCATTGCCTTAAAATGTTCATATCAATAGCGTATGTATGTGCGGTTAGAGGTATTCTCTGCGCTTATTGTACAAGCTGAAGAATTTCCTTCCTCCTGACACTAAAGCTCTCCTCCAATCTCTAGTCCTCTAGATGTGTATTGCATCAAAGTTAGCAGAGACTTCCTCGACTTGGTCGATTGCTGGACTGTATCCGTTTAATATTCGATCCCGAAGTGCGACCACATCTATCTATATGTATACATATACAAGGAGAAGTTCCCATCTATAGACGCACGCACAGCCGTAATCGCTAAATAAAAACGTGAAATTTGGACAGTGGTTTTGATTCACACTAAGAAGGGAATTTAAATAAAAATTACCCTGAAGGGGTGAAATAGGGGTTGCAAGTTTGTATGGATTTTTTTGAAATTTGCAACGATTTCGATAAAACTTAAGATTCATTCTCTTAAAAACATTTAATTGAACACGTGTTTCATGGTTTATTGAAATTCACCCCCTTAGGGTGCAAAATAGGGATTGAAAGTTTCTATGGAAAATATTTAAAATCTGCTCCAATTTCAATGAAATTTATTATTCGAGCATCTAAATATGAATAACAGTTTTCTATATAATAGGCTATAAAAAATATTTTACAGGAATATATAAAATTCCCACGGGAAAACAATTATAACCCTTTGACTCCTTCACACTTTCCGCTATACTTTTGTGGAATAACTTACCCCTAAATATAGATACATCGGCTCAATCAAATCAAATCCATTTATTTCTTCGTTATTACAGGATACAAAATTAAATGATTGGTATGCGTTTTTCGTGCTAGCATCTCTGTAATTTTATTTGTATTGACATACGAATTGGGATAATAATTTATAGGCATGTTTTTAAGTAGTCTATAAAAATATAGTAATCTATTATACATAATCTATTTGGACTTAAACTATTTATACCGAACTAAACATAATGATCAGCCTCCATTATACATTAAGTAAAGTAAGAGTAAGCAAATTGCAAATTTATTTTCACCATCGTAATATGTGAATTATTCAGAAAAAAAAACAATTAAGTATTCCGGTATACCACAGTAGCATTTTTCTTTTAATATTTTAGCTAGAGTGTAATTAAATTTATTTAAAGTCATTAATTAAATAGTGTCTATCAGTGCCTTATAGTCTTTTAAAATTGAAATACGAACACATTTTCCAGAATATTTCTAGACAATATCTATTTGACATTATTCAGGTATAATCTGTTTAGGGGAGACCTATATTCGACAATGACCTTCTCTATGCTGATTTGATGACATTTTACGTCTAATTAATTTCTTGCGTCAATTAAATTTTCTTAATTTTTTTTTACTCGTACGCCGTCAACAATATTTTTCCACGTTTTATTAATTGACTAGTAGAGAAGGCTTTAAGATAATCTTTTTGATAATTTCTTGTCACATTTTATGATAAAGGTTAGATAAATACAAATGGAGAAAAGAGAAGGATAGATACTTTTATGGATTGTGCCCCACAAAGCCAACACACAATCTTGATAGACACTATCCCGAAATATCATTTATTTGCCGTGCACTAAAGCGACAGAAGAAATCGAAACAATTCATCTAGGCTGAAAGTTATCCTACACTGAATAGGGCTGTGTTCGACTTGCAATCGAAATCAGTGGGTCCAATTTCATCTTCTGTCACTCTAATGCACAAGAAGTAAACGATCCATCGAAATATCGTTTGTAGAAATCTCGTCTTTCGGCCTTACGGGGTAAAGTCGCTTTAGTAAATATCGGTTTGTATTCATTTCAACTGACATTTTTAAAATTTTTATGTTTCTTTAAAAAACAAATCAATATGATTCACACCCGCGTCAGTATGTTAATATATTGAAGTGACCAATCGGGAAATGTACATTTTTCTGACGCTCCTACGGTGAAGAAAAACATTTTGAGGCAACCTGCAGGTCTATTACCGATCTCATGGTTTTCAAATGATATCATTATAAAATCCTAGTGCAAATCGAAAAATAAGATTTTCGGTCAGATTTTTGATCATTCGTTCATTATATCGTTATAACATCATTTAAATTATGCCATAGTGAACATATCATTGGAGATCGGTAGTACCAAATGAAGCATTTCATGACTTTCTTATCTCAAAATTTATACCATGTCATACAATGAAAGATCCATAATAGGCCTGCTGCTTACATCTGCAAAGAAATTCAAAGTCGACCAATCCACACTGGGCCAGCTAAGGCCTAAACACACTAACTTAGGGTAGGCTCGAACCCCTCGGTGGGGACTTATAGGAGCTGTTATGAACGAAATGACCACTTGGGCTACCGAGGACTTATCCAAACTATTATTTATTTAACCCGCCACCGGTGTCGTATACCTCTGAGACCGGGTGTTTTAAAAAATTCGAATAACTTATTTGTCCGCCACCGTTCTCCTAATTAGTACTTACAATGCACAATGATGATAATGTCGATGTCAAAACACAGACACCCGATATAATTCTAAGCTACAATGACACCAAGGGCGGTGTCGATGTCGTAGACCGTTTATGTGCGAACTACAATAATAATTGTGCCCGCACAACAAGACGCTGGCCTATGGCAGTGTTTTTCGCTATACTCAATGTCCTTACCATAAACACACAGCTAACAACCAAAATTCAACACTAAAACTTCGTCACTTCATTGAGAATTCGGCCATGAAATTGATTGAACCTCACATAAGAGAACGACAGATGAATTTGAACATGCCACGGTAAATAAGACAAAGACTGTCAGAAATTTTGAAGATGGATGAGGTGCCTGGGATGGTTGGTCCTTCAAGAAAGGGCCAGTGCTATGAATGTGGATGGAAAAAAATAGAAAGACCAAATACACTTGCCACAAGTGCAAGATATTTTTGTTTCTTGAGCATGTAGTGCCTTCTTGCAGGAGCTGTTCGACTAAATAATAGTCGTTTTGCAAATCTATATTTTTATTATTTTTTGTTAGTAGGAAGCCACTATTTGATTGTTTTATGTAAGTTCCTAGTATTAAAAGATTGTAAAGACTGAACTTATCATAAAAACATATTTATTTTTGTGTGTTCTCAAATTTTAAAAAAGTTATGCGTAAAATCTCAGTAAATTTTAATGTTCTAAGATGGTTCTAAGTGAAACTGTTACTGTAAAAAATTCTGTCTATAATTATGTCGTCCTTACCTACCCGCGCCATCTGTGCGGCAGATATTATCATAGTGCACAAGTATATGCGCAAACGCCTCTCTCTATTCGTTCACTAACAGAGTCCGGTGTTACGATTAACTGACACGACCAGATCGAGATCTTATAGGATTCACTGTTTACAGTGCCTTTATAGCACGGAGGAATTCGAGATGTTTCATATTTTTAGTCACCATCTTAGGTTGAACCCGGGTCAACGTTGCTTAACTTTAGCAATTGTTAGCCAAGCGCTACTGCACCACCGAGCACCTCAAAATATTTTTTGTTCAAAACATATCATCAGCTTATACACGTCCCCACCGAGGGGCTCGAGCCTACCCTAACGCTGGTTTGCGAGAATAGCGACGTAACTAAAAATTCTTGATTTTAGAGATTGGCGTTTTTAGATTTTTCATTATAAATGATTTAATGCGTACCGCAAAATATTAATGATTTATTCAGGATTGGACTTTACCGATTAAAGGAAAATTTATCATAGTATCGAAACACTTAAAAATAATTTAAAACTTTTATTGAAATTATAAAAAAAGTCATCCAAAGGGGGTTTCAGACATCAGTCGTTATTCATGAGAAAAGTCAACTTATGTCATTTAAAAACAACGTCTCATCACTAAATAAGTCTCTATCCTTGAAAAATTATCAACAATTATTGCACCGAACTCCAAATACGTCGGTGTTTATGAGAATCGACCATGAATCGACGCGACGATGCGTTCACTCTGTTGTCACGGGCTCAACTGAGATGAGTCTGTATAGTGATTTGTCGTTAGAGTGTTTTGTCTCAAATGCATAATGACGCTCTCTCTTTCTAACGAATGTTGATTCGAAATCATGGTTTCATCTCTGACCACGATAAAATATCAAAGATTTATGATCTGAATATTTTGGTATACTTTGTTCAATTTGATAGAATTTTGAGTTACGTCGCTTTTCTCGCAAACCAGCGCTATGTTTGGGTGTTTACCACCATGCTAGCCCAGTGCCGATTGGTCGACTTCACGTACACCTTCGCATTTCTTTGCCATACGAGCGTCGGACAAATGTGCATTATGGCCGGTACACACTTTGTTTAGTGTTTAGTGCGAGTGGCTTGTTTAGTGTTAAGTATTTAGTAAAAAACACGTCCAGACAGCTTCTGTTTAGTGTTAAGTGTTTAGTGTTAAGTGTTTAGTGTTTAGCGAATAGGAACGCGTTCTATTTTTTCTGCGAGTCGCCCCTCCCGCTCTCCCGCCTTCACCCCTCACTTGCAGCTAAACACTCACTAAACACGTCTGGACAGATCTGTTTAGTGTTTAGTCCATATAATGAACAAATACACTAAACACCGTTCACTAAACAGTGTTGGGACAGCACCTACTAATCACTTAACACTAAACAGTCTACTAAACACTAAACACTAAACAGTCTACTAAACACTAAGCACTTAACTAAACAAAGTGTATACCGGCCATTATGAAGGTCGAAACGAAAAAGACATTTGTACATGGAAGAACTGAACCCTGAACTGAACGGTAGTCAAACAGAATAGGCGAACATTTCATTAAATTTGTGAGGGCGCCCTCTGATAGACAAAACATATGATAATGCAATGTTAAATCGATGACCATAATTACATTCCTATTGAAATATTTTTAACCGACTTCTAAAAGAGGAGGAGGTTTCTCAATTCGATCGTATATATGCTTTTTTTAATGTTTGTTCGCGGATAACTTCGTCGTTTATAAACCGATTTTAATTATTCTTTTTGTATTCGATAAAGGATACTCCAAGGATGGTCCCATAGTCACAAAGTTAGGATCTGATGATTTGATCTCATAAAATTCGAGGGAAACCCTTAAAGTTTTAGGTGTGTCCAACGTGTTTTGTGTGTATGTTACGCGATTTGTAAAATATTGTAAAATATTTTTTAATACCAGTTCACCTTCGGTGAGCTGGTATTAAATTAGGGTTTCCCTCGGTTTTTATGGGATCCCATCATCAGATCCTAACTTTGGTGACTATGGGACCACCCTTGGAGTATACTCTATCGAATACAAAAAGAATTTCGAAAATCGGTCGTAACATTCACACAAAAAAAACATAAGCATCGAATTGAGAACCTCCTCCTTATTTGAAGTCGGATAATTAGGGTTCCTTTCACTAAAAGATTTCATTCACTAAAAAGTTAAAAATAATAAATATTTTACAAAAAATAAAAACTGACTTCAAAAATACTGAAAAGTATAAAATAATAAAATAATAGGTACAGACAACATCACAGTTCTATATTGAAGTCGGTGACATTAAGACTTTCAAGGGGATCATCGTTTGTGTGATGTTGTCTGTACCTATTCTTATATTATTTTAAACTTTTCGATGTTTTTGAAGTCGGTTTTAAATTTTTGTAAAATATTTTTATTTTCCTGGAGCTAAAATACTCAGCTAATCTAAATTATTCTTATAAATTTGGTAAAATAATTCATATATATTAATAAATATAAAAATTCAGTACTTATTTTATTCATTTATCTGATTTTTCCAGCGAACTATCGCTTCATAGTGTTTGATTACTATCTTACGGAGAAAATATATTCTAAAGGCCTTACTAATAACCATTGTATAAGCTTATTAGTTAAACAGTGTTTTGTCACGTTCACTCGAATGACATTTCAAATTCGAACAAAAGAGACAAAACACTGCTTAACTATACAAGGCTTATACAATGGTTATAAGTAAGGCCTTAAGTACATTAATTTGCCAGATAATCGTCAATTTACGCATTGCTAGACTTTACATCCGACTATTCTATTTGGAATATCTGTCATATACACTTAAGCTTGTAGGTACCAAGAAATGAATTTGACCAGTTTATGATATTCAATAAAAACATACAATATTTATCAACAATGTTTTTATACAACAAAGACAAACCAGAAAGTTGTCCCCCCGGGTGGTAAGACATCAAGTCACATTACACAGTTATTTCACTGCCTGTCTTTCAAACCAGAATACAGCGATGTAAGCAGCGCTGCTTGGCAGCAGAAACATTCAGGTTCAGAAGGATAACTGTGTCAAAACGTCAACAGTGTCAAATGGACAACTGGGTCAAAATGTCAACTGTGTGTGTCAAAAGGACAACTGTGTCAAAACGTCAACAATGGCAAAAGAACAACTGTTTCGTCTATTTCCCATAACAGCGACTTCACATAAAGACGACCTCCTAAAACGTATATTTCCCACGACAGCTCATAATATAGTATGTCCGGAGAAGCAGTAATCAAACTAAGAGTTTAGTTACGAATGCGGCCGAAGGAAATATTTATGCAATAAAATAAATAAGAACTCTTAACAGTACTACTCTCGGATTTCGTCGTGATTTATAAGACAAACAAACAAAGAGGCGACGCGTTTGCATATAAATTTATTTCGTTGCGCTAACGCTGAATGATGATCAGCCTTGGCCAAATTTCAGATGGAAAAACGGGTATTAATAACTGCCTACCAGCATTCTTTGTCTGAGAATTCTATTTTCGTCTCATCTGATTGTTTACGTCGTTCCGTCTGTTTGTTATGCTATTAGGTACTCTGCTCATTGATTTATCGATAAATAAACCGTAGAGCAAAAGTTTCGAGCCTTCAAATTCTTGTAAAATATATAAGAAATAGATCACAAAAGACAAAATATATATACTTAACGAGATTTTATCACGTATTTAGTAAAATAATTTTTATTTATTTCTATTATATATTTATTATTATTTCGAATGTTTCATACCATAGAACATATCGAATATACCTGCCTGGAAGCGATCGCTTTTTAGCAATAAGCCCGCTAATTTGTACATTTTTTTATCTTTTTATATTTGTTTTCGTTATACAATATTTGTACAAAAAAGGTTTTATCATTATATCGCAGATCTTGTGACCCGGAACTTTTGCTTGTCAGTTTATTAATGAATTATTTGTTTCGTTACATTCAAGCGCAAATAGAGTACCTAAATGATAGAAGGTTGTCCAAACATACTATCATATACGTACTCTATTTACGTTTAGTACAATGAAATAATCTTCTTTACGAATTTCATACATTTACGATCGTTTAACCTTAAAATTTTGACGGAGGCGGACTAGTCATCGGTCGTCAATATTTTTATAAACTTAATTTATATTAAAAAATATACCATGATTTGTAATTTTTCTGGTAATACCTAAAAACAAAACTATTTTTGTTCATTCTTTGCAAAGATTGCAATCTAAATGTTGAGTAAAATAATTTTTTCTCAAATATGCTCTGAAATATACGCATTGTTATAGTGAAAAGAAGACACGAAGTTTGTTATTCTTTGCTCATGCATTCCTTTACCGGCCTAGGCGAGGAAAGTAAATATGAAAATTTATTTCTGGCCGCTATTCAAATGTTGTTTAATTCATCTATAACTAGAATTATGTAGCTTGTCATACAGCCAATTGCTAGCACATTATAAAAAATGCACTCTTCGAGCATATATATTATTATGACAACAATTTTATTAAAATGTTGGTATAAAATCACATGAAAATATGCTTAATTTTCGTTGCAAGAGAAAAAAAACATAATCTACAGACATTTTTCGCGTAAAATATGACTGGGCTGTATTAGTATTACTAAATGATAATATGCTACTATAATTATTTAATTAATTGCTTTATTCGTTCTTTTATTTATTTTATTATTATACTCATTTGTTTCCAGTATTACGTCTTTCATTATTTCCTCGCAATTATTGAGAACAGTACTATACTTACCTCGGCGGGAATGGGATTGCCGGACTCGTAATTATTGTCCTCGGCCTTGAAAGCTCTACTCGTCCGGCAATCTCTAACTTCCCGGCCTCTGCAGTAATGTACTATTTCCGTATTGAATTGCTCTCAGCCAGATACAAAAATGATCGTTTTATACCTATGATTCTTAATTTTTAGATAATAATTAGCTAATTAAAATAATTAATAAAGAAATTAAACTTAAGAGGTACCTATTGTTTATCAGAAAACGTTGGTTCTCATGAATGACCCTAACGATTATTATCATAAAAATATAGTATTTTTATTGTTTCACGGGTTCTACTCCAGATTCTATGCTGAGAGAATTTAAAAAATCTTTGAATGCACTTACTTTTATTTTTATCGGAAATAGTTTGTTTCCTTTGAGCACATCGGTTAAACCGTCTGTATTCGAGTAAAGCCATTTAGAAAATATTTTCTTAGTTTGACAATTCAGCTGAAGGTATATTGAGTGATACATGAATGTCACGGAATCATTAACAGGTGTGACGTATTAAATAGTAATTACATCTTTTACTGCCAACAAAATAACCAATTCTTCCAAATGTATCGGTGTTTTGGTAAACAGGAGACGTTCAGTCATAGTTTGGACAGCCGCGACCTGTCTTTCGTATGGTGACGTCACCGACATTCCTCATCGGTCAACCCAGCCAAAATTTAATTTTGGTATCACTCCGCAAAGGAACAGCGTATTTAATATATGAATACCGGATGTAATGGAGCGATCCAATGCCGTAAATTCTGTATATTAAGGCGATATAGTTCTCGAGATTTTCGAGCGATAACAGGCTTATCGCTCACAAATCTTGAGAACTACTTGATCTATAAAGACGAAAATTGGTGCTGAAGGAGATTATAATCAGGTCAAACATTAATCAATTTATACTTACATATACTTACTATTACTTTACTTTATTAATATTATAAAGCTGTAAATTGTTTGGTTGAACGCGCTAATCTCAGGAACTACTGATTCAAAATTGAAAATTTCTGTTTGTGTTGGATAGTCCATTTATCGAGGAAGGCTATATATAGGCTATTCAACTTCACGCTACGATTAATAGGAGCTGAGCATTAATGAAAAATGTTTCAAAAACGGGGAAAAAATATACATGTCGTTAATTTCCGACATCCACGCGCACGACGTCGCGGGCACATCATCATCATCATCATCACGCCCACTGCTGGGTATAGGCACGGTAATAGTATATACAGTATGTGGACTCGGCCCCTCTTTAGGCTTGGGCAAACCGAACGCAGCGCAGGAGCGGCGCGAGGCGTGCGCACATTGATTTACTACCAAACGTAGATAGAGCACTTCATACAAAAACGCGCTTGAAATCTGTCACCTAATCGACTATACATTTGTACGCTGTTAAATAGGTAGTTGAATATGCACACCCGAATTAAAATTACCGTAAAGAAAGTAACGTATTTATCGAATTCAACCTTATTCTTTATTATTATTACGGCAACTATTTAAAGTACAACCGTGTGCAGTTACATCATTTCATACCTAGCCACATTAAATTTGACGTTTTAGTAATTGCTACAAGAAAATATCAACTTTATACTCTCAAACATAATTCTCAAAATTGCTTATCGCGTTGTCGCTCCAACGCATGGAAAAGAACTGCACGAAGCAGTTCTTCACCGGCCCACTTTTCGAACGTTCATGCGTTATCTACGTTTGGTAGTAAATCAATGCGTGCGCAGCGCAGCTGACGTCACACCACACGCGTCGCAGTTGCAAAGCAGCTTGAACGCGGCCCGCGTTGAAGCTGCGCTCAGTGTGACGTGGGCGCGTTGTCAGGTTGCTTCGCGCTGACGGAAAGTCGCGAGACTTACGAATAAAATGTTCACTTCATAAATTTAAATAAAAGACAAAACTTTCATACTCTACACTAACTACATTTAAGCCTACTAATTCTTTATTGTAACTAGGTAGGAAAATATAATATTATTACCTTGTCTTTTCACATGTCGATCTTGTAAATATACACAAATTCTTGTAACACTTTTGATTCACGAATGTTTGTAAAGCACTAACTGATTATTTATTTGAACTTCACTTTGTATAACGCTATTATTCACAAGCGATAAATATTTGTAATATTTATTAGTCCTTTATTGTATTTTTCTATATTTTCTTATTATAATTGTTAGCGTCCGACATTTGATCTCAATATTGTAGCTCAATGCCTACGTGACTGACAAATGTCATATAATTATTTTATTGTTCAAAAATCTTTCGCTTGACAGCTATGTAGTTGTCTATTGTTATGGCCAGTATAAAAGCGGACCAGGGTCATTAGGAAGCCAGTCTACTACCAGCTCTGGTAGAGAATACAAACAGCTTAAGGAGTATCTAAGCTCCTGTGCTAGTTTTGGACTGGTCTACCACCAGCCATCGTAAAGAAGAGTTGCTGCTCAAGTACGTAGGGGACAACTGGCCGCCTAAAGTCGAGTGTCCTACACGCCCACTTGGACTGCGTGTCTCCGTCTGCTACGGATTCTCGAGCCTCGCCTGCATACTGCTGCCGTCGGGGTGTTCCTGAGCCCGCCTACGTGTCTGCTGAGCTGCCTACCAGTCCGCTGAGCCACCTACGTGACCGCTGAGCTGCCTACCAGTCCGCTGCTGAGCTGACTACCTGTCCGGCTGAGCTGCCATTCGCTCCCACGTCCTACCCTGGCCAGGCTAGATCTTGTTATATTTAGTTGTACATAGTTTTACCTTTTAGGCTAATTTAGTTATATAAGTCCTGTCGTGCCCTCCTAATATTATTCCTCCCTACTTCTGCCTTTTCTTGTTTCCGTTTTCTCTTGTAAATATACCGTGTTAATTATCTAACTTGTTTTCTTTTAGCTTCCTCCTCTCTTTTTTTTGTACGAAGCCTTCCGCTTCGCGACAGTTTGGCGCCCAACTTTAAAGAACCCTTCTCAAAATTTTAAATTAAACTTGCACAAGTTGGCTTCACTTTTGGCACTACATTTCGGCATTTACCTTTGGCATATTTCTTTTTCGGTCTCTTAATTTATCTTTTTAACTTTTCCTTCCTAGCCCTTTATTAACTTTATTTAGGATGGCACGGCCTATTAATTTTATTTTATTGAATAAGGCGGAATTAGAGTATGAGGTTTCGGTTCGTTTTGAAACACCCGCGGATAACGTTGTTTCACTAAGGCGGCAAATTCTTCCACTGTCCGAGAAGTTTTCTCCCTCGGATATCTTAGACTCCGTTTTTCCGATTGATGTTGATTTAACTCAGATCTCTGACACAATCTCCTACTTATCTCGTAAAATTACAGACCTTGAATCTGGCCAATTTAAATATGTAAAAAAAATTGAAAGTTATCTTAACCATTTGCATTTTCGATTCGAAAGAATTGACATAACCGATGACCATGACTTACACGACTCAAACTTGACTGAGAGATTCAACGACTTAAAAACTCAATATGGACTGCTAGAACAACGCTATTACTCTGTGATGACATCTGAGACTGACAATTCTACTAAGCCTCTTAATACTCCACAAAATATTTATCCTATTACATCTTCTTCACAAAATTTTACTTTGCCTTTGCAAATTAATAATAATTACCTTCAAGATATTAAAAAGATAACATACGACGGGAATTCTTGTCCTAGATCTTTCTTGTTAAAAATTAACGAATTCACTATTGCACGCAATATTGATAAAGAGATTTTGTTGAATTTGGCATATGGTATCTTTACGGATAACGCTCTCTATTGGTTTCGATTCCAAAAAACTCGAAATCCAAATATAACTTGGGGTCAACTCTCAGAATTGTTGATTAAAGATTTCAGTAATTTCGATTACGACTATAAACTCTTAGAAGCTATTAAGGCTCGAACTCAAGGCAAGACGGAGCCTATTATTGTCTATGTGTCAATAATGTTTGAAATGTTTTCAAGGCTTACGAAAAAATTATCAGAGGAAGAAAAACTGGAAATCCTCCTCCGTAATATTCGTCCTTGCTATTCAGTTTTTGTTGCTTTAAAAGATATAAATTCAGTTGATTCTCTTATTGCTGCTTGTCAAAACTATGAGCGTTATATTGACCGTAATAGGAATTTTAAAGAACCTGAACCTAATAACATTATTCCTGAGTTTTCTTATAAACCTAAAAATTCTAATTTTAATTTTTTACCTAAGCCAGAGTTTGTGCAATTGTCCAAACCTTCCGGGTTTACTCCTCAAGTAAAACCAAGTAATTTTAAATCACCAAATAATAAACCTGACTCTAGTACTCAAAATACACACTTTGGTACTAGCAAAAATTTTGCCACTCATGCCTTAACTTCTAAATTTCAACCCAATTTATTTTGTGTTCGATGTCGGGTTAACGGTCACTCTTTGAGCGCTTGTGATAAGCCTCACTATTTAATTTGTTTTAAATGTGGCCTTAAAGGTTTCAAAGCTCTGGACTGTCCCAAATGTAAACAAAATTCTACTCCCTATACTTTTACTCAGCCAAAAAACTAGTAACCGACTTGGATAAAGCCTCACAATATTTTGATTTAGATGATTGGAAAAATTGGCTCAAAACACTAAAACACTTTTTCCAAAGTTATAAAACGTCTTCTGTATATTATAACAATGAAAAAGATTTTAATAGACCTTTCATTAACGTTTCGATTTCTGACGTCAGTTTTACCGCACTACTTGATAGCGGGAGTTCGATTACAATTCTTGGGAACAATTCCCACCTAAAAATTTTAGACCTTGGTTTTTCTTTATCCAAGTCGGACTTTATTTCCGTAAATACTGCAAGTAAGCAGTCTATTAAATCAATCGGTTATTTTATTTTACCTTTTAATTTTAATAACCAAACTAAACTTATAAAAGCTTATGTATTCCCTGATATTTATCCATCAATGATTCTTGGTGTCGATTTTTGGCGAGAATTCAACTTAGTTCCAAAACTTTTATCTTCTGCTTTTACTTTAGATGAAACATCTCGTAATATAAACACTATTGAAAAACAAATCTTGCCTTACGAGAACCTTACTTCTCAGCAAAAAAACTATTGCTGATAATATAATTTCTCGTTTTAGAGATATCTCTTTTGAAGCTAGAGGTCAACTTGGTCACACTGACTTAATTTGCCATCGAATAGACACTGGTGATTCCTTACCAATAAAACAGAGATGCTATCGACTCTCCCCAGAGAAGCAAAAAGCTCTCGTGGAAGAGGTGGATAAAATGATAGAGCTCAATGTTATTGAAAAATGTGAAAGCCCTTGGCTATCGCCTGTCTTAATAACTCCAAAAAAGAATGGTGAATGGAGATTTTGTGTAGATAGTAGGAAACTTAACTCAGTCACCCGTAAGGATGCCTATAGTCTACCTTTTGTCAATGAAATTCTTGACCATCTCAATAACGCAAAATTTTTGACAAGTATTGACATTGCTAAGGCTTTCTGGGAAATTCCCCTACACCCTGACGATCGCGATAAGACCGCTTTCTATGTTCCTGGTAGAGGAATGTACAGATTTGTCGTCATGCCCTTTGGTCTCACTAACGCTCCTGCTACTCAGCAGAGACTCATGGACATCTTGTTCACTCCGGAGTTCGATAATAAGGTGTTTTGTTACCTAGATGAGATTATAATTGTCAGTTTGACATTTGAAGAGCATATCTCATTGCTCGTTAAAGTTCTTGAAAAACTAACACTAGCTAAACTTACGATTAACTTTGAAAAGAGCCAATTCTTTAAAAAAGAGCTTAAATACCTAGGCTACATTGTAGATGAAAATGGTCTACGTGCCGACCCTAGCAAAATCCAGGCTATAATAGATTTTCCAACTCCTAGTTCTCGCAAAGAACTTCGAAAATTCTTAGGAACATGCAGCTGGTTTCGCAGATTCATTCCTAACTTTAGCACAATTGCTACTCCTCTTAACAAATTAACTTCTTGTGGAAAAAACGCTCCTAAATTTTCTTGGACTTCGGAGGCAAACGCCTCATTCTTAAAACTAAAAGAACATTTAGTCACTACTCCAATTTTAGCTTGTCCTGATTTTGATAAACCATTTTCTGTACACTGTGATGCATCCAATTCTGGAATCGGTGCCATGCTCACTCAAATTCGTGATGACAAGGAAGTTGTCATAGCCTACATGAGTAAATCTCTTAATAAAAATGAGAGAAATTACTCTACTACTGAAAGAGAAACATTAGCTGTCATTACTGCTTTGGAACATTGGCGTTGCTATCTCGATAATGGAAAACCTTTTACTGTCTATACTGATCATGCCGCTTTAAAATGGTTTTTGAGCTTAACCAACCCTTCTGGTAGATTAGCACGATGGTCTCTCCGTCTTTCATGTTTTAATTTGACACTTAAACATAAGAAGGGCAAGGACAATGTGGTCCCTGACCTTTTATCCCGCTCTAAACCAGATGAGATCATGAATCATAATGTGGTTCCAATCTCCGATACACCAATCTCTTCTGATTTAGAACAGTACAATAAATTATTGTATAACTGTCGTAATGATCCTACTAGTTTTCCGAATTACGTAATTAAAAACAATAAATTATTTCGACGCACTTATACTCCACACTCCTTAACTGAAGACTTCATTTGGAAAGAAGTTCCGACTCCAGACGAGAAACCTTAATTAGCAACGCTCATGGTTCCTCTACCGATCCACATATGGGAATCTTTAAAACATATAAAAAAATTTCTTTGTTTTATTATTGGTCCGGAATGTTTAAAGAAATTGCAAAATTTGTTTCTAATTGTGAAAAATGTTTGTCCTACAAACATACAAATCATTCACCGTATGGCCCAATGGGCAAACCTAAAATTTGTTCTAGACCTTTTCAATGTATTTCTTTAGACTTAATGGGCCTACTTCTTATGACTAGAAGAAGAAACCAATATATTCTTGTCATAAATTGTCTTTTCACAAAATATACCATGATTTTTCCATTGAAACGTGCAATAACGTCTAATATCATAAGCAATCTCGAAAATTATGTTTTCCTAGTCCATGGGGTACCACAAACTATAATAATGGACAACGGTCCTCAATTCCAATCGCATGAATTCAATACTTTCCTTAAACGCTATAAAATACCGCACATTTCTTTTACACCGCATTACTGTCCGCAAGTCAATACCACAGAGAGATATAATAAAACTATTATAACCGCTCTCGCATCTCTTGTTGGTGATGATCATAGGTCGTGGGATATCTACCTACCTAAAGTTCAATCCGTAATGAACAGCTCCGTAAATGCTGTCACCGGTTTTACTCCAAATTTTCTTGTTTATGGCCGTGTAACACTTGTGGCTCCATATACTCACAGGGCTATAATGTAGATGAAATGACTTTCCTACCTCGTGACATATACGCTAGTAATATAGGTCTCTTGTCTTCAATTTTTGATAAAGTTCAAGTTTCTCTTCATATAGCCCACACTAAAAACTTAAATCGGTATAACTTAAGACACTCATTTAAAGAATTTAATGTAGGCGATATGGTATGGCGTAAAAATTACACTTTAAGTAACGCTGGTGCATACTATAGTGCTAAACTAGCACCAAAATATCTAAAATGTAAAGTGGTGGAGAAACTTTCGCCACTAGTTTACATACTAGAGGATTCTTTTGGATGTCGTGGCAAATGGCACGTCAAGGATTTTAAAACCTAAAATTTTTTTCACTTTTTTTTTATGTATTTCACTTTTATTATTCACTTCACTTTTATTTTTTTTATTTCACTGAATATTTTTTTCTTTCTTTCGTTTACGTTGTAAATAATTCCATATTAATTTCAACATATAGTTATGGAAGTACTTACATCGTGACAGTTTGGCACTTCCATTCTTTTTATCGTCCATGGTAGGTCGGGACAATTTTTTTTTCCCATGTTTTTATTCCACGCTGCTTGTATGTATTTAGGTATTAGGTGGGTATTAGGTATACACTCTGACCAAAACCATAAATACTTACAAATACTGTCGATACTGTTAAGCACTTTATGTTTTCTTTTTATTCACTTTTTTTTCAATTTGTTTAATAAATGTATGAAAAATATTTTTATAATATATAATTCATGTAAATATTGTTCATACACTTCATTTCGCCACATACACATTGAATCCAACTTTCGTGACTGAATTTTGGCAATATCAGTCCGATATATTTTTATTGTTTGCACATCTTTTGTAACTGACGACGTTGACGACTGACAATATGTTTTGTACGATGACGTTCACTTATACTGGTGCTCTTTCATGACCTCAGTCAAAAACTTTTGACTAGAGACCTTCTCTAAACATGTCTTTAAACTTGAGCTTAGAGAAAACCTCTTCTTTAGTCATGTTACCTTTTGAAGACACTAACTGGTCTTCACATTTTTGAGTCACCAAAAAGTGACTTAAATGCGTTTAGTTTAAATATTTATTCATCGGGTCTTAAGAAATGGAGCGGATGACAACTCCTCAAAAATAAGCCGTATTGTCATATATAATTCCGGGATACTTTTTTTTGGAGTTTGTGTCATAGGCGGTGAACCCTACTCCTTCTTTTGCTAGACATGTATGATTGCGAGACGTATGAATGTATATTTCGTAAGGGAAGATCGTATCCAATTCAACCTCAAAATTTTCTCCGAGGCGAAAATTTTTCTGGGGCGGTGGGAAAATGTCAGGTTGCTTCGCGCTGACGGAAAGTCGCGAGACTTACGAATAAAATGTTCACTTCATAAATTTAAATAAAAGACAAAACTTTCATACTCTAGACTAACTACATTTAAGCCTACTAATTCTTTATTGTAACTAGGTAGGAAAATATAATATTATTACCTTGTCTTTTCACATGTCGATCTTGTAAATATACACAAATTCTTGTAACACTTTTGATTCACGAATGTTTGTAAAGCACTAACTGATTATTTATTTGAACTTCACTTTGTATAACGCTATTATTCACAAGCGATAAATATTTGTAATATTTATTAGTCCTTTATTGTATTTTTCTATATTTTCTTATTATAATTGTTAGCGTCCGACATTTGATCTCAATATTGTAGCTCAATGCCTACGTGACTGACAAATGTCATATAATTATTTTATTGTTCAAAAATCTTTCGCTTGACAGCTATGTAGTTGTCTATTGTTATGGCCAGTATAAAAGCGGACCAGGGTCATTAGGAAGCCAGTCTACTACCAGCTCTGGTAGAGAATACAAACAGCTTAAGGAGTATCTAAGCTCCTGTGCTAGTTTTGGACTGGTCTACCACCAGCCATCGTAAAGAAGAGTTGCTGCTCAAGTACGTAGGGGACAACTGGCCGCCTAAAGTCGAGTGTCCTACACGCCCACTTGGACTGCGTGTCTCCGTCTGCTACGGATTCTCGAGCCTCGCCTGCATACTGCTGCCGTCGAGGTGTTCCTGAGCCCGCCTACGTGTCTGCTGAGCTGCCTACCAGTCCGCTGAGCCACCTACGTGACCGCTGAGCTGCCTACCAGTCCGCTGCTGAGCTGACTACCTGTCCGGCTGAGCTGCCATTCGCTCCCACGTCCTACCCTGGCCAGGCTAGATCTTGTTATATTTAGTTGTACATAGTTTTACCTTTTAGGCTAATTTAGTTATATAAGTCCTGTCGTGCCCTCCTAATATTATTCCTCCCTACCTCTGCCTTTTCTTGTTTCCGTTTTCTCTTGTAAATATACCGTGTTAATTATCTAACTTGTTTTCTTTTAGCTTCCTCCTCTCTTTTTTTTGTACGAAGCCTTCCGCTTCGCGACAGCGTGTGCGTGCGCCTCAGACTATAGAAAAAAAGAGGACTCGGCATAACGAACGTAGTTATAGGAATGTGATGTATTTCGACGGCATAGTTTCTGACATATTGGCATTTCTTTTTAACTTATGAGGATAATCATAAGTAAAAAAGGACAACAGTAGTTTTATCATTACCAAAAATGGCAACATTATCTTGGCGACGTCACAGAATACCTCACTGCGGCCGGTCGCCATGTTTTGTCACAGTACTCACAATGAACAACAAGTACATCAGTTGTCATCGCGACTTGTTTGTTTCAGTGTTTTGAAGAAAATTTTGTTATTAGGCGAAAATTGTGCTTGTTTAAAGTGTTGAACTTGCATAATACTGCATTTATTATGGGTAAGTGCAGTGTGTTAGGCTGCCGCATGAGCAAGCAAGCCGCCATCTTTGTGCCAGATTCACATTTAGGTATGCACGTTTTTTTCGTAGGTATTTCATGTCTATTCTTTTTTCCTTAGTCTGAGGCGTGCGCGCGGTCGTGATAGTTTTGTTTTGCTGTAGCCGACAAACTTCAATATTATTATGTCGAGCGATACGTACTCTGACGAAGAAGAATTCCTGTTACTTTTGGCTATGGGTAAAAAAAGAACATGGGTGCACGATATAAATACGAGAAGAGAGCAATATGGAGAATATCATCGTCTATCCAGGGAATTGGAATCTCACGAAGATCGATTTTTGCCATTAATCACGTATTTCGATGGTTATGGTGGCCGCAAACAAACATCAAACTATACTGAAAATTGATATTATTTTTTTCATTCATACATGCTGCCTACTCTATCCCAAATCTCTGTGCACGCCCCTGTAAAACTATTTTTTCAATTTATTCTGGTTTTACTGCTATGGGTACTTATCCCGTAGGAATTTTGGGATATTATATAGTCTATGACATTCAGGAATAATTCGGCTTTTTATTAGTAAAAGAATTTTCAAAATCGGTTCAGTAAGTCCCGAGCATTTAGGTGGTATCCATGATTGTGTTTGTAAAAAAATACAACTATCGAGTAGCTGCGCTGCAGCTGCGTTGCTGCTGCCGACCGCCCCGCGCGCTGTGTGACGGGCTAGTATGGCGGCCATAGTAACACAATGCCGTATTCGCGCTAAAATTTGGTGTGTCGGGCTTCATATTAGTTCTTATAACACAGCTAGCGCGAGCCCGCGTTCGAGCTGCGACGCTCCTTTGCTGCGTTCGGTTTGACCAAGCCTTTTGAAATTTTATAGCTACGGCCGCTCGGCATGGCTTGGTGCGTGGCCCGCGATAGGGCTGCTCGCTTACCGACCGTGCGCTCCGTTTGACTCGTGCGTATGCCCTGCGGCGAACTGCATTCGTAACAGCCCCTGTAGCTATGCGATCCAAGTGCGATCTTGATCGAGGTGCGTAGGCATAGCGCGTGTTTTGACCGTTTCTATGGAAGTCATTCTACTGTATATACTATTACCGTGGTATTGGCCTCCCCCATGGATCTCCACAACGATCGGTCTTGTGATGCCCTCATCCAGCGGCTTCCTGCGACCTTTGTCAGATCGTCAGTCTACCTGGTCGGGGGCCTACCCACTGAGCGTCGTCCGGATTGTGGTCGCGGGCACAGCTCGTTCAAAATAAAATACGAAATAATTGAAAAAAAAAACCGGCCAATTGCAAACTATATAGGCTTTGATTCCTTTGTGAAATCGCAATATTTGCGAAAATAGTCGACATAAACGGTCATATCTTCTAATCGTATTGACTTACAAGTACGTTTTTTCCGTTCAATATAGAGCGCCGCTCGCTCGCGACTGAATTATACACCATATAAATGAAGCTATCTGGGGGATCGGAAGTCGGAACGTTAAATTCAAATTATAGGAACTCATACGCTTCGAAATATGAATTGGGGTGAGTGACACCCCACGCGCGCAGTCAAGTGTCAAGTCATATTTGATAGAACTCCGTGCATCGAAGAGAATTCAGACACTATAAATATATCTTCAGTGTGGAAGTTGATTCCGGGTAAAATATAAAAGTGTAGCTCTGTAGACTATTAGATATAGATATAAGACTATTAGCAATTCATTATTATTGCAAAACTATAATTATCGCTAATTTTGATAAAACCTATATAAAGAGACGTTTATACGATAATCTATATACGAGACGTTCCGAGTGGCTCCGAATAAATACGATGCAGAAGTGTAGACCAAGTGAAGCAGAACTATTGTTTGCATTTTTTTATATAGTTTATACGCGTAGGTAGGCACTTGACCTCATCTTGTCTGATGGTGAGCAAAGGTGGGGATTAAGGTGGCGCTGTGGACTCGGCACTTGCCTACTCATTGCCTACTAATCGCCCTAACATAGGGTAGGCTCAAGCCCTTAGGGGGGGACGTAGGTACCTATATGAGCTGTGATGGTGTACCTACTGATTAAGTGCCGATTCACTCTTGTGCTGAAGACCCGGGTTGTAGTGAGGTGGAAACACAGAGGTCGGCAAAGAGTTCCATTCCTATGCAATACGCATTAAACAAGTAGAAGCGAAACGCTTCGTGCGGAGAAATGGAATTTCCACTACTTAGGGGTGGGACTTTGCCGTTCTCCGGTTGCCTAGGTGATAAAAGGGATAAAGGACATTACATTAGACATGCGCAAATCATGTCCTGTAATGGATTGAACCTGGAACGGTTATTTAACATTTCGGAACTATGTCCGTTATCATGTTCGCGGAACTATGTAGTTCCTTTAGCTATGATGGGCATAGACAGGCTTAGATCCATATCTATTCATACAGTTTCAGTTCCTTGGTCCATTGGGCATTATGTTACGGTCCGTGTTCCGTGTTATACCTACTCGTAATCTTTACCATATACTATTACCGTGTCTTTACATAGTATAAAATGAATTCTCTTCCGCTGTATATTCGCTTAGATCTTTTAAACTACTCAACGGATTGTAAGGCAATTTTATTTTTTTATCATTAGGAATGCTCCGACTCGCCGCTGTGATTCGTCGACATGTCTCGGTTCGGACATGGACATGCGCGAATCGACAGAATAGGTCCACAGAAATGGAACGTGAATGGAACTGTGAACCTGTTTAAATCAACGCCTCGGAAAGGAACTATGTCGTTCCAGATAGTTCCTGGAACTATCACGATCCGGAACTACACATGTCTACATTACATTGAATTTACCATTAAGTTTGTTAGAAGAAATCAAAAACTAAAGTTTTGTTTTTAATTCGTTGGGAACATAAGAATATAATGATTCAATTACTGGTAACTTATAGAGCACCCATTTTTAATATTACGATTCGGGGTCTATAAACTATAATAGGTGATAGCCGAGGAATACATCGTGAAATAAAAAGTAATCTCCTGTACTAAACGGCCTCGTATTGTCATTTGAGTTTTGTATACAAGCTTTGGGAGTTAATTAGGTAAATTTATTACCGTATCGACGTCTAGCTTGTACAAGGTTTGTTGCCCCACAGGTATACATTATAATAGGATAATATTAACAGGTACTGTCAGAAGTGAAATTAAATTCCATATTGCCTAAATCCAATTCACAACACAACCTTCAAAGTTTCTTTCTACTTATACTTCGATATTGAACTTAATTTAGCTTCAAGACGGAATCCGATTTTCGAATCGAGTTTTCTTCGCTGACATTTAAATTTGACAATATAATTGTCATAATTAGGCGGATAAGAGTGTGGGTGTCATCAAATTATAATCATTTTCGTACATCAATATTTACAATACGGCTGTGATTTATTTTCGTACGCCAATATTTACGATACATTTATTTTTTACGCAATAGCATGAAAAGGCCAATTGCTATCTTTCCAAATCAATACTTGGCTGTCTTGGATTACAATTTCGGCAATACTATTACAATAGGTAGTAAGTCTATTTAAACATATTTATAGTTATTTCAATACTTTGATTGCAACATTGTCGCCAAATTATTTATTATCATCATAACAGCTCATATACTTCCCGACCGAGGGGCTCGACCCTACCCTAAATTAGGATGTTTAGGCCTGAGTTAACCACGCTGGCCCAGTGCGGATTGGTCGACTTCACATACACCTTTGAATTTCTTCGCAGGTGTATGCAGGTTGCCTCACGATGTTTTCCCTCACAGTAGGAGCGTCAAATAATGTACATATGAAATTCGAAAAACATATTGGTACATGGCGATCGCGAACCCAAGGACTTCCCGATTGGAAGGCAAGTGCCGAGTCCACAGCGTAACAGTTATAAACAATTTTGTGAGCATCAGTTACTGATGCCCACAAAATTGTTTATAACTTTTATTAATTAAAATTATTTTCTGTTTGCCAATTTAGTCTCAAAGAATGCCTTACACCTATTTTCAATATTATTATCGCCACCTTTTTCAAATCTGTTAAATTATAACGTTACCGTTACATTGAATTCACGATTATTGTTAAACTGAAAAAAAAAAATTACATCATGAGCATTGGCACGCGTGGCATTGGCTTTTCTCGTAATAATTTAAAATTATTAGAATGCAACTGTTATGCTAAAATGTTATATACCACAAGCTTTCCGCTCGCGACTTCATCCGCTTTATTTTTGTTTTCCCGTGGGAATTTTATAATTTCCCGTAGGAAATTACACCATGTCCTTCCCCTGGTCTCGAACTATCCCTATACCAACTTTCACCAAAATCGGTTGAGTAGTTTCGAAGCCTATTCAATACAAACAAACAAACATACAATCAAATCTTTCCTCTTTATACTCGTAATATTAGTATAGATTATTATCGGATCAGAAAGCGTATAAATTAGATAACTAGTTATTACTTGTAGTAAGTAATAGTAGTTTTGCTGAGTTTAGTTTTTAATTATTTACTTTGTTTTGTTATTATTAATGTTGTTGTTAATGAGATTTGAAAGTTGAAAGAAATCCAAAAGAATGCGTTAAGGTTGGAGGTTATAACAATATTGACCGTTTTTGCATTACCCGGGTCGGCTCGGCCCAATGACGCCGCTAACCTGAAGGGCAACATTCATTGTGTTTGTTTAAGCTGTACTTTGGCTCTACACAGTAAAAAGAAGAAACACAATGAAAATTTCGTTCGGGCTAAATACTCCCAGTGAGCAGGTCGTTGGCGTCAACACGGTTCCTTGCACGGAATTTCGATAACCATGCGAGGTGAAATTTCCTTTTATGAAGAAAATTCAAAGTTCGAAAATAGAACTTTTTCTTATGTCGCACGAAACTCGCGACCCACGCCCAATACGGTGAAAATATCAGTCCGTAAGTACTCTGGTCGGATCATTCGTGATGTTTACGATCCACGAGGAATCGACGTCAGTGTCGTTTATATATTGATATTTTACCAAGATCAATTTTAGAGCCAGTCTATTTTGGCAAATCTTTGATGTTCGCGACTAAACAGTTTTAATACTAATATCTTTATGGCTACTTGTAAATGCGTCCTGTCATCGTTGCGTGTCATCTTTAAAATAGAGCTTCGTAGTTCTAATATCTTTATATCTATCTTATATATAATAGGATGATATAATAGGAGGAGCTTGGTGGCGCATTGGCGCGTGCGCTCAGCGAACGATTGCTAAGGTTAAGCAACGTTCGCTATGGTCAGTCCTAGGATGGGTGACCAAAATAAGAAACAGCTCAAGCTCCTCCGTGCTTCGGAAGGCACGTTAAACAGTGGGTCCTGCGCCTGATCTCGCCCCGGTCGTGTCGGTTAACCGTCCCATTGGACTAGGCGAGTGAAGGAACAGAGAGTGCACTTGCGTTTGCGCAGTCACTTGTGCACTATAATATCTCTTGCGCAGATGGCTAGTCTCTGTGGAGATTGGCCGCCGTGACCGAATATCGGTTAGGAGGACATTATATATAATAATCTCGTGTCACAGTTTTTGTGATCGAACTCCTCCGAAACGGCTTCACCGTCGTTTCATCAATTTTTTTAAATTATTTTGTATTTGGTAGATCTGAGAATTGGTCGTAAGCTATTTTTATACCCCTAGGTTTTAGGGTGGCCCTCTCCATAAGATTTTCCAAACATAGTTTGCGGGCACAGCTAGTCTATACTAATATTATAAAGAGAAAAGATTTGTATTTTTGTATGTTTGCATTGAATAGGCTCCGAAAGTACTAGACCGATTTGAAAAATTCTTTCACTAATCGAATGCTACAATGTCACTGCGTAATATAGGCTATAGAAAATTTTCCTATAGGAAAATATATAATTCCCACGTGAAAGAACGAAGATAATGCTAAGACTATAAATTAATTTATCTAACAACTAGAAACGCATGTGCTCAATCCCTCAGAATATGTACTTAGTAAATAAAAATAAAAAAACGCGGGCGAAGCTGCGAGCGGAGCTAAAATGTATGTACAGTCAGCAACGAAAGTCCATGAACACATCCAAATTTTCAAAACACCTGCACACTATAAAGGTTCATATGTAACTGAACAGGCTGTTGGACAAATCCCTGTAGACATTTGGGAATACCAAAAGTCGATGTACATTATTTTTACAAAAGTTGCTGAACATGTTTAAGTACATAATTAGCCTGATCTGTAAAATATCAAAATTTGCTGAACAAGTCTGACTACATAAATCCACTGATATGTACTACTCAAAACTTGCTGGACATATTTAATTACACAATAAGCCTGATCTGTTAAATAACAAAATTTGCTGAACATGACTGACTATTTAAATCCGCTGATATGTGTATAAATTTGTCGCCGGATCGGGGTCCAAAAGAAACGTTCTGAGAAACTTAAACAGGAGGTCGAGTTAATGTTTAAGTATTTCTGTTTTTTTCTATAGAACAAAAAAAAGCCATCCATCCGAGCGGGTGCTGATAGAATATGAATGTGTAGAGGATACATCCGTAGAGACCATACGGAAGTACAAAATCCAAGACCCACAAACATACACAGATGGCAGGAAAATTGATGAGTGGGTTGGAGCCGCCGTCTCGTGGTGGGTAGAGGGAAAAAAAACCGCCAGTTACACATTTAGTCTCGATCCCGCCTGTACTGTCTTCCAGTCTGAACTGTATGCTCTGCATAGGGCGATAGAGATGGTCCGGAGAGAGGGTGTCACCTCAGCAACAATACTGAGTGACTCCAGATCCTCATTGGAGACCATCAAGAACCCCAAAGCAGGCCATCAGCTAGTTCAAAGGATACATGAAGACATCAGAAGTATCAAAAGGAAGGTCAAACTGTTCTGGCTGAGAGCACACGTAGGCCCAGCGGGAAACGAAACAGCAGATGAATTGGACAAAAAAGCCAGCCAGCCAAAAGACAAAAGGAAAAGGAGATTTGAGCTACGCTTCGCTGCGCTCTAGCTCCGCTACGCTCCGCAAATCTCACTGCGTTCGTTTACGGTGATTTGATGAAAACAGTTTGAGATTGCCCAATATACATTATACAGGGTTAAATTATTCATACCATTAAATTGTAATTTTTGATAAATAAAGAGTTATGCGAGTATATTGAATCACCATATTTGTTTTCATTAATAAAACGCAGAAATTTTTGTTAAAAATATTTTTTTATTATAAAGCAAGTAACAAATATCATCATAGCTAAACTAGAACAATACTGTAAATACAAATTTTCATTCAAGTACAATTTACTGAAGTCATAAATTACATGTGCTTAAGTACCACTTTTTTATGAATAAAACATTCCTTAGAGCGCACTCTTTTTTATGAGTTATACAATTGAAGTTAGCTCCACCTTTAGCATAACTATTGCGCAATGTTGCAAAATTAGGACAACCTTTGCCTTCAACATTTATCAAAAAGCAGTCAGAACACAAATCTTTAATCCATTTTTGCTTTTCAACACCTTTCATTATTATGGTTTGGTCCTTTAAAATTGGAATAATTAATCTCTTAAATTCTCTGAAATCTATATTGCCTTGACTCCAGTATATTCCTCTGTTGCGTTCAATCCAATTGACTGCTCTTTTTTCTTCGGCAGATAATTTTAGATACGAATATGGAGGTTTTATTAAAAAGACTTGCGTAAACTCTTTTGTGGCTAACGCAAATTCCTTAATAATAAAATTATTTTTGCAGTCTTTGAATCCTTGAACATCAACAAAAAGTATCGAACTCTTATCAGCACTCATTGTTTCGTTGTATTCCACTGTTTAACATAAAGTTGAAGTTTGTTCTTTCAAATACCTTTTGATTGCACTTTATTTAGTTAAGATATTTTCTTCACAATATTGCTCAGAGGTTTGTACTCAAAAATGCAAGCATTTAAAATCAAGCAATATGCTGCTGTCTGATCCGGGATTTCTTGGTCTGTTTCAATCTCCACTCTGACATCGATTGATCCCTTTATCATTTCTTGTTGGTGAGAACAATCAATAACAAATAATGGGGCAACGTCTCTGAATTCCTTCAAGCTCATCAACGGCTCTGGTCGCCGTCCATGATAAGACTGTTGGAATCTTGCATATTGTTCGTATAATAAATTAAATTTATCCTCTGAGAAACTGACATTCAATCCTTCATAAGGGTAATACGATGAATTTAAATATACTTTTACATCTCGTACATTGCAGTGATCGAACTCTGCCATTGACATTTCCGCATTGTGTTTGCGATTGGTTTGCAAGGCTATAATAACGAATCTTGGTTTCTCTATCTGTGACGAAGTTTTGATAGACCAAGTGTGTTTACGTGTCTTCGGTAATAATGGATATTCATACAAATCCCAATTTCGAAATGCTAGTGTAATAGGCCTGTCCTTTTCTAGATGTTTCAACAAATTGATTCTTTCACGATCTGATACTTTAACGTGCGGAACTCGCCAAACAACTTTGCTAATAGTTATATCTTCGACCACCTCTCCGACATTTAATTTCAAAGCATTGAGATTCGTATTGCTTCTTAATAGCACCAATTCATGTTTGGAGTTAATTATAACTTTTTCATAATCTTCTGCAAAACCTAAAATTTTCTTCAACGGCACAGAAGCCGAAAAAATTCCTCCGTTAAGATTGTTTGTACCAGAAGTTGACCATCCCCATACACGTGAGCATTTAGATTCATTATCATTTAACGAGAGGTACGATTTTATTGTTGTAGTTATGCCAGCATTTTTTATTTTGTCTATTTCTATTCCGTTTAACTCATATCGAATATCTTGAAATAAATATAGTATTGGATTGTTGATAAAATACACATTTGATATTTTTTCTTTAGTCGAACTATTATAAACATTGGCTTTACCCTCAATATACAAAGTGCTGAGTGAGGGTAACAGACATAGATCTTGTTGATTAATAGGTATTCTTATTTCATCATTCTTGTTGAAACTTGTTACGTACGGTTTATAAGAATGATATTCGAAACTTTCAATACTATTGTCGTATGATGTTGATTGAGATATATTTAAAATATTCATTTTAACAAGCCAATCAACTTCAAAAATTCCTTATTGTTTTTGGTGAGCTTCTTTTTTATGTGAAGCGGTGTGCTTTTATGAGGTGATCTTCTAGTACTAACTTGAATGCAAGCTGTGTCATGATTTTTATTGAAATTTATCATTTTTACGAAAATGTAGATACAGTTGTACTTCTTCGTCTCGTAAATTGATTTGTTTATTCTCGGCGTCTAATAATTGTATAGTTATTGCACTTATAGAACTTTTATTTACAGGAAAATATATTAGATTTTTCGGCACTTCAATGATCCGATAACCAGGTGGTACGTTAGGAACAAACTCGTGAATAATATGACTTGCAGATCCGTTCACGAATGACCCACTAACTACGTCGCATTCGATGCGCACAATGGTTGTTGGCAATATACTGACAGGATACAGAGATTCGGTCCTTTTTAATGCCTTTATTGTTTCTCCACCAAAACCTAAAATCCTTCCAAGTGAGTCACTTTTGTTGAAATGAACATCTTTAGTACAAAAAATTGTAGTTTTTAAAGTATTATTATTACAAGTTAATTTTAACATTGCATTTCTAATGTATGTCTTTAAATAATCACAGATATCTTGAAGTTCATAAGCTCCTTCAGGTATTTCGATTACTTCGTTATCGTCATAGTAGAATTTATTATTTCTTTTATCTATGTTGGGTATAGAATTAAATGTTGAAAAATACAACAATCCACACTCATAGTATCCACTTAATTCCAAAGTAGGTGAGTAGTTTGTTATCAGAGAGGATCCTTTTCCAGTTATAGACACAGTGAAAGACATTTTACTACTGATAAAGAATTTTATTTCAAGCTTTATATAAATGTGTTTTCCAATACTCCTTTAAAAATTTTATACAAAGGTGGCCGCAATTAACAGAGTCAAATGTTTGATATTGCTCATAGTTATAATTTAAAGAAACATTTCTTAAGTAATCAAGTAGTTCTAACGGAGGTTTCAGATTACCAAAACTATCAAAATATTCAGCATACTTATTTTCTTTCACGTAGGCTACCCAATGTGTTCCAATGTTATTTGAAGTATCTAAATTTATAATACCGCATTCTATCTTCCTAGGTTTTGAGGGCAACGTATCCCTCATGAAAACACCACGAAAAAATGGAATATCACTAGCATGTTCTAATATATCCCAATTAGTTAATGCCCGCCTAGGTAGCCGCTTTATTAGTTTTTTGAGGGTTTCAAATATAGACCTGCACCCTTTTTATAAGGTCTAATATATAATCCTTTTCCGAGAGCAACCGCCTCCATCATCTTATTATGTCGTTCCGATTCTTGAAGAGCTTTTTGAGCTGCTTTTGAATCATTAACCGCTTTTGCTATGCCAGCTGCTCCACCAGCCAGTGAACCTAAAGCTGATAATCCCGCGAAAATAGGAATTAACGGTAACAGTCCTCCACATTTTGGAATAGGAATACAACGAGGTAAACTCATTTTATTTTTATTTCTAAATAGTTTTTTTGCAGCGGCGACCGCATATTTAATAGTAGAATTTGTGTCTTTAGATTTTATTTTTTTTAATTTAGATTTGAGTTTTTTCACAGCCGTCATAAACGACCGAGCACCTGCACCAGCTCTTAATTTGGCCTTCATAGCATTTTTTACTATCCATGAAGCAATTTTTTCTTTCTTTCCAGCGTCTTTTGATTTCAATCTTCTTTGAGCCATATTTAATAGATCTAGATCAGCTTTGTGCCTTACGTTAGCGTCGTTGTTTATGTAAGCAATATCGTAGTGCATACAAGCGTTATCCAATTTATTAATTCCTCGCTGACCCTTAAGTAATCGTTTCTGAAGCTTTGTGCCGGGTCCGCAATATTGGTAGCCCGGTAAATGTAACTCAAACGGAATCTTATTTATTAAGCTGTTTATGATACCACTTCCTTTCTTCATTGATAAACAAAAAGTGAATCAATAAAGATATCTTGAGCTATTTTATATCATAAAACCAATTTATTCTTATCAACCCAACTATTTTCGCTATTACTTAATCCTAACCATTTTACAAACAATTTGTTTCCTTTTCTTTTTATAACCTTTTCAATGAGGTATAGGTCTGGAAACTTAGTTTTTTGTAACTCGTATGCATAAAATGAGCCGAGGATTCTTTGATTGCGTCTGTCCTCTATTTGATAAGTTGTTGGGTTAGTGTGATTAACTTTTACTATACGAAATATTTCGGTGGACCAGTTTGGCGTATAGCCTTTGTAAAAATCTGCTTTATATCTACTTATGCGAACATAATCACCAACACGAAATGTATATCCCCGACTTGTTTTATTCTTTTGAGAATTCATAATATAACCTTTGACTATAAGCTCATTTACTTTGTTAACTTCCACAGGCTTAAATTTTGTTATTCTATGCAAAGTGTTATTGTAGTGTTCTACAACGTCCTTTAAAATATTTTTATACCATTGGTAATTTCCGTTCAAACTAAATAGTTTGTAAAGGTGAGATTTAATTGTTCTTATAACTCTTTCTACTATAGATGCTTTTTTAATAGAATATGTTGAATAATGATTAATATTATACTTTTTCATTAATTGTTTAAAATTATCATTGTAGAATTCTGTGCCTAAATCAGTTTGTAAATTTTTAGGTTTTCGTAATGATGTAGTTAAAATACTTTGCATTGCATCTGTAACATAATTTTTCGCTTTTGATTTTAAAGGTCTGATCCATACATATTTTGATAAAGTGTCAATTACGATAAGAATATATTTATACCCTTTATTAAACTGTGAATATTTTTGCAAATCTATGAGGTCGGCTTGCCATAAATCATCTATTCCTTTTATGATCGTACATCGCCGGGAAAAATTCCTTCTTGCTGCTTTGTGAAGCTCATTCACTATGTCTTGTTTGCTCATTATTATCTGGTTTCTCTTGAAGCATGTGATCAATTTCTGTCCTTGTGTAAAACAAGGTGGCTAGCTTATTAAGTATTGAACTTTCAAAATCATTTAAACGAATATTTACATCACTTAAAATATTAGTTCTTAGTTCGTGTGTCTTTTCATCCACGTAAGCTTTATTGGCGGCTTCGTCATCATTGCCTGGCGATATAAGCCCTTTTAATCTTGATGATTTTAAATCATATTCACCTGTTTCTGACTTCACTAATGTATCGTTGAGATTTCCAATATATTCCTCTAATCGTAAACGTTTATGAACGTGATGACCAAATTTATCTACATTCATTTCCGTATCTATGCGGTGTTTGCTGTATAACTACTGATCAGTTTTTTAAAATTAGGTTCCTTATATTTAGTGTTTTTAATGATGCCTGCTTCGTACAGCTCTTCTATAATCGCAATAATTTCATTATCTAAGCCGGTATTGCCAGCATCACGAGATGCAAACAGTAATTTCAATCGATCTACTAATTCATTTGGATCATCCCAATAAACGTAATCTATATCTTTCTTTACACTTTTTAAAAGATTTATTCCTTTTCCTACCGTAAGACTTTCTGTGCTGTCATACTTATTTCTAGAGAACTTAAACAGTGGTTTAATAATATGCATGTACTTAAACCCTTTGTTACTATTAATTGGCTTGCGTGGATCACAATTACGCCTATGTGCATTCGTTTCTATTAGAAGCTCTTTATAATTTTGCAAATCTTCATCTGTGATAACATCCAAATTTGGTGTCTTTTCAAATAGTAATTCTTTTAATCCAAGAGTTTTGTTTAAACTTCGATTTCCAATTTTTATAATTTTTCCGTCGTCGAAAACACGTGTTTGGCCGAGCATAAGTTTTCCTCGTTCATTTTTTATTCCAAAAGGGATATTTGCGTCGGGTGAAGCACACCACGATAAACTATTAAGTGAAACATTTGGTGATGATTGAAAGGACTTAAAGGAAGCATCACTCATATTATTGTTGTCAGAAGGTGATACGACAAGGGTTTTTTCGGAATTAAATTTTTTATAGAACTGTTGTTCCTCTTCTTCATTAAAATCGTCATCAGAAAAATTTGTTGCCTCGCTGTCATTATGTTTATTTTTTTTTATTGTATAATGTTCAAACTCATCCTCATCTTCATGAGAAATTTCATTGTTCTTAATGGCTATTTGTTTCAGTGGATCGGTTATAGGTTTGAATATGGATTCCAGAGTGGCATCATTTGTATTTTTCATATCCTTTATCATTTCAACCTTTCTTTTTACAGCAGCTGCAGCTTTTACAATTTGTTTTTTAAGTTGCTTTTCCATTTTGACAAGGATTCCGTTCAATGCAAAATCCAGAGTCATAGTGATTGTGTATTGATGAAACAATAACTTATGTATATTAATCTACTACTACAAAAGTATCGAATGCCATCCTATAACATCCTTTATTTCTTTCGCAGTCTTTATTGATCACAACATAATTAAATGGTTTATTCCAAATAGTTGAGCACATTTCACGGAACTGAGACCACGACATATCTGAACCTACATGCTCATCGTAAACGTGTTTTAAATTTACATCGTCTTGTTTAAATAAAATAATGAGGTTAGAATTGTCCCTTATAAGTTGTTTAGGTACTTTACTGTATGTTTGGTTAATGTAAAAACAATCAATATTCTTATGTCGACCCATAGCAAAATAATCCCGAATGCTATTTTGGTTTTCACAAGCTACGTCGTCGAATATTATAATGGAGTTTGGCAAAGCTTCGTGTGGGCTTATGATATCATTATTATGGTTATATTTACTATAAGATATGTCTGCAACTAAATCTAATACTTTTTCTAAGAACACATATTTTGGTTGGTATAATGATTTAGAATATACATATAAGTTACGAAAACGTGCACCATTCTCATGTAATAACAAACCTATTACTAAGTTTGTCTTGCCGCAATTTGATGGTCCACAAACAATACATCGTATAGTGCTCGGCAATAAGTTGCCATGTCGCTTTGCTTCACATAATGATGCAGGACAGATATTATAATCTAATTTTAACGTTTCCTTTTGTTTGAGGAACTTCATAGCAACTTGTCCGTTTTGATTCGTGGCTTTTAACAAAATGGATATAACACTTTGCGTTCGTAATAATAAGAGAACTAGCAGTATATTTACTTGTAAGTGCACTCACTCCACCATATAGACTAAGCATTCGACGGCGGTAACAATAGCAAGGAGTAGAAGAATTTGGATACTGTTACCACTCATTATATTAAGTTATTGGACGTGTCTAGAACACACAATGTTAAAGCATCGAGAAGAATGGAGAGAGAAGAAAGAGCTCTCACCCCTCTCGAATCGTGCAATAAAAAATGATATGAGTAAGGAATCGATGCTTAAAAATAAACATTGTTTAATTACTTGCATCCCTACTTTAACAAAGTAATACACTGCGTTCTTTAATAAATAAAACTATATTTTTAATTTTATTACCATTATTTTAAACTATGTATTTGAATTCTAATAAATTTTATCTTAGATTTATTTATAGAGGTAATTCTGAATGAATGTTTTTCAAAATATTTGATTACATTATAGAGGTGTTAAAATAAAAACAAATATTTTCATACAAGTCTTTTTATTTTTAAATAATATTTATTGAAAACAATACAAGACTTAAACTAACATAACTATTTAAAATAACATAAGTCTTAGTTAGTAAAATTTATAAGCATTACTATAATTTTTCAGAAGAATAATGTTGTTGAAATAATGTATCTCCGTGAGTGTACACGTAACTAAAGATAGTAGGTACGCATCTAGCACATTAGAGAATTTTAATATACATCTACAAATGTTTTAGGTCAGCAATAGTTATTTAAAAACTATAACTGTAACCACATATTTTCTTAGAGATATTAGTTATAATATTTTCTGCTTGATCCATTATTGGATCAATATGCTCGGTTACCACATATTGTGTTTTTATTAATGGATCATTGCTGGTTGATTCCAGATCTAATATTTCTAATTTAATTAATCGCCGCCCTTTAGTAGGTATTGTTTTAATTAAATAAGAAGGTTCGTTCCCCTTCGTATTCTGCAGTAACTTGCTTCTCCTCTTCATGGGCTTCTTTTTATTAAAAAGACTTTTAACCACCTTGGCATGCAGCGGTGAATCTTTAGCATTCCAATGTGGAAATTCTTCAGAGAAGCCCTCCAACATATCTTGCGCATTTTGCTCAAAGCAAGGAGGATAATCTTCTGTTGCCTCCTTGCTTATGAGTAGCGACTGCGAGATTTCTTGGGTATTCTGAAATTTAATTTATTATGCAACAAAAATAATTTCAGATCGAAGAAATGATTGATATAGTGGCGGAGGTAGAAGAGTATATCTAGGATCCACAAGGAGGCTGACTATCTTATACGGAACCGATAGAATATGAGAATCACGATAACAGCATCACAACCATAAGGTTTTAACAACAACATTATCTTCCAACTAAATCAAATATACAAATAAACATTAACTAGTGATCTAACCACTACACAAGAAAAGAGTTTGAAGAAAAATAATTTATACGACTTACCATGATGTATTTGGGTGACCGTAGTTGTCACTTGATTAATTATGTGTGAAACAAATTTTAAAAACATTCGACTTTAATAGCTATTTATAGTGTAAATATAATGCTGACATAACAACAAAGCATTCGCACGGAATCGCAATTGGACAAATTACTAATGAACTATAAGTTGGAATACCTAAATCAGCAATAACATGTCCCAACCAGTTTCGAATTGTTCATTGCGTGTGCTATTTTATTAATAGTTTTATATTTTATGGATTATGAAATAAAAAAAAACATGGTAGCTGGTTTATAACGTTATATATTTTCATCGTTACAATACAACATTAAGTATTTGATTAAAACTAGGTAATTAATTTACCTATTTACAATTAAAAAACAATGTATAATACTATTAAACAAATAACTGATGGATAACAATATTAAAATTAAATAACTTTACAATATAAAGTGCCGTGTCGGTACATACTATACAATTTCATGTATGTTTTTATTCTATTAACTTATTCATTACTTAAGCCATATAATAAATGAATAGATGATGGGGTAACATATTTCTCAACTTACAATTTGATTCATGATTACCATTAAAATAATAATAAACTATACAATACGGTGCTTCTAAAGAAAAACTAATGATATTAAACTAAACTATCCCAGTGACCCCATGATAAAGTAGAAATTTTGTTTTTTAATATGATACGTTTATCGTCATTACCTGACAAAGCTATTTTGTTCTGTTCTTGAGTAAATATTTCGTGCTTAAGAGATTTAAATATGATATTTTTTTTCTTCAAAAATGTATTTTCATTTAATACCTTGTAATAATCTTTATATTGTACATCTTTTAATACTTGCTTCTGTATGCCTTTTGCTTTTTTTAATTCATCTTCTGCCGTTTTAATACAGTATAACTTGGACCTTAATCCTACAAACTTCGAAATCAAACTTCCTCCTAGCTCATCTTTAAAGAGACCTGGCACCTTTTTGTTCCAACTAGGAATGTCATATACGTTATTTACAGAATAATTACTAGTGTCGAAATAGGGAAGAAAATTTGATTTTAAATCAGCATAAAAATCTTTACTTTCTATTGAATACAAAAAACTATCAGTATCCGTATAACAAAGTTTTAACTTTTCCTTATAAAAAGGCTTCATAATAGAATAATGAAAATCAAACATGTGACTCTTAGATATTTCCAAAACGGAAAAACCAATGTATATAGGTTTATCCAAAGTGATTGTTTCAGGCTTCATTTGAATGGCTACCAAGTTTTCAGTGAAAATTGTAACACTGTGAAAATTTGGTCGAGCTATCATTTGCTCTGCACAGAAACTTTTCTTTGTTTTGTTACTATCATCATTCCACTTATTGACTAATTTCACATTAACCCTCTTTTCTGTGTCTTCTAACGTCTTGCCAAATATACTGTTGTTAAGAAGTTTGAAGAAATCTTGTTCAAATGTAGATTTAGCTTTTTTTCGTAATTCAGTATTCATGTCAATATACTGCTTTAAATAAGGACTCTGATTAAATTGAATAACTCTATGTATTTTTTTTAACAACAAACCATGTTTTATACATGTTTGCAGATGAGCAAAATGTATGACATAGAAATATTTATCGTATAAATTTGGAATCAATTTTGAAGTTTTAGAACCTGGCGGAGTAAATTTTTGAGCACAGAATGGAAAATCGTTATGATCATTATGCAAATGTTCGGGGTATTCTAAATCTACTTCTAGTATATAACCAGTGTCTCCGTTAGTTGACACATTTATAAAATCTATTCCAGCGATTTCCAAGTCATTCAATAACTTAAAATTGGAATGAGGCAAATAAGCACACATTGCATATCCATAGAGATTATTACAATCGATATAAATTAGAAAGTTATTACTTTTTCTTGGATCGTAAGTTTTTAAATACTTGTTATTGGCTTTTGAATACCTTGTCGAACATAAACATATTCCACCGCGAATACCTTTTTGAATCATTCTTATTATTTCCAGGTCGTGTATTAATTCTAATTTAACATTTGTTTTTAATAGCATGGCATCAAAACTGAGACTCGGTGCTGTAACATAAAAGGCTGGATCTAATTTATAATTCATCTTACATGTCTGGCGAAAACTTTCAAAAACGTCAGCTAATAAAAGAACATCTGACTTAAGATACAAGTCTGTGTATTCACCGAGATTCGATAATTCAAACGTTTGCCAGACTTTTTTTGCATGATCATAATCTACTTTAGATATATTACTATTGCGTAATTTGCTGAAAAAGAACTCCTGAGGCGGAAGTACTTTTTCTTCGTATGAACTCCAAGTAGTCATGTATTCATATGGATACACCCCTTTTCGTTTTATTAAAGCAAAATGCTCACGAGAAGGAAAATAACGCCGCAGATGTTTAAAGTCGTCATTTTTTAAGTTTGCGACAAGTTTCTCTAGACTTGTGCCTAAAAATTTAAAAGAATCAACAAATCGAACAGGTATGATATCTTTATCATTAATTTGAAAAAATTTTGTAAAAGATATGTAGTTTTCCTTATTTTTTGCTATTACTTGTATTTTTCCTGATAGTTTTCCCAACTGTCGTATAAAAAGATGACTGTCATAACCCGCTAAATTATGAAAAAATATAGGAACAAACTTAGGCAAACAATATCTAATATTGCAATAAGAATGAGCTGCACCACGATACCGTCCTGTAAGATGGCAATGATCTTTAACTTTATCGTCAAACAATATTTTATCACAAAGAAAACAATTTGTAGCCCGAGCAAAGTTCGCTTTGTCTTCATTTGTTAAACAAATAGCCACTGGCGACTGCAAAACGTTATAAATATCGGTTATATCCAATAATAGACTTTCTAAAAACTTTTCTACACAGGCTGGACCTCGATAAGATACATATTTATTACGCGACTTATCATAAGAACACACAACGTAATAAGCAAATGCTGATGGTACGTGTTTTTGCAATATCTTTGTACAGCCTGATCCAGAATCGAGTTCAGTTGGTTTTAATAATGATTCAAAATCTGCGTATAAGACGAAGGGCATGTCATGCATTCGCTCGTAATGATTAAATTGAATTCGTGTTCCATCACCGGGTAATATTGTCGATACACCACCACAAACATGAGCTTTCAGTTTATCATTACTATCAAAGAATATCATACAATCCTCGCATAAATATATTTTAGAATGATGTTTAGTTAATTGAAGACGAAGTAATTTAGATAAATCTTTAATAAGACAGTAATGGGTGCGTTTTCTGTTTTCCAGGAAAAGCATATTAATGTGATGATCTTTGCGAATCTCGCTTTTGTATAAAGGTCCAACAATGTTACCATTCTTTTGAATGCCGTAAATATTAATACTTATGCGAGGATTATTCTTTTCAAAAACTTTGATGTCCGCAAACCCAACTGGAAAAATCATATTTTTGATATTGAGTACATTTTTAAAGTGTGGGTAAGCTGACGTTCGATGTGCGTTTCTGTTTATAGGAAATAGTGCTGCCATGACACACCATAAAAAACAATAATTATCAGAATTTTGAATGTTGATACATGCTCGTTTACATTTTATGGACTTTGGTAATTCTATAAAACTGGAGCCTCTTAACGGGTTATATTTGTTTATATTTACTTCTAGATATAGGCTTTGTAAATAGGCCCACCCACTATCTCTTTCTTCAAATTCTTCAATTTTTTTACAAATTAAGTGAATAATTTTTGAAAACATATCTTCAAAATTGAAGTTTTGATGCAACATGAAGTTTTCCGTTGCAAATGACTTGATTGAAATCGAATCATACTTACTAAGCAGAAAGAATTCACAGAAAAGTTCAAAATTAGCTTTAACATTAGTGTGAGCTTGAATTTTCGCTATGAGCAATAGGCGTACGCGAGAGCGCAAGTGCCATAAAAACTCAGCGGGCGGGCGAACACGCGCACTATCATGACCCTCATCTTGATATCGAACACGGTACGATGCTATACGATTACGAAAAGCGCTATGAACTTTTTCAACCCCCTCACTATCAACGACCGAACTGTTGTTCTTATGTAAAATACTTTTCAAATGTGCAGAGAAAACTTTGTTATTTACGGATACGTCACAAACTGAACAGAAAGTAGACCTCGACATTATGATTTGGACAGTACAAATTCTCAAAGTTAAAGTAATAAAGGCTTAAGTATGTAAGTACCTAATCTTTGAGTTTGCTAACGATAAACAATAAGTAAACCAGCTAAAACATAATTTACGCAGAGAGAAACAAAAGAGAACCTATTTTTTAACTTTATCTTTATAAAATATCCCCTCTGTGGTAAACTTTGCCTTAGCTAATTTTACAAATTTTTTTAATGCGTAAAATTCTGGAGATTCTGCTTCGCCTTGCAAGCGTACCCAAACGATAGCGCGCTCGCACCGGTCAAGGCCGCTGAGATTAGATACCTCCTTCTGGTTGTAGAGGCGTAGCTCCACTAGCAAGTCGCCGTCGAGCTGTGCAGTCCGACGCGTTACACCACCAGGTACTCGGCGTGTCAGGATACTGGTGGTCTTGTTTGGCAGGTTTGGCGGCCGCGAAACCTCGCTGTCCGACTCTGAGTCGAACAACCACTCAGAAGTATTGGACGACGATGTATTCTTCACTTCTGCACTCTTGGCCTTCGATAGGCACTTTATCGCCTTGCTTCTCTTCTTTGGACTAGGGAGATAGAAAAAGGATACACGATTATTGTACACATTAAACACTTGAAATTTAGATATATGTAAATATAGCAATAAAAGTACCTGATGTCTTCGTCGTCGGTATCAAAGAAAAGGTCAGATTCACAGCTCTTCTTGGCTGACCTTTTGTTTTGCTTGCTATCCGACCTGAAAATAGTAAATGTCATATTAGTATTAAGAGTGGTTACAAGAAAACGAGTTGAAGATTCACATCTTCAATTCATAAGATAAAAAAAATATCATCATCATCAGTCAATCAGCATGCCACTGCTGGGCTTGATGGTCCCTCGTGAAGACAGCACTTGGAGAGGTCACGTCATATACAGCCTGGTCCAACGGCTCAATTTGTTGAAGCATGAAGATGATCAACCACTTATAGACAATTAAAGAATAGATATAAAGTATAGCAATAAAGTATAAAAACTTACGAACATTTTTCAGCTGTCTTGGTCTTGAGATTTTTTGATGAGGAGGTACTGAAGCACTGTTAGTGGTCAGAGATAGCACTGGAGTGTACTGTGACTACAGTTTTTCCGGATTTTATATAAGAAAAGTGCAATGCAAGTAATAATTTTACTGAGGTTCTCAACCTATACCTTATCTTTATAATCATTTTTATTTAACATGACTAATCTAAAAAAGAATGCTCATTAATTTTTATATTGTTAAATAAGTAAGTAATATTATAAAATATTATATATATTATCATAAAATTATTAATTTCCGTCCAAATCATATCCACACAAAATATTTATAAGAAAACAAATATGCATTCACGGATATGATGTCTATACGTTATCGAGAATCCTAATGCATTCACTTCCACTTCCATGGTCAGTGTTCGTTTTTCAAACACTAAAGAACTGACACTTTATTTAGAGAAAATATTTTTTTTTTCGTGATTTTTTTATCACACCGCGCGTTTTAGGCAAAGGAGACGCGAAGCGCCCTGGGTACTATGGTACCCGGGACGTGTGAGTGGAGCAGTTCTCAGGTCTGCAACAAAATTTTTGATCCGCAGTTGCGTATGATCCAAAAACGGTCCGATCATCGGCTGAACTTCGTCAGCTATATAAAAAAAAAGTACTTACGTAGCAAGAAAGAAACAAAACGACGAACTGACGCAATTACGTGTATTGGATTTTTATTTTCGAGGTAGTAGTAGATCGTTATTCAGCATCACAACATCTAAGAGAAGATTATAGTTTGGTAGTTTACTTTCAAAAAGTCGGTTCCATACTCGAAATATAAAACTTAATAACGTTTTGCACCTCTGACTTTCATGATATTTAGCAAAATTTGATATTTACCCATAATTCTACCAATGTGCAATATGACGCGGAAATAATCAGCAAATTAATTGTTTGTCGTTTATTTCCACAAACTTGCAATACAATACTGTGCATATACAGCAAAATAGTTGGTAACCGTTTAATTCTGCTGATGCAGAAATCTCGTGTAAGGCTGCATGCTCCAAATTTTTTTCATTTCGGGTTTATTATATTTATTTAAATTATACATGTACATACATATTTACAATTACTAACGAATATTATCTCCAAATTAAAAAGTCTTCTTTATAATAACGGATGCGATTTCTAATTTTCATTTTTCGAGACTACTATTTAAAACAGATAAACAATAGGTATATCGTTCTATTAGGCGAACCGAATGTATTTATAGCATAACGATATTGATACGACATGAGGACAGAACCATAGAAGTTTATGAAAATTATTGTAATAATACATAGGTGGTATTCATCTGCAGCATCTCATACACGTTCCCACCGCACTACCCTATTTAATTAGGATGTTAAGACCTTAGTCAGCCAAGGTAGGTAGTTAAAATGTTCTTAATATTTTTTATATTTTCATTTTTTAAATTATTGGAATATTTATTTTCTATTTTTTATTCGTGTGATGACTGGAACACATCTTTCAGGGATTAGCCCGGCCTTTTAAATATTTTGTAAAAATCAACAATTTTATACTTTGTTTTATAATAAAGAATATATTTAATTGAAGTAATTTAATAAACAAATAAAAGTATTAACGTGTGAAAGAAGCCTTATTATTTGAGTAAGCACTCGTAACTGGATATATGAATAATGTGCAATAAATTTATTGCTGATAAATGAATTTCGTGGGAATGCTTTGAAACTGTATGGCAGGCAGAGTGTAGAACGGTACTTATCCGAGAGTTGAGTCCTGAAGCTACGAAACCTCAACCTGTTTAATTTCTGTTGTTATTGCACTGCTACCTAGTTGAATGCCTTAATATTCTGAGATAGAAAACCTTGAAAATGTGTCTAGTAAATCGCAATCAATCAAAAGTATACTGTTTACAGTCAAACAACACAACACAATAGAAACATTATGAAATGAAATGAAATAAAAAATCTTCTTTTCCATTTAACCCTATATAATGTATATTGGGCAATCTTAAACTGTTTTCATCAAATCACCGTAAACGAACGCAGTGAGATTTGCGGAGCTAGAGCGCAGCGAAGCGTAGCTCAAATCTCACTGCGTTCGTTTGCGGTGTTTTGATGAAAACTGTTTTAGAATGCCCAATATACACCTACTGACAGTTTGTGACAGATTATCATGCGGACCGACTTTTAGCGCGCTAACGAAACTGCTAGCTCACCTCCCAAAAAAGTACTCTGTGAATTTATTACATCAGTAAAAAAATTGTTTTAGGCAGTAGAATATTACTTTCTCAGTAGATACTCTGTTTTTAGTGAATGTTATATATCGGTTTTATTATTCAAACATTCTTTTTTTCTAGATCTAGGTACTCTTATGGACCATGGGGGGCATCACAAATTATCTAACGAACTTTGTTTACACACAACAACACATAATGCTTACCGTTGCAATGTTTTGTTGTTGTGGAGTAAGAGAAAGCCCCACTACTCTGTTATTTTCCTCATCCCTCACAGTAAGCGGAACCAGTTCAACCAAATCCATTTTTCTTAACTTTTTATTAATAATTTATTGTCTCAAAAGCTCAGAATACTTTTGCATTGGCGGTTTAATTTGACACTTTTGACAGTTCGCTCACAACGATAACGCTCTGGGGCATGGTCGATGTTAGCGCAAAATGGCGGCTCCAATGACGTCATCTATGACGTCATGACAGAAGTTGTGAACGCGCTAACGTTCATGCGGACCGGCTGTTATCGCGATAATATCGATATCATCGTCATGCGGACCGCAACATTAGATTGTTTTAATGCCAAAAAGTTCTAAATTTTTTTAGTATACCCGGGCAGGCAGCGAGTTTGTTCTATTTGTATTCGATGTCATGAATTACGCATTAAAATATATTTATTGATATTAATGCGTAATAGATGGCCCTTCGAGCATGGCCATTTTCGACGTCATTTTCTGGAGAATGTATAGAATTTATTTTTATCAAAGAAAAACTCGGAGTTCAACAAATTTAATCACGCTATCGATTGTTGATCAAAGGCCACATAAAATATATTCTCGTTTTCTTTTTCAGCATTTTTTCGACACTTGTAGCGAACGTTTTTTTCGTAGTAAATTGTAATGGTAGTTTTCTAAACGTACTCTTTATTATCAGCCTTATTTTAAAACTTTAGTAGTACTAGCAAAAAAAACAGCGCATTAAAAAGGAACGCTAACACGCTAACACAACTTAAGCAAAATAATAAAAAAGTCAACTTGTTCTACTATTACTTCCACTGACACTGTAAACAAGTGAGACGTAGTTGTTAGTGCCGTAGTACAGTCCAATAAGTAACTCATTATGTATGTCATACGACCAAGAAATGGAACTCTCTGTCAGCGCATGTGTTTCCTCCTTCTTACAAAGGTGAGGGTGGCTAGTGCGGCGTGTATTCTCTCTCCCGCACTAGCTATCATCGCATTTGGACTCTACTTACGCTTACCACCAGGTGAAATGGAGTCACTTGCTAGGGCTTCTATAAAAAATTTATAATAACTTATATTTTTTTCTATTGTAACGCTGCATTGTGAGGGACGATACTATGAAAATAGTTTAAGAACGTGTAGACGTTAAGTTCTGGACCCCAATTGTACCAAACATGATTATTTATAAATTAATGTGTTCCCCGCACAACAGTAACGAAATGCGTGTCTTGGAAACTTGTGGTGGTGATGAGGTGAAAACTTTATAAGGTAATTTAATATATACGGTTACTTTTTCATCACATCGGATAATTAAAGGGACGCGTCAATACACGGCAGTAGAATGATTTAAACAATAACAGATAATAAAATAAATATAATAAAAAATACTGCACTCAATTAGTGCAGTATTTTTGGATATTATAGAAAATTTATACCGGGTGTAAGTGACAGTGTCCCATTTCTTTTAACAGTGAGTTCAGACCAATGTTATTATTTGTTTGCCGATGTTTATTTTTACCGGAAAAGCTTTTAAAGCGATAAGAAAGACGTTTTCATTTTTAATTTTTATTCATACTACGCAATGTGTGGCGCGCCGGCATCATTTTTGTTCCGCTCACACCGGTGCGCTGACGTTCGATGACCCAAACAGCTGATTCCGCGCGCAGTATGATGGAAATGTAATACGATTTTGCAAAGTTTAATTTTTGTGTTATTATTGTATTTTTTCACAGAATATGATTTGTGAACGTCAACTTAGAAAAAGAACTTTAGAACTTACTAGAAAATTTAGGAAAATTAATAAAAAATTCGTAAAATTTATGAATTTTCCGGGTGAAAATTTCAGTGATATTCAATTAAGAATCATTGTCTGAACTTATTGTTAAAAAAATGGGACACTGTCACTAACACCCGGTATAAAATTAAATAGGTGACTTAATTTTTTATAAAATTTAAATTCCTTAAATTATTAGGGGTGATAAAACAGTAACCGTGTATAATCTATATAAATAAAAATCAATGTATTACTATGTTTGTTTGTCCTCTATGCGTTCCGAAACCATTCATCAGATTGTAATGAAACTTTGTTAGGGTGTTATGGGGACATAACACCCTAACAAAGTTTTCCTAGCAAAAAAAAGGCATTTACGTGGCATTACAACGCATGCCGGGTACAGCTAGTACCCAATATTTTTATGTAATGCAGTATACAAGTTTCAGTTTTACGGAAGTAAAAATCCCACACATCGTTTCATTGCATATTAAAGTTAATCTAGCCATAAAATACGACCACGTACAAACTAACGTGATATTGTATTTTACAGCCAAGAGCCGTCTATGTTATGTGGTTTCATTGTTTCAAACGAGTCCCTGCCTTCAGTGGCGGCGTATGACCTAAACTTAATGTGGGCAAGGTACATTTTGCGAGGCCCTCTGATGGTGCAAGACGAAGGGAATATAAAATAAAAAATCACTTGAAATTAAAAAGTTTTTTATTAATTAAGAAACAAACTTAAATTTTTATTCATACTTCTTTGGAACCCTAAACTAAAAAGAACAAAATTATAGAAAAAATTAAAGAAACAGAAATTTTGTACTTTTGATTTTACTGAACCCCTTAATGATTGGTTCGTAATTTATGTTAGATGCTATATCTGCTTCAATAGACAAAACTGCCAAAGAAGAAAGTCCTTCTTGACCCATTGAATTTCGTAAATAATTTTTAATTAATTTTAATTTTGAAAAGCTCCTCTCAGCTGAAGCAATACTTATCGGTATCCGTATCGTAAGCAAAATTCTAATGACAATGTAAACATTTGGGTAAATTTCTTTCAAATCGTTCTCTATGATATATTGGAGCAGATGTTTCACTCATAAGATTGGAAGTCACTACTGCTCTCACCTACTTGCAGGACTATTTGTAAATCCTGGCAGTTTTTCAGTATTTGCTTTTTTGGATTTTTTTTTACTTGTTTACGTCATAGAGAAAGATTCCCATTTTCTCCCTTTAACTCTATCTCTCTTAGTGCTTAAGCCTAACATGATTGATAAATTATGAAGAGTGCACCAATATTATATCTGTAACCTGTAAACAAACAAAATAAAAACAATAATAACATTAAAAAAGAGGGCAGATTCTAGCGCAACAAATAGAAGATATAAAACAAATAATAAACGTAATTTTGTAAAGAAAGCTTTAAAAACATGAGTGAGGGTCGATTTTTCAATCTTTGATAAAATTTATCCGTCTGATGAAGTATTACACAATAATATAAAAATGTCACCTGTAAAATAACAAAAGAAAGGAAATTAGAACACATTTTAGAAATGGTTGTTTAATACGATATTCGACGAATAAGTTTTATCCAAGTATTGAAAAATCGGGCCTAAGTCATGGACCTACAAAAAAATACACTGTCTTTTTTTCAGGTCCGTGGCCTAAGTATAATAAATATTTCTTATCTTATTCTTGACAAATAAAGGTATCATTATTTTACATTACAATACAATGGACTCAATTCTGAAGTGGCCGCTAAATTGCCTAATTTTATTTAGGTGCCGCTAAACCATTATTCTATTCTACGGTAACTGTCAAATTCAACTGACATTGCTAATTTGAATCTGACGTTTCTAATTTTAGACGGTCAATTCAACTTAGCCTTAGCCGTCCAAACGCTATTCCAGACGTGAAATTTTTACGCGTAAACATCCTAAACTGACTATTTTTAGCGACGACTAAAATCATCCCGATTAAAATTAGAACCTTGCTAAAATTTGCCATTTTGGTAATGAAAAATACAAATCCAAATAACAAATGAGGTAGAAATTTTAATTTTGCCCAAATTAATTGTTTTGGCCTTAAATGAAAAGGAAAATATTTTTTTTGTAGTTACAATTATATTGTTAAAAATAAGATAAAAATTTACATTAAATGTATTAACTGTTATAAAAACATAAACCCGTTTTAGTTTCTTTAACAAGATCCATCCATTAATTTACTTTTAATATTTTTACGATAGCAACACAAACTCAATTAAAACTAATCTTAGACATTTTAGAATTAAGCTTAAGCTCTGCCTAAATTTAGTTGTCCTGTCACCTGCACTTGCTTAACCGGTCATTTAAATTAAGTTTAAATTTAGAAATTTTAGTTTTAGGTTATTTAGACGGCGGGCACACAGAATTGAGTCCAAGACTTATTAAACACGTGTTATCGTTTTAAAAATATACAACACTAAAATCTATTCTATTATTTATTTTAAAGGAACACAAAGCGAGACTGCGTCTGCATGCGATAGGTACTTTGATTGACTTTCTAATAAATAGAAGGCCCGAGCTATGCCTTGTCTCTGACCGGGGACTCCCCGCGATAGCAGCTTAACGCCAACTAATGTTGCCAGACTAAATATAAACGAATGATGAGAAACGACAAAGATGAGATTTTTAATTAATTAATTTTATAACAATATAGTTTATTAGAAATATCGATTATTTTTTATTCACATTCATTTCGTGCGCCGAAGAGTGGAATATATTTAACTTGAAAATTAATTCTAATGTATTTATTATTAAAGAAAACCTTTGTGGCGTGTAATTTTGGATTTTCCATACTTTTTCAAATTTATTTTCGGCTGTGAGGCGCGAGGTCCTTTGTACCGCGAGCCCGTGGGCGGTGGCCCACACCGCCCGCGCCTTACGCCGCCTCTGCCTGCCTGCGACTAAAATGTATGTAATATTATAAAGCTGCGCATTGTATACATAAAACTTCCTATACTCTCAAACCTTACAGTACTCTAAGGCCCGATTTCACCAAAGTCATATAAGTTTTATACCGTCGAATTTGACGGTATACCAGATTTAACACTAGGATAAATAAGAAAGATGGCGCCTAATGAACAGCTGATTGGCAAACTGTCTGAAATGACAATAGTCGTAACTGACGTATAATCCTACTAGTTTAAAAAACAGGTAATTGGCAATGTGATTTACGCAGCGTTATCATTCATTAGTTCACATAGATAAAATAAAACTCTATTTGGAAAAATAGTTAAACCAAATGTGGTGAAACGTAAAATGGGTTATTCGAGAATAAATGTATCCACGGTATAGTTATTCTAGTTTTGCGTTCCTGTTGGTGAAATCGGGCCTAAGTATTCTTCCAAGCTTTAGAAACTCGACCAAATGTGTGTGAGCTAAATGTCAAAACGCGGTTCAGGGGGCGTAGACAAAGTAACAAATCATAAACGATAGCAACGTCAGAAAAGAACAAAATGTATGGAATATATTCAACATAACGAACCATTCCCATACATTAGCGCGTAACGTAATCATTCACATGCATTTTCTCAAATCAGAGCGTAACGTAAACGAATCGAATGTGAATGATACTTTGGCTACAGGTCCAGAGGGCCTAGATGAAGTAACAATTCAAAAACGACAACGCAGTTAGAATCGAACAAAATGTATGGGATTAACATATGTCATCGCTAAGTCACGTGGCAAATAGATCAAAGTTATCGAATGTAAATCGTAACTCATTTTTCATTAAAAATGAAATGAAAATATGAAATTTTACCATTTCTTATCATTTTTAAAATAGATTCTGAACAAACTATTTCCACGTTTTGCTTAATTTGTTTAACACGTTGTAAAGAAAAAAGGAAACCTTGTCTTACACACATTTTATGACGTAGGTATTCAGTTATAACGGATTTTTGGTAATTTAATCAGTGAGGGGGCTAAAAAGGGATCAGATCAGGAAAGGGACAGTTTCCGTGGAACTTCGTTGTTTTCGAAACTATAGTAGAAACATGAAACTTTGTATTTAGGCGAATAATGAATAAAACATAAGTGAACTCAAATCAGATTACTTTTCATCATATTTTTTTAATTTGCTAATATGGGAATTGAGTAACAAAGAGATAGAATGTGCCAGTTTTTTATAGGAGACACGCCCCCAATGGGGATAAAATGGGGGTAAGACGCGGGATAATTTTTTTTTTTTTTTTTTTTTATCCAGTGGTGTATAAACTTTATTAAGAAATTCAGATTCTAAAAAATATAAAGTAAAACAAGAATTAAATAAACAATAATATAGAGACAGGTTTATCACAGGCGAAGTCATGACAAACCGTCGGGGAGTGCAGCTCCATCCTCGCAGAGACCAGAGCGCTGCCATCTGTGGCGGGTGCCACGGATGCACATACTGCTGGCCCTGATGATCGCGATCTGGATTCTTGCGCGTAACCATCCCATTATTGGGGCGAGGGGCCGGCTCCAGCGGTCTGCCAGTGCTTCGGCGAGGTGTTTGGCGAAGGTTTTCAATTGTGGTGCGAAGACCCCGTCGACTGAGGTTACCAGGGGTGTAAAGGTGGCATGGCGTGTCTCGCATGGGCCACAGTATTTCCTCATTTTTTCGTCTTCGGCTGAGCGAAGGACGGCTGCAACTGGGCGTGATGCGTAGGAGGGAGCGTCGGTGTCAACGACACGGACATCAAATAACGCCTCCCTCTGCGCGATCCACACCCCGCGGCAGGCCAGGTCTCCGCGCAATCCGGAGTCTCCTTCGGAGATGACTGGCTCTTTCGTGACGTTTCCCCAGGCCTGTTGACATAGATCACAGAAAAGGTCCCTTATCTCATTGTGTCTGCGTGTGATGAGGCCGCCTTTCTTGCAGCACAAGGCGTGGTCTACGTTGAAGTTGTCGCTGCCGCAGCCGTCGCAGGACGTAGGCATGGAGACCGGTGTGCGGAGGTATCTTATGGCTAGGGCGTCCCTGAATTCATGGGGTGACAGGTCGAAGTTGTCTTTTCTTGTGGGTATTATTGAGAGCCAGGTGGAGGTTTTTGTGTTCATTTTTGTCGCTATTGATCTTTCTATTGCTCTTTTCTTTTGGGGTGGTAATTTAGTTAGGATATTTTCGAGAGTTTCGTTGTCGTATGTTTCTTTTTCTTTCTTTCCTTTTTTTCTTGCGTCACGTAGAGATTTGTGGTGATCAGCTAGGTTTATGTCCTTCGATTCGGTTAAGGCTATTGAAAGTGTTGTTGATGCTTGTTTTGAGATTTGGTATGCTCGGTTTGGGCTGTTGAAGGGGTCTGAAATGGCAAGTCCGCCTTTGTGGACTGGAAGTGTAAATAGCTGGGCGTCGAGTTTTGTAATTTCACCTCCAATTAGAGTTGGTAGGAATTTTTCATGCAATGTGTTAGTTAAGGGTTCAAAATATTCTTCTGCATTTTTTACGACACGTAGTAGGAAAGACCATTTAAACTGTGCTGCTTTTGCAAGAGCTGTGTAGGCAGCTTGCGGGGAGTCTTTAGAAATTGCGGTTAATTTCATGACAGCGGATATCCATTGGGTTACGTTGTTTTTAATGAAGTCGTCCTTTCCTTTTCCTATGTAGCCTCCTAAGAAGCGGGAGCCGGTAACTATGGAGAGATTAGTGCCGGAGAACGTCTTTTCTGCAGCAGGCTTATCGGTTTCTGACACTATAAGGAATGATTTTTTACCTTGTGGGAAGTAGCCGTATGCTGGTCCTATTTTGTTTATGTTGTCCCACCAGTGACGTAAGTTCTGGAATGTGCCTTGTGCGGAGGAGTCATCGGCGTACCAACATTGTGTAACAGTGTTTTCGTATTTGAGTTTGTTTATTAGTGGTAGTGTCGCGAGCGCGTACAGTGGCATGGCGAGTGGGTCTCCTTGAGTTACGCCTTCTCTGCTGTATAGTCTTGTTTCAGAGTCACGAAATACAAGTTCGACATGGCCGTTGTACGTGTTGTATAGAAAGCGGGCGCAGTGTGGCCAGTATATTCTTGCCTGCCAGAGGGCTAGTTGTCTATTCACGGCGTTGAATGCATTGTTAGCGTCGACAAGGAGCATTCCCCAATTTGAGTTCGGATGGCATTCTTTTTGGAAGGCGTCGTTCATGGCGTGGATGGCACCCTCGATACCGCTACTTAGTCCACTGCATAGTTGTGACTGACCACATGCTTCGGTGACTTCAGAGCCTGTGGCTTCGATCATGCATTTTGATAATATTCTCCGTAAGCATTCTCCGATACCGATGGGTCTCACGCCCGGGCATTTGTCTAAGGCTACAAGGCGGCTTGACATTAGAGCTTGTATTTGGCTCCAGGGTATGGTTTCGTTGCTGAGTTTCATTGTGAGCTGTGCAACGGCTTCTCTTAAGTGGGCGCTTGCTTGTCCGTAACGGAGGAGGAAGTCTCTCCAGTTTTCAGCTGTGGAGCCAGTGGGGCCTCCACCACCGTGTAGTTTCCTTGCAACCGTTTCAACGTGGTCGGATGTTATGTCGACTTCAAGGAGTGGTGGCAGTTCTGTGACGTTTCTGGGGAGAGTGAATAAAACGTGGTCTGGGGTTGTTGGTGGGGGATGCTTTTCCGTCAGCACATCACTGACGGTTTTGCCGGATGGGTCAACTTCGGCGTCAGGGCTTAAAACTTTGCACGTATCTTTTGTGAGGAGCCAGTTGAGGGCTTCTCGTGGTTTTCCTCGTAGTATTAGTCTTGTGAAAGTTTTTGTTTCTTGGTCGTCGCCTTTCCGGGTGCTTGCATTCCGTAGAGATTTATCTGCTTTGATGGATTCGGTGATGAGTTCCTCGAAGCGTTCGTCTGTCCATAGCTTTAGGCGGCGATCGAGTAGTCTGAGCACGTCCTTAATTTTTCTGACATTCTTGTCTCTTTGCAGTATGACCGCGGCGAAAGTCAATACGCGTTCGGATGGGTAGGTTGATTTGGTCAGATGCTCAATTTCGTCAGCCAGGGTGTGCACGAACTTCCTACTGGCAGTGCCGCTTGGGATGTCATACATCTTACCGTGCAGGTTGCAGACGTTGTCCCAGCGCTGTTGCCAGATGCGCGGGATAAAAATTTGTTTGAGGAATCCCTCATTTAGTGATTTAATGGTCGTAGCACACATATCAACTCGTAAGCGGAACGTAAACGTATCAACTCTAGCAGTTCAATATTCTTTGTAGCGGCCGGCGAGCCGTAAGCGCGGCGTAGCCTAGCCGTAGCCGAGTCGCCTCGGAGCTGCTGGTCGCTTGGTATCGCGCTTACGTTAGATTGACGCCTGGTTGACGGCGAGGCGATACGTTGACGATCCCTTTCCGAGTTGATATGTGTGCTACGATCTTCAACATATCAATACGTACAAAGAATTAATGTAACACACTATCGTTTAGCAATTTTTACGAAAATCTGCAATGTCCCACCGAGGACGGGATAAATCAAAACAGCTAAAATAGTCCTCCATGCCGTCTATTCCAATTTGTACAACTATCTGTCCTACCAGTTGAATATATTGGACACTCCTCTTACAATTACATATTTCAACTAATTAAACAAGTTGATCAACTCGGACTAAAAGTTACAATTAGATCAAACACAATAATGCGGGTGTAGTCTCGATCGGAAACTAAGTACTCCATATAAAATTAGCTCGGATATTTCTATGCATTAGATAAGATTTTTCGCCTTTGTCAAAGGAAGGAACGGATTTCAATTTTGTAATATCCGATAATTCCACGGTCGCAGCGGGCTGCTTGCTATGAATAGAAAGGAAGGATGTATTTCAGAAAATCTTATGAATTTTCGCGAATCATCGCTTAATATAAAACTTCACATATATATACACAGACACGTCTCATATTTGATATTAACATATTTCTGGTTCTAATATGTTATTTTTTGATTCCACCATCTCCAAAACATGAAAAAGTAATTGTTCTCTTAAAAATGTATTAAACTAACCTTGAATAATCAAATTTTTGCTAAAAAATCGGCCAAAAGCGAATTGGACTAGCGCACCGGGGGTTCTGTACAAACTTCTCAAGTTATAAGTTCCTAAATTTTTACATATTTATGGTTTTCAGATTTTTTCCTTGGCTGTCCAGCTTCTCAACCATACAAAAAATAAAGACTAAAACGGATAAAGCCATCCGAAGTGGAGTGATAAAATATAAGTTTTAATTTAGTACAATGTACAGTCAGTGCTGCAACTATTATAATAGTGAATTATGAAAATAAGAAACGTGTGGACACTTCTTAGAGACATTATCTTTAGCAAATTGAGATCGAATTAAATTACTTATTAGCAAAATAGGCTATAGATTGTAATATACTTTGGGATGTTCTTATGCGTCCCATAAAAAATAAGATTTTTTCCTTAACGTGTGCTATAAGTCCTTACTTCTCGCCAAATTTTACGATCCCAGGTCAACGGGAAGAACCCTATAGGTTTCGATTCCCTTGTGAAATCGCAAAATATGCGACTAAACGGTCATCTTTTAATCGCTTTGACTTGCAAGTTTGATATTTTCACAGCTGGATGAGATCCGAAAAAGTGATATCAATTTCAGCTTGACATCCCTTTTTTTTTTTTTTCTCTCGGGGGGAAATGCGTAACCGCACCGTACCCGCCGTTGACTAGACGGCGAGCGTGTGTGGGGCTCTCCCAGCAGAGTGCCAGGCCTACCCACTAAAACCCCCCGGTGTTCTCCCTGTCCTTTTGGGCGCGCTAGGTAAGGTCCACACTGCGACTCCACTACCCACGCGCCCGGGCAAGCCCGACCAACCGGTCGGGCTATCGCCGAGGGGGGATTCCCCGAGAACACCAGGGCAATCCCCAGACGGAGTGCCTTACGGCGGCGTGCACGGGGCCAACCGTGCACGCAGGCCAGCTTGACATCCCTACGCGATTCTTGAAAAAAAAGGCTCTTGACAGACAAACGGACAACGAAGTGATCCCATAAGATCCGTCTTTTCTTTTTGAGGGAAGGAACCCCCAAAACTTTCTTTCAAAATTTGAAAAAAAAACCTTATTCGTTGAAACGTAATTACGTTTATTATTTTGTCTAGTAATTTAGTTATTAGAAGGCAAAATTTCATCGCTAAGTACAATCGTCGGTGGCGCTATGGACTCGCCACTTGCCTACAATCGGGAAGATCAGGGCTCGAGACCGCCATGAACGAATGTGTTTTTTCGTTTTTCGAATTTCATGTGTACATTTTTCCGACGCTCCTACGGTGAAGGAAAACATCGTGAGGCAACCTGCATACATCTGCGAAGAAATTCAAAGGTGTATGAAGGTGACCAATCCGCATTGTGCCCACGTGGTTGACTAAGGCCTAAACATTCTAACTTAGCCCTCCTACGCACTAGTGGTTAACCGCGGGGGCGGCTAACCGCGCGGCTGGCCGCTTTTTCCATCTTAATATGCAACCGCTTTGGATCGTACGGTGCACTTAATAGCGTAGCGGTTGCATAATAAAATCTAGCCGTGCGGTTAGCCGCTTTTCCATTTTAATATGCAACCGCTTGTGATCGTACGCACTTAATAGCGTAGCGGTTGTATATTAAAATCTAGCCGTGCGGTTAGCCGCTAGTGCGTAAGCCCTCTTAGGGTACGCTCGAGCCCCTCGGTGGGGACGTATATGACCTGTTATGATAAAGTACAATCGACAACAAGTGAAACTTAAGACTCGTCGCGAAAACTACTACGAAAGCGATAACGTGTGACGCGAGGGATGTTCAAAGGTGAACTGTAGTGTGATTCTGTAAAACCTCACTTTAAACTTCGAATCTGATTTCGCAGTGAGTTCTTAGATTGGCATTCTCAAAATTCGAATGTAGATTTGAAAGTAATCTGTGCTACAGCGCTACACTTGCGAGCGTGGCAGTGAGTGGAACTAGAGTGACCGTGAGATTTTGACATTATAAATATGGGATGACGTATGAAGTGGCATTCCGTAAAGGGAATTCCTTTATCACTTCGAAGCTCACTTCGCACACGAACTCGAAACAAAGTGTCAAATAAAACGTTGCTATTTTGTGAGTGAAAACAGGCAAAGTTTATTATCATAGTTTAAAAATACATTTAAAATTATTTCTGAAGGGGATAAAAACTAGTTCTGAGGTATTTATTAGAATTTTATCGCTACTAACTCGTGATAATGACTATGTAAGGGTATCTTGTATCTTATGCGAAGTGAGCGTGAATATCGAAGTGAGGTGCGAGCTATTGTTCGAATTTTACAGAATCGACATGCTGTAAAGCTGTGGCCTATTGCAGTTTGTACCACGCTCAACAACAGCAACCGAGTATTATTTGCAAACATTAATTAAGTCATGCCCTATTTATACCACAATTAACCTGCTCCCACTTTGAAATTGTTGCGAATGTCGAGTCGAACGAAACAATGCTACGTTATAAAAGCAATTACGCACAGTAACAGTTGACACAAAACAATGTTCGTTGAAAGCGATTCGTTTAACTGTTTCAGTTTTATGGCTCCATCAGTAACAAACAGTAATGCTAAAGCGAGGGTCTATTCAAACTTACGCCGGTATCTTATACTATAATTATTTTTTTAAATTAAATTCATAAGTAGTTATTACTTTGCCTAATTCTGAAGGCCACAATACATTTTGTCATTGCTATAATTTTATTATAATATTATTTTTTTATTAATGCATCAACATAATTTGAAGAAAACAAATAAGGGTATAGGAACTGTCTATTTCTTCCGATTTTTTTTCCAGCCGTCCTGCAATAGGAAAACCCGAGACAAAAAATACTGTGATAACGTGCACTTAAAATAAAACGTTAGAAATTCAATAAACTATATAAGGGAAGTACATTAACTATACATTTAAATCAAAACATACTACTACAATCTTTTTTTTTATATGGCGTCCCACCATACGCTTACTTTTTACCAGGATTAAGTGCAAAAAGAGTCACAGTTCTCGCCTTCTGACGCCATGTTAAAGTTTACCGGAGGGAGGTATCAGGGTCGTCTGCTTGGGTGCCTCCGTCCATTGGCGAATCGAGAGTGTTTTTCAGGGGGGGGCATGATTTGTATGAAGTTATTAGTATTTTGGCATCCATCATAGAATGTTGAATCGGTAGTGGAGTTGCGCAAGAGGGGTTGCTATCAGAATGTAGTTATACAAAATAAATAGGAAAAAACTGAAGAGCGAGACTAACCTGCTAGTCCGGGCGGTCAGCTCTTCATCCCCGGGGATCACACAACACGAATATAGGGCACTTTCGTAGATTTATGCACAGTAACCGAATTATATACGAGAGGCGCGTCCGCCGTGAGTTGCGAAAGGATGATTGTCGATAGTTTGGTAGCCGATTGACAGCTACTGCTGCGTTTTCTTGCGTCTCACTCAGACGTAAAGGCAAAGAGAGGAACAGGAAGTAGGATTAGGGTCTACACGTTAAGCAACAACAGCGATAACTCCATATTGGTTATATTTGTATCTACAGGCGCAAACAAGTAGCTTAAAATACTTGGTTGGGCACCAGACCATACTGGGGTAGGCACGGCTCACCCGGCCCCCCTTCTATATACTCCTATGCCTCCATCTTACTTATTTCTGCCGCAAAGCAACAGTGCCTGCATTGCTATGTTCTGGTTTGAAGGATAAGATATGGCAGTGAAATTACTGGGTACCGTGCCTTTACATCTGATGTCACAAGTTGGAAACGTCCATTGTGGTTCTTGCGGGGGTTGCAGTATTGCTGCGTGGGCAGTTTGCTTGTTTGCCAACTTAGTTGTATAAAAAAAAACTTTACAATATTATGGCACTAGTGTTATGTGCAAATCTATTTATCGAACTCATTTTATGCAAACCAAACAAAAGGATGAGGTGAATTTTTTATTGGATCACCTTGTTTATGATCTGATCCCTTAGAGAAATTCCGAAAATAGCCAGCACTCAGTTCTCCCAAAAACTCTAAAAATAATTTTGTTTCAGATATACACAGTTATTTCTGACAAGCTTGTGGGCATCCTCCTGAGGTCAAGGAAGCATCAGTTAACATTTTTCGAAGGAGAAGTCTTATTCCAGGTATGACTTAATTTTAACTTAATTCTCTTTTTTGATTGGATATTTCACTTATTTAGTATTAAGTAGGTAAATACCTACTTAATATAATGATTAAGATGTTGTTTTTATTAAAGTTAATTGTGATCAAAGATTTATATTGGGTTAAATTTACGCCTAAAGTCAAAGACTAAGGCTTTCAGGCAATTTCCATGCATTTGGTCTAAAAATACGCGCAGGCACTCGGGGGCACCCGTTAAGTGCAAGGAGTTAAGTACACTCTGGGGCTATACTTGCCCCTCGATTGTGTAAACCAAAATCAATTGGATCGCTTTCAATTTTGATGATCACAGAACATCCATCACTGCCTTACAAAAGGAATTCGGCGCAGAGTCTTGTGTTGACGGCGCAATCACTGTCAAACTAAAGGCGGTCGTGATAGATTTTTTCTCAGACAATAAACCCCTGCCTCGCATACTGCTTGGCTAGTATATAAGTACAAGTGCTTTATACTCTGGTTTGTGAATTAAATTGAAAACATATAAATATCTTTACAGAAACGCGACGACGACGTGCCTATATTTCTGATGCAGACCATGGACGACATCAGAGCCTACTGCGACAATAAAGCGCTTCAAGCAAGAAGATCAGTGTCGCCAATGCCTAATTAAGCTGTGATGCCACAAATATAAAGCCTGGTATCCACTTGGCAATACGTGATGATCACCGTATATTTGGCAATTTTGCACAACAGTGCCACGTTATCAGTTATACACGGTTATTTTCTATCACTCTGGAAAATTTTAGCGACACTTCAGGTCACATCCAATATTATATAAAATTTTAAAAAAATGCTGCTCTCAACTAGTGCAGCTTTTTTGGATTTTTTAGAAAATTAATATAACATTAAGTAGGTGAGTTATTTTTTTTATTCATATTTAAAACATTCTAATACCATGTCGCGAAGCCTCCCTTAAATTTTCCAGGGTGATAAAAAAATTACCGTGTATAGTGTTTTCCTTTCCCTTGTAGTAAAATTGAGAATATTTTTTTAATCATCATACATTTCTATATGCATTAATTGACGTCAAAACATAATTGTAATTTGACTATTCACCCTTATATACATCCCAACTGTGTATTAATTTATTAATAATGTATGAGAAAAGCACAGAAATTGGTTTCATATAAAAACAACACTACTCAAGTTTCAACATGTCATGAGACATACTGAGTAACATGCTGCGCAGCATGACTAAAATGTTGTCTAGTGGATGAAAGGCTTAATTGTTACATTGCAATGTGACATGCTAGAATAGTCAAAATTAAATATTAATAGTTATTAAGTCTAAGACATTACAGTACTTTAGTGACGTACACAATTTTCCTAAGAGTGAAAATTCCAAAATTAGATGCGAAAGTTAGATCCGTGGCCATTAGAGTCTGGCTAATAAAAGTTGTAATTCGATCTTTTCCTCATTACGCTTTAATACATTTTCATTCTTTTTGTTTTTTTTAATCAAAAAAAAATCTCGCAAGGGATGATATTCATGTTTCATACTCAATTTTGTTTCTATGCGATGCGATATGCCAATATTGCTATGGGTACCGCATGCTAAATCAAAATCAAAAAATCATTATTCAACATGGACCTCTATATGTTAAAAAAGAAACAATATACTAGAATATTAGGTCTGAAATATTGTTTTTTAGCTTTGTATGATTTCATTTATTGTTTATATACAAGTAGAAGAGTAAAAAATTCACTGTACACCTGTCCGAAATTTGGGAGAGCCTTCAAGAGAAGAGGCAAGGAACTCCGAAAGTATATTTTTTTTCAAATCGCAAATTACAAGAACACCTTCAAAATGCTGTTTGGTGTGCTACATATAACATAAAATTTCAAATTAACACATTACATTATATGACTTAGAATTTACATTTAGTCTACATAGTTCAAGTCAATATAGCAAAATTAATTGCTATTAAGGGTATAAGTACTGCATTTGTTTATATCTGTCAAATATTATGTAGATTAATCAAAAATATAAAATACGATTTTTTTCTTTTCTAACATTTGCACGAGTGCTTTGTTGTCCTGAACTTTAATTTGCTTTAGCATAGTATTTTTTATTATTATTTTGAACAAGGAATAATGAGAGATATATTTTCTATTCACTGGCGCAAAAAACATATTTTTGCATTTCATCTATTATCGTGCCTTTTGTAGTGTTAGTATGCATTAGTCAGACTCTATACGTCTTCATCATAAGTACGATTGCTTAAGAGTATTTGTATAAAGCAGTTACTTAGTAAAAGTGAATATTAGAATGAGAAATTTATCGGCGGACATAAGCTCAATTTAGCACGCTGGATATTGTGAATTGTGAAATCAATTTTGGTACAGACGGCTGGAGGTGGGAGATCTATATCACGTACAGCGATAAGGAAATTGCTTTCAATATTAATAGTCTATTCATGAGATTTGCCTTTGCAATTGAGAAATGTAGATAGATTCATTACGAGTATTATACTCATACTTTCATTTTAATATGATTTCTATCAGCTATAGAAGGGGACTCTGTACCAGAGTTGTCTGCATGGGTCCTACCTCTCTCTTGCTTACTTCTGCAATAAAACATTGATATTGGAATGGATTTTTTTCGGTTTGAAGAGTTAGATAGGCTGTAAAATTACTGGGTACTGTGACATTTAGGTTATAGTATAACAAATTGAGAGTCCTTATCGCAAATTTGTTATAATACAAAAACCACATGTGCTGGTGACTTACCATCAGGAGGGCAGTCTGCTTGTTTTAAAAAATCCTCTTATAAATATTTATATTCAGCTGTGCTTTGTTATTATTTCTAAATTATGTTTGAGGAATTTTAGCCAATAACTATTTTATTTTTCTTTGTTATAGTATTTGATTTTACAATATACCTTATTCAGACGTGGATTCTGTGTCACAAAATTTTTACATAGAATGTAAACAAGGGACCTTTTAATGTAGGTTACTGTTTTGCTTGCGTGTAAAATACATATTTGGTTCAAAAGAACCAAACGCTTTACTAAGATATTATTGTGTACTGCTGTAATTCGTCGCATTAGTAAATATAAGTAATTTAAATAAAATGTCATTTCATATTAGATACATAACAAAATTTATAAAGCAAAATCTAGTATGTGTGTATCTGTATCTATAGTTAAAAATGTATAAATAAATATTAATAAGATCGTCTGTTGGAAGACCAAGGACCAAGAACCATATTATTTCTTGATCTATAATATTGTGAAGAAGTAATTACTACACAATCACACCCTTTCGTTTTCTGTAAAAAAAGAACCAAATACCTTAGAAATAGACGATACTCAACCCTTCAAATAAATAAAACTTTTTCTAGTCATAAAAATAAATCAATGCTATCAATTCCAAGGCTCTTGATTTTTTGGTCGATTACTTATTTAGGTATCGTTCTACGCAATAATAATTTAAACTAACTAAGCGCTCTCTTAAACATTTTATATTAGTTATGTTTATTGATCGTATTAATTAATAGTTAATTTGATTGTTTCGTAATTGCAAATTAATTGAGTGAATTTGACTCTCATTTATTATATTAGAAAATAAAAAAATGTTGACAAAGACGATGATGTGATTATTTCTTAACTACATACTATTTATATTTACAATTACTCTAGTCAAGACATCAAGCCTTATTATATTATATAAGATAATTTATGAATATCAAAATAATTAAAATACTGCAAATTTTATTAAAATGTATATTTTTATAACATATATTTTATTGTTTATTGTATGTACATACTTATAATAATACATGATTGTAGTTATATTGTTTTTGAGATTGTTATTTATATATTTTGATGAGTAGAACGTGTATTATAAATCAAATTATAATATTGTAAGTAATTTGTCGTTATTTCATTTAAAAATCCCAAACAAAACTTACGAATCATATTTTATTAACAAAAATTTTGTAACCGAAAGTCGAAACATTCCTATTAAGCTTCGTTTAAAATGTTTCAGTAACTTTAACAATATAAAAAAAAAGACATTCTCAGATAAATGCCACTTAAAACACGGGGCATCAATCTAAAGACTTGATAAATCACCCTGATTGTCACAAAATATGTTCGTACAACCACTTACGGAATTACTTTTATCAGTGACAAATTTGTGTAACTCTTTTGTCCATTTACTTATTATAATGCAAACATTTATAACTCAACCCTTCCATTGTGTGTGTTAGGGGATGAATGAGTCACCGTTTTCGGGTCAGACAAAAGTTTATTTTTTAAGCATGCAATTGGGATGATGACTGAATTCTAATCTTACGTCTCGTCATTAAATATTAAAATACCATGGAAAAAGATGCAGTCCTGTGAAATCAGAATTAAAATCGGCTTAGAAATACATTAGATACAAGCATTTTAAGTTGTTAATTTGAAGGCGATTAGACAGAGAGATCCGACATCAACCGTGACGTCATTGTTGAGTACGGCCATATAAACTCCTTGTAAATTGCCGTTTTGCTAGAAAGAGATAGAGAAAAATCTTTAATACCTTATATCTTGGTTGTTTTTATAGTTATTCGAAAACCGATTTTTTTTCTTTTTGTTTATTATATGAATGAGCTTCTATTAAAGCAAAAAAAAATTTTTAGTCATCTAGCCTATTGGTACAAGGTTGGGAGAGTGCCTAGTGCGAGTTTTATCGAGCTCTACTCGATCGCACGCATCGAACCCGTTAACGCGAATTTGTAAGAGCAGCGCCATCTAATAGCTGCTATGGAATGAGAAAGCTTCATCTAGTGACTACTAGATGGCGCTGCCCCAATTCCATACAAATTCGCGTTTACGCGTTCGATGCGTGTGATCGAGTAAAGCTCGATAAAACTCGCACTCCGCACACCGATCACACGCATCGATCTACTAGATGGCGCTGCCCCAATTCCATACAAATTCGCGTTTACGCGTTCGATGCGTGTGATCGAGTAAAGCTCGATAAAACTCACACTCCGCACACCGATCACACGCATCGATCTACTAGATGACGCTGCCCCAATTCCATACAAATTCGCGTTTACGCGTGCGATGCGTGTGATCGAGTAAAGCTCGATAATACTGGCACTAGGCACTCTGGTGCATGATAACTTACAAGCGTAACAGATAACGCAGTATCAGCTAATATTCCCAGATGTTGACCTAATGTCCGAGTAATTGGGAGGCCTAATTAGTAAAGAACTAAAACCTTGTGCGATACACACGGACCTGAAAAAAAAGAGCGATACAGTAGAGTGCAGATGATACTACTTTAATATTCAGGTTGACGGAGCAAACGAAGATACTGATGTTGTAAATTTATACGACGACGATTCAAAAGAGTTTTTGATCAAGTTATATTTAAATAAAGAACAATTTTATTTTCTAAATAACCGACTCCAAACACTTTGCCGGAGACGATATCATCTCTACCTATTACCCACTCAAAGTTCTGGCTTTGATTGGTGAGGTGAGTAATATCGTGACTGTGTTATTATTACTTTGAATAATAAAACTAATTTGTTTCCAAGTTTTTAGTTTCTTGCGACTAAAGTCCGATAACAATGAACTGTGAGCTGCTAGTCAAGCCATTTCTAACCAGTCTAACATCAGGGGGGTTAAATTTGACTTAATTTGACGCTAGTCAACGCATACAAGTGGTCATCATTATCATCATAACAGCTTATATACGTCCCCATTGAGGGGCTCGAGCCTACCCTAAGTTAGGGTGCTTCGGCCTTAGTCAACCACGCAGGCCCAGTGCTGGTTGGTCGACTTCACATACACCGTTGAATTTAAGGTTAAAACAGTATTGAAACAGAGACAGAAACAGAGACGCCATCTCGCTCTCACTGCAGTTCTATTGCGCTATTTTAGGGGGCTGAAGGCACCCACATGTTGCAAACAAAATAAAGGAAAATAAAACGCGATAAGCTAAAAGACCGTCTAACACAAAAACATTTAATAACTCAGAACAATAGAGCCCAAGCAGTTGACCAACGTAATATTTCCTGTACACTTGGAACGGGTTGATTTATAGTGGTAAACATAATATTCATTTGTAAGCGTATTTCTTATGGTTCAGCGCTGAGTGGACGTTACATAATAAAAGTGGAAATTATGGGTTGTTTTAACAATATAAATATTTCACGATCCGCTCTCGGGTGTATAACTTTCATATTGACCCTTATTGGTTTTTACAGGGGAACATTTTTTCGAAAAAAAACTAAATTAGTAACAGCCTGTTATCATATTTACACAGTCGCACTGCTTGTAACTATCATTGCTTTGGCTTTGTTGAATAGACATTTTTATGAATCTGTAATGGGAAAAATGTTGGTTACTCTAACCATAATCAGATACGTTGGTGTATGGTTAGCAATAAAAATCAAAGGTACAAAAAGACTTTATCGTGCGTATTTTAGTTTATTTCTGTTAGATCGGCAGCTGGTGAGCAGAACTTCATTTTACCCATCGATTGTCGCTGTCCTTATATTTTATTCGATCGATTTTGTGTTCGAACTTTCGATTTTTATTTGCATTGCATTAGATCGGTCTATCCCCATTTCTGAACTTTTAAGTAAACTTAGCGTTTTTGCTACGAAAATAGCTTATAAATTGGACTCATTATGGAATTTTGCTATTTATTACGTTTTACGAGTGAGGTTGGAAGCGACATATCAGTCCCTCAAGGAGTATAAGAAATCGCGTCAATGGTGTAAATCTATAGAATCGATAACGAAGACCGACATGAATGCCGCCGACAATTTACACAAAATTTTCACATATTATAAGACCGTCGTAGAGGCGCAAAAATCTGTTCATTGGACTATTAAGAGTGCGGTAAGTAGACGTGTCGTATGAAAATTATTTTTATGTGCAACGGCAACATGTTAATAAAACAGAGTATTACCCCAGACACCTCGCTTATATATAAGTTTTATTTTATTTTTTGGCATATTAATTGCCTAGATTGATACGGAGAGTTATGTGATGACCGGTACTTTGGACCTACATTATCTATATCATTATTACCTATATTTATAGCTTTTTTTTTTTTTTTTTTTGGGAGGGGGGAAAATGCATTTACGCATTCCTCGTGGTCGAGCCAAACCACGAGGATATGTGGGACTCCCCAGACCGTACCCGGCCCGGGCCTACCCACTAAAAACCCCCCAGCAGCTCCTCCGTCCGTCACAAGACAGAGGGAAGGGGACAACAGCCAGGCCTTATTCCCGCTGACCCCCTGCCCGTGACATGTCCGTTGCCGGACTCTCCGCCTGGCTCTGCTGCTTTGTGGAGCGGCGCAGAATTGCGCCGCTCTACACCCCGCAACTGGTTTTTTACTGTGGTTGTCTTCCACGCGGCCCGACGCTCAGTGCGCCGAGCCCCCGGCCCGCTCAGTGCGGGTAACGGGTTGCCCGACGGCAGATCCCACTAGATCCACCGCCGCGCGGGTGAGCCGAAGCTCGGGGAAATCCCCAACGGGCGCGAAGCGCCATGGCGAGAAACTCGCCTCGTCCCTACTACCACCAGAGGTAGCCGCCGGGATCGGCTTCCAGCGAGAGCCACACCTCTTCTTATCATAAGAAGAGGGGACTTCGCCCTTCCCCGCATGAAGTGGGTGGCCACACGAAGTGGCCCGCCGGGTTGAACCCGGCCATCCCACGCCCCATATGGGGGTCCTCTCGTCAGACTATTAGCCCGCGGCAGAGAATCTGCCGGGTTGCCCAGGGTGCACCACAAGGAGGTTGTCTGACATCGCACCCCACCTATATTTATAGCTACATTATCTATATCATATTATTATACATTATCTATATCATTGTTACCTATATTTATTTTCAATTAAACCGTTAAACTTATTTTTTTATTTTATTTTCAAATTTTTTATTTTTATCATAGTGCAATATTCCACAAGTCAGGCCCTTTCATTTGATACTCATATTGAAGGGTTGTGAAAAATTTAATGCGCCATTTTGTGACTGCGGCTATCTTGGACTTTAACTTTTTTCCTAATATAGTATATTCTACAAAATCATGCCCTTTCATTTGATACTCATATTGGGAAGGGTTGTACAAAAATGTGTAATCCGCCACTTTGTTGCAGCGGCCATTTTGTCAAATTTAACTCGCAAGATTTGATCCAAAAACCGACCGTTTAAAAATACCTATAAGGCAACATTTTCTCCCTTCTACCAGCAACCCCCATTTTTTAATAGTGATATTATAGTATTTTTACTGGTAAAACGTAGTTCGTTCAGCTAGTCTAATAATTATAAAAATCTCGTGTCACAGTATTTGTAACCAAACTCCTCCTAAACGTCTTGTTCGATTTTTATGATTTTTTTTGTATATATTTGGCAGGTTTGAGCATGTTTTTTTATACCCCTAAGTGATAATGACGCTCACCAGAATTTCATTTTGGATAATTATTATGGCGAAACGTAGTTCGCGGGCACAGCTAGTAGTCATTATAGCGTCATTGAAAATTCAAAATTGTAAAATTAATTTTGAAATAGCCCTTACAAATTGTTGGGTCTGTGAAGAAAAATGAATAATCAATTAGGAAATTAATTTTACAATTTCGAATTTTCAATATACGACGCCATATCCTTCATATGACTATGTTAACACGGGTCAGTTTGGCTTGACAGGGTATTGACCAAACAATGTGTACAGTAAGAGGCTTAAATGGAAAAAAGTATGTCAGATTAGAAAGTATTTTTAATTCCACTATTAATAAAGATTAGTTATTTCAAGCTATTAAATTAATGTTTATATGTAAATAATTAGTGTCTCTACATTTTCAATTTTCAAATGTCAGCTCTAACGATATTTTACTTGTTTCAGTACACAATTAGCTTTATTATCATATTTCTGAGGGTGTACTTTGAAATCGTGTCTGCCGTCTTGAAAACTGAAGTGAGTACTAATGTTATTATTTCCATGCGAATAACTCTTTCTGTAAACTCTTTATAATGTTTTAATTTCTCTATTCAAAATAAATCTCAGTATTAAACTTACGTATAAATTCGAAATAATATTCTTACAAAAACATCCCAAATGCTGTGTTGTCGCTTTTTGTGGGGTTTATTATTGAACGTCAGTTACATTGAAATCTACTTTAACTACATCTCGTTACGTATACACTAATCATAGATACATCACCAACAACAACAACAAACGACCTTATCCAGAAAATAATAAGGCAGCGGACAATTTTTCAGGTCCCTTGACATCCACAAAGCCTTCAACAGCCTGCCCCATGAGTGCATAAAGGAGGCACTCCGTTTCCACCAGGTGCCTCCGTACCTTCGCGCCCTCGTGGAGAACTATCTGAAAGGCAGGTCAGTTCTCTATGAGGGGCGGCGTCCATACGTGGGTAATGGCGGCAGGTGTACCCAAGGGCTCTGTACAAGTTCCATTACTATGGAACCTGGGGTACAACTGGGTCCTGCGAGGCGGCACCTTTTTGGTTGTTCGACGCATCCGCCTCCTGGGCCTGGACGTGGCCCTCAATAGAACGAGGGCCATGAGTTTCCACGCCCCACGTCGCAGGATCCAACCGAGGCTCCAAGTCCGAGTGAAGGGGGTCCGTATACCGGTTGAGGCGCATCTCAAGTACCTCGGCCTGGTTCTGAACTCCTGATGGAATTTCAAAGAGCCTTTTAAGCTCCTCGCTCCACAGCTGTGCGCCGCCGCAGCCGCACTTGGGCGGGATCTCCCGAACGTGGGAGGACCAGGATCGGCGTGCCGTCGGCTGAATCACGGGGTGATACGGTCGATGGCACTCCCCCCGTGCTGTGGCCCTTTTGCGACTATTAGAATTAAAACAAAAAATGTGTGACATAGATATCATTTGTCTGACTGAAACATTCATAAAAGAGGATTCACAAAGTAATCTGAATTTAACGGATTACAAGTTAGCTACCTCATATTGCTGAAATGAACGTAGGGGTGGGTCATGTATATTACAAAAAAAAAACATTGATTATAAGAAAATAGAAGTCAAGGAATCAATGTTTCTGTCCTTTGAATGTTGTGGTGTCGAACTACTAAAATATAACATACTGATATTTTGTATATATCGAACACCGACATCAAAAATAGAAGTGTTCTTAAGACAATTACAGTCACTGCTGCATGGAATGTACAGAAAAAGAAATAAAAAAATTGTTCTTTGCGGAGACTGGAATATTGACATGCTTCAAAGTAATCTAAAGAGTTAATAAGTCTTCTATCAAACTATAATATTACAAATCATGTCAATGAACCCACTCGTGATAAGGCGTGTCTGGACTTGATTACCAGCAATTTGTATAATGTTCAAATGGAGGGGCAAGGAGCTACACGGGAGGTTTTATCGGGCCTTGACTGGGCCTGATGTAGACCTAACCGCCTCGGTAAACTGGCTGCGCTTCGGTGACCTTTTCGGGGAAACCGAGGGTTTTGCCTGTGCAATTGCAGACGAAGTAATGATGACGAACAACTATAGAAAATATATCCTGAAGGACGGTACCGTCGACATCTGTCGGGCATGCCGCAGTCCCGGAGAGTCACTCAAGCATATTATCTCTGGTTGTTCTCATCTTGCTAACGGCGAGTATTTGCACAGACACAACCTAGTAGCCAGGATAATCCATCAGCAACTTGCCATTCGATACGGCCTTGTCGAGTCTCAGACGCCGTACTATAAGTACGTACCAGTGCCAGTTCTTGAAAATGGTCGTGCGTTGCTCTATTGGGACCGCTCTATCATCACGGACAGGACTATTGTTTGCAATAAGCCTGATATCGTGGTGGTTGATCGGTGCCAACGCCGAGCAGTGCTCGTTGATATCACTATCCCTCATGATGAGAATCTCGTGAAAGCTGAGAAGGACAAAGCCAGTAAGTACCTTGACTTGGCTCACGCCATGTGGGATATCGACTCGACGATCATTGTTCCGATAGTTGTTTCTGCGAACGGTTTAATAGCGAAGAGTCTCGGAGAGAGTCTCTTAAGAGGCTCTCGCTTGACGGTTGGATCAAGGGCCAGATACAGAAGGCGGTGATTCTTGACACGGCACGTATTGTCCGGAGATTCCGCTCCCTGTAGCCCTACTACCGGTAGCTTGGGCCGTGCTCCGCTGCCAGTAGAACCCTAGATTTAAGTTTTTTTATAATATATATGTTTTTATATGTATTTATTGTAAAAGACTTAAATTTAAGATACTGTTTGAAATAAATGTGTAATAATAATAATAGTAGTAATACTGATAATAATAATAAAAACAATATTGACATTAAATCATATTCATCTTTGACTCAAATTCCCTTTTGCGCTAATTCAATTTATCTTACACCAGTTAACGAAAATGATATTTATAAAATAATTCAAGGTTTGAAACAAACGAATTCTACAGGTTTTGATGGAATTAATTCCAAAATGACAAAAATTTGTGCAAAGTACTTAGTAAAACCTTATAAGGTAGAAGGCCCAGTACTCGTCAGGTTTTGAACTTTGCTGACTTTGGAGCTGTGTTACAGTAAACCTTGTAGACTTAATAATCTAAAACTTCGATAGCTTGCTAAAATATTTATTGTAGTTTTCAGAGGTATACGTGGTTTTTAAATAAACTAAATAAATAATTTATTGTAATATAAAAAAGTAAAAAGGAGCCAATTGTACCAGTAGTCGGCAGGTTTGTCCTAGTAACCGTCATGTTGACCCAAAAGTCGTCAATGTTTCACGCAACCTTGAACTTTATTGCTATACGTTAAAGCTTCCATTATAATCAATACGAAAAGAATATATATGTTCATTTCATTAAGAACATATGATAACATATGATGAAACATGATAAGAATATATATGTACATGTTATTGTTATAAAGTACGTTATAGTAAAATAATGCAAAATTTATTTGTTTATTTATACATATTATAAATGTAGTCTTACATATTATAAAGGTAGTCATAAAGATTGCAGATCCCAGACTAATATTTTATTATAAATAAATTGCGCAAACCAAAGAGTATATTCAATGTAAAAGTATTAATAGACATTTTCTTTTTTGAGTTTGACAAACTGATTATTGTTTCGAAAATCATAATATATGTCGACCAATCCGCGCTGGACCAGCGTGGTTGAGTAAGGCCTACACACCCTAACTTTGGGTAGGCTCGAGCCCCTCGGCGAGAACGTATATGAGCTGTTATGACGAATCATATAATCATAGTCTTTCATATTTGTTTTAAAGGCCGAAAAACTTCCACATCCAACCGTTGTAGTATTTGCAGCGGAGCGGGCGCGGTAGGAGGACTCTCAAGCCACCCCGCTACGTAGTTGGCGGTTGGGTAGGGGGAGGCGCGCCTTCTTAGGTGCGCACCTACTACCCTAAGCGGCCAGGAAGCATTTAGGCCCAACCGACTGCCAATCGGCTGGGAAATATTACGTTTCCTACCTGGTCGTCCGTCTGGGGGATCATAACCGAGCAACCTGGTCACCCCTTCCTTGGCGAGTCCCAGCTCGTTTATACTGCTGGGCCTGTTCCTAAGGGGTGTATTCGGGGAATCGACCTGGCGCTAGGACCTGGGGTGCAGACCTGGGGTGAAGAATCCCCGGGCGACGAAAACCTCCCGTCAAACGACCTTGGCCCTGGCAACATATAATGCGCGTACACTGCGGACCGAGGAGAAGCTGCTGGAACTAGAGGAGGAATTGAGCAGGATTCATTGAAGTATTCTGGGACTATCCGTAGTTCGAGTAGAGGATGAGAACATGATAGTCCTTAAATCCAGCAACCTGCTCTATTTTCGGGAGGCCGAAGACCTGTCCCAAGGTGGTGTCGGGTTTATTCTCCATAAGTCTCTAGTGAACAACGTGGTACAGATCGGAAGTGTGTCGAAAGGGGTGGCATACCTTATACTTAGAATCACCAAACGGTATTCGCTAAAGGTCATATACGTCTACGCCCCGACCTTGACCCACCCCGACGAGGAAGTGAAAGCTATTTATGTCGTTGTCGACATTTCTCGGACAATACACCCTTCCAAGACTCACTACACCGTTGTCATGGGAGACTTCAACGCAAGGCTAGGCAAGCGGGGCGATAATGAGTTGAAAGTGGGGCAATTTGGAGCTGGAATCCGGAATTATCGAGGTCAAATGCTAGCCGATTACATGGAGAGAAAAGGACGCTATAATAATGAACTCTTTCTTCAAAAAGCGGCTGCATCGAAAATTTACCAAGAAAAGTCCGGATTGACAAAAAATGAGATTGACTTCATCGTGTTGACTAAGACCCAATATTTAATGACGTCTCAATGATCAATTCGTTTAACACAGGGAGCGATCACCGAATGGTAAGAGCGGTAATTTTAACATAAAAGTGGAACGGTATTACCTGGTGAAGTCTACGCTCCGTCCCTAAGCAATCCAGATCCAAAACCCCGAGCGCTTTCAACTCGAATTGCAAAATCGCTTTGATTGCCTAGAGGACTGCACGGATGTAGACATTTATAATGACAGGGTTCTGGAAGCTGTCCTTACGGTAGGTGCAAAGTTTTGCAAACCCAGCCTTACTAAGCAAAGAAGTAACGGAGCCGACAGATAAGCTGACGGAGGAATGGCGTGGAATGGGTCTGCAGTCTTCTGAAGGTTTTCTAAGTGTCTGACTCGCGACATACGCTGTTTTAATACGGAACGTATTAAAGAGGCCATCGAGCAGAACAATGGCTCCAATGTGTTCACAAGTGCCGTGCTTAGATCACTCCAGAGGTGCCAAAAAAACTATCGGTACATCCAAGTGTTGCGGTCATTATACGAAAACACCACCATGTCAGTCCGCCTTCAGGACCAAAACTCGAAACCAGTACCACATCAGCGCAGTGTGAGACAGGGTGACGTTATATCGCCGAAACTGTTCACGCTGCATTGGAGGCTGTATTTAAGATTTTGAACTGGAGAGGACTCGGCATCAACATAAACGACTCAAGTACAAGACTCAATTTCATTTAGCTGATGATATCGTAGTCATGGCTGAGACCGTGGAGGATCTAGGCACAATGGTCGAAGACCCCTGTAGAGTTTCCCAACAAGTGGGTCATAAAATGAACACGGACAAGACTAAAATAATGTCGAATTCCCGTGTAGTACCCACTCCTGTGCATGTTGGAGACTCTACGCTGGAAGCTGTTGACGAATATGTTTACCTGGGGCAAATAGTCCAGCTCGGTAAGTCTAACTTCCGGAAAGAGGTAAGTCGTCCAACTCGGCTGGGCAGCGTTCGGGAAGCTAAGCAGCATATTCTCGGTTCATCTGCCGTAGTTTCTCAAGACGAAAGTCTTCAATTCGTGCGTGTTGCCAGTGATGACGTACGGAAATGAGAAGTGGCTGCTTACAGTGGGTCCCATACGAAGGCTCAAAGTAACTCAAAGGGCAATGGAGAAATCTATGCTCGGGTTTTCTCTACGTGATCACATCAGAAATAATGAAATCCGTAGAAGAACTAGTTACCTAAATTATCCAAAGAATTGCAAACCTTAAATGGCAGTGGCGGGATACATTGCTCGCAGGACTGACGGCCGTTAGGGCAGAAACCGGACGGTACCGGATGTATAAGGATCTCCATAGCAATCGGTATGGAGATCTTTGGAGAAGGCCTATGTCCAACAGTGGGCGTCTCATGGCTAAAATGATGATGATGATGAACCAAAATGCTTATCTCACGAGTCATGGATCTTTAATTTAAGTAAGTTTGAATTCTAATATTTATATATACTGGAATTTTAATACGATCTAGCATTTATAGATTGCTTTTCAATATGAGACCAACCTCGAAATGAAGAAAAAAAATCATCTGTTTCATAGAAAAGTTACATTGCTCGCAGGACTGACGGCCGTTAGGGCGGAAACCGGACGGTACCGGATGTATAAGGATCTCCATAGCAATCGGTATGGAGATCTTTGGAGAAGGCCTATGTCCAACAGTGGGCGTCTCATGACTAAAATGATGATGATGATGAACCAAAATGCTTATCTCACGAGTCATGGATCTTTAATTTAAGTAAGTTTGAATTCTAATATTTATATATACTGGAATTTAAATATGATCTAGCATTTATAGATTGCTTTTCAATATGAGACCAACCTCGAAATGAAGGAAAAATCATCTGTTTCATAGAAAAGTTCAATACTTGCTCGATCAAAATGTATGTAACAGTTAATTATTTTTTGTAATTTAAAAGTAGGTCCCATAAAAAAGGAAGTCTATAAATGTTACTCAACCATATAAAAATGTAATCATAATAATGAAACTGTTATACTAATATAACTAATACAAAATTTCAAGAAATTATTGGAATTTAAAAAAAGCTGTACATATAGAGATACCTACTTTTTATCTAATAATAAAACAAATTGATTCAAACGAATATCGTACATAATTTAAGGTAATAAGAGCGCTATGATGGCTTAGGTACAATTGTAAGGAACGTCCCCTTATCCGTCGTTATCTAAGTATAAGATTTTCTATAATGCCAATGGAAAATAAAACTTAATACCGAGAATTAAGGTAACGATGACGGGTTAAGGTACTTTTGGTAATGCTCGCTCCAGTATCCGTCAAAACTACATAAATTTTGACGAGTATTGGGCAAAACAGGAATAAGCGAGCACCAATTAATGTCACATGCAATAAAAAAATAAATTCTCACGACATAGCACAGATTAATAGGTATAGTATTAGAAAATGTATTGTACTATCTTTAAAAAATAAACACACTTGCCGTATAAATATCCCAAGCGAAATATTATGTAAAAAATAGGAGCCGGTTGTTGCTCAGTTTAGTTGCCGAACTATACCTTTTCCACATTTTTTTCTGAGTTCACACATTTAGCACCTCGAAATTTAGACGCAATTACAATTTTAATGCAGTGTTGCAAATATAATAGAACATTATATTACTGTGATTGTATTTCAATAACAATTCTTTCATTTACGGTTGGTAGAAACATTATAAGCCCCTTTTAAAGTGTAGGTATAGGTACCTGACGAGTATTGGGACACTGACGAGTATACCAGCGTTTACCTTACTCATGTTATAAACCTTTCCCTCACAGAGGGCGTCTTTCCTACGAAACTAAAACATTCCATAGTAAAACCACTACATAAGAAAGGTGCTCATGATGATATACAAAACTATCGACCTATTACATTGATCTCAGTGATATCAAAAATATTTGAAAAAGTTATGGCCGATAAAATTACTGTTTTTGCAACTCAGAATAAATTACTGAAATCTGACCAATATGGATTTAGAAAAGCACTCGCTTGCTTTCATCTTACGAAACACGTGACTACTAATCTGAACTTAGGGGATAAGACAATGGCTATATTCTTAGACACGAGCCGTGCTTTTGATTTCGTTAGTCACGATTTACTAATAAATAAGCTTGAAAGGTACGGAATCAGGGGTAATGCGTCGACATGGTTAGAAAGCTATCTCAAGGAGCGTCAACAATGTGTCGAAATAGCACATATTTCTGGACGATTTAAAAATTCCTATCGCTCTAGCTATCAAAAAAATCCACATGGAGTGCCTCAAGGTAGTATTCTGGGGCCTTTATTGTTTTTGATGTATATAAACGATCTTCCAGATGCATGTGAACAGCAATGCATATTGTACGCTGATGACACGACAATCATAATAAACGAAAAAGATAAGGACGCATTAGAAAAAGCTGCGATAAAAAGTTTAACTCAAGTAAACAATTGGCTAGAAAGAAATAATCTTAGAATTAACGTTGGCAAAACTAAATTCATACAATTTGAAACTAAAAATAGTAAAAGTCTTGATTTAAATATACACTTAACTGGAAATAAAATAGAAAAACTAACCTCGTTCAGGTTTTTAGGGATAATAATTGATAATTTCAACAGCTGGAAAGCACACATAAATGAAATGGTTTCGAAATTAGATAAATTTGTATATGCTTTGTATCGGGTCAGACAGGTGGTATCCAAAGAAGTCGCCCTTACAGCATATCATGGTTATGTCAGCTCACAGTTGCGTTATGGTATAATTGTTTGGGGAAATTCAGTAGACATGATACGAGCATTTAGATTACAAAAAAAATGTATTCGAGCAGTCTCTGGCGCAGGATACTTAGAGAGCTGCAAGCCTTTATTCAAGGCACTGAACATACTACCGCTTCCTTGTCTATATATATATGAGATGTGTATATTTGTTCATAAACATATTCACCTATTCCAAATACATAAATGTGTAGACCGTAGAGGTACAATAGGTGACAAATTATATGGACCGTACCAGAGATTACAGGTATATTCGAACAATTGTTATTGTATGGCAATAAAAATTTTCAATAAATTACCACCTAACATAAGAAAACTGACATCATACTCGAAATTTTAAAAAAATGTATATGACATATTACTAGATAAATTGTGTTACCAATTAAATGACTTTTTAAATGATAAGTTCTGACATGGAAAATATTGAAATATAATTTGAGTGCATGTTTGTATTGTCTGTCTGTGTGGCTATTTGTAGTGACATTATTTCTTTTTATTACTATGACTCTGTATTTAATTTAATTCATCCAATTTTATAATGTACGCTCTAAATTTATATTGTATTGGCGATATCTGTTAATATTTGCACGTTGACCAAGTCAGCAGAATATGATGGTTTTTTTATATACAAGATCTAATTGTGACCATATTTATGCAAATAAAGTTTCATTCATTCATTCATTCAGTAAAATTAAAACAAGCAAGGAAGTCAAGAAAGCAAAAACTCGTTAAAGCTTTTTTTATACAACTATCTTGCACAACAAGCATACTGCCCGCCTGGTGGTAAGTGGTAACAATCACATATAGTAGGTACATGTAGTTTTTGTGAGATTCACAGCAAATCTGCAACCCCCACAAGAACCACAGTGTACGTTGCCAATTTGTAAAATAAGATGTAAAGTCACGCTGCCCAGTAATTTCACTAGCAGAAACCAGAACACAGCAATGCAAGCTGCTTTGCGGCAGAAACAGGTAAGACGGAGTTAGGTACCCAAGCAGGCGACCCTAGTATAGAGTGTCCCTCCGGTAAAACTCTACAGATCTTAAATATGTTGTCTTATCAAGTCACATAACACCGCCAATCATATTGTCAATGAGTTCGTTATTTTCTTTCTAAAGTTCGTTAAATTCATGCCTGTACAATAAATTATGTTACTGTGTTCTAAAGTTTAACCTTAGTTTGCTTTCACAAAATTAAATTGTTTTTTCCAGGCCAACAAGACAACGATCGACTCGCTTCCAATATACCTCAACACACACTTAAAAGCTCCCATCATCATTCTGATGCTATGCTATGAGGGCGACATAATGAAAAAACTTGATGGGAAATTTACAAAGTTGCTAACAGAACTGGTGTTAGACGAGGCTGGTGAGTGGACGCGGGTCTATTTTGTTAGTCAAATTGGGGCAGTTGGTCGTGTTGACTGCTGTCGAACATGTAAACTGGAAACTCGGCTGTGTAAATCTCTGGCGGCGTAGGCGAAATGATGGCAAAAGGCAGTATGTAAAGTCTTTTAGAATATAACAATGCGTCTTATCAAACACAGATCTGTAGCACTCTAATTAAGCACCACGTACCGCCCTATTATTTATCTAGGTATATAGTCCGTGTATGTACACAAAATATACTGAAAGAATTGATTGAGAAAAAGGTATATGATCTCTTTCTAAACCATTTTATTTAAAGTCGATTATGCATTAAACAACTCTTTATTGTAGAGTAATTAAATGAAATAGAAAAAATGGAATAAATAAAAACCAGATAGATTTTCAATACAAAATCAAAGCAAAAATCGGGCCTTAGTCACCGCTCGGCACCGACCACAATATAACATTCTTTTGATGGTAGTGTTTTAATTTTGTTTTTCATTCTTCAGTACTTTTTGCAGTCGGCTTTAATTTTTTTGGAATAATTTTTAGTTTACACATTTTATTTGACCTTGGCATTATTTTACTAAGTGACCCCACATAAACGCCTAAATAACATGGAATAATACGAGACAGAAGCTCAAAGCGATACCTAAAGAAATAATCCCTAAATCTTAATTGTTTAGGACTTGCACTTTTCATTACAAGCTTAACTGGATCATTTGAAATATTGTAACTAAAAGTTATATAAAGGAGAATAGCAGCGTAGCATATTTTAAGAACTATGCCCTTTTTACTTGGTAGAACTCTATTGTGCACCATACCTGTCGATGGCTAATTTACCACTAAACCAACTTCGAGGTCCCTTTTGAGTTCCATTTGGAAACCGAGAAGGGGAAATTCTGATTCACCAAACAAACTTCAGGGCAACAACTATTCCCTTTTTTACAAGAGAGAAAATACAGTCTTTAAGGTATTCGACAAGGGAATTGAGCTGACTAGGCCACCCCTTGGATATGCAGGACTCGGGTAGAAGACCCACTACCGGCTAAAAACTCTCTAGATACTTATACCTCCGTGGGGTATAAGTATCTAGAGTTCTTTCTTTCTTAAGTTTTCAAAACAAATGCTTAAATCGGGATCGGCGTTGGCCATTCCCCGATTGTGCCCCCTGGAGGGTTGCCTGGTGCCAGGGCTTACCTCTACGGAGGGGGTCGACAAGTATCTTGAGAAATTCGACCCCCCCAGACGGCCAAGCTAGGGGTGAAAAGTATCTCTCGGCCGGTGGTCATCCGGCCGAGCCATTTCAACCGCCAGCTTGCTAGGGGAGCTGGCGCGCGTTGAGGAACGCACGCCTCCTCCTCCCCAACCGCCTGCGCCGGAGCGGTGCGGCGAGAGGGTCATCCTCTCGCGCCCGCTCCGCAGCCTCCTTCTGCGAGATAACGTCCTCGCAGAAGGAGGCGACAGCCTCCCACGCCGCTGCGCTGGTCAGCATCTCCCGTGCGACGCTGGCCAGCGCGACGGGCGTACCCCTACCTAGGCCCAGCGCGAGGGCTAATGCATCGCGCTGGGGTCGCCAGGCCGGGCACTCCGAGAGGGTGTGCCCGGCCGTGTCGTCGGGAGCGCCGCAATGGTGACACTGCGGCGTCTGCTCCCTCCGTGCGACATGATGCAGATAATGTCCGAAGCACCCGTGCCCGGTCATCATCTGCACCATCCGGTAGGTGAGGCTGCCTCGCCGGCGCCCAACCCACTCCTCCAACACTGGACGAACGGCCTCGATCGTCCAGTGGCCGGCAGCTGGGTGGGCGAGCGTCTCGGCCCACTGGCGGAGAGCCTCCCTCTGCGCCAGGTGCCTTGCGCGCGCCACCTCCTGCGGGAGGGGCCGCTCCCCCCGACTCCTCGCTGCCACCCGATGTCGGTGCACGGCCGCAAGGACGCGTGCCTCGACATCCCACGGAGGCGAGCCCGCTAGAACGCAGGCCGCCCCGTGAGAGACCGTGCGGTAGGCCCGCACGGCCCGGGTGGCAATGACCCTCTGCGGCCTGCGCAGGAGGGCCATCGTTCGGGGGGCGAGACGCTCCGCCCAAATCGGGGCTCCGTACAGCGCCATCGACTTTATCACCGTCTGATAAAGTCGACGGCACGCTGCGCCCGGTCCCCCCACGTTGGGGAGGACCCGTCCGAGGGCTGCCGCGGCGGCAGACAGCCTTGGGGCGAGGAGCTTGAAATGCTCCTCGAAATCCCATCGGGGGTCCAGCACCAGACCGAGATACTTCATGGAGCTCTCGACCTGGACTTGGACCCCCTCCACTCGGACACGGAGCCCCGCCTGGGGTCTGCGTCGACGCGGCGGCCTGAACGTCATGGCCGTCGTCTTCTCGACGGCCACGTCCAGCCCGAGGAGGCGGATGTGCCGGACGACCATCGTCGTGCCGACCGACGCCAGGTGGACCGCCTCCTCGTACGTGCGCCCCTTCGCCGCGACAAAGGTGTCGTCGGCGAAGCAAACAACCTCCATATTCGGCAGGAGGTTGCCCCGCAGAACCCAGTTGTACCCCAGGTTCCAGAGCAGAGGGCCCAGCACGGAACCCTGGGGTACTCCCGCCGCCATCGGCCAACAACTATTCCCTAACTCAAGCCCTCAAGGAACTTTCCAACAACACCTGAGTAATGAGGTGTCGCTTTAGGAAAAAAAAAAAAAAAAAATCAAACACTAGCCACGATTTGGGAACCCATCGCCAGAGCCTGACACTTTGACTGTGGGACAACCCCAGGAGGAGACTCTTTAGAGTAGAAAATTTTTTTTGAAAATAGTTTACAATTGACGGAGTAAATGGTTAACATACATAAGAAGTAAATAAAAAAAAAATCAATCTTTGATTTTTTAAAATAAGAAATAAATACTCCCACACATCCTCCTTCTTTTTTGGTGGGTTGACAAATAAATATCACTCTTAAAATCTATGCCAATAAATCTATATATAAATGGTCTTTACACGTACATATTTTTCACATATAGTAATCAATACAAATAAAACGTTTTTAAATGTCTATTTTTTCTCCACAGATACAAGCCTCAATCAGCTAATGGAAAGATTTCTGAGATACATAGAGAAGAATCAAGACAGATTCACCATATATCGCCTTATTGAGATCACTTTGACACTGTCTTGGATATGTTTATTTCACTTGATCGACGTTACTGTTTTTTCTATACAATACTCACAAGTTTTTAATAAGTAAATTTGTTTAAAAATACAGTTCAAATTTTATTCTTACTATTTTTACTGAAAAGTAGTTGTTTCTGTAAGGGACCCAAAAATGCCTTGACTATTTAGCTTGAAACCACGGACCCTTGAAACCAAATCGCTTGATCACTTTTTTCAATAAACAAAGTGAGCAGCGACATCAGTAATTATAAATACTTAAAGCTGACATCATCTTCTTATATATAAAAATGAAACGCTGTGTGTTAGTCTCGCTAAAACTCAAAAACGGATCGACGGATTCATACGAAATTTTCTGTGTGTGTTTGAATAAGTCCAGGGAAGGTTTAAACATAAAATTGGTGGCGCTGCAATCGGGCAGGACAATTTCTGCCGGGCCTACTAGTCTTCTTCTTCTTCTTCTTCTTATATATAAAAATGAAACGCTGTGTGTTTGTCTCGCAAAAACTCTGAAACGGCGCGACAGATTCTTACGAAATTTTCTGTGTGTATTTGAATAGGTCCAGGGAAAGTTTATAGGTGGCGCTGTAATCGGGCAGGACAACGTCTGCCGGACCCACTAGTTAATTATAAATACTTTTTATTTTTTATTATGGCATCAAACAGTCATCAATATACACAAATAATAAAAGTTGCAAAAGTTATATAAAAGTCCTATAGTGCCAAAAAGTATTTAGTTTTATATAATATCAAAAAACGAGTCCTGATATGGAATAACGCGAAAACATTCCAAAAGACATTCATAACATGCAAATTAATTTTATAATTATAATACTTTCTAGTGTTCTATAAAAGGTATAAAAATTAACTGCTAAACAACCGTTTCAGTTGCAACTTTGTGCTGTTGAGAGACATCTTAAATAAATCTATATTATAACATTCTTTGTTGTATACGTTGGTGGAACGAAATAAAAAGGAATTACGAGAATTGTTTTTTTTAGTCTTTGGGGGACAAAAAGTGGTAATATACGTGAGGAGCGCACTGGAAGCCGAGCACGAGCTGAAAATGATATCTGTGCCAGAAGTTCTGGAGAATCGACTAATGAGTTTACTATTTTGTATAAAATATGATATCAAACATTTTTCGCCTATTAGAGAGACTTAGTAATTTATACCTGCGCAGGGCATCGTCGTATGCCTCTTCTACAATGTTTTGGCGATAGTTAATTGACTTTAAGAATTTCTTCTGAATTTTTTCGATTCTGTTTTCATGAATCTGATAAAAAGGACTCCATACCATGCTACAAAAATCTAATCTTAAAGCTTTGTGTTGTAATTTCTTGTTGGAACTCCATGGTATCTTGTTATTAAAACACTAATTTCAATAATTCCACTTGAATTTCACATTCAAGTCGAACAAGTGAAATTAGTGTTTTAATAACAAGAATTATAAATACTATAATAACTAGCTTTTGTACGCGACTTTGTTCGCATGTACGAGTAGGTAGTTTATTTGTACGATCATCACGCAGAGCGCCCTGCTTAACAAGAAATACTGCTGGCCAAAAACTTTAGAACAGCTGAACAGATTTTCATCAAATAAACTTATGCAACCCGAAAGAAATTTCAACTCAATTAATTTCTTATTACTTTATTAAACAGTAGTAGATTTTACTCGTTGTTAATAATAGCTACGTATCAACATCCATACGACATTTTACAGATATCGTAAAAAATTATTGGAAATAAAAAAAGTCATATCAAATCAAATCAATCATATGTTACAAGTTACTGTATTACATCTTCTTCTTATCTATACCTATAAAATGCTTTGTCCTGAATGACTGACTGACTGACTGACTGACGGATCAACGCACAGCCTAAACCGCTGATCGTAGAGACTTCAAACTTGGAGGGTGTGTTCTTTGTATGATGTAGGCGTCCGTTAAGAAAGGATTTTCCGAAATTCTACCCCTAAGGGGTTGAAAATGGGGAGAAAAGTTTGTATGGGACATCGTGATTCCGTTCTCGAATCTACTTCAAATTTTGCATAAACTTTCTTTAACAGAATTAATGAAAGACGTGTTTCGTATTTTATTGAAATTCATCCCCAAACGGGGTGAGATGGGGGTGATAAACTGATAAAATGTCAAAATCGACATTGATGCCGTTTTCATGGTTTTTCGGGTCGTAGATTACGAAAATAACATCGATTTCAACACCACATACCATCATCCCTGGATGGGGTGCAATAGGGTTGAAATAGTTCATTTTAAATAAATAGTTTCAAAAATACCATATAACATTTTTTATGGTATTTTTGAAACTATTATTTAAAAGCTTATGTAGAAAATCAACATGGCGCACGTGAAATTATTTTGACAAGTCTGTCACATAGTGCAAAGAAAAATTTTATATTTTCTGTTAATGGCTGTGCCCATCTGGATTTCGCCAACTAAGAAGTTTAGAAGTTTAAATTGTCTTTTTCTTATGTCGTACCGTGGTGGTAAGGCAAAAGGATCAAGCCATACAACCAATGTATAAAGCATTTTTAAGACAATATCACGTCACAATAAAATTTGTAGGTTGGTTTAATTCTTGACGAGCGAAGAACAGCAAACGGGTGGAAGAAATACTGGTCCTTGAAAGAAGTCTTTAAATCCAAAGAACTAAGTATGCAAATAAAAAGGAAAGTCTTCAACACATGTATACTTCCGGTCATCACCTATGGATGTGAAACCTGGGCTCTCACCAAACACCACAGAGAAAAGTTGGAACGATGCCAGAGAGCTATGGAGAGAAGTTTGATAGGAATAAGGAGACAGGACAGAGTAAGATGTAGCACAATAAGGGAAAAAACCAAAGTTGCCGATATAATTTCCCGAATAGACCAATAAAAATGGAGATGGGTCACATGATTCGAGATCCACAAGAGAAATGGTGCAAAAGCGTCTCTGACTGGTATCCACGAGATGGCAAGAGAAGTAGAGGACGCCAACAAACAAGATGGGAAGACGACCTAAAACTCACGCCTATTGGAGAAGGGTAGCGCATGACAGGTGCCAGTGGAAATTGTTAGAGGAGGCCTATGCCAAGAGGCAAACTGAGCTTCGGGATATATTATAATAACAAAAACATATTTATACTTACACAACCAAGAAGTTCAGAATAAAAAGGCTTATTATTATTATTATTAATTCTTGACTAATTTTCACAAAATAGGTACAATTTTTGAAATATTTGAAATGTTGAAAAGTGAACATATCCTTTTCAAGGGTAAAGGGGTTTGAAAGGTGTTATATGTTTTTACATTATGACTAAGGAATCAAACTCTTTCGCCCATTTAAAACTATTGAAAGTAATAGATGAATATTGATAATAAAAAAAAATATCCGACTGCAATGATTCTGGGTTACGCGTAGAGGGACGCGACGGGACTCTTGATCCTAATGTGTAAAATGACGGATCATATTTTTGGATTCACCCAAGGAACATGGATATCGAACGAAGGACCTAAATAGTAGAACACATTGAACCTAGCCACGTTGACTTAATTCGACATGACTGCCGATAAAGTTCGTTTCCAAACCCAGCAATATGGATATCAAAATATGAAACGCCTTGATGAGCTTAGATCATTTAAAGTTGATGAGTAGAATACTATGTACCTAGCAACATTGACATAAATTCAACATAGCCGTTGCTCAAAAAAGGTGGATAAAAATTCGTTTCCAAACCTAGCAATATGGGTATCAAATGAAAAGCCTCAAAGAGTAGCGCATTATTAACTTAGGAAAATTGCCCTAAATTAAACATTTTTTTTTTTTTTTTTTTTTATGTAAGGCCCGGCAAATGACCTCCTCCCGCCTGATGTTAAGCGGTGAAAGAGGCCCAAATGAGTTGACAGATAGAGTAGGGACGACATCCACTATCCTACCTGCCCGCCCCTTGCCGGCCTAAAAGATGCTTTTTCACACCTCTTTTGAAGGAACCCATGTTGTAGGACATGGGCGCCGCTCAAAAAAATGGATAAAAGTTCGTTTTCAAACCTAGCAATATGGGTGTCAAATGAAAGTCCTTGATGAGTAGAGCACTATGAACCTAACAACATTGACATAAATTTAACATAGCCGCTGCTAGGGAATGCAAATCTCGCGAGATTGGGGCTCAAGCGAGATCCCGCGAGATTATGAATAACAATACTGCGAGATCTCGCCAATTTCGAGATCTCGCGAGATTAGCAGTTTGGTGTGTTTTTTTTTGCAAATAATCACAATATTTGAATAAGTTAGGAAAAAATAATAAGTATTATAATATAAACATTTATTTTCACGATTTTTTTCAATAGACTTTTATGCATCAAACATTGTTTGACGTATCTGTACAATCTATACAAATAAATAATCTATACAAATAAATAAAATTGAAGAGTCTGTTTGTAATGTCAAAATAACAAGTTTTTACTTAATGGGTATGAATGTACACGGTTATTTTTTTATCACCCTGGAAAATTTTAGGGAAGCTTCAGGACACATCCAACATTATATAAAAAATTAAAAAAATTAAATAAAAAATAATAAAAAAATATTAAAAAAAATAAAAAAATCTCTAAAAATGCTGCTCTCAACTAGTGCAGCATTTTTTGTATTTTTTTAAAAATTAATATAAAATTAAGGAAGGGGGTTATTTTTTTTATTTATATTTAAATCATTCTAATACCATGTCGTGAAGCGTCCCTTAAATTTTCCAGGGTGATAAAAAAATAACCGTGTATATCGGGTACCAATAACAAAAACACAATTAAAAAAAAATTGTCTGACTGTCTGTTTGTTCCCGCTAATCTCCGGAACGGCTGGACCGATTTTGACGGGGCTTTTACTAATAGATAGCTAATTATATAAGGTATAATATAGGCTACTTTTTACCAAGAGTTACTATTCCACGCGGACGAAGTCGCGGGCACAGCTAGTAATTATATAAAAATGAAACGCTGTGAGTTTGTCTCGCAAAAACTCTGAAACGGCTCGACCGATTCTTACGAAATTTTCTGTGTGTGTTTGAATAGGTCTAGGGAAGGTTTAAACGTATAACTGGATCCGGTAGGGGGCACTGCAATCGGGCAAGACAACGTCTGTCGGGCCCACTAGTTGTGCAATAAAATGAACTTTCAATAAAGAAGCAAAAAAAATTAACATGAGTAAACTTTGTTGTATGGGCTTAACTCCTTAATATATTATTATTATATATATTATCCTTATTTTCCTTACCACGGTAGTCATGTAAAATAGTTATTTGTTATACATGAGTGCAAAGTTGCTTTTTAACCGCGTGCTCAACTTTGATGACCGAGCAAGCGTTAGCGAGGGAATCAAAAGAGCACAAGGCGAAAAATTTTTGCACTCGGATGCAACACGTAACTTTTCATCCCCCCTCAGCGAGGAAATGACTAAATGCAAAATAAAACATTTACAATCACAAGATACTTTTATTTCAGTTTTTTGTTTTGTTTAATACATATTTACTACAACATTATGATAGGTAACAGTATTACAGAAAATATTTATATTATGTATAACAAATAATACGTTTTTTTTTACTTGTTTTCAAGTTTCTTATTTATAACAATTCGACGTCAAAACAAAATGGCGCGCGCAAAGCAAATTAAAAACAAAAGTACACCAAGGAGGTTCAGAGTCTGAGTTTTTAACAAATTTAAAAAAAGTATGATAAATTCGGTACCATGGAGATGGAAGTAAATAGGTTTTTCTCAAACATGCTCGGAAATGTAGGCATTAACTAAATAACTAAATTTTCATAAATTTGACAATTAAATTCGATTGATATGACAAGTTATTAAAGATGACAATTTTTATGGGGAGTTATTATGAGACACGTTGTATATGAATATGACAATAATTTTATTGAAATGTTGGTATAAAATCACACGAAAATATGCTTAATTTTCTTTGCGAGAGAAAAAAGTCATAATCATTTCAAGTAGTTGGCAGTATTACATTTTTTGCGTAAAATATGATTGGGCTGTATGGGCTTTGTTTCCTTTGCAGTAAGTAATTGAAAATTAAAAAGTATTAGTATTACTAAATGCCATGCTACTAAAATTAATTAATTGCTTGATTTGTTTTTTTTTCATATTATACTCATTTGTTTCCAATTCAATTCAATTCAAAATCTTTATTGCATACCATAATGTGTAAAATAGGTGGTTCACAAAAATTACATCATTATGGACCCGTTGGGCACGCAATCGTTGAACAAGAGAGAGGAAGCTTATTATTATTACCTATGTACCTACTATTGTCTTATTTACAGATCATTAAGCTAAATTATACGAATATCACGGCAATTACAAATATTTGAATAAATAGACAATATTAAACAATATTTTAATATGAAAGGTTTTTATTTGATATGGTATTATTATTACACTGTATTTCATAATTAATTCCAGTATTACGTATTTAATTATTTACTCGCAATTATTGAGAAAAGCACTATACATACCTCGGCGGGAATGGGATTGCCGGCCTCTGCAGTAATGTACTATAATTATGTTTTGAAATTACATACCTAGTGCACGCGATGTTCTAAATTCAAATTTACTTTAACCTCAAGCGGATAAAAACGGCTTTGGCGGTCAGATATCGAATAGCAAAAATACTCTTTCCGTGATGGGGGGATGAAAAACAAATTGAATTTTCACTGGAACTTTCCATTGATATGACATGTGACAATTAAGTACAGCGGCACATTTAGATCGGTCAATATGGGCAAGTCTGTTTCTTTGTTGCTAAACATTTGTTTAGCAACAAAGTTGAACCAAACCAGTACAGCTTTGAAGATTACCTACTTCAAAGCTGTACAGGCTTAGAATAATAACGCATAGAAACCCAACCGACGCGCACGATTTGATGCAACTAAATGTGAGCCATAAATGGCTCACTACGCCGGTAGCTCCATACTGTTTTTATCGTAGTGTGCGTGTTTCGCGCGTAAGCGACTGCACACATCAATGTCATTTTTGCTTCACTTTAATCATCGCGCTCTTTACCGGACTATCCTTCTATGCGTTATTATAGTCCAGTAGTGGAAGAAGTTTCAGTTATGAAATTCTTAAAGTTTCCAAATTTTTGATATTTTATGTAATACATATTTAAGAGTTATTTTGCAAAAAGTTAGAAAATTTTAATGGCTGCTTTAGGTAAAATTTAGGTATTTATATAATTCGTAAAAAAATCTGTGATTATAAAATTTAAGTGGAAGAAATATACAGGATCTAGTATGAAATAATGATATCATAATACTATTAAGTTTTTAGAAATTTGATGTACCTGCTTCATACCGAAACTAAAAAATGCTTATAACTTTGTCAATATAAAATTTAAGTTTCTGATATTGGGAAAATAGTAATAAAACTTACTACCGAATTTCCTTATGAAAGATTAGAAATCTAGAATTTAAGCTTTTTTAGTAATTCAGTTTTTTTGTCATATTTGGTCTAATATTGTATTTAAGTTTTTAAAGATAATACCACTTCATCACAATAATGCTATTTATAACTACGCAAAAAATTAGAAGTGTAACATCTTTGCAAAATAAATTATAACAGATATTAAGTTATACGAATAAAGTGACCTACAAGCGAGCGCGGCACCGCGCGCAGGCACAAATAGCGCACGCACCGCTCCGCGCAACAAAAAACTATCGGATGTCCGCGTAAGGTACGTTTTGGCGTGCACAAATGCATAGGCTAGCCTCACATTGCATTATCGGAGACGCATTTTTGAAATAATAGAATTCAAATTCGAAATCGTAATATTGGAATACAAATTCACTATTTTTGAATATTCAATACGTGCATTCTGTATCTAGTGGGTACTACTCACTCGTCACAGAATACACGGAATGTGGGAAAATTCGAAACTACGAGTACTTAACCGATTTTGAAGTAATTTGGCTGACTGCATGTAGGTAATTTGGTCCAACCTCTTATAGAAGAATAATTTTTATCTTGATTATTGACGTCAATTTTTATTATTGCGTTAAACCTTATTACGTTTAACCTTAGTATATGTGGTTCGCGGGAATTTGTTTTTAATGACAACACTGAATGCGAGTGATTTAAAAATATTTTAAATTGGCAACAGTAGAAAATAATTCGCATATTCGTGTTTGAATTCCAGGTTCACTTCTGTGAATGATTATTCAAAAATGCGTCTCCAGAATTGGAAGCTTGATAGTAACTGTAACAAATAACATCGTCTAATGAAATCAATAATATTGATATCATTTAGATAAAAATTTACATCTGCATTGTATCTAGAGCATACAAAACCGGTCCCGGTTCCAGTTTTTTGAAAACAGAATACACCCCAGAACTGGCAGATATAATTATTATTTTCATTACTATTAATTTCAACCATACACAAATTGAAAGCATAAGATGTTACGACAAGGAACACAAAACACAACTTTTAGGGCGCTTGCGCACTCATACATATTCGGTTCGTATTCGATTCGTGTTCGGTTTTGATCCGGTTTGGCCGGTCCTAGTGATTGTATGGACGCTTGAACACTCATACGTATTCGGTTCGTGTTCGATCCGTAAGTTCTCACTTCGAGTAATCGTTTTTAGGGTTCCGTAGCCAAATGGCAAAAAAACGGAACCCTTATAGATTCGTCATGTCTGTCTGTCTGTCCGTCCGTATGTCACAGCCACTTTTCTCCGAAACTATAAGAACTACATTGTTGAAACTTGGTAAGTAGATGTATTCTGTAAACCGCATTAAGATTTTCACACAAAAATAGAAAAAAGCAATAAATTTTGGGGGTTTCCCATACATAGAACAGAAACTCAATTTTTTTTTTCATCTAACCCATACGTGTGGGATATCTATGGATAGGTCTTCAAAAATCATATTGAGGATTCTAATATCATTTTTTTCTAAACTGAATAGTTTGCGCGAGAGACACGTCCAAAGTGGTAAAATGTGTGCCCCCCCCCCCCCCTGTAACTTTTAAAATAAGAGAATGATAAAACTAAAAAGTCTTTTCGCATTATAGTATGTATAAACTTGTAATAAAATCTCTTTGGCTATACTATTTGTATCTGGCTGGTTTTGGTATCATTGAAAGTTTAAATTTTAAAGAACATAATTCCAAATTCAAATTAGGAAAATGTGTGATTTTCATTTGTTTTTCGTACCGCCAAGATGAGTGAATCTAATGAAGAAATTCGATACATTTTAAAATTTTACTACAAAAAAGGTAAAAATGCAACGCAAGCCGCGAAAAAAATTTGCGATGTTTATGGACCTAGTGCAGTGTCTGTGAGAGTAGCACAAATTTGGTTTAAGCGTTTTCAATCCGGAAATTTTGATGTCAAAGATGCACGTCGCTCTGGTCGCCCTATTACAGATAAAATGGATGCCATTTTTGAAAAAGTGGAGCAAGATCGGCATGTCAGTAGTTACGACGTAGCTGGAGAACTGGGAATTGACCACAAAACAGTTTTGACGCATTTGAAAAAAACTGGGTACACAAAAAAGCTCGACATTTGGGTACCTCACGAGCTCACTGAAAGAAACCTAATGAACCGTGTACTCATTTGTGATTCTTTATTACGACGTAATGAAACCGAACCATTTTTGAAGAAGCTGATAACTGGTGATGAAAAGTGGATCACGTACGACAAGAACGTGCGAAAAAGGTCGTGGTCAAAGGCCGGTCAAGCTTCACAGACTGTGGCGAAACCCGGGTTAACTCGCAACAAGGTGATGCTGTGTGTGTGGTGGGATTGGAAGGGCATTATTCATTATGAGCTGTTACCACCAGGCAGGACCATCGATTCTGAACTCTACTGCGAACAACTGATGAGATTAAAGCAAGAAGTTGAGAGAAAGCGGCCGGAATTAATCAACAGAAGGGGTGTGGTTTTTCATCATGATAACGCTAGACCTCACACATCTTTAGCCACTCAGCAAAAATTAAGAGAGTTTGGCTGGGAGGTGTTAATGCATCCGCCGTATAGTCCTGACCTTGCACCTTCAGATTTCCACCTGTTTCGGTCTCTTCAGAATTCTTTAGGCAGTGTCAGGTTAACATCACGAGAGGACTGCCAAAACCACTTGTCGCGGTATTTTGACCAGAAGGATCATGTCCCTACCTACAAGATGGCAAAAAGTTATCGAACAAAATGGTACCTACATACTTTAGTTAAATATAAATAAACTATATTAAAAAATGTTTTGAATTTTCTTAAAAAATGCGAAGAAACTTTTTCCCCAACCTATTATGATGTACATTGCCATGCAAACTTCCACCAAAAATTGGTTTGAACAAGATCTAGTAAATAGTTTTTTTAATACGTCATAAATCCTACGGAACCCTTCATGGGCGAGTCCGACTCGCGCTTAGCCGGTTTTTAATATAAAATGGCAATTTATAGTGGAAAGCATATGTTAGAAGTGGAATGTTAAAACACCTACAGTTTATTCAAATATCAATTAATTAAGCTGGAACTTGCTCGTAATTCCATTCCCATATTATAACAATCTTTCCTTAGTCCTAGTTCTGTACCCTTTCGCCTATTGAATATGCTGTCTCATTCTATCGGCCCAAGGTTGCCTGGAAGAGATTGCTTTTTAGCAATAAGACCTATTTGTACTGGTCTGTTTTTTTGTAAAATATTCCATACTGTTTTTGTTGCTTTTCCATTCATTTTTTTGTGCCATCGGAATTTAAATATTCGATTTTAAAAGAAACTACTATTAATTTCTGGAGGTAGGTATTAAATTGTGGTTTAATCTGTTACATCAAATAGTTAGTAACTTTAATGTTAGAGCATGATTCCGCCATTTTGATAATGAAAGCCGGGTTTTGAAAGGTACCTACCAAAATTATAATGTTTGGTATCAAATAGTACCAAATGAGTACTAAATTGCAGTGAGTTTTTAAAAACAGGAACTACAGGAAGTGATCCCGCCTTCTTGACGTTTATCGCACAACCGTCTCAAACACGAATTGAATACGAATAAGTACGCAAACGTTAGGACGTAAATTTCCCGTTCGGTTTTTTCACGTATCGAACACGAACCGAATAAAAGTGCGCAAGCGCCCTTACTATCTTTCTACTAAGAACTTTCATCTTTTCGTCGCGAATCGCAATGTTTTCATCTGAATTAGTAATAATGTTACAGTATCTGTCTATCTGCATTCCGAGGGAGGACTTGGGGCGGCCGAAGAACGTCCCCCAGCGAGCCACTGCGATCTGTACAGATTTTTTTTAAAGGCCTATGGTCTCTTAATAGGCTCACAGCGGTAAAGTAATCAATAACCCTCTTTGGAGACAGAGCCTTCGTATTGAAGGGTGGCAAACTAGGTCCACCCAGAGCTGCCAGCGCAGCGAACTCAACGCTGCGCTGGGAGGCGGAGACCTCTCCTTTTGCAAAATGACGTCCTCGCAGAAGGAGGCGACATCCCCCCATTTCGCCTCGCCGCGGAGCATGGCCACCACCATTCTCGGTAGCGAAGCGGAATGGGAGGCTGTGAGGACGTCATCTCGCAGAAGGAGGCCGCGGAGAGGAAGCGGGAGGATGATCCTCAAGCCGCTCCGCAAATCCGCTTATTTATATAAATATATATAAATAAATAAAAAAGCATAGTACTCACAAAGTATGTGAATTGGTGGCTCATCATCCTCGCCTCAGAATCTACAATTAGTCAAGCCCATTCTGTGCATTCATGTTTGTTGAGTTTACAATGACCAGTTAAGGTTCTAGTGAGTGCCCTTAGTTGGCTTCTGCTTAGTTGGAGGTTTTGCATTGCAATCCTATATAGGCACTGACCCCACTGGAGACAGGCCTGTGTTTGTACCCACTTCCTGAGGACCCTGTTTTTGATCCCCCTCGAAACGCCACAAGCTGGTTTTAGTCGGATGAGAGCATTCTCAGAGCCAGCCCTCGTTAGTTCGTCGACAATTTATTGCCTCGGATATTGGAGTGACCTGGAACGCAATCGTTACACGAGGTCCTGGTCCCGAATTCATTCTAGGCCTTTGTGCACTTCAAGTTGATTTTGGACTTGAATTCTACAGTAGCAAGTGCCCTTAAAACAGCCTGGCTCTCCAACAGAATGAGAATGTTTTTACTCTCACACGAACTGTTCGCGTGAAAACAGTCGATGATGGCATAAATTTCTGCTTGAAATATGGTGGCATGTGCGCCCAAGCTCATAGTTCTCCTGTATTTCGCAATAACTCCGAAAACACCTGCACCTATTGTGCCTTCTCTTCTGGAGCCGTCAGTGTACCATACTCGTTTCTAGTTAGTTTTCCTAAAGAGATCAGGGATTTCCTTATCTAATTCATCTCTGTTAGGAATCTAAACTTTGTAGTTCTTCTTGAACTCCAAAGCTTCAAGTATACTAAAGTTCTAAAGTATACCAAAGAACTCTGAAATCAGAACAGCTCTTAGTAAATGAAGAATGTTAAAGCTCCTGGCGAGGACGAAGTGGCCATCGAAGTGGTTAAGGAAGAAGGAAGGAAGGAAAAAATGAGATAGATTTCACCAGTATATTGCTGAACAAGTGTTTAGAAGAGTACCCGGTACCCTCAAGTCAGGAAACTGCACTTATCCTAGGAGACTTGCACTGCATTTATTATAAATGAACGTTTCATCTCGCTTAATTAAAAGCTAATATGGGAAAGAAACGCATGGTTAGGGACCTTGTGAATAATTCATCATCATCATTTAAGCTAAGAGACGCTCTCTGTTGGACATTAGATTGCCTCCCCGAAGATCTCCAAATCGAATCGGGCCTGCGTTTCTCGTATCCAGCGGTTTCTCGCAAACTTCACCAGATGTTCAGTCCCACCTTGTGAAGTGCCCACCAACGTTGAGTCTCCTGGCACGCGGCCGCCACTAGAGCCTTTCCACCCCAACGGCCAAAGACCACTGCTACTTAAGGCATTAGGCTTTCATTTTCCTGCGGTTCCCATCATTCTGTTTTGACAAAGTAAAGAAAACCCGAGCACAGCTCACTCCATTCCTCTTTGAGTGACCATAAGTCTTCTTTTGAGGTCCTTTGTAAGAGACCGCGTCTCAGAGGGCCTATTACCGATCTCATGGTTTTGCAAATGATATCATCCGTTATCGACATTGATGCCGTTTTCATGGTTTTTCGGGTCGTAGATTACGAAAATAACATCGATTTCAACACCACATACCATCATCCCTGGATGGGGTGCAATAGGGTTGAAATAGTTCATTTTAAATAAATAGTTTCAAAAATACCATATAACATTTTTTATGGTATTTTTGAAACTATTATTTAAAAGCTTATGTAGAAAATCAACATGGCGCACGTGAAATTATTTTGACAAGTCTGTCACATAGTGCAAAGAAAAATTTTATATTTTCTGTTAATGGCTGTGCCCATCTGGATTTCGCCAACTAAGAAGTTTAGAAGTTTAAATTGTCTTTTTCTTATGTCGTACCGTGGTGGTAAGGCAAAAGGATCAAGCCATACAACCAATGTATAAAGCATTTTTAAGACAATATCACGTCACAATAAAATTTGTAGGTTGGTTTAATTCTTGACGAGCGAAGAACAGCAAACGGGTGGAAGAAATACTGGTCCTTGAAAGAAGTCTTTAAATCCAAAGAACTAAGTATGCAAATAAAAAGGAAAGTCTTCAACACATGTATACTTCCGGTCATCACCTATGGATGTGAAACCTGGGCTCTCACCAAACACCACAGAGAAAAGTTGGAACGATGCCAGAGAGCTATGGAGAGAAGTTTGATAGGAATAAGGAGACAGGACAGAGTAAGATGTAGCACAATAAGGGAAAAAACCAAAGTTGCCGATATAATTTCCCGAATAGACCAATAAAAATGGAGATGGGTCACATGATTCGAGATCCACAAGAGAAATGGTGCAAAAGCGTCTCTGACTGGTATCCACGAGATGGCAAGAGAAGTAGAGGACGCCAACAAACAAGATGGGAAGACGACCTAAAACTCACGCCTATTGGAGAAGGGTAGCGCATGACAGGTGCCAGTGGAAATTGTTAGAGGAGGCCTATGCCAAGAGGCAAACTGAGCTTCGGGATATATTATAATAACAAAAACATATTTATACTTACACAACCAAGAAGTTCAGAATAAAAAGGCTTATTATTATTATTATTAATTCTTGACTAATTTTCACAAAATAGGTACAATTTTTGAAATATTTGAAATGTTGAAAAGTGAACATATCCTTTTCAAGGGTAAAGGGGTTTGAAAGGTGTTATATGTTTTTACATTATGACTAAGGAATCAAACTCTTTCGCCCATTTAAAACTATTGAAAGTAATAGATGAATATTGATAATAAAAAAAAATATCCGACTGCAATGATTCTGGGTTACGCGTAGAGGGACGCGACGGGACTCTTGATCCTAATGTGTAAAATGACGGATCATATTTTTGGATTCACCCAAGGAACATGGATATCGAACGAAGGACCTAAATAGTAGAACACATTGAACCTAGCCACGTTGACTTAATTCGACATGACTGCCGATAAAGTTCGTTTCCAAACCCAGCAATATGGATATCAAAATATGAAACGCCTTGATGAGCTTAGATCATTTAAAGTTGATGAGTAGAATACTATGTACCTAGCAACATTGACATAAATTCAACATAGCCGTTGCTCAAAAAAGGTGGATAAAAATTCGTTTCCAAACCTAGCAATATGGGTATCAAATGAAAAGCCTCAAAGAGTAGAGCATTATTAACTTAGGAAAATTGCCCTAAATTAAACATTTTTTTTTTTTTTTTTTTTTATGTAAGGCCCGGCAAATGACCTCCTCCCGCCTGATGTTAAGCGGTGAAAGAGGCCCAAATGAGTTGACAGATAGAGTAGGGACGACATCCACTATCCTACCTGCCCGCCCCTTGCCGGCCTAAAAGATGCTTTTTCACACCTCTTTTGAAGGAACCCATGTTGTAGGACATGGGCGCCGCTCAAAAAAATGGATAAAAGTTCGTTTTCAAACCTAGCAATATGGGTGTCAAATGAAAGTCCTTGATGAGTAGAGCACTATGAACCTAACAACATTGACATAAATTTAACATAGCCGCTGCTAGGGAATGCAAATCTCGCGAGATTGGGGCTCAAGCGAGATCCCGCGAGATTATGAATAACAATACTGCGAGATCTCGCCAATTTCGAGATCTCGCGAGATTAGCAGTTTGGTGTGTTTTTTTTTGCAAATAATCACAATATTTGAATAAGTTAGGAAAAAATAATAAGTATTATAATATAAACATTTATTTTCACGATTTTTTTCAATAGACTTTTATGCATCAAACATTGTTTGACGTATCTGTACAATCTATACAAATAAATAATCTATACAAATAAATAAAATTGAAGAGTCTGTTTGTAATGTCAAAATAACAAGTTTTTACTTAATGGGTATGAATGTACACGGTTATTTTTTTATCACCCTGGAAAATTTTAGGGAAGCTTCAGGACACATCCAACATTATATAAAAAATTAAAAAAATTAAATAAAAAATAATAAAAAAATATTAAAAAAAATAAAAAAATCTCTAAAAATGCTGCTCTCAACTAGTGCAGCATTTTTTGTATTTTTTTAAAAATTAATATAAAATTAAGGAAGGGGGTTATTTTTTTTATTTATATTTAAATCATTCTAATACCATGTCGTGAAGCGTCCCTTAAATTTTCCAGGGTGATAAAAAAATAACCGTGTATATCGGGTACCAATAACAAAAACACAATTAAAAAAAAATTGTCTGACTGTCTGTTTGTTCCCGCTAATCTCCGGAACGGCTGGACCGATTTTGACGGGGCTTTTACTAATAGATAGCTAATTATATAAGGTATAATATAGGCTACTTTTTACCAAGAGTTACTATTCCACGCGGACGAAGTCGCGGGCACAGCTAGTAATTATATAAAAATGAAACGCTGTGAGTTTGTCTCGCAAAAACTCTGAAACGGCTCGACCGATTCTTACGAAATTTTCTGTGTGTGTTTGAATAGGTCTAGGGAAGGTTTAAACGTATAACTGGATCCGGTAGGGGGCACTGCAATCGGGCAAGACAACGTCTGTCGGGCCCACTAGTTGTGCAATAAAATGAACTTTCAATAAAGAAGCAAAAAAAATTAACATGAGTAAACTTTGTTGTATGGGCTTAACTCCTTAATATATTATTATTATATATATTATCCTTATTTTCCTTACCACGGTAGTCATGTTGTCGTGCTTTTTCTCACTGAATTGTTGAAATATTGGGAAATCTTAGTTGAAAGAAAAAAAACAAACTTATTCCTTTAGTCCGATACAAAATGAAAAGCTTTATTGTTGTAGGTACATAATTATAATACACATATGCATATGTTACTGAAGTACACAAAATCCCTCAATGCAAAGCACTTAACATAATGTTTAATTAATACAAGCCAAGGGCAGGATGGTTCAGGTCTGTTTGATCAATCTCGGCAGGTAAAAATCAGGTACAAATTGGGTACAAAACTACAAAATGAGGGGCAATAAAGTACACGAACAAATAGTTATAGGTTTCCTTTTTTTTTTAAAAGAGATTAGTAGCCTTCCCCGGAGCGGTTGTTAGTAGAGCGTACCTTCTGCTAGATGCTAAGTTTCCGCGATCACGGGTCAGAGATATAATATTCCAATTCCTTAGATTATTCTCTCTATATATGTACAATTCCACAGAATTCCTCCTTGTGTTAGGTTAGTTCGTTATGGTTTCTAGCTGTAAGGTCAAGCAGCGGAGCCCTACGGCCTCCGGTAACTGCCCTGGAGATTCATAGCACAGTGTTAGGTTAAAAATAGAATTAGATATGCCTATGATCTTAGGGTCAGTGGGTCTAACACTGAGTTCTGAAGGAATCCCAGTCAATACATTTGCACTTCATGTAATAAACATAGCAAATGAATTCTAAAACATAATTTTTAATAAATTGACAAATTGTCTTATTGGTTAGTTAATAAAAAGGACATATGGAGGGGAGAGCACCTATTTTGTGTATAATTACTGCTATTAATAAAAAGAAAACAGCTTAATTTGTGAGTTATTTGCCAAAGAAGGATGTGAAACTTAATATTGTAAAAATTTGGAATTTAACAGGAAATTCGCAAGTGTTACTCAATATATGCCTTAATCCCACTAAGATGCCGCTCACTATCAGGTTTTTTTAATGAAATAGGGGATGGAAAAGGCGAATTTTGGAAATGTAACATGTTTGATTTAATAATCAATTTACCCACAAATAAAAATAAAATTAACAAAATCTGTTTTAAATCATGAAATATAATAAGTTAATTAGATACCTTATTGATTTTTTGCACTTATTGAGACAATAAATCCATTTAATTTAATAAATCGCGTGCCGGCGAGTAAATATAGTATTTTTTTCTTAGCTTTACTCTTCAAGCTGAAAACAAAAAGAACTGAATTTTGTGAATTCTTTTCAAATTAAATTCACACGGAAAACGAGAGAAATACCTATGGATTTTCTTCGCTGAAATTAATTTAAATACTTTATGATCTTCGAATCAATAGGTAACAAATTTCTTCAGTCGATGTCTCACAGACAAATCATAACATAGACGATAGACGCGTTCAAAGACTAAGGTGAAAAATGGGCGCGTTCCATCTACGCGCATACTAGAATCGAGGTCCGTTCACCGAATGTTAAGCGTCGTATTGGCGACGGAACCTTCCCTAAAACCAAATTCATTTCATAGCATGTGTGTCATGATGTGTCAAGTCAACGTACGGATCTATCGGAATTCTACAATATGCTATAAGTATTTCCAGCCCAAGTTATAAGCTTGGTTGAAAAACGAAACGTAATGAAAAAATTAACCATAAACAAACTGTGAATGCTTCCCAAATTCTATTCGACGAAACTATAATTATATGATCTATAAGCTTAAGTGTATTTCATTAAAATATGTCTATAGAAATGATCGAAACAAACGGTCTAAATGTCAAATTCCGAATTTTGAGAAAATCAACCCACCTAAATGGAAGCACGGGATTTTGGGCGAAAAAAAACTATCTTTGTAAATAAGGCCAGGATAAACGCGAGATTTATTTTGTTTATGCAAAAATTGAATAATGACCAAAGATAATTGCAAATGTCGCTGACGTGACGTGAAACGACGTTGACGTTGACACTTGACATTGACATTGTGAAATTCCTTGACAAAGTTATTGTAATTACGATTTTAGTTGGGAAATTTGCGTTAAAACTACAGTGAAAGCAAAGTGTTTTTGCAAAATTAGTGTTTTATGAAATTTTAAGAAAAAACGGTGTTACAGTATCCCCCCAACCACGATAGAATTCAAGTAGGGAATTCGTCTGACGCCCCGTCAGCCTCAAAACCCTAACCAATCAAACAGAATTATCATAAATAGAATCAATTAGGTACTTAAAAACTATTCATTCGTGATAAACTCTGTACCCAATTACGCCTAACGTTATTTTTTTTATAAGTTTATTTATTTGTATTATATAAAAAATAAAGCTTTAAATATAAACGTGTGTAAATAAAGAATATTTAACATGCATGTACCTTAAATCTACGTAAATCCATTAATATGGTATGTTAAAGATTGTAATAAAAAACAACATTCACCAATAAGGTGACAAAATCTAGCGCGAAACTACTGCTGCTAGCACCTACATGGTTTTAAAAAAAATATTCACCCATAAGGTGGCAAAATCTAGCGAAACCACTTCTGCTAGCACCTATATGGCTGTGATAAATAGGTAAAAGGCATTATATCCTATGCCCATCAAATATAAGTAAGTAATAAAGAAAAAACTGTAGTGTCAGGACTGACGCCGAGATGGCGTTGTTAAATAAGTATATCTTGACACTAACAGAGTATAGCATGTAATGTCAACAACCACCGGTAGATGTCGCTATTACAGACATTTTGACTCTAATCGTCAAATAATAAGTAAAAAAAACAATAAAAAAGGAAATAATAAAAAATGAGTCGCATGTGTCGTTGCCCCTGATCGTCGATATTGATTTTCCTATGTTTCCAGCTAGATGTAACTTCCTCCATTATAAGAATATAGCAAAGGCTTATTTCTAGAGTTGCAAACCGCTCCTGTGAGGAATTCAAAATTAGTTTTGTTGATTAGAGTAGAATACATATAAAAAATAATGAACAAGACACGTTTATATTTGTGATCTTGTGCTAAATGCATCTATCTAACCACATAACAGTTATACTAAGTACATACTTGTTCTTTAATTCTGGTATCAGATACTAAAGAAGTAATATCCATTTTATATATGTAATGGTAGTAATGATATATTTATTTATTTATTATCATGAACTAAGACACGTACAATATTTGTGTTTTAGATCTTAATGTACTTATGTAATGGTAATATCAATTTTGAAGATGTTAGGTATATGGAAACTTAAGTATCAAGGCAAATCAATAAAAAACGACAGGGACAGACACATGCAAAAACGCCGCCAGATGTTATATGGCCCGTTATCCTACACTCGGGTTCTACGAGACGCCAGGAAGAATGGCGGGGTGGGTATTCTGTGACCGCCGCACCCGCGGTGCATAAATAGTTTAAATGCTTATAAGAATATGGCTATTTTCATAAGAGTATAAAAATGAAAATTAAGTAGGTATTATGTTACTAGGTATGTAATTTAGTCACTCGAAGTATCTAAATTTTTAAAATCTTTTATGTGCCACTTTCCTATGTATTTTCCGTTCTCGTCTTCGAGCTCATAGACGAGGCGAGAAAGCTTACGTATAATTTTACAACGTTCATATTTAGGGGCAAGTTTAGCAGTAAAATATTTATTAGCAGAACTCTGCTTGTACGTACGCTTCCACACAAAATCACCAACATTAAAAGAGATATCTCTGCGTTTGTTGTTATAGTATTTTATATTCCTTTCATGGGCCTTACGCAATGACTCTCGGACTTTGATGAAAATGTCACCGAGGTGGCCAATATTAGACGCATGAGTATCGCGTGGTACCACAACCAACTCTTGGAGATCTTCGAAACCACGGTAAATACTACCATCTGTGACAGCTTCCCTACCGTGTACTAGCATGAAAGGAGTATAAGAAGTAGACTCATTTACTGAGGTGTTCATGGCAAATTGTATTTTATGTATGTTAATATCCCACGTTCTATGATCGTTCTCAACAAACGAGGAAACTGCTGTGATTATTGTGCGGTTATAACGTTCCACCGTATTAACTTGTGGACAATATACTGGACCCAAATGTACTTGCGGAATATTGTATTTTTCATATAATGCCTGAACCTCATAACTTATAAATTGCGAGCCATTATCAGACATCACAGTCTGTGGTATTCCGTGAACCAGAAATACATGGTCTTCTAACCTTTGCGCTATAACTTTGCCCGTTGCACGCCGTATAGGAAATAATAAACAATATTTTGTAAAACAACACACAACTACTAGTAAAAAGGTGTTTTGCTGTCGAGACATCGGCAGTGGACCAACCAGATCAATGCTGATGCACTGGAATGGTCGACAGCAGACCTTGGGTTCCCCCATAAAGCCAGGTGGCGCTAGTGAGCTATGTTTATATGAGTTGCAAGTGGCACAATTTTTAATAAATTCCTCGGTATCTTTATGCATACCGGGCCAAAAATACCGTAATTTTAATCTTTTATATGTTTTTGCGACGCCTAAGTGCGCAGCAATTGGTTCAGAATGGTTACTTTTAATAATATCCTCCCTAAGCTCCTTTGGTACAACCTCTTTCCACTGGTAGTCACCACAGAGTTTGTTAGTGCTTTTTGTAAATCTAAAAAGCCTACCATCAATAATTTGAAAATTAGGACACGCGCGCGGCCTATCCGTGCAACGTTTTAATATATTGTTATACCAAGCATCGCTGGAAGTAAATGCGTCTACGGCTGCCACTGGTACAGAACGTGATAGTGCATCCGGTACGACGTTTTGAGATCCACTACGATGCTCAATAATGAAATTATAAGGCGATAGCCTACACCCCCAACGCGCTAGTCGTCCTGTCGGATTCTTAAGGTTTAAAAACCACTTTAGACTAGCATGATCGGTAATAATTTTAAATTGTCGACCACCTTCAAGGTAAGGGCGGAAGTGTTCAACGACATGTACCACGGCCAATGCCTCTCGCTCTGTAGCGGAATAGTTACGTTCAGCGGGTGTTAGTGAACGGCTACAGTACGCAACAGGATGTTCTTGTCCATCTACAACCTGGGTTAAGGTACCTCCTAACCCGAAATCAGAAGCGTCACAGTGGACAGCAAAATCTTTCGAGAAGTCAGGACATACCAGAACCGGAGAAGTAGACAGTGCGAGTTTTAGGTCGTTGAACGCCTCGTCTGCCTCGGTCGTCCATTTGAAAGGGGGCGCGCTCTTACGGGTAGAAGTAAGAGCATTAAGGGGACCAGCTCTATGACTAAAATTTTTTATGAAACGCCTATAATAAGATGCAGTTCCCAAGAAACGTTTGACGTCTTTCCTGCAGGTGGGAATAGGAAAGTCTACTATAGCCTTAATTTTGTCAGGATCCGTGCGCAGACCATATTCGTCAACCACATGACCCAAGAATTTCAGCTGTCTCCTGAAGAACTGGCATTTACCCATGTTGACAGTAAGGTTGGCTAGTTTAAGTCTCTCCTTTACCCTACGTAGGAGCTGGAGGTGATCCTGGAAGGCCGTTGGGCCTTCAGGAGTAAGTAAAATTAAATCATCAACATATACGAACACCTTATTGTCAAACTCGGGCCCAAAGAGGCGGTCCATCAACCGCTGCTGCGTAGCTGGAGCTGCAGTAAGTCCAAAGCACATGACCTTAAAGTGAAACAAGCCTCTGCAGGGAATAGTAAAAGCAGTTTTCTCTCTGGACTCAATAGAGTCCAAAGGAACTTGATAATATGAAGACTTAAGGTCAATAGAAGATAAGTACTTAGCGTTTTTGAGCTGGTCTAGAATATGGCTAATATAAGGCATAGGGTAAGCGTCATGCTTTGATATGGCGTTAAGTTTTCGGCTGTCCAAGCAGAAACGTGATGACCCATCTGATTTAACCGCCAAAGTAACGGGGTTGTTCCATGCACTGCCGCTAGGCTCCACAACATCATCCTTCAGCATTTGGTCTAGGTGTTTATTTAATTCTGCCAGTTTAGCGGGTGAGACTACATAATACCGTTGTTTAATAGGTGGGTGGTCACCGGTATCAATTTTATGGCTCACTAAGTGTGTCCTACCTAGGCCTATCTTTTCTGCGGAAATGTCATCAAATTGCTTTATGACGTCATTGACCAGCCTACGCTCAAGCTTAGATAAAGTTTCAAAATCATGTAAAGCACGGCTGCCTGACATAACTGTGTACACCTGATTATTATTTTTATATAAATGTCCGCTATCCTCTAACAATGATAAAATATCTGGCGCAATATTAAATTCCTTCCAGAAATTTAAGCCAAATAACAACTCTGTAGCAACTCCAGGGACGACGTAAAATTTAATAACACGAGTTTTATTCTCTATCGATACTGGTAAAAATAAATACCCAGTTACTCGTGAAGTAGAACCATTTGCAGTGTTTATAAAGTCAAAGTCCTCAGACTTATGTAAAGTAGCGAAATCTTTAAAATATTTGTATGCTTGCCCTCCCACAATGGAGATCTGTGATCCTGAATCCAGTAATCCTCTGAATTCCAAGCCAAAAATATTAATCTTCAGATAAGCTCTGGTATCATTATAGGTGGCGTTAGTAGTAGCGTGAACCGATGTAACCTTACCTTTATGCGTATGTATGTTACTAGCTTTATTTACATTATTATAGAATTCATTGTATTTCTGCCTTGATTGTTCAGAATTACAATGTTTATTATAAAAATATACTGTCTTATGCCATCGGTTCACTGCTTGGCGTTTTTTGGAATCTCTGCGGTTGAAGGTTTTGAAGAAGTGCACTTTGGACAATTATTTGCATTGAACCCCTTTTCTCCACAACGATAACAAATAAGTACCCAAGGCGCCTTGCAATACCTCAAGCTGTGGCCATTTTTACGACAGCGGACACAAAAAAGATTATTTTGTGTATTATTCACTGGCTGAATTGAAGAGACTTTTGGTGGAGCCTTGCTACTACTATTACCACTAGTATTTTTGTAACACAAATCGGGAGCCAGAGAAGAAGTGGTGACCCTAGGAGGTTCACTGAAATGCACCGATCGCTCCTTTGCACCTTCTAATAACCTACATTTTTTCTTTAAATCAGTCCAAGATTCCACTGGGGCTAGAGCAAGCTGAGTAGTATAAAAAGGTCTTATATTAAACATGATAATGTTCAATTTATCATCATCAGAGATTGGTTTTGATAATCGAGAAAAATAATTTTGCATAATGCTGAGATAATTCACAATGCTTTCATCGGGGCCCTGAGTACGACTTCTAATTTCCTGCATCAAGCGATGGTCATAATCAGATGGAAGATATTCCTCGAGAAGCAAGGTCTTCAGCTCAGACCAATTGTGAACGTCCGACTTTACTCCTCGATACCAGCACAGCGCTTCATCAGTAAAAAGTTCAGCCGCAGAACAGAAAAGCTTTGAATCTGAAAGGCCACGAGACAAGCATAATTCCTCGAGGCGTTGTAAGAAAGCTTTAATGCATGTCTTGCCATTGAAGCGTAAATTTAGTTTATGCACGGAGCAATCATTAGCTGTGTTGTGTGTAGTTGCAGTGGAGTGCTCAATAGGTTGTTCAGGTGCCAAGCTACTTTTAAAATTATGACAAATATTATCTATTTTAACAAGAATGCTATCTAATCTATTATTCAGAGAAGTAATTAAAGAAGTAAGATTATTATCATCATACTCCGATAAAGACAAGCGACCAATTCTGTGGAATAAGTGGTGTGCAAGAGTTTGAATTCTATTTAACACCTTAAGTGATGACGGTTTACTTGAAGTACTTGTGATAAGTTTCTCAAGATCATCTAATTTCTTTTGAATTACTTTTAATTCAATATTGACATCAAGATCACAAGTCAGTATTTCATCAGAAGGCAGATCTTTATTGAGAGTACGGATCTGTGCTCTCAGAGCCATCACCGTGTCAGCTGGTTTCGAACCCCTGATCTTCACCTCATATTCTAGTTCATCTTTGTTAAGTAAATTAAAACTAATTGGTCTTTGCTCCATTTTTGTAAAAATATACTACGCTACGCTCTATTCTATATGAGAAGTTAATTTTACAATATTATTTATGTTATATACTCAAACTATGAACAAAAAATCTTAAAATATATTCACCTTTGCAAATGTAACTAAAATTTGTTTTTATTTATACCTATCTGAACCAAACCTGCATAGAATTCTTGTTATTTATCTTATAACTAAAGTGTAGTTAACTAGTGAGACCGGCAGACGTTCTCCTGTCCGATTACGGCGCCACCTACTGGGTCCAGTTGTACTTTTAAGCCTTCCCTGGACCTATTCAAATACACATAACATTTTGTAAGAATCGGTCGAGCCGTTTTTGAGTTTTAGCTTAACTAACACACAACGATAAAAAAAAAATTATTAAAGATACATACCGAGATGGATCAACACTATCTGAGCATTTGACCAGAATAATGGGCCATAAAATGCCACAAAACCTGCTGTATATTCGGGCGCCAAATTGTCGTGCTTTTTCTCACTGAATTGTTGAAATATTGGGAAATCTTAGTTGAAAGAAAAAAAACAAACTTATTCCTTTAGTCCGATACAAAATGAAAAGCTTTATTGTTGTAGGTACATAATTATAATACACATATGCATATGTTACTGAAGTACACAAAATCCCTCAATGCAAAGCACTTAACATAATGTTTAATTAATACAAGCCAAGGGCAGGATGGTTCAGGTCTGTTTGATCAATCTCGGCAGGTAAAAATCAGGTACAAATTGGGTACAAAACTACAAAATGAGGGGCAATAAAGTACACGAACAAATAGTTATAGGTTTCCTTTTTTTTTTAAAAGAGATTAGTAGCCTTCCCCGGAGCGGTTGTTAGTAGAGCGTACCTTCTGCTAGATGCTAAGTTTCCGCGATCACGGGTCAGAGATATAATATTCCAATTCCTTAGATTATTCTCTCTATATATGTACAATTCCACAGAATTCCTCCTTGTGTTAGGTTAGTTCGTTATGGTTTCTAGCTGTAAGGTCAAGCAGCGGAGCCCTACGGCCTCCGGTAACTGCCCTGGAGATTCATAGCACAGTGTTAGGTTAAAAATAGAATTAGATATGCCTATGATCTTAGGGTCAGTGGGTCTAACACTGAGTTCTGAAGGAATCCCAGTCAATACATTTGCACTTCATGTAATAAACATAGCAAATGAATTCTAAAACATAATTTTTAATAAATTGACAAATTGTCTTATTGGTTAGTTAATAAAAAGGACATATGGAGGGGAGAGCACCTATTTTGTGTATAATTACTGCTATTAATAAAAAGAAAACAGCTTAATTTGTGAGTTATTTGCCAAAGAAGGATGTGAAACTTAATATTGTAAAAATTTGGAATTTAACAGGAAATTCGCAAGTGTTACTCAATATATGCCTTAATCCCACTAAGATGCCGCTCACTATCAGGTTTTTTTAATGAAATAGGGGATGGAAAAGGCGAATTTTGGAAATGTAACATGTTTGATTTAATAATCAATTTACCCACAAATAAAAATAAAATTAACAAAATCTGTTTTAAATCATGAAATATAATAAGTTAATTAGATACCTTATTGATTTTTTGCACTTATTGAGACAATAAATCCATTTAATTTAATAAATCGCGTGCCGGCGAGTAAATATAGTATTTTTTTCTTAGCTTTACTCTTCAAGCTGAAAACAAAAAGAACTGAATTTTGTGAATTCTTTTCAAATTAAATTCACACGGAAAACGAGAGAAATACCTATGGATTTTCTTCGCTGAAATTAATTTAAATACTTTATGATCTTCGAATCAATAGGTAACAAATTTCTTCAGTCGATGTCTCACAGACAAATCATAACATAGACGATAGACGCGTTCAAAGACTAAGGTGAAAAATGGGCGCGTTCCATCTACGCGCATACTAGAATCGAGGTCCGTTCACCGAATGTTAAGCGTCGTATTGGCGACGGAACCTTCCCTAAAACCAAATTCATTTCATAGCATGTGTGTCATGATGTGTCAAGTCAACGTACGGATCTATCGGAATTCTACAATATGCTATAAGTATTTCCAGCCCAAGTTATAAGCTTGGTTGAAAAACGAAACGTAATGAAAAAATTAACCATAAACAAACTGTGAATGCTTCCCAAATTCTATTCGACGAAACTATAATTATATGATCTATAAGCTTAAGTGTATTTCATTAAAATATGTCTATAGAAATGATCGAAACAAACGGTCTAAATGTCAAATTCCGAATTTTGAGAAAATCAACCCACCTAAATGGAAGCACGGGATTTTGGGCGAAAAAAAACTATCTTTGTAAATAAGGCCAGGATAAACGCGAGATTTATTTTGTTTATGCAAAAATTGAATAATGACCAAAGATAATTGCAAATGTCGCTGACGTGACGTGAAACGACGTTGACGTTGACACTTGACATTGACATTGTGAAATTCCTTGACAAAGTTATTGTAATTACGATTTTAGTTGGGAAATTTGCGTTAAAACTACAGTGAAAGCAAAGTGTTTTTGCAAAATTAGTGTTTTATGAAATTTTAAGAAAAAACGGTGTTACAATGTAAAATAGTTATTTGTTATACATGAGTGCAAAGTTGCTTTTTAACCGCGTGCTCAACTTTGATGACCGAGCAAGCGTTAGCGAGGGAATCAAAAGAGCACAAGGCGAAAAATTTTTGCACTCGGATGCAACACGTAACTTTTCATCCCCCCTCAGCGAGGAAATGACTAAATGCAAAATAAAACATTTACAATCACAAGATACTTTTATTTCAGTTTTTTGTTTTGTTTAATACATATTTACTACAACATTATGATAGGTAACAGTATTACAGAAAATATTTATATTATGTATAACAAATAATACGTTTTTTTTTACTTGTTTTCAAGTTTCTTATTTATAACAATTCGACGTCAAAACAAAATGGCGCGCGCAAAGCAAATTAAAAACAAAAGTACACCAAGGAGGTTCAGAGTCTGAGTTTTTAACAAATTTAAAAAAAGTATGATAAATTCGGTACCATGGAGATGGAAGTAAATAGGTTTTTCTCAAACATGCTCGGAAATGTAGGCATTAACTAAATAACTAAATTTTCATAAATTTGACAATTAAATTCGATTGATATGACAAGTTATTAAAGATGACAATTTTTATGGGGAGTTATTATGAGACACGTTGTATATGAATATGACAATAATTTTATTGAAATGTTGGTATAAAATCACACGAAAATATGCTTAATTTTCTTTGCGAGAGAAAAAAGTCATAATCATTTCAAGTAGTTGGCAGTATTACATTTTTTGCGTAAAATATGATTGGGCTGTATGGGCTTTGTTTCCTTTGCAGTAAGTAATTGAAAATTAAAAAGTATTAGTATTACTAAATGCCATGCTACTAAAATTAATTAATTGCTTGATTTGTTTTTTTTTCATATTATACTCATTTGTTTCCAATTCAATTCAATTCAAAATCTTTATTGCATACCATAATGTGTAAAATAGGTGGTTCACAAAAATTACATCATTATGGACCCGTTGGGCACGCAATCGTTGAACAAGAGAGAGGAAGCTTATTATTATTACCTATGTACCTACTATTGTCTTATTTACAGATCATTAAGCTAAATTATACGAATATCACGGCAATTACAAATATTTGAATAAATAGACAATATTAAACAATATTTTAATATGAAAGGTTTTTATTTGATATGGTATTATTATTACACTGTATTTCATAATTAATTCCAGTATTACGTATTTAATTATTTACTCGCAATTATTGAGAAAAGCACTATACATACCTCGGCGGGAATGGGATTGCCGGCCTCTGCAGTAATGTACTATAATTATGTTTTGAAATTACATACCTAGTGCACGCGATGTTCTAAATTCAAATTTACTTTAACCTCAAGCGGATAAAAACGGCTTTGGCGGTCAGATATCGAATAGCAAAAATACTCTTTCCGTGATGGGGGGATGAAAAACAAATTGAATTTTCACTGGAACTTTCCATTGATATGACATGTGACAATTAAGTACAGCGGCACATTTAGATCGGTCAATATGGGCAAGTCTGTTTCTTTGTTGCTAAACATTTGTTTAGCAACAAAGTTGAACCAAACCAGTACAGCTTTGAAGATTACCTACTTCAAAGCTGTACAGGCTTAGAATAATAACGCATAGAAACCCAACCGACGCGCACGATTTGATGCAACTAAATGTGAGCCATAAATGGCTCACTACGCCGGTAGCTCCATACTGTTTTTATCGTAGTGTGCGTGTTTCGCGCGTAAGCGACTGCACACATCAATGTCATTTTTGCTTCACTTTAATCATCGCGCTCTTTACCGGACTATCCTTCTATGCGTTTCATAGTATACCTTTTTGAAAATTACGAAGTGACCATCAATGCTGGGTTTACAATAACTATGTTTATATAAATTTTATGTGTATGTATGATTAATTGTAAGCCTGTTCGTGGTTCAAATAAATGGAAAAAAAAAACGTGTTGCGGAGTTGCTGGCAACATTGTGTATTGCATTGCAGAGTTGAGAACGGCATGTTGACAACTTCTCGCCCGACGAGCGACAACATCTGTTTATGAACAATTATTGATGTGTGTGGACGTGTTTGCGACCGTTTATAAACTTGGCACTAGCAATCATAAAATAATGCTGTTGGCACTAGCAATGATAAAACATGGCACTAGCAAACTAGCAATGATAAAATAATAATGTGTGGAGCAATGATAAAATAATGCAATTTCTCCCTCGGGCAACATTTTAACGCAGACTGGCGTGTGGACAACCTATATTGATTTAAACAAAGTTTCCAGTAACTTTCTCGCCGCTCATCAACAACGTTGAGCAACTGTTGCTAAACAAATGTTTACCATGAATACGAGACTTAAGACATACAAAGGTCTATTCTTAGGAACCATGTAATCGATTTTAGTGACAAGAAAAACTGCGTACCTACATAGATTTAAAAAAAGCTTGTAGGTACTCGGTTCGAGAATGAAACCCGGTCGAGTTAAAAATTAAAACTTACATTATTTCTATTTGGATATCGATTGCGAACTACAGTAAACATGATATTTAAATTACTATTTTTTAAAATGAAATGAACTAATTTTATTTCATATCAAATATAGCAGAATTCCTAAGCCAACGAACCCCTGTACGGAATTTCGTGCTTCTAGCTCAAGTAGTTTGGGCTCTACATAGTGAGTCATACCTCAGTCAGTCACCAAAGCCTTTTTATATTAATATGTATGTTTTTATATTTATATATTTATTTATACATAATGATAAATATTAGACCCCCGCCAAAATTATATATAAGATAAAAAAGTAATATAAAAGGTCTACGTTTACTTTTTTTAAATCCACATTTTACGACCACTTCTTAAATGCGTGCGCTGACCTGGGAACAGAACTGGCGAAAAATCTCCGTCTAGCATGTACGAACGAATACCTAACATTGATAATGTAGCGACCTTGTGCTGGGCGCTGTGCGCAATAAACAAACAAATGACCATCATTTAAGTATAACGGAAAAGTCAAAAGAAGAAAATGAAAGAAAAATGATTTCTTATTTTATAAATTGATTGTATTAGTACCGCTATAGAATAACAGGAAAAAATTTGGCGCGGGATCTAAAAATAGATGTTCATAGATATAACTTTAATTTCATCATTTAAATCTTTTCAATAAATATTATTGACAGTTCGAAAAATAAACGTTTTTAATAACATTGATTGAACTGAGAAACCTAAGCAGAATTTCAGGTCATAATCTCTACATTAAATTTAAAAAATATTAAAAGTAAATTTCTAGGAAGAAGCTTCAACAACTGATAAAAATAATAAAACAGGAGCAGCTTCCACAAATTTTATAAGGCCAGATGGTTTATCAGATAATGCCAATAGATTTTGTTCCTTAAAAATTATAATATTCCATTGAAGCTACAAGCGGTCTTTCTGTGAAGTTACACATATCTACGCAATTAATGCATGATAAGTCCTTTACCACCACTCCACCATCTCTTTCATAAGAGTGGCATATGTAGCAATATTGGCTGATCTTGAATGACACTTTCTATTCTTTGGTTTATATCTCTACCAGCTGATTCTACAAAGAGCATATTCTTTTTGTAAAATTTCGGCCACCACTTTTTGAATTCTATTATGCCTTGAGATGAAGGTAAAGAGACTAAGGCCCGTATTAATAAAGCGATCTCAAAACTGCTCTCAAGTGCGAACTCAGCCGAGTCACTCTCAAGATGTGATCACGCACTTAAGATAGTCGCTAATTAATAAACCTACATCAACAGCGTATCACTTGAGATATAATATCAAGATCGCGCTCGTAAGAGCGTGATCTCAAGTAAACGTAATTTTTAACCGACTTCAAAAAGGAGGAGGTTCTATGTTCGACTGTATCTATTTTCTTATTTTTTATGTATGTTCATCGATTACTCCGCCATTTGAGAACCGATTTTCAAAATTCCTTTTGAAATCGAAATAGTACACTCCCGAGGTGGTCCCATTGTCACCATGTCATGATCTGATGATGGAATCCCGGGCAAATCTAGGGAAACCCTTAAATTTGAATGCCACGTCCAACGTGTTTTGTCTTTTTAGGGTTCCGTAGTAAACAAGGAACCCTAATAGTTTCGCCATGTCTGTCTGTCTGTCCGCGCTTTTACTCAGAGACTATTAGTACTAGAAAGCTGTAATTTGGTATGGGTATGTATATTAATCATGCCAAAAAAGTGGTGGAAAAAAACATTGAAAATATTTTTTTTAGGGTAGCTCCCATACAAGTAAAGTGGAAGTACATTTTTTCAACTAACCCATCGTGTGGGGTATTGTTGAATAGGTCTTTAAAAAATAATGTAAGGTTCAGAATAACATTTTTCGATTGACGGATCCGTTTCTGAAATATTTGGTTTTAAAATGCACATTTTTGTTAGAGGTAAGTGTCCCCCTCCCCCCTCTATCTGGTAAACGGTTATATATGGACACGTGAAAAAAATTACAACAGTAGTATATATAACGAAGCTTAGAGGAAAACTATCAGAGTTGAGTACTAAGTACAAACTAAAAAGTTATAGACGACTAACTTATAAAATGTACTCGAAAAAGCAAATTTCATTGAAAATTAGTAGGTACTGAATATAAATTTACGAACCATGTGAAGTTAAGGAAATATAAAATCATTGCAGCTTTAATAATAATAATAATGCCTTATTTAATAGCAACGTATTTAGTAATCTGTTGCAAAGTGTTGTGAGGTGTGACTGTGAACTCAAAGTTGGCATTTGCAACTACGGAACCCTACACTGCGCGTGGCCCGACACGCACTTGGCCGGTTTTATTAAAGATATTCAGTTATTTGCGTATGGTAGTCATCATGTCATGTTACTGAGCTGATGATGGAAGGTTTTGGTGAAATCTATATCGTTTCAAAAAGTCTTCATTCCGTATTTCAAAGTATTCTGAGTATTTCTTATATATTTTTTTGGATTTCGATGCCCCTTTATCTGAAAGATATACTCATACCTAATAATCTATTTTGTCATAGTGATCGATTTCGTCGATAATATTTTCAATGTCCATTTTAACCAAACAACAAAAGTCGTCAAACGTGATGGACATTGGGCATTTTTACCCGGTTTTTGAAAAGTCGCGAAAAAAAACCAAAATAAGTACTTTTAGATCCTGATGCACTATTATCTATTCTGTGATCCTGCTGCTTTTATTCAGCTTTCATTTTCTGTAGTTATTTCAATTCAGATCAATGGGAACGGAAATCATCAGTGTTTATATCATGCGAGTATTTCGTTAATTTTTACTACTCGTTATATTAAGAGAAAATATTTGTTTGTTTGTTTGCATTGAATAGGCTCCGAAACTACTCGACCGATTTGAAAAATTATTTCACATTTAGAATTGTACATTATTACTAATGAACATAGACTACAAAATCATTTTTCCCAAGTAAAAATATAAAATTCCCACGGGAAAACAAAAATAACGCGGGCGAAGCTGCGAGCGTTTAGTTAGTATTTGACAAAAATGTCCAACTGAATAATACCTGTAATGCGGTCGGAACTCATTAGTGATTGTTCTGAGGGTCGGAATGTTTTGTTCGTCTCACTCCCTCTCCCTCTGTCTCTCTCTCTCTCGCATAGTCTCATACATGAAACGAATTGTGTCACGTGCGCTTGCGTCAGTTGACAGCGTTGCCAGAATAATAATAATAAATAAATAAATATCTATTTAAACCTACCTACTTTTAGGACTTAATAAAAAAATAACAAAAAACTTTAACCGCCTCCGTGGTTCAGATGTTGCTCGGGAGGTCTGGGGTTTAATTCCCCATGGGGGCAGAAGTTTTTCTGTACGGTTTGGTCGGTGGTAGTGCTTCTGAGCCCGCCTGGTTAGCTACCGCCCGCGCCGTCTTATCTAAGTTCTTCGCCATAATAACAATGTTAATAGCATTGTTGTGTTCCGACAATTAGAGGTAAGATAGCCAGTTCCTTAGTTGTTGAGGAGTCCAGGTGAAGCTCGCTTCCTTCGCTTACCATCAGGTGAGATGAAAGCTAAGAGCTTCCCTGTCGTATGTACAAAAAAAAGTGTAACGGAACGCATCCAAAAAATTTTTCATTCATAGTGTTGGCGCACTAGATTGAATCAAATTGAGTGACGGTCGCCACATTATTCCAGTTATAAGTACTTATATGAGTTTCTGGTTATGAGTGGGCGCGAGATCGACACGACGACTGGCGCGAAAAGCTAAAAGCTGTCACTTTGTCATCCGTTGTGTGATCTGTTTAACTACTGTTATCTCCCTGTGCCTTGTGTTTGGATGCAGCAGAATAAAAATGAATCGAAAAATTTTTTTTTCCTTTATCTTACCTTTATATCTTTTTGATTTTTGCAAGAAAACAAGTAAAAAAATACTATTCCTACTATGTTTTTATACTTTCATGGTAATTTTCGTGTTAATCCCACGACCCACAGATATGCAAACTATCCCATTATAATCTAGATGTAGGTAATTACCTATACTTACATCTAACCAAATTTTATTTTTGTTCGCCGTGGGTAAATGTTCCATAGTAAAATACCCAATGTCCAAATGACATGTGAATAAACCGCCAAAACGCGCACTTAAGTCATGGTTCGACCACACTCAGAAAACAGAAAACAGGAACATAGCATCTTGAGAGTGCACTTGAGTCCTGAAATCGTTTTATTAATACGTCGCTACTCAGCTGATACTTTGTACTCAAGTGTGAACTCAAGTATGATATATTAATTAGCACAGTATCTTAAGCTTGCGCTCAAGTTCTATCTCAGAGCTGAGTGCGGTTTATTAATACGGGCCTAAGAATTTGTTGTTTTTTTGCAGTTGAGCTTAGTATTTAAAGAAGATATAGGTAGTTTTAGGATATAGGAAATTTGTAGGAGGTTTTTAAACAAGATGACTCGCGAAAGAAACAGCAATGAGAAACGTTAGAAATAACCTTAAAACGTTGAATAACAACTTATGACAACTAGTTTTATTTATTTGAGAAACCACATTAGTCATTGACTCATGGGGTTACTCAACTAAACGAAATATTTAACCAGTTATAATTTCCTTTTTATCGAATTGACTTGTGGGATTTTTCTCTGTGTGTATTTACATATATAGAATATATGGGGGATTACTCTCTGTCACCATTTTGTCACACCAATTCCCGCAAAAAAGTAATTTTGTTAAAAAACCTGACTTATGGGGTTTCTTAAATAAATCGATTCAAGTATGGACGTGCAGCCTCACAGGCTCCGGGTGAATTATGTTAGTTTCTATAAGTTTTGTGTACATCCCTCGGCTCCGTAGCTTCAGTTTTAGTATCAAAACGACCAGCGAAGGAGGAAATTACGTCATTCAATGAAAAATACGTGAGTAATACTTATCTCAAAATCGTTTGGAGCCTGTTAGGCTACACGTCTATAGTTTTGGTACAAAATATTTGTAAGCAACTTTTTTCTGTTTTTTAGATTTTCTTGTAAGCTTTAACGAGAGTTTTATTTATTTATTTATTTATATATTGCATTACAAGTGTGAGATGAAGTTACACATTGTACCTTGTTAAGGCGTTGCAATTAAATATGAATAGAGAAGGGCAGACATTTAGTTTTACTAACTAGAAATTATTTAATTACATTATTATGAAGACGTGATATTGTAAAGTGCCTAATTACATGGAAAATAAACAAATTGAATAAATTTTAATAAATTAAACAAGCGTCGATAAATAATATTAATATGAATGAATTAAACGAAATGTCAATAGATTAATTGGAATGCCAAAGAATAAAATGAAATGTCAATGTATTAAAATCAAATTTAATTAAATTGTATTAAATTAATTAAACTAGATTAAATCTAATTAAGTCGTTCATAAAATATATAAGTCAATCGAATTATTAGATTTATTTCGAAAACGTGATACTACGAGCATTAAGCGCCTAATTAGGTAAATGGAAGTAAACAGATTGAGTAAAATTTTTATGAAGTAGATTGGATGTCAGTAAATAAAAATTAATATTGTACCCAAATGAATAATTAAATGTCAATCAAATTATAGGATGTCAGTTGATTAAATGGAATGTCAATAAATTAAATAAAATGTCAATAAATGAAATGAAATGTCTATAAAATAAATGAAATGTCAATAAATTAAATGAAATGTCAATAAATTATATGTAATTTCCATGTGTCAATATCGAATTAAAATTAAAATGAATTGTCAATAAATTAAATGAATTGTCAATAAATTAAATGAAATGTCAATAAATTATATGTAATGTCAATTTGTCAATAACGGATTAAAATTACATTAATTTCAAATAAATAAACTAAATTAAATCAATTTAAAATAAGTATTTTGTATATAAGTCAACATGAATTATTAATTAAAATTAAGGCTTATTAAATTTATCACTAAGATATTCTTCTATAGTGTAATAAATTTTTCCAAGGAGTAATTGCTTTACCATTTTTAAAAACTTTGGCTTACTTTTTTCGTTTTTACTCTCTTTTTCAACAAATCGATTTTCATTGTTCACAAAACATCAAGTTTTCATGTCACTTATCTTTTATCCCCAATTTCAGCCCTTTACTGCAATTTTCATTGATTAATGCGGAAATCCAAAATTTCATGATTGATATTCGACGTTTGTTTTGAGAGTTCTTTAATCTTTTACGTTTTATGCTTTAAACGTTATTATGTGCCGTCAGGGGTGGTCCGAAAAATTGGGGTTACCCAGACTCCGGATCATCCTGACTGTGGACAAGATGGTTTAGACGCATCGAGGTTGGCTTAGTGGGTATGCCCCGCACTCATCATGGAGAGTCCTACACACGCCTGTCAATTAGCTATCGGCAGGTACGGTGCGCAACAGCATTTCACCTCGTTGAAAAAAGGTTAGTATGTACTAAATTTTAAGATTCTAATAGGTTCAGCGGTTTCAGCTTTGTGGCTCACTTCCGGTCAGTGAACTTGTTCCGTTCGTGTCAGCCCTCATCCCTTCGAACTATGTCAGTGAAAGAACAGAGAGCGCACATGTATTTCCGCAGACGCTGTCTCGATCGAATATAGGTTAACTGTTAATTAAAGGTTTAGTTAAACATAATAAAAATTAATTGAAAATGAATAATGAACTAAGTGAACGTAGGCTAAGGCTAAGGGTTCACATTTGTGACATTCAGTTGTGACATAGCTTCGTGATCATGTACTGCTGTGCTGCGCCTGTGTACTATTTATGTGAACGATATCTGTCACGTGAACGAGTCACGATGTACAATCTTGGTGCGATTCAGCCCGTACTCTCCGACCACGGGTTTTTATTACCACTGCTTTATGCGTCCCTAAGAAATGTACAGTGAAACAAAATGTAGTACGAAATGACTGATTCTATACAATGTTAGGGCCCCATTTATGTAAATAGTGATACACATGTACGTACCTCCCAAAGAAAATACAGTTTATTGACAAATTAGCCTAAAATGTTTGATAGACAAATCTTAATTAGTTATTTACCCACACACGAATTTAAATAAAATTAACAAAAAGGTATGCACAAAACAAAAATTACAACAATTAGTATAGGTAAAACAATAAACCAGAAAATATATTTCAAAATGTGAGCACGTCGCTAACAACTGCTGTCTACATTTGCTACAAAGCTCAACGTTGAGAGACATTATTGTCGCGCGTGGCGTGTCCCCCGTGAACCACGCAGTTCGGTACAGCGAAATATATTATACCACGACGTGGCATCCTCGAGATTTATATATTAACCAGGTAGTCCACTTTCCGATGTACCGGGCACCAAGCACAATTTTAGAGCGAAGACATAAAAATAAAAAGATAGGTAGGTAGTTTTAGTATTATTCACCCGCTTGCGCGATGTTACGCCGTTTGACTCATTCGCTCGGATCGGAATATTAAAGATCAAAGTTTTATTATTTAATAACTTTATTTTTAGTGTGTTGTGTAGTTGTTATAGATATCAATATGTGTAAATGAAAACGTAAGTATTCTAAGCAATATATTAAGGAAAAGATTCGTAAACTAGAGAAACGTTTACGTCACCGCCGCCGCCGCTGCGAGCATTTTGATGGTGCTGGAAGTATGTAAGTTTAAATTATAAGTGTTTATTGTTTATTATATTGTACTATTTTTCGACACGTTGTCATCTTTGCATTTCGTTCGTTTAAAGCAAAACTTTATTTCGTGTTTGTTCGAATCAGTAGATTATATTTAGCTCACTAATTAATTTCATTTTGAAATTTATTGAGCAACAAAAAGAGCCTTGCTATTTGCGCATTGCCTATCGTTACTGTTTAATTAGAAAATATTCTGTATACAGTGTTAAATAAAATGGTATCCGCAGAATACCAGCGTCAAAGCACTCTGTGCCTCTGCATGCGGGGCCTATTTGGCCTAAATCTATCTGAATATATATTTATATTTTTTTGTTACATTGTGTGTTGTATTTTTTTTACCAAATAAACGTCTATTCAAGCAATAATTCATAATTACTAAAGAACCGTGAATCGGCACTTTGCAACACGCCTTGTACACGTGTTTAAGTGTTATTATTTCTTTATATTTATAGAACAGTGTGCCTTGGAACTATGATGCGATTATAGTCACGCACAGTATGTACTACGATGCGATTGTAGTCATGTTTTTTGGTCAGATTTATTGGTACCGTGACGTGATCACGGTCTCGATCACAACACTTCGTGTCATGATGCGATAATGACCTAGCTTATTTTTTCAACAGAATGTTATTATTTCTTTATATTTTATAGAACTGTGTGCCTTGGAACTATGATGCGATTATAGACACACACAGTACTACAATGCGATTGTAGTCAAGGGTTTTGGTCATATTTATTAGTACCGTGACGCGATTACGGTCTCGACCACAGCACTTCCTGTCATGATGCGATCATGACCTAGCTTATTTTTTGAAAGAATGTTATTATTTCTTTATATTTTAAAGAACAGTGTGCCTTGGAACTATGACGAGATTATAGTCACGCACAGTACTACGATGCGATTGTAGTCATGTTTTTTGGTCATATTTATTAGTACCGTGACGCGATTACGGTCTCGACCACAGCACTTCCTGTCATGGTGTGAGCATGACCTAGCTTATTTATTCAACGGAATGTTATTATTTCTTTATTTTTAATAGAACAGTATGCCTTTGTACTATGATGCGATCATAGTCGCGCACAGTACTACCACAATATAGAGAATGGTACTACGATGCGATTGTAGTCATGTTTTTTGGTCATATATATTAGTACACAGGCTGAGGATAGCCTCGCAGAATATGACTCGCCTCGCAGAATATTACTTATGTTACTCGCCGACAAACTACTTCGTAGTTTGGTGTTTATATTTATAATAGTACATTTTGTTAAATAAAATAAAATAAAAATCTATGGAGAGGATGAATTGGCTTCAGTGTGTTCACATACATCCCATATGTTCAGTCAGTGGTTCATGTGACTGAAACTTGTAATGAGTGACAACCTAGTAATGTACAGGTGATGACATCAGAAGCATCAGCCGAGTGTCCCATACCATCCACTAGCCCTCAGGTACTTGTAAATGATGTTAACCCTCCAGCAACCAATTTATTTGAGAATATTTTAGAGGTCTTAGGGACCTCAAAAGGGAAACACGAGCTTTTCGGAACAAAAATCCAGGATGAAATCTCTGAACGTTGGGGTCATATATTGTGCGGAGGCTTAAGTAAGGATTAAAAGAAAGAGTTAGAGGGCAACATCTTCATACCTGAAAACTTTCAATTAGTTAAAACACCCAAATCGAATCCAGAAATCACTGCTGTGTTACTCAAAGAAATCAGCTTATATTGGACCTTCATTATAAAAACACGCTTAATCGAAGGAAATTAATAATGTATTCATTTTATTTTATTAGATTATAAGTTTAAAAAGATATTGCACGTGTACGAAGTGATTCATTTCTCTTTGGCGGGAATCTCACTAATAAAATTAAAGCATCGAAGTTGGCAGAAATATCGACTCCAAATCAAGAAAGTTCCAGCGGCGAGTACTTCTTCTTCTAATAGGCCTTCAGTCAGCCAGCAGGGAAACTGCAAAGCTCCACCGCGTCAAATGCCACGCACGCAGAGACGTGGTTAGGCGAGGAGTCACTCGTACCATTAGTCTGCGAGAAAAGCACCTGTAGTAGATCGATATCAGACAACGAAGTCTGGACCAAAGGCGCCGATCAAAACATAATAGAAAAAAAATAATTATTATTATTCTGGTACTTAAATGAAAATATTTTATTCACACCTGAAAAAAAAATACATTCGATCCAGTTCTCTTATGAGTTGTAACGGGTAAAACGGATTACAAATTTCTTTTTAAGAAACCGAATCTCAAAGATGTTTACCTATAAGTTCACGTTTTTCTCAGTCAAATATTGTGACATTACGTTATGAAATTAAGAAGTTATACTAAATGAGAGCAGTAAGATGATGCAATGATGAATTAGATCAATTTATATATAAACTAACTAATATAATATTTCCCACCTGTAATGCTCTTTTCTTGCTAATTGTCAAAATTTGGGAAAAGAAAACAAATTTAATCCTTGACTTATTGAAATAATAAGCTTTATATGTTTACATACAGTTTCCTTATGCATAAGCATAAGAGAACAATACAATCATAAGCCAGCCATCATAATAATAGCCAGATACAATCATATCCTTAGAGTTGTAAGTTAAATTAAAGAGAATCAGGTACCTATATTATAATAGATACAGAAATCTATACAATCAAAGGGCAGAATGGTTCGGGATTTTTTATCAATCTCGGTATCAAACTAATAAAGCTAAAAATTGGGTACAAATCTGGGTAATGGAATACACCAAATGAAAATGTTTTGTTTCTTTTTTTTAAGATTAGCCTTCCCCGTAACGGTGGTTAGTGGATCGTACCTTCGACAAGTTCTTGCGATCACGGGTCAATGATACTGTACTCCAATTCCTTAGATTTTATATGTTTTAGATATGTAATTCCACAGAATTCTTCCTTGTTATACTAGTTGTTTCTTAGTTCCTCCACTGAAAAACCAGACAGCCAAGCCTTAAGGGAACTGCCCTGGAGATTCATAGTACAGTGTTGGGTTAAATATATGTAACATGTCTATGATCGTATGGCCCGGGGCTCTCACGCTGGGTTTTACAAACATAATTTTTAATAAATTGTTATATTTTGTTATTTGTTGGATTATAAAAATAACATATGAAGGGGAGAGCACCTTAAAAATAACATATGAAGGGGAGAGCACCTATTTTGTGTACAACTACTACCATTAATTCAAAGAAAATAGCCTTTGTGAGTTATTTGCCAAGGAGTGATCTGAAACTTTCTATGGTGAAAATCTAGAATATTTATAACATGAAATCTGTAAATATTGTTCATTAATCCACCAAGATGCCGCTTACTATCAGGTTTTTTTTATGAAATAGGGGATGTAAAAGACGGATTTTGGGAATATAATGTGTTTGAAAAAACCCTACCTACCAAAAAACTTAATAAAATCTGTTCTAAATCAAAAAGAAAATTCAAGTAATTAAGATATACCTAAGGTACCTTGGTAATTAGCGTAAGTACTTAAATTATTATAACAAATTGATGAATCATTCGGAGAATCCTTATTATTTATAGCTAAATATGTATTGCGTGTCCTGAGCCTTGATCTCGAACTGGAAACAAAACCTCGAAGGTCGCGTGCACTTGATATATTCCAACGAAACTATTTCGTAATTTTTCTTGAATAAAATGAAAAGCAGAAGAAATGATATACTTCGATTATAACTAGGGATTGACTTTTCTAAGGTCAAGGTATTGGTAAAGGAATCACACCCATAATACCCCAACCAGTTACACCACCTATGAAACTCTTGTTACGAACTATCAATTTAGATGTCTATTTTTTAGCCACTACGCATAAATCATCGAAACATTATCTTAGATTTAAATTTGAGCAAATAACTTAAGAATTTCAATGTCTTCCCTTTGCACTTGCTTCAGCTAGCATACATTTTCACTAAGCTTTTGAAACCCATAATTATCTTATCTTAGAAGTCTAGTTTACTATTATAAATTATTTAGGTGATTTTCTGTGCCTTGGAAATTCTTATCAAGATTCTATCAAGAGTCTATCATGCGTAATAAAACTCTTATTCACTGATTTAGATTTTGTTATAAATTATAAAAAAAAGTCAACTTATACCGAATTAACGACAAACTTTCTTTTTTTTCTCTTCTAATCAAAAATTTCTCAAAATACTCTAAACATCCTACCTGGTTAATATATAAATCTCGAGGATGCAACGTCGTGGTATAATTAATGGTTAAACAAACTTACCTTTGTGATGTTTGACCATAATTATACGAGACGTTGCATCCGAAGAGATTTATACTCCCTCCCTACCCATTATTTGCTATGTTGCAAATAAATACCCAATGTTTTTGAGAAATTTTGCTCTAAAGGAATGAGTCAAACGGCGTAACATCGCGCAAGCGGGTGAATAATACTAAAACTACCTACCTGCAGAGCGATTCTATAAGAACTGTAAGTAAAATTCGAATCTGAATCCGCGGTGAGTTCATGAATTGGTATTCTGTATAATCATTCTGATCTCGTTTCTACACTAGCGCCACTCGTGCGAGCGTGGCCGCGAAACGAATCACGCAAACGTGAGATTTTGTATGACATGACGTTTGAATCGGCATTCTGTAACGGAAATCCGTCATCACTTCGACGCACACTTCGCTCTTGAACTCGAATTCATCTGAATGTCATTCAAGACCTAAAGCGAAGTGAGTGTGAACGTCGAAGTGAGATGCGGGATTTTGTTTGTATTTTATAGAATCGACATGCTGGTTAATATATAAATCTCTTCGGATGCAACGTCTCGTATAATTATGGTCAAACATAACAAAGGTAAGTTTGTTTAACCATTAATTATCGTAGCAAACCCTTTGACAAAAGCTACGCAGTACAGTAACTTTGATACGTGGCTATGAATTAATGTTTCGTTCGGTTTGGGTAAGTTTTCAGTGCAGTGATCTAAGTGGTTTTGGCATCAACACGGTCTATGACGAAGTACTCGTAGGTTCGACCCTCGAACAGAGGGGTTCGGCCTCAATCTCTGGTACTTTATCAAGGACCTTGGAGGCCATGCACCCTTCCCTCACCACTTGGGCGAATAGGCAGCACGGGTCGCTGTCTTACCATTTAGTGCAAATCCTTAGCGGCCATGGTTCTTTTGGCCGCTATTTGCACCGCATTGGGCGAGAAGCGACCCCCGAGTGCCACCACTGTGGCGCAAACGAGGACACTGCGCAGCACACCTTAGAGGTGTGCCCCGGCTTCTCCTTGCAGCGCCAGGAGTTGGTCGCCGTCATCGGCGAAGACCTCTCTCTTCAGAGCGTGGTCAGCGCTATACTGGAGGGACAGCAAAAGTGGGATGCAGTAAACACCTTTTGCGTCGAAGTTATGACGCAGAAAGAGACGGCGGAGAGGGCTAGGGAGAACGATCCTTTGGCCGCGCCGTGCCGCCGTAGAAGGACGGGGCGAATGAGGCGTACTTATACCCGCCTTCTTCCTCTTGACGGCAACCAGCAGGGTCCAGGCCCGGGAACCCGGAGCCCTGCATTGCACCGGTTGCCGCCAGTCGTGGATCCCCCTGAAGCCCCGGGGAATCTTCCGCCTTCCCACTCTGGGGGGGTGAGAGGGGCTCGCCCTAGGCGAGCAGACGCCGACGAGGTTGTGGAAGTGTTCGCAAGAGTTCCCATGACCTGTCCGGCTACGACGCGTCCCTCCTCGACGTGTCCTCCTTGTCTGATGACGAGGAGGATGCGGCGGTGATGGGCGTGCTCGCGCCAAGGCGTCTCTGAGGGTCATCGTTGGGTTTTAGTCGGTAGGCCGCGGATGCTGCTGCAGTAGCCGCGGAGAGTCCGACATAACCTCGCGTTCTCCCAAACGCGAGGTATGCGTAACGCATTTCCCAACGGAAAAAAATAAGGTACGACCCTGCATGAGGTAATTTTTTTTCTAATGATTTTCATGTTGTTAGAAATTTATTAGTAAAAAATTGCACAATCGAAAATTTTAAACTAAACCATTTTAAATGACAAATAGATATAATGTACCCATTTATAAAAAAATCACTACTATACATCTACCGGAACCTCAGAATTCTTAGTCAAAATTATACTACCATACCTATTATGGTTATGGGAAATTCCAACTATATTTTATGCCCACGGCATTATAAAATTTATTTTGTTTTTATAACACATCAATTTATTATTTCTACGTCATAATAAGTCGACGTGTCATATTAACATTAAAATTAAAAAAAAATACCTAAAAGAGGCGATGCTAGTAATAAATAAGCAATGTTTCAAATTGAATACCTTCATTAATGTAGGTAGGTGAACCTTCTTCAATGTCTCAATACGCCATCTATTTATAACGAAACTCATGTTCTGTATTACTCCATAATCGCCCATAAGCGTTGCGATTAAACGACCCGTATAAATGTTTGATTTTTTACAAAACAAAAATAACGGTTTTATTCGCTTTTGGTGTTGGTAATCAGCCCAAAAGGCTTGGCGAACTTTACACTTCCTGATCTTGGGGAAATTAATCAAAACAAAACGAAAACTTTCCACCAACTTTGAGCTCACTCGAATGAAGAAGGGATGATTTTTCAGAATTGAAATTTTCTTACAAGTCACTCTGAAACAACAATTTCCTGTGGTGTTTTTAAATGGTGTGCGTTAATTAAATTAAGCAAACGGACTTTGGCTTTAAACGTACATAGCTCCAAAAAAAATTATAATGGATATATTGGGTGCCTATTTTGTTTATAGTCCTAATTAAGTTAAGTGGCACGCAAACTTTAAGCCTAAAATTATGCACATAATTTTCATTTCTCCTAAATGTATTTAGCCTATTTTCACTTCGCCTATCTTTTCATCGCCTTATTTTGGTCAGATTGACAGTTTGCTTAAACTGTTTTCAGTTCAGAGCAATAGCACCGTAAGTCCGATATGACATATTAAGCGATGACGACACGCGACATTCCATGCCGGCTAACATTAGCGCGCTCACAAAAGGCTCATAGCGTTCCTGGACGTGTTTGAGCCTCAGATTAAGGCGACTAGAGACCTGAAATGGTGGTTTTTGGAGGCGAACTACTCTTAAACTAGCCGGTAAAAAATTCTACAAAAAATATATTTTACGCTTTGATATGTGCCCTATAAACTGTACATTTGAAAAGTCTGAAGTATATTAAATAGTATGCCAAAAAATTTTTTGAAATGAGTCTGTTTTCAAATTTAATTTCCGAACTACTCCTAAACTACAAATGATATGTTTATGGTTGTTGATAGACCGAAATGTAAATTAATTACTCTTGAAACTGTACATTTTTTATTTTAAAATAATTATTAGTTTTTACAAAAATATTTTTTTATCACTTGCACAGCAAACCGTCGTGAACGGGCGACGAGAATCAGTGTAGCGCTGACATTCAAGGAGGAAGGCTGCGCGCTGCGCTGCCGCCATCCACTTGTTACGCGAAATCGTAAAATCGATTGCTAGGGTGCTTACACTTCTCACATGCGATAGTGAATACGATAGGCGCTTCTTTAGTGCAAGACGTGTAATTTACTTCTTGTGTGCGAAATGACGCTTTTTGTGATTATAAGAACAATTTAGTCTAAGGCAGTCTAGAAGTATGCGAATTAGAGATCCTGAATATAATAGAATAAGCTATAAAAAAACAATAGCGACTTCACATCTGATTTCACAAATTGGCAACGTACACTGTGGTTCTTGTGGGGGTTGCAGTTTTGCTGCGAATCTCACAGGAGCCACATGTATTATAGGTAACTGTTGCCATTTACCAACAGGTGGGCAGTTTGCTTACTTATACGCAATAAAAAAAAGTTGCGTCGAAGAGTTTTATGCATAAAGTTTATGTTTATGAAATTAAATGTTTTTTTAATTTTTTATTTGAGTTGATTGAATAAAAGGTAAATTGCAGTTTGCGATTTTTGACGTATTAAAAAAAACTACTTACTAGATCTCGTTCAAACCAATTTTCGGTGAAAATTTGCATGGTAATGTACATCATATATTTTTTGGTGGTTTTATCATTCTCTTATTTTAGAAGTTACGGGGGGGGGGGGGTATATTTTACCACTTTGGAAGTGTCTCTCGCGTAAACTATTCAGTTTAGAAGACCTATCCATAGATACCCCACACGTATGGGTTTGATAAAAGTTTCAGTTCTAAGTATGGAGAACCCTTAAATAATGCGGTTCACAGAATACATCTACTTACCAAGTTTCAGCAGTATAGTTCTTATAGTTTTGGAAAAAAGTGGCTGTGACATACGGACGGGTAGACAGACAGACAGACATGACGAATCCATAAGGGTTCCGTTTTGTTCCATTTGGCTACGGAACCCTAAAAAGCGAAGGGTAGAAAACGAAGAGACAAAAAGTCACAATACCGAATTTGTTAGTCCTTTACGTGAAAGGTTTTTCGGATTTTTAATATTTGTAGATAATTAAATGAATAAAGTATTTTTTTTTAATCTTGAATTTTTCTTTCATGGACATACAAAAAGACAGACTTTTTCATTTTTTGAAGAGATTTTCATTACTTTTATGAGAAAATCGTGAGTTGAGCCGAAACCGAAAAAAAATATAGCAGCATTGAAAAATCGAAATTGTAAAATTAATTTTGAAATCCCGCATACAAATAGGTCTACCTATACCATTTCGAATTTTCAATGACGCCATATCTTTACATGACTACGTTAACATAGGTAGGTTTCGGGCTTCGGGTTGATAGGGTATTGACCAAACACGGTGTATAATATAGTTCAAGCTCACGATTTTGTCATAAAACTAATGATGTTTGTCTGTCTGTCTCTTTGTATGTCAATGAACACCTTGCTAAATATACATTTGACTGCCCCCTTGGCTAAGCTGGTTCGATTCATCAGCATGACCTTGAATGAAGAACTTGAATGAAGTTACTTTTTTCATAACTATACCTGTAACACATCAATAATGTGCTATTTTTACTCAGGATTGTATACATATAAATAAAAAAAACAAGATAACCTTGTATCTACATAGGTCACACTAAGTTTCCGAAATTGGTCACTTACATAAACAATACTAGCTGTGCCCGCGAACTACGTTTCGCCATATATTTTTTCACCGTTTTTACAAAATTTTTCATTGATGCTCAGCTCCTATTAGTCATAGCGATGTTGTTGATGCCTTCCTCGATAAAAGGGCTATCCAACACAAACATATTTTTTCAATTTGAATCAGTAGTTCTTGAGATTAGCGCGTTCAACTAAACAAACAAACTCTTCAGTTTTATAATATTAGTAAGTATAGATTTAAAAAGTTATTACTACATTTGAAAATTGAACGCTTTAGCTGAAGAATACAATTTGCTTCATTTGACTGTCAATTGTTTTCACATTGTGGCGTCATTTTAAAAATTGCGTGATTACAATAAAATGGATTATCTCGGGAAATTGGCATGATTTTTTACGATTTTATGTGTAATTTGACAGCTCAGCAGAGCCTCGCTCGGCTTCAATCTGCTTTAGGTGAAGAAGCAACATGCAAGACGACTTTTAATAGCTGTTTGCAGAATTCAACCGCGTTCGGACTGGACTGGACTTCAAACTGGACACGTGACTACTGTTGCTTTAGAAAATTGTCGTACCGTGACTGGTACACGACCATTTGTTTACCGGAAATTATTTATAAGCTCCGTGAAAATAACGCTCAACGCCGTATCATCTTGCACCACGACAATGCAAGTTCCCACACGGCCAGACAGACAAATGAGTTTTTCAAGGCGAAAAACGTACAACTTATGATGAGTCATCCTGCATACGGTCCTGGGGGCCAATTGCGCTACAGTTCTAACGGACCGCTGAGGTTCAACTCCAATCCAGTTCTAATTACAATTCAACTTTGGACAAAATTGGTAACGCGCTAATTTCTACATGAGAGTTGAACCGCAAGCGAAGCTGGATCTAATTTGGAGCTCTAGAGATAACAGAGAGAAAGAGAACAGAAAAACACTCAACATTGATAAGAGCCAAACTTCAATCCAAAAAAAGGAGCGCCGCATGAACTTTGTATTTTGACAGCAGTTTCGTACCAATATCAATCGGGTTGCGTTTCAATCTCCTGTCAAAACATTACCGCGATACGAACGATCATAAAAGTTGTAGTTTAGTCGTAGTTAAATTCCAATTCAACTACATTTAGTTATCGCTATTAGTCTCCTGACCTGGCACCATGTGACTTTTTTCTGTTTCCAAAAATCAAGAACCAATTACGCGATCAACGATTTTTATCACCAGAAGAGGCTGTATTTAAAAAAAACATGTTTGACCATTAGTAGTTTTTTTTATTACTGATTCCGGAAAGTTTTAGTGCGCCCTACGTATTATTGCATTGCATAGTCCCAAAAAATGTAACACCGACGTACACCCTACTATTGATATTTAGATGCGAGGTAACGGCGGGTGGCGCGGCGCGAACACTAGGCCACGCCCGTACGCTCAAGGCCATTGGCGGCTATAGGGGCCTTAAGAACACCAATGGATTCGCAATGTTATAATATGTCTCAAATAAATCGCCCGTCCCTATTAACACTGTCGGAAATGCAAAACAGCAACTTTACAGGAGAGCGATTTAAAGTTGCAATTGCTCACATTTTTGTACCTATATTAAGCAGGATTATGAAACTTTAGAGTAATGCTATACAATTAATTTGTGTTTAGGACATTACAATGAATTACCGGTATTTAATGTGTAAATCTGAGAAAAGTCACATGTGACCTTTTTAACGGGATTAAACCTACGCTGATTTGTCGGAAGTGACATAAACGACATTATTATTTGTATGAAATTAATTATTACTTGTCGGAAATCCCACAACCGACATTGTTTAATTAATATTGAAGATGAAATATATGTCGTATGTAGAAATATTGAAAAAAATAAAACAAAAAAAAATGGAAAAAACTGATTAAAATGAAACCAAAAATCAACAATTGTTTAGAATATTTGGTATAATATTAAAATAAATTTACTTAACAAAAAGCAAAACCTTATTACTATTATTAATATTAAGTACCTATTTATCAAGTTATTAGTTTTTTGAGGTCAAATTTGATTTCATTGAGATAGAATTTTAATAAACTTAAATAATTAAACTTATTTAAATTAACTCCTTTCTCTCTTACATTATTTATTCTTGGGTACCATGTACTAGGTTATTACCAGAGTACTAGTGTCATTTGCAATAAAAAATATATTTGTATTTATAAAATCACTCTTTTTCATCAAAGATTCCTTCCGATGTATTTTTTGACGTTTTAAGTTATGATATTTTTTAACATTACTTACAAATTTAATTTTAATATATTTCTTTCTATCTCATCTTCTGGAGGAAATTCTTTATTTTTTTGTATACACGGTGTTTCACAATAACCAATAAATAATCAATGCGTTATCTAAAACTAATTATTAAATTGTGTTTACCCATCATGTCATTCAACCCAAAATTTTCATGTAAATCATAGACTATGATATACATGAAAATTTTGGGTTGAATGACATTACGTGTAAACACATTTTAATAATTAGTTTTAGATAACGCACTGATTATTTATTGGTTATTATGAAACATCGTATATATGACAGACATCACACACATGCACATTACATTTTTTCGGCTTTTGAAGGCCAATAATAAATTGTGTGTAAAGTATGTCCCCGTTTTGTCTTTTATTTGTTTTATTATTATATTTTTCAGAATCAAGCCATTCAATACATAAGGCATACATGCGAAATACACTAATCAAACCTTCTATAAACAACATCTTTTTCTAACCTAATGTGACTCCACCAATTCAATTGGTTTGACATGATCACAGACGCATCTAATCATTCCTTCATCTATAATCATGTGCTTGTGTTGATTTTCATATAAAAATCACTCGCTGACGGTGATGGTCCCGTATTTCTCAAAATTTCTTGAAAATATTGTTACGCTGATTTTCGTATAATTAATTGGAGTATTTTAAGCTTCAATTTCTATTATATAACATGGTAATTTTAGATTGAAATACTTTTAGGGTTTTAACAATTATATTGGTTGCCACAGATAGTGTAGACAAAATATTTTCATACAGGTCGCCATTTGTCGAAATTGGACGGCTTTCGTTTTCAGCAGGCACGAAATTGTTATGGCATACTTATATCATGCGAAAGAGGTAGTGATGCTACCGGAGTTGTAACGTCCCCAGTAACATGATCTGATAGAATTTCAAAATTAGATGTATTTGTTATAGCATCTTTTTTGCTTTTGCTAGCAAGTATTGTCGTTGTTGTTCTCATATCATGTTGTGGGGTTGGAGATGGTACCGATGTTTTAATAGTGCCAGTATATGAATTATGACAGTTGTTTTTTGATTGTATTATGATAGTACTAGGTGAATTTGTTACAGCATCTTACGGCACCAGTACGGTTATGTAGGTTATATTAGCGTATGTTACGCTAATAACCTATATAAAACCTGTATCAAACTTAAAAACCTGTAGTTTGTACTACATAGAAATGAAGTTTATGACAAGTAATTATAATTATTATCTTATATGTATATAAAAATGAAACGCTGTGTGTTTGTCTCGCAAAAACTCTGAAACGGCTCGACCGATTCTTACGAAATTTTCTGTGTGTATTTGGATAGGTCCAAGGAAGGTTTAAACGTATAGTTGGACCCGGTAGGTGGCGCTGTAATCGGTCGGGACAACGTCCGCCGGGCCCACTAGTAGTCAATAAAAATTACTATGATCATGAAAACGTTTTCCTTTAAATAACTAACATTGCCATACATGTTACTATCGACATTAAAGTCTTTCATAAAACAACTAATAATGTCTCATACGGCACTACCGACATTTGAACCATTCAGAAAAGCATTAAATAATGTCGGAATTGGTACTACCGACATTTAATCCATTTACAAGAATGTTAAACAATGTCGGATATGGTACTACCGACTATACAGCCTTTAAAAAATTCGCTTAATAATGTTGGATGTGGTACATCCTATAATTTTAAATTACGTGTTGGGAAATTTCAAGGCAAGATGTAAATGGCTATCAAATTAAATATTTGCAATTTACCGTGGTAAAAAAAGAAGTTCCAAAGCGACGTCTGTTCAATCCGCTAACATAGTCATAACTAGGAGATCGCGCACGCTCCCTGCCTCCCGCGGCCTGCTAAGAACGTTGGATGTTACAATGCGACGTTGTTGACTGACTATCTAGATAAATCCAACGTTTTTAATGTATTTATTTTAAAAACTATGCATGAAATCTATTTTTTTTTTCTCAACAAATGATGGATATGGGTGTTTAGGCACGTTTAAAGAAAAAAACCAAAAACAGCAATTTTTCAGATCCGACACTGTTAATAGGGGCAGGCGAAATTTGCGTCCAGTTAAGTCCGCCATTACAAAGCACAGTGTTTGTTGTTGTGCTAAAATATCAGTCAGTGTCTATTATTTCTGAGTGCATTATACAGTTCTATGTTTTTCATTGTTTTTTTTTAATGAATTGTATAAAGAAAAACATAAATAAGTGTGGAATCTTGGATGCGGCGTCCCAAGTTTTTTCCGCCATCTTAGAGCACCAACACAAATTTTGGCACGCTTTTTTCGTAGGTATTTCATGTTCTTTGGTATCCATAGTCTAAGGTTTGAGCGCATTTATAGCGCTGATAGTGACTTTTATTGATTCTCGGACCGCAGCCAAAGAGGCTGACTTGCCGCCCATTAAAGAACTTTTTATCGTGAGTCTATCCCAGATCGGGAAAGCCCAATTAATTTTAAACGAACCTCAAGGGATTCTGGCCAATGCTTCGCACCTCACCCGCACTAATCTACAATCTAGCCTCAAGTGCTTCCCCATCAACCTGCACTAAGCCCGGCAGCCAATATGCCCAGCAGTGGGCATATTATTCATAGGTATGATGCTGAGGATGTTTGCAAGTAGTAAATATTTCCCCTTCATAAAATATTTTTTTTATTTTTCATTAAAACAATCTTTATTTATTTTGAATTGTCTGATGAATTTGATTAGTGGAAAAAAAATAATTTAAAATTATAATATTTTAAGAAAAAACGCCATCGAAAACACACATATTTTCGAACGATATTTGAACTTGTCATTCCGAAACCAAATATTAACATAATTCACAAGATAGAGGAGAAAATAAGGTTGAAATATTATTCCGCGATGAGTTGGCTGAATTATAATTTATAATCCCCAGCCGGGGTTATTGGATATTACGCTACATAATGGAATTGTACACATTCCAAAAATTCTATTCTAAATTCAAATGTATTTTACCTGTACTCAATTTTAGGGTTCCGTAGTCAACAAGGAATCCTTATAGTTTCGGGCTTAGCTCAGAGACTCTTGCGCAGCGAGCTTAACGCTACGCTGGGAGGCGGAGACCTCTTGCTGCCGAGCATCCATGGCCATGCTCCGCAGCGAGGCGGAATGGGAGGCTGTCGCCTCCTTTTGCGAGGACGTCATCTCGCAGAAGGAGGCTGCGGAGAGGGAGCGGGAGGAAGATCTCCAAGCCGCTCCCCTCCGCCACAGACGGATAGGCAGGCGAAGGCGGGCATTCGGACAAGCAATGCCCCTCTAGTGACCCTGCCGTGGAGGCCTGCGTTCGCGGTTGGCCCCGTGCATGCCGCCGTAAGGCCCTCCGTCTTGGGATTGCCCTGGTGTTCTCGGGCAATCCCTCCTTGGCGATAGAGCGACTAAGTTGGTCGGGCTTGCTCGGCCGCGCTGGTAGTGGTAGTCGCAGTGCGCCCATATGGGAGAACACCGGGGGTTTTATTGGGTCGGCCTGGCACTCTTCCGGTCCAGTCCCACACACGCCCGCCGTCTAGCCAACGGTGGGTACGGTGCGTTTGCGCATTACCACCCGAAAAAAAAACCTTCGTTACGTTTTAAAATTAGTGATGCCGTATTAAAAAATGAACAAAAAATCATGATTAATTAGGATTTATTCAATAAATCACGATTAATTGGGTTTTATTAAAAATATCATGATTTTTTCCAACGCTGTCACGCCAACAAAGTAGTAAAATAAAAATATACAAAAATTAAGTTAGCTCCCTTGCATGTAAAATAAGGCTGAATTTTTTTCTCATCTACTCCATATCATTGGACGTCGGCGTCGTTGGATAGGTCTTTTAAAAATATTGCGGGTGTATGAACGCAATTTCAATTCTGCGATCCGTTTGGGAAATATTAAGTTAAAAAGTGCTAATACCTATAGCTAAATGGTTGTTTATAGATACGTGAGAAAAATTTACGGTAACAGTATGTATAACGAAATTAAACGAAAAGCTACTAGGTAGGGTCAACAAATTAAAGAGTTATAGTCAACAAACATAAAATATCTAGGTACTTGGTGAAGCAAAATTTCGTAAAATTGAATTCTAAATTAATCAGATAAAGTTTTTAGCTAGGTAAAATAGTAAGTACCTAAATAAAGGCTGAAGAATCATGTGAAATAATGGAAAAATGAAATCATAACAGCCTTATGCGCCCTATATGGCCCGACACGCACTTGGTCGGCTGTTGGGTCCAACCGATCCTTTTTTTTTCTTTTTTTTAGGAGGGATGATACTCTTTACGGTATTCGACAAGGGGCCGACTGACGAGGACACCCCAAGGATATGCCGGACTCGAGTAGAAGACCCCATACCGGCTACAACCCTCCAGATACTTCTACCTCCGTAGAGACACAGTTGGGATCGGCGTTAGCCATTCCCCGATTGTGCCCCCTGGAGGGCCTGGCGCACGCGCCAGGACTTACCTCTACGGGGGGTCGACAAGTATCTCCAAATTCGACCCCCCAGACTGCCGCAAGCTAGGGGTGAAAAGTGTCTCTCGACCGGTGGTCAGCCGGCCGAGCCGTTTCAGTTCCCAGCTTGCTAGGGGAGTTGGTGGCGCGCGTCCAGGAACGCACGCCTTCTCCTCCTCAAGGGTCCAACCGATCCTAAGCCGCCTCACTGAAGGCACATAAACATTGATTTCATCGCTTGCATTGATTTAGCGAGTATGATTCATACTGCAGTGAAAGAAACCACATTACATCTGCGTTATTATTCTAAAAACCACATTATTATGAGTGTGATAAACATTGTCAATATTATAACTCTATGTCGAATATTTTTTTGGGTTTATTTTGAATTCAATGCATTACATTCTCCGGACCCGCAGCCCGCAGCATTGGATAGTTTGGTTATTGGCAGGCAGGGGTGAGTTTTTACCCCACCATGTTATTAGTGTAACTTTTTTTCTCAAAAAAGTTTACATTACTCCAATTCTTTTTCAGGTTTTTGATAAAAAATGTTAAGATATTTAAATGATGAAGAAATAAGATCTATGATTAATGCATGAAAATTATTAGCAAATCACATTCAGTTATAAAATCAAATGCTTGATTTGCCTTTCTAGCGAATAATGGTAAATTATATTCATAAGAAGACTAAAACCAAAGTCGCTGTGGAACTTTTTTTTTAATGTCTAGTTTTTGTTAAAATTTTAAAAACATTTTGATTTTCTGTAATGTCTGTGATGTAACAACATTAAGTCGTAATTGATTTGTTTATCCTATAAGCTTAGTTCATATATTGCTCATTTTTATAGTGATGTATTTAGATCCTAGCAAGTTGATTAAAGACTAAATGTAAGATAATTAAAAAATATGTAAACATTATGTTTTTTGAAATTTTATTAAGAAAAACATTTTAGTAATAACACTCTTTATAGATAAATATTAAGTGGACTTTTGAACTGTAACTTAATTTTATTTTATACATAGATCTACATAGGCACAGATTTTATATAACAGTATACAGTCTATATTGGATTATTGTTGGAGTCATTATTTTCAGTCGTAGGTATAGAGAACAATAGCGGCTTACGCACCGATCGAGCAGACACAATGACTTCAATAAGTTGCCGTCAGATAGACCATTGGAAATCAGATGAAGTGTGCACAAATCACCAATCCACAAACGTTTTTTGGGACTTCATATTGAAGTGTTTTAGACAATTTATGTAATCGGTTATTTGTTTTACGTAGTCCATAATCGAATTTAATGTTCTTACAAACACCCTTTGAATAGCTTCAATTCTTCAATGTACACGTTATAAATAGGAAATCATATTGGAGAACATTATTCTTAAATACTTCTAGCCAAAGTACCATAGATAATAATCATAAGCATTTAAAGTGCAAAGCCCGAAACAATTGTATGAAGGGCCTCGAAATTATTAGTAAGTATCAATTAGTTTTTGCATTCACGCCTGCTCCAAATACGAGTATGGAGGCACTATGTTCGATTCCGCTATGTTATTATACATAGTTATCTTAGTTATATGAGCATGCTTGTGGCCTTAGTAGCAATGTTGACGGCATTGTTGTTTTCCGAAAATCGCAAAAATTTGTTAAATAAGCTCGAAGGACTTTAAAATGTTTGCATCCGATTCATTTTTGGGTTACGTAAGTATGATCATGTTTCCCAATCTCGTGCACAACTTAAGTGGCTTCCTATCCGGCTTCGAAGAAATTTACGCATCCTTTGTTTTTTTTTCTTTTTAATATCTTACGTAACCCTACTTCTCCGTGTTACCTTGAGTTGCCTCGTTCTCCTGACACTTTTTGTAGCTCATACCTTCGTACGCTGCTTCAGCTACCCTCCTTTAACACGCAGTTCTATAAGTGGTCCTTCACTGGCCATACCGTCAGATTGTGGAATTCGCTGCCCCCTCACATTAGGGATATTCAAACTCTCCCATTATTTAAGAAGAGAGTGAAAGAATTTTATTTGGCTTCTACAAAATATTTTTTTAATTATGTTTTCTTTTAAGTTATTAATAGTACATTGTTACCCTAGAGGTGAAAGTAACTTATTTAGTCCCGAGACGGTTTTTGGCGCCCGAGCGTAGCGAGGGCTCCAATAGCTCGAGGGACTAAATGAGTCTTTAACCCGAGGTAACCACTGTTAATTACAAATACAAGGAAAGTATAAATATAAACATAAATTAGCTAGAGAAAAAATGAGTGAATTTTATTTGACATAAATCAACAACTTCTGCTTTAGCCACTTCTCTTAAGGCGTTAAATCCATGTCTGAATCAGATGAACTCATTGAGTTAATACAATTAATCTCTGCTATACGAAAGTATAAACAAAACTTTACAATTCGAAAAAACCAATGAAGATCGGATTGCCGCATTCCCGCCTATTTGTTTTTGTCTGTGGCCGGCTAGCTATTCAGCCATTATTTTTCATTTTCATCATTGAAAAAGTGGTCCATATTTTACCCTTTTCTATTTTATTTTAACCCTAGAAGCCTAATCTATTTTGGACGTACACAAAGCCTTAATATACGTCTCAGAGGCGTACACATATAAAAGCCCTATTTTAGAAATATTATTTAATTATTACTTTTATTATTAAGCAGAAATTTTAATTTGGAATATAAACTAAAAATAAAACACTGTTATTAATTATAACTATAATCACAGTTATTTATTACAAGAAAAAAAAACAATATGCATAAATTGGAACAAAAAAATTAACTTCTTCAAAATTAACTGAAACATATATTATTCTTTTAGAAAATCATTTTTTTACGCTCATTAGTTATTATTAGAGCAAACATTACAACTAATCAGACTTTAAACGACTAGCTAAACTTTAGGAGCAGTCTACACACATATCAACCTTGTGCTCGCCACACACAGATTTTTTACATTTATAACAGACTAATTTTGACTTTTCTTTTTTTTATAGGAGCAAAAGGCGCAGTATTTAGGTTTTTTTTTTGATAGGTTTCTTCTAGATTTTCATTATGTGAATCTGTAGGTTTATCAAGAATTTGGCTTATATTTTCATCCTCGCTTTGAACGTCGTCGATAATCTGGTCATCCTCAACTTCGGAACCTGAATCTTCCAGAGAAGAATTATCTTCCTCGTTTAAAATTGCTAAAATATCGTTTTCGTTTAATATATTACACCGTGACATATTTATACTTGAAACATAGCCGAAAAAAGATATAAAATATACGAAAAACAAACAAAAGTAAAATCACTCAATCTTAGTTAAAAGTTACATAAAGCCTAAACATACGTCTCGCAGGCGTGCTACACTTCGATAAATAAAAAATAGCGGAAGGGGAATTAACGCCACGGGCACCATCCGCTAGCTCCCGTCGGCCACAGAGGTGACAGAAGAGCACGATGCGCTAGCTTCAACCGTTAGAAAGAGACAAACGATATTCGATTGCGTGTACGCCTCGCAGGCTTCTAGGGTTAAGAGAAATAGTTGAAAGTAAAAAAGTCATTTAAAAATATTTTGTAATTAATGCTCAACTTTAGGTTATTTCAATTTCACATTGCGCTGTTATTGAGTCATCATCACAGCTCATATACGTCCCCACCGAGGGGCACGAGCCTACCCTAACTAGTTAGGGCGATTCGGCCTTAGTCAAACCACGCTGGCCCAGTGCGTATTGGTTGACTTCACATACACCTTTGAATTACTTCGCAGGTATATGCAGGTTTCCTCACGATGTTTTCCTACACCGCAGGAACGTTAGATAAATGTACATAGTTATGAAATTCGTGAAACGAAAAACACATTGGTACATGGCAGGATCGATCGCGGACCTCCCGATTCTACTCGGCGCCACCGACGACGCTATTATTGAGTGATTGAAACATGGTTCAATAGAAATGTGAAAATCGTACTAGTTTTTTTTTTATAATTTTACAGCTGTCAGTTGAATGCGATTCTCCCTAGGGCTGAAAAGTATTACTTTCAACCCACTCCTCAGGCAACTTCAGACCTACTTTCCGAGTTTGAGTAATGAAAATTAGTATTTATGGTTTGGTGTTTTTTCCTTGTATATACCGGATGTAAGTCTACCATACCGAATATCGCATTTCTTTTGACAGCGAGTTCTGACCAATGTAATTAATTGTTTAGCTATGTTAATTATTCCCGGAAAAACAAGAAAAGGAGCTTTATTTTTTTATGTTTATTCATGCTACGCAATGTATGGCGCGCCGGCATCATTTTTCGTTCGATGACCCAAACAGCTGGATTCCGCGCGCCGTATGATGGAAACGTAATACGATTTACATCGCGATCTTTATTTTTTTATGTAATTATTAATATATTTTTTACAGAATATGATTTGTAAATATTTACTTAATAATATTACATCAGAAAATTTTGAAGAAATAATAAAATATCGGAAAATATATAAATTTTTCCGAGAGAATATTTCAGTGATTTTCTATTTAGAATCATGGTCTGAACTCACTATTAAAAAATGGGACACCGTCACTTAGACCCGGTATATAAATGTATATTTTTTGTATACCTACTTATAGTTTTAAGTATAAGGTTTTTAATTTTGTGTACACACCGCGTCTATTTTTGATTTGCGAAAATCCTTTAAACCAAACCTTTTTGTGCCCATATGTATGTTATTTGTTTTGTATTATCTGTGTTTCATTGTGAACGATAAAATCGTAAAATAAATAAAAATAAACAAGAAGATAGCCAATTATCCTATGGTCCAGAAGAAGTTTGTTTTCATCGTCGACCTTTAGTCTACCCTACCCTACCATCAAGAAGGATCCCTTTTACTTTGGGGAGACTCTATACCAGCGTCGTGTGCATGGGTACCTCCGTTTTACCTATTTCTGCCGCAAAGCAGCAGTGCTTGCATTGCTGTGTACCCGTTTGAAGGGTAAGATATGGCACTGAAATTACTGGGTACCGTGACTTTACATTTTAAGTCACAAGTTGGGAAAATACACTGTGTTTCTTCTGGGGGTTGCAGTTCTGTTGCGAATCTCACAGAAACCACATGTATTATAGGTGACTGTTTCCACTTACCATCAGGTGGGCAGTTTGCTTGTTTGCCAACTTAATTGTAATAAAAAAGAAGGATAGGTAGGCCAAGAACCCCTGTTGTTAAATAAACTTTACTGGTACTTTGATTTATTGACCTGAAGACGTCAGACTTGCTTGACATGTTTCGTAATCAAGGTACAAGACATGTCAAGCAAGTCTGACGTCACCCTCAAAATTGGTTATTGGTGGTATCGTTTTACTTTCAAATACCCACCATACCGTCAGTGGTATCGACAGAGGTACTATTGGTCTGAAGTTACATTGCCTTCTTCATCCAGGTATATGCAAATGCAGCTATTATATGTTATTATTTTAAAATATTGGCGGGATTGCAATATGTAGTTATTCCCACGGACTGATAGTACTAAAACACATAAAACTTGAATCAAGGTTTACTTCCAAACAACAATTCACTTACATCGAAAAATCGTAATCCATCATTAATTAACTAACTACATATACAAAAATACATATACATTATTTTTTAATTATCACAAAAAATTTGTGTGCTTGTTCAGACAAGGAAACTGAACAACTTTCACTATGGGACCAACTTTGAAATCGCAAAAAAAATTAGCTGTCCCATACATTTAGGTTCAGTGAATGTTGAACATTTGTATGGAACAGCTGATTTTTTTTTGCGATTTCGAAGTTGGTCCCATAGTGAAAGTTGCTCAGTTTGCTTGTCTGAACAAGCACACAAAATTTTTGTCATAACTAAAAAATAAACTTGTATACACAACACTTGCTTCTCGACGCTGAAATCACTTTGAAAGTCTGCACACAGTTTATTGTCAGTTCAAAACACCGTTTCGGAAACGGTGTCGGTCTTTAACTCCTATGATTGGTAGCGATGGGGTGTGTGAAGGACGAAGATCTCGCAGCTTTGTGACGGCTTCACGGTCCGTTCGATGAACGAATGCTCGCTGTAGAACGGTATCGGGTCCGAATTAGCGCTCGCTCGCACCGTCGACGACTCTTCGAACCGGACCGGATACCGGCGTGGGCAGCTCGGCCGGACCTGTTGAAGAATGATTTGGAATTAATTTCTTATGTTCTGCAAGCGTTCGCTCAATCAATAAAGGCTCAAGGGAATATAAGCAAACGACCTTCGTGCGTGTATAAGGTCGCCTCGCAGGACCCAGTTGTACCCCATGTTGTATAAAGAGCCCTGTAAACGATCAAACATGTTTGTCAAACTTGCTTGACAAACTTCACGTTTCCATCAAACACGACGACAATCCAGATACTTTCAAACACACAGTTCATTTGTCAAACGCGTCAAACACAGCCCTACACGAACAAACAAGTTTGTCAAACACGTAAATTTGACAAACATGTTTGATCGTTTACAGGGTCCTTAACAGTGAACCCAGTACGGAATTCTGGGGTACATCTGCCACCATTGCCCACGTATGGACGCGGCCATCCGGCCCCTCGTAGAGGATGGACCTGCCTTGCAGGTGATCCTCCACGAGGGCGCGGAGGTAAGGAGAAGCTGTCAAAGGTGTCAGTTTGACAAATACAGAAAACATTTGTTGTATATTTTAACCTCTAACGACGAGTTAACAGATGGAATGTGACAGTTCCGTTGAAACAAGCATGTAAGTACGTGCAACGATAAATATAGTTACAAATATGTCTGATGATGATATATCGAAAAACCGGCGGTCCTGAAAGCGTATTATAAACTAACGAAGACAAATAGTTGATTTCGAACAACTTCTAAAATCTGCATACAAAAACATTTTTTAATAACTTCAAATTAATACTATATGAACTTATATGGCCCGTGCTTTTATTTATTGTTGTATTGCCTCTCCACCTTTACCGCCAGTGTTTCTCTGAGAATTAGTAGCGACTAGCGACGCCTCGTATAAGGTATAAACTTACGTCTCACAACAAAAAGTGCGGGGCACATCTGACTATTCATGATCCATTTCATTTCTTTCATTGCGGAATTCATGGTATAGCACCATATTATGAGTAAGTACCGTCATTGCGCCATTTAGTTTCAGTGGAAAAATATACAAGAGAACCAGTAGTCGAGAACCCTCACTCTTGAACCAGTTCCGATCGATCGACATTGGGATTGTGATTTTTGGAAGCTTGAGCAGCAATACTAGCGGCAAATTGGATTCGTGTCTTGAGAAAATTAGATAACACAGAGTTTGATTCACTCAGAATCTGCGCAGATATACGGGTTGTACGGAAATATCACAATCCCGATGTTATTTTTCAAATCATATTAACTTAGGGACATACAGAAAAATCTGGCCCTCCGAGAAAGAGGGTAATATTTTACTGATTAAAGTTTATAACCCTATTATTTAAGACTGGATCGTAATTTGACTTTATCTGTTATGCTTACATAAAACCCTTTTTAATGGGCCATTTGTCCTAAATTAACTGATCTTTATGATAATTTAAATTTAATGGTGGTAGTCCACAATATTATTACGTGTAGCAGCAGCAACTCGGAAATTTCTTTATTCACCTGTACCTGTAAGTACTTACCCCAATATTCGAAAAAAAATAGGTACGTTAGCTCCCATTTTACATTGACACTATGATAACTGCCTCTATTTGGTACGAGCGACATAAGATCGGTCCAAAAGTCACACAGTACTTACTTACTAATATTATAAAGTTGAAAAGTTTGTTTGATTGTTTGTTTGTTTGGTAGAACGTGCTAATCTCTGGAACTACTGGTCCGAATTGAAAAATTATTTTTGTGTTGGATAGTCCATTTATCGAGGAAGGCTTTAGGCTATGTTATATCACGCTACGAGCAATAGGAGAGGAGAATCAATGAAAACATGTTGCTTAAACGGGAAAAATATAGAAGATATAACTAAGAACGCGTTGAAGTCTTTTATGAGGCGAAACGTAGTTTGCGGGCACTGCTAGTAGCTTGATAACTTGACAAGCAGCTTACTATACCATTAAGTTAAACGGTTTTATTGAAATATAATAAAATAATGGTAAAAATAATGTACTTATACCTAAAAAATCATTGGGTTAGGTCCTTAGCACCAGTCCTCACACCACTCTCCTCATCTATCTAGAAGCATTGAACAGACACAAAATCGTGGGGCGCATGAAATTTCTATCAACACTCAACCACACATATTATTCCAAGATGGTACACTGCAAAAAATGGTAGCTTAACAAGTTAAAATTTTGCTTGTTTGAGTAAAATATAATAAAATTAATCAACATTTTTAAAACTACAAACCACAAATGATTATGACAATCAATTTGAAATGATTGAACGCTTAATAAGAAAAACATATTCAAAACAATAAACTTTCTTATTTAATTTTGGTGACGTCACCTTTGTAAACATTTATAATTGTTAATTCTAATAAGATAAAATTATTAATCATATCAAGCTTTGCGACATGCCAAAAAAGTGATCAAGTTCTTAATGACATCCACACAAACATCATAGTGACATTAAAAAGTGATCTTACTACGGCCAACCAACTATACTTTATTGCTGTTATCGTGCACCTTTGTGCGCTCGTATATAAATAAGTTGCATGAATGAAGGTAACACATTCTTGATACATATTATCAAATTTTTTTTCAGTGTATTCTACATATTCATTTACTCTGGTGACGCTACACCTCATGATTATATAACTAGGTGCTATCTGTGCCCGCGACTTCTTTTATCCTGTTTTTGCAACATTTTCCATTGATGCACAGCTCGTATCATGATGTTATAATAGCCTATAGCCTTCCTCATTCAACGGTCTATTCATCACAAAAAGATTTTTTTAACTTTTCAACAAAAAGATTCCTGCGCAAATTAGCGCCTTCAAACAAACAAACAAACTCTTCAGCTTTATAATATTAGTAAATATAGTAGCAACCTGCATTTGGCCAGCGTGGTTGACTAAGGCCTAATCGCCCTAGTTTAGGGTAGGCTCGAGCCCCTCGGTGGGGACGTGTATGAGCTGTTGATGATGAAATATACTTAGTAGTAGTATAGCATTTTAGTCAACGCCACCGCGACAGCTCTGTGTCTCAATACATGACACCAGAGTCGCAATAATTTTGTAGTTGAGAGCTCTATTGCTTCTTATTGAATATATGATTTGAAGGTAGCAATCAATCCCTTTCTAACCAAAGATTATTTATTGCCACACGTCATGTGTCATTTTTGAACGAAGGTCCATCTAAAAACACTTATCGGACCTCCCATAGATGGTTTACTTTCAGGGATTAAATATTATAATTATGCAATGCAATCCATCGATTGCTAATAAAGACGCAAAATGTTACTTTGGATCGAATTTACAATCACAGATAGGAATAAACGGATACGGATCGCATATTGGGTTCGGGCGTAAAAGAAACATTCAGTGTTAAGCGATATGTCGTCAGAACAAGTCATCAAGACTTAGAGATAATAGTAGTTTGTTCAAAAATCGAAAAAATGCTTAAGGTTAGCACTATTCATGAGCCTTAATTCAGGTTTACTCTTTTTACTCCACATTTACTAAGCATAATGGAGTCGTGCAATCTCAGTGGGCCTAGACAAAACCCACACGTTTATTTTTTTCGCAGTCGTTCCGCAGAAAGATAAATGGAGAAGACATTAGCTGCGGAAAAAGTAGAGTGAGGTTGTCACATTCTAATGCCATTTCCATACATTTTCTCTGTGGAACAACTGCGGAAAAATAAGCGTGTGGGTTTTGCTTAGGCCTTTTCTATAGGGGTGAAAGTTACGTTTAGAAAGTTTAAGAGGGTGGTTTAGCCAGGTATGGGGTTTATACCTGAGTCCAATGGCATATTCAAGGGGCGGCCTTGTCAGCTTTTCAGTCCCTTGTCGAATCGTAAAGAGATCCCTCGCCCAAAAAATAAGGCCTAAAACACTCTAAAGCAGTAATAAAAGGCTATAATAACAAAATATCAAAAGAGCTACTACAGCTCAAGAAACTATAAGGCCAGTGCGGTGACCAGAATACTAACTGGCCACCGTATGGGCTGGACGCAAAACGCAAAGTGCAGATTCTGCCTAGAGACGGAGGAAACAGTTCTGCATATACTCTGTGACTGCTGCCCCCCATGCGACATAGGAGCATCCATTTAGGGCTGCTGTCATGCGCCCTGAAGACCTACAATATCTCACTCTCCAAAGAATCTGGAAATTGCAAAGGCAACGGAAATTAGCAGTGAGATCTATACTTAATATTATAAAGAGGAAAGATTTGATTGTTTGTTTGTATTGAATAGACTTCGAAACTACTAAACCAATTTTGATGAAAGTTAGTATAGGGACGGTTCGACCAGGGGAAAGACATTGGGTAATTTTCTTACGAGAAAAAAAATTCCCACGGGTAAACAAAAATAACCCGGGCGAAGTCGCGAGCGGAAAGCTAGTATTAGATAAAGGGCTACTGCAATAGATCAATAATGGTCGAGGTAGTGCATACATGGCACAGTCTTAACAGTAATAATAATAAATAATTTGCCTAGGCCCACTGTAACTTGCGTTGCGTGTGACAGACCCACAGGCTATACCCACGAATGAAGTATGAAGAATTACACAGTTTCTAGCGAAGCGCCTCAAAGGGGCTTCTCTTGAAATCCGTATTCAAAGTTTGAATACATAGGTAACTTGTACAACGGTGCCTAAGCTCACATTCTTCGTGACACGAGGACAAGACACATTTACGTATTCTAAAGGCGCCATCCATTTAATCCTCCCACCTGTTTAATATTTATTAACCATAACCCATCATTAATTAACTTTGTTTGCGGGCGTTTTTGCAGCTTATTTTTGCGATTTTTTTTACATACGAAACGGAATTTCTTTGGCCTCACCTGATGGTAAGTGACGATAAGGTCAAGTGGAAGCGAGCTTCATCTGGACTCCTCATCATCTGAGTAACTGGCAATATTACCTCTAATAATGGGAACATAACAATTATATTATAGAACATTACGATATAAGTGCGGTATGGTGGTTATAGGTTATAACTGTCGAGGCGGAATTTCAGCCCGAGCCGAAGGCGAGGGCGTAATAAAGCTGAGTGTGTATAATAAAAAAAAACTATTTTAGAAAATAAACTTTTTTATTAGTTTATAAATTTATTGTTAAAAACAAGATAAAAATGTATACTAAAAGTATTAACTGTTATAAAAACATAAAACCAGTTTTATTTTCTCTCTTAACAAAAATCATTAATTCACTTCTAATATTTTTACCAGAGCAACACAAACACAACTAAACTTGACTTAGACACTTTAGAATTACTCTTTAAGCTCTACCTAAATTTAGTTGGCCTATGTCATCGTAGAATATTCAGCACATTGTGGAGGATTGCCCCTTGACCAAATTTGACAGCGGATTGGAGTGCCTACACCTTCTGACTCCAGAGGCTAGAAGTTGTGGCTGGAAGTTAGATTCTAGACGTTTTGGTATAGATCGCAAGAGTGTAACGCCATACGATGATCATGATCGTAGAATAGCACTTGCATAACTGGCTATTTAATTAAGTTAACATTTAGAAATTTTAGTTTTAGGATAGTTTGACGGCGGGCGCATAGAATTGGGTCCATTAATAATTTTTCTCCCTAAATACAATTTATAAAAAAATACTAGAATAGAGGTGGTGACTATTTTTTTTTAATTTCCGACATTTATGTCGATACCTAATTAAAAAATATTGCACGCGTAATCAAAAGCTAGTGAATTTGAAATGTCGCATGACGTCACGCCTGCTGTGTTTATTTTGTACCGACTTGTGACGTAGTGCGCCTCAAATCTTAAAATCGCCTTATTTTTTTTATACAACTACGAGTAAGTTGCCAAACAAGCATACTGCCCACCTGATAGTAAGTGGTAACAGTCACCTATAGTACATGTGGCTCTTGTGATTTTCGCAGAAAATCTGCAACACCCACAGGAACCACAGTGAACCACAAGATTTAATGTATCCAGTAATTTCACTGCCATATTTCAAACCGGAACCCAACAATGCAAGCACTATTGCTTTGGGGCAGATATATGTAAGACAGAGGCGACCCTGGTACAGAATCCCCTCTGGTAAAGTCAAAGTTTATCTGAGTAGCTTTCTGTTCTTTTTGGCAAAGAAAAGAATATTTTTTACTTTCATTTTTATTGTCTCATGGACAAACTTTACCTTTACCTATAATTTTTTTTTCATAAACGGTCATCATTTCTATTTAAAATAGAATGTTTAATCCGAATTCCAAATTCAAAAATATGATAATTGTTAGTTTGAGACTTACAGAATATAAAATACTGTAGGCGTGTGACCTATTTTTTATAATATAACTGATAGACTTATGTCGTCCGGTAAACTGGTGGCCTGCAGGAAACTTCAGAGAGTAGTATCCCTGTGACGACAATTGAGGGGCGGAGGAGAGAAATGTCAAAGGGTTAATCTGACTACCGTGGCTACTTTCTTGTTCTTCCTAATTACGTACCACGCTGCTTGAAATATTCTAATGCCAAATAATGATTTCGTATTCTTGGAACTGACAAATCTCCACCCCGTTCCCGCTTATTTATATAATTTGTTTCCTTGTAGCATAATTTCAAATTCATAAATACCTACCGAAAATTCGAATTGTCGTTCAACCATGAAAATAAAAACAAAGACGACATCAAAACAATCACGCTCCATTAAATTTAAGGTTATATTGCTAAGCAGCGAAGAAAGTAACAACATTTTCCGGTGTTAGTAGAACAATTTCCTGTCGTTGATGGCGCCGTAATTATTCGTTCCGAAATATTAACATTTCTCTAGGATCAATTTAATAATTCCAAACGATTTACAGTTTGCGAGGAGTACTGTTGTGATATTTGCAAATTGTACAGTCAACTTGTACTTGTATTATCAGACTTCTCTTTTATGATATGAATCGAGTTGTAACCACCCTCAGAAATGTAAACAAATTACGCGTAATATTTATTTGCCAAATGATAACTGGTCTAGTTAATTTTCTTATAGTACGTACACTCACAACTTTACTTGTGTAATTAGCACCAAATGCTTAACGACGACAGATAAATAAATAAAGGTTTTTGTTCGCTCTTTATTTTTGATTTTTCGTGTTTATAGGTATAAAATGTTACTATGAATAATAAAATCAAAAGTAATATAATTATAATAATAATCTTTACATCTGCATACATCTGCGAAGAAATTCAATGATGTATGTGAAGTCGACCAATCCGCACTGGGCCAGCGTGGTTGACTAAGGCCTAATCACCCTAACATAGGGTAGGCTCGAACCCCTCGGTGGGGGACGTATATGAGCTGTGATGAATAATCTTTATTATCTCATCACAAAAACAAAAACAATACTAACAACTGTATAAGCTTACAAATGTATAATTACTTACCTATTTATTTTTATTTTTGTGCGAGACTGATGCCTATGCTAAGTATATTAATATACCTGTATTACAGGATATCAGGCTCTCACCAACTCGGTACACAAATTAAGCTTCATTTACCATGTAACAAGAACAGCTAGAGTTAAAGATACCTACTTATAAATCTATAGAACAAATAATAAATACTTCAAATATAGTTAATTATTAATTTCATGCCTTTATAGAATACTGTGTGTGTGTGTGTGTGTGCGTGTGTGCGTGCATGTGTTTGTGTGTGTCTGTGTGAGTGGAGGTTTGTATGAGTGAACACGCCTATGTGCCCATTTTATTTTATAATATGACCTTAATGTTATATACTCATTCATTTAATTACTGTACATAATTTTTCCGTTTCAGCATAATTCAAACCCAGCAGCCACTCTACTACTTTCTTCTTACAGCTGCGCCTTATATGCGCATTCATCCCGATCATTATCAAGATTTGTGTAAATAAATACAAATGTAACTGCAATATAAACTAAAAAAAATTAAAACGAGATTTTTACCCTGAAAAGAGGAAAATAATCTTATGACATAATTATTTATGATAATATAAAATATTGTCGCGAGATTCAACTGTATATAACTAACCTCTTTTTTAGCATAAGGGCTCGTTTCTGAACATATTTTTACTTTTAATTTATTATAAATAAATTATTTTTTGACGGCGGCCATATTGGATCCGCCAATTTGTGATGGCAGGCATCTTGGATTACTTAATTCTTTTTTTAATAGTATACTTTATCTACAAGGCAAGCCCTTTCATTTGATACCCATATTGCGGGGATCGTACAAAAATATGTACAATCTGTCATTTTGTTGCGGCAGCCATCTTGGATTTGAAGTTTTTTCATAAAGTATTATGTATTCTGTCGCCAAGTATTATATTGTATTGCATATTGCGGGCGTTGAACAAAAAATAAACATTCGCCATTTTGTTGCAGTGGCCATTTTGGATTTATAACAATTATAATTTAAAATAATTACATTGTCATCTTAACTAAAGATGTGTACTAAATTTCAGGTCAACCGACACGGGCACATAGGTCAAATTTAACTTGCAAGATTTGACCCAAACAAATAAATAAACAAACAAAGCTAGTTAAATAAAAGCTTGAAAAAAAAAGGTTGACTCCTTATCTATTGGGAAATCTGTAGAGCTTAAGGTCTGTTTATTAACACGATATTTTGTTAACATAATTATATTCAATCCTTTCCACTCTCTCAAAACTGTTCGAAAAACTTCTGCATAATGTAATTTACCCCATACTGCACCAAAATCAGAGGAGCAATCGCACTATTATAACGTTTCAACCAAATCAGAAACGTTTCCGTTCCCAAAAATTTTGACAATACCTTGACAGCAGTCAGATATCATATAATATGGCAACGGTAACGATTTGGTTTTGGTTAAAACATTCTCAATAAGTGCGATTGCTCCTCAGCACGGTTTCGTTAAGCGTCGTTCTACCACTACTAATTTACATTTGCAAATTTCCTTTTTGAGAGTATAGATAAAAGAATACAAGTGAATGCTATCTATACTGATTTTAAAAAGGCCATTAGGCAGTAGACCACAAAATAGTCCTTAATAAAATAGCTTATAATGGAATCTGAGGAAATCTTCTCAGATGGTTCACCTCCTATAACTACAATAGATCACAAAAGGTAGTAGTTAATGGGTAAATATATCCTCGGGTGTTCCTCAGGGATCAATATTAGCTCCTCTTTTCATCAGTCGCGAGCGAGCTATCACAGCGAGCGCGCGCGTCCTGCCTTTCTTATTGTGTTGCGTCGATCTCGATTCCGAGTATCACTCATTTTTTGTTTGTATGGTTTTATCATTGTTGTTTTCGTTTTCGTATCATTTTTTGTTTCGTTGTTGGTGTTGTCTAATTTGTTGAATAATTTGTGTGTTTGAAGTCATTCACACAAATTGTTACTTCATCGTCTGTTTGTTGTCAATAAATTGTAGGTTATTTGTGTCCCTAGGTATAAGGTATTCGTTTTTATCATAAGTCAGTGTCTGTGCTAGTGGCGCGCGGGGGTCATTGCCCCGGCGCGGCTATAAATAGTTTCTGCCGTCTTGGTATTGTTTAGGTATACGTTGCATTGCTTTCATTTTATCGTTGTTAGTAATATTAGTTTATAATATTATTTTCTATTTTATTGCAATTATTGGTAGGTTATCAATAATTGTTTTTTTTCTATGGTTTTTTTTTTTTTTAGTTTTGTGGTTTTTATTTATTCTTTTGTAGGTTTAGGTTAGGGTAAGATTTGTTTTTCTTTTTACAGTGACGATCTTTTGTGTACGACTTGGCTTCGAATCAGTGAAACGGTTTGCTTATAATTTGGATTGGTTTTTCTGGTTGTTGTGCGAGAAATAGATTTTTAATCTGTTCTCACCAACGAATTCGTTGTTGGGCTGGGCCTACGACTGGGCCATGTCCGACTCGGACGTGATGTCCGAGACGGACACTGCTGGTGAATGGGGGCCCATCAGGGACCCAAAAAACCTAGTTTTCCCAGTGGAAGCCAGGAGGCAAAAAAGCCGCTCGCCGGTTGATGGTGGTGTGGTTAAGGCTGTCGAGGGGGTGGTGTCCCCGGTATTGTCAGTCTCGGATGTCGGGAAGGCAGCGCCCCGTCGCAGCTCTCGCATACGCCTGAATGCGTCTCGTCCCGATTACAGGGACATAATAAGCGAGACGAGAGCGGAGTTGCCGGAAGCGAATTTCCCAGCGACGTCGCAGCCCGCCCCAAGGAAGCGGTCCATGCTGGGCCGCTTTTTCCAGGCAACGGACCTGGAGACTGAGACGGAGCAGGTTACGGCACCGTACGCACCGAAGGTTCCCCGAACCCGAAGGGGTAGGGGAGGCCTTTCGCACGGGGTTGGGCTCTCGCAGGCGATGCGAGAGCTCAGGCAGGTAGAGGCTGACTCTGAGGAGTCGAAGTCGGATCGGGAGTCGGATCGGGAGTCGGATCGGGAGTCGGATCGGGAGACGGAACTCGTAGCGGCTCCCAAAAAGAAAGGAAAGGGGAAGCGCTCTTCCGAACCCACTGCTGAACATATCTGCAGCAGGGCTGAGGAGAGCGGTAAGTCGTTAGTAGAAGTCGCGAGGAAGTCAAAGAACCTCAAGGGGACGTCCGTGAGGGAGATTAGGGAGTCCTCCGACTCTCTACTCGAGATTGTCCGTACTCTGGCGTCCAAAAAGACTTCGGAGGAGGTGCGTCGGCTTCAAGCCGACAACAAGCGCCTCCGGAGTCAACTGGACTCTCTAATGGGGGAAATGAAGGCCCTTCGCCGAGCCTTTTCGGAGCGGGGGGTGGAACGCCCAAGGGGCCGCGGTCCAAAGGCGGCCCCTGTGATGGTAGAGAGCGCCGAGTTGGAGGATCCGGCCGCCGACGACGCAATGGAGGAAGAACTGTCGGAGGTGCAGCTCCCGATGGCCCAACCAGCCGAGACCGCCCCAGCCGTACCCGCCGGAGGGATTTCCAGGATGGAGTTCCTCGAAAGTATGGAGTTCCTCCAGCGGGAGCTGCTGGCACAAGTCGGCTTTATGGTCTCGGCTCGACTGGAGGGCCTGGAGGTTGACGGGCGGCTTATGCCGGCTCAGGTCCGAAGGCCACCACTTGCGGTGGACCGTGCAAGTGAGCCGCAGTCACAGCCTCAACCGCAACGGCCCGCGAAAGTTGCGACGGGCAATACCACTCTTGCCCCGCCGGCAAATATGCCGAAGGAGGCAAGAGTGGTCAGAAGGAAGACTACGCCCTCTGCGCCAGTGGCAGTACCCTCTTCATCGGGGGCCACAGCGCCGGTGGCGACACCGGTCGATGACGGTTGGTCGACGGTTGTGCAGCGAGGTCGGAAGAAGCCGACAGTAGATGGGGCGACGCCCAAGAAGGCAGGTGTTTCCGCTGAGGCCTCCAAGCCTTCGCTAAAGATGCCTAAGGCACCGCGATGTTTGGCGGTGGTGCTGGCTCTCAAGCCAGAGGCAGTAGAGAAAGGCCTCACCTATGGTGAGGCTATAGCCAAGGCCAAGGCCTCCGTTAGCCTCAGCGCCCTAGGCATAGGGCCCGCCAAATTCCGGACGGGGATAACCGGAGCTCGAATAATCGAGCTCCCAAAGGAGACATCCCCGTCTCAGGCTGATTCGCTGGCGGAAAAGCTGGGAGAAGCCTTAGGGGACGCGGCTAAAGTGACGCGTCCCGTGAAAACGGCAGATATCCGGGTCATTGGTTTAGATGACTCGGTGACCGCTGAGGAGCTGGAGCAGATCCTGGCGCAGGCCGGTGCATGCCCGGCGAACCATATAAAGGTGGGCCGTGTGCACACGGGGGTGCGTGGCGTCGGGGCGGCATTCGCTTCCGTGCCCGTGGAGGCAGCTAAGCGCCTGGCTGAGGCCGGGCGCATCGAAGTCGGATGGAGTTCTGCCTCCATTCAACTTCTTGAGCAGAAACCCATGCGGTGCTTCCGCTGTATGGGCATGGGCCACCCCATGCAGCGGTGCCCCTCCGCTAAGGACCGCAGCGGGCTGTGTTGCCGCTGCGGGTCGGAGGGTCATAAGGCGGTTGACTGCATGGCGGAGCTGAATTGCGCCGTCTGTGCGGACGCCAAACGACCAGCGAATCACCGCATGGGGGGCATGAACTGCAGTCCCCCGCCGATAAGGGGCCGTTTGGCCCCAGTGAAATTGACCGTGGCCCCAAGGAGCCCGACACCACAGGCAGCACCGGCCACAGCGATGGCCCAGGAGGAGCCCATGGAGACCACCAATGTCTAGTAGTCCCATAAAGCTCCTCCAGGCTAATTTGAACCACTGCGCCGCGGCACAGGACCTCCTTTGTCAGACCGCGGCAGAGTGGGGTGTGGATTTGGCGATTGTGTCGGAGCCGTACTACGCTCCGCCGCAGTCGTCAAATTGGTTGGTGGCGGCGGATAATTCCGCCGCCATAATGCGGGCGGCGCGTGGCACAGCCCCCTCTCTCATTTTAAGAGAGAGGGGCACTGGCTACGTTGCCGCCATGTGGGGGGGAATGTTGGTTGTATCAACATATTTCTCCCTCAATCGCAGCCGGGCGGACTTCACAATCTTCCTGGCTGCGCTAGAGGGGGTCGTCCGTAGGACGGCCCCGGTACCGGTGCTAGTTGCGGGGGACTTCAATGCGTGGTCTACCGCGTGGGGGTCCTCCCGCACTAGCGCGAGGGGTGGAGATTTGGAGTCCTGGGTTCTGTCCCTGGGGCTCCAGATTTTGAATAGGGGCTCCATCCCTACCTGCGTCCGGGTGCAGGGTACGTCCGTGGTGGACGTGTCCTTTGCATCCCCCTCACTCGCCAGTCGAATTAATGACTGGCGAGTTGAGGAAGAAGTGGAGACCCTATCGGACCACCTATATGTCCGATATGAGGTCTCCACGGCATCCCCAGGAACCCCGATCCGTAGGGGCCCCGTGGTGAGTGCCTTCCCGCGATGGGCGCTCACCAAGCTCCGCCCGGATGTGGCGGAGGAGGCGGCGATGGTGCGGGCGTGGGCAGCAGTGCCGCCTCATCTCGCCGGGGATGTCGACGGCATGGCAGAGCTCTTCGCAGACGACATGAAGGTCGTCTGCCAAGCCGCCATGCCGAGGGCGCAGGCCTGCCCCGAAAGGCGGCAGGTGTACTGGTGGACGCAGGAGATTGCGGACCTGCGTACCACCAGTATGAGGGCCAGGCGCGCCTACGTGCGTTGTCGTAGGCGCGCCAGAACTACACTCGACGAGGAAGCTGAACTTCGTCGGGTGTATGCGGCAGCCAAGAAGGCCCTGCGGAACGAAATCTGCAGGGCCAAGGAGGAGTCTAGGGAGCAATTTATACGGCTCCTGGACGATGATCCGTGGGGGCGTCCGTACCGGATGGTGAGGGGAAAGTTTAAATCTTCCGCTTCCCCTACCTCCGCTATGGACAGAGGGCTGCTGGATCGGGTGCTGGGGACTCTGTTTCCCGATCCCGGTCCATTCCAGCCCCCCAGAATGGTCCCCCCGGACGCTCCTCCGGTGGAAGTGGTTGCCGTTATCCCTCCCGTGTCGAACGTGGAATTCGACATGGTGAGGGAACGGTTCCGGCGCAAAAAAAAGGCGCCGGGACCGGACGGTGTCCCAAGTAGGGTTTTGGCCCTCGCCCTGGGACACCTTGAGGAGCGGTTCAGGGCGGTGCTAAATTTAAGCATCACCTTGGGCCGCTTCCCCAGTCGTTGGAAGGCGGGCAGGCTCTGCCTGTTAAGGAAGGAGAGCCGCCCCGCGGATTCCCCGGCTGGGTATCGGCCGGTGGTGCTACTCGACGAGGCCGGGAAGTTCCTAGAGAAAATCCTGGCTTCCCGCATCGTCGAGCACCTAGAGGACCAGGGGCCGGACTTGGCTGACAACCAGTTCGGCTTCCGCACCGGTCGGTCCACGGTGGACGCGGTGGCCCTCCTCAAGAGGTGGACTGAAGAGGCCACAGCTCGTGGGGAGACTGTTGTTGCGGTGTCTCTTGACATCCGCAACGCTTTCAACAGCCTGCCCCACGAGTGCATAAAGGAGGCCCTCCGCTTCCACCGGGTGCCTCCGTACCTTCGCGCCCTCGTGGAGGATTACCTGCAAGGCAGATCCATCCTCTACGAGGGGCCGGATGGGCGCGTCCACACGTGGACAATGGCGGCGGGTGTACCCCAGGGTTCCATACTAGGTCCTCTGTTATGGAACCTGGGGTACAACTGGGTCCTGCGAGGCGACCTTCTGCCACGAACGAAGGTCGTCTGCTTCGCCGACGACACGCTTGTCGCGGCGAGAGCGAAAACGGGGGAGGAGGCGGCCCACCTTGCGTCGGTCGGCACCTCACTGGTCGTCCGACGCATCCGCCTCCTGGGCCTGGACGTGGCCCTCGACAAAACGAGGGCCATGTTATTCCACGCCCCCCGTCGCAGGATCCCACTGGGGCTCCGTGTCCGAGTGGAGGGGGTACGTATACCGGTCGAGGCACATCTCAAGTACCTCGGCTTGGTTCTGGACCCCCGATGGAGTTTCGAGGAGCATTTTAAGCTCCTCGCTCCACGACTGTGCGCCGCCGCAGCCGCACTCGGGCGGGTCCTTCCCAACGTGGGAGGACCAGGATCGGCGTGCCGTCGACTGTATCACGGGGTGATAAGGTCGATGGCACTATACGGAGCCCCGGTATGGGCGGAGTGCCTCTCCCCCCGTACGGTGGCCCTACTGCGACGTCCGCAGAGGGTCATAGCAGCCCGGGCCGTGCGAGCCTATCGCACGGTCAGCCACGGCGCGGCCTGCGTTCTTGCGGGCCAAACGCCATGGGATGTCGATGCACGCGTCCATTCGGAGGTGTATCGGTATCGGGTTGCTGTACGAGAGCGGGGGGGACGGTCTGCTCCACAGGAGGTGGAGCAGGTTCGTACCCTGGCGCAGAGGGAGGCTCTGCGCCAGTGGGGTGAGGCACTCGCCTCCCCAGCTGCCGGCCACCGGACGATTGAGGCAATTCGTCCGGTGTTGGAGGAGTGAGTTGGGCGCCGGCAGGGCAGCCTAACATTCCGCATGGTGCAGGTACTTACCGGGCATGGCTGCTTCGGTCACTACCTGCACCGAGTCGCCCATCGGGAGGAAACGCCGCAGTGTCATCACTGCGACGCTCCCGATGACACTGCCGAGCACACACTATTGGTGTGCCCGGCTTGGCGATGCCAGCGCAGCGAACTCAACGCTGCGCTGGGAGGCGGAAACCTCTCGCTGCCGAGCATGGTCGTGGCCATGCTCCGCGGCGAGGCGGAATGGGGGGCTGTCGCCTCCTTCTGCGAGGACGTAATATCGCAGAAGGAGGCCGCGGAGAGGGAGCGGGAGGCAGATCCTCAAGCCGCTCCCATCCGTCGCAGATGGATAGGCAGGAGAAGGCGGGCATTCGCACAAGCGATGACCGTCTAATGACCCTGCCGTGGAGGCCTACGTGCACGGTTGGCCCCGTGCACGCCGCCGTAAGGCGCTCCGTCTGGGGATTGCCCTTGTGCTCTCGGGCAATCCCCCTTGGCGATAGCCCGACCACGTGGTCGGGCTTGCCCGGGCGCGTGGGTAGTGGAGTCGCAGTGTGGACCTTACCTAGCGCGCTCATAAGGGCAGGGAGAACACCGGGGGGTTTTAGTGGGTAGGCCTGGCACTCCGCCGGGAGAGCCCCACACACGCTCGCCGTCTAGCCAACGGCGGGTACGGTGCGATTACGCATTTCCCCCTGAGAAAAAAAAAAAAAAAAAAAGGTCCTCTTTTCATTCATTCATTCTCTATATCATATCTATCAAAAGTTGTTTTTAATTATTCCGAATTTCTTATGTATGCAGATGATTTAAAAATATATAAGTGTATAAATTCTGTTAACGACTGACAATTGTTTCAAGGGGACCTTGAAAGTCTGACGTCTTATTGTATTAGAGTCTAGCTATCGGTTCTCTGCACAAGAAAAGAGCGGTAAATTCAAAAAAATAAGAGCTAACAACACTGACCATTGAGGGAAAAAAATATTTTGATACTTTCATTTAACTATAAGTTTATTCATTCAATTAATTTTATTTAATTTATTGACATAGTGAATTCAGGGGTTTACTCAAGTATTTATTTGCATAAAAATTTAAACCATAATATGACTTGACAGTTCAAAAATGTTGCCATGACCAGATTTTAAAGAAAAATTCAGTGCAGAGAACCGATAGCCAGACTCCAGTAATAAACTTGAATAGAGTATTCCAAAATGTAATTTTATTCGATTATTGATCAGCATATTCAAAATATAGTATGTAAGGCCTTTAAATGTACGGGTTTGTTATGAGATCTTCCGTTAAGTTCAAGCGACCTTCAACTTTTCTATATTTATACAAATCTCTTGTTCGTTCACAACTTGAATATGCGGCGCGGTCTGGAATCCATTCTATAAAAAGCATGTGGAGGAGATTGAGAAAATTCAATAAAAATTACGAACTATGCACTACAGATGTTGTAAGCACTTTTTATCATATTCGCAGCTACTAAACAAGTATAATATATTCACTCTGGGGGACAGATGTAAATACCTGGAAATCAACGTTCTGTGTAGAATTATTAATAATCTGTTTGACTGCATGGACCTAACTTGTAAAATTTATTACACAGTCCTACCTAAGATCAGCTCTTAAACGTAAGTTCCGTGTCGATCACTTATTCGCCACCAGCATTTATCGTACTAACACCGGACAGTACTGTCCCATAAATCGCATTGTTAAATGTTACAACTCTGTGTTTGGATCATTGGATATAATTTAGTAACTCTAAACACTAATTTAAATATGGATTATTAAAAGTATTTGCGAAATCTCATTAGAAATTATGACCTAAAATTAATGTAGGTATAATAGATAAATATTTATTTTATATTTATTGTGCAATGTTAAAATTTGTAGATGTATCTGTATGTATATCATAGTATATGTATTATGTAAGTGTGGTGGGTGCGTGTATGCAGATGTGCATATATTTCGTGGGTATTGTATGGTGTCGAGGTCGAACTGAGCACACGGGTTAATAACCTGTGGATGATATTGTGGGTTACAGTATTGTATCGTAAAAATATGTAATTTTATATATAACTTGTATATTGTAACTGTTTTCCATAATAAATAAACATTTTTCATCCCATCTTTTCGAAAAGAGGCGAGGGGTTCCTCGATATTTGCTACCAAAATGGGTCCTTCCGGCTCACTTAATAACAGTGACGAAATGCCTTTTCAATTTGGAACACTATTTGAATTCAAAAGTTTGAACGCAATTTGCGTCGATAAAGCCTTGGCCGGTAATAAAAAGATTGCACGCCGACGCGGCTAGCCAAATTAAACAAAATACGCGGGAACTTTTTGTTCGGTTTTTACAACTTTTTATAAAAAAAAGCAAAATAATTTTAAGAAATTGTATTTTTAGCATATTTTCAACATTTTGCGAAGACCAAACAACCTCTTCTTTATGGAGCATATATATTCAATGTTAAAAACCACGGTTAATACCAAAAACAACATTCACATTGAGACATATTCCAAATTAATTGCCTATCTAAAGAGACTTTCCGAAAGGCACAAATCAAAGAAATTAAAAGTGCTTACCAGCCAAAATATTGATACTTTCTTGAGTGAGGCGCTTAATGACGACTTTCTCAAAATAAAAGTAAGTAGGTAGTTATTGGATAAATTACGTAAACTCTGTGTACACTAACATACTGTTTCCATATTCTTTATTGTTGTAGGTCGCCTTAATTTTTGGAATCCACGGAGCATGTCGTGGATATAACTGTTGAAAACGTGGAAAAACACTCGGATCAGTTTCTATTTATTAATTTAACGGACTCCAAAACAACAATTTGACAATATAAAAACATTGTGGATAAATAGCGCCTTTCTGACCATGAAACGAATCGATTTTTCATCCGTTATGAAAACGGCAACATATTGGAAAAAAAATGTTTCAAGCAACATAATGGGAAAAATAAAATTTCCAAGATGCCAGAAATAATAGCAAATTATTTGAAGCTGCCAGATTCTGATCTTTATACAGGCCACTGTTTTCGCCGGACTTCTGCGACTCTTTAGCAGATTCAGGAGCAGATTTAACCATCCTGAAGCGAATATTACTATTAAATTACGGCATTTTTCAGTTGATCCACCGATTCAAAACAGATAAAGATATATAAACTAAGGAAAATAAAGAAATATAAATACATAAAGATAATCTGAAAAATTCTTAAGTTTAAGGTGCGAGCTTAGCGAAATGAGTTGTGTTTGATAGACGATTTTACTCATTTTATCAATTATTTAGTTTAATTACTTTGATTAAGAAGTAATTAATTTATAATTATTATTAAATCGTGTTTAAATATCTTTTAATAAGCTAGCATTCTTAGTTTCCAAAATTATTATGTATATTTACAACAAATTTGACAAACAAGCAAGCTGCCCCCCACCCACCTGATGGTAAGTGGTTACAATCGCCTATAGAACATGTGGTTTCTATAAGACCACACTGCTAGTCTACAACCCCCACGAGGAGCCCAATGTTTGTTATCAACTTGTGACATAAGATGTCAAGTCACAGTACCTAATAATTTCACTGCCTGACTGCTTGGCGGCAGAAATACCTACGTAAGATAGACGTATACCCATACAGACGACTCTGGTACAGAGACTCCTTTTGGTATGTTTGTGTGACCAGGATTCATTACCCATGAGTATATTTTCTGTCCGAGCAGAGATTCACACCAGAAGAGAAAAACAATAAAAAAGGCAAAATCAACTGCAGAATTCTAGTGAAACCGGTTTTGATGTGACTATGGACCTATCCCTACTCGAACACATAAACTACGTATATGACACGAACGAAACGTATACATTGTTCCCAAAATATATTAAAATGAAACTGACTACAAAGCATTACATAATTGAATAATTATTCCACAAGTATCGTATATACACAACGTTTATAATTAAGAGACGTTGCGAACAATCGCTGGGTAAGATTAATGGGCCACATTGAGTGAGTGATCGGCGTGAGCGGGTTCGCGGCGTCTTATTCGCAATGATGAATAATATGCACAGAGCATCACGAAAAATGTGTGCGACAGAGCGCTCGGAATCCTGATGAAAGTTGTCTGGACTTATTATTTACATTTGTGATGTACGGGTATATATTATTACGTTTTCCGAATTGATAATAGGATTCCATGCCGGTTTAAGATGCGTAAGATATCAGTTAACGCCACCAGTAATCAGTTTTAATCGCCTCCGGGGTCTAGTGGTTGAGACCACCGGGGTTTGATTCCCCATGAGGGCAGTAATTTCATTACCTGGTTTGGTTTGTGGTAGATCTAAAACCGCTTGGCTAGCTACCGTCACCTTACCTAAATTTGTCGCCATAATTACAATGTTAATAGCATTATTGTGTTCCGGTAATGAGAGGTATGATAGCCAGTTCCTCAGTTGTTGAAGAGTCCTGAAGCTCGCTTCCGACTTCGGCCTTATCGTTACTTGACTTCGGCTTTATCGTTACTTACTATCAAGTGAAGGCCAGAAGCTGACGTGTAGAGAATAGTATATGCTTGCAATATGCTTAAAGAAATATATTGTTCACTAGCATTAATTCCAATGTCCAACAGTGGGCGTCTCTTGGCTGAAATGCAGATATCATTAACTTGAGCTTCTATCCTTTTACCGTAAACTCTTGTATATCCCATTGCTGATCACGGCTCTCCTTAGACATGAAAGAATTGGCCTCCTACACCACACTGGCCAGACGGTTGGTGAAGGGTTTTGCGAGTTATCCATCTCTTCAAAGCTACATGAATGGGGCAAACTCCTCTTATCTGCTTTACGGCATCCATGGGAAGAAAGAGAGAGGCGAAACAAGCATTTTAAATACATCAAGGCACGGACGAAATCAAAAATTAAACTATAAATGTTTTCCTTAATATAATATTTATTTTGAGTGAGATACACTAGCACAGTGCTGTTAGTTAGCGCCCTTCACCTTTCAGAACAAAGATTACTCCGAACACAGCGATTAAGACGCTTCCTAATCAATCAAACTGAAAGCTTATATTATGATTAGTTATCTACCACTGCTAATTTAGTGTTTACAGTATAAGTATTGCATAATCAATAACGATATGAATGTCTGTGCTATAACAGACCAGGAGCACATGTGTCGCCGCGCCCTTTCTTCCCATGGATGTTGAAAGAGCCGACTAAGAGAAATTGCACCTCTCCAAAGAGACGTCGGGACAAATGCTGATGCCGGGAGTTCACTGAATGACGTCCACGGACTGATGAAAGCCCGGGTAGATCAAAATCACGATGGGAAGATGACACTGTCAGGTTTGCCGGGAGGAGATAGATAGCAAAGACTGAGAATGAGAAGAGAGTTACGTCCAATATTGGGATAACAGGAAGCTGAAGATGATAATGAAAGGGATGGTAAGGCTGAAACAAAACACCAACCCGATGTACTCGTAATAGGTGAACTATATCTTTCGTCTAGTCTAGAGAAAGATCCATGCTCGGTAGTTAGACGTATAAAGGTTAAAATAATATTAATGTCACAGCAAAACAATATCTTAATTGCGAGTAGATTGTTAATTAGCATTCGCACCTTAATGAATATCTCTCAGCAAGACAGCATAATAATATTGTATTTATATATAATTCTATAGTTCTCTTCACTTGTTCAACTCACGCATTTTAAATACAAAACTGCGAAATTAATTATTAATTGTATAAAGGTGTAGTGCTGTGACTGTATGTGAGATGAAACACAAAAAAATATATTTGAAAAGAAATAAAACTCAAAGGGGCAATTTACTTACCGTTTCTCTTCTCTATACATTTTTGACATAGCCGCTAACCGGTAGGCAGCGATATCAATATAAATATCTGATGATTATTTTGATGATGATAATTATTTAAATGTTTTATTGAAGCCATGATTGAAGTCATTACATAATATTAATTCGTGAAATATTGCAAACTTTTTGTGGGACCCTGATTTTAAGATTGTTTAATTTTTAACACACAACAAGGAAACGTTCATCTCACCTGATGATAAGGCCAATAACTGAAGCGATCACCTGGACTTCTCACAACTGAAGATCTGGCTATCTTACCTCTAATTGTGGGAGCACAACAATGTTATTAACATGTAACTATAGCGATAGTGATAATGTCCCAAGTAACAAAAATATGTTTTATAAAAACTTCATAAGCGATTCGGTGCCTCTAAATGGAGTACGAAATAGCTCTATATCAATACTGTAAGCGCTTTTACCCCCAGGAATAGGCACAAGTTTGTAGCTTCTATGTTATGTATGTTGCAGTGATGTAATAGCTCTGTTGGTTTCAACTAGCTTTTATAATAGTGATAAATAGATACAGGTTTGCACTATTCTGTAATAAAATAGCGATTATTTTGACTTTATGTCAGTGTTTAGCGCTATACTAGGCAATAGTGTCGCATTATAGTGCTACTTGGCTCTGTATCGGCGTCGAAAACATGTCGTGTCACACTCACAACCGAATCTGATGCATCGAGAACGAAAAGGATTGGTACAAACACAGGTACCACAGGTAATTAATGTTTTGTTTTTACATATGGCTAACAGTAGACGATAAATATAGTGATAAATAATAAGGTCATGTGATTCTAAGAGTATAAGATGGTTTAACATGTGGTGTAAATTTTACTGTATAACAAGTAGATTGTTTAGTCAAAATTTTTAATGCGCCTCTATTTTGATGTCATTTACTAACTAAATATATTATTAAAAAAAAATAATTTTATCAACAGAAACCTTATGTCACTAGTTGGTGTAAGACGTTACTGCTTTGTCACATTGGTGGTTGCGATAAAAATGGCGTTTTCGGAATTAAGGTTCTCCAGTGAAACGCAGTAGTTAGGCACTATTAGTAATTTTATTTTTCATTGTCATACATTTTTACTTTTCTAACGTTGCATTTGTTTTTTCAGGCCAACTAGTACCAAAATGCCAATACATTTGGAAGATGATTGTTTTTTAACGAAGGCTCATCTAACTCTTAATTTGCTGTAGTGGCCGTGGAAAGTAACTCATTTTACACTTTCCAAAACTTGTGTTGGTTGTGGACATGTTATCAGTGAACATTTTTAGTGAAAAAATTTCACTGGTTTTAAATTAGAATAATGGTCATAGCTTTTCCTTTCAATATTTGCCTTAGCTGTTGGTTACACCATGTTTATATTTATTTTTATTAGGTGACTAATGCCATATTACATTACAAACTATTACTTTAGATCGTTTTTGTATTTTTAATGGCCTTTGTTAGTTATGTAAGTACAGACTTGAAAATTTCTATCGTTTTAATATTTATAACGATTTTGTCTAAGTTAAATACTTAGATACCTACGTAGAAGTAATATTTAATGGGAAATATCCAATACTAAGTGTAAGTTGTTTAATGTGTAAGAGAACGGTCCAATTTTTATTTGCCAAAGAAATGCAAAAAATTTGCGGATTATCTGTGATTATGTGTTAAGGTAAATAAAACTAAAGTACTTATTATTAAGTTTCTGTCTTTATTTATAACACAATTTACATCCTTTGAGACCCAGCAAATTCTTGAAATATAAACCTCTTCATCCGAACTCAGAACATCATCGACTTCACTTCACAGCATTTATTATTTTTCCTCTCACTATAATCAAGTCTGTCCGCATTATTCAGGTTCTCATTTTGTACGGAACCCACGCTGTATTCTGTTTCACATGCTAGATTTGTTTTATTTATATCATTAGTTATAGTAGCCCTGCTTTGTTTGTTGAATACGATTCAACACTTTCCTTCTGTAATTCTCACTTCTCATAAAGCGTTTCCAACTTTTAAAATGTATGAGAATTACTCAATTTAACTTAATAAATTATTCTGCAACGTTGGACGCGTCTAAAATGGCCGATTCTCAAGCAGATGATAAAAAAGTTACAGAAACTACAAAAGTAACACATTTCAGTACTAGGTACTTATAAGTCATCAAATTCCGTATAATCTATTGCAACTATATTTGCAATTATAAATTTATTTTGGGTCTATAAATTGTAAAACTATAACTTCTCTCAATCGTTTCTTACAGAGCAGTTTAGTGTTACAAACAAGTTAACATGACTGATATAAAACGCCTGAACTATAAAATGAACCAGGGAATGTTAAAGGTTAAATTAGAAACACAAAATGACGTAATCGCAAGATAAAGTTCTATTAATGATCTCCTTATGCAAACTTCTTGCTGACATTTGAGTTCAGACATTTACGTGTTTATTGGGTGAGACAAGAGATGTCATCTCGCCGGGAAGAGGATAAATTAGAATAGTTTATGTAAAATTACTTATAATTTTTGCGAAGAGTCTCAATATATGAATCATAAACTTACAATTGTGTTTTATGAGTTACCATAACAAACCCCGTTACAATTGGTGGAGGCGCCGGGTAGTGCTATAAAAACAGAACGATGGAGATGAAGAAGTTCAATGGGACCCAAGGCGACGTCAATGACTTCATCGCGCAATTCGACATTCATGCGTCTTTACAAGGATGGGACAATGAACGAAAGAAGCTAACTATTGCTGCATTTCTGGAAGGAGCGGCGTACTATTTCTATAAGGAGATCGGTGAAGATTGCTCATCATATGTAGATGTAGTTACAAAGTTAAAGGTGGAATTCGCACCAACTTTTAACTATCAATCTTTGTTTTTTAACGCCAAAAAAGGTGAGGAAAGCATTCTTGAGTATTTTTACGCATTAAGCGAGTTAGCCCGCAAAGCGGAGATCAAAGATGATAAGATTTTTATTGACCAGTTTCTGATGACAATACATGGGGAATATAAGCGGATTTTATGTACTAAAATTTTTATTGATAAAAAGGATGTGAAAAACACAATTACACAAATAAATAAGGTGTATGGGAATTCATTGGGTGATGAATGTATGGTAATGGGACAACAAAGACATCATGTGGAGCAACAACGTTCGGAAGGTACATCGATTGGAACACGAGCATCGACAGGTGCACCATATGTTCGTTTCAGATTCAACGAGAGCTTAAGTGGGCCACCCCCGCAACCACAGAGCCGCCTGCAAACGGCAAGGGAAGATCGTTCGATGAGAAGCGAGAGGTCTATGTTTACTAATAATCAACGCTATAATTTAAGGGAGCGCCCGTTACATCCAGCTCAGCGCGTTGAACAGCGAGGACCACAGGGCGAGCAACAAGACCGAGTTCACCCAAACTGAGGAGGACCGCCGATGAAGGAAGGGTCAGGTCGGTGCAGTCCAGTATTAAAGAGACCCCCGCGGACATTACTGTAAGTCCACTGGCTCCATTTATTGAAACTGAAATCGATAATAATACAATACTTGCATTGATAGATTCAGGTGCATCGATGTCATGTATTTCAAATAAATGTTTCGAATCGTTAAAGCGAGGATTCGAGCCAGTTACAGAAAAAATGATCGTAAAAGCGATTGATGGTAATAGCTTGTCGGTGTTAGGTAGTATTGACATGAACATTTTAATAAATAAATGTGTATATAAGTGTAGATTTTATATAATAAATGATATTAGACAAAATATTATTTTGGGACAAGATTTTCTATTTAAATATAAGGCTGTCATAAGTTTTCCAAGAACACAATTTTGTTCAATAATAAAAATACCGTGTATTTTTGTGACAGGAATAATGTTGTGATCGAAACATCAAATAATAATTCAATTTCGTATGAGATGTTGAATGACGTGACATTGTCCAAAGGGAATTATTTATATTTTTCGCAGTTGTTACATGATAATGATAAATATTTATACACACAACAGGAATATTCGAATGATTTCGATATCAATCAGTCGTTACAAACTGATCAAATTAATGTGTTACGTAAGTTATTGTGTAAGTATGGAGATCGTTTTGCTTTTGATTCTAGTAAGCTAGGCAAATGTGAATTAGTAAAAGTAACGATAGACACAATTGATGATATTCCGGTTCATAGACCACCATATAGAACATCACCGGCCCAACGTATAATTATTGAGGAGCAGATACAAGAAATGCTCAAAAATAAAGTGATTAAGAAATCTAGGAGTGGGTATGCATCTCCTGTAGTTTTAGTACAGAAGCCAGATCAAAGTTGGAGGTTTTGTGTTGATTATAGGCAATTAAATAAGAAGGTGAAGTCCGATAGCTATCCTCTGCCAATTATCGATGATATTGTCCATTATTTAGGGGGAGCACAATATTATGCGGAATTAGATCTTAATTCAGGGTATTGGCAGCTAGCTCTTGAGGAGACTGATAAACATAAGACAGCGTTCATTTCTACATTAGGATTATTTGAATTTAATGTTCTCCCTTTTGGATTAAAGACGAGCCAAGCGGTATTTCAGAGAACGATGGATATGGTGTTAGCAGGGCTGAAATATAGAAATGTAATAGTCTATGTAGATAATGTCGTGGTCTATGGTAATAGTTTCGAAGAGTTTTGTGACGTGTTGCAGGAGGTGATGATGAGGTTAAGAAATGCTAATCTCACCGTCAAACCGAGCAAGTGTAAATTTGGGTGTCAAAAATTAACAATATTAGGTTACGAGATATCTAGCGACGGGATATCGCCAGATAAAAGTAAGGTCGAGGCCATGACGATGATCAAACCACCGACATGTATAAAAGAGGTTAAGGCAATGTTAGGGTTATTCTCATACTATCGAAAATTTATTGAAGATTTTGCATAAATAGCTTTACCCTTGTGTAGATTGTTAAAGAAAAATGCGAGGTTTGTTTGGACGGATGAACATCAAACCGCATTTGAAACTTTAAAAAAATGTATATGTAATCCGCCCATACTGTCGTTTTATTCAAGTAAACAGACGTTAGTGACGCGCGTGTATGTAGATGCTAGTGATGAGGCGTTAGGTGCTTGTCTTATGCAAGGAGAATATGATATGAAACCTGTTTTATTTGCTTCAAGAAAATTGAGTGATGTAGAAAAAAAATATTGTACGACAGAGAAAGAATGCTTGAGCATGGTATGGGCTTTAAATTTGTTTAAACATTATTTATGGGGTGTTAGGTTTGAGGTCGTCACGGATCATAAGGCTCTGTGTTGGCTTAGGAACAAAAAGGATATAAATGGGCGATTAGCTAGATGGGCGTTATGCATACAAGGACATGACTTTAATATCGTACATTGTTCTGGTAGACAGAACATCGTAGCCGATTTTTTGAGTAGAAACCCACTTAGCGAAGAAAGTGAAAACGAACCGGATGATGGGTTAGGTATTTATAGTATCCAAAGAGATGTGTTAGTGAATCAACAGGGGGTCGACGAATTTTGTAGGTCTTGGAATACAGCGATTCGACAACATGGACGGGCTGATATACATATATATAAAGGGTATTTTTTGGAAGGAGGTCTTTTATATAAAAAATAAGAAGGATGGATGTAATCAAAGACGTAATTGTCATTCCGAAGAGTGCATTCCAGGATGTGATGAAAGAACTGCATGATGACGCATGGTCGGGTGGTCATTTGGGATTATCAAAGACATTATCGAAATTTAGAGAAAGATACTTTATGAAACATGCAGTAAAAGAAATTGAAAAATATGTTGCGAGTTGTCTTGTTTGTCAACAAAAAAAGAAGGTAAGTTGTGTCGCAGAACTACAACCAATAGAAGTGAATGATTTGTTAGAAAAAGTAGGGATTGATATTGTAGGGCCGTTGAGAAGGTCGATCAATGGATGTAGATATATTATAGTATGTTTGGAGTTCGTTTCGAAATATGCAGTATGTAAAGCGGTGTCCAGGGCGACGGCAGAACAGGTTCGGGATTTTCTCGTACAAGAAGTTTTTTGTCGTTTTGGAGGAGTCAAGGAAGTTATATCAGACAGAGGATCCGTCTTTAGGTCACGTTTAGTTCGTAGAACGGTCAGATCATTTGGGGCTATATCACGTTTCTCATCTGCTTTCCATCCACAAACGAATGGTTTGGTAGAACGATTTAATCGAACATTATTGCAAATGTTGTCAATGTATATGTCGGAGAATCAGCGGAATTGGTGTCAGTTTTTACCTTTAGTGTGTTATGCGTATAATACGAGTAGTCAGGCGTCAACAAGAGTGCCTCCGTTTAAGTTAATTTTTGGTAGGGAGCTGCAGTAACAGTCGGATTTATTACTGAACCGGAATAACGTCAATATCGCGAATAATGCCGAAGAACGTGTAAGTTTATTGCAAAGTTTGACGAGAAGAAGTATTGAGAGGATTAGATTAGCACAACAGAAACAAAAGGAGTACCACGATAGGAGAGTAACTAATAGGGATTTTGAAGAAGGAGCTCTAGTGATATATACACCTAGAAGAGTCACCCATAGAAGTATGAAACTAGCGCGTTTGTATAGGGGTCCATTCCAAATAATCCGATGTGTATCTAATGTGAATTATTTAGTTAAGTAATTAAGTAGCGATAGATATAAAGATGTGGTACATGTGAACAGATTAAAAAGGTTTTATTTACGTGCAAATCAAGATACATCCGTTTCTTAATATTATTTTTCTACAAGTAATGTTAGGATTTAGTTACTGATAAAAAAATTTTATTAAGGATGTTTTTGTGTTATACTAGTTTTCAGTTAGGGAAAATATGATACCCGCTCTCACTACAGTCACTCAAAAAAAAAGAAAGGAGTTTATGAGGCTAATTAACGTTTTATTCTATGGATGCGACTCACAAAGAGAACGTAGATTTCCGGTGAGGTAGGTCGTTGATCTACGTTCTATAGGTGTGTATTGATAACTTGATGTTAATATAATATTAATAAATATCTAACTCAATTAACAGCATGGTAAGCATTTGTTAGTTTTTAATTTAATTTTGAATTTAAGTTCATTTCTTTGGATGTTATGGGTAGTATTTTATTGGTATTGTAAAAATAAAATTTTGTTTCCTTTTTAACAAAATTTTATTTAATAAGGGGGGGGGGGGGGGGAGAATGTAATGATCTCCTTATGCAAAATGATCTTCTTGCTGACATTTGAGTTCAGACATTTACGTGTTTATTGGGTGAGACAAGAGATGTCATCTCGCCGGAAAGAGGATAAATTAGAATAGTTTATGTAAAATTACTTATAATTTTTGCGAAGAGTCTCAATATATGAATTATAAACTTACAATTGTGTTTTATGAGTTACCATAACAAACCCCGTTACAGTACAAACACAGGTACCACAGGTAATTAATGTTTTGTTTTTACATATGGCTAACAGTAGACGATAAATATAGTGATAAATAATAAGGTCATGTGATTCTAAGAGTATAAGATGGTTTAACATATGGTGTAAATTTTACTGTATAACAAGTAGGTTGTTTAGTCAAAATTTTTAATGCGCCTCTATTTTGATGTCATTTACTAACTAAATATATTATTTTAAAAAAATAATTTTATCAACAGAAACCTTATGTCACTAGTTGGTGTAAGACGTTACTGCTTTGTCACATTGGTGGTTGCGATAAAAATGGCGTTTTCGGAATTAGGGTTCTCCAGTGAAACGCAGTAGTTAGGCACTATTAGTAATTTTATTTTTCATTGTCATACATTTTTACTTTTCTAACGTTGCATTTGTTTTTTCAGGCCAACTAGTACCAACATGCCAATACATTTGGAAGATGATTGTTTTTTAACGAAGGCTCATCTAACTCTGAATTTGCTGTAGTGGCCGTGGAAAGTAACTCATTTTACACTTTCCAAAACTTGTGTTGGTTGTGGACATGTTATCAGTGAACATTTTTAGTCAAAAAATTTCACTGGTTTTAAATTAGAATAATGGTCATAGCTTTTCCTTTCAATATTTGCCTTAGCTGTTGGTTACACCATGTTTATATTTATTTTTATTAGGTGACTAATGCCATATTACATTACAAACTATTACTTTAGATCGTTTTTGTATTTTTAATGGCCTTTGTTAGTTATGTAAGTACAGACTTGAAAATTTCTATAGTTTTAATATTTATAACGATTTTGTCTAAGTTAAATACTTAGATACCTACGTAGAGGTAATATTTAATGGGAAATATCCAATACTAAGTGTAAGTTGTTTAATGTGTAAGAGAACGGTCCAATTTTTATTTGCCAAAGAAATGCAAAAAATGTAAGCAAGTAGGTGTTGTATTGTACGATTATCATTACCTACATACCTAACAATTTGCGGATTATCTGTGATTATGTGTTAAGGTAAATAAAACTAAAGTGATTATTATTAAGTTTCTGTCTTTATTTATAACACAATTTACATCCTTTGAGACCCAGCAAATTCTTGAAATATAAACCTCTTCATCCGAACTCAGAACATCATTGACTTCACTTCACAGCATTTATTATTTTTCCTCTCACTATAATCAAGTCTGTCCGCATTATTCAGGTTCTCATTTTGTACGGAACCCACGCTGTATTCTGTTTCACATGCTAGATTTGTTTTATTTATATCATTAGTTGTAGTAGCCCTGCTTTGTTGAATACGATTCAACACTTTCCTTCTGTAATTCTCACTTCTCATAAAGCGTTTCCAACTTTTAAAATGTATGAGAGTTTAAACGTTGGACGCGTCTAAAATGGCCGATTCTCAAGCAGATGATAAAAAAATTACAGAAACTACAAAAGTAACACATTTCAGTACTAGGTACTTATAAGTCATCAAATTCCGTATAATCTATTGCAACTATATTTGCAATTATAAATTTATTTTGGGTCTAAAAATTGTAAAACTATAACTTCTCTCAATCGTTTCTTACAGAGCAGTTTAGTGTTACAAACAAGTTAACATGACTGATATAAAACGCCTGAACTATAAAATGAACCAGGGAATGTTAAAGGTTAAATTAGAAACACAAAATGACGTGATCGCAAGATATAGTTCTAAACTGCTCCGCATCGCCTCCATTTTGGTGCTAAACTATAACAGTTACATAACTAAAGTATTATTTTTATTTAGACCTATAACAATGTACCTAGACAGCTGATATAGTACTAAACACTAATTGAAGAGTATACCTAACTGAAAAACATTTTAATCACAGCGTTAAAACCGTCATATATTAAGTGATTTACGACACTTACACCCAGTTTCTGAAAGGCTGTTCAGCGATAAAATTAACTAACAAGCTGTTAAACTAATGCTAACTATGAATTGAGTTGCTGAAAGCTAAATCAACTTAGCACTGTGTTAGTTGACACAGCTGTCAAATTTATTTCAAAATTATTATGGGAAGACCCATTTTGGGTTTCCAAAATACATATGAATAAAACAAAATATATGATTACAGCAATGTGACCGTGTCTTAAAATATTTCTCACGAGAAATCAAATTATTAGAGAGAAGTAAATTTTGGCTAACCAACGTTTCGGAAACTCAAATTGATTTGACACTGCTGTTAAGATGACATGGATGTTAGTTGAAAAATATGTTGATGAGCCTTTCAGAAACTGGGGGTATGTCACTAAATATGTGATTATTTTGCTTATAGACCTTAATAGCGTAAAAAGTTTCGTTACGTCATTGAAATGTAAAATAAAAATTGTTATAGAGTTTATATGTCATTACTAAGCGACATATTTTTTAATTACATCACTTAATGTTACTTGGGGTATGGCCAGAGCTTCGAACTCAGTGTCAGTGTCAGCTATCAGCCGTTGAGATTGACCACCGTTCCCGGCGGATATCAATTTCTTCTTATATATAAAAATGAAGTGTTGTGTGTTAAGTCTAGCTGAAACTCAAAACGGCTCGAAATTTTCTGTGTGTGTTTCAAGAGGTCCAAGGAAGGTTTAAACGTACAGTTGAACCCGGTAGGTGGCGCTGTAATTGGCCCACTAATTATCAAATATTTATGGTCTGAGAATGTTTATTTCACATTAGAATCTAATTCACTTACATGGAAATAATCCGTATTAATTACAAATAATTTATTGGAACGCAGAACATAATTTTAAATAATAATAAGTTTGCGCATTTTTTATTTAATTTATAAAACTAACTAGCTGCCGCCCCGGTCCCGCACGGGTATACTAAAAAACCTTTTGACAATACAACAGTGTAAGAAACCATAGATTTGGAGTAGCCTGAATGTCAATCTGTCAAGTTTGTCACTTTTACGTGAACATATTTTAAATTATTTTTTTCTGTTATAATTTTTCTATTAGTATTTTCTGAAGTTGGTTTTCATTATTTGTATTTTTTTATCTCTACCTTTTTAGTGAATTTAATACTAGCGCACCGAAGTAACTTGAAAGAATACGAGAAATTATCAATACGTGTCTAATGTAACTCAAAAACCACTAACTCCTGAAGGTTAAGGATTCTACCATCATCAGTTCGATTTATGACTACCAGACGTAAATATCGGAATAGCTTCGGCAAAAAATTTAACACGTTGGACGTACCTAAAAAATTTAAGGGTTTTCATCGATTTTCCTGGGATCCCACCTGGGACAATGAAACCACCGCAGTATATTATATCGAATAGATACAAAAAGAATTTTGGAATCGGTCCACAATTGGCTGAGAAATCGCGTATCACACACACAAAAAACATACCCTCGATGGGTATGTTTTGAATGAGAAGCTCCTCCTTTTTTGAAGTTGGTTAAATAATAAAATAATGTACACAACTTATTATTTTATACAGAAAGAAACTAATCGAATACATTAGTTACGAGTGTGTGCATTGAGCGTAATAATGTTCGTTCTAACGATATTTTGCTAAGCTTTTACTTCTTTCTTCTTACTTGAACTCTCGAACGAAGTCTCAAGTACTGTATAGGCTAATATTTTTGAGATGGAAAACCCCAGATGACTTACGATCAGAGAAAGCAAACTTTTGTTTGAATCAAAGCAAGACTTCGATGAAATAAGTATTCATTTAGATACATCAACTGCGAAGTCAACTTTTAAGTACTCCTTCTAATGGAAAAGTGAAAAGTAAGCAACGAACTTGTTTCTGAATGTTACGATTAAATCAAGATCCAATCAATTCAGTCTTAGGAATAAAATTAATTTAATGAAATTTCATTCTACATAGTAGGTGAGATGTATTATGTAATGAAGGATTTTATCATAAACATTAAATACATTCAATCTCGTGCAAGACTCGAATATGCTTCTTTATCTTTATTGTATGCCTTAACCACTTAGACCTTCGGTGATTAATCCAACCGTAACGAAAAACTTCTCTTTGTACTATGTTAGGCCAAACGAATTCACCGATTATCACTATTTAATTTTAATCTTTACATTTAGTGTGAAAATTGGTTGAATTGAATTGATACGTAGTCTTAGATGATTAAAGTCTATTACTTTAATAGCCTACGTTTCATTAAAAAAACATAAAAAGTCTATGCTTATAATATACTTAATATTCTTTGAAAGCTGAGTCTGCTTAAGGAGCTTCTGATTTCTTTGTGAGAAGACATTCTTTGTGAGAGGAATAGACTAGACAAAAAGGAATAATGAAAAATATTTCAGGAGGCCTTAAGAGACTGAACGAGAGGTCTTATTATGAGAATATCGTCTACAAATGGTACTTTATCGCAAAAGTTGTTGGTGAATTGGAGATTATTAATGTAAATTAGAAAAAGCAAAGCTCTCAATTTCGATCCTTCAGGGATGCCCATAATTAAAGGTGCACCAGTGGACTCAATTTCGTTAGTAGCAACATTCTGAACCTTATTTTTGTTATATAATGCTCGCTAACTTTGTTACTAAAACACTAATTTCAAAAGTTCCACTTGAATCTTTATTATATTTAAATTATTGCGACCTGTTTCGATACATCCTCGTCAGGCAATCTGAAATGTATAGAAACCGGTCGCAATAACTTAAATATAATAAAGTTTCAAGTGGAACTTGTAAAATTTGTGTTTTAATAACAAGATACAATGGAGTTCCATCAAGAAATTACAACACAAAGCTTTAACTATTTAATGCTCACTAAGTTCAATTGCTTCATCAGAGATACCACAATATTCGACACCGGTGACTGATGCAGTCAAAAGCCATGAACAGGTAACAAAATATACCGATCTCATCCTGTTTATTCATCCAAGTGCCAAAAATGTATTTGGGAAATGCAATTCCAATGATCTCTAGTAAAGACTTTTGTAAAAAAGAACTTACCTACACATATTTTTTTATTATCACGCTCTTCCATTAAATAAGCAGCTACCTAAGAAACCTTCATAGCATTTTGACTTAACCGTTGACATGACAAAGCAGTATAAACATTGCCACTCAACAAAACCAACAGAAGTTAAAAAAACCGGCCAAGTGCGTGTCGGGCTACGCGTAGTATAGGGTTCCGTAGTTGCAAATGCCAACTTTGAGTTTACACTCACACCTCACAACACGTTGCTATTAAATTAGGCATTATTATTATGATTGCTGCAATGATTTTATATTTACATAACTTCACCTGGTTCGTAAATTTATATTCAGTACTAATTTTCAATGAAATTTTACTTTTCCGAGTACATTTTATAAGTTGGTCGTCTATAACTTTTTAGTTTGTACTTAGTACTCAACTCTGATAGTTTTCCTTTAAACTTCGTTATATATACTACTGCTGTAATTTTTTTCACGTGTCCATATATCGTACCATCAGTTCAAGAAAGGCATAAGTATTCTTACGTTGAATTTTAGGTAATACATGCATTGAAAAGAGCAACTCAAACTACGTATGGTGAATTTATTTGGTATTTTTATCATTAATCTTGGTGATTTTATTCAAGAAATACTAAAATACGTTGTTAGACTTCAGAGATTTTTTTACTGGGAATAAAAAGAATACATTGACTTACGCCAAATTATTAACAATGATCAAAACATAAAGACTTATATGATATTTATGTGTACCTTAATTTATTCTCGAAGTAAAGTAACAGTTTTAATAGACTTTATGCATTTTTTTTTATTTTTAATTTCACAGTTATGCACGATAATGTTGTTTATTCATACATTCAAAAATTGTTTAGTTATCCATAAACAGTTTTATTTACCTTAAATTTTATTTTTTCTTGAGTAGTAACGATTACTGCGTTCTTGTCTTGGAAATAAATGTAGGAACTATAAGTAAATATTGTTACGTTTGGTTATTTCTTTTAAATTCTGAGTAATAGTGAGAACGTCGGTGCGGAACGAGGGAAAGGGCGTGGTAATCACGCTCTCTCCACCCGCGCGCTCGCGCTGCACTGCAGTGTTTGCTGTGAAGTCAAGGTAATACATAGTGTTAGTATACGCTACCGAATACCTATTCCAAAGAAACCTAAATATCATGAACAAAGGCACAGAACCAACCTTTGTAAGCTCTAGGTATCAAACCATCATTGACATTACTTTGGCAAGACACACGGCGGCGAACCTTATTAAAGGTTGGCATGTATCGAGCGAACCATCCTTCGCGGACCACGGTCGAGTGTGTTTTCAATTGCTCTATGAATTACCTAGACCCTGCTCCTTATCGCAACCCCCGTAAAACAAACATAGCAAGGTACACTAACACATAACAAAAGCACTAGACGAAACGCATGGCAGCGGCGAAACACCTAGCACGAACAGTATTGAAGAAAAAGTACAACTCCTCATTTCAGCAATAGTCAGAAGTTACGAGTTGGCATGCCCGATGTCTATACCAAAAGACCTCAACAAGAATCTCTGGTGGGGGCCAGAACTTGAAAGGCTGCGGAAAAAAAAACTTAGGGCACTCTTCAATAAAGCAAAAAATACAAGAACTCCCGATGACTGGGACAACGATACGCAGAGACACTACAAGAAGAGGATCAGATTCCAGAGAACGGAAGCCTGGCAAAACTTCTGCAGCAGCATAAACTCAACAAACCAAGCCGCCAGAATAAAGAAAGTATTGTCCAAGGGAAACACAGACCTCCTTGGCAACATGAAAAAAGTCGACGGCACTTATACTAAATCTGAAGAAGAAACCAGTGCGGTAATGCTGGAAACACACTTTCCCGATTGTCAAATCGCGTCACATGGTCTGAGGAGCTCTTTAACCTTATCCCTCCCTCTCCATTCCTTAACAGAAACACGCGTAAGGGCCTTCGGAGTCATCCGTACACTGTGTCCTCCTTTTCACACCGTACCAAGAAATTCCAAGATTCCTTCTTCTGTCGTTCATCCCACACTTGGAATTCTCTACCTGCGCACGTGTTTCCTCCATCCTACAACATGGGTTCCTTCAAAAGAGGCGTGAAAAAGCATCTTTTGGGCCGGCAAGGGGCGGGCAGGTAGGAGAGTGGATGTCGTCCCTACTCTATCTGTCAACTCATTTGGGCCTCTTTCACCGCTTAACACCAGGCGGGAGGAGGTCATTTGCCGGGCCATCCATAAAAAAAAAAAAAAAAAAAAACACCTGGAATGGTCCGCCTAGCACTACAGCACCCCGTCAACCGAAGAATGGGAGGCTGCCTGCAAAGTAGTAACTGCGGATAAAATAGAGAAGGCTATAAAGAGCTTCAAACCCTTTAAATCCGCAGGACTGGACGGAATATTCCCAGCGCTGCTACAATGGCAGCCTAACTTAGTAATAAAACACTTAGAACCTATATTTAAGGCTTGCATAGCCTTCAAATATATTCCCAAACAATTGAGAGAGGCGAAGGTAGTATTCATACCCAAACCAGGGAAAGAAGACTACACTACGGTGAAATCCTTCAGACCAATAAGTCTAACATCATTCCTGCTCAAAACACTGGAGAGATTGGTAGACAGACACCTAAGGGATGGAGCACTCCAAGAACGACCCTTACATCCCCAACAACACGCCTATCGGATAGGCAGGTCCACAAAGTCGACACTACATATTGTGGTCCGTAAAATAAAGTCGGCCATACACAACCAATCCCCAACCCTAGGTGCCTTCATAGACATAGAAGGAGCCTTCGACAAAACAATGCACAATGGCATTAACCACGCCCTTCAAAAGTACGATATAGAACCAGCAGTGATAAAATAGATCACCGAGCTGGTAAGCAAGAAGGCAGTTCAGATAGTGGGGAATAACACCGTTAGAGCAAAAGTGGTTAAAGGATGCCCCAAGGGGGAATAAGCAGTTGCTTATTTAATTTTTATAAAGCAGAAGCTGACAGAGGCCTTACATCTCTTTCATTATATTCGGACAACTGTTCTGGTCAGAACAGAAATAGATTTGTTTTTACTATGTACCTATACGTATCATGAACTTCAAACATAGAAATTGTTCATAGAGTTTTACAAACTGGTCATACGCAGAACGAGGGTGAAAAAAAAATATGAAGAACAAAACAATTTACACACCTGACCAGTTATCTATCTATCTATATAAATAAAAATGGATCTTCGAAATGTATGTACGCCCATAACTTTCGAACGACTGCACCAAATTGCGTGATTCTTGGTTTTATGTATTCGTTATTGTTAGGACAAGGTTTGTATAATATAAAAATTACAATAATTTAAACAAACATTTCAGTAATTTAGTTAAAAAACATGGCGATACAAAGTACGCCGGGTCAGCTAGTATGAAATAATAATGAACTCTAAAGTTCACAATAAATTTAATTTAAATAAAATAAAATAATTTTTTTACAATTTACAAGCTTTTGCTTCTTTAGATAAAGATTAACCTTTCCCATTGTGATAGGAAGACAGATAATTTTACATTATGTCAGGCAAATATAAGGCTTTCATAAGGTTTCTAAACTTCAAGGGTTACTCTTAAAGGGTAATTCTTCTGTGATGATGATAAAGAACTGCAATAATATATTGTAAACTTAAGGTTAAAATAATTGTTATTTTCTGTTCGTTTCTTTGTAAAATGTGTTTAATTGACTCGTATTTGAACTTATTGAAGCAAAAGATAAAGAAGATAAAAAAGATTACTTGTGAATTTCAAAAAAATATTAGTAGATTTTATGGAAAATTAAGTTTAAGAATTAAGACTAGTAGTGTATTATTGTTCCTTCTATATCTCGTTCAATCGCAGACACGATTTCACTCCATCTATAAGGAACAATAAAACACGTGGTAGCAGATTTTTACAGTTACAAAAGTAAATTTTCAGTTTAGAAGTTTACGCTCGTATTATTCCGTGTTTAAGTACAAAATCACCTAATGATTCGAACCAGCGATTGCTGGTTATGTTTTGATAAATTATCATTCAAAATAATTTACTTCAAATCTAACCATTTCAGTAGTTAAGTATTTTCTGTCAGCAAATGTTTAGCGTCATATGGCTCGTTGCGCCATTAAGTAGTTAAGTATTTACAGTCAGCAAATTCTTAGTGTCGTATGGCTCGCCGCGTCCGGTGTGACCGCGGCGTCCGCGACCTAATTACACTTGTTTTGTCTTCAAAAATAATTATTTTAAATTGAATTGAATATTGCAGCTAGAAATACGGTTTTGTTTGACTGACCACAGCAACGTTCGCTGTGGTCAGTCCTAGGATGGGTGACCAAAATAAGAAACATCTCAAGCTCCTCCGTGCTTCGGAAGGCACGTTAAACAGTGGGTCCTGCGCCTGATCTCACCCCGATCGTGTCGGTTAACCGTCCCATCGGACTAGGCGAGTGAAGGAACAGAGAGTGCACTTGCGTTTGCGCAGTCACTTGTGCCCTATAATATCTCCTGCGCAGATGGCTAGTCTCTGTGGAGATTGTCCGCCGTGACCGAATATCGGTTAGGAGGACATTATTATTATTATATCCAAAGAAAGTTGGCGTCAGACAGATCGGCTGTAAAAACCTCAGTCAAAACTATGTTTTGGAGTGATTGTCATTCCAAGCAAATCAGACCCTGGGCTACGAAGTGATGATAGAAAGATACTCTTTATTACTCACCACGAAAGTAGTACAGTTACAGAAGTTTTACAAAGCTAAAATGTACAATTTCGACAGTCTTATCGCTAAGAGTGATATCTTCCGGAGAACCTTTGGACAGAGGACACTTTGTTTAAATGATTTTGCGACATTCCTAAATGTGAAAAATGTTATACTAGCGGTTTTTCTAGTATTAGCGTACAAACAGAAAGCGTTATGATGAAATATATATTATGCTTGCACTAAAAATAGACAAAAAGATGTACTCCATATGACGTAGGATTTTTATTTTATGTTTATAATCCTTGTCAGTTTTGTTTGATATAAGTGTAAAGAAACGGACCCAAATGATAGCAAAAATACTTAATTTTATATGTAAGTATATATCAAAATGTAAATTATTCGTTTGAAAACCTATATAGAAATAATGGTTAAACCCAATTATTTATTTATTACAATTATTAACGCCCAAGGTTAATATATATGTACGACTTACTGAATTTGGTTTTATTTATTAGCATTCACTAGATATTAATATATGTAAGTTAAATAAGTGGATATGGACTAGCGATTAGAATCAAATATCAACATCATCATCAGCCATTAGGTCTTCTGCTCAGAAGACATAGGCCTCCCTATGAATCTCCTTCAACCCTAACCAGGTCACTTATCCACCGGGTAGGAGGCATGCCTACATACTGTCTGAATTAAATATGTATAAGGTTTAACATAATAAAGCATATAAATAAATAGCAGCATAATGAGCGTATGCACATTTTAACTACGTGGTAGTCGCAGTGTGGACCCTATCACGCGCGCCTATAAGGGCAGGGAGAATACCGGGGTGGTTTAGTGGTTAGGCCGGCACTCTGCTGGGAGCCCCATACACGCTCGTCGTCTAGCCAACGGCGAGTACGGTTCCCCTCGACAAAAAAAATGGTAAAGGCAGTTCGACATATCCAAAAACTTAAAGGTCATAACAACTGATTTTTAATCAATGAAACTATTATTATATTAATTAACAAAGACCCAATTAAATATTTATCGTAGGTTGATGTGCTGTTGATTGTACTTTAATTAAAATTGCAATAAGTTTTCGTGTTTAATAATGTTTCATTCTTATTTTTTGGTTTGTTTTAATAACACTGAAACATAAATCTAATATATAAAATTCTCGTGTCACAGTGTTTGTTATCAAACACCTCCGAAACGGCTTGACCGATCTTTATGAAATTTTTTGAATATTTTCAGTAGGTCTGAGAATAGGTCGTAAACTATTATGGCGAAACGTAGTTCGCGCGGCACAGCTAGTAATATATAAAAAATTCAAATACATTGAAAGTTATAAAAATGCATTTACAAGGTCTTTACTGCATTTTTTAAAACTTTTTAGTAACAAATGTCGTCTTAGTTAAAAACGTGGGTATATATGTATCTTATTTACATTAATTTTAAAATCTAATAATGAATTTCTTTCGTTTAAAACACAATTATGTCAATAAACTACCCTAATAAATATATTTTATGTATAAAATTTAATTGATGTTTTGTTTAATTTGTGTTTAAATAATAAATCTTTGAAATTGAATTATTTCAATAATGAATGGAAAGTTTTTAACGAGCAAATTAAAGGTCAATACGTAAAGTCATTTAAATAGGTTATTGCACACGGCACCACGGCGAAAAATGTCTAGCGCGCAACTCTCGATAGGGTTGTCACGAGTGACGAGAGAGAGTCAGTCGTAGTGGGACGTCGACAACAAGATTTTGCTGTAAGATTTTACTTTAGTAGTAATAGTATTCAATTAGTTTTAGGACAATCCTAGTGTACTGACCTGTTAAACAATTAGGTATTGATTGTTTGCTTAATGTTACAATAGTCAAAATCTGTAATAACAATGTATAAATATTATACATTGTATTGTTTGTGACAACCCTAGTAAAAATTGATGAATTTTCAATAAGTTCCTATATAATGCGAAATTTTCGAGTAGTGGTTCATTCTGTTCTTCAAAGTGCTTCGAGCCAAGGAACTAGCTGCAACAGTGTCGTCAGTCGTCGTCGAGGAGTCTCCCCAGCACCCAGATCTTCAGCCACAGTACTTTATTTGTGAGTGTTCATTATGTAAGTACTTTGAAAGGTTTACTGATAGTTGGTTGTAATTACTATTTCCTCCAAGTTTCGTACGGAGAAAATAACAATGAGATAGTTTTAAAGATCGTCACACTTACAATGAAGGATCAGTGTAAGTATGCATTGTCTTTTTCCGATACTCAATTTTGCGTTACTTTTTCAGGTCTGACTCCGAGTTTGAAGTCTTCCAACCAGTGCAGAAGACCAAACCTAAGACAAAACCAACATCTCGAGATAACATCAGGTAAGGTTTAATTTATGCTGTCGTCATAGTATTTATTAAATCTTCGAATCGTTAGTGAAGATTTTATGTGATAATACCACAATATTTATTTATTAGGGTATGCCAACAGTACACATATTAATGAATTAGATTGAAGTGGATAACAATTGAACACTAAAATGATTATGAATGAGTGAACGGTGTTAGTATGCTGTTGCTGATCAGTATTAGCTAGGAGACTAACAATATTATTAAATTTATCTTTTCAGGTCTGACTCCGAGCAAGAACTGTTCGAGCCAGCGCAGAAGCCTAAGCCTAAGAGAAAACCAATCTCTCGCGATACTATCAGGTAAGATATGGTAATTTCGTTTTAGGTTCATCACTGATAGAGTGGGTTTTTTTTGTATTGAAGTGTTGTTTTCTTTATCGATCATAGTGGGTTAGATAAATTCGAAGATTGCAGGTGTCAATCGTAGGATAGGAACATTGCGTTCTACAACAACATAGTAATATCAATTATTGTTGAGTTGTTTCACGTTCTTGCTGATTGTCCTAACATAGGATATAATACAATCTCTTTTGTCTTTTACAGGTCTGGTTCATCGAAAAAGGCTAAGTCGAGCTCAAAGGAGTCGTTGAATTTGTTCGGGTTGGTGTCGGACGACGAAGAAGTTACAGCCGAGCGTGCGTCACGCGTCAGGCAGGGCAAACGACTCGACAGCAGCCTCGCCAACAAGACCGCGCACGGCACGCTCCTGCGGCGTACTCCGCTCGACGGTCGCTACTACGTGGAGACGCGCGTATATAGCACGGACGAGGCGTTGGCCGTAGCGCCCGACCAGCGGTACACCAAGGCGCTTGTCACACTCAAGGTGCAGCTAGAGCCAGACCAGCCCGAGTGGGACTACTTGCAGCAGTTTTTAAAGCGGTCAAAGTCGTTGTTTAAAGATAAGCCTGTATTTTATAGTAATAAAACAAATATTAAATAAATAAATTAACTAAGCAAGTAAAATATTTTTTACAATAGGTTTTTATATTTAATCCGGTTTTTTTGAGCCCACGTCCAGGTAAAGTTACAGTCGTAACTTAGGTATTAACGAGGTACGGTAATCATTCATTTAGTTAAGTGGATAAGTAATTAACTAAAAAGACTATAGATTAGCGTTAGGTAACAAGTTGTATACTTTATTTTTCTGAATTGCTACGATGCCTTTTTGCTCAGAGTGTTCGATGCAAGTAGGCAGCAGACAATGGGTAGGACACCTGCGCAGCAGCGCGCACAAGCGCAGGTGCGCAGTGTCGCGGGCGCACGACGACGCCGGTGTTGTCGAACTCGCGAGTGCGTTTAGAGGTCGCATCGTTACATACAGAATTACTCCTACAGATGAGTACCGATGCTCTTTACCCGATTCATTCTTGCATAGTATATTTTCTAAAATTTATAATCTTTTGCAAATGTCTCTAAATAAGCATATATGTTTAAAAGTAAATTTTGAATATTTTGCCGATTTTCTTTTATTTAAGAACGAGGTAAATAACATTAAGTCGTTTGTTACAAAAAATTTAACGATTCATCGCAATTTTGATTTTAACGAGTTGTTTGAAACACTCGTAAATACTATTAAGAACAAAGTTGAAGAATTTGAGGATCGTGACAGTGGTTGGACTTTTTTAAGTAATGTTTCCTTAGAAGTTAACATTAATAGATATGATCCTCTAAGAGGGTCTGGTTCAACTTATGTAGATTTACCACTAGCGATAAAAAAGAAAAAGGCGTGTATTAACATCAGGAATAAAGATGAATATTGTTTTTTGTGGAGCGTCGTTGCCGCTTTGTACCCGGCTAAAAAGAACGGTGACCGTACGTCGTCGTATCCGCACTTTGAACAGGTCCTAAACACCGACGATATATCTTTCCCAGTAACGTTTACGGATATCGCGAAATTCGAACAAAACAATCCACATTTAAGTGTAAACGTATATTCATTAAAGAATAATCAGATAGTTGTAGGTCCCATTTATAAGTCTGGATATAAATCCAAAACCAGAACTAAAATTAACTTGCTTCTACTTGAAAATAATGTTCTATGTCACTTTGTTTTGATAAAAAACCTTTCTCGACTTGTAAGAAGTCAAATTACGAAAAATCATAAGAAACTATATTTTTGTGATGATTGCTTGCTATTTTTTACTTCTGAAGTTAATCTTGATAATCATACATGCAGCGGCGTTTGTACAGTACTGCCTGAGAAAGGAACTTATCTACAATTCAAAAATTTCGAACGGAAGCAAGACGTTCCTTTTGTGGTCTATGCTGACTTTGAAACTCTTCTTATACCGTTCGATGGCTGTGAGCCTGACCCTTCATTAAGTTTTACTTCTCAGCGTCAACAGCACATTCCATCAGCTTTTGCTTATCACATAGTGTGCTCGTACGATACCAGTCTGAATTCTTTTGTACAGTATCGAGGAAAAGACTGTGTCCAAAAATTTCTTGATAAACTGTATTTTGACGTTAAAAAGATTTATGACATCTTAGATAAAGAAATTGCGATGGAATTCGATGAATATGACGCAGAGGCCTATGCGCGTACCGATGTTTGTCATATTTGTAAGCAATTATTATTTTTTGACAAAGTGAGAGATCATTGTCACCTCACTGGAAGTTATCGAGGTGCTGCGCATCAATACTGTAACTTACGGTTTAGCGTTCCCAAATTAGTTCCCGTTTTTTTCCATAACCTATCCGGCTATGACTGTCATCTGTTCATCAAAGAATTAGCCGATAGTTTAGGACCTGTTAAAGTCATACCTAAAAATAAGGAAAAATACGTATCATTTACAAAATTTTTACAGTTAAAGAATGAAAAATATGCTCAAATACGATTTGTCGATTCGTTTCAATTCTTAGGAACCAGTTTGGAAAAATTAGCGAGTGGGTTAGATAAAACAGATTTTAAGCATTTAAAAAAATATTTTCCAAACGCAACTGAATTTAAATTATTAACACGCAAAGGAGTATATCCGTATGATCATATGACACATTGGAAATCATTTTCCGAGAAACAACTTCCACACAAAAAAGGTTTCTATAATTCTTTAACTGATGAAGATATAAGTGATAAAGATTACACTCATGCTCAGGAAGTTTGGTCTACATTTAGAATACAAGATATGGGTGGGTACACAGACCTTTATCTAAAAACCGATGTATTGCTATTGACTGATGTATTTGAAAATTTCCGTGAAATTTGTAAATTGAACTATCAATTAGATCCTGCTTTTTACTTAACAGCTCCAAGTCTTTCATTCGATGCTATGTTACTTAAGACCGGCATTCAGTTAGAATTATTAACTGACTTAGAAATTATACGTTTTATACAGAAAGGGATACGGGGAGGTATCTGTATGTGCTCAACGCGATATGCTCGTGCAAACAATAAATATATGCCACAATATGATTTTACAGAACCAGATTCTTTTCTAGTTTACATCGATTGCAATAACTTGTATGGTTATAGTATGTGTCAGTACTTACCTGTTTCAGATTTTAGACTTTTAAGCGAATGCGAAGTAGATTTGTTAAATATCATGAACGTAGCAGATGATGCTGAGTTCGGATATATTCTTGAAGTGGACTTAACATATCCCGAGGAGCTACATAATGACCATAACGATTATCCTTTTTGTCCCGAAAAATTTGTACCACTCGGAGGTAAAACTTCTAAACTCTGTCCTAATCTGTATTCTAAATATCAGTATGTAATCCATTATGTTTATTTGAAAACATGCATTAATAATGGTCTTGTTTTAAATAAAATTCATCGCGCCTTAATTTTTAAACAAAGCCCTTTTTTGGCTAAATATATCAATTTAAACACAGAACTGAGAAAACAAGCTGTAACTACTTTTCAGCAAGACCTTTTTAAGTTGATGAATAATTCAGTGTTTGGAAAAACATTGGAAGACAGTGAAAAAAGAGTCGATGTTCGCTTGGTTAATAAGTGGTGTGATAAATCTAACAAGACAAAAAAGTTCATTTCAGCGGACAAATTAATAGCGAGACCTAATTTTCACAGCGCTACTATTTTTTCCAATAATTTAGTTGCGATTCAAATGAAACCTGAAAGGGTTATCTTGGATAAGCCAATTTATATTGGTTTTACTGTTTTAGAACTATCTAAAAGTCATATGTATCAATTCCATTATTCTGTCATAAAACCTTACTATGGAAATAAAATACAACTTTGCTATACCGATACTGATAGCTTTGTTTATAAGATTGAAACGAAAGATTTTTATCATGATTTGAAAGATAACTTTTTAAGCTTCTTTGACACCAGTAACTATAGTTGTGACAATATATTTGGTCTGCCTTTAAAAAACAAAAAGATACCGGGCTTATTTAAAGATGAATTAGGAGGTGAAATTATGACGGAATTCGTAGGTCTCCGGTCTAAGTTGTACTGTATAAAAACGGAATCAGCATTTATTAAAAAAGCAAAAGGTGTGAAAAAAAATGTAGTAAGAGACTTAACATTAGATGATTATAAATCAGTTCTGCTTCACGACAAAATAATACGGAAAAAAAATATTTTGTTTAGATGCATTAAGCATGAGATTTTTACTCAGAGTGTTAACAAAGTAGCTTTATCTAATCAAGATGATAAACGTTTTATTTTATCCGATAAAATTAGAACCTGGGCTTGGGGACATGAAAATCTAATCTAAGATAGTGTTAAATTAGTTAATATAATTGTTTTTGACCTGTTAATATTTTTTATAGTTAATAAATGCAATTAAAATAGTATTATGTGTTTTATTTATTATTGCATCTATATTAATATTATAAAGAGGAAAGATTTGATTGTTTGTTTGTTTGTATTGTATAGGATTCGAAACTACTGAACCAATTTAGATAAAAGTTGGTATAGGGATAGTTCGAGACCAGGAAACAAAAATAACTCGGGCGAAGTCGCGAGCGGAAAGCTAGTATGCTATAAATTACTGCACTTACACATGCTACATATTTCCGCGTGTTATATTAAGGCTAAATATGATGCAATGCCAAATAAGCATTAAAATAGTATTGTGTTTTTTTATTGCATACCTACACTATAAATTACTGCACTTACACATGTCATATATTTCCACGTGTTGTATTGAGGTCAAGTGTGATGCAATGCTAGATAAGCAAATTTAGTCTAAGCCTCAACTTTATTTGATATTATATTCATTCATAACTCGTTGTTCGTGACAAGCAGTCCATATTGTAATATTATTGTAAGTATCATTCTCTTTTCATATCATTTTTTAATCATTATTGATTATTGAGGTAATTATGGATATCAACTTATTCATTATTATTATTCACTTGTTACAGATAATGTCAAACTCGTCGGATATCTTGTTTTCCCAATATGCACAAGATCCATTGGAAGGCTTCACGCAAGAATATCAAAACATGATACGTCGGGAAGAACAAACTAATGAATCAAGACAGGGAGAGAGAAAAATAAGACAAAGAAAGGACATCACAAGAAAAAGAGCTCGTAAATCTACAAAATCATTTGTGATCACTAAGGAGCAGAAAGGCGTGAAATTAATTAAAATACTGGTCTTGGACTTAGTGAACGATTCTTCAAGTGCATCAAATAGCTGCTTTGACATTGCTGATGCGGAAGAAAACGTAGTGCTGAGTGCTCAATATGTGGTGCAGGAACCGGTGGATGAAATCATGGACCTTACGGAAACCGTTATAAGAAAAATATCCAAAAAACTTTGTGGTGATAACTTATAGATAACTTTTTAATTTTGTTAAAACGTTTTCCTAATAAAAAAATATTTTCAAGTACTAAGTTTTTTTCTTTTTGGGTATCAAACATAATAAAAACAACTTTTATTACACATGACATTTTATTTGAAAAATTCTTAATATAGTTGTATATTAATTTTTAAACAAGATTGTTTCTCTAAATTTAGATTCAAAAATCATATAATGTGTATCCATTGAGAAAACACCATTTTTTAATACACAATGAATTTCTTAACGCACATCTTTTTTTATGAGTTAAACAATGGAACATATTATTACTATACAAATCATTTAACGTATTTAAATTTGGTATACCTGTATAACTTATGTCTATGATATTATTATGACCACATAAATCCTCTACCCATTTAACTTTTTCTTCACCTTTTACAATTATTTTCCTGTCTTTCAAGAAAGGTTTAATAATTCTGTTAAATTCTCTGTAGTCTATATATCCTTCACTCCATTGGTAACCTCTGTTTCTTTCTATCCAACAAACTTGTTTTTTTTCTTCATCAGTTAGTGTAGAAAACGGATAAGGAGGTTTAATTAAAAATATATGGGTAAACTCGAGAGTTGCTATAACAAATTCTTTTACTAAAAACTCATTTTTATTATTTTTAAATCCTTGCAAATCTACAATTATCGTATCGTTGTTCATGATATTTTCCTTACAATATTGCTTAAAGGTTTATATTCAAATATGCAATCGTTCAGAATCAAACAATATGCAGCTGTTTGGTCAGGTATTTCTTGATCTGTTTCAATTTCAACTCTAACGTCAATAGATCCTTTTAACGTTTCATGCTGACGTGAACAATCAATGATGAATAAAGGAGCGACGTCTCTGAATTCTTTTAGACTCATCAACGGCTCTGGTCGACGTCCGTGATAAGACTGTTGAAATCTAATGTACTGTTCGTATAATAAAGTAAATTTATCATCTGAAAAATTTACATTCAGTCCTTCATAGGGATAATATGACGAATTTAAAAAGACTCGTATGTCACGTACATGACAATGATCGAACTCTGCCATTGATAATTCAGCGTTATGTTTCCGATTAGTTTGTAAGGCAATTATAACAAATCGAGGTTTCTCTATTTGTGAAGATGTTTTGATAGACCAAGTATGTTTACGAGTTTTCGGTAATAATGGATATTCATATAAGTCCCAATTACGAAAAGCTAAAGTGATTGCTCGATCTCTCTCTAAATGTTTTAGTAAGTTAATTCTTTCACGGTCTGATACTTTAATGTGCGGAACTCGCCAAGCAATTTTAGTAATTATTATATCATCCACTATTTCACCTTTATTTAATATCAAAGCATTCAGATTTGTGTTGCTTCTCAACAATACTAACTCATGTTTGCAGTTTATTATAACTTTTTCATAGTCTTCTGCAAAACCCAATATTTTGTTCATTGGTATAGAAGCAGAGAATCCGCCATCACCAACACTAGTTGTACCTGTAGTCGACCAGCCCCAAGCTCTTGCGCTTTTGGATTCATTTTCATTTAATGATAAATAAGATTTTATAGTTGTGCTAATTCCTGCATTTTTTATTTTGTCTATTTCCACTCCGTTTAGTTCATATCGAATGTCTTGAAATAGAAATAACACCGGATTATTTACGAAATGCACACTTGACACCTTTTCTTTTTTGCTGTTATAAACATTAATTGTGCCCTCAATATACAAAGTGCTGAGTGAGGGCAGCACATACAAATCTTGCTGATTGATAGGTATTCGTATTTCATCATTCTTGTTGAAACTTGTTACATATGGTTTGTACGAGTGATATTCAAAACTTTCAATGCTGTTATCTATTGACGTCGGTTGAGTTATATTTAATATATTCATTTTAACAAGCCCACTAACTTCAAAAAATCCTTATTGCTTTTAGTCAACTTCTTTCTAAGCCGAAGCGGTGCGTCTTTTTGAGGTGATCTTTTCAAACTGACTCGAGTACACGATGCCTCTTGCTTTTTATTGAAATCAATCATTTTTTTTTCGGAAATGCAAATATAGTTGTACTTCTTCACCTCGTAAATTTACCTGTTTGTTTTCAGCGTCTAGTAACCGTATGCTAATCGCACTTATAGAACTTTGGTTTACTGGAAAATATATTAAATTTTTAGGTATTTCAATGATCCGATATCCTGGTGGTACATTAGGCACAAATTCATAAATTATATGACTAGCTTTTCCGTTCACAAATGAACCGCTGACTACGTCGCATTCAATCCTCACGATGGTTGTTGATAAAATGCTGACCGGATTCTGAGATTCAGTACTTATATTTGCATGTATTGTTTCAGTTCGAAACCCTAAAATTTGACCTAGTGAATCACTTTTGTTAAAGTGAACATTTTTGGAACAAAATATATTTGTCTTTAGAGTATTGTTGTTACAAGTCAATTTTAATACGGTGTTTTTAATATTACTTTTTATGTAATCACAAATATCTTGAAGTTCATAAGACCCTTCAGGAATTTCGATGACTTCATTTTCGCCATAATAAAATTTATTGTTTCGTTTATCAATATTAGGAATAGAATTAAAAGTAGAAAAATATAAAAGACCACATTCATAGTCGCCGTGTAACTCCAATGTTGGCGAATAGTTCGTTGTCAAGGAGGCTCCTCTCCCAGTTATAGACACAGTGAAAGACATTTTTATACTGACAATTTTATTTATTTTACACGTTATATAAATGATTTTTCCAATAACATCTTAAAAATTTTAAACATAGATGACCACAGTTAGTAGTACCAAATTTTTGGTGTTGTACGTAATTATAGTTTATTGGTAAGTTGTGTAAATATTGAATTAATTCTAATGGAGGTTTCAAATTACCAAAACTATCAAAATATTCAGCGTAATTGTTTTGCTTGACGAAGGCTACCCAATGTGTTCCAGGATTTTTGGAGCTATCCAAATTCAATATCGCACATTCTATCTTTTTAGGTTTCGTAGGTAACGTATCTCTCATGAAAACACCGCGAAAAAATGGAATGTCACTTGCGTGTTCTAATATATCAATATTGGTAAGTGCACGTCTGGGTAGCCCCTTATTTAGTTTTTTGATGGATTAAAATACAGTCCAGCTCCTTTTTTGTGAGGTTTTATATACAGCCCTTTTCCAAGAGCCACAGCTTCCATCATCCTGTTGTGTCGTTCAGATTCCTGAAGACTTTTTTGTGCAGCTTTAGAATCATTAACAGCCTTTGCTATACCTGCTGCTCCTCCGGCTAATGAACCTAAAGCCGACAATCCCGCAAAAATCGGAATAAGTGGTAAAAGTCCTCCACATTTTGGAATAGGAATGCGACGCGGCAAACGTATTCCCTTTTTATTTGTAAATATCTTTTTTGCAGCAGCGTGGGCATATTTAATTGCAGAGTGACTGTCTTTAGATTTAAGTTTTTTTAATTGTAAGCGTATTTTTTTTACACCGGTCATAAATGATTTGAGCCCACTCCCTGCTTTGAGTTTAGCTTTCATTGCATTTTTAACTATCCAAGAGGCAAACTTTTCTCCTCTTCCAGCATCCTTGGATTTTAACCTTCTTTTCGCCATATTTAAAAGTCCTAAATCAGCTTTATGTCGAACGTCTAAATTTCTATTTGTATAAGCTATATCGTGGTACATACAAGCATTATCTAATTTGTTTATGCCTCGTTCACCTTTAAGCAACCGTTTATGAAGTTTTGTTCCAGGGCCACAAAATTGATATCCAGGTAAATGTAACTCAATCGGTAAATTGTCTATTATTGTGTTAAGTATACCACCACCTTCCTTCATTGATAATTCTAAAGTGAATAGAAGATACAGAATTGCGTAGCAATATTTATACTATTGAACCAATTCACTCTTGTCAATCCAACTGTTCTCTTCATTATTTAGACCTAACCATTTTACATATAGTGTGTTTCCTTTTCTTTTTAAAACTTTCTCAATAAGGTAAAGATCAGGAACTTTAGTTTTTTGTAACTCATACCCGTAAAAAGATCCCAAAATAATTTGTTTGTGTTTATCTTCTATTTGATATGTTTGAGGATTGGTTTCATTAACTTTTACTATGCGGAAAATTTCTGTAGACCAATTTGGAGTATAACCCTTACGAAAATCTCCTTTGTATTTACTTATACGAACATAATCACCTATTCGAAACGCAAATCTCTTTTTTGTTTTAGGTTGTTGCGTTTTAACAATGTTTGACTTAACAAAAATTTCGTTTGACTTAGTAACATCAACAGGCTTAAATTTAGTAATTCGATGTTTAGTGTTGTTATAGTTTTGTATCACGTCATCCAAATTATGTTCAAGCCATTGATATCGTCCATGAAGACTAAATAATTTGAAAAGATGAGACTTGATTGTTCTAATGACACGTTCGACAATGGATGCTTTTTTTGCAGAATATGTAGAATAATGATTTATTTTATACGTTTCCATCAATTTTTTAAAACTCGTATTATAAAACTCAGTTCCTAAATCGGTTTGTAAATTTTTAGGATTACGCGAAGAAGTGGTTAATATACTTTGCATAGCATTCATAACACAGTTTGCTGTTTTTGATTTTAAAGGTTTAGCCCAAACGTATTTTGATAAGCCATCAATCACTACTAGAACGTATTTATGGCCTTTATTGAATTGTGAATATTTTTGTAAATCCATAAGGTCTGCTTGCCATAGATCATCAATTCCTTTTATGAATGTACATCGACGAGAAAAATTTCTTCGTGCTGCTTTGTGAAGTTCGTTAACTACGTCTCGCTTACTCATCCTTAGTTGAATTTGCTTGAATCATAAAATCTATTTCTTTTTTTGTGTAAAATAAGGCACTCAAACTAACAATTGTCGCCTTTTCTAAACTACTTAAATATCTTTTAACATCACTATTTTTATTTTTTATTTCTTGTCTTAGTTCTTCAATACATTTATCCACGTATTCTTTATTTACTGCTTCGTCGTTATTTTCAGGAAATTGCAAACCCTTCAACTTTGTTGATTTTAAATCAAAGTCACCTGTTTCAGATTTTACTAAAGTATCATTGAGAGTGTTAATGAATTCTGATAATCTTAAACGCTTGTGTACATGATGTCCAAATTTGTCTACATTCATTGTCGTCTTGATGCAGTCTTCATTGAAACGAGACTGAATAATTTTCCTGATGGATGCTTTTTATATTCTACATTTATGATGCCAGCTTCATATAGTTCTTCAATTATTGCATATATTTCATTTATCACTCCGGTATTACCAGCTTCTTTTGATGCTAGTAGTAATTTTAATCGTTCCACTAACTCATTTGGATCGTCCCAGTAAACCAAATCAGTATCTGTTTTAACCCTTTTTAAAAGGTTTATACCTTCTCCTCGAGGAATACTTTCCACACTACTTGTAATATTTCTTGTGTATTTAAACAGTGGTTTAATAATACGTATATATTTAAATCCTTTATTACTGTTCACTGGTTTTAAAGGATCGTAATTACGTTTATGAGCATTAGTATCTATTAGTATCTGTTTATAATTTTGTAAGTCGTCGTCAGTGACAAGGTCTAAATTTGGTATCTTTTTAAACAATAATTCCTTTAAACCGGGTGTTTTTTCCAGATCATGATTTCCAATCCTCAGTCTACAACCTTCATCGTAAACGCGAGTTTTGCCAAGCAAAAGTTTACCTCGCTCGTTTCTGACTCCATAAGGTATATCTTTTATTAGATCACACGACGTAGGCCATGAGAAAGATTCTTTTGCAATACTCGGAGATGATTGAATGGATTTAAACGAGTTTTCATGCTCATCGTGATCTTCAGAGGGTAATATCGTAAGAGTTTTGTTAGATAATTTATAAGCCTCATCACCATAAGAGTTTTCATCTTCTTCGTTCATAGCTTCCTCGAAATCTTCACTTACAGAATTTGATGACTCACTTTCGCTGTACTTATTTTTTTTTACTGGGTGGTTTTGGTCAATATCCAAATTTTTATGAAGACTTTCGTTATTTTTGCTTGTTAACACATTAAGTGGTTCTACAATAGGCTTAAATATTGTTTCTAATGTCATATTGCTAGCGTCTTTTGCATCTTTTATCATATTAACCTTCCTTTTCACAGCTGCGGCAGATTTTATAATTTGTTCTTTCAAATTTTGTTCCATTTTGTTTATATTTCCTCTCGGTATGAAATCACAAATGAAACTGATTCCATATTTATGTAACACCTTTTTATGAATGCTAGTCCACCATAATAAATGTGTCAAATGCCTTTCTATAGCATCCCTTATTCCGTTCGCAGTCGTTATTGATAACAATGTAGCTGAATGGTTGATTCCAAACAGTTGAGCACATTTCTCGAAATTGAGCCCAAGACATGTCAGACCCTACATGTTCCTCATAGACATGTCTTAAGTTAATGTCGTCTAGTTTAAATAAAATAATCAAGTTAGAATTATCTCGTACTAATTGTTTCGGTATTTTAGTATAAGTTTGATTAATATAAAAACAATCAATGTTTTTATGACGTCCCATAGCAAAATAGTCTCGGATGCTATTTTGATTCTCACAAGCAACATCGTCAAATATAATGATCGAGTTCGGCAAAGCTTCGTGAGGGCTTAAAATTTCACTATTATGATTATATTTATTATAAGTCGTGTTCGTAACCATACTCATAACTTTTTCTAAGAATGTATATTTAGGCTGATACAAAGACTTTGAATAAACATACAGATTTTGAAATCGTGGACCATCTTCATGTAATAATAAACTTATTACTAAGTTGGTCTTTCCACAATTCGATGGGCCACAAACAACACAGCGAATGGTATTTGGTAGTAAGTTGCCATGACGCTTTGGTTCATTCATTGACGTAGGACAAATACATTCTAATTTTAGTGATTGTTTTTGTTTGATAAATTTCATATCTGCACTTAAATGTGACCGATGTGATGCGTGTACTTCAACAAAATGATGACTGCATTGTCGCGTTAAAACGTTATAAATAGCGGAATATTTTACAACCAATTACAGACCTGAATTGAATCTTATCTGATAATTTACTTACTAGACGCTGCTACCACGTGTTTTATTGTTCCTTCTAGATGGAGTGAAATCGTGTCTGCGATTGAACGAGATATAGAAGGAACAATAATACACTACTAAGACTTACATTATTAGTAGAAGTATAAGAGTTTTTTAACAGCGGTTTTCTTTTGACTATTTTTTTAAGATTGATTTTTAATTTTATCACATAATTATTAGGTATTTCATTAAAATATTTTCCTTCATTCTTTCGATTGAATTTTCATCATCATCATAATAAGAAAATGATTACAAGTAATGAAGATAACTAATGTTTTTATTTTTAATATTGATACTTTTAAGTATAAAGACGTCTTAGAAGTTATTGAAGTGGAAAATATTGTTTCATTTTTAAACAGCTGTTATTTTTTTATTATATTGTTTGACGATTTTTCTTGATTTTATTATGGAAGCTATAATTATCGTTATTGTATTGAAAATTTTATAGAACAGAGTACAATCTTTGAATTTCATAATATTTGTTATAATGTTGATAATTAAGAAAAGAAATGATAACAAAATCTTTATGACTTTTTTTGCTGTGCCAAAAAAATATATCACTACAAAACAACTACAGATACACAAAAAATATATTTCTGGGACAAATAATAAAACATGGTTATATTGTTTACTAGAATGAATGTAAATAATTTACGAAGATAATAAAGTCATAAATTAGGGATACGAAGTCAAAACAAAAAAAATTAAAGGCAGAAACGCTGTAATGCCATTTACTCTGTCCACAATTGTAGAGTAAAAAAACTGTAATAGATTTTACTTTAATTAGGTATTACATTTTTAGCGGAAAAGGAACATAAAGACTAATGATTGGGAGATCCTTTTTTTAACTTATTCGAAAAAGTAGCGTAAAAATTTAAACTTAATTTATTTCAATAATTATAAATGTTTACATTAATAAAAATTTGTGATAACCTGCATTTAATTTTTATCAATTTATTTATGTAAAAATCAGCTTCCTGTCTTGTTTGGAATGTTTTTTATAGACATTTAAACAGTTTTTTTGCTCTCCTGTAAAGTTAACATTTTCATCTTATGCTTTTCTTGCTCTGAGGGTGCGATATAACCGTTTAGCAGTTAGAGGGGGGGGAACACTTACCTCTAACAAAAGTTTGCACTTTATAACCAAATATTTCAGAAACGGATCCCTAAATCGAAAAATGGTATTCTGAACCTTACGTTGTTTTTCAAAAGACCTATTCAACAATACCCCACAGGATGGGTTAGTCGAGAAAAAAAATGTTACTCCCACTTTACTTGTATGGGGAGCTACCCAAAAAAAAAAAATTCTCAATATTTTTTGCTACCACTTTTTTGGCATGATTAATATACATACCCATACCAAATTACAGCTTTCTCGTACTAATAGTCTCTGAGTAAAACCGCGGACAGACAGACAGACAGACAGACATGGCGAAACTATAAGGGTTCCTTGTTTACTACGGAACCCTAAAAAGGGAATAAACACAAGAAACTTATACACCAGTCATGACCAACTATGTTACTAGAAAAACGGACTCTATTTTCTCAAGCATTTAGCACAATATTGAATGAAAGGGTAAGCCTAATGGGACAACTACATCACAAAAACCCAAAGAAACGGTTCGGTGGGTTATTCGGTTAATACGCTATAAGCGATTCTATTTAGTTTCCTCTCACAAATGCAACGACGCTGTCTCGAACAATATACGCTCGACTAAAACGCTGATATATATCATTAGGTTAATGAAGTACCATTTCGCTGAACTCAGCTCTAATTACTTGCTAGATTCCTATAAGTTTTCATCGATTGCGTCTTAACAAATAAGTTTTGAGTAATTAACATTTCGTGTTAATTTCACCTAACAAATTTTGTGATTAAAACACTATAATACTCAGAGTATTACCTACAGTGCTATGAATGAAAACTACTAGTCACAAGAAATGTTAGAAGGTCAACTATCGAAGTTAAATCTCTCCCTAATGACTTCGCCTACGCGGTAGCAATGGTGATGTTATAATCGTTCTAAGTACCTATTCTAATTAATTATAGTTAATTCGTCTTAAGCATCTTAAGCTTTTTAATACAATAGCAAGCCGCCATGACAAGAGCTAAAAATAGCATGATGATTAAGGTGGTTATTGTAATCTTATTTTAGACATAATAATTATGATTGTGATTGTATAAGTGGTTACGAGAATTTAAGAGCTTGGATCTAATAATAAATACATTATGGAACGTACACAAATACCTACCAAACAGAGTCCAATTTCGGTAACTGTCAAAACACCTTTTTCAAATTAGTAATTTCATTATCGTCATCGACTCAGCCACAACACGCCCACTGCTGATGCTAGGGGGGTTAGGCCGTCAATATCATTATAATTTCCTTTGCTATAAACATTAAGGGTGTTTACGCTCGAGGTAGAGCGAGTGGCAACACAGCATTATAGTCTGTGGCGGCCGGCCGCATGTAAGATGTCAGTGAGTCGAGTCGAAATGTCATGACATTGAAAGAGGTTAGGACCGGGCAGCAATAAAATATAATACAAAATCTATAAGCATCTAACAAATAGTATTGCGCGGCGCACCAAGTGATTGTTGGTGCGAGGGTCCGCCAAAGCTTTAGTGTCGGTGAAAGTATAAATGCTTTAAAGCTTTTATCGGTGAAGTTCGGGTATTGGTGGCCTAATAGGCCTATGTAGTGCTCCGGTCTCCATCGTTGGATTGACACCAACCCTTCGGGAGCCGCGGCTTCCTTCGAGCTAGCTCAGGAAGTCCACCGGCTACGTACGGAGACCAATTGGAATAGGGGTAAGCCACAAAGTTTTCTAGAATCTGGTAGTCGGTTTCAAATCATAGTGTCGGTGAAACGCCGACGTGGTGGAGTCTACTTTGGGCGACACCATCTTTTGGTAGCAGAGCGTGGTTTTTAGATTTGATTGGTTGATTAGTATTGTACAATTAATATTGTAATCTTGTTGGTTGTCCAAACGGGCAATACATATTAATTGGTTTTGATTGCTGATTTTAAACCGACTACAATCTCATTTGTGGACCGATCTCCCTAACTAGTTGTCATTGTCATTGTATATGAAAAATTGGGGTTAAATGCCTTTTGTTGTTCTAGTTAAGTTCTAGCATTTACCTATATTTGATTTTGGTTTGTTTTTTCATAGCTTTGTTTTGCCCTTGAATATTTTGTTTGTTAAGTTGTAAACTTATACTTGAATTTATTTTGTTTAAAAAATTTTGCTGCTAAATGACTTTGCTGTTGTTGTAATACACTATTTTGCTGTGTTAAGTTTAGCATTTACATTTGATTTTGTTTTGTTTGCCTTTGAATATTATGTTTGTTAAGTTATTGACTTAATAGTTGAATTTAATTTGTTTGAAAAATTCTATTGTTAAATGCCTTTGTTGTTCTAGTTAAGTTCTAGCATTTACACTTGATTTTGGTTTGTTTATATATTTTGTTCTGCCTTTGAAGTTCCTCCCGATCTGTTTTATTGTCTGCGGTTGTCGGTCTGTTTGTCCATGTATTATTATAGTGTATATTAATTTTGGTGCTAAATGGTCCCGCCAGTCAGCCCGCTTAGTGGTGCCCGCGCGGGTGCACAAAAGATTTTGAGATGGTTTGCTAGTGCCGTCGCTTTGGTAGACCGACCAGACCGAGAACAGGCCTTGTTAATTCGGCATGAGGGAGTACCTGCTCGCTTGAAGGAATTGGAGCAGCTTTTCGTTGCTCATCAACAATATTTGCTCGACCACCCAGCCGAGGGTGCCGCTGAGTTGCGGGCAGTCGACCAATTTAATGCCGATTATGATCAATGTTTTGAACAGGCGGATGTGATCATAAACAAGGCTCAGGCTATCCTATTCGCCCGGAGGGGTGAGTCGTGCACGCCCGGGGAGGTCAAGCCTACCCCGGCCGACTTGCTGGGCAGACTGCCCACTTTAGACATCCCAACCTTTGATGGGAACCTGGCTTCTTGGATGGGGTTCATTAACCTCTTTGATAGCCTGGTTCACTCGAGGGACGACCTGTTCCCTAGACAGAAATTGGCCTATTTGCTCTCTGCCTTACGTGGAGAGGCTGGTGTGCTTGTCCAGCATCTACCTGTCAACGATGACAGTTATGAGATTGCAAGGGCGTTGTTGACCGCCCGGTAGCAGAATGTTCGCTTGCTAGCGGACACACATGTGGCTGCCATTTTAGGGCTGCCACGAGTATCGCGGGTCTCCTCATTGAGGAAGGAGATTTTGAACCCGCTGCTAAGCGCTATTAACGCGCTCAAACGACTTGATCTACCGGTGGACCAGTGGTCCTTTATTTTGCTCCACCTCATCCTCAATAAGCTTCCCATGGAGATGAAAGGGTGCTTTGAACAAAGATACGGGGGCAATAGTGCCTCGTACCTCCCCCCCTTCTCGGATCTCCTCAGATTTTTGGAGGATGAGTGTCGGATGACCGACCACTTGGATCTGGCTCCTATACCGGGACCGAGTACAGGCCGCTATGAGGCGACCCAGGCAGCGCCACGGAGAGAGCGCCGCCCGTACAAGCAGTATACTGCAGTGCGGCAGAACTCTCCACACGGGGAGAGGCCGCTGCCTTGCAAGTGTTGCAAGCGGGATGGCCATCGTTTGCCGGCCTGTCCCAAATTTGTTGGCCTACGCACCGAGGGGCGTAGGAATATGGCCAAGCAGCGGAATTGGTGCTACCGCTGTCTGGGGGCTCATATGGCATCGGCACCCACGAGATTGCCACTGTTGTGGAGGGGCCCATCACCCCCTTTTGTGCTTCAACAATAGGGACACTCGTGAGGTGGTGAGAGAGAGGAACTCGCGCACGGGCGGGGGCCCTCGTAGGTCACCCACATCTCCGAGGAGATCGGAGGGGCGTGCCACCCCTCCGCGGAGATTGGAGAGGCGCCCCCCATTCTGTGAGCGGATTGGGCGCCCCACCCCCCCTACGGGCGGGGGGGATCGACGCGACGCTTCTGAGGCGCCACCGCGAGATTGGGCCGCGGTTATTAGGGAGCCACGCCGGGAGCCGATACGTTTCGCACCTCCTATGATGGAGAGACCTCGTTTATCACGGGCTCCCCCAACTTTCGCCCATCATGGGCACCGCCCGGCCCCCCGATGCCGCTTTGATCGGGGCCAGTACGTGCCGGATTGGGACCCGCTCGAGCGCCTTGAGCGCCCTACTCCGCCGCCGCGCACGCATTTTTCTTTGGACCCCCCTTCCCCCCCGTTGCGGGGAATGCGGGAGGATTTTCATTAAACCAACTGTCGGCTGCAACCCCCCCACAGGAGCAGGTGCTGTTACTAACAGCCTCCGTACAGGTGTGGGGCCCGAGGGGCACCTTTGCATTAGTTCGCGCCCTTTTGGATACGGGAGCTCAGGGTTGCATTGCCTCCAGCTGGCTGGTCCGGCAGTTGAGTTTGAACACATCTCCATACCTTGAATCGGTACGAGGAATCGGAGACCTGCGGATCCCGGATCCGATCGGTCAGGTTTTGTTCTCCTTCTTCCCCCACTTCTCTTCAGCGCCCAAAATTGGCGCTACCGCGATTGTTTATGAGAAGGTTGTTGGTCAGCTTCCGCAACAGCACGTTTCGCGCGCTGTCGTTGATGCGACATCAGGATTGACCTTGGCTGACCCTTCCTTCCACCGAACCGGTCCGATTCACTTATTGCTCGGTGCCGATGTTCTAGGCCGCGTGTATTGTGGGAAGAGGAGAGAGTTACAGAAGGGTGGACTGGTAGCCTTATCTACATCGCTTGGGTTTGTAGTGATGGGACCAGTTAGGCATAACCCACCATCTCCATCGGTGGACAGTTACATAACTGTTAGCTCCACCTTATCGGATGTCCTTCAACGGTTTTGGGAGGTGGAAGAACCACCTACCGTGAAGCGAGTGAACCCCTTAGACGAGGAGTGTGAGTTGTTCTACCAGAACAATACAGGTCGCCTTCCATCGGGACGGCTGGTCACTCGTTTGCCCTTTTTGTCAGTTCGCCCCACACTTGGCAGCTCCCGGCCGTTGGCCGAGAAGCGGCTGCTGTCCATGGAGCGTCGTATGAGTAGGAACTCCGACCTCAAACAGAGGTATGTCGACTTCATGCGAGAATATGAGCAACTGGGGCACATGTCGGTCTCGCGACTGGACTGGCGAAACGAGGAACATAATTTTCTTCCTCACCACGCGGTTTTGAAACCTTCCTCCTTTCCAACCTTCTGCGTTCGAGCCCCTTTGTGGCAATTCGCTCACTTGTGGAACTCGCTGAACGTGAGCGGTTACGATACCCTCGCGCATCCTTGGTTCTCAAGGAGGATGCATTTGTGGATGATATTTGTACGGGCTCCTCTAGTGTCGAGGAAGCCTTGATTTTGCGAGATGAACTAATTGCTCTTCTCGGGGCTGGTGGTTATGAACTGAGGAAGTGGATGTCCAACTCACCTCAGCTTTTGTGTGACTTGCCAGACGACCACCAGCAGGAGCCTCATATTTTTGAGAATGCCAACACTCCAGATCTACTGTCTGTTTTGGGAGTGCAATACAGACCTGTCCAGGACACGTTCACCTATCGATTGGAGCTGCCAAGCCCCAAGGTCTGGACGAAACGGTTAGTTTTGTCTACAGTAGCTCGTACCTTTAACCCAAATGGCTGGATTAGTCCCGTAGTGTTTTGGATGAAGTGCTTCCTACAGGAACTTTGGTCAGCCGAAGTGTCGTGGGATGAGCCCCTCTCGGGCCGTTTGCTGCGAGATTGGGAGTCCTTCATGTTGTCTCTCCCCGACATTAACCGTGTTAGTATCCCTAGACATATACTGCCTAAGGGATGGTTTACGGCCAGCCTTCATGGCTTTTGTGACGCGTCTGAGAGTGGATACGCAGCCGTCGTATATATCCGGACAGTCGATGATAGAGGAGCTGTTAAGCTCCACTTGTTAATTGCTAAGAGTAAGGTTGCTCCACTTCGGACTCGATTAACGATTCCGAAGTTAGAATTGTCTGGAGCTACTCTTCTGGTTCGGTTGATGAACCACGTTGTTGACACCTTGGGACGTAGTGTGGACTTTGAGTCGCTCTTTGCTTGGTCCGACAGTCAGGTTGTCCTGTGTTGGATTAAGAACTCCGTCCACTCCCTGGAAGTATTTGTGGCCAATCGGGTATCCCAAATACAGGCCTCGAAGGCCACGTTGATTTGGCGCCACGTGCCAGGTGAAATAAACCCTGCTGACTGTGCATCACGTGGCAGCGAAGCCCCTCAGCTTATTGACCACACTCTGTGGTGGGGTCCCGAATGGTTGTTACAGCCGTCTTGGCCTTCCACACCAGCTGTGGTGAAGGTACCAAATCCGGGCTTGCGCGTTCACGCTGTCGAGACTATGGCGGCTCCAGAGCGGGAATTTTTATTAGACCGCTACAGTTCTCTGGACAAGTTGCTCGGCGTGACCGCTTGGATAAGAAGATTTATACGAAATTGTCGCCGGCCTCAGGACAAAGATTTGTGTCCGGTCCTCTCACCGCAGGAGCGCCAAGATGCTCTCTTGCATTGGGTGCGTATGACCCAGTCTAGAGCGTTTGAACCGGAACTTAAGATTTTCCGTACTGGGACGTCCAAATTAAAGGGGCCCTTGGTGCGTTTGACTCCCTTTCTGGATGATAAGGGATTGTTGCGTGTAGGTGGCCGATTGAGGCACGCTAACTTGCCTTATAAATCACGTCATCCCCTGTTACTCCCCAAGGACGGACCATTGGTGCGATTGTTGATCATTGATCGCCATGTGAAGAATGCTCATGCCGGATGTAATGCATTGACCGCGCTCCTCCAACGGGAGTTTTGGATTTTGTCAGCGCGAAGAATAATCCGATCTGTTATCTTTCGATGTCTGCCCTGCTATCGTTTACGCCCCGAGACGATGCAGCCCCAAATGGGTGATTTGCCTGCTGATCGTGTGAACGAATCGATGACCTTCTTAGGAGTTGAACTGATTTCGCGGGACCGTTCACTATAAAAACGTCGCGACTCCGTAATGCTAAGACTGAAAAGGCTTACTTGTGTGTGTTTGGCCACTAAAGCCGTTCATTTGGAGGTGGTGAGTGCGCTCACCATGGACGCTTTCTTAGCAGCGTTAGGCAGATTTGTCTCCCGCCGGGGACTGCCTTCTCTAATTCGGTCCGATTGTGGGACGAACTTCAAGGGCACTGATAGACATATAAGAGAAGTTTGTGAATTTTTAGATAAAAATAATATTGAGATCGGATCCACACTCTCCCGTAGGGGGGTAACATGGCGATACTCCCCGCCGTCTTGCCCTCACTGGGGAGGGATTTTTGAATCTGTTGTAAAGGCCGCCAAGACTCACCTTCGCCGCGTTATTGGGGAGACTATTCTCACGTTTGAGGAACTCGCGACGGTGTTTCATAAGATTGAGGCGGTTCTCAACTCGCGTCCGTTATGTCCGTTGTCTACCGACGCGAACGATTTGCAGGCCCTCACGCCGGGCCATTTCTTGATAGGCAGACCACTTAACGCCCTGCCCGAGTATCCTTATAGAGATGTCAATCCAGGACGCCTTTCGCGGTTTGAGTTGCTCCAGCAGCTTACCCAGAGCTTCTGGCGCAGCTGGCACCTTGAATACTTACACATTTTGCAACAGCGCGTTAAGTGGTCAGATAAGACAAACCCACCGAGGGTTGGAGACCTCGTGTTAGTGAAGGACCCAAACCTGCCACCCTTACGTTGGCGTCGCGGACGCATTGTCCAACTTACTCTAGGGTCTGATGGTGTGCCCAGGTTTGCCGAGGTCCTAGTTGGGGATTCTGTTTTGAATCGCGCGGTCGCTACTCTTTCTCGCCTCCCCTTAGACTGATTTGGCGGACAGTCCGGAACTGTCCGGAGCGGGGGGATGTTCACGCTCGAGGTAGAGCGAGTGGCAACACAGCATTATAGTCTGTGGCGGCCGGCCGCATGTAAGATGTCAGTGAGTCGAGTCGAAATGTCATGACATTGAAAGAGGTTAGGACCGGGCAGCAATAAAATATAATACAAAATCTATAAGCATCTAACAAATAGTATTGCGCGGCGCACCAAGTGATTGTTGGTGCGAGGGTCCGCCAAAGCTTTAGTGTCGGTGAAAGTATAAATGCTTTAAAGCTTTTATCGGTGAAGTTCGGGTATTGGTGGCCTAATAGGCCTATGTAGTGCTCCGGTCTCCATCGTTGGATTGACACCAACCCTTCGGGAGCCGCGGCTTCCTTCGAGCTAGCTCAGGAAGTCCACCGGCTACGTACGGAGACCAATTGGAATAGGGGTAAGCCACAAAGTTTTCTAGAATCTGGTAGTCGGTTTCAAATCATAGTGTCGGTGAAACGCCGACGTGGTGGAGTCTACTTTGGGCGACACCAAAGAGAAATAATAATGGTTCCGAAAAACAAATATATCTCCAGCGATCTGCGACCGACTACTATTCTAAAAAAATTGATAATAATAGGTTGGGGAAAAAGTTTCTTCGCATTTTTTAAGAAAATTCAAAACATTTTTTAATATAGTTTATTTACATTTAACTAAAGTATGTAGGTACCATTTTGTTCGATAACTTTTTGCCATCTTGTAGGTAGGGACATGATCCCATTGCTATAGAAATTTTGGGACTTCTGGTCAAAATACCGCGACAAGTGGTTTTGGCAGTCCTCTCGTGATGTTAACCTGACACTGCCTAAAGAATTCTGAAGAGACCGAAACAGGTGGAAATCTGAAGGTGCAAGGTCAGGACTATACGGCGGATGCATTAACACCTCCCAGCCAAACTCTCTTAATTTTTGCTGAGTGGCTAAAGATGTGTGAGGTCTAGCGTTATCATGATGAAAAACCACACCCCTTCTGTTGATTAATTCCGGCCGCTTTCTCTCAACTTCTTGCTTTAATCTCATCGGTTGTTCGCAGTAGAGTTCAGAATCGATGGTCCTGCCTGGTGGTAACAGCTCATAATGAATAATGCCCTTCCAATCCCACCACACACACAGCATCACCTTGTTGCGAGTTAACCCGGGTTTCGCCACAGTCTGTGAAGCCTGACCGGCCTTTGACCACGACCTTTTTCGCACGTTCTTGTCGTACGTGATCCACTTTTCATCACCAGTTATCAGCTTCATCAAAAATGGTTCGGTTTCATTACGTCGTAATAAAGAATCACAAATGAGTACACGGTTCATTAGGTTTCTTTCAGTGAGCTCGTGAGGTACCCAAATGTCGAGCTTTTTTGTGTACCCAGTTTTTTTCAAATGCGCCAAAACTGTTTTGTGGTCAATTCCCAGTTCTTCAGCTACGTCGTAACTACTGACATGCCGATCTTGCTCCACTTTTTCAAAAATGGCATCCATTTTATCTGTAATAGGGCGACCAGAGCGACGTGCATCTTTGACATCAAAATTTCCGGATTGAAAACGCTTAAACCAAATTTGTGCTACTCTCACAGACACTGCACTAGGTCCATAAACATCGCAAATTTTTTTCGCGGCTTGCGTTGCATTTTTACCTTTTTTGTAGTAAAATTTTAAAATGTATCGAATTTCTTCATTAGATTCACTCATCTTGGCGGTACGAAAAACAAATGAAAATCACACATTTTCCTAATTTGAATTTGGAATTATGTTCTTTAAAATTTAAACTTTCAATGATACCAAAACCAGCCAGATACAAATAGTATAGCCAAAGAGATTTTATTACAAGTTTATACATACTATAATGCGAAAAGACTTTTTCCCCAACCTAATATGTATCAAGAATGTGTTACCTTCATTCATGCAACTTATTTATATACGAGTGCACAAAGGTGCATGATTACAGTAATAAAGTATAGTTGGTTGGCCGTAGTAAGATTACTTTTTAATGTCACTATGTTTGTGGATTTTATTAAGGACTTGATCACTTTTTTGGCAAGTCGCAAAGCTTGATATGATTAATCATTTTATCTTATTAGAATTAACAATTATAAATGTTTACAAAGGTGACGTCACCAAAATTTAATAAGAAAGTTTATTGTTTTGAATATGTTTTTCTTATTAAGCGTTCAATCATTTCAAATTGATTGTCATAATCATTTGTGGTTTGTAGTTTTAAAAATGTTGATGATTAATTTTATTATATTTTACTTAAACAAGCAAAATTTTAACTTGATAAGCTACCATTTTTTTCAGTGTAATACTTGGACCTACTTATGCAAACTGGAATCAATCCACACAATGTCAATTTAAAGAGAAAATATTTTTTGTCTATATTGCGCATATGCTAAAATTGTTAATTATTTTTTAAAGTCTGATTTTAATGTTGTACAAAATATATTGTTATATGTACTCAAACCAAACTAAGCTACTTTTTTGTGGGTTGGTTTCTTGTGAAATATAGCTTTACATATTATTATTGTTTATAAAAATAATGCCTTCTAAAATATTTATTTTAAAACTAAAATCTTACAATTCCTTAAAACCACGATGCAAGTGGATTTTTTTCAGATTGTAGGCATTTCATTAAAAATTTTCTGAAAATTATTCGATTTAGGGTATTAAAATCGCGTTTTTAATCTTAATTTAAATCTTTTTCTTCCGAGAAAAAAAATAATAAAAATTAAAAAAAAAGCTAATTATAGTCTATTAAAGATAAGAAGGGTCCCGTGACAGGTCCAAGTTTTCAGTTTCATGCATACTAGTTACTATACTCTAACTATACTAGTTACTATACGAGGTCGAAGTTTTCAGTTTCATGCATACTAGTTACTATACTCTAACTATACTAGTTACTATACTAGGTCGAAATTTTCAGTTTCATGCATACTAGTTTCCGTGAATCAAAATATTATGTTTAGGTTATTTTATAAAAACTGCAATAATCAGTTCCACATTAAATAAAAACAAGAATATCAGTCTAGTTAAATAAAATTATAATCCAAAAAAATATTTGTTTAAATTATAGAAATAATATATTTGTGTAAAGTTTATGTATGTACTTGAATCGTTCCGATTCACGATTCAAATACATACTTAATTAAACAAATATGTTTTCTGAATTATAAATAATTATGTATATTTAACTGGACTGGTATTGTTGTTTCTATTAAATGTGGAATTAATTATTGCATTTTTGATAAAAATAACCTAGAGATGTTATTTTTAATCATGGAAATTAGTATGCATGAAACAGAACACTTCGACCCGTCACGGGAACCTTCTTATCTTGAATAGACTTTAATAAAAAAACAAATAAGTAATAAAAAATATAAAAAAAAACAAATTAAAAAATAAACAAAAAAGCAAAATAATAAAACCTAATTGAGGAAAAAAATAACGCTCTACACTGCCACGCAGATTTAAAGTCGAAGATCTAACGCATAGCCCAATCCTGACTTATATGATATTCTTTCCATCTATCGTTTTCAGCGATTTCCATTGTCATTTGTCCGCGATGACAAATGACATATTTAGCTTTATATATTATAGATCCAGCTATATAGATACAAGGGCTCATGTGGTGTGGTTCCATTTAAAATAATGAAAATCTTGAAGAACGTTTAAATTGTGGGTTACCAAGGCGTGTAGTTCTTATTAGTTTATTTATCAACAGATGTTATGTGGGTTGATAGCTTCGTCATAAAAATTATTTGTTCAGTCGAAATGGTAAGATTATTTTGATCTTTTCATGATAGATAGAAGGCGCATTTTAAAATGTTTCTACATGCTTAACTCAATTTTGGCCTGTGTGGATTGGTTCACGTTTGCATAAGTAGGTCCTTTATTCTAATTCAAAATCCTGGATGACCTATTACATAATCACTTTTGCACGTAAAAGATGGTTCACAAGTCTACGGCGGGAGACCTTGTAGCCAGCCAGCTATTTATTTTTCTCTCCCCATATTGTTACAGAATAGTCAATTGGAAGCTCGCCCCAGATTAAAAAAGTTTGAGCTTAACTTCCATTACAAGATTAAATTGTATTGTGAGGACAGAATTAGTATTATTACTATTTACCGTGAGCACTGAATTAGTATTATTACTATTTACCGTGAGCACTGAATTGGGATGATGACTGAATTCTAATTTTCATGTCTCTTTATAAGATATTAAAATACCGTAGAAAAAGATGCAATAATGTGAAATTAGAATTAAAATCGGTTTAGAAATACATTAGATACAAGCATTTTAAGCTGTTAATTTGGGAGCGATTAGACAGAGAGATCCATCATCAACCGTGACGTCATCGTTGAGTACGGCCATATAAGCTCCATATAAATTGCCGTTTTGCTAGAAAGAGATGGAGAATAATCTGAAATACCTTATATCTTGGTTGTTTTTATAGTTATTCGAAAACCGATTTTTTCTTTCTGGTAATAATATGAATGAGCTTCTATTAAAGCAAAAAATTTTTTTTGTCATCTAGCCTATTAGGTCTAAAATATAATCTTATGTTATTTCCTTTTTTAACCGACTTCGAAAAAGGAGTTTCTATGTTCGGCTGTATCTATTTTTTATGTATGTTCACCGATTACTCCGCCGTTTGTGGACCGATTTTCAAAATTATTTTTGGAATCGAAAGAGTATACTCCCGACGTGGTCCCATTGTCACCATGTCATGTTCTGATGATGGGGTCCCATGGAAATCGAAGGAAACCCTTGAATTTCATAGGCACATCCAACATGTTTCATGTTTTTTCTTAAGATATTCAGGCATTTGCGTCTGGTAGTCATCATGTCATATTACTGAGCTGATGATGAAATGTTCCTGGTAGATTAGGAGTACGGGAATAATTCTTTCGAAACTGTTTAGAGCGTACAACGCTTAATTTGAAGTTATTCTGGTGATTGCCTTGCTCTAATTCTAATATGTATTAACTGATTGAAAAGATTGAAAAAAACTGTTACAAAAAAATAAAACCGACTTCAAAAACACAAAAAAAGTCATTAATAATATAAGAATACATACAACATCACAGTTATTTATCTGAATAAACTATTATTATTATTACTTACATATCGAAGTCACCGACTTCAATTTGAAGTGTGATGTTGTCTATGCCTATTCTTATATTATTTTTAACTTTTTTGAAGTCTGTTTTTATTTTTTGTAAAATATTTTTTTATTTGTAACTATTTTTTTGGAGTCGGTTAAAAAGTCGGTTAAAATTCCCTATCTCAAAAACTACTGAACCGATTTTGATGAAACTTGCAGTATTCCCTAAGTTGAACAATACCTAGTACAACATAAAAAGAATTACTTAAATCGGACTTGTAGTTCCGGAGATATGCGATAACAAACATAAAAACATACATACATACATGCATTCATTACACTTTTGAAATTTGGCACATTTGTTCAGACGCTGATATAAACTAACATATACGAAAACTGGGCAGTTCTGGAAATATTACATACATACGGGTCGAATTGATAACCTCCTTTTTTTTTGAAGTCTGTTATAAATAGATAAGGAGTCAACGCTTATGTTAATTTATAAACTGAATTCTTGTTACTCACATGATCATGGTGACACGTTTCGTTCGTTTGTATCTTACTCTTCAGCACCTCTGGTCCAGATATGCCTGTAAAATTGCTAAGTGTTAACCCAATATTTAAAATATATAAAAATCTCGTGTCACAATCGTGTGTTTGTTATCGAACTCCTCCGAAACGTCTTGACCTATTTTTTTGACATTTTTTGTGTATATTCGGTAGGTCTGAGAATAGGTCGTAGGCTATTTTTATACCCCTAGAGGTGGCCCTCTCCAGATTTTTTTGACAATTATTATAGCGAAACGTAGTCACTGGCGCAGATAGTAACCCTATATACACGGTTATTTTTTTATCACCCTGGAAAATTTCAGGGATGCTTCAGGACACATCCATTATTATATAAAAAATAAATAAAATAAAATTAAAAAATTACAAAAAAATAAAAAAAATCTCTAAAAATCCTGCTTTATTTATGGATGGCCCGGCAAATGACCTCCTCCCGCCTGATGTTAAGCGGTGAAAGAGGCCCAAATGAGTTGACAGATAGAGTAGGGACGACATCCACTCTCCTACCTGCCCGCCCCTTGCCGGCCCAAAAGATGCTTTTTCACGCCTCTTTTGAAGGAACCCATGTTGTAGGATGGAGGAAACACGTGCGCAGGTAGAGAATTCCAAGTGTGGGATGAACGACAGAAGAAGGAATCTTGGAATTTCTTGGTACGGTGTGAAAAGGAGGACACAGTGTACGGATGACTCCGAAGGCCCTTACGCGTGTTTCTGTTAAGGAATGGAGAGGGAGGGATAAGGTTAAAGAGCTCCTCAGAGCATTCCCCATGGAACATTCGGTAAAAGGCGCTAAGAGAGGCGATGTCACGACGAAGTTGTAGAGGCTCGAGGGTGTTAGTTGCCTCTACATCGCCAATTATGCGAATAGCGCGACGCTGCAATCTGTCCAGAGCATCGAGGAGGTACTGAGCGGAGCCGTCCCAAAGGTGCGAGCAATATTCCACGCAAGACCTAACCTGAGTTTTATACAACAAGCATAGTTGGTCCGGCGCAAAATACCTACGCACCTTGTTCAGGACACCGAGTTTCCGTGAGGCAGTAGTTATAACGGATTCGATGTAGTCTCTGGGGTTCAGATCGCAGCGAATGTTCATTCCGAGCAAGGTGATGTTGCTCTGTGTGTGAAGGGTTGTGCCCTGAAGAGAAGGAAGGGGGAGGAAGGGCGACCTTTTCGCCGAGAACACGCACACCTGTGTTTTCTTAGCATTGAACTCAACAAGATTGTTGGAGCCCCATTCGGAGACGAGGTCCAGCGTCCTGTTGAGCTCAATGATAAGATTCTGCCTTTCCCTACCAATATCACCACGAGCAGCCCCCGAGGCTCCGTGATATCCCCCATGCACTGTACTGTCGTCTGCATAGCAATGTATAGCTCCCAAGGAAAGCATATCATTGATATGCAGAAGAAACAATGTGGGGGATAGAACGGAGCCTTGCGGAACTCCAGCGTTCACTGCCACGAACCGCGAAGCGCAGCCGTCAACGACAACGCGAATTCTACGCTCGTGGAGGAAGCTGGCTTTCAACTAAGGCAGCATTTTTTGGATTTTTTAAAAAATTAATATAAAATTAAGTAAGCGAGTAATTTTTTTTATTCATATATAAAACATTCTAATACCATGTCGTGAAGCGTCCCTTAAATTTTCCAGGGTGATAAAAAAATAACCGTGTATATTATACAAGATCCATTCCATTAATTTAAGAGCTTCCCTATTTAAGACTTACCTATTTATAATGCTATCCATTTAATTTAATCAACTATACACGGTTATTTTTTTATTATCCTGGAAAATTTAAGGGACGCTTCACGACATGGTATTAGAATGATTTAAATATAAATAAAAAAAATAACCCCCCTCCTTAATTTTATATTAATTTTTTAAAAAATACAAAAAATGCTGCACTAGTTGAGAGCAGCATTTTTAGAGATCTTTTTATTTTTTTTCATATTTTTTTTTAATTTTTTATTTCATTTTTTTTATTTTTTATATAATATCGGATGTGTCCTGAAGCGTCCCTAAAATTTTCCAGGGTGATAAAAAAATAACCGTGTATAATAATAATAATAATAATCACATCGTCATTTTCAAGAAAAACCAAATTATGACCTGCCCTAAATAGAAATATTAAGTCAACATGGAAAATTTTGATTTGACACCTGGTGTCAAAACGTACAACAGAAATTTGAATAACACAATTTTGGATGAAAAAGGAAATGGCAAAGAAGTGTACTAATGATCACAAGAACGAGGACGGCAAGAGCGGAACGAAGCGCACGAACACCATCTGCATCAGTCCCTCCGTCAGCTCCGAGCGTGTTGCTGGAAGCAGGTTCCGAAGCAAACAGCTCGTCGAGCGACGCGAGTGGGCCTAGGACGCCGCCGCCACGACCACCTGCGCGACGAGGACGCCCCCCACTGCCGGCACGCTTAGGACCTATGAGGCAATCTGCCTCACAACAGGCCCCCGCTACCGGTGGTGTAGTGCGACGCATGCGATGGACTACAACAATGAACGAGAACTGCATGCGCGCCTATTACGGGGCTACAGAGGGAGGAACCTGTCTGACTGCGTATCGTGACAGAATGCTGTCTCTGTTTCAGGTCCTTGAGCCGTCCGTCGCCGTGTCCGCCCAACGACTATCGGATCAAGTGCGGGCGATCCATCGGTGTAAGCTGCTGGATCAATCTACACTTGATCGGCTTCACTTAGAGACGCTTCCTGCTACCGCCGTCCCCTCCTCGGCCCAAGGCCCGTCTGCCACGCCCGTTGCTTCGAGTGCAGATACAATGCTGTACTCGGAGGCGACAATAGCGACGCAGGTTGACCCCGAAGCTGATGAAGGGGATAGCGCTGGCATGAATGTAAGTACTCAAGTAAAAGAGCAACTGGAGGCCGCTTTGGAGGACGTGATTCGTGAATATCGATTCGCACCAAACTCTAGGCCGCGAATACCACGTTTGCCGACACATAGACGTAATCTAGCGCTGTTGGGAACACTAAATGCTTTGCTAGCTCCGTACCTACGGACTAGCGAAGATTTGGTTGATACGCATTCTATTCTGTACTGCGGTGCCCTTGCCGCATGCCGTGTTGCCCGAGTAAGGTTCCCGGAAGCTGATCGAGCACCGCGGCCTGCGGTACCAGCATGGCAAGTGAGAATAGAAAAGCGTATCAACTCATTCAGGGTTCTCATTGGCAAGCTTATCTGCTTCAGTCGGGGTAACACCCGACCCCGAGTTATGCGTTTTGTGACACAGGCCTATGCCGAAACCGGAATCCGGCCTAAAGATTACATGGCGAATGTCACGGAACGCATAGACTATCTGAAGCAGAAAGTCTATGCGTGGGCTAACCGTATTCGTCGCTACAGAGTACGTGTGGATAGATACTTTCAGAATCGCCTCTTCCAAAGTGATCAGAAGAAGGTATATCGAAAGTGGGAGGGAACCGACCATCGTGTGGTCGACGGGCGGCTGCCTGATGCCAATGCCATGGTCAGTTTCTGGCGTGACATCTGGTCGCTGCCCGTCGATCATGTAGAGGGTGATTGGATGCGTGTAATCGAACGGGAATGTGAATCTATTGAGCCAATGGGGCCTATTACCATAGACCCCGTAGACGTTAGTTGTGCCATCCGTTCGGCCCAGAACTGGAAATGCCCAGGGCCTGACGGATTGCACAACTTCTGGATAAAGTGGTTTCGTAGTTCGCATCCCCGTTTGGCTACACAGTTTCAAGAAGCCCTAGAGCACGGTTCCATTCCCACTTTTATGACTACCGGTACCACCTTCTTGCTCCACAAGACCGGAAGTACCACGGATCCAAAGAATTATAGACCTATCACATGCTTACCCACCATCTACAAGCTCCTTACGTCCATTCTGACCACAAAAATTAACACACACATTGTGTCAAATAATATTTTGGCCTCTACTCAGAATGGATGTAAGGCTGGGTCCCGTGGTACGAAGGAGCTCCTCCTCATAGACATGACCATTAGCCAACAAGTTCGACGGAGCAGGGGATCCCTTTCTGCTGCATGGATTGACTACAAGAAGGCCTATGATTCGGTGCCGCACTCGTGGCTGGAGAGGATTTTAGAGCTGTATAAAATAAATACAACTCTGAAATCCTTTTTAAGTAACTGTATGCGGCAGTGGACCACAGCTCTTCGTCAACCATGCGGCGGTGACGGTTCCCTTGATCCGCAAAACTTGATTAAAATAGAGAGAGGTATTTTTCAGGGTGACAGTTTGAGTCCCTTGTGGTTTTGCCTAGCATTGAACCCTCTCAGCACTTTGTTGAAGGACTCAAGTCTAGGCTGTCGGCTCCGGAGACAGGGTGAAGTCATTAGTCATCTGCTGTACATGGATGATCTCAAGTTATTTGCACCGAAACAACGAGATCTGATGGAGTTGCTGAAAATCACACAGATTTTCAGCAACGCTATCAGAATGGAGTTCGGTGTAGATAAGTGTGCGGTCTTGCATGTGCAGCGGGGGAAAGTTGTAAAATCACCGAATGTACAACTTTCCGATACAATGACACTCAGATCTCTTTCCGATGCCGACTCATACAAATATCTTGGTATGTCACAGTCCTTAGGGATATCGGCGGAGGACGTCAAGAAATCGGTGAAGGCACGCTTCTTTTGTCGCCTAACAAAGGTACTTAACAGTCTCTTGTCTGGCGGCAATAAGGTGCGTGCCTTCAACGGTTGGGTGATGCCTCTATTGATATACTCCTTTGGCATACTGAGATGGACTCAGACTGAGCTGGACGCTCTGGACAGGAGAGTCCGCCAACTACTCACAACACATCGCATGCTCCACCCGCGCTCGTCTGTTATGAGACTGTACATTCCACGGAAATGGGGTGGTCGTGGCTTTCTAAATGCCAAGAACCTCCACAACCGTGAAGTGTGCAGCCTCAGGAATTACTTCCTTAACAACGAATGTGGGATGCATCGTGATGTTGTGGCAGTTGACAAAGGACTTACCCCTCTCTCCATGGCAATCGAGAACTGGCGCAAACCATCGGTGCTCACCGTCGAAGACCGCAAGGAAGTATGGAGGGGCAAGGAGCTACACGGGAGGTTTTATCGGGCCTTGACTGGGCCTGATGTAGACCTAACCGCCTCGGTAAATTGGCTGCGCTTCGGTGACCTTTTCGGGGAAACCGAGGGTTTTGCCTGTGCAATTGCAGACGAAGTAATGATGACGAACAACTATAGAAAATATATCCTGAAGGACGGTACCGTCGACATCTGTCGGGCATGCCGCCGTCCCGGAGAGTCACTCAGGCATATTATCTCTGGTTGTTCTCATCTTGCTAACGGCGAGTATTTGCACAGACACAACCTAGTGGCCAGGATCATCCATCAGCAACTTGCCATTCGATACGGCCTTGTCGAGACTGAGACGCCGTACTATAAGTACGCACCAGTGCCGGTTCTTGAAAATGGTCGTGCGTTGCTCTATTGGGATCGCTCTATCATCACGGACAGGAATATTGCTTGCAATAAGCCTGATATCGTGGTGGTCGACCGGTCCCAACGCCGAGCAATGCTCGTCGATATCACTATCCCTCATGATGAGAATCTCGTGAAAGCTGAGAAGGACAAAGTCAGCAAGTACCTTGACTTGGCTCACGAGGTAACCGCCATGTGGGATGTTGACTCGACGATCATTGTTCCGATAGTAGTTTCTGCGAACGGTTTAATAGCGAAGAGTCTCGACCGACATCTTAAGGGGCTCTCGCTTGACGGGTGGATCAAGGGCCAGATACAGAAGGCGGTGATTCTTGACACGGCACGTATCGTTCGGAGATTCCTCTCCCTGTAGCCCTAACCACCGGTAGCTTGGGCCATGCTCCGCTGCCAGTGGAACCCTAGATTTAAGTTTTTTATAATATTTGTGTTTTTATATCTATATATTGTAAAAAACTTAAATTTAAGATGCTTTTTTGAATAAATGTATAATAATAATAATAATTTATTTATTTGCAAGAATACAGTATTTTCAGGTGGTACATTCATCAATTCCGATGCATTCTACCTGCAAGCAGGCGTGCAAACATTTATAAAATTCTCTATAATTATACTACATTATTAAAAGTAAACACCTATTGATAGGCTATGTCATATAAATTATAAAACATTTTATATAATATTAAATTGTCAAAAAAAATTGCTAAATAATAATTCATGTCATAGAATATTAATAACCCATGTCATTTAAAAATTAATAATAAAGTCATACATAATTTAATTTTTATATAAATTTTAACGTATTCAAACAACAATATATTAATACTTAATGGGATATTTATAAAATGTCATTGAAATATTCTTTAATGGTATAGTAACATTTTGTTTTCAGCCATGTAGTCAATATTTTCTTAAAATGTTTACTATTTTCAATAATTTTAATATCGTTAGGCAATTTATTATATATACAGATTAACATATTAAATACATTCACTTTATATAAATAAGTGTGACAAGGAGGTTGATAAATTAAATGTCTATATTGAGTTCTCGTATCGTATCATTAACATCTACGCGTTTTTTGAAATATTCTGTGTTATTTTTAACAAAGATACAAGCTTCTTTGATATATATACAGGGCAGCGTAAGTATGCCAAACTTCTTAAATAGTGGCTTACAACTATCATCATACCAAGCATTTTGTATCATTCTTAGACATCTCTTCTGTATTCTAAAAGCTCTATCTACGTCAGATGAGTTTCCCCAAATTAAGATTCCGTAACTCAGAACGGATGAGACATAGCCATGGTATGCCATTACCGCTGCTTCTGTGGAAACTGTCTGTCTAAGTTTTTTTAAGGCGAATACGAATCTGTCGATCTTTGTACATACCATATCAACATGACTTTTCCAATTTAAGTTTTTATCAATATTCATACCCAAATACTTAAAACATTCAACTAATTCTATGGCAACATTATTTTGTGTTACTTGTTTATCTAATGGTTTTGAATTGTAGGATAGAAATTGCATTATTTTAGTTTTTTCTAAGTTAATGTTAAGTTGATTAACTTGTAGCCAGTTGATTACTTCATTTAAAGTTATATTAAGTTTTGCTTCAGCAATCTCTTTATTTTTACATTGAACATTTATGGCAATATCATCAGCGAACATCACACATTCATCATCAATAACATTGGGAAAATCATTGCTAAACAATATGAATAATGGGGGTCCAAGCACGCTACCTTGTGGAACTCCCGTCTTATTTAAAATGTACTCTGACCTGTAACTGTTTTTTCGCGAAATCCTTTTCGTTTCTTGAACAACTCTGTTTATTTCTGTACACTGAAGTCTATTATTTAAATAGCTTTTAATCCAGTCATTTGCTTTTCCTCTGATGCCAAGAATATCTAGCTTGTTGAGCAATATTGAGTGACTCACAAAATCAAATGCTTTTGTCATGTCAATAAATATTGACACAACGGGAATGCGCTGATTTATGCTTTCAGAAATGCATTTTATAAGTTTAAAACAAGCAAGAGTAGTAGACTTTCCCTTCCGAAATCCACACTGTTCGTCCGACAAAATGTTATATTGATCTACAAAACTGTTTAGCCTAACCAACATAGCTTTTTCAAAAACCTTAGATAATACCGAGATTATTGTTATTGGTCTGTAATTATTGGGATCGAGCTTATCCCCTTTTTTAAAAACAGGTCGAATAACTGATAACTTTAGCTCTTCCGGGAATACACCTTCAGAAAAACTTAAATTTATAATATGTGAGAGAGGTTGGCAAATACTCTGTGCACATGCTTTCAGAACCTTTGTATTAATTTCATCATAACCTGTGGCTTTACTGTTGTTTAATTTCATAATAATGTTATAAATTTCATTTTCATTTGTGGGTTTTAAATAGATAGTATGCGGATTTTTCTTTAAGTATCTGTAGTTAGCGTTAATTAAATTACTAGGTTGCTTATTTGTCATATTTATAAGATATTCGTTATATAGATTACATATGTCAATAGGGTCAGTGTATTTATTATTATTAAAAATGAGGGTATTCATGTCATTATTATGTAAATTATTTGGTTGTTTCGAAGAAATTGTATTCCAAGTGGCTTTGCACTTATTTTTACTAAATGTGATATATTTGTGTTTAGTTAGTTTTTGAGCCTTAAGAATACATGCTTTGTATATTTTGTTATATTTCCTATATATTGCCTTAGCATCTTTTTTATGTTTGTTATTAAGTTTATATTTTAAAAACAATGCTCTTTTAGTTTTACTAGATTTTTTCAAACCTTTTGATAACCATTTTGATTTAATTAATAATGTAGGTACGTCGAATAGCAAAACCAGTTTTTTGTCGGTATCGGTATCTATGCACGTTAGCTCACTCGAACAAAACTATCGTAGATAATGGTTATAACTGTGATTTTTTATTACTTATTTATTTATTTACTATGAATTGATGTTCACTTCGTACATGTAGTGATAGTATTGTATTTTTAAGCAGTGCGTTGCGAATGCCACAAGCTCACAACGCACTGCTTAAAAATACAATACCACAATGAACTCACACAAACTTATTTAGGTTTAAGGGTACACAAAAAATTGAAAAATAAATTAAGTTGTATTTTCAAAAATAAATAATAAATAAAACAAAAAGTATAAAAATATATTACTCATAAGAAATATGATTTGCAAGCATTGTATATTTTTAAATACTTATACCATAACAATAAAAAAAAATAAAACCTATGATAATGTGAAATAAATAAAATTTCTGGTACAATTAGTAGGTATACAACTTATGTATTTCCAAACGTTACTCATAAGTAGATCGTTCTTAAAGACAATATCACAGATTAGATAATAGTTACTTGACAATATGTAAAAATACACCATCCGACGTCGGGAGTATATTATAAATTGTGGTCGTTACTATCATCCAGATGAATTAACGTGAGTTCTTTCCTTTGAAAAAAGCAATGGGAATCGAAAATCCGATAGGATGCAAGAAAAGCAAAATTATTTGAATGAGTTCTTTATAGTTGATATTAAAATATCAAAAGAGAAATGTAATTGTAAAAACAAACGGCAGCCTTATTGCCAAAGCAGCAATTTCTACCAGGCAACCAATAGGTAAAAGAAAGTTTAAATGATAGAAAGAAAAGTAATGACGGGTAATTACTTAATCCTATTCCGCTATTTTTTATACACGCTTTTTATTGAGTTGCTCTGTCTGTTGGTTTCTTTGTCACGATCAAATCTTGCAATCGATTTTTCGACCACTTCTATTGCTCCAATTGAGCTCAAATTTTTTCTACATATGTATTCCCGGTGACAATACAATATTTTGGCATATTGGAATCACAAAAATGCTTAGTTATAGTACAATTAAATAAAAACTAATTTTATATGGGAGGAAATCCAATGTCAATGATATCAATTTTTAATTTTGTTATTAGTTAGACTAAAAAGTAGTAAATAAAAAAACGTTAAAAAACTTTTTAAAAAACACGCTTTTACCAAAAAGACTAAAAAACGATTAAAATCATTTTCATAGAAAATATTAATTTATTGTCAAGACTAAAAACCAAGCGATCTAAAAAGTAGTAAATAAAAAAACGTTAAAAAAAACTTTTTAAAAAACACGCTTTTACCAAAAAGACTAAAAACCAAAAAGTTGAAAATAAAATAAGATCACACTTTTAGCAAATCAGGATTTTAAAAATTTTCTTGAGACTAGAAATGTAACACAAAAATTTTCTCAAAATTTTAGCGATGTAGTACAAGAACACAATGACTCTAAAAGCGTGGGGCGTAATTTAAAGGATGTATTCCTTAGTTCAACTAAGTTTGTAAGCAAGAGAAGTGTAAAACTAAAAGCCCCACGCTTTTAGAGTCATTGTGTTCTTGTACTACATCGCTAAAATTTTGAGAAAATTTTTGTGTTACATTTCTAGTTGTCTCAAGAAAATTTTTAAAATCCTGATTTGCTAAAAGTATGATCTTATTTTATTTTCAACTTTTTGGTTTTTAGTCTTTTTGGTAAAAGCGTGTTTTTTAAAAAGATTTTTTAAACGTTTTTTTAATATTTAATTTAATCATATACTTCAATAATTAAATACCCCACATAAACTACACATATCTACTAAATGCACTACATAAAATACATAAACGTATATGAACGTAAACATAAACCTATAATGTTGATCAGAGATATTTCTTAAAACTTCCAGCCTCAGGAAGTGTTTTTTAATTGCACGCTTGAATGCATCGTGTGATGGTGCACGTCTGAAGGCTTCGGGTAGGGGGTTCCACAGTTTGATGGACTTTATTTTAAGTAAAATATGGAGGAATTGGGAGGGAGGACAAGTGACAAATTATTTGATGAACGTAGGGTTCGAGTTAGGACTGAGGATTTGAGGACAAAGCGTGATTTAAGCTAATAGGGTGCGTAGGGTAGGTAAGGATAGCTAAAGAAGGAACAGGATATGGCGATCTCTCCGACGATGGCTTATATATATATATTCTTTATTGTACACAAATTTTCATACATTTTTTATATACGTGAGTTAAGTACAAGGGCGAGCTTATCTCTTAAAGAGATCTCTACCAGCCAACCCTAGCAGGTGTAAGAGAGGTTTAAAATTGCGGGAAGTAAAACTATTTATAATTATAAACGTATACACTATAGATATAATAATAAACTAATATAAACTGCTATAAACTAAGAAGAATATATATACTAATAAATATAGTCACTTTTATGAGGAGTTCGAAAGGAGATGGTCTTTTACTTTTGATTTGAAAGATTTGATAGTTCGACTTTCACGTATATCAACTGGCAGTCTGTTCCACAGTTGGGCGGCACGGACGGTGGAAGCGCAAGTGTACTTAAGACACATGCTTAAGACACATGCTCGCTTATTGGTAGCCACTGAAGTTTAAAGCGATAAAATTAGGTATTTACGTAAGATAAACTATACACAGGGGTTCAGCAGTCATTCTATTTTTAAAAAATGAACTTATTTATATTAATTACTAGCTGTGCCCGCGAACTTCGTTTCGCCTTACGATAGATTTCCCGTCATATTTTTCCCGTCCCGTGGTATTCCCGTCATATTTTTCCCGTGGGAAATATAGCCTATGTTACTCACGTACGTAATGTTTTCGATCCAAAAATTATTGGCGCCAGTGAAAGTATCTAATATATAAACATTTAATCGTGATGTGTTTGATAGAGAGTCAAAAATAAGGGCACAATTGTAAAACACATAATTTTTTGCACGTTTAGTTTATTTACCCAACTATCGACTTAATATGAAAGAAAGAAGAATTCCATTATTATACAACAACTATGACCGTCTTGTATCTGCAACAGTAGAAGATATATATGTATAAAAACTTCATGAATCGTTCATGAACTGTTGCCAACAGAAAACTCATTATAAGTCTCAAAAACTTGAATAGAGAATTATTTTTTGTTAGGTTCTTAGAAATATGAAACGTAAAAATACGCTAACAAGACCTAGTTACAGCACCTATATTAAAAAGTTCTTATAATATTATTGTCATAAGTTTAGAAGTGGGACTTTTTAGATTCCCAGACGAACAAGATAAGAACTTTCGTATTTAAGTGTTAGCTTATTTGCTCAATCAGCCCCCTTGCGTGACCACCAAAACACGATGTGATAAAGCAGTTTATCGTGGGGCGTAATTTAAAGGATGTATTCCTTAGTTCAACTAAGTTTGTAAGCAAGAGAAGTGTAAAACTAAAAGCCCCACGCTTTTAGAGTCATTGTGTTCTTGTACTACATCGCTAAAATTTTGAGAAAATTTTTGTGTTACATTTCTAGTTGTCTCAAGAAAATTTTTAAAATCCTGATTTGCTAAAAGTATGATCTTATTTTATTTTCAACTTTTTGGTTTTTAGTCTTTTTGGTAAAAGCGTGTTTTTTAAAAAGATTTTTTAAACGTTTTTTTAATATTTAATTTAATCATATACTTCAATAATTAAATACCCCACATAAACTACACATATCTACTAAATGCATTACATAAAATACATAAACGTATATGAACGTAAACATAAACCTATAATGTTGATCAGAGATATTTCTTAAAACTTCCAGCCTCAGGAAGTGTTTTTTAATTGCACGCTTGAATGCATCGTGTGATGGTGCACGTCTGAAGGCTTCGGGTAGGGGGTTCCACAGTTTGATGGACTTTATTTTAAGTAAAATATGGAGGAATTGGGAGGGAGGACAAGTGACAAATTATTTGATGAACGTAGGGTTCGAGTTAGGACTGAGGATTTGAGGACAAAGCGTGATTTAAGCTAATAGGGTGCGTAGGGTAGGTAAGGATAGCTAAAGAAGGAACAGGATATGGCGATCTCTCCGACGATGGCTTATATATATATATTCTTTATTGTACACAAATTTTCATACATTTTTTATATACGTGAGTTAAGTACAAGGGCGAGCTTATCTCTTAAAGAGATCTCTACCAGCCAACCCTAGCAGGTGTAAGAGAGGTTTAAAATTGCGGGAAGTAAAACTATTTATAATTATAAACGTATACACTATAGATATAATAATAAACTAATATAAACTGCTATAAACTAAGAAGAATATATATACTAATAAATATAGTCACTTTTATGAGGAGTTCGAAAGGAGATGGTCTTTTACTTTTGATTTGAAAGATTTGATAGTTCGACTTTCACGTATATCAACTGGCAGTCTGTTCCACAGTTGGGCGGCACGGACGGTGGAAGCGCAAGTGTACTTAAGACACATGCTTAAGACACATGCTCGCTTATTGGTAGCCACTGAAGTTTAAAGCGATAAAATTAGGTATTTACGTAAGATAAACTATACACAGGGGTTCAGCAGTCATTCTATTTTTAAAAAATAAACTTATTTATATTAATTACTAGCTGTGCCCGCGAACTTCGTTTCGCCTTACGATAGATTTCCCGTCATATTTTTCCCGTCCCGTGGTATTCCCGTCATATTTTTCCCGTGGGAAATATAGCCTATGTTACTCACGTACGTAATGTTTTCGATCCAAAAATTATTGGCGCCAGTGAAAGTATCTAATATATAAACATTTAATCGTGATGTGTTTGATAGAGAGTCAAAAATAAGGGCACAATTGTAAAACACATAATTTTTTGCACGTTTAGTTTATTTACCCAACTATCGACTTAATATGAAAGAAAGAAGAATTCCATTATTATACAACAACTATGACCGTCTTGTATCTGCAACAGTAGAAGATATATATGTATAAAAACTTCATGAATCGTTCATGAACTGTTGCCAACAGAAAACTCATTATAAGTCTCAAAAACTGAATAGAGAATTATTTTTTGTTAGGTTCTTAGAAATATGAAACGTAAAAATACGCTAACAAGACCTAGTTACAGCACCTATATTAAAAAGTTCTTATAATATTATTGTCATAAGTTTAGAAGTGGGACTTTTTAGATTCCCAGACGAACAAGATAAGAACTTTCGTATTTAAGTGTTAGCTTATTTGCTCAATCAGCCCCCTTGCGTGACCACCAAAACACGATGTGATAAAGCAGTTTATCGTGGTGAGCTGTCAAAATACGATAGTGTCAAGAAACGTAGTTATTGTATTTTGATAGTTTACCGCGACAAACGGCTTTAAAATATCTTATTTTGGTGTTCATGCTAGGCTGCTGGTTATAATAAATCTATACTAATATTATAAAGAGGAAAGATTTGTATTTTTGTATGTTTGTACTGAATAGGCTCCGAAACTACTGAACCGATATGAAAAATTATTTTACCATTAGAATGCTACATTATCCCTAAGTAATATAGGCTACAAAATTATCTTTCCTAAGGGCAAATATAAAATTCCCACTGGAAAACAAAAACAACGCGAGCGAAGATACGTAAAGTAAATATGCTATACATATAGGCTACAAAATTATATCTCCTACCGGAAAATATAAAATTCCTACGAAAAACAAAAATAACGCGGGCGAAGTCGCGAGCGGAAAGCTAGTCTTAAATATCGGTAAGAAATTAGCTCGGAATTTGGCAAGAGGGTCATTCAATATGTCGAGGACATCATTCTTGAATATAAATTGGTTGTACCGCAGGTCAATTCAGGGGCATGTGAATTAAATCAATTAGCATGTCTGTATAGATCTTTTATATCTGCCTCTGCACAAAGGACAGTGTTAGGACGTGAACGAGAGGGAGACGGAACATGGAGTTAGTAAATACTGGCAAGGTGCTTAATGCATATACACCGTGAGCCAGAACTAGTGTATACAAGAATTAGTACATTGGTGTGCATACAAAAGACACATGCAAGCCATTGCAAGCATTATTATTTTTTTTCCGCCCTGTGAATGCCTCGTCGTCCCTGCTCCATCCATGCCTGAATCACTGTGCACTTTGGGATACATTATCTATGTAACGATGTTTTTAGGACACTTGACACTTCATGTCCTGTTAAGTCCGGATAAAAATAATTTACTTAGACAGCGACCTTTAACCGGTTCGCTGAAAATGATGAAAAAAGGCACACTAGGGGTACGTTAATAAATAGTTCATTAATTCTGCGATAAATCCATAAATCCATCTCAGTAAGTTAAGACGACTTGAATTTTACGCAATTTACCTCAAACTTAATTAATAATAGTAATAATCATCATCTTTATTTACTCACACAAAAACCTAGATAAAAATATCATAACCTTAATGTGAGAGTCTGGAGTCTGAAAAAGGATAAACCTGCTCTACAGATCTCCAGGCTCCCTCATCCCAAGATAATTAAAAATAAAATCAGAACATTCCCAACTACTTTACAGTCAACAACTTATAAATACAAATTAGCAAATGAAACGCGATTTTAATGATATAGCTATATAATAAGCAGCCTGATAATAGGCTGTACAAAAAATATAATGAACACAATCTATACTATATAATACTAATATTATAAAGCTGAAGAGTTTGTTGGGTTGAACGCGCTAATATCAGGAACTACTGATTTTAAAATCTTTTTGTGTTAGATAGTCTATTTATCCAGAAAGGCTATAGGCTATATAACATCACGCTACGACTAATGTGAGCTGAGCACCAATGAAAAATTTTGCCAAAACGGGAAGAAATATATGGCGAAACGTAGTTCGCGGGCTTAGCTAGTGAAATATAACTAATCACAAACTTTAATTCAATATGAATGACATTAAGATGCAGAGTGAAGGAAGCTATGATTGGAAAATTCTAATATACAGCCGGCTTCAAAAGTAGATAAGCATTTTTTAGCATTTTATTACCATATCACGCCAACTATTCCTTTTATTAAGTATGGTGACACCTATATTGCATTGTTAATAGTTGGTGTGATACGGTTGTAAAATTTTTATCTACTTTGTACATGAGAGAGTATTTACTAGCAATTAAAGGCTTTCTCTAAGAAGGATTCAGTTTCCTTATCTTTTAGCCATTCAGTGACGACACGCTTGGTTTCAAAATTAGGTAGGTGATGTATGTATAGCCGTCACTTCCATTTTGTGTAAAATCATGGAGAGGATCCTTAACACCCAGCTGATCCGTTACCTGGAAGGTCACTCGTTGCTTAATGACCGTCAGTATGGGTTTCGTCCTAAACGGTCAACAGGTGACCTTCTAGCGTTCCTTTTGCACAAATGGGGTGAATCTATCGATAAGCGCGGCGAGTCTGTGGCTATTAGTCTCGACATCGCCAAAGCTTTTGATAGAGTCTGGCACAAGGCTCTCCTTTCCAAGCTTCCGGCATACGGATTGCCCGCTCAGTTCTGTACGTGGATTGCCAGCTTCCTCCACGAGCGTAGAATTCGCGTTGTCGTTGACGGCTGCGCTTCGCGGTTCGTGGCAGTGAATGCTGGTGTTCCACAAGGCTCCGTTCTATCCCCAACATTGTTTCTTCTGCATATCAATGACATGCTTTCCTTGGAAAGTATACATTGCTATGCAGACGACAGTACAGTGCATGGGGGATATCACGGAAGCTCAGGGGCTACTCGTGGCAATATTGATAGGGAGAGGCAGAATCTTATCATTGAGCTCAACAAGACGCTGGACCTCATCTCCGAATGGGGTTCCAACAATCTTGTCGAGTTCAATGCTAAGAAAACACAGGTGTGCGCGTTCTCGGCGAAAAGGTCACCTTTCCTCTCCCCTCCTTCTCTTCTGGGCACAACCCTTCACACACAGAGTAACATCACCTTGCTCGGAATGAACATTCGCTGCGATCTGAACCCCAGAGACTACATCGAATCCGTTATAACTGCTGCCTCACGGAAACTCGGTGTCCAAAACAAGGTGCGTAGGAATTTTGCGCCGGACCAACTATGCCTGTTGTATAAAACTCAGGTTAGGTCTTGCGTGGAATATTGCTCGCACCTTTGGGACGGCTCCGCTCAGTACCTCCTCGATGCTCTGGACAGATTGCAGCGTCGCGCTATTCGAATAATTGGCGATGTAGAGGCAACTAACACCCTCGAGCCTCTACAACTTCGTCGTGACATCGCCTCTCTTAGCGCCTTTTACCGAATGTTCCATGGGGAATGCTCTGAGGAGCTCTTTAACCTTATCTCTCCCTCTCTATTCCTTAACAGAAACACGCGTAAGGGCCTTCGGAGTCATCCTTACACTGTATGTTCCTTTTCACACCGTACCAAGAAATTCCAAGATTCCTTCTTCTGTCGTTCATCCCACACTTGGAATTCTCTACCTGCGCACGTGTTTCCTTCATCCTATAACATGGGTTCCTTCAAAAGAGGTGTGAAAAAGCATCTTTTAGGCCGGCAAGGGGCGGGCAGGTAGGATAGTGGATGTCGTCCCTACTCTATCTGTCAACTTATTTGGGCCTCTTTCACCGCTTAACATCAGGCGGGAGGAGGTCATTTGCCGGGCCTTACATAAAAAAAAAATGTGCAACAAACAAGTAATTTTATTATATAAATACGATCCAAGGAAGCAAAAGAACTTACGAGTATGTTGCAAATTAAACCAAACATAATTACAAAGCAGAGCGTCGTGGTCTTGGCACTGGACTGTGCCCCGAGTAGAATCGGGAGGCCCGCGATCTATCCTGCCATGTACCAATGTGTTTTTCGTTTCACGAATTTCATGTACATTTATCTGGCGCTCCTACGGTAAAGGAAAACATCGTGAGGAAACCTGCTGCATACACCTGCGAAGTAATTCAAAGGTGTATGTGAAGTCAACAGATCCGCACTGGGTCATCGTGATTTGACTAAGGCCTAATCACCCTAACATAACTAGGATTCTTTAGGATTATATTCGATAGATGAATGTTTTTTTCATTAATACGCGTAGGTTAAAACATCGTATTTCCTATATAGATCTACAGTGGGGTATCTGTAAGGTAGGGACCATCCTGTCTTCAAAACAGCCCGTTTTGCTTGTTCGAGTTCATTGAGGTAAGTTTCGGCGGCGCCGCCTCACGTTCCTACACAATATGTTAAAACAGATTTACATACTGCTGAGTATACAGATTTAAGCACCGAGTGCTCAGCAATATGCCTTAGGCCTTTAAAAACATAAATTAGTTTTCTGACACGGGAAGTTAGGAATTCAATATGAGATTTGAAACTTTAAGGTAAAGGACAGGAACATTGAGAAGTAAAACAAATTGATGAGTGTTTTCGCTAAGATAATGGCTCTCTAGGAATATTTTTAAAGGATAAACGAAATGTCACAAGTGAAGCCAACTGAAAATCTTATTAAGCCCTTTTTGTGCAAACTTGTATGTATAAGCCCAAGAAGAAAAAGCGAAAACCAATACATACATATTTTATATACAAAATTACATGTACTCACCCGGAATATTTGATGGTCTAGAATGTATGCAGAATATTTTTCTAACGGTTCTCGTTAAGGTGTTCGGATCTAGTGTGTACGATCCATACACCAGAGGATCCATGCAGGAGTTTGAGACTGCCATGATGAAGAACAGATCTTGAACCTTCGCAGACACGTGCTCAGCTGATTGACGATCCAACATGTACCTGGTTGAAATCAAATTATCTTTGTGTAACGACATTTATTCATTAATAACAATAATGTGAAGAGAATTGTGACTATTAGAGTTGAAATATCCTCTGTGATTAAGGAAACCGGGTTAGGCTTGTTTTCGAACATCATATCGCCACTTACGATCAGGTGAGATGTATTGCATTAGCTATCCCTACACGAGTAAATTTTCACACTCAATTCAACCTTTACACCTGATGCGGGTTATCTCTTCCATCCTTCAAATATATTCAAAAGCTATAGCATACTGTAGCATTCATACGATGATGCAATCAACTTCGACAACCTTCCTTAACTTTTTCCAAAGTAGTACTGTGGAATCCAACGGACTCAGATTTTTAAAACTTTGCATCTTTGGGATTACTTCTAGTTTTAATGTAACTTTCTTCGAAAATGTTTTTTAACTTGCCTTCAAATGGGAGCTTGAAATTTATACTTATTTTAAGACGACGGATAAATGATACTAATGTAACTCAGTCATTTAATAGATTTGCAACTGTTCACCCTTTTCTTATATTTGGTGGAATACAATTATGCACCATACTTGGTAGAGAATTTCAACTTCAACTTGACAACTAGGCTAAGATACGCTTCCACCTCTGAGAATACTACCCCACTAGAGTTCAAAATCTAGAGATAATCTGGGCTCCAGACCAACTGGGCTCAACTAAGTATAATTATTCACCTACCATAGGGTCATGGTAGCATAGGGGAGCCAGCAGCAGGCGAACACAGTGACTATGGTGACAGTCATCCGTAAGGTCCTCCGCCTCGCTCGCGCCAGCGGCCGCTGGTCCGACCTCCGCAGCATGACACGGCTGTGGTCGGAGTGCTGGCATTTTTCTGTCAGAGGTGAATAATTTATTAATACTCCAGAAGAATAAATATCAAAAGTATACGATTTATTTACTCCAAATCAAAAAAGTTCATGCACGGCTCCGTGGTGACGACTTGTTAACTTTTGAAATTGGGTTATTGGATCATCATCTATATCTGCTTAAATATTATAAAGCTGAAGAGTTTGTTTATTTGGTTGAGCGTGCTAATCTTGGAGACTCTTTTTTTATACAACCAAGTCGGCAAACAAGCATACTGCCCACCTGATGGTAAGTGGTAACAGTCACCTATTCTACATGTGGTTCTTGTGAGATTCGCAGCAAATCTACAAACCTCACAAGTACCACAGTGTACGTTGCTAACTTGTGATATAAAATGTAAAGTCACAGTACCCAGTAATTTCACTGCTATATCTTACCCTTCAAACCGGAAAACAGCAATTGAAGCACTGCTGCTTTGTGGCAGAAATAAATAAAACGGAGGTACCTAAGCAGCCGACCCTGGTACAGAGTCTCCCTCCGATAAAAAGGTTACTACTGTTTCGAATCAAAACAATCTTTGAGTGTTGAATAACCTAATTATGGAGGAATGCTATATATCATCATGCTCTTATGATCAAGATGATCTTCACGCAGTTTCTAATTATTCACAAATTATAAATATATGCCGTATGGTAACGATTTAAAAGTGACCACTGAAACCAGTGAATGCTGAAACCATAGTGAATGCTGAAACCAGAGAATGCTGTTGACATATTTTAATCTAAATACAAAGGATACACTTACCATACGAACCTTAAACAGTTCATACAGTAAAATAATTGAAACCTCGCTGGGCATTCAAAGCTAACTCCGAAACTGTCCCATTGTGGCAGCACCATGCCCGATATCCGTATCAGACAGCATGATGTGCGGGCGGAGCTCCAGTCGATCGATACTCGAATGCTTTTCGACCAGTGGACCAGACGGCATTCCTGCGATTGTTCTTAAGAAGTGTGCAGCGGAGTTGACTCCGGTCCTTACGCGTCTATACCGTCTGTCGTTCTCTGCTGGTGCCGAAATCTTGGAAAGAGGCCAATGTCCAGCCGGTTCCCAAAAAGGGAGATCGTTCTGATCCGGCTAACTATCGTCCTATAGCCGTCACTTCCATTTTGTGTAAAATCATGGAGAGGATCCTTAATACCCAGCTGATCCGTTACCTGGAAGGTCACTCGTTACTTAATGACCGACAGTATGGGTTTCGTCCTAAACGGTCAACAGGTGACCTTCTAGCGTTCCTTTTGCACAAATGGGGTGAATCTGTCGATAAGCGCGGCGAATCGGTGGCTATTAGTCTCGACATCGCCAAAGCTTTTGATAGAGTCTGGCACAAGGCTCTTCTTTCCAAGCTTCCGGCATACGGATTACCCGCGCAGTTCTGTACGTGGATTGCCAGCTTCCTCCACGAGCGTAGAATTCGCGTTGTCGTTGACGGCTGCGCTTCGCGGTTCGTGGCAGTGAACGCTGGTGTTCCGCAAGGCTCCGTTCTATCCCCCACATTATTTCTTCTGCATATCAATGATATGCTTTCCTTGGGAGCTATACATTGCTATGCAGACGACAGTACAGTGCATGGGGGATATCACGGAAGCTCAGGGGCTGCTCGTGGTGATATTGGTAGGGAAAGGCAGAATCTTATCATTGAGCTCAACAGGACGCTGGACCTCGTCTCCGAATGGGGCTCCAACAATCTTGTTGAGTTCAATGCTAAGAAAACACAGGTGTGCGCGTTCTCGGCGAAAAGGTCACCTTTCCTCCCCCTTCCTTCTCTTCAGGGCACAACCCTTCACACACAGAGCAACATCACCTTGCTCGAAATGAACATTCGCTGCAATCTGAACCCCAGAGACTACATCGAATCCGTCATAACTACTGCCTCACGGAAACTCGGTGTCCTGAACAAGGTGCGTAGGTATTTTGCGCCGGACCAACTATGCTTGTTGTATAAAACTCAGGTTAGGTCTTGCGTGGAATATTGCTCGCACCTTTGGGACGGCTCCGCTTAGTACCTCCTCGATGCTCTGGACAGATTGCAGCGTCGCGCTATTCGCATAATTGGCGATGTAGAGGCAACTAATACCCTCGAGCCTCTACAACTTCGTCGTGACATCGCCTCTCTTAGCGTCTTTTACCGAATGTTCCATGGGGAATGCTCTGAGGAGCTCTTTAACCTTATCCCTCCCTCTCCATTCCTTAACAGAAACACGCGTAAGGGCCTTCGGAGTCATCCGTACACTGTGTCCTCCTTTTCACACCGTACCAAGAAATTCCAAGATTCCTTCTTCTGTCGTTCATCCCACACTTGGAATTCTCTACCTGCGCACGTGTTTCCTCCATCCTACAACATGGGTTCCTTCAAAAGAGGCGTGAAAAAGCATATTTTGGGCCGGCAAGGGGCGGGCAGGTAGGAGAGTGGATGTCGTCCCTACTCTATCTGTCAACTCATTTGGGCCTCTTTCACCGCTTAACATCAGGCGGGAGGAGGTCATTTGCCGGGCCATCCATAAAAAAAAACTGATGCTAAATTTATGCTGCATTCAGCCTTTTAATTCACATAATCCTTCTGGCAACCAGTCCTTTTAAAACCAATTTAATTAAGCCATCAACCGATCAAAAGGAAACTTAACTTAAAACCGAACGTTCACACGTAAAAAATAAGTTTCATAATATCTAGCAGGATGTGCTACTAGTTTAAAATTAAATTTCATGAATATTTATTTTTGTGGAAATTTATCTACTAAGAAAAGAAGCATTCGAAATTCAAAAAACTTAGATAAAATGTCGTTCTTGTGGGAAACAATTATTCTATGGATGTATAAGATTAGTTATTAACACATCACGTTATAAAGTACATCGTAGCCAGGTACACTCGACTACAAAATGATCGATGTGGTCGAAGTTACAAAAATATGTATACTCTACCAACTCTACCTTAATGCTAAGTCAATAAAGTCTGTCAATCAATGTATACATATTTTTGTAATTTTGACCGTACTGATTATTTAGTAGTCGACTGTACCTCCTGGAAAAAGAATAGGTTTGGAACTTATTGACATTTGTTTCGAGTTTTTCAATTGTTTCAAAGATAGTCTTAGTAAAAATAGTAAATCAAAAGTATTTTACGAGTAGCACCATTAAAATTCATCACCTCACTCAACAGCTCGGAAAACTCACAGGAAAAATTGAGATACAACTGAAAATTGAAATACAAAACAATTGAGATACAACTGATTATGTGACATAAATCAAAGTCAAATATTTCCGTCAACAGTAATATGATTAATGTTTATCGTGTACATTGAAAAGGATGTTGAACGTCTCCCAAGATTAAGGTATCTACCTGAGATGGGTATGTTTACTGTAACGTCCTTTAGAGATTTAGGGTGCTAGGTTGATGTTATGTTCAGCAAAACAATTTATATTCATGACCAAATAAATTTGCACAGCAAACTTAATAAAATTTGTTAGGCGTTACAGATTAAGTAATTTAAAAATGTTTACAGAACTTTCAATTCAGCGTTGGTTCTAAATTCATTTGTCATCATCATTGGGAGAAATCTGTTTAAAAACGTTACAATTGGTGGCAGGTGCACGTTTTTTTATCGCAAGATTGGCATATAAATTTTACAACTAAAAATGTATACTCGTATTGAATCTTAATGTAATGTAGCATTATAATTAAAAGGACGACAGAAAAAAAAACTGAAACATAATAAGATGAGTGGTGCTAGATAATAATATTATGAATATACAGTGGACATGAATAATGGAAAACAATATCTGTAATAACAGTAATGAGCTTAATTAAACCACTAATTCAAGGATATCTTTAAATACCTGTTTGAATTAAAAAAGTCGCGTATAAAGCAAAAGATTCCATTAATAAATCACAGAGATGATGCAAACAAGGAAAAAATAACTTTTAGTTGGAATCCTTTACTTCAAAACTAGGCAAGACTCTAGAGAACTATTGCTTTGTCTAACGAAGGAAGAGTATTACAATAATTTAAATTAATCCACCGGGAATCCATCTATCATAAATTTGTTGAAATTATTAAAGTTTCAGATATAACAGATTTGCATTTTGGACACTGTAAGTCTCTTAAACCATAGTCATTATCTATCATATCCAGTGTTGATTCTACATTACTGTTTAATGCCAAAATAAATTTTAAAAAAAACAAACATGCAGAGGAAAATCTATACATTACCATCATTTTTATATTTGCGATATTTTTAAATTTAATTCGAAAATAAATAAAATTTTATGATTTTGTAAATTCTAATGTTATATTTACAAAAGATTGCTGATGACTTGAACGTGGATGGAACTAAGACTCAAAATAGATGGATAGATTGTGTGAAAAAGGATATGCAATATGCATGCGAAGAATGTAAGTACTGAGATGTCACTGACCTCCAGAGAGATAAGGGCGAGGCGATAATGATGATGTACACTTTTTTTTTCAATTTACTTGATTTTGTATACATCATAATTATGATTAGGATATAATACCTATATCCTAATCCATCAAGAAATAATGAAATATTTTTTTACAAAAAAAAAACAACTTCAAAAACACCACAAAGTCATAAATAATGTAAGAGTACATGCAACATCACATTTTTTATATTGTATTAGAATTTAATCCAAGGTAAACACCAGAATAACTTAACATAAAACGTCTTTCGCTCTAAACAGTGATAAAAGATTTATAATATTAAATATGATAATCCATTAGACATAGCTGAATTATTTAATAAGTTTTTATAAATCTGACAAATGCTGACAAAAATAATTTAACAAATGAAATTGACAAAATGAAATCAATAAAATTCACACCTGATACCATATTTTTACAACCAACGGATGAAAATGAAATATACAAAATCATTATGAATCTTAACAACACAAAGTCAGTAGGCTATGATAAAATAAGAACGGACATATTAAAGGAATGTAGTCACTGTTTATGTGCTCCTCTATCTCATATAATAAATTTGTCATTTACAAATGGCATATTTCCAAAAAGCTTAATATTATCTATAATTAAACCTATATATAAGAAAGACGACCCTCAAGATATGAATAACTATCGTCCTATAACACTCATACCGGTCATTGCGAAAATATTCGAAATGGCAATGTATAAGCGCCTTGTAAGCTTTTTTGATAAAAATGATATACTGGTTAGGGAACAATTTGGGTTCAGGAAGAACAGTTCAACAACATTAGCGAGTTTCCATCTAGTAAAAACTATAACTGAAAGTATAAATAATAGAATACCACTGACAGCACTATTCTTGGATATGAGTAAAGCTTTTGACTTGGTGAATCATAACATACTGCTTTATAAATTATATAGGTACGGCGTTAGAGGAAACGCATATAAATGGATTGAGAGTTATCTAAAAAATAGAAAGCAATGTACACAAATTACAAAAATTATAAATGGAAATAAAATTGTTAATGAATCACAATACGAATTTAATGGATGCGGTGTTCCGCAGGGAAGCATACTAGGCCCGTTCTTATTTCTTATAGATATAAATGATTTACCAGACTGTTTAAAACATGATTACATATTATATGCTGATGATACAACAATAATCGTAAAAGAAGCAAATAGCTCAAATTTTGAAAATGACATTAGTAATGAGCTAACAAAAGTAGCGAACTGGCTTAAAAATTATAATCTGAAAATGAATACGAATAAAACAAAAATTGTACAATTTCAATCATATAATAATAATAGAACTCCACTTAATATTATATGTAATGGTGATAAAATTGAAGAAGCTGAACAGGCCAAATTTTTGGGTATAATGTTTGATAGGCATTTAAACTGGAAAGACCATATTCTTGCCATTTGTACTAGGCTGGATAAATTTGTTTATGCCCTAAGAAGATTGCGACAAGTTGTATCTAAAGAGGCATCTCTAAAAGCATATCATGGCTACGTTTCATCTGTTCTTTCATATGGCCTGTTAATTTGGGGCAATTCTGTATTCGTAGACAAGGCGTTCAAAATTCAAAAGAAATGTGTTCGAGCTGTCTGTGGAGCATGGCCCTTAGATAGTTGTAAGCCATTATTTAGTTCTTTAAGACTCTTACCATTGCCGTGCATGTACATTAAAGAGGTGTGTCTTTTTGTTAAAACACATCCACATTATTTCCAACTAAACAAAGATGTTACTGGAAGACCTACAAGATATCCTTATAAGCTATATACACCCCAATGTAATCTAAATATGTATAAGAATAATGCATATTACATGGCAATCAAGATATATAATAAATTACCAAACAATTTGAAGGACCTACCGCTGACTATATTTAGAAAAAAAATTAGCCAACTTTTGGCAGACAAGCTATATATAGTATTAGTGAATATTTAAATGATTATTTTTAGAATTTAGATCATTACTCAGTATTTTATAATTGACATAATCTATTTGTTTCGAGTTATTTAATTACTTATGATTATTGACATTTAAATTAATTACGATTATTGACATTCACAAGTACCTATATTTTTATTTTATGACACAATATTTAATTAAAATCTGACAAAATGAGAATAATGACATTACTTAGCTGTTTTGATGTATTTCTATAAATGATAAATTATGTGAAAATGTCATTAAAGATTAAATAACAATTTATATTTGCATGCTTTTGACATAAGCGGAATATGTGACACTTTATACACTTGAAGATCATATTGTAACACCATGTTCTAGCAAATAAATGATATTCTATTCTATTCTATTCCCGAACTCCTAATCTACCAGATTAACACCCAGTTTCTGAAAGGCTGTTCAGTGATAAAATTAACTAACAAGCTGTCAATCTAATGCTAACTATGAATTGAGTTGCTGAAAGCTAAATCAACTTATCACTGTGTTAGTTGACACAGCTGTCAAATTTCTTTCAAAATTATTAAGGAAAGACCCATTTTGGGTTTCCAAAATACATATGAATAAAACAAAATATATGATTTCAGCAATATGACTGTTTCTAAAAATATTTCTCACAAGAAATCAAATTATTAGAGAAAAGTAAATTTTGGCTAACCAACGTTTCGGAAACTCAAATTGATTTGACACTGCTGTTAAGATGACATGGATGTTAGTTGAACAATATTTTGATCAGCCTTTCAGAAACTGTGGGTAAGAGTTCGGGAATAATTCTCCTAATTTTCCATTATCATCAGCTTTGTAACATGATATGGTGACTACCAGATGCAAATACCTATATACGAAAAGTACCCTTAATATTCATGATGGCAAATTTTACTGAAAGGAAACATTCCCTTATTTTCGAAAATAATTAAAACTGCATTTGAAGATTTTAGAAAAATCTCCTGCTTGAACCGGGAACCGTACCGGTGAAATGGGAAAAAAATCATGCTGTATTTTACGATACCAACCGAAAGTCATTCATAAGGATCAATTTCTTTTAAATAACATAATATATTAAATTAAAGAAAGACTAAGAGTTTTTTTATAGTAAAGCTTACTTACTATCTAAATAAAATAGTTGAGTTATGTTATGAATTGCTCAAAATGGGACCCATTTTCACGTGTGCACAGACGTATTTTTTTTTCGACTAAATTCACTACGTGTCACCTTTTGTATCGAGTTATGGTTAATATTTTAAATAATATTTTGAACTTCGGTTTTTAATTCCTCTTAAGTGAACTATTTCTTTTTAGATAGTAAGCTTTACAATAAAAAAAAATTCTTGATCTTTCTTTAATTTAAGATACTATGTTGTTTGAAATTGATCCTTAGAACGACTCTTTCAGTTGGTATCATAAAATACAGAATGTTATTTTTTTCACATTTTACAAATAAAATAAAGTAATGTTTCCTTTCAGTAAAATTTGCCATCATCAATATTAAGGATACTTTTCCTCCAACCATGGTCTTTTTTTTCCACACTGTATATCTTCAGAAAAAAAACATGGATATCCCACGATTTTTATTATTTTCTTTTTAGATTATCAGATCATGACTTGGTGACAAACTCAAACTCAAACTCAAAAATCTTTATTCAATATAGACCTTTACAGACACTTATTGACGTCAAAATAAAAACATAAAAATCTTCAACCAAGAATCTAATTAACTAAATTATTTAATCCTTGTATGTACACACACCCCAACCATTATTAAGATGTGTGCAAATACAAGTAAAATTAAAAAAAAAAAAAAAATTGACTCTACACCTGTTCGGAAATTGGGAGAGCCTTCTCAAGAAGAACAGGCAAGAAACTCGGAAGGTCTTGTATTTTTTTTTGTCTCCTCTTTTAAAATGCCAACATTACAATATTATATTTCACATACATTTTTTTAAATAATATAGAAATGCCTGTCGGTGTGAGTGGAACAGTTACTCGAATGAAATTTATCCCACTATCACAAAGTGTTAACACCCTTTAAACGTCAATTATCACATTTTTTGTCAATCCCAAGCAGTTTTATCTGTCATATAATCAGACACTTTATAATATGCTTTTTTCATAAGTGCGCCCTTGATAGCGACTTTAAATTTATTCAAGTTAAGTGCTTTAATATTATTTGGGATTTTATTGTAGAAACGTACACAAAGGCCTTTGAAAGAATTATTAATTTTTTTAAGCCTAGTATTTGGTAACGCTAACATATTCTTTTGCCTAGTATTTACTGAATGAATATCACTGTTTTTACAAAACGAATGTATATTTTTATGAACATATACTATATTCTCGTAAATATATTGCGACGCGACGGTCATAATACCAATTTCTTTAAATTTTTCTCTCAAAGAGTCTCTTATTTTAAGGTTATAAATAGCACGAATAGCCCTTTTTTGCAGCACAAAAACAGTCTGAATGTCGGCAGCATTTCCCCACAGCAAAATGCCATACGACATCACACTATGAAAATAGGCAAAGTATACAAGTCTTGCTGTATCAACATCAGTCAGCTGACGTATTTTCCATACAGCGTAGGCTGCAGAACTAAGTCTCTTCGACAATTTATCAATATGTGGGCCCCACTGAAGCTTTGAATCTAAAGTAATACCAAGAAATACTACGGTATCCACAAGGTCCACATTTTTATGCTTTATGTTAACAGTGGTGTGAACCTCTTTAACATTGGGTAAAACAAATTTTATACATTTAGTTTTCCCTTCATTGAGGCACAAGTTATTCGCATTAAACCAGTAAACTATTCTTGAGATAGAACTATTTACATCGTCATAAATTTGCAATCGTCTTTTAATTTTAAACATAAGTGAAGTATCATCTGCAAATAATACAATCTCATGCCTGTCTTGTACAAAAGCAGGCAAGTCATTTATATATATTAAAAATAGAAAAGGACCAAGAATTGAACCCTGCGGAACTCCCATTTTAACCGAGGCGCCCTGGGACCTCTCCCCGTTGACGTCTACTTTCTGAATCCTCTCAGTCAAATAGGAGATGAGTAAATCCAGAACAGTGTCGCGAAATCCATAGTAGTGTAATTTCCTGATCAGGGTGTCATGATGAACGCAATCAAACGCCTTGGACAAGTCACAAAAAACGCCCAGCGCATCATGTGAGTCCTCCCAGGCCTCATATATATTTTGTATTAACTCAACACCAGCATCAGTTGTTGAGCGACCCTTTCTAAAACCAAATTGTTTACAGTGTAGAAGATTATTTCTGTTAAAAAAGCTTTGCATTTGTTCCAACATTATTTTTTCAAAGATTTTGCTAAAAGTAGGTAGCACAGAGATAGGTCTAAAATTATTGGGGTCTGATGTGCTACCAGATTTATGTAATGGAATAATTTTACTCAGTTTCATTAGATCAGGAAACACACCACAGTCAATGCAATCATTAAAAATACTAGCAAGTATTGGAGCTATTGTTTCTATTACAGATTGGGAAACATCTACAGAGTTGCCCCACAGATCCACGGTTTTCTTTTTATTCAGCGTTTTAAATGACTTTATTAAATCATTTGCACAAATATGGGCAAATTTAAATTTATCATCACAAGTTTTAACATAATCTTTTAGAATAGATTCGGCTACAGTGGGGGAGGAATCCAAAGATTTTGTGATTGAAACTGGAATGTCAGTAAAGAATTTTTCAAATTCTGTAGCTACCTCAATATCTACTGTAACTTTCTTATTTTCAATATTTAAACAAAAATTGTTGTTATTAGTTTTTACTCTTCCGGTTTCATTATTAATAATGTTCCATGTCGTTTTAATTTTGTCACACTGACAATGGGACCACTTCGGGAGTATACTCTTTCAATTACAAAACGAATTTCAAAAATAGGTCCACAAATAGCCGAATAATCGGTGAACATACATATAAAAAATAGATACAGTCGAACACAGAGCCTCCTCCTTTTTTGAAGTCGGTTAAATATTAAATGTTAAGTAACTTAGTTCATTACAACTTAGTTCATTACATTACATTAAAAATCTAATAAACCAACAAGGTTTATTAGATTTTTAAGTTTTATTAGTGCCAGTAAAGAAGTCTATATTAAATAAAATAATTTTTAATTCTGAATTAATCTTTTTAATATGGCCAGGAGCCATTCGCTTACAATTTCTCCTGGCAAACAATAATGAACACTGAAAATACCTCAGAGATAGCTAAACCAACAATAAGCAAACGAATAGAACAGCAATGCGTTGGAATTATGTACACGAGGCCTTGTAAGGTAACTCCTACACATTGTATTGTAGCTTCCTAGTCACTGAAGCGATATTCCAATTAACTTGCCAATCAAAGAACAAGCCTCTAACGTTTCCCATCAACGAATAGCCAATACCCAGTAGGCAATGGGCCTAATAAAGCTGTTATGATGAAAATATTCACAAAACTGTAATATGTATAATTTGGAGCTCGACAAGACAATTACTGAACTAAATGCGATAAAAGATTCTAAATCCTTTAAAATCGCGTAGGTTGCGCAAGATAGCAGCAAAACGTTTTCCACCGCTGCGCTGCGCTAACAAAAACAACGTTCCATTACGTACCTACGTTGAAAAAGAAACAGATATAAATTGAATAAAAACTTTAAGCGTTTTCAACTTACATTCCCGCTGTAATAGACTATCTAGTCTGAAGGAAAGGTCTTGATTGTGTGCTGGTCATCATCACAGCATTTAACAAGCAGTAGTAAAATGATAACACACTGTCGACAAGGATTAGTAGATTTTTTTTAGAACCTCTTGCATGTCGTTAATCGTACATTGTCCACTTCATAATTTTTCAGCCAAGATACGCCCAGTCCACTGTTGGACGATGACCTCCTCCTAGGATATCCAAATCGGTCCTCCACTTCTCGCAATCAGCAGCTCCTCGCGACCTTCACCAGCTCGACAATTCGCCTTGTAGGGGACTTACCAACACAATGTGTCCCGCTACACGGCTGCCACTCAAAGACCCCATCCGCCTCAACGGTCGTCAGTCCTGCCAGCAACGTGCTCTATACCCAGCGTGTTCGGAGACCCCCCCCCCCTCCAATTCTTGGGGGAGGCCTATTGAACCGTGAACCAACACGGCGCGCGGCAACTTATACGCGATTTTCCACTATTTAAACTATCATCTTCAGCTTGTTACAGTCCCACTGCTGGTCAGGCCTCCCCCAAGGCACACTCCTCAGCCTGGTTTCGACTTTTCTTATCCATGCGATTCCAGCTGTCTGAGGCTAGTCGTCTTTGCTTGCCTAAACGAGGTCTCCACTCCAGTACTCTTCTACTCCAACGGTTGTCAGCTCTGCGATAGATGCCTATTTTCAGAGCTATGTCGGTCGGTAAGATTTGATTGTTCTACAGAGAAACTTTAAGCTCTCTTCATAGCTCGCTGTTCGACTTTTAGCTTGGGGACCAGCCCCCTCGTTAAAGTTTTAAACTTAAAGTTCTAGACTTTTATCTTCAAGGTCTGTGGATGAACGAGAAGACCTGTCGAAGCTTCTGGAATGCTCCCTACACCAAGCAAACCCCCATATTGAACTGCCCCATATTGAACTTGAGGTAGTCAAGTCATTTTCTTGGACAACTTCGAGAATAACCCCGACGATGGTGACCGGTTCCGGTACAACATGATAGTTAAATGTAACTTTCATCCAAGTTCATCCAAAGACCCCACACGTCAGGAGGATTCGTCAAGCTACATACGTCATTGACTATATTTAAATAAATCTATATTAAATATTTGCACGTCGATTAACGACAGGATTTGGACTCAATAATGTACAAATATCTATCGCATGGTGCGACAAATATATATGAAAAAAAAAGCTGTCCAGCGTCCCTAAAGATCCTGCTTCCTGAAGCGCAAACGTGAAACGTAATTGTCGTTCACGATGGTCAGTCCAGTTCAGAGACTTGAAGACATCGTCTAACGCAGCGGTGAAGAGTTTCGGGGATATAACATTTCCCTGTCTCACCCCTCTCCGCTGTTTTATTGGTTTTGTTTGACTTCGCTGGACTGAATTCCCTACTTGATTTCGAAAGCTATGATTCGTCGTGGTAGCTGCGTAATACGTACATCTAAACACTTCGATGTATCGCCGTCAACTTGGCTCGGCTTGGTTTGGCAGGTCGCGATGAACTCAAAGGCTTTCTTGTAGCCAAAGTCAAGGGCAAATAAAACTTTATTGAAATATAAATGTATCATTAACGGCCACCGCGCCCCGCCGCCGCCGCGACGCCGCCGTGGGAATTATCACGTTACGCCTCCACCATGAATATGGCAGTCGGCACTCATAGATATCTTGAGCACCATGACTAGTGCTATATTCCAAAATAATAAGTAGGTATATCCGCTTGCTTCACGGCGTATTTAAAAACCTTCAACAACCTGCAAACTTTGCTCGTAAAATTTGACCACGTGACACGGGTACTCGTGAAACTCTATTTACAATGGAGTCGAAATTACTTTATATTATACTAGTTTTCCGCTCGCAGCATCGCCCGCGTTATTTTTGTTTTCCCGTTGGAATTTTTGTTTTCCCATAGGAAAAATAATTTTGTAGCCTATATTGATCATAGATAATGTAGGATTCCAAATGTAAAGGAGAATTTCAAATCAATTTAGTAGTTTCGGATCCTATTTAATGCAAAGAAACAATCAAATCTTTCTTCTTTATAATAGTAGTACATTTAACTTTTCTTAAGAATTTTTCCTATTATTTTTCATTTTAAACCACCCTTGTATTATAGCGAATAAAAGGAAAAAAAATATTCAAATCGCCCCGCAGACGTTGTGCTGCCCGATTACAGCACCACTTACCGGGTCCATTTGTACTTTTAAACCTTACAACACACACAGAAAATTTCGTAAGAATCGGTGGAGCTATTTTTAAGTTTTAGCGAGACTAACACACAGCGATTCATTTTTATATATATAAAATAGAAGATAAGAAGAAGAAGAAGAGAAATGAAGATAACGAAGAGAGAAAAAGAGAATATTGGAACTTCTATCACTTTTACCTTAAAATTAAAGGTGTCATTAAGTGAAAATAGTTTTATTTACAGAAATAAACTTTTAAATACTAGTGGATTTTAAAAAAAACACTACCTTTAGACGCACATCACTGCGATTTATTCCTAACATTTCATTTAAAATATTAATATTATATATCTTCTCACCTAAATAAAAAAACTTCACAAACTCAAGGAACTAGCAATAGATAAATGTTGTTAAAGTAAGGGTAAATGTAACTTGTCAAGAGAAACTTATAATTGGGTCTGTAGTGGGCCTTGGGTCTTGGTCCTACTTCCTGTTACTAGCGGATATTTCGGACTTGAGGTCGATGTCGCGAAAATGCGATTAAAAAGTTTTTGCTTGCGTTCCCAACTATACAAAGGTACGTATATTTCGATAATTCGATTTTTAATACAAAGTTGAGTTAGAAAGTAAACGGTTTTAAATAATATTTTGCTAAAGATATGATACTATTCAATTAAGCTTAGGAATAATTCTTGTCTCTTTTGATGAATAAAAATTGTATTTATGATCAATAAAAATATGTATGAATCTTGGAAAAATAAATAGCATTTTAACAATGACATGAACACACTCACATAAAAAGATACGTAGTCACAAAAAAAAACAACATTGGTTAAAAGTTAAGATTAAAGGTTTTAGGTAAATGTGAACACCCGTATACCTAATTGAATTGATATCGTCATTCATTGGCTTTATCTATTTCATTTTAATGGTTGATTTATGTAACAAATGTTAAGACTACTCTTCAATAAGACGTAACAGACTAAATAAAATAGTTTTTGTGTGTCGCGCACCATTATCGCACATCGGAGAATCTTCACTACTGTTAAAATATTTTACAAAAAAGTGCCAAGAAAATAATTGCTTGGCACCAACTTCAAAATAAAAATATGATTATTGTGCGTATTATTATATTCATATTTTTTTATATTTCAGTGTTTTTTGAAATCGTTTTTTTTTTTGGTGAAATATTTTTCATTTCTCATATTCTGAAAGTAGGTCAGTGTTAACCTATGTAAAAGGCTGAAAATTATACATTGCGACCATAAGAACGGCAAGTTAATTCAAAAAAAGAATTTCACTATTCATCATACGCGGCCGGAGACAAAGTATTGATTAAAATCCAATACAGCCACATCTATACTAATTAAGATATAAATAAACTTGGTAAAAACCTTGTAAACAAATCAAATCTAATATATAACTATCTCGTGTATTTGATAACGAACTCCTCTGAAACGGCTTGACCGATTTTTATGAAATTTTTTGTGTATTTGGTAGGTCTGAAAATAGGTAGGTTTGAATAAAGTTTTTATGACTAATTGACATCAGGAAACACTTATAACCTAGATTTTCACCCTTCTACCACCAACCTCCATTTTTAATAGCGATATTAATATTAATATTTTTAGTTCATGGAAACCTAGTAAGTATGCTTATACGCAATTTCTTATTAGAAAGGAGGATGACCTAATTTGCCCCACTATCAAGGTCGATGACCAATAAAGCGGTATTTCTAATTCAATATCAAAAGATTTTTTAGTGTAATATAAAATAGAAGCTACGGTTTTTTTGCGCAAAAAAATAAAGACTTACATGCATTTCCTGTTACAAAATGGTGACTGCATATTTATGCATTTTTTGTTGTAGCTACAATAACACGTTTTTCAATGTTATGCATTATTTCTTTTATTACATTTTCAAATATGTATTTCTAATAAATTATAAAACATATTACATTTCATCATTTCAATTAAAATGTAATTTTTGCAATGACAAAAGGTTGATAGAACGCATAGAAATATAAAACCAGTATTTCATTTTTTACGCTAACATCAATGTTAATTTATATTTCGCATTTCTTTTATGCAATATTAACGTTAACATTCTTTATCACGCTATTTTTACAAAGGGAATCTTAGCCAAAATATCAGATATTTTTAAATGTTAATTTTATTTTTTATTTTATTTGGAAAGGGAAACAAACAGCTTGATATAGAGCATATGAGTGAAAAATAATGGGTCGATACATAGGCCAATAGAGTTTCCACAAAAAATTAATACTAAACAGTTGAGCAAACACTAAATTATAACAAATTCTTTCTAAATAGAAATTATGAAAATCGACGTACATGATATGTCGTTATTATAACAGCTTATTATTTAATGACATTAATTAACATTGGCAGCTGGAGAACGATGGATTACAAATACACTTTTTAAACTTATGGAGACTAAGAGAAAAAATCTTAAATTGTTGATAACACTCATCATATGAATAACAAGATCTTACAGAAAAACGGTTCTTGGCGTAGTTAGTGCGACAGAATAGTGGAGCAAATGTTTTTGTGGATCTCAAACAAGACCTTTTGCATTTTAGACATATTTTACTAGTAAGATAAATCGAATCTACCATATTGTGTATAATTTTGAATAGAAAGAATTGATCGCGATGCTCTCTTCGTAGTTCAAGTGGTGTGATTACATCCGTACAATATTCGGGATATCTATATTTCATCCGTTTAATGAACTTATTCTGAATGCGTTCAATACAATCAATATGCACCAAATACTGGGGATTCCAAGCCGTTGAAGCATATTCCAAGATAGATCTCACAAATGCATTATATAACAACACCAATGTACTAGGATTCTTAAAATCAGAACCCTGCCGAAAGATAAAACCTAAATCCAGCCTAAATCCTAAATTCATGCGATAAAGCCTAAAACCATAATAATAGTTAACATACGTTGCTCGATGACGATGGTCAAAACCATAGAGCATTTACCCTATCAAAAACTAATGAATCGCGAAAATGCTGAAAGAAATGTTGAAAATGCTGCAAATCTGTACTTACTCGTAGGTGGAACGCGCCTTAAATAAATCGCAGTTCCCTTCGTCGCTTGTCACGTCGCGTTCTTTGCGATTTCTGCTACATACACATTTTATTCCTTATTATTGACTAGCTTTTGCCTGCGGCTTCGCCCGCGTAGACTACATGCTTCTCCTTACCATATTTTAACAGTATGTAGAGAAAAAGTAAAAAATAATGATGATAAAAATAATGTAATGTGAAAGACTTATACTTACCAACTTTATCATCAATACGCTAAATGGTATATGTTAGTTGTTAATGTAAATAAATAGCCTTACTCACAGTTTGTTATTTACTTGGTCCAATCACAATAACCACACATACAATTACAATAATGCAGAAGGCACAGAAAGAGAAAACGAAGCACAAACACCGGAAAGCCAATAAGGAGTAAGAATAGAAGAGATAGTATACATAAGCACAGCGCGATACAGTGCATAGACTTAGTACATAAGGCAAGCAAAAGCAGCGTACGCTCCGCGTCAAGGTTCCGACTGACTGTCGATGGCGGCCGGCTGTCTGCGCAAGCGCTTCTTATGTACTTGGTATATAAGCACTAGTGCGGGGGTCATGCGGGTCGATAGAGATTTATCGATATCGCCAGCCAGACTATGAAATATTATTATATAGAATGGTAAGTATTTAGTATAAATAATTATAATGCTTATTAATAGATATAAATATAATACATAGGTAGATAATTTTATTATTGTAAATATATTGCTAATTAGTTTTAACGTTTAGATTTAAGAATTTATGTAATTGTATATTTATTAATGTATAAAATTATATTGTTATAAATAGTGGTGTGTTAATTGTGCCGGTATTTATACAGAGTAGCCTACACGCTCAATCCTTGTATCGTTCCTATCCCTTCACTATTTTTGTGTTTATCCATGACTAATAATAAGTTATCATAATAATAAGTAAGTAATTAATTTAAAGTATTTCCTTATAAACAACATTTTTAACAATTTTGGACGTCGACGCCAATATCACCAGACTATTTGATGAGCTAACACGTGAACACGCTACATAGATGCCTGCACAGTATAAAGTATCTATGTGCAAAATTTCAAGTCTAAACGATTTCATTGCTCCCATGACTTCATCCCCCTTTTCACCCTCATGTTGATGATCATTGAGTGAGTCAGTCACTTTCTTCTTTTATATGTTGCGTTAGATTTTAATCTTCAGCCCAAGCTTAAAATTTGAAGATCCTAACTTCAAAACTGATCGAATTTCATACAAACTTTCATCCCCTATTACACCCCCTTAGGGATGGAATTCACAAAAATTCTTCCTTAGTGGATGTCTGCACAGTATAAAGTATCTATGTGCAAAATTTCAAGTCTCTACTCTAGACGATTTCACTACTCCCATGACTTTATCCCCCTTTTCACCCTAATAGGGGTGGAATCATCAAAATCGCTGAGAGACGTGTAAATTATTTTTTAATCTTCAGCCTAAACCCAAAATATGAAGATCCTGACTTTAAAACTGACGGACTTAAGGTTAGAAATTCCAAAAATCCTTTCTTAGTGCTCACCTACACTACCAAACGAACCTACGTACCATGTTTCATGGTTGAAGCTTCAGCCGTCTAGGCTGTGCGTTGATATTATCAATTTTCACACTTTGACACCCCATATCCCCCTTTTAGGGGTTGAAATTTGGAAAATCCTGAAACAGGTTTAACTTATTTATCGATTGGAGTACTCATGTGAAGTTTCGATTAAAACAGAGCAAGTAATCTGGTTTCCCCATACAAACTTTGGAGCCTTTTTTCAACCCTTTAGAGGGTGAATTTTAAAAAATCCTTTCTTAGTGCACCCCTTCACCTCATAAGGAACCTAGGTGCTAAATTTGGAATCTCTAGACCCAGTGGTTTGGGCTGTGCATTGATATTATCAATTTTTACACTTTGACACCCCATACCCCCCTTTTAGGGGTTGAAATTTGGAAAATCCTGAAACAGGTGTTAAAAAAAAAGGTGTTAACTTATTTATCGATTGGAGTACTCATGTAAAGTTTCGATTAAAATAGACCAAGTAAGCTGGTTTCCCCATACAAACTTTGGAACCCTTTTTCAACCCTTTAGAGGGTAAATTTTAAAAAATCCTTTCTTAGTGCACCCCTTCACGAAATTGTTTTCCTACTTGAACAAAACTTTAGGATCCAAACTTCTAAACTGACGGATTTTCATACAAACTTTCATCCCCTATTTCACCCCCTAAGGAAAGGAATTTCCATAAATCCTTTCTTAGTGGATGCCTAAGCTGTATAAGGTATCTATGTACAAAATTTCAAGTCTCTAGGCGATTTAATTATTCCCACGAATTCATCCCTCTTTTCACACTTCTGGGCTGGAATAATCAAAATCGCTGAGACAGGTCTAAATTATTTTTCAATGCCTGCCTAAACCCAAACCCAATTTGAGGATCCTCACTTCAAAACCGACGGATTATCATACAAACTTTCATCCCCTATTTCACCCCCTTAGGGGTAGAATTTCCAAAAATAATTCCTTTATGGATGTCTACACTGCATATGAGATCTATGTGTAAAATTTGAAGTCTGTAGATCAAGCCGTTTGGGCTGTGCGTCATTGTAGTTCTCACGACTTCATCCTCATTTTCACCCTCTTGGCTTGGGGGTGAAATATTAAAAATCGCTGAGATAATAAATTATTTTTTATTCTTTAGCCTATACACGAAATTTGAGGATCATAACTTCAAAACCGTCGGATTTTTATACAAACTTTCATCCCCTATTTCACACTCTTGGGGGTGGAACTTCCAAAAATACTTTCTTAGTGGATGCCTACACTGCATAATGTATCTATGTGCAAAGTTTCAAGTATGTAGGTCTAGCGGTTTGGGTTGTGCATTGATATATCAGTCAGTCAGTTTAGAATTTTATATATACAGATAATACTGGATATCAATAGGCATATTGATAGTACCTATTATGATCGATAGCTCAGCATATCTAGTTTGACGTCTTGAAACTATATGTACAGGTCGCATAGGTTAGGTTAGGATTCGCGATTTCGTGATTGGTCCCATAATAGTAAAAGATCTTCATTTTGCTTGTCTGAATAAGCACACAAAATTTGGCTCCTGCTGGAAAAATGACCCGGTAATACAATTTACTACTTAATTTAATCTTTTGAGTGGATTTAATACCAGCTCACCGAAGCAACTTTACAGAATACAAGCACATGTCAATACGAGATCATAATCTAATAAAAGAACAATGCCCTTAGCCCTGATTCTAAAGATGCCTTCCATTATCACCTGAATTTAGATAAAATGTGAAAATTGGCACGTGCCTATAAAATTTGAGAGTTTCCTACGATTTACCTGGAATTCCATCACCAGATTCTGACAATGGGACCACCTCAAGAAAAATAATTGAAAATCGGCCCACAATTGGCAGAGTAGGTACTCGCGTAACACCGAATGAGACATAATTTTTTCACTTTGAGCTCTTGGGTGAAACTCCTTCTTTTTTGAAATCATTTAACAAAATGAATCAAATAAAGTACTGAAGTATGAATTAAGGTCTAATAATAGAAAAAAAATCATTGAAAATATTATTTTTGTGCTCAGAATTAAATAACGGTGAGCGGATCTTAGCAATTACAAATCAGTTTAATTTTCAAAAGCTGTGTCCACTTATATCTTTAAAAAATTAAGTTAAATCAAATCAAATCATTTATTGCTTTCATGCGGTAAAATGGTAATGTTATGTACTATTAGATAATTAATTGTGCATCCTAGTACCTATTTCACCTGAGTTGAAACTCTTCTACCTTAAACCTTTTCTTCTATCTTAAAATTTGAGGTAACTCACCGGAAGATTCCTGAGAATTCTTGGATATCTCGTAGAATATACAGGCGTAGCAGACTGTGATGATCATTAGCGGCAAGAAGTAAACAGCGCAAAGGCAGAAGACATTATACGCTAGCTCTTGGCGCTGGCTAGCGAACGCTTCGAAGGACACGCACTGCTGGAACTCTGGCACTCTCGGGTGATGCATGACGCGGAACACCAGACTCTGAAATGAACCCTTGTCTTAGTACCGTACCGCAAGTAAAATATTGCTTCTAGCTGTCAATTTTAACGAGGATAACCTATTTATCCAGTAGATTATGTTGATGTCCTTCCTTGGCAAACTTGGCAAAATATTTTGAGTAGTGCATTAGTCTAACTAGGGGTGGAAACCGCCTGGTTCGGATCCAGAGGTTCGGGGCTCTTTCTACTTAGTTTGGATGGTGATAAAACTTCTAAAAGCCCTTTTAGCTACCACCATCGAACTTAATATTTGATATTTTGAAATTAGATACCTATAAAAAAGGGACTCGTATTTTCACAAATTTTATTCTAAGTCCTCATTAAAGTAACTTGAATAGTTGGTCATTCTAAGAGAATTTACATCTCGCCGTAAATCCTTCAAATGGCGGTTTCAAGCATTCACGGCGGGATGTACGTTTGACAAAATGAAATTAAAATGTAATATTGACGTTTATTATCCATGGACTTATTGATTATTAAGTCCATGTTATTATCTCTGCATTTGACACAACCTCACATAAGCGGATGTCAAAGTGAGATTTGTAACTTTTTTAAAAACAACGCAAAGGTAAATCCCTCATATTAATATCTCGACATTTTTTTTAATATTTCCTTAAATATTCGTTTCAAAAATCCAAAAAACGAAATTATACTAAAAACATGAGAAATTGACAAAACCTCGAAACGCGTTCTCAATTTAAGTCACTTTATTAAAAGTGGAAACATATCCATCAAAGATAAGTAAAGTTTGCTATAGAGTAGTCCAGATTGAGCTCCGTTCCAACTTCGACCTAAACGTAACTCACCACCAGGTGAAATAAAAACCAGGAGTTGATAGTAACATTATCCGTCTGTCTATTTCGCTTTCACACCTAAACCACTGAACCAAATAAAATTTGGTAATGAGATAGTTTAAATCCTGAGAAAGGACAATAGTTACTTTTCGCACCACCTGCTCAATAATGTCATTTTTTCTGTGTCGTGATAACCCAACATAAAGTAGGAACAGAATTAATTTGTATTCGAAACATGAAAATTACCTAAATTTTTAGAGAAACGCAACTAAACAAAATGATTCTGAATCGACAACATATACTTACTCAAAAATCCTTGAAAACACTAAAATATTACAAAATCAAACAAAAGTTTAATCTCGCCATGTTCTTTAAGTGTAGAGTTTAGTTTTCTAATAACCTTTTTTAACTGTGAACATATAATTGTAATAGCCGTAAGTTTTCCATGGAATTAAAAAAATAAAAAAATAATAAAAAAGCAAATGGAATGAAGCACATACAGCTACTTCTACTTTAGTTTTTTTTTAATACAGAAGTTTTGTGGCCTTTTTAAGTACGAGTCATTATAATCAAAATCAAAATATTTTATTCAAGTTGGATTTTACAATCGCTTTTGAAAGTAAATGCAGCTACGCCAATGGTTCACAAGTCTACGGCGGGAGACCTTGTACTGACTGGAAAGAACCAGCAAGGGTTATTTTTTTCTCCCTGTATTGTTACAGAGTCGTTAATTGGAAGCTGACCTCAAAGCAAAAGCTTAACCTCAACGTCCATTACAAATTTAGATTTGTCACTTCTTTTCTTACTATGTCATTACCAAATCAATACAACAATATTACCTAATAATAAATAGTTATTATTTACATTATAACGAATATTTTTTTCAATTTAACATCAGGCATTGGCATCATTTAAATAATCGTTGAGTTTATAATATCCTTTACTCATCAGTCTTTTTTACATTCGCTTTAAACTTATCAAAAGGCAGGAACTTTGTTGTAAAAAGTTATACATCTTCCCAAATGTGAGCCTCTAGTTTTATGGACCCTGTACGTTGGAACGGCAAGTTTATTTTTATTTCTTGTGTTTAAATGGCGAATTTGGAAATTGGTTTCAAATGTATCATAATTTTTATAGACATAAATCAAATTTTCCTGCTAAAGTCAATATGTTAATTTCTCTAAATAAATCTCGAAGAGAATCTCTTGCTCGTAAATTATAAATAGCGCGAACCGCTCTATTCTGAAGTACAAAAATACTTTCTATACTAGCAGCCGATCCCCACAGAAGTATTCCATATGACATGACACTATGAAAATAACTAAAGGATTCTAGATTGTAGTGGGATCCCCATATGTTCTTGGCAAACAGACTTAGTTCTGCAGCATATGCAGTAAAATAAAAAGACAACTTTTTTATTTTACTGCATATGCTGCAGAACTGAGTCTGTTTGCCAAGAACTCAATATGTGGATCCCACTACAATCTAGAATCCTTTAGTTATTTTCATAGTGTCATGTCATATGGAATACTTCTGTGGGGATCGGCTGCTAGTATAGAAAGTATTTTTTATTTTACTGCATATGCTGCAGAACTGAGTCTGTTTACCAAGAACTCAATATGTGGATCCCACTACAATCTAGAATCTAGTATAATACCCTATATATAAATATAATTATTTGTGATATAATAATAAATTGATGTAATTTTGATTTATTACTGTATTTTTTTAAAAACGTCGCCTCACACTAGGATTTTCTCCTGTGTCGTGGGTGCAGTTACAAACATAGAATATCACATGCACATACGCCCAGACTAGAACAAATTTCTGTAGGCCATACAAAATATTTGTCCCGTACGGGAATCGAACCCGCGACCCGTTGTGCAGTAGGCGATCACTCTACCACTGCGCTAACCGTGTAGTCCTTTCATCTATTTCCGTTCGTCAGTCCGTTCGTCTATTTCTTTCGTATTTGTTTGTATTTTCTCGCAGGTGGTGCGAAAAGTAGATTATTTTCCTCTGGGTCTTAGTCTTAGGTTAGCATCAATTCCTACATTACCACATTCAGGACTCTGTCTTAAATAACACCCTACACAACACATAACACCAACTATTAAACACCCTCGCTGCGCTCGGGAGTTAAGCATAGAGTCCTTATGCTTGTACCCGTGACATAAGACCCTGCTTTATCCCCTTTTATCTACTATTTAGCAAATACGGTTAAAGATCTACATTTAACAACTAAGAAATTCCGAAAACTTGTTCCCATAAATCAATATAGATCTGTTGAACATACTTCATCTACTTAAAATTGTCTGTCAAGAATTTTTTTCGTGGTAACATTCATAAATAACAAAGTTATGATGGGCTGGAAATGTAAATCTTGCTCTTATTATCGGAAAGCAGAAATCTTATATTACCGAAAAATTAGTAACTCTATAAAGCTCGGCTTCTTTTCACTCAGAAACAAACGATAATTTATTATCCAGCGTCGATGAATATAATAAAGTATAAATATAAATTATGATAATTATACTTTATTATTTAGGCGCTCAACGCTGGACATAGGCCTTCCCTAAGGAGCTTTATACCGATCGATCCTACAAAATCTTATACAATGTGTTAATTAGATCGTGCAAAACCTGAATGTTCCTGTTGTATTTACCTCTTAGCGCGAACGCACACGACTGATTTTGATGAAATTTTTTGTGTATATTCGATAGGTCTGTGAATAGGTCGTAAATTATTTTTAACCGACATAACAAAGGAAGAGGTTCTCAATTCGATGCGTGTTTTTTTTGTGTGTATGTTACGCGATTATGCCGCCAATTGGGAACCGATTTTCAAAATTCTTTTTTGTATTCAATAGAGTATACTCCTGGGGTGGTCCCAAGGTCACCAAAGTAAGGATCTGATTATAATATTCCATAAAAATCGAGGAAAACCATTAAATTTTTTGGTGTGTCCAACGTGTTTTGTGTGTAGGTATGTTATGCGATTACTCCGCCAATTGTGGACCGATTTTCAAAATTATTTTTGTATTCGATAGAATATACTCCTGTGGTGGTCCCAAGGTCACCAAAGTCAGGATCTAATGATGGGATCCCATGAAAATCGAGGTAAACCCTTAAATTTTATAGGTACGTCGAACGTGTTTCATGTTTTTTCCGAAGTTATTCACTTATTTGCGTCTGGTAGTCATGAACCGAGCTGATGGTGGAAGGATCCTTAGCTTTTGGACTTGATCTGACCTGACCTGACTTTGGACGGTGAGCTGGTATTAAATTCAGGTCCAAGGTCAGGTCAGGAAGGTGAGCTGGTAATAAATTCACTTGTAAGATAAAAATAAAAAATATATTATAAAGAATAAAAACCGACTTCAACAACACTGAAAAGATAAAAATAATATTAAGAAAGTCGGTGCCAAATTTTAAGACTTTCTAGGAGATCATCGTTTGGTACCGACTTCAATACAGAAGTGTGATGTTGTCTGTACCTATTCTTATATTAGGTCCTTACATATGAAATTGGCGTTTTGCCGTACTGGCCACTTTGATCTCAAATATCTCTCTATGGTTAGGAATTCCAAATTCAAATTTATGCAGCTATTTACTCATGTATTTGTGTTTCGAAAATTATAATTCACTTGTTTTTTTTTCTCAATTGTTTTGGACTTTTCAATCAATTGTTTTGTTTTCAATTTTTTTGGAGTCAATTTTCGCTTAGGGCAAGGTTTGGCTGGTTCGACAGGGTTCAGCCATTGCGACGAGCGCTTCCGATTATCGTACAGGACCGGTGTTTCATCACAAGTAATAATTCGATTTAAAATCCCTTCATTATTGTGCCGGTTGAGTAATGCAACGCAGCAGTCAACGCGCGTTTGTTGATTTGCTTCACTCAATTCATGAGGTACCCACCTTTCAAGCTTTTTCACCTTCCCAATTTGCTTCAAGTGGATTAAAACAGTTTTATCACTAACACCGCAGCCTGCAGCTAACTCGGACGTGGTTTGCGATGGATCCGCTTCCACAATAGCCTTCAATTCTTCATTATCAACTTTGGTCTCCGGCCATCCACGGGGCTTGTTCTGCAGGTCAAAATTTCCAGAACGAAAACGTTGGAATCAAAAACGCACAGTGTTTTCGTTTGCGGCACCGTCGCCATACACATCATTAATCCTTCGAGCCGTTTCTGCAGCACTGGTGCCACGGTGGAACTCGTACTCGTAAATAACGAGATATTCTATGTTTTCCATTTTGTAAACTGAGTGACGCATGGAAAAAAAAACAATTGAGGAAAAAACAAAGTGAATTATAATTTTCGAAACACAAATATATGAGTAAATAGCTGTATAGAATTTGGAATTCCTTACCATAGAGGAGATATTTGAGATGAAAGTGGACAGTACGGCAAAACGCCAATTTCATATGTAAGGACCTAATATTATTTTTAACTTTTCAGTGTTTTTGAAGTCGGTTTTTATGTTTTGTAAAATATTTTTTTATACCCCTAGGTGATAAGGGTTATTTGGACAATTATTGTGGCGAAACGGAGTTCGCGGGCACAGCTAGTTATAAATAACTTTAAAATAAATAAAATTTAAAATTTATCACGTCAATATTGTAGTTACTCAAAAAAGTGCAGTCCATACTTATTAAACTTTTATCTTTTTCTTGCTGGTTGAAAAACACTGTCTAAGAGTTACCCGTCTAACTTCTGTATAAGGAAATAAAGAAGCTACAACCCTTGTGAATAACAAGGGCATACACGCGCCAGCGTGTAGAGAGAGAGAGAGAGAGAGAGAGAGAGAGAAAGAAAGAAAGGTGTGGATTATGCATTGGCCTGCTATATGAGGAAACATATTATAAAATTTTATTAACTTTGGCTACTCTGATTAAATGAAATGATCCTTACACAATATTGAGTCGATTCGCATTAAAACAACCAGCTTTACTAATTTCTATCGATAACTCATGCTTGATCCCAAAACATTATTATGCCGAAATTGTTTAAAAAAATAAAATGGTTCCTAAGATAGTTTTCCCGTATCTTTTACGATTATGATTTTTTATACTTATTGTTCCAGTTAAAAAAAGATCTGTATACACTGTCACAAGAAATGTTGATTAAGAGATTACTTCAGTAGGGCCCCGTAGATATTTTACAAGCTTTTATTTAAATTTAACAAATTAACTTTTTATTTAACTTAAACAAATCTTGCGAGTTTTTGACCCACTTGTCAATGTCAGATTGAGCTGAAATTTGGAATAAAATTTGATTCTGATGACAATGCAATTATGCATAATTAATTTGTATTTTTGTAAACCCAAAATGGCCTGTGCAACAAAATGGTGGTTTACATATTGGATTATATATCAAAAAGTTCTTTTGGGAAATCCCAACCTCGCCGCAGCTTTGTTATTCCATTCGGAAGACTTCACTTGCGCCAAAAAGGACAAGCACAAGAAATCACCCACTCCGTTATCAGCAGCTTCACTTCTGTGGTGGCTTTGGAATTCCAGTTATCTGCCATCCATAAAAAGAGCACTACAATTTTTATTACAACAGATGCTGTGAGTTCCAGCTGGCAAGTAACAGTCAACAACAAGAATTTGCAAGAACGCTAGAAGAAATTATAGCAAATACACCACAGCAACCAGAAAGAACTTTTCGTGGTTCTAGATCTAGAGTTCTAGAATTAGAACCACGAAAAGGAATATGACAAGTCAGGCATCTAGATGCAAACTGCCGTAGTTTGAAGAGACAATAAGTCAATAGTTGTTTATAAATACAAAAAGGGTGGCATAAAATTCCTGAACCTACAGATCAAGAAATTTGCACCAGGCGCAACAGCTTCAAAGGAGAATGCCCATTAACCATACAAGAAAATGCCTGAGATGGACAAAGATGAAATTTACCTCAACTCACGTAAATCCATAACAATCGCATTTCCTCCTCCTCCTCCAAAAACTAGGCAGATGCTAGTTTGAAAGATTTTGATAAAAGATAGGTTACTGACATAACCTATCTTTTATCAAAATCTAGATATAAAAAATAGGGATATCGATCAATAAATAGAATATAATAATGTATCTCAAAGTTTTATTCATCATTAAAATCTATTAACAAATCATTCAGGAATTGTGCAGAATCACAAATGTAAGAATATTAATACTTACAGCTTGTGGTGACATCCATTCCTTGACTAGAGTACGCACTTCTGCACTTTGTATTGACAAGGAATTACGTCTCATCCATCTAAGATCGAAATAGAGAAAATCTAACCAAAAGTTGATTCTGCACATTTAGTTTGACATATTTATGTTAAAAACACTGGTTCGAAATCATAAGCATGCTGATAGTGCTGTTAGCATTTTTTGTGCGCTCTTTAATTTGGATCGGGTCATTATGATTGTAAACACTGCCAGCGCTGTTGTGTTTCGGACCGCAGGGACAAACATGACTATCTGCATAGCCGGAAAGCAAAAAAATACTAAAAATATAATTATATTTTTACCCTGGTTGAACAGATAAAAGATTGCTATCATTATTCATGATTTATTTTGAATAGATTTTTGGGTTAGTTATGATCTCTGTCCATTTCAGACATTTATTGGGTATTCTCCTTTCTTTGATTGCTCAATATATTTCAGACCGATACAATACAACAGTAGACACTGTCTCAAGAGCGTCATCCCAACCAGAGTGGACGCTGAGAAAAACCCCACCCCGCAATCAATATTCCAGAAATGGGGCATCCCGACTAACGACATATTTGCAGGTGCACGCTGCGTTATCATGAGCAACTACATTATCATGTAAGCGAGGATACCAGAGATAGTAAATGCCTATTTATAGAGCCATACAGCCAGCGTCGCGTTTTTAAGTTAGGATGGATTTCCATTGACCCTTTTGGGAAAACAAAGGGTAAACAACTAACACTAGTCCCGGCATTGAGAATTAGGAATCTGCAAAAGAACTTAACAAACATAACATATAGGTATTAGCCGCTGGCTAGGAGAGAAGAACTGCTTTGCTCTGTTCAGGACAACCTGCTTTTTGCTTGCCAATTTGGCTTTGTCCTCCAAATAACTCCCAAACCGCACTTTAGCAGAACTTAAGTCCAATGATATCAATAGTAACAATACAGGCAATATGTTTGGAATGACCTTGAGAGCTGTCAGATGTCAAATTATATCGGAATTGTAACGATTTGGTTTGTATTCCGGGTTTTTACTTTTTCCTCTCATGTTCTGAGACCGAAGCTCCAGGCACTTCATGACCTATGCTTTGCACCCAGTAATACCTACTGGCGTCACAAAGATAAGCCTCCTATTGTTTTAAGTTTACACAAACTATTAAATATCCCAGCGCAAGTTACGAGCCATGTGCGCCTGCCGGTCTTTGATGTGAAGTACCCTGCACTTACTTTCAACCCTTGCATACACATGGATAATGGTCTGGCTAAAAACTCCCCTTTCGTCGCCCCTATGTTTAGGAGCTTGGTTGCTGAAAACTGGAGTGATTATGCCAAATTCTACACAGACGCTTCTAAATTAGCACCTCAGGGTCCTGTTGGTATCGCTGTGTACTTCCAAAATTACAACACCTTTTTAGAGTTTATTGGCCCTCCAGAAACCTCAGTATTTACAGGGAAATGTATTGGCATCCTGGAAGCTTGTCTATTCATAGAAGCCTACAATATTAATAAGGCGGTTATTTTCACGGACTCCTTAAGTGCACTTAAAGCTATTCAAAGAAGTCCATTCAAATGTAAACTTCAAAGCAACATATTAGTAGACATTAGGACCTGCCTAACATATTGTTTCAATAAGGGCTTGTTGGTGGAGTTAGTCTGGATACCAAGCCACACTGGTATCTCTGGTAATGGGTGCGCTGATTTTGCTGCTAAGGCAGCTGCATCAGAGAGCTTACCAGTAAGCAAAAAGCACTATTCACTGCAGACGCATGACATCATTAATTTACCTAAGTTATACCTAGAATCAGAATGGCAACGTTTTTGGGATCAATCCAGCAAAATCAAGGGAACATTCTATTATAACATTCAACCTCATATAAGCCCTTGGCCCTGGTTTTACAAATATAAGAAACTGTCAAAGTCTGCAGTGTCTGTGGTGTGTAGGCTGCGTCTGGGTCACTGCTGTACTCCTGTCTTCCTCCACAAAATTAAAGTATGAGATAATTCTCTTTGTGAATGCGGATTAGCGGAAGGCAATTTAGACCACATTTTCTTCGAATGTGTTAGATATAAAGGGAGCTTCGATATGTATGATTCCCTACCAAAATTGAATGTTCCACTTCCTATTAATTTTGCTAATTTATTAACTTTTTACTCAACTGACATTATTAATCTACTTATTAGATATATTGAATGTAATGATATAAAATTGTGGCGTCCTACTTTATCTGACATGAACTAATAAACCCTTAAACTTTCCATATTAAAACCCTAACAAAACCTAAATAACATGTGTCTTTTCCAGATTGATGTGATACCTGCATGCTAACCCAAGTTATCATAGAAATGGATTATATCTTGAACACTCCGTAACTCGCATTAACACATGTTTGGCTAAGACACTTGTCTGGCAGAATTGTTGTTGGCAACGATGACACATTGCCATAATTAAAACAAGAAGAAGAACGATTTGGTTTTAGTTAAAACGTAAATAAATAGTGCGATTGCCATGTGAAATACTCTCTTTTGGTGATTCGTAGCTGTAGAAATTAGACGCGTACGAAGTCGCGAGAAAAAGCTTATTATTTTATAAAGCAAGCCCCCAACCGTAGAATACAAATACTCGTACTTTTATGTTACTATCCCGTTTTCTTTCGTTTTCTTTGCTGTGTAGAAGATTAAAATTAAAATGGTTATACTCCTTCCTCCTACCAGCGTGATCGTTCAGCAGAAAGTATCGATTCCTTTGCAGCTTTCATTTTTACACAACTTTACAATTGTAACCTACCGTATACATTCTGTACTTGACTGTGCCATTGCAACGGTTGCTAGCATTTGAAAGAACTCTTTGAACTCAAAATCTAATTACTTCGCACAATACTGGAAGATTGAATCATCAAACCGCCATGATTTGCTCGTAATTGACATGAAATTGTCCCTTTCTTTAGGGTGGATAGGTCAAATTAGATTAAAATGTCTCACGCAGTCCTGTTTATTAGGAAAATCGTTTACATTGTAATTGAATTAGGGCTTATAATAAGAACCATATTGTAGGTTACAACGTATGCAACGTGTAATAGAAATAGCGGGCTGTCTAGAAAACTATCTACTCAGAGTTCCATTCTTATTATTTTCTAACAAACGATTATGCTTATATTTTCATGACTCAAACATACCGGGGTTCCACATTTCATTCCTCTGTAAAATAATGAAAACAAACTTTAAGTTACAAATCAACATGACATTGCGAAGTATTTTTAAAATCTTACCCTTTACAATAAAGGAACAAATGAAATTAAGATGAGATATGATATCACGCACGTCAATTTCCATATCAAACAAAACTGAAGATGAATTTTTAGGCTTGTATTAATAAACGCATCTCAAAGTTGAGATCGATCTTAAGATACAGTTTCGACACAATGTACACGGACCATCTGTCAAAAACAACATCTCAAGATCGATCTCAATCTTGAGATGCAATTATTAATACGAGCCTTCATCATCACAGCTCATATACGTCCCCACCGAGGGGCTCGAGCCTACCCTATGTAAGGGTGATTAGGCCTTAGTCAACCACGCTGGCCCAGGGCGGATTGGTAGACTTCACATTGAATTTCTTCGCAGAATGTATGCAGGTTGCCTTACGATATTTTCCTTCACCGTAGGAGCGTCAGACAAATGTACATATGAAATTCTGAACGAAAAACACAGTGGTACATGGCGGTCTCGAACTCCGACCTCCCGATTGGAAGGCAAGTGCCGAGTCCACAGCGCCACCGACGCTCCAATACGAGCCTTAGACATGAATAATCGGTACGAATGCTCTTTAAGCTGTCATCATCAACAGCTCATATATACGTCCCCACCGAGGGGCTCGAGCCTACCCTAAACTAGGGCGATTAGGCCTTAGTCAACCACGCTGGCCAAGTGCGGGTTGGTCGACTTCACACACAACCTGTAAAGAAATTCTTTCTTCACAGGTGTGTGTAGGTTTCCTCACAATGTTTTCCTTCACCGTAAAAGCGTCGAATAAACGTACTTATTAATTCAAAATTTGAAAACACATTGGTACGTGGCGGGGTTCGAACTGCTACCCCCCGATTGGAAGTGACCAATCGGGATAAGAAGTGACCGTCTTACGCACTACGCCATCGACGCTTTAAGCTGTTCTTACCCCGGATATACTAGAGGATCTGTACATGAATACGTTATTAGTTGCCTTTGAGAGTACTAATCAACTCTATGACTGAGCTTTATCTAGGGGATTCAACTTGATATTATGTATTAAGGTCTAGATTTAGGAGCTTTGTGCAACCATCCAAACACAGCGAGAATCAATTTCTTGAGTTGTTGAATAATATATAGCATCTTCAGCATCTTGCACAATAACTATGCATGTTTTATGGCCTGTAGATATTTCCAAGTTATCATTTTTGTGGCATATCTACATACTATCTGAAAATATTTACAGTAATTTAATAATAAGTATTGTTTAAACAATATATTTTATTATATCTAAGTGCAGCAGATAAATCAGAAACGATAACAATACCACGGCTACATTTAATAAATTCTCATCCTTTATCAAATTTAAGAAAACTCGATGTTGAAAAATATATTTGTGTGGTTCCCGGTCAGCAGCAGATTCCGACTTCAAGTAAATCAATGTAAAATTTATGAAAGACGGGTCGGGCAATGACTCTTTGGAATGTAAATGAAGTAAGTTATAAGAAAATTCCAGAAAGTTCTGTAGCATTCAAAAACTCGTGAATACTTCTTATTCAATTCTACTAATTTCATTATATTAGGTCCTTACATATGAAATTGGCGTTTTGCCGTACTGGCCACTTTGATCTCAACTATCTTCTCTATGGTTAGGAATTCCAAATTCAAATTTATACAGCTATTTACTCATGTATGTGTGTTTCGAAAATTATAATTCACTTGTTTTTCCTCAATTGTTTTTTTTCTTTGCGTCACTCAGTTTACAAAATGGAGAACTTGATATTTCGCGTTATTTACGAGTACGAGTTCCACCGAGGCACCAGTACTGTAGAAACGGCTCGATGTGTATGGCGACTGTGCCGCAAAAAACACTGTGCGTTTTTGGTTCCAACGTTTGAGTGAAGCAAGTCAACAAACGCGCGTTCACTGCTGCGTTGCATTACTCAACCGGCACAATAATGATGGGATTTTAAATTGAATCATTACTTGTGAAGAAAAGTGGGACCTGTACGATAATCGGAAGTGCTCATCGCAATGGCTGAACCCTGCCGAACCAGCCAAACCATGCCCCAAGCGAAAATTGACTCCAAAAAAGTTACTTAAAAAAGTTACGGTGTAAAGTTACTTGTTAAGGAGTCTTTCTTAGACTTTTATATCTATGTTCTTGCCTTGCCATTGACAATGTCATGTTGAACTTTGCTTTGATTTTCTGTTAATGTTTTTTGACTTCTCTTGTAAATATATAACGTTTTTATTGAGCTCAGAGTTTTTGATATTTTTGTAAACCTTACTCAAGCAAACCAGCTCTACCAACCCTAACATTGGTCCTTCTCAACCGACTTAAGTTTTGAGGTATTATCAAACGGGAGCTTCACGTCTTCTGTGACGCCTCACCTCAAGCATATGCTGCTGTTGCCTATTGGCGAGTACTCGATGGATCAAATGTGCACGTTGTTTTCATAGCCAGTAAGAGTAGAGTCTCGCCGTTGAGACCCGTATCTGTACCACGCTTGGAACTGCAAGGTGCGGTGCTTGGATGCAGGTTAGCAGCTACCATAGAACAAGAACACACAATTGAGATAGATCAGCGGTTCTTTTGGACGGATTCATCAACAGTTCTTTTATGGATTATGAGTGATGCACGGAATTATAAACCATATGTTGCAAATCGCCTGGGTGAGATCGATGAGCTCACTAAGTCCGAAGAGTGGAGGTATGTTCCGACAGATGTGAACGTTGCTGACTTCGCAACTAAAGAAAATGTGACTCATTTGGAATATGACCATCCATGGTTTCACGGTCCTGAGTTCCTATCTAAAGAGGAGGAAGTATGGCCTGAGAAAAGGTTTGCTAAAATTTCCGCGACTGATGAGGACTTAAAGCTCAAGAAGGAGAATGTGATCACTATTGTGACATTTATTAAATCGTTTGGCCTACCTGATCCTAGTAGGTTTTCATCATGGACACGACTATTGCGCGCTACCGCTGCATGTTTTGTAGCAGTTGACAAATTTAAGAGAAAAGAGGCTACAATTGATTCGGCAAAATTAAACCAAGCCGAAAATTTTATACTTAAGAGAGAATCATTTTCTGAAGATATAGGGTTCCTCGAGAATGATAAGCCTGTACCAAATAAAAGTCGACTTCTGAAGCTTTCACCATACCTTGATAATCAGGGTGTTCTTCGTATTCATGGACGTATTGATGCAGCACAAGAAGTCTTGTCTGAAACAAAGCGGCCTGCCATCCTTCATGGTCAACATCATGTTTCACGACTTATTATTAAACATTATCATAGGCTATTCGCTCATGGCAATAATGAAACCGTAATCAATGAATTGCGTCAACGGTTTTGGATCATACACCTTCGTCCATCTGTAAGGAGTATTGCATCGAAATGTTTAATCTGCCGCATCAGAAAAGCTACGCCAGTAGCACCGAGACAGGGTGATTTGCCCGCAGGTCGGCTTGCTCATCATTGCAGACCCTTTTCTCATTGTGGTCTTGACCTTTTTGGACCGTTTGATGTTGCAGTTGGAAGGAGGCGGGAGAAAAGATACGGTGTAATATTCACATGTATGACAATACGAGGCATACACCTAGAAGTTGTTCACTCACTTTCTACGGATAGCTTAATCATGGCACTTAGACGTATGGTTGCAAGACGAGGTTGGCCTACCGATTTGTACTCCGACAATGGTACAAATTTGCGTGGAAAAGAGGCAGAACTAAAGATCTTGCAGGCCGAAACTTCCGCTTACCGAGTCAACTGGCACTTCAATCCACCACTTAGTCCGCATATGGGTGGCGCCTGGGAAAGGCTCATTCGTAGTGTCAAAGCGTCTCTTAAAGTTATAATGAAAGAAAGAGTCCCTAGAGACGAGACTCTTGTGACGTTATTGTGCGAAGTAGAAGCTATTGTCAATAGTAGGCCATTAACACACGTTTCTGTAAGTCCATCTGACACGTCTTCTTTAACACCCTTTCATTTTTTGTTTGGCACTTCATCTAATCTTCCAGTTTGTACTACGGCTCCTGCCGATTTATGCTCTAGGAAGCAATGGCGAATAGCGCAAAGGTTAGCTGATATGTTTTGGGCTAGGTTGTTGAAAGAAGTACTTCCTTGTTTATTACCGCGTACCATGAGTCTAACAAGCGATGAAAATCAACTACGTGTTGGTGATGTGGTGCTTGTCGTTGACCCGACTTCTGAGAGAGGTTACTGGCCACGTAGAATAGTCGAAGCAATTTATCCTGGAGCCGACGGTAGAGTGAGGGTCGTCGATGTAAAGACCTCTCGCGGCACATTACGCCGTCGTTCGACACTGCGGCTGGTACCTCTGCCTTCCAGCCCCAGGGGGGAAGAATGTTAAGGAGTCTTTCTTAGACTTTTATATCTATGTTTTTGCCTTGCCATTGACAATGTCATGTTGAACTTTGCTTTGATTTTCTGTTAATGTTTTTTGACTTCTCATGTAAATATATAACGTTTTTATTGAGCTCAGAGTTTTTGATATTTTTGTAAACCTTACTCAAGCAAACCAGCTCTACCAACCCTAACATTACTTGTGAGCGTTTGGTGGACTAGTGCTGGTGTCGTTCACTACAGCTTTTTTAAATCTGGCCAGACGATTACGGCAGATGTCTATTGTCAGCAACTGCAAACCATGATGGAAAAGCTAGCTGCTAAACAACCAAGGCTGGTCAATCGCTCTAGGCCACTGCTGCTTCATGATAACGCTAGACCACACACTGCAAAACAAACGGCTACCAAATTAGAGGAGCTTCAATTGGAATATCTAAGACATCCACCGTACTCTGCGGACCTTGTTCCAACAGATTACCATTTTTTTTTTCGAAATATGGATAACTTCTTGAAAGGGAAAAAATTCAAATCCGATGGGGCAGTCCAAACCGCCTTCAAAGAATTTATTGATTCCCGTCCGAATTATTTTTTTAGTAAAGGTATCGATGAACTACCTATGAGATTGCAAAAGTGCATAGATAGCAATGGTACATACCTTGATAGAATAAATATTTTATATTTAAAAAATCCACTTTATGTTCCTCCCATACAAAACGCCAATTTCATATATAAGGACCTAATTATTTATATTAATTAAATGCGCACTTTGAGGTATTAACAGCTTACTCGTAAGACCGAATTGAAATGAGATGTCGTCGAAATTGACAGCAAATATATCTTCGTTTAAAGAGTTGTTTATATTAAACTCAGAACGCGCAACAAACATCGAACTACGTAAAGAAACAGTTGATCTAAAAACTCGAGCGAAGATAGCAAAATAGAGCTTCTATAAGCTCCAAGCACCGCACTGTAAGGGATTTAAGGGCAAACTATAAAATTTGATCTCTACACACAACTTTTCATCTCCTCGGCGAGAATCGCAATTGGTACAAGAGATATATCTTTACGTGTTGTAAAAAAGCTCACTCCAATATTAGTATTTTGTTGAAAACTATATACACGTACTCTTTTTTGCACAAAACTGTGTTGGTAAGGTGTATAAGTTGAATATAAATTTTATTGCCTCGCTGTGTAATATTGTATAATATTTTTTGCAAATTGACATAGATTGAGCATTGCATAAAATAATTTATAATATGACACGTAGTTTTAGTAACGTAATATATGTTTTTCTGTCGATATATAGACTTATTGTAAAAGAGTAAATGAAGTATTCCAAATAAATCTTTTAATTTTTTCAATACTTAATTGCAGAAGCTATCGAACTTTTAATAAAACTATGTGACACTCTTATGTCAGCGAAGACTTTCAAATTGTCAATTGAAAACATGTATGTTTTAGCCAAAATAATTCTTTTTCAATTTAATAAATGTTTAAGAAAGTCACCAATACCATATCTACATCACAGACTTACATAGGGCATTCCACGGCTCTAAATACGTGAATAGAAGAAAAATAACAAAATGAAGACTTCATTTTGATTTCAAAAAATATATTTTACAAAAAATTAAAACCGACTTCAAAAACACTGAAAGGTTAAAAATAATATAAAAATAGGTAGGTACAGACAACATCACACTTCTATATTGAAGTTGGTGCCAAACGATGATCTCCTAGAAAGTCTTAAAATTTGACACCGACTTCAATATAGAAGTGTGATGTTGTCTGTACCTATTCTTATAAGTGCTTTTGAAGTCTGTTTTAATTTTCTGTACAATATTTTTTATTTTTTTTATTTTAGTGAACGAACTAAATAATTTTAGTAATTAGAGAACTTTAAACCGTAAAAGTTTCTCTTATAATTTTAATTTAACAATTATAAGAGAAACTTAAAGATTATATTCAAATACCTATTCAATTTGATCATAGTACGGCGACTTTCAACTTTTCCTACTAAATGGCATCTAGATAACACCATATTGAATTTGATTCAACATTGCCCAAATATTCGCTCTAAAATCTTTGATAAAAGTACATATGTGTCTGCTATACGTATTTATAACAATTTACCCATAGTTTTAAAAGATCTCCCCGACCATAAATTTATTAGACATTTAAAAAGATGGTTCTTAAGTAAGGTTTTTTATGACATAAATGAGTATTTTAATAATTCCAATATATTATAGTTATGACTTCAATTTTTTTTTCATTAAATGTTTATTTTACTGACATGTTAATCTATAGAATATTAAATTGACAAATCGTAAAAATGACCAAAGAATGTGTGATTAAAATCAAATTGTATAATACTTTTTTTATATTGTATGCCCGACAGGGTAACTGTTATTACTCCCTGTATGCAATAAAATCTAGCAGTAAGGACAATTATTTGTAACAGTTATGCAATAAATTTTCTATTCTATTCTATTCTTGCAAGATCAAAACAAATCAGTCGACGGAAGAATCATCAAAATCAGTCCACGCGCTGGGTTTATAGAGCACCGCAAAGGAACAAACATACATACATACATACTAGCTGTGCCCGCGAACCACGTTTCGCCATGATAAAGTTTAATGCAATAATAAATATTAAGGTCAATTATCGAAATAGAAACTATCCTGTCTTTCAAATTGAACCAAATTACCTACATACAGTAAAAATCGGTTGAGTAGTTTCGGATTTTATCCCGGAAAAACACTGTGACACGAGATTTTTATACAGGGTATAAGTGACGGTGTCCCATTTCTTTTAGCAGTGAGTTCAGATCATAATCCTAGTTTGATAATCATTGAAATTTTCTCTCGGAAATTTTTGGAATTCCGACATCGCGGAATTTTTTTTCTTCTAAAATTTGAGATGTAATATAACTAAGTTAACGTTTACAAATCATATTCTGTGAAAAAAAACATAATAAATACGCAAAAAATTAGCTTCGCAATTTAACTCATATATTTCCATCATACTGCGCGCGGAATCAACTGTTTGGGTCATCGAGCGTCAACGCACCACCGGTGTGAGTGGAACAAAAATAATGCCGGTGAGCCATACATTGCGTAACATGAAAAAAATGAAAATTCCTTTTTTTTCGCTTAAACGTTTTTCCGGGAAAAACAAACATCGGAAAAACAAATATTAACATTAGTCTGAACTCACTGTTAAAAGAAAAGAGACACCGTCACTTATACCCGGTATATAGTGAAGATATTTACCTCATTTGGGGCGCATAGTCGGGTAAAAAGGACCTGCGGCCCTATTTTTGAATCATTCATCTGGCATCGAGCGCTCGTTGATTGTCGTCTGTGCTCAATTTCTATTGACTTTTCGTTTTTTCTGCGATGAAAAAACGAACATTACGATAAAAATCAAAATTATTTTGATTTTCGCCGAAAACAAAACGAAAATCACTAAAAATCGAATGTAGACGACGCTCGACGAGCACTTAACGCCTGACGAATGAAACCCCCTGCCCCCTAGCATGACCACTGAAACGCGATATGATAAAACGATATATTATTAAAAGCTGTTAAAAAGTAGGATTTTTTAGTTATATTGATGTTTTGGGTGCGTTCTGGATATTGGTGTTGGTATTTTGGGCATTATTTATAATATTAATGTCGATAAATTTTCAATGTGGCCATTAGGTATATACAATATATTTTGACAGTTCAGTTTTCGAGTTATCGTTTTATCATATCGTGTTTCGGTGTTCATGCTACGGGGGCTGGGGCTCTATTTATTAATTATTCGTCTGGAATCTAGCGCTCGTCAAGCGTAGTCTTCGCTCGATTTTTACTTACTTTCGTTTCGTTCTGATGAAAATCAAAACGATATCGATATTTTTCTGTAATATTATGTTGATTTTCATCGAAATGAAACGAAAATCACTAGAAAACGAACGAAGACTACGCTTGACGAGCGCTTGAAGCCAGGCAAATGATTGAAAAATAGAGCTCTTGAGCCTTTTTTTGGAATCATAAGTCTGCGTCGTCTTCGCTCGATTTTTATTTATAATTATCGTTGTAATGTTATATTGATTTTTGTGAATACGAATGAAATTAAAAGATATAACGTGGATAACATGACAAAACAATATAAAGTAGCAAAAGGATACAAATATGTTGATACACTGAATTAAAACAATCACACAACAATCAAACGTCCACCCGAAAATATCGAATTGGCGACCGCTGCAAAGTGGAACACATTTGTAAAATTTACATTCAAATTGAATTCCTAGATATCGGTTCCAATGGCCACGTCATTATTGGAGTTGGACGCTCGGGATTTAATTTTGCACTCAGACTTTTTCAAGAGATGAAATTATTTTATTTCATGGTGAATTAAATTAGGATTCGTATATTGCAATTTCCCAACATGGCTGTTAGTTAAAAGTAGGGTCAAACACGCATTATAACAGTCATGTAGATGTCGGTTTATTTAACGAATAACATTTTTATGATGTTCATTAACTTAGGCCCCGTCAGATGTTACTCTCAACACCTATAATCACCCTTGTTTCTCGTACATTACCAGCAATGTAAGTGCAAGGAAAAAGTATTCTTCGTACAAAATCGGATAGTGTATTAATAGTGTATTTATTTAATTTTAATCGAAATGAAACTTTTCATCTTTTGGTAGACTAAAACAGGAAAATAGTTAAAATAGGCGTATGCTTGAAAAATGTGGTCATATAAATGGGTTCTCCTTTCCTTTGTATTTCCTGTCTTCATTTCATATTAATTATTTTATGTTAATAATAATATCTCAAACTTGCCAATAATTTAAAAAAAAAGGATGAACCAACAACAATTTAGACACATTAACTAATGAAATGAAGATAGGAAATACAAAATAAAGGGAACACCATTTTACTGTTTTCATTATTTCATTAATCTTGAGCAATAAGCATAGGCTTATGGATTATTTTAGTTTATCAAAAGGTGGAAAGAATCGTTTCGATTTAAATGAAATAAACAATAATAGTTAATTTATAATACCTCCCAAACACAAAATCTCAAACTTTTTATCTCGGCAGGTTTTTAAAATTTTTTACTCGGAAAACGTCGGAGAACCTCCTTGGTCTTGCACAAGGAACAACGATTTCTTTGAACAAAACCGAGTAATGGAGGAAGAATATTTACATAACTACTTGTACATAGCTAGCAATGGTATTGGTAATGTACACAGAACAATATGTTTCTTCGTACACTAACCGGTTTTGTGCGAATAATAATTTTTCCTTGTACATTGCTGGTAATGTAACTCAGTAATGTACGAGTAACAAGTGTACAACCATCAAATTAAAATCTGCTTTGACCACTTTCGGTCACAAAACTAACCACAATACCTTTTACAGCAGTGTTTTATTATTCATATTAAAGCAATGTATTATTGTAGTGAAAAACAGTTGACTTAAGAGTTGCTTGCCCCAAAGAGTCAATCCTTTTGTGAAAAAAGAAATCATCAACAACTAGTTTCATCATAAACGTAAAGTTATTAACACTGTCAGTAACAAGAACTCGGATAATATAACAATATAAATAGGATATAATACAACTATAACTAAAAGGTTTGTAGCAATTATATCTATCGTCTATATGGACACCTTAGAGACCTTATAACACAAGTACCTAATATCATAAATTAAGGATGAAGCAGAAATTCTTCCTAACTTCGTTTGAAGACTTTTACTGTCTATACCTATCAAGGCAGATTCCAATTTGGCATGTACTGGGGGAATTAAGATTCTATAATCTCAAATATTGAATTATAATTCAATATTTCAATAGCCTGTAGAAACTAATAGAGACAGCTTTTGTAAAATTATTTAACCTCAAATCGGCTGCGAATAATTTCTTTTTAGGGGATGTTAGTATATATCAAGATAATATGAAAATAATTATATGTTTGTCCTTCGATCTTGATTTTTTTCGTGAGATTTTTAGAAAAGTTGAGCCAGTCCCATAAATATTACTGTTTATTTAACTGTTTCTATTATTCTCTATTTGTAACCACAAACTGTGAGTAGCGCTTAGTAAGATCAACATTATAATCATCATCAGCTAATTAATTAATTGTAAACCTCACCCAAGGAGCGCCAGATATTCAGATCTAGGATATCTTGCATATATCCTCTACCAACCACCTTCTTTAAATTATCGTCACAGGGCGTCCAATACTACCTTTGCCTAAATTTGATCTCCACTGTAACATTTTTTCATCAGAATAAAAAGCGTATTAAATTTTAATAGTTCTAACAGCTAGTAATTATGCGTGTCTGCTTTACCAATTACTAAAATATATCTAGATCTCTTTGTCCAGCAGAGCTAAGGATACTAGTTTGTTATATTATACTAAGCTGTTGTCTGTGACTTCGCCTGCGTGCAATGAAATAATATCGCGAATTCTTCTCGTAGAAAGTAGCCTATATTCTTTTTCAGACCCTAAGCTGTTTCCATACAGAATTTTATTAAAACAGTTCAGCGTTTTAAGCGTGAAGATGTAACAGACAGATAGTTGATTAGCATGTCTAATATTATAGTAGGGATTAAAAAACTACACGATAAAGGGATAAATATGATATTAAAGAAAATATTGCAAACCTCTCCTAAGGGATTGTTTATCTACGAAATTAATGTTTTAAGATTTTGATCTCATGCCCGAGTTTACGACCCCTAAAGTAACTTTACGACCACCAAAATTCGCGCGGTCAGCCGACCTGCGGTGGCCCAATAACACTAAAGGTTCCTCCGTCTTTTTAGTGTACTTTCCGTTCCGTGTTAAAATATCTGTTAACATCATGCTGGTATTTATTGGCTCTTAGTCGAGCAGAATTTCTGTGCTATGTTCCTTCTGTGCTGTGTTCCTTATAAGTGAAAAAAAACAACAAATATAATTATCATAGGCGTAGGTATTCGATGGGGGGTGTCCAGATTAAAAACTTTAATTTTCCTAGTTTATGGATACTGAAAACTTCATTCTATATAGTGTAAATTGATTAACAATGGGGGGTGTCCAAACCCCAAGCCTTACCTACGCCAATATTCATTTAATTCAGTCCACCACATGAATTCGCATATCTTATTTAGGCTGCGAAAAATGTCAGTGCGGATATGACGTATGATAGAGATGAATGAAAGAAGAAACCATGTTATGCCGACCCCACATAGTGTGAGATGAGAGCAGGGTGGTGATGACTTCTAGTTCATTTAATTGGTATTTAGATCTTAAGATATAAACTTTCTATACGTTGGTATATAGAGTACACTAGCTGACGCGGAATATGAGCTTTGTTTAAAATTATACAAATGTCGGATCAATGTAACACTAACATCTAATAGACTGTAGCATAAAGAAACACAACGCCATCTACTGGAAGTTTATCCAACTCGATAAATTAATCCACCATCCACCACCAAGCACCATCGGTTTGAATCTTAGGGAACAATTTAATTCGTAATAATAAATATGTGGTTTTGCGGTAACGTAATCTGTCTTACATTCGTGTGGCTATTCATTACACCTTTCAAACACCTGCGTTACCAAGCATCATAAGGTCGCATTTCATCAGGGTACCCATGGCTGCCAAGTTTCTCTAACATTCTTAACGCTACCACGGTAAACGTAATGTTCAAATTCGATTGTACAAGAGTCATCGTCTTGGGTCGCTTTTTTGTCGCTGGCAGTACGTCCTTGTTTCGCTGTAATCCTTGTTTATACAGTTGACCCTCTCACTACCTACGTAAATAAACATAACATATTGGACTGCTACAACTTAACTTCTTTACGCTTTCACTTCGTTAATGAAGCCCGATAGCCGTAAAAAGGATAAGGTGATTGCATGAAAGTGTTAAAAATTTTGTTTCTAATTATCAATTAGGTATATTAAACTAATAGCATAGAAATCTGTACGCTACGCAATATGCTGGTGTGCTTATAATCCAAGAAAACTCACGGTAGTACGACACTACTTATTTATCGAAAAAATCCTCTAAATTCTTGGAATATCCAACAGTTTATAACCATACGTAGGTATTTATTTGTACAGGAAATTAATATACATTTATGACTATATTATATTTGTAGGCATACAAGTGACAATTTGCATCATAACTTTTAACTACAATACTTTATAATATAATCATAATGATGTTTTTATTTACAACTCACGAGGTTCATTATCTCCACCGAAACATAAAACTAGGCTTATATATCTACACAAAAAACAGTAATTGACCGTGTATTTGAGTTCGAACTAAGTCAAAACCTGTGCTACAGATCTCCACGTTTCCCTCTTAGCCAAACGCACACGACCGACTTTCGATGGACAATTTATTGACGGTGGTAAATGAAAAAAAATTGGAGTTCTATGTTGTATCGCACACGAACATCAAAAAGCCGGCCGAAAAAATGACCCGATTATTGGTGAAAAATGGACCGCTCGTACATGTATCGTAAATTGTCAATGGCGATTTAAAAGAGGAGATAAAAAATTTTGACCTTTCGAGTTTCTTGCCTGTTCTTCTCGAGAAGGCTCTCCCAATATCCGAACAGGTGTAGAGTCAACTTTTTTTTTCATTGCTACTTGTATTTGCAGACATTTTGAGTATATTCAGGATGTATGCACATCGAAGGTTAATATGTTTTCTTTAAATTAGAATGTTTTGCTTTGTTTTGACGTCAATAAGTGCCTGTAAACAGAGATTTAAATCGTTAGATGCGCCTTGCGCTTCCAAAAAGTGACTACATTTTATGTCTGTGTGCGTTACATGACAAAACGCATAAAATGTAATTCCCTTAGATTTATGGGTATTCCTCGAGTTATTAAAATACTTTCTAAAGGCACAGGAAGGCATATTTTATTATTTTACACTTGAAATTAGGGAAAAGAAAAAATGCATTTGACGTCCAACGCTCGGTGCTTTCTGCCACAGACTATGACGGAATGAGTGAGCTCACTCTTCCCAACGTTGACACTTTTTCGAGCGCCTTATGTATGGGAAGGGCCCATCTAACGATTTAAATCTCTGCCTGTAAAGGCCTATGTTGAATAAAGATTTTTGAATTTGATATACTCTAACGCACAAAAAATCGGACAAAAATCGCTCACCGATAGTCGGTCGTGTGCGTTCGCACTTATTGATAAAGTTAACTATTAAAATTACAGACAAGCTTGGCATTATCGTAAATATAAACCCCATTTAGACTACACTAGCTGTGCCCGCGAACTACGTTTCGCCATAATAATTTTTCCCGTTTTTGAAACATTTATCATTGATGCTCAGCTCCTATGCGTCCTCCTATTGATCATAGCGTGATGTTATATAGCCTATAACCTTCCTCGATAAATGGACTATCCAACAAAAAAAAATTTTTTTCAATTTGATTTAGTAGGTCCTGAGATTAGTGCGTTCAAACAAACAAACAAACTCTTCAGCTTTATAATATTAGTATAGATTTATTATACTGGTATGTAGTCTTGGGTTGGCTCGTCCAGGCTAAAGTTAGGTACTTTTTTTCAATAAAAAAACTAAAATTAACTGAATTGAACTTTTAAACAATTAAACTGAAATAAGAATCAACACGTACCTGAGTATGTTTAATTAATTTATACATTGTCTATTCGCTGAATGACGGATAAAAAGTTTTCAATGACTCGGTCGTGAAAATCATCACTGTTTTGCAAACTTCTCGGTTCTTTTTAATCTGCAAGTTATGCTAGGAATTCAACGTTCTTAGTTGCGTAGGTACTAGGGGCGTTCGGTCTATATCGACGGAAAGATGCCAACTGCAAATGGGAAATGATTTTTTTATCGATTCTTTCACTATCGGTATATCCTACAATGCAATCAGTAAGTGAATGTACAAGATCAGTAGTGGATTTGTTCCGGCAAAATCCGAATTAATTAGTTTTGAAATAATGTTATGTTTTTTCAGATTATCTGTAAGGCGGTTATTAATAAGCTTTTATCTACACTCATGTTCTAATTCTAATATTAAGAACTCAACACTAATATTTTAAAGGCATAACTTAAAGCCCTTGGCCTTTTACAAATTACATTATAATACAGGTTCGCCATATAAAACCCTATAAAACCAGTACTTTAATGTAACTCGAATTCCAATAAAACACAGTTCGATTGACGAAGCCAAGGAGGTTTTGTCACAATTTTCTTTTGTGCCAGTACATTGTCAATGGCGGCGCGTGCAACAGCGCATGCGCGGTAGAATGTTGGTGTTGGCGCCATTTCTCTGAATTTTTCATTCATTATTTTGCTGTTATTGGTTAAAATAATAAATAATATAAATGTATGTAGTTTTAGATTTCTGTATTAGTTTCACAATTGCACTGTTCAAAATGCAATTAATTATTATAATAAATGAGTTTGATTTTGTTTTAATTTTGTGTATTTTATTTATTTTGGTAACCACTGATTGCATCAGTGTAGATAAAGTAGTGTATGAAATTGCACATAATTAGGTCTTAACACACTCGTGTGGTACTATTAAAATTTTAGGTAAGCCTCGAATTTTAAACACACACTAGTATTTTAAGACCCCCTATTATGTGACTATTTCATAAACTACTATTATAGAACTTTGGAAAATGCTGGTAGCAATGATATGGGCCTATACTTCTCCATATAACATAGTAGCTTTTGCCCGCGCCGCGTACGCGTGAAAATCCTTTTTTATTTATTCCCTTTACAAATGTTTTCGGGGATAAAAACTATTCTTTATCACAACTCAAACTATCTCCATACCAAATTTCATCTAAATCAGGTCAGCGGTTATTGATTCTTTTCTTCCCCTAAGGGATGATTTCTGCTATAAAAGCTATCCTATGTCCTTTTCTGGGACTCAAACTACGAGTATATCTATACCAAACTAAATTAGTTCAGTAGTTTTGGCGTGAAAGCGCGACAGACAGACAGACAGAGTTATTTTCGCATTTATAATATTAAGTGTGGATTTATGACAATAACGCCAGAAAATACGGTAGGCATGTGACGAGAAGTGTTGAATTTGAATGTGCGCAAGGCTTGAAAGAGAACGAAAGATAAAGACATTTTATTCACAACAGGAGTATACGTTTTGCTTACAAGAGGAGCCACGGTCCGGCCACGAATAATGTTGGTACGTAGACAACTAGAATTCTTACCTGTGGTAAACTACACAGCAGAGCAACCATCCAAGCCATGAACAGCATGGTTTTGCTTCTTTTTCTAGCGACCGCCAACCGAAGGGGGTAGAGAATAGCGAAGAACCTGTAACAAATATTACAATTTTTATGTTTTCAATTAAAATTATAGAAGACGCAATTACTCTGGGTTTTCCAACCAGTGAGGCGCGCCCCACTTTGGGGGCATAGAGTGAATCAAGGGGGGGCGCAGTGAGTGGCTCCAGAAATTGAAATTGAAAAAGTGCAGCCACAGTGCTCTCATCAATTGTATGTTTTACTTTTCTTAGTTGATTACCTACTTTTGAAGAAAACTAAACACGCCAATATTTTCATCGTTTGTTTATTTTTTTTATTTTGACTCCCCATTTCGGCCCCTAGGGGGGCGTAGTATTTTAGCATACCTAATTTTGGGTGAGGCGCATAGGGTAAAAGGTTGGAAACCCCTGTTCTATGTTAAAAATATTCTTACTTTTATAACAATAACAAGCGACCGAGTCTATTCGAAAAGTAACATGTTTATTTTCTTTACAATAAGGACTCAATCAAATGGTTGAGTTGAGAATAGGATCACATCATCCTTTTTCAAGAAATTTATTTGTGAAACAGAAATCAATCGTACTGTCTGATAAATCTTTTTCAGATAACAAAAACTCAAGTACTAAGCTCATTCGGCGATCCGTTGAAACGATACGAAATTAGTCGCAGTTAAATCCCCTTTAATTAATGTTGACCCTTATCAAGTCAGAATAAATAACTACGTACATACCTACCTATTTAATACAATAAGCGTTCAGCCGTGTCAAACGATGACACTACATTAAACATTGTTTTGAAATGAATTAAGTAAGTTCGACAGATGTTTGTTGCGATCGATGTAAATTAAATAACGTAGTTCTCAAATATTATTTTTGAGGAAAGTATTTCATATATTTTACCATCCGTAAAACAATTGAGTAGGCAGCTATTAATTAGCTAGCTAAGTTCGTTTTGCTAAAAGTAACAAATTACTCTTGTATTCAATTAGTAATCACTCGTATTCAGCGAAGTGAAGATTCTTCGCTATTGTTACTCAAAAGATTTATAATGGCGAATTGCGTATTTAGTTCCCAGATGTAGTAATAAACGACGGTTGTGTGATTTTTTATAGAAATTGTCACAGTGAGTATTGGAATTTCACATGAATTGTATTATTTTGCTTTGTTACTTCCTCCTATCTGAAATTCTTAAGAATTGATTAACATTATTTTGAAATTAGATCCATTATTTTCTACGTCTTTGCCTTTGCGCTTTCTTTAACAATTCTAAATAAATCAGTAAATAAATAAATCAATACGTCTTCAATATACAGTGTTGACGCAATGCCCACATACCGGCCGGTTTCAATCTTAGAGGCTAAAGGTTTAAATATACTCCATCTATCTGTGGAGTTGGTTACTAGCGATCGGTATTTCACATATTACTCGTAGCTCGATACAAAATACCTCAAAATTCTATCTTCAGCAAACAAACCCAAAGATACCTGGATTTCTTAGAGGATGAACATGTACCTCGGTCACCTGCTTGGGTACCTCCGTCTTACCCATTTCTGTCACAAAGCAGAAGTACTTAACTCGCATTGCTATGTTCCTGTTTGAAGTGTAAGATATGGCAGTGAAGTTACTGGGTACCGTGATTTTAAATCTTATCTTTGCAACGTACACTGTGGTTCTTGTGGGATTTGCAGATTTACTGCGAATCACGCAAGAACCACATGGACTATTATATAGGTGACTGTTATAACTTACCATCAGGTGGGCAGTATCTTGTTAAAAAAACATAGGATATTGAAACCGGTCATAACACCACAGAGAACTTACTTATCCATGAGTAATTTTCATAGTTCATGTCATGGTTCACTATGATATCATCATACCTATAATAACAATTGTTTGTCTTAAATATATATCGAGCATGAACATTTAAATGCGCAAGTTTGCTGTTATTTACGATGACAAATGGCACACTCGCTTTAAGCGTAGGAAATGTACGAACATCATTTTACCATTTTCATAGATGAAGAGGGACCTCCCAAATAATTATGCAATAAGTATATGGGTAGCAGACAAGAAATGAGTAGGTACAGTAAACAGATTGTCATCATCAGACTATATAAAACTTATATTAATTTTGAACTTTGATTAAAGAAAATGTCATTTTGTGGTAGTCTGATGTGCTGCTGACTGAACTTAATATGTAGTGCAGCATTACGTCTGCATTCCAAACCTTTTTTGACCGCCTTCGTACTAACTGTCAATAGCGTGTAACGTCATCCTTTTTGAAATTTAAATATTTTACCGAGTAAGGTTATAACTTTTATCGTCAGATCATTCTTGTATGAGCTTTTGTCTGAATATATATATTGTTTTGTCTTATAAAGGCTAAGAAATCTAAAAAATATAATAAGCTAGTAATATTTCAGTCTTCATAACAACAGTGTCAAATGTTGTTAATGTGATCCAAGAATTAAAGTGGCGAATTTGGCGAAAGGAAGTCCAGCTGCGAAGTCCAATTTCGCCCTGATGAGATCTGTAAGGAATTCTTGAGGCGTTTTGTATTCTTCGGTGACTTTCTACGAGCGCTTAATTAGAGCACACACCGTGTCTTTGATCCACGGGTAAGTGTATTGTTTTCGTCCTTGTTACTATCCGTGTGACTTTCATTCCACTACTGCTTATAAATTCTTATAAATTGTTATCAAGCGTCCGTCATACCTCGTCTAAGGATCGCGAGTAGTGTGGACATTCCTTTATGGAATATGGATAGATAGGCAGATAGGATATAGAATAATAATTATTCCTGATTAATACTAATTGTTTATAATAATTAATAATCTATAATATATAAAGCTTAATTAATAATTGAGGTTGAAATACAATGTTCTTACTAATTTCGATTACTTGAACTTCCGGTACAAATTAAAGTAAAATCTACAATATTTAAATGTGTGAAGATTATTGTTAAAATTGTTTAGAAATTCTTGAAATAATATCTAACTAATTATTATAATATGATGTTACCATAAATTAAAGATTTTATTCAGTTAAATCCGATCCACCGGATATTGGTTGGCGTTTGGCGCCTTGCGTACCTACCTACTTACTGTATAATAATAATTTTTTCTTCTGTTTGAATTGTATAAAAGCGAGGAACTTCCCATATTGATTATCATTTTGTCGTGAAAATTGGAAAGTGTAAGGTGAAACTCTGCTCGAAATTATACTCATCACAAATATCCAACGATTTTTATTTGGCGTTAACACTCAGAAGTGGGATATTTTCCAAAAATGTCAGGCCCCTACGCTGCTGGATTGGGTAAAAGGAAGAGAATAACCTCGTCGTCATCAACTTCAGAGAACGAAAATGAGGAAAATTTTTCTTGGCCAACGGAAATGCATTGCTTTCAAGCAAAACGGCGGAGAATTACACAGGCTGATGCAGAAGTAATACCCAAATTTGACCCGGAAGACAAAAGCAATAACGTGACCACGTGGTTACACAAAATCGACCAATTGGGTAATATTTATGGATGGACCTTCACCGATCGACAATTCGTAATGCAATTACGTTTACGTGGTTCTGCAAGGCGTTGGTATGACGATTTAGATGATTATAATCTTTCGTGGGAAGAGTGGAAAAGTGTTCTCAAAACTGCTTTTCCACGGTCTATTGATTTTGTGGATCGTTTGGAATCTATGCTGGCTCGAATAAAAAGTGATAAAGAAACAATGACTAAATACTTTCATGATAAAGTATCACTTCTCAAGAAATGCAATATCTATGGAGAAGAAGCATTGTCGTGTATTATTCGTGGCCTTCCTATTGAACTACGAGCAAATGCGAAAGCATACCAGTGTGTTGAACCGGATCAATTTTACTATGGTTATTTGTCTTCACTGGAAAACTACAAGAAGATGGAAGCATCAAGTATAGCACAAGGATCAACATGGAGAAGAGGCACGAGAGGTGGCAAACCATTACCATCAATAACATCGGACGTTCCATTGAAGAAATGTTACCACTGTAGGAGATTAGGACACGTGGCACAGGATTGCAGAATGAATCAACAATGTAACGTGTGCCAGCGCAGAGGTCATACTGCAGCTGTTTGCTGGTTTGCGGCCGTGCCAGGACCTTCACAGCAACAGAGCCAGACACAAAAAGTAAGCAATATTTTGTATACATTGAGTACAAACTTAGATGATATTTATAAAAGACTTGTGCATATTGGAAACATTGAATTTGTCGCTTATATAGATACAGGGAGTAAAGCAAATATTTTAATTGTCGATATTGTTCAACGGCTTAACCTTAAAAGTATACCCTCTACCACAATTATGAAAGGTTTTGGGGGAGCTCGCATTCGATCTCTTGGAAAGGCATTTATTTCTATGCAAATAGACAAGGTATGCATTAGCGGGTATGTAGAAATAGTGGAACAATTACCAAATGACATTCACTTAATTATTGGACAGTCAATGATAAACCAATTTGGCATAAGTCTTGTTACGACCAATAACTCCGCCACCTTTGTTCAAAATGATAATTTATCGAATTATTGCGATATTACCCGCATCGACGATATTAGTGATTGTTGTAAATATAATGTTTTACTAAAATGTGCCACTATTGTGCCGAAACAATGTTCCTACTTTGTTAATGTCTTTGTAGATATTGATTCCAATGGTGATAATTTAGTTTTTCTTACTAATCCAGTTAATGTGCATATGGAAAAAAATTGTTACATCATACCCAGGTGTACTGTCAGTGTCGAAGGTAGGCTAAAGGTCATTAATTTTAGTGATAACGATATTGTCTGGCCAACACACAAGTTGATTGCACGGGCTGAACCTGTCGATATTTTTAATTCCGTAATACCTGCTAATACTATGACTGTATCAACAGAGCATAGTAATAAAATTTCAAATTTAGAAATAGAGGGGCTAGATAAAATAGATATTGGGGAAGAATTGAGTGGAGCGGATTCTGATAAGTTAATGCTTCTATTAAATAAATATAGTTATTTGTTCGCGAAAGACACGAAAAACTTGGGATGTACTGATTTAGTAAAAATGTCTATTAAAACAAACAATAACAGAGCCGTATATTCTAAGCCGTACAGAATGTCTTATAAAGAAAATAAAATAGTTGATGAAAAGGTTAATGATCTCTTAGAAGCTGGTATCATTCGTCACTCTGCGTCAGAGTACGCAAGTCCAGTAATTTTAGTTAAAAAAAAAGGAGGAGATTACCGGTTATGTGTTGACTATCGAAACTTAAATTCACAGACAGTAAAGGATCGATATCCTTTACCCCATATTGAAGGCCAGGTGTCAAAGTTGTCAGGGAAAATATTCTTCACTACTCTTGACCTTGCCCAAGGGTACTACCAAGTAAGGCTATCAGAGGACTCCATATCGAAAACAGCATTTGTCACACAGTCAGGCCAATATGAATTTTTAAAAATGCCGTTTGGATTAGCCAACGCTCCAGCTGTTTTCTCCAGATTAATACAATTGGCGTTAAAAGACGTTCAAACTGAGGTAGCTTGTTATTTGGATGATGTCATGTTGCCCTCAATAACTGTAAAAGCAGGATTAGATTTATTAGAACGAGTTTTCTTACTTTTGCATAAAGCGAATCTTAAACTAAACGCTAAAAAGTGTTCGTTTCTTAAAACCAGTGTAGATTATTTAGGCTATGAAATTACCGCTGGTACTGTGCGTCCTGGTCTGTCTAAAATCCTATGTGTTTCAAAATTCAAACATCCTAGAAACGTTCACGAAATAAGACAATTTATTGGCCTTGCCTCTTATTTTAGAAAATTTATTCGAAATTTTGCTGAAATAGCTCTACCCTTAACAATGCTCACAAGAAAGGATGTTCCTTGGCAATGGGGAAGGGACCAAGAAACAGCATTCCAAAATTTGAAAAATAAATTAGTAGAAAGGCCGGTTCTAGGAATATATGACAGTAAAGCCCCAACGGAGCTGCATACAGATGCAAGTAAGTTAGGTTTAGGCGGTATTCTTATACAAAAGCAGCAAAAGTGTACATTAAAACCCATCGCATATTTTAGTAGGGTAACATCAAAAGAAGAACAATTTTATCATAGCTATGAATTAGAAACACTAGCTATAGTAGAATCTCTAAAACGCTTTCGCATTTATTTAGTAGGGATTCCAGTTAAAGTCGTAACAGATTGTGCAGCGTTACGTACAACACTTAGTAAAAAAGATCTTGTTCCTCGCATTGCTCGGTGGTGGCTTACTATACAGGATTTTGATCTTCAAATAGAATATCGTCCTGGAGAGAGGATGAAACACGTAGATGCTTTAAGTAGGAATCCAGTAACTAATACTATTTACATGATTGAAGAATCTGATTGGCTACTGACTTTACAATTACAAGATAGTAATTTACAAAGTATATCGCAGTTGCAGGGCAATACAGACAACCCTGATATCCAAAATAATTATGTTATTAAAGATAATACGCTTTTTAGAAAAACTTTACATGGCGAACGTTTTGTGATTCCTAAGTTAGCAAAATATGGTCTATTACAAAAGTATCACGACCAAATAGGACATCCAGGATTTGATAGATGCGAGGCAACTATCAAATCGCAATTTTGGTTCCCAAAGATGACTCGTTTTATTAGAAAATACATAAAATCATGCCTTCAATGTGCTTATGGAAAAGGTGATTACGGTAGGAAACAAGGTGAATTACATCCAATCGAGAAAGTCCCAGTACCTATGCACACTCTCCATGCTGATCACTTAGGTCCTTTTGTTAAGACTCGAAGAGGTCATACCTATATACTGGTTGTTATAGACGGGTATACAAAATTTGTTTTCGCTAAGCCCGTTAAAAATTGTAGCTCTGTCGAAACCATAAAGTACTTAAAAGAGATCATATTCCAATTTGGTAATCCAGTCCGTATAATTACTGATAGAGGTTAAGCGTTCACTAGTCGTTACTTTAAACAGTTCGCAGAAGAAATGAATTTCAAGCATGTTCTGAATGCAATTGCTAGTCCTAGGTCAAATGGCCAAGTGGAGCGAGTAAATCGCACAATTATCGATGGGCTTAATACTATGGCAGAAAGTGAATCTGTATGGGATGATAAACTCATGGATGTAGTTTGGGGAATAAATAATACACCTAACGCGACTACTTCCTTTCCACCGTTTAGTCTTATGTTCAGTCATGATAACTCCAAGTTACCATCTCTTTCGATGATTAAAGCTAGGGACCACATCTCCCAAAGACAGGAATTAATTGATAGAAGGGAAATTGCGAAATTGCGTATTGACAAAAATATTACATTAATGAAGGAAAGATTTGACCAATCTCGTAGTAAATGTGTAAAATATTCTATTGGAGATCTTGTATTATGGAAAGGGGGTGCCACTAAAACTGCGAATGCTAAAGTCGCCCAAAAGCTAAAAAGTCCTTATACTGGTCCATACAAAATTTGCAAAGCAGAAACTGATCTAGATAGATATACAATTAGTACCGTCAAAGGGATGAAGGGTTATAAAAAAATTTCAGCAGTAGTACGCGGGGAGGTTCTAAGACCGTATCGATCAGTAATTCCTGACACTGGCAGTTCATCTAGCGATAATGAAGTTGATAGAGACGATTTAATAGATTTGTTAGAAAGTTAATTAGTATATTTCTTTTAGCTAAATATATATAATAATCTAGTGTACTGTATTACTTAAATATAAATAAAACATTACAATTATGTAACAGGTTACGTTGTTACTTAGTATTATAAGCCTTTTACAATTAAATCAAATGTCAAATTCAAAAGTTATTGTTTAAATACACATATTTAAGAAATCAAGAATACCATTTTTTTGTATATACCTACGCCAGCATTATAGATTTTCTCTTATGTAGTGGTAGAAATATCTAAAACAGATATTTAATTAATTTATAAATAAATCAATTAATGATAATATGACTTTTAAGTAAAGAGTCTATAGGATCGAAAAAATATATTCATAAATAATTTAGGTAAACAAATAATTCATTTTCAAAACAAGTTTGTGCTTAAAACTATCTAAAAGCTTGTGGCCAGATAATAACTATAATATATGTTAAATTAAAAAAAAGCCTGTGTGGCAGGAGAAAATAAAGCCTGTGTGGCCATAGAATAATTAAATGGGCAGTATGTTTTTTTTAGCTATTAAGAGCCTGTGTGACAGGAGGAAATAAAGCCTGTGTGGCCATTAAATAATTAAATACTCAATATGTTACCTATTCCTAATAGTCTATATGCCATGAGTAAATAAAGCCTGTGTGGCGTCAGAAAATAAAGCCTGTGTGGCATAAGCAAGTAAAGCCTGTGTGGCAGGAGAACTATAAAGCTTTGTGTTGTTTGACTCAACAAATACTATCTATAATATTTAATATCTATATACAAGTCTAAGCCATGTAACTTTTAAGACCATCACTCAAATTGAGAAGTTTACTATCGAATGTATTCTGTACCAGCAAGTTACTTTAAACTAGTGTATTATTTACGACTTTAAACTTATTAACAATATATCAGAGTTAGGTTGCTCAGTTCTAAACAGGAAATTGTCTCTTTTTTTTTTGTCTTTTGCAGTTCACTAATGACGAGAACAGAATCTTCGATCGTCGTGGGACACGACAAGAAATGCAGGATGGCCGAATGTTATCAAGCGCCCGTCATACCTCGTCTAAGGATCGCGAGTAGTGTGGACATTCCTTTATGGAATATGGATAGATAGGCAGATAGGATATAGAATAATAATTATTCCTGATTAATACTAATTGTTTATAATAATTAATAATCTATAATATATAAAGCTTAATTAATAATTGAGGTTGAAATACAATGTTCTTACTAATTTCGATTACTTGAACTTCCGGTACAAATTAAAGTAAAATCTACAATATTTAAATGTGTGAAGATTATTGTTAAAATTGTTTAGAAATTCTTGAAATAATATCTAACTAATTATTATAATATGATGTTACCATAAATTAAAGATTTTATTCAGTTAAATCCGATCCACCGGATATTGGTTGGCGTTTGGCGCCTTGCGTACCTACCTACTTACTGTATAATAATAATTTTTTCTTCTGTTTGAATTGTATAAAAGCGAGGAACTTCCCATATTGATTATCATTTTGTCGTGAAAATTGGAAAGTGTAAGGTGAAACTCTGCTCGAAATTATACTCATCACAAATATCCAACGATTTTTATTTGGCGTTAACAAAATGTATATTTTATTTTTTCAAACTTATTGGCCTTTTAAGTAGGAATTTTAGTGGTTTTGAGTTCAGTGTTCGTCTTCTCCATAGCTTTGTGTTACTTAACGTTATTCCAGTCCTTGGACCGGAGTCGACGAAGGTCAACCTCCGTGGACTTTCACGGTGGCGAGAGAAGCTGCACCGCGGCATAGTAGAGGCTGGATTGCCGCGACGGTTTGTCGGCCCAGGTGGTGACTTCGCACCGGCTGTGCCGACGTGGCGACAATGGCGGCGGCTCGTCGTCCAAGCGGCGCGACGTTTTCCTCAAGATAAGTCGTATCTTCCGGCCCCCGTTTTTATATATACTCTTTTTTTGTACACCCATTGACAGACTATATTTATTTTTTAGCCAACTCCCCCCCCCCCCCCAAATTCTGAAAGGTCCGTTTGTCGACCAATCCATTTCTGGCGTATTTTTCTAATTATTTTATTGCGTCGTTCCGCAGGCTCCCAGTCCCCATTCACACACACGCACGCACACAAAAACTAATCGGTTACACATAAGGGCCTGAGCGCCTGCAGCACGCCTAAATTATTTTTATAGGTATCCTTCGAACAGCGTCTGTCGGCCGGGTACCTACCTATATGCTTTTCAATAAAATTCTATAATCTTATATCTTTGTCATTAAATGTGTATTCAGGTTAATGTGGCATATTATTTGTAAATTGGACGTGTTTGTGCTTTCACAACCTACGGGAGTACGTGGTGGCCCTATTTTTATGCCACAATAGATCATCATCATCATCACAGCTCATATACGTCCCCACCGAGGGGTTCGAGCCTACCCTATGTTAGGGTGATTAGACCTTAGTCAACCACGCTGGCCCAATGCGAATTGGTCGACTTCACATACACCATTGAATTTCTTCGCAGATGTATGCAGGTTGCCTCACGATGTTTTCCTTCACCGTAGGAGCGTCAGACAAATGTACATATGAAATTCGAAACGAAAAACACATTGGTACATGGCGGGTCTCGAACCTCGACCCCCCGATTGGAAGGCAAGTGCCTATACTACCTACATATTATTTAATTCGATAGAATCCTGATGCACATTGGAAGATGTGTACCATTCTAATAATAATAATCCCAGGTCATTCAGGTGTGAAAAGGCATGGCATCTTGTACACTTTTTTACTATAGTAGGTACACATAAGATACCTACAAATAGTGATACTTGATATTGCAGTTCAATGTTAAGAAAATACAGTCCAATACATAATCGATTAAGAATTTTTAACCGACTTCAAAAGAGAAGGAGGTTCTATGTTCATATGAAGGTTAGGTAGGCGATTTTAAAAAAATATTTTTATAATCAAAAGAGTATACTACTGAGGTGGTGTCATTATCACCAACTTTGATTATGGGATCCAAGTAAAATCGAGAAAATCCCTTGAATTACATAGGCACCTCTGACATGTTTTATGTTTTTTCTGAAGATGTTCAGGTATTTGCATCTGGTAGTCATCACATCATGTTACTGAGCTAATGATGGAAGATTCCTGGTAGGTTGAGAGCTAGGGGATAGTCGTTCTATCTTTTCAAGTGATTCAGGTGAGCTGATAGTAAAAAATATAACTCCTCAGCAAAGAGTTTGTTAGGAGCGTGGGAATAATTCTTTCATAACAGATTAGAGCGAAAGTCGTTTATTTTAAGTCATTCTGGTATTCGCCTTGGATTAAATTCTAATTACCACAGCTCATATAGGTCTCCATCACCACAGTTCATATAGGTATCCACCGAGGGGCTCGAGCTGAGCCTAAGTGGGTGTTTAGGCCTTAGTCAACCATACTGGCACTTTGAATTTCATTGCAGGTGTATGCAGAATTTTACACATGAAATTGGAAAAAACGAAAAACATATTGGTACATGGCAGGATCGAACCCCGGACCTCACGATTAGAAGGACAGTGCTGAGTCCGTAGTACCATCGCGGCACCGGCTCTAAATTGTAATACGCATGTATTTAATTAACTAAAAAGGTTTCAATGAAATATTTATACGAAAAATAAAATCCGACTTCTAAACCCAAAAAAAAGTTAAAAATAATATAAGAATACATACAACGTTACATTTTTGTATTGAAGTCGGTACCAAGCAATAATCGCCTGGAAAGATCCTAAAAATATAATGAAAATTAATGTAATTAGGTAAAATTTGGCAATGATACACGTTGTTTTAGCTAATTATCTTAGAATATTTATTTATTTGATTATAGACGAGCAGCTTATTATCTGATGTGTCTATTTCGGTCTTGTACCCACTGGACCTTCATAATTGGACCTTACCTACACGATAGCACCTATTCGACCTCTTCAGGCCTATTATTTGACTTATTATTTTGGTTGTTTCATTTAATATTAGGTCAACTAACAGAAAATCGCGTTAATTTTCTAGGGTGTAAGTATCTGCGATTGGACCCCGGAACCTAGACTACATTGCCTTAGAATGTACATTTTACGTTTTGTATTTGTACAATTCTCGCGATTTGTTTTTTTTTTTTGCTATTCGTACATTATGCAATTGAAAGACGTGCCAAAAGGCTTATTGGCAGTGATCCTCATTTGAATGACCGATTACAAAGTTTGGAACATCGCCGCAAAGTTGCCAGCTTGTCGGTCTTCTACCGGGTACATTGCGGAGAGTGCGCGACTGATTTGCACAATTTAATACCACCGAGCCCTTTTTTCCACCGGACAACCAGAAACACGAAAAGGCGCCACCGCTATATGGTAGACACTCCAAACACGAGAACCAAGCGTTTTGATAACACATTCATAGTACGAACCGCCAAACAATGGAACATGTTGCCTGAGTGGGTGTGTCTATGACAAGACATTCATGTTCGAACCTTTAAATAATTTTGACATTGTCATTGAATTTTTATATTTCTTTTTGTCATTATAATTTTTTCACGTATTACATAATATTGCAATTTCAATACCATCTTTCATTTTTAATATAATTCCAATTACATTTATAAACATTTTAAGTATTCAACAAAAATGGTGCCGAATAACCCCTAGTAAAATATAAGGGGACCTTTAGTGCAATTTACAAGTACACAATAAAATATTTTCTTATCAAAATGAGTGACAACGAAAGTATAAAAACGGCAAAACTTAACGATGAAGAAGACGAAAACATGAGTAAGTTAAGTAGAATGAAAACTTCTATAAAATCTAGACTAACGAAATTCCAGACGTTCCTCTCTAAATTTTCCGAAAATCAGGTAACTGAGCTGAAGACACGTTTAGATAACATTTTACATCTTCAGAAAGAGTTTGATCGAATTCAGTCTCAGCTTGAATGTCTTGAACCTGAAGAGCAGAGGCTACTACAGAGATATGATGAGCGTAGTGAGGTTGAAGATCAATTTTTTGCCGCAATCTCCATGGCTCAAGATCTGATAGGTACAAGTTCATCACAAAATAGTGAAAATCGAAATTTTGACAAAATTAACAAGAATAATCTAAATTCCCAGTTTGTTAAATTGCCCACAATAGAAATACCTATTTTCAGTGGAGCAATAGAAGATTGGTTGCCTTTTATGGATCTATTTCAGTCGCTAATTCATACTAACCAAAAATTGCAGCCAGTCCAAAAATTGTATTATTTAAAACAATATTTAAAGAGCGAACCATTAGCACTGATAAATAATTTACCGCTGACAAATAGCTCATACGATTCAGCTATAGATCTTTTAAAAAAGAGATTTGAAATTCCGTCTGTATTGATAAGCAATCACATTAACGCCATTCTGGATTTACCGTCAATTCGAGGTTCAGCAGAGCAGTTGCGCAATTTTGTAGCTAAAGTACGACAACAAATACAGGCATTAAAAAATTTTAAGCAACCTGTCGACAACTGGCACTCAATCCTGTCATGTTTATTAATACGAAAACTTGATGTTCTGACTGTACGTCTGTACCAATCGGACTTAAAGACAACTGATTTGCCGGATGTAAATAGACTACTCGAATTTCTAGAAGCACGAGCGAGATTTTTGGAGTCTGCTCCGTCTACATCATCTGTCCCGACTAAGAAAGTGGTCAGTATGATCAGCAGCGAAAACAAGGTAAAGACAGTTTGTCCTTTTTGTGAAAAAGATCATAATTTACACAAATGTTCTGAATTTTCATCAATTCCAGTTACAAACCGCATCGATTTCGTAAACAAGAAAGGATTGTGTAAGCTTTGCCTGCGATTTCATAACGTGCCTTGTAGATATCTAAACACTTTGAAATGTCCCATTTGCAAAAAACAGCATAGCAGCTTACTTCATCGCAGCGAAGAGCCCAAGAAAGAGCCATTTTCTTCCAACGTCTCATCAGAACAGGCTTTACATTCTGTCAAGACAAGTAACTGTAAAGTTCTTTTACCAACAGCTAAAGTAATAGTTTCCGATTGTCATAATAACAAATTCATCGTTAGAGCTTTGCTTGATTCGGGAAGTCAAACGTCATTCTGTAATTCAAGTTTAGCTTCAAAACTAGGCATTAAAACTTTTGAATTGTCAAAAAATATTGCAACTTTAGGCGAAAATGTAAATAAAGTTGACAAGGCTGTAAACTTACAATTAGCTTCATTGACCGAAAACTTTATAATGGACGTGACTTGTTCAATTGTTGACAAGATTACTGTCAGCTTGCCTCAGCGCAATTTTGATATTTCCAAACTTTGTATTCCAAAGAATTTACTTTTAGCTGACAAAGATTTCAATGTTTCAGGAGAGATTACATTGCTACTAGCCGCCGATGTCTTTTTTAGAGTGTTAAAGGACGGAAAGGTTGAGGCTGGCCCCGAGGATCCCATTCTGTTGAACACTCGTTTTGGATACATTGTTTCTGGTGAGATCCTTCCATCATCTAATATTTCTGTTTCTATGAATTTAACTGAAACTCCTGATCCGGATTTTTATGTTCGAAAGTTATGGGAGGTAGAAAAAATTCCCGAAATTTTTAATGAATCTTTGCCGGAACATGAATACAGTGAAAAGGTTTTCCAAGATTCAGTTGTATTAGAAAACAAGCGTTTTGAAGTAAAATTGCCACGAAAACTTGATCTCAATGAAGTCGATTTTTCGGGCTCATTTTCATTATCATTACAACGTTTTTACAATCTCGAGCGTCGTTTCGAAAGGGATCCGATTTATCGATCGTTATATATAGATTTCATAAACGAATATTTACAATTAGGCCACGCTAAGGTGATTGATATAGAAAACTGTTCTCCTGAGGAACAACCATTATATTTTCTTCCACACCATGGGGTTTTACGCCCGGAAAGAATTACCACTAAACTTCGCGTTGTGTTTGACGGAAGTGCACGGACAAAAACTGGTCCATCGTTAAATAACGTTCTTTGTAATGGCCCTGTTATACAAAAACCTCTCTTTGACATTTTAATTAAATTTCGCACACACAAGTACATTATAATGTGTGATATTAGACATATGTATCGTCAAATTCGAGTGCACAAAGACGATTGCGTTCTTCAAAATATTCTATGGCGCGAAAATAAAACTGATAAATTGCAGTGCATACAATTGCAGACCATAACTTACGGACTGACAAGTTCTGCATTTTTATCTACGCGTTGCCTTATAGAGCTAGCTAATAGGTACCGCGACACTTACAAAATTGCAAGCGAAGCCATTTTAAATGGATCCTATGTTGATGACATCTTGTATGGTCATTCCACTTTCGAGGGTGTCATTGCTCTAAAAAGAGAGCTTTTTCAATTATTAGATCACGGTAGCTTTGAGTTACATAAATGGTGCTCCAACGACATGCGAGTCTTGAGTGATATACCGAAAGAAAAGTATGGATATCCGCAAAAAGATCTCGATCAGGAGTTGACAGTTAAAACTTTGGGTCTTTCTTATGACACCAGAAGGGATGTATTCAAAATCAGTGGGCATGTTGTAACTTCACCTGAAATACCCACCAAACGCAACGTTCTAAGCTCCGTGAGCAAGTTATTTGACCCTCTTGGATATGCTGGAGCTACTGTAGTTAGAGGTAAAATTATGCTGCAAAAAATCTGGGAACGTAACCTGGAATGGGACACGCCTCTTCCTTCAGACCTTAGAGACGAATGGCTTAATTTTCAACGGTCTATTTCAACTATGGATGATATTTGTATTCCACGTGATTTACATTTACACGAAGCGACTAGCGACATCGAATTAATTGGTTTTTGTGATGCTTCTTCAGGTGCTTACGGTTGTTGCATTTACGTTAAAGTCAAAACAAGGAACGACTGTTTTGTAAACTTACTGTGTGCCAAATCACGTATTGTCAGTCAAGGTTCTAAGCTTACTATTCCTAAGCTTGAATTGAACGGTGCTGTACTTTTAGCTAAATTGATGCACAAGGTTTCTTCTGTGCTAACAAACATTACAAAAATATTTCTTTTTTGTGACTCAAAAATTGTTTTGGGGTGGTTAAAGTCTGAGCCTATTAAGTTACCAGCATACATGGGAAACCGCGTTAAGGAAATTATAAAATTGACTGATAATGGGTCTTGGTTTTACACACCCACTACTGCTAACCCAGCGGACATATTATCTCGAGGCGCGGAACCGCGAGAGTTACAAAATTGTAAGATTTGGTGGCACGGTCCTGATTTTTTTTCCGCGACTGTGACACTTATAATTTCAATTTATCCGAGATTGAACTTCCTTTTATTTGTGAGAATACAATGCAAGTAAGCAACGTTTTAACAAACTCTGAGTTGCTGCCATTCTTTACAAAATATTCATGTTTACAAAAGATGCAACGCATCGTGGCTTACATGATTAGATTTGTCAAAAGGTGTAAAAATGAAGTCTCTAATATAGGATGTTTTTCAGTAGATGAACTTGAACATGCATTGCATATTATAATACGAACAGTTCAAATGCATTATTTCTACAGCGAAATGGATTCATTGAGAAAGGGAAAGGAATATAAAATACAGTCTAATTGTCAACTAAAATCTTTACATCCTTTCATCGATTCCAATGGTCTGCTGAGGGTTGGAGGCAGACTTCAGAATGCTGACATTCCCTTTGACAAAAAATTTCCAATCATTCTTCCGAAAAGGTGTCATCTTACAAAGTTAATTATTCGCAATGAGCATTTAACTTTATTGCACAGTGGTTTAAAAGTCATTCTCAGTAGTTTATCACAGCGCTATTACATTTTGAACGCTGTTAGAGAAGTAAAGTCTGTTATACACAAATGCATTACATGTTGTAGATTCAAGGCCGAAACCGCCCAGCAACTTATGGGTTCGCTTCCAAAGGAAAGAGTGTCCCATACAACAAGGATTTTTGAAAAAGTAGGCCTTGATTATTGTGGAGCTTTCGAAGTAAAGCAATCCACTATTAGAAGGAGCGTTGTTACTAAGGCATATGTGGCGGTATTTGTTTGTTTTTGGTCAAAGGCCATACACTTAGAAGTCGTATCCGATATGACAAGTGACTCTTTTTTAGCAGCTTTAAAAAGATTTATATCTCGTAGAGGACTTCCCACTGACATTTTTTGTGATAACTCTCAGACCTTTAAAGGTGCTGAAAATCAACTAAAGGAATTATATCAATTACATACTTCTACTGAATTTCAAGATAGTATTCAAAATAATGTTTCATTCAAAGGAATAGAATTTCATTACATTCCGGCTTACAGTCCTCATCAAGGAGGCTTATGGGAGGCTGCAGTTAAGTCTTTCAAGTTTCATTTTAAAAGAGTTCTAGGAGCGAAATTATTTACTCTGGAACAACTTATTACAATTACAGCGGAAATTGAAGCCATACTTAATTCACGTCCAATTTGTGCCCTCACAGAAACATCTTATTTGACACCTGGGCACTTTATAATCGGAGGTCCTTTGACTTCTTATCCACAGCCATCGCTCGCCCCCATGCCCAGTAACCGGTTACGGTTTTGGAGATCATGTGAGCAAATTAGACAACATTTTTGGGCCGCTTGGTCAAAGGACTATTTAACTACTTTGCATAAAAGATCTAAATGGACGTTAGATCAACCAAACGTTAAGATTGGTTCATTAGTTATTTTGAAGACTGCGAACTCTCCACCTCAGCATTGGCCATTGGGTCAAATCAGTCAATTAATTTTCGGTAAAGATTCAAAAGTTCGTGTAGTTGAAGTCACAGTTGCAGGTGGTGCAAAGCATGTTCGAGCGATCAATAAGATTGTTGTAATCCCAGAAGATGATTAAACTAGTAACATTACCTTATTGAATTTTGTAAATACTTATCTAAATATTATTCTTATTTAATTTAAGAACCTAAACGTTCCTGGCATTTCATGTTAATTTACTCTTCAAAACAAGTTGCTATTTTTATTACAATTTTTATTTTATGTTAAAATTTCTAGTTACAGTTGACGTTTATGTTTTTAATTTTGTTAAAGTTTTATTTCTGGTTAATATTTGATTTATGTTAATTGTTCGCGTTCTGCGCGGGCGCAGTTTATGTCTATGACAAGACATTCATGTTCGAACCTTTAAATAATTTTGACATTGTCATTGAATTTTTATATTTCTTTTTGTCATTATAATTTTTTCACGTATTACATAATATTGCAATTTCAATACCATCTTTCATTTTTAATATAATTCCAATTACATTTATAAACATTTTAAGTATTCAACAGGGTGTTTCCCAATGAATACAACCTGGGTGTCTTCAAATCGAGAGTGAATCGGTTTTTACTAGACAAGCGCGTTCCACCGTAGACCGCATCATCGCTTAACATCAGGCGAGATTGCGGTCAAGCGTAAGTCTATTCTATATTTTTAAAAAAATGCTGTAGGAGGACAAATAATGGATTATTCGCAACTGGCTATAAATCAAGAATCCAATTTTATCTAAAACTTATTTCTACGTAGCAAGTATCGGAAAAGAATGAATTATGTTTTGGTGGTAACTGGTTACGAAACTGCAGTTTTGTAGACGGCCGTAGGGCCAAGTTTGAAGAGCGAAGGTATCATATCAAATTTTTAATAAGCTTTGAATGTAGTACACAATTAGAAATAAAAAACGCTTTCATTATATTTAAAATACCCTTTAGAACTTTGTACTCTGATCCTATGTTAAGGTCCAATGGATATTGAACTAAATCTTGAATAAAGTAAGAATGCAGATGCTGGAGATACCAACGACGTGGCTCATCAACTGAATAATTATTCCAGTCGAGGATTTCCTACTCTAAAGAAGCCGAGACGCTGTTAGCATTTTATATAATTACCCACTGCTTTCATTACTGCAGCTTTTGCGGTCGATAAATAGCAAAGTTGTAAAATATTTAATAGCGGTATTAATAAGGAATTCGTATGTGAGCTGAATTAACAATTCAACTTTAATAGATGGATGAAAAATCTCATCGTCATAACAATTTTTTTACTATAATAATAAATCAGACCTTACCCTTATACCCTTAACACGCTTATTCTCGCTTCAATTTCATCATCGTCACACCTGCTTGCCTAGCAGAGTTCTCATGGAGAGAAAGCAAATACCTTTCAGGGCGACTACGACTTACCAGTAGAATTGAACACAAATAAACAATTACCATTGGTTAAGATTGTTTACTTTGTTAAGTTAATTCTTATTAAAAACAGTATACTGCCATTTCAATTATTGTCAATAACTCCACTGCGGCGTAATTATTGTTAATTGCTCTTAATAAATCTATTTACTGCTGACAAACAATTCTCGCTCGAAATGTATAATTAATGAAGCGTATTCATTATTGCGCAATCGATATTTAAAATGTAGATGCAGATTTAAATGGATTTGAAACTGAACATTAATTTCGCAATTTGTTCAGGAAATCGTTCGCTCACTCAGTAATCGATTCTAAAGTTTTTCCGATGTCACCTCAACATCACCATAGTAAAGGTGAGAGGTAAAATTGAATGTGGTAGCTGTCGCTAAGCGTCTGGCGAATCAAATTAATGATACGCGAATACTCTTCGTGAAGGAAAACATCGTGAGGAAACCTACATTCACCTGCGAAGTAATTAAAGGTGTATGTGAAGTCAACCAAACCGCACTGGGCCAGCGTGGTTTGACTAAGGCCTAATCGCCCTAACTAGTTAGGGTAGGCTGGTGCCCCTCGGTGGGGACGTATATATGAGCTGTGGTGGTGGTGAATACTATTCGCTCTACCGTCGACATTGCCAGTAAAAAAAATAAATTCTCACCTATCTACTGAAATGCAGACTAATATGTTCGATGACAGATAGAGGCCGAACGCTCGGAGCACCAGAAAAAACTTGCACGCCAAATTGCCAGCCAGCCACGCGTTTGTGGTCCGCCAGCCGATCTGGAAACAAAAAGAATATTATTCAGTGTCAGCGCACATTTGTTCGGGCAAAGTTACGGGTGAAGTTGCGTGAGATCAGAGGGCGAATTCCAAACTGATTTACTACATATGAACCGAGATTGGCACAGAATTTTTTAGGGTTCCGCAAAAGAAAAAAATGAAATCCTTATAGTTTAGGGTCACTTAATTGTCCGTCTGTCTGTAAAGATCTTTATCTCAGAAACGCGTGGAGATATCAAATGGAAATTTATATCAAACTAGGGCCCACTAGCAGACGTTGTCCTGCCCGATTCCAGCGCCACCTACCGGGTCTAACTCTACTTTCAAACCTTCCACGGACCTTTTCAAACACACAGAAAATTGCGTCAGAATCTGTCGAGCCGTTTCAGAGTTTTTGCGAGACAAACACACAGCGTTTCATTTTTATATTTAAGAGAAGATATACTAAGGTGATATACTAAAAGTACAGTGCCTTTTAGCTGTGAAAAAAATCTTGTAAGTCATCGCGATCAAAAATATGACAGTTTATGTCGCATATTTCAAGCAAAACAAACCTACAAGGTAGTTCCCATCGATCTAGAATAATGAAATTTTGCAAGAAGGACATACAATATCTTACAGGACATAGGTATGAAGGATAAACTCTGAAAACCATAAATATGTAAGTAGTTAGGAAATTATATACCTACTTATATTAAGTTTGAACGGAACACCCTTGGTGTGCGAGTCCAACTCCCACTTGACAACGACAGGAAAACTCTTGGCGTTGATGACATCTGATGGTAAGTGACGATAAGGCTCAACTTAACAACGGCTTATCTTGCTATTATTTTGAAGCACAATGCTATTAACATTGTTATTAAGGCGACAAACTTAGGTAAGACGGTGGTTAACTACCACCATCCACACCAAACAGGAAACTTCAAACCCTATAAGAGAGACCCTCGAGCCCCGACTTTCATATCAGAGTTTAGGTGGTCTCGCTAGACTTAAAAAATTTAAAATTGGATCACATACATTGCTTTTCAAATATTCGATATCCTAAATACGGCTGCGTGATTGGTCGAATGGAATGTTTTAGTTTGGTCGTGGCTTTTGTTGAATTGTCGATAAAGCCTTGCCCTTTAAGATAAAGCCTCGTATTCATCAGGATTAATGTTCCCTGATGCGAAGCCGAGCAAAGTTTAACCAATTTGACTCGGCTTAATGTTTGTCCAGCATGAGCACTACCCAACTAGCAAAATATTCTTATAATACTAAGCCTATAAGGTTATTTTCCTTATTAGAGTCATATAATGACAATGCTTTTACTAACATACCTTATAGAAGGAAATTATAAGGGAGTAGACGTAAGAAGATTTAACACTTATAATTTGACTGAGTAAACGTTTACACAGTCAATTAATATAGTTTCTATATGATCTATTTGCTTATAAAAGATGTGCAGACTCCATTTTGGCTGCTTATCTTATAAAGGCGTCTGTGGCGCTATTTATTCTTTTAAAAGAGATAACTGAGATCGTTATAAAGATTATTACCTTATAAATATAATCAGTACAACTTTTTTAAGTTTAAATTGATGCTTAAGAGTCTGGATGGCCTTTATAAGAGATGAGGTGTTAGTAAGTCACTTATTTGGTTATTCAAAGTTTATTGCTCTCATAAATTCATTTATGAATCTGCTAAAAAACTAATTAAATTATTTTATCGAACTGTTGTCAATTATTAAATCAATAAAAAGGTTTAAAAATTGGTTGGTTTAAATGAAAGTTAAAAAGAAGTCCAATTTAATAATTAGTAAAATTAATTTCCCCTCAAGTCTTTAAATGGTATGTCAATTAAACACTTGAAAAAGTCATAGTTGTTCCGTAGAAAATAAAACAATTTACTAAGGACCAAACGGGTTCTATTGTCGCCAGCGAGTAATTCGAAACTGAATGGGTGTAATAAAATTTCTTATTTCAACATTCTATTTTTTTATTTCTACATTATTTGTTTATTTTCCGGTTCTGGGTGTTAATATTTTACCAAATCTTCGTGATGACGTTCTCTCCTCTACCCGAGTACTCTAATTATTTTATGTTTTCTAAACCTCCTTCTTGTCTAACTTCTACAGTAATTGAATCTTCGCGGCCATAAGCTTTCTGAACCGTTTATAATTTCCTCCTGTGTGATTTCGACTACCGATATATATGTATATTCAAATATCTGCCAAAATTTAGGTTTCACATAAATCATTATTGTCCTGAAATAATAAATAAGTATTAATAATGGTTATCGAAAAAGAGTGATCGTAGATAAATTTCGATTTAAAAGATTTTACGAAGTTATTAGTTACATACATTTATTGTATTTAGAAACAGCAAAACGTAGAACTTAAAAAACGTTTCAAACCCATAAAAACCCCACAGCCCTAATTAGTTAACAAGTAAACCTAAAAATTGTTTCAAAATATTAGTAAAGGAACCCTAAAGATCGTACAATATGGAGTCGTTGTAACACGCTCGACTTCTTATAGTGGTCATCAAGTTGTTATAAGACTTATAGTATTGCTATAGTAGGCGCAACATAATATTTTACAATTATTCTTTGCTTAATTTTAATAAAACTGCCTTAATTTACGAGGGCGTAGTCACTAAACACTAAATCATACCCATTTTTCTCATAAAAATTGATTGCCACTTTGAATGATGCCCTATTATTATGATTCGAATAGGAAATTACTTACCTTATTTATGATTTTGACAAAACACATAAATTGGCATTTCGTTTATAAAATAAACTAAAAAGTTATGAAAAATATTCTTGAAAACGTATTTGAAAAGAATATTGATCTAATAGAAGCAGACATACTTTTATAATAAAGTAAATTGGCGGCATAGAAGCGATGTAATTAAATTATATAACGCGTATAAGGGTAAATCGGTGACAAAGAGAGTGCAATAAGACAGCTATAAGAGTAAATTCACTTATAACTACGGCCCTTTCCCACACTTGTAAACGTTTCCTACACCTTTATAAGAATGTTATTTTTACACTTATAAACTTTTATAAGAATTATTTTGCTAGTTGGGTAGGCTTGTTTGTACCACGCATGTAGCCACGTAAGGTTCGGGTATTCCACTTGGATCCCCAATTTCAATCCCCCAGGGGATCGAAAAGAACTTGCTATTCCACTACGATCCCCAGGGGATTCTAATGCACTTGATATTCCTTTAGGATCCCCTACGGCAATGACAACCCTTTTACACATAAAGGTCTATTTATATGATTCATTCCGGTCATATATTCATATATGAATTATGTCAGTGACATTGATGCGACATTAGGTAAAGGGGTAAAGCATTACCAGACAAAAAGAAACAAGGTCGAGAGAATTCAAAAATAGGTATTTGTAAAATGTATTGCTGTCGCGCTGTGCCCCTGTACTAGCTGTACGCGATAGAGACTATTGCAGCTCGAACCAAAGACACATAAAAATACACAAAATAGAGTTTCGTAGTCCGCTGTTTTCTCCTCTAAAATTAGACCGCGATTTGATTATTTTATACTACACCTGATCGGAACTGCAGTCATTATTCCCTTAAAAGTAAAAGAGAAAGTTAGTATTTTCGGTTCTTTGAAAAAAAAGGTTATAATAATAAATTTCTTTATTAAAAACACATTTTCATCATGGCAAGCTATGAACATCTCTCATATAAGGTTGCCCTGTGTTATGACTCTAGGACAGGGTTAACCTTTATTTTGAAGTGTTCATTTTAAAGGGCTCGAATTTCTCCGTGGTTAGCTGTTATCATTTACTCATTATTTTACTGTAAGCATCGTGATAATTAATTTTATGACTTAACGTGGAAAATAAGCAACTGCGTATCATCTTCTTGTACGAATTTATAAACTGGGTCACAAAGCAACGTATTAAGGCAAAGGTATACTGTCGCCAAATGAACGAAATGCATTTAATGATTTAAAGCTTCGGCAACTTCATTCAGCATTAGTCAATAGAAAAGGACCAATTTTGCTTCACGACAAGCGATCGCACAATTGACCCTATAAAAATTTTCCAGTTGGGGTACGAAATCTTGCCACACCATACTCGGCAGACCTTTCATCCACTGACTACCAGTTCTTTAAACATTTCGACAACTTTTTATAGGATAAATGTTTTAGAAACCAAGACTACGCCAAAAATACCTTCAATTATTTCATCGTTTCCAGAACTCCAGAATTTTACAAGATTGGCATAAACAAGCTTGTATCTCTTTGATCAAGATGTATTTAAACAAACTGTTCTTATTTTGACTAATAAAATTTTGTTGTACCTACTTAAAATACACACACTAACAATTTTACGTTAGAAACCGCAATTTATTTTTAAACAAGCTAATAAGTACTTTTTACATTAAAAATTAAAGAAAGGCTCTATGTTTTGCTTTTTTCATATAATCTCGTCAAATTTGAGAATAAAAACACAAGTTTAAGGTAAGACCTTCTTTTCTGACAAAACTACTGCAATCACTATATAAAGTAAGACCATACACAAAGAACGAGGGTTATTAACACAGCCTTCAAAGTAATAAGTATATTCATGGTCGAACCCGACACTTACGGCTAAAATGTCCTCTAAACGAGCCGTGTATCACACACAATTAACAAGACTCCATTCTTGTTACACTGCAGCGAGGCTATTGCTGCTTTTCTATTAAACTTGTGCATTCCTTTCGAAAACTCCACAGGATTTTAATGTTATATTGCAGTATTTTTACATAGTAAGATTACTTCTGCTCGATCTTTTTTCTTGTGTATGAATATTTTAGAATCGTCAAAAAGGGTTAAAACACAAACGTCTCTTTATTTTTTCTCGACACGATGGCCACGGTATCATTAAATACTTAACTGAACCAAAACTAACCACAAGCTGTCAATTAATCTGTTTTCATTATACTGGGGTATTAGTTAACAATTTTATTACCACAGCTCATATACGTCCACCCGAGGGGGTCGATTCTACCCAAAGTTAGGGTGCTTAGGCTTTAGTCAACCACGCTAGCCCAGTGCGGATTGGTCGACTTCACATAACACCTTTGCACTTCCGCGCAGATGTATGCAGATTGCCACACGATATTTTCTTTCATCGTAGGAGCTTCGGACAAATGTACGAGTACGTGTGAAATTCGTAAAACGAAAAACACATTGGTACATGCAGGATCGAACCCTAGACCTCCCGATAAGAAGGTACAGCCGCACCGACACTTAGTACGAGTTAACAATTTGGTACAAATTAAACTTAGCCTTTATCGATAACTTTGTGATGACATTTTGAGTCAAACAATTGTAATGATAGCTTTGTTTTGTTGAAAGTTCAGCGATGGCCGTGTATAAATCAAATTAAATTTCTTTTGCCAAAATGTTGAACTGTTGCAAAAACATTTCCAATCTACTATTCTCAGTAATCGAATGTTAAATAAATTTGATGCCGGAAAGGTCGTAATGAAAGGTCGCGAGCTTTTTCTTCTGAAATATATTTATAGAAGCACATAGTGGCACAGTGCTACAATTGTATTGTACTCGTACAAATGCTTGAAAAACTGCGCAAACTGTCCAACTTGTGAGAGGCTTATGCCCAGCAGTGCGCGTATCACCATTCCAGCACTGGGAATGATAATTCTCAAGAAGTAGGTACAACAAAATGATAATTCTCAAGAAGTAGGTGCAACAAAATGATAATTCTCAAGAAGTAGGTACAACAAAATGATAAATTCTCAAGAAGTAGGTACAACAAAAAAAACTTCAAATGAGATTCTGATATGAAGTACGATATCTTCTTTCCAGTGCTTCATATTTCTGTGTACAGTCGGGAAATGAAAAAGTCGTCACACATAGCGATTGCGAAAACATAAAGTTCCCTTTATGTGTCGGAAATGCGATTTGACGGAACCTCCCAGCTTTTTTTTAGTGGGTAGGCCTCATTAGAGAAGAGTCCCACATAACCGCAGTAGGGCCCCACTCCCACTACGGTAGGTGTTACACCTTTTTAATTAGAAAAAAGGTGTCAAATTGATTAGTATAACGTGTCGAGAGCACATATTACCTTTTAAAACTGTCACAATAAATAAACTTATGTATACATAAAAAATATGTTTTCACCAGACTTATATTTCTTCTCCTATTTTGCATATTGTCAAAGAGGAATAAAATTAATTATTGTCATTTCATTATTATTATCGTTAAATGCCGTCATTGTTGTGAGGCTTCACAGAAAAAAATGGATTAAAATATGTTAACCTCTTCAATACAATTTGATTCATTTTCATTTTTTTTTATCATTTATATTTGAAGGTAAAGGGATATTTTGTTTTTGGCATTATACCACACCTCATAACCACATTATAATATGATGTCTATTATACGAGAAACAGAAAAAGCGAAAAGCTTCTATAGTAAAGTTTTTTTATTTAAATGTTAGCAGCATTGTTTCTTTCTCTCTGATATCTTGGTATACTGTCCCAACTAGCAAATTATGTGCTTATGATTATCTATAAGACAAGCTTATAAGATACTTTTAGTTTGTTACAACCCTGGATTTGGGCACACTTAAAGGAGCATTTTGCTTTTATAACAATCGTATAATCAACTTACAGAATGTTATTAACTTCCATAATGTACTTGTAATAGCATTAGAGAAGTATAATGAGTCTAATAATTATAGACATACAATCTTTATAAGTATGATAACTTCTATAAGCGTCTCATATAAGCTCTTTACTAAACAAATTTTGTTTAAAATGTCCTAGTAATATACTTCGTTATTGGTTATAAGTATATTTTCTAAAACTTGTCATATGCGTTTATGTTTATCATCATGAGCGATCATTGAAATTGAAATTTAAATAAGTACAGGATTCATTTAACATAACTTTTAATATTACCATTCATGACAGCATAGTTTGTGAGAATGTCAATAGATAGGTATAGGGTGTGAAATCATTGGGAAGTAATATTCAATGTTGATATATATGCTATTTTTATACTATTTTTAATGCGCCTCTATAAATCGAACGTTACACAATTGTATAAATAAATTTATAAAAATATAATTTATCTAATATTCGCCATATTTAAAAAAGTTCTCGCCTGAGAGCGTGTTAGGACTATTATAAGCATAAAAGCGCTTATTTCAATTGTAATAAGAACTATCCGCCTCCATTTTACATTTACTTTTATAATAGTTCTGATCAAGTCTATATATTCACAATCTTATTAAGGTCTCCCCTAAGTATGTAATAAAATCTAGTACTCTCACTAAATGCTACTACAGAATCAGAAATTTTACAAAGACTATTAGTCTTGCTACATGCACATACGTCCTATAACATTCTTTAAACTTAGTTTTGTAGTGAATTATAGTTCACCTTACTCATAAGATCAAGTTATCTTGAGTATAACAAGATTTATAACTTAAACCTGTGGTGTACTATAAGCCGTAGTTTTTAAAACAAGTAATCTTGAGTATATCAAAGCTTATCGAATGCTATTATAAGAATAGAAGTCGTTGCCAGTGCTGGTATAAGAGTTGTATTAGTCTTGATAGTCCTATAATTTTCATTATAGGACTTTTTTGCTACTTGGGGTTTCTTTAACTGGTGCAAGCAAAAGCCGACTCTAAGATAACGAACCTTTTCATTCTCCGACTGTACATATATTCCCGATTAATTATTGATTTACCAAATTCCGAGGTGTCTTCACACTACTCCCAATGGCCGTCGGCTTGGAATTTATTTATTAGGACTAAAACATTTCGTGCGTGTCGATTGATGTTCTATTTGCGGGCTCAAGTCCTCGCCGACGGCGATTGGGTGAAATAAATGTGACGCAATATAAGTAGAAAAAAAAACTATCCTAGTGAAATATATTTTTATAATAAGCCTCGGCACAAGGATATAAATATCCTTCGAATTAGATTTATTTTTGCTTAGGTTAATATTAAAAATATCATCGTTTTATCAAAAGCATCAGTGTTTTAGTAAGCGAGTAAAACTTGTTTTTAGCAAATATTTTTCATGAACAGTATCGTAGATAAAAGAGAAACTTAATAGAAAACCAAAAAAAAAACTACAAAATGTATTCATTATTAAAAAATATTCCTAGGAAAATTATAATGTCCAACTATGAGTTAGATAATGATAATACTTAATGCAAACAGACTTTGACAATCTTTATTATTAATTTACTTGAATAACAATTAAATGTTGTCTTAAATTATTGTTATGATAGCTATCGACAGGAACTCGAAAACATTTCAATTCCAGTTGATTAAACCCTGTGAATAATGGCGATACATGCATAATATTAAGGGCAAAGTAAATCTAAATCAATAGAGAAACGATCAAGATAACGTGCAATTTGTTATAACTCCTAGATTATTTACAGTGCTTGTTAGCTGAGATAATGCATGAGAACGACTTAGCTTAGATAATATCAGCTAGCGCTACCAATTTATTTATTCATCTCAACTTTAATTCTTCCGTTGCTGGACATAGGCCTCCTGAATATGAAGGTTTAGTTAGACCATTTCCCAGAACCACTGGGCTAGTATAAAACACAAATAGCACACTGTGATGTCCGCCTCACGGTGACGTGTGAATGAATGAATGAAATTGAAATGTAAATTGTTTATTTTCTTTAAACCCACAACATAAGATACTGTTTCAGCGTTTGCGATCTTCTGTAGGCAAATTTATATGCCTGTCACCTGTGTCAGGACGTCTCGCTCTACCGTAACTCATACAATATTTACTGGATACAAGTAACGTCTTCATAAAACGTCTTAAAAGTAATAATTACAGGTAAGTTGTGATTGTGAGTTAATGTGGTTGTATAGTATGGTGTGTCTGTCTGTGTGAGCGTATGTGTGGGTGCGCATGAGTGTGTGCGCGCATGTGTGTGCGTGTGTGTGTGTGCGTGGTGGATGTGTGAATTAGTGTGTGTTATTTATTATTTGACGTGACGTGTGACGGTGATATTTGTTTTTTTTTTATAAAAGGTTTTGATGACTGCCTGACTGAGGTATCAACGTAAACCCCAAACTAGCGTAGGTAGAAGTAGGTTTTGTTGACTTATGCAGGCGCCCACTAAGGAAGGATTTTTCAAAATTCCCACGGGGAGCTGAGAAATCCCCATCCAAGAAATAAGGAAAAATCGACGAAGCCAATGAAGTAAAACAACATGGGGGGCGAAAAATTCTCCTGTGAAATTCGTTACCTACTTAAATGCCACATGTTATATCAATGGAAAATTTTGCTTGTTGTAAGTTCTCATTTAATTGCACAACATAATACAGTAACATATTATAACATATATATTTTTTATTCCTTATCAATTTTCACGCTTTCGCTATTATTCACAGCGAATAAAATCTACTTTGGTTTAACATAGTGAAGATAAATCACTTACAAGTAAGTTGAAATTTCGTTTGAGTTGCATAATTCTTCGGCTTTTGCAAATATTAGGTTAAATTGATGAAAATCTGTTCAGCCTAAGACAAAAGCCATCAGGCTCTTATTTATCCGCAGTCGTTCCGCAGAAAAAATGCAGACAGCAGGAGATGACAGCAGGAGGTGACATTAGCTACGGAAAAAAAAGCGTGAGGTTCATCATCATCATTTCAGCCAAGAGACCCACTGTTGGACATAGGCCTCCCCCAGCGATCTCAAAACCGATCGATCCTGCGCCTCTTGCATCCAGCGGCTTCCCACGACCTTCACCAGATCGTCGGTCCACCTTGTGGGGGGCCTACCAACACTGCGGCTCCCGGTACGCGGCCGCCACTCAAGGACCTTTCCGCCCCAACGGCCGTCAGTCCTGCGAGCTATGTGTCCTGCCCGCTGCCACGGTTTGCAATTCTTTGGGCTATGTCAGGGACTCTAGTTCTTTTACGGATCTCTTCATTTCTGATGCGATCGCGTAGAGAAACCCCGAGCATAGCCCTGACAGGCGTGAGGTTGTCACATTCTAATGTCCTTTCTATACATTCGGAATAAATTTCCATGCGGAACGACTGCGGAAAAATTAGCGTGTGGCTTTTGTGTAGGCCCACTGAAATGATTTGCAATCCTTTTTTTGTGATTCTTATGGCCAATTGCACCAACCTTGTCTTAGCTTAGGTGATTCATAGGTGACATGATGACATCCTCTTCATTTAAAGACTAAAAGTGACATCATATTATGTCTTAAGAGTTTTCTAAGCTAAGGGGGAAGGTTGGTGAAATTGGCCATTAGTCGTACAGTCGGCTTCAAAGATAGAAAAACATTTTAGTACCATGTTACACCAATTAACAATGTAATATAGGTGTAACCATCCATACTAATATTATAAATATGCGACAGTAACTCTGTCTATTTGTCTGTAGCGCTTTCACGCCAAAACTACTGTACCGACTTATATGAAATTTAGTATAGACATAGCTTGAGTCCCAGGAAAGGACATAGGATAGCTTTTATTGCAGAAATCACCCCTTAAGGGTCGGAAAAGGAGGGTGAAAGTTTGTATGGGGAATCAGTAACCACTGAACTGATTTAAATGAAATTTGGTTTGGAGATAGTTTGAGCTGTGGGGAATGAAAAAGAATTGTTTTTATCCCCGAAAGGGGGCGAGAATTTGTAAAGGGAGCAAAAAGGATTTCCACGCAGACGAAGTCGCGGGCAAAAGCTAGTACCAAAGTACTAAATAAAAGGAGTAGTTGGTGTAACATGGTACTAAAATGTCCATCTACTTCTGAAGCTGTACATACTACACGTGTAAGTCGCGGACTAATGCTAGTTTAGTATAATTTCAACGGCAACACAAAAATTATTTTAATCTGCAATATGCAAGCTTTAAAACGTTGCCTCAAACTGCAAACTGAAAGGCACAATTCCACCAGTGACACCGACCGTCACAATTCCACCAATATAATCTCACTTGTCACATTCAATAACATGGTCCAGAAACTCAAAACAACTATTATTGCCATTGTAAGTGTTCTATGATTTACTGAAGTTGTAGTCTCTAAGGGCGTCGAAAGTTCTCTGAATGGTTGACGAATGTCGAGTTCGCCGTCGGCCTCATAACTAACTCCGCTTACTTTTAATTAAACCACAGTCTTTCTAGTTGCCATAGTGACCAAAATTCCGAACAATCGTTTCATTAATACTATCTTACACTCAGGTCTTACAATTCATGCTGACAGACGACTATTTATTACTAGCTTTCCGCTCGCGACTTCGCCCGCATTATTATTGTTTTCCCGTGGGAATATATAAGAGCATAATATAAGAGCATGAATTTCGAATAAGTGACTCGAGTCCAGTCTTGACAGCCCGTGCTACGCCTGCTGCAACGCTGGTATTCCGTGGGAACCTATACAAATGTATGTGAGCTGGCTAACAGACCATCATCTGTACAAAATTAATTTAATAGGTAAAATATTATAGTTTAAGCAGTAGGGTAACTTATTAAGGAAATGTTCTATTGTGAAGAAACTCCCAGTAGTACTACTGATAAGACTACTGGGAACAGGCTGATTTTTTCACAGCTGGAAGAGAACGTAGACCCGATTATTTGATTATTTCCCTAGAAAAAGTCTTGACAGACAGACGGATATCGAAGTGATTCTATAGGGGTTCGTTTTTTCCTTTTGAGGTACGGATCCCCTAAAAAGATTAGATAAGCCAATCAAAAATTTCTCTTTGAAGGTTTCGTGCGGCAAATTACCTTTTTAATACTTGTTAAACGTGGCGTCCTTTCAGAGGCTATAATTATGATTCGAAAATTAAATCTTTTGCACAGGCATCCTTCTTCTACGCAGTTGTGTGACTTTCTTTTAGAAGCTCGATCATTACTTTTGTAGTTTATTTTTAAATTTATAAGTCAATTTCAAATGTTTTGTAAGCAAGGAGTTTTCATACATAGAGTAAAATCGGATTGATTTTATATGACGAAAAATTAATGACTCCGTAGTTCTGTACATCTTAGAATTAAATTCTCGAAGAAATCATCAATTTATTACACAAAAAATTAAAATTTTCAAAAAATATCGCGTTATTGAGAATGTTGAAAAATGTTGATGTGAAAATAATTAAATTAGAACTAGTAATTAAATATAATAAACAACCATTAAGGCGCTATACCGAAAATATTGGTTATTTTTAATGTTATGTCATAGGTAACTGGGAGATCTTACAGATCTGAAAGTCAAATATGTGTTTCTTTATATCTTTAGCTAGACACGAAAAGAACCGGAAACGCAATTTAAAGATTTTGCCTCGATACATTTTATTTTTGAAATTACCGCTTAAAAATAACAAAATACAAGATTACTAGTAAATGGTATTAGGTATTCATTAAAAAGTTCCATAAATAAGTAGACATCATCAGTATTTAGAATCGTACAGAAGCATTTTTTTCTAATCATTATAGTTATTTTTTAATAAAATAAATTGTATTTTGTCGCTTACGTCGATAATTTCCAAACGACCTGATTGCATGCGGGCGCAACGCATTCACAACTTTGATGACATAGATATAAAGACTAGCTACTTGATCACGGGGGGCTCCCCGCGTTTACGTATAGACCACGCCTCCCATTGTTTGATTCATTTTCGATGTAGGGCCTTAAAGCATATTTCATTCTTTGATTTATTTTTTACTCTTTTTTACTATTTTCCACAACTGTATTGAAAAGCGTCGTGCTGTAATATACGGGTGTGTTGGTTATTGCAAACTCGTGATATTAAAAACCCTCGCCTTCGACTCGGGCTTATTATTGACAGCTCGTTTGCAATAACCTATTTCCACCCTTGTAACAATATTCCTTGGATTTCACTGAAACCAAGCACGTTCGAGGTATATTTTTGCTCTTGCTCATTTCCCCTATCAACAGTTCAAATTTACGACAGGCCAAAATGACGCCATATTACTTTAATGGTGTTGAGCGGACAAAAATGTTTATTGCGTGTTGTTACACAAGAATATTCATGAAACACCTGCTGGGCAGACCGTGTTTAGTTTCATAGTGTCCATTTAGATTCACAGACAAGAATCTGAATAGATTCTACGAGTCTATGCATATAAATCGCCAGAAAAAGCTTCTTTTTTCTGCTTCTCAAATCAACAGAAATTTTAGGAAAAGGCCTGATTGTGCCATTTAAAGATGCACAGATTCAGAAACATAATAAAGGCCGAAATAATACTTTAAGTAATAATTATGAGACCGCAGACCCGAGTACTTGATATAAATTTCAGTTTATTGTATCTACGCATTCCCGAGAAAAAAAGTCTTGATAAGCAAACAGACGGACAGGCGGAAAAGGATGTGATCCAACAAGGGTTCCTAAATATTATACATACCTATTAACAACGGTAATACCGTATTAAATCGTTATTATTATGCATTTCTTTCGATTTCGATAAAACTTGAGGATCTTGCTTCTTAAAAACATTTCATTGAACACGTGTTTCATGGTTTATTGGAATTAACCCTTAGGGTGCAAAATAGGGGTAGACAGTCTCTATGGAAAATATTTTAAATCTGCTCCAATTTCTATGAAATTTATTATTCGAGCTCCTAAATATAAATAACAATCTTCTATACAATACGCTACGAAATGATTTTACGGGAAAATATAAAATTCCCACGGAAAACAATAATAACGCGAGCGAAGCCGCGAGCGGAAAGCTATTTAAACAATAAACCTAGCCCTTTAGTTACAGAACGTTTGCTTATCTTTTAATATTTTCTACACGATGTATAACTTGAACCTCTAGGTTACCATTACCCACAGCCTACAAGTCATAAACCCCGTATCTGTGTAAACAGGAGGGAGACTCTGTACCACGGTCGCCTGCTTGGGTACCTCCATCTTACCTATTTCTGCCGCAAAGCAGCAGTGCTTGCATTGTTGTGTTCCATTTTGAAGGGTAAGTATAACAGTGAATTTACTGGGTACCGTGGCTTTACATCTTATGTCACAAGATGGCAAGGTGGTTCTTGTAGGGGTTGCAGATTTGCTGCGAATCTCACAAGAGCCCCGTTTACTATAGGTGACTGTTACCACTTACCACCAGGTGGGCAGTGCTTGTTTGCTTAGTTGTATAAAAAAACTTTTTGGCGTGATCGTGATAGTTTTTGTTGACCCCCAATACAGCATAGATATCACTAAATACCGCAACTTTGTTAAAAAAAATTGGTATCACATCAATTCGAAAAGGCTACTTAGATTCTCGTAAGCGGGAACTAGCTTTTTACTACAAAATAGCTTTTTTGTCTTTTAGAGACTAAAAATTATTTGAATTTACATTTTTTTTTATAGAAGGCCAAGCAAATGACTCCATTCCACCTGGTGGTAAGTGGAAGTAGAGTCCAAATGCAAAGAAAGCTAGTGCGGAAGAGATCTTCGCGCCTCTTTTAAAGGACCCGGGATTATAGGAAGGAGGAAACACATGCGCTGGAATAGAGTTCCATTTCTTAATCGTGCGACATAGAAATGAGTGACCGAATTTCTTGGTACGCATTTGAATGGTAGTCACAGTTAGACGGTGACAACGCAGGCCAGCACGTGTTGTTCTTAAATGGAAAGGAGAAGGTGGGATTAGTGAAAAAAGCTCTTCAGAGCACTTAACGTGGTAAAAATGATAGAACGCGCTAAGTGACGCTATATCGCGACGCAGCTGCAGAGGTTCAAGAGGTTCAAGCCATCCCAGAGGTGCGAACAATATTCTGCACAGGACAATGTGGACATTGTCAAAAGTTCCAATCACCAAAGAGTTTTTTTATATATATTTTTTTTTTCATTCTATTGTCGGATTGTCTCTAACTGAATGTAAGTAAAAGAATAAACATGTTATTCTTACTCATAAATTTCACTTATTTTCTCATAGAGGGTGAGAAAAAGTAGGGTTTCCACCTCAGGAGGAACACTATTTTAAAGCTCGAGTAACATTGCGCTTAAGCTTCAAACAAGTCTCTCGTCTTAAAAATAGTTGTTTGCTCCCTTATTCATAAGTTTTTTAGATATTACTTTCAAACGTTTAAAATTACTACTATAACTAATAGTAACCGTTTAGTAGAAAATCAAGGTAAGATGCTGAAAAGAACTCAAGTGGAGGCTTTATGCTGCGAAAGAAAGTGCTGCTTTAGTTTATTAACCCAGTAAAACGATTTTAAATCTACCGCAGACGGAGCGGGGTCCACCTGCAGTTATGTGAGACTCGCCTCCCCAATAAAAGCATACTCACAAAAAAAACTGTTCCGTCTAATCGCTTCCTCGATACACAAAGGTTACTCTTCGGAATCACTTTGTGTGCTTCACTTTAAGCCTAAAAAACCCCAATAAAGAGCATTGCTAAATATTGCCGGTAAGTTATTCCACAGTTTAGGATGGCATGATAGGAAATAAAATAAAAATAAGTGACAATTCCCAAATATAATTTTATATTTGTGACTTTGCATTTGCTTCAAAAATGGTAAATAAGCCAACAGATATTACTTGAATAAGTCGGTGGTCGGTGGCCTAGTGGTCATGGCGGTAGGTAATACGGTCCGTGAAAGACGTAGATTCGAATCCGGACCGAGGTAAAACTTTTCCTTTTTTTTCATTATCTTTGGAAAGTCCCAAATTACGTTATATTCAATATGTTAATTTTTATAATAATATTAATGTCATTTTGTCTGTCTTCTCGCATCACTCTCACTCCATTGCATCCCATAAAACTCATTCTATGCCAGTAAGTACCTATGTTTTGTTCAAACAGATAAATTATTAAATTTTTCAATCTAAATATTGAATCTGAATAAAGCTGATTGGGTGAAAGATAAAAGTTTGTAATGCCGCAACCCTTCAATAGAGCAACCCTTGTCATAAGAAAACGTGACTGTTTCGAAAACTTTTCCTTACTGACAATGTTGAGGTGCCGCTGTCAGTGAGTTGGAACACTTGGAACAATGCCAATCTATACTCTATACAAATAAATAAAATTGAAGTGTCTCTTTGTAATGTCGAAATAACAAGTTTTTACTAAATAGGTATGAGTATATATCGGGTACCAATAACAAAAACACAATTAAAAAAAAAGTCTGTCTGTCTGTCTGTCTGTTTGTTCCCGTTAATCTCCGGAACGGCTGGACCGATTCTGACGGGACTTTCACTATTAGATAGCTAATTATATAAGGTATAACATAGGCTACTTTTTATCAACCTCAACAAAAGTTACTATTTTACGCGGACGAAGTCGCGGGCACAGCTAGTACTTAATAAAATGGAATACTAGCTGTGTGCAATAATAGCCCAAAAAAATCTGGAAGGGGCCATCCTTATAACCTAGGCTAGGGATATAAAAAATAGTCGACGACCTATTCTCAGACCTATCAAATATACACAAAAAAAATTAGAAAAATCGGTCAAGCCGTTTCGGAGTATTTCATGTAGAGCTTTCGAGCATCGGCGGCGGTGTGCACTCGGCACTTGCCTTCCAATCGTGCAATATAACGTTAGTCGTGGATTTTGATAATTTGATAAAATATCAACACCAATATTGATTTTATTTTTTACTCATTATGTCATATCCTTGCAATTGAAAAGTGTAATATAACATTGAGGGTCGTATTTGTATAAAAAATAGAGTCAGTTTGAAATTGTTGATCATGAAAAAACATGACATAGATAAATCAAACGTTTATTTACCTACTCTAAATCACACTCATTCGAACAGAGCTAGGTATACAGTAATATTTTTTTACCAAGATGGTTCTGAGCACTATCATCAATATTAATACATTTATTACATTGTATATATGTAAGACTAGATGTTGCCAGCGAGATCGTCTGAGTGGAATTCATTTATATGACGAGTTTTGTTATATATCACACATTCCCTAAGGAACTCATTAAGATTCAGGATAAAAGCTGACCTACGCCCTTCATCAGGGCGTAAGCTACCCCTATACCAAATTCAATTAAACATGGTTGAACGGTTTAGTCGTCAAGCCGGTAACCACACATACGTACGTAAAGTCTTATTCTACTAGTTTTAATGCATTTATGGCGTGTCAATGGCGCTCCAATGGCATTGCTTTTTGAAACAGCTATTGTTGGTAAACCGATAAGTAACTAAAACATTTGTCACTTTTGACTTATCGAGAATTGTAGTATGAATAAATTGCACTAGGTACTAGGTATGAATATGACAAAAGCAGTTTTAGTGAAAGGTTGCCAAGACCTAGGACTTAGGACGTTAGGACTAGCAGAATTAGGCCCCAGGTCAGCTAACTTAATTATCCATCGATCCGAGTATAATACACTTAAGAGCAATGAATCCGGGTCACGTAATGAAATCTTAGAATCCCAAAAACTATGAGCGCTAGCTTAGTAATATAAACATTTACTATTTAATCTACAATATCTATTCTATATTTAATATATTCGTGTCACAATGTTTGTGATCGAATTTCTCCGAAACGGCTTGACCGATTTATATGAATTTTTTGTCTATAATCGGTAGGTCTGAGAATGGGTTGTGTGCTATTTTTATACCCCTAGTAGGTGATAGCGACGGCGGCCCCTTCCAGATATTTTTTTACAATTATAATAGCGAAACGAAGTTCGTGGGTAAAGCTAATCTAATCCTTACATATTATAAAACAAAGTCCCCCGCCGCGTCTGTCTGTCTGTCTGTTCGCAATGAACTCAAAAACTACTGCACCGATTTTTTAACGGTTTCCACCACCCGATAGCGTGATTCTCGAGGAAGGTTTTAGTATATAATTTGTTAAGTTTTTGTATTTATTTCTGTGTACATTAACGATATTTGTTGAAGATGTCGGGAAAAAATAAATTAAGGCGAAACGTAGTTCGCGGGCACAGCTAGTCTAATATATAAAATTCTAGTGTCACAGTGTTTGTTACCGAACTTCTCTTGACCGATCTTCATGAAATTTTTTGTGTATATTCGGTAGGTCTGAGAATAGGTCGTAAATTATTTTTTATTATGGCGAAACGTAGTTCGCCGACACAGCTAGTCTAATATATGAAAATCTCGTGTCACAGTGTTTGTTACCAAACTCCTCCGAAACGGTTTGACCGGTCTTTATAAAAAATTTTGTGTATATTCGGTAGGTCTGAGAATAGGTCGTAGGCTATTTTATTATACCCCTAGCTAAGTGACAAGGGCAAGCTCCTCTTGCAAGATTATTTCTTGAATTGTGAAAAATAAATTGAAAAAATGAATAAAGAAAAATGTTCGTCGCGAGCGGGGTTTGTTTGAAGCCGCCTCTTCAACATACCGTGCTGACGCCTTTTTTTTTTTTACGAGGTGGAATGCTGTTGCGAACCGTACCTGCCGATGGCTAGTCGACAGGCGTGTGTGGGACTCGCCCAGCTGATTGCGGGGCATACCCACTAAACCAACCTCGATGTTCTTCTTGTCCATAGTTGGGTGATCCGGGGTCTGGGTAACCCCAATTTTCCGAACCACCCCGGGACAGCCCAGCCAGCTACGGGCCGGGTCTTTACGCCTGTGGGGTTATTACCCCGAACATGGGGTAATACCCAGACGGAGGGGCCTATAATCACGCGCATCAGGAGCCACCCTAGCACGTAGGCCACACCAAGGGCGGTCATGGGAGGTGGGCTGCGAAAGCCCGCCTTACCGTGCTGACGCCTAGACCTCTCGGCCACCGAGCTCTTACCAGCCCCGACGAAATCATTAACTTATTGGTCTCTTTTTAACTTTGTTAAGCAAACTGTTAAAAACTACCCAACAACAACCAATTTAGAAATCTTTACAGATTTCTTGAAAATTGCTTAAGAATAAAGCAAACATTTCAATGTTTATATAGAACTGTGCATTTTCTTTAAATCAAAAACGAGTACAAGCTCTTTGTTTTAAGGTTTTCATGAAGTGTATTTTCAATGTGAGATACATCTTTTAAAAAATATGTATCTCACATTGAAAATACACTTCATGAAAACCCGAAAAAGTTCTAGTCATATGTAAAATCCCTTCGAGGATCATCATCCAGCTATCCGAATGCGCTTTCACTAGCAAATATGAAGTACACAGATGGTTATTATATTTGTAATGCTTTCAATACATTCTTTAAAAGTGTTTTTGGGGAGCCATCCAACTTGTCATACTCACCAGAAACGGACGATGATAGCTATGGTGGTATTGACATTATTTCTCAGTTACAAATTACTAAAGACAGCGTTGAAAAGTCTTTAAAATTATTAGATACGACTAAAAATGCTGGCAGTGATGGAATACCTCCAATTTTCTGGTGTAAGTGCGCTCGAAGTTTAGCATTGCCAATATCAATTATTTTTAATTTATCTTTGAGGGAAGGCGTATTTCCAGATGTTTGGAAAAAAGCTAACATTGTTCCCATTCATAAAAAGGGCACAAAAATGAAAATTGAACATTATCGCGGTATTTCCATTTTAAACACTTTAGGCAAAGTATTTGAAAAACATGTATATAATGCAATCTATCCTATTGTTAACACAGGCTTACCAGAAAATCAGCATGGTTTTCTTAAGAAGCGATCCACAGTAACAAACTTAGCAAGTTTTTCGGAATTTATAAATACGAATATGGAAGGCGGAGGTCAAATTGATGTTATATATACCGACTTTGAAAAAGCTTTTGACCGCGTAAATCATGTCATATTTGTAAATAAACTTCGGAAACTAGGGATTCACGGTGACCTTCTAAGATGGGTTATATCTTATCTCAGTAATCGTTCTCAAGCTGTAGTCATGGGTGGACATAGATCTGATTTTATTATTATACCTACTGGAGTTCCACAGGGATCGCACTTAGGCCCGCTATTTTACAATGTTTATATTTATGACATAGGGCATTGTTTAAATTACGCAAAACATTTGATGTATGCAGATGATAAAAAGATTTTCTTAAGAGCTGATACTGAAAGTGATTGCAAAAACCTACAATCGGACTTAAATTGTCTGTACCACTACTACACTAATAACCACATAAATGTTAACATAAATAAATGTCAATGCATTTCGTTCACTCGTAAGAGGAATCCTATAGTATTTCCATACAACTTCAATGGAACTAACATTGAGAGAGTTGACATTATTCGCGACTTGGGAATAATACACTTTGATAGTAAAATGCTTATGAATAACCACATTAATATTATTTCACAAAAAGCTTTAAAAAACCTTGGCTTTATAATACGTGTTTGTAAGCATTTCCAAAATATAAATGCAATCAAATCACTTTATTGTGCATATGTCCGTAGTATTTTAGAGTACGCAAGTCCCGTCTGGTCACCTCAGTACGAAATATATAAAAGTGTCATTTAGCGGATATAAAGAAAATTTATAAAATACCTTCTTTATCGTAACCGACAACACTCTTCATCGTATAAAGACGATTGTCATAAAAATTATTTGATGACATTAGAAGAGAGACGAAATATTTCAGATGTTAGTTTCTTATACGACATAGTAAACGATCGTATCGATAGCTGTGAGCTAGTAAGTAAAATAAAATATTGTGTACCTACACGTCGCACGCGCCATACACCTCTGCTTTACGTCCATCGTCATCGCACTAATTATGCAAGAAATTCCGTGTTTACAAGAATATCTCGTAACTATAATGAATATTTTAAGGATATCGACATTTTTTGCCATCTCAAAGCGCAAGCTTAAGAAACACGCAGCACATAGCCTGATTCCGAAATTGCCTTAAGTCAATGAATTATCCAATCTCTTTCTCGTTTTTTCCACTGCTCTCGGCCGCAGCACTATCGCTTGTCGTAAGAATTGTGGTAGCTATTTACTTTATCATACATGATTTTATAACTGTAGGACGTTGTATCAGATCTGTTAATTTAAGGGAAACCTATTATTGGCCTTATTGTTATAAAACCATTATGTAAAAGGAAATTGTAACGCTGTTGGTTTTCTTAATAATAAATAAATCGCTAAACAAATTGAAAATAGTGGACATTTTTTTTTACAAAAGCATTCAGTTTTGAACAAATTTTTCTTACTTAACAATGGTTTTTTCAAGACCGTCACTTTAAGATTACAGTTTGAGTAAGTAAAAGTAAGACGGGCGAGAGTTATTTGATGAAGTGTAAGCAAGACAGCTAGTGAAGCTATTAAATAAAATGCACAACAATTGATTAACGTCATTCATTTGGATGCTAAAATTTACAACAGATGTTCAAACTGACTTCCTTCAAAAGCAAAGCAAGCTCGATATCTTCTTAAGAAAAGATCGAGTTATCAATTAGATAGGCGAATATTTCGTTGTTAATAAATTTATCTACTTTCGTTATTCTTTACGGTAGCTCAGTTACAGTTTCAATTGCCTTCGAATAAATATTATGAATATTTTCACCGCTCCCCAATAAAACAAATCTAGAGGATTTAACGGGCTGGTCACGAGATAGTACCAGATAGCCCTATCCTTTAACTGAGCGGTATAGTGAGCTGGGCAGCCATCTTGCTGGAACCACACGTCCTTTAAAATATTTAGTGGCACGTCTTCCAATAAATTTAGTAAATAAATTTATGAAAAAATCAATTAAATTTCACCATGTAAGGCTGGCAGGTCAAAGTGACTGATCATTTTACATTTTAAATTCCGGTCCACATGTTTTCTTTAAATCGATATTGTGATCTATCTCATCAAATTTAGATTTTCTACATGCCAATCGTGTAAGTTATGTAGTTTCATGTACCCAACCATCTTTTTTAAATGTCAAAATACCCGACCATATTTTCTCGCGGAATAGCGGATCTCCCGGTGTTTTTGTAGCATTGTTTGACAAAAAGACGCCGTTGATAGTCACGGGATAGCAAAGTTTGTAGGTACTCTCTGTACGTGAGATACGAGTGGACCTGATTTCTTTTCAATACCCCATGGGTTGTGGCCATAACTTGCTTCACCACGTAGGCACTTGGTTTGGAAGTCAGCCCTCTGAGAAGAGTGGACGATGCACCTTTGTAAAGCCTCGATGATCCGGAAATCTTTTTTTAATACTTTTTATTGTGCATAAATTATACATGAAATAGTTTATACTTACAATGTACACAAAGGTGGACTTATCTCTTACAGAGATCTCTTCCAGACAATCTCTAAGTATGTGAGAAATATAGTGTTGTGAGAAATACAAAGGCGCGTAAACTATTTATTCTAACTAGATAGTGATTAACTTAAATTAAAATCACCACACGTGTATGTATTATACATACATACATATATACAAACACACAAATTTAAATACACTATATTACATTAGATGATGAGGATTATGTACAATCGCTATACAACTAAGGTGCAAAGTTGTGATAGAAAGTGCTGCTTCAGCCTGCGTTTAGATGTTGACACAGATGGGCTTTGCTGAACAGCTGTCGGGAGATGATTCCATTTGGGTAGCTTGGAAACTAAACGAGTGGAGAAAGAAACTTAGATCTTACTAAGCGTAAAACTTGCATCTTACTGGGATGCATGTATGACATTGATCCGACATTAATTAAATTTTTACACCCTACATTCTATAACCACCGAGCCACAGCAACGGGTTGCCGGGTTAGCTAGTCCATACAAATAAATAAAATTGAAGTGTCTGTTTGTAATGTCAAAATAACAAGTTTTCACTAAATGGGTATGAATGTATGTCGGGTACCAATAACAAAGACACAATTTAAAAAATGTTTGTCTGTCTGTTTGTTACCGCTAATCTCCGGAACGGCTGGACCGATTTTGACGGGACTTTCACTAATAGATAGCTATTTATATAAGGCTACTTTTTATCAAGATCTTAAAAAAATTGCCTACAAAAATCCAAATGCTGCCAAAAGTTACAATTCCACGCGGACGAAGTCGCGGGCACAGCTAGTCTATATAAATAAAAATGGATCTTTGAAATGTATGTACATACGCCCATAACTTTCGAACTACTGCACCAAATTGGATGATTCTTGATTTTATGTATTCGATATTGTTAGGACAAGGTTTGTGTAATATAAAAATTACAATAATTTAAACAAAAATTATAGTAATTTTGTTAAAAAACACGGTGATACAATGTACGCCGGGTCAGCTAGTAGATAATAAAATTCGCCATAGTTAAAGTACAAAAACTAAACCATAAATTTTCGGGTCACTTTATATGACCCAGGGGTTTAATGTCTAAGAAAAATCTATCACGGTCGTCTTTAATTAATCAGTAATTGCGCCGTAAACACAAAACTCTGCGCCAACTTCCATTTATAAAGCAGTAATGAATGTACTGTTATTGTCAAAATTGATAGCGATCGCGTTGTATTTTTAGTTACACGTTTAATAGGCCGGATTCATTGCCCTCGAGTGTAGCTATGTCGTTGGACTATCAAAATATTCGGCTTCAGTATTTCAACAGAATGCCATCTGAATAACGTTCAACAGCCAGTTCTGCTCGCGTCAAAAGCCTACCGCTACAGAATTTAATTGGATAATCTAAATATCTGTTTGATGTTGAAGCTTTCACCCCTGTCGACATAATGATAGCATAGCGCGACAATATGTTTTGGTTGTTTACATAGCAATTTGTCACAGACATTCTTCGCTACTATAAACGATAATAATATGATATATCTAAATATATAAAATTATCGTGTCACAGTAACCTCTGAAACGGCTCTACCGATTTTTATTAAATCTTTGTGTATATTCGGTAGGTCTGAGAATAGAGAGGTCGTAAACTATTTTTTATAACCCTAAGTCATTTTTAAATTATTATGGCGAAACGTAGTTCGCGGACACAGCTAGTCTCTATACTATAATATTATAGAGCTGAGGAGTTGTTTGATTGTTTGTTTGTTTGATTGAACGCGCTAATCTCAGGAACTACCGATACAAATTGAAAAACTCATTTTCTGTTGGATAGTCCATTTATCAAGGAAGGCTATAGGCTATATAACATCACGCTACGACTAATAGGAGCTGAGCATCAATGAAAAATGTTGCAAAACGGGATAAAAATATATGGCGAAATATAGTGCACGGGCACAGCTAGTCTTCTATCTCTAATCTATAAAATTCTCGTGTCACAGTGTTTGTTACCAAACTCCTCCGAAACGGCTTGACCGATCTTTATGATTTTTTTTGTGTATATTCAGTAGGTCTGAGAATAGATCGTAAACTATTTTTTATTATGGCGAAACGTAGTTCGCCGGCACAGCTAGTAACTTAATAGATTTGTAAAATGTCAGCTCTAGGAATATTTCATTTCACTTATCATTCATATGGTTATTTATAATTTAATATAGTATAAATAAACGATAACTTTCAAAGTAACTTTAATGAATGATACGGTGTTAACTTTAAATACGTAAATGTAATACATAAGTTTTGCTCTGGAAATCGTTTTCGACAAAATTGAATATTGTGCATTACAAATCCATTTCTCACACGTGATTCTGACAACTGTCACCAGCAAGATGGCAGAACCTAAATAATGTAAGCTTCGAGTAGGACAAGATATAAGCGCACTACCATTCAAGACATGCACACTATTTATACATAGCTCTTTAAACTTACGTATATAAGATGTTATAAAATTTAGATCTTCTAGGGTTGTTGTTATATGTAGATACTAAATTGTTATAGAACCATCTATCGAGTACCAAGAACTAATCAGAGAAGGGAATTTTTGTAGATAAACTTTGATTTGAATTCTTTTTACTACCGCATCTGTTCATACTAATTTAAGTAGTGTACATACATATTTATAGGTATATTTTAGTAGAGTTTTTTTACTCACTTCGATAAACGATCTCAGTTATGTTAAAAAAAGCAAACAGAAGAAAATGATTCATTTAAAAAATAGTTAAGGTCAGGCAGCACAATCCGACGAACAGTTTGAATGTTTTAGCTTTCAGTGTAAAAAAGAAGAGAATTGTACTACACAAAAATAACTGTAAACTAGCAAAAAAACAAAGAAACCAAATAGGATATTGAAAAACGTCTTGGGAACTACAAAAAAAAGCTGAATATACGTTATACGTTTATGTTGACAATTCGTAATATGATTGTGAGACCGACAGTGATATGTTTTTTTTAAAACAAGAATTCCTTATTTATCGTTCTAAGACAAAGGCTGATTAAACTTTAATGATGGTCAAAAATCGATAAAAAGCAAATAATAGGTAACTAGTATGGCCTTAAAAAATATCCATTCACGAGTGAGTTCTTAGTACTATAGCTAAATGTTCCTTGAAGAGATAAATCGTAAAATTTTAAAACACTGCGTATTTCGACCAAGATTTTGTCCAAACTCAGTATCAAAAATCTTAATTTAACATACATTTTTACAAGCACTTATTTGAAAAAAAAAAAATTTCCAAAAAATAAAAACCGACTTCAAAAACACTAAAAAGTTAAAAATAATGCAAGAATAGGTCACACTTCTATATTGAAGTCGGTGCCAAACGAAGATCTCCTAGAAAGTCTTAAAATTTGGCACCGACTTCAATATAGAAGTGTGATGTTGTCTGTACCTATTCTTACCTTATTTTTAACTTTTCAGTGTTTTTGAAGTTGGAATTTTTTGGAAAATATTTTTTATTTTTATCTTTTTAGTGAATTTAATACCACCTCACCCTTCTGATCTGACCTTGGACCTGAATTTAATACCAGCTTGGTATTAAATTCAAGTTAAAGGTATCCCTCAATTTTGGGAGGCATGGGATCCCATCATTAGATCCTGACTTTGGTGACCTTAGGACCACCCCAGGAGTATACTCTATCGACTACAAAAAAAAATTTGAAAATCGGTCCTCAATAGGCGGCGTAATCGCGTAGCATACACACAAAACACGTTGGACACACCTAAAAATTTAAGGGTTGTCCTTGATTTTTATGGGATCCCATCATCAGACTCTGACTTTGATGACCTTCGGACCACCCCAGGAATATACTCTATCGAATACAGAAAGAATTTTGAAAATCAGTTTACAATTGACGACGTAATCGCGTAACATACACACAAAAAAATCATACGCATCGAATTGAGAACCTCCTCTTTTTTGAAGTCTGTTAAAAATCTATACGATTACTAGCTCCTTGAATTCTACAACCATGGAGAATTAAACAAATCAAATATTAAGCAACAAAGTATGATGAAACAATGATTTTGTATGTTCTTAATAAAGTAACCTGTACGGCACCATTACTTTACAGCTTACGTAAGCTTTTTATTGCTCAAACGGAGACTATCGAGAACTGGCTATAAACACAGGATTTATTTTCTTGTGCATTAATCCTGATACACATGAAATGCCAAATGCTCTCAGACAATTTTAATCAATAAAAGTAAATCTCAAAAGCTGACCTAGCTTTTATTCAGAATGGATTTGTAATTTATAGCATACTTGGTATCTGTTAAGTCAAAGACTATGAATATTTCCGCTGACTGGAGATGAGTTCCATCTCTACTGTGGAGATACCAAAATGAGGCCGTCGCTTGTCAATAATATATTACGCTCATTTAAATGTTACATTGGGTGACTTGTCACAGTCCGAATCTACAAACGCAAGTATATTAAGTGACAACATCAAAGAATCGTAAAAATGGGATGCTCCAAAAATTGTTGAACCAGAAATATTGTCAAAGAAACGTGACATAGAGCTGAACAGTGATTCACTTAGTCGATAATCGAATATTCGTGCGCGTTGTTAGTTGTACATTACTGGGTTCGAAGACCTCGGTGGCGATGGCGTAGCGATTTTGCGCTCGCTACTATTTCACTACTATTTTATGGATATTACTAATTTGTATCACTAGCACCCTCAATGGTACAAGTAGTACTAAGTAGTTCCAATCAAGGCCCCTTGGTGAGAAATTGTCGGTAACGCCGCCTCGGTAATATTCAACTGTACAAAGAAAACCAGGCATAACAGTAGATAATATTCCAAGGTACAAGTGATACAAAAAATTAAAATTTAGTTCCGCTAGTACCCTTAAAGGTACTACTTAAGGGTACAGATTAAGGGTACTAGAGAAACTATTCCTGAAATTGCTTCGACGCTTGTCGTGGTCAGCCCCTAAACGATGATCGCCCAAGACAATATTATAACTGCACTAAAAGTGAAATACCGCTATACGCCGCAGTAAGGGCGGTGTTTCTGTTTCATTATTGTTTTAACCTTTCTATATGCGATCATGTTAAGACCAGGTCTAAAGCGACCGAAAATGTCAAACATCTGGAACTGCTCCATGCATTGAAAATCACTTGAAAAAATCGGTGCTGCACCTGATCTTGCCACAATAGTGATGGCAACACGTGAAACAGTACTTCACTGCTAGCCAGCGGCTAATGCTTTATAAAGCACAAATTCGGCCGCATATGGAGTACTGCTGGCACCTCTGGACAGGAGCTCCCAAATATCAGCTCGACCTTCTCGACTCTGATCGATGAAGAAAATTATGGTTCTCTCTGTCTGCTCTATCAGCTCTTTAATGGAGAGTGCTCTGAGGAACTGTTTTTAATGGTGCCTTTTTTACCTTTTACCATCGCACCACCCGCCACCACAGTAAAGTTCATCCATATCACCTGGAACTGATCTAGTCTAGCCCAGTTCGGTTCCAGCGTTAACTTCCTTCCACGTACGTGTAAATTCTGGAAAGAGCTCCCAGCTGCGGTGCTTCCTGACCGCTGCGACATGTCCAACTTTAAACACGGTTTAAAAAGAGTACTTCTCACCAGGTAGACAGTAACTGAGCAATGCCCCTGGCATTGCAGTTGTCCCGCAGGTGGGCTATTAGCTTATCTGCCACCGATAGCAATAAACCAGTTTTAGTCTACGTATTTTAGTCTGGTGCACGTTGTTCCCGCATCGCCATTGAGTGCTTAGGTACTCCAGCAGCATTGTACTGCGAATTAAGCGAAACTTCCTATCGATTTACAGAGTAACGCCTCTGTACGTAGAAATAGTATCCCAAATACATATACTCTTACGAAGCGTTTTATTTCAGGGCTACTTAACATAAACAGCGAAGGCTATTTGAATACATTTTACTCGATGTCTTTTCCCTATGGCGACACAGATCCGTGACTTCAATCAAGGGGCCTCTGAAAATCCATACTTGTAATATATTTCTCGCTATGAATGCAAAATAGCTTTTTATTTTAAACCATAGCTGTCCTAACCGACGTCGTTGTATCAAGAGCGACCCAACTAGCAAAATTTGATCTTATGAATATCCTAAGACCATTTTTTATTACTATTTTATTAAACTTTTGAACATCTGTATGTGTGGAATTGAGCGCACTTTATAAGTATATTTTTGCTGTTATGATTGTTGTATAGTGGTCTCATTAAATATTTTTTAATCTTATAAAAATTTAGCAAGAGCAAATAACTTACAATGTCTTATAGTAGCAAGCTGTAAGATCAATAAATCTTTGAGTGGTCCTGATATTGTCGTTAAAAGTATAATTCGTCTTATATTCCTCTCAGTGATGTCATAGTAACAGTAATCAAGCGACCAGCGAGAAGCAAACAAACGTATATCATAATATAATAAACAACTTGCAAAATACTTAGCTTTCATTCGACAGTTTCGTAAAAAAAATAAGTATATATTCACGGGCCCCTTATCTATAGCATAACTAAAATATTATAGTGATTTGTATAATTATTACAATGTTTGTTATCGAACTTCGCTGAAACGGCTTGATCGTTTTTATGAAATTTTTATTAGTATACATTTCGTAAGTCTGAGAATAGGTCGTAGACTATTTTATACCCCTAGGTGATAAGGGAGGCTCTCTATTTCTAGGCATAAAAATTATTGTCATAAAATCATATTTCATAATTTCGATTGTAATAATCGTCAAGACACATAATAATCAGGAAGCAGAATAGTAATAAGCATAATATTGTGTGGCAGAAAATCATTTGTCATAAGTATTAAAACCCATAAACTCGAAACACAGAACAACTTGACGCATAATTTTTCAAAGCATAATTAATGTTTAGCATATTAATCACAACGAACAATACAATTACGCAGTATTTCTCTAGGCATAAAAGGCGCGCAAGCATGCAGCAATGTAAGGAAATATGCAGTATGCATGCAAGCAAGCATGCAACATGCAAGCAAGCATGCAACATGCAAGCAAGCATGCAACATGCAAGCAAGCATGCAACATACAAGCAAGTATGCACAGTGCAAGCAAGCATGTACCACGCGAGCAAGCATGCACCTTGCAAGCAAGCATGCACATGCATGGTTTCTGTCACGGCTCCGACGCTGCGGGGCTCCGGCGGTCCCACGCGAGCTTATCGTCACAGATGGTTTTCGCTCACCACCGCAGCTCCGGATTGCTGGCCGGCTTCGCCGGCCATCCTCAGCCGCGGCGGCGCGCGTTAAAACCACCTGCTCCTCAGCTCGCGGGCCGCCTCGCCCCTCCGCGCCTACGCGGGTTTGAATTACACTCTAAGGGTAGGACAAACAAGACTAGGTGGAGTCGGTTTTGCAGCGATTCGTTTCTGTGAATGAATTACTTTGTCAAATAAAAAATCAATATATACTATGAAAAAAATATATCAAATGAAAATATAGAATATTCGAGTATCATATTTGAATAAAATAATATATGAAATGTTATTATAAAAAGTTTAGTAAAACAGAGAGTATACATTGTATCTAATGAACGTGATGATATCCCTTAAAATAAAATCATTTCTAATTATAAGAAATGCCCTAAAATATTAGGGATATCATTAATTATGACACTTAAAATTATGGTAAAACATTTTAGGACTACCAATATTATGTCAAAAGAAATTAGGGATTTCATTAATTATGCTTCATGAAATTATGCCTTTGGATAATTGTGCCTTATACAAATTATGCAAAGAAAAAATTATGTGACGTTAATGTTATGCTTTTCGATTATTATGCTTAGTGATTTATGCCAAGCGCCTTTATGACAAACAACATTATGCCAAATGAAAGGTCCCCGATAAGGGATCTACAGATTTTTTGGACAATTATAATGGCAAAAATTAGTTCGCGGGCACGACTATAATTTTTAAATATTACATGAAATGTAAGTAACTTCTTTCTTGCGAAACATTCATGTCTTAAAATTATCCAGCGAAACGGCTAAATTTATATTTCTAACATAAGCCGTTTGCCAAGTTCAGGTTAAGCAGGTCTTGTCCGGATTCCGCCAAATGTAATAATAGAAAGAGCTACTTAACATACACTGCGACGAATATTTGCCTTCAGGTCCAGGGTTAGCACTTCCCTTTGTAGTTTTACGAAAGTAGGTAATGTAAATACAGATATCTCGGGGAATATGTCGATGTTATCCTCTTGGGCTTTGCACTTGTGTTAGATACTAATATAGTTATTCAAATTTAAAAGCATTTAACTTATTGTAAAAACTATATATATAATATAGCCAAAGTGGTAAGAGTTCACAAAATTCTCCCTTCATGAGGAAATCTATGCCCAGAACTAATCGTATTATTGCTGATAGATGATAATAGTGATTATTAAATGATGACTAGATTATTATTCATAATATTTACTAAATTCTACAAACGCTATTAATATTATAAATAATAATATAAAATAGAAACTGTTGAAATACAATTCACATTATAACTTGCCGTACGATTGACTTGCTATAGAATGCTTTACCGCATTCCCTCCGTGGTCTAGTGTTTGAGACCACCGGGTGTTGATCGGAAGGCCCGGGGTTCGATTCCCCATGGGGGCACAAATTTTTCTGCTCTGCTTGGTTGGTGGTAGGGCTTCTGAGCCCGCCTGGCTTTCTACCATCGCCTTACCTAAGTTTGTCGCCATATTAACAATGTTTATAGCATTTTTGTGTTCCGACAATCAGAGGTAAGATAGCCAGTTCCTCAGTAAATGAGGAGTCCAGGTGAAGCTCGCTTCCACCTTCAGCCCCATGCCCTTCAGTACCATGAGAAAGATGAAGGCCAAGAACTTCCCGTATGTAAAAAAAATATTCGTGCATTAAATTGAAATAAATTAATATGTGTATATAGGTAAAATAGACCAAGTACGAGTTGTACTCGCACACTAAGGGTTCCGCACAACCAACTAAATATATAAGTTCCTTACTAAGTACATATATTTACGGTTTTCAGATTTCTCCCTTAACATTTGCTGTAAGACATTGGTTTTTTTTAAATTTCATAATTTAACGTCAACAAGTAATACCCTGCAGGTATTGATTCAGTTGTTAAATCGCATAATATGCGACATAAACGGACATAATATCTTTTGATCGCATTGACATGCAAGTTTTTTTTTTCACGACTGAAAGATACTATAGAGCCGAGAATTTGATGTTAATTTTATTTTGATATCTCTACGCGTTCCTGAGAAAAAGGGTCTTGACAGACGTACAGAGAGACAATGAATCCTATAAGGATTCCATTTTTCTTTATGAGGTACGGAATACTAAAGAACCGAAAGGGGTTAATTTTTCTTATCCAGAATAAAGAGATGATTACGGCGCTTGATGAAGTAAGTAATCATAATCAGTGATCCGAGAACATCCTATTCGATACGAGCGAATTGTGTCTTAATAACCTTCACACTTAGACTTTGAGAAAGGATATTGAGTACCTACCTACGTATTGGCAAACACACGACCTCTTTCTCATAATAAATTCCTCTGAAGCCGTAAGAGTATTCTATTACTCTCTTTTTTGTTTTGTTAGACAACATTAATATACATGAAATTAAGAAAATTATTGGCAAATATTATTATCGACATTTAATATATACCTGCTTCCAAATAACTATTTTCCGAATGTCATACTTTAATAGAAAAAAAAACATTTATCTTTTCTCATCATCATTTTATCTTTTAATAGCTAAAGATAAAATGATGATGAGGCAAGTTAAAACTTTTAACATTTTAACTTGCCGTTAGGTTGACTGATAGGGAATGCCTTCTCATACTAAGTGTGCATTTTGTTCTTGATATTAGTACTATAAAGACTAAAATAAATAAATAAAAAACTCTTAATTAAAGGTGAAGTTCAAATGGATACAAAAGATTATGATAATTACTATTTTTATGGAGAAAAGAACTTTAATTTTGAATTGATACAATGGGAAATAAATAAATACAATAAGAAATCACCTCGGCTAGGAATCGACTAGCGTCTTCAACATACCATGTTAACGCCATGACAATGGCCATAATGTCGATGCAATGAATCGAAAACAGTAGTTGGAACCTTAGGGCGCTTAATGCTGTCGACAACCTTGAAATTGACCACGCATTCACCATTTGTTATCAGCGTGAGTGAATGCTATTGAGAAAAATTACTACTTGCTACTTAAATACTTGCGCGTAAATCAATAAAACGAAGATAAAACTAAAAGCGCGTACAGTCAGACGAATAGACGTGCATGTGATATTCTATGTTTGTAACTGCACCCACGACACAGGAGAAAATCCTAATGTAGGGCGAAAATCCTAATGTTTATAAAAAAAATGAAAAAAAAAGAATAGCACTTTGTTCACGGCTATTGCTAGCTCTGCAGTCGACAGCTTTTGGTGGCGGCCGTTTAGGCGCATAGTAGGGTCAATCATAAAAAAATCACTGCAGAAAAAACCGGCTCTCTTCATAAATATTAAATAAAAAAATCTTTAAAAAAGATATGTTATTATTCAACGCATTCTTTAGTGACCCAAACATGCCTCGATTTTAAAACTTTAAACCTAATCGCGTCGTAAATATTAGGTTAAATCATATACTTTCGATTTCAATAAATAAAGTGAACAATATTCTAGCGGGTGGTCTTTTTAGATTTTTCTTATTCGCCTTTATTAATTGTTAATTGAAATAATTCATCTTACGCATAAAGGTTTGCTTAAATATTCCCCTCACTCTCACTCACTCACTCCTATGTAATCAGTGCGGGACGATCGACGCAAGGTCATTGGGACCAGTATGCGCCTTAACGCATCGGCGACAGCAGTCGCTTGCAGTTGTAGTGTGACGCACCTTCCGGTCCCTTCATGCTACTTAATTTTCTTTATACTGCAAGCGACGGTAGCCGTCGACGTATTGAGCAACCCTCCGAGAGCAGTTAATACTTTAGACTGCTAGCGTCCGGCCCGTCGCTTTCAGCTGTAGTTGTAGCATGAAAAAAATGGCGGGCGCCTGATGAAGTGAGTGCCGTTCATCTGTACGTGTTCTAAACTGTCCTTCAAATAGTGTTCACTTTAAAAACAATAAAAAAATGAGTGTTATAATAAATTGTTAAATCAAAATTGTGATTGTAATTTTTCTAAGTACGTGATTGTAATTTTTCTAAGTACGTGATTGTAATTTCACTAAGTTGAGTATTATTCTAGAATAGAATCCTGAGAGGATCAAGGGATACAAGAGCCGAGATGATTTTTTTTACGTATTAGGTACTCTACTTTTTATCATTGACTGCGAGAAAATAATTACTCTGTGATTATGAATCAAGTTTTATTATGGGTAATACATAAAAGAACAAAAGATAACAAAAGAACTAGAAATTAATTGTAAAATTAGAACAGTTTTTGAAACTTAGTTATTACGTTTTGGTGGTTTTGAATACGTTTTAATAGCGAGATCGAGAGTGTGGAACCTCTTTGTACGTTTTCCCTTTTTACAAGCTTTTATTTAACTTGCAATGTAAATATGTAAATATGTATGTATGTTCGGGTGAAATCTAGCAACTCAATTTTGAGGCAGATATCTTTAACCGATTGAGCTGAAATTTTGTATACACGTTCAGTTTGGGTGACAATGCATTGTTGACTGTGTGACGTCATTCTAAATCCAAGATGGCGGTATACCCAATATGGTGGACCAATTATTTTTAATGTACTCCTACAATATGGGTATCAAATAAAAGGTCTTGCTAAGAGTAGCTTAAAAAATAAAGAGAGGTCACTATTAATGCAATATGGTACTTCTAAAGCTAAAAAAATCAATTTTGAAGTAGATATCTTTAACTGATTGAGCTGAAATTCTGTATAGACGTTTCGGCAAACGACCTTGCAACAATGATGCGTTGAATGAGATGAACAGACTGAGAAACGTGTCATAACTAAAAAGTAAAAAATAAATAAAATGAAAATAACCTTTTTAAAAACAAGCTTTTATTAAATATGCTAAAAAGATAAAATAAACTTTTACACTAAAACTTTTACTTAAAACGTCATTTCACATTTGACTCAATTTATATGACATAAAAGCTTGTCGCGAGATTTACTTTTGTAGATAAACAAGTAAATTAAATAATTTGATGTGAATAATTTTATACATTACATTTTTCAAACTAAGTAAATACAAGTAGGTACTTAAAAGTACTCTTTTAAGTACTTTTAAGATACTACACACAAGTAAATCTCGCGACAAACTTTTATGTCATATAAATTGTGTCAAATGTCAAATGACGTTATAAGTAAAAGTTTTAGTGTAAAAGTTTATTTTCTTTTTAGCATAATTAATAAAAGCTTGTTTTTAAAAAAAAATTACATTACTACAATCTGTATATTCGCGCATGTTCTAAATTCATTTTTTTTTATTAAGAGCGTTTTATTCACTGTTTTTGAAGAATCGCGAGCGCTTTGTCGAGTGTCAATGGTAAAAACTTTAATATGTACTATGATAACGTTTCATAATATTACAAATGACTGTTTAATGGCAGAATTATAAATAAATCATAACAAAAATAGAAAAAAATACATAGTGAAAAAGAAAGTATTAAAATACACCAGACATTTCCTACTTAAAAATCTAGGCGTGTTTGGGGTTTACGAATTCAAAATATATTCATAAAAAAATATTTGGACCGCAACATCATAAAATTCTTTAAATACTCGTATATCTATATATCATAATCTTTATTTTTGCTTGTTTGTGTAATATTTTCGAAGAAATTTCTTCTCGAGCAATCTTCTGTCTTTAGGACGATAATAAATGCTGCAAAAACTAAAAAAAAAACACTTATCTTTTAAAACCAATTCTACAAAATCGCCATGTTAACGGTTTAACTAGCTTAGCTGCTTCACTAAACAGCCAAAATATTATTATCGCCCGACAGAACCTCGCGGCACGTTCGCGCGATTCTTTTAGTAAACAACTTTTAATTTGGAGCTGTTTGTTGCCCGTGGAATTAATTGAATGTTTGTTGAACAAGCAAACATTTGCATTCATAAAACTGGAGTTATTTTCACTGGAACCAGATGTTGATGGCTTCCTTCGTTGAAGACTTCTCCGTTTCATCGTTTAGTGTCTACTTTTGAGTTTAATTTCTCCCGGCGATGAATGACGATATATCGGAAGATCACGTGAAATCATTAATTTTAGTGGATTTGAAATAATACAATAATGCTACCATCATTATCATTACATCCCATATACGTCTTACTACTGTGCACAAGTCTCACCTCAAGCACGAACCAGAATTAGAATACTACATCACACTGATCAGACGAGTTTGTATATAGGATTTCTATTTTTATATTTTCTTTCGAAGCGATGTCTTCGCAAAATAATTACAATCCCTTTAAACTTCCATAGTTGGCTCACCTTAAATATTTTCTAAATCCGACACCGCGTGTATAAATAATGCTACTACCTCGTTGTATTAAGTAAAATCCTGCCACCAATAAAACCATAATAAAATAAATAGGTATGACTCGATAGGGACTTAAACCCTGAAAAACCACATCTAAACTATATGATAAAACATATGATGCATACCTAATATACACACATTACTCTTTTTGACGTATAGGGACAAACACTTTTAAACGTGATAGTTAAGCATGTTTTAAAAATCTCATTAGAATTTTAAAAATTAATAGCATTCTCCATTTGAGACATTTTATTTGTACGACTTGAAAATACACCATTGATGATTTGCTGCTCTAGAAGAAGCTACAAAATTCTCTATTATGACAAATAGAATTTCATTATTTAATCTTAAAGTAAAATTAAATAAAATATAGATTCTTCGCTCACTTCAAAAGATTGATACGGATATAAGAAGTTGTATATTATAAAAAAAATGTGTATTACAAAGCTACGCAAGCATTACTTCGCCAGCACTAAGTCCTGACCGCGTGATTTAATTCCAGTTATTGTAACCGACAAAATTCTATTTTGTAGATATTCCCGAAGGAAGAACGCTTTATATAAGCTATCACAATTCATCTTAAAACTAACTGGAAAGCAAGCGAGGCGACAACGAAACAAAGCGGTTTGAAATTAAGCGTTAAAACTACGCAAGCAATAACAAAACCTTTTAAGTTAAGGCTCATATAGGCTCATACAACATAAGACAACTTTTGGAGGTGTAAAATATCCGGAACAACGCAAGATAATATTATTTTGAAGCCAAGGCTAATAAAAGTAAGTACTACAAAATAATAATAATTTAAAAGTAGGTAAATATTTAAAATAATTTCCCTTAGTTAATGAATATTAATAATTTACCTTTCACTTGATATAAGATGTACCTATTTTGAATGACACTGACGTGCATATTGTGTACAATTCATACTATTTTTTATACCACTAAGTTGGCAAGCAAGCATACTGCCCACCTGATGGTAAGTGGTAACAGTCACCTATAGTACATGTGGTTCCTGTGGAGAACCACAGTGTACGTTGCCAACGTTCGACCAACTATTATATATTCTGTGGTTTGACATAAGATGCAAAGTCACGGAACCCAGTAATTTCACTGCCATATGCCTTTAAACCGGAACACAGCAATGCAAGCACTGCTGCTTTGCGGCAAAAATAGGTAAGCACGGAGGTTCCCAAGCAGTACGAGAACATTTTTCATATCCTGTTTGTCATTTTAATGATGCTGACATAATTATATTTTCGTGAATTCATATTTGGGCCACGGTCCGCGTTCAAATATGCATCCTATTTACGTAACGTATTTGAAGCCAAGAAAATTTCTTAGTATACTCGTATACTGTACCTGTACGAAAAAATGCATGCATATCTACTCCACATGTACGTACACCGGAGGGGGTAGTTTACCTTATACTGGTAGCAAGCAGCTAGTGGAAATTAAATTCCACTCACAGCCACCGAGCGTTTTTGTTAACAACAGTTTTATATATTTATGATGATTATTAATAATGTTTGAGTTAAGAGATTATGAAAAACGTAAAATATTATTTTTTCATCGCAACAAACTTCTTTGAATTATAATATTGTCACAGGTTGGTCCGAGTGACGACGACGGGTCTGTCAGGCAATTAATTCCTGATGATTTGATAACTACACTCGCCTTAAACAGTAACCTCAAGAAAGTATTGCTTTACACAATAACGAAACACTTGAGCTGCTCTCCGTCGTTTTATAATCTTCATTAACCTTATAAAGGAATTCCTTTTATTATGTTACAATACATTTAACTAGTAAATGCTGCTCAACTAAACTGCTATTGTGATTTGTTTTGTGTGTAAATGCTTCAAATATAGATTTACACGCAGTTTCTGAAAGGTTGATCAAAACATTATTCAACTAACACGCCTCTCAATTCAACGGCAGTATCAAATCAGTTTGAGTTTCTGAAAGGCAGGTAAGCGAAAATTTACTAATCTTTGATCATTTTGATTTGTCATCAGAATTATATACGCTGAACAGCCTTCGGAAGCCGGGCGTGAACTTCACAAGGTCACGCCCGGCTTCAAATTTTAGGAAAACCGTTAGTGCTGTTTACTTAGAAAGTACGTAAAAGAGGAAATTACCTATTTTAGCTTTCATTTGAAACCCCACTCGAGTATATTTGCAGACATTCGGCTATTCTTCCCCACATTCACCCCCACAACTTATAAATGGCTCAACCGATTTTCATCAAACATGTCTAATACTCGCACATAAGTCACCTTTAATACAAAAAAAAAACTAAATTGAAATCGCTTCATCCGTTCGGGAACTACGATGCCACAGACAGACAGACTGACACACAGACAGACATGTCAAACTTATAACATCCCTCTTTTTGCGTCGGGGGTTAAAAAGTTCCGCTTAGCTTTCCTTTCTCTCATGTTCAAAGTTTTACCTACGTAACATCAAGTCTTATATACATTCCTTCCGCTTCCAAATTGCTATCTCGCTTCTTTTATTACCTCCTTTCTCAAATGTTAAATCCCCAGATAACATCGATGCCAACAGTTCGCAAAAGTCGTAAAATGAAGTACAGGCTATTTTTAGTTGAACCATAACTTTATTAAGTCTACTTTAATGAGCAGTGTTTGAGAGTACATTCTAACTTGGAGCTCGAGGGAAACATTATTTATATGTACGAAAGAGACAAGTTATGAATATGTATAGCCGGCTTTAAAAGTAGATAACCATTTTAGTACCATGTCACACCAACTATTCACAATGCAATGTAACCATCCATACTTAATATTATAAATGGGAAAGTGTGTGTGTGTGTTTGTTTGTCCGTCTTTCACGGCAAAACGGAGCGACAGATTGAAGTGATTTTTTAGTTGAACGGATGGAGAGTGACATAGGCTACTTTTTGTCTCTTTCTAACCCCCCACTTCCCTAAAATGGGGGGTGGAAGTTTGTATGGAGCATTCCGCAATTTTCAAGGTAGAAAGCTAAAAATTGGTATGCGAACTATTTGTGACTAACAAAAAAATCGTGCATCATTTTTTATTTTGGAAATCTAACCCCTTAAAAGGGGGGGTAAAATTTTATATGGGAGTTTTTGCAGTTTTCAAGGTAGGAAGCTGAAAATCGGTACACAGACTCTTTGTTACCAACGAAAAATACCTGCCTTATTTTTTTTTTAATCTTCGGTGTTATCCCCAATTTAACGCGAGCGAAGCCGCGGGCAAAAGCTAGTACTAAATAAAAGGAACAGTTGTTGTGATATGGTACTAAATCTGCTAAAAATGCTTATCTACTTTTAAAGCAGCCGGCTGTACATACTTAAACGCAAAAGTTTTGCTATACGGTGTTTTTTATAGTCCTCATTTGACTGTTATATCTAATTTAGGGTCACATTTTTGATACGAGGTAAATATTAACAAATCGTTAATATATTCGTGGCACGGCATAATTTATCTGTCTACTAGCGTAATATTACTTTGTGGTAATATGTTAATAAGATAAATTTTAAACTATTTGACAAACAAATTCACATTTATCAACTTCATGGTTCCACTTTAGATGATATATCTACTCGTATTAAAAACCAGGCCCTTACAATGTAAGGACAATGAAGATTAAGAAGTTCTGTACTTTATCATTTCAGAGGTAAACAACAACTTATTTAATTATGTAATATTGTTAATAATACATTGTGGAATACAAACATACCTACTTAAATCTTAATCAAAAAAATCAATCTTGTAAACTTTCGCGCTGCATGATTAACATGAGTGAAAAACGGTAATTAACGCGATAGATTACTCCGTACCCTTTAAAAATGCGTAAAATGTACAAGCACAGCCATCTAAATAATTACCTACAAAAAAATAAATTTTTACTATTTATATTATAAAAAGTCTGATGCGAAATATAAAATATTACTACAAACCACAAATTGGCTCTGATAAAGAACCCAAAGAAGCAGAGGTTTGCAACCTGCATAGATTGGAACGTTTACGTATAATGCGACCAAACTAAAAGTAACGGTGTTCGATCACACAGTTGGCGAAATTATGACGTTTTGATTTAACTGGATGGATCATCGTGTCTCTTGTCATCAAGGAACGCGCCTTGCTTGACAATCTTGACATTCTATTTGTTTTTTGGTGATGCACGTATATCATTACAAGTGATTTTAAATTGTCTTTCGTTTTGTTGTAGTTGTTTTTTTGTTTTGAATTATAAAATGAGTGATCCAGGTGCGGGCCCTATTGGCTCTCAAGCCATTCAACAGAACGTCATTTTGTTAACAAAAAATATACAATTTGTAGACACTAAAGTAAGAGCTCAACTGCTGTTAAAAGGAAAAGAAAATAAAAATCAGTATCAGAGTTAGGTATGTTGTGGTTGAAATAGCAAAAGGAAAGGGAGTTACATATACGGCTTCCACAATATCATTGTGAGCCCAATCCTCTTGAGCTCATATGGGCACAAGTTATGGGTTATGTAGCCAGTAAAATTAAAAAGTTCAAGTTCAATGAAATTAAAGATTTTCTATCAGAAGCATTATCTACGATAACCCCAGAGAGGTGGCAAGCCTGCATTTCACAAAAGATAAAGATAGATTATGTCAGTTGGATAATGTTATCGATAATATGGTGGAGCAATTTGTGATTAATATTGTTAATAGAGTTAATATTTTAAAATTAATCTACTTATCAAGTTATGCTTATACTTGATAAGAGTAGTTAATGTTGGAAATAATAATAAAAAAATAATATATTGTGTAATTTGACCCAGTTCCAATATTTGTGGATAGCCACACAAATAATAATAAATAGTTAACATTACACTCCAGAGTATCTAGTAATACATATAAGTAGATAATATCTAATTTGATTATAATATTCATCATTATACATGACATGAAAAGGTTTCGAAACCCTGCTACTTTCCGCTTCTTTTTTTTTAATGTTATCTGGAATGAAGTATAGATTCAAAACATTTATTCCACAAAAGCACAAATAGGCACAACAATTCAAAGTAGTAATTATACAATTAAAAATTAAAAAAAATGATACAAGGACACAAAAACAGAGCAATGAGATACTAATAACAAAAATACCATTTTATGACGTGTACTTTAATACTGTGCTGTGGTGCATTGTGGAATAGGTCACATCTCAGCATGTGCTGGGGCCGAAGCCACAGCGCTGGTTTTCTGATGTGACCTGACGCAGCTTTTTAACCTTTTTTTTTTTTTTTTTTTTTTTTTTCGGGGGGAAATGCGTAACCGCACCGTACCCGCCGTTGGCTAGACGGCGAGCGTTTGTGGGGCTCTCTCGGCAGAGTGCCAAGCCTACCCACTAAAACCCCCCGGTGTTCTTCCTGCCCTTATGGGCGCGCTAGGTAAGGTCCACACTGCGACTCCACTACCCACGCGCCCGGGCAAGCCTGACCAACTGGTCAGGCTATCGCCAAGGGGGGATTGCCCGAGAACACCAGGGCAATCCCCAGACGGAGGGCCTTACGGCGGCGTGCACAGGGCCAACCGTGCACGCAGGCCTCCACGGCAGGGTCATTAGACGGGCATCGCTTGTGCGAATGCCCGCCTTCGCCTGCCTGTCCGTCTACGGCGGATGGGAGCGGCTTGAGGATCATTCTCCCGCTCCCTCTCCGCGGCCTCCTTCTGCGAGATGACGTTTTCGCAAAAGAAGGCGACAGCCCCCCATTCCGCCTCGCCACGGAGCATGGCCACGACCATGCTCGGCAGCGAGAGGTCTCCGTCTCCACGCAGCTTTTTAACCTGCGCAGCGAGGTTAGCTGCGTGTCAGACCATAAATGATAAAATAAATATACATTATATACGCATGGAAAAATACATGAATGAAATTAAAAGATATGATTGTGTGTGTTTAACCAGATACTGATGTTGTATGGTCTAGGTATGTGTATGTAAGTACATGAAAAACATATATAATTTACCAAATATCAAATATCATTAGTATACTTATACATAGCTACAATATACATATTAAATACATATACATAGTAAGTAATCAACAAGTAACATTATTAAACAAGTAATACACATACATAACGACAAATATAGACCTAGTGCAGATATGTTGAAATAACTCGGCCACCTATGGGTAATACTCTTTGTATACAAATAAGGTGATTTTTCGATTTCTTTTTAAATGAATGGATTGATTTGATTGTGCGAAGAGGCGGTGGTAAGTTATTCCAACATTTAGTAGTCGCATACTTAAAACTACCACGGAAAGCAGATGAGGTGTAAGCAGGAATCCTCAAAGGCCAACTTGTCGCACGACACACTTGTGAAGCTGATCGATCACGCCACTCTAACTTGTTAAGCAAATATTTCGGACGCCCGTTTTTAAAAATGCCAAATAACAGACATAGTAAGTGGTGTTCTCTTCGGAGGGTCATCTTTAGGATACCCGTGGAATTTAAGTAAGGCGTGACGTGAGTACGCGGAGGAACCTTAAAGCAGAACCGAGCGCACGCATTCTGCACTCTCTGCACAACGCGATCCGTGGACGCTGTAAGACGCGGACCATACACCAAGTTAGCGTAGGATAATTTGGATAGTATAAGAGCATCGCACAGTTTAATGCGAAGACCTATGGTCAGATAATCACGCACACTATACAAAATTTTTAGTCTATAAAAACAGACATTGGCTATTTCAAGGACGTGCCGATCAAAACGTAGATCCTCGTCCATTAACACTCCCAAATTGCGCGCTTCTGATACACGCTCAATCTGTTTACCCTTAAGTGTCAATACTGGCTTGTTGGCGATAATAGCCTCTCTTTGTTTTTGCGAGCCGAGTATTAAAAATTTAGTTTTAAGAGGTTTTAATACTAGCGTGTTTGACTCCGACCATTCTGTAATTCTATCCAAATCGTCATTATGTTAGCCATAGCAGAAGTTGTATTTTTTGGATCAAAGGACATATACAGCTGTGTATCATCAGCATACATGTGGTATTGACAGTACCTGATAACCTTGCAGATGTCTGATGTGTATAGTGTGAAGAGCAAGGGCCCCAAAATCGAACCCTGAGGAACACCTCTGGTAACTGAACAAGAAGAAGAGAGGCTACAAGCACCATCACCACCAACCAACTTGACTTTTTGAGTTCGCTCACTGAAATAGCTTGAGAACCAATTAATAACAGAGGCAGAAAAACCGTAATAGCACATTTTAGATAAAAGTAATGAAATATTAATTGCATCGAAAGCTCTGGAGTAGTCCAGGTGAACCATCACGGTCCCCATGCCTCTATCACGCGCTGATAGAATGTTATCTGTTATGTCCAGCAAGGCAGTGACGGTACTGTGTGACCTCCTAAATCCAGACTGTAATAACGGAAGTATATTATTATCTTCCATGAAAGCACTTAGTTGTGAGTGAACCACTCTTTCCAATATTTTTGAAATACATGGAAGGATGCTGATGGGTCTTAAATCTTTATAGTCATTCACGTTTGAGTGCTTGGGTAAAGGTGTAACTACAGCTTCCCTCCATGCCTCCGGAAAAACGCCACTAGTAAGAGAGCGGTTCACAATAGCAGTGATGGAGCGTAGACTATCAGGTAATGTAAGAATAAGCATGTCTAGTGAAATCCCATCGGAACCCACAGCGCTCGACTTCAGGGACCTAATGATCTTTGCCACATCGTCCTCATTCACAGACTTAAAAGAAAATTCAAGAGAGTTATTAAATTTATTGCATTTAAAATAATTTAAAAGTGAGGGTGAAACATAGCTATCACCTGGTACATCAAGGAAATGACTGTTGATTTTATCCGGATCGCGTAATTGTGGAGGCAAATCTGTCTTTATCTTCTTACCGGACACGTCGACCGTACGACTTAAGTTATGCCACAACGCTCGAGGGCTGTGTTCATTGTTGTTTATATACTGAGAGAAATATGCTTTATTTTCATTATACAATGCTACATTTACACAGCGTTTGAGCTCCTTATAGTATTCCTTGTGACAGGAAAGCTTAGACTGATGACTTAAAGCATGAGCCTTATCGCGTAACTTTATCATTTCCTTGATGGTGAAAGTTATCCAGGGATAGCATTTCTCTCTTGCAACTACTTGCTTTAAAGGAGCATGTTTGTCAAATAAGGGTATAACGAAACTCATAAAAAGACCAACCATATTGTTGACATCTTGCTCAGAAACTATTTTATCCCAGTCTACGTAAGACATGTCATTGTTAAATAATGTTCGGTCGATTGAACTTATAGCCCGGAAAGAAATAGTTTGTCGCGGTATCCTCGGTTTCTTTATGCATATCTCCCCAGCAACAAATGCATGACCACTTAACGTGGGAATGTGATCGACTGTGACATTAGTTATCCGTGCATCACTACAGAATAAATCAATTAAGCTTTCACTATGGCTCGTAAAATGAGTAGAACAATTGATATACTGAGTTAAGCCCATCGACGTCAAAAAATTATTTAATTTTGCCGCCTTATCACCTGCCGTGGATCAATATTAAAGTCCCCAACTAAAATAATATAGTCTGCTCGTGACGATAGCGTGGTGATTGAGGAAGTCAGTGCATCAAAAAATGCGTCCACGTTGACCCACTCAGGACGGTATCCAGTTCCTATGAGAAGCTTGGTATTCGTAGATGAAAGGCGAATCCACATTTGTTTCACGGGGGACGCAGCGGGATGTGAACACACAGTAGCCGCCAGCCCTTGCCTGATGTAAAAACCAATGCCCCCACCCCGTGACCTATCTGAGGCCAGCGCGCAACGCGGTACGTGCCGCAGTCTGTACGCGGGAAGCGCCGGCGCAGCCCCGTCCTGGCCGGGTCTTGATTTAAAGCTAGGATATCCACTTGGTGTTTTTCCATTGCAACTACGAAGTCGTCGTGTTTTTTGTGATTTGTAATGGAACCCGGGTTAAGAAATCCAATTCTTATATATTTATTTTTAATCATTTGCATTAAAAATCGTACTAAGTGTTGAATTATTACAAAAAAATAAATACCTTAGGCAGATAAAATTGGCTAAGTGCGAGTCAGACTATTTATCTGTACCTACTTTGAACTGTGAATATAAAATATTTTTCACTTGTGATAAGTAAAACGAAAAGTAGGTAATAAATATTATTATTTATTCAGATAGGCTATTTAAAATAATACTCGTAATTGCTTTATTTACATTTACCTACTAAGCACTCGTCGGATAAGCTATAGGCGTGAACATATTTCAAACACCATAAATATTTGGGGTACCTACAGATTTAAATAATACGAAAAGGTAGGTAATAAATATAATTATTTAATTTTCTTATAATGTCACTTTAAATTTTTTAAATTGTAATACGTAAAAATCGCTTTAATCTACATTCATTAATATGTAAGTATGTATGTTAAAATGTTTTTTTTTTAGAATACGGTCTATACTTTGGCTATGATAAGTCGTTCACTTGCATCATAGATACTTTCGTCATTGGCTTCCTTAGTTTTCCGTTTTTTGAAAGCCGTCTTTGCCCGATTATATACCCGTGGTTCGGTGCTACTGAAATCAAACAATCAGTGTTAAAATTGAGTGTGAATATGGTGGCACCGTTTTATCATTAGAGATTACTTTTACTATGGAGCCAAAACAAATTTAGCCCAGTGTGAAAAATCATGATGGTACTAAAATCAGAAAATCATATGTCGCTATAGTAGAGTCGCGAATGTTTATTCTCGACTACTGTGATGACAAAATCTATATAAATGGCAATACGTTTTACTTTATTTTTCCTAAATTTCTTTGTCCTTTAAAATTTTCCTTATTTTTCTTTTACTGATTTCTGTTTCATTTTCCAGGTATCGAGAGTCATTTCATCTACAAGTTAGATTAAAATGTACAGTCAGCCACGTCAACATTTGTAAATATCAACATTATGGATCCATGCTCTAGTTTTTATAAAAATAAATATAAAATTACCAAGTACTTTCAATATGTGCAAAAAATATTAAGATCATTATTCTAGAGTTTGTTCATAGTTCAGAATGCACTATGAACTTTGAATGTACCTAATTGCAATAAATTACATTTTGTAGGCCATCGGTTACGTTCTTTGCTAACAAACTTGCAGGAAATAAAATTGAGAATGTCGTTAACCACCAATCGTGGGTCGAAATGACCGAGCCCTTTGTATGTGTAACATTACAATGAAAAGGGAAATTGGCCTTTTATGCCACTTGTACCAATTACTTGTCCAATGTTACGGTTCTCAATTTATCACCGTGAAAATGGAATGTTATATAAAATGTTTCAAAAAGCTTACGGTCAAAATCATTTGATAACCATAACTTCTTGTCACTACTTTGTCTTGGCGTAGAAAAGTAGAGAAATCTGACTAGGCAATAACTTGACCTAAATGCACCTCCAGCTTCGTCTAAAACAGTGTAAATATTTCAAATAACACCTTTAGAGAACCGTGCCAACCTCACCTCTTCATGATGTACGGTCGGTCTCAGAAGTAGATGGACATTTTAGTACAATGTCACACCAACTATTCCTTTTATTTATTTTGGTTACACCTGTATATTGCATTGTGAATAGTTGGTTTGACATGGTACTAAAAGATTTATCTACTTTTGATGCCGACTCTACAATGTTCAACTGACACGGCCTGGGCCTACTAACTCGCAATAGGCAGCTGTATAACTTGCATGGAACAGCCATAATATTATGAATAAATGTATTCTTACTTTGATAGAGTCAGTAAATTTTACTTATCAATATTTATTATATTGTTAAAGTTATTAACTCACCAAAGTTGCTAGGTTCCGAAACTTATGAGTTCGCAAAAAGCCGCCTCACTTTTGTTATTGTTGATTCTGGTTTCAAATTAAATACAATAACATAGGGGTCTCCAAACTTTGAAGCCTTAGGGCCATAATATTTACTTCAGTATGTTCCAAGGGTCAGAATTGTATCCAGATTGAGACTTCAATTTGCCTAGTGTTTACTGATATAAAACCTGCTTCTTTTATCAACTTGGGAGAAAAAGTTCATTCTATCCAGTGTATGTTGATTTTCAATGGGGGTCGTCCGGACCCCAAGTCCCCCTGTTTCCTTACATATACAAGGTGTTTGGTGAACACCCTATCAAGCCAAACCTACCCATGCTAACATAGTCATATAAAAGATATATACGGCGTTATTGAAAATTCGATATTGTAAAATTTATTTTGATACCCTATACCTCGAGCTAAGACGATCACCTGTACTGTGTAAGATTTTCTCATCAACGAAGTTTTATCAATATTTTCGCAATCATTCCGTATGCGCGGATTGATGAGCTAAATCACGCAATCAGTCGAAGTTCACACCCGATTTAGTAGCAAATTAGCCTATTTCTTAGGCGAAATTCTGAAATTTGTAGCCTGCCTACGCATCCAAAGATTCCAAAGTTACATCAATCGAAAAATGGCTTCTTCATCCATACATCTGGTTTGAGCAATCGCCTAGCCATCTAGGCTATTATATTATGTATATTGTAAAAGGAAAAAAATGGAAACTTTACAGAATCATTTCGTCGTCCGTCTGTCTGTCATTCAAAGCCATTTTTTAGGAAAGTGAAGAGATATCAAACTAAAATGTACGCGATTAAAAGATATAACCCATAGATACAAAAATACAAAAATGTTTTTTTCGTAACTCATAGTCTAATATACAGTTTACTGTGTCTGGAGCTTCCTTTTAAGCAAGGAATTTGCTTCTGCTATAGCAGGAAGCACCGCTCTTCCATAACAGTATATAACATTAAAAGACTTCAGCTTAATAACAATTTAAAAATAGAACAGAAACAAAAATAAAAGAAAATGTGTGTGTGTGTTTATGTGTTTGTTAGTGTAAGTTTCTGTTTTTGAGTATGTGTGTGTGTGTGTGGTGTAAGTGCATACATGAAAGTGTGCGCGCTCGTTCGTTATGAACGCAGAATACATGTCAGTGGCGTTATGTGAGTGTGAATCCCATGTCAGTTTTGTTCCTGCTTAAAATGAAAAATGTTGTTAGCTCTACGACGACGGTGTCTTGGGATCGAAAGCTATCACGATCGTCTGGTTGTCATAGTTGTATATGTCGCACACATATTTTTGCATATTTTGCTATTTCACAAGGGAATCTATAATACCCCTTGACCTAGAATCATGAAATTTGGCAAGAAGCATTATCTTACAACACATATTAAGGAAATCTGAAACCCATAAATATGTAAGTAATCAATGAGAACCTATATACTTAAATAAGTAAGTACGAAACTCTGTGCAAACGAATCCAACTCAAACTTTTAAAAAAATGTATCACATAATAGTCACTACATAATGTACATAGTGAATGAATTCTGAACGTCAAACTCAATATCTCATTTTAATTTGAATTCGGTTGATTAATGGACCCAAAGATTAAAGATTGTATCCGAAGATTCCCAGAGGCACTACCACAATGGAACCTTAATTAATAAATCCACTATATCCCAGTTCATTTTATTCCAGCTGACCCGACATTGTTCTGCCATGTAACATTTTCAAAATTAATCTCGGCAACAAAGCCACCTATCAGGTTCAGAACTATCCGATCTTTTAAGCTGAAATGGAATCAGTCACACGTCATGCATGAATTTTCATTGGTTAAGAGATTTTAGTCTGGATGGTATTCGTTCAAACTATTGACACGTCATTTTTGTTGAGGGAGAAAGAGGTTATGAAAAATTTAGTATATTATTTTATACTAGCTTTCCGCTCGCGGCTTCGCCCGCATTGTTATTGTTTTATATAATTTATATTTTCCCGTAGCAAAAATAATTTTGTAGCCTATTTAAGCCCGGATAGTAAATTTCATAGAAATCGAAGCAGATTTGAAATATTTTCCATGGAAATATTCAACCCCTATTTTGCACCCTAAGGGGGTGAAGTCCAATAAACCATGAAACACGTGTTCAATTAAATATTTTTAAGAGCATGAATCTCAAGTTTTATCAAAATCGTTGCTAATTTAAAGATTTTTCCACACAACCTTGCAACCCCTATTTCATCCCTTTAGGGTTTAATTTTTTTTAATCCCTTCTTAGTGTGCGTCCACATTTTGAAAAACAATTGTCCAAATTTCATGTTTCTATAACAAATATTCAATTTTCTTAATTCAAGAAAATAACTTTGCTATCGATTTTTAAAGTTTGCATTTTTGTCACCTAATGAATACTATTAACCCATAAAATGGGAGAAATTTTTCAATGCATTACACAGTGGTAAGCAAGCGGTTCTTTTAATGCACGGTATGTAAGCTTTTATAATCTAGTTTTCAATCAATTTCAATTTTTTTACTTTTTTCAACAGGGTAATTTTTTTCTTTCATTTAATGAAAATGATTACATAAATAGAACCAAATCTTGATACCTAAAACTACCCTAATGGATCGGACAGGTTTTTTTCTACACACTGTATATTACAAGACGTATTCTTAACCGATCATAGGTACCCATCGCATATTGGATAAGCACGATTAACTTTGGACGGTAATCCGAAAAAATATCTGGATTTCACGTTTACAGGTAACAAGAATTTAAATGACAGAAATATCTTAAAAAATATGCGAATTACGTTTTTAAACGTAAAAAACCTAGTAATTTTTTTCTAACGACATATTTTTTCTTGATCTCCCTATCTTTAGGGCACTTACGCACTTATACATATTCGGTTCGTATTCAATTCGTGTTCGGTTTTGATCCGGTTTGGCCGTCCTAGTGATTGTATAGACGCTTGCGCACTCATACGTATTCGGTTCGTGTTCGATCCGTAAATTCTCACTTCGAGTCGTTTTTATGTGTGCACCAGGATGGCGAGTCTCCATCATTTCTTTATATTATTTGATGAAGTTGTTAATAACGTATTTACCTATATGTATTTTTAATGGTTGCTTAATCGTTTTGTTGATATAAAATGACAATTTATACTGGAAAGCATATGTTATAAGTGGAATGTTAAAACGCCTACAGCTTATTCAATAAATATCAAGTAAATAATTAAGCTGTAACTTTTGCTCGTAATTTCTTTCCCATATAGCAAGTTTTCCTTACTCCTAGTTCTGTACCCTATCTCCTATTGAATATGCTGTCTCATTCTTTCCTCCAAAGGTTGCCTAGAAAAGATTGCTTTTTAGCAATAAGGCCGCCTATTTGTACTGGTCTGTTTTTTGTAAAATATTTCATACAGGTTTTGTTCTTTTTTCATTCATTTTTTGTGGCATCAGAATTTAAATATTCGATTTTAAAAGAAACTGCTTTTAATTTTTGGAGGAGGTACTAAATTGTGGTTTAATCTATAACATCAAATAGTTAGTAACTTTAATGTTAGAGCATGATCCATTTAAATAATGAAAGTTGTATTTTGTCTAAACTAAGCAGGTACCAAAATTATAATGTTTGGTATCAAATAGTACTAAACATTAGTACTAAATTGTAGTGGATTTTTAAAAACAAGAAGTATTCCCGTCATCTTGATGTTCATCACACAACCGTCTCAAACACGAATACGGATAAGTGCGCAAACGCTAGGACGTAAATTCCCCGTTCAGTTTTTTCACGTATCGAACACGAACCGAATAATATGTATAAGTGCGCAAGCGCCCTTAGGTAGCTACTTCAAATACGGTCAAATTCGTGGAAGACGGAAGTTGTTTCAAAGATTAATTAATGTTGAGGACGCCCGTGGCTCAGTTTTATTATATGCATATATGGATATAATATGTCACAGTATACGAGCATTGAAACCATATCACAAAGGCTCAAGGATTGTAAGTGGAAGCTCATAAATTAATATGAACTGACCCATATATCTGTAGGGCCTTGATCTAGTTTTAGCAACAAACGCTTCTACTTACGAACTAAGACTAATCCACAAGTTTAAGTAAAATGAGTTCAGCTGTTATTCTGAGTACAAAACATAGAACCAGTGTCAAACATTCTCTTGCTTTACTTAGTACTCAGTAAATTATCTAAGTATTTCTAACTTTGCCGCGGTTCTGAAGTATCTAAGTTAAATCAACAATTATCAACATAATAATATATACAACACAATTTATGTAAATCTACTTAACTTAATTGCAGATTCACACAAATAGTAATAAAACGAACCCGTTAATATCAAGTTATTACAACAAACTATATCAAACACAGTTAAAATAATAATAACATCGAATAACACACACACACTAAGGAGAGAAATACTGGTAATCCTCTCTCTGGGTGCCACTGACTGGTGTCTGAAGACAAGTGTGTCTCCGTCTCCGCTGTTTCTTTCTCAAAAGTTACATATTGCTTCAATGTCACTGTTATAGGGGATTCACCCATGGGATAGATTTTTCCCGATCAACCCATACATGACATTTTAATATTAATCAAATCACGTACAACAAAAACCTTTCAAGTGCTAAATCAGTTTGCGTGTAAAGGGACCCGAAGCGTTTATTGTTCGGCTCCGTTTTTTTTCTCGGAATGTAAATGGATTCGCTTCTACGTTTAACCTTTATTAATGATACTAGCTTTTGCCAGCGATTTGGTCCGCGTGGAATAGTTAGTTTCGTGTTTTTCCATCCATTGCTAAAACATAAAGGTTTTGCGGTTTTGATACTCGTTAGCAAGAGTTGCCCATGGGAAAAACCTTTTTCTTATTTAATATATGTATTTATGTACACCTGCAACTTTTGAGAGCATCTGTCCTTGAACTTTGTTGAGTGTCGTTGCAAATGCTGCCTTCACAAAAAAACCTTTTTTAAAACTGAAATGGCGAATCGGTTAGAATTATCGGAATAAGGGGAATTAAAACATTTTCTGCTCTTACCATTTCAGTCATGCTTATAGCTTTTATAATGTTGCGTCGCAAATGAGTGATTTGTAGCCGTATACCATTACATAGCCCAGGTGCGTCAAGATTTCTCATTCTCAACAGAACCGGAACACCAACATTCAGCCTCAACTTCTGGGAAGACACGCCTGATAATTCTAGAGTTGAGAAACTCTGGGTACGATGTTACTTGTTCAGTGCCCATAACATTGTCTATTGAAAGCATGAATTAAGAGATACTGCACAACACAACATCCAATACACGTCTAGCGTAATTTGACTATAGCACATTTTTAGGGTTCTGTACCTCAAAAGGAAGAAACGGAACCCTTATAGGATCACTTTGTTGTCGTTCCGTCCGTCTGTCTGTCAGGACTCTTTATCTCGGGAACACGTGGAGGTATCGAGTTGAAAATAAAACCATATACCTACTCAGGTCTACACTCCCTTGAAGCTGTGAAAAAATCTAACTTCTAAGTTAGCGTTAAAAAAAACTAAATGCAAAAAAACCTTTTTAAAAACAAGCTTTTATTTAAATGCGCTAAAAAGAAAAAATAAACTTTTACACTAAAACTTTTACTTATAACGTCATTTCACATTTGACACAATTTATGTAACATAAAAGCTTGTCGCGAGATTTACTTGTGTGTAGTAACTTAAAAGTACTTAAAAGAGTCCAAACTGTATGTGTATACAAAATTTCAGCTCAATCAGTTAAAGATATCTCTTCAAAATTGATTTTCAAGCTTTGAAAGTCCGCCATATTGGATTAATAGTGACGTCACATTATTTTTCTAGTTACTCTTAGCAAGACCTTTCATTTGATACCCATATTGTAGGAGTGCATTAAAAATAATTGGTCCACCATCTTGGGTATGCCACCATCTTGGATTTAGAATGACGTCACACAGTCAACTATGCATTGTCATCCAAACTGAACGTGTATACAAAATTTCAGCTCTATCGGTTAAAGAAGTCTTCTTCAAAATTGAGTAGCAAGATTTCACCCGAACATACTCACATTGCAAGTTAAATAAAAGCTTGTAAAAATATACGGCCGTTTATGCCGCAAAAAACGTATATATGACAATCTTAAGAGAATCAAAATTTATAGGGTACTTCCCGTTGACCTAGAATCATGGATTTGGCAAGAAGCAATTTTAATATAGCACATATCAAAGGAAAAATCTGAAAACTAGAAATTTGAACATAGTTAGGAAGTTATATATAGAATTTTGTACGAAACTCTCGGTGCGCGAGTCCAACTCTCACTTGGTCGGTTTTCTTTGCTTCTTTCTTCTGCTAATAAGTTACAGTCGAAACGCAACCGAACCGTAGCGATCGACCATTGGGAGCGCATGGACTGACTTCTGAATGTTCGATGACGTAATAATAAAGCGGTCTGATTGGTCGAAAGTAACGGTTCGGCTTCGTTCCGGCTGTGGTATATTAGTAGAATTGGCCCTCCGATCACTCTTTCTTATTCTTGAATCAAAGCCATGTCATTGTAAACATAACATAGGGTGAAGACTATAATTGGGATGATGACTGAATTCTAATTTTTACGTCTCTTCATTAAATAATAAAATACCATGGAAAAAGATGCAGTCCTGTGAAATTAGATTTAAATCGGCTTAGAAATACATTAGATACAAGCATTTTAAGTTGTTAATTTGAAGGCGATTAGACAGAGAGATCCGACATCAACCGTGACGTCATTGTTGAGTACGGCCATATAAACTCCTTGTAAATTGCCGTTTTGCTAGAAAGAGATGGAGAAAAATCTTTAATACCTTATATTTTGGTTGTTTTTATAGTTATTCGAAAACCGATTTCTTCTTTCTGTTTATTATATGAATAAGCTTCTGTTAAAGCAAAAAAAAATTTTTTGTCATCTAGCCTATTTCTGCAGTAAAAAGCCGTGGGTGACGTTTATGAATTGAGGATTCAATTCAATGATGATTTCCTCAGAGACATGAAACAAAGCAAGAGATAGCTTTTCCGCCTTACAGTGTAAAACCTTTACGAGGAAATAACTGAACTCTAAGGTGTCTCTGGTAACTATTTTGGGTCGCACGCGGAAATGTCAAATACTAATATGAATTTACGATAATATGTGGGTATTTTAGGCCCATGAATCTTTAGTAGACTTAAGTATATTCCCTTAGGTGTCAGCCCCCTTATAAACTTTGGAAATTTGTAATTTAGTTAAAAGCCAACCGAATGAATACGTCTTTGAAGATTGAAGATGGTATTCATTGTCACGATGTCTCTAGATACCTTAAATTAAATAATGAGAATCAGCTTCACTTTGATGTCGGAATTCACTCTTCACGGCTGTAATTATTGACAGTATATTTTCCTGCTCAAATAAATTGCTCGCCTCAAAATGGTTTGAAATCAATTTTGAGGGGAGGACTAATAAAAGTAAATACTTGGATTATTTAAAATTGATTGCACATAGCTAAGGAATATTTATAATATATTTATAATATAACTTTCACATTGATAAACAATATTTTGAATGACTTTGACGTGCATATTATGAGTGTGCCATTTAAAATAAATGAAGAAAGAAAATGGACGACAGTTTCCGGTGAATGTGTTTGAAATTATTATGTATTAGTATCTATTTTTTTTAGATCTTATGCATTACATTTTAGTTTATCCTACTATATATATTATATATAATATTATAAATGTGAAAGTGTGGATGTTTGTTACTCAATCACGCAAAAACGACTGAACGGATTTGGATGAAATTGGCATGCATGTAGCCTTTAACATGGAAAAGAACATAGGCTACCATTTATTCCGATTCCTTAAGTATTTTCCGAGGGAAAATTGAAAATTGTTTACGAGCTAAGCCGCGGGCAGACAGCTTTGAAATTTGGTATGCATGTCACCTATGCTATGGAAAAGGACATATTTAATCAATACTGAATGTACCAAGCTTATTTAATAACTCATATAAGTCTGGCCTGAAAATATTTGATTTTCTAAAGTCAACAATTTGTACTTATTCTACGCTTATTAATAAACGTAGATTAAAGCTTGAGTAACTTTACTCCCAGTATTAAATCAGTAGTAAACAATTTTCATATTAATAAAAACGGAGTAAGAAAGGAGTAAGCTAATCCAACTCTACTCTCGGAGTAAATGTTATACCTGCTACCTAGTTTAGCGACAGATTAAGGTTGGAGTAGCGTTGTCTTTGCGTAAATCTATATAATTTGTCAACTTTGACACGTAATCTTGTCATTAGATGGCGACCGTTTTATTTTTCACAGTCGAATTGAGCGAATTTGTGTTTATTGTTGGTGTGGTTAATTTTGTATTGTATTATTATGGAAAGTGACTACTATTTAGATGATTTGATGTTGATCGACACAATCGAAGAAATTAAAAATAGCGCTCCACTAATAAGAAGTTTTGTCATGTTTTTGCAATATTCCGATCACAAATCGCGAACAAAATAACCACAAAATAACCTTGAAAGACAACCTCAAACTGAAAAAGGTGAAAAAAACAGAAAAAACTATCATCCCATGTATTTCTGTCTGTCACACGATGCTCAAATCGTTCACCGACTCATTCTTTTTACTTTTTAATTGCAAGGGTTGCCATAACACACGCGTTAATCCGAGAGTAACGAAGGCTTTGTTAGTCTAAGCTTACGTCGTGTTTATTAATAATGTTATAAACACAAAGCTACTCCTAGCTTAAACTGGTAGTAACTACTCCGAGAGTACGTTCGGATTAAGGAGGGAATAGGCGATTTTTATTAATAAGGCCGTGATAGAAAAATTAGTATAAAACATAGGTATCAACAAGAAACGCTACAGTGCATTGGTGTACAATGTGGACTTGATGCCATAATCTATACTAATATTATAAAGAGAAAAGATTTGATTGTTTGTTTGTATTAAATAGGCTTCGAAACTACTGAACCGATTTTGAGGAAAGTTGGTATAGGGTTAGTTTGAGAGGGGTGCGATGTCAGACAACCTCCTTGTGGTGCACCCTTTTTTTTTTTTAGACGACTAGCGTGTGTGGGGCTCTCCCGGTAGAGAGCCGGGCCTACCCACTAAACCCCTCGGTGTTCTCCCTGCCCTTATGGGCGCGCGTGGTAGGGTCCACACTGCGACTACCACTACCAACGCGCCCGGGCTGGCCCGACCTAACTGGTCGGGCTATCGCCAAGGGGGGATTGCCTGAGAACACCAGGGCAATCCCCAGACGGAGGGCCTTACGGCGACGTGCACGGGGCCAGCCGTGCACGCAGGCCTCCACGGCAGGGGCTTGTGGTGCACCCTGGGCATCCCGGCAGATAATAGTCTGACGCCGCGGACTAATAGTCTGACGAGAGGACCCCCATATGGGGCGTGGGATGGCCGGGTTCAACCCGGCAGGCCACTTCGTTTGGCCACCCGCTTCATACAGGGAAGGGCGAAGTCCCCTCTTCTTATGTTAAGAAGAGGTGTGGCTCTCGCTGGAAGCCGATCCCGGCGGCTACCTCTGGTGGTAGTAGGGTCGATACGAGTTTCTCGCCGTGGCACTTCGCGCCCGTTGGGGATTTCCCCGAGCTTCGGCTCACCCGCGCGGCGGTGGATCCAGTGGGATCTGCCGTCGGGCAACCCGTTACCCGCACTGAGCGGGCCGGGGGCCCGGCGCACTGAGCGTCGGGCCGCGTGGAAGACAACCACAGTAAAAAACCAGTTGCGGGGTGTAGAGCGGCGCATTTCTTTGCCGCTCCACAAAGCAGCACAGCCAGGCGGAGAGTCCGGCAACGGACATGTCACGGGCAGGGGGTCAGCGGGAATAAGGCCTGGCTGTTGTCCCCTTCCCTCGTCTTGTGACGGACGGAGGAGCTGCTGGGGGGGTTTTTAGTGGGTAGGCCCGGGCTGGGTACGATCTGGGGAGTCCCACATATCCTCGTGGTTTGGCTCGACCACGAGGAATGCGTAAATGCATTTTCCCCCCTCCCAAAAAAAAGGAAAAAAAAAGGGTTAGTTTGAGACCAGGGGAAGACTATTTGAGACATAGGGTACCTAAGTTTCCTACGGGAAAAAAAATCCCACGGGAAAACAAAAAAAACGCGGACGAAGTCACGAGCGAAATGCTAGTCTATATATATAAAAGGAGATGTTCCGAATCTATAGATGCACGCACGTATATAACGTAACCGCTAATGGTAGAAACATGAATTTTGGACAAAAAAAATTAACCCTAAAGGGATGAAATAGGGGTTGCAAGTTTGTTTAGCAAGGATTTTGATAAAACTTGATATTCATGCTCTTAAAAATATTTCATTGGACACGTATTTCATGGTTTATTGAATTCACCCCCTTAGGGTGAAAAATAGGGGTTGAAAGTTTCTATGGAAAATATTTACAATCTGCTCCAATTTCTATGAAATTTATTATCCGGGGTTAAATAGGTTACAAAATTATTTTTCCTACGGGAAAATATAAAATTCCCACGGGAAAACAATAATAACGCAGGCGAAGCCGCGAGCGGAAAGCTAGTAATATACAGGGTGACAGGAAAAGTCGACGTATTCCTTGAAAGGGGTTATAATACAGGTCATAAGCAACAAAAAAAGTCAAATTAACCAGGGGTCAAAAACAGTTGGTTATCGAGCTACGACGGTTTTAAAATATTTGAGATTTTTTCCGACTTGCTACCACAATATTGTTTTTTAAACTACACCATTTACAATGACAAATTGATTAATTGTGGAAAGCTGAAAAATGGGCAGTTCATTTAAATTAAAATTGTTGTCAAAAACTTACATAATTTTGGAAATAAGAGGTCTTTATTGACAATTAAGTCGATTCATTTTTTATCTTTCTGAAAATCGACGTCAATTATTGAAAAAAAAAATGTATGACAGTTGGCGTAAAAACTACTAAAATAACTTGCTGGTTTCATAAGCTATTAAAAAAGGTAAAAATTTATTTACTTTTACTAGTAGTTTTTACAGAAATTAGCAAAAAGTTGCGCTGTAGGTCAAAATTCATAATTTTATCTTTGAATAAAAATTGTCTGGAAAAGGCAAAAGTACGAAGTAGAAATAAAGGAAATTGTATTTTAATACACAAAATACTGAAAAATACTAAACAACAAACCAACATAAATAAAAACATTTATAAGTCCTGTTCAAATTGTCTGCCATTGTTACGTATGCACGCACGCAGCCTACGGCGTACCTCACTCACTGTCACACGCGTTGAAAGTGATGTCTTAATGACTTCAGCAGCTGATATGATCCTCGTCCTCAAATCTTCAATGGAAGTCGCAGGTGTGGGGTAGACTAGATCTTTCATGTGACCCCAAAGATAATAGTCACAGGGCGTCAAATCAGGACTTCTCGCCGGCCATGGAATCGGGCCACATCTACCGATCCATCTTAGTGGATAATTTTCATCCAGCCACTGTCGTACACCACGGTAAAAGTGAGCTGGGCACCCATCATGCTGGTATACCATATTTCTTCTTGTAGCTAGCGGAACATCTTACAAAATCGTGTTCACTTCCTCTCTTAAAAAAGTCTCGTATGTTGTGCCATTCAGGTTTTGGGGCAGGAAGAAAGGTCCAATTAAATTATCGTGTACAATCCCCATCCACACATTTAGTGAGAATCTTCTCTGGTGGGCTTCTTCAATCTTTCTTTACTTTTTCTTGGGTTTTGACCTTTAGGGACCCAAAAGTGAATATTGTGGTAGTTTGTGATGCCATCGCGATCGAACGTAGATTCGTCGGTCCACAGGATTTTCTTTAGATAATCTGGATCTTCAATCTCAGCATTGATTAAAAATCTGCAAAAATCAATTATTCTCACCTGATCACCTTATTCAATGGCTTGAACTGGTGTGTAATGGAATGGATACAGTCGTGCTGTACGCGATGCGGCACCAGGCTCTCTATTTTGATATGCCATGTATTCTTGCCACTTGCCTTGTGGACACAGTAGGATCTGCTCTGAAACTTCGAATAATTTCATCATCGTCCTCGTCGACACCAACATTACCAACGATCGGTTTACCAAGATCACGTTGTCGGCGTTGAACTGAGCCCGTTTCTCGAATGCGCTGATAGGATGCACCAAACACGCTCACGTCAGGCAAACGGCGATCAGGAAATCTGATTTGGTACTCTCTCTGTGCTTCAGCGGCGTTACCATTACAAAAACCACACTAAAACAAAATATCTGCGTATTCTTCGTTTTCGAAAGCAGCCATTTCAAAATAGCGTATCGGTTTATTTGTTATCAAAAGTTTGTCCGTAATCTCAAAAGTAGTTTCAAACTTAACAAACAATTTCAATCAGGAAAACAAATGAATGATATCGTCGAAACATTCGTAATCCTAATCAATCACGTTCCAAAACGTCCAAAACCTATGCAACCCTGTGGTTAGGTCAATCCAAAGAGGTTACAGCTTTTTGGATAGCAAAGAGGTTTGCTATCCAAAAAGGATTGCAAACTTCGTTCTGCTTCAATCATTTCAACCAAAAAGGCTGGATAATGACGTACTGCTATGACTTCTTTTAAGTTGCATGGAAATTATCTAAATAAACCATAGCCTTAGACAATTTTGAACAGAACTTGTATTATTTGTAATTTAGTATTTTTCATTCTTTTATGTAATAGAAGCAATTTTCTTTATTTCTACTTCGTACTTTTGTCTTTTCCAGACAATTTTTATTCAAAGACTAGCTGTGCCCGTGACTTCGTCCGCGTAGAATAATAACTTTTCTTGAAGTTGATAAAAAGTAGCCTATGTTATACCTATCTATTAATTATAATTAGCTATCTATTAGTGAAAGTCTCGTCAAAATCGGTCCAGCCGTTCCGGAGATTAACGGGAACAAACAGACAGACAGACAATTTTTTTTTAAATTGTGTGTTTGTTATTGGTACCCGATATAGATTCATACCCATTTAGTAAAAACTTGTTATTTTGACATTACAAACAGACACTTCAATTTTATTTATTTGTATAGATGTATAGATGAAATTATTAATTTTGACCTACAGCGCAACTTCTTGCTAATTTCTGTAAAAACTACAAATAAAAGTAAATAATATTTTTACCTTTTTTAAAATCTTATGAAACCAACAAGTTATTTTAGTAGTTTTTACACCAACTTTCATACATTTTTTTTCAATAATTGACGTCGATTTTCAGAAAGATAAAAAATTTATCGACTTAATTGTCAATAAAGAACTCTTATTTCCAAAATTATGTAAGTTTTAACAACAATTTTAATTTAAATTAACTGCCCATTTTTCAGCTTTCCGCAATTAATCAATTTGTAATTGCAAATAGTGTAGTTTTAAAAAAAAAATTTGGTAACAAGTCGGAAAAAACCTCAAAAATTTTAAAACCGTCATAGCTCGATAACCAACTGTTTTCGAACCCTGGTTAATTGGGCTTTTTTTGTTGCTTATGACCTGTACTATAACCCCTTTCAAGGAATACGTCGACTTTTCCTGTCATCCTGTATATTTACTGTCAGTCGACCTTAAGGCTGATTCTGAAAATCTCATGGTAAATGTTATGAAAAGACTACTAAGTCACAAAATTTAAAACTTATTGGTATAAAATCACAATTTATATTTTTTCAAATACGAGTATGTGGGTTATGGAGTGGGGATAATATTTGGGTAGTGGGGGTTTCGTCTCACTGCCAACTGCAAATCGCATTTCGTCAACTTATTAAAATTTTCATGTAATCAGTGTTGTTTAACAGGTATTTACCTAACTGCTTACAAGGTTCTGGATGAAATAATTGAACTAGGCCAAATCATTTTCTGTAACACAACAAAAAAGTTAACGTAAACAATTCATACTGGAACATGTTTTATACCCTGTTTGGCCGTTTGATGGCGCTATCATAATATATTTTTGTTAATTCATCGTTGGGCCACAGTCCGCGTTCAAATAATTATGCATCCCATTACTAAAAAGCGAAAGCTTAATACGCCTTGTATACGTTAATGTAACATACAAATGTACAATCATTTGTAGCCAAATAGGCATTGCATTTTACGACTCTCCTCGTTTATTTCACGGAAATAGGCGTGATGTTTAATTTTCGCACGGAGTGGCGAAACGTTAATTGCAGCTAACACCGGAATGTTCAGTATAATGTTGATATGATTAGCAGTTAAATGTATTATAGCAACATATATGCACATAATTGTATTAACTCATTAACAAACTTTGATTCGAGGTAAAGAGTTATATCTTGATTGAGTATGTGTTTTACTGACTTGACGAGTGGTTAGGTGCCTTAAATGCGAAACCACATTTCTCCAGTTCAAATGTTAATAATCTGTATTAATATTTCTGCCATGAAAGTAATGACAGCCGATCCATATGTCCACTGTTGGGCATAAGCGATTCTAAGTGCACGCCACCGAGTACGATCCTGCAACTATCATCTAGCCCTTGCAGGTCACCTTGCAAAAATCGTCCCTAAAGTCGACACGAGAGTTTAGAACAACTTTGGACTATAGTTGGAGGAACGTCAATTCTATTATTTATTTTGCTTCTTAAGTGAGTATTTAAATTTAAGAAAATTAATATACGTGCATAGTAACGAGTTGTAGCTGCTCTAGTCAGGTGCTTGTTCACGTTGGCTCGCGGGCGCGGTCACGAAATATCAAATATATGACGTAATATCCAAGTGTTCACGTACGAAACGCACGTGCGGTGTAAGTGGCGGGCAAGCAAGCGACTTGCGCTTATGTTATATGTGTATGTATTATGTATATGTATATGTGTGTTCACGTCAAACTAACGGTGGAGCGCGCGATTCAATCGCTCTGCCGCTCCCCACTATTGACCAGCGTAGGGAGAGATGGCCCAAATCCCTTATTAAGCGCAACATAGAAGTGATAGGAGAACTCCCGATCTGTTCCAACGCTACTAGGCCAGCGCCAACGTCCACCCTAACTCCCTAGTCAGACAGGCGGTCGATTACACCCACTTAAGTAGCGTAGCAGCCACAAGTCGTCGACCGAGGAACATGCTCCTCGATCCCCCCGACCCGATCACACGAGCGAAGCGAACGACCTTCTCCCACTGCCTTCCAACGAATTGTCAAACACTACACACCCACGCGGTCTCGCGCCCACTCATAACCAAAAATCTCATAACCAACACAACTACACAATTATGTACAGTCGCTTTAATAATTATTAACAACATTAACAGTAAAAGGTGAATAATATTTTAAATCAAAGTAAAATGCTTGGTATAAAAGAGGTGTAAAGAGGCATCTTGCAGGTCGTCAAGGTGAGGGTGGCTATTGCGGTGTGTAATCTCTCTTCCGCATTAAAATTAGGCAGCACAAAATACAGAAGACAAAATGTATTTTTTTTTACAAAATATTAAACCGACTTCAAAAACACCTAAAGTTATAAATAATATAAGGATACAAACAACATCACAGTTATATATTGAAGGCCGTGCCAAATTTTAACTTGTACTTATTTTTTTTTAAGATTTTCCAGGTGATTATTGCTTGGCACCGACTTTAATATAAAACTGTGATGTTGTTTGTATTCTTATATTATTTATGACTTTTTGGTGTTTTTGAAGTCGGTTTTATTTTTTGTAAACAAAAATTCTTTTCAATCTTTTTAGTTAATTTAAAATATCAAAACCTTATCCTAAATGTAACAAATACGTTTCTGAAAACCGCATCAAAATCGATTCAGCTAAACGCGAGATAATCGCGGACAAACATACATACAAACATACACACGCTCGTCGTCTAGCCAACGGCGAGTACGGTGCGGTCACGCATTCCCCTCGAAAAAAGAAAAGGTCAAATTGAGAACCTTCTTTTTTTTAACCGACTTTGAAAAAGGAAGAGGTTCTATGTTCGACTGTATCTATTTTTTTGAAATCCGTTAAAAAGGATCTGCTTATTTCATAAATGAAATTTCTTCCAGCAGACCTGCGAAAGGAGAAATTGTAATATATTAGAATTAGCGTGTATAGCAGCTTAGAAGGCGATCAAATAGTAAAAAATATATAAAAATAAAACCATAATATATAACATACTAAATAAAAAAATATGTAGAAATACCTATTACACAAATAATATGAATATTATTAAATATTTATATAGCATAAATAGGACTTGGATAGATAGTATTCCCTTATGCGGCGCTTTGAAGAGTGGATGAGATGTAGCTATCAGGACAAATTAATTCTCAATTACTTCTCAATATTGTTATTTTTGTTGAAGATGTCACGGAGAGAAACTATTTATGCCTTCCTCGCACTAAGATTTGTTTAGTGCTTACCCGTGGTACTACTGTTAGTATAGTACTACGGGTATTTTTAATAAATGACAGAGCTGCAGAGTTATGAGGTAGCAAACTTAGAAAAAGAACATACAATGGAAATGATAAAGTCCCCCTTTTTGTGAAGTCGGTTAAAAAATCAAATGACTCGCAATTGAAAGTTGCTTTTAAAATAGTTTTATTAAAGCGTTCCTTAATTTCTTCAAAATAATATAAATATTAAAACTGATAGTTACCCACATGGTATTCTTTGATTGTCAAAGATAATAAGTAGTACTACCGGACATGTGAGTAGTACCACGGGTAAGGACTGGATTTTTTGTTTATTGCGACTTGAAATGACAGTTAAGACTGAGTTGCCGTTTGTACTGTAACTAAATATTTCTTTTTAGTATGAAATAATAAAACAAAAGTACCTAGTATATAATAGTAAGCAAGCACTATTGGTCTCAAATGTACTTTAAAGTAGTTCACAGTTTAGGTATTTGCTTTTTTTATGTTCGGTTATGAGTTACTCCTCTAAATGAAATATTTTATAAGTTTAAAATAAATTTCATAACCATGGTTATGAGTGGGTCCTCAAGTCAGTTATGAGTCGCCACATTTTATTACAGTTATGAGTTTCTGGTTATGAGTGGGCGCGAGACCCCGACGCACTAGTCCCACACACCGCACTCATAGAACAAGAGTGCAAAGGCCCGGTCTAGACAGTCTGCGATATACCAAGTACAGATATGTGCCTGGTCGCTTCCCCCCAGCCTCCACTACACGGCGAACTCGAGCGTCCGAGCCTTAGAGACGCACTCGCGTTGCAGCCGCTCCCCGCACCGGCTATAACCGCCTGGTGACTCTACTCAGAGAGCGGGACATCCCCGTGGTGATGCTGTAGTGCTTTTTCTTGCTGAATTGTAGAAATATAGGGAAATCTTAAAGTTAAAGAAAAAAAAAACAAACTTATTCCTTTAGTCCGATACAAAATGAAAAGCTTTATTCTGGTAGGTACATGGTTGTAATTCACTTATGCATAATGTTACTGAAGTTAACAAAATCCCTCAATGCAAAGCACTTAACTAAATGTTTAATTAATACAAGCCAAGGGCAGGATGGTTCAGGTTTGTTTGATCAATCTCGGCAGGTAAAAATCAGGTACAAATTGGGTACAAAACTACAAAATGAGGGGCAATAAAGTACACGAACAAATAGTTATAGGTTTCATTTTTTTTTAAATTAGTAGCTTTCCCCGGAGCGGTTGTTAGTAGAGCGTACCTTCGATGCTAAGTTTCCGCGATCACGGGTCAGAGATATGATATTCCAGTTTCTTAACTTATTCTCTGTTTCTAATATTATTTGTGTAATTCCACAGAATTCCTCCTTGATATTAGGTTATCAGGTAGGTTAGTTGCAGCGGAGCCCTACGGCCTCCGGGAACTGCCCTGGAGATTCATAGCACAGTGTTATGTTAAAAATATAATTAAATATGCCTATAATCTTAGGGTGAGTGGGTCTAACACTGAGTTCTGAAGGAATCCCAGTCAATACATTTGAATTTCATGTAATAAACATTGCAAGTTAATTCCAAACATAATTTTCAATGAATTGTCAAAGTTTCTTATTGGTTAGTTAATAAAAAGGACATATGGAGGGGAGAGCACCTATTTTGTGTATAATTACTGCTATTAAGAAAAAGAAAACAGCTTAATTTGTGAGTTATTTGCCAAAGTATGATGTGAAACTCAATATAGTGAAAATCTAGAATTTAACATGAAATTCACAAGTGTTACTCAATATATGCATTAATCCCACTAAAATGCCGCTTACTATCAGGTTTTTTTAATGAAATAGGGGATGAAAAAGGCGAATTTTGGAAATGTAATATGTTTGATTTAATAATCAATATACCCACTAATAAAAATAAAATTAACAAAATCTGTTTTAAATCATGAAATATAATAAGTTAATTAGATACCTTAGTGTGGGCGGAGTATTATCTATCGATATAATTTATTTATTCAACTAATTCAATGAATCGCGCGCCGGCGATTATAAATATGATTGAGCTTTTACTCTTCAAGCTGAAAACAAAAATAACTGACTTTGGAAATAGCTTTTCAAATTAAATTCACACGGAAAACGAGAGAAATACCTATGGATTTTATTCGCAGAAATGAATTTAAATACTTTATGATCTTCGAATCAATAACAAATTTCTTCGGTCGATGTCTCACAGACTAACCAGTTCGGAGATCATAACATAGACGAAAGACGCGTTCAAAGACTAGGGTGAAAAATGGGCGCGTTCTATTTACGCACATACTAGAATCGAGGTCCGTTCACCGAATGTTAAGCGTCGTATTGGCGACGGAACCTTCCCTAGAACCAAATTCATTTCACAACATGTGTGTCATGATGTGTCAAGTCAACATACGGATCTTTCGAAATTCTACAATATACAATAAGTATTTCCAGCCAAAGTTATAAGTTTGGTTGGAAAACAAAACGTAATGTAAATTAACCATAAACAAACTGTGAATGCTTTCCGAATTCTATTCGACGAAACCATAATTATATGATCTGTAGCTTTAAGTGTACTTTATTATGATATGTCTCAAAAAATGATCAAAATAAACGGTCTAAATGTCAAATTCCGAATTTTGAGAAAATCAACCCACCTAAAGGGGAGCACGGGATTTTGGGCGAAAAAAAACTATCTTTGTAAATAAGGCCAGGATAAACGCGAGATTTATTTTGTTTATGCCAAAATCGAATAATGACCAAAGATAATTGCAAATGTCAATGACGTGACGTGAAACGACGTTGACGTTGACACTTGACATTGACATTGTGAAATTCATTGACAAAGTTATTGTAATTACGATTTTAGTTGTGAAATTTGTGTTAAAACTACAGTGAAAACAAAGTGTTTTTGCAAAATTAGTGTTTTATGAAATTTTAAGAAAAAACGGTGTTACAATGCCTCTCTGAAAAATCCATCAGGTTTGGTTTGCCAAACGAGGCTTGAGGACCCACCAAAGTTCTCGCCTTCGTAAAAATAATTAGTCACAGCCATGAAGCAAATACAAATTGTTTTAACTTCATGGTCACAGCCATCTGCGGCTAACAGCATAGGTCCCTCGAAAAAAACTCCCTTAGGGTTACGCCACAACTATCATCTTTACGCCGCGTAGCATTCGGCCACGTTACGTTGTCACACAAAATCCCAAGACCGCATCATCGATGTAATGATCGTTTTCCATTGCCATACTATAATGTAAGCAATAAAATGTCACGTTTTCCCACGCACCAACGCCAGCAGCGGCACAAAATTCATATATTTTCCATTACTCATATTCTGAAAGTAGGTCTGAAGTTGCCTGAGGAGCGGGTTGAAAGTAATACTTTTCACCCCTGGGGAGAATCAGTTTCAACTGACAGCTGCTGTCAATTTTAAAAAAGAAACTAGTTCTATTTTCACATTTCTATTAAACCACGTTCCGATCTTGTATACGGCCGCTCAATTACAGCACGGTGTAAAATTAAAATAACATAATGTTAAGTATGAAAAGATATTATTTTATAAATGACATTATTATAATTTACTTTCAACTATTTCTTTGAAATGACATAGATTTGGGCATAATATTTACCATTTTTCAATGATGTAAATGAAATATAATGGCTAAATAGCTGGCCGGCCACAGAAAAAAAACAATATAAGCGGAAAAGCAGCAATCCGATCTTTATTTGTTTTTCGAGCTTTCGAGTTTTGTTTATTCTTCCGTAAAGCAGAAATTTCATACACAAGAGAAGAGGCAAAAGCAGAAGTTGTTGATTTATTAAAATAAAATTCACTCATAATTTAGCTGATTCATGTTTTTATTTTTACTTTCCTTGTATTCGTAATGAAAAGCACAGTGTTTACCTCGGGTTAAAGACTTATTTAGTCCCTCGAACTATAGGTGCCCTCTCTACGCTCGGACGCCAAACACCGTCTCGGGACAAAGTTACTTTTACCCCTAGGGTAACAATGTACTATTATTACAAGCTTTTATTTACCTTCACCTGTCATGATGCTGTAATGAAATCTTGCAAGTTAAATTTGACCCACTTTCCGATTTACTATTGAGCTGAAATTTTGCATGCATCGCGTGACAATGCAATTTTATGGTGACATGGACCTGATTTAATGCTGTTGCCAGCGCCGAGAGTCTTGTCGGACTGAGCCGGGTGATTAATAAACAACCAATGTGAAGAGTTTGAAGAGTATGGACCGAGTTAGGGCAGAGATGATACTTCAGTTTGTAACGAAACCAAATCTAGCTCAATGGTCGAAGCGTCTCCATTGATTTTATCTCCATGTTTTCGTCCGGTCAATTATTTGATCAAAGAAGTATTGTTGTAGAAATATGACAATTAAAAATAATATTTTAAACTGGGAAGGATTTGATTTTGACAGGAATGTCACAGGCATTTATTGAAAAAAAAAACATTACGGAATTTCGTGCAAGCCGGTTGGTCTTCGTCGCGCTCTTTGATTTTTCATATTTAATTTGAATTAATTTGTGTTTGCAAAGATTTGTGAATTTTAAGATATTAGTGTTTCGAGTTCGAATATCGAATTGTGAAGACCAAAAACATCGACATGGTTCGATGGACCACGGTCGGGTCACCCGACGGAGATTACGACAGACTGTGGTTTTAACTCCCTTCGGGGAGGGCGTTGTTTGGAACATATCAGCGCAGTCACTCTTTACCGACATAGTGACTCAAGTTCCCTGGTTTCTTTGGGAAGTGTTTAGCGGCGGGGGGACTGTCGAAGTGGACCCATGCCTTAATTGCACCCGTTTAGCTACGCATGGACTAAAGAAGCTGGTCCTCTATTTATATATGTATATTTACACCACGTATATAGGGTTTGTGAGCACACGGCGATCCCAATCCACCTGCCCGTGCTCGCGCATACACGAGTATAGGGAAATAGGCACACAGAGGCCCTTCTCACCTCGCTTTCTTATCCTTTTTAGTTAGGTGTCTTACATTGCACTTCGTAAGACAACGCAACACACCACACGTTTAAATAACTAAAATGGGGTTAGGTTGTTCTTATTGAACTACACAAATAGAAGCTTATAGATTCGGTTAGACACGATACATCAGGTAGGGACCCTTAAACTAAAATCATTATCTTCATCATCTTCATCAATGAAATTAACTATTAATTTTACTGAATCTAATCAGGTTACTCCGAAGGAAGCCTGCTACGCTATTTATTCAGGTCCCTCTATAAGAAACCTGCACCGATTATTCAGGTTACTCCGAAGGAAGCCTGCTACGCTATTTATTCAGGTCCCTCTATATGAAACCTGCACCGATTATTCAGGTTACTCTGAAGGAAGCCTGCTACGCTATTTATTCAGGTCCCTCTATAAGAAACCTGCACCGATTATTCAGGTTACTCTGAAGGAAGCCTGCTACGCTATTTATTCAGGTCCCTCTATAAGAAACCTGCACCGATTATTCAGGTCACTCCGAAAGGAAGCCTGCAACGCTATATTCAGGTGCTTCTATAAGAAACCTGCACCGATTATTCAGGTCACTCCGAAAGGAAGCCTGCAACGCTATATTCAGGTCCTTCTATAAGAAACCTGCACCGATTATTCAGGTCACTCCGAAAGGAAGCCTGCAACGCTATATTCAGGTCCCTCTATAAGAAACCTGCACCGATTATTCAGGTCACTCCGAAGGAAACCTGCAACGATTATATTTATTCCTAGTTTCTCGAAGAGATTCTAGTGGCTTATTCCAATATCTGAGAATATTGAGTGGATTTTGGATCATATTTTCCATTGGGCTCGACTATGAAGTCCGCTCTAATAAGAGCTTTGTGTTTGATGCACTATTTGACTCGTGAGTGAATTATTTTGGCACTGTGAAGTGGTTGTGCTTACATATAAAAAACTGAAGAGATGTGGAGGGATAATATTATAATGGGAACATTATCTGCAACGGCAACGTGTCAGAAGGTTAGGCACGTTAGTCGACTATTACTAAAAAATATTTGCTTCAGTGTCAGAAGGTTAGGCACTGGAGTTGTTCCTTTCGACGACATTTCCGACACATCTTCTTTATCTACGAATCGACGAATTATTCACACTATGGATCGGTGCCGAAATCTTGAACTCTTCACTAAAACTAAAGTGATATGTGCTATTTGAAGTGATTACTTTGTGTTGTGCAAAATGGAAATTGTGATAAAGATCTCATGTAAGTTTCATCATCATTATTTCAACGTAAAGCTAATTTTGCTAAGACATTAAATGTCTTAGAGATTAATCTCAAATGTATTGAGAATATGAACTGGTAGAGTTTCTTTCGCTCCTTTCTTCTCTACAAAACTAAAGTTCTGAAAGGATGTAATTCTCAAACGTAGAGAATTTTAGTAGTTTATAAAGTATGTTGGTAGGGCGAAGTAAGGTTCATTTGGAATGTTATGGAGCCCGAGGGTTAAGGGACTACCTTCCTGAAGGTATCAAAATCCCAATGTTAGCTTCAGAAAGTAAAAACAGCGGCGGTAACATACTTAAAAATCAAAACATTTGTTTTCTCATTACTGAGATCGTAAAATTCACTCAAAAGAACAGATTGTTATTTCGTTACTATGGTAGCGAGTTTAATAAGCGTTTGATCATGTTTGATAGAATAAATAAGGTATAAGGATAGTTTCGGCAATAGGAGTTCCTTATCTATCCACTTGGAAAAGATCTTGGGTCACATAAGCGGTTACAACGTAGATCCTAATAAAATCACTAGTCGATCATTGGCCAAACTTCATACAAATCAAAGCAATTCTGTGCGTTTCTTTTAGAAGGCGTAAATTGTTAGTAAAACTACGAATAAATCTGTGTAAAGGGATTTTCTATTTAGGGTTCCGTTTGACGTTAGGTTGGATCGTTACAAGTTGTCGATTGGAAGAAAGTACGAGTATATTTAGATGGATACTGTGTGCTCTTAAATAGTATAATACATTGTGTCTTAACGCTATAATCCTTCCTCCGAACAGTCTTAATCCGATTTAGTAATAGTTAGATTAGCACGTTACGTGTAGTCATACGTACCGAACCGGCACAAATGTAAAAAAAATCTTAAGGTAAGGAAGCAACAGACAGCAAGGCTAAAGAGGATTGTATATTATGAAGAAAGAATATGAGCATTCCGGCGAAGGCGAATGAGTAACCACTTGAGCTTTCTACGAAATTCAGAGACGTGATCATGTTTTCGCAAACCCAATATGAACCGTAAGCAAAAGTTTTGAAGTTGCTCGAGCTTATTTATTAGCAAAAATAGGAAAGACAGAAGTACCCATCTGGTATATAGTATTACTGTGGTAAATTGCAGTAAACTAAAAGCCTATCTTATCACTTGCTCATAAAATATCCCCGAGATAGCTGTCACACACAAATCGCGTTCAACACAGAGGGAAAACATCGTATTGCTCAGAGAGCGTTTGAAATGAAGGACGCTCTTGAATCTTTAAGGGCCTGTTCTTATGGATTCAATTTGCTTGTGCACAAAACAAATCCTTAAAGTCAAAGTAAACACCGGTTTATTGAAGCGGCAATACGTCAGGCCGTAATGAAACGAAATAAAAAAGTTTTCAAATCAACCTCCAAAGCTCCTGTTACTTTTACGAGCTTGTTGCTGTAATAATTTCGTGTCGAGCCTTAGGTGAATCAGGCCTACAGAACAAATCCTCAAGCAATAATAATTACGAAAGGGTATTCTTTTGGTAATATAAACAACCAACTTACGAAAGTAAAAGACTGGTGAACTAAATTAGGGGTCACTACTTTATAATTTAAGTTACATAAGGTTAATTCTTTATTTACAAAGAATTGAGAGCTCTCTAACTGATTAAAATTTTAAGAATATCATACAATAAACAAAATTGCATTAATAATATCTTATATCTGACTTTGACATTGAAAATTAGCAAAATTTGGCGTTTAAGTTTTATATATTGGTAAGATTTTTTAATATAATATGTTTGTATTTCATAGTCCGTACAATTGTTTTATTAATTAGAGAGTGCTATTTATTATAATTGCAACGCGAAAATATAAATTCAGGGATGAAAACTTTCGTCTATCTTTTATTATCTGCTATCTACCCACTGCACTAACCGTTACCACGTCACACTGGCGCCCAACGTGGGACCGTGGGTGGGATGTTGTAAGAGCCCCCTAATGGCCTTTACCGCTATTAAACTTTGTGAAAAGATAGAAAACCTGGAACAACAAACTTATACCAACTTGTTTGATCAGCTAGGTATAGTAGACCATAGTCGCGAGCGAGCTATCATAGCGAGCGCGCGCGTCCTGCCTTTTTCATTGTGTTGCATCGATCTCGATTCCGAGTATCACTCGTCTGTTGTTTGTATGGTTTTATCATTGTTGTTTTCGTTTTTGTTTCGTTGTTGGTGTTGTCTAATTTGTTGAATAATTTGTGTGTTTGAAGTCATTCACACAAATTGTTACTTCATCGCCTGTTTGTTGTCAATAAATTGTAGGTTATTGGCGCGCGGGGGTCATTGCCCCGCCGCGGCTATAAATAGTTTGTGCTGTCTTCGAATTGTTTAAGTATACGTTGCCTTACTTTTTTTTTGTCGTTATTAGTAATATTAGTTTATAATATTATTTTCTATTTTGTTGCAATTATTGGTTATCAATAATTGTTTTTTTTTTTCTATGGTTTTTTTTGTGTGGTTTTTATTAATTCTTTTGTAGGTTTAGGTTAGAGTAAGATTTGTTTTTCTTTTTTACATTGACGATCTTTTGTGTACAACTTGGCTTCGAATCAGTGAAACGGTTTTGCTTACAATTTGGGTTGGTTTTCTGGTTGTTGTGCGAGAAATAGATTTGTAATCTGTTTTCGCCAACGAATTCGTTGCTGGGCTGGGCCTACGACTGGGCCATGTCCGACTCGGACGTGATGTCCGAGACGGACACTGCTGGTGAAGGGGGCCCCATCAGGGACCCAAAAAACGTAGTTTTCCAAGTGGAAGCCAGGAGGCAAAAAAGCCGCTCGCCGGTTGATGGTGGTGTGGTTAAGGCTGTCGAGAGGGTGGTGTCCCCGGTATTGTCAGTCTCGGACGTCGGGAGGGCAGCGCCCCGTCGCAGCTCTCGCATACGCCTGAATGCGTCTCGTCCCGATTACAGGGACATAATTAGCGAGACGAAAGCGGAGTTGCCGGAAGCAAATTTCCCAGCGACGTCGCAGCCCGCTCCAAGGAAGCGGTCCATGCTGGGCCGCTTTTTCCAGGATCCGTTGGCAACGGACCTGGAGACTGAGACGGAGCAGGTTACGGCACCGTACGCACCAAAGGTTCCCCGAACCCGAAGGGGTAGGGGAGGCCTTTCGCACGGGGTTGGGCTCTCGCAGGCGATGCGAGAGCTCAGGCAGGTAGAGGCTGACTCTGAGGAGTCGGAGTCGGATCGGGAGTCGGATCGGGAGTCGGATCGGGAGTCGGATCGGGAGTCGGATCGGGAGTCGGATCGGGAGTCGGATCGGGAGTCGGATCGGGAGACAGAACTCGTAGCGGCTCCCAAAAAGAAAGGAAAGGGGAAGCGCTCTTCCGAACCCACTGCTGAACATCTCTGCAGCAAGGCTGAGGAGAGTGCGAAATCGTTAGTGGAAGTCGCGAGGAAGTCAAAGAACCTCAAGGGGACGTCCGTGAGGGAGATTAGGGAGTCCTCCGACTCTCTACTTGAGATTGTCCGTACTCTGGCGTCCAAAAAGACTTCGGAGGAGGTGCGTCGGCTTCAAGCCGACAACAAGCGCCTCCGGAATCAACTGGACAATCTAATGGGGGAAATGAAAGCCCTTCGCCGGGCCTTCTCGGAGCGGGGGGTGGAACGCCCAAGGCGCCGCGGTGCAAAGGCGGCCCCTGTGATGGTAGAGAGTGCTGAGTTGGAGGATCCTGCCGCCGACGACGCAATGGAGGAAGAACTGTCGGAGGTGCAGCTCCCGACGGCCCAACCAGCCGAGGCCGCCCCAGCCGAGGCTGCCCCAGCCGTAGCCGTACCAGCTGAGGCCGCACCCGCCGGAGGGATTTCCAGGATGGAGTTCCTCGAAAGTATGGAGTTCCTACAGCGGGAGTTACTGGCGCAAGTCGGCTTTATGGTCTCGGCTCGCCTAGAGGGCCTAGAGGTCGACGGGCGGCTGATCCCGGCTCAGGTCCGAAGGCCACCGCTTGCGGTGGACCGTGCAAGCGAGTCGCAGCTGCAGCCTCAACCGGAACGGCCTGTAAAAGTTGCGACGGGTAACACCACTCTTGCCCCGCCGGTAAATATGCCGAAGGAGGCAAGAGTGGTCAGAAAGAAGACTGCGCCCTCTGCGCCAGTGGCAGTACCCTCTTCGTCGGGGGCCACGGAGCCGGTGGCGATACCGGTCGAAGACGGTTGGTCGACGGTTGTGCGGCGAGGTCGGAAGAAGCCGACAGTGGATGGGGCGACGCCCAAAAAGGCAGGAGCTCCCGCTGATGCCTCCAAGCCTTCGCCAAAACTGCCTAAGACACCGCGATCTTTGGCGGTGGTGCTGGCCCTCAAGCCAGAGGCAGTAGCGAGAGGCCTCACCTATGGTGAGGCAATAGCCAAGGCCAAAGCCTCCGTCAGTCTCAGCGCCCTAGGCATAGGGCCCGCCAAATTCCGGACGGGAATAACCGGAGCTCGAATAATCGAGCTCCCAAAGGAGACATCCCCGTCTCAGGCGGATTCGCTGGCGGAAAAGCTGGGAGAAGCCCTTGGGGACACGGCGAAAGTGACGCGTCCCGTGAAAACAGCGGATATCCGGGTCATTGGTTTAGACGACTCGGTGACCGCTGAGGAGCTGGGGCAGATCTTGGCACGGGCCGGTGAGTGCCCGGCCCACCATATCAAGGTGGGCCGTGTGCACACGGGGGTGCGTGGCGTCGGGGCGGCATTCGCCTCCGTGCCAGTAGAGGCGGCCAAGCGCCTGGCTGAGGCCGGGCGCATCGAAGTTGGATGGAGTTCTGCCTCCATCCAACTTCTTGAGCAGAAGCCCATGCGGTGTTTCCGCTGTATGGGCATGGGCCACCCAATACAGCGGTGCCCCTCCGCTAAGGACCGCAGCGGACTATGTTTCCGCTGCGGGTCGGAGGGTCACAAGGCGATTGACTGCATGGCGGAGCTGAACTGCGCCGTCTGTGCGGACGCCAAACGACCAGCCAATCACCGCATGGGGGGCATGAACTGCAACCCCCCGCCGGTCAGGGGCCGTTTGGCCCCAGTGAAACTGACCGTGGCCCCAAGGAGTCCGGCACCACAGGCAGCGACGGCCGCAGCGACGGCCCAGGAGGAGCCCATGGAGACCACCAATGTCTAGTGGTCCCATAAAGCTCCTCCAAGCTAATTTGAACCACTGCGCCGCGGCACAGGACCTCCTATGTCAGACCGCGGCGGAGTGGAATGTGGATCTGGCGATCGTGTCGGAGCCGTACTACGCTCCGCCACAATCGTCAAATTGGTTGGTGGCGGCGGATAGTTCCGCTGCCATAATGCGGGCGGCGCGTGGCACAGCCCCCTCTCTCATTTTAAGAGAGAGAGGCACTGGCTACGTTGCCGCCATGTGGGGGGGAATTTTAGTTGTTTCAAGTTATTTCTCCCCCAATCGCAGCCGGGCGGACTTCACAGTCTTCCTGGCTGCGCTAGAGGGGGTCGTCCGTAGGACGGCCCCGGTACCAGTGCTAGTTGCGGGGGACTTCAATGCGTGGTCTACCGCGTGGGGGTCCTCCCGCACCAGCGCGAGGGGTGGAGATCTGGAGTCCTGGGTTCTGTCCCTGGGGCTTCAGATTTTGAATAGGGGCTCGATCCCTACCTGCGTCCGGGTGCAGGACACGTCCGTGGTGGACGTGTCCTTTGCATCCCCCTCACTCGCCAGTCGAATTAATGACTGGCGAGTTGAGGAAGAAGTGGAGACCCTATCGGACCATCTATATGTCCGGTATGAGGTCTCCACGGCATCCCCAGGGACCCCGTTCCGCAGGGGCCCCGCGGTGAGTGCCTTCCCACGATGGGCGCTCACCAAGCTCCGCCCCGATGTGGCGGAGGAGGCGGCGATGGTGCGGGCGTGGGCAGCAGTGCCACCCCATCTCGCCGGGGATGTCGACGGCATGGCGGATCTGTTCGCAGATGACATGAAGGTCGTCTGCCAAGCCGCCATGCCGAGGGCGCAGGCCTGCCCCAAAAGGGGGCAGGTGTACTGGTGGACGCAGGATATTGCGGATCTGCGTACCACCAGTATGAGGGCCAGGCGCGCCTACGTGCGTTGTCGTAGGCGCGCCAGAACTACACCCGACGAGGAAGCTGAACTTCGTCGGGTGTATGCGGCAGCCAAAAAGGCCCTGCGGAACGAAATCTGCAGGGCCAAGGAGGAGTCCAGGGAGCAATTTATACGGCTCCTGGACGATGATCCGTGGGGGCGTCCATACCGGATGGTGAGGGGGAAATTTAAATCTTCCGCTCCTCCTACCTCCGCTATGGACAGAGGGCTGCTGGATCGGGTGCTGGGGACTCTGTTTCCCGATCCCGGTCCGTTCCAGCCCCCCAGAATGGTCCCCCCGGACACTCCTCCGGTGGAAGTGGCTGCCGCCATCCCTCTCGTGTCGAACGTGGAATTCGACACGGTGAGGGAACGGTTCCGGCGCAAAAAGAAGGCGCCGGGACCGGACGGTGTCCCAAGCAGGGTTCTGGCCTTCGCCCTGGGACACCTTGAGGAGCGGTTCCGGGCGGTGCTAAATTTAAGCATCGCCTCGGGCCGCTTCCCCAGTCGTTGGAAAGCGGGCAGGCTCTGCCTGTTAAGGAAGGAGAGCCGCCCCGCAGATTCCCCGACTGGGTATAGGCCGGTGGTGTTACTCGACGAGGCCGGGAAGTTCCTGGAGAAAATCCTGGCTTCCCGCATCATCGAGCACCTAGAGGACCGGGGGCCGGACTTGGCTGACAACCAGTTCGGCTTCCGCACCGGCCGGTCCACGGTGGACGCGGTGGCCCTCCTCAAGGGGTGGACTGAGGAGGCCACAGCTCGTGGGGAGATTGTTGTTGCGGTGTCTCTTGACATCCGCAACGCTTTCAACAGCCTGCCCCACGAGTGCATAAGGGAGGCACTCCGCTTCCACCGGGTGCCTCCGTACCTCCGCGCTCTCGTGGAGGATTACCTGCAAGGCAGGTCCATCCTCTACGAGGGTCCGGATGGGCGCGTCCACACGTGGACTATGGCGGCCGGTGTACCCCAGGGTTCCATACTAGGTCCTCTGTTATGGAACCTGGGGTACAACTGGGTCCTGCGAGGCGACCTTCCGCCACGAACGAAGGTCGTCTGCTTCGCTGACGACACGCTCGTCGCGGCGAGAGCGAAAACGGGGGAGGAGGCGGCCCACCTTGCGTCGGTCGGCACCTCACTAGTCGTCCGACGCATCCGCCTCCTGGGCCTGGACGTGGCCCTCGACAAAACGAGGGCCATGCTATTCCACGCCCCCCGTCGCAGGATCCCACCGGGGCTACGTGTCCGAGTGGAGGGGGTCCGTATACCAGTCGAGGCGCACTTTAAGTACCTCGGCCTGGTTCTGGACCCCCGATGGAGTTTCGAGGAGCATTTTAAGCTCCTCGCTCCACGGCTGTGCGCCGCCGCAGCCGCACTCGGACGGGTCCTCCCTAATGTGGGAGGACCAGGATCGGCGTGCCGTCGACTGTATCACGGGGTGATACGGTCGATGGCACTCTACGGAGCCCCGGTATGGGCGGAGTGCCTCTCTCCCCAAACGGTGGCCCTCTTGCGACTTCCGCAGAGGGTCATAGCGACTCGGGCCGTGCGAGCGTATCGCACGGTCAGTTACGGCGCGGCCTGCGTTCTTGCGGGCCAAACGCCGTGGCATGTCGATGCACGCGTCCTCGCGGAGGTGTATCGACATCGGGTTGCTACCCGTGAACGGGGGGGACGATCCGCTCCACAGGAGGTGGAGCGGATTCGTACCCTGGCGCAGAGGGAGGCTCTGCGTCAGTGGGATGAGGCACTCGCCTCCCCAGCTGCCGGCCACCGGACGATCGACGCGATACGTCCGGTGTTGGAGGAGTGGGTAGGGCGTCGGCAGGGCAGCCCCACGTTTCGCATGGTGCAGGTACTGACCGGGCATGGCTGCTTCGCTCACTACTTGCACCGGGTCGCGCGTCGGGAGGAAACGCCGCGGTGTCACCACTGCGACGCTCCCGACGACACTGCCGAGCACATCTTATTGGTGTGCCCGGCCTGGCGACCCCAACGCAGCGTGCTTAACACTGCGCTGGGAGGCGGTGACCTCTCGCTGCCGAGCATGGTCGTGGCCATGCTCCGCGGCGAGACGGAATGGGGGGCTGTCGCCTCCTTCTGCGAGGACGTCATCTCGCAGGAGGCCGCGGAAAGGGAGCGGGAAGCAGATCCTCAAGCCGCTCCCATCCGTCGCAGACGGATAGGCAGGAGAAGGCGGGCATTCGCACAAGCGATGCCCGTCTAATGACCCTGCCGTGGAGGCCTGTGTGCACGGTTGGCCCCGTGCACGCCGCCGTAAGGCCCTCCGTCTGGGGATTGCCCTGGTGTTCTCGGGCAATCCCCCCTTGGCGATAGCCCGACCGGTGGGTCGGGCTTGCCCGGGCGCGTGGGTAGTGGAGTCGCAGTGTGGACCTTACCTAACGCGCCCATAAGGGCAGGGAGAACACCGGGGGGTTTTAGTGGGTAGGCCTGGCACTCTGCCGGGAGAGCCCCACACACGCTCGCCGTCTAGCCAACGGCGGGTACGGTGCGGTTACGCATTCCCCCCCGAGAAAAAAAAAAAAAAAAAAAAAAAAGGTATAGTAGACCAATTGCTCCATGTCTGAGAGGCGACAAGAGCCGAGTAGGAAGCAGGTTTTGAACTTCATCCCACCTGCGGGCCAATCATGGATCTTTCATCGTATGACATGGTATAAATTTGAGAAAAAGAAGTCATGAAATGCTGCATTTCGTATTACCGATCTCCAATGGTATCATCACTTTGGCATAATTTTATTGATATCATCGTTATATAATGCACAAATGGTAAAAAATCTGTCCGAAAATCGTATTTTTTGTTATACACTGTGATATCATATGATATCATTTGCAAAACCATGAGATCGGTAATAGGCCTACTGATGGTAAGCGACGGTAAGGCCGGAGATGAATTCCAGTTGCAGCTGGCTATCTTACCTCTAAATTTCGGAACACAATAATATTACTGTAATTGTTATTGTTAACACTTGAAAAACTTAGTTAAGACAGGGGTAGCTAGCCCGTAGACGGGCTCAGAAGAGCTACCACAAACCAAATGATATTAAATGTATATTAAAATTATTTTTCTGTATTAATATTGATAACTGATATACTGAGTTAGATTTCAATCACAACTCTTTACAGGAATATAGGAACGACGAAGTATGTGTTATCCACGTACGGTAAGCTCCCATTCAAGCTATACATTTAAACTACAAAAACCTCCACTATTGTATGAGCGACATAAGAACGGTCCAAAGGTCAAACAGTATAGCTTGAATTGATAAGGAGCTTGCTCTACCACGTAAAAAAATGTTTTTTTTTAAAAAAAACGTCGCCCCACACTGGGATTGTCTCCTGTTTATTAATATATTTATGTACTAATCGTAATATTATTCTTAATATTCGACCTTGTTAATAGGTTATCTATTAGGGTGGATATATATCCGCCCTAATAGATAAAGGGTACCATTTTGTTGTTTGTGTATAAAAAATATACTTAACCTATATATTATTTATTGTGCAAAATAAAGTGTTCCTATCTATCTGTAAATATTGAATAATGTGAAATAATGTTATAAGCGTCGATGGCGTAGTGCGTAAGGCTGTCGCCTTCCAATCGGGAGGTAGCGGTTCGAAACCAGCCATTATAATTACAACCATTATAATAAAATAGATCACAATGAGAAGATTCCATGAAAAGAGCACGGACCACGAGTCTGTGGAGTGTTAAATTAGTAATAAAAAAAAAAAAAACCAGCCACTTTTTTTTTATACTACGATGCCGGCAAACAAACTTACGGCCCGCCTGATGGTAAGCAGTTACCGTAGTCTATGGACGCCTGCAACACCAGGGGCATCACAAACGCGTTGCCGACCCTTTAAGAACCTATTTACTCCCTTCCTGAAAAACCCCATACTGTATTAACCGGGGAAAACCTCGGGAGCTCGTTTCACAACCGGAGCGTGCGTGGGAGGAAATTTCTCTCAAGCCGCACTGTGCGTGACCACTTAGGCTCCAGCGTGTGAGGATGAACACCCTGCCGATGGCGAGCGGTGCGATGATAAAAGGTGGCCGTTGGCATCATGTCGAACAATTCTTCAGAACACAACCCGTTGTACAAGCGTCGTACCAATGTGTCTTCAAATTTTGAATTTATATATACGTTTATTCGACGTTTTTACAGTGAAGGATAACATCGTGAGGAAACCTGCACACACCTGTGAAGAAAAATTTTTTTACAGGTTGTGTGTGAAGTCGACCAACCCGCACTTGGCCAGCGTGGTTGAATAAGGCCTAATCGCCCTAGTTTAGGGTAGGCTCGAGCCCCTCGGTGGGGACGTATATGAGCTATTGATGATGAAGTGTTCCTATCTATCTGTAAATATTGAATAATGTGAATTTTCCGGTTTACAATTAAAATAATTACCTTATAATTTCGGCGGCCTGTTCTACAAGTAAAATGTGTTGTCGCAGAAGCGACGAACAGTGTAATCGGCGATTCGTTCAATTAGCGAAGAATTTGTTCGTGGAACCAACCGTCGTCGACTGAAAGTGATTTTGGGGAAACGACCTATCGGCGAAGGATGTTTCCGCACAGGCGTAGGTAAGGAAGGGGGTTTGCGGTCCGGACACCCCCATTGAAAAATCTGCCAGATAGAATGAAATTTTCCTCCAAGTAAAAATAAGTATAGGATAAAAATACAAGAACCAAAGTACCCAAGAGAAAATAAAAGCAGGAAAAACGGAATACCGACGGTAAAATTTGAAAGATTGAGGTAATTGATTTCAAAGAGAAGAAGATTTAATTTGTATAATGTTATTTTATTTCAATACCAATTTACTTTGAAGTTGCAAGGAATTTACCAATAATTTAGATGTGCTTAGTCAAATTGTCTGTTACTGAACTAGGTACCTTCATTAATCGTGTTTTATTATTTCTAATAGGAAAAGCCTTCCTGGCGAAGGGGTACTTTATAATTACTCAGTATATACTATAAGCAGCCCCTTAGCATGAACACCGAAACACGACATGATAAAACGATAAATCGATAATTAACAATACCCCAAATCACAATACCAATATCCAAAACATACTCAAAACATATCGATAATCGATATATCGTTTTATCATATCGTGTTTTGGTGGTCATGTTAGGGGGGCAGGCCTCTGACACTACGCACTGATGCCTAATTTACACTTTGTATGTAGCAAGTGCGAGTTTGAAGTGACAACTTAACAGCGTAATTGATAAGTGTGAAGAAAGCGTTCACACTGTGTATAGTGTATGTTTTGTTTCGTATTCCGTATGTACTATGCACTTAGCAAACCGATACTTGTTTAGTGCGGGCACAGAAGATGATAATAGTACTCCATACAGAATGGCCACTCACCTCTCCGCACTCATTTCAAATACCTCACCCCACCCCGCACTTCGTTGTAGACATCACTGAAACTTAAACAAGGGCGCACGCGTTCGCTCCATCGCACTGTGGGACATCCATAGGTCATAAATCTTAAAAACCTGCTTTCTTGTTTTACATTTTATTCCTTGTCGTTACATTGGATAGTTGCGGTACCTTCTGAAACTATAAATAGGTCAGTAATTAGAGTGCGCCTTCATTATCTATTGTGCATTCAAAGAGAGCGCATCGCCAATCGTAAATACTGTTATCAGTGAGTCATTAAAAAGCGTGACGTCATTTGTTGTCATTGCGGGACCTGTGAGTGCTGTGTGAGTTTTTTCTGAAATGGATATCCAAGAACAGGGTATGTAATAATTAATATTTTTATTTTAATTGTATCTTAGTATATATTTTCTTTAGTATGTCATTGCTACGAGGCGACTTTTCTTGGAGTATTATATTTTAATATTCAAAGTTTGAATAAACTTTTAAATATGTTCCCACTCGCTCCGACTATGGAGGTATATTGCACCATAATCTTTAGACTTTCTTATCTTAGGAAAATTAAAACTTGGCTGCCCTTATCTGCCCTTTTGGCGATGACAAGGGTGCTACGGTTGCCAGATTATCTCGTAGCATTTGCTACGAAATTAGTTTATTTAGTCTTAGTGCTTTGTGTAGGTTTTGTGACTGAATTTTAACCGTTTTTTTTTTGTTTTAGGTAATTTATATATATGCTCGTTTTCAAGAATGCATATTCTTGAAATATGGCTAACTGTCAATACCGATAATGACTCGGAAAAGTGTCGTCAAGTCCTACAAAGTTTGTTGACTACTCTGAACGACGATGCTGAGAACATTGATATTCATTATTTAGAGAAAATTGTTAATAATTTATGTAAAGCTATTGCTCGATTCTGGAAAAAATGTAATAGGGATAAAACCAAGCTTTTATATAAGAATTCCGATTGGTTTAATGTTATTGAAAAAATTCAACTTGTGAAAAACAATAAGCAATGTACTCCGTCTGAAACGTCGCCGTGTCATTCACGTGGTCGTCCTCGAAAACCTTTTACGCAATGTAGTAAAAGGACTAAACGTCGGAGAGTAGCTGATTTGTCAAAGTCTGATGATTCTACTGTGAGTGCATTGCTTGATGTTTCAGACTGTTCATTCGATTCGTGTATATCTAGAGTTAGCACTGATGATGTCTTGTCACTTGTGACTGATGCTCAGTTGACAAAACATCAGTATTTATTAATTAAAAACTTTGTTAATAGTAAGATTTCTCCTAATGTATTACCATGTTACCAACAAATTACTAAAGCGAAACAGAGATGTTACCCTTCTAATATAACTGTTTCCGAGTCTTCAGCTGAAGTTGAATTACAAAGTCTTTTTGATCACACAGCTTCTCGAATCCTTGAATCTCAAAAAGAGGTCTTAGATCAGATTCCTGATGATTGTTTGTCTAATATCTCTTTACTTGGGAAATGGGGATTCGATGGCAGCACTGGACATAGTGAATACAAACATTTTTTTTCAGATTCAACTTTAGAAGATAGTAGTTTGTTTGTAACATCTTATGTACCCCTTCAAATTATTGTAAAATTAGCTGAAGATAATTGTAAAATTTTATGGAAAAATCCTCGACACTCTTCCACTAGGTACTGCCGTCCTATTCGATTTCAATTTTTGAAAGAAAGCACAGCAGTGTCTTTGCAAGAGGAAGCTTATTTTAAGGATAAAATTGAAAGTTTGCAACCTACTTTTATTCAGATCGACAATCGTGAATTGGTCGTTTCTCATAAGTTGCAGCTTTCAATGGTAGATGGTAAAATTTGTAGTGCTTTAAGTGAAACATCTACAAGTAGATGTTTTATGTAATGCTACCCCTAAAGAGATGAATAAAATAGACGAATGTTTACAAAAACCTGTAATAGAGAGTAGATACCAATTTGGATTATCACCACTACATTCTTGGATACGTTTCTTCGAATATTTTATTCATCTTTCATATAGATTAGACATAAAAAAATGGCAAGTTAGGCTAGATAGTGATAAACAATTGTTATCAAATAAAAAACAATATGTACAGTCCCAGTTTAGGGAACGATTAGGTTTAATAGTTGACAAGCCGCGTAGTGGTGGAAGCGGGACGTCTAACGACGGAAACACGGCCAGGAAGTTTTTTTTGGAATCAGCTGTATCTGCTGAAATTACAGGTTTGAATAAGGATCTCATAGATCGTTGTTGTGTAATATTACAAACGTTATCTTCTGGATATAAAATTAATGAATGCAAGTTTAAAGACTATGCATTACAAACAGCATACAGCCTGGTCGAGGAATATCCGTGGTATAGTCTTCCTGCTTCTGTCCACAAGGTGCTCGTACATGGATCAGATATTATAAGTTATGCATTGTTATCTATAGGAGAACTTTCCGAAGAAGCTGCTGAAGCGACAAATAAGTATATCAAAATTTATAGACGAAGTCACACTCGAAAAATGTCACGTGAAGTTACCAATCAAGATTTAATACAACGACTATTATTACATTCAGATCCTTATATTACAAGTCTTCGGAAACTTCCCCCTAAAAAGAAAAATACTCTGTCACAAAGTGTAATAGAATTGTAACATGTTTAATATTGTTAGAATAAGAATAATTTATTTGTATTTTGTTAGTTGTTTTGTTTTTTTTGTATTTAATTAATTTTAATTTATTTATTTCTATTATTTTATTATAATTAAATAATGTTATCAATGATTTGACTCTTATTTTATTTAAAATATATGTTTTACATTCCAATTTTTAAGTGTTTGTTCATGATAAATTTAGGTAAAAGTATGTTATTGTTTATATTTGTTTTTTACTGAAGTAAACGTTTTTTATTCCGTAAATACATGTACTTCTTTCATTTTAATGTTCCTAAAACACTTTTACAACTATAAGTCACTAAAATAATACAATGTATTGATAGTAACAGGACTTTAACTATTTATGACCGCCCTTGTATGGAGCGTGTCCCTCTGTGCATCGGCGCCCATAAAGAGATAGCGCTATTCGGGTTAAAGAGAAGGCAGTCGCTGCACTTGTAGCATCATCTCGATTGATAACCACGCACTCAGCCCTGCTAGTTTCCACGCATACCTTTGTGCGTGTACAAACGTCATTTGCTTAAGTAGTAGTAATAGGTAATTGATTTGCGAACGTTGTATGGAGTATCCGGGGTATGGTGCGGGTGAGACTGCGAGTACGGGGAGTACGCGGGAAGTCTACTTAACAGTAAAATTTAGAGCTCGCTTTAGGTACAAGATAAGTATAGGCCCGGCAAACATCTTGAACAATTTCACAGATATAAAATACATGCGCAGTTGCAGTATTTAGTACAAAAACTTTTACTGCGCATGTATTTTTTATCTGTGAAATTGTTTAAGATGTTTGCCGGGGCCTGTACCTACCGTCCGCACACACCTTCTGTGCTGAGAGCGTAAAAAAGCAGTAGGGCTGCCGCGCTCCGCTCGGAGTATATTATTCTGTCTGCCGCGGTCTTGGCACAGGTGTATAGTATGGCAATATTTCGCTTGATTATTTACCATAAGCAACAACCTAAAATGTCAGTCATATTTACACAACAATATGTTATCATAAACATTAAAATAAAGTTGGCAATATTCATACACTAAAGTAGAATATTATTGATCAATATATAAAAACAAACGATCAGTTTGTTGTGTATGTCATAAATTAATTCAATGCGTTTTTGTACTTACAATCGAATACATTTCATTTCACAGACTGAATTTAATTTCACATTATAGGTATGAATTTGCCATTTGTATTGTCTTGTTCTTCACGCCGTTAAGGATAGAACGCCAGCAGGCGTAGCACGGACCGTAGACAAAACGGGATAAGAGACAAATAATATGTTTCTTCTCGCTCACTCATATAACAGTGAAGCGAGACGGAACAAAGGTAAGTCACTTTATAGTCCACGCACCGTGTTAGGCCTGTCGGAGCAAACAATTCTCACTATTAGCGGAAAACCTAGCGACAAGCGAGTAAAATAGACAATACTTTAAAGCAATACTCCAAACTACGGCCCGCGGGTCACATCCGACCCGCCAGTGCCATCAGTCCGGCCCGCGACAGTTTTAAGTATTTGAAGTGCAAAAAAAAGCGTATGTTTGCTTAGGTCGCGCACTCTGCGACTAGTCTAGAAATATAGGGATGGTCAGAAAAATTAAAACTGTTTTGGAACCAAGGAACATACTTAAGTAAACTGGTTATTCTTGGTGGCGATTTTAATATAAACAAATTTAGCTCAAAAAATACAAATACTTATCAAAAACTATGTAATTTAATGTGAGAAGTTAATATGTATCAAATAGTTAATAAGCCAACAAGAGAAACTAATTCCACTGCAACCTGTATTGATCTTATTTTTACAAATTATAAACATCACAAATTGGATGTTCGAGATTGTGGCATTTCTGATCACAAGGGCCTCACTTTAAAATTAAACTCTAAAAAATGTACAACAATTATAAATAAAAACAATATCATGAATAAATAAAGGTATTATTTAAAGATAATTTAAGACAAATTGACTGGAATAGCATATTTAAAAAACATTTTAACTTTAATGAAACTTACAATATACTAGAATCAACGCTTAAAAATATATTAAATAAAAATATTCCTAAAAAAAGAACAATTATTAAAGCAGCTGGTAAGAAAACATGGATCACAGTAGGAATCCGGAAATCATGCAAACATAAAAGACTACTAAAAATATTTACTAATCAATCCAAAAGTAGCATCTTTAGAAAGCACTCAAATATATAAGTACAGTAAAATTCTAAAAAGAAGTATAAAATTATCTAAAAAAATAATTACATCAAAACAATGAAGGCCTCAAATAATAAAGTTAAAACGATGTGGAAAGTCATTAACGATATAACTCGAAAACGTAACACAAAAATTTGCCACCAAAACAATTTTAAAATTAACCACAATAATCAATCATTTAGTTGCCCGGTTCAAATAGCAAATCTATTTAACAATCACTTTATATCTGTTGGTGAATCCCCTGTGCATGATCTTATTGGAAATGAGACACCACATATAAATGACCAATATTCCCAAATCTCCTCTATGTATCTTACGTACGTTACAGAAAACGAAGTAGAGAAAATAATAAATAAAATGCCTAACAAATTTAGCAGCGGTATTAATGAGATTCCAATTGCATTGATTAAATTGTGTAAGAAGGAACTAGTTGCCCCATTGACCCGATTAATAAATCAACCATTTGATGAAGAATGCTTCCCGGAAAAACTAAAAATTGCAAAAATAAAACCTTTGTTAAAAAAAGGTTGGTAAAGCAGAAGATATCACTCAATATAGGCCGATTGCATTGCTGCCAGCTATTTCAAAAATATTTGAAAAATGTATGACGAATAGAGTGTATGAATTTTTGGAGAAATACAAAATTTTAGATGATAAACAATACGGGTTTAGGAAAAAGCGCTCTACAGTACTCGCTGTTTACAATTATGTTCAGGACAAACTTGACATAATACGCATCAAAAACTGCGGTGGGAATATTACTAGATATGTCGAAAGCGTATGATAGGGTGTCTCACGCCATTCTCATGAACGCACTATATAATTTGGGTATTCGTGGAAAACCATACGGATGGATAAAATCATACCTATATAATAGGACACAACATGTACAGATCGAACACTATAACCATACAAGAAATGAAATCCAATTAATACAGTCTGAAACAAGAATTTCGAATCATGCTATTCCCCAGGGTAGTGTTTTTGGATGCATTCTTTTTCTGGCGTACATTAATAGCCTGCTAAAGATTGCTGGAACAAAGTGCGTACTGTTTGCCGACGATGTATCCTTGCTATTTGAGTGCCCTGACATTAATAAATTACCATATGTAATAGAAGTTTAAAATTAAATTAACTCATGGCTTAATCAAAACAATCTTAAAATTAACACAAAGAAAACAGCATTAATTCAATTCAGACCACACCAAAAAAAGGCACTGGATTTGGGGAGCATTACCAAGGAGTTAGGAATTGAAGAAAAAACCGAATCTACACTACTTGGCCTAACTTTGGACTCGAATTTAACATGGAAACAGCATATCAGTCAAATTAAAACTAAATTATCAAATTTTATATATTCATTATCAATCATTAAGTGCAATACTGATTTTGAAACCGCACTTTCGGCATATTTTGCTTATGCACTTTTATGCATATGCATGGCTTTGCTACGGTGTGATCTTGTGGGAAGATTCTACGGAAGCTATGGATCTGTTCATTTTGCAAAAGAAGTGTATCCGCATACTAGTAAATATCCGACAGAGAGACAATTGTAGGCCACATTTCATAAATCACAAGCTTCTCACACTCACTTCAATCTACATACTTTTTTTTTTTTTCTCGGGGGGAAATGTGTAACCGCACCGTACCCGCCGTTGGCTACACGGCGAGCGTGTGTGGGGCTCTCCGGGCAGAGTGCCAGGCCTACCCACTAAAACCCCCCGGTGTTCTCCCTGCCCTTTTGGGCGCGCTAGGTAAGGTCCACACTGCGACTCCACTACCCACGCGCCCGGGCAAGCCCGACCAACCGGTCGGGCTATCGCCAAGGGGGGATTGCCCGAGAACACCAGGGCAATCCCCCTTCAATCTCCATACTGGAGCTGGCGTTGTTTGTAAGGAAAAACATAAATCTTTATAAATTTTGCACCAACCTTCGCCGTGCCCACTACCAGAACCAAAATTAACAATATATAAAAATGGTCCACATTATAAATCTATTAAGGTATACAATAAAATTCCTGACAATATTAAAAATGAAACACAATTAAATGTATTCAAAAACAAACTTAAAAATTATTTGCTACAAAAAGCTTATTATAATGTAAAGTATTTTTTAAATGACTCTTAATACAAGGCTTGCGATCTGCTCTATACAAGCAATATATTAATACGTTGAAAATGGCAAATAGGCAATAATTTAATCAATATTAATTATTATTAACCTTTATATTAATATAATAATGTAATTTAATGTGTCATTTTTAATTTAATTTATTGTAATCTTGAATTTTAATTTATGGTCAAATGATTAATTATTTTCTAATTTTAATGGAATAATGTTTTTAATGTATAATTTTAGTGTAAGATGTAATGTGTTGATTTTATGTACTTAAAATGAATTCTAAATGTATTTTGCGATGCCCTTATCAGGGTCATGTACTGGACCTTTATAATTTAGTCATAACACCTATGTATGTACTGTACATGATGGCAAATGAATAAATAAATAAATAAACATTATGGCCCTGAGGCTTCAAAGTTTGGAGACCCTTGCTCTAAAGTTAAAAAATAATCATTAAATTTTAAGTTTAGTTTCTGATTAAAGAATGATTTTCTAATTTGGTTTCAGGTTAATCCTGCGTATGGTCATGTTATTGGACTCGCAAAAAATGCAATAGTTATAACACAAACTTGAGAATTGCTAAAAGTCGTGGTCGGGAAACAGTAATTATAAGTAACTCTACATTTCAACTCCACGAAAAGCCACAATATCATTACAACATACATATTCAGTAAGAACCTACGTGTACATAAAGCCGGATAAAACATTGAAGAGGTGTTTCATGAAAATGAAATCCTTAAACGGCTTCTACTATGCTCCAAATAAAGTGGACGATAAAAAAATTCCCGCTTTCAAATTCCATTGTATTTAATTTACAAACAAAGCAGTTCTGTTTAGGGATAAGGCACAAATTTAAGTGTCTCAAGAATGGCACGGCATACAAATTGGCCACCGTTAGCCGAACTGAATGGTATAGCCGTTTCGCTAAATCTGGCAGATTATATCAAAGGGTTCCAAATTTAAAATCAGGGGGGCTATTGTCTAAGAAAAAATCTATCGCGATCGCTTACAATTTGACAGTCGCAGCCCATCCATTACTTCTTTATAAAGGGAAGTCGGTACAGAGTCTTATGTTCACGGCGCAATGGCTGTCGAATTATAAGCGATCGTGATAGATTTTCTCTTAGACAATAACCCACCAGGAGGGTTATTGTATAAGAAAAAATCTATCGCATTCGCTTTGTATTTGACAATCATTGCGGCGTCAATACCAGACTCTGTGTCGACTGTCTAATATAAGATAGCGATTGATGCACTTTGATTGTCAAAATCAGAATCAAATTTCACTACACAATCAAGAGGCAGACTCTTGTATTTATTTATAAGTCATAGGTATACAGGGTTACTTTGAGGCAAGAGCCAAAGAAGATTGGCAAACTTTCATAATTATATTTGTCTGACGCTCCTACGGCGAAGAAATTCAAAGGTGCATGGGAAGTCGACCAATCCACACTGGGCCAACGTGGTTGACTAAGGCCTAAACACCCCAACTTAGAGTTAGTCTACCATTATCTAGGTTAGGCTTGAGCCCCTCGGTGGGGACGTATATGAGCTGTTATGATGATGATGGGCGGGTGGTTGCCAAGGTAAAAATAGATTTAAATACAACAGGGAAGCTCTTAACCTTCATCTCATTTGATAATAACTGGCAAAAGGGTCGAAGATGAAAGCGAGCTTCGCCTGGTTTTCCTACCTATCTTAACCTCTTATTGTCGGAAAACAACAATATTATAAAATTAGGTAGAAGGTTTATTCGGAAGACCGCAGGGAGACTCTGTACTAGGCTCGCCTGCTTGAGTATCTCCGTCTCTGAAATCGTTTCTGAAAAGCAGCAGTGCCTATATTGCCGTGTTTCGGTTTGAAAGGTAAGATATGGCCGTGAAATTACTCAGTACCGTAACTTCACATCTTATATCACACGTTGGCAACGTACACTGTGGTTCTTGTGGCAGTTGCAGATTTTCTGTGAATCTCGCAAAAACCACGTGTACCTACTATAGTGACTGTTACCACTTACTACCAAGTTAGCGTATGCTTGTTTGCCAACCTAGTTGTATAAAAAAACCTTGCAAGATCACGAAAATCCGGCTCGAAGGACCAAAAATGTAAGGGATGCGCCCCTACACTTTAGGGAATGACAAGGTGAACGGGAAGAGAAGGACAAAATACAACCCTTCAGTTTGAGTGTTGTGATGACACTGATTTAATTTACGCTAACAAAATTGGAACTCTGCTAAACTACTCGTATAAAGAAATTTGCAATAGACAAAATGCAATAAGACGACCAATCCCAATATCCTAGTTATATCTGAATTTACTTACTGGATATACAATTATGACGTATTTTGAGCTCATATCAAATACCTATCACTTCCATCCAAATCCACAGATACTAGTAGTTATAATATTGAAACCGTTATAAGCTGACAGGGACACATTCCAAGAAGTCAGAACATAGTGGGTGGTGAGTAGGGTTGCCAGGTGCTCCGATTTGAGCGGGACGTCTCGATATTAAGAAGTAAATGGACACGTCCCGATTCATTTATAAACTATTTTTATTATAAGTGATATAACATACAAATAATATAATTGGGATGATGACTGAATTCAAATGTTTACGTCTCGTCATTAAATATTAAAATGCCGTGGAAAAAGATGCAGTCCTGTGAAATCAGAATTAAAATCGGCTTAGAAATACATTAGATACAAGCATTTTAAGTTGTTAATTTGAAGGCGATTAGACAGAGAGATCCGACATCAACCGTGACGTCATTGTTGAGTACGGCCATATAAACTCCTTGTAAATTGCCGTTTTGCTAGAAAGAGATGGAGAAAAATCTTTAATACCCTATATCTTGGTTGTTTTTATAGTTATTCGAAAACCGATTTTTGCTTTCTGTTTATTATATGAATGAGCTTCTATTAAAGCAAAAAAAAAATTTTTGTCATCTAGCCTATTTCAATTCATATCATTTCATTTCATATAATAACTGACTTAATATAATAAACATTTGATATAATTTTAGATTCTTATGTTATAGATTTTAGAAACTTGACAATCTAAATCTACTTTCTTATATTAAAACTTTTTTTGTTTTTCTGAGCTGAGAATGATAATCGCGATTCTTACAAGCTTCTGCCTCCGAAATGCTTTCTAGACAAGGCACCCCAGTGTTGAGCGTTACCCTTCGTTAAGAGGTGGAAGAAGTCGGGCGCCGACCACATGTCGTCTCCAACGATTACCATTAATGATATCTCCAACGATAACAACTACTATTAGGGTATGGCTGCGATTATTGGACCAGCGCTTTGATTGGACCACTCCAATAACTCACAAACGGTGTATATTAGAACTGGTCACAATATTAGGACTGGTCGTACAGCGGTGCACTATCCCACCAAAACACCACTATTCGAGGTGGGGCTCGCTAACATCCGCGGGCTCCATTCTAACCTCTTGGCTGTCCACCACCATCTCGAGACAGCCCGTCCAGCAATACTGTTTTTGACAGAGACGCAAATTATCTGCCCGGCCGATACAAGCTACCTTAATTACCCCGGCTACGCTCTTGAGGAGTCCTTCAAGGCAAAGGCAGGTGTTTGCTTGTTCGTCCGGGCGGACGTTTGTTGTCGTCGCCTGCGCTGTTTGGAGGAACCTTCCTTTTCCCTCCTTGTGGTACACGTCGATTTTGGCACTCATTGCAGTGTCTACGTGTGCGTCTATCGTTCCCACCGCGGTGACTTGGAGACAACTCGACTTTTTGAACACCTAAGTCGGGTGGCAGATGACGCGCAGGAGCAATTTCCTTCCGCCGAGCTGGTGTTTTTAGGGGACTTCAATGCTCACCACGAGTTGTGGTTAAGTTCCTCTAAAACTGACCATGCGGGTAGGACTGCCCACGCATTCTCTCTCACGCACGACCTGACACAATTGGTTACCCAGCACACCAGGGTACCAGATATTATCGGTCAAGCGCCCTCTTTGTTGGACCTTCTGCTGACAAATCGCCCCGACGGATATCAGGTGGTGATTCGAGCTCCACTAGGATCTTCAGATCACTGCCTGGTATCCGTCTCAGTGCCTCAGGCGTCGCGACCATCGCCTGTGGTTGCAGCACGCCGTCTGTGGCACTATGCGTCAGCAGATTGGGACGGTATGCGGGATTATTACGCGTCTGTCCCTTGGTGGCAGCGCTGTTTCAGTGGGATGGATCCGAACTCCAGCGCTGCGTCTGTTGCTGACGAGATCAGATTAGGAATGGAATATTATATTCCACATTCCAATCTCGTCAGTAGAGGGAGACGTAACCTCTGGTTCAATCGCGAGTGTGCCTCTGCTGTTGAAAACAAACAGCTAGCTTACCGCGCTTGGATCAGAGGTCGAGCTTCTAGGGATCCCAATACTAACCTACTGAAAACAGCCTATAATAATGCCACCAAGTTGTGTAAGAGGGCTTACATTAGAGCGGACGCTCAGCGCATTGCACAAGTGGGTCAGGAACTGCTAGCGCACCCTACGGGTAGCCGTTCTTTCTGGCGCCTGGCCAAAGCTGTGCAATCAAACTTCTGCCAACCCTCGCTGCCACCGCTGAGACATGCCGATGGCTCACTTGCTCATCAGCCGCAGGAGAAAGCCGACCTCCTGGCAAAACTCTTCGCGGCCCATTCCCGTATCGATGACTGTGGTGCACAACCTCCGACACTGTCCCATTGTGGCAGCACTATGCCCGATATCCGCATCAGACAGCGAGATGTGCGGGCGGAGCTACAGTCGATTGATATTCGAAAAGCAAGTGGACCAGACGGCATTCCTGCGATTGTACTTAAGAAGTGTGCAGCGGAGTTGACTCCGGTCCTGACGCGTCTATACCGTCTGTCGTTCTCTGCTGGTTGTGTGCCGAAATCTTGGAAAGAGGCCAATGTCCAGCCGGTTCCCAAAAAGGGAGATCGTTCTGATCCGGCTAACTATCGCCCTATAGCCGTCACTTCCATTTTGTGTAAAATCATGGAGAGGATCCTTAACAATCAGCTGATCCGTTGCCTGGAAGGTCACTTGTTGCTTAATGACCGTCAGTATGGGTTTCGTCCTAAACGGTCAACAGGTGACCTTCTAGTGTTCCTTTTGCACAAATGGGGTGAATCTATCGATAAGCGCGGCGAGTCTGTGGCTATTAGTCTCGACATCACCAAAGCTTTTGATAGAGTCTGGCACAAGGCTCTCCTTTCCAAGCTTCCGGCATACGGATTGCCCGCTCAGTTCTGTACGTGGATTGCCAGCTTCCTCCACGAGCGTAGAATTCGCGTTGTCGTTGACGGCTGCGCTTCGCGGTTCGTGGCAGTGAATGCTGGTGTTCCACAAGGCTCCGTTCTATCCCCAACATTGTTTCTTCTGCATATCAATGACATGCTTTCCTTGGGAAGTATACATTGCTATGCAGACGACAGTACAGTGCATGGGGGATATCACGGAAGCTCAGGGGCTGCTCGTGGCAATATTGATAGGGAGAGGCAGAATCTTATCATTGAGCTCAACAGGACGCTGGACCTCATCTCCGAATGGGGTTCCAACAATCTTGTCGAGTTCAATGCTAAGAAAACACAGGTGTGCGCGTTCTCGGCGAAAAGGTCACCTTTCCTCCCCCCTCCTTCTCTTCAGGGCACAACCCTTCACACACAGAGTAACATCACCTTGCTGGGAATGAACATTCGCTGCGATCTGAACCCCAGAGACTACATCGAATCCGTTATAACTGCTGCCTCACGGAAACTCGGTGTCCTAAACAAGGTGCGTAGGTATTTTGCGCCGGACCAACTATGCCTGTTGTATAAAACTCAGGTTAGGTCTTGCGTGGAATATTGCTCGCACCTTTGGGACGGCTCCGCTCAGTACCTCCTCGATGCTCTGGACAGATTGCAGCGTCGCGCTATTCGAATAATTGGCGATGTAGAGGCAACTAACACCCTCGAGCCTCTACAACTTCGTCGTGACATCGCCTCTCTTAGCGCCTTTTACCGAATGTTCCATGGGGAATGCTCTGAGGAGCTCTTTAACCTTATCCCTCCCTCTCCATTCCTTAACAGAAACACGCGTAAGGGCCTTCGGAGTCATCCGTACACTGTGTCCGCCTTTTCACACCGTACCAAGAAATTCCAAGATTCCTTCTTCTGTCGTTCATCCCATACTTGGAATTCTCTACCTGCGCACGTGTTTCCTCCATCCTACAACATGGGTTCCTTCAAAAGAGGTGTGAAAAAGCATCTTTTAGGCCGGCAAGGGGCGGGCAGGTAGGATAGTGGATGTCGTCCCTACTCTATCTGTCAACTCATTTGGGCCTCTTTCACCGCTTAACATCAGGCGGGAGGAGGTCATTTGCCGGGCCTTACATAAAAAAAAAAAAAAAAAATCCTTGTGGCCACCAGAATGACTATTAAGCCTCCCGCCAAGCTCCTTTAGCGCTAGGGCATCCCTACGCCTAGTTGAGGAGAGAAGTGTAGATTAGTGTTTCGTACGCGGTCGTTACAAAATTCACGGTAACACATTTTACTTTTAGATGGAAACTATTGAACTCAGTAGTTTTGAACATTAGCTGAGACGTAAAATGTTCCTACGCGAAAACAACTAAGTACATATTTGTTGAAAAGATAAGGTTGTATGTAGGACTAGAACAATGTATGAGATGGTGACTCAATTAATTAATTCACTATGTATTGTTTTATGGAAAAAAGGGGGGCAGTTGGAATGAAGATATCATGAAGCTAGCTATAATATATGTCGTATACCATAAGCCACTTTAAAAAGAAGATATGATGCGGTGATTTAAACCTCAAATTGGAAGAAAAGTTAGTCCATCATATTTAAGAAATGAAACGTTTATACTTTTACTTAAAAAACGTACGCTACTCAGAGTTTGTTACCTCTTATCTAAAATAAAAATAAAGACTAAATTCAAGAAAATATGACAGTACCTATAATTATATTGGTTGACCTGCGGGCCTAGCACGGGGCGTGGAAAAGATCTCTCTCCACCACTTATGTCTTTTTGACAAGAGAGAAAATCAGTTACTCCCCTCTAACTAGCATGGGGGCAAAGGTTTAAATTTGTATCTCTCTCAGTGACATTGGTAGTGGACAAATTCTCCATTTGCTTAGCACGGCGCTAATAAAATAGAGAAAATTAATCACTTTTTGACGTTTTTAGAAGAGATATTACTCTTCGAGCTATTGAGGTGCAGACAAAAGGTTTTATACTTAACATTTTTCGTTTTTAACATCTATTACCATGTCGCAAGTGTTTTTTTTTTAATTTTTGCGCTTGTTACAAATGAAACGGTAGAACAAATCTGAATCGGCTAAAACTATAACATATTATTATGTATTTTTCTTTTTCAATTAATTTTTTAAATCCTCCAAAAAACATTGTAAAGGGGTGTTAGATATACTATATAGTATTAAATTAAATAGTGGTATTATCATCTAATAATCTGTATATTTGATGGTAGCTTTTCGAAGCGAAAATGTTTTTATGGAACACACGAAATTGGCATGAAAAGTCAACACGAAAAATGTAATGAAAAACGTTGATATTAAAAGTATTGCAATCCGTGCTTATCTTGCTTGAACACGCCTATACAATAAACGAAAATAAAATAATTGAAATGGTGGGTGGGTCATAGGTATGTTATTAATTTTGAATCTGATAACATACCATAAACTATGAAATTACTTGACTTTATGATTATACCTACAATTTCAAAACTCACCGGTGCGTATGTGACATGAATGTGTTGTCAAGTTCTTTCAATTTGTTTGGGTTATACTCTCTATAATTTTTTTCCGTATATTGGTAGCATTGTTGGGAGAAACCATTTCTCCGGAGTCAAACTAGTCTTTCCCTGGTGCCATGCTAGCTAATAGGAGAAAGATGAAGGAATAGACAAAGATTTGTCCGGCCCCTGGGGAGATTTTGTCTTTGTGCCGTGCTAGGCCCGCTGAAAGGCTCCACAAATGGACCATAGGAGAAAAAGTTCTTGGTCCAATAATGGCAACTTTGTGGTCCAATCAAAGTGATGGTGGTCCAAACAAGGCGACCATCGAGATTTATGTTAATACGTTATTGCATGATATTTATTTAAAACAATTATTTTGGAATTTAACTGGAAGTATTAAGAACATATAGTTTGTTAACTGACTACTCATTTTGCTTCATATGTCGTGTAGCTTAGAACTTATGAGTGTCCAAAGTTAAGTGGTCCAATAGTGGCAACTTTACCCCACTTGAGCTCATTGTGCTTTTATAAATAATATTTACAAACAAATAAAACAAGGACTTTTGTACTATTTCTCTTGAATTTTATTTTACTATTCTTCAAACCTATGAATATATTGAAGCTCCTTTTTCAATTGCGGATAGAATTTATGGCTCAACATTTTTATAGCAACAGGATTCTATGGAATTCCTATGGAGTTTTCTTTATTCCGCCTGAATTAAGAAAACTTACACTTTATTTTTATCGATCTAGAGAAGGCGTTTGATCGGATACCACGAGAGCTGGTATGGTAGGCTTTGAGAGCACAGAATGTACCGGAGTACTATATTACTCTGATACAAGATATGTACCACCGCGTGAAAACGAAATAGAAGTCCGGCGGGCATAAGTCGAGAATTTAAGGTGCGTGTTGATGTTCATCAGGGATCTGTGCTTAGCCTTCTTCTCTTTAACCTTGTTATGGATTTGATTACAAAAGATTTTCAAGCCCCACTTCCCTGGAACCTCCTGTACGCTGACGACGTCGTACTCATTGCTAAAACGCCTAACAAACTGCAAACTTTACTGTCCCAATGGATCAATGCGCTCCAAAGCTCCGGGCTTCGAGTAAGTAGAACGAAGACTGAGCACTTAGAACGTCAATTCAGTAATGACAGAAACTGCCAAAGTAGAACCGCAACATTTTATTACCCGGATAATACACCTGTTCCTAAAGTGCAGCAGTTCAAATGTTCTAGGTTCAGTCATTACACAAGATGCAGAAGTTGAAGCAGATGTAACCCATCGAGTCGGCCTAGATTCAGAGGTGATTGGGTCATGGCCCTGTCAGCTCTGCATCAGTAGGAAGCATTCCTTCTATGCTACCGAGCGGGTGGGCGGGTTGCGGATAGCCTAACCTTGGTCACGTCGAGGTTACCAAGCCGTGACGAGGCTGAGGTGTCACACTTGTGATCCCGGACAAAGAAGGCTGCCCTGAAGCCCAACCCAAGGCCAGGGGTATAACCTATACCTTTCTCCCGTCCACCCCAACTATCACTCCTTCCACCACTTCCAATCTTTACCCTCTCCCTTCTCCTTCTCCTATCATAATATCCGCTTCCCCTAATTCAAGGTGTTATGCGATCCGTGCCGATGAATGCGTGGCTGGGAGGGAGCCCAGTCGTGAACGGAGCCTGCACGGGACCAGGGTGATCCGGAGCAGTAATTAGCCCTTTCCCCGGCAAGCGGGGCTCTGCCGGGGATGACCGTATATTTCCCTAGCTACTCGTGGGACTTAAATGGACAATGAAAATGACCTTTTGAGAACTCCAATTTCCTCTCCGAAAGGAGAACCGTTTGGCGCTGGGTCGGCTAGTTCGCCCTTCACCAAAATTGCGGAGGACTTCACAACCTTATCTGTGGACAGCGCTTCGGCAGCAGGGACACAGATGAAGTTGGTAGAAGCCCCAAGCAAACCCACTGAGGAGGTCTCAGACACACAGCCCGTGGCCGGCGCTTCGGCAGCTGATACATGGACTCTGTCAAAGACCTCTCAGAAATCTAAGTGGAAATCGCTTAGTGGTGCGGCCCGAAAAAGGTTCAGGAAGCTCCGGGCATCGGACTTGGGCAAACAGGATGCCTTTGACCTATGCCGTAAGCCCTGGAACCAAATCGAGGCCGAACAACCTCAACTTCAGAGACCGAAGCCGCAAAAACGTGCTCGCTCTGAAGAAGAATCCCCTCAGGTCCAACCGAAAAAAACATCCCGGACGGACCAGGGCGCCGAACCGAGGCCGAGGTACAGTGCCGTAGCGGGCTCCTCTCGCGTGGGGATCCGAAATTCGGAACCCATGAGTGAGGAGCAGATGCGGCTTGTACATCGTGCTCTCCTTAAGTCCATCACCAGCAATTTTGCGGGGATGGATAAAAAGGGTTCGGGACCAAAATTTATGGGCTTCACACACAAGCCAGGCTGGGTCCTAGTCACTTACGAGGGACAGGCGACCCTGGACTGGCTTGTGGGTGTAATCCCAAACTTAAAGCCGTGGCCTGAGGCAGATCTCAGGACCATTCCTGAGTCGGAGCTGCCTAAGCCTCATGTTGGGACTACTTTTGTGCCCTCCAGCGAGGCGGAGACAACTGACGAAGCGCTGGTGTTGCTGAGGGCACAAAATGAAGGCCTCAACACAGAGCTCTGGAAGGTCCTCCACAGGAGGGACGGGGTGGGAGGGTCACTTGTGACTTTCTCACTCGACGACCCTTCTGTGGAGGCCCTCCGGGCTAACGATGGTCGGGCCACCCTCGGGTTCAAAACTGTGGTTTTCAGAATCCGAGGTGGCTCTGACACAGACACGCCTAACCGGGCGCCCGTGCGGCAGCAGGAGACCGAAGTGGCAGAGGGGAAGACTCAGGGAGCCTCCCAAGGGCACCTGAGTGAACCGCCTCCACCCAAGTCTTCTGGTGCCAGCACGGGGGCCGCGAGTGTGCCGCCTCCCACGCCTTCCACTTCTAGTGGACAGACGGCAGCGAGAGTGCCGGGGTCACGGAGAGGACTGGTTGGGAAACCCCCACCACCTTCCAACCTGCGGCCTCCGCTGAAGTCTACCAAGGGCGGAGGGAGCGGTACAAGAGGCGGGAAAACTGCGGGGAGGGGCACAAACAGTGCAGCAGGACGACCACGTCCTCCAGCCAATGTGCCACGTCCCCCCAAACAGTAATGCAATGGCTACCCCAATGGTAAACAGAGCGAGAATCCTACAGGCCAACCTCCACCATGCTGCAGCTGCGTCTGCGGTGGTGGAGTGTTGCTTCGCCGGCAACAAGGTGGATCTCGCTCTAATCCAAGAGCCATGGGTAGCCAATGGCAATATTCTGGGGCTGTCGTCTGCAGGTAAGATTTTAGTACATGCCGGTGGCCATAGACCCAGAGCCTGTATAATATTTCGGAGAGATATTAACCTTTTGCCTGTTACAGAGCTTTGCAGTGATGATCTGGTTGCAGGATATGTAAATCTCGCCGGGTGGACCGGGCCCAGAGTAATTTTGTGCTCGGCCTATCTACCGGGCGAGAAACCTAACCCCACGGAGGATCTGGAACGGGCGGTGGAGTACGCGCGTCTGCATAGGGCAGAGCTCCTAGTGGGATGCGACGCCAACGCCCACCATACTGCGTGGGGAAGCACAGGCGTGAACGCTAGAGGTGAGTTATTGTTTGACTTTCTTGTCGCTAATGGACTCATCACACTTAACTTAGGATGTATCCCGACCTTTGTTACACGTACCAGGCAGGAAGTACTGGACATTACCTTTGCCACAAAGAATCTCGCTAGACATATCGCTGACTGGCAGGTTAGTGACGAAAACTCCATGTCTGACCACAGGCATATCCGGTTTGACATAGAAGCTGCGATTTCTTGTCAAAATGAAATATTTAGGGACCCAAGGAAGACCAACTGGGACGAATATAGAGACCAGCTCAAGTCAAACCTTGAAGTAATGCCTAAATATATTAGAACAGTAGACGGTATTGAGCTAGCAGTGGAGACTGTTACCATAGGAATCAAGAAAGCCTATGAAAGTAGTTGCCCTGCGAAAAACAAAACCTCTACAACCAGAGTCCCATGGTGGAACACTAAGCTGCAGAAGCTTAGGGCAGAAACCAGAAGATTGTTTAATAGGGCTAAACAATCTAATGAATGGGACACCTACCGAAAAGCCCTAACCAGTTACAACATTGAAATTAGGAAGGCAAAGAGAGCATCCTGGAGGAAGCTGTGCGAGGAAGTACAAAGCCTGCCTCGCACGGCAAGACTCCAAAAAATGCTCTCAAAAGCTGTGCCTAATCCAGTCGGGCTACTAAGAAAGCCCGATGGAACCTTCACGTCAAGTGAAACCGACACACTGGAGTTACTAGCGGCCACCCACTTTCCTGGCTCTGTGAGCAAATCCTGCTCGCAGGGAACAATTGGCAACCTCCGCAGGCCAAATAACGAGGACTGGCGTAGAGCGGCCATAATAATAAGACCGAATCAGGTACGGTGGGCTATTGACTCCTTTAAACCATACAAATCTTGTGGAGAGGACGGCATCTTTCCCGCACAACTTAAAGAAGGAGCAAACGTCCTCACTCCCCATCTGGTCAAAATCTTCAGGGCAAGTTTGGCCTGGGGATATATTCCAGAGAGGTGGACCACAGTTAAAGTCATATTTATACCTAAGGCGGGCAAGAAGGACCGATCACAACCGAAGTCCTACAGGCCCATAAGCCTCTCATCCTTCCTTATGAAGGTCATGGAAAAGGTTATAGATATACACATTAGGGAAACAGTATTGACTGTAAACCCTATTCATCCTACCCAGCACGCTTACCGTAGAGGCAAATCAACCGAAACGGCCCTGATCAGCTTGACTGACAGGATAGAAAAAGCGCTGGAGGACAAGGAAATTGCACTATGTGCATTTTTAGATATAGAGGGCGCATTTGACAACGCACCTATAACAATGTTAGTCAGGGGATTGGAAAACAAAAGTGTAGACCCGACTACAACCAGGTGGGTAGAGGCAATGCTCTCCAACAGGGGAGTTAAAATATCTCTACACAAATCATCAATTGAACTTCTGTCCACAAGAGGCTGCCCGCAGGGAGGTGTCTTGTCTCCCCTCCTGTGGACTCTTGCGGTAGACAAATTATTGTACAACATGGCTGACCTCAATTTCGACACCCAAGGATACGCAGATGACCTTGTGGTGACGGTACGAGGCTTCTGCCAAAGTACAATATCTGACATTATGCAGAAAGCCCTCAATACCATAAACAACTGGTGTAGGGAAAACAACCTCTCAGTGAATGCTGATAAAACTGTTATAATACCATTTACCAGGCGAAGACGGCTTGAAAAGCTTGTTAAGCCTCGGCTAAACGGGAAGGATGTGCAGTTCTCTACAGAGGTCAAATACCTGGGCGTCACTCTTGACCAGAAACTGACTTGGAACTCACATCTTACCAACATAATAGATAAGGCAAAAATTGCCTTAGGGGCTTGCAGTCGAATGGTTGGGACCAACTGGGGTCTAAGCCCCAGATCGGTCCTATGGCTGTACTTAACCATTATACGCCCGATAATTACGTACGGCTCAGTGGTGTGGTACAACAAAGCCAAACAAAAAACCGCTGCAAATAGGTTAGGCAGTCTACAAAGAACTGCCTGTCTCATGGCTACAGGCGCAATTTCCACCACGCCTGGGGCAGCCCTGAATGCGCTACTGCGACTCACACCCCTGGACATGTTTATTGTCAAGGAGGCGATAGCGTGTGCGTACAGGATGAATGCCCAAGGCGGGTTCAAATGTCTGTCCCTTCGACAAAGGTCTCTATTAGACCTAGTCAATGAGACACCAATACTAAGCATGAACTCTGATATCATGCCTCCACGTTGCAATTTCAATAGAAACTACAAAGTGGAACTTCTCTCTAGGGATGACTGGCTAAACAAGCAAGTTACCTATGAGACAGGAAGCACCGTATGGTTTACCGATGGATCCAAGATGGGGTCCAAAGTGGGCTTTGGTATATATAGAGAGCAGCCACTGCACAAGTTCTCACAAAGCTTGGGCAGCTTCGCCTCTATCTTCCAAGCGGAGGTTTATGCCATCTCAGAATGTGCGGAAACCAACCTTGCAATCAACCAAGTCAACCGCACAATATATATAAATTCAGACAGTCAAGCAGCTTTACTGGCGTTGAGCAGTAACCTCGTGACCTCAAAGCTAGTGGATGACTGTATGAACCGCCTAAACACTCTGGGACACAGTAACAGAGTAATACTTAGATGGGTCCCAGGGCATGCGGGAATCACTGGCAACGAATGTGCCGATGAGCTCGCCAGGGCTGGCGCCGAAGGAACGCAATATGGTCCTGAACCATTCTGTGGTATACCCAAAAGCCTCGCCCGTCTAACGCTTGAAACCCATTACGACAATAAGTCCTACAATGCGTGGCTGCATATGCCAGGACTTAAACACTCTAAGGCACTCATAAAAGCCTATGACCGTAGTACCTGCAAACAGATCCGAGGATTAAGCAGGAACAACATACGCACTTTGGTCAGAGCCCTCACTGGACACTGTCGCCTTAATAAGCACAAGTCCATCATGGGGTTGAGTGAGTGCAGAGAGTGCAGGGTCTGCCACGAGGCAGAAGAGACACCTATGCACTTGCTCACAAACTGTGGACCACTGATGCGTAAACGCAGCCTACACCTGGGCAAACACTTACTGTCACCAGATGAGGTCAAGCACCTCTCCCCCAAGAAAATACTGCACTTTTTAGAAGATGCTGGGCTTGTGGGAGAACTGTAATAGTGGCGGTCACAATAGATCTCGTAGGTCGCAGTGACAAAACATAGCCGCTCATTCTAATAAAAAAAAAAAAAAAAAAAAAAAAAAAAAAAACCCATCGAGTGAATGTTGCCTGGCTGAAGTAGCGTTCCTTAAACTGGCGTACTCTGCGACGCACGAATGCCTATTCGCATAAAAGGCAAAGTGTACAAAACAGCAGTAAGACCGGCAATGATGTACGGTACGGAGTGCTGGCCGATAAAAAAGACGCACATTCAAAAGCTGCATACCGCTGAAATGAAGATGCTAAGGTAATTCGAGGTAGTTTCAAAGTAGCCCCGTATCTAACAAGCTAACCGAAAGCCGTCTGAGGTGGTATGGCCATGTGATGCGCCGAACAGAGGATCACGTGGTCAAGAAGGCACTGAGCCTCCCACAAGCCAGGAGAGGCAGGGGACCCCATAAGACATGGTTGAAGAGCATGGAGAAACTCGTCAAGAGAGAAAACCTACCGGATCCGACAACCCTAGACAGATTGACTTGGCGCTAAAATATTAGGAGAGCCGACCCCACATAAAGATGGAACGCGCAAAGAGGAAGAAGAGAGGATTCTATGGAATTCATCTAATTATTGGAAGTCTATTTCTATTAATCTGTTACATCGCTGTTACCGCTCAAAATCTCTAAATGTGAAGACAACGTATCGGGAGGGTCGACTCCATATAGGAAAAAAGTCAGGGACAATAACTTCACATTTTTTTCTTCTCGGCACCCTGTTGTTGCAGTGGATGAACGGGCAATAGATTTTTTTTTCATTTGCAAACACATTGTAGCATTGATACAATAATAGAATAGTATTTTAAGCAACTAGTGAATAATGGACGAATTTTAAGCGAGGGCCATAGATGAATCACGAACAAGTGAAGGATTCTAACGACTGAATCACGACCGCAGGGAGTGATTCATGATGACTGAATCACGAGCGTAGCGTATCCAAATGCTAGAATCCTGAACGACGCGAGTCATTCGTGGCCCTCGGTATAAATCCGTTTTATTCAAGAGTTGCATACTATACTTTATATTACTATACCATGACTACGAGAAAAAGAAAGATTTAAGCGAAAATAAACATTTAATATCGAGTATTTTTTGTGCATGTAGGATTGTAAGTTGTACAGTATTGAGATGGAGGTCGAATATATCGGTGTGTTCTAAATTAAGTGCTTTTTATTTACTGTTTTCAGTGAATAAAATAAGCTTTTTAGAGGGGGAATGGTATAAACGATATTATAGGAGATAAATAAACGTATAATGGCAAATTTTTGTTCCCTTTATTTTAACACAAACAGTCATTATAAATATGTTTTCGACAAATTATTATTAACAGACATAGAGTAACCATTATAACAAGAATATTCTACTAGCTTACAGACTTAACAAATTGTAACTGTTAACCTATAGTTTGCGTCACCATTTGAAGCATCTCATTTACGTACGAGTATTTTGCTCATACTGTGTAGGTAGTTACCACTTCACTCGATCGGCATTCGCGATTGTTGTTGTTATTATAGTGTAAGCTTTGACTGTTATTGTGCGCATCTTTGCATCGGATAATGTTTCTGCGTTTTATTCAATTAGAAAATAGTCTGTATGCAATTACTTGTGAAGGTTAAGCATAATCCGGTACCTTGGCTCACTGCCGATATTAAAAATTTTATGGCTGTTAGAGACAGGGCTAAAAGAGGATTTAAGCGCTGTTCTTCTGATACAAATCTGAATAGAAATCTGAATAAGCAGTTACGTAATCGTTGTATGTAGTCGTCTGTGTTGAGATGCTAAAAGACGTCCATACAAATCTGAATAGATATAAGCAGTTACGTAATCGCTGTAGTCGTCTGTGTAGAGATGCTAAAAGACGTCACTTTCATCCTTAACAAACAAAAACCCAGCCGAGGTATGGAAATTTTTAAGGTCTGTAGGAATTAGAAAATCTACCACAGCAATTTCTAAAGACGTAAATCTGTACGACCTTAACAAGTATTTTTCTTCTCACCCGGTTACCATAGACCGAGAATTAAAAACTGCACACTGACTAATCTATCACATCAGCGTTTACCAGACAGTAAACCTTTCTTTCTACTGCCCGTTACTTAGAATGATGTATCAAAATCCATTACTTCAATAACATCTTCAGCGTTTGGCAGTGATAACGTGTGCTCAAGAATGATAGACCTTATAATCCCGCACATCCTCCTAGTACTCACTCACATTATTAATTTTTCATTATTTTCCTGTAAATTCCGCACTGCATGGAAAATTGCACGTATAATCCCATTTCCTAAAATCTCTAAGCCTACCTTTACCACACATTACCGTCCCATTTCTATCCTTCCCTTTTTGTCCAAAGTTCTTGAGCACATTGTTCATAAGCAATTTTCGCCCTTTTTGTACTCTAATAATCTTATTAGCTCTTTTCAGTCCGGTTTCCGGCCAGAGCATAGCACTGTCACTGCGCTTGTAAATGTTAATGATGACATACGCAGGGCTATAGATAACAAGCTTCTTACTGTCCTCGTCTTGTTTGATTTTAGCAGCGCCTTCAATTCAGAGGATTTTGATATTCTTCTAGCTATTCTCAAATCTTTAAATGTTTCTCTGCTTTCTATTAACTGGTTTACTTCTTATCTTCGAGACCGCTCACAGTGTGTTCGCCTAGAAGAGTCCGATTCTGACTGGTGTGAGCTAGCTGCAGGCGTGCCTCAGGGTGACGTCCTGTCTCCGTTGCTCTTCTCGGTATTTATTAATACAGTTACTTCTATTATTTCCGCCAATTTCCATCTCTATGCAGACGATTTGCAGTTATACAGACATTTCACGGCGGCAGATGCAAATGCTGCAATTGATGCTATCAATGGGGATCTAACTCGTATTAATGAGTGGGCTACACAATTTCTTTGCTGACGGAGTGACCGAGCGCACTCGCCTATGTATACTGAATATACAGTACAAATATGAATAAGGATACAGAGAGAAAAGAAAATATTGCAAGGTTTCGAAGTATCCTGTAACCTTGCTTGTAGTTCGTCGAAAGTTCTGATGGACATCTTGGGATAATCAAAAAAACTTTTCCTCATCTTCTTGTAATCTCGAAAATAATTTGCAGAATTCGCCTTCAAGTAGTTCTACAATCTTGGGTGTACGAGATATCTCGTACATGATATCTTCGCTACCTTCTATTACGTGGTTAGCACCAAAAATAGTTTGTACATATTAGAGCACTACCTTTTGCCCGCGACTTCGTCCGCGTGGAAATCCTTTTTTACTGATTCCCTTTACAATTGCCCCCCCCCCCCCTTTACACCCTTTATCCTTCCCCACAACTCAAACTATCTCCATACCAAATTTCCACTATCTACAGAGCATACATTTTAATTTTCAAGTCTCTCACTTCAAAGACTTTCATACCAATTTCCAACCCCCGTTGTACCCTCTTAGGAGTAGAGTTTCGTAAAATCCGTTCTTAGCGGATGTCTATACACCCTATAATGAACCTACCTGCCAAATTTCAAGTTTGAAGTAGGTGTTATACTTCCTGAGATTTCGTGATTATTCAGTGAGTGGTATTTCGCTTTCATTCAAGTTTATTTTTTAATTACAAAAAAAATTGTGTGCTTGTTCAGACAAGCTAACTGAACAACTCTCACTATGGGATCTACTTTGAAATTGCAAAAAAAAACAGCTGTTCCATACAAATGTTCAACATTCACTGAACCTAGATGTATGGAATAGCTGATTTTTTTTGCGGTTTCAAAGTTGGTTCCATAGTGAAAGTTGTTCAGTTTGCTTGTCTGAACAAGCACACAAAAATTTTTTGGTAATAAAAAAATAACCTTGTATAATTATAGATTTACAGCAAAAAGATTCACTCAATTTACCGTCAGCGTAGTACTATGTATATTCGTTTTTTACAACCGACGGTCATCAGGACGTACCATCAGTAGGTTTACTCTCGAACTAATTTTGATGAATTGACATTGGGATTGTGATTTTTCGTACGCTTGAGTAGCAACACTAGCGCCAAATTGAATTCGAATTTTGAGAAAATTATATAACACTGAGTATGATTCACTCAAATCCGCGAAATAAGATGTAATTTGGCGCCAATGCGCAAGCGAAAAAAGCGTACGAAAAATCGCAATGCCAATGTCGATCGATCGAAATTGGTTCGAGAGTAAGCCTATCCTATTGCGCTGAGCGTCGGTCGAGCACTGTTTTCATCCTAAATATATCAGACAATTTATAGTCTGCAGTTTGTGAGGGCTCTTATATAATAATCTGCCGAATATAATTAGCTGTCTGACATAATTAGCTTCGTGGAATGGAATCTTTGTAATTGGCAGCATAGCATATTAAAATCTATTTAGGTATTAAGTTTGAACCCTAATTTGTCTACTGAAAACGAAGCCCGTAGTTATAAAATTCTGGAAATACGCGCCATCATCAAAATATCAAATTAAGTGTATGAGTTACCAGAAAATACTGTAATAACAAAACATCCTAATTCAACCTATCATATTCATCATCACAACCCATATACGTCCTCACCGAGGGGCTCGTGCCTACCCTATATTAGGGTGATTAGGCCTTAGTCAACCACGCTGGCCCAGTGCGGATTGGTCGACTTCACATACATCATTGCATTTCTTCGCAGATGTATGCAGGTTGCCTCACGATGTTTTCCTTCACCGTAGGAGCGTCAGACAAATGTACATATGAAATTCGAAACGAAAAACACATTGGTACATGGCGGGTCTCGAACCCCGACCCCCCGATTGGAAGGCAAGTGCCGAGTCCACTGCGCCACCGACGCTCTTAATAAACCTATCATATTAATTAACTTTAATTTTGTGTTTTTTTTATTTACTTTTTTTTTTTTTTTTTTTTTTTTTTTTAAAAAAGACGTCGCCCCACACTAGGATTTTCTCCTGTATCGTGGGTGCAGTTACAAACATAGAATATCACATGCACATACGCCCAGACCGGAACAAACTTCTGTAGGCCATACAAAACATCTGTCCCGTGCGGGAATCGAACCCGCAACCCGTTGCGCAGTAGGCGATCACTCGACCTCTGCGCTAACCGTGTCGTCTAATTTTTTTATACAGCTAAGTTGGCAAACAAGCATACTGTCCACTGAATGGTAAGTGGTAAAAGTCACCTATAGTACCTGTAGTTCTTGCAAAGAACGAATAAATGACTATAAAGTTTCTGTTGGCATTAATAATAATAATAATAATTTTATATAATACATACTACGTGGTGGACATATAATGAACAACACTTTGAAAGGATTTAACATTATACAAGATTATTTGCAGTAACAGTTTTTATTTGGAAATGAAACAAAAAATAACATAAAAAAATATCCAGTGACATAAATTCAGGCCAGTCCAGACTTCGAGCACTGCGTGTAGCTGATAACAGCCTGGCCCACAGCGCAAAAGAGAAGGCCAATCTCTTGGTCCAACTCTTTGCCTCTAACTCGACAATGGACGATGGGAGAGCCACACCACCCACCATTCCTCCGTGTGAAAGTTCGCCTGAAATCCGCATTACATAATAGTAGAGGATCCGAACTAGAAACGACCTTCACCCATCTGTTAATTGAATGAAAAGTATTCTATATCAAATTTAATATACTAGAAAATATATCTCAAGTGGGTTGTTTAAGAAATTCCTGGCCAGACTATGATTAATTAAGAATTGAAAAAATTTTTTTTTTTTGAAAATTGCACTCATGAGTTTAACGAATAAATTTAATACCAACCGAAAGTATGAAGCTTATAGAATATAGATAGAAACGTTGGGTTGTCTATTTTTTCCTGGCATTACTACTGGGTTGCCAGGTATAAACAGGTAACTCAATACAGTTATTTTCACCTATTTGTTAATTAGATAAATCTTATATCAAAATGAGCGCTATTGAATTGCGAATACGATGATATAGGGTTGTCTGTAAAAAACCTGGCCTGAATGACGGTTGTCGAGTTTTGAAAGGTGAACATTTTATGCGTGTGGAAACTTGTGAGAAAGAGGTCCGCGCTTAATGTACCGTGTGATAGAAGAGGGTTGTGGCTGGGCGAGATGTGAAAGAGGTGATATCAATAACTTATGAACGGGAAGGGACATTAGAATCTAAACATTCTGTTCCTTCATCAGAGCCAGAAGTTTTGATGTGCTCCTAGAAATATTTTTTTATTATAAAATGATCATGTTTGAGACATAATTTTTTGAGATGTTTCATTTACATCGTTAAATGAAAATATTGCCTTTAATACTGATTGAGAAAGTCGCAAAAATTGTATTTGTTTGGCTTATTAGCTAACTAAAAATTCTTTGAAGAAATTTAAAAAAAATAAAGAATAAGGTAAATTAAAAACCGTAGGTGCAAAAAAATATTTTGGTAATAATTACTTACTTTAACTGAAACTAATTTAATCAAAGTAAGAATATCACATTTTCCATTGTTATATTCGTTCATTGTAAAGTAAATATAGAAGAAATATTTATTCCCGTATATATAGTTTTATATTTATAATGCAACACGAAAGTTTGAAAGTTAGCATAGTGCCTCATTTCCAGGGAGTTACTATTCGTATGTCCGATGGTATTGGGATCCTCGGTGTGAAAATTTCTGCTAAAGTGCAGTTGAGGAGTCATTTGGAGGACAAAATCAAATGTCCAAAATGATGAGCAAAAAACTGGGCGTCCTGAACAGAGCCAAGCAGTACTTCACTCCTAATTAGCGGCTAATGCTTTATACGAGCTCGTAAAGCACAAATTCGGCCGCATATGGAGTAGCTCTCGCACCTCTGGGCAGGAGTTTCCAAATATCAGCTTGACCCTCTTGACTCCTCCTGTGCAGTAGCGTGCATTCCGCATTGTCGGTGATCCCAATATCACGGCCTCAATGGAGGCGCTGAGGCAAAGGAGAGAATTTGGATCTGTCTGCGTGCTCTATCGGCCCTTTATCGGAGAGTGCTCTGAGGAAGTGTTTGCAATGATGCCCTCTTCACCTTTTTACCACCACACCACTTTCAGCACAGAGATAGTCTAGAGCCTGAGAAAGGACATGGACATAAAATGGACGATGGATTGCAGCCCGAGACGATTTTATCGTCTCGGGCTGCAATTACTCATGTTATGCCCTTGTTGTACAATCTACTATTTTAGGCTTTTGATTAGATGTAAATAAATACGACATTCAAAGTTTGTAAAAATGTTACCCTAAAGGGGTAAAAATCTTTCATCCCCTGAAAGTTTTTGTGTTATGACGTCGGCAAAAAGCTTACGGCCCAGAAAATAAATATATAAAAGAAATACAGAAAATTACGGAGTCATAATAAGATGTTAAAACTGAAATTAATGCAAGTAAGAAACTGGACAAGCGCCTCGCACCATACGCAATGTCTGCACGCTGGGGGGCATGGTGTGCCGTGGCGAGGCGTAGGAAAAACGTCGTGTGTAAAAAATGTACTTAAGTAAGCTATTTGTAGTAAAATACTGTAAATGGCTTATTTTAACGTATGTATGTGTTTTATTTGCAAAATAATTAGCCTAAAAATTAAAAATGCTGCCGAAAGAAACTATTCCACGCGGGCGAAGTCGCGGGCACAGCTCGTATTACATAAAGCAGTCGCCATGCACGAGTAGATTTTCCAGGAAACCTCGCCTTAAGCCGTTAATAAATATATCTACCAAGGTTCACTATGTTTTGTATCCCTGTATGGCTGCTCAAGAACAATAACTTACAATATATCACCCTTATACTAAGGTATAAACAAAGTTATGGTTTACACCCACACAAATATTAATAAGCTTTTGAATTAATGCCACAAATTTAAGTTGTCGAGAGTTGTGCAATAACTAAACATAGAATCATAACGAGATTTCATCGCAACACATTGTTTTTTTTACAGAGCTAAATGAAATAAATATCAAGAAACTTTTATAATACGTCTTACCCAAAGCATAAGTCAGAATACTATTTTATTTTTATCGTGCTAAAGGAAACTTCGAAAAACAGATCTAAGGACTTGATAAAGTTACTTTTTAATGCGGTTTCTTTCAAACAAAAAATACATATGGGACTGACACTTCCAATAGGTATTAACTGTGCACAAGTGTAATTCGCATACAATTTCATAATTTGTTTAATAAATTATTATTATAATTATTAGATTAGGTTAATAATATTATTGCAGGAAGCCCAAAGAGTGTGGTTTGTCGACTTTGAATATATGCAATTTGACATTTTGTTAGTGTTGCTGCGAAGACATGAATAAAGCTGTGAATATCTATCGAAATTATATAATAATTGGTTGCCGCTCTACCTCTCAGAATGTCTTTAGACTCGTTTCAATCCGTTTCAAGGAGAAAAAGCTGACATTCAATTACCTATATTAAAATATCAAGTAGTAAGTCAAAAAAGTTTATCCGATTTTTCCAAGCAGAAAATAGCAGTTTTTGTCAATGGAAACGCGTGTTAAGATGCATAAGCACAAAAAATGTGACATGAAACTGAGTGGAAAGCGAAGGAACAATCGACCAATATTTCATTTAGAGTCCGCGAGAACTTCTAGTCCGCTCTGAACACAGCACGATTCGCGTTGCATTGTCGAAATATACGTATATTTTAAATTAAATTATATTGTCTGTCTACATAAGTTATAATAAGTGAAAAATGAAAGTCACATCACTAAATAAGTTTTAGCACGATAAGAAAAAACTTAGGTAGGTAGTATACTTTATTTGCGTGAGACAACTTCAGACCGGACTAGAAGTTTGGCGCGGTCTGTACCTGAACTTGTTGAGCGCAGATCTGAAAAGGCCTTATCGGAACGAGGTTCTTGTCACGCAAACAAGTGAATACATCTGCGAAGAAATTCAATGGTGTATGTGAAGTCGACCAATCCGCACTGGGCCAACGTGGCCTAATCACCCTAACATAGGGTAGGCTCGAACCCCTCGGTGGGGACGTATATGAGCTGTGATGATGATGATGATGATGAAACAAGTGAAAAATGTGTCCGGCTGACCGAGAATGAGGAATTTGTGAAGGGGTCAAACGTTGCGCCTTCTCCGTCCCCACCGCACCGCACCTAGACTTTATTGGGAAAAAAGACCGGTACGCATCCTTCCACTTTCTGACAGGCGGTTTAGTGACTCTATTCAGAGTTCGGACGGTGGAACACCCTTGAGTGATGAAGCCCACCTTAGAATCATTTTGCTCGCGGGATTAGAGGAACATTCTTCAATAAAACATCGGTGACACAAACGCGCACACCGTTCATCTTCGATACACGTGATAGATTTGTGAAGTTAACGTTATCAATTTCAGAAATAATATCTTCTTCTACTGATTTACTTGGGGTAAATAGAATAAAAGACTAAATAACTAAAACTTAAATTTATTAAAACAGGCTCTACATAAACAAATCTCAGAAAGACTGTCCATTTCTTAAATAAACACAATATGGCAATGTTTACTGTTATGTTTTATCCAAATACATAATTTATATATCCATAGTACATATACATAAACCTTATATGTATACACTACACATACAGACATTTACATTATATACCTAGGTCCTAGATACATAGCTAGTAAACAATTACCTATCTATGTAAGACCTTTAACTGACATAGATTAAGTACACAAATGACTCACCTTGGTAAGGTTGATGTTACCACTTCGCTTGCCAAGAAGCAACTGAACTAACGCTTTGTAATCCTTCGCTTTTAAACGGACAACCACGTGGCTCGAACAACGCCATGACCGGTTCGCAACACGTGGCCCGAACAACGAACAACGCTATTTTCGTTCGCTACACATGGCCTGAACATAGCCATGTTCGTTCGCCACACGTGTCCCGAACAATGAAAAACGTTAGTTAGTTAAACGTTATTTCGGGTCGCAACACGTGTCGCGAACAATAAGCGACGCTATTTCTGTTCGCAACACATGGCCCGAACAACGCTACGTACGTTCGCACCGCGCGTGGCGTCGAAACAACATTTAAAATATTTATTACATAATACTTGCATAATATACAATAATTAATTTTTAATTAGCAAATAAATATTACTTTATTCCTTATGAAAATATTACAAAATAAAATACAATAATCTATCACACGCGTAACTAAAGTCGGCCTTAAGGCCAAGCCAGTTAACGAAATTACTCTTGTGTGGAGGCTGGTCATCGCATTGTAATGTGCTTGATTATTATGTCGCATTTACACATGCGTGTTCGCCATTCGACGAAACATTCGACGAAATATTCGACGAAACATTCGACGAAACATTCGACGAAACATTCGTGTGGCGTTTACACATTCGTGTTCGCTATTCGCCTCGTCATTCGACGAAACATTCGTACCTACGAGTGCCACCGCGAACTACTGTTCACACATTCGCGGGTGATTCATTTTGATATTAGCACACGAACACGGAGGACGTGAAAATAATGGCGGCATGCGTGCTACATTTTAGTTTTTAATAATTTAAGCTTTAATGTTACAAACATATGGCGGACTTAGCGATAAACATCGCTCTCTACCAGTCAACCATTAGGCTAAGGAGAGAAAGTAAATGACGGCATAAGAAAATAAATGTAATAAATGACAATAATTGTTATATTCAAATAATATGATATTAAGAAAAAAACATACATACACGCACATAACACTCACATATACATATTGTATATGTGTGTGTGTGTAAGTGTTATGTAAGTAATGTGTATGAATGTGTTTATATATACACATACATACTTGCATATACAGCGCGCGACAGAGCGTCGGTGGCGCAGTGGACTCGGTACTTGCCTTCCAATCGGGGGGTCGGGGTTCGAGACCCGCCATGTACCAATGTGTTTTTCGTTTCGAATTTCATATGTACATTTGTCTGACGCTCGTACGGTGAAGGAAAACATCGTGAGGCAACCTGCATACATCTGCGAAGAAGTTCAATGATGTATGTGAAGTCGACCAATCCGCACTGGGCCAGCGTGGTTGACTAAGGCCTAATCACCCTAATATAGGGTAGGCTCGAGCCCCTCGGTGGGGACGTATATGGGCTGTGATGATGATGATGATGATGATATTGAAGTCGGTACGAAACGATGATCTCTTATAAAGTCTTAAAATTGACACCGACTTCAAAATAGAAGTGTTATGTTGTCAGTACCTATTCTTATATTATTTTTACCTTTTCAGTGTTTTTGAAGTCGGTTTTTATTTTTAACCGACTTCAAAAAGGGAGGAGGTTCTTAATTCGATGCGAATGTTTTTTTTGTATGTATGTTATGCGATTACGCCGCCAATTGTGGACTGATTTTCAACATTCTTTTTGTATTCTCTGATAATGGGATCCCATGAAAATCGATGGAAACGCTAATGAAATACCAGCTCACTGATGAGCTGGTATTAAATTAGGGTTTTTGTTTTTATTAAAAAGATTTCATTCACTAAAAAGTTAAAAATAAAAAATATTTTCCAAAAAATAAAAACCGACTTCAAAAACGCTGAAAAGTTTAAAATAATATAAGAATAGGTACAGACAACATCACACTTCTATATTGAAGTCGGTGACAAATTTTAAGACTTTCGAGGAGATATCGTTTGGCTCCGACTTCAATATAGAAGTGTGATGTTATCTGTACCTATTTCTTATATTATTTTTAACTTTTCAGTGTTTTTGAAGTCGGTTTTTATTTTTTGTAAAATATTTTTTATGTGTAATTATGATTGCGATGTTTTGGGTTCCAAATGAGCTCTTCTCTATAATAAAGTTCTAGGAATTCTAAAATTCGCACTTTACTCCACTCTAATTTGTCTACACGTTCGGTTGGGTCGGGCGCTAGCAGTCAACTAAATGCATGCGAATGTGTAAACAGTAAGTTCGTGTTCGCCATTCGTGCCCTTTGATTCGCGTCCAAAAAACCGCTCCCGACGCGAACTCACGAATCGCGAGGCGAATGGCGAGGCGAATAGCGAACTTACTGTTTATGTCGCATTTACACATGCGTGTTCGCCATTCGACGAAACATTCGACGAAATATTCGACGAAACATTCGACGAAACATTCGACGAAACATTCGTGTGGCGTTTACACATTCGTGTTCGCTATTCGCCTCGTCATTCGACGAAACATTCGTACCTACGAGTGCCACCGCGAACTACTGTTCACACATTCGCGGGTGATTCATTTTGATATTAGCACACGAACACGGAGGACGTGAAAATAATGGCGGCATGCGTGCTATATTTTAGTTTTTAATAATTTAAGCTTTAATGTTACAAACATATGGCGGACTTAGCGATAAACATCGCTCTCTACCAGTCAACCATTAGGCTAAGGAGAGAAAGTAAATGACGGCATAAGAAAATAAATGTAATAAATGACAATAATTGTTATATTCAAATAATATGATATTAAGAAAAAAACATACATACACGCACATAACACTCACATATACATATTGTATATGTGTGTGTGTGTAAGTGTTATGAAAGTAATGTGTATGAATGTGTTTATATATACACATACATACTTGCATATACAGCGCGCGACAGAGCGTCGGTGGCGCAGTGGACTCGGCACTTGCCTTCCAATCGGGGGGTCGGGGTTCGAGACCCGCCATGTACCAATGTGTTTTTCGTTTCGAATTTCATATGTACATTTGTCTAACGCTCGTACGGTGAAGGAAAACATCGTGAGGCAACCTGCATACATCTGCGAAGAAGTTCAATGATGTATGTGAAGTCGACCAATCCGCACTGGGCCAGCGTGGTTGACTAAGGCCTAATCACCCTAATATAGGGTAGGCTCGAGCCCCTCGGTGGGGACGTATATGGGCTGTGATGATGATGATGATGATGATATTGAAGTCGGTACGAAACGATGATCTCTTATAAAGTCTTAAAATTGACACCGACTTCAAAATAGAAGTGTGATGTTGTCAGTACCTATTCTTATATTATTTTTACCTTTTCAGTGTTTTTGAAGTCGGTTTTTATTTTTAACCGACTTCAAAAAGGGAGGAGGTTCTTAATTCGATGCGAATGTTTTTTTTGTGTGTATGTTATGCGATTACGCCGCCAATTGTGGACTGATTTTCAACATTCTTTTTGTATTCTCTGATAATGGGATCCCATGAAAATCGATGGAAACGCTAATGAAATACCAGCTCACTGATGAGCTGGTATTAAATTAGGGTTTTTGTTTTTACTAAAAAGATTTCATTCACTTAATAATAATTAATAAATAAAATATTTTTTATTTTTAACTTTTTAAGTTAAAAATAAAAAATATTTTACAAAAAATAAAAACCGACTTCAAAAACGCTGAAAAGTTTAAAATAATATAAGAATAGGTACAGACAACATCACACTTCTATATTGAAGTCGGTGACAAATTTTAAGACTTTCGAGGAGATATCGTTTGGCACCGACTTCAATATAGAAGTGTGATGTTGTCTGTACCTATTTCTTATATTATTTTTAACTTTTCAGTGTTTTTGAAGTCTGTTTTTATTTTTTGTAAAATATTATTTATGTGTAATTATGATTGCGATGTTTTGGGTTCCAAATGAGCTCTTCTCTATAATAAAGTTCTAGGAATTCTAAAATTCACACTTTACTCCACTCTAATTTGTCTACACGTTCGGTTGGGTCGGGCGCTAGCAGTCAACTAAATGCATGCGAATGTGTAAACAGTAAGTTCGTGTTCGCCATTCGTGCCCTTTGATTCGCGTCCAAAAAACCGCTCCCGACGCGAACTCACGAATCGCGAGGCGAATGGCGAGGCGAATAGCGAACTTACTGTTTACACATGCGTGTTCGTTATTCGCCTCGCGATTCGCGCGAATGTGTAAACGCGCTATTTCGCGCGAATCTCGAGGCGAATTGCTAGGCGAATAGCGAGGCGAATAACGAACACGCATGTGTAAACAGCTAGTTCGTTATTCGCCTCGCTATTCGCCTCGCGATTCGCGCGAATGTGTAAACGCGGTGTTACACATGCGTGTTCGTTATTCGCCTCGCGATTCGCGCGAATGTGTAAACGCGCTACTTCGCGCGAATCTCGAGGCGAATTGCTAGGCGAATAACGAACACGCATGTGTAAACAGCTAGTTCGTTATTCGCCTCGCTATTCGCCTCGCGATTCGCGCGAATGTGTAAACGCGGTGTTACAGAGCTCTAATTTCCGCTCCGCTAAGTTCACGAACGGAATCATTAGGTAAATTTTAGTTTATTAATTCATTTTGGAAAATAGTACTTTTATTATAAAATCGTGACTCTTATTGTGTTATAACAATAAACATGATGTCCTTTTTGTAAAAAATAAAATTTACCAATTTGTCGAAGCTTATTTATACACGGTGTTTCAAAATAAACAATAAATAATCAATTCTTTATCGAAAACTCATTATTAGAATGTCCCATCTCTAGCTGTTTATACGTAATGTCATTCAACCCAAAATTGACGGCACATTTTAATAATGAGTTTTCAATAAAGAATTGATTATTTATTGGTTATTTTGAAACACCGTGTACATATAGTGATATTAATGAATATTTTTTTATATTATTCTCGGTTAAGTATTGTGTTTCTTTTATTCTTTTTCAGTCTCCAGTAATTTTTGGGCAGTAGAATTCTACCGGGTGTAACGGAATACTGAAATAATATTTAAGGTTGTTGATTAAGAAAAAAAATGTTTTATGACTATTCTTTGTATTTTTATTATATTCCTACTTTCGATTTAATACGCATAACAGTTAAACGTAATAAATCGAAAGTAGGCATATAATAAAAATACAAAAAATAGTCATAAAACATTTTTTTCTTAATCAACAACCTTAAAAATTGTTGCGGTATTCCGTTACACCCGGTATAATACAACATTAATTTGTTCACACTAAAAGCTCAAATATCAATATTACGTTAGGTGTCGTAGCCTGGCCTTAAACAAGTTTTGCCCGACTTCATAAACAAGGCCAACTAGGGAAGCATGGTCATCCGAAGTTAAATTTGGAGCAAAACTACATATAATAAACATTGAAAGCCATTGCCAGTGACTTTACGTAATAGACAAGTTGAGTGTAGGCGATTGATGATGAGGGTGAAAGCAATGAATATTCATATTAAATGTCGTAGAGGATTTGACGGCGGAAACAATGGCACACACCTTACATAAATTTGGCATAGAGCGCTGGAGTATTTTAGACAGACATGGGGTTATTGGGTCAGATAAAATATCGTTATACCCCGCACAGGTTTTTGTAATAGTTGACTTCTTTTTCTAAAATTATACACATTTGTGATGTGTTACATAATATATGAGGTAATTTGATAGTAGATTTTTGATAGGACCTAAACAGTACCCATACAGTCGAGAAGCGCCAGTAGGTCGAGACTGAAATAGCACACCCATTAACCCGACTTTACAATTTATTTATGAGCTTTGCTCAAACTTAGCTAAGTATTTCCTAAAACAATGCGATGTAATATTCCAAAATGCAGTCAAATATAAAAAATCGTGTTGGCTTTGTTAGACATTGACTTTCTCGCCTTTTTTTACGCACAATATTTAAGCCATGGCAATTGAATGTATTTTTTTTTACAAATAAATGTCATTAATATAGGAAATGAAAAGATTTTGTGAATAGAAATAAAAACCTCTCCGGACAGATCAAGATTTCAATATCTTAACTTTCTTATTAAAATACGTACAATTTGAAATGTTCAATCATTTTTACAAGCTTTTATTTACTTTCACCTGTCCGGTGTCTGTAATGAAATCAATCAAGCTAAATTTGACCCAATTCCCGGTTTCCGATTGAGCTGACATTTTGCATGCATATGTATATCACGTGACAATGCAATAATAAAAGCTTGTTTAATTTTTTTACTATTATTACAAGCTCTTATTTACTTTCACCTGTCCCGGTGTCTGTAATGAAATCTTGCAAGTTAAAGTTGACCCACTGCCCAGTTTCCGATTGAGCTAAAATTTTTGCATGTACGAGTATATGTATATCGTGTGACAATGTAATATTATGATTACATGGAGCTGATCTGATGCTGGAGCAGGAAGATGGCCATAGGAACTCCTTAACAAAACGACACAGCCCCGTCGAGTTTGGGCTCGTTTGATTCGTATTGATCATAATATGGTAAAAATAAAAGCTTGTTTAAAAATGTTTTTGTTACTATTAATTTTATTAGCCTATTGTTTTCACGTCATTGTGTTTTCTTTGATCCCGTCTAAATATTTTCGTTTGTTGTTTCCTTTTTAGCTTTTTTTATACAGTTAAGTTGGCCAACAAGCAAACTATCTACCTGATGATAGCTGGCTGCAGGATTTGCAAATCTACAACTACTACACTGTTCTTTTCTCTAAACAGCCTATTATGACTAATAAAATATTTTAATAAACATTTCCTCCTCGTAGGTAGATAACATACATCTTACACATTCAAACAAGTACAACTTAATACTAAAATCTGCATTTCAGCTGGAGATACACTCTCCCTTTGTGCATTAAGTTAAATACAAATGGAAACTGGGTTAAGAGTGTTTGCTAGATTGAGACAATAATTAGTGTACGCACGCAGAATAACTAAATGAGCTCTCGGTGAGTAGCTCCCGGCAGTCTTCAAGGATTCCCCTCGAATTTAATATTCTAACCAAAACATTATAATCGTAATATTTTTTGACGACCGATTCAATGTTTTTGGGTTTTATTCTAATTCCATTGACTTCATGCGCATTCGGAGTGGAAAATGAAGATCTAGCATTTGAATACTTATCAAATGCTAGATCTTCATTTTCCAAAAAATTAAACCGCCAAGTAGCGTGCTTGTATTGCTGTGTTCCGATCAGTTACCCATTAAATCAGCAGACAGTGGAGCTGGGCAGGCAGTGCAATTTCTGTGAATCGACATCTTATGTCACAGGTTGGCAACATTGGCATCCTTGCAGGGATTGTAGGTTTGCAAGTGTTAAAGGAACATACACATATACTATAGGCGATTGTAGCCACTTACTATCTAGTAGGCTGCCTTGTGCAGCTTAGTAACTTAATTCTTTTTCGGCTGTTGACGGTAGCACCAAACAGACGTGCAGCGGGCTCAGTGCAAAATATAAATCCAGGCAGAATATTGTCCGTTTGAAAGTGAACCTAACTGCATCAATATTTCAAATCAAGTTCCTGTACCGCGCTATAAACTTCGGCTCACCAGTACCGTTCCACTGATAAAGTGCGTCGCGAAGTACTATACTTTTGTCTCTCTTTAACATATTAGTGATCGTGCGCGCAGGTGTCAAAGAATAACTTTTTGCAGAATGGCAATGATGTATCGCTCACCAAATAAGCGATACGACTTAGATCCCGACTTAACTGATATGAGAGCAAGTCTACGTAAACGCAAGTATGAAGATGATCTGTCTGAAAAACTTAACAACTTCGAGGAAATTCTTATGAAAAAATTTGATAGTATGAACACGGATTTTAGTGCGAAGATATTGTCAATTAATGAAAACATAAATGACGTCATAAAAAAGATATGTCAATTTTGAAAACAACCACATTAGAATTGAAGGAAGACATGAACAATATCCGCTCAGAATACAACTCCATTAAAACCGCAGTTCAGAATTTAGACTTAAAGCAAAACTCATTAGAGAAGGAGGTGGACTCATTAAAAGAATCTATGCAATTTAACTCGAACGAAGTTGATCTGGTAAGAAAATCTACACACTCTCTATCCAACACAGAAAAAAAAATCGATAAGCTTGAACTAGAACTGAATAATTTGAAAACTGAAAATGCAGAACTAAAACTAGACATTAACAATAGAGAACAACGAGAGAGAATGTTAAACTTAGAGATTATGGGAATACCTGAATTTAAGACTGAAGATATAAGAGAAATTGTATTAAGGATTTCGGAGCATGTAGGAATTAATCTCTCAATTGATGAGATCCGGGAAGTGAATAGAGTATCGCCGAAGGTTAAGATACCAGGACGACACCGAACAATTATAGTGAAATTTTGTAACCGTCTTACAAGGGATAACATTCTGTCGAAATGTCGTAAGTCTCGTACTACCACCAAGGACATTGGCATATCTGGGGATCCGTATCCAATCTATATTAACGAGCACCTAACATATTACAATAAACAGCTTTTAAAAAGAACTAAAGAAGCCGCCAAGTTAAGCCAATATCAATACACTTGGACAAAAAACGGAAGAATATTTGTGAGAAAATGCGATACTGCAACAGCTCTTCAAATATGTACAGACAGAGACATAAAGAAAATCGTGTAGCACGTATGCATTGTAGTTATCTAAATTTTTTAATTCATATAGATTTTTTTCCTTGCATGTTTTACGAAGTACTATACATAAAGGAGTTCAAACTATATTTTTTGCTTAACTCTAATATTATCATCGTTCTTTTTATCTTTATTCACTATAAAAATCTGTTGGTTGATATTCAACATTATGGAAGCTCACTTTGTGTCTGCGATGTAACGAAATTACTAGGTTATAAAATCTGCTCTGTGAACGTAACTTATTCTTTGACGTTGCCTTGCCGCTGCTGCGTTTTCGTACATTCATATCTCCAACAGAGGGCATTAGGTAGTGCAATGATGAGGCGAATATGCGATTGTTGTAGCAAACAACAATATTATGTGAAATTGTTGTATATTTTATGTTATTTGTTAATTTTGACTGTTTTGGTAATTAATTTTACTAAAGAGTGTATTACCTATTGCACTAGTTTATCTCGCGATTCGGAATTGATAGTGATGATTGTAATAATTTTTTCACTGTTACGTAGAACGCAGTATTACATGTTTGTTATATTCATTGATTTAACAGTATTTTTAGGCTTATACACAAATAACTTGTTGGATGGTGTTGTGGTTGTGCGGTTGAGAATTCGGGATTGGATAAAGGATATCATAAATACCTGCGTGGACTATTATCATACACCAATAACGTATCGTCAATGTCATACATTTTTAATATATAATTATTATTTTACTAGCGATATCTTTAATAATTTTATTCGAGTAAATATTAAATGTAAGATTATACGAAATCTGTTGAGTAAGGTAAAACATAAGAGATCAGCATTGAAAATAAATTTTAGTCTAATTGAAAATTTCTACCATCACGATTCAGAATATCGGCATTGTCATAAAATTATATTATATCGTGTTATTAAGAATATTTTTTTTTTTGTTGGAAAATAGATGCGATAGTTTCTGACAATATTATTAGACATTGGTGGTCCAGTACGTTTTTCATAGAATTAGTTTACATCTTATTCAAATACCGTTGGAGTTTATATGTTTACAATGACTAACCGTGACCTAACTATATATTATCAAAACGTACGGGGACTAAGAACGAAACTAGCTCAATTTAGACAGAATTTATTGTGTAATAATTTTGATATTATCGTAATAACGGAGTCGTGGTTGCACGACGGTATCTTTGATCGAGAGATTGCAGACGATCGATATGAGGTGTTCAGACGGGATAGAAACCTCTCTGTAAGTGACAAAAAAACGGGTGGAGGTGTAATGTTATTGATTCGTCGGGAGTTGGAGGCATGTGAGGTGAACCTAGTTGTAAATAACACTAACACAGAAGTTATTACAGTCACACTGCCGGCGCGAAGCTTGTCTTCTACAACGGACTTGCATCTTATAATTGTTTACATACATAATTCCGAAAAAATATTAGTTGACATAGATTGTTTACTAAATATCATAAAATCACTTTACACGAAACATACATCATCGAATTATTTATTGTTGGGGGATTTCAACTTACCATGTATAAAATGGAACAATAATACTCCAAATTATATAAAAACAGGAAATGTTAACGTACAAAATGCTAGCATCCAATTGATTGAAGAGCTTTGTTTTATGGGTTTTAATCAATATAATAATTTTAAAAATACCGCAGGAAATACTTTAGATTTAGCCTTTTCGAATCAACCTTTAAGAATCACAGAATGTACACATTACTTATCAAAAATAGATGTCGCGCATCCACCTTTTTTCATTGAAATGCTGGACCTCACAACTTTATCATTAAAAGAATTAAATACCCCACGCAAAAATTTCAAAAAAGGTGACTATGATGCAGTAAATAATTACTTTACTGACCTAGACTGGCAATCATTATTAGGATCAGATAACACAGAAAAAGCCACTGACATATTTTATAGTCATGTTAATTTTACAATTGACAAGTATATACCTCATTCAAAAGTCTCACTAGGACCACGTAAATATCCAGTTTGGTTTACACCTGCTTTGATTAATATTATTAAGGAAAAATCTAGGGCTCATAAACGCTGGAAAAAATACAAAAATTGCTTAGATTATGATGAGTTTAAATTACTGCGTGAAAGGCAAAAACGAGTACAAGCTCTTTGTTTTAAAAATTATGTATCTCACATTGAAAATACACTTCATGAAAACCTGAAAAAGTTCTGGTCATATGTAAAATCCCTTCGAGGATCATCATCCAGCTATCCGAATGCGCTTTCACTAGGAAATATGAAGTACACAGATGGTTATTCTATTTGTAATGCTTTCAATACATTCTTTAAAAGTGTTTTTGGGGAGCCATCCAACTTGTCATACTCACCAGAAACGGACGATGGTGGTATTGACATTATTTCTCAGTTACAAATTACTAAAGACAGCGTTGAAAAGTCTTTAAAATTATTAGATACGACTAAAAGTGCTGGCAGTGATGGAATACCTCCAATTTTCTGGTGTAAGTGCGCTCGAAGTTTAGCATTGCCAGTATCAATTATTTTTAATTTATCTTTGAGGGAAGGCGTATTACCAGATGTTTGGAAAAAGCTCACATTGTTCCCATTCATAAAAAGGGCACAAAAATGAAAATTGAACATTATCGCGGTATTTCCATTTTAAACACTTTAGGCAAAGTATTTGAAAAACATGTATATAACGCAATCTATCCTATTGTTAACACAGGCTTACCAGAAAATCAGCATGGTTTTCTTAAGAAGCGATCCACAGTAACAAACTTAGCAAGTTTTTCGGAATTTATAAATATGAATGTGGAAGGCGGAGGTCAAATTGATGTTATATATACCGATTTTGAAAAAGCTTTTGACCGCGTAAATCATGTTATACTTGTAAATAAACTTCGGAAACTAGGGATTCACGGTGACCTTCTAAGATGGGTTATATCTTATCTCAGTAATCGTTCTCAAGCTGTAGTCATGGGTGGACATAGATCTGATTTTATTATTATACCTACTGGAGTTCCACAGGGATCGCACTTAGACCCGCTATTTTACAATGTTTATATTTATGACATAGGACATTGTTTAAATTATGCAAAACATTTGATGTATGCAGATGATAAAAAGATTTTCTTGAGAGCTGATACTGAGAGTGATTGCAGAAACCTACAATCGGACTTAAATTCTCTGTACCAGTACTACACTAATAACCACATAAATGTTAACATAAATAAATGCCAATGCATTTCGTTCACTCGTAAGAGGAATCCTATAGTATTTCCATACAACTTCAATGGAACTAACATTGAGAGAGTTGACATTATTCGCGACTTGGGAATACACTTTGATAGTAAAATGCTTATGAATAACCACATTAATATTATTTCACAAAAAGCTTTAAAAAATCTTGGCTTTATAATACGTGTTTGTAAGCATTTCCAAAATATAAATGCAATCAAATCACTTTATTGTGCATATGTCCGTAGTATTTTAGAGTACGCAAGTCCCGTCTGGTCACCTCAGTACGAAATATATAAAAGTGTCATTGAGCGGATACAAAGAAAATTTATAAAATACCTTCTTTGTCGTAACCGACAACACTCTTCATCGTATAAAGACGATTGTCATAAAAATTATTTGATGACATTAGAAGAGAGACGAAATATTTCAGATGTTAGTTTCTTATACGACATAGTAAACGATCGTATCGATAGCTGTGAGCTAGTAAGTAAAATAAAATATTGTGTACCTACACGTCGCACGCGCCATACACCTTTGCTTTACGTCCATCGTCATCGCACTAATTATGCAAGAAATTCCGTGTTTACAAGAATATCTCGTAACTATAATGAATATTTTAAGGATATCGACATTTTTGCCATCTCAAAGCGCAAGCTTAAGAAACAGGCAGCACATAGCCTGATTCCGAAATTGCCTTAAGTCAATGAATTATCCGATCTCTTTCTCGTCACTGCTCTCGGCCGCAGCACTATCGCTTGTCGTAAGATTTGTGGTAGCTATTTACTTTATCATACATGATTTTGTATCTGTAGGACGTTGTATCAGATCTGTTAATTTAAGGGAAACCTATTATTGGCCTTATTGTTATAAAACCATTATGTAAAAGGAAATTGTAACGCTGTTGGTTTTCTTAATAAATAAATAAATAAAATACATTTTTTTTATACCACAAGTCGGCAAACAAGCGAACTGCCCACCTGATGTTAAGTGGTAACAGTCACCTATAATACATGTGGCTCTTGTAAAATTCACAGTAAACCTGCAATCCCCACAAGAACCACAGTATACTCGTATGTTGCCAGCTTGTGACATCAGATGTTGTCACGGTACCCAGTAATTTCACTGCCATACCTTACCCTTCAACCGGAACACAGCAATGCAAGGTACCCAAGCAGACGACCCTGGTACAGATTCTCCCTCCGGTGAAATGTTTTGATTAATATTTTGATACTTGGTCTTGTTTTAAAGAAAGGATTGAAGAACTGAAGATTTACATAATAAGCTTAATGTGCGAGTAAGTACTTAAAATACGGTAACTATCATAAGCGATGCCTTTTCTTGAGAAAGTGTAGGTATCGCTTATAATCACGAATATGGTGAATGCCATAAGTTATGACATTCATCATATTCGTGATTCGTATGGTTATCATTTTCACATTTCGTATCGTACGGCAAGACTTTCTTTTAGAGAAATTTACCAGCACCAATGCTTAAATTACCATTTTGAAGCGTCTCCTCCATTACGCTTTTCCGCTAAAGGTTGTTTTTGCTGCCATTACCATTTATTGGTAAAGTAACCGCTCTACCTTCACATATTTCATGTAGCAACGACCTATGCTTCGCAACATATTTCAACATGAAAATACTCTTTCCTATCCAAAACACTACGGTAAAAGTGTTTTCTACTTTACCAACAACGGAATTTTAACATAACAATGGACGACGTGAATTTTATCCTTATTTACTACTAGCTGTCCCCGTTCCGGTGGAATAGTAACTTTTGGCAGCATTTTGATTTTTGTAGGCAATTTTTTTAAGATCTTGATAAGTAGTCTATGTTATACCTTATATAATTAGCTATCTATTAGTGAAAGCCCCGTCAAAATCGGTCTAGCCGTTCCGGAGATTAGCGGGAATAAACAGACAGAGAGACAAAAATAAAATTAAATTGTGTTTTTATTATTGGTACCCGATATACATTCATACCCATTTAATAAAAACTTGTTATTTTGACATTACAAACAGACACTTCAATTTTATTTATTTGTATAGATGTATAGAAGAGCTTGTTATGCTTGTTATTATATTCTTGAAGAGCTTATTGTCTAAGTAATTTTAATTTAAGGCATATATATTTATTAAAGGTATTGTCTTAATAGCTAATTAAGATAATCCATAGAAGACACCATTGTTGTGTTGTTCAGGCCTATAGTCTTGTAAGATGTTCAGTTTAAACAAAATCTCGCGGAGAAAAAAAGTATACCAAATTGTAAGTAGGTTTATTTAATGAATACTAACATAACCCTACCATTACCAAAAATCTTTCCTAGTTTTCACGTAATTGAGTAACACACATCCATACCTTATACATTCATAAAAAAGATAGCTATTAATAACGCTTGGTGATAAACAAAAGCGAGAATAGGTAAACATAAATATAAAAAAAATTAACAGTTACATTAATACCCAAAAAGCTGCTACATTAAATACATACCTATTGTATAATTCTCAAACTTGTATCAACATAATATTATAACGTATCTCGTTGTTAATTATATAAAAGATAGTATCTACTCTACCTCCACATATAAGAAATAAAAACTGTAATTTTCTGTCATCAGAATTTTACGATAGCATTACCTCTACAAAATAAAATAATAAATTCAAAATATGTATACCTAAAGGTACAAATTCGTTACAGCGCGTGGCGCGTTCCTTGTGGCGCGATCGGCCACAAGGCACAAATTTATTTTCATTTTACAAGATTTTATTCAACTTGCAATGTATGTATGTTCGGGTCAACCATTGCGAGTTAAATTTGACCTACTTACCAAGTTAAGAATACACATTTAGTTCTGATGACAATTTGTATGTATGTTCGGGTCAACTCTTTCGAGTTAAATTTGACTCACTTACCAAGTAAAGAATACACATTTAGTTCTGATTACAATACAATTTTAAATACAATTGACTCGGGTCTATTTCGCGGTTAACAATAACTATATTGACTTACTGTTTCCCGACGTTTCGGCCGAATTACATCAGGCCGTGGTCACGGGATGACTGCCGAGGCTCAGCGACGTCTTCGCAAAGCGCGGGTTTCACGACTACCCTCCGCTTGATCTTCAGAATTTTTATCAGTATCGTCGGTACCTCGACATACCACACTCACGACATCTACACACTGACGTTTTTTACAAGTACCGCACTGCCTAAACTTGCTAATAACAGGGTTCCAGGTAGTTGATAAACGGTATCCATCTTCCCGGTTGAAGTTTTTATGTTTTTTAATTTCAACCGCTTCTCGTGCTATTCTGGAATAATAGTGACGATCGGTGGAGAGGACCTGAGGTTTGTGCAGTTCTATCCAGTGGTTGGTTCCTGAATCCAGCAAATGTTCAGCAATTGCAGACTTACCCTTTTGCAGGTTTTTGACAGCTGCGATATGTTCCTTGACCCTTTCAGCTATTGTCCTTTTGGTCTGCCCGATGTAGGAACTACCACAACTGCAATCAACCTTGTATACGCCAGGGGTTTGCAAGGGAACGATATCTTTTGGTGTCCGCAATAGTTGGGATACTTTGGAGAACGGACTATATACAGTCTTAATTAATGGAGTAATGCTTCAGTACTGTTCCAATTTTGTCCGTAACACCTTTAAGATAAGGCAAAAAGGCGGGAACTCTGCAAACTTCCACTTGCCTTTGCCTTTTGTTCTTCAGACGTCGTATGCTTCCCTTGTATCCGTTCCGCTGAAGTACTTCCTGAACGTGTGCGAGCTCACTATTCAAATGTTCAGGGTCACAGAGGTCATATGCTCGATTAGACAGCGATGTCACTACGGATTGCAGTTGCCGTGGGTGGTGATGCGAGTTGGCATTGAGGTAGCGGTCAGTGTGTGTGGGTTTTCGATACACCGTGTGTCCCAATGTTCCGTCCTCTCTCACTCTCACTTTTACATCGAGAAAGGCCAACGATCTCTCCATCTCCATTTCATAAGTGAACCTTATATTCGGATGTATGAAATTTAGGTATTTTATAAATTGTTCTACTTCCAGCTGGCCACCTTTCATGATGCAATAGACATCATCTACGTATCTTTTCCATATCTTCACGTGTGCTGACTGCATATCTATGCGTTTCTCAAAGTGTTCCATCCAGATGTTAGCCATAACCGGTGCTACGGGGCTCCCCATGGCCACACCATCGATCTGGAGGTAGTATTGTCCACGATGAAGGAAATAATTGCCATCCAAGCATTGCTGTAGTAGAACAATATATTCACTAGAGAGACCATTCTCCCTTAACATTGTCTCGATGACATCAAGGCAGTCTTTAATTGGAACATTTGTGAAAAGTGACTCAACATCAAAACTCACCATCACTTCGTCCGGTTCGACTTTAAGACTCCTGATGATGTCGACAAAATGGCGAGAGTCCCTCACGAATGATACCGTCCTTCCTACTAATGGCTGCAGTACAAAAGCAATATGTTTCGCTAAATCATAGGTGGGAGAGTCAATTTGACTGACTATTGGGCGTAGTGGTACATTTGTCTTATGTACCTTAGGCAGACCATACATCTTTGGAGGTTGAACGCTCTTGGGTCTGAAAAGGCGTTGGAACACATCATCCGCGAAAAGATTTTCATGATCCTTTATGACAGCACGTATTCGCTTAGTGACTCTAGATGACGGATTGTACGACACTGGTTTGTAAACTGAGGTATCACTAAGAAGGTTCTGCATTTTACTAAAATAATCCAACGAATTCATCACTACGGTAGCGTTTCCTTTGTCAGCCTTAAGCACTAAAATATAAAATACTTTAATTTATAAAATACCTAAATTCCATACATCCGAATATAAGGTTCACTTATGAAATGGAGATGGAGAGATCGTTGGCCTTTCTCGATGTAAAAGTGAGAGTGAGAGAGGACGGAACATTGGGACACACGGTGTATCGAAAACCCACACACACTGACCGCTACCTCAATGCCAACTCGCATCACCACCCACGGCAACTGCAATCCGTAGTGACATCGCTGTCTAATCGAGCATATGACCTCTGTGACCCTGAACATTTGAATAGTGAGCTCGCACACGTTTAGGAATTACTTCAGCGGAACGGATACAAGGGAAGCATACGACGTCTGAAGAACAAAAGGCAAAGGCAAGTGGACCTTTGCAGAGTTCCCGCCTTTTTGCCTTATCTTAAAGGTGTTACGGACAAAATTGGAACAGTACTGAAGCATTACTCCATTAATTAAGACTGTATATAGTCCGTTCTCCAAAGTATCCCAACTATTGCGGACACCAAAAGATATCGTTCCCTTGCAAACCCCTGGCGTATACAAGGTTGATTGCAGTTGTGGTAGTTCCTACATCGGGCAGACCAAAAGGACAATAGCTGAAAGGGTCAAGGAACATATCGTAGCTGTCAAAAACCTGCAAAAGGGTAAGTCTGCCATTGCTGAACATTTGCTGGATTCAGAAACCAACCACTGGATAGAACTGCACAAACCTCAGGTCCTCTCCACCGATCGTCACTATTATTCCAGAATAGCACGAGAAGCGGTTGAAATTAAAAAACATAAAAACTTCAACCGGGAAGATGGATACCGTTTATCAACTACCTGGAACCCTGTTATTAGCAAGTTTAGGCAGTGCGGTACTTGTAAAAAACGTCAGTGTGTAGATGTCGTGAGTGTGGTATGTCGAGGTACCGACGATACTGATAAAAATTCTGAAGATCAAGCGGAGGGTAGTCGTGAAACCCGCGCTTTGCGAAGACGTCGCTGAGCCTCGGCAGTCATCCCGTGACCACGGCCTGATGTAATTCGGCCGAAACGTCGGGAAACAGTAAGTCAATATAGTTATTGTTAACCGCGAAATAGACCCGAGTCAATTGTATTTAAAATGTGTACAAATCGCGGAAGTCTAAAAACTTTGATACAATACAATTATTATACATTATTAGTATCTTTGTAAATCCAAAATGGCCACTGTAACAAAATGGCAGATAACATATTTTGTACAATCCTCACAATATGAGTAATATGAGTATCAAATAAAAGGGCAAACATTAATATAGATATATTTCCTTAGAATTACCAACATGAAGATCAACTTAAATAGGTATTACTGTTTATTTACCTTCTCGCGACAAGCTTTTATATCATCATAATTGTGTCGTAAATAATAGATTATTTTTTTTCTTCTTTATTTTCATCTTCTTAGAGCATTAAAATAAAAACTTGTCTATACTAATATTAAGTATAAAGATGAAAAAATTTGATTGTTTGTTTGCATTGAATAGGCTCCGAAACTTCTGGACCAATTTTAAAAATTCTTTCATATTTAGAATTCTATATTATCCCTGATAACCATAGGCTGGAAATTTATTTTTCCTACGGGAAAATATAAAATTCCCACAGGATTTCGTATTCACAAGTACTAAAAGCTTGTATATAAAAATGTTCTTTTAACAATTATATTTGGAATGGAATAGGAGAGATATACAATTAAAATAGGAAGATCTATTCTATGTCTAAAAAGCTGTCAAGATTTTCTAATTTGGGAGGTATTCTTATCAAATGCATACTATACTTTGCCGGAATCTTGTCGAATTCCAGACTCGTTGGTTTCTAATGTTATCGGATACCAAGGTCGTCAGATTCTTATCTTGCCGTCATGTTTACAAACTTGAAAATTCCGGGGGTGGGGTGGGGACAAAAAAAAAGATTGTTAATAATCAATGATTTAAAACAGAAACGCATTTTTTCCTTAATTATATTAACCAAAACTAAATACTCAGATGACATGCTGTGTACAAAATTGTTTTTATTTAAATTATAAGAAATAATTGTAGTTTTATAGTTGACTATATACGTAAGCTGACAACATTGAAATCCGACAACATGGGAACGGACGAGTCTGAATTTGACAAGACAGGACTCTCTGGAATCCGGCGAAATAGGAATCATTCTTCTTATCAATCTCCTAATAATGCTTATTGTATGAACATAATAATAATTATGTCCCGTCTTGTTTAAAAAAATTATTTAAAAAACTTTATTCAGCATTTTGTCATGTTTACAGGCAGCTATAACTGCAAAAACGGATACAAATGTGTGACAAAATGAACTAGGCATTAAAATTTAAACTATTGGTTTTATGTACAATGTATACATACATCCCAATCGACCATAACTAGGACGTAGGCAATTACAATTGCTTACCAAACCACACTATTGTTAACGGTGTAAATACTACTATTTTTAGGCGTAAGCAGAAATCTCAATTTTTCACCTACTACTATTTTAATATACTTCCCTATTTTCCTCAACTTTTATTAATGCTTTCGTACGCACTCGTCGGTTAAGAGGAAATCGGTGGGACCGTTTTTTTTATACAAATGTAGTCTCCCGTTTCCTTCCTGGATAATGACGATAGTTTAGTAGCTCGTTTTTCAAGAAAAACCTAAAGCCACTATTGGTACGTTCTTATATTATCCTCTTTTTATTAAGCTAATTATTAAAGGAGATTTTATCTTTCAAAAACCTGAAAAACTGGCCAGATTTTCTGCTGTATTCAAACATGGATGAAAACATATAGGTATTTCATGAGATTATTAAATATGAAAAAAGCAAAACATAGAAACACAGTCAAGCAATGCAATGCAAAAGGTTATTGATTCGGTCTTGTTTTTGAGAAGAAAATAAGGGACTACGGAACACCTATATTGTGTACTTTTCCTAGGTATCTTGGGTACGAGCTGCAGTTGTCTCTATCGCGCTCAGTTCGTTTAGGGTTAGGGTTTGGGTCCCGGGACGTCTCGTGTCTCGCAGTCCCGGGACTTTTTATAAATATAGTTGTCTCGGATCCCGAGACTTTCGGATCGAGACTGGAGACGAGACAAGATTGTCGAAATTCTGTTGTAATCATTTTTATTTTCAAATCATTGAAAGAGCCCAGAGCGCCATCTGTTAGTTTAATGAATAATTACTTGGTCTAATACGTAATAATGACTGAGAACACAACACATTAAATGCGTTTGCCGCGCCACCACATTGGTTGTTTTGTGACGTTTGGATTATGATTGTCGCTGTGACAGCTCAGTCAGTCGTCAATTTCATTTATGAGGTGAGTGTGGTGTGGTGTTTTGGTGCAACGGCGCTTCTGTAAAATTGATTACGCCCATCAAATATTTAATTACGAAACAAATCTGTCATTATGAGAATTACCAATTTTACGTTTATGACCAATGACTAATAATACTAGATATTAGTTATTAAGAATTAGTATGATTATTCCTAAATTTATTTGATAATTATAACTATAAGATTTAATTGCTTAATTAAAAGTGAATCTGTGTGTGATTGTAAGAAAAAAACCTATCTACCAACTACTTAGGCTAAAATAAACGTTAAAATTATTAAGATTTTATTTTATGTTTAATAAATGTTGATTTTAATAAAAATTACCTTTTCCCAAAAAATTAACCCAATTAAAATTTTAATTTCTAAAAGTCTCGAAGTCTCGGGACGTACTGGGACTTTGATCGTAGGCTGTCTTGTGTCCCGGGACTTTGAAATTGTCGAGATTCCCCAAACCCTAGTTCGGGGGTCACAACGCAAGAACAATACATTTTGCAAATACCTAATTTTGAATTCTCTCGACCTTACAGTTTCTTCTTTAGGGTACTTACTGTACTCTTGACCTATTATTTCTGCAGAATATCTTCTAGTTAGTTGGCGGAATTCGTAGTTATATTATAAAAATATAAATTTTTATACAAAAGATATTAAGATTTTAATTTTTGATAAGAATTAAATGCTTTACAAAATGATGTAATTGTTACTTGTTGCGCAAGAAATGTATATATCCAATATATTCGCAATAGTATCAAACAAAAGCTCTGATGATAACCCAAAAAAATAACTCCTTTCTTTGAAGTAAACGACTGAGGAAAATTTTGTGATCAAAACACTACACCACACAAATTCGCTTGGAATTTATTACCTTCCAGATAATAATATATTACCCGTCTCTTTGTTCAGATTCTTGCTTAGAAACATTAAATTTGAACGAAAGTGAACTTCGAGAACATTTTCGGTCACAGCTATAAGAGATATTATGAAATTTGACAAGCAGGTTTTTTTATAACGCTAACATCCACTAAAACCGATTTCTTGAAGATAAACTACAAGCATGAAATTTTGTATTTAAGCTAATAATTGTATGTTTTCTTTTAATTCCGCCCTTAAAAAGGTGTATGATAAGATAAGATAAGATAATAATTTATTGTAGAACTGTGTACAAGAAGGTCTTAAAATTAGATAGTGTCAACAGTTAGCCCATTTCGGACGTACAATATAACATTTAAATAGCATATATTAAAATTAAATTCATAATAAAAGTTCGGACGTAGGTACAATATGACATTAAAATAACAATTATAAAAATTAAATTCTTAATAAAATTTCGGACGTACGATGCAACATTAAAACAACAACTACTAAAATTAGATCAATGATCAATTAGACAATGCAGTACATTCAATTAATAACAATTCAAATATCAAGAACATAAAATTAAAATAAAATAATTCTCTATCCACATCATAATAAAATTCAAATTTCAATCAAAAAATATTTAAATTAGGTATTTATATCAAAATTAGAGTTACAATAATAAAATTAAGCAAATGTCAATGATTATTAAAATATTCATCCAAAGTATAAAAGCATTTTGTTAACAGCCACTGCCTAAGCTGTATTTTAAACTGATTCTTTTCCAAAGCCTTTATAGAATTGGGTAAATGATTTAAAATGTCAACTCCAGTTCTTAAGGTGCTTTTGTTACATATATAACTAGATGACTTAAATATACACATATCATATGCATATTGTAATCGTAAGTTCTTTTTTAGTTTGCTTTTTGAGCTAAAATGGTCGTTATTTTCTTTAACAAAAACTAAAATATTCAAAATATAGATGCAAACCAGAGTTAGAAACTTGAAATCCTTAAATACATTTCTCTGCGAATTATATTTATCAAGTTTTAGCATAGTACGCAAGCATTTCTTTTGTAAAATAAATGTCGATTCTGCATTTACTGAGTTACCCCAAAAAATTATGCCATACGTTAAAAGCGGGAAGATATACCCATAATATGCATTTCTTGCTGCTTCCACCGAAGCTACATTTGTTAGGATTGATATGGCATAGCAACTGCTAGAATTTTTTCCTCAATATGTGATTTCCAGTTCAAATGAGTATCAATGGAAACACCCAAAAATTTACTGTTTTGCACATTCTGTATTTGCTTGCCATCAATGACTATATTTAATTCTAAGGGATTTTTTTTATAATTTCTAAACTCCATCAGCTTTGTTTTTTCAAAATTTACTTTTAAATTTAATGAAGCTAGCCATTTTACTACGACGTCCAGTGTGTTATAGACTTCATCTACGAAATCAACATCATTTAATAAGTCATTTTTCAAAAATATTGTTGCATCATCAGCAAACAAGACACATAAGTGTTGAATGATCAAGGGAAGTTCGTTTATGTAAACTAAAAAAAGGAGCGGTCCAAGAATGCTTCCTTGGGGAACACCCGAACAAACATTTTCAAAATCAGATAGGATGCGTACAGTAGTTTTTGATTTTTTGTCAAATGTATCTAATAATATTGCTGTTCACGCTCGAGGAAGAGCGAGTGGCAACACAGCATTATAGTCTGTGGCGGCCGGCCGCATGTAAGATGTCAGTAAGTCGAGTCGAATACGGAATGACATTGAATTAGGTTATGATGACCACCGGGTTTCAATAAAATATATAAGCATCTAACAAATAGTATTGCGCGCGCACCAAGTGATTGTTGGTGCGAGGTTCCGCAAAGTTTTAGTGCCGGTGAGAGTGTATCAACGCCTTGTGTTCGTTAACGAGTTCGGGTATTGGTGGCCTAATAGGCAAGTGTACCATCCGGTTCGGTCAGAAAGCAGCCCTTCAGGAGCCGCGACTTCCTTCGAGCTAGCTCAGGAAGTCCACCAGCTACATACGGAGACCAATCGGATCCAAGGTAAGTAATACCAATTTTCTAAGAGCTGGTAGTCGGTGAATAAAATTCAGCAATACAAGTCGGTGAAACGCCGACGTGGTGGAGTCTACTTTGGGCATCACCAATTGCCTGTGTTCTACTTAACAGGTATGACTCCATTAACTTCAGTGAATTTCCCCGTATTCCAATATGCTCGAGCTGTTTTAATAATATGTCGTGACTGACGCAGTCAAATGCTTTTGACATATCAAGGAACATTCCAATACAAGTTTTTTTCTCATCTATTCCCTTCCATATTTGTTTCAAAATATTAAATATAGCTAATGTTGTATTTTTCCCTTTTTGAAAGCCAAATTGATTTACATTTAAGATTTTATTTTTATTTAAAAACGATATCATTCTTTCGTAGATGATTTTTTCAAATATTTTTGAAAAATTGGATAATAAAGCAATAAGGCGATAATTATTAGGATTATCCTTAGCACCTTTTTTGTGTAGAGGTTTCACTAGAGCTTTTTTTAAATCTTCTGGGAAAATTCCCGTTTCTAAAGTCAAATTTATAATAAAGGTTAATGGTTCAGCTATGAGATGTACACTTGATTTTATTAAATTCATGGGTATATTATCATATCCCGTGCTTTTTTTATTTTTTAATGATTTAATAGTTTTCTTAATTTCTTGGACATCAACTGGAGTCATAAAGATACTGTTTAGGTTAGCATGTGACTCCAGTTTATGTTTAGCTGGATTCTTATGTGATATGGAATTTTGTAAATTCAAAAAGTGGGAATTTATTTGTTTCGCTATGTCATGCGGTTAATTAATTACTGTATCGTCTTTTATTAAACTTTTTGATTCTTTTATAACATTAACTTTTGCTGTATTTCTTTTTATAATTTGCCACATAGTTGGTGGTGCCCAAGGTAGACACCACCACGTCGCGGCTCCTGAAGGGCTGCTTTCTGACCGAACCGCATGGTACACTTGCCTATTAGGCCACCAATACCCGAACTCGTTAACGAACACAAAGGCGTTGATACACTCTCACCGGCACTAAAACTTTGCGGAACCTCGCACCAACAATCACTTGGTGCGCCGCGCAATACTATTTGTTTGTTGCTTATATATTTTATTGAAACCCGGTGGTCATTATAACCTAATTCAACGTCATAACATTTCGACTCGACTCATGTCACATGCGGCCGGCCGCCAAAAAAGCTCTCACTGCACAGACCACAATGCAGTGTTGCCACTCGCTCTTCCTCGAGCGTGAACATCCCCCCGCTCCGGACAGTCCCGGACTGTCCGCCAAATCAGTCTAAGGGGAGGCGAGAAAGAGAAGCGACCGCGCGCTTCAAAACAGAATCCCCAACTAGGACCTCGGCAAACCTGGGCACACCATCAGACCCTAGAGTAAGTTGGACAATGCGTCCGCGACGCCAACGTAAGGGTGGCAGGTTCGGGTCCTTCACTAACACGAGGTCTCCAACCCTCGGTGGGTTTGTCTTATCTGACCACTTAACGCGCTGTTGCAAAATGTGTAAGTATTCAAGGTGCCAGCGGCGCCAGAAGCTCTGGGTAAGCTGCTGGAGCAACTCAAACCGCGAAAGGCGTCCTGGATTGATATCTCTATAAGTATACTCGGGCAGGGCGTTAAGTGGTCTGCCTATCAAGAAATGGCCCGGCGTGAGGGCCTGCAAATCGTTCGCGTCGGTAGACAACGGACATAACGGACGCGAGTTGAGAACCGCCTCAATCTTATGAAACACCGTCGCGAGTTCCTCAAACGTGAGAATGGTCTCCCCAATAACGCGGCGAAGGTGAGTCTTGGCGGCCTTTACAACAGATTCAAAAATCCCTCCCCAGTGAGGGCAAGACGGCGGGGAGTATCGCCATGTTACCCCCCTACGGGAGAGTGTGGATCCGATTATTTTTATCTAAAAATTCACAAACTTCTCTTATATGTCTATCAGTGCCCTTGAAGTTCGTCCCACAATCGGACCGAATTAGAGAAGGCAGTCCCCGGCGGGAGACAAATCTGCCTAACGCTGCTAAGAAAGCGTCCATGGTGAGCGCACTCACCACCTCCAAATGAACGGCTTTAGTGGCCAAACAAACAAACACACACAAGTAAGCCTTTCAGTCTTAGCATTACGGAGTCGCGACGTTTTTATAGTGAACGGTCCCGCGAAATCAGTTCCAACTCCTAAGAAGGTCATCGATTCATTCACACGATCAGCAGGCAAATCACCCATTTGGGGCTGCATCGTCTCGGGGCGTAAACGATAGCAGGGCAGACATCGAAAGATAACAGATCGGATTATTCTTCGCGCTGACAAAATCCAAAACTCCCGTTGGAGGAGCGCGGTCAATGCATTACATCCGGCATGAGCATTCTTCACATGGCGATCAATGATCAACAATCGCACCAATGGTCCGTCCTTGGGGAGCATCAGGGGATGACGTGATCTATAGGGCAAGTTAGCGTGCCTCAATCGGCCTCCTACACGCAACAAACCTTTATCATCCAGAAAGGGAGTCAAACGCACCAAGGGTCCCTTTAATTTGGACGTCCCGGTACGGAAGATCTTAAGTTCCGGTTCAAACGCTCTAGACTGGGTCATACGCACCCAATGCAAAAGAGCATCTTGGCGCTCCTGCGGTGAGAGGACCGGACACAAATCTTTGTCCTGAGGCCGGCGACAATTTCGAATAAATCTTCTTATCCAAGCGGTCACGCCGAGCAACTTGTCCAGAGAACTGTAGCGGTCTAATAAAAATTCCCGCTCTGGAGCCGTCATAGTCTCGACAGCGTGAACACGCAAGCCCGGATTTGGTGCCTTCACCACAGCTGGTGTGGAAGGCCAAGACGGCTGTAACAACCATTCGGGACCCCACCACAGAGTGTGGTCAATAAGCTGAGGGGCTTCGCTGCCACGTGATGCACAGTCAGCAGGGTTTATTTCCCCTGGCACGTGGCGCCAAATCAACGTGGCCTTCGAGGCCTGTATTTGGGATACCCGATTGGCCACAAATACTTCCAGGGAGTGGACGGAGTTCTTAATCCAACACAGGACAACCTGACTGTCGGACCAAGCAAAGAGCGACTCAAAGTCCACACTACGTCCCAGGGTGTCAACAACGTGGTTCATCAACCGAACCAGAAGAGTAGCTCCAGACAATTCTAACTTCGGATTCGTTAATCGAGTCCGAAGTGGAGCAACCTTACTCTTAGCAATTAGCAAGTGGAGCTTAACAGCTCCTCTATCATCGACCGTCCGCATATATACGACGGCTGCGTATCCACTCTCAGACGCGTCACAAAAGCCATGAAGGCTGGCCGTAAACCGTCCCTTAGGCAGTATATGTCTAGGGATACTAACACGGTTAATGTCGGAGAGAGATGACATGAAGGACTCCCAATCTCGCAGCAAACGGCCCGAGAGGGGCTCATCCCACGACACTTCGGCTGACCAAAGTTCCTGTAGGAAGTACTTCATCCAAAACACTACGGGACTAATCCAGCCATTTGGGTCAAAGGTACGAGCTACTGTAGACAAAACCAACCGTTTCGTCCAGACCTTGGGGCTTGGCAGCTCCAATCTATAGGTGAACGTGTCCTGGACAGGTCTGTATTGCACTCCCAAAACAGATAGTAAATCTGGAGTGTTGGCATTCTCAAAAATATGAGGCTCCTGCTGGTGGTCGTCTGGCAAGTCACACAAAAGCTGAGGTGAGTTGGACATCCACTTCCTCAGTTCATAACCACCAGCCCCGAGAAGAGCAATTAGTTCATCTCGCAAAATCAAGGCTTCCTCGACACTAGAGGAGCCCGTACAAATATCATCCACAAATGCATCCTCCTTGAGAACCAAGGATGCGCGAGGGTATCGTAACCGCTCACGTTCAGCGAGTTCCACAAGTGAGCGAATTGCCACAAAGGGGCTCGAACGCAAACCGTATGTATTGGTGTTCAGCTCGTAGACCAGCATGGGATCTCTGGGATCCTCCCTCCATAATATGAGCTGATATCGTCTATCGTCCGGGTGAATCACAGTCTGCCGAAACATCATCCGGATATCGGTCACAAAGACGACGGCATGGCGACGGAAGTTGGTCAATACATCACCCACCTCGTGGTGCAACTTCGGTCCAGCATGCAGACATTGATTCAGCGAAACTCCGGTAGACGTGGGAGCTGACCCATCAAAAACAACGCGTATCTTCCCGGTGGAAGGTTTCAAAACCGCGTGGTGAGGAAGAAATTATGTTCCTCGTTTCGCCAGTCCAGTCGCGAGACCGACATGTGCCCCAGTTGCTCATATTCTCGCATGAAGTCGACATACTTCTGTTTGAGGTCGGAGTTCCTACTCATACGACGCTCCATGGACAGCAGCCGCTTCTCGGCCAACGGCCGGGAGCTGCCAAGTGAGGGGCGAACTGACAAAAAGGGCAAACGAGTGATCAGCCGTCCCGAGTGAAGGCGACCTGTATTGTTCTGGTAGAACAACTCACACTCCTCGTCTAAGGGGTTCACTCGCTTCACGGTAGGTGGCTCTTCTACCTCCCAAAACCGTTGAAGGACATCCGATAAGGTGGGGCTAACAGTTATGTAACTGTCCACCGATGGAGATGGTGGGTTATGCCTAACTGGTCCCATCACTACAAACCCAAGCGATGTAGATAAGGCTACCAGCCCACCCGTCTGTAACTCTCTCCTCTTCCCACAATACACGCGGCCTAGAACATCGGCACCGAGCAATAAGTGAATCGGACCGGTTCGGTGGAAGGAAGGGTCAGCCAAGGTCAATCCTGATGTCGCATCAACGACAGCGCGCGAAACGTGCTGTTGCGGAAGCTGACCAACAACCTTCTCATAAACAATCGCGATCGCGCCAATTTTGGGCGCTGAAGAGAAGTGGGGGGAAAAGGAGAACAAAACCTGACCGATCGGATCCGGGATCCGCAGGTCTCCGATTCCCCGTACCGATTCAAGGTATGGAGATGTGTTCAAACTCAACTGCCGGACCAGCCAGCTGGAAGCAATGCAACCCTGAGCTCCCGTATCCAAAAGGGCGCGAACTAAAACAAAGGTGCCCCTCGGGCCCCACACCTGTACGGAGGCTGTTGGTAACAGCACCTGCTCCTGTGGGGGGGTTGCAGCCGACAGTTGGTTTAGTGAAAATCCTCCCGCATTCCCCGCAACGGGGGGGAAGGGGGGTCCGAAGAAAAATGCGTGCGCGGCGGAGGAATAGGGCGCTCAAGGCGCTCGAGCGTACACACCCCGACCAAAGCTGCATCGGGGGGCCGGGCGGTGCCCATGATGGGCGAAAGTTGGGGGAGCCCGTGACAACCGGGGTCTCTCCATCAGAGGGGGAGAGAAGCGTATCGGCTCCCGACGTGGCTCCCTAATAACCGCGGCCCAATCCCGCGGTGGCGCCTCATAAGCGGCGCGTCGATCCCCCCCGCCCGTAGGGGGGGTGGGGCGCCCAATCCTCTCACTGGAGGGGGGGCGCCTGTCCAATCTCCGCGGAGGGGTGGCACGCCCCTCCGATCTCCTCGGAGATGTGGGTGACCTACGAGGGCCCCCGCCCGTGTGCGAGTCCCTCTCTCTCACCACCTCACGAGTGTCTTTATTATTAAAGCACAAGAGGGGGTGATGGGCCCCTCCACAACAGTGACAATCTCGTGGGTGGGGGCAAGCCGATGCCATATGAGCCCCCAGGCAGCGGTAGCACCAATTCCGCTGCTTGGCCATATTCCTACGCCCCTCGGTGCGTAGGCCAACAAATTTGGGACAGGCCGGCAAACGATGGCCATCCCGCTTGCAACACTTGCAAGGCCTCAGCCTCTCCCCGTGTGGAGAGTTCTGCCGCACTGCAGTATACTGCTTGTGCGGGCGGCGCTCTCTCCGTGGCGCTGCCCGGGTTGCCTCATAGCGGCCTGTACTCGGTCCCGGTATAGGAGCCAGATCCAAGTGGTCGGTCATCCGACACTCATCCTCCAAAAATCTGAGGAGATCCGAGAAGGGGGGGAGGTACGAGGCACTATTGCCCCCATACCTTTGTTCAAAGCGCCCCTTCATCTCCATGGGAAGCTTATCGAGGATGAGGTGGAGCAAAATAAAGGACCACTGGTCCACCGGTAGATCAAGTCGTTTGAGCGCGTTAATAGCGCTTAGCAGCGGGTTCAAAATCTCCTTCCTCAATGAGGAGACCCGCCATACTCGTGGCAGCCCTAAAATGGCAGCCACATATGTGTCCGCTAGCAAGCGAACATTCTGATACCGGGCGGTCAACAACGCCCTTGCAATCTCATAACTGTCATCGTTGACAGGTAGATGCTGGACAAGCACACCAGCCTCTCCACGTAAGGCAGAGAGCAAATAGGCCAATTTCTGGCTAGGGAACAGGTCGTCCCTCGAGTGAACCAGGCTATCAAAGAGGTTAATGAACCCCATCCAAGAAGCCAGGTTCCCATCAAAGGTTGGGATGTCTAAAGTGGGCAGTCTGCCCAGCAAGCCGGCCGGGGTAGGCTTGACCTCCCCGGGCATGCACGACTCACCCCTCCGGGCGGATAGAATTGCCTGAGCCTTGTTTATAATCACATCCGCCTGTTCAAAACACTGATCATAATCGGCATTAAATTGGTCGACTGCCCGCAACTCAGCGGCACCCTCGGCTGGGTGGTCGAGCAGATATTGTTGATGAGCAACGAAAAGCTGCTCCAATTCCTTCAAGCGAGCAGGTACTCCCTCATGCCGAATTAACAAAGCCTGTTCTCGGTCTGGTCGGTCTACCAAAGCGACGGCACTAGCAAACCATCTCAAAATCTTTTGTGCACCCGCGCGGGCACCACTAAGCGGACTGACTGGCGGGACCATTTTGCACCAAAATTAATAAACACTATAATAATACACGGACAAACAGACCGACAACCGCAGACAATAAAACAGATCGGGAGGAACTTCAAAGGCAGAACAAAATATATAAACAAACCAAAATCAAGTATAAATGCTAGAACTTAACTAGAACAACAAGGCATTTAACAACAGAATTTTTCAAACAAATTAAATTCAAGTATTAAGTCAATAACTTAACAAACATAATATTCAAAGGCAAACAAAACAAAATCAAATGTAAATGCTAAAACTTAACACAGCAAAATAGTGTATTACAACAACAGCAAAGTCATTTAGCAGCAAAATCTTTTAAACAAATTAAATTTTTCAAATTCAAATTCAAAAATCTTTATTCAACATAGGCCTTTACAGGCACTTATTGACGTCAAAACAAAGCAAAACATTCTAATTTAAAGGAAACATAAATTTAACCTTGTATGTGCATACATCCTGAATATACCTACTCAAGATGTCTGCAAATACAAGTAGTAATGAAAAAAAAAAAAAAAAGTTGAATCTACACCAAGTTTAAGGATCAATTCAAGTATAAGGTTACAACTTAACAAACAAAATATTCAAGGGCAAAACAAAGATATGAAAAAACAAACCAAAATCAAATATAGGTAAATGCTAGAACTTAACTAGAACAACAAAAGACATTTAACCCCAATTTTTCATATACAATGACAATGACAACTAGTTAGGGAGATCGGTCCACAAATGAGATTGTAGTCGGTTTAAAATCAGCAATCAAAAACCAATTAATATGAATTGCCCATTTGGACAACCAACAAGATTACAATATTAATTGTACAATACTAATCAACCACTCAAATCTAAAAACCACGCTCTGCTACCAAAAGATGGTGGTGCCCAAGGTAGACACCACCACGTCGGCGATTCACCGACTTCTGGGTTGCTGATTTTTATTCACCGACTACCAGCTCTTAGAAAATTGGTATTACTTACCTTGGATCCGATTGGTCTCCGTATGTAGCCGGTGGATTTCCTGAGCTAGCTCGAAGGAAGTCGCGGCTCCTGAAGGGCTGCTTTCTGACCGAACCGGATGGTACACTTGCCTATTAGGCCACCAATACCCGAACTCGTTAACGAACACAAAGGCGTTGATACACTCTCACCGGCACTAAAACTTTGCGGAACTTCGCACCAACAATCACTTGGTGCGCCGCGCAATACTATTTGTTTGTTGCTTATATATTTTATTGAAACCCGGTGGTCATTATAACCTAATTCAACGTCATGACATTTCGACTCGACTCATGTCACATGCGGCCGGCCGCCAAAAAAGCTCTCCACAATGCAGTGTTGCCACTCGCTCTTCCTCGAGCGTGAACATAGTTTTATTTTTATTATCACTATTTTTTTAATAATTAAGATTCGTATTTTTTTTTTATTGCCTTGTTACAGATTTTAGAACTTTGCAGTATCCTTTGTACCTTTTTTTAATTACAGGACAGTTTGTACTTCTTTGTTTTAAATACAACTTTCTTTTATTTTTACTTGCAATTGATATACCTTTAGTTTTCCAGTTAGGAATATTATTGTATTTTATTTTAATTCTCTTGTTGGGTACACAAAGTTCAAAAACCAGATTGAAAATACCAAGAATATTTTATATGCATTATTAGAATTATTTTGAACATACACCTCTGCGAAATTCATTTGTGCCAAGTATTTTAAGAAAACTTCTTCATACGAACCTATGTCTCTTATAATAGTATACCAGAACTTTTCGTTGAAACTTTGACTTGAGAGAACCGAAATTAAATGACATGTATAATCCGATAAACCAACATCTAATACTTCAACGGAATATTTCTTTACATTAGTCATTATATTGTCAATGCAAGTTTGAGAGTGTGCGGTAATTCTAGTGGGGATTAATATTGCAGCATGCAATTTATATGACTTAAAACATATTCAAAAACGATTCACTTTTGTAGTTCTTATCAAGTATATTTACATTGAAATCACCCATGACAAAAACACTCTGGCCCTTATCCTGATCTTGTGTAGTACATATTCCATATTACTGAGAAAAATCCCTATATCACTGTTTGGTGTTCTATACACGCATACCACTAGATAATTTAATCCACAAATGACTACACCACAACATTCGAAGTGATTTTCCACTGACATTTCTGAAATCCATTGAATTTCGCGAAAGTCAATAGTATTTTTGACATAAATTGCTACACCTCCCCTGTTTCTACGTTTACGGCAGAAATGAGCTGCTATTTTATATCCACTAATTTGAAATATCTCTACTTCACATTTACTCAAGAAAGTCTCACTAAAACTACATACGTCTATATTTCTTTCATGCAATAATATTTCAAGTTCATCTATTTTAGATTTAATGCTTTGTGTATTTAAGTGAATCAACTTCAGCGTATTACTCTTATCTCTAGATGCAAAAAAAATGAGGATTATTATCGTTGAGTGTATTTTCAAAGTATTTTTTTGAATGTTGATTGTTACTAATTTGCTGTTTAAAAAAATATGGAATTGTATACTGTTTTGTATGTCCCTTAGACATACCTTTTTTTTCATTTTCTGTTCTCAATATAGTTTTCTTTTTAAAGTAATTCGTAATTTCTTTTTGATTAGATTTCTTATTATTTTTGTTCTCACTTTTAGTGTCATTATTTGTATGTGCTATCCATTTATTCTTGTAATCAATATTGAGTATTTCCCTTAACATCAATCTAGCAATGCATAGTTTATAAATTTGACTTAAATTGTTATAACTTATAGATACCAATCTTGCGTGATGAAATTGAGAACACACCAGCCGTATTTCTTCATTTTGTTTAGTGACATTTAAAATATTATTATGACAAATTTCAGAAACCAATACATTTGTATGTTGTAGTAAGGACAAGTAATAATAAAGAAATGATCGGAAACTGATTGGGTTCCGGTCATTTGATCCTGCTAAAATCATTATATAATCGGACTTTGTAAATTCTTTACACAAATTCTTACAAGATAACAGTATATATTCTAAGCTAGCATTTGGTTTTACTATAGCTGTTACTTCGTATTCATTACCTAGCAGGTTTTGTAATACATATCGAACACCTTTATGTGTATTACACATCTTTAAGGGCGGAATGTAAAAAAACTTAATTGGGATTGAAAGTTGTCTTTTGTTTCTTGAGTATCATACTTAAACTAGATAGATAGATAGATAGATAGACAGAAACTTTATTTGGTCTTCAGACACACACACACAACAATTTAGTATAAGCAAATAAGTATACATGGAAGTAAACAAAAAACTACAAAAATATGAAATCAGTATCGCATACCTACCCTGTTTCCACACCACTGTTATGTATGTGTGCTGTAGCAGCACAAAAAGGCCATAGCTCAGCGTCAATTTTGCTCATAAGACATGAGCAAATCGCTGATTTTCAGCTACAACCTGGGGAACTACGTCTACGACACTAAGCCGAAGTGTTGAAGTGTTGAACTATTTAATATGATTTAATAGGACTTTTTATAGTTTACTTAATAGTGAGTTTGAATTGTTATTCTTAGAGGAAGACGTGGGCGAAGAAGTAATAATGAAACATGAAATAATAGAAGAGAAACATGATAAGTACTGAGTCTCTCCTCTAAATCTAGCTCCTTATTTTTTATGTCTTTGAGCAGTTTACTTTTCCGTGTAAATAATAAAAATAAGTTATAAGTTCCTGTTCGTCCTTACCTCGTAAACTGTATCACTTACTAGAAATGTATTTGAAAACAATATGACTCATTAACGTGCAGAAGCAATTCCTTTTGCAAAAGAGGCGTTCTGCACAAGCAGCGGGTGTAATTAATAATATTGTATTCTTATAATACTAACGCGTTTGTCTCTACATAAAAACATACATTTGACATAGATTTAATGCGACATTCAACAGCATGAACACAACGTAAGTTCCCTCGTTTTTGGGGAAGCAACCTCTGGGTAGCACTAGCAGGCACTGGCAGCCCCATCTTATGGCAGTCTGCGTGTGTTGGGCGTAAGCGATTTCACACAGAGTGGAGTCTGTCATTTTTGCTTCACTAATCATCGCACTGTGTACCTACTGAACGCTCCTTCTATGCGTTATTATAACTCACTCTCATGGATGTGTTCCTACGCGAGGCGTGAGTGAAGTAGTCGGAAATCATTCCTGGGGATACTGCCAATACTCTTTTACTGGTATGGTAGCGACTTTGGCGCCGACAATTGACCCTGGAGGCTTATCGTTACAGGGGTTCATCATCAACAGCTCATATACGTCCCCACCGAGGGGCTCGAGCCTACCCTAAACTAGGGCGTTTAGGGCTTAGTCAACCACGCTGGCCAAGTGCGGGTTGGTCGACTTCACACATAACCTGTAAAGAAATTTTTTCTTCACATGTGTGTGCAGGTTTCCTCACGATGTTTTCCTTCACCGTAAAAGCGTCGAATAAACGTACATATGAATTCAAAATTTGAAAACACATTGGTACGTTACAGGGGTTACCTAACTTATATATCACGCGCCCTCTTTCGAAAAAGTAAATTCGTCACCAGAATAACAATGCTAATAACAATTAGAGATAGGCCATTTCCTAAGTAGCTAAGGAGTACCTACAGATGAAGAACGCTCCCATATTTGGCCTTATTGTCACTTACCATCAGGTGATATGAAAGCCAAGAGCTTTCCAGTTGTGCGTTAAAAAAAAACAATCAGATTTTGTTCGAAGCGGACAAAGGCCGTATGTTGCTTGCCATCCTATCCATAACGCATAAAATTACTGGTTAACTAAACTATGTTCTAGCCCATTAGCAACGCCATTAACTTAAACTGAACAGATTAATAGCACTGTTCATGGTCCAGACATTCTACAGGTGAAATTACAGGTCTACATGCACGCTCCATCAACGAGTTTAAACGAAGTTAACTGCTATCCAGACCTGAGATATCCGATTACGCTAACGGCCAATATTGTCTCATCTTATGGCTTACGGCTTAAACTGATTTTATCTATTTAATCTCCAGATAACCATCACATCGGTCGTCATCAGTAGACAGTTTATGTATTCACCTTGGAACTAAACGTTTAGGTTCATATGGACAACAGAAGACAGTTATGTTTATTGCAATTAATTTGGCAAACAAGCAAACTGCCCACCTGATGGTAAGTGGTAACAGTCACCTATTTAATACATGTGGTTCCTGTGAGATTCCCAGCAAAACTGCAACCCTCACAAGAACCACAGTGTACGTTGCCAACTTGTGACTTAAGATGTAAAGTCACGGTACCCAGTAATTTTGGTACCCATCTTACCCTTCAAACCGGAACACAGCAGTGCAAGCACTGCTGCTTTGCGGCAGAAATAGGTAAGGTGCAGGTACTCATGCACACGACCCTGGTACAGAGTCGCCCTCCGGTAATTATGTATTTACCTTGGAACTAAAATGGTAGTTCACGGTGCGGTTTTCGAAACATGTTGTCAAATGTGAGTTCTGGTTACACTATGAAGTTACTGGTGAAAAAAATGTTTTAAATTTGATTATTCGTTGACGTAAGTGTATCGTTTCTGAAGAATCATAATTAATAAAATAAATTAAGTTCAATAACTAACATTTTGTGTATTATTGATCTTTTCCCCGTACTTTTAAGAGAAGTACTACAATGAAAAATCAATAAGAGAAAGTTTACCGTTTTGTTAGCTTTTTGCATTGACCGTATCACTTAAAAAGTATTACGACCCCTTCGTCCACTTGGATCCATTGGATCGATCCATTGATGGATCCTAGTACACTTTTTGTTCCACTTGAGGCCATCGTACCAATCAGTTCCAAAGAATGGATCCTAAGACACTCAAAGGTGCACTTGGATCCTCCAAAGAGATTTATACGGTAATTTGAATAATACCTCGTTTGATGAGCACTGGCCAATATGTCTTATTTATCAATATGTCTTATTTAATTTTACATCATACAAGTCTTTCGGTGGTTCTACTAAGAGGACAAATTAGTAGGACTACGAGGAAACGGCCTAATTGATTGGACCTAGCCTCACTTTATTTGGTAATACACAACCGTCCTGTTTATATTGTTAAGGCGGAAGCTTAACTAGTACGGTAGTTGTTAGCTAGATGTCCTATTATGGCACTAAACTTAACTAACACCGTAGTCGCTAGCTAGATGGACTCAGAAGCCCAACTGCCAACCGAATCAAGAAGCGAAAAAACTTCAACTCGAATCGTACCCCAAGCAACCTTTTCTTTTTTTATATTTTTATAAAAAACCGCATTTGCAAAAAATTATTTACGTAATGTAAGATGCTGTTGTTTACAAAAACTGAAAAAATGAGATTGCATTGATCATTTCATTTTCAGTTTATGGGTTATCGCCGAATTTGTCGGTGATTTTCTGTAAAAAACAATAATGTTACAGTACTGCCATACTCGCACTGCAGTAGTTTAACCAAAAGACTAGCTATTTTGGTACATATATGACTATTTTGTATAACACGCTACGATGTGATTTAATTTTTCCATGCTACAAAATTCTCTGTTAGAGAGGGTATAATGCTACCGCTTCCGAAAATATTAATTAATTGTAAAAAAAAATTAAACAAGCTTTTATTATTTGCATTGTCACGCGATATACATATGCATGCAAAATTTCAGTTCAAGCGGAAACCAGAAAGTGGGTCAAATTTAGCTTGCAAGATTTTATTACCAGACACGAGACAGGTGAAAGTAAATAAAAGCTTGTAAAATAGAGCACAGTTCTACTTGTGAAACTGAACAACTTCCCCAAAGAACATAATAATTATGTCCAAACAATTTCCTTAGTTAAATATTATTTTGTACGGATAGCGCAGAAATATATTTTGTCGTATTTAGACATAATGTCCCTTGGGGAAAGTCATTCACTTTCGCAAGAATTGTGGTCTTTTTTCGGAAGGTGTTGCATTACACCCAGATTGTGTAAAGATAGGTCCGAATTGTCGGAATAAAACAATGATCATTGACACGGTAATAGTATACAGTAGACCGACTTCATAGAAACGGCCGAAACCATTGACGTTTCTAGTACGTCAATGGCCGAAACACGCGCTTTGCCTACACGCCTCGATCTAGGATCGCACTCGGATCGCATCTATCTACAAGTAAAGGGCAGTCACGAATGCAGTCCGCCGCAGGGCGCAGGGCATACGCACGAGCCAAACGGAGCGCATGGTCGGTCGCGGTCGGTGTGTTAGTGAGCGTTATTACCTTAATAATGGAAGCGGGCAGCCCTATCGCGGGCCAACGCAACAAGCGATGCCGAGTGACCATAAGTATAAAATTTCAAAAAGGGGCCGAGTCGACATACTGTATATACCTAGGTACTATTAACGTGTTATTGACCAAGTACAAGAAAATGATGAGTAAGAAAAACACTAGGTACTTCAAGAGTGCTCTTAGGCGACTAGCACACGCGCCTCGTACATACAAACAATCCAAGAAAGAAGATTAAATATAGCCTGAAAGGCTACTCCCTAAGTTCGTATCTCAAAGTGTGTGAGTTAACTTCCAGCGTTGTATCGCGGTGGCAAACCGCATACACATAAGATACGATTTTGATACTCAAATTTCATTACGGACTTACAGAGTAGCGCTTCTGTCGCGTTTACATAAGAAGTCACCAAAATCTCAATTTTTCCAAGACTAGAACTTAAGAGATTTGTGCTTTAATATATTTTCTTAGAACACAGTTGAAAAACCAAATAAAAGCTTTGTTATTCGTTTAAATGTTGGCTAGGGTGTCAAAGACAAGAACATCTCGCGAGATAATTTCTCAAAGTTTTAAAGATTGAGGCTTAACTTTTTCTTATCCCAGCATTACCACGAGGAAACTCATTTCGAGATTTCGCTCCTGTCTAGACGAAGGCCGAGTGAGCGTTGATAACAGACATTTGTTTACACCCGCTCGCAGCCCATCGACTCCGATTTATATCAAATTTAAGCTTTTTTTATTATTATTTTTTTGGGTGTTATTTACCAACGCTGATGACAGTACCTAAAAGGGATAGTAAAACGAGAACAATAACGTGGAAAACCGATAAAATTTCAAGGGCCCCCAACTGACAGGGTCTGATCAAGAGTTCATGAACACAGGACACCAAGGTTTTACCGGCCATGGCTACAAAGGCCTTCAGCCGAAATAGTGAGGTATTTCAAAGCCACAGAGTACTTTTATCGTTTGAAAACACAGATCTATTGTAGCAACAAGTGTATGGCGTCACAGACTAAGTAGAGATACTATAACACAGACCAGTCACTATTTTCACAGATTGTAGCATATGTCACAGACGAATAATAATGTATCTGCGCTGGATTGTGTTGCTATCCTTGGTTGCTATTTACACCACAGACTGCACACGGCAACTAATTTAGAATTGTTTTTGTCCCTTTTTTAGCTAAAATTAACTTTACCTAGTAGAGGTGTATTGTTGTGTGTTTTGCCGTGGCATCACCATTGGCCCTGCGGAAGATCAGCGCTGGTTTTATTGATAAACCAGCTTTTTGCTGAGCAGGGACCTTTTCATTTAACAACTAAGTAAATATAAGTTTTTTTACGTATTATTTTTTTTTTAATTTATGTAAGTTGTCTTTTTATATTTTTTTTTATTTATTGATCAAATTATTTCAATATATATATATTTTTTTACACCTAATACCCTCGCTTAAACCACTGGGGTTTTTATGCGGGTGGGAGTTCGCATACTTAATAAATATCTTAGTTATTATACATAATAATTTTCATATTTCAATATGATCTAATAGGTATTTTTGCAACATTCTACTGTATTGTTGTTTGCTTAAATATTTATTCACAATATCTTCTGGAAGGCTGTTTAAAACATTGGGTAGTATATATCGACATAATCTGGTTCCAAATAAATTCTACTCTGTAGGTTGTTAAATGAATAAATATCTCTTCTTTCTTTCTTTCAATATCAATAAAATTTGTAAAATTATTCTGTCATAGATATACCTACTACGCGTACCTCACAGCATGTAATCAAGAGAATTAGTTAAAGGCTTTTATTTTTAGGAAGGTCTTGGCCTTCATCTCACCTGGTGGTAGTGACTATAATGCCGAAGGTGGAAACGAGTCTCACCTCAGTACCTCAAAAACTGAGGTACTAGCTATCTTATCTCCAACTGTCAGCACACAACAATGCTTTTAACGTCATTATTATGTTAGACGGTGGTAGCTAGCCAGACGGGCTCAGAAGCCCTGCCACCAAGCAAAGTAGAGAATCTTCTGCCCCCATTGGTAAAACTTCCGACCTCCAGATTAATATTGAGTGCTCTCAACACAGACCACGGCGACGAGTAGAATTATTTATCAAGGGAGCAAAAAACTATTTTTAAGGCGAGACTGTTTTTTGAATCTAGAGCGGAGCTAAGGATTCTAGAGTAGTAGGCCTAGGCTATAGGTACAGCGAGGGGTTCAAAGTATGTCACTCGAGCTTAAAATAGTTTTGCTCCCGTGGACACTACTTTTTATCACCCTCTATGAGAAAATAAGACAAAATTATGAATAAGAATACCTACACGTTTATTTATTTCGATATTGTAAAAAAATCGGTCGCCTGCGGACGCACTTTCTCTCGTCATGTGTTGCCGACTCCGCAAACCTGGTGGGATGATATCACAAAAATACACTGGTAATTTACTTAACGGCTGAGAATAGATAATGACAGCAGAAGAATATAAGTAATTGTGTATGAAATAACTCTGTTTCGATGATTTAATTGTAAACATGTTCACCAGCTGAAAATAAAACTGTTCATATACACGACAAGGTTAGGTATTACTGTATCATCTTGCTCGATGTTCCATAACAATGAAAGGCATATATTTTTAGGCTTTGCACAGTGACGGTGTCCTTAGGGATTCCGCCAACTTCAGGTGACAATGAAATCTCAAACAGAGAGATATTCACGTGAATTCCAATTCAAAAGCTACATTTTCCTGTTACAAGATGTCGACAATACCATCAATGATCTTATATCTCAACGACTCAACGAAGATTGTGAAACTATATGTCTCCATGATCACTGTGAAAAAAATAAAAGCATATTCATATTGGTTTATTATAATTTCAGCAATACACCCACTGTTGGCATAGGACACCCCCAAAGTCCCGTCTTGGGGAAAGCCTCGTCTGATCGATCGATCGTCGAATGATCGAATCGAATCAGTACAAAACAGCGACTGCACCCCTAATTCTTTTGGTTTCTTGAGTAGAAATAATAGTTGTTTTTAGAAAATAAAACAGACAATTGAACATAGAACCTACTCCTTTTTAAGTCGATTACCAGACTGTTTCCTCGAAATTCGCTTTTCCCTAATGAGAATCCCTTATAGTTGCTTTCAACAGCTTCCAAGTTTTAATTGTACCGCTTCAACGCCTGACCCCTTTAATTATATAAAAGATTTTTTAACCTGGTTTAGTTATAGTTAATGTATGTTTTGTCTCATTTCTTGACATATAATTTCACTAAGTCAAAAAAACACAAAACATAGATTAACTAAACCACGTTTAAAAACGTTTATGAATAAGTTGTAAGACTTTCTCTACGGCTGTCTCACTTCTAAACAAAAATGTGTGAATTCAAAAGCTTAGGCACATTTTTCTTCATGTGTAAATTATTTAGTAAGATTTAAGTAGGTAGATACCTAAAGATATACAAAGATATAAGATTCACATTTATAATATTAATGAGAATAATAAAAAGAATGCACAATTTTTCTTCTTTCTAAGTATACAGGGTGGCCCATCCATAGGCGTCCAAAAGAAAAAATTAGAAGCTCTATGCTATGGGGTATCCGAATCACCCCCATGTATGTTCAGCGATTTTTTGTAGTTTAGGAGCTAGAATTATTTTTAGATTTTTTTCAGTAATTTTCTACCGACATTGGTTTTCCTTTTTTATCTTTTTTTCCTTACGTTTACAAATGTTTTTTTTTGTGTAATTAATCATCATGATAGTAGCTAACACCTGAAATAAAGCGGTTTGGCTAAGCATTGCAGAACTTACATAAAATTTTATCTGAAGTTCAAAATTACTGTTAGAGTTCAGTATTCAAAAATGTTAAGGGCTTAAAAAAAATTAGTAAGGGGTGCCAGAGGTTTCTAAGCATTCTTAAAATCTGCTAAGAACCTGTAACAATGAATATCATTCATAAAAATCAGACCTTAATAGTGGTTTTTCTTCTGTGATTGGCCTTGAGGTAAACAAAGGTCGACAAATTGAAAAAAAAAGATGTTTTTCTTTAGGTGTTGTTGAATTGTAACGTGTCTAGTATTACTTAATATTCGGTACTCCATGGCGGTCATGTTATCTGCTTCAGATGATTTTTGAATTAAATTTAATAAATTAATGTATTTTTTTAAAGAGTTATGATTAATTAAATAAAACACAGTTGTTAGTTCCTAAATTTTATTTAAGTGCCATTTATAAAAGGTTTTCAAATTGGCGACCTCCCACAGAAATGCACAATCTACATCTCCTAAAGAAATTGTGTTTGAGGTGTCTAAAAGCTTCTCTGTTGCTTCTTATTATGTTTCCCGTTTCTTCAATTTTCCGCCTCAGCTCTTCTTCACTATTAGACTCCCGCGCGTATACGTTTTCTTTGTAGTACCCCCAGATGAAAAAATCGATTGGGTTTAGATCAGGTAACCGTGGCGGCCAGGAAATTGGTCCACCTCTTCCGATCCATCTGAAAATCAGATAAAAAATTTGTAATTAGTAATTTGTCACAGCTTTTAAATTGTAAAAATGTAAATCAACTATCGTGTTTTACCTGCCGGGATAGTTTTCATTTAGGAAGCTTCGCACTTGACTTGCGTAATGGCATGGCGCCCCGTCATGTTGCAAAATCATTCGACAGCGCAGCAATAAGTTAACATCTTCCAGCAAATCTGGAAGCTGATTCTCCAAGAACTCTGTAGACGGCTCCATTGAGCCTGGATGGAAGTTCGTAAGGGCCAATAAATTCGCCGTTGAGAACGCCGGACCACATGTTCACGCTGAAGCGGTGTTGGAATGTTGATGGTCTTGCCGCATGTGGATTCTCGATAGCCCAACTATGGTAATTGTGAATGTTGAACACTCCAGATCGCTCGAATCGAGACTCGTCTGTCCACAAAATATTATTGAAAAAATTGGGGTCTTCTGCGTTTTTTCTTAACATTGTGTGGCAAAAATCAATCCTTAGTTGGTAATCTGTGGGCTGTAATGCCTGGACCCTCTGAATGTGGTACGGATGATATCCTTCTCCTTTCAAAATCCTTTGAATGGAAACTCTTGGAATGTCTAGTCTACGAGCCATTCTCCTCGTACTTGTTGCACTATCCCTTTGCACTTCCTCCACAACTCTTTCCCTGCGATCAGGATCAGCTGTAGGGATCCCTTCTCCAGCACCATGGCGACCAGGAATCCGGCCTGCCATCAACGCGTTGTGGGTGTTAATAAAAACGCGATGATCAGGATAACGATCAGATTGTCGTCCTCCTCGACGTTGAAGCTGTTCTCTGTACAATCTTGCTGCTTCACGGCCATTACCTTGAGCAACGCCGTAATAGTAATGCATTTCTGCATATTCGCTTAGCGAGTAATTCATCACTACCACAAGTAACAAGTCCAAATCGATATGCAAAGCGGAGTCCGATCACGAGCGCACAGTCCAAGTCGATAACAGAAAACAGAATCCGATCCCTGTATAATATGTTACAGTCAAAACTCATAACCGGTCAAAACCACTTTTGACTGCAAAAATCAGGTAAAAGTGGTTTTGACAGATGCCTTCAGTTAAAAACAGTTTTGACCGATTTTTGTAGTCAAAAGTGGTTTTGACCGATGCCCTTAGTCAAAAACAATTTTGACTGCAAAAACCAGTCATAAGTGGTTTTGCCTGATTTAAGATTTGGGTGGTATGGGTTCCCTTAGAATAGTAAGACGCATGGTCATATTCTGAACCTAACCTAACCTACAGTAGGCAATTTGTTATCTATTTTCTTTTGTGATGGCGGGGGGCTTCGCCCCCCTGGCCTCCCTATTTTGGGGGGCTGTGCCCCCCCGTCCCCCTGCTCCTTAGTCTTTTTTACAAAAAGATGCCCTCTCTGTATTTCTAATCGTTAACATAGTAATTTAGGCGCACGTTTAAAATTTTAATATCCAAAATCGATTATTCATAACCCACTTTTTGTAAGCTCGAACCACTTTTGACAGATATAATTTGGTCACAAGCACAATTACCCAATATTTTGCAGTTAAAAGTAGTTTTGCCCAACGTCCTTAGTTAAAACCACTTTTGACTGCGAAAATTAGTCAAAATTGTTTTTAACTAAGGGTATCGGTCAAAACAACTTTTGCCTGATTTTTGCAGTCAAAAGTGGTTTTGACTGGTTATGAGTATGGACTGTAATATATACAATTAAAATGCAGTAATAAAATACACATAAAACTAAAATAGGCAGGAGTCAATGTAAGTATAACATGAATGTATGAACTAATACACCCTTAAGGAATGATTTCGGGGATAAAAACTTTTCGTTAGCCTTCCCCTCAACTCAAACTATCTCCATACCAAATTTCATCTAAATCGGTACAGCGGTTATTGATTCCCCATACAAACTTCCACCCCCCTTTTCTCCCCACTAATTTTCAGCTAAATCGGTTCAGCCGTTGTTGAGTTATAGATAGTGTAACTAACACGACTTTTTTATATATATATACATTATACATAGATATAGATGTATGTAGGTATACCACAATAACATCCGTACAACAGAAAAACGGCCTGTGCTGTAGGGTTAACAATCACACTCCAGTTTCATACGAAAACTAGAATACAAGCAGGTCATTAATTCTTGGCACTCCTTTATACGCATTAATAATACCCATATATACCCAGCCAGTTTTGGCTGCTCTCCCAATGTAGAATTTCTTATGTTGTTTTCTTACGTCGCTTGCGAATGTACGAGTACCTAAGTGCTGAACTCAATTGAGTAACTCTACGAACGGAAAAACCGAACTGCTGAAACAGAGCAGTAAAATTAATAACGCTACGCCAATATTGTAATAAATGTTTGTATACATGCCCAAATTAGCATTTAGTTCTCTATTTTTTTAAAAAAAACGTCGCCCCACACTATACTATTTTCTCCTGTGTCGTGGGTGCAGTTACAAACATAGAATATCACATGCACATACGCCCAGACCGGATCAAATTTCTGTTGGCCATACAAAATATTTGTCCCGTACGGGAATCAAACCCGCGACTCGTTGCGCTGTAGGCGATCACTCGACCTCTGCGCTAAATGTGTCGTCGAATTGTCACTTTATCTTTATTTTTTTATTGAATTAAATTTTATTGTATCCTCTTTTTTCCACGTCTTAAATTCACTTTTATCACTATCACACCAGTCGTGGGTATAAGAATAATAGCCTCCGTTTCATACATTTTTTTTTTCATACAGGAATGTTTTAATTTGGCAGCCAAAAGTACACCAATATTATTCACCAGTTCCTATCTATTTTAACACAACCAAATCGGCTCAAAGTTATAGGCGTGGAAAATAAAGTCTCACTGACTGACAGAATAAAAAAAACAGTATTAAGTTTCTTATTTTACTACTAGATAGATTTAGACGTAGTAATACGATAATCTTTACCACAAAGCCTGTCCAGGCTTTTTTACTACTACTACTGCGAAGTTACATGACACCTGACACCAGTGTAAAATCTTAATTAAATTATTCAATTTTTAGGTTTATCAAACATTTTATCTTACTATAAACAGTGTTGTCGGAGTTTACATTTTTTTTTTCGAATATTAGAAAATAGAAATGTAAAATCTCGAAAAAAAATGCAAAAGTTAAACATCTTTCAGACCATGTGTCATGCTAACTTCGCTACCGACCCTTGGTACAACTGTTATGTCCAACTGGTTGTACAATGGCTCGCCCGTGTAATACTCGTACGTACTCGTACCTATATTCCACTATCAAACCCGGGAAAATAGTGACGACATTAATTTTAGTGATAAGAACAGAGTAAACATTTAATAAAACAGTGATAGAAACAGAAATAAGCAATCAAATAAAATGGGATTTCACTCAGAATTGTTTACAGTCCAGACAGAAAATGATTTTAACTAATTGAAATTTCTTCGAGTGCAAATTGAAAACGTGCTTAGCTGCATGAGTTTTGTTCAAGTGACTTTTTGTTGTACATTCGGAGCCGGAGTGTCTACCATCTTAAAATACAACCAAATACTTTTATGCAATGGACATTCAACATACTTGCAACAAAATCTTTTGTGCTTTCCTGTTTGCACGTTTCCAAATTTGCACGTTGACTAAGTCAACAGGATATGTCGGCGCAAAGATACTGTAACACCTTTAGAACCATATTCTGGCAAATAAAGATTTCTATTCTATTCCTGTCGTATTAGGAATTATTTACGGCGCCATGTCAGTCGGTCAGGACCGAAACTCGAAAGTGATACGATTTCAGCGCGGTGTGAGACAGGATGACGTTTGTTTTAATTTATTTGTTTTCATAATTATCTTTACAGATATAAATTTTCGTCGAGCGTCGGTGGCGCAGTGGACTCGGCACTTGCCTTCTAATCGGGGGGTCGGGGTTCGAGACCCGCCATGTACCAATGTGTTTTTCGTTTCGAATTTCATATGTACATTTGTCTGACGCTCCTACGGTGAAGGAAAACATCGTGAGGCAACCTGCATACATCTGCGAAGAAATTCAATGATGTATGTGAAGTCGACCAATCCGCACTGGGCCAGCGTGGTTGACTAAGGCCTAATCACCCTAATATAGGGTAGGCTCGAGCCCCTCGGTGGGGATGTATATGGGCTGTGATGATGATATAAATTTTCAGTCTGCCAACCAAACTGTAAAACAGTTTGTTGGCAGTAGTTCTCGTCCATGCTATACATTACTTATTAATTAGCGACACGGTTAGCGCAGAGGTAGAGTGATCGCCTACTGCGCAACGGGTCGCGGGTTCGATTCCCGTACGGGACATATACCGGGATATCGTATAACTAATAGTATAATTAGTTGGACTAACCCATATTTTGTAGGGCCTACAGAAATTTGTTCCAGTCTGGGCGTATGTGCATGTGATATTGTATGTTTGTAACTGCACCCACGACAAAGGAGAAAATCCTAGTGCGGGGCTACGTTTTTTTTAATGAAATAATGGTCCCCTTCTTATTAAGTTAATATAATAGGTACGGTCAGCCAAGAAAATGGTAAGTATACGAGTTGTGACAAAACTTCACGTATAAACAAAATATCATTAAGGTTACTTTGATAGCTATCAGTATACTATTGCAAATGAAAGTCAGCTGTGTTGTTTTATGACAAAACTAAATTTCATCCCTAGGGTGGCAAATTACTCTTTTGGTGCACAAAATACATTATCCACTACTGTTCACTACATAACATAAACACTGATATATTTTTCGAGCTAATACTATATATAAATCAATACTAGGGACACAGAAACAGATAATGCTTCCTTAAAACATTTTTAAATGATTTTTGCTTATTACATTTTTAAGCAAATCCTGGGGCAACTGATTTATAAACACTGGTGTTAGCCAACGCCTTTTACGCTTGCTATAATAATTGTTAACTCTGGGCACGATTAATCTGACTACTTTGGGGAGGCGAGTTGTGCGCGTATGCTTTTTCACATCTTAATCATACTGTTCTATAATAATATTCATTTTTGCCTTTAACTCGACTGGTGAAACGTTACAAATATTGAATTATTTTTCATATGCTCCTTAGAAATAGTCCTCTACCCTTTTATCAACTAGTAGTTTGAGTATACTTAATTGCAACGATTTTATTTTATTAATATGGCTAGGAAAAGTGAAACCATGCACCCAACCCCTAACACAACTGCATCAGCAAGAACGTGATATATTTTTTTTTAACCACCTATTTTATACATTATGGTATGCAATAAAGATTTTGAATTAATTTGAATTTCGCCTAAACAGCTGCGTTGGAGTATGTATTTAAGTTTTGGGCTGGAGAGGAATCGGCATCGACATGAGCGGCAAGTATGACGCACCTTCGTTTTGCTGACGATATCGTAGTCATGCCTGAGACCATGATCTAGGCACAATGCTCGGGGAATAATGATGCAGTTTTTTGTTTTTATTTATTTTGTTTTATTCGCTACACAAACAATTACATCTACACACATAAGTATTACATTTAACAGCACATAAACAAGTAAAGTGTTCACATATAGTGTTATCAAAATCGTTCCCACCTCTTTGAGTATTTTTCGCTACATATTATAATAGCTTCGTATTTGGCCAAGCGTGTTGAATACTTGAAAAATTGTAACTGTACGTGAATCCTTACGATATATTCCATTTTTTAATATCTAATTTGGCGAGCTACAAACATAGTAAAAAAATCTTAAAAGCGTATATGTATAGTATATATGATGACCGAGCCAATGGTTTCTAATAAAATAAGGTTTTTTTGCGAATCGAAATATATTTTCACTTTTCAAGAGAAGTGAAAATATATTAATTCAAAAAGTCAGTCATATTATAATAGTGCGGGGATAAAAAAGCATATTTAACTCTAGGTTTGGAGGTAAAACTAGCTCGTATCTAATAGGTCATTTCGGTCCATTGTATATAAGTATGTGTTTCCCAACATTTTTCCATTCTCTTCTCTTCTCCGCCATACAACAAAAACTTGCAAAATAAGAGTTAACCGAACCGATACACCCGTTCTGGAGTTTTGTGCTAATAATATATTTAGCGATCTATTCATATTACGAGTAGGTATATAGACATAATATTAAATAGGAAAATATTTCTAGACCACAGCCGCCACGGCCGAATATAAAGTAGTCTAATAATCGCAAAAGAGGCAAGGTAAAAAGCCTGAAGTAGGCGTTTAAGGGGATCCTTTATCACAGCAATTTCCTTCAGCCAATGGTGTAGGTAATGGAAAGATGTGCCGAACTAAAATGGAATTTATTAACACTTGAAGCATTCAGACACCAGGTGGTGCTACTTATGAAATGGACAATATTCTTTGTGTTGCTACTCCCTAGAAAGCATGCATAGAACTTTTTTATCTACTATTAGGACTAAACCGCGGGCTATTTGATTAATTAATCTATAATTGAATGCTAAGTATAATAATAATAATGTCCTCCTAACCGATATTCGGTCACGGCGGCCAATCTCCACAGAGACTAGCCCACTGCGCAGGAGATATTATAGTGCACAAGTGACTACGCAAACGCAAGTGCACTCTCTGTTCCTTCACTCGCCTAGTCCGATGGGACGGTTAGCCGACACGACCGGGGCGAAATCAGGCGCAGGACCCACTGTTTAACGTGCATTCCGAAGCACGGAGGAGCTTGAGATGTTTCTTATTTTGGTCACCCATCCTAGGACTGACCACAGGCGAACGTTCGCTCCACATAATACACACCTTTGAATTTCTTCGCAGATGTATGCAGGTTACCTCACGATGTTTTACTTCACCGTAAGAGCGTCAGATAAATGTACGTATGAAATTCGTAAAACGAAAAACACGTTGTGCATAGCGGTCTGGAACCCCGGGCCTCCCGATTGGAAGGCAAGTGCCGAGTCCACAGCGCCACCGGAAGCTCTAAAGCGTACAGATATGAATCTAAATATATGCCGCGAGTGTATGTACTTCGCGTATTATAGGAAGAGTCAAACTTAAACTCAAAAACCTTTATTCAATACAGACCTTTACAGGCACTTATTGACGTCAAACAAAACATTAAAAATCTTCAAACAAGAATCTAATTAATTAATTATTTAATCCTTGTATGTACACACACCCCAACTATTATTAATATGTATGCAAATGCAAGTAAAAGTAATTTGGAAGTTGGGAGAGCCACCTCGGAAGGTCTTGAATTATTTTTATCTCCTCTTATAAGCGAGTAAAGCTTCACTTTCTAAACTGCTTCATGTAGTCTACGTCCCACCGCTATCAGTACCAGCCCTCAAACAAAATGTAGAAGAATGCCTAATGGTGCCGCATTCAGCTGAGGAAACTCAAAACAAAAGACGATCGAATTAATACTAAAGTTTTAAGAGCTCTTTTGACGTCACATTCAGTAAGTAAAGTATGTGACTTGCTCGGTTTACATACAGCCGGAGAGATTAACGCTTTAATAATAATAATAAATGTGTATGATTAAGAATCAAGTTTTATTGCTCGTAATGTATAAACTCAAATTCTACTGACACGTTTAAATATTCTTTCACCATTTCAAAACTGCATATTTAGAAGCAACTTTTTATTTAGAAATACCCAGAAGTTTAGAACCTACCTTAGTAATAATGTAATGAACTGAAGAAAAACGCACACACAACACTTTATTGCATAGCACATAATTACATAACATAGAGAAAAACATAACAAAGAAACAAAAGCAATAGGCGGCCTTATTGCTGCACACCAATCTCTTCCAGGCAACCATAGAAAAGGGATAATAAAAGATAGAAAAACAGCAGAGAGGTGGAATAGTGCACAATTTTTATGCTGGTAATAGAAGTGAGATAAAAACATTAAAATAAACAATGTATAAGGAATAAATAATTTAAATGAAGGATGTAGAATATATAAATATCATAATATTCTGAAGTTCATAACATACACTTTATTATACTCCGGAATTTACAAGATATACAGTGTGTATTTTTGAACTGGGCCATCAATATAATATAGGTAAATAATAATAAACAATATAATAATGCATCCTAATAAAATCTTGACATTAACATTCAAAAATAACATTTTATATAATAATCATATTAAAATGGCTTATTTTAATTCCACAGATAAAACCTTACAAATCTAACCAATAAAACTAGACAACAACAATATTGCGAAAAACAAATCAACTGTGGACAGTGCAGTTCGCAATTATTAATTATTATTATCATAAATAATAATATTAATAATTATTATCATTATTTAATAAAGATGTAGTGTGTTCTTCGATTCACCCGCACTATGTACTCCAGTGACTGCATAAATATATACAAAATCTTGTACAGTAGGTACACCACGTGTCCCCTTTACGTGTAGTCTATATGTTGTGACACATATATTATAGGTGTCACAATAGAGGTCCGCCCCGGCTTCGCACGAGTAATTTTGAAGATTAGGAATACAATTCGGACCAGTGGTTTCCGAAACGAGATCTTGCCCCGTAGTTCCTTTTCCCGTGGAATTACCGGGACAAAAGAAGCCACATACCACTCCCTTAAAAGTAAGCTTTCCATCGGCGAAGGAATTGAAATCGAACCAGTGATTTCGAAAACGGGATTTTAGTCGTGTTTCTCATTTCCATGGGAGTTTTGGAAAATCCCTTTTTATTACTTGTCCAGGTAATAAAAGGAACTTATTAGTGTCAAAATTTCATCACTCTAGGTCCAGCTTAGCTTTGAGTGTTCGGTTCGCTCTTCATTGTTCGTCACAAATAAAATTTATATTCAAAATATTTATATGTATACAAGAGTTATACTACACTGAGAAAAAACTATAAATGTATACATTCAACTGTTTAGTATAACAACATTCCCTAAAAATTTTAATAATGTAATAATTCATAGATTGACACCTAAAGTCAAACTTACACAACAATGCTAACAAACCCAACTACTATGATAGAAATTATTTCTAATCGAGTTCAAATCTTGACTGCTATCTAATTTGCCCTATTAGCATAATAGGGCAAATTGACACAAAAATTATCAAATAATTGTATTTTAATAACTGACATTTATCAAATCGAATTTTATTAATGGTATATGCAAAAACTGCCATAGAAAATTTAGATCGCCTTAAATGTAATATCATTCATCATTTCAGCCACGAGACGCCCACTGTTGCACATAAGCCCCCCATAAATATGTGTAAGACTTTTATAATATAAGAAAGAACATTATTTAATCACTCGTTTGGGAAGCACAGCCATTACTCGGGCATATGTATCGGGCATATGTTCAGACCAAATTCGCACATGGGCACTTTATAAACTGTCCACTTATTATGTCACTTCATCAATTCAGTTTCGATTGCTATAATGGTTTGGCAGCCATAACGACGTTAATTAGAGATTTTGGGATGACTCTCGTGTTTTAAATACACGTTGACTGTCATATTGAAAGGGTCGTAATTATTTTTCATCCCATCTATTCGAAAATAGGCGAAGGGTTCCTCGATAGTGCGAGGAAAATGGGTCATTCCGGCGCACTTAATAACAGTGACAAAATGACTTTTAAAATTGGAACACTATTTTCATTAAAAGGTTAAACGCAATTCGCTTCGATAAAGTCCTGGCCGGTAATAAAAAAAGCGCACCTGCCGACACGGCATCAATGACATTATCTCGATGCGCGGCATTGGGCAACTTAAAAAATGAAATACCTAAGTGGAAACTTCTTTTTAACCGACTTCAAAAAAGGAGGAGGATATCAATTCGGTTGTATTTTTTTTTATGTTTGTTACCTCATAACTCCGTCATTTTTAAACCGATTTCTAAAATTCTTTTTGTATTTGATAGAGTATACTGCAAGGGTGGTCCCGTGGTCACCAAAGTCAGGATCGGATGATGGGATCCCATAGAAAATCGAGGAAAACACTAATTTAATACCAGCTCACCGAAGGTGAGCTGGTATTAAATTCGGGATTTCTTTCACTAAAAGGATTTCATTCACTAAAAAGTAAAAAATAAATATTTTTTTACAAAAAATAGAACCGACTTTAAAAACACTGAAAACTTAAAAATAATCTTCTTCTATATTGAAGTCGGTGACAAATTTTATCACTTTCTAGGAGATCATCGTTTGGCGCCGACTTCAATATAGAAGAAGATTATTTTTAAGTTTTCAGTGTTTTTGAAGACAGTGCTATTTTTTTTCGATTTTTAATTACTTTTATCAAAATATTATTTAACAAATAACTATCTATAAATAAGTTATAATTTATGCATGATTTGTGCGGACCCCCTTATCGGTAACGTATGCGTCAATAACATAAGTTACGCTGACGATATGGTGCTTCTCAGCCCCTCAATCAGCGGTTTAAGGAAGCTACTGGCAATCTGCGAGAGCTACGCTGCTAGACACGGCCTTAAATATAATGTGGCCAAAACAGAGATGCTCGTTTTCCGCGCTGGCAAAGGTCCGGAGACTGTACCTAATGTGTACTTGTTGGGTTCGCCGGTGAATGTTGAGAGGCAATTCAGGTATCTAGGACATATAATGACCGACACCATGAAGGATGACCTGGATATGGAACGGGAGAGAAGGAGCCTGTCCATCAGATGCAATATGCTCGCGCGAAGGTTTGCAAAGTGCACAGATGAGGTGAAGGTCACTCTGTTCAAGGCTTATTGCATGTGCCTATACACCTGCCAGCTTTGGACAGATTATACCAGAAGTGCCCATCATGCCATAAGGGTGCAATGTAATCCAGGCGCAGAGGGAGGCTCTGCGTCGATGGGGTGAGGCACTCGCCTCCCCAGCTGCCGGCCACCGGACGATCGACGCGATTCGTCCGGTGTTGGAGGAGTGGGTTGGGCGCCGGCAGGGCAGCCTCACGTTCCGTATGGTGCAGGTACTGACCGGGCATAGCTGCTTCGGTCATTACCTGCATCGAGTCGCGCGTCGGGAGGAAACGCCGCGGTGTCACCACTGCGACGCTCCCGACGACACTGCCGAGCACACCCTATTGATGTGCCCGGCCTGGCGACTCCAGCGCAGCGAGCTTAACGCTGCGCTGGGAGGCGGAGACCTCTCGCTGCCGAGCATGGTCGTGGCCATGCTCCGCGGCGAAGCGGAATGGGGGGCTGTCGCCTCCTTCTGCGAGGACGTAATCTCGCAGAAGGAGGCCGCGGAGAGGGAGCGGGAGGCAGATCCTCAAGCCGCTCCCATCCGCCGCAGACGGATAGGCAGGCGAAGGCGGGCATTCGCACAAGCGATGCCCATCTAATGACCCTGCCGTAGAGGCCTGCGTGCACGGTTGGCCCCGTGCACGCCGCCGTAAGGCCCTCCGTCTGGGGATTGCCCTGGTGTTCTCGGGCAATCCCCCCTTGGCGATAGCCCGACCGGTGGGTCGGGCTTGCCCGGGCGCGTGGGTAGTGGAGTCGCAGTGTGGACCTTACCTAGCGCGCCCATAAGGGCAGGGAGAACACCGGGGGGTTTTAGTGGGTAGGCCTGGCACCCTGCCGGGAGAGCCCCACACACGCTCGCTGTCTAGCCAACGGCGGGTATGGTGTGGTTACGCATTTCCCCCCGAGAAAAAAAAAAAAAGGGTGCAATGTAATGACGCATTTCGCATCCTTATGCAGAAGCCTAGATATTGCAGCGCATCGAGCATGTTTTCTGATGCACGGGTTCCCGAATTCTTTGCGGTTAATCGATCCCGTATTGCTTCTTTCTGGGAAGGAATACGAAAATCGAATAATGCTATACTGCAGTGCCTCTCCGAGGATATACAAAGTCCTATATATCGATTCTGGATATTCGCTCACCAGAGCGAGAACAGAAAATGATGCAACTTAATTGTGTAACATATTTTAGATTTTTTCTTTTTTCTTTGGATTAATTTTATTTTATTTTATTTCTTATTGTTGTATTTATGGGTTATGTTGCCTTGAAATAAAGAATATTATTATTATTATTATTATATACTTTCCTCGCTACGCTTAGGATTCTTAGATCCAGAAGTGAACGTTTTGATTCCAGAAGTGAACGTCTTTAATAAATCAGACATATTACTTCGTATAATGATCACGATCCCCAGTAGGTACGCTATAACAATCTATCACAGAAATACTGAAACTAAGCACCTACAATTTAGGTTATAAATAAATGCTTGTTACGGGTAAGTACAATATTTCAATGGACTGGAATATTTTTTTATTCCTTCACGTGTTATTGTATTGTATAGAATATATTATAGAGACTTATTTGTGTGGTGTGTTACGAGTTCCTTTATATCGCCTTCTTAGTAAGATAACAAAACGAAACGAAATACACCTTTTTTGGTGCGATATATCTTTAGGGTCCAGTACCTCAAAAGTAAAAAAGGGAACCCATAATAAGAATCACTTTGTTATCTGTCTATCTATCTAGACCCTTTTATCAGGAACACGTAAATATATCAAAATGAGATTTATATCAAATAAACTCGGATTTACAGTCTCTTTCAGCTGTGAGAAAATCAATCTTGTAAGTCATCGCGATCAAAGGATATGGCCGTCTATGTCAAATATTTTCGTTTATTTACCTCACAAGGGAATCAAAATACCGGATGATCAATCTAATAAGGAGAAATGAAGCGAAATCTGTTCTTTGGAACCATGGCGTCGATTATACATTAAATAATAATGGCATTGGCATTTTTCTTTAAACTCTCATACATAACCGGGATTCGAACATGCAGTATTTGTTTGTATCTTTTGATCTTTTGAGTTGATCCTTTGAGTATAAAGACCAAATTTTGCTATGAAATTTCGTAAAAATATTAGATTGGAACTGGCCCACAATTTAAGTAAAATGTAAAATGTCGTCATAGTTCATCAATATGAATCATTTGTTTAAAGAGACCACTTATGCATATTTTATCTGCATCGTTATTATGCATTACAAATTGCTTTTATTTAAAATTAGAACACATTCGCTCAGCGGGCGAGCCAATTTATTTAAAATACTTTAAAAATACTTAAACGAAATAATACGATTTTTTTTTAATTATTTAAACAAGGTTCCATTAAAAATGTTGCGACTTATGATTCATGCCATCAACAATAACAACGCAAAAACTTGCGGGATTTATACCATTGCTTACAGAGATTTTGACCAGGTTCGATTCCCGGTTATGTATAAGTTTGAAAAAATTTAATGCCATTATTGTTATTAAATCTAAAATCGACGCCATGGTTCCTAAGAACAGATTTAGATATATCTCCTAGTTTCTGACTTCTCCCTACTGACCCATTTGGATTGATCACCTGTAAAGGGCCCGCCGGACCACCTGTACCATTATACAGTACCATTGATGGTACAAATGGCACAAATTTATCCCATTAGTACAATTGATTGTACAAATGGTACCAAAGTATCTCGCTAGACCACTTCTACCATTAGATAGTACCATTGATGGTACACATGGCACTGATTTATCCCACTAGTACAACTGTAAAACAATTTCATAACATCCATCCTTCGTAGTGATTATTGTGTCCAGCAGGCCTATTCGCTAACTACGGTTGGTAACTAGAACTGTCATTTTTGAAAGACACTTATATCCATTACTGGTTTAGTGATCTTATGTGTTACGGCAGCGTTCATGATAGCAGTAATGGATATTAAGTTCCTTTCAAAAATGACAGTTCTAGTTAGCAACCGAGGTTACAGAATTCGTCTCCGTCTTGGACATATATGTTCCCCAGTCTTTTTGGCTAAAATACGTATTCGAGATCATCCATATGTGAATGTGGTTTAGCGGAAGGCACCGTGGACCAAATTTTCTTTAACTGTCCGAGACAACAAACTTCATTATACCACCTACTTCTTGATTTCATCCCACGACCTGTAAATATGAACTTTCTTTTAACACAAATGGACACCCCCTTTTTAAACATTCTTTTTAAATATATTGATAGATACCAAATCAAATTATAAGATAGTAATTACCTTACTAACCCTAACAACAACAAATTTACCCCACATTATTCACTATCCCATACATCTTTTAACGTAATGCACGTCCAACATTTTATTTCAAAACAAAGGACATTGCTCTGCGTCCATACATTGTTCGCCCCAGTACCAACAGCAGTGAGAAAATGCTTTTCGTATAATTAGACATTAGTAAATAATGTACGTCTACATCAATTACTACGGACAAGCTTCGTAATCGAATGTCAAATCAAAATTAATCAGATTTTGAGGTTAGTTGAAGTAACATTTTATTTCATTAGAACAATACACATAGTCCATACCTATTTAATTATTGAAATAATAATTATTGAAATCATCAAAGAACGTTATTATAGCCACGCAGTAAAGAACAAGAACTCTCGAAATTATAAAGCAAGTCAAAAACACAACGAACTAACAAGCGACAGCGCGTGAGTAGTCAATTGACGTATGTTTAAATTTTATTTTGTTCTAAATTGTGAAACAAATTACGGAACCATAAATTATACAAATAAATAAATGTCCATACCTACATAAAATCGACTTAATTCTATTCAGTCAAGCAAAGGTCACAATAAACGTTCGTTTATTTCACTTAATTTGGTTTTGTTTCTGAAAGTACTTTTATATATTGTTGATTTGTCCGTCGAATACATATATTTGTTATCAGTGTTATAAAATGTGTATATAATAATGACCCAAATCAAATCATAGTTGGACATGGGGCGATTTTCGACATCGTCCTTTTAATCATATCTTCAAATTGCTACTAACAATTTAATGTTCGCTTTGCTTTGTCCACAGGTAGCCCAACCGGCCAAGTATCTTAATATTACCGCTAGAACCTATTAAACTAAACGGTGTTTTCGCTACTCGACATTGGCAAAATTGTCAAATCTGACAGAAGCCACTTACACTAAAAATTGAAAATAGGCCTGCTGGCCGCATATAATTTGTAGTAATAATATTTGTTTTCTCAATGTCAATGTCGCCACTTATTCCATGCGATTTAGTTTATGAATAACTAGCTGTGCCCACGACTAAGGTTGATGAAAATTAGCCTCCTTATATAATTAGCTATCTAATATGCCAGGAGATTAGCCAGGAGAAAGTTCTGCGAATCTATCGAATCAAACAATGAAGCTGCCCGAGTGAGGAAAATCCTATCTAGCGACCAAGATCGCAGCCTTGGTGCACTGAAAAAGCCCGATAACACTTTCACACAATCAGACCACGAAATCAGCAAGGTCCTTCTTGAGACGCACTTCCCAGACTGCAACCTCTTAAAGGATAAGGTCTGGGCAGACGACATAAGAATGGAACCAACCAGAAACGACTGGACTATAGCCCGCGAAATAGTGACAAGGGACTGAATAATGTGGGCTATCAAGTCTTTCCAACCATACAAATCCGCAGGCCTGGATGGCATTCTGCCAGCGCTTCTGCAGTGGGGCATCGACCCCTTAATCCCATGGCTGGACCGTCTAAACGACAAAGGCTTCTTCACCGTAGGCTACGCCGACGACATAACCATTATAATAAATGGCACTCACGAAAACACACTGTGCAACCTCATGCGCCAAGCCTTGAAAATAGTAGAGGACTGGTGCAAGGAGCACAAACTAACAGTCAACCCCACAAAAACAGAGCTAGTCCTCTTCACCAAAAAGAGGAAACTAGCAAATCTGCAATTACCAAAATTCTACGGATCCACCCTAAGCCTAACATCGGAGACCAAATACCTGGGCATCTATTTGGACAAACAACTGAACTGGGCTAAACACACTGACTACATCACCACAAAAGCTAGTATATCACTGTGGCAATGCAAGCGACTGCTTGGAAAACTGGGGCATTAGTCCCAAAGCCACCTACTGGCTATACACTACGGTTATTCGACCAATTATAACATATGGCTCCCTAGTCTGGTGGCCCAGGACAGACCAGGCAAACGGCCAAAGAGCACTAGAAAAACTACAGCGAAATGCCTGCGTGGCTATCACTAGTAGTATGAGAACCGCACCCACCATCACCGGAAAAGGCAACACATTACAACCCTGGGAAACTTGAGGGCAGTAATGTTATATTAAATGTTATTAATGACCTATTCAACATTAATGCCCTGTAGCGTTTTTTTATAAATTACCAGGAAGTCACAATAAGATTCAAACAAAATGTAGGCATTGTTCCAAAGAGGTTTGACTGAGTGGCTGTATAAGATGAAGCTATATAAATGCCACAAAAAAACTTACACAACAGTACAGAATAGGTACAGACAACATCACACTTCTATATTGAAGTCGGTGACAAATTTTAAGACTTTCTAGGAGACAATCGTTTGGCTTTTCCTCCCTTTTTTGAAGTCGGTTAAAAAGAGAGACAATTGACTTCAATGGCGATGGAGTTTTTATTTTAATAATTCAAAAATTGTATTTGAGTGAATATTGTGCTGGCGAAAGATAGAAAATTCACACAAAAAACTCACCGTCATGTACTGCTTACATGTTTTTAGTAAGAAGAATTTGATTTTTTTGTTGGCAAGTTTCTCTAAAGTCATCTCCAGTTTTTTATTTTTTTTTAATTTGTGGATGTAGTTGAAGGAAAAGCAGATTACGCTGCTCGTAAGTGAGCTATTAATGCCCGCCGATTTTGGTCACGACCGCTTAGTGCGAGGGCACTAATAACCCACTTAGCGCTCGGTGCAACAATCTTTTCAAAGTCAAAGTTATTTATTTGTAAACATAGGTATAGGTTTTATAGAAACGTTTGTGCAGAACCCTCATTGCGCGAGTCCAACTCGCCCTTGGTCCGTTTTTCTATAAAAACGCTTAGTGATATCATATAATTTTATTTTTCCATATGTTTTCTACCCGTTTTAAGCAGGTAACAACTTCGTGTAGGTAAGTAATTTTTTCTAAAGGTTCTGTATGTTGTACGAAACTTTCAAAGTATATTTTATAACTTGGGCGACTATTTCCCTAAAAGTGACCAAGCTGTAATAATTTTCACAGTAACGTAACATCAGTTCAATAAAAGCAAATATTTAAAAAATATTGCACACTTGTGCATAATTTCCCATTTCTCCTATATCGATAGATGGATACCATTATTCTTACTTAGAAACAAATCCAAATAATCACACAATATAAGTGTTGCAAGTATCAAGATCATCACATGCACATTGCAAATTCAAAACATACCTCCAAGGGTATCACGATGAAGGTGACGATCATGTCGGCGATCACCAAGTGAGTCATCAGCAAGTTGACCCTGGACTTTCTGCGGCGCGAGCGCAGCAGGGACGCGAACACGGTCACGTTGCCGATCGCGCCGGCACCCAGCAGCACGCTGTACACAGCCACCACGTACTGCTCCGGCGCCGGTATCGTGTCCCCTCGCTCCGTGACGTTCACCTCCGTGGTCTCCATGCTGAAGTAATCCCAGAAATCGTGGTCCACTAGGGCGTGCGCGTGTTCGCTTACATTCCTCGACATTTCACCAAGGTCACTGTTCACGAGAGCTACGCGACATTTGGTTACTTTCTTGGGCGGCACTCCGCTTTTGGGCGATTGAGTTATTTTGTTTAATAGTCACTTACAATTGAAATTATTTCATTTAAAAAATCTGTATACCGTTATCTTTTGTTGTTATACTGACTTATTTGCATATGTTCCTATCACACATTAACATAATGAAATCAGTGACGGGTTTAGCGCAATTTAATATTTTAAATTTTGTTTCTCTTCGACGTTATTTTTCGACTCACAAATGTTATTTTTAATTAAAATTGTATATAAGTACTGACTACACTAATATTTAAGAATTTTCTTGTCGCATAATATTGATTAATATCAGACTAGGAATCCATTAGAATTAATTTTTTATTATTATTTTTAACATTCACACACACCGTTACAATTGAATAAATATCTCGATATTATTATCACACATCGTCGCATAATATTGTATTATATATACCAAACTTTTCTTGAAGTTCATAAATAACACACCAACTTTTAATTAAACACAAAGTTATACGCAATTATTATTTTAACACAATGTAAACGAATTTACTGCAATTTTCTCTTTCACCTTTTTCACGGTTGAATTTCCAAAAGTTTCACAAACACCACTAATTTCGACTCGAGGACGTAGCCATCTACGATATTCGTAGCGCGCGCGTTCGTAGCAATCTCGTAGCGACAACTGAGAGGCTACTCATGGTAATGCTCTTATCAACGAGACGCAAGACCGTTTTGTGCGCAGCGTGGGATGGAAAGTGCAGTCTGGCTATTTTCGAAAAATATCTCGCGCAAAATATAGCAATATATTAATAACATGTAAAATTTGCGACACAATAATAATTATAGATATTACATTTTTCCCAAATCTTTGGACAAAATTACAATTGACAATTACATTTCATTATTAGCCAATGTCTTTATTAATCAGTCAGTATTTTTTGTTACATTTATTCCTGGCAAAAACCGTTGTTTTTTTTTATTTCAACGGCACACTGGCGCAGCAGTACGAAACAGACAAAGTAACATAAAGGATAAATTACAATCGCAATATTCTTGTCTGCGCCCTCTATAACTGTGCATATTTTATGAAGGTAGGTATATCATATAAGTATCACAATACTAAACTTATCATAAAATACTTAACCAATTGAAAAATAAGAAATAACAAGAGATGACATCAATCAATGACGTGATTATTGATGACTAGCTTTCCGCTCGCGACTCTGCTCGCGTTATTTTTGTTTTCCGGTGGGAATTTTTTTTCCCTTGGGAAAATTACCCTATGCCCTTCCCCTAGTCTCGAACTATCCCTATACCAACTTTCATCAAAATCGGTTCAGTAGTTTTGAAGCCTATTCAATACAAACAAACAATCAATCTTTCTTATAATATTTGTATAGATTCACTGACATTGTTTTTAGTACTGTTTTTAGTTTTAGTACAAAACCCAGATGGATTGCCTACTTCTTACAAGTGCGATGGCTAACCACGAGGTCCCGGGTTCGATCTCCATGTCATGCAAAGAAGTTTATTGAGTTTGTTCTGATTAGAAAATTGTAACAGAGTCTGGATATTGGACTGATACTGGGAATAGGCTCGCCGCCTATTTCATGACACCCAAAACAATTAATAGAGTATGCGTGCTTATACTCACTGCCCAACTTTCGGGGATGATACTTATATTTATTTTCATTTAATTATTTCCTATCATAATAAATCAAAATTTATATTTTTATGATGATTCATAATCGTTTAGCATAGAAATGTGTAATCATGAAACGGTTTTCCCATCTAGTCTATGTAATTAAACTGAACGGTGAGCGAAAAATAAATAACCCATTTTTCTTACTTTAACAAAATGCATCTGTTGTATACTGTGCCTTTTTGTGACTTGCCTACAGGCGTCTGTGGAACTCATACTCTTAGTGAGTATGCCCCGAGAGCAGAGTTCCACAGACGACCTCGACGTCCATCTTGTCCTAGTTGGCGATGATCCAGGGTCTGGGCAAACGTAAGTACAACATTCGACAGCCTCGCACATCCTCACACCACCGACCACTCAGCTTCTTACTCAAGATATTGTTACGTGAATGCCTTTATTTCCCTCGTATTTTGCCGTTATAAAAATTTCATTCATATGTACAGCTGTACACATTATGTAATATCTATCTACATCTATCTATCTACACTAATATAAAGCTGAAAATTTGTTTGTTTGTTTTGTGGAACGCGCTAATCTCAGAAACTATTGACTCAAATTGAAAAATACTTTTTGCGTTGGATAGTCCATTATCGAGGAAGGCTATAGGCTGTATACTCGTGACATCACGATGGTGTTATTTTCCGACATCCACGCGAAGGAAGTCGCGGGCATAGCAGCTGTCAACCAATAAGAGAAAAACTGGTGTAATATCTTGCACGCCGAGACGAAGTGAGGTTAACTTCAATATAAGCCATATTTATATCGCAGGTCACCAAGAAGGCCACTTCAGACTGAGTGAGTTTCTGACACGCCTAATTGCTTAGCAATATGTAGTGGTTACGATCTGTAAGTGGATCCCTCTTTGAAAAAGGGTTAAAGGACGCAAGGTTGTAACAAAGCAATGTTGAATTCAGGTAAGGTAGCAACTCTGTCAATATTTGTATAACGGTATTTAGAAAATCAGCCCACAAATGGCGGTGTAATCATTGAATATACATAAAAATAGATACAGTCGAACATGGAACCCTGTTCCTTTTTTGAAGTCAGTTGAAAAATGAGCTAGGTTACAAAATCTAGTTTCACCAGTTCCTCGAATAGAGATATTTGGAAGATACAAAGAGCGATTTCAACGCATAAGCAAAATTCAAATACCTCATCGTGTAGTGGTTCTTAAAACCATTTAGTGATGCGGGAGCATTTTACAAAATATCTGCCTAGCCATGGACCACCAACTGTTTAGAACAATATACGATAAAGAAGAAAGGATTCTATTTATAAAGCTTTCTATTTTTCGAATGGCTTCACGGACCATTTTGAGTGCTAACACAGACCACTAATATTCCGCGAACCACCGGTTTTATTATATTTGGAACTATATCAGAAACTTGTGAAACCGGTTCTCTAAATGTTTCCATAAAATGAATTTATAAAAAAGCTAATATGATCTGAAGATTAAGTTAAATAATGAGAAAGTCACACAATAAAAAGGACAATAAAATTTTTGCCCGATGAAACTTACTGCCTGGCTGCCTGCACACGTTCAGCAGGCAGTGCCTGCTGAACGTGTGCAGGTACAGTCAATATCATAATCGAAGCCCGACGTGTGCTCAAATAATATGATATTTAAATAAGTTATAATAAAAATTTGCTGCCATACATCTTGGACGAAAACGTCTATAATAGTAATAATAATAGTATATAACTTTCGCATGAAATGTATTTTTTTTCACGATTTTAGTGTAGGTGTAGGAAAGTTATCCTGTTTGATGATCTTAACAACCACTTTAGATATCATTATAACATTTTGGAACACCTTTTACACCATCAATATATTTCCTACCTATTTAAATTGAAGTTGCTATGCATCAAATTCCTATGCATCAAAATCTCAACACCCATTTAGCAAAAACTGGTAAAACCAAATGGCCCTTTTTCTACGGCACGGGCGTCAACAACGGCACAGCTGTCAGCGAAATAAAATGAATTATGTGTGATGTTTTTTCACTCGCCGCCGGTGCCGGCAATGGCACAATTGTCATATTATATATTATTATTTGCCTTTGCCGTTCCCGGCGCCAAGAACAGTGTCGAGTAGTGGAAAATCAGCATTGAAAGGATAATCTCATGTATTTATTATATTCTCATGTATTTAGCTGTCACCCTTAGGGACGGCAATTAATGTTAATACTTAATTAAGTGTTTACCTATACTATGATAGGGCTAGACAGAGATAGACAAAATTTAATGAAGAAATAAAATGGATTGAAGCGGCCGACAATATTTGTGCTTAGTAATACCCTAAAGATGTATTTATTTCCTGGAGACTCGATACTTTATATAGTTTATGGCCACACCACAGTTTATGAATATGAAGAGCTGACGCTTGTGCAACCTTCTCTCTCTAGGCACAGAATGGATAATAGTATTACGTACAAAGTTGCACTCCATTGATCTTGAAAAAGCTGACATTTCAAATAACTTGTTGCTGATGGTAAATAATCAAGTGCGCGCAAGGAAGCGCGCAAAACGTTGGTATGGAGATGACATTAGCTACGGAAAAGTTAGCGTGTAGCATTTGTCTAGGCCTCTAGAGCCTCTGCTGCTTTTTTACACTCACACGCAACACTTAGTGTGCGCGGAACGGTAGGTACCTATCTTGTGCCTAAGCACGTACCGACGAAGGCCTACTCCAGACCTCATGCGAGGGCCTCCACGAAGCTTGACGAAGTTTTGAGAGGTAGGTATATTCAGAATAAATCATTTCAAATATCACGTGTATGTATAAAATTATTACCTACTCGTGAAAATCCGGCGCCGTGCAGCTAGGCCAACAACTCAAGCTATAGCAGCCCGGAGCGGGTCGGCGAACCAAGCAACTTGAGCAAGTAGCTCGACAAGCAACTCGGAGCGGGTCGGCGAGCCTAGCAAGCGTTTCACGCGATACAAGACACTCCAGACATGCAAGCACAACAGACACACGAATGCAAGTGCAAGCCTTTGAACTGTGCCAAAATGTCGATATTCCCCGATCGGTGAGCACATTCTTCCGGCATCGAGTGCTCGTCAGTGTTCGATTTATACTTATTTTCGTTTTGTTTTCGACGAAAATCAAAACAATGTTGATCTTCGTATTGTTCGTATTGTTCTATTGATTTTGATTGCAAGAGAAACGAAAATCAATAGGAATCGAGCACAGATGACGCTTAAAAAGCGCTCGATGCCGGACGAATGATTCATAAATAGAGCCCCAGGCCATTTACAGATTGCGCCAAACTTTTAGTCCGCTCTGAACACAGCACTATTCGCGTCGCACTGTCGAAATATAAGTATTATTTAATTAAATGATATTGTCTGACTACATAAGTTGTAAGTGATGGATGAATGTTATATCAATAAATAAGTTTTAGCCCGATAATATTTTATATGCGTGAGGAAGAGGTATGTACAAATCTCCTGCGCGAGACAACTTCAGAGCGCACTAGAAGTTTGGCGCAATATTTACGCGCTGGGTGCTCGTGCTCGTGCCGTTGAATCAGAATGTCGCTTTGAATGGAAGCATGTGAAAACAACATAATTGTTTAAATAAGAAACTCTTTTATTATAGTTATTATATATTATTGTTAGGAAAAATTATGCTCACTCTGACTATGTAGCTGTATATAGACACGTAGGATGCTTAGCTACTTTTGTTGCTGACAGTACCATGACGTTCTTCGAAAACGTATAAACCTCTTATTTATGAGATGCGATATGCTAACGCGCCATAGCACACCAAGCACGTATTTAACAAACGGCATCATTCATTGCAAAACAATGCATACTTCGTCTAAATCGAATCGGTACGTAGTAAACATTGGAATTTAATCAGTTCCAGACTTTTCAATTGTTATCTATTATTTGCTCTGCAGTATATTTATGAAATTTGAAACGCATTCAAACTATCCGAACACATACGAGTAAATGATATGATGCAATGAATGTTTCCAGTTTGAAACCTATACCAGAGATGAGTAAAAAAATGAAATTATTATAATGAGCGCCATAATACGCATCAACATTGGTCTGGTAACCACCAACAATCCTCGCGAACAATTTTCAGTCACGGGGGAGCAGGACCCACATTTTAACGTTTCTTCCAAAACATAAAGGGTTTCGGTCACCCATCATTGCCTTGACCCTAGCGAACGTTGCATATCTTTATCGATCGCAACGCCGAGTGCACACTTCACAGTGTCACCAAGCTTCTATAGGTCATAATGGACATTATAATCCTATACGAGAAACATGACTTAGAAAATACACATATACCATTTGTATGAAAATGCGGTGTGAGTGTGAGTGGTTACTTTAAATACAAAAACAAAATGATGAAAATGATACCTAATAAATTATATATCGAGGGCTGAAGAAGGGTGACATCATCAGACGTATCATTGATCTTCCAAGTACGGCAACTGATTAAGCAACTGATTAGGTGGTTAAAGCGGTGGGGCTGTGGACTCGGCACTTGCCTTCCAATCGGGGGATCGGGGTTCGAGACCCGCCATGTACCAATGTGTTTTTCGTTTCGAATTTCATATGTACATTTGTCTGACGCTCCTACGGTGAAGGAAAACATCGTGAGGCAACCTGCATTTTGATCTCAAATATCTCCTCTATGGTTAGGAATTACAAATTCACATTTATACAGCTATTTACTCCTGTATTTGTGTTTCGAAAATTATAGTTCACTTGTTTTTTCCTCAATTGTTTTGGACTTTTCAATCAATTGTTTTGTTTTCAACTTTTTTGGAGTCAATTTTCGCTTGGGGCATGGTTTGGCTGGTTCGGCAAACCATGGACATATGTAAGGATCTAATATTATTATATACAATATAGGATCATAATACATAATTTAGAATGAGCTGCGTAACTTAATTAAGTATCCAATATAGATGAAGAGTAGTCATAAGTCTATTAAGGCTAAGAGCCAAAAGAAAGCAACGTACTTATAAACATAAGCACGGACCACAGGTATTTGAAGACAAACATTAAAATATAAAAAATAATAATCTTAAAAAGGATAAAATATATACTATACATATGCAATGCATAAAACCACCAACCAATTATTACCAATTTAACATTCCATCGCATTCGATATTAAATTATCTTATCAAACACTAATAATTAATCACAGACGTTATCTGATCGATATCACTGATGTCAATATGTATTTTAAGGTTAGTTCAAACTGAATCTACTTGTCAACTAACGTGTGCTTCCTGTAACTCAGTTTGTTGTTTACAAGCTCATAAGTTTAAATACCCAAATATGTTGTGACTTGGACAAAAAACACATTGAAGTGCCAATTCAGTTAAAAAGTAATGTAAAAAGTTGATTGACGCCGAGTGCATTACAGTAGTGTTATAATTTTTACTTTGACAACAAAAGAATAGCTAATATCTGTGTGGATGTAGTGGCTGCAATAAGATTCAACGCACAGGCGTCCGCTCTAGTTTTAAGTCAGTTTCGTTTTGGCTAATGCTGCAAAATGATACCTCACGCCAACCCTGAAGATTCTAAAGAGGAAGAGGAATCCAACGCAGAGTATGAAGAGCCAAATGGTACAAAAATTTATAGTTTGAATCACAATTGCCTTGCTTGTTGATTTAGACTAATCTATCAAATTTTAATATTAATGAGTAATATTAATCTGTCTTTTTTCCTTTTAGATATAATGTCACACAAAACATTTACAGCAAAAGATTATTCATGTTATTAATAATCTTGTTTTTTAATGACGTCACGTTAAGAATTTGCACAATCTACAAAATCACTATTCTGTTGCAATTCATTCAAAAAAGAATTACAGTTCTAACCCTTTTTAAATTATTTTCAGTGCATTGGATGACAGCAATTCTCCTGAACAGGCCATTAAAAGTCATCTTAGTTACGTTACTTCTGGCTATCTTGACACCAATTCTTTTGTACAGATTTCTTTTCTTTACAAGTATCGATTGGCCGCCGTCTGACGGCTACTCATTCGGCTCCTGCCTTGTGCCGAGAGCAGCTAGGATACTGTGTGGCGTTGGCTATGCACCAGAAGACCAATGTCATTCAGAATGTTGCTACGACATAGACAACCGCGTCTGCTTCCATAGATTTCCGTCTCGATTCTCATACTTATTGCAACAGCAATGGGCAGAAGAAGTTGTTATGGCACCTAGAATTCCTACAGTACCGTTTAAAAATCAAAACAGCCTCACCAGCTTAAGGCTGTCTATAGACGAAATTTCATTGACACATTTATCTATAGCATTTTACGATGCAGACAAAGACTTTTTACAAGGAAGGAGGGTTGATAACAAAACATACACGTACCAAGTCTCTGCACCGGAGATGAATTTAATAGTAAGTGGGCAAAATGGCACAATATTCACATCAGCTAATGGCCCACTGATTGCCGCAGATAATATTTGGGAGATAACATTCAAACTGACCAACGAAACTATTTACGGCCTTGGTGAATTGCCTCTAACTGAAGGAACAGTTAAAGTGATTTATAACCACGACACAGGATTAAGTTCTTTGCCTGTGATTTACGCTAAGTCTAACGGGAGCTATCACGGCTTACTTATAGATATTCAAACGCCTACTGAAGTTACTATAGGTGGAGATAATAATATTATTCTCAGATCGATTACTAAATCAGATGTCAAGCTTCATTTGTTTTTGGGGCCAGAACCTAAGGATATAATGCGAGATATTTTGGAGTTCTACGGTCGTAATAAGCAATTGGAATATTGGATGTTGGGTGCGCACGTTTGTAGGTGAGTTTTGTATTGTTTTCGCTTTTTTCGGTAATATTAGTTTATATTTTGGATTCATCTAAGGAAATTTAAATACTATTCAACAAGATTGAATTGAAATATTCTAAAGCCGATATATTTCTTAAGCCCATTATTGTTATCAGCTAAAAGACGTCCTGATCAAAAAATTGGCGATTCAAAATTACTTTCTGTCAAGTTATTTTGCTTATGGGCTATTTTGATTTCATTGATTTGATTGAATCTGCAATTCATTTGAAACATTGAAGTGTAATCAAAATTAAATTAATATAATAAAAAAAGAATTATGTTCAGAAAATGACAACAACAAAACCCCAAAGTACTCTTTAATTCCGGCTCTACGAAAGCGGCTGCCAAGACTATGATAATTTTAATTAGTATTAAAATTTTATGAAACTCTCGAGGAAATGTTTTTACGAGAAAATATTTAATTAAACAATTAAGTATTTTGAGAGCTAGGACCATCTTTGAAGTTTTGAGTTTTCATGTTATTATGATAGTGATTTGAGAAGATTAAAAAGTGGCAGTTAAGCAATTATAATAAAGATAGCTGACGTTTAATATCAGCTTAGACCTTTTTAAAAACAATGTGCGTATTTTTTTAATATTTTTTACAATAAATTGGCAAGTTAGCACCTGGCCATTTAATGGTAAGTGGCAACAGTCACTCACCATGTGGTTCCTGTAAGATTCCCAAATATTCAACCCATATTATAAGGACTACCGTGTATGACGCCAACTTATGATATAAGATGTCAAGACACAGCACCCAGTAATTCCACTGTACCATTCTAAATGCGAACTCAGCAATGCTGCACATACGTGCATGTTTGCAAAACTATCTAGTTATTTAGCTACAAATTCAATGCAAAAATTTTATTATACTACAATATGATTAACAACAAACAAAAATAATCAACCGTGCTAGGAAAAATTAAAAGACCATTATTGAACAACAAATAGAAATTGTTAGCATTTCGTTAAATCCATACTAATATTATAAATGCGAAAGTAACTCTGTCTGTCTGTAGCGCTTTCACGCCAAAACGACTGAACCGATTTAGATGAAATTAGGTGCTATTAACGCAGAAATCACCTCTTAAGGGGTAAAAAGGGGGGTGGAATTTTGTATGGGGAATCAATAACCGCTGAACCGATTTAGATGAAATTTAGTATGGAGATATTTCGAGTTATGGGGAGGATAAAGAATAGATTTATCACCGAAATCATTCCTTAAGGGTGTAAAAAGGGTGGAAATTTGTAAACGGAATCAATAAAAAAGGATTACCACGCGGACGAAGTCGCGGGCAAAAGCTAGTTTGAGATATAACTTAGTTAATGAAAGAAAGAAAGAAAACATTTATTTGCTTCTGAATAGGGTACAAAAAAGATAGCATTGGTTACATATATTACAATGTTTCACCTACTCAGCTATAGACAATAGCATACAAATATGAAAAAAAAATATTCTAATACAATGTCAAGTCATAATTATTATTAACTAGTGGGCCCGGCAGACGTTGTCCTACCCGATTAAAGCGCCAATTTTATGTATAAACCTTCCCTAGACCTATTCAAACACACATAGAAAATTTCGTAAGAATCTGTCGAGCCGTTTCAGAGTTTGTGCGAGACAAACACACAGCGTTTCATTTTTATATATAAGAAGAAGAAGATTATTAAAAAAATGTTGTATGATTTTTTTCAAATGTCAATAAAAAAACCAATAACAATAATAATGTCAAACGTAACTAAACTAAATAGTCATAATATTTTAATTAAATTAATTAGCAAGTAAATTAGTATTTAATAGTTCAAGAATTGGACCGAATAAAATAACATTCCCAGCCAAGTAAAGAGCGCCGTTTTAAATCTGTTAAAAGGTTATTCTTTTATGTCATCTGGAATCTTATTGTATATTGAGATGCACATGTAGTAGTACTTTTTTTGAAACGTGCACTTTTTAGAACCAAATCGATGGCAAACCTATTACTGTTCCTTGTATTTCTGGGATATACATCCTTGGCTGTGTTGGACTTGTATTGGTTTGTTTTAACAAACTTCGCAATTTCGAATATGTACATACAAGGTAGTGGCAGAATATTCAATGGTTTATAAAATGGCTTACATGACATATCCGCAAGGTGGAATGCCACATATTGCTATGTATGAGATTCTTATAATCCGACAACCAAAGGCAATAAAACTTGCATTGTTAAGGAGTCCAGGATCCTTTTTTATCATCTCTGACAGGTTTAACAATTGTCAAAAATATAAGAAATATATATGTAATATATTTTGACAATTGTCGCATCTGTCAAAGATGGTGAAATAGGGATCAGGTCTCAGATCAGGTAATGCTCACTATTATATTTTTCTGTTAGCATAATAATATGTATAATACTTAATATAACACTTAATAAGACCAAGAACGTCCCTGTCGCAAAAAAATTACTAACAACAAAACAATTTAATAAAAATTGAAAATCAGATATACCTAAACCATAATGTTATTCTCATTATTTTTTTATTATTAGATGTAAATATGTAAAGGTAAAATAGTGCAATAACTGTGTGTGTGTCTACTTGTTATTTTACTTAATTCACCTGTCGCAGGGCTGCTGGCAGAAATTTCTTAAGAAATAAGCAGCACCTCTGTACTTATGTTTCCTTATGTTATGTTGTTTTGTCATATTCTGTGTGTACATAAATTATAAATAAAATAATTTAGACACCCTTAATTACGAAGATATTTCCTTTTTTGTTGAAATTTCTTGTAAATTTAAAACTATAGTCTCGCGACTGCGAGCACGACCCGTTCGCACCGCGCTCGCGGTCGATCTATGGATAAAACGGTAGAGTTGAGTAAATCTAAAAAGCGGCATGGTTAAAAAATAATTGGATTAACATTTGACCTATATTTTTTTGTGGAACCGTTTCTAATCTCGATTCCGAACAAACTAATTTCAGGTTTTGCGCAATTTCATTAATGCGTTGTATAGCAAACAATAAAATAAAACAACAATACCAGCCGTACTCTGAACAGAATGCCTGCGTCTCTCGAAGAAGGCAATGGCCAATTTCCTATTTCCTTTCTACAATTAAACTAGACATACCTAAGCTATTACGCTTGATTTTATTGTGCCTCCGAAGCACAAAGAAGCTCTAGAATTTTGTGCCCGTAGTACTCAAGGGATTTGGCGCCGGCCAACACTGCTTAACTTTGCTATCGTAACTTTTCCTGTATTACCCACTTATTAATTAACTTTGTAATGTATTCTTTTAGGTGCTTTTATCTAGATCAATAGTTAATAGGCTCTGATACCTTTGAGTCTTAAATTCTCTCTTCATGCAATCGATTCACTCTTGGAAATCTCTGAATGTAATTTGTATGCCTTCAAGAGGATACTGCGCATTTTTCTGTCAGTTGACTACCAATGATCATACGACAATATGTGTAGTATTGCTTTGAAGATACATTAATCCATTTGGCGATATTATTAAATATTATATAATAACAAAAAATGTTATTATTATATGTAGTTTGTTATCTATATTTAATAAAGGTATATAAATATATTTATTTTTGACTGAAACGATACTTTTCTGATTGTCCGGGCGTATATTTGCTTATTAAACGTATTGTGTAGTACTGGTGCGAATAAAATGCTGTGTTACATTTATTTTTGTTTAAAGGGGGACATGAAATTATTTGTCACATTTCATTTTCTCAGAATCACCATATGGTCATCATCACAGTTCATATACATACGTCCCCCACCAAGGGGTTCGAGCCTACCCTATGTTAGGGTGATTAGGCCTTAAGTCAACCACGCTGGCCCAGTGCGGATTGGTCGACTTCACATACATCATTGAATTTCTTCGCAGATGTATGCAGGATGTTTTCCTTCACCGTAGGAGCGTTAGACAAATGTACATATGAAATTCGAAACGAAAAACACATTGGTACATGGCGGGTCTCGAACCCCGACCCCCCGATTGGAAGGCAAGTGCCGAGTCCACAGCGCCACCGACGCTCACCATTCATATCGCCCACCAGTCGACCATATGGCCGACTGGCAGAAATTGCCAATGGCTTTAATTACACAAATGTACAGAAGAATGATTAAATAAACAAATAGTTTAAAACAATTCATTAGGAAATGGAATTTTTCAAAATAAAAACAGTAAAAAGCCAGGTCGTGGTGACATTTAGAATCATGAGTTGCCTGCCGCTTCCTTTCTTGCAGTGGTTGTTGTAAGAGCTAAAAGAGTTTATCGCAACTAGCCGTAACCGCTAATGATAGAAACGTGAAATTTGGACAGATATTTTGATTCAAAATGCGGATGCACACTAAGAAGGGATTTAAAATAAATTTAACCGTAAAGGGATGAAATAGGGGTTGCAAGTTTGTATGGAAAAATCTTTAAATTATAGCAACGATTTTGATAAAACTTGAGATTCATGTTTTAACATTATTTCTCCTACGGGGAAATATAAATTCCCACGGGAAAACAATAATAACGCAGGCGAAGCCGCGAGCGGAAAGCTAGTACCTCATATGAAAACTCAAAGAGAAACTCTATACCAACTATAATCTGTCAAGCGTGAAGAACCTTATTAAAAGCCAGGGTTTAAGCCAAAACAGATTTAAACGTTCAAAACTGACCAGATTTTAAGGTGTTGAGGGTAAATTACTCTAAAGTACGTGGCTTTACATAATTAAACATACAGGATGTCCCATAGCGAAATGGAAGGAAAGTTTGTTAATGCATCGTCTTATATGCAGGGCGTCCCACGGCGATGCCACGAGGCAAAGTACCTTAAATACCGTAGATAGAACATTTTACTGAAAGAAGACATCATTTTGATTTTAAAAACAATCCAAACTGCGTTCACAGATTTTAAAATAATCTTCTGTCTGAATCGGAAATCGATCCCGGTAAAATTAAGAAAATTTAACATTCTGCATTTTTATGATAACGATCGATTAAGTTGATCACAATGAACAAATCTTTTTAATAAATAATACCTCTAAATCTTCAGGATTACAAAAATTCAAACAGTACTTAATGCATAATGGGACAAGGCGAAGTACTAAGGCGAAGTACCAAGAAATGATTTTTCAACACACTTCCTCATAAAGTGGCTCTAATCCCATGGCAATTAGGCACATAATGACACCTATAATCAAACTGTGACTTTTTCATTACTATTATTCACGAGTGAGTAATAGTTTTTTTTAAATATTATTGGTTGAGTTACGCTTACACTTGCGCTAAAATGCTATCCGCGAAAAGCCCAAAAAAAAAGAAACCTCATTTTTTTGTCTATGGCCGATGCGCGCGCATTGGAAAACTGATTAATTTTTCCCGCCATTACGAAATTTATTAGTCTATGGCCGATGCGCGCGCATAGGAAAACTGATTAATTTTTCCCGCCATTACGAAACATTTTTCACAACTCGTCTCGTTTTCTCTTTTGAAGTTATTTAGTTAGTTATTAATTAAGATGTCTGCAAATACAATTTATGAAGAAAATGATTTATGTTGTACACCGCCCGATATAAGATGTGAAGCCCAGAACGTTATGGAAAGTTTACTACCAGAAAACTCAAAGGAAAAATATCTATTAGCGTACCAAAATTTCATACAATGGCAGAACAACAAGAATACGCAGTCTTTTTCAGAAAATGTGTTCATGGCGTACTTTAAAGAATTATCTTCTAAGTACAAACCAAGCTCTTTGTGGTGTATTTACTCAATGTTAAAAAGTACAGTCCGAACAAAGAATGGAGTGGACTTAAAAACATACTCGAATTTGTCAGCTTATCTAAAGAGACTATCTGATGGATTTAGAAGCAAAAAATCAAAGGTTTTATCATCTGATGATATTGAAAAATTTATTAAAGATGCTCCAGATAACCAATATTTGGCTACAAAGGTTAGTTAAATTAATTTTAATTAAATATTTAATAGCAGCTTGTGTTGTGTGTTGACCTTAATAATTGTTTCTTTTGTTTCAGGTTGCTTTAATATTTGGTGTAAGTGGTGCCTGTAGGATACAAGAATTAACAAATATAACTGTAAAAGATATAGAGAACCATGGCCAGATGCTTTTAGTGAAGATACCTATCACGAAAAATAAAATACCTAGGTCATTCACCATACACGGTCCATTCTATGATATTGTTAAGAAGTATGAAAGTTTGCGTTCGCCAAAAACAAAAAATGGCCGTTTCTTTCTAAATTACCAAAATGGTAAATGTACCTGTCAGCCTATAGGTATAAACAAATTTGGTTCTATGCCTAAAGAAATCGCTAAGTTTTTGGGTTTAGTAGATGCTGAGAGCTACACTGGACGTAGTTTCAGAAGAACTTCAGCTACATTGCTGGCAAATTCAGGAGCTGATATAATGACTTTGAAGCGACATGGCGGGTGGCGATCTAGCAATGTAGCAGAATCATACGTAGAAGATTCCATACAAAACAAGAAGGAAATTTGTGCAAAAATCACAAAAAGAATTAAACTTGATTCTGAGACGCATCCTACTGGCGAAATACCAAGTACGTCCAATGATTGGATTTCACCTACCTACACGAATAACGAACCATCACAAATAACAATAGAACATGAAAGTTTTTCAATAAATAATCTATCTGATGAAACCGCTATGTCATCAAAAATAGTTAATTATAATTTTACTAACTGCACATATACCAATTGTTTCTCTAAGTAAACTTTTTATCTACTATGTAAAATGGTTTTTTATTTAAGTATTGTTTTATTCAGAAGTGTGTTGAAAAACGTTGTATGATACACGTGTGTATTGATGGTTACCGTCCTCGGCTTCTTAAGACCCTCGCCTGACGGCTCGGGCCTCAATGCGCCTCAGCGGTAATCACCAACATTACACACTTGTACCATAATGTACTATTTCATACCACCTGCTCGACAATGTTCAATTAGATCCCCCTTAACTTCAACGTAAAGCAAGATATCATATCCCAAGGGATATAATTTTGTATGAAACTCCCAAGGGATTAAAGTGTTTTAAACATCAACAAGTTCAAAAATTTTATGCCAATATTCTTCTGCAGGAAGTCTACGATCAACGTCTGGTTTATCTAGGAGGCAGTAATCTCGCCATTCTTTTATAAGGGAATTTTCGTCAACAAATTGTTTTATAACCGGAAACCTTTCTAATATTTTAGCCACTTTCTGAGAGTTAAAATCGTCAGCTGTTGTGGGGTCAATGATAGAAATTAGACTGTAAAGTTTGTCTGAAAAATTGAACCTTTTTTTTATTTGCGTTATAGCTTCTACGTAAAATTGCATACAATCTAAGAGAGCTTTCTCTATTTCTGATCGTGGTGGCGGATTTGGTTGTTTTCTCATTTCGTTGAGGGTCTCCTGTGCTTGTATACCCAAATAAATTTTATCAATAGGTAGATAAAGGCTAGGATTATCGTGTTGAATTCCCAGGCCGTCTGTAGATTTAATATATTGGAAATTTATATAATTTGAAGCTAAATTTTTAATCAATTTTTCTGTTTCGGGTTTCAATTTATGCAGCAATGGAGTTTCAGTTTGGAAAAGAACATTAAAATCGTTGAATAATTCCAATACATACGACATAAATTCTAAATAAACTTTCGTAAAATTATTTCTTAATGAGGCATGAATGGTCTCGTTTGTTTTAGATGGATCTTCAAACATTTCAATTCTAAAATAGGCTTCTAGAGCATCATATTGTTCTAAAACTCTATCAACACAGGACTTGAGTGAAAGCCATCGTGTTGTGGCGGGAGACAATATTTTATGGATTTCTACCTTAAAATACTGCTGCATCTCTAAAAGTTTATGTTGTCTATGCCAACTGCGACTAAAATGCGAACCAACATTGCGTAGGAGATCTTCAATAGACCGAGGTAGTTTTAAGCAGGCCTTAGAGGCTGCCAAATGGACCATATGGCAACTACATTTGACACACGCAATGTGTGGTATGCATTCTTTCAATTTCGAAAAAACTGATTTATATTCCCCTACCATAGTATTTGTTGTATCAGATGAAAAGCCAACAATATTTGACAAAGGAATCTCCTTTTTGTTCAAGACGCCAACTAGTGCACGAAAGAGATCTTCGGCTGTTCCTGATGGCATTTCAACCATGTCTAAAAATTGTACATTTACCTTTAATGATTTATAGTAAATTACAGTCATTGCGCATTGTTTTATAGAGCCTTGGTCCGTAGTTTCGTCCATTACAATCGAAAAGAAATTGCCAGGCTGTTTTAAGTGATCTGCTAGATCTTGTGCAAAATGCGATCCTAACACCTGATTCATAATAGCGGTGGCTTTTGTACCGCCCATTGCTATTTTCTGGGCAACTTTAGAATCGGGACATATGTCTGCAATTAATGGTATCAATGTGTCACTCAGTAAAAATGGTAAATTGTTAGCTGCAAGGTATGCGGCTACTTTTATTTCGGCTCTTTTGACCATTTCATCCTCTTTTGTGGTTTGCAAAATCTGTTTTATAGGCACAGAAGAAGATATGCTTGAAATCAGTTTTTTATGTTTTTCTGTAATAAGATGCCGCTGGAGGTGCGGCTTATGGTTATGTAAAACTATTTGGCAAAATTTACATTTAGCTACTATGTTAACGTCTTTGACTTCTGTTGTAAGCCAATCTTTGAATTCCGGAACCTCTAGCCATTTCTCGCTAAAGGGATAGATGTTTTTTATAACTACACTATGCGCTTATTAATACCAGAAGTACTGGGTTCAGGTTCGTTATCTGAATTTCGCTTTCTTTTTGTTAAAAACTTTTCCATGTTTAGTAATACCTGCGTGCAAAAAAAAAGACATGCAATGCAATATCCAACATGCAACATAAAAGTTTAGTTTTGTAATTTAATAAAATTTTAAATTTGTTTAATATTTCAACATAAGTTACCTACGCGAAAACTTATCATTAGAAGAGTACAACATAACATTATTTTATAATATTTCATTCTAAAGGATTTGAGAATAAATATTTATAGATAGACACGATTGGATGAATTGGCATATTTTAGAAAAAAGTGTATTGATCCGAACTCTTAGTAAGTTATATTGAAATATTTATATGTTAAGTTAGCAACCATATCACCGAAGTGGGCATAGGACACATTTTAACTTGGCGTATGCATTTAAAATATTGAAAAGTATCATTTTTATAAAAATTATATCGGAAATTAAACGGATTAATATTAACCAACATGCAATGTAAAAATCATGCATTACAAAGTAAATCCTATAGAATTTGTTTTATTTGAGTCGGAAATAAGAGCCCAAGGGGGGTTCTTGACAACCGCTATTCCACTAAAATGTAAAAAAAACTACTAAAGCTTTTATTATAGTAAATAAAAAAAAGTGTATTTAGCAACCCCACTTGTGTCGTACACCGACGACGACAACAGATTAAAAAATAATGGCATGCAGAAATGGAACCTATGTTTTGCTTTTTTCAAACTTTGGCGCGTACTTAAACTAAAAAAAGTTAATTAGCAGTATACATCAAATAGTATAAAGATTTTTAATGAACACAACATAACTGGAAAGATTGACCTGTTCTTACTGAAGTTGAGTAGGCACTAGGCAGCGACTTAAATGAATCTTGTAATTATTCCATAAAAATAGTAGGTACGTTAAGGACAGACATGCAATTTTCACTCTAACTTATTGTAATACATACTTACACTTACGTTTACTTCTTGTTCTGTTAATTACTTAAGTGTAAATCAGACTGATCACTTTTGTATTTTCACTGACAATTGTATTCTCACTGATCTTTCTCTTCTCAATTAAAAATCAAAGTTTTAACCGTACCATAATCTAGAGAATTATGATATAAATTTTTTAATTTGGTTGGTACTCTTGGCACATTCTATTCACAGATTAGATAGATTATATATTCTATTTCATACCACAATGCCTAAAGATGCGTTCACAAAATTCAAAGTCACAGTTAAATGGCTCATTCATACATAAATGAATTGATGTGACCGACAGGTTTGAAAATTACAATAAAACACACATTACATAAGAGCTATGGTTATGTACATGTCAATAGTTTTTGTTTCATTAAAATCGATGCAGTATTTCCAAAGTTATTAACGCCGAAAGTTACGGTCGCTATTTAAATTTTCAAGTACGCGCGCTCTAAGTAGGTGACGTCACACATCCACAGCCGACAGCCGCTCGCTCGCTAGTCGCCGCAGTTGCTCTGCGTTTTGTGTCCTACATACCTTCTGCACTCCGTGTAACTTGACTTTTATTGTTTATTAGCCATTTAATTACAATAATGGAGAAGAATTTTTTTAACTGTCTTTTGCTGACAAGAAAACTTAAGAGGGCAAGCATCTTTTTTTTAGTACTAGTCTTCCTCCAACCAATTTATATTTGACATAATTTTTCATGTCATTTTCAATCTGAAATAATAGTTACATGTATAGTTAAATATTTTTTTGTAGCTCCTACAAATGTATGTTCTACGACTCATGCAGTCAAACAGTTTAGTGTACCTACCTACAATCAAGTGTATTTTTTGTGGTATTGCCTTTTTTTTGAGGCGAAATAATGCGATTATCGGTACTGGCACAAAGAGTGACGAGCCCCGTGTACCCGTATGCCGGTCTCCGGTTCGCCGGTGGCTAATTCACTACTTCAAAGCCTCCGCCGGAATCTTTACGCCCCATATGGTAAAATAACTCGGGATCGGGAAGGCCACTTCTCCGAGCCATCAGACCGGGATCCTGGCGGACTAGCCGCCAGGTTATGCGTATTGCCTAGGTTGCGCTTAGCAAATTTCATAGAAAAAATGTCAAGGCCAAATATTTACCGATGCTTTCGGCAAAAAATGGCCAATGTTTTGAAACTTAACAAGTTCATGAAGTTTCAATAAAAGCTAATCAACAGAATACATAGATACGTTGGTATCACCTATTAGGATTAGGTAGGTAGGCAAACGGTGTCCACGGCGCAATCACCGCTATGGACCATCGGTACCGTTTACCTACCGCTGGACCTCCAGAGACAGAGTACATCCAAGGGGTTTTTACCCGGGTAGGCCTTACTCTAGGATGAGTCCTTTTGGGTGGAGAACCCCAGTAGATCTCGTCGTGCACCCAACGGCGGGAGAGTTATTAAAACCGGCCAAGCGCGATTCGGACTCGCCCATGAAGGGTTCCGTAGGATTTATGACGTATTAAAAAAACTACTTACTAGATCTCGTTCAAACCAATTTTCGGTGGAAGATTGCATGGTAATGTACATCATATATTTTTTTTAGTTTTATCATTCTCTTATTTTAGAAGTTACGGGGGGGGGGCACACATTTTACCACTTTGGATGTGTCTCTCGCGCAAACTATTCAGTTTAGAAAAAATGATATTAGAAACCCCAATATGATTTTTGAACACCTATCCATAGATACCCCACACGTATGGCTTTGATGAAAAAAAATTTTTGAGTTTCAGTTCTATGTATGGGGAACCCCCAAAATTTATTGCTTTTTTTCTATTTTTGTGTGAAAATCTTAATGCGGTTCACAGAATACTTTAATCTATAAGGGTTCCGTTTTTTGCCATTTGGCTACGGAACCCTAAAAAACGTTTCCAGCCTGGTAAAAAAACAGCTGGGAAATGGTTAATACTATAGACGTACCTATATAGGACCAACAAGCAAATCAAATACCCGCGGGTCTAAGATACTCATTCAAAAGTTAGTAGGTGCCTACTAACGGGTGAGTGTCTATAGGTAGGTGTACATGTTTAGGTAACATGAATCGTATCCTACCTAATCCCATCTAATACTATAAATGCGAAAGTTAATTTGTTTGTTGATTTATTTTTGTTACTTTTTCACACCTGAAATGCTCAACCGATCATCTTGAAATTTTGCATATACACGTTGTCAGAGGTACCTACAGAAAAAGAGATTTCATCCAGCAAAAAATTATAGTTCCATCAGGATTTACGTAAAACACTCAGCAGCTCAGCTACTATTCATCGCGTCGCCAGAAGGCGCTGCTGTGGCGGGATATAGAAACCAAACACCAAGCGGGCGAAGCCGCGGGCGGCCGCTAGTTTTTCTATAAAATTGGGTACCTATGTTGACTTTTGTTGACGGTAAAATGAAGGTTTACCTTCATTTTACCGTCAACAAAAGTCAACATATTTAATCATACATACGAGTACCTATGTGGTTTAAAAAGTGTCAAAAAGAAGACATTACACCAAAAAACCTCGTAATACAACTAAGTTATAGGTTATTTTCTAGTAGGTAATAGGTACCCCGAAGCTTAGAATCAAAATCAAAATCAAAATATTTTATTCAACTTGGATTTTACAATCTCTTTTGAAAGTCAAGGAAGCTACGCCAATGGTTCACAAGTCTACGGCGGGAGACCTTGTACTGGAAAGAACCAGCAAGAAAACCAGCAAGGGCTATTTTTTTCTCCCTGTATTGTTACAGAGTCGTCAATTGGAAGCTGACCTCAAGGCAAAAATTTGAGCTCAACTTCCATAACAAATGTAGATTTGTCAGTTCTCTTCTTAGTACAACGTTACCAATACTACTTAATGAATAGTTATACACAATACGCGCAGTGGACTCGGCACTTGCCTTCCAATCGGGGGGTCGGGGTTCGAGACCCGCCATGTACCAATGTGTTTTTCGTTTCGAATTTCATATGTACATTTGTCTGACGCTCCTACGGTGAAGGAAAACATCGTGAGGCAACCTGCATACATCTGCGAAGAAATTCAATGATGTATGTGAAGTCGACCAATCCGCACTGGGCCAGCGTGGTTGACTAAGGCCTAATCACCCTAATATAGGGTAGGCTCGAGCCCCTCGGTGGGGACGTATATGGGCTGTGATGATGATACACAATAACACGATTATTTACATTATTATCATTAATAATTTCTTCAAATTAACACCAGGCATTGGCATCTTGTAAATAATCGTTGACTTTATAATATCCTTTACTCATCAGAGTCTTTTTTACATGCGTTTTAAACTTATCAAAAGGCAAGTCAGTTACATTTTGTGGGACTTTGTTGTAAAAAGTTATACATTTCCCCATAAATGAGCTTCTAGTTTTTTGGAGCCTGTACGTTGGAACGGCAAGTTTATTTTTATTTCTTGTGTTTAAATGGTGAAGTTGGAAATTTGTTTCAAATATACTATATTTTTTATAGACATAAATCAAATTTTCATAAATGTACTGTCCTGCTAAAGTCAATATGTTAATTTCTCTAAATAAATCTCTAAGAGAGTCTCTTGCTCTTAAATTATAAATAGCGCGAACCGCTCTTTTTTGAAGTACAAAAATACTTTCTATACTAGCAGCTGATCCCCACAGAAGTATTCCATATGACATGATGCTATGAAAATAACTAAAGTAAATTAATCTTGCCGTTTCAACATCAGTAAGTTGTCTTATTTTTTTACTGCATATGCTGCAGAACTAAGTCTGTTTGCCAAGGACTCAATATGTGGATCCCACTGCAATCTAGAATCTAGAGTAATACCCAAGAATTTTGTAGAATCGACGAATTCAACAATTTGGTTGTTCATTTGCACAATAGTATCAACTTTTCTTACATTTGGCAATGAGAATTTAATACATTTAGTTTTACTTGAATTTAATGATAAATTATTTATGGTGAACCAATGCAATACTTTAGAGAGAGTACTATTTACAACGTCAGTATTTCCGTTTCCTCTGTCAACCTTAAATATTAAAGAAGTATCATCTGCAAATAGCACCGTATCGCACAAACTATTAGTGAAGTGTGGGAGGTCGTTAATGTAAATTAAGAAAAGCAAAGGTCCCAATATCGAGCCCTGAGGCACACCCATAATTATGGGTGCACCAGCAGACTTAGATTTGTTAATGACAACTTTCTGGACTCTACTGGACAAATAAGACTCAATAAGTCTAATTGCTTCTTCAGAGACACCATAATATTTGAGTTTATTTAAAAGAGTCTGGTGACCAACGCAGTCAAAAGCCTTCGATAGGTCACAAAATATACCAATCACATCCTGTTTACGCTCCCAAGCAGCAAAAATGTGTTTAAGAAGGGCAACTCCAGCATCTGTAGTGCAACGACCTTTAGTAAAACCAAACTGATTCATATGTAATATGTTGTTACTTGAAAAATAACCTGTTAGCTGATTAGACATAATTTTTTCAAATATTTTACTAAGAGCTGGTAAAATTGAAATTGGTCGATAATTTGAAGGATCGTTTTTATTTCGCGATTTAAATAAAGGTATTAATTTGCTATTCTTCATAAGGTCAGGGAAGATACCTTCATCAATACATTTATTGAATATAAACGCGAGTTGGGGAGCAAGTTCCTTTATCACAGATTTGATCATGTTGGTCGAAATACCCCAAAGGTCTTCAGTGTTTTTTGTACTGATCATGCGGAATGTTTTCAAGATAGTGTCGGCGTCAATGTGACAGAATGTGAAGCCATTGTTGCACTTTTCTACACTCTGTGACAAGAGGGCCACAGCTGCATCGGGGCACGAGTTGAGACTACTTGTAGTTTCTATGGGTATATGGGAGAAAAAGTCTTCGAATACATTGGCAACTGCAATGTCCGAATTAACTGTAATATTATTGACTTCCAGTGAAATCGAATTTACTGAGCTTTTAGATTTCCCGGTTTCCTGGTTAATGATATTCCAGGTGGTCTTTACTTTATTTTTTGATAAGCTAATTTTGTTGGTTATATACATAGCTTTTGCGGACATGCACACTTTCTTAAATGTTTTGGAATAGTTTCTAACAAAATTGATGAAATTAGGCTCATTTGAGGTTGCTTTTAAAGCATATAGTTCAAATAGTTTCCTACGGCTTTTATATATGCCTGGCGTAGCCTAGTCACTAAATTTCTTTCTTCCGTTATTGACCTTAATTACTTTTTCCTTAAATATACTATTACATTCATCTTTAACTATATGAAAAAAATTATTATACAGATTATTAGCGTTGTTCCCCTCGAGCAAATTACTAGTTTGATAAATAATATTTCTTTTGAGTTTCTCCATACCGCGTTTGGTTATAGGCCTACAAGTAATCTCACGTATAGAACAAACATGATGGTGCTCGAATGAAGCTAGTTGCCCGCTATGGTCAGAGTTAATACAATTAATAATTAACTTCTCTTGTACTTTACAGTTACAGAAGATGTTGTCTAAACAAGTTGCAGATGTAACTGTAATGCGGGTAGGTTCGTGAAATACATAATCCATATTAAATGATTTAAATAAGTTAATAAATCTACTAGATAGTTGTGATTTCTCTAAGATATTTATATTAAAATCACCACAAACAATAATTTTTTAAGATTTTCTAAATACTATTCTTAAGGCATCCTCCATAGCGGACTCAAACTCTGAATAATTTCCAGAGGAGGGTCTGTACACACATATTATAATGAAGTTATCAAGTTCCACACAAGACAACTCAATAGTTCGTTCAATAGCGAGTGAAACAATGTCTTTTCTTTCCTTAAATTGAATGTTGTTATGCATAATTATCAAGGATCCACCTCTAATGGCAGTTTTCCTAGTAAATGAACTCACAATCTTGTAATTATCTAAACTTACTAATAATTCATGACTTTTCAGCCAATGTTCTGTAATACAAAGTATATCAATGCTTTCAAAATCTAAAAATAAATTTATTTCTAAGTCTTTACCGGAAAAGCCTTGAATATTTTGATGTACAATCCGTAAATAACTAGGCTTATCTTTGGTCAATCCCGGGCAAGAGGCCACCGCTTTTGTCTCATTATTTAATTTAAATTACTTGGAACTTGTTCCAAGACACTGTGTTGCTCAATTAAAGCATTGTCAGCACAAGAATTAATAGCCAAGTTTTTGGCTAAAGTTAAAAAGAAAAATCTTAGCGAAACTGCTAATTGTTTTTTTGAAAACATTGATAGATGTAATCTATCTCCTGTCAGATAAAACTTATTACAAACATAAGTCATTTTATTAACATCAATAATATGCCATTTTTCAGAATAGCATGTCAACATATCTAACGTCAAATTTAATTTGTATCTTAAGTTATTTTCATTTTGAGATAATCCCTTATGGTAGGGTAGTGTGAACATAATTATTTTGTTCACGTTTAAATTATTTAAATGGGAATAAAACTCTTTTACTTTTGATTTATTTAAATTTTCCCGATTTCCCATTATTATTATTAAATTATCATTAAAATTAAACTTATAATTACTCATCTTTAATGTAAGGTTGTTAAAGTTGGAGCCAGGCATACAATAGTTTGTCACATTTTGCCCCAACTGGTTTGACAACAGCTGACCCATGTCTTTGCCAATTTCGTCACAAAAAAATAAATATCTTGATTCAGTAGATATTTTGTTGACATGTTTTTCCGATCTGGGTAATATAGACTTGTCAGCAGCAGGTGACTGACATACTGTACTGAGTGCAGGGCATGCATGATTGGGTAGTACATACTCAGTAGTGTTAATTGTATTGCTGACCAATGTAAAATTATCCTTACTGGAATTTAAGGAGTATTTCTCCAGTAGGGCCTGATATCTGTCCTCATTATATTGACAGTGAGTGGCTAGCTCTGTGACCGATCGAATATGCTCCTTGATCTCATTTTGAGCATTATGATAATTTCGTGTCATATTTGATAAGGAATTTTGCAAATTATCAATAACATCATTTAATTCTTGTATGTCCCTTTCATACATGCTTCTGCTTTCTCTCAATTTCGAGTCGAAAATATCTAATGAATCCATTAAGCAAGCACGCTCTTTTCGTAATTTAATATTAGTTTTAAAAGAGTTATGCTTCTTGATTAATAATTGGTGTTTTTTAATTAATTTATTAATTTTAATATATTTCCGGAGTTTGTTTCTACTATGGAAATGAATTGGTAAGGGTTTATGTAATGAAGTTGGACAATGTTGTGTAAGATTCTGGGCCCCTGGTGATTGTATAAGTTCCCCGAAGAGGCTGTGGGTATGTTTTACTTCACTGTCCTGCTTGAACTGTTCAAGTTTGCTGATTTGGTTGTTTGCATCACTCAACTCCCGTTCCAGTGTTGTAATTTTGTTGAGCGCCGTTTCATATAAATAATGACACTGAGTAAGGCTATCAATGTGGTCTTGCAATTGGTGGCGCTCATCTAACACTTCTTGGTATTTGGTATCAAGCGTTGAGAGCTCACTTTTGAGAGAAGAATTTCTGTCTATGATCTTTTTTATTTCCTCTTCACTTTCATCGCGTTCCTGAAGCAATATCTAATTACATATTATAATTAAAATAAAAAATAATAATGTAATATGTATAAATTTATTAAATGTTTTTATTATGTTTATTATCTAAGTATTTAATATGTTTATTTAGTTTGATTTAATCCCGGTGGGCTGGAATTTTGTCACACAGGCTTGTCATTTAAATAAAATATAGTTGTTAGAGAATAAGATGTAGTACCTATAATGTAAGCCATTGTAAAGATATACATAAAAATTATTATTATTATTTTACTTATATCGAAATGGTCATCACAACAAAATCCAACGGTCTTAGGGCCCGTTTCAAAACGTTCATCCACTTTTTACGCCTTTTGGCATTCAATGGCACTTCAAAAAATAGTTTTGTAGGCGTTTTAATAGTTGAATTTGTACACATAGGTACTACATAGTATTCATTATATACCATAATGTTGATTCACACATTAGAGCCACGTAAAATCGCGCGCACCAGTAGCACAGAGCTAACGAATTACGTCAAGCCGCGCGTGCCTCTCCTCGCTGTCGATTTGTGACGTCATCAACGTTCCGCGACTCGCTGTATAAATCCGGACGGCGCGGCAACTTTGAACGCTTATAACTCGGTCACTTTTTAAGATATTAAAAAAATAAAAACACTGTCGTATTTGTCTAGTGACCTATATTCTGGTTATATCGTTAACAAAAATCGATGGTCAGATTGATTATTATGTTTATTAGTGAGAAGTATGTAGATAGCTGACGACGAAAAAGGACGGTCATAGTAATGGGACGATGGTGGGACGGTTTAATATTAAATAGGACGGAAAACCGTCCCTTTTGGGACGGTCTGGCAACGCTGGCCCATACAGCAGTAGCGTGCATCCACTAGAGACAAAGACATTCTACCTGTGTTAATAATGTTTTTATAAAATCTAAATACATAATCTCTTTACCAAAATTATAAAATATTTATCTACATAACACTGCAAGCTAAAATAAACAATTACATTTCACTATTTTTTATTGATTAAATACGTTTTATGCAAAAAGCGCCATCTTTTGACGGCCAGCCATTGATTTACTAGTAAATCAATGCTGCCAGCAGATAAACAGCATTTGGAAAAATTTCGCGGCATATTTAAAAATAAAGAATGTTTCTACAATTTGTTCCATAATTTGCACCAACAGTATTCCGTTGTATTGTTTTCATAGCTAAAACTTTGCCGCCAACGCCATTACGTATTTCAAAATTGTCATATCTTGTTTCTTACGTTAATAAAGTGCTTAGTGGAATGTGTTTTGTGGAATCAATAATACAGTCTTTTTAGAAGTTTATTCAGTGTTTTATTGATAAAGTTAAAAAACGTAAGTAAATGTCCAGGTGCTTCAGCTTTTTTTTTATTTGGGGTCAATAGGTTGTCGACTATTTGAGATTTATTTCGACAGTTGTGTGTAGTCATTAATTGCTGTTTCAAAAGTAAATATACTTACAACAAAGTTGAAAAATAAAATAATTTTATTTGATACCATTTTATTGTTAACAAATTAATATTCGTCCTGCGTACTACTAAAGGTCATTGACAGGGTACAGCAGCTGATCGTATCGTATTGTAAATCGATATGTAGACTAAGTTCATACTTGTTATATTATTATTAAATATGTTTTAAGTTTTTGTAATGTTTTAAGCTTTACTTAAGATATAATTACTGCGTGACGTGTTCGTGCTTGAGAAAAATAAATCTTTTTTTTTTGTATTTTATGGTTTTCATGATAATATCATAATTTTAACCATAGTTATAGTGATAGTGATAATGATAATGTGACAGTGTTTATGATGAAAATTACCACCTAAGTAATTGGTTATAGAGCCCTGAGTTTTTATTGTCTCGCAGATAGTATGAAAAGTAGAGTATTCACCTCTGGAATAAAGCAGTGTCTTCGTCTTAGGCGACTTGAACCCCTCGCTTCACTTAGGACTCTACATAACTCTAGAGTCCCTCGTTACACTCGGGGTTCAATATGGCGCCCGTGACGTTAGACACTGCTTTAATCCCTTGGTGCATAATCTACTATTCCCTCGTGGCATCGCCGTGGGACGCCCTGCACTTTAGACGATGCATTAACAAACCCTTAAGCGAATTTCGCAGTGGGACGGGTTAAAGCGACGAGTAGTGAAAAAGCTAGACTAGTCCTACTTTAAAAAACATGATCACGAATTAGACGATAACAAATTTACAGTTTCTAAACTACACATTTTTAATTCAGTTTAAATGTCCAGTTTATCTGAATCCGCTTCATCTAAACACTTTACCAGATTAATCCTGGAGTAAATAAACGATATGAAAGCGATGTACTAACGCTACCCACCACGGACTTAATATTCTGGACAGCCGCGTCGAGATTGCGACCCGCAAACCTTCGCACGGCATATCCTTTGTTTTATGTGCGGGTTTTATATTTCGCGTTTGCTAAGGGTCAATTCGCGTGTTTTCATAAAAATAACAATGTCACATTATTATATAATACCTACTAGCTAGCTGTGCCCGCGTACTAAGAAAAAAATCATTAAAAAAAGAAAGAAAGAAGACAGGAGAATTTTATATATTAGACTAGCTGTGTCCGCGGACTACTTTTCGCCGTAATAATTACAAAAAATAAAAACCGACTTCAAAAACATTGAAAAGTTTAAAATAATATAAGAATAGGTACAGACAATATCACACTACAATACTGAAGTCGGTGCCAAACGATGATCCCCTAGATAGTCTTAAAATTTGTCACCGACTTCAATATAGAAGTGTGATGTTGTCTGTACCTATTCTTGTATTATTTTAAACTTTTCAGTGTTTTTGAAGTCGGTTTTTAGTTTTTGGAAAATATTTTTAACTTTTTAGTGCTTTATTCGCTGAATACCAGATTCTCAAAACACCAGATTCTCAAAATAGCAGATTCTCAAAATACCAGATTCGTAAAATAGAAGATTTTGGACAGTCAATATTTTTAGTGAAAGGAACCCTAATTAGGGTTTCCCTCGATTTTCATGAGATCCCATCATCAGATCCTGGCTTTAGTGATCTTGGGACCATCCAAGGAGTATACTTTATCGAATACAAAAGGAATTTTGAAAATCGGTCCACATTTGGAGGAGTAATCGGGTAACATACACACAAAAACACGTTGGACACACCTAAAACTTTAAGGGTTTTCCTGGATTTTTATGGGATCTAATCATCAAATCCTAACTTTGGTAACCATGGGATCACCCTTGGAGTATCCTCTATCAAATACAAAAAAAATAATCATCAAAATCGGTTCATAAACGACGAAATTATCCGCGAACAAACATAAAAAAAGCATATATACGGTCGAATTGAGAAACCTCCTCCTTTTTTAGAAGTCGGTTAAAAAATAGTTTACGGCCTATTCTCAGACCTACCGAATGTACACAAAAAATTTCATAAAGATCGGTCGAGCCGATTCGGAGGAGTTTGGTAACAAACACTGTGACACGAGAATTTTATATATTAGAAGATAGAAGAAGACTAGCTGTGTCCGCAAACTACGTTAGCATATAAATAACCCATAATATAATACCATAATAATTACCTAGGGGTCACGGACCTGAAAAAAAGACGGACGGAGCGTTGTTGAATCACGAGTGAAGGGGTGCTTAAAAAAATAGTTTACGACCTATATTATCAGACCTACCGAACCTACACAAAAAAATTCATGAAAATCGGACAAGCTGTTTCGTGTATCGTGTATTTTTTAAGATAAGAAATTATGTAAATAACAAAGCGTAAGTAGTAAACCTTTTTCTAAAACGAGATTTTTATTTTTTACTAGCTGTCTTATTTATTCTCTCTTATTCTCGATTAACTTGTTTAGCACGTTAATCGTCGTCACGTCACGTCACGTCGTGGCACAGTTTGGTACTTTTTGTGGCTTCCCTGTTTTTTCAATTTTTGTCCTCCTAAACCTTCTCCATAATCCAACAAGTAGGTACTTAAAAAATGGCCTTTATGTCAGTAGTACCAATCCGTCCACTAGCTAGTTATGTAACTCAACTGCTTCTAAGACTATGTTTTCGTGTTTAGTTCAAACTTTTCTGGTATAGAAAGTTACGAAAATAGCATCAAATACATCCACGTAAGCAATTAGTTTTTGATAGTTATAGATTTTTGGGCTTTAAAGTAAATTCATTCCCAGCGGTATGCACATAGACTTATCAGCTGATGATTTTGCTAAAAATATATTTTATATACGTTTGTATAACTATACGGAAAAGGGCAATATGCAACGTTTTGAATTTTCAGCGTGCCTTAGATTACGATGAAGAGTACCTATCTGTTAATAAAAAAGAAACATTATTTATACCTAATACCTTCAAATTAAAGGATAAGGAAAGCTTGAAAGATTATGTCTTTCACGCGGTCTTTCAATACCGTTTTATAGAAACCAGGAGACTTAAGATTGATTAATTTATAAATTTTTACAATTTAAATCATTTTTATCAAAACATTTTGGACTACTAGCTTTGGCAGAGCTCAAACTTCAAGTGTGTCAGAGCACAATAACAATAGACGCGCATGTGCAGTGTGATTGTCAACTTAATTTGAACTTGGACTTATAATAGTTTCATCAAAAAGGTCGGCTCTCACCAGCCTCCATCAGCACGGATCTAAATATTTATTTATTTATTTATTTGGACCACCAGGAATTGTTACATAATAACTTAATACTAACAAAATATCTTAACCTAGCAAATGTAACAACTTGTTGAAGGTAACCACATCATGTACCAAACTAAACAATACGATCAAATATATTCGACATGGCTATATTTACACTTGACTTGATGTACATACGTCATACCGTAAAATCTAACCTGAAGGGCTCCTCTCTATTGTTAGGACTTAGAGAATAGCCTTTCAGGTATGAACCTAATCAAGATATCGAAACTTTGATAGGCGCTTTGGATTTTTGCCCTCCGTGTGCGTTGGTAGTATAGGATTCCCTTTGCGCTATCATTCGCGGCGACATTGACCGGCCCGGCCCGGCCCTGCCCGCCCCGTCATCTGCAAAGCACCTTACAATTCAATAGGTAGTAAAACAAGCGGCCTTTTTTGTTCTGGCACTTGTGCAGCGAGCGTTATGCCTCGCTTCGCTTATCTCCTCAGCTCATGCACTGTGGTAGCAGTTCCTAACCTAACCTGTCGATTGCAAGTCAATAGTCTATTAACATAATACACGCTGCCCTAACCACGTGAAGTAAATATAATTTTGTACATTGTGGTCGGTCGCAGTTAAGTCAGATAACATATAACCTAATCTATACCGTTTCCTTGCAGCCAACATAATTAACTAAACTAACAAATTTTTGATAAGTATAAATTCTTATTTTCAGCAGTTTCCGAAAATTAAAAAATTCGGAATATCGTTTATCGGTAACAGATACACGGATCTGTTATTCTTCGTACTAATGGCATTCGGAAAATTAAAAAACTCTTATTGAAAACTTTCGGTAATATAAATATCTTGGTTCGTATCAAGATATTTATTTTAATGAAAGTTTACCATCCTCGGAATTTTGATTCATCTTTTCTAAATACAATTTACAATTTATTCTTGAATTTATATTTTTCTATTTGCATCATTCCTCTGTAGCTGTGAAATTGTTTCATACCTAGTAAATCAGAGTACCTTTCTCCCAATTCCCATATTAATTCAGCTTCTATCGATCTTTGCCACAATCTATATTCACTCGCAAACATGCGTCTAGAGCTCAACACGCCCCCATAGAGGCACTTTCGACTAAAGCCGGCTGTGCATAAAATCACCGGCGACCTTTTTATTAATGGAAATATGTGAATGAATTCAACCAAAACGATATATTTAGAGCAGATAGGTTAAGCAATCGATACCAGATGGTCGCTAGAGGTGCGAACCAGAGGAAGACTCAGTACCTACTAAAGTCGTCATCATCATCATCACAACTCATATATATCCCCTCCCCACCGAGAAGCTCGAGTTTATCCTAAGTAAGGGTATTTAAGCCTTAGTCAACCACGTTGGACCAGTGCGGATTGATCGACTTCACATACACCTTTGCTTTTTGCGCAGATATATGCAGGTTGCCTCATTATGTTTTCCTTCACCGTAGGAGCGTCGGACAAATGTACATATGAAATTCGAAAAACGCAAAAACACATTGTCAGGATCGAACCCCGGACCTCCCGATAAGAAGGCCAGTGCCGAGTCCACAGCGCCACCGACACTCATAAATCGACTAAAGTCGCATAGTCGAGTAAAGTCGACTATTAATGCCACAAGGCCGGTCAGACCAGTCATTATCGGCTATCGTCGAGAATATTCGGGCTGCTTTTGCGTTATCGCGCGTGTGCGATACATTACATAGCGCGCTAATAAATCGCGCTGCGTGGTCAGACCGGCGTTGTTCATTTCGGCGGCGGTTGCATTCGATTTGTTAAGACGTGGTTTTATAATTTATAGGTACATCATTATGAAGCTTTGTTCATCATATAGGATCCAAAATAAGGTTTCTTATTAGATTTTGATAAATACTTTATGTAGGTAATTGTTAGTACATATGTAAAAGTAAGAAATTCATTGTCCATAGTTCAACGTCTGGAAATGATAACGGCCATCTTGGATTATTGGACGATAGTTCGTGTGAAATGACGAAGCCGCTAATGTGATCACAGTGTATAGGTACGCGATAACTTTTTAGCGTACAAAACGTACGAAGCTTCGGCACGCATTGATTCGGGACCATAGGCGCAGGTGCGGCCGAAGCATTACTGGAACCACTTGTTAAATGTAGCCACTACCACCAGATGGGCAACCAACTTAGTTGTATTAAAAAATAATCCAATATAGAGTTTGGTAATGTAGTTTAACTTTTACTGAACATTCTTATAAAACATATGTTTCGAAGTACAGCTTAAAAAGAAAAGAAGCATTAATAGGCTTAAAAGGCTTAGGTACTGTATTGCCAGGAATAATCCTTCACATATTGTCTTAAGACCTGGCCCCTAGCTGGCTGGATAATTCCGTGGTTATACTATAGTGGTAGACTATGCATAAGATGGACTCGAAGCGGTTATGGGTATGCTACGCACATTACAAAAAATATCCTAAAGACGCCTGTCAGCATTAGATTTCATATCGTAAAAAAGTTACTGTATTACCAAAATTGTTTCGAGAACTGTTGACGTAGGCACATCAACAAGGAAAAAAGGTTTTATACCAAGAAAATAAGGGCCTATATAAGGGACTTTAAAGGACTTATAAGCGCCGACAAGTCCGGAAAAGTGCTCACTTTATAAGTCTATTTACACTTTTGTAACAGTCCGTTTAAATTCCACTTACGCCTGAATCCAAACGATCCCGCAAAATCTATTTTAAGTATTATACAGTAAATAGTGAGATTAATACGCTCTCAGCAATGCTTTTATAAGTTTTTTAAGAAGAGTCGTGGAACGAAGTGTTTGCTTAATGGATTTTGGTTTAAAATTGTAAGTAAAATAATGCGAATTTTATTAATGTCTTCAAAATAGTTAAATAGGCTAGATGACAAAAAAAAATATGCTTTAATAGAAGCTCATTCATATAATAAACAGAATGAAAAAATCGGTTTTCGAATAACTATAAAAACAACCAAGATATAAGGTATTAAAGATTTTTCTCCATCTCTTTCTAGCAAAACGGCAATTTACAAGGAGTTTATATGGTTGTACTCAACAATGACCTCACGGTTGATGTCGGATCTCTCTGTCTAATCGCCTTCAAATTAACAACTTAAAATGCTTGTATCTAATGTATTTCTAAGCCGATTTCAATTCTAATTTCACTTCAGAATTTTAATTCAGTCATCATCCCAATTATAAAAAATTGTGTCGTTGAATTACGAGTACTATGGAAGTAGGTAAAAGTAATTTTCAGAAAATTTAAATTTTAAGGCGCCTCTAGAAATTTGAATATTTCCAAAACAATATTAATTAATTTGTTTACCAAATTATAGAAGACAGCTGTTATTTCCGCAGGGATCCTTGATTTTATAACAGCATGTGTCTTCAGTTGAAATCCAATGTGGAAACTTAACTTACTTTTAGGCTAATGTTAAACCAAACAAGTAGGTACTATAAATGACCTTATTTACTGATGACGGCTCGCAGATGTTCTCTTGTAAGCGCTTATAAGTCCAACTTATTGGAGTATTACTCCTAAGCTAAGTTTCGCGCTGTAGCTTTTATAAAAGTCTTGGACCAGGATATTATACAACTAACTTTTAACAGCCCTCGTGGTCTAGTCGTTGGAACCGCCGTGTGTTATTCAGGAGGACCAGGGTTCGATTCTCCATAGGACAGAAGTTTTCTGCACATATAAGTTTGTGACCATAATAGCAATGTTAAAGCATTGTTATGTATCGACAACTAAAAGTAAGATAGCCAGTTTCTCAGTTATTGAGTAGTTCAGGTGAAGCTCACTTCCACCTTCGGGTTCATCGTCATATACCATCAGGTGAGATGAAGGTCACAAAGAGAAAAAATAACACAACATCCCCTACGTTTATGCTGTTAAAAGCGCCTCATCAAATATTGATGCCATAATCGGAGCTTTAATATAAGTCCCCGCTTCAAAAAAGCATAGCCTCCCATAAGAAGAGGTATACAACATTTAAGTAATTTTTATACTTCTTTGTAACAGCAGTAGTAAGTTCAATCCTTTATCGATGACTAGGTTTCCGCTCGCAGCTTCGCCCGCGTTATCTTCGTTTTTCCCGTGGGAATTCCATATTTTCCCATAGGAAAATATTCTATAGCCTATGTTAGTCAGTGATATTATAGCATTCTATTAGTGAAAGAATTTTCAAATCGGTTCAGTAGTTTCGGAGCCTATTCAATACAAACATACAAAAATACAAATCTTTCCTCTTTATAAATTAGTATAGTATAGATAACAGTATCTACCTTTTCTAATTTAAGCAGTGCGACAGCTGCTCCTGCATTAGAGCATTTGTTATGACGACAATAAAATCCAGCCACCATAAAAATATTGTCACCACTGCACTGCTCATAAACCCTAATCTAACGTATTTATAAACGATGATCTATAAAGATGCGAAGGCTCAATGTCACTCAAGAGGGCTATGCTCGGGGTTTCTCTACGCGATCGCATCAGAAATGAAGAGATCCGTAGAAGAACTAGAGTCGCCGACATAGCCCAAAGAATTGCAAGCCTTAAGTGGCAGTGGGCAGGACACGTAGCTCGCAGGACTGACGGCCGTTGGGGCGGAAAGGTCCTTGAGTGGCGGCCGCGTACCGGAAGACGCAGCGTTGGTAGGCCCCCCACAAGGTGGACCGACGATCTGGTGAAGGTCGCGGAAAGCCGCTGGATGCGGGAGGCGCAGGACCGATCGGTTTGGAGATCCCTGGGGGAGGCCTATGTCCAGCAGTGGGCGTCTTTTGGCTGAAATGATGATGATGATAAAGATGCGTAGGCACTACTTGATTATGTAGACACAGATTACAAATAAGTATAGATAGAAACTTCTTATCCAGGAGGTCTACTCTATTTTTACGAAAAACAAAATATCGAACGAAATTTCGCATCTACCACGGTTCGCTTCGATTCGAATATTCGTTCAACCGAAAATAGTTTGACAGATAAGTATATTCTCTAAACTTAACAACTGAATTTGACAGATTTTTTTTTGGAATTTTAATCTTAACGAACAACACAAAAGTTTTTAATATTCGTAATTGTGAGTTTTTTAAGTAAGTTAATGTGCAATTGCTGCTGGAATACTTTTACTTGAAGCTACTTTGCATGAAGAGTGTAAAGAGTGTGAGAGTAAAATAAAATAAATAAATAAATAAATAAATATTTAAAATTCGGCGTCGATTCCCGACTTGGGATTTCAAACACAATTGTACTCAGTTGAATATTGTTTGAGAATTAAAATTAATAATTAGGAAGAGCATCGATTTGCTTTGAGTTTTTGAGCTAGTCATTTAAGGTATAAAATCAGTAATGATCAATATTATTTACATAAAAGCCCAAAATATACCTATTGATATACTGATATAATACTTAACTTGAAAACAAACACCATAACACAAAATGTAATTGCGACTGAAACATTCCTTTCTAAGAAATGTATCGCGGACCATAAAAAAAATACTCGAAAACATTGCTAAGCCACTACTAATGGAACTTTTTTTCACCTCCTATCTCTATCTATTTTATATAAACATAAATTACAAAACATCGTGATTGTTTTCATTTCGACAAAAATGTTTGAGATTATGAGGCTTTTCCATAAATAATTAACTACTTATTTTCTAACAAATTAACGAGAAAATCTTATCTGACGCTCCTACGGTTAAGGAAAACATTGTGAGGAAACTTGCATACACCTGCGAAGTAATTCAAAGGTGTATGTGAAGTCAACTAATCCGCACTGGGCCAGCGTGGTTTGACTAAGGCCTAATCGCCCTAACTAGTTAGGGTAGGCTCTTGCCCCTCGGTGGGGACGTATATGAGCTGTAATGATGATGAACGAGAAAATCGCATATGTATATTGAAGGAAAAAGTTTGTAACGAAAACTTTTTCCTTCAAATGTGATGCGCTATTGCCCACCAAAACCCTATCCACCCCATTTTAAGGTAATGATCTTATTCCATTGATTCCTCATTCGTTCACGAAAGTTGTCTATGGAAACGAAATTATTGTAAGTATTCGAAAATGAAATTACGTTTGATCTTCGTTCGTTAACGAAAGTTCGTTTCCGAGAAACAGAGCAGACCTCCCAGGTCCAACAAAGTACGGTTCTATAAGCGAGCTTTGAAGTGATGAATTTTTTACACTACAAATGACTGACTGCGATTTTAAATTGTGTTGTTTTAAGAGTATAGGATACTACTACACTAGAATTTTAGTTTGGCAATAAAAAATAACAATAATATTAGCCCAAAAAGTTTACATAACTGTAAAATTCAAAACAATCTTTATAAATTGTTGATTATACTTACTTATAATAATAACTCTCCATTTTTTATTTTAATTGTTCTTTTTAGGGTTCCGTGCCTCAAAAGGAAAAAACGGAACCCTTATAGGATCACTTTGTTGTCCGTTCGTTCGTCTGTCTGTCTGTCAAGGCCCTTTTTCTCAAGAACGCGTGGAGGTATCAAGCTGAACTTAAAAAACTTAAAAAAGATTCAACACCATTCAACTGGGCCACCGAACTCCTTTTTTTTTACGTTGGGAAATGCGTTATGCATACCTCGCCTTTGGGACAGCGCGAGGTTATGTCGGACTCTCCGCGGCCACTGGGGGCAAGGTGCCATTAGGAGACCGCGGCCTACCGACTAAAACCCAACGATACCCATCACATAAGCCCTGGTGCGGGCACGTCCATCACCTCCGCATCCTCCCCACTAACAGATGGGGAGGACAAGCCGGGGAGGGACGTGTCGCTACCAGACAAGGCCATGGGAACCCTTTCGGACACTTCCATGACCTCGTCAGCGTCTGCTCGCCTATAGCGAGCCCCACTCATCTCCCCTAAATGGAGAGACCGACGCTCCTGGGCATTTGGAGCATCGACGACTGACAGTGTCCTGCACAATGCAGGACTCGAGCTTCCCAGGCCCGGGTCCCGTTGGTCACCGTCAGGAGGGAGAAGGCGGAAAAATTGCCTCCTTCTTCGTCCTACCCTTCTGCGACGGCATGGATCTGCCTGTGGGTCGTCTTCCCTAGAGCGCTCTGCCACCTCTTTCTGTGTCATGAAATCGACACAGAATGAGTTCATCGCGTTCCAGGCTTCCTCACTCCCGACCATCCTCGAGATCAAAGACGGGAGAGATTGATCGGGGCCGAAGCACGACACCAGTGTGCTGCGCTGGGATGAAAAGGCAGCACATTCTTCGAGGGTATGCTGTGCTGAGTCCTCAGCAGCGTCACAGTGATGGCACTGGGGGGTCAGCTCACGTCCTATCCGATGCAGGTAACGGCCAAAGCAGCCGTGACCGCTTATGATCTGCACCAGATGGTATGTAAGTGACCCATGCTTCCTTTCCGCCCATGGTTTTAGCACAGGAAGCAGAGCCTCTACGGTCCTCCGGAGAGTTCCAGAGGCCGGCTCACCCAATGGCCACCGAACTCCTACCAACCCCGACGAAATTTCAACTGTACTGATCTCTTTTGCACTAATTGCACATTGTTAAGCCAAAGTAAACTTTATTCACAGTTAATAACTAACCCACGTATCAACATCCAATTTAGAAATCTTCACAGATTTCATGAAAATTTGTAAAGAATAAAGCAAACTTACAAAAATATTTGAGTCATTGCATTCTCTTTAGAAATGCTCAATAAATTAAAAAAATATGAAATTAACGCAAAAAATCGTCTTGGACGAGAATTGAACCCCTGTTGTCTTCCAAATACCTACCATGTTGACGGACGTTTCATATGTACGCTCCTACCGCTATCTGACGCTCCTCGGTGAAGGAAAACATTGTGAGGAAACCTGCATTCACCTGCGAAGTAATTCAAAGGTGTATGTGAAGTCAACCAATCCGCACTGGGCCAGCGTAGTTCGACTAAGGCCAAATCGCCCTAACTAGTGAGGGTAGGCTCGTGCCCCTCGGTGGAGACGTGTATGAGCTGTGATGATTATGATTAGAACGGAACACGATATATTGAAGACGCGGGTTCAATTCCCATCTGAGATGATTTTTTTTCTTATGCTCATTAATTCCTTGTTCTTAACGCCTTTCGTACCCCATCTAATTATAGTCATATCGCACACCTCGTTCAACTTCGCATCCCTTAAAATGTAGCTTTTATTATTTACAGTGAAATGGAAGTAGAGGACGATGTCGAAGATCGTGAGGGCGATAGCGAAGATGATATCGAAATTACCAATCTGAAAGCTTTTATCGACAATGCCGAAGCAAGCAATTTGCCGTACGAAAGCCATTGCGGCACCAGACCAATTGTATTCCATGCTGTTCGCAATGCTACAAACGTCAGTTCCATAGAGAGTGGAGCGGAGCTGGTGAGAGCAGCTGGCAAGAGGTTTATACCACACGTGTCTCCATATGTAAGCATTTTCTATCGCTTAAATCTAGAAATATATTCTTTAATACGAGTAAGTTAGACATTCGCTTCGATGCTAATCTTATTAAACAACTTCAAAAATAAGTATGTTCGACTGTACCTTTTAGGGTTCCTCAAAAGGGAAAAACAAGGGTTTTTGAGCCAGTCATTTTAAGGTCATATCAGTAATCATCAAAATTATTTACATAAAAGCTCAAAGTATACCTATTGATATACTTATATAATACTTATCTTGGAGACAAACAACACAATTCACACATTCGCTTAGATGCGAATCTTATTAAACGACTTCAAAAATAAGTGTGTTCGACTGTACCTTTCAAGGTTACGAACCTCAAAAGAATAAAAACCGAACCCTTACAGAATCCCTTCGTTGTCCGTCTATCTGTCTGTCAAGACTCTTTTTCTCAGGAACGCGTAGAGATATCAAGCTGAAATTTATGTCAAAAACGGTCAGAATATCTTCTAGCTGTGAAAAAATCAAACTTGTAAGTTAACGCGATCAAAATAATATATTAATGTCGCATATTTTCGCAAATTATGCGATTACACATGGGAATCAAGACCTATATATGGTTCTTCCTGTTAACCTAGAATAAGGTTTTATAGCACATGTTAAGGAAAAAGTCTGAATACCTCTAATATGTAGCAAGGAACTTATATACTTACTTATACATAACTTTGTACGGAACCCTCGATGCGCGAATCCTAGGTAAATCGGGGGAAATCCTCAAAGGTAATCCTCATTTTTCATACAAACCTGGGCCTGGTGTTACAACGATGAAATTTGGTCTATAATTACAACTTATTATTTAAAATCATTTGCCCAATTCAAATTCAAATTTTCAGCAATGGCCAAATAGATTTATCGATAAGTAACACAAAATCAAAAATCGGAGATCCAGTTAAGAGGGTACCTACTTTGTCCAATATCGAGCAGTGGTTTCGTCAAAGTCCAAGTATGAGCAGAGGTCGTTGAAAATAAAATCTATTAGAAAATCAAACAAAAATATCTACTTACTTATCGCACAAGAACGATAGCGAATGAAATCTCAGGAATGAAATTGACATTGACATATTCTTAAATGACACATTGTAGAAAGAGATGCCATGATATCCGATGATTCAGTATCGATTTTTATACTTATCGTTATATTTTCACCTTTAATTCCATATTTAATAAAATACTGTTAAAAGTATCTATATGAAAGTAACGTAACAATTCGCTTCTTTGTCGATTCGTTGCGAATCAATACATCCCATACATTTCTAACTTCGTTATCGTTTTTTAATTGTTACTTGGTCTAGGCCCCCTGATACACCACTTTCTTGGCTGTTGACGTTCTTCGTGGCTTCAGAGTGTCATAGATTATACCTTCAATAATAATCTATACCTATAAAATGCTTTGTCCTGAATGACTGACTGACTGACTGACTGACGGATCAACGCACAGCCTAAACCGCTGATTTCAAACACAGCAATGTGGGTGGGTATCAAACGAAAGGCCTTGATGAGTAGAGAACTATGAACCTAGCAACATTGACATAAATTCAACATAGCCGCTGCTCAAAAAAGGTGGATAAAAATTCGTTTCCAAACCTAGCAATATGGGTATCAAATGAAAAGCCTCAAAGAGTAGAGCATTATGAACTTAGGAAAATTGACCTAAATTAAACATGGCCGCCACTCAAAAAAATGGATAAAAGTTCGTTTTCTAACCCAGCAATATGTGTATCAAATCAAAGGTCTTGAAGAGTAGAGCATTAGGTGCCTAGGAAAATCGACCTAAATTCAACATGGCCGCCGCTCAAAAAAAAGGATAAAAGTTTGTTTTCAAACCTAGCAATATGGGTGTCAAATGAAAGTCCTTGATGAGTAGAGCACTATGAACCTAGCAACATTGACATAAATTTAACATAGCCGCCGCTCAAAAAAGGTGGATAAAAGTTAGTTTCCAAAGCTAGCAATATGGGTATCAAATGAAAGGCCTTGATGAGTAGAGAAGAGTACTATGGACCTAGCAATATTGACGTAAATTCGACATGGCCACCGCTCAAAAAAGGTGGATTAAAGTTCGTTGCCAAACCTAGCAATATAGGTATTAAATGAAAGGCCTTGAAGAGTAGAGCACTATGAACCTAGGAAAATCGCACAAAATTCAATATGGCCGCTGTTCAAAAAAAACGGATAAAAGTTCGTTTCCAAACCCAGCAATCAAGTATCAAATGAAAGGCCTTGATCAGTAAAGCACTATGAACGTAGCAACATTGGACGTAAATTTAACATGGCCGCCGCTCAAAAAACGCGGATAAAAGTTTCTCTTCAAACCCAGCAATATGGGTATTAAATGAAAGTAAGCCCTGAAGAGTACCTAGAGCAGTACGAACCTACGAAAATTGTCCTAATTTCGAAATGGCCGTTGCTCAAGAAAGGCAGAATAAAGTTGAATCATTATGGAATAAAATGGAGGAAAAACTGAACACTGTGTTAGGCATTTTGATGGCGAAACGTAGTTCGCGGGCACAGCTAGTATAAATATAAAATTTAAACTAAGAATAGGTAATTTGATTGAGTTGCGAAACTCAAATTAGAATAGGAGTGAAAAGTAGTCGTAAGTCTTAATATAATTTAATAATTATATAGAGTGGATCACAATAGTATATTATCCAACAAGAGAATAAAGGAATCACGAGCATGTGAAGGATTCTAACGATTGAATCACGACCGTAGGGAGTGATTCATGTTGATTGAATCACGAGCGTAGTGAGTAATTCAAGTGTTAGAATCCTGAGCGACGCGAGTCATTCATGGCCCACGGTATAAATCCGTTTTATTTAAGAGTTGCATTCTATATTGTATACCATGACTAGGAGAAAAAGAAAGATTTAAGCGAAAATAGACATTTAATATGGATATTTTTTGTGCAAGTCGAATAAATCGGTGTGTTCTAAATTCAAACACCAACATGGTGATTAAAAGTGCTTTTAAATCACTGTTTTTAGTGAATAAAATAACCTTTTTAGACGGGGAATGGTATAAAGAAACATATAAATGATAATAAAGGTACGGACCACGACTCTGTGGAGAGTTAACTTTGTAAAATAAAAAAAGACCATTATCTTAAAACTAAATCAGACTTGATTTTCTAAAATACTGAACCAACAACTGTTTCAATCTTTCTTAAAATTCTTAAAGACAGTGTTGCAAATTCTTAAGAAGTTTGATTACTCAGATGTTTTGTTGTTAATTCCTTTTAGGCTGTCCGAATCGCCCTTTGTTGTTGTTTTTGTGTGTTTTCTTATTGTACCGTTTGTATTTTGGTAAACAATAAGCAAACAGTAATTATCAGACATTAGTGTCGATTCAGACACGCAACTTAATTAAACTAAATTGACAGATCTAAAAATAAAGCCGTCACTTTTAATCCTTTAGAGAAAAAGAAAGATTGCGATAGTTTTAATCCTGTCAAATTAGTTTAGTTAAATTAAGTTGTGTGTCTGAATTGATACCAATGTCTTTGAAATTAACCATATTTAAATAGAGTATACAATTCTATTTGCATACATCTTAGCTATCGTTGGTGTATATCTATAGAAGGATTAAATAAATTATTTCCTAAGTATCTTATACATTTTCTTGGTTAATAAGATTTAGTTTTGTTTGACGACAGTACTTAATTGTCTGTAACGGTACTACGATTTTACAAAAATTAAAGTTTAAGCCCGGTCTTACTAAAGTTAATATTGGTTTAAGCCTATAGTGCGCTTTCACTTGTATTAATATAGGTAGATAGTAACATAGATAGAGACGCTTCAGGTTTAATTGTCTAAGATATATCGCGATCGCTTACAATATAACAACCGCCGTCCATCCATTGCTCTTTTATAAAGAGATTTTAGCGCAGAGTCGTGTGTTCACGGCGCAATGGTTGCCAAATTAAAGGCGATCGTGATAGATTTTTTCTTAGACAATAACCCACCAGGACTAAGTTTAGACCATGTATTGTAATAAGACTGTAAAGGTCTATATTCCATAAAGATTTCTGTGTTTGATTAGAGTGTGAGACATATTAAATAGGTAACGTTTTATACTTACCTTAATATGAAAATAGACCATAACCCCCCTTCCCGACTGCTCAGTATTAGTAGCGCTCGAGATCAATGTAGGTGAAGATTAGTAATTAAACCTCGATTTTAAAAAAAATCAAATTATAAATCCTTTGTACTATAAAGAAATATAAGAAAACAAACATAAATTTAATGAAATAATGTAGTTAATTAGTTGGGTATATTCAATCACTCAATTCATTATAGCGTAGTTGTCTGGTCAAGTAAGCCCGCAAAGATTGATTGAGCAGCAATTTCGTAAGATTTGTTAGAACATAATTCTAAACGAAATGTGAGAAGAAAGTCCTCGATGACCCCACAGCGGCAAGTGTTTTATTCAGGGTCAAAGGTAACATTTTTTTATTTTCAGCCAAACAGTATGTTTAATCAAAAAACGGTACAAGCAAAAATTGTAGAGCACTGAACTATGTATTGAAATCATTCTCACGTTTTTTCCTAGTTGTTACATTTTAAAAACTTGATCAGCTATGTTTTTTTGTAATTACCCCAATTATTCCAGTATAGCACCTAGGCGGATGTCTGGTCATGACAGCAATAATTTAAGGGTACTCCGAAATATACATTTTTAGTGGCACAACATAGGGTTTTCATTTCATCATCTTAAATTAAATTATGTTTAGCGGGGAAAAAATTGTGTCCTTTGACCCAAAATAATGGGGATGGGGATTTTTTTATGTTTCATTTATAATTGGTGTTCCAGCCAATCATACGAGCTCTCGGCTCCATGTGAATTAGTAACCCTGTGAGCAAATAAGTGAAACGACCAAACCAACGCTAAATACTTCGTTTTTGGTCCAGTTACCTATATATAAAAGAAATAAAAACCGACTTCAAAATACTGAATAGTTAAAAATAATACAAGAATAGGTACAAACAACATCACACTTCTATGTTAAAGTCGGTGCCAAACGATGATCTCCTAGAAAGTCTTAAAAGTCACCGACTTCAATATAGATGTGTGATGTTGTTTGTACCTATTCTTATATTATTTTTAACTTTTCAGTATTTTTAAAGTCGGTTTTTATTTCTTTTTTAATATTTTTTATTTTTAACTTTTTAGTGAATGAAATCTTTTTAGTGAAAGAAACCCTAATTTAATACCAGCTCTGGGATCCCATCATCAGATCCTAACTTTGGTGACCTCGGGACCACCCCAGGAGTATACTCTATCGAATACAAAAAGAATTTTGAAAATCGGTCCACAATTAGCGGCCTAATCGCACACAAAAAAAACATACGCATCGAATTGAGAACCTTCTCCTTTTTTGAAGTCGGTTTTAAAATCCGGCCATATGCCAGGACAACTTGCGCACCGAGGGTTCCGTACAACCTTATCAAAGTATTCTGGGCTACTTTTTGAGGAGACAAAATGAACAACTTTTTACTATGGAACCAATCTTGAAATCGCGAAAAATATTAGCTGTCCAATACGTTCAGTGCCCCAAGCACAAACCACTATAGATTTGATTATGGTAATCGTATTATCTATCTATACACGGTGTTTCATAATCTATACCTATAAAATGCTTTGTCCTGAATGACTGACTGACTGACGGATCAACGCACAGCCTAAACCGCTGATCGTAGAGACTTGAAACTTGGAGGGTGTGTTCTTTGTATGATGTAGGCGTCCGTTAAGAAAGGATTTTCCGAAATTCTACCCCTAAGGGAGTGAAAATGGGGGGAAAAGTTTTTATGGGACATCGTGATTCCGTTCTCGAATCTACTTCAAATTTTGCATAAACTTTCTTTAACAGAATTAATGGAAGACATGTTTCGTAATTTATTGAAATTCATCCCCAAACGGGGTGAGATGGGGTGATAAACTGATAAAATGTCAAAATCGACATTGATGCCGTTTTCATGGTTTTTCGGGTCGTAGATTACGAAAATAACATTTCAACACCACATACATAATTTTAAGGAAAAAGTTAAAACACATTTATTAAAATTTCAAAAAGCTAGGTTATAATTGACTATTACACTTTATTCCTATTTTATTTATATTTTACCCCTTGAGTTTGAGTTTTTGTTGTATTTTGGTCTTGCACTTTTTTGATATTACACTACCGAAATTTTTGCATCATATCTATATTAAACTAATCCTACTAGTAGGTACCACAAAATTAGATAATGGTTTGGAACAAACATGTTCAATGTTTAGGATATGTTATTGGCTTGCAGTTGCTTCTCATCTCTATGCCCTATAGCCTCTCCATCAACCAGGGTAATGGCTGAAAATCAGTGTTTTTTGCTCTTTTTAGGGCAAAAAATCTACACTGAGCCTTGGCCCTTTGGGTACTGCAACACACAGGCGCATTTTATTTACATACATGTTTTGTTTTTTTTATGTTTCTTAATTCTTGTCCACCACCCTCCCTTCCACCCTTCTTGATATTGATTGTATCTTAATCTTGTTAATGTGTTTGTGTGTTTTGTACCTAATAAACGTTTTATCTATCTATCTATCTATACCATCATCCCTGGATGGGGTGCAATGAGGTAGAAATAGTTCATTTTAAATAAATAGTTTGAAAAATACCATATAAAATTTTCGAACAATGCTTATGTAGAAAATCAACATGGCGCACGTGAAATTATTTTGACAAGTCTGTCACATAGTGCAAAGAAAAATTTAATATTTTCTGTTAATGGCTGTGCCCATCTGGATTTCGCCAACTAAGAAGTTTAGAAGTATAAATTGTCTTTTTCTTATGTCGTACCGTGGTGGTAAGGCAAAAGGATCAAGCCATACAACCAATGTATAAAGCATTTATTGTGACAATATCACGTCACAATAAAATTGTAGGTTGGTTAAATTCTTGACTAATTTTCACAAAATAGGTACAATTTTTGAAATATTTGAAATGTTGAAAAGTGAAGATATCCTTTTCAAGGGTAAAGGGGTTTGAAAGGTGTTATATGTTTTTACATTATGACTAAGGAAACAAACTCTTTAATCCATTTAAAACTATTAAAAGTAATAGATGAGTATTGATAATAAAAAAAAATATCTGACTGCAATGATTCTGGGTTACGCGTAGAGGGACGCGACGGGACTCTTGATCCTAATGTGTAAAATGACTGATCATATTTTTTTGGATCCACCCAAGGAACATGGATATCGAACGAAGGACCTAAATAGTAGAACACATTGAACCTAGCCACGTTGACTTAATTCGACATGACTGCCGATAAAGTTTGTTTCCAAACCCAGCAATATGGATATCAAAATATGAAACTCCTTGATGAGCTTAGATCATTTAAAGTTGATGAGTAGAATACTATGTACCTAGCAACATTGACATAAATTCAACATAGCCGTTGCTCAAAAAAGGTGGATAAAAATTCGTTTCCAAACCTAGCAATATGGGTATCAACTGAAAGGTCTCAAAGAGTAGAGCATTATGAACTTAGGAAAATTACCCTAAACTAAACATGGCCACCGCTCAAAAAAAATGGATAAAAGTTTGTTTTCAAACCCAGCAATATGGGAATCAAATGAAAGGCCTTGAAGAGTAGAGCATTAGGTACCTAGGAAAATCGACCTAAATTCAACATGGCCGCCGTTAAAAAAAAGGGTAAAAGTTTGCTTTCAAACACAGCAATCAAGTATCAAATGAAAGGCCTTGATCAGTAAAGCACTATGAACGTAGCAACATTGGACGTAAATTCAACATGGCCGCCGCTCAAAAAACGCGGATAAAAGTTTCTCTTCAAACCCAGCAATATGGGTATTAAATGAAAGTAAGCCCTGAAGAGTACCTAGAGCAGTACGGACCTACGAAAATTGTCCTAATTTCGAAATGGCCGCTGCTCAAGAAAGGCAGAATAAAGTTGAATCATTATGGAATAAAATGGAGGAAAAACTGAACACTGTGTTAGGCATTTTGATGGCGAAACGTAGTTCGCGGGCACAGCTAGTAACCAATAAATAATTAATGCGTTATCGAAAACTAATTATTAAATTGTGTTTACCCGTAATGTCATTCAACCCAAAATTTTCATGTAAATCATAGACATGATGATGATACATGATATACATGAAAATTTTGGGTTGAATGACATCACGGGTAAACACAATTTAATAATTAGTTTTAGATAACGCATTGATTATTTATTGGTTATTATGAAACACCGTGTATACGAGTATTATATAAATAAAAATGGATCTTCGAAATGTATGTACGCCCATAACTTTCGAACGACTGCACCAAATTCGATGATTCTTGTATTCGTTATTGTTAGGACAAGGTTTGGATAAAAGAAAATATTTGAACAATTATTACAGAACCAAAAAATGAATTTAAAATATGTTCACGTAAACGTGACGAACTTGACAGATTGACATTCAGGCTACTCAAAATCTATGGTTTCTTACACTGTTGTATTTGTCAATAGGTTTTTTAGTATACCCGTGCGGGACCGGGGCGGGGAGCTAATTTTGTATAAAAACTATAGCAGCGCCGCTACGGTCGTTTAAGGAACTAAATGGTATCGTAATGGTAGTGATATAGTTAACGAGAGCTAAAGTATGAGAATCTTCAGCACGAACTCACTTTTATTTGACATTTCGTATCGTTTTATTCGACAGGAAACTATCAAAACTCATACTAGACGTACTGTTTATTTAATATGTCAATCGTTATCGGATAGTAAGTAAATGCGATTACTATGGGTATAGGTAATATACTCGTAACAAGAGTGGTTCGTGCTAGGGGTACTGGTTCAGTGGATATTAGAAGGTTTGTAAGGAACAGCTGATTTTTTCACACCCATAATAACAAAATAACTTTGTGTAACTACATTGTTACGGTTGTACTTCAAATGTGCTGTAAGAAATTGCTCCTTCTTGTTTTTAATTCCCTTGTGAAAATAAAAAAATAAAAAATATGCGACATCAACGGTCATTCGATCTTTTGATGGCGTTCACTAACGTTTGATTTTTTCACAGTTCACAGATTATTTTATATTTTCCGTTTGATATTTCTGCGCGTTCTCGAAAAAATAATGTTGACAGACGGACAGACTGAGGGACGACGAAGTGAACGTATAAGGGTTCCATTTTTGAGGTTCGGAACTCTAATTAAATAATCAATGTGTTAATCCTGAAGATAATTTTTGATTAACTATATTCGTCAGATGATTTCGAACTTAATAAATAGTTCACAGAATGTGTTATTTGTTGTTTTTTTTTTGTAAAGAATACTCAATAAAAATTCTGCGTTGCCGCATTGTTGTTTACAGTGTGACTGAGCCGGTGAGCCTATTCATTTAACCAAACATCCCTTTTTTCCAGCAAATATCCCTCTTTTCTTGTTTGCTTCAAGACCCAACTAAGTGAGACTTATTTACGTAACCGAAGAGAATAACGATTACCCTAACACCTTTATTAAAGTTGTTTATTTACCTGTTAGCCTACATAACCTAATCCCCGTAACGTTTAGCTTTATGGGCGTTTGCTTTGCCTCCTTGATTATATCTTGTCCAAATACGCTCTTTGTACCTTCCTGGATAATGAAGGAGCTTTTGCCAGCGTCAATTACTAGTACGAGTATCAAAGGTCAGAACCGGAGATGCTGGGGTCAAAAGATCGATGACGCGATGACCTTACGCCTGGCCCCGATCCTAGTTTGGTTGGTAGCATTATGCCAGCATATTTCTAACAACCAGACTGCTGACAAAATGTAAAATGTCAATATGCTACGAGCAAATCTACATATTCTAGGCAGAACTGGTCGTTCTTGGTTCATTTCAGTTACTCCAATAAGAGATCTAGCAATTTTTGTGATCTGTTTGACGAATTGCCGTATCAAGATTAAAATCAATTTTAATACATTACACTGAAAAAAAATTGATAATATGTATCAAGAATGTGTTACCTTCATTCATGCAACTTATTTATATACGAGCGCACAAAGGTGCATGATTACAGTAATAAAGTATAGTTGGTTGGCCGTAATAAGATTACTTTTTAATGTCACTATGATGTTTGTGGATTTTATTAAGAACTTGATCACTTTTTTGGCAAGTCGCATAACTTGATATGATTAATCATTTTATCTTATTAGAATTAACAATTATAAATGTTTACAAAGGTGACGTCACCAAAATTAAATAAGAAACTTAATTGTTTTGAATATGTTTTTCTTATTAAGCGTTCAATCATTTCAAATTGATTGTCATAATCATTTGTGGTTTGTATAGTTTTAAGATTGTTGATGATTAATTTTATTATATTTTACTCAAACAAGCAAAATTTTAACTTGATAAGCTACCATTTTTTTCAGTGTATAATGATATTATTTGCTCATTCAATCATTGTACAGTCAGCAACACGTCAAGCTTTACATTTGCATTTCGAAAGCCGCCGCTATTACGAGCGACATAAGGGCGGTCTCAACTCAAGGTCAAAATGTAAAGCCTAGCGTAGCTGTGTGTACAAACAATAGCTACTGTATGGGCCTAAAACTTGATTCTTTATTGCGGCGTTAAAGGAATTGTACGAAAAAGATTATTTTTTTAAATACAGGTTACATTACATTTCATAAAACTAATCCTTATTACAAAATGCGGCCTTATTGCCATAGTGACAATGTCTACTAGGTGATCTAAAGGTAGTGAAAATTTTAATTATAAACTCAAACAAATGAAATAAAAATCTGTCACTAAACTGAATTATTCATAAAATATATGTATACCGAAGGGAGACTCTGTACCAGGGTCGTCTGCTTGGGTACCTCCGTCTTACTTATTTCTGCCGCAAAGCAGCAGTGCTTGCATTGCTGTGTTCCGGTTTGAAGGGTAGGATATGGCAGTGAAATTACTTGGTACCGTGACTTTATATCTGATGTCACAAGTTGGCAACGTACACTGTGGTTCTTGTGGGGGTTGCAGTTTTGTTGCGAATCTCACAGACGCCACATGTATTATAGGTGATTGTTACCACTTACCATCAGGTGGGCAATTTGATTGTTTGCCAACTTAATTGCAATAAAGAAAACACTATATATCAATAGATACATATCTATGCCTACCAGATACATAAACAACATAAAATACTATGATTAAAAATAATACTATGATGAAGAAAGGAGTAGACTCATTTCCAGCTGCAGAAAATATTATGTTTGTATGTATCATAAATTCCATCAAAATCCGGTCATTCATAAGAAGTGATTGGTTGCACATCATCCAAATATGAAGATACTAACCTTCGCATTAATAATAAGTATGATCATACATAAAACCTTATATCCAATAAAGAGCGGGGTGGTGTTAGTTGTATACATTGTAATCCAGTTCTCTCTTTGTGTAAAATAGATATTTTACTAAAGCTATTGTGACTTACAGATTGTCGTGGGCGATGCTATCGATACACCTGAATCAGAAGACAATGCAACTAGCGCAGATGTCGACAACTATAGCAAGGGTACAGACGTAGTTGAGACATTCAAGGACTTGTTTCTACGCTCAAACGAAACAGAGATATATATCGGTATAATAAAGTCTTTACACGCTCTGGTGGCGTACCCAAGCTATGAACAGTTTAGTGATGAGTTTCTTGAAGCACTGTGGATTTACAAAGTGAACCTTGACGGAGTAGTTCTTGAGAATAATTGGCCTTTGGATCAGTCGTTGAAAACGCATGATGAAATTTACACACAACTGCCTTATTTTAGTAAGGTAATTATTTGTTATTTTTCTACGTTATGTTTACATTATTTGTTAAAATATTGTGAAAAGCTTTCGAATTAACACATATCAATATTTCAAAAATTAAAGACGACAAGCAGAGAGATAATTACTACGTTATAATGAAATGTTTAGGGAAGCCTCCAAAAGCATAAAAATTATTATTATTTATTTATTTATCTCCAACAACCTTACATGTATACATCAGATACGTATAAAATTTTTATGCTAATGCAATATAAAGATTGCGAGAGACTGGTGCCTGAACTAGGCTAGATCTATGTCTCAGTGTACCTGGGGTCCAATTCTGCTAAAAAGTTACCGCCGAATCGACCGACTAAACCAACTAAACCGTTGCGTTCGACCAATCAGAACGCCACCTTATCACGTCATCGAACAGTTGAATGGCAATAATAAATGCGCTACGATTGGTCGATCGCAACGGTTTAGTTTCGATTCGGCTGTAACTTATTAGCAGAATTTTTCTTTTAAAAAAAACGTCGCCCCACACTAGGATTTCCTCCTGTGTCGTGGGTGCAGTTACAAACATAGAATATCACATGCACATACGCCCAGACCGGAACAAATTTCTGTAGGCCATACAAAATATCTGTCCCGAGCGGGAATCGAACCCGCGACCCGTTGCGCAGTAGGCGATCACTCGACCTCAGCGCTAACCGTGTCGTCGAATTGGGCCCCAGTACTCTCCCCTCTGCATGTGATTTGAGACAATTGTGGTGACAAAACTTAACAACATTTAGTTAGGGGAATTTCAAACATACTTGGCATGACATAGCCCACACATAATTTTTTTACTTTTATCAAGGATGCTATGCTTTTAATAAACACGAAGTCATACTCGTACCATCGTTAAGTTCACAATCAATCTTTTGGATCACATAAAATTGATTGAAATGACAGAAGCTATTAATTCAATGCAATGCTCTTCATTTTCTTTAAAATACTAAATAAGTTGAAAATGTATAAATAAATGCAAGAAAAAATTTCAACTCGAGCGGGATTTGAACCCGCAACTTGACACGTAGTTAGATAATATGGTGAATAAAATAAAAAATCTACTTTTACTTAACAAAGTACTTACAAAAATAAATCAACACAGTTGAAATTTCGTCGAGGCGGGCAAGAGTTCGGTGGCGCGTTCCCTTGTCTGTTGTCCGGAAAATCCCTCATTGACTTGATAATGGACTTTGAAGGAAGAGTATTGAGGCTAAGTTAACTTTGGCACAGATAATATAATCTGGTAGGTTAAGAATCAACCAATAGCCGCTCAACTTAGAATTTTTCCGATCTTTCTCTTTATTATTAAAATTCCTTTTGATTGATAGAAAATATTTAAACAGGCATTTGTTCGGGAAATCAGACCAAATTGCAAAGGAACACAGCGTTAAGCGACTGACGCTTTGTAGTCATGAAAAGAGGATATTGACTTTATAGATACCTAGATTGGGAATTAGAGGAGGTTTAAGCTGTAGCAATTTCGAGTCCTTTTATATTTAATTTACGATTACCAAAGTAAAACAGCTTTTCCCGTTTTCACTTCACTATAGCCAGGTAATTGGAAATTGCTCGTAAAAACATCTAGAACTGCTCAGAGACAAAATAGATTTTCCAGATATTCTTGCGCCTTATTCTCTATCGAAAGCAATCAAAACAATTTTAAGATATTTTGAATCATATACGGTCTTATTACAAAAACTGGTTTAAACCTGGTCTAAAGTTAGTCTTGGTTTAAAAGTAGTGCGCTTTCACTTGTGTCAATATACATAGATAGAGACAGCGTCAACTTAGTCCTGGTTTAAACCAGGACTAACTTTAGTCCATGTTTTGTAATAAATAAGGTGGAAAATGACTTATTTTTATCACTACCTCTAGTCTCCTAGTTGACGCCATTCAACCAAGAGTGAATAATTAGATTGGTTCTAACATTATGTCACTTTTGAATTTACAGAGCTTTGAGTTAGCCTTCAAAAACACACCTCGATGGAATGTGACTAAACCGCAAGGAGGGGAATATATTTACGAACACATCAAATATGGTGATAACTTTGCTGCTTTCTTCGATAGAATCTCTCAAAACATAACAAAGTGGTCAACCAGTCATTGGAGAAGATCAAACGACATTGTTAATCGTCAAGACGTATCGACTTCGTGGGCAAGTTTACACTCTGAACTCATAGAAGCCGCATTAGGAGGAGTTTCAGGACACTGGCTCTGGTCATCGCCTATTTGCGGGGACACGCGTAGCTTCAACACGGAATCCCAAATGAATCTATGCATCAAATGGTACATGGCAGCAAAGTTCATGCCCTTGATTAAGATCCACTCAAAGGTTATAGCAAGAGATCCGATTGCTTTCCAAGGCACGCACAGAGCCTTAATGATTAGGGCTCTCAACGAAAGGCTTGCCTTCTTGCCATATTTCTATACAGTTCTCCAAGAGGGGCCGCTAATAAGGCCAATGTTCTACCAGTTTCCCTATAGCGACCTACTGAATAACTCGAGCAGTCAGTTTAGCGTCGGCGATGCCTTACTAATCGCCCCCAACCTTTTACCGAGTCAAAGCCATGTGCACATTCGTATGCCACCAGGAATTTGGTATGAATTCTGGAGTGGAATGCTGATTGACGCTAAAGAAGGAGAAATGATCACTATGACAACAACCGAAGCAGATTTTTTGACGTTCATACGTGGTGGTTTTATTGTAGTTATGCAACAAGTAAGTAAATATTGTTCAACAGTGGACTGGTGGATACAAGTATTTTGATTTTATGTTAAACATCAACGATTTTTCTGTTTTTCAGGATGTAAAAACAACCGCAGAATCTACACGCAAACATTCCCATTACATTCTTGTGATAGCAACAGAAAAGGTTAATACGACCAAACAATTTTCTGACATGCGAAGATCTGAAGGCAAACTGTTTATATCTGACAATATGTCCATACGTTTTACATTCAACGAGACTAATTTAATAATTGTCGCTGATGGTGATGACTTCTCTCAGCTGTGCGGTGCGGACCCGATGTCGGCGAGTACAATAAAGAAAATAAAGCTTTACGGTCTCGAGGATCAAGACAATAATTATGATCATCACAAAGAAATCGAAACTGAAATAAACATGTGTGACTTAGAACGCACTAATCACATTGAATATTTAGTACTGAGTTGAGATTGTGTAAAAATTCTTATTTTAGTAGACCACGTCGCATGCGTCAAATGTTGAATGTATATTAATTGCGGAAACAATTAATGTACAATATCATATTTTCTTCGTAAGAACCTATTTACAAAAATAAAAGTTGTGCTTATTAAAGTCTAAACAAGCTTTTTGTTGGTGAATCTGTAAAGTTCTTGGTAAATGCATTGTTTGACCGTCGAGTCAGCCATGCCAACAAGGAGGTCTCCCATGACTTCTAGGGCAACAGTTGCATGTACTATACGCCGACCGAATCCCCGTTCAATAAGTGAGAAGGTTACCTATACACAAAATATCCAAGCTACATATTTATAGCTTCTAAGGTAATACAGTTACGTATTGTCTCTATGCTTTGCCTTCAACATTCTCTTGTCTTCAATATTTTGAAAAATATCCAAAAATAGGTAAGAATCACATCATTCGTGCATCTAAAGCAATTATCTAAACCATGGACCAAGAATTATTAGCTAAAAGCACGATACTATTACCGTGCTAAAAGTGTATATAGCCTGAAACAGTTATAGGATTCTAGAATATACTGTCAAAAATTTTTCGATCGAACGAAATATTCAAATCCAACAACTCTGTGGAGTTAGACCTCCTGATTGGATTCTAAGCTCTGCTTAATTTCACACAAAATGTTATAAAGATTTTAAGCCTAGGTATTTTAATAAATATTAAATGACCTGTCGAGATAGCAGTCGAGATTCGCCTGCGGCCATAAATATGATACAGTTATATCGATTTAGCCAGGTAATTTAGGTGGCTAAATTACTATTTACTAGTTGATAACTTAATAATTAATTCTACACAAAAAGAGGATCTACGAAATCTCAATATCAAAAATGTCTATTAAATAAAGTCCTTTAGAGGCATTAAAATCGTCAAATAAAAATATAAAAAAATTAATTATCCATGAAACTAATTAAAAATCCAATTTACTAAGAGCCAATTTTTCAACCGTCGGACAACTTATAATTGTAGAAAAAATATGACGGTTTAACAGATTTTCTTGATAACAATTGTCAACCTACACTATTATTATAAAGAGGAAAGATTTGTATGTAGGTATGTATGTAACATACTGGACCGATTTCAAAAATTCTTTCACCTTTCGAATGCTACATTATCCCTGATTAACATAGGCTACAATATTTTTTTAAATTATAATCTTTTTTCAATCAAAATTTATTTAATTAATTTTATTATAAAGAGATGTGTATGTATGTATGTAACGAATAAACTCAAAAACTACTGAACCGATTTCAAAAATTCTTTCACCATTAGAATGCTACATTATCCCTGATTAACATAGGCCTTAAAATTATTTTCCCATGGGAAAATATTAAATTCCCGCGGGAAACAAAAACAACGCGAGCGAAGCTACGTAAAGTAAAGCTAGTCTGTAATATACAAAGTTTTTTTTGAAGCGGGAGCCAAATTTTTGTGCAGACAGACAAGCTGAACAACTTTTACTATGGGAACAAACTTGAAATCGAGAAAGCAAATCAGTTGTTTCATACAAATACTTAACATCCGCTGAACCTAGAAGTGTTTCATACATTTCTGCTCGTTTTTTCTGACTCTTAACTGCAGTTATAAAAAGAAGATTAATATGGAATATCTTTAAAAAAATAAAAAGTAGTATAATGTAATAATGATAATTTTGTATGGAACATGACGGTATGTACCTCGATTGTTTATTTAGATCTGTCATCTGTAACTCTATTATATGTGATACGAAGTTCACCGGGTCAGCTAGTTACCTACTCAATAAACTTTTAATCGTATTTATTTACGTAAGTGTCAACCATCTGTAACATAATAAAGATTACAGTGTTAGTGAGTTAAATTTTTCTTAGCTATTAGGATATTTTAAAGGAATTAATAATAAAATATTATTCAAAATCACGTAAAACACTAATAAAATAAATATACGCACACGGCATACCTACACGACTTCCAAAGTCGAATCCAGTCCAAAATAGAATCTAATTTAATTTCATCATCATCATCATTTCAGCCAAGGGACGCCCACTGTTTTACATAGGGACCGAGGGATCTCCAAACTGATGGATTAAACCGATTTAATTTAATTTTTAACAAAGTTTTTGTGACAGTCATGTTTGTAAAAATCAGTAATTTTTTCACAAAGCAAGAAGAACCTTATTTACAAGTAATCTCAATATGAAAGGCTCAAAGTCACTCAAAGAGCAATGGAAAGGGCTATGCTCGAGGTTTCCCTACGTGATCACGTCAGAAATGATGAGATCCGTAGAAGAACTAGAGTTACCGACATAGCCCACAGAATTGCGAACCTTAAGTGGCAGTGGGCAGGACACATCGCTCGTAGAACTGACGGCCGTTGGGGCGGAGAGGTCCTCGAGTGGCGGCTGCGTACCGGGAGACGCAGTGTTGGTAGGCCCCCCACAAGGTGGACCGACGCTCTGGTAAAGGTCGCAGGAAGCCGCTGGATGCGAGAGACGCAGGACCGATCGGTATGGAGATCCTTGGGGAGGCCTATGTCCAACAGTGGACGTCTCTTAGCTGAAATGATGATACTAACATAGAATAAAATTGAAATTAATATTCAATATTGGGTACAGAAACCCAAAAAACGATTTCAACTTAGATATCAAAACTACGTAAACATAATTAACAATACAGAATTCTATCATAAGAGAGAGGTATAGGTATCTACTTAAAAATTTACAAACCTAACCAATAACTATGCGATAGCAGCCGGGAGATTAGGTTTGCAGATTAGGTAATGAGGCGATATCTCTCAATATCAAGATACACTACCTAACTGATTATTCAGATTAATTATAATGATGCAATGGAAAAAGAACTGTTGTTTAGTTAAGTTTAATAAATCGTTCCTTTCCATCAAAGAGAACAACAACAGTGATATATTAAAGTGACCTTATCGTGAACTTAGATAAATCTGGCTTTAAAACAAGTTCATTCTGTTCCCAGCACCCGACTAGTGCAGTACTCTTTAATTCACATTAACCTGACTAATGCCATCGGACAAAATCAAGGAAAATCTTCGGCCAGAAGGTAAACAAAAAAGGAATTTCATTAATCCAAACAGCAGAATGCCTAATATCAAAGTGTTCACGGGGAGTTCACATCCAGAAATTGCCAAGAAAATATGTGCAAGACTGGGATTAGATCTTGGAAGAGCTACAACTAAGACATTTAGTAACAAGGAAACCAATGTTGAAATCGGCGAATCCGTTAGAGGCGAGGATGTGTACATTGTTCAAAGTGGGTGTGGGGAGATCAACGATAATCTAATGGAGTTATTTATTATGATAAATGCTTGCAAGATTGCATCAGCTTCGCGAGTGACAGCTGTGATACCCTGTTTCCCTTATTCCAGACAAGATAAGAAGGAAAAAAGTCGCGCCCCTATAACAGCAAAACTGTTAGCAAATCTTGTATCAGTGGCCGGGGCGGATCATGTTATCACAATCGATCTACACGCATCTCAAATTCAAGGATTTTTCAACATTCCCGTTGATAACCTTTATGCAGAACCTACTATCACGAAGTGGATTAAGGAAAACATTCCAGATTGGAACGCTTGCGTTATGGTTTCGCCGGATGCGGGTGGTGTTAAGAGGATGACAGCCATTGCAGATAGACTCGATGTAGATTTCGCAATCATACACAAAGAAAGACAGAGAGCCAACGAGGGCGATTATACTGTTCTTGTTGGAGATGTAAAAAATAGAACGGCTATCATGATAGACGACTTAGCGGATACTTGCGACACCATCGTAAAAGGTGCTGAAAAATTGAAAGAGGCAGGAGCTTGTAAAATTTATGCAATTTTAACACATGGTATTTTTGCTGGCAACGCTATTGATAAGATAAATAACTCATGTCTCGAAGGTATTGTCGTTACCAACACCATACCGCAAGATAAACATATGAAGCTGTGCCCTCGACTGCAAACTATCGATATTTCAGTGATGCTCGCTGAAGCTATCCGTCGTACACATTACGCAGAATCCGTTTCATATTTGTTCACCAATGTACCTTATTAGACTGATATATTGTACTTAATAATAATAATGTATCTTCTACTTTTTTATGATATTAAAAAACGTTATATACCTACACCTTTGTTACAACGCTGGCATTTATTTTTTAATCTCCTTTAATATTTTGCTGTTTTGAATTTTTGTCTACTAGATAGGTAGAGTAAGCTCCCATTCAAGCTATACATTTACACTACGAAAATCGCCACCTTTACGAGCAACATAAGAATGGTCCGAAGGTCAAACAGTATAGCTTGATAAGGTGCTTACTATACTATAACGAGAAATAAAATAATACCTAATAATACAGCACCTATCTACCGTATAATATATAATAGTCAATGTCAATTTTAGACTAGAATAGTGTGAGTGTGTGGTTTCTATATAAATCAACAGTTTGGTTTATAATCACTATTAGTAACTGCTACATGGGCAATTGGGCACTACTTAATTTCAACTTAAAAGCTTATCTAGTATCCGCTTATGCACTTTACTTACACATACATATCAAATTCGCATAATTAAGATATAATTTCCATCTCCTTTAATATTTTGCTGTTTTGAATTTTTGTCTACTAGATAGGTAGAGTAAGCTCCCATTCAAGCTATACATTTACACTACGAAAATCGCCACCTTTACGAGCAACATAAGAATGGTCCGAAGGTCAAACAGTATAGCTTGATAAGGTGCTTACTATACTATAACGAGAAATAAAATAATACCTAATAATACAGCACCTATCTACCGTATAATATATAATAGTCAATGTCAATTTTAGACTAGAATAGTGTGAGTGTGTGGTTTCTATATAAATCAACAGTTTGGTTTATAATCACTATTAGTAACTGCTATATGGGCAATTGGGCACTACTTAATTTCAACTTAAAAGCTTATCTAGTATCCGCTTATGCACTTTACTTACACATACATATCAAATTCGCATAATTAAGATATAATTTCCTTCTAGCCGATATTCGATCACGGCGGGCAATCTGAACAGAGACTAGCCACCTACGCGGGAGATAATATAATATCCCCCGCGAAGAAGTGACTGCGCAAACGCAAGTGCACTCTGTTCCTTCACTCGCATAGTCCGATGGGACGGTTAGCCAACACGACCGGGACGAGATCAGGCGCTGGATCCACTGTTCAACATGCCTTCCAAACCACGGAGGAGCTTAAGATGTTTCATATCTTTGGTCACCCATCATAGGCCTGACCACAGCCAACATTGCTTAGCCTTAACAATCGTTAACCGGGCGCAACCCGTCACCCAGCTCCTCAATTTAAGATACTGATGCCACCAGTAATAATGTGAAATATCAACAAATTAGTTCTAAACTTAATTATAGAATGTAATTATTTTTGTGTTGTTTATACAAACAAACCTCGATAGGTGGATTTAAGCGTCAGAGCCTTAGATTATTATTCTAAGGTCAGAGCTAAATTACATCACATACGAAGAGTTTATCAAGAATAGGTTACTGCGCTCCCGAGACCAAAAGATCACATGATTCCTATGTTTTGCTTTTATCTTGATTACATCATAAAAATATTATATAGCTCGCGACTTCGTCTGTGTAGAATTAAGTTACGAGTATATCGCGGGTTACTTAGGTTATACAGTGTGTTTCTGCATTGAAGTGCACATACGAGGTTGGGAACAAAAGGGGGTAATTTTAGTCATAAAAAAATAGAAAAAAAGATCCCACATTTTTTTTGTTTTTCTATTTAAAGTGCAATGCATAAAGTAGCAAAAAGTTAATGGACTAATTATGAGTATTTATGAGCAATAAATAATGCTTAAAATAAATACGGATGAAAAAATCTTCATTGTTTTATTTAAAGTCGATTTTTGAAATTGGATTACAGTTTTAATTGCATAATAATCATCATTCACAAATTCTAAATATTGTTTGTAAACGATAAAGTTAAAAATAAAAAAACCGTAAAATTCGGATAATCCGGATTTGCAGGTGAACATAATTTTCAAACCCGGATTTGAAAAAATCCGGATTTTGCATTCCCTAATTCTAATACTTCGAAACTAATAAAAGTAACAATGTCCAATCACATTACTCAGGTAGAAAAATTGCGAAGTTATCGGTACTGCGGTCTTTAACACCCCGTTTCGAATATTTGAGAGCTGAAATGATACAGACTGAAATAAGCACTAGAAAACAATAGGTCATTTTTGTATGAAAATTGGATATAATAAAAAAAACAAAAAAAATAACACTATTTCTCGTTTAATCCTCTGTCATTAATTGTGTATGATAATAATTGACAAAATTTGTGTTTTGACAGCACTATTGATCTTTAAAGATCACGTTGGCGTTTATTTCATTGAAATTTGTCTATGCATTCATATCAAGAGTTATAACGGTTTATGCACGTCAGGTTTGCAACGGAAAGTAAAAAAATTTAATGGCCCCTAAAAATACAAAAAAATGAGGGATTTTTCTTTAATTTGTTTGCCTCCTGCCTCACATGTACACTTTATGCAGAAACACACTGCATATGGGTTCGGTTAATCGGTTCGGTTAAATTAAGGATAAAAAAATGAAATTCAAAAACACCGTTATGTTTCACTTTTTGTGTTTTTTAATTGGTTCCATCATTTTTTTTTCAAATTATTTAACATATTTAAATAAAATACAGTCACAAATATAAAGATTGTTTCTTTTCTTAACCAATTTTCAAGAAATCTGTAAAAAATTATACATTTGATGTTGATACGTAGTTAATAAAGACACTTACTTACTTTGGCTTAGCAAAGTATAAAATAGAAGGGATCGGTTGAAACGTCCGGGCAAGTAAGTGCTAGGTGGCCCAGTGGTTAAGGCGTCAAGACGGTATGTTGGAGACGCGGGTTCGAGTCCCACCCGAGACGATTTTTATTTCTTGTATTTGATTTATTCATTCGTTGCCCGTGGTCCTACTGCGAAGTCCTACTGGCAGTACCAGGGGCAATTAATTTTTTCCGTGGTTCTATCAGTAAGACCATGGGCAAGTGGCATTACCTGTAGTTCAACTGGTAGTACCACGGGCATTTTTTCTTGCCCGTGGTTCTATCAGTAGGACTAGGGACAAGTATCATTGCCCATAGTTCTACTAGAAGTAATAAGAGTAGGTACTTTTTTCCTGGTTCTACTGTACAAAATTAAAGAGTTCATACGTTATTTATTCCATAAATCAATAATAATTCGATTGTTTTTCATAATACACTGTATTCTACAATTCAAGCTCTTTCATTTGATACCCATATTGAGGAACCCTATAAAAAATAATGGGGTTGCATATTATCTAGGACCAAGTGCGACCAACGACCAACTAGGATCAACGGTGAGTGCTCCGAGGAACTGTTCGACTAACGTCACCTTTTTATCACCGTACCACTCGGCACCGTAGTACAATTCATCTTTACTACCGGAAGCAAAACCGTCTAGCACGCTTCGCTTTCAGCGCTCTTTTTTACCACGTACTGTAATGTAATGAACTTCCTGCTGTTGTGTTTCCCAAGCGCTATAACATGTCTTTTTCAAGCGAGGTTTAACAAGAGTATTGCATTCAAAGTAGGCAGCGGCTTGGCTATGTCCCTGATATTTTTGGCAAAGTCCATGGGCGGCGGTTACCACTTACCATCAGGTGGGCCGTTTGCTCGTCTACCTTCTAAAGCAATAAAAAAACTAAAGTACTCATCAAGACGAATCAAACGAGCCCAAACTCGATGGGTTTGTCGTTTTATTGTGGAATTCCTATGGTCACCTTCTAGCTTCAGCATCAGACCCTGGTTACCATACTACTATTAATAAGGCTAGTATGTATGTTTTACGAAATAGGGCTCCGGTATGGTAGCTCAGAACCAATAAACTCAATGATATTGGCGATGACTGTACTACCCGAACAGTAGATCTAATGCCCATGTAATGTAACTATTTTATTGTTTTAGTCCTACTGATAGAACCACGGGCAAAATAAAATGTCCGTGGTACTACCAGTTGGACTAGATAGTTGGACCACGGGCAATGAATGGATTTATTTTCATCCATTTTTCAAATTACTTATTTGGCATAATGTAATATTACGAGAACTAAGGCTGTGACTAGACATCTTATCACAAATTGGCAACATATAATATTGTAGATTCTATAGGCGACAATTCTATTTGTTGCCAGCTATAATCAGACGAGAAAGTTATTTAGCAACCCCTCGGGGTACCTACATGTTATTATGTGACGCACATACCAGCAGTGTGGTATGTAATTAGGTAGATTACACCAAGACAATGGTCAACGGAAAAAAAATGTATTCTTGAGGAAGGATTTTATTGAAAAACAATTATCATCATAACAGCTCATATACGTCCCCACCGAGTGGCTTGAGCCTATCCTGAGATAGGGTGGTCAACCACGCTGGGCCCAGTGCGGGTTGGTCAACTTCACATAAACCTTTGCCTTTGGATGTATTTCTTCGCAGATGTATGCAGATTTGCCTCAAGATGTTTTCCTTCACCGTTGGACCGTCAGACAAATGTACACACGCCAGCACATCAGACTAAACATTTCTGTTGCGAAATGGTACTTATTACAATAACATAAAATGCCACAGGGTTTACCGTGATGTGATGTCGTCCGTACATATGAAATTCGAAAAACGAAAAACACATTGGTACATGGCGGTCTCGAACCCCGGACCTCCCGATTGGAAGGCAAGTGCCGAGTCCACAGCGCCACCGACGCTATTGGAAAACATCACAGTTAATGGAATCTTGAACTTTTATCACTTTCACACGAAAGTGCGCCTCTTTAGGGCATTTTGAGATAGGTAACAGCAAGTCTCCATTTCGAATAGTTCATATTATCTATTGTGATATCACAGACGAGTAATTATGTGTCTATTTCGTACCAAACATTCAGGCCAATACAAATTACAAATGTGCTGCCATCTAGTGCGCCATGCTGATATCACATGTTAAGCATAGCAATGTCATGTTATCTAAAGCAAGCACAGACAAAGGTGCCAATCAAAGTGCAAGTCATTCTCGTTGTTTTAACTATCGTGTCGTCACGAAATAATCGTATTGAAAACATACTTCGAACGTATTTATTTTAATACTTCTGAACTAAAGTTACGACAAAGTTAAACTGTGACATAGTGTACAAGTAAATGTAGATTTATATTATTAGGTATATTATGAAAGTTATATAAAGAATAAGAGGTATATTCATGTAAGTAGCTGATTAATTTAGTCAATAATAAATAATACCTACTGGGTAATGAAAATTATGACAAGTACCTACACTCACAATCGACACACTTCTACACAGATCAATTCTTTCACACACATATTCCAGTGGTAAATAGATGGGTATTAATATAAACCTAACCTATGTTATCTGTGACCTAACCTAATACCGCGGGCTTAGAATAGTTATTCTAAGCCCGCGGGTAACTTATCGTGATTGCAGTTTATTGCTCTTTAGGTATGTACAGCCGGTTTCAAAAGTAGATAGGACCATTTTAGTATCATGTCACACCAACTATTAACAGCGCAATATAGTTACACCTATATAAGCATACCAAATAAAAGGAATAGTTTGTGTGATAGGTACTAAATCTGCTAAAAATGCTTATCTACTTTTGAAGTCGGCTGTACTTAAATGCCCCTTTTCTACTGTGCACTGCCCCACATTCGACGGTGGACGGTCAGCAAAAAAACATTATTTGCAGCTGTTCCATTCCATATTTACATTATTTAGTATCCGATTTAACGACAAAATAAATGATTTGCAGTGCGATTGTTTGCTAGGCGCTTACTTCGAGTTTTATTTCTCAGGAGTTCAGGAAACGACCAAAATAAAAATGATACTATACAAATCCGACCAAAGTCCGCCGGCGAGGGCTGTCAAAATGGTGATACACATTTTGGGCTTAGAAGTTGAGCAACGCGAGTTGAACCCAGTATTGAGGGAACAAGATACACCTGAGATGAGGAAAGTGAGGGACTGAGTAAATTTCATTTAGTCAATTTATTAAGAGGTGGGACCAGAAGCTATAGGTACCTATGTACCTATAGCCTCTGGTCCTATTATCCTATTGTAATTTTAATCAACAGCCCGATAAGGGAAATAATTGCCATGGTCCACCGAAGTACCTTGGTAAGTAGCGGTCACAGAAGATGAGAAGACCACATCTTTAATTTCTAGGCTAAAGTGAGGACTGTAAGCGAATCATAGAATCCAGAAAGAAGCTTTTGTCCTCCTGTGGGGACGCAGGGCAGTCGCTATCATGCTGTAACGAGCCGCAAAACAACGCAAACGTCTATAGATTAAAATTATTGTTTTTCGCATTACTGCCCATGTGGTCTAAAGCATTGGCGGCAATGTAATCCTTGCTTATTGTATTGTAATATTTAAGTATTAGATCTAACACCGCGATGGCGAAAGTATCTAAACCAGAGGTTCCCAAAGTGGGTACCGCGGCACCTTGGGGTGCCACGGAGAGATCAGGGGTGCCGCAACAAACATTCTATGGAATGGAAAATCACCCGCGTGGCCGGTCCACGCTCTGGGAACGGATTGGATGGGAGGCACAGAAGTGGATGCGGGAGTGGCATTTCGCCAGGTAATTACCGTATTCGTACGGTAAAATCATATTACCGTTTGGCAAATGTACGGTAATTTTAAGACGCTCCCCGTTCTGTTCTGTAGCTAGGACCGGACCCAAGAAACCAAGAGTTTGTTAAACTCTGTGCATTTGAGTTGGATCGGGTACCAGAAGAAAAACGTACGATGGCATATCCAAAGTTATTGGATTTCATCAGAAAAGTTCGAAATGAAGACTCTTTAGCAAATTAACAGCTTACCTAGTTGTGAATTAGATTAAATACCAAACTCATAGATTGATTTGTTTTGATATCGCAATACACACTTTTATCACAGATTATGTTGATCAATACGTTTGTTATAATTAATAAAAACATATTAACTGCAACAGTAATACAAAAATTTATTCAAATCTAAACTAATATAAAAATAACCAATTAAATGATTTTTGGTTAGAAAATTAACAATAACTATCGAATAATTCGTTATTTGTATAGCCACTTTACACTGACCTCAACTCTCATAGTGAATATAAGAATAGAGAGTTCAAGTTATATTGGTTATCTTTTATAAGGTAACTGATGGATTGTTTCTGAATAATTTTGATTGTTGACAAACTGATTGTTTGTTTGACTGAATAATTTTGTACACCACACTTGTATGGGGACCGGACACTGCGACTACGAAAAAATAAGCGTGGCCATCGTGTGGCAGTTATAATATAACGCATGCATCGTCTTTTTTCGTTCTGTTTTCTTTTCTTTTTACCGTTCGACTCACACGTTCAGTTTGATCGCGGCAAACGTGACACTGTGGTACGAAACTGAGTGTATGAAGAAGTTACAACAAAAATATGAAAAAGAAATAGAAAAATGGCTAGGATGCCGTAAGAAAATTCCAATTTTCTAAGTGTGCCACGACCTGAAAAATTATTGGGAACCCATGATCTAAACACTAGGTATAATCAGTTGAAAATTATAGGAATTAGGAATTGACAAGTTCTATAGTGGAACTAGCTGTGCCCGCGACTTCGTTCGCGTGGATGTCGGAAAATAACAACATCGTCCGTCATGTTATAGTAGTAGCCTTCCTCGATAAATGGACTATCCAACACAAAAACATTTCTTCAATTTGACTCAGTAGTTCCTGAGATAGCGCGTTCAACCAAACGAACAAACTCTTCAGCTTTACTATAATATTAGTATTAGTATAGATTGGTCCCGCCTGGACCTTTTTCTAAATTACCTAGTACCTACTACTCACACGGCTATATTTGAATTAAATGTTTTTAAAATAAAAAACATTGCAAATTCAACTTTATAATTTCAGAGCCCTTAGAAGACGCATTATGAATTTAAAAGTTTAAAAATGGAAAAAATATTGCAAATTCAACTTTATAATTTCAGAAGAACCCAATGCGCACAATACCATTCATAGACGAAGGGGACTTCATGTTAAGTGATAGGTCAGTTCAACCACGTTTTATTACTTATACCTACCATAGTTTTACTATGCATTGTTAAACTGTGATTATACATTCCGATGATAATGTTTTAATTGTTTTTTTGTTAAAATTAGCTTCTCAATCACGTAAGTTACTTCTGCGTTAATTGGAATAAGCTAATATTTTCGCCAGTAAGTTTCCTCACGTACCTATATGAAACTTACACAATGAGTGCGGTCCATAATCAGACAAAAAAGTGCAAACGTTTGCATGCACGCAAACAGCCCGTTCAAATCGTTTGCACTACTCACGGACGTAAACACTCAGATCAATTTTGGACCAAGCTTTCAAACTGTGAGCCTGTCAAGCTGACAGTCAATTTTAAAAAGAAAAATTAGAGGGAGACATGAATATTGTGACTCCAGTCTCCAGTATCTTTACTAGCTTTCCGCTCGCGGCTTCGCCCGTGTTATTATTGTATTCCCGTGGGATTTTTTTATTTTTCCGTAAAATAATTTTGTAGCCAATTATATAGAAGACTGTTCTTTATATTTAGGAGCTCGAATAATAAAGAAATTGGAGCAGATTTTAAATATTTTCCATAGAAACTTTCAACCCCTATTTTGCACCCTAAGAGGCTGAATTCCAATAAACTATGAAACACGTGTTCAATGAAATGTTTTTAAGAGCATGAATTCCAAGTTTTATCAAAATCGTTGCTTATTTAAAAATAAAACTATACAAACTTGCAACCTCTATTTCACCCCTTCAGGGTTAAAATTTTTTAAAATCCCTTCTTAGTGCGTGCGTCCGCATTTTGAATTAAAACAACTGCCCAAATTTGACGTTTCTATTAGCGGTTAAGGCTGTGCGTGCGTCTATAGATGGGAACATCTCCTTTATAGTATAGGTAAGTACACAATGTTTCATAATAACCAATATCAATTCCTTATCGAAAACTAATTATTAAAATATGTTTACACGTAATGTCATTCAACCCAAAATTTTCATGTAAATCATAGACATGATTATGATACTATGATATACATGAAAATTTTGGGTTGAATGACATTATGTGTAGGATTAGTAATATTCTGCCCTTTGCTTGATCTTGATCGGCAAGATACAAACTAAAAAAAAAGATAGCAACCGACCCGTTCTGAACCTCGGAGTGAGTGTGAAAAACACTCTCGGTTGCATTACTCTGACCCTCGGAACGCAACTCTGAAGAATAGCTTTAGTTATTGTTCTGAGGTGCACCACCTCTCTTCTGTTCTTAGCACTATCAGCATCATTCGGTGACATCATCGATTACGTCATACAGCTTTCAAATGCGCGTATGAGCATTTTTGCACCGATTGTTTGCGTGCAAATAGCGCACACGAGCGATGATATCAAATTATGGACCGCACTCATATCAGTGTAATTTGAAAGTAATTTCAGAATCTATATCTGACAAATAGCTAGTGCCTTCGTGTGCGATTCAAGGTTATACCTATCTTTACGCCACCACAAAACTTATCTTGAACGTATATAATCGTTAGTCTCTTAAAAACTATTAACATGACAAACTCGCTCGACGTCATTAATATTCTCCTATTTCAATTACAGCCACGCTATTGTTATATATTTACTAGAGAAATATGGAAAAAATGAACATCAATACCTCTATCCCAAAGATGTGCGGAAACGGGCAACCGTCAACCAAAGACTGTTTCTGGACTGCGGGATCCTCTTCAGACAGCTCCGGTTAATTATGGTAATTACAACAATAGAACTATAAAATAAACTATTACCTGTAGATACTAGTGTGCAGAGTGCGAGTTTTATCGAGCTTTACTCGATCGTACGCATCGAACGCGTTAACGCACATTATTTTGTATGGAATTAGAGCAGCGCCATCTAGTAGTTGCTATGGAATGAGACAGCTTCATCTAGTGACTACTAGATGGCGCTGCTCTAATTCCATACAAATTCGCGTTAACGCGTTCGATGTGTACGATCGAGTAAGCTCGATAAAACTCGCACTAGGCACACTGGTAATACTTTCTTATAGAGTTCTTACACTGTGTACTTACAGTATTTGGCTACAATTTAGGGCAAACAGTACCTACCTATAGCGATGGGCGGAAAAAATAACAATCGAAATATTCGAATGATTATAATCGGTAACAATCGAATGTTCATTCATTGGAATGATTTTTCGCCTTTCAAATGATTTTCATCCATTCGAATGATTCATTAGGATGTTCATACGAATATTTCTCCGAAGAGCGGACTGTTAGCTTATTAAATGCAATATTAACGATATTAACGTTTATAATTTAGATGGTTTAAGTGGTGTTCTGCTGTGGTGGATTTTTAATTAATATAATACAGTGCTATAAAAGTTCAGAAACAAAAATAAAACAGACTACCTACTTAAACATAAAATATAATCTAAAGGCTCAACTCACATTGACGCAAATTCGATGCGAAGCAACGCGTCATGGTTACAAAGTATATTCATCTTTATTTCCATTACGTAACGTACATTATACAAAATATAAAAACGCGCGTCGACGAGTGAATTCACGCGACTTCGCTTAGTTGAAGTCCAGTGATTACACAAATGGGTCAATGTGAGTCGAGCCTATAGTTAGGCCTGCCTTGCACGTGTTACTTAATGGAAATCTACGTCAATATGAGTTGAGCCGCATGTAATAATTTTCTTCCGCAACAACTGCAGGTACACCGCTCATCGACTGATTCATATTGCAATAGGTACCCAAAATTAACATATAAGTAGGTTATTTACTTACCAATAATTTAGTTTCAAAAATGTCTTATGTTGTATTATTTTCACTCGGCAAAGCAATCTTCAAAAGAAACTATTACTGGGGGTGGGAATAAAGGGCATTTCATGTACTTTTAGTGTTAAATTACAGGGTCCAGTCTACCAAGGTCAAATGTCAGAGATACCCAACGACATTATTCGGGGAATAAAGACTGCATACTGGATGCTCGAGGCTTACCTGAACGACACCAAGTTCCTGGCGGACGACGTCGTTACGCTAGCGGATATTTGCGCGGTGGCCACAGTCTCCTCGCTAGATGGATTATTTCCAGTTGACGGAAAAAGGTGATATTCCTAAAGATAACATGTAATTTTTATATATTAGATCTCGAGTCGTGTTCGTTAACGAACTCCTCCGAAACGGCTTAACCGATTTTTATGTTTTTTTTTGTCTATATTTGGTAGGTCTGAGAATAGATCGTAAGCTATTTTTTATATCCCTAGGTGATATAATAAATCTGGAGAGGCTCTCTCCTCTCCAGATTTATTTTAACTGACTTTTTGATTTGGCTTCACAAAATACGTATAACCCTACATTTTCACCCTTCTACCGCCAACCCATTTTTTAAAGCGATATCAGTATTTTTACTGGCAAAACGTAGTTACGGCTAGTAGCTACTATAAAGTACTGACATTATTTCGGCAGACAAAGAAGTGCGTGATAGATTATTGTAAACAACTTTCATATTTACCAATAACAACAATTATCTAAATATTAGTTTATTATAGTTGTTTTCGATCGATCACCCATCTGTGATCACCCATCACATTATCCCAGTACCTACCACAGATCAATATATGTAGGTACCTACCCGGTATAGTCCACATTTCCAGACAATAAATATAGCTTCAAAGATTATCATCTGTAGCCCTACAGATTATAAAGTTTCAGCTCTATTTGCCATCAGCGCGGGCCTATTTTATAACTTCCGTTGCTAACTAGAACTGTCATTTTTTTTAATGAAACTAAATACCCATTACTGCTATTATGAACGCCGCCGTAACACATATAATGACTGACTAAACTATGTTATATGGCATTTTTGAAAAAAACTATATTGTTTTTTTCAAAAATACCAGTTCTAGTTACCAATCGTTAGTAAATACGCCTGCAGATCCTGGGGGGCTATCGCCTAACTCATAGCGATGCACTCGCTATCATTCTTCTGTCACCTGTGACATTAGAACTATGATTCTAATGTCACCTGTGACATTAGAACGATGGTACGTACAATGTCACCTGTGATTTTAAACCACAGATCAATATATGTAGCAAGCTAAATATATGTTTTAAACATAGATTTATCAATCAAACAAGTTTGATTGATAAGTCCATGCGTTAAAATAATAGCGTGTGCATCGCTGAGTTAACCGGTAGGGCCTCTGGTAAAACTATAAAAAAACCGCTTACATAGGTATTCCACGGACACACCTTAACATTTATACGACATTTCCAGATTACCCAAAACGAGGAGATGGCTGGACACCATGTACGAGCTGGAGTTCTGCAAGGTGGCCAACGAACCGGGCGCGAACGAGCACGTTTCATATCTAAAACTGTTGATGGAGCACAACAAACACTCCCGATCCAAACTGTAAACATTGTCGCCGGTAGCACACCTCCGCCGCGGAACTGTAGTAGCGAAACCGCTGAACGATTCTCCCGCGTTGTCGTTTGTACAGCGCTCGAGCTCAGGCGTGTATGGCCTGTTCTAACACGCATAGTGAACTATGGCGCTATCTCTGTCGTGCGCGGATCCGCCCGATCTGCTTCGACGCCGTCTACACCTCCGCGTTCGATTCGCCACTTCGTTTGTTCCGCTTTGGGTTTTGTGCGCGATCTGTCGCAGTCGACAGATTTGATATTTTTATTAAAATGGTGTCAAATTCATTAGAATTCACAGAGAAATTAATTGAAGAGGTCCGTAATAGACCTATCATTTATTTTAGTCATCCTGAGTATAAAAAAATACAAGCCTGGAGGGAGCTCGGACGGGAATTAAATATAGAAGTTATTTAATAGAAAAATAATATTTATTATATTATGTGTAATAATTAAAATTTACGTCAGAATACTTTAATTTAGTTAGTATTTTTGTGTAAAGTATTCAATTTTATCCCTAACCTCAAAAGCTGCCGCAGACGCCTGAAGTCGGTTTCCAGGGATTTTGTGGCTTGAAAGCACCTAACCGTTCAGGTTCATACTCTTAGTTTGAATTTGGCTGGACAGCTGACTCTTTCGTTAGTATGAGGTTGTGTAATCACCAAATTGCTTTTACCATTTTTATCGTTTGCCAAATCTGTTACAAAGGGCCTCAGAAAATACCTAAATTTTTGTGCCATTATACCAAACGCGTTTTCTACAACTCGTGCTCTGCTTAGGGACTGGTTGAATCTTTTCTTATCTCTGCCATGCATAGCGGCTTCCCTTACAAAAGGTCGCATCAAAACGTTTCTAGTTTAAAGCCACCGTCTCATATGAAAACGTATGGCAGAGGATGTGTGCGTCCTGGCAGTGACTGGGCAATTGGGATATTGAGTTGATTAGCTTGCAACAATTGAGAAAGTGTTTATTTTTCAAATAACTTTTCAAAATCTTGTATTTTGTTTTGTAATATATGGCTTTAAAAGATAATGCAATCTTCCAAGTTTTGCGGGGTCATCTGAAAATAATCATAAAAGCGGTCTTCATGTGTTTCAAGTTCTATGCATAATCTTTTTTCTCCCAACTTTTTCTTTTCATTTATGTCCTTTACCCAAATTCTACGTCTTTCCAAAATTAAAGACCTGCATCCCTAGCACGAATCACTCTTTATAGTTTATTAATCGTATTTACTTACTATCACATAACGATCGAGATATTAAATGGACAGCTAGAAACACTATCGTAAGGCTATCGTGTAAGCTCGTAACGTAACGATAGTTCTTTCACTGTGAAATACTCTGTGAGATATTACGATAATTAGCTGTCGAATAAAACGATATAATATGTCAAAAGTGAGTTCGTGCTGACGATTCTTATACTTTAGCTCTCATTTGCTATATACTATTACCACAGAATATATAATAGTACTACGTACAGAACGGCCACTCACCTCCCCGCACTCATTTCAAATACCTCACCCCACCCAGCACTTCGTTGTAGACATCGCTGACACATAAACAAAGGCACGCGCGAGTAGACGCGAGCGCCGGCCGATAACAGAGACAGCGCTATGCGGGTAAAAGAGAAGGCAGTCGCTGCACTTCTCGCGTCATTTCGATTGATAACCGCGCACTCAGCCCTACCAGATTCTACGCACACATTTGCGCGTGTACAAACGTCATTTGCTTAAGTAGTAGTAATAGGTAATTGATTTGCGAACGTTGTATGGAGTGTCCGGGGTGTGCTATTACGATACCATTTAGTACCTTAAGCGACCGTAGCGGCGCTGCTATAGTTTTCATACAAAATAATACGATTACCATAACCATAACTATAGTGGTTTGTGCTTGGGGCAAAATCTCTTCTTCCTCCAACGACGACATTTCACTAGTTTGCCGCTGGCGTACTGAATGGCGCCTGGCGGTTCACTCACTGACTGCGAACTTAGCGTGTGTGTCCTGGTTTCGCTGCGGAACTAGCATAGCGGTTTCGCCTTGTTGGATTCGCGGCGGTGTGCTACGGGCATGTATAATAAAAATTAAGTCTAGCCCGGTTTTCCACATAAGCATCACCACTTTTTTACGCTAACATCAAATGTCAACCATGTTTTGCGTTTCTCCTAAGAAATGTTAACATTTTTAGCGGCGCTATTTTTCACAAAGGGAACCCAACCTAAAAATCAAGATATAGTTTAAGTGGAACGCATTACGTTAACATACGATGCTAGCCCTGCTAACGTCAAAAGCAAATGAAACGCGATAATGCTAAAAATGTTGAGAATGCTGCAAATCTATGCTAAGATGGAACGCGCCTTGTGATGATTATAACATCATGTACGCACGTGTAACGGGATAAAATAAAAAGTAGACGTTGCAGAATCACACTGATTTAATTTCGATTTACAATAGGGCAGAGTTCCGTCTTAGAAACAGTAAAACAGAGAAGTGATCTAAATATGAGATGGCGCGGCATTTTATAGTTTCTCCGATAGTAAGGCGCTAGCTTGGCTTGGCTCTGATTGGCTGGCTTGGGCTGGCTGTCACATGGCAACACGTGCTTGGCTCTGATTGGCTGGCTTTAGCTGGCTTGCGATTGGCTGAGGCGGTGTGGCGCGTAACAGTCGGCCGTCCTGAAACAATCATTGCTCCCGCAATGGAAAAGCACGTGGTTAGCTTTCAAGTAGGTCAATGAGATCTTCGGTTTCAAGCTGGTCATCAGAGCTACTGGCACTGTATGATATAGGGTACTGTGATTTTGTGATAGGGCCTCAAGAGTCCGATGCAACCAGGCTAGTAAAGGCCTTGTAGCCTCGGAACCCCTTGATACTGAGGATTCTGTATATGTTATTACCCACACCTTAGTAATTATATATTATGGGCCAGAGTAAATATCATCAAGCTTAGTGCTCACTCTTGTTACACTACTTGTGGGTGCTTGCCGCCAAAGAACTAAATCTCCCTTTCTGTAAATTCGACTAGTTTTCCTTTTTTTATCGACGTTACGCTTCATCTTATGGCTTTCTAATTTTAATCGCGCACTAGATCTATTATTACGTCTGATTTCAACCGATTCATTATTATGAAGTAATACTTTCATATAATTTAGGAAAAATGTAGTATAGTTTCCAAAATGGCACTATTTGATCAATAAGTTTTTTGACATAGAGATTGTTAGAACAAATACCTATTATAGCTAATATTGTCACCTTTTGAGTGTTTTCAAAATTACATACTGCTAGCAACACAAAAGTATTGTAATTTTGTTTTATAAGAATGAACACTTACTCACATTTCACTTTAAATTTTCCGATCTTCATTTATGGAGAACTTTTTGTAAAATATCTAAACCTGACTGAACATCAAAAGAGGGTAGCAACAAATTGTCTAAGAATGCTAACATTTCATATTTATCGGGAAAGTCATTGTGGGTTTTGAACTACCGCCTTTTGTGATTGGAATTTCGTGTTGAATCTACAACTTTATTCATTATTCGTATAACAACAGACGGTGCGTTATCTAAGCCAAACGGAACACGCGTATATTCAAATACCAATGTGGCGTTATAAAGGCTGTTTTGTGGTTATCTGCAGGGTTGATTTTGACCTGATGGTAACTTTGTGCCAAATTAAGACTCGTAAAGAAATTCTTAACGGCTAATTTGGAAACCTAATCATCGATATTAGGCAAGGGTCAACACAAAGTCTACTATCGCCGTTCTTTTTTTTTACGAATTACGGGAGAAGCAAAACATAATTCAGATTCTTGAACTATACCTGCGTCGAGCAACGACAAGCTGTAAGGTTGACGGTATATAGGCTGTTCACTTGTTAACTTTATTTTTATGTTTAATAAATCTGTACATCCTAAGTCTTGTGTTTTACTCGCAAAATAATCAGGGAAATTGATTAGTAAAGTAATCAAATAATCATAATCGGTTTTTATTCAATAGATCTGAACTGATTTCCTCTATGTTTGATGCCCCGATTGTGCTAATATTGGCTTGGCTAGTGTGCAATAGATTATTTTGGCTACAAAGGTAGTGCAATAAAATAATGTGGGCTAACCTGAACCTCCGAAGGCGGTGTAGTAGTGCAGTTGGTGGCTCTGCTCTGGTGGTAGACCGCGAATGATGCATGAGACAACTGCGCTGTCTGACAACTTACACCGAAAACACATGGCGACTTTCCTGATAATATTTGGTCATCGAATCCATATTTGCGATGTCTGGGAAATGCACGTATCAACATTTGCTTCCAGTCTTCCCAAGAGTAATCGTATTCATCCAGCCGGTTGTACCATCTTCTTGCTTGACCTCCTTAATTTATCTTGCAGATGAAACGACTTCATGTTTTCGCACCATCCATATGAATTTCGCCAAGTTAATCAATTTTTTTTTGAGCCTTGCTGTCGCAGTAGTATACTCTTCGCTATCCGGGTCGAACTCGGGGATTAGCAAGGCTGCACGGGGTTCTTTTCTTGTAGTGACGGAGGGTATTTCGTAATTTAAAGAACTTATGGTGGCGAAACTTTGTCTTCGTTTTCACTAGTTGTCTCGGATGAATCTTCACGCGGAGATTTGCCCCATTCGTGCGGACGGACCAGGCGGCATACACTCGACGCATTAACTACGTTTTAGGTTTTTTTTTATATTTATCCCACTTCTGATATGTAACGGGATAAAATAAAAAGTAGACGTTGCAGAATCACACTGATTTAATTTCGATTTACAATAGGGCAGAGTTCCGTCTTAGAAACAGTAAAACAGAGAAGTGATCTAAATATGAGATGGCGCGGCATTTTATAGTTTCTCCGATAGTAAGGCGCTAGCTTGGCTTGGCTCTGATTGGCTGGCTTGGGCTGGCTGTCACATGGCAACACGTGCTTGGCTCTGATTGGCTGGCTTTAGCTGGCTTGCGATTGGCTGAGGCGGTGTGGCGCGTAATACACGGCAACACGCCAGACTGTGTCGTCTGTGTCGGTTTTCCAGTCGTCAGTCTGTCGTCGCAACAATGACCATTAAAATGAAAACGATTGTGATAAGAGACCAGTAGTTGGTAACAGACCACAGTAGAGTAAGGTAGTATGCAGGTGACAAACGGTACATAACGATAAAATTCGTAATGTATTTATTTGTCTTCATAACCACAATATAGAGAACGAACAGTACGTTGACTCCATATAAAGGGACGAATCGGCGCACGCACACATACAAACGTCGATTACACGGCCGCCAAGCATGCTCTGGGGCCCAATTCAGCTAATAAGCTACAGCCGAATCGAAACTGAACCGTTGCGATCGACCAATCAGAACGCCACATTATCACGTCATCGAGCAGTTGGAAGGCAATATAAGCGCTCCGATTAGTCGACCGCAATGGTTCAGTTTCGATTCGGCTGTAGCTTATTACCTGAATTGGGCCCCTGAACGGCAAAGCAGCGCAGTGTCACGCCGCGCGCCGGCCGAGATTGTTGTGCTCCACGTACACGCCGCGCCGGTCACGCGCGGCGTGTACGTATACGTTCACCGATTTTATTGTAGGTACCAACCCTAGCGCCCAGTTCAGCTTTAGATATAAATTTCAGACACGCCTAAGTCGAGCTACTGTTCGTTTTCTATATTGTGTCATACATAACCTTGTCTTACTAGCTAGAATAGCGTAAATAACTAAAGCTCAATTAATTTTTTCATAGTTATTAAGTAAAAACAGATTTATTGACATCTGTTATGGACTCAAGATGTAAATTGCTTTCGCCGAAAACTAACTTATAATTGTGCATTGAAACAGTGGTCAAGTCAGCGTCCGTCAGTATCGAGACGGCACACTGCATCTTGACACCAGTTGGGTGGTCGATTTAAAATATAAAATAGATAACAATGAAAATAAAAGTATACAATTAATTTATTTTTGATTTCTCAATTTTAAGTCAAAAAGTCCAATAAATATAATATTTTCGCATATAAAACACAATTTTTATTCTTATCTGTCACGTGACTTGGAACAAAAACAAGATGTGATATCACCATTGTAATCACTGTCAATGTCAGTATTTTTCCTTCGTATGCAACAACGTCCAATCCCATCCAACCTCTTCAGTCGTTGTGATGACCTTTTTTTTCATTATTACACGCTAGTAGTTCTATTTTATTGCATTCAATGTGTGATACTCATATTTCAATCTTGTATCATTAATAAAATTAACAAAACTAATCAAGACCTATGGCGTAGATACTTTTGCTTTCCCAAAAATTTAAAAACTACAAAATGTTAATAATAAAATAAATATGGTGGCTAAGATGGATAATACTTTCGTTTGTACATACATAATCTGTATACTATCATATAAAAATATTTCTCAATAACCTATTTACACGAAGCCGTATCGGGTCGGTACCGATGTCAAAACAGGTAAAAAGTAAGGCCAGTGTGCGGAGTGCGAGTTTTATCGAGCTTTACTCGGTCGTACGCATCGAACGCGTTAACGCGAATTTGTATGGAATTAGAGCAGCGCCATCTAGTAGGTAGCTGCAATGGAATGAGACAGCTTCATCTAGTGACTACTAGATGGCGCTGCTCTAATTCCATACAAATACGCGTTAACGGGTTCGATCATTGATTTACTACCAAACGTAGATAACGTATGAACGTTCAAAAAGTGGGCCGGTGAAGAACTGCCCAATCGGGCCTCGTGCAGTTCTTTTCCATGCGTTGGAGCGACAACGCGATAAGCAATTTTGAGCATTATGTTTGAGAGTATAAAGTTGATATTTTCTTGTAAAATTACTAAAACGTCAAATTTAATGTGGCTAGGTATGAAATGATGTAACTGCACACGGTTGTACTTCAAATAGTTGCCGTAATAATAAAGAATAAGGTTGAATTCGATAAATACGGTACTTTCTTTATGGTAATTTTAATTCGGGTGTGCATATTCAACTACCTATTTAACAGCGTACAAATGTATAGTCGATTAGGTGACAGATTTCAAGCGCGTTTTTGTATGAAGTGCTCTATCTACGTTTGGTAGTAAATCAATGGGTTCGATGCGTACGATCGAGTAGAGCTCGATAAAACTCGCACTAGGCACACTGTTTCTGCCTTAAATGGTGTAAAATACCGGTACGCAACGCTATATTTGTGAGTGTAATCATTACACACATTCCTAGAATATTTGTTGATTTCAGATTTACAAATATTTGATTATACCTATACGATCGAGAGTCAGTTTCGTTAATATTAACAGCTTTGAAAATACACTGTTGCTCCCTTAAACTAAAGGTCTGGCCAGGAAATCACAAATACCTACCTATAAAATAAGGCAGATAAAAAAATCACGATTAGTGACGAACTAAAATTACTAAATTCTAATATGCTTAATTTTATAATACACTATTAATACTGCTGCCAAATACTGACACAATTGTTAAACTAGCTCTTGACAATGTTCATTTCATACTCTCCTAATCAGACCCATTCTACACATATATAAACTAACGACAGTATGGGGATGAAAACGGAACAATCACAAATGAGCAGTGCGTTACAAAAAGCAAAATAAAACTATGTTTCATTCAGTTACATTTCGCAGTTTATTTACATATTCCAATCGTACGCCCACGATTTAGTTAAACTTTCGAGAATACCACTAAGACAAGTATTCAGTCTTAAATATTACAAAATACTTACGGCCTTGGATCGGCGCGAACAGTGGGTTGTGAGTAGGATACTTGTATGTGCCCAAATGATCTCTTACATACATAACTCGCTACAAATTCACGTAAGCATTAACACGAACGCATATGTTACAGAGAAAACCACAAGGGTACATTAAAAGACATAACATAAGAATCACAGGTATTTTTTTTTAATTTATTTCTTTTTTTTTTATTAACTAAAACAGAAATGCAAAGATTCTTCCAACTTTACACTTCAGTAACGTCTAAGGCTACCATGTGGATAACTTCGAATGACAAATTAATGATTACAAAACGTTACACATTAATTAAACATTTCCTATAAGTCTTATAAAGTCTCTCGTGAACGCCCGCACTTATCAAAACATTCATTAGCACTTAACAATTAAAATACATACAATACTCAGATATCATCCACGTGAGTTCCGTTCAGTCATATTCGACGCCTGTAGCACACTGACGCAGCTAATCGCAGCAGCGAACTATAGCACTTTACACCGTAAAATTTCATGTAATCATATCAAAAGTTATAAAAACCGTTCACAGCTTATGATCTATAGTTCCGACATCAGCTGATATGGGAACAATATCTATAACAGATACAAGACTACAAAAAAAAAACAGTAAATAAAATTTGAATTAGCCAGTTTGAGAATTAAATTGTTGTTGAGTCACGGAAAAGTACACAAACATTCATGAGATCACAAAACATTAATAGTACAAATATCAATCAATTAGACAATTTTAAAACAAATTTAACCTATCATTTGACAATTTGTCCGTTTAAAATTATCTATGCTCACAAATCACAGAAATTGGGCAAGATGTGATGAAATTCGATGACCGTATTTAGCGGCATCAGTGTGCCAGAAACGCGAACCGGATGTCAAGGCGAACTGTATGGGCTCCATTGAGCGGAGCTGGCAAACTCTCGGCTAAGATTCTGCAGGTGATTCGTATGGGCGTTGACGTGTTGCACGTAAGTCTTAAATTTACGAGAGCACAGCTTACATTAGCCGTCCTCTTTTGGCGGCGTGAACCAGCCTGTGAACAAGAAATATTGTTACTGTGGAAGAAATATATTACAGGTGTTTACTACCGTGACTTTACACGATAATGTAAGTTGGCAACATACTCTGTGGTTCTTGTGGGGTTGCAGAATTGCTGTGAATCTCACATGAACCACGTGTACTATAGGTAGCTCTTATTGTGAAAAAAATATATTACAGGTGTTTACCGTGACTTTACATCACATGTCAGAAGTTGGCAACGTACTCTGTGGTTCTTGTTGGGTTGCAGATTTGCTGTGAATCTCACAAGAACCACACATGCACTACAGGCACCATTTACCATCATTAGTTGGGCAGTTTGTTTGCCCACTTAGTTGTATACAATTATAAGTGACGGTGTCCCTTTTCTTTTAACAGTGAGTTCAGACCATGATCCTAATATGAAAATCACTGAAATTTTATCCCGGAAAATTAATATTCCGATTTTATTTATTTTTTTCTAAATTTTGTGGTGTAATATAACTAAGTTAACGTTTACAAATCCTATTCTGTAAAAAAAAATATAATAAATCCAAAAAAAAATACTTCGCAATGTAAATCGTATAACATTTCCATCATACTGCGCGCGGAATTGGCTGTTTGGGTCATCGAGCGTCAAAGCACCGGTGTGAGTGGAACAAAATTGACGCCGGCGCGCCATACTTTGCGTAACATGAATAAAAAAAAATAATACTCCTTTGTTTCGCTTTAAAAGCTTTTCCGGGAAAAATAAACATCGGTAAACAAATATTAACATTGGTCTGAACTCATTGTTAAAAGAAAAGGGTCACCGTCACTTATACTCGGTATAAAAAAAGAATAACAAATATATGTCACGTGATTTTACTGAGCGTGTTAGAACCTTATCACACTGGCGAATTGCGAGCGTATTAAAAGCGGAACGCAAAAGTCAAAAAGTCAAGTCAAAAGTACTTTATTTCATAGACCCTTGCGGGCACTTAAAATCGTCAATTTTACAAAATTAATGAAACAAAAAATATTCTACTAAAATCAAGATAACCCGTGCGCTAGTGGCGAGTACATCCGCGGAGTTGGTGCCACGCATGTAATCGCCAAGAGCGACCCGATTCCGAATGTAGGGGCTAACATGAGAAGAATCGGGCAAGAAACTCATGTGCCAAAACTCTTTTAAAATCGCCAAATGTCTTACAAATTGTGAATATTACAAAACTATTCACAGAACGAACGAACGAACGCAGCACAGCGAACACGCCACAGATGCACAGCTGCCCCCCTAGACAAATGCCACACGCTAACTTTTCCGCAGTCGTTGCGCAGAAAAATGTATGGAAATTACATTAGCTTGCGACAATTTCACGCTATTTTTTCCGCAGCTAATGTCATCTCCATACATTTCTCTGCGCAACGACTGCGGAAATGTTAGCGTGTGGCATTTGTCTAGGGGGCAGACGTCGCGGGAGCGTTGTGAATACGCGATGTCATCGCAGCATGTGCGCGGCGAATTCGCGACGTACGATAGACTCGATAACAGAATTGATTCTTAACACTGCTGCAAGTTTTGTTACTTCGAAGACGTAGTAATCAAAAACGAATGCATCGATGGATTTGAGAGGATCCATTGTCAACCAATCGACTGGAATAGAGCCACTGCTTTCGTGCTGTTTCGCAAACAAATCATAAGTACGACATTGAACAAAGTGACGTGCACGGTGCTAGTTTAGCGACGTCTTAACTGCGCACGCGCGGCATGTTCGTTGCACCCACGCACTCTCATAGTCCGGAGTCAAATAAGACTCACCTCGGCATGTGAGGTAACAGCCCTTCTTTTTGACATAAGAAGGAACCTGTCATGATGCGTGGCTGAGATATTCGTGACCTCGAATATCTCAGCTGCCTTACACCCCCACCCATTGTGACTTTTGACATGTTACTTCTTATGTCAAAAAGAAAGACAAATGCAAATTTTCAACTTGTTTCCTCACATTCCAAGGTTGAGCCCTTTTTTGGCTTATTTGACTGGACATCAGCCAATGAGTCAGACTTGTAGGTGATTTTATTTCATATTGGGATAAGCTGATGACTTGTCTTGTCAGCATTGGGGGTTAAGTGTGAATCCAGTTTAGCAGTGGCTAGTCCACTAGTGTTTGTCCACTAAGCCTCATTTCATACTAGAATAAGCTAATGACTTGTTAACATGGGGGTTAAGTGGGAACCCAATTTAGCAGAGGCTAGTCCACTAAAAGTTGTTTGCCCACTAAACTTTATTTCATACTGAAATAAGGATGACTTGGCAACATTAGGGGTTAAGCGGGAACCCAATTTAGCTTTTGCTAGTCAACTAAAAATTGTTTGCCCACTAAGCCTTATTTCATACTGGAATAAGCTGATGACTTGGCAACATTGGGGGTTAAGTGGGAATCCAATTACGCAGTGGCTGGCCACTAAAAATTGTTTGCCCACTAAGCCTTATGATACCTTCCGCTTCATTTAGTGTCTTTGGAAATTATGCAAGCTTAGCATGACAAGTGGACAAAACGTGGCAGACAAATGACATATATTTTTGACTTTGCATTTTTTTTGATCTGCTAAATATATTACCAACAACATTAAAATCAATACAAGAAAAATCTCGGCTCGAACAGAATTCCAAGCTGCGTCACCACCATACCGTGCCATGGCCGCCTAGCAAGGCTCGGAACCGTTTTACAATATACCGGTTAATATCGGTTTATTTCGGTTTTGCTCTGATCTTATCTTGAGAATGCGCGAACGTTATAAGAACTTTACTATAACCTCAATAAACCGGTTAAATCGACATTGTATTGTGTTATTGACTTGACAACGCATACAGCCGCGCAGTATGTTTTAACGAATGTATGTTGACGTCTGATTTGCGCAGTGGATTTACAAACTACTATTATTTGTAAGTATTTAAGATAAGTAGAAAGCGATTAAATACAATATGGTACACGCTTTGATTACGACGCAAACTACACTTATTCAAACTGTAAAGAAGTGAAGTAGGTACTGAATAACTAAACAGTATCAATCTTGCGTTCGTTTAACCGGTTTTTATGGATAAACTTTTTTTTTTTAATATTATAAACACACTTTATGTTAAAAACTCTTGCAAGAACCGGTTAAAAAAACGGTTAACTGGAACGAAAACGTAACGAAAGCTTACTACTATTATTTATAAGTATTTAAGATAAGTAGAAAGCGATTGAATACAATATGGTACACGCTTTGATTACGACGTAAACTACACTTATTCAAACTGTAAAGAAGTGAAGTAGGTACTGAATAACACTAAACAGTATCAATCTTGCGTTCGTTTAACCGGTTTTTATGACTCCAAACCGGTTTATTGATAAAAACCTTTATGTTAAAAACTCTTGCAAGAACCGGTTAAAAAAACGGTTAACTGGAACGAAAACGTAACGAAAAGATTTTGCTCCAAGTAGGTACATAATAAGTTTGAAAATTTAACCAGTATCCGAGCCTAGGACTTATCCATCTTGAGCATGAGCAGTCTTACTACAAAACGTTGTCTAAAATTAGCCATGGTTTAATGTGACACTGTCTCTACCATAAGAATTAGTTATTCTTATGGTCTAAACCATGACTAGTTTTAGACTACAGTTAAGACAGTTTTGTAGTAAGACCATAACTGTATTGAACTCTTTTCACCTTGTTTGAATACTGTCGGAGCTGAGATTTTCCTTGTATTAATTAATTAATTTAAAATATAGTTCGATGCAAAGGACAACTCTCATTCGCTCTTTCATGTAACAATCAAGCTATACACGACGAGTGTGTCCAACTCCACTATTGTCCTTGGCCAGGGACATAGAGAAATCAATGTAGCCACAATGTATACGTACCGTTTTTCTCGTGTATCTGCACTAGACACTTGAAGGACTGTTGCGCGCGCGCGAGCGAGTATTGCGACTGTGAAACTACTTTGGTGGCGCCGAACTGTATGCGCGCCTTGCCCTTGACCAGGGTGGCGGCAATCTGCATTATCACCGCCTCCACAGTGTAGGCGGACGACCAACCCTGCTTAGTCAGCAGCTCCATGCAGATCGCACCGCCGACTAGCACGTAGCCGCCTGTGGACAATTATCGTTTATTGAGAGGCGCTGAAATGATGGCACAATAGGCGCGTTCCAGATAACCACGGATTTGCAACATTACCAACATTTTCGTTAGCATTTAGTGTTAACTTTTCGTGCTGGTTTCGTGTGTTCTGTTTGAACATTTTTGCCACGAAAAGTTAACATCAAAATACCCATGCAAATAGATGGGTCCTCCGATACCACTTTTTGACAACTTTCAAAATTGACATTTGGATACTTTTTTTCATGAATCATAAAAAAAATGTCAGTGGATTTAAAAAATAAATTGAATGATATTTATAGTTTTAGCCGATTCTGATTTGTATTATTTGAAATATTAAGTTACGGAACAAAGTAGGTGAGGCGTCAAAATTCAGCACGAAAAATCAGTTCCTACAGTTTTATTTGTAACAATTAGCGCAGTTTAAAATGTTAACTTTTCTTATAAGAAACGCAAAACGATGGTAACATCAGATGTCAGCACCAGCAAAGTGGTGATGTTTATCTGGAACACAGCTACACTCTAGATACGGGCCCATGATACGATCAACAACGTGTTATGGGAATTTGTAAAGGGGATCAAAAAGGATTTCCACGAAGTCGCGGGCAAAAGCTAGTAAAAAATATGCGTCAGATGTTATTCGAAAATAATTATTCAACCTCGCCGGCCTCGCCGCCTCTTAAATTTACTCAACTCTATAATATACAGGGTTACTTTTGTATCACCCAGGAAAAGAACAATGGCAAACTCCCTAACAAATTTCTGTTGATATTTTTTTTTTGTGAACATGCATGAACAATATGCCTTACTGTAGATTTAATTCCTTAGTGAAATAATAGTAGAATGGATATTCTACGAAGTCAGGACAAATAGTTATAGACGCATAAACTTTTAGAGGTTAATTTTTAAAACCATAAATAACGTCGTCGAGATTCGAAATCCTTTGGCTAGTAGTAGCTAGCAGTCATTATAGGAGATCTCGCTAGTCCAGTAGCAGTCCAGGGTTACTCAAAAGCACGAAAAATCAACAGCAAATACTTAAAGCAACGCACAAACAAAACAAAACAGCGAAGTTCGGACCAATCTCTAATTAGTCTGTGGTTCGGACGGACCGAGCGAGAACGAAGTCATGTTAAATGTCAAAAAGACAATGCGGTCTGAATTGATATTTCGCGTCCCGGATCAATTGTGAGCGCGCTCGCGCTAGCTGAGAATTAAGTTATCACCATCATATAATAATTTTCCACGTACAGTGATATTTCTGTAACGCATAATCGCTGTAATAGCGCTGACATGACAAATCTGTGACACTAATTACTCTCAACGCAGTATTAATCCGAACCGCCATTGACAGGCAATCGGCGAATCGGACCGCGACGATTGTCGAAGGAACTCATAACTAACTTTTAGTCATTTGTAGTAAAATAAAAATCTTTTGGGTAAATCATAAAAAATTATTTTAAGCACATTTTGTAATGATGGAATTTGTGGACGCTAAATTATTCTTTCGGATATTATTCTGCCATTGTTCTTTAAGGGACGCTTCACGACATGGTAGTAGAACGATTTAAATATAAAAAAAAATAACTTACCTACTTAATTTTATATTAATTTTTTGAAATATCCAAGAAATACTGCACTAGTTGAGAGCAGTATATAAAAAATTTTTTAAACTTTTTTTTTTCATTTTCCATTTCATTTTTTTTATATAATAATGGATGTGTCCTGAAGCGTTCCTTAAATTTTCCGGGGTGTTAAAAAATAACACTGTATTTTAACGGTGGAGCGCGCGCGCGGCGCGTCAGCTTCGTACTTGCAGGAGCGCAAATATAGTTTCAAATTTATATAAGATAAAGATATGCAACAAAACAAAAAAAAAGGAAATATCTTCGAAAATAATCCGCGAAAATAATTTTTTACAATATATTATAATTCTTTTATAGTAAAAATTTATTGGCGTGTCTAAGTTTTGCGATGTTTTAAACGAATCCATGTGAATCCACTATTCCACTTATCCTGAGGTCAAATTCCAGTTTTTTGTGAAGCTTTTTCATTGTATGTGTGTGCAAAGGGATCGGACACCATACAGCCTTCCCCTTGTTTCGCCTTTTTAGGTGAACCAAAATAACTGCAAATGTATTGTATCCAATTTTTATGTTTATATTTACTTAGTTATTCGATAAGTGTATCGATAATATTTACGGTACATGAATTGCGGCCCAATCTCTTGATTGACCCCTTTTTTTTGGTTTGACGTTCTCACTGTCAGGATGAGGTGGATTAAATCTGGCCCTTTCCCGTTCTGAAGCGTGGAAGAGCAGTCGCTTGATATGAGCTGACTGAACTCAATATTCTAATTAAAACCCATCATGGACTGGGTTAATACTATTTCTTAACTCTTAAAAAAATAAAACCAATGGAGAACATGAGTTTTTGTTTTTTCCTTTTTCGTTCCTCTTTCCACATTTACACTGATAACGAGGGACTGCCGCTGCTTGAGAGCCTTCGGACAACCATTTATAACGTTTCCCTTAGATTTAGACGGCCTATTATGAAATGTCTGCAGCTTTCACACTAGGAAGCGATTCATTCTCACATGTATGAGCCTGAGGTAATGCCCCTTATTGTATCTTTTACTTAACCTTATTTTTTAAGTATGTTGAGGAGTATTTCCTGGGCGATCTTCGCTAGGGACATGTTACTTTCACTTCAAGATCATTACCTTACACAGTTGGTATATTACGACAACTAACGAGCCCTTAGGAGGGAGCGGTCACCATATTTTTGTTTCCCATTTTAAGAGTGGATGGAGAAGATGATTACTTACTTTGGCAAAATACTTTTAGATTAAGAAAGACTTACACAATATTTGTGTTTAGGGAGATGCGCCCGTAATGAGAGAATACATATAGATTAAAAATATGTAATTTCTTTTTTATATAAGTTAAATAAACCGCATGCTTTACCTAAACTGTGTACTTTATTGAGTCATTTCCACAACTGAAGTCTGATTGTATTTGCATTCCGCCCTTTCATAAATATATTCATGCAATTGTCCAGGCATAGCACACCTTTAAAATAAGCAACCCACAACCTGACCTAACTTTACTTCACTTATCTAACTCATGCTCACCGCAAATGTTACAAAATGATTTTCTAAAATTAGTCAAATAGCCTATAATTAGTAAAATTTTCATCTTATTAAACTATGCTTGTTTGTTATTCGGGGCTATTTAATAAGTGTGAGTATAAAGTAAGACTCGTTAGTATATTTTCCCAGACAAAAAAAAAACAAAAAAAAGGGCGTGTCAAAAAAGTGTCGTACGTCTGTCAAAATTATCATCCTAGTTCAGACAGTGTACTTACTCACCTGATATAATAGGGTACACGACACGGACAAACGGCGGCTCGAAAGGATATGTCTCCTTGAACATGATGTTCAGCAGTATGGAGTCTTTGCCCTCGCGTTCCTTGAGGATCAGCAAGTCATTGTGTAGAGGGCTGTCTGGGTCCACTGAACGCAGCCTGATGTTCCACTCGTATAAAGAGTCATTTACCAGTTCTGCAGTGATGAGAAAAATCGAGTTTAGTATTAATTAAGACATTATATTCTGTTTTACATAGTGTGTGCATATATTTTAGATGTGTTTGCTAGCTTATACTGTAATCAAGTAAAAAAAAATTGGAAGCGTATGTTCTTAGGCAAATGCGTTTTAAGTTTATATTCTTACCTATTTCTGCCGCAAGGCAGCAGTGCTTGCATTGCTGTGTTCCGGTTTGAAGGGTAAGATATGGCAGTGAAATTACTAGGTACCGTGACTTTACATCTGATGTCACAAGTTGGCAACGTACACTGTGGTTCTTGTGGGGGTTGTAGTTTTGCTGCGAATCTCACAAGAGCCACATGTATTATAGGTGACTGTATAGGTGACTGACAGGACCACTTACCATCAGGTAGGCAGTTAGCTTGTTTGCCAACTTAGTTGCAATAAAAAGAAAATACCTCTGATTCCCTCAGTAAAAGGACCAGTGGTGCTAAACAAAGGACTTACCTATGGAGTACATATTACTCTTGAATGAATGTGAGCGGTATATATCTCGCAGTTCTTTCATTAGCCTATCTGTAGCTTGCAGGCTGCCTGACACACTGCCCGATAAATAATCCTGCCTCTGATTTTGTCGAAGTCTTTCTAGAGTTGCTAAGTGCTCTGTCTCCATGTCATCCTAAAAATCGGTAACAAAACCTTTTAATACCTTAATTTAATGCAGAGACAGTTGCCGAGGAAACCAGGTGAAGATCGATTCCATCTTCGACGTTATCGTCACATACCATCAGGTGTGATGAAGGCAAAGGCCAAGAGAGTCGAAAATTATCAATATTTTTGCAAACATCAAGATCCCGGATTCAGGAGTGTAGACTGGTGTGGGAACTAGCTATGTGGCCAATTTACTACAAATCGGCCACCAATTGTCGATCGTGTGCGCTCACACTGAGATAAATGTTGTACAGTCGGCAACACGTCAAGCTTTACAACTTTGCATTACGAAAGCCGTCGCTATTACGAGCGACATAAGAGCAGTCTTGGTCAATACATACTCGGTCAATACATAAAGTTTGGCGTGTTGCCGTGTGTACATTACAGTTGTATGCATAGCTTGTCATTATCATCCGAAACGATGAAAGCCGTAAGGCAAAGGCCACACCGGAGGTGGCAGGCTAAGAGGTTGGCTAGGAGGCAGGCTTATCTGTCAAAATGCTTCGATAGATAGTGGCCACACTGGCAGCGCGCGCCTGATGATCTAAAGTGTATTTATAGACATATAGGTAGTTTTCCAATTACAGCACCAGAGCGCATTATGCGGCATAATGCTTAACGTTGAATGTTCCAACTACAGCAACACTTCGCACAATCGAGCACTCTCAAAAGCAATGTTTTCGTGTGATGCGTGCAATCGATACCAACTCAGTGACAGAAAATTAACAAGTGTTTTTTCTTTAAGTTGGCATTGATCGAAATGTTTTATTTATATACAATCGTTAGTAATATTATTTATTGTTGAAAAATTTTTAACGCTTTCGTTTCATTGTAGTTTTTTTGAAATAATCAAAGTTAATTCAAACTGTGTTAAAAAATAAATATAAGTATGGATGAAGGTACAAAAATTACTCAAAACAAAAAAATGGTAATGAAATAATCAAAATCCAAATTACTTAAAATAACCGTAAATAGTTTTCAACCAATTATTATGTATACCACATTATTTACACATTAATGAGGTTATTGCTAACTCTATGAATATTTCTTTTTTTCAACACTGAACTTAGGGCACTCTGCTCGTGCATTTGAAAACTAATTCACGTTCCAATTAAGCATTAGCATAATTCGGCATTGTGCGCCACTGAGTCGCATTATGCTCTGTAATTGGAAAACTACCATATTTTGTTATAGTAAAATGTCTCTTTTAAATTTTTCTAGAAAATTGCTTCTTAATTTCAAAGTAATCGAACATGTTGAGTACGTGGTATTAATTATGTCGACATCTACTAAATGAGAATTTGAAATTTTATACAAAAAAGTAAAACATAATAGCAACATCACTTAACAATTGTAAAATATCGGTTATTTCTTGCCACAATTTTTTAACACATAAATTGTTTACGTAACGTATGGGAAGGAGTTCACAATGACTCATTTTTATAAACAGAGGGCTATTATCAATTAAGTCCTCCACAATGCATCTATGCAAATAACCGACGCGTCCGTTCGCCTTGCTAACCGCTAAGCCACAATCGAGGTGGGGCCGCGCGCATAGCGTGCAGTGTGTTGGTTCACTGGGATGAGTCATCGAAGCGACCGACTAACCTCTTGCCGCTAAGCGTGCCACCTGCGGTGTGGCTGTGGCCTATGAGAACTAAGACCAGTGACAATAGCCCAAAGAATTGCAAGCCTAAGTAGGCTCCCTACAACATGGGCTGATGATCTGATGAAAGGTGCAAAACCTACTAGAAAAGCAGTGCAATAAACAGGCGCCAGTTTGCTGATATGATGATAATGGTAATAATACATACTTTGTTGCTTCGCCCAGCGTCATCCACCATCTCCAGTGGCAAGTCATCCTCTCCCTCGGATTCGTCTTCCTCTGCGGCCATCTCTTCATCCTCTTCGGTGCCAGATTCCGCTCCATTTGACGTCACACTTGGCACTCTGGATTAATACGAACTGTTACACATTGATCAACACAAGAAACATACCATTTTTCAATAATCAAAGTTATTACAAATGATTGGATTAAGTATTGCAATTAAGAAGGGTTATCATTAACAACCTACCAAAGAGTATGTTAATATGGATACACCCATTTGGATATGTGATTTCGGTAACATGTAATACAAGTAAATAACATATGTAAACTGCTTTCACAGAAATTGTAAGCACAAACTAATATAATTAATACACCTAATAGGAAAGTCCACATTTAATTTCATCATGATCTAAGAAATGTCTTAGTGATGTTAAGGAAAAAGTATTTGTTCAGAACTAATTGCAAAGCTTTCTTGTAACACCTTACTGTAACAGTCAATTGAATAAACAGTAAATATAATATTCCAGGATCAATTTCTTTTATTTCTTTAATCTAAAACTATTGAATACATTGAAAGCTTGTTTACAAACATTATTTCTTATAAAGAGCTGCAGTATATCTAGATTCACTAAATAAATTGAAATTCATTCTTAAGAAAAACCTTTCAGCTATGTTTATATGTAATATAATGAGTAAGTATTTGAACACACTTTTTTTATTCAATACATAACTACAATATACTCAGATTTAACTTGTATATTTCATCAATATAGGTAATTGTAATTTAACTTTTTACACATAAAATCTGTAATATTTCTTTTCTTTTCTCTGTCTGAACAAAAGGTAGGATATCAGAATAGATAAGGATATATTTAGGAATAGTAAAGGAATTATTGGCTCCATTATTCAAAACTCTTCTTGTTGCAGTCATAGCAGGATGCATTGTATATTTGAAAAAATATGCTGCATCATATTCCAGTTATCAATAATAGACTTTAGTTTACCTAGGCGATAAATTAAAGTTAAATCTAATTATTCACCTTTGCTGTGGGGCAGGATGAAGAGGTAAGGCCAATGAGTCTAAGTCTGGTGGTTCTGGAACGCCGTGTAATTTGCATAGCTCTCTCAACAATATACCAACCTATAATAACAATGTTTATAGAACTATCATATTTATTAAAATTTATTTTCATCTACATAATTACTACGAATTTTTAACAAGACAAACTTAAATATAACCTTACAAACTTATCAACATCACAGTTTTACAATCAATAGAGTAAGGAAACTAAAAAAAACCTTTATGGTTGAATTTCCAGTCTTTTGTTTGAAACAATATTTTACAGAAATTATTTGTCATGCTTATGTATGCCTCAAGCTTTTATTATTATCATAAAATCTACAAAAAAATAAAATAATAGAAAACTGAAAATATCTAAAAATAAAGTGTAACGTAAATATTTGATAGTGCAACATCGTTTTACTTTTTTTACAATCTCTGCACATTTGCGAAGTACTTACACAGGCAGCGGTGTCGTCCAACACCAAAGGCACTTCTTTACTGTATGGATTGTAAAACTGTGACGATATAGTAACAATTTTTCCACTTAAACTTGTGATTATTTACTTTTTACATGATGTAACTTACAGATCTGAAAAATATAAAAAAAATAATTTACCTGGTTTATAACATGGTTGTCTCTGCCTTGGGTATAAGTGAGTATCTGGACAGCATTTGTCACTATAGGGTCTTCGCTATCTGCAAACCACACAGGTGGTGTGTTGGGGTATGTCTCCTAAAAATAACAATAGGCGTATATTAACAATCACTTTTAATGTCGCTTATAATTTTTTTAAATAATATATTTTCGTATTTTGTCATTTTTATGGACTTATGTATACACAAGACACTATTTTTGTTTATGTTCAATAGGTACATACATAGAAATACATCTATAAAAAACTGGGAACACTAAATTTGTTGGTAAACAGAAAATTGACAACGCCTGGACCGATACTAGACTTGTTAAACTGTGCCGATACTGCAAATATACACGGTGTTTCATAATAACCAATAAATAATCAATGCATTATCTAAAACTAATTATTAAAATGTGTATACACGTAATGTCATTCAACCCAAAATTTTCAAGTATATCATAGTATCATCATCATGTCTATGATTTACATGACAATTTTGGGTTGAATGACATTATGGGTAAACACAATTTAATAATGAGTTTTAGACCCATAACGCATTGATTATTTATTGGTTATTATGAAACACCGTGTATATATTTTTTCAATATTTACCTATTTTATTTCAGAGAAATTTCCCAGAAAAACGTAAAAAAATATTCTTCCCAAATCGTGGCTGTACCAATTATAATGCTTTTTTACATTTGTGTCTTTGCATTTTTTTTAAATAAAATCACAACAACAACAACTTAGACCGTTTACAGTATTGACCGCTAAGACTTATGCAACTCGAGAGAGGATCAAAATATTTTATGAATAATAATAATAATAATAATAATATTTTATTTGCCAGAATATTGTAACAATTGGTGTTCTAAAGATATAATTCCACATATTCTACTGGTAGTCACTTCAGTGTGCAAATACAATTATAAATTTTTATGTCAATGAAAATTTAAATGGAGAAATACATGAGAAATGTCAGCAATAAGAAATTATATCAATATTATCAGAGAATGTCAAAACCAAATTATGTAATTACAACAATGTCAACAATTAAAACAGGACATGATCTGAAACAATGTCAACATAAATCTAAGATATGTCATTCAAGTATTCCTTAACTGAATAGTACATTTTGTTCATTAAGAATGTTAAAAGTGCTCTGTGAAATTTTGTATACGTCAGATCTTTTATATCATTAGGTAGTTTATTATATACCCGTATTGCCATGCAGTAACAGTTATTAGAAAATATTTTCAATCTCTGAGAAGGAACAAACAAATCGTTTACTCTACGTCCTCTGTAATGTTGGTCACTATTTAGTAAGAACAACTGCAAGTGTTTTTTTACAAAAATACATATTTCTGCTATATACAAGCATGGGAGTGGCAAGATATTTAGCATTTGAAATAAAGGCTTACAGCTATCCAAATTACTTGCACCACACATAGACCTCACACATTTCTTTTGTATTATAAATGCTCGAGGCATTTCAACAGAGTTACCCCACAATACTAGACCATAGCGCAACGAGGAAGATACATATCCGTGATATGCTATGATTGCTGCTTCTCTTGATGCTACTTGGCTTATTCTTTTTAAGGCAAATACAAATCGGTCTAATTTTTTTACTAGATTGTCTATATGTGTTTTCCAGTCACAGTGTTGGTCAATTGTTAAACCCAAAAATTTTGTCTGATTTACTTCTTTAATTTTTTCATTATTAAATTGTATGCCAAGTTTAGATTCACTATTATTTTTGGTTTTAAATTTAATGAATTTCGTTTTATCTATGTTTATATTTAAATTGTTATTTTTCAACCACTTAAGTACTTGTCCGAAATTGTAATTAGCAATATCCTTGATCTTATTAATATTATCAGATTTAATCAGCAAAGTCACATCATCGGCGAATAATATACATGGCTGATCTATAATATCCGGCAAATCATTAATAAAGAATAAGAATAGTAACGGAGCCATTATGCTACCTTGCGGCACACCGCATCTATTGTATGTGTATTGAGAATGATAGGTTTTCTTTAGATTGTTCTTAGTGGCAGATACTTCTACACGTTGCTGTCGGTCTTTTAGATAACTATCTATCCACTGTAAGGCTGCTCCTCTTATTCCATATCTATTTAGTTTGATTAGCATCAAATCGTGAGATACATAGTCGAACGCTTTACTCATATCCAAGAATATTGCTAGAGTGTGTATTTTTGAATCAAGAGATTGTGTTATTTGTTTGATAAGTTGAAAGCAAGCAAGAGTAGTAGATGAGCTTTTTCTGAATCCGTATTGTTCTCATTTTAGTAATTTACATGAACTGACAAATGAATTTAGTTTATCGGCCATTGCCCGCTCAAAAATTTTCGACAATACTGGTATTAAAGCAATAGGTCTATAATTTTCAGCATTGTCATGGCGTCCTTTTTTGTGTAATGGTTTTACTATTGTAAATTTCAATTTAGATGGAAAATGACCTTCTGAAAAAGACAGATTAATAATATGTGTCAATGGCGCAGTTATGAATGGGGCACTTTTTTTTAATATATCTGTTCTAAGGCCATCATAACCGGTAGAATGTGTGTTTTTTAATTTTTTTATAATATTATATACGTCTTTTTCAATCAATGGTGTCAAAAATATAGTCTTGGAATTGTTTGGAATGTCATTCGCATTATTAGTAGGAACGTTTCCGCTTGTCAAGTTTATAAAATGTTTATTAAGCTCTTCGCAGATCTCAGTCATATTATTAATACGCTTATTATTTACTTTTAATTTTTTAGGCCATGTAGTCAGCTCAGCACTCTGTACACTATTTTTAATTATGTCCCATGTAGTTCTACATTTATTTTTTGATTTTACTATATATGTTGTGTTTATATTTTTTTGTGCCTGTAGAATACATTTTTTTAAAATTTTAGAGTATGATTGGTATCTCTTTCTGTGTTGTCTTTTATTAGTCAGTTTAAATCTATAATTAAGATAAAGTTGCCTTTTTTTTATGCAACATCGTTTTATGCCTTTGGTGAGCCAGCTGTTTTTGATAACTTTTTTAATCACCTTAACTCTTATTACTGGGAAGCATAGGTTATAAAGCAATGTAAATATGTCATAAAAACTATTAAATGCATTTTCAGTATTTGTTTCTTGGAAAGTTTCACTAAATGATAAAGAAGAGAGGTATTCTAAAAATTTTTTTATGTTATCTTTGCTCATATCTCTCCTGTGTTCAAAATAAAATGTTGGTTTTATGTTGTCATTAGAAGTAGTTTTAATGTCAAAAGTAATTGTTTGCCCTGTTTCGTGATCTGAAAGACAGAGATAGTGAATTTGCGACTCAACCGTATCGATGTTGCTGGCTATTAGGTCCAAACATGATTTTTTTGTGTAGCCCTATTAATATGGTTGCAGTTGATGTAGGTATGCAGACTTAAAAATTGGCCAATACTTTATATCTTAAAAGCACAATAGGCAAGAAACTTGGAAGATCTTATTTTGTCTCCTCTTTCTATTATTTAATTTTTACATACAAAATGTAGTAATTTTTTAATTAAAACTAGAAACTACCTGTTAAAGTGATTGGCACAGTTAGGCCCTTTAAGCAACGATACAGTTTCGATATTCGCGATACAGTAGCTGACCCGCGAGCTGCAGCGAGATAGTCGCGATGCAAACGCAATACAATACCACAGCACAGTTTAAAAATGATTGTTAAACTGTGACAGTACTGACTGATGCATACGAGCGTAAAGTACGCGACTATCGAGGTATGAAATTGAGAGTAGATTGGAGACACCCCGCACATCACCACAGCACTCGTGCCATCTTAATATGAGTGCTGCACAAGTCGACTCGACGTGGCCACTTTTAGCAATAATTCGGATTATGATTATTCCTATACATTTAATATATGCCTCAATAGTTAAAAAAAACTGAAATATCTGTATTGAGTAGTTGACTGATTTATTTTTTGTAGAAACATCTTTAATTTATCATAATTAATAAAAAACGAATGGCGGCGCTAGTAGTAGGTACTGTGGCCCCTTAATAAAATGTGTTTATTAGGATTTTACTGAAATTATGGAATCATAACAATTAATAATCTCGCAAATGAATACAGTTAATTTTTGTGTGATAAAGCTACCAATATTAAAACACAGCGGCATTCACTTATAACAACCATAAAAAGAGACCACTACAATTCCATTGCTACATTGGAAGTCACCATAATAGAAAGGAAAACAATATTTGCCACATAATACAACTGTACAATGAGCATATTTTTATGGACTCATGTCATCATAATTACTTTGTAACACTGTGTAGCGATTCTTAAATTTAACTTTACCTACCTAAACATTTATAAACAAAAATGTATTACTACAAATGCTGACCATCTGTGAATGCAAATAAAAGATAAGAATGCTTATGATATTATAAATGAACTTTGTGTAGGTACCTAGATTCTAAACTGTATCTAAATGGGATTACTAGGAACTTGTTATAAATGATTCGTTATAACAAGAAGCCCTTAAAATTGGCATTGCTACTGAAGTCGCTATGTCCAAATTATTTTCCTTTATTAAAACTAAACTAAAGAAGTAAATTCAAAGAACTTTAGTTGCTTTCCAGATTAAAATCACCACATTCTGATGCTTAGGTACATCTGATGTTAACACATTTTGAATTTCTTTTAAGAAATGATTACATTTTCAGTCATATCCTTCCTTCTACTCAATTTTGCTAAACTTAATCCAATAACATAAAATTGTAAATAGTACAAATCATAATCAGTTAAATCGATATTTTATGAATCACAACATTATATTTCAGTTATTAGTAGGTGCCAGACCATATTGTGTTTCATGAAAGTTTTCAAATGTCAAATATGAAAGCTGCCAAAAGTGGTATTAGCGAACCCATCAAGGGAGCATTCAGGAAACCGTTTAGCATTTTTAAACCTACACCGCCCAAAATCTAACCAAAGTAAATGAAGAATGATGCACACCAAACTATTCATGGGCCTGAATAACTTTAATTAATTCACAATTAATGCAGGCAAAATGCAAACCTGACTCTTGTTGGGGGCTTTGACTGGCCACTTTGGCATGTTAACAAAAATGGGTTTGAGTAGCACAGGGACCTACTGGGCCTGCAATAAGGAAGAGGAGAGCATAGAACAAATATTGTGTCACTGATTGATTCACAAACTCTTAGGAGAATGAGTCTCTTTGGGATTTGATATCCAAAACCCGAAGACTTCAGGGCTATCTCACCTGGACCAATTATGAGACTTATGAGTAAACACAACACAACTTCTGTCTGTTTGTTCCCGCTAATCTCCGGAACGGCTGGACCGATTTTGACGGGACTTTCACTAATAGATAGCTAATGATATAAGGTATAACATAGGTCACTATTTATCAAGATCTTAAAATTGCCTACAAAAATCAATATGCTGCCAAAAGTTACTATTCCACGTGGACGAAGTTGCAGGCTAGTTGGTCAATAAATTGTGATAGCAACTAATAAACACAAAACTGGAGCAGCACAAAAGATCCTCAGGGATTGAAGTGCAGGGCCCATAAGGGCCATTATAAGATAAGATACCCCAAGTAAAGCCAAGTGTGACTGATTGATTCATTCGGCCTTACCTTTCTTTTTTTGGAATGTGATTTTTTTGGAAATGTTGTTTTTTCAAAACTAATAATAAAATAAACCAAGTTCCAAAGTGTCAATCTCTGATGAAACCTACAGAATGGTGTCATAGACAGAAAGAATGTTACTGTGCGTTTACACTGATGAGACATGTACATAAAAATATGTTTTTTACACATGTTAATGTTTATGAATGCTTTTCCATTGTCAACACCCCAACAAGTTGCAAAACATGTTATTAAGACATTAACAGCCGAAAGTGCAAACGCAATTGAGGACAAATCCATAAAACGTTGACAGACAGACAAATTTTGAGGCGATCCTAACGCAATCTACAAAAAAAAATCTTAGGATTTGTTCCGAATCCTACATGATTTTCGGCAATGCGAACGCAAAAGCATACCCAACATGTTTTGTGATTTGTATCATACAACAAGTTGTAAAACATTACATGTTTTATGTTTCTTAGTGTAAACGCACGGTTAGAAGAGCAATTTCAATTTTAAGACAACAGATTATCTGTAATATATAAAGCATTATCTATAATACACAAATGTAAGTTTTAAAAAATTTTAAGAATTATTTAATAAAAATGTAAAGCATTGCTTTCATGAAACAAGGTGGTATCAAATGTACAATACATACATTGCTGAGGTATACAATTTTAATAGTAGCTATAAATATTAATAATAGTAGGTATAAATATTATTGTAATAGAGACTTTAACTAAAGTTAACATTAAGATACAACATCTTAAATGAAATCTTTTCAATATCCATTTACTAAAAGGCATTCCCCAGGTCGTAGCTTGATGCAACAAAAAATGCAGTTTAAGGGATCAATAAAATGTCTACTCCACAAAAAACAGGTAGTAAGTAAAAGATGACTAAGTTTCTTTGTCCCAAAATGCGGTGATATACCGTTAGCCAAACAAAACACTGTAAAACATCCCTGTACCGAATTGAGCACTCTATATTATCGAATGATAGAACTAAAATGATCGATAGTGCTCGACAGTCCGTATGCGTATAGCCAATATGATAACAGATGGTATTATTGATTTCTGTGTATGGCTTTACGATAGTACACTACTGGGCATAAAATGGTAATCTACAATCCATTTGCACAGTAAAATAACGTACGATTTCACATTTTCAAGACTATCACGTAGAAAAGTAAACTCACTCACTTCCGTAAATCTTTTTATTGACAGCCCTGCCCTCATAAACAACGACCCTTTGTCCCTACTAAATAATCAATAAACACACCCAGATTCGAATATTCTCTTGTTCATAATATATTAATCAAAAATGCTACTCACAGTAATATTAGCGTGTATTTCATATTTCTTTCCGCTTCTGCCAACGAATCTGCAGGTCAGTTCGTCGACACTAGCAGACATTATCTGAAACCTTTCATGATTTTTGGGAAACACTTGTTCTAAAGTCTTAATTTCTAACTTAAGTGTATTTAAGCAAGCCATTAGTGTATTGAAACACTAATTTTAAATGAAAAATCTAATATCCACGATGAAATACATAGAATTATTTTAGACATTCACTGCGCGACTAAGCAAAATGGCGGAACCCAATGGTGGAATTATACAAGTTTAATAATGATGACCGACAGAGGGAACTAGCATCGCTAAATAAATACCACAACCTATATAGACTGGTACGGAATACCTCTAGATTCGTTATGGTATTTGTTTCTTGTTTGACACAGGATCGCGTTCAGAGCTTCTGGGTGTAGTTGTCAGGTTGTTTTTTAACTCGCCCAGAGGCGTTGAACGCATTGCAGCAACCAAATCTTTCATCTCCCTCTCTCACAAGAATTTTTATTTCTCTCTCTTTTTATCAGATGACATTTTAGATCATGGCCCCCAATATCATCCAATCACGTATAAGAGTATTTCAGTAATAAACGTCAGAGCGTTTCACAACCATCAAATTCAACGGTTGTTCGGTTGTAACTCGCTCCGACACTCTAAGGTCTTGAATGGGCCGGTTGTTTCACCCGCGCGAGACACTCGAAGGCATTGAACGGGGTTAGAGCGAAAAGTTGTACTTCGCGCGAAGGCTCTGAACGCGCCTCTGTGCTGCGTTTTATATCGCCTTAGAGCATTCAGACGGGAGATGCCAAGGCTGGGCAAACCCCTCTGCTAATTTATGTTGACCATGAGTGCGGTTCATAATTTGATATCAGCATTCGTGTGCGCTATTTGCACGCAAACAATCGGTCCAAAATTGCTCATGTGCGCATTTTGTATGCGGTATGACGTAATTGATGACGTCACCGATTGATGCTGAAAGTGCCAACAGAAAAGAGGTAGTGCACTGCCTCCAGAACTGTCAATGTCAAAGTCAACACCAGTTTTATTTTTATTTTAGTTTGTTCGAATTTATTTTTCAATAGATTTTATCTACAATTAATAGAGAATTGCTCTGTAAAGATACTGGAGGCACAATACGTCTCCCTCCAATTTTTCTTTTCTAATTACATTAACTGTCAACTTGACAGACTCACAGATCGAAAATTGATCTGAGTGCTTACGTCCGTGAACAGTGCAAACGATTTTAAAGGTGCCTTTCCATGCTTGCCAAGGCTCGGCAAGCATCCACAAGTACAAACGTGTAAAGAGGGCGTTTGGCTTGGCTTGCGTGAAAGCTCACGTGGACGCTTGTCTCCGATCCGGGGGGCTACCGCCTAACTCATAGCGATCACTCGCTATCGCTTTCGTGACATTAGAACTGTTGAGGTCGCAATTTTGTACCGTAAACTTTTTGGTTAAGCTGATATGGAGAGAAAAATATTACGATGTCATTTATTTAACTTTGTATGTCATCAATAAGAGAATACACGTTCAGTTGCTTTATTTAAAATATGTTTTTTATTTATCTTATGCAAATATATAATTTCAACATGGTAGCAGAGCGTGGTTTCGATCCACGGACCACGGATCCATAGATGACTATTCCCATTTTTGCGTAGTTTTTCCTTTAAAGAATAAATCTGAAGCAACACAACGGTTACTAGACTATATAATCAGAATTGAAAATGAGACAGGGAAAAGAGTTAAAAGAATAAGATGTGACAATGGTGCAGAATATACAGCTAACCTAGTTAAAATTTATTGCAGAAGAAATGGCATCGACCTGGAATATACCTTGCCCTACACGCCTCAACAGAATGGCGTTGCAGAGCGTATGAACAGAACACTATGTGACAAAGTCAGAACACTGCTAGCAGATACAGATTTACCCAAGCACCTATGGAGTGAAGCAATACAATGTGCCGCATATCAGCTTAATAGGTCTCCTTCGTGGGCAATAAATTTTAGAACACCATGTGAAATGAGATTTGGAAATAATGATTTGTCACGGTTAAGAATTTTTGGATCAAAAGCATGGGCAACAATAATACCCAGAAATGATAAGCTGAGTAAAAGAGCAAGAGCCACAAGATTTATTGCATACAATAAGGTTGGCTACAGACTTTGGGATCCTGAGACTGATACCATTATAGTATCCCGTGATGTGACATTTGATGAAAATAATACAAAATATAAAGAAGAAAATGTATTAGATGAAAGCAATAAATATTTTGAACAAGAACAAGAAGAAATTGTAGAAGATAACGAGATAAAACAAAGAGAAGCTATAGATGAGGAAACGTCAGAAAATACAAGACCAAGAAGAACAGTAAAACGACCTAATTATCTTACAGAATATGAAACAAACGTTGTATATTGTACATTAGCACAAGAGGGGTATTGTTTATTAACAGAGACTCCAGCAACATTTGAAGAAGCCGTAAGGAGTCAAGATTGGAAAAATGCAATAGATAAAGAATTGAATGCACTGGTAAATTTAGAAACATGGGAAGAAACAGATCTTCCAAACGGAAAAAAAACAATAGACACAAAATGGATTTTCAAACTTAAAGATGATGGAACAAAAAAGGCAAGGTTAGTTGTGAGAGGATTTCAGCAAAAACGAGATGATTACTTTGATACGATTTACTCGCCAGTAGCAAGACAATCTACTGTTAAAATGTTTATATCAAAAGCTTTGCAAGAAAACTTAAAAATACGCCAACTAGACATACCAACAGCTTTTTTAAATGGGAAAATAAAGTCAGAGGTGTATCTTAAAATACCTGAAGGATTAAAAGTTAATGAAAATAAAGTTTTAAAATTGAAAAGGTCGTTGTATGGCTTGAACGAATCACCACTATGTTGGAATGAAAGAATCGATACATTCATGAAAGAAAATGGATTCATGCGTTCAGGCTATGATACATGCTTGTATTATCAAATGGATTGTTGGGTAATTATATATGTGGACGATATTCTGACAATGGGAAATGATAAACATATATTAGAAATGCTATGTAAAGAATTTAAAGCCAAAGATATGGGTGAACTTAGAGTGTATTTAGGTATGGAAGTAACAAGAAATGAAGATACGATTGAAATTAAACAGACAGGCATGATAGACAAAATTTTAGAAAAATTTAAGATGACAGATTGTAGAGGCGCAAAGACACCAATGGAAAGTAACTTTAGTGTGAACTTTGATGAAGATAGTAATAAAATTGAAGTACCATTTCGCCAGTTGGTGGGAAGTCTTTTATACCTGTCTTGTACATCAAGGCCAGATATAACCTTTCCAGTTTCGTATTTAAGCCGATATTTGGACAAAGTCAATGAAAATTTATGGACAGCTGGTAAAAGGATATTGCGGTATCTCAAAGAAACTAAAAACATGGGTCTACTATTTAAAAAACGTGAAAGTAAGCCCATTATTTACGGTTATTCAGATGCTGACTGGGCAGGAGATAAAAATGACAGAAAAAGTGTAAGTGGAGGAATAATATTACATGGTGAAAACCCAATAGTGTGGTTCTCCACCAAACAAAAATGTGTCGCCTTATCATCAGCAGAATCGGAATATGTAGCTGCAGGGTGTACAGCACAATGGCTGGTCAACCTTAGAGGTATTGCAAATAACTTAGGGATTACTAACAAAGCAACGTTGCTAGTAGATAACATAAGTGCAATATCAATTTCTAAAAGTCATGAAAACTCTAAGCGTACCAGACATATAGATGTAAAATATCACTTCTTAAAGGATTTAATTGAACAGAAAGTTTTGAATATTGTGTATGTAAGTACTGACAAAAATTATGCTGATTGTATGACCAAAACGTTATCTAAAGAAAAGTTATTGAGAATTTTAATTAATTTTATGGTGTAGCATGATTTATGCAAAACATTTTATTTTGTATATGTAATATAATATTTTAATAGTAGTCAAGAATTTTACAAGCGTTAACGGAATAAAATTGAGGCGGGGTGTTGAGGTCGCAATTTTGTACCGTAAACTTTTTGGTTAAGCTGATATGGAGAGAAAAATATTACGATGTCATTTATTTAACTTTGTATGTCATCAATAAGAGAATACACGTTCAGTTGCTTTATTTAAAATATGTTTTTTATTTATCTTATGCAAATATATAATTTCAACAAGAACAATAACTTTAATGTCATCTGTGACATTAAAACTATTGTTCTAATGTCATGATAACGATAGCGAGTGCTCGCCTTGAGTTAGGCGGTACGGCCGCAGGTCTAGTGTCGGTTTTTGGGGACAAATAAAAGGGCGCTTGCGGCAAGCGCTTGCGACGCATTCACACGTTGGTGGGCGTTTAGTAGCAATCGTGATCTCGCCACGAGCGCATGTTTAGTTCTTTATTTAAAATTAGTGGCTGGTATAACGAAAAGAGTTTATCGTTTCTGGAATATTACCAGAGCGAATCGTCTATCTGGAAATGATCTGGAACCCCAAAGATGTTAATCATAAAGATAAAAAGATTAAAAATAATATCTACATCACAGCTATACTCACGAAGGATGTCGGTTTCTGTCCGACTAGTTTCGGGTGCATCGGGGACCCTTCTTCAGGGAGAGTGAGGCGATGGTGTCGCGGCCGCGTTCCGCCTCGCACTGCGCGCCAGCGCACGCTGAGCCCGGCTTGATAGCTCGGGCGCCGCGGCGGACGTGGGCGGCACAGGGGGTTCGGGGAACGCTGGCGTTGACACCGACGACGTAAAAGAGTCTGAGTCCGGCACGTACAAGACATTTTGGTCTAGGGGTCCACAGCACACACTGACAACGTCCACAGCACCATCCCCAGTATCAGTCTTCGTGTGGTCAGGCAGAATTGGCTGCCAAGTGGGCGGCAGGGCCCATCCCTTGTCTCTGTTGTAGTTTGGTGTACGTCCAATTTCCATGGCTTCGCGTAGTTTGCGAGAGAAAAAGATTAGGAAAGATTTGATTGTTTGTTTGTTTGTATTGAATAGGCTTCGAAGCTACTGCACCGATTTTGATGAAAGTTGGTATAGGGATAGTTCGAGACTAGGGTAATTATTTTCCTACGGAAAAAATTCCCATGGGAAAATAATAATAACGGGGGCGAAGTCGCGAGCGGAAAGCTAGTTTGAAATAAAAGTATGTTAAGCCAAACTCAATAGCCGACACAAGTTCGGTGTCTGCCATGCTTGGGTGTACGTAGCGCACTGACGCATTTACAAGCATGTAAACGACTTCCATATGCCAAGCGAGATTTATGGACGCTTGGGGCTTGAAGGCGTTTGCCAAGGCTTGGCAAGCGTGTAAACGTAGCTTTACGGGTCGTTTGCACGCATACAAACGTTTGCACTGTCGTCTGATTATGGACCGCACTCCATATGACCATACACGTAATATAAAACAAGTTGACGCGCGGCCGCTGCCATTAGGTGTAGTGTAGTTTCGTATCGCAAGTAATTAAGAGCTCGTAAAAATGGTTAATTGTGCAGTTTCCTCTTGCAAAAGGCAAGAGGAAAAGTAACTCAAGAAGTAAGTAAGTAAAGTAAGAAGTAACTCAAATCTTCATGACTATGGCGTTTCCTATCACATGTAAGTGTAAAATATACATGAACGTGTTTTATTTAAGTACAATTTTGAAGTAATTTTTATGCTGTTACGATAGAAAAATACAATGGTACTATGGTAGCTCAACACAGTACACGGGCATGACTGAACTCTAATTTTGACGTCTTGTCATAAAATATTAAAATACCGTAGAAAAATATGCAATCATGTGAAATTAGAATCAACATCGGCTTAGAAATACATTAGATACAAGCATTTTAAACTGTTAATTGGAAGCGATTAGACAGAGAGATCCGACATCAACCGTGACGTCATTGTTGAGTACGGCTATATAAACTTCATGTAAATTGCCATTTTGCTAGAAAGAGATAAAAATAATTTTTACTACCTTATATATTGGTTGTTTTTATAGTTATTCGAAAACCGATTTTTTCTTTCTGTTTATTATATGAATGAGCTTCTATTAAAGCAATAATATTTTTTCATTCATCTAGCCTATTGCGTAGATACACGTTAATTTGTCGATGTGTGTGTTTCTTTATAGTGAGGTCATATTTTCATAGTGTGCGTATATCTGTAATTGAATGCTAGATTTTCGTAGTGTGCCATGCGTGTTTACCTCGCCTCCCGCAAAATGTGGTAGAAAAATGTAACGACGATTTGTTGCGTACCATATCCATAGGCTAAATGATCTAAGGTTATGCCTTACATATTTCGACCTTATAATATACGTTATGTATGATATAAAGACTTATTGCAAGTCACAATTATGCCTATTTAACATTGTGCATTTTTAGTTTATGACAAAAACGTTATGCATTTCAATAGCTAACTTTATTTTGGTGGAGGAATCTCTTCACGGTTCAACAAGGGACTGAAAAGCTGACAAAGCCGCCCCTTGGATATGCCACTGGACTCGGGTATAAACCCTATACCTGGCTAAACTACCCTCCAGCAACTTCTACCCCTATAGAGGCACGCTCGGGATCGGCGCTAGCCATTCCCCGAAGGCACCCCCTGAAGTATAATGTCGGTAGATTCACATAAATGTACCCCTCCATTAATTATAAAAATAAATCAGTATTCAACTAGCAAGCTGAGTTTTACTACATGGTGACAGCGGTGTTGACAAAAGTTTTATTTTTATTACATTTTGGTGGCTTTAAGAGATATAAGTACGTATAATAATATATTCATTTGCGAGTGTGAGTGTGTATTGTCGTAATAATGGAACACGCACGCCCACCTCCGGAATTATCAGTGGAAGGTTGTCCAGCCACACGCGCTGAGTCATGGCGAAAATGGTGGAAGTTATTCTTAGTGTTTTTAAAGGCATCAGGAGTCAAAAACGAGTCTAAGGATATTCAAGCTAGCTTGCTGTTGAATCTCATTGGAGCGGAAGGATATGAAATATTTACGACGTTCGTCTTTACTAAAGACGAAAGCCCAGACGATATCGATTATTTGCGAAAAAAATATGAAGAACACTTCGGAACAAAAGTGAACATTACAACACTACGATTTAAGTTCTTTACGCGCAATCAGCATGCGGGTGAGACTATTAACCAATACGTCACTGCGTTGAAGTTACTAAGCCACGGCTGTGAATTTGAGCATCTAGTGGACGGCTTAATACGTGATCGTATCGTCTGCGGAGTGGGAGATAACGTCGTCAGGGATAGACTGCTAAGGGCAGAGGAATTAACGCTTGCGAAAGCTGTGCAAATATGAGAGGCGGCTGAAATGTCGAAGGAGGAAAGTCGTCAGATTGAGGAAGCTACAACCTCGGGTAGCCAGGTGAACGAGGTGCGTGCGCAGGGCTACGGCGGCAGGCGCGGGCGGCGCGGCGGCGGCGGGCGCGCGTGGCGCTCCGGCGGCGGCAGCGGCGGCGGGCTGCGGCGCCAGCCGTGCGTGTGCGCGCGGTGCGGCCGCGACTCCTGCGAGGGCGCGTACTCCTGCCCCGCGTTGACTTCTACGTGTTATGTGTGTAGCGGCAAAGGTCACTTTGCGCGTGTGTGTACCAGTAAAGTGTATGGTAAGAGAGTGCATAATGTATCTGTTGCGGACGATACTGATGAGTCGGATGAGGTACTGTACATCAACATGGTGAATGTTTATCAAGACAAACGGAGCACACAGGTGGAGTGGATTGAACTTATAGACTTTGAAGGTACTCTTATATGTTTTAAATTAGATACTGGCTCAATGTTAAACGTAATATCACTAACAGATTTTATGCGAATTGGTATTTGTTTAAATTCTTTAAAACCATATACCAAAAGAGTTTTGTCGTATACAGGAAACTCTGTTCCTATTTTGGGTGAATGTTATCTAACAATTAAATATAAGAAGAACGAATATAATCTAAAATTTGTTATTGCGGATATGCCATGTCAAAACATTCTTGGTCTTAATGCCTGTGTGCAAATAGGTGCTATTAAAAGAGACCCCTTATGGACACCTTCTGGACACCTTATGTATAAATAACTATTCAGATTTGTTTCATGGTTTAGGAAAATTACCGGGAAAACATACCATTGTGATTGACAAAAATGTAGAACCAGTAATATATCCACCTCGAAAAATTCCTTTAGGCATGAGAGATAAACTTTATACGGAATTAAAAAGAATGGAGAGTTTAGGTGTTGTGCGTAAGGTAACGCATCCTACGGATTGGGTCAATGCCATAGTAATAGCCGCAAAAAAGAACGGGGACATAAGGGTGTGCTTGGATCCGCGTGCTCTCAACAGAGCTGTTCGACGCGCTCACTTTGCTTTACCCACAGTTACCGAGCTAGCGACACAGTTGCACGGCGCGCGCTACTTTAGCGTGTTGGACGCGCGCTGTGGGTTCTGGATGCTGCAGCTGGATGACGCCAGCAGTGACCTGTGTACATTCGGAACACCTTTTGGCAGGTACCAATTTTTAAGACTTCCGTACGGCATCAACTGTGCTCCTGAAATTTTCCATGCTACAGTAAGACAACACCTGGAAGACCTGGAGGGCACAGCGTCGTTCATAGATGACGTTATCGTTTGGGGCTCAACTAGGGCTCAGCATGACGAAAGACTCGAAAAACTACTTCTCAGAGCTCGTAAGGTAGGCATAAAATTTAACAAAGAAAAGTGTAAATTTGGACTAACCGAAATTGTATATCTAGGGCATGTTTTTGATGAGAGGGGAATGCGCCCTGATCCAGGTAAGATAAAAGCCATCTTAGAAATGCCTGAACCAGAAGATAGAAAATCCCTAGAAAGATTTTTAGGAATGGTCAACTATCTTTCCAAGTTTATAGCAAACTACTCAGAAAAAGTAGTTATTCTTAGAAGTTTGTTGAAAAAAGATGCACTGTGGGTCTGGGAAAAACATCACAGTGAAGCTATTAGTAGACTCAAAAAAGAATTAACATCAGCCCCGGTGCTAACATTGTATTCCAACACAGTACCCATAGTCGTATCTGTCGATGCGAACACAAGCGCACTGGGCGCGGTGCTACTGCAGGGCGGGCAGCCTGTCGAATTTGCTTCACTGACGCTCACTGAGACGCAGACTCGATACGCTCAAATTGAAAAAGAAATGTTAGCAATTGTGTTTGCATGTGAAAGATTTCACCAATATATATTTGGTAGGGTTGACGTGACTATGCAGACTGACCATAACCACTGGAACGTCCGTGGGGACTATAGTCCCCAAAATCTCGATCTTCTCGATCGACCTGGGTACTATGGTACCCAGTTCCCTTTGCGTAAAACCGCGCGGTGTGATAAAAAAATCGCGAAAAATAAAATATTTTCTCTATGGCTTTATTCCTTTGTCAATAGTCTCTTTCATAAGTTGACAGGTCATGTCCAATTTATTTTTAGTCTTAGCCACTGGAACGTCCGTGGGGCATATAAGCCCCAAAATCGTAAGCTTCTCGATCGACCTGGGTACTAACGACCTACCCTTTGCGTAAAACCGCGCGGTGTGATAAAAAAATCGCGAAAATTAAAATATTTTCTCTATGGCTTTATTCCTTTGCCAATAGTCTCTTTCATAAGTTGACAGGTCATGTCCAATTTATTTTTAGTCTTAGATTGAAATAAATTTGTCATAGTCTGCGGTTTAACTTACTTGGCCGTATTCATACGTTTCTTACTCCATGACCGATGAGATTTATTGCGTACTTACTTAGTCTGTATTAGTATTTTCGTAGAGTGTTCTATATCAAAATAAACTAGAAGAATTGGGCTACATTATTATGTATGGTTTATGATAGTTTATAGTGTTATATTGCCACACTAAACTTTTTTTCAAAAAGTGAGTATTTTTGAAATTTTAAGCACTTTAGTTACTATTCTCGTCATTATTCATTCAATTATGAATCCTTATCTAATTAACTATTATAAGTTCATTCCTTATTAAATTAGCTTTCCATACGTATTTTTTATTTAATTTTAGACACAATAATTTATTTTTTGCATTTTTTTTAAATTTGAGGTCGCGCGTGCGCATCTCGCGTATATAATTACGTAAGTAATCGATTTTATTATTTTTTTCTTTTTTCATTAAAAATATTACCCAAAACTATTATATATCAAAATAATCTTCAAGAATAGGGCTATAATAATATATATGGTTATTTAAAGTTTTATAAAATAGTTTTTGTGCAAAAATTTTTTTAAAAAAATCGGGTCTTCCGCGACCTTCCGAACATTTTCGCGCTTCATTCATTTAATTATTAATCCTTATCTAATTAACTGTTATAAGTTCCTTCTATATTAAATTACCTTTCCATACGTATTTTTTGTTCTCTTGTAGACAGTATATGTCACTCTCCGCAATTTTTTGAACACTCCGTACGCGCCGGGGTGAGTCATTCCGCAATGACGGCACCTTTGATATTTGAGATATACTACTTTTTGCTTTTGAAACCCACCACGCTTCGCGTGGCGGACGTTCGAGTGGTTAGATTGAAATAAATTTGTCATAGTCTGCGGTTTAACTTACTTGGCCGTATCCATACGTTTCTTACTCCATGACCGATGAGATTTATTGCGTACTTACTTAGTCTGTATTAGTATTTTCGTAGAGTGTTCTATATCAAAATAAACCAGAAGAATTGGGCTACATTATTATGTATGGTTTATGATAGTTTATAGTGTTATATTGCCACACTAAACGTTTTTTTCAAAAAGTGAGTATTTTTGAAATTTTAAGCACTTTAGTTACTATTCTCGTCATTATTCATTCAATTATGAATCCTTATCTAATTAACTATTATAAGTTCATTCCTGATTAAATTAGCTTTCCATACGTATTTTTTATTTAATTTTAGACACAATAATTTATTTTTTGCATTTTTTTTAAATTTGAGGTCGCGCGTGCGCATCTCGCGTATATAATTACGTAATTAATCGATTTTATTATTTTTTTCTTTTTTCATTAAAAATATTACCCAAAACTATTATATATCAAAATAATCTTCAAGAATAGGGCTATAATAATATATATGGTTATTTAAAGTTTTATAAAATAGTTTTTGTGCAAAATTTTTAAAAAAAAAATCGGGTCTTCCGCGACCTTCCGAACATTTTCGCGCTTCATTCATTTAATTATTAATCCTTATCTAATTAACTGTTATAAGTTCCTTCTATATTAAATTACCTTTCCATACGTATTTTTTGTTCTCTTGTAGACAGTATATGTCACTCTCCGCAATTTTTTGAACACTCCGTACGCGCCGGGTGAGTCATTCCGCAATGGCGGCACCTTTGATATTTGAGATATACTACTTTTTGCTTTTGAAACCCACCACGCTTCGCGTGGCGAGCGTTCCAGTGGATAAGCCTCTTGAAGCAATTTTAAAAAAATCATTATCAGCGATACCTGCTCGGTTGCAAAGGATGATGTTACGTATTCAAAATTATGTTTTTAATGTAATATATACGCCGGGTAAGTTTATGTATGTGGCAGATACACTGTCTCGTGCAGCCCTACCAGAATTGATGCAAGATCACATAGATAAAGAGATCGAGGCACAGACATGTTTTATGCTAGAAAATGTGCCATACAGCAACGAAAAGTTACGCGTAATCAGAGAAAATATCTCGCAAGATGAAGAAGGTCTTATGTTGATCGATTACATACTGAAAGGCTGGCCTAAAAGCATTTACGCCGTTAATGATAAAATGCGGGCATACTGGCCGTACAGAGCAACATTGCAATACCTTGACGGCTTAATACTAAACAGCGGCTTAGTGTACATTCCGTCATCATTGCGCGCCGAGATGTTGCGGCGGGTGCACGAAGGCCATTTAGGCATAGATCGGTGCAAAAGGCGCGCACGTGATGTCATGTTCTGGCCAGGCATGGCGGCGGATGTGGAGCGCACGGTGCGCAGTTGTACTACTTGTGCGCTGCACGCGTCGCGACCCCGCCGTGAACATGATGCCGCATTCGATTCCCGATATGCCGTGGGCCAAATTAGGCTCAGATATTTTTGAGTATAAAAAATGTTATTATTTGATTTTGGTTGATTATTTTTCAAACTATGTTGAAGTGAATGAATTAAAATCATTAAGTAGTAAGGCTGTTATTATGGCGATGAAAGAGCAGTTCGCGAGACACGGCATACCTTTGGAGCTTATAACAGATAATGGCCCGTCATATAGTTCTAAAGAATTTAAAGATTTTATTAAAGACTGGGAAATTATTCACATTACATCCTCTCCACTTTATGCGCAATCGAATGGTAAAAGTGAGCGCACGGTCCGCACGGTAAAAAATATGTTAAAAAAATGTTGTGACTCTGGGCAGGACTATTATTTGGGTCTTTTAAATTTCAGAAATACCCCAAGAGATAAACTGGACTCTCCAGCTCAAATTCTAATGGGTAGAAGATTAAATACGAAGTTACCTGCCCACTGTTCACAGTTGAAAGATTTTACAGACTATAAAAAGAACTTTCGTGCTGTTATAGAACAAAAAGCTAAACAGAAAAAATATTATGACAGAACCACAAAAATTCTTCCTGACCTGAGTAAATTCGACAAAGTAGTAGTGGCAGATGGTAATAAACGTGACCTAATGAAGGTAATAGGAGAAGCACCACAGCCTCGATCCTACATACTGCAAGATGCAATTGGGCGTAAGTATAGACGTAATCGGCGTCACATAATAAGAAAGCTGTCAGTTGGTAGCCATGGTGAGATGTCGGCGAGTAAGACAGCACAAGCGCCAAGCGCGAACGCCGAACTCGGGGCGGCGCCGGCGGCGACCGCAGCAAAGGGCGCTTGCGATGCATAGCTACAACCGTCACCTGCATCAACAGCCAAAGAGGCAAGCGGTCCTAAGCACAATCCTGGTACTACGTCATCGGTTATAACTAGGCGTCAGGCCAGACTCATAGCTCAATCCGATTTAGATAAATTTTAATATTAAGTTACTTTAGTTGCAGTACTAAGTATTTTCTTTTATTTTATTTTTTTCAATATATTAGAATTACTTTGCTAAGCTCTAGTTTAACCACTTATTTTAAGTTTTGTTAAACACATTTTTTTTGTTAAAAACATTATTTTTTCAAAGGAAGAGAGATGAAGTATAATGTCGGTAGATTCACATAAATGTACCCCTCCATTAATTATAAAAATAAATCAGTATTCAACTAGCAAGCTGAGTTTTACTACACCCCCTGGAGACAGGCCCAACGGTAAGCCAGCACTGCTGACTCAAGCGCTGGGACTACTCTACGGCGGGGTCGCCAAGTGCCATAATGCGACCCCCCAGACGGGCAGGCCAGGGATGGAAACGTAATGTCTCCTGACCGATTGTCGGCCGGCCGGGCTATTTCATCCCAGGTTTGCTTAAGGGAGTTGGTGGCGCACGTCCAGGAACGCGCGCCTGCTCCTTAGAGCAGGTTATCTAAGGCCTGCTCCTACCCAACTGCCTGTGTCGGAGCGATGCGGCGAGTTTCGCTCGAGCAAACTATTTCTAAGAAAATCGGTGAATGTATGTTGAAAACAAAACTGCTATGTAGGTAGATACATAATGGCGGCGATCAAAACAATACACAATGAAACACAGTTAGTGCACATTACTACGGTAATTATATAGGTACTATTACCGTGACACTACGGGGCAAATTGTAGAAACATTGCTCTTTTTTTAAATACGCCGCATAATATTTCCAACCGATTGCCGTTTAGTTCGGCGGCGCTGGCGAGCTCTAAAGACACTGTCTTTTGTCCTCCTTGTGTACCGTGTACATGCATTAATTTTGTACGCTTAATACAATCTGCCGGGCAACGCAACGACTTGTATGGAGAAATAGAGCTTTTAGTTCGCTGTCTAGCCGTAAGTAGCGCTAGTGTCCTTGCTTTACCTTGCTTATTCGTATTATCAATAATTAACTTGCAGCTATCAAAAGATGGCGCTTTCAGCATAAAATGGAATTTTATTAATAAAAAATAAAGTGTTCTTGTTTATTTTATTTTATAATTTTGGCAAAGAAATTATGTGATTGGATTTTATAGAACATAATGTATCCAGGCTCAGGCTCAGGGTCTCAGAAGAATAACTAAAGCAGTAGTGCTGTAGTGATTGTTCTGAGCTCAGGGTAGACAGAGTTTTTTTTTGTCTTTAAGGAATGCACGCCACTGATCGCGATCCATCAATATCATTTACTACATGATCAATAAATATTAAACGTATAGAGGACGCCTTAGGCTGCGGTCCGAAAATCAATAAAAGTCACTATAACGCGTTCCGAAATGCTGTGAGCGCGCTAACGTTAGCCGGCATGGAGAGCTGCATGACGTCTTCGTTTACGTCATATCGGACTTACGGCGCTAATGCTGTAAAGTGAAATGCTCTAAAAATCACTGAAAGCGAACTGTCAGTCTGATGGTTGATACTTGTGTTTTCGGCTGAAAATGAATGTATTTGTTCTGGATGAGCAACGGAAAAACAATGTTGTGATTAAAAATCCACAAAACAAAAGTGCTGAGAAGCAATTGAAAACAAAATGATCTAACCTAACCAAAATTTTAACTCGACATTTTGACTTGAGAAATTGATACGCTAAAACCCCGGTCCGTAATAATCAGCATGCTCACAGCACTGTTAGTACGCTTTTTTATTCGGACCGGGTGATTATAATCGTCAGCACTGTGAGCGCTGTTATCTATTTCGGACCGCAGCCTTAGTAGTGATTGCTCAGAAGAATAACTTGTTGTTCTAAGAGTGATTGGTGGCAATGCTGTTGGCACTAATTCGATTAAACATAACTAGATCTAGTTTTAGTGCTGTCAAATTGTATTTTCAGTTAAAATTTACGAACAAAAAAAAACACGATTTGATAGCACTAAAACTAAATTTAATTTAGTCTATTCCAATTAGGGCCAACAGAATTGCTCAGAATAACTACTACAGCATGTTATTCTGAGCCAAGGAATTAATTCCATGTTCTGAGCAGAATTGACACCATTGGCATTTCACTTTCTTGTCTGTCAATTACAGACGACATAGAAATACTACACTACGTATCTGACACGGCTGTGGAAAGTCTACACGTTCCTCAATATTTACATGATGTTGGCTACCAAAATGTTGGTATGTGCATGATGTAATTTAGTGCATTCTCTGTGCTGTCAATCATTGATTTACTAAATTAATGCTGTTAATAAATAACTTACCTACAAACAAAAACAAAATACACAGAATAGGCTGTATGGGCACTGCCTTCGCCTGTTCGCGTAGAAAGAGAAGCCTGTTCGTTATGAGCAGAGGCGAATCAGTTGTTGTTTCCTTCTTAGATGTTACTGCGGCATACGATAATGTTAGCCTTTCCATTCTTAAAAAGAAATTAAATCTTCTCAACGTGCCTTCTATATTTTCCAATTTTATATTTAACTTATTTATTGGCAGAACTGTCACTCTGAGAATATCAGGTGCTCACACAGATCCCAGAACACTTTGGAAAGGAGTTCCCCAAGGCTCTGTCTTGAGCCCCCTTTTATACGATGTTTATACTCATGACTTAGAGCAGATTATCTCTCCTGAATGTAGCATTCTTCAATATGCCGATGATATCTTAGTATATTCATCTAGTTGTTCTATTCCAGCTGCTGCCTCAAATCTTGAACAATCTTTAAATCATTTGGATTCATGGCTGTCTAAACATAATTTATCTTTATCTGTTGCAAAAAGTTCAGTTGTGATTTTTTCTAAAAAGAAATCGATTCCTATTGTTGATATCATTGTCAATTATTCTAGATTACAAGTTTATAATGAATGCCGATTTTTAGGTAGAATATTCGACAGTAAGTGTAGTGGCTTACTTCATATAAATTACATTGTAGATAAATGTGAAAAAAATATTAATACCTATATTAAGAACTCTATCTGGTGTCTGGTGGGGGGCCCATCCTTTTACTTTAAGACTTGTATATAATGCTATTATTCGCAGCCTCTTGGATTATGGATCTTTTTCTTTAAGTCCTATAAATAAAACTGCAATTAAGAAATTTGATTATGTGCAGTCTAAGTGCTTACGAATTATTGTAGGTGCTATGAAAAGCACACCCATAGTTGCCCTAAAAGCAGAATGTGCAGACCCCCCATTATACTTAAGGAGACAGTATCTCTCTGATAGATATCTTTTTAAATTAATGCAATATGAAAATCATCCACTTCTTTCAAAGTTAGATACTCTTAACAATTTGATTATTGGCAATAATTCATTTTGGCGTTATAAAAGCATTCCATATTTAATTAATAGTCTGAGAAAAATTCAAAAACTTAATTGTAACTTCACACAATTTCCATGTCATCCACTTTTTTCGCAGGAATATAGCTCTATCATTTTTTCTCCGTCTATTATCACCTCTATTGGTATTAACAAAAAGTCAAAATCGGCAAATGAAAAATTTTTATCATTTTGTAAACAATTTGCAACCAACGCCGAAATATTTTTTACAGGTGCTTCTAAGACATCTGTTGAGTCTCCTCTTCCAGTTGACGACAGTTATGTGGGAGCTGCGTTTTTACAAGAGTCCACTGGCTATTTTAAATTATTTAAATTCAGTAACCTCACTTCTAATTTCACTGCTGAGGGTTTGGCCACCTTAGAATGCATACGCTACATTAATTTGAATAATATTTCTAATTCTATTATTTTTACTGATTGTATAGGCTTTTTGCAACTGGTCCAATCGAATCCTTTTAATAATAACACTTTTAATCCACTTGCACTTATGGTTAAGAATGAGTTAAAGGAAAGTTCTGATAAAGGTCTGCGGATTTCTTTAGCCTGGATTCCTGGTCATTCAGGAATTCAAGGCAATGAAAATGTCGATAAATTGGCTAGACTGGCGTCTAAACAAGGTGCTACCTCCTACAAGCTCATTTTCGCTCAGGACATTACAGGTCTCGCTCGCTTGTCCTTGGAATGTGATTGGAACCGAGAGTGGCAATCCTCAAATCAACAAGTAGCTAAATTTTATCACCAATTCTGTCCAACAATCTCACTCACTCCATGGTTTTCTAAGTTGCGCTATTGTAAAAAAGTTTCCTCCATTCTATCTCGCCTTAGATTTGGTCACTGTTCTTGTCCTACTCATCTTGCAAAACTTCATATCCTGGATTCGTCAATGTGCGAATGAGGCCTTTCAGAGGGTAATATCATTCATATCCTGTTCTTTTGTCGCTTATTCAACTCCTTACCACTTTATGATATTATGCTATCGTATAATGCTCCTCTTCCGTATAATTTATCCTGCATCTTATCTCTGTCCAATAAACTATATCGTAAATCTATTATTAAGTTTATTTCTTTCCATGATATTTGTTTATAATATTTTAGTCTTCCACTATTTCTTCCCATTTTCCCTAATAACGCTCAATCCTTGCCCTATATCAATTAAACTTCCCGTACTCCATTAAAACTTGAAAATGGCAACAATAATTCTCGGTCAAGACCTCACTTCGGTCAAGACCTCAGACTAAGGAAAAAAGAATAGACATGAAATACCTACGAAAAAAACGTGCATACCTAAATGTGAATCTGGCACAAAGATGGCGGCTTGCTTGCTCATGCGGCAGCCTAACACACTGCACTTACCCATAATAAATGCAGTATTATGCAAGTTCAACACTTTAAACAAGCACAATTTTCGCCTAATAACAAAATTTTCTTCAAAACACTGAAACAAACAAGTCGCGATGACAACTGATGTACTTGTTGTTCATTGTGAGTACTGTGACAAAACATGGCGACCGGCCGCAGTGAGGTATTCTGTGACGTCGCCAAGATAATGTTGCCATTTTTGGTAATGATAAAACTACTGTTGTCCTTTTTTACTTATGATTATCCTCATAAGTTAAAAAGAGATGCCAATATGTCAGTAACTATGCCGTCGAAATACATCACATTCCTATAACTACGTTCGTTATGCCGAGTCCTCTTTTTTTCTATAGTCTGAGGTCAAGACGTTGAAGAGGAGTGAATTGCCATCAACAAAAATAATAAGAAGAAGATTAAAAAAAAAACTAAAACAAAACAAAAACAAACAAATTACTTTTGGAAAAAAGCGCGGGAACTTCACATAGTAAAGGCGGGCTCTTTATAATATTTTATTTGTAATTTTTTAATTGTAGTCAGTTACTTAATAAAACACAAACAAAAGAGGTATATAACATATAGGCATTAAATAATATTATAAGCAGATATGGGGAAGCGGAGTTCGAGAAAAAGAAAAAAAAAGGAGGATGAACCGGAGTCTGGTGATGCAGATAGGGAGACAGATGAGGTAAGGTTGGTAGAAACGGATATGTCCTCTTCGGACAGTGATGAAGAAATAAGCAATGCAGATAGGTACAAGCCTTATTATGTTACTGACTATATACGCAGATATCCGGAAGAAATTAGCGGCACTGAATTTGTGGTTTTTGTTGAGTCATCAGACATCCAGAAACCAATTGGAACAAGAGATCTTCTTTCTTTGTCAACTTGTTTAAAGCGCTTTAACAAAGGCGTCAAATTTTTAAGAAATATCAATAAGTTTAAGATAGGTATTTATTTTGAAAAACCAGACTTGGCGAATGCCTTTTTAAATAATAATACCTTCTTGAAAGAATACAAATTCAAAGCCAGTATTCCTGCTGCTACAACTGAGGTGTCCGGAGTTATAAGAAATGTACCTACCATTATATCAAACAAGAGAATATTTACTATGATAACAAGTACAAAAAAAATAATAACAATAAAAAGAATAATGAAAAAAATAAATGTGACTGAGGGTTTTATATTACAACCTACAACTACAGTAATAGTGACATTTGCCACTTCCATTTTGCCAAATCATATAGATATTGGTGGTTGGAGACATGATGTGTCTCAATATATACCACCAGTTAAGCAATGTTACAAATGTTTGAGATACGGACATTTGGCAAAATATTGTAAAAATTCTGAAAAATGTAGTATATGTAAAGAAAATCATAACTATAAGACTTGTACAGTTTCTATCGAAAAAGCTACTTGCATTCATTGTGATGGCAATCATACTAGTGTGTCTCCAATATGCCCAGTTAAAAAACAGAAAATCATTGAAAATAGAAATAAATATAAGCCTGCTTCTTATGCAGATATTACAAATCCTTTAAATTTTCCCAAATTAGAAAGTAAGACAAAAAATAATGTAGATTTGTTTACACTGCTCAATACTGACAGCAAGTGTCTCTCATTATTAGTTGAAACCATAACTAAATGTGTTTCTTTGCATAATACTCAAAATACTTCTATAAATTCTAAAAGTGTTTTAGAGGTCTTAAAAAATACTTTTGGTAAGCAATCAAATCCCCACAATTCACCCCCAATCAATTGAATATCGTACAGTGGAATGCTCAAAGCTTATTAAGCAATCAACTTATTTTTACGAAATTTCTTTATGACCATTTTATTCATATCGCAATTATATGTGAAACATGGCTAAAGCCTCAGAAGCAGTTTAAAATCAAAGGTTATCATATTGAATGTAATGACTGTGGCAACAAGCATAATGGTGTTGCTATTTTAATCCATACATCACTAAAATATCAAAAAGTAACATCTTATTTTGACAACTCTCTTCAAACAATTGTAATACATTTAGAACTAAATCAGAACACTATTTCAATAGCCAGTATATATTGTCAAAAAATAAGTTTAAACATTTCCAGTTTAAAATAAGTTTAAACATTTCTTGAATTCTCTCCATAGGCCGACGATTATAGCTGGTGACTTCAATGCTCATCACTCAATTTGGGGATGTCCGTTATCGGATTCCAGAGGTAAGGATATTCTTGAGTGTTTAGATGAATGCAATTTAGTCCTGTTGAATGATGGTCAGGTCACAACTGTCGGTTCTCATTCTTGGAGACCCAATGGTTTGGACTTGACTATGGTATCTCCTTCATTAGCTCTTCGCTGCGAATGGTCAGTACACGACGATCCATTGGGCAGTTATCATTTGCCAACATTTACTAAGATTACATTCAATAGTAGTTCACAATGTTTTAACTCTCAAAACAATTTTCAGGATGAAAATGATTTTAACAATCGCATTAATCATAGATTAGTTGATTGGAAGTTGTATTCTTCAATTGTTAATAAGGATTTAGATAATTTTCAATGTAACCTTATTAGTAATCCAATAGATTCATACAACTCTTTTTGTCAAATCATTTTGACAGCTGCACAAAAGTCAATTCCCTCTCGTACCTCTCGGTCCGAATCACGTAACATTGCTACTCAAAACTTAAAATCAAAATATCGAACAGTTCCTTGGTGGAATAGTAATTGCGCTAAAGCTGTCCAGGAAAGCAAGCAAGCCTATCTTGATTTTAAGAATAATCCTTCTCAAGAAAAATATATTAATTTCAAAAGATTACAAGCTGCTAAAAAACTTACCATTAAGAGAGAAAGACTAAGTAGTTGGATAGAATTCTGTACAAAATTAAATCGATTGACACCAGTTTCAGTAGTATGGGGTAACATGAGAAAACTTACACATAAAACATATAAAAAGCAAAATAGTGATTTTTCGTGGGTCAGTGATTTTTTACGTAAATACACGCCTGACTTTGTGCAAAATAACAGGCCAATTGTGAAGGACAATAGTTTACCAGATAATCAGTCATTCCTCACTGATCCATTTTCTTTTGACGAATTAACTGCAGCTCTGAAATCTAGAAAAAACACTGCTTGTGGATTAGATAGTTTATCGTTCAAGATGTTTCAGCTACTTAACACTCACAATCTTTATAAGCTTTTACAAATTTATAATATTTTATGGCAAGATTGCACAATTCCTCCTAATTGGAAAATGGACTGCTTGGTTCCTATTTTAAAACCTGGAAAAATTGCTTCTCATCCCGATTCTTATCGTCCTATCGCTTTAACGTCTTGTGCTGGTAAATTATTTGAACAGCTAATCAAACAACGATTGGAATTCTTCATAGAAAAGAACTCAATTTTACCTTTAAACCAGTTTGGGTTTAGGCGAGGACTTTCGGCTCAAGAAAGCTTAGCACATTTTTTTTTGGACGTCACTACAGCTCAAAAGAATATGGAGTATACAATAGCAGTGTTTTTTGATATAGAAGGTGCATTTAATAACGTTAATCATGGTATTTTGTTTGAATCTCTATTATCTTTCTTACCTGTAAAAATTGCTTATTGGATATATGCTTTTCTCACGGATAGAAAAGTGTATGTCAAAATAGATAATAAATTTTTAGGCCCTAGATTTTCGAGCAAAGGTGTATGTCAAGGAGGCATCTTGAGTCCTATTCTGTATATTTTGTATATAAGAAAACTAAATTCCATTCTTAATAATAATTTAGTCAACAATCTTCAGTTTGCTGATGACCTTGTCATTTATTGTAAAGGTACTAATGTATTAGATATTCAATTAACATTAAATAATAATCTAGTGAAGCTGGCAGATTACTTCTCAGAACTTGATTTAAATGTTAGCCTTTTAAAAAGTAAAGTTGTAATATTTTGCCCAAAATACAGTTCTCTACCTCTAATTAATATTACATACAGCAATCATACTTTGCCTATTGATAATTCAGCTAAATTCTTGGGTGTTATTTTTCACGAAAATCTTACGTGGGATTTATATGTTGATTGCTTGGTGAGCAGAGCTTTAAAAGCCACTAATGTAATTAGGTCCGTTACTGGATTGAAATGGGGTGCTGATCCTAAAATTGTGTTAATGCTTTATAAAGCTTTGGTCAGAAGTCATTTTGAGTATGCTTTCTTTTGTTACGCTTCCGATCCAAAATACATAGATATTATTGATAAAATACAGAATAAGAACTTACGATTAATACTAGGTGCTATGAACACTTCCCCAATAAATTCTATGCAGGTCGAATGTCATTTACCACCAATGGTTATTCGCTTTGAATTTTTAAAACTTAAATTTCTTTTTAAACTCTTATCGCGTTCGAATAATGATCTTTTAAATAAATTAAATGTATGTTCCACTAACACTTTTCTTTCAAAGAATTTCTCACATTTTATAAGTTTAAAAGAACAATGTAATATATTTTGTAGTACTACTTTACATTGTTATAGTGGCTCATATGCTAGTAAATTCTGTGACATTCATATTGTCCTACATAAAGATTTTAAAGATAAATATGATGTTTACGAAAGTCTACAGGCTTATAATGATTATCGATCAATTTATACAGATGGTTCAAAGACGAATGTAAGTGTTGCAGTAGCTATGTATGATGCAGGTAGTAAAACTGGACATAGTTTTAAAATGTGCCAAAATGCCAGCATATTTTCTGCTGAGGCGAATGCTATAATTGTAGCTCTTAACTACATTCAACAGTTCAGCCAATACAAAAAATGGATTATTATTACTGACAGCATGAGTGTGTTGATGGCTTTGAGAAATCCTTCCTTTTCATCAGTCACAAATCATTTAATATATAATATCCGAGATCAGATACATCATTTAAAAATAAATTATCAAATAGACATTATATTATTTTGGACTCCAGCTCATATCGGTGTATATGGAAACGAGGAAGTAGATAAACTGGCCAAAACTATGAACACTCTAGACGTACCTATAAAAAACATATCAATTTCATATACTGATTGTACAGCTCTAATCAAGAAAGAAATATTGAAGCTATGGGAAGAACACTGGAATAGTACTTTGCTCATAAAAGGGAAGTGGTATCGAGAAATAAATAATAAAATAAAACAACCCTGGTTCAATAGACACAATTACATAAACAGAAGATTTTTTACTATTATTTGCCGTTTGCGAATTGGGCACGGTCGATTCAATGACCATTTGTACCGGCTAGGCATGACTTCTTCCCCATCGTGCAACTGGTGCAACACCACCTTACCTCAATCTCTGCATCACCTTTTTTACGAATGTCCAATTTTTGCCCTGCAAAGAAACATTTTATTAGAAGAAATTTCAAAAATAATGAAACACCAGCAAGATCTACCGCGCTCTTTACAAAAACTTCTTTCCATTGAAAAATGCTTTGAAGCAATTTATGAATATGTAACCTCTACGTTTGGCGATTTGTGAATTCAAAAGAAGAATGAATAACAATAGTTTATTGCATACAGACTAGGCTGTATGGTTGACGCCTTTGCCTTTCCCAAATGGGATAAACAAAATTAAAAAAAAAAAAAACAAACTACTTTGCTTGCAAATCTTGCAATCATTGCAAAATTGCAAATTGCAAAGTAAAATAATTTGTGTTTGCAAGCTGCAACCCGTAGTAGAATCTCCTGTGCTGTGCAGTGCAATTCTATCACAAAGTGATAAGTGAACAAGTTATCTCTATTCCAGTACTTTATGCTAATGTGCTTACAACATGTGAAGTCTTGTTCGTCCTAGGATTATTCGGAAAAAATAAACTTTCAGGCATGATAATAGAATAGAATATTATAATATGCGTAAAAATTGTTATGATTTTTTGACTTTATATTTGAATTTGTTAAAATGGGCAAAAGTCCAAGTCCCTTCAGGAGTTATTCTCGTAAGAGAAAAACCTCGTATTCTCGCGACCAAGAATCGCAAAAGTGTAGAAAAGTTTGTAACAGTCCAACTTCTTCTGCCTCAACAACACCGGAAGAGTTTAGTTTTTTGAATCACAAAAGAAATCTAAACAAAATTCTGCTATATAGCAGTGAAAGTAATACTGTCGCGAATAATATTGAGGATTTTTGGAAATTCATGTCTAAGTATGAAGCTACATTGAAAAAGGCTGGCAAACCTCTTTTGGTTAATGAAACGAAAGATGATATGAAGAATAACGACCTAAGCATTCCTACTGAATACTCAAAGTTCCATTGTATTAATTTTGACACTAAAATAAAGTTTGTACACACAGTATCTGATTGTCATAATCAAATTAAAATAGATAAGAATCTGTTTGATATATTTCTTAACATTGTTTCTATATATATTGACTTTAAAAATAAAGAAAAGTTTGATAAGCTAAAGAAATTAAGACAGGCTCAACATGACCTGCCAGTAGCTAAACATCGGTAAGGAATATTTTGATTTGATCAATTGATGAGTCTGTGTTGAGAGTACATAATAATATAACATATTTGTTAGTAGAAATAAATAATCTTTTTTTATTTCAGGGATGAAATAGTTGCTGCAGTGAAGGATAAAAAAGTTGTGATTGTAGCTGGTGACACTGGCTGTGGAAAGTCTACACAGGTTCCTCAATATTTACATGATGCTGGCTACCAAAATGTTGGTATGTGCATGATGTACTTTATTGCATTCTCTTTTTTCTTAAGAATACAAACAAACCGTTCATCTATAAGTCTGCATAACTCTTGCTTGCATTAGCTGGATAACAACATATTAACAGACTGCAGTCAACAGTGTTAAGTGCTTTTGGTCATGAGAGTGAACTAGCTATCCAGCAAAGATTTTTTCAATACAAGGATTTTCATTGTTATTATTCTCCCACAGCATGTACACAACCACGGCGTATCGCTTGTGTATCACTATCAAAGAGGGTTGCTTATGAGATGCTTACACAGTTTGAGTCGAAAGTGGGCTATCAAATAAGATTTGAGAAGAGTAAGACTGCAAACACAAAAATATGTTTCATAACTGAAGGACTACTTTTAAGACAGGTAAATGTATTGTAAGTCAATGGATAGATTTTCACTTTTTTTTAAAAACGTCACCTAATACTAGGATTTTCTCCTGTGTCGTGGGTGCAGTTACAAAAATAGAATATCACATGCACATACGCCCGGACTGAAACAAATTTCTGTAGGTCATACAAAATATTTGTCCCATACGGGAATCGAACCCACGACCCGTTGCGCAGTAGGCAATCACTCAACCTCTGCGCTTATTATTTAAGATGTGTAATTTAGAAAAGACTATTATTTCATAAACAGATATAAAAATGCTAGTTAGATTTTAATTTTTCATGTTCATACTAATTAAGTTTTAAAGTCTCAATAAACCCCATATTCATGGTCCGTAATAACTCAGTTACATTAGGTGGAAGAAACATGACTTACAAGCTCTTACAAGCTTCATACTTATTTCATTTAAAATGTGACATGATGGATGAGTTGTGGCATTATCAAGAAGCAACAATGATTTCTCTCTTACTATTTTGTAATTGAAGGCCTTAAGTTTTCAGACATGTATACTGTAAACTATACTATGATAATTGTACTATCCATTCAAGCACTTTTGCAAAGTTTAAATGAAAAGCATATCAGTAGGTACCTAATTGAATGAGTAAACCACTTAGATACATACAGCATCATACAAGCACTGGGAAGTAACACCATCACAGCCCGTTTTATAAACAAATGCCATGAAGCACTGGGGCATATGGCTTCACAAAACAGAGTGACGCGTTTTTTTTTTTGCTTCAATGGATTAAAGAAATTCCAACACAGTGGGTTGTTGGAATAATGATGCTGCGAACCAGCTGGCTAAGGGAGGTTCAGAAAGCATAGTGGCTGATCCTGTGCCAAAGCTGCTGATCCCTTTTAGCCAGTTGAAAATTTGGACATGGCAATACATCCAAAACAAACATAATGCCCATTGGGCAAATACCTCAAAATGTAGACAGTCTAAGGAAGCAATACCTGCACTAATACTGCTACTGACCTATAGACTGATTTACCTTAATCGTCCTAACCTAAGAATAGTAATAGTCTCTCTAACAGGACACATATCACACTCAACAAACATCTACATTTATTAGGCATAACTGACAGTCCCTTGTGCAGAGAATATCTGGATGCTGAAGAATCAGCTGCCCAATCCTGGAATGCATGGGAGTAGCCACACATCAGGCAGAAATCCTTGGTAATCCAAGGTCACTCCTTGTAGCCTGTAAATGCTCAAGGAAACTTCTATGCTTCCGGAAGGAATTGGGCTGGTTAGAATAACTGGCCATCTCACAAGCATAATTGACCAAATTAGAGTTTAAATGTGGAAAAGGGAGCTTACTACAATACAACACATACAGCATCATCTAAATCTGTGTTTGAAGTAAGTTTCAGCATTTTACAACTTGTGGATCCATCACAAAAATCAAGCTAGGATATAAACTTATGCTATGATTGTGCTCATCTTTTTTTTTCCATAAAATAAATCAAAATTTATAATCATGCAATGGTAGCCTTATAAAATTAGTATAGTTGTTTGATTTCATTGTTGACGACGAAGTTTAGATAATGAATGCACCACTGTATGTTAACATCTAGTAGATATATTTTCTAGTATGTTGTTTAATTATTAAACAAAAATTTATTAAACAAAAATTATGATCATGAGAATGTTGAAGCTAGTTATTTGTTTTTTGTGTTACTTTTAAAAACTATGTACTAATGAAGTGAAAACACTATTTAACTTTTTAATATTTAAGATTTGTACTATGATTATTAATTTTATCACTATTTCAGATGTCCTCTGAAAATCTACCAAATTATGATGTTATTATTCTAGATGAGATTCATGAGAGACACTTAATGGGGGACTTTCTTCTTGGCGTTCTTAAATGTCTCATACACACCCGAAATGATATCAAACTTGTGCTTATGTCAGCCACAATCAATATAAAATTGTTTGAGAACTATTTCAGTGCCGAATCTGCTGCTGTGATTGAGGTTTGTCTTAAGGTTTATTAGACCTCCGGTGTGATGAATACACACGCATGCATATATACATGCACGCACGCATTCACGCACGTACGCATACGCACGCACGCACACGCACGCATGCACACGCACGCACACACACGCACGCACGCACACGCACGCAACCTACGTATGTCATGCAACATTTCAAATCAATATATCGTAGATTTTTGATAGTGTAAAAAAAGAAAAAACTTGACCAATATTTTTAATAACCTAAATCAGCCATTTCCAAACAGTTATGTCCACTTCCCTATTAAAAAAGCAATACTGGTTAAATTTCAATTTTGTTTAAAATAAGTAATTAATATTAAGTAATTTGTTCACATTTGATGTGATATTGAGATATTTGAGATGATACTCATTAGTTTAAGCTCAGACTCACGTACATACTATTGTTACATTCAGGTACCAGGCAGACTGTTTCCAATAGAGCTCTGTTACAAACCAATTTTCATTGAAGATAAACCGACGCGTGACGACCGCCTGGACCCACAGCCGTATGTTCAAATAATGCAACTTATTGACAGCAAATACCCAAGTGAGTATATTTTTTACACTAAGAACCTTCTCACACGGTGTTTTAAGTGTGCGCTGACGCCACGCGTGCTACGGATGTACACTCTCGGTGTTGATTGATCAAAAAGCAGATTGTTATATTTATATCTCATTCTTTTTCTCTTATCTCTCAACTAACTCTAAACTTATAGGTCGATCTATATTGGTAAACCCTAAATGTGTGACCGAAAATGAGGTCAAAACTATGATGCGGCCATATTTTAGAATGTGTTATTGTTATCAATGACAAGTATTGATATAGATAGAATAAAATATATATGTTACCGGCAATGTGTATAATTCAGGTATTGTATACAATCCCTAGGTAATGTATACAATCCCTGGGGCGTCCAGGCAATGTATGAAATATCATGAATATCATTGTCCATTTCATACTTTACCTAGGTATTGTATACAATTCCTAGGGATTGTATAGAATACCTGCTGGTTCACCGGTAATGTGTAAAATAAATAAATCTTAATAGCCGTAACAGACGATCCGATTTGGTTGGAGCCAACCGCCCGACCCCAACCAAATTGGAACGTGTGTACGGCTGTCGGCCCGACATAATTATTATTAGCTTGTTGGATGCTCGACGGCCCGATCGCTCATCCGACAAGTAGGGACACGACAAAAGACAAAAGTATCGATACTTTGTGGTTTAATTTAATTATGTGTGCTTAAAGTAATAAATTAATAATTTAGTAAACTAAAATGACTCGACTGCTGTCCTGCCAAACCACAAAGTAGAGAAAAAAATATGTTGCAAAAATGTTGTTTTACTTTTTGTTTGTGTTTTAACAGACATTACCCTATTTATGAGTACCTACCTAATATAATAAACTTTAATTTGTGAATTTACAGATGCTTTTTTATTATTGTTTATACACACCTACTTAATTTGTTGCTGTTTTCAAGTCACTGACTGACGTTGAAGTACTCTACACTTTGAATTTGAAGTATTGATACTTTTCTTTCAATATTTTTACGAGTACGATAATTTTTTGGATCTTTTGGATTTTATGTTCGGGATTTTTATGATACCGATCGATAGAGTCGGATCACAGGAAATAAATATTTCTAACAAACATTACCTCAAAAAATTTACCATGAAGTCTATCTGTACCTATTTATTTATTCCTTATAAACAAATTTTATAAACTTTATAAAATATTAACAAAAGGTGTTAATTTATTTGAGTTTCGCAAAGACAAATTATGTTTTTGTATTGGCCAAAATAGTATTTTGTATCGATATCGATATAGGTACATAATACTTTTTAGGGCATCCCTAATGTTGGATTGCCAACCGCGTCGGACCGTCTGTAGGCGCGTCGGCTCCTCATTTGGTCGTCGTCTGTTAGCACTTTAAGACTAAACTAATGTTAGGTAAGCCGGTTAATATCAATAAATCTTAACAGACTTACTTATCAAATAGCGGACAAATAAAACATGTTGTATTTACTTGAAATAAACTTTATTATCAACTTTAAAATCACAAAAAAATAACAGGAAACTTAAAATTCTTCTTGTTTGTAACATAACATTACAAGTATCTTTTAACATAATATAAGTAATTTTGTAATTGAACTTCACAAACAAAACAATTCTCTTTATAACAAAAAGTAGGTCTAATAGGCATTCACAATTTTAAGTAAAAGTAGGTTTTATTTATTCTTACACGACAAACTATTATGGCACTTTGAAGAGCACAGAGCCTTACTTTTGACACAGGAACACTTTTTAGAGTCACTGTTTTTTTTGCAGCTACATTTCACAAAGCCCTGTCCTGTCCCCGTAGATTGCAAAGTCGCAATTGTACGGAGTGTCGTTTCCAGATTGGGGACGTCTTCTTCTTGCAGTAATTTCTGATGGCAAACAGTGAACTGTTGTCTTGAATACAAGTCTTGACAACGCCTTGCTTTGTGCCTAGTTGATATAGATCGTCATCAGTTTTGTGTAATACTACAGCCAGTATATTGCGAGCATCACCACGACCTCTATCGACTTCTGGAACAGGAATGCGTACAGTGGTACCCAACGATACGGGAGGGATTTTTTTTTCAGAAGTTTTAAGCATTTTCTGAGCTTGTACTATCAAATTCTCTTTGGCTCTGATGCGGTTTTCTATCGAAAAGGCGTTTTTTGCGCATAAAGGACAAGCAACTTTGGATCCAAAACCTTCTGCAATATTTTCTTCCGGAGCAGCACAAATAGTATGAATAGGCCTATTGCACATTCTGCACGAATGACCACCTGTTGTCTCCTCGGAACAAACACAGCATATAAGTGCACAACTCAATGACTCCTCTCGTACTGATACCAAATTCGGATCATGTAACGCTTGATAATTTACCTCACAAGGAAGATTTTCGACATTCGTAGGCTCAACAACATTCTTAGTATTTGGGATAGCCATGTGTTCATCATGCGCACTTTGGACATTTGAAGCTTCCTTACCGATGTTAAAACTATCGAGTGCAGCGTTTTGTTGATCTGGTGCCTGTAGAGGTTGAGTGTCAGCTGTTTCAGTTTCTGATGTCTCAGCCGCATCTATTACAGATTCTGAAGATGACTTCATCACTTTTTCTAAATCTTCTTCGCTCTCCAGGTTGTGAGTATCCTCAAAAGGCAAAGATATGCCAACTTTTATTTTCGACCCAAAAAGAGCTTCATAAGGTGTTCTTTTGATTCCTGAGTGAAACGCCCTATTCTTCATGAGTTGTACAAATCGCAGACCATCACTCCAACGTTCGCTATCGTTATCTTGCATCCAAGTTGTAAGCATGTTTTCAATGTCCTGGTTAGCTCGTTCGACACTCCCTTGACTTTGGGAATGTCTAGGCTTACCATGCACAATTTTTAAGTTCGGCCAGTATATTTTAAGATTACTGACCACTCGGTTTGCGAATTCTCGACCGTTGTCCGATTGTAAGATGGCTGGTGCACCAATCAGTGTAAAAATATCCAGTAAATTGTATGCTACTTCCTCAGCGCGTTTTGTTTTCAGGGCTCTTAATATGACAAACTTTGTGAGATGATCCTGATAGACCATTATGAATTTATAATCCCGGTTTGATTGAGATTGATAGTCTATCAAATCTACTTGACAGCGAGAATTAAATTCTGTTGAAAGTATGGGCTTCACGACAATCCCTTTTTTTATTCCTTTTTGTTTTTGCTGGCAGGGTTCGCAAAGTTGCAAAAATAGTTCAACATCGTGGCGAGTTATATTCTTATATCTTGAAGAAAGCTCCTTCAGCATTCTGTCTCGTCCTCTATGGCCGATACTCTGATGTGCGTCGTGAAGTACTTGAAATAATTCAGTATCAGCAACGTAGTATATAATATTGTTATTTGTAGTAGCATCCACAGGAAAAATCAACTTATCTTTCTGACCAACAGTTATAACATCATAATGCTTCAATAACCAGTAATCCCGAGAAGCCTTTTTTTCAGCCGTTTTTGCATTTTTTGTTTCTTCTATCAATTGTTCATAACGATTTTTTTCAATAAACGTGCGATTTTTTGTGTTTGCTGCTTCTCTTTTTATTTGTAATTGTGAATAAAATCTTTCTTTCATCTCAGCTATTCGTTGTTCGGCCGCCATTTTTTAATAAATTAAATTACTTTCCTACCTGACGAAAATTAGCAAAAATAATAACTATGACGCAAATAGCTCAATACACGTGTTAACAGTATCATCGCACGTCGCGAAATGAAATGGAGAAATGCGGTTGTTTGCTTAAATAGTGTCGCGGTATCCTTTTTCTCAAGCGGCGGCGGCGGCTCCTTTGACCTGAAAGACCGCCGCTCGCGGTATCCTTTTTCTCAAGCGGCGGCGGCGGCTCCTTTGACCTGACCGGCCGCCCGCCCGCCGCGCCCGCGCGCCGCTTTTAAGGCGGACACACACGGTTTATTGGCTAGATAAGTACTGTAATCAGGAAAACTTATTCTAGCTCCTAGTGTTACGGCAAGTAGGTATGTTTTGGCTTACTACTTGCCGCGGCGCAAAGTACTAACTACGTTGGCTACCCACCGCAACCGTTCCGTACCAAAAGGTAAAACGGGACTCGATTACTAAGACTTTGCTGTCGGTCTGTCTGTCTGTCCGTCCGTCCGTCCGTATGTCACAGAGCTGTTTACCTCATGAAAGGTGACACAGATTGTGTATATCTGTGGCCGTATATGTATGGGGAGCCCCCTCTATTAATTTTTTGTATAAAAATTGTAAAGCGGTTAACAGAATACATCAAACTACTAAGATTCAATGGCCTACACAAGGCCCAATTATTAATAGGTTGGGAATAAATTGGCAGTGACGTACGGACGGACGGGCGCACGAACGGACAGACAGACAGACATGAAGAATTTATAAGGGCTCCGTTTTTGTAATTCGGCTACGGAACCCTAATAAAAAACAGCTTGAAGTATTTAATTTTAATAAAATTATTACTAACTACTTTTTACTACAATGAGTCGTAAAAAACAACAACAATAATAAATTGATTGTACAGTTTAATATTGAAATTTAGATTTATAAGTTTTTTTTGTTCATACAGTTTCCATTTCAAATCTTTCGCATTTCCTGTAAATCGGCTATATGCGCCTTAAGAGTCCGCTAGCTTAGATAATGCCGCTCTTTAGCGCACTCCGCATTGACGCCGCCCGCGCCGCGCCGCCTCTTGTCAAAGGATTTAATTTTATTTACAAAGGCAACCGCGTGCGGCGTACACCCGAAAGTGAAATTGACAGTTTTATATCGAAGCGCCTCCGTAGTGAAAGATTGTGTTTGTGAACTGTTGTACTACGAATTGAATTTATCCTCAAAAAATCCGACATTTGATAAGATTCTGGATAAATTACACCTATGTACTTACCTCCGTAGCAACCTACAGACGCTCCAGCCGTAAGTCAAACTAAAAGGAAGTATTAATAAAAAAGGTAATTCCACATTTATGTGGAACATAAGTATACGTAGTTCACGCAATTACAGAAGAAAATAAGTACCTAAATATTTTGTTTTGGATTCAGAGCGTGATAATGGCTCTCTTATTAAAAATACGGGTGGTAGTAACTCTGACAGTTCGAGTGATGAAGAATTGTGGTGTAATTTTACTTTGAATTTACCTACTTTCGCATATTTTTGATTAAAATTATCTTTGCACCTAGCTTGTGTGTCCCGATAATTTTTATTCGTATTTTGTTTTATTAAACACAATTGCGTTCGGGTGTACCGACATTATCTAAGCGAACTTACTTTGATCGCGCCGCCTTGGCGCCGTGCCGTCTCTTGTCAAAGGATTTAATTTTATTTGCAAAGGATACCCGCGTGCGGCGTACACTCGCGAGTGAACGGTCATGCTAAAACGATTCACTTCCATTAATGCTTGAAATGGCGCCTCTAGGAAGGGTGTCAGGGTTCTATGAAGCTTACCGTACTTATTTGTTTGTAATAACCACAATTGCGTTCGAGTGTTACATTACCTGCTGCAAGTTTGGCATTGTATAGAATACCTAGGTAAAGTGTAAAATAAATTCTATTTCATACTTTACCTGCCCGTTTTAGGTATTCTATACATTGCCTAGGTATTGTATACAATACCGGATTATACACATTGCCGGTAACATATATAATGTATGTTAGTTTGTAAGGTATATCTATGGGCCTAAGTTGCTTGATAATAAATAAATAAATAAAATAAAAAATAAACAATGCACAATATTCCATCCCCAATAAATAGGCTTTCGTGCAGAGGTCTCTCGCTCTATACATTTTTGAACATGTGTAAAGGCTAAAGGATTACTTGCTGCAACTAAATAAAATCAGTGCGCAAACATTGCGCTGTGTAAAAGCAACTTTGTTTTAATTACTTTTCACTTTCACTATTTCTGATGTCTGCTATTTTTTAATAAGTCACATCAGTGTTGTTTTGTACCTCTCTGTTAAATATTTCCATTAAGAGAAATCGAATTCATTCATTTTAGGCGATGAGAGAGGAGATCTTCTGGTGTTCATGTCAGGCGTCCAAGAGATAACATCAATTTGCGACGCAGCTCAACAATACGCGGAAAAGACCAAAAAATGGATTGTGCTGCCTCTACACAGTGCTCTGTCGTTAATAGAGCAGGACAAGGTACTTTAATATCAACTTATTATTTATACATCCTTCGGCCTGTGCCGATCAGACTTAGCATGAGATGCAAACAATAGAGGAGAAAGTCAAATAACTACTTTCGCACGCATTTTGCTTATATGAAAGAAGGAGAAGGCAAATGTTATTCACCTCTGGGTCACTTTTTTTATTCACGTTCCGTACTATTCTAGATCTGTTCTAATTCATCGTCATCATGGTCTTAGCAAATGCGGACACAGTTGGACATAGGCGTCCTCCAAGAATCTCCAAACCTATCCGATCGGTACTGCCCACATCTAGTTGCTTGCCGTGACCTTCACCAGATCGTCGATCCACCTCGCGGGAGAACCCAACGCTGCATCTCCCGGTACAAAAGGTTCACAAAACGTACCATTGCCACTAAAGTTTCGCAACTCTTTGGGCTATGTCGGCGACCTTAGTTCTTATGCAGATCCTGTCATTTCTTATTGAGTGTTGTAGAGACACTCTTAGCATAGTCCTCTCCGTTTCGACAGACATTGTTGGTTTTTTGACAAATGAAAATAGAATGATACGTTTTATTTCAAATCTGTAATGTTATTTTTGGTCTCCAACTGGTCCTTCACTCCGTGGGTTGCATTGAAATAACAATAATATATTTTGAAAACAATCATTACAACATTCTTTCAGGTGTTCGACTATCCCCCTGAAGGTGTTAGAAAGTGCATTGTCTCCACAAATATAGCTGAAACATCTGTCACTATTGATGGAATTCGATTTGTGGTTGATTCGGGAAAGGTAAGTCAGCAGTTGTATTATTTTAGTCTAATTAAGAAAGGTTTATAGTATTAGCTTAACTGTAGTATTAGCAGACGAACATAATATTTAAAATGGCATTATTGCACGTCCTTCTAGAACTTCGTGAATTACATTGTAATACGAGTTTGAATTACAGTGTAATACAATGTAATTCAAAATCAATCCCACTGTAATTAAACTGAATAAATTACAATGTCATTCAGAATAATACCCTGTACATTTTGTACTACGTGATGCTGTAAAATATTTCATGTGAGCTTACTATGCCTACATCGCTTTTGGACAGGTTAAAGAAATGAGCTACGATTCGACAAGCAAAATGCAAAGGTTGAAAGAATTTTGGATCTCCAAAGCAAGTGCCGATCAACGAAAAGGGAGAGCAGGAAGAACAGGTATTGTTAATTGTTATTGTAGATTTTAATTAATTAATTTTATTTATTTATTATATTCTTCTTTGACCTTTCTACCACAGTTCCCTGATGTCAATAAAAGATTTATCACTGCAGCAATGATAAAGGATATGTTTCATAATTTAGCGTACATTTCATTCGTAATCGCGATATTAATAAATATGTTTTTTCATAAAGTTTCTTTCTAAGGTCCCGGCGTTTGCTTTCGCATATACTCTGAGCAGCAATACACTGATATGGAAGAGTTCAGCACCCCTGAGGTATCGAGGGTGCCTCTGGCTTCTTTGCTGCTTCTCATGAGCTCACTGGGCGTAAGCGACGTCAGACGGTTCCCATTCTTGGACGCACCGCCCGAGGACGCGGTGGAAAATGCCCTGTTGGAGTTGAAACAGCATGTTAGTATTTTTTTTTAGTTTAAGGGAATGTTCACACGGGCCAATATAATAGGCTAGATGACTAAATTTTTTTTTGCTTTAATAGAAGCCCATTCATATTATAAACAGAAAGAAAAAATCGGTTTTCGAATAACTATAGAAACAACCAAGATATAAGGTATTAAAGATTTTTCTCCATCTCTTTCTAGCAAAACGGCAATTTACAAGGAGTCAATATGGCCATTGGCCGTACTCAACAATGACGTCACAGTTGATGTCGGATCTCTCTGTCTAATCGCCTTCAAATTAACAACTTAAAATGCTTGTATCTAATGTATTTCTAAGCCGATTTTAATTCTAATTTCACAGGACTGCATCTTTTTCACGGTATTTTAATATTTAATGACGAGACGTTAAAATTAGAATTTAGTCATCATCCCAATTCGCAATCGGTGTATTCACACGTGACAGTTGTAACCTACCGGACAATCAGCGGTCGTGTATACGTATGGTGCGAATATTCCCTTAATTTCATTTACTCCAAATGTGCGATTGGTGCGGGTAAAGAACCCAAAGGCTTCCCATGGTCGGTGATTCCGCGGAACATCACGGAGAATAACGCCGCCCAGGAACTGTTCCTTCATCACGATCGCTTAAAACAATATGAAAATTGCAGTGGGATTGAGATGACTTCTTAAGCTACAGTAGCGGTGTCTGTTTTAAGGCCCCTACAGCAACGTTGCTTTCTGTGCGTGCTGGTCCGTGCCCGAGATATCACGGATTGTGGGAAGCTAGCTTATTTCGTCGCTATATATATCTACCAGTATCTTTGTTATATATCGCTGTTTTGTGCTATATATCTTTCCTTCATTTGCACTTTCGTAGAGTGGTAAACTACCATAAATTGTACGATATACCTAAAAAGCAGGCTGTCTACCTGATGTGCAGCTCTTGATAGTTTCGCAAATATGTAACCCCTATAAGAACCGTAGTTTATTATAAGCATTTTCTACCAGTCGACCTTCAGGTGTTAAATTGTGATTCATCAAATTATAAAAAAATATACTGCCCTGTTAAAATCATTATAAATTTCTTTAAATAAATCTTAGAATTCCCTTGTTCATCTATACTGCAATACTATAGAGGTTTGTTTGTATTGAATAGGCTTCGAAATTACTGAACCGATTTTGATGAAAGTTGGTATAGGCATAGTTCGAGCACAGGGGAAGGACATATGGTAATTTTCCTACGGGAAAAAAGCCAACGGGAAAACAAAACTAACACGGGCGAAGTCGCGAGCGGAAAGCTAGTAAATTGTGAATAGCGTTAACTGCTCTTTTTTGAAGTACAAAAAGCTTTCTATACTAACGGAGGATCATCACCACAGCTCATATACGTCCCCACCGAGGGGCACGAGCCTACCCTAACCAGTTATGGTAGGGCGATTAGGCCTTAGTCGAACCACGCTGGCCCAGTGCGGATCGGTTGACTTCACATACACCTTTGAATTACTTCGCAGGTGTATGCAAGGTTTTTTCAGGATGTTTTCCTTCACCGTAGGAGCGTCAGACAAATGTACATATGAAATTCGTGAATCGAAAAACACATTGGTACATGGCAGGATCGATCGCGGGCCTCCCGATTCTACTCGGAGCACAGTCCAGTACCGAGGCCACAGCGCCACCGATGCTCTTCGCTCGACGCTCTCACGGAGGATCACCATAGTAGCATTCCATACATCTTTTTCTCATAAGTCTGGCAGGAGTCCGATTATATTATGATTACGGGAATTTTCAGGGTGCGCTGACGTACAACGAAAAACTGACGTCATTAGGGAAGGCGCTGGCAAATCTTCCCGTAGAGGTGTCGTTGGCGAAAGCTCTGGTGATTGGCAGCGCTACGCTGCCGTCTCGCAAGAGGGACTCGGCGCTAGCACTGGCCGCCGCATTGGGCATAAGGTCCATTTTCACAACTAGAGCCCACAGAGACTTCGAATGTGAAGTATGTGGATAAATACCCCCTTTTTTTCGATATTTTAGTACCAATCTAAACAGAACAACTTCCTTCCCTGTGGGGAATTGTACCTCGGACCTCCCGATCAACAGCACAACGTGGAGATTTAGAAAAATTAAAGAAAAATTGAGAGGTATAGAAAAATTAAATCTCGTGTCACGATGTTTGTCCGGGATGAACTCCGAAACTACATAGCCGGTTTTAATGAAATTTGACTTACAGCAGGCGTAGCACGGGCTGCCAAGAAATTTGTGATAAGACTCCGTGACACGTATCCCTTGAGGAGCGTCAAGAAATTTTATCATGTCAGTCACACTAAGGCTGCGTTCCGAAAATCAATAAGAGGCACTATTAGCGTGCTCAAATGCGTCCCGAAATGTTGTGAGCGCGCTAATGTTAGCCGGCATGAAGAGCCACATGACGTTATCGTTAACGTCATATAGAACTTACGGCGCTAATGCTCTGGAGTGAAATCACTTTATGCGAACTGTCAGTCTGACGTTCGATAATTGTGTTTTCGGTTCAAAATGAATGTACCTGTTCTTCCGGACCGAAATCGTAAGCATGCTGATAGCATTTTCAGTGTTCTCTTTAATTTGGACAAGGCGATTATAATCGTTAGCACTGTGAACGCTGTTATCGGACAGCAGCCTCAATACGCGCCGCCGTGCTACTCTTTAAGACATAGATATTATGTCACAGAAATTGTGAGATAATGCGTGACTCAAGTCCCGTCTTGGCAGCCCGTGCTACGCCTGCTGTATGTAAATTTGGTCCAACTTAAAAGATGGAAAAGCTTTTATCTCGATTTCTGACCTTAATATTTATAATAGCGAATTAAATTGTTGTAATTATTTGTTAGTTCCAAAAGCGTCAAACAGACGGCGGTGAGAGTTAATGATGACACCGCCACGACGACGCTTGGTTATCTAGGTTGGGTAAACTTTCAGTAGATGGCGCTGTGTACTGTAATTGCTGAGCCACAGCACCGCATGGCCAAGTCAGCTAGTACGAGTCATCATAACATCTCATATACGTCCCCACCGAGGGGTTCGAGCCTACCCAAAGTTAGGGTGTTTAGGCCTTAGTCAACCACGCTGGCCCAGTGCGGATTGGTCGACTTCACATACACCATTGAATTTATTCACAGATGTATGCAGGTTGTCTCACGATGTTTTCCTTCACCGTAGGAGCGTCAGACAAATGTACATATGAAAATTAGAAAAACGAAAAACACATTGGTACATGGCGGTCTCGAACCCCGCACCTCCCGGTTGGAAGGCAAGTGCCGAGTCCACAGCGCCACCGACGCTACCAGCTAGTACGAGTATTTACGTAACATTCCCAGAATGCGAGAAAGCCAGATGAGTCAGACCACGGGGACCCGTTGACTTTACTCTCGCTGTACTGCGCCTGGCTCACGGAGAAGGCGGAGAATCGAGGCGGTAGGAATTGGTGCAAGCGGCGAGGTATCGAGGAACAGAGGCTTTACGAGCTCACCAAATTGGCGGCGCAGCTGAGAGGATTATTGCAGGTAACTTAAATACACATAAGTAAAAATTACCACTTAAAACATCTTTTGAATTGAAACTACATGAAAATTATCACTTGAAACATTTTAGCCAAATAGCAGAAACAGATTCTAAGACAGTTTCCCTGGATCATATAGTAAATTTCCATAAAAATGGAATCCATATATTTTGAAACTATAAGGCTACTTACAGGCAACAATATTCTTGTTATTACAATAACGTTGATATGAACAAAGGAATGTTTGATAATTGTAGGACAACAACTTGATGGAGACGCCAGAACCGGAAACTATGTCATCTGCGGAACGCGCCCTCCGTCACGGTCAACTGAAACAGCTCAAAGACATGCGAAGGTAATATCCACTAATTAGGCCTTTAACCATTTTACGAATATTCATACAAAGCTGTCAAATAGAATTTGCTTATGATAAATTGCACTCAATTCATAAGACGAATCATTTTTTAAAAATCTTTTTTATTATACAGGGTTTTTATCCTTTTGGATATTTCAACCCCATCGTACCCTTATACTTAACCTTTACAACAATATATGTAAAATGTAATAGAGCATGTTAATTATTCCACTATGTTACTTGCACTAGACTACATAAACTCTTTGCAATACGCGAATTAGGATCTGATAAAATAGATTGAATAAGTCCTGTATCTAATAAATTCAGCTTAAATTCTTTTAAAAATGGTCTCTTACTCTTATTCTTGACACAATCCATCAGCAAATGTTGTATATCTTCCACTTTGTTGCATAATAGACATTTGTCTGATTCAGATTTTTATCATATTATGATCATATAATGATACTGCCAAATTGCCAATGCGGGCTTTTTAGGTGCGCAGTACCCTAATCGATTTTAACCATATTCCGTCTCGCAGACAGTATAAGCAGAAAGCGGCCGAAGAGTCGAAACGAAAGAAGCGCCTCAAAATCGATTCCTTCGAGATAGTCGATGAAAACGCCGAGGACGACGCGTTAGATATTCGAGATATCGAGTTCCGCATGACGAATGATGCGGCCAGGATTCAGGCGCTGATCACAGGGTCGAGTGCGTCTAGCGGAAGGGACCTTGTAATGTTGAAGGTGGTCAAATTTTCCATATTTATTCTATGAATAAAAGTTATTTCACGATTGGGAAATCTGCTTTCGGAAACTGCCACAAGTAGATGCAGGTTACCTACATCGTCACTACCATGATAATATAGAGAAAAGTGGAGTACGTATTCCCTACACCTACCTATTTGAATTGTACTTAGAGACGAACAAGTTTTTGATCGTAACTGGTTTCGTGCAAGGACGAAAGAAAGATGGTAATTGGTTACGAAGCTCCAGTTTCGTACGCGGTCGAAATGGAAGCAAATACGTCATTCACACATCCCATTTATTGGTGGTACGACCTCTTACAGATGGTAGAGTATTCTGTAATAAAGAGAGGTCGTACCATAAATTCTGTAATACGTGACGTAGGTATTTGTCTCAGTACGGAGCGCGCTCTCCACTTTGCTGTATATTTTCATGTTCACTACCAAAGAATTATGCCATGTTAATGCAAATCGTGATCTTGATTATATAGCACCTATATATATATATATATATATATATATATATATCGGGTGTAAGTGTCGGTATTTTTAACGTTTTTTAACAGTGATTTCAGATCATGATTTTAAATTGAAAAACACTGAAATTCGTCTTTTTGCGTCCCTTTCTGGCGAAGTTCACAGCAATAGACTATGAATGATTGTGACTTTGCTTACGTCAATAACAAGCAAGCAGATGGCAACAAAAGCCTCACAAAAAAAGGAAAAATTTGCAAGCGACATCATTTTGACAACCTTGTCGGAACAAGGACACAAAGACAAAGTAACTCCCTTGTGGCTAGTTTTTTACTTTTATCAACACTGGTTTTATCATAAGTGTTGTGCTCAATATTAAAAGTTATGTTGACACGGATCTTGTAGTGTCAACATAATCAATCTTAAGAAGTTTTAATTCGTTCACTTAAACAGCATTAAAACTTCTTAAGATTGTCCCTTTTTGTTCATGTCTCATATCTTTATTGTTCCACAGATAGTACTGTGTAGAGCACTGTACCCGCAAGTGGCTGTTGCTGACGAATTTAATCATTATAAGGTAAGTCTACGTGTTTATTTTTGTCTAGCTAGTAGTAAAGACAGCGTTTTATTCACGAAAAAAACATGTAAGCCTAACTGTACGTTTGCACTGAGAAACATAAAACATGTCATGTTTTACAACTTGTTGCATGATACAAATCTCAAAACTTGTTGTGTATGCTTTTGCGTTCGCACTGCCGTAAATCGTGTTGGATTCGGAACAAATCCGAAGATTTGTTGCAGATTGCGTTCGGACTGTATCAAAACTTGTTGTCTGCCAATGAATTTTATTAATTTGTCAACGATTGCGTTCGCACTGTCGGCTGTGAGAGTCTTAATACATGTTTTGCAACATGTTGGGGTGTTTTCGAGCTGTGTCGGATAACATTTGAAATTATGTAATGGACAAAATCAGATATTTATTAAAGTTCATAGAAAGGCATGGAATGCCATGTTTATGGTATGCCAAATCATCGGAATATAAAAATAGACAAAAACGTCGGGATGCTATCGCATATTTCTTTTTCGTCACTGGAGTCCATCATTCAACTGTAGGTCCTACTTATATTTAGATAAAAGATGGTTTAAGTAGGTAGGTACCTAGTTCACAATTAATAAATCAACTAGGTTAATAAAAAACTTTAAAGGTGTGAATAATAACTTTGAAATAATAAATGATCATCGAAGTAGGTACTAACATACCTATAACTAATAAGTCGTATTTTAAAAGCTATTAAAGAAGTAATTTTCTATACAGAGTAATTTAAAAAATAAAAATCATAAATGTACATTTTTCGAAACAAATCTTTTAAACAAAAAAAAAAAACAAATCGACTTTTCAAATAAGAAACAGTTCATACAATATTTTTCACGTTTCGTCTATAAAATATCAAACTTGTTGTGCCGTTTGGCAATGAAAACGTGTTCATAAACATTGACAGAAACATGTTTTTTTTGTTGATGTTTCGTCAGTGCAAACGCACGGTAATGAGAAACATGTTCATACAACATTTTTTCATAACATGTTTCGTCTGTAAAATTTCTAACTTGTTGCGCTAAAACATGTCGTTTGACAATGGAAACGCGTTCATAAACATTGAGAGAAACATGTATAAAAAACATGTTTTTTTTTGTAGATGTTTCGTCAGTGCAAACGCACGGTTAGTATACAGGATGTAGAAAGACCGAACAAGCCCATGCATTGAACCCATCATCAATATCATTTTTGTCTTCTAGTCCATACCTGGGAAATCAATAGTTACCGAGAGTTTTAAGTTCAAAGTGACAATTATTTTTTCGGGGTTTTTATACCAAAGTGTTTGGAACATTATTTGTCAATTTTAAAGAAACATTTAAGAAAAAATCAGTATTCCAATTCAAATTCAAAAATCTTTATTCTACATAGGCCTAACAGGCACTTATTGACGCCAAAACAAAGCAAAACAATCTAATTTAAAGAAAACATATTTAACCTTGTATGTGCATACTGCATACATTCTGAATACACTCAAGATATCCGCAAATACAAGTAGGAATGAAAAAAAAAGTTGAATCTACACCTGTTCGGAAATTGGGAGAGCCTTCTCGAGAAGAACAGGCAAGAAACTCGAAAGGTCAAAATTTTTTATCTCTTTTAAATCGCCGTTACAATCTTAGTTTTGATACATAGTCATTAAAGTTTAAAAAAACAATCGGTATGCTTAAATACACTTAAAATGTCAAAAAATGTTATAAACTTATAATAATAATAATAAATAAATTTTATTTGCCTTCAGAATGACAGGTACATGGTTCATTAGAAATCTATTCCACACAGTTCTCACAAACAGGGTAACCTACGTAACAAATTTTATATTGGTATTGGCAATATGGAATGTGACACTGTTTACAAAGAGTTGCCAGGGGTTCTCAAACTAGGCAGAGCCTGTATCTTGAGAAACCATATAAAAACAAATTGGTGCTTACAATTGAAACTTACACTAGGTTTATTAGTGGATTAAATATTGAAAGGACCTGCAATTTAAAAATATATTGTGTGTGTGTGGTGTGTATGTGTGTGAGTATTGCTGTGCAGTACATATGCGTGTGGGGTGTGTGTGTGTGTGGTGTGAATGCGTATGTGTATATGGGCATGTGTGTGTGTGCGTGTATGAGTGTGTGTGCATGTATGAGAGAGTGTGCTACCTGTGTGAGGTGAGACTATGAAACTGCTAACTAGCCGACTACCTACCTTAATGAACAAATGTTTTCCGTATCTTCGTAATCGAGTTTTAGAAATAAAGAGGTAATTATTTTCTTTACATTACTCAATTTGCAGTCTCGTATGCTACAGCGGCTGTCTATTGAGTTATAAATTTTAACGTGAGCAATTCTCGGAAATCTCATTGCAAAGCTGGTATTAGTGTATTCAACAAAAAGTTTATGTGTTCGTTTTCTAGAGTTAACATTGTTAGACTTAAGCTTATGGGCAAACTTATGCATGTGCAAACACACTGATAAGAAATACAGTTGCCGAACTCTGAGTACCTTAGCTTCCTGGTATAGTAAATCCGTAGAGTATATGAAAGGTTTTCCCAGCATCGTTTTGAGGACCGCACGCTGAGCTCGCTCTAAAGTCAACATTATAGCTTTCGCGCTGCCACCCCAAACCCTAATGCAATATGTTAATATTGATTGACAAAGAGCGCAGTAAACTTGACGCAAAATAGTCCAGTCAGCACACTTGCGGAGCTTAGCCATAATGCCTGAAATTTTTCGGACTCTACTTGACAGACCCGCAATATGCTTTTCAAAAGACAGACGCTCATCTAATTGAACACCAAGGTACCTAATCGTATTGCTTCGGAGGAGAATGTCGCACCTACACGAGGTTGCTGATGTGAGATTATTAGTCACACATGAATGAAACTTCAAGTCTCGGAGAACAGGTGGCTTAGAAGCAGCAGCAGCTTTAGTATTAACTACTGTAGTATTATATTATCTGTGGTATTAACATAATTTATACAATAAATTATGTTAATACTAAACATATGATAAGTTGGTCTAATTCAAAATTAGTGTCAGTTCATTTCTGACTACTCGTATGTCGTTATTTACCAAATACAACAATATTTAATTACATCAATAGCTATACATCGCACGATTATTTACATTATCACGAATAATAACTTCACATCACATTAACTCCAGGCATTGGCGTCATTTAAATAATCCTTGACTTTATAATATCCTTTACTCATTAAAGTCTTTTTTATATTTATTAACAAATAATAGTTATTTGTTATACATGAGTGCAAAGTTGCTTTTTAACCGCGTGCTCAACTTTGATGACCAAGCAAGCGAAGAATTAAAAAATTAGAATCCTGAGCGTTAGCGAGGGAATCAAAAGAGCACAAGGTGAAAAATCTTTGCACTCGAGTGCAACACGTAACTACATCCCCCCTCAGCGAGGAAATGAAACAAAGCAAATTAAAACCAAAAGTAGGTACACCAAGGAGGTTCAGAGTCTGAGTTTTTAACAAATTTAAAAAGTTGTATGATAAATTCGGCACTAGGAGATGGAAGTAAATAGGTTTAAAGATGTTTTGAAATTACATACCTAGTGCACGCGATGTTCTAAATTTAAATTTACTTTAACCTCAAGCGGATAAAAACGGCTTTGGCGGTCAGATATCGAATAGCAAAAATACTCTTTCCGAGATGGGGGGATGAAAAAGTTTTTAATTCACAACGCGCAATGTATTTACAACGGACGCTGTCTATTGTCGCCACGACGAGCCACTGACTCACGCAGAGACGCTTAGATCATTTAGCCTATGGATATGGTACGCAACAAATCGCAGTAGACATTTTTCTGACACATTTTGCGGGAGGCGAGGTAAACACGCATGGCACACTACGAAAATCTAGCATCCAATTACAGATACGCACACTATGAAAATATTACCTCACTATAAAGAAACACACACACATCGACAAATTAACTTAATTAACTTGTACCTGCAGGCAATCGCCTGCAAATCATGCCCGTGTACTGTGTTGAACTACCAACGTACCATTGTATTTTTCTATCGTAACGGCATAAAAATTACTTTAAAATTATACTTAAATAAAACACGTTTATGTATATTTTATACTTACATGTGATAGGAAACGCCATAGTCTTGAATGTTTGAGTTACTGGATAGCCTTTTGCAAGAGGAAACTGCACAATTAACAATTTTTACGAGCTCTTACTTGCGATACGAAACGACACCTAATGGCAGCCGCGCGTCAAATAGTTTTATATAACGTGTATGGTCATAATATGGTCAACGTAAATTGGCAGAGGGGTAGCCCAGCCTTGCCATCTCCCGTCTGAATGCTCTAAGCAGAGACGAGATCCGCAGCACGCGAGCGCATGTTAAATTGCGTACTACTTTTAACATTTGTTTTTTAAAACCTAAGAATAAAGTTTGTTTCCCATCAAACGTAATACTATTATAGGGATAAAAATTGAACTGTAAATGTTGTAATCAACCCTGTTTCATAGCAAATAAATCATATTTAATTTTATTTTATTCGACTTATATACGACCACGATGAAGATAAGCCATATAGCGTATATGGAGTATTACAATGCTGATAGGCTAGATGACTAAAAATTTTTTTTGCGTTAATAGAAGCTCATTCATATAATAAACAGAAAGAAAAAATCGGTTTTCGAATAACTATAAAAACAACCCAGATTTAAGGTATTAAAGATTTTTCTCCATCTCTTTCTAGCAAAACGGTAATTGACATGGAGTTTATATGGCCGTACTCAACAATGACGTCACGGTTGATGTCGGATCTCTCTGTCTAATCGCCTTCAAATTAACAACTTAAAATGCTTGTATCTAATGTATTTCTAAGCCGATTTTAATTCTAATTTCACAGGACTGCATCTTTTTCCACGGTATTTTAATATTTAATGACGAGACGTAAAATTAGAATTTAGTCATCATCCCGATTCATGGTTATCTCGATATGTGGCTCATCTTAAGTCCTATTAGCATAACGATACGTTTGTAGCCAACATCTCAATTAATAAAAAAACTTTGTAATAATACCGAATTTAACATTTACGTTCGCAGTCGGTGTCAGAGCAACTGTACCACACGTGGAGCAAGCCTTACGTGTTTTTGCACCCCAACTCATTTTTCGGCAAGCAACCCCGCGTACTACAGCTATGCGAGGGTGACATACAAACAGATGGACCGTCAGGGTATAAAAGCAAGCTGCCATTGAGCGCCAAGCATCAGTTGTTGTGCTATTTGTAAGTAATATTTCACACAATTTCGAGTAATAGTAGGCGTGTAAATGTAAACTAAAGGCAAGTTTTTGCTTGTTTGTTTGGATGGCGGGAAATTATAATCACATTTGTATAGTTTAAAATAATTCTTTTAATTTCGACGCTAACGCCAGTTACAAACTGACGTCAAATATTCAACCACGGTCCGCAATAAGCTTATGGGTTATTGCCCGTGGTTCAATTGGTACCGATAGCACGCTTACAACTGGTCCGAATTCAGATTATATTTCAATTAGGTACACACAATTACAATCGAGCAGTTCCTACTAATAAACAGTTTGCTAAATGCTGAATATTTACACTGTATTCAATGTAACTGAGAAAAATGTACGATTAGTTTCAACTTAAAAGTGGAAATATACATGTATTTCTGATTTGCCACTGCAATATTAGTCGCAGCATTGACGCCATAATGACTGTTACATGGGAAGCAATTGCTATTATAGATAGATTGTTGAGTTATTAGTATGAGAGCTTGTTGGTATATATATTAGTTTTATCTTTGTGTTGAATGATTGAATTGAAAAAGATTTAATGTTTCTATGATATAGTAGAATTTATCGGACTCAAAGGTGGTGGTAATTTTGTCATTTGAGGCAGATATTAGGTTATAATTAATTAATTTCAGCTTGTCTTTGCAAAATATTGCAGGTCGCTGTTGGAAACGACGAAACCGTACATTGTGAACTCTATGCGGATGCCGGCTGCACAAACGCTGCTTTTGCTAGCGCATTCTATCGACACTAACATGGGATTTACTAGGTAAGTTGTGTTTTATACAACACAGAATAGTTCCTACTTGATGCTTCGCGGTTATCTTTATTTTTAAACCGATTTCAAAGAAGGGTGAGGTTCTCAATTCAACCCGTATGTTGGTTTTTTTGTGTTACGCGATTACGCCGCAAATCGTGAACCGATTTTCAAAATTCTTTTTGTATTCGATAGAGTATACTCCTGGGGTGGTCACAAGGTCACCAAAGTCAGGATCTAATGATGGGATCCCATGAAAATCGAGGGAAACCCTTAAATTTTATAGGTACGTCGAACGTGTTTCATGTTTTTTCCGAAGTTATTTACGTATTTGCGTCTGGTAGTCATGAACCGAGCTGATGGTGGAAGGATCCTTAACTTTTGGACTTTAATGGTAACTGGTATTAAATTCAGGTCCAAAGTCGGGCCAGGAAGGTGAGCTGGTATTAAATTCACTAAAAAGATAAAAATGTAAAATATTTTAAACCGACTTCAAAAACACTGAAAAGTCAAAAATAATATAAGAATATAAGAACAGACAACATCACACTTCTAAATTGAAGTCGGTGCCAAATTTTAAGACTTTCGAAGAAGGAGATCATCGTCTGGCGCCGATTTCAATATAGAAGTGTGATGTTGTCTGTACCTATTCTTATATTATTTTTAACTTTTCAGTGTTTTTGAAGTCGGTTTTTAGAACTATAACTAATTTAGTTGATTAAAGCGTGTAATGAACTATCTGTTCGCTTTTCGCGATTATATTAGTCTGTTTGTCTAGCCTAGTCATTTACTGGTTGCTGACGTTCACTTTACTCTCCCTCTTCAATAAACACGAGTTCTTTAAAGGGCTCTATAATCGCACATATTGGAAGCCACACGTAGAGCGTATTAAAAGCGAAATTTGCAGGCCCTAGAATGACCATAGTGTACATTGCCACTGATGGCGCCTAAAGTCGACGCAACCAATTCGGCGTTTCGCCGATTATTTTTTGTTGTTGATTTTATGATTAACTACAATCTCTAGAATACAATATATTATTGCTTAACCCTAAACTGGTCCGGTCTCTGTATGTAGCCGGTGGACTTCCTGAGCTAGCTCGAAGGAAGTCGCGGCTCCTGAAGGGCTGCTGTCAATCCACCGAACCACGACCGGATCACTACATTTGCGTTTCCCTAACAAACCACCAACACCTTCGCCGACAATCAACAATTTTCGGTAAAAACAATCACAAGCGGAGTTTCGCAACCATAATAATTAGGTGCGCCGCCCAAAAACTCAATTCAATGACAGTACAAATTCGACTCGAGTGACTTGTCACAGCGGCCGGCCACCACAGACCAACACATGCACAGACTACTAGCAGTGTTGCCACTCGCTCTTCCTCGAGCGTAAACAGCCACTTTGTGACGTAAGAGGCGCGTTCCACTTGAGCGCAGATTTGCTGAATTTTCAATATTTTTAGCATCATGGTGCTTCATTACCTATTAACGCTTTAGTGTATGCACTATATGCGTTCCTTTTGAATTTGATAAATGTCACTATTTTTGCGTATGGTTTTTCTTGTGTAAAATAGTGCTAAAAGAATCGCAAAACATGGTTAACATTATGGTTATTCGGATATCTCGGCTGATGTAGCGTCACAGTAGGCAGTTATTTCACTGTTCTTTGCTGGCCTTCAAACCGGAACACACCAATGAAAGCATTAAATATATAATTTGAGATGACTATAGAGTATATATTAAGTTTAAATACCGACACAATTGTCGCCAAGAACGAATAGTTCATTCCGAGAAAATCCATTGTCTAGATTTTTATGCCTGACTGTAAAGTCATTGGATTCTATCGAATCGGATTCCTCATCTCTAATGATCTACTTTACTCATCTCTAATGGCAAGTTTTGTACGCAACGTGTATATTGAGACAGTGTTCTTATATAAATACTAGCTGTGCCGGCGAACTACGTTTCGCCATAATATAAAAAATAGTTTACGACCTATTCTCAGACCTACCGAATATACACAGAAAAAAATTAATAACGATCGGTCAAGCCGTTTCGGAGGAGTTCGGCAACAAACACTGTGACACGAGAATTTTATATATTAGATAATATTAATCTAATGACTGGCCCAAAAAACTGGCATTACTACTCAATCAAGTAGAAGAAAAAAACTGAAAGTATTTTGTATTTTCATCAATAAATCATTTTGTTTATAGGATTGTTTGCGACTCGTGGCTCCTTCTCGAGTTTCCCTATGCGGACACTGGTTTAAACCTGTTGGTGAAGGCAACCAAACTACGGCAGCGATGGGACGCACTCATTAATAGACGGTTGGCAGGTAATAAATAAGTTTGGTTTTTAAAAATCACCCTTTTTTTTTCTCGGGGGGAAATGCGTAACCGCACCGTACCCGCCGTTGGCTAGACGGCGAGCGTGTGTGGGGCTCTCCCGGCTGAGTGCCAGGCCTACCCACTAAAACCCCTCGGTGTTCTCACTGCTCTTTTGGGCGCGCTAGGTAAGGTCCACACTGCGACTCCACTACCCACGCGCCCGGGCAAGCCCGACCAACTGGTCGGGCTATCGCCAAGGGGGGATTGCCCGAGAACACCAGGGCAATCCCCAGACGGAGGGCCTTACGGCGGCGTGCACGGGGCCAACCATGCACGCAGGCCTCCACGGCACTACACGGGTCACTAGACGGGCATCGCTTGTGCGAATGCCCGCCTTCGCCTGCCTATCCGTCTGCGGCGGATGGGAGCGGCTTGAGGATCGGCCTCCCGCTCCCTCTCCGCGGCCTCCTTCTGCGAGATGACATCCAGAAGGAGGCGACAGCCCCCCATTCCGCCTCGCCGCGGAGCATGGCCACGACCATGCTCGGCAGCGAGAGGTTTGCACCTCCCAGCGCAGCGTTGAGTTCGCTGCGCTGGCGTCGCCAAGCCGGGCACACCAATAGTGTGTGCTCGGCAGTGTCGTCGGGAGCGTCGCAGTGATGACACTATAAAAGCGTGGTTATACGTAACTATGAATGTGGCTGTAACTATAACTATTAAAATAATAATAATAGAATACAGAGTATTGTAAAAGCCTATATAATTAGACTTATTCTGCTAGCTTTAATGCATTTATGGCTTGTCAATGACGCGCCTCTGCACCAGAGTCGTCTGCTTGGGTACCTCCGTCTTACCCATTTCTGCCGTAAAGCAGCAGTGCTTACATTGCTGTGTTCCGGTTTGAAGGGTAAGATATCGCAGTGAAATTACTGGGTACCGTGACTGATATCTCACTAGCTGTGCCTGCGAACTACGTTTCACCATATATTTTTTCCCGTTTTTGCTACATTTTTCATTGATGCTCAGCTCCTTTAAGTCATAGCGTGATGCTATATAGCCTAAAGCCTTCTTCGATAAATGGACTTTCCAACACAAAAAGAATTTTTCAATTTGAATGAGTAGTTCCTGAGATTAGCGCGTTCAACCAAACAAACAAACAAACAAACAAACTCTTCAGCTAATCATAATCCGAATTATTGCCAAAAGTGGCCACTTTTAGCAATAATTCGAATTATGATTACTCCTATACATTTTATCTATCTGAAATATCTGTATTGAGTTCTTGACTGATCTGTTTTTTGTAGAAACGTCTTTAATTTATCATTATTAATATAAAACGAATGGCGGCGCTAGTAGTAGGTACTGTGGCCCTTTAAGCAGCTGCAAGGCTTGGGACCAACATGATTTTCTCTTTATTTCAGATGCAAACCCAGACAAGTCCGTAGAAGGCGAACTGCAAAAGCAAAACTCCAAAATATCGTACGACGAGGTCCAGTATAAATTGTCGTGCGACATCAGCTCGTACATGAACACCGAAGTGTACTACACTGTAAAGAGAATGCTGCCCGGTGATCTGAAGGTGATATACTGCGGGCCGGATGAGGTTCATCCGAACATAGACCCTAATCCTTTGGAGGAGGGCTTTGTATGCCGCCCGCACGAGAAGAAAGGCGGGGTTTATGTCACAGACAACATTGTTTATAATTGGTATGTATTGTAAGCTTATATTACAACCATAGTTTGGTTATGTGTTGCCGTTTTATTTTGTTATTTGTCTGATACTTAAATAATGAATATTTATCGATAAGGTACTTTTTTATCCAATCTTTTTACAAGCTTTTATTTAGTTTTTTTTATATCACGCTGTGTGTAATGGAATTATCAATCCAATATGACAGTTGCCGATTTCTTACTTTCACATGTAACCCCTTTTTAACGTTGGGAAATGCATGTGTTCATAAAAAAATTCTCAGGATGTTGAGTTACCGCTGTGGGCGTGGCCGTAACATGGTTTCGTATACCGCGAGACTTGCGAGATTCGATTGAACTACAAACTTTTTTCAGTCCCATGCAATAGAGGTTGAGCCTATTCAGAACTTCGAGCTGCTTCTGACAATTTCAATAAACTTTAGCCGTCGCTCGAATCCGGGTCCTTTAATTAGCAATCGCACTTGGCTAAAATGAAACTTTTTTACATCGCCTCAAAATGTTTCATCCTTCGCATGCATGTCGCATTAAACAAAAACATGAGATCTTTAATTTCACCACTTCATATAAGTCAGTATTGGTGTATGCGTTAGATCGTTGACTTTAATTAAATCAGCGTGGCAGGTGCGATCCTGGTGTAGAGCACCTTTTTTTGTTTTTTTTTTCTCATTTTGTTTTTATTACTTTTTATATTATTTTTTTTTATAAATTAGTTTCTTTAATTATATTTTTTTTTCAAAGTAAAAGGATTTAAGTTAAGATTAAAAATGCGATTTTAATACCTTAAATCGAATAATTTTTCTAAATTTTTCAGGTAATTGATCCGAAAAAAGTTTCACTTGCATCGTGGTTCATAAAATCGCACAGTGATTTTACCAATTTTTTTTACACCAATGAGGCAGTCCAATATACTTTTATGATGTTTTTTTTTTGTTCTAGTGTTGTGGACACGGATTGGAGTTACAACGCTTACCAAGAAGCGTATAGTATGACCTACACATGTCCCGATTGCAACATGGCGCTCTGCCTCTCCCCCCTCGAGCGGCTACAGCACAAACAGTTCACGTGCGCGTCCAGAAGCGATCAGAAGGAACCAGAACCCGTCAACGTGATAAGGGATAATAGACCCAACGCCAAAGAGTTTAAGTGTGATGTTTGTAACACCACCCTGTATTTGACCCCGGTAGAAACGTTGAAACATAAGAAAAGTTGTAAGATGAAATAAATTTGCTATAAATTATTTATGTTATTTCTAATTATACATCATCATCAGCTCATCATCATCTGATCATCATCACTATACATATGTCTCCACCGAGGGGCTCGAGCCTCCCCTAAGTTAGGGTGTTTAGGCTTAGTCAACCACGCTGGCCCAGTCCGGAGTGGTCGACTTCACATACACCTTAAATTTTTTGGCAAATGTATAAAGACCTCACGGTGTTTTCCTTCGGACCTATTAAATATGAAATTCGAAAAACGACAAATATATTGGTACATGGCAGGATTGAAGCCCGGACCTCCCGATTAGAAGGCCAGTGACGAGCCCACAGCGCCACAGACGCTCCTCAAAATTTTGCTTTTTAAATGCAAGTAGTCAGGTGGTGCTGCGTCTAGATATACAGGGTATAAGTGACGGTGTCCTTTTTCTTTTAATAGTGAGTTCAGACCATGGACTTAATAATTTATTAAGTCCATGGTTCAGACCATGATCCTAATTTGAAAATCAACAAAAAAAAATTCCCAATAAATTAAATTCATTAATTCCGTTTTTTCATATTGTTCTAAATTTTGTGGTGTAATATAACAAAGTTAACGTTAACAAATCATATTCTGTCAAATAACCATTTTAAATACACAAAAAATTTACTTTGCAATGTAAACATGAATAAAAATTGAAAATGAAAACTTCTTTTTTTCGCTTTAAAAGCTTTTCCGGGAAAAATAAACATCGGTAAACAAATATTAACATTGGTCTAAACTCACTGTGAAAAGAAAAGGGGCACCGTCACTTATATCCGGTATAGGTTTATAAGACAATCCTTCAAGGAACGGAATTGTGAATTATGAGAAACTTCTCAATTTTTGGACTGAATAACGATCCGGAGAGTCCTTATAAGGCTGGCATGGTTACCATGAGTGACTAAAGCCTCTTAAAATAGTAGATTAAAAAGAAAGCAAGTAGTCAACTCCAGTGGTCTTTTTAATAGAAACGCAAAATGAAATAACTCTAGAGCAGCGATACTCAACCTTTTTATAGGTGCCACAAACAGTGTTGCGGCTCGTAAGCAAACATTATTTGGGTCTAAATAAAAAAGTGTGGAATACAAACTATGAATAAAGTATCGACAAACTACTACCTATCTATATCAGTAAACAGATTTTCGCTGTCTTTTCGTTTCCGAGATCCGTGTGACTCCTAATGTAGTACCGTAATGGGGTAACGGTACCCCAGCTGGGCCACACATATCTCTGAAACGCGCAAATGACAAACTCTGAAACTTGCCTACAAACTCTGACAAACTCTAGACATTATAGCGGCATACTCAAACAATCTATTTTTCAAATTTTTCCGTAGTAATTAATATGGACGCCGACGGACGTACAGTATTTCCTAATGTCCAATTATACGAAAAGCATTTTTTCACTGCTGTTGGTATTGGGGCGAACAATGTATGGACGCAGAGTATTGTCCTTTGGCTTACTGTGTGTATTTGATTCAACTAAAAGGATAGGATAGTTTTCATTGCGATTATTGATTTCAATATTTATTATTGCGTATTAAATTGTTTGTAATTATTTGTATATTGTTGTTTCGATTTCATTAAGCTACATTTATTACGTTACGTTAAGTACGTTATATTAGTAATTTGACTACATTAGGAAGTTTAGTATAAAATTGAGCCAACTTTCTATAACTACTAAGCCAGTACAACGCGTGGCCGGATCAACTAGTAATCCATACTATAATATTATAAATGTGAAAGTAACTCTGTCTGACTGTCTGTCGCGCTTTCACGCCAAAACTACTGAACCGATTTAGATGAAATTTGGTGTACCTACATATAGTTTGAATCCCAGGAGAGGACATAGGATAGTTTTTATCGCAGAAATCATCCCTTAAGGGGGAGAAAAGGGGGGTGGAAGTTTGTATGGGGAATCAATAACCGCTGAACCGATTTCCATGGAATTAGGTATGGAGATAGTTTGAGTTGTGGGGAAGGATAAAGAATAGTTTTTATCCCCGAAATCATCCCTTAAGGGTGTAAAAATGGGGGGGGGGGGGGTGTGGATTTGTAAAGGGAATCAATAAAAAAGGACTTCCACGCCGACGAAGTCGCGAGCAAAAGCTAGTTTCATATAAAAATGCGCCATAGTCAATAGGTACGCCAGAACATAGTCGACGAACAATTGAAGTAATTACACAAAGAAAACTCAGGCTTAATGCCCGCTTAATGCCCGCTTATTAATAGAAAATCAGGTTGCCCGGGGAAGGGTGATTAATTTTATTCGCACGCTTTGGAAATTTCTAGACGACTCCTCTAAACCCTTATAAGTTGGCTACAGTTTAAACGAGTTCACCATATATTCCAACAATTTCCCGCCTAAGTAGTCGAAATTTTTGTCAGTTTCTCATATGGACATTTCCATACCGCGAATGCTACACGAGTAAGTCGCGGCATTCACTTTTAATAGGTAACACAAAACATTAAATATAAATAAATCAAGCTGCCACGTCTGCCATCGCGCCCGTAACCTTGTCGTTCTCCTTCGCTATTATACGGCAATTAAGTGTAATTAGGTGTTTGTCCATATGTCGACCTCGCTCTGAAACAATCGACCAATTTGGTTGTCGGCCCAGGAAGCGCGTGATGTGAAAATTACATAGAGAATTCGGTGCAAGCTACACGCGAACTCTGACCTTAAACTGAGGGGATAGAGGGTCTATTGGCGCGAAAGCCGCTAATTTTGAGGGGGTGTATCTTGACATGTCAAAGTAAGGATAAGGATGTCTAACGTCACGAGACCAAATGACTACGAGGAAACATGAAGTGTAATGTGAGGTAGGTAGGTAGTGAATTCAACAATTCACCGGCACCGTCTTGAACTTGGCCGAAGATTTCTGAATGGCATAGGTAGGAAACGTTTGAACCTATGTTTCGTAATTGGTTTACGCGTTCACATGTATTTTATTAAAATGAGTTGCTGTAGTTAGTCATTAAAGTGATAAGTATGTATGTATGTATGTTCATCTGTTCACTCCTAACCTCTGAACTATTAGTAATAATTAGGCAAATGAGTGTGGAACATTAAATTGTATATGGCGCCTGTTAGAACCTTATTGATTTTTTGTATACTTTTTATAAATTTATGTCACTGTGAGTTGTCATGTTATGTTTGAAGTTTATGTAATGTCACGAAAATGGGTCCATATTGGCTCACATAATATTCTAAATCCTATTCTTTGTATTACTACCGATTTGTGTTCATAATAATCACTCTTCATACTTTTTTATTCATACATTTTTATTACTACCAACGGAGCTCACAACAGTTAGTGATCATAATTTTTTTATTAATACTGTTACTACCAAGAACCATTTTAAATACTTACATATATTTTTTTTCAGATCTTTTTCTTCATAACATTCAATGATCATATTGCTTTAATTAATAATGTTGTTGCTAAGAGCGTTTCCACGAGCAATAAGTATGCATAAAGTCGAGAATACACATAAAGTCGTTTCTGGCGCTTCGCCGGCCGCTGCCGCGGCACGCTCGCTTCGCTTGCTCGGCTCGCGCGCTTGGTTCATGTTTAAAACTACGCTCGTCGCTTCGCTCCTCGCTACCTATTTTTGACCCGCCTACAGTTTCTACATCGCCAAAATATTCTGTATTGTTATATGAATATTATAGTTATTTATTCGAATGATTATGAGTTTCGATCATTAGTATAGAAAAATATATGAAAACAAATATTAGTAAAAACTAAGTATATGATTAATGATATTAGGAATTTCAATGATTATGTTTTTAAATATGTAGTTTTTAATTTTTTTATGAAGAATGATCATTATGCTTTTAAATGGTATGAGAAATATTTTCGGACCTCCAATGATAGGAATTGAAAAGTTATGTAAGAAAATGCGCACCCCACGAAAATACAATGATTTGGTTTACGCACAAATGGTGGTTTAATTAATTTTAAACAATACAAGCATTCACACACTTAAATACAGCGCCTCTTAGAGGACATAGAGTCACAAATATTTTTTTAATGATGCCGTGTTAGAGCTTAATATTCAGCGGCCTCAAAAAATAAATAATTTCTAAAATCACGTTTGAGCTACAATCAAATCTATTGTGCTTCAATAGCTTCTCACATCACTTTTTTCCTTTCCTTGGCACGTTTTTGTACAATCGAATGAACAAAGAATTAAACATTTATCCACTCTGTAAGTTTCTTGCAAAAAAAAAAGTTAAACAGTGGCTCTTAAGTTTAACTTACGACAGTACAGAAAAAATGTTAATTCCTGTAATCTAATACAGGTCCTACTTAATAATTCATTGTAATATTTAATTTTATTTACTTTATTTAATTTAATTTAGGTACTTGCAATATTTAAATTAAGACATACTTTAAACACTTATATCTAATTTGGTAAACACTAATAGTGTACGGTTCCGTGAGGTGGGAACCTGGTGACCAGTAATACAGGTTTACCTAGTACAGGCACCAGTCTCCCACAATAGATTTAACTCAAATCTATAGTCCTATCTTTTCATTTACTGATATGTTGTATTGTGTGGAGAAAAAATAAACTGATTATTATGATTATTATTATTAATAATCTCATTAAAGCGACTCTGCAGTTAACATGATGAAATCCCTCATTTATTAATTAGTATTTTTATTTAACGTTAGTTTTATTTAACGGTGTTAAAATACCAACTAGCAACTGTGTCAAAAATTTGGGACTTTTCATGGATCATAGCCTTATATGGGGACCACAGATACAAGCTACGAATCGCAAGCTTTTTGCTTCTGCCGGATCCTTGAGACGATTGAGAAACTTTCTCCCAACTGCTACTAAAGATGCTCTTGCACAGTCTCTCTTGCTCCCCGTCCTTGACTATGGAGATGTCAGCTATCTTGATCTTACTCAGGAACAACTTAATAAAATGGAGCGTCTCCAAAATTTCTGTATCAGATTTATATTTGGTTTACGCAAATATGATCATGTCTCCGATTTTCGTGCTCAATTAAAATGGTTACCAATTCGACTTCGCCGGAATACGCATATTTTGTGTTTATTATATAATATTTTGTTTAATCCTCAGTATCCTCATTATCTCAAAAAACGTTTCTGTTTCTTGAATGAGTCGACTGGAAGAACATTGCGGTCAGCACAAAACTTAATACTTAGGATCCCAGAACATCATACAAAATTTTACGACGGTTCATTTTCAGTGCAAGCTGCACGACTATAAATGAAAAAGTAAGTATACGTGGTACATTTCATTGAGTAGTTGGTCGAAGGAGTACTAAGTGAAACATTTTTTTAGTTAAAATGTAAAACTGCACAACTGGTTATGCCGTGGGGAAGGATGTCAGATTAGCATTCTCAACCGCACAACTAGTTGTGCATGCTAGTTGGTCGGTGGGGTAGAAGTCCGACTGTGGAATTCGCTACCAGTGTATATTAGACAAGCCAAGACATTGAATAAATTCAAAACGCTTGTTAAGGAGTACTATCTGTCGCAATCATGCAATTAGTATTCCCACCATTATTTATATTTGTAGCTTATATATTTTATTATAATTTTATATATTTATATTATAATTTTATTATATTATGTATATTCAGTTTTATGTATCTAATATTTATTTATATATTCATTGATGCTGTGCACATAATCTACTCTTATTTCATTGTCATCTATGTCCACCCTAAGGTTGTCTGGAAGAGATCGCTCTTAGCGATAAGACCGCATTTTGTACTCATGTTGGTTTTTTAGTCTATAATGTTTGATTTGTAATGTCCATGTGTGCAATAAAGATTATATCTATCTATCTAGTAATACCTATATTTACTTATATTTAAGTAAATTAAAAGTAAGTACATAAACTAAAATTGGACTCCTGAAAAATCACGCTGTAAAATGTATAAAACAAGAAAGTATTCTCATAAAACTGTTAGGTACGTATAAACCAAAGTTCAAAGCTATTTATTAGTTAGTCGTTGCCCTAAGAAAACAATTCATAAAGGTTGCCTGGCAGAGATCGCCTACGGCGAAAAGGCCGCCTATTTTGCTGTTCGTGTATGTATTGTGTTGTATTCTGTAAAAAAATTGTGCAAAATAAAGTGTTTCTATCTACTTATCTATCCATTCTTAGTAGTATGCGATCATAAACTTTGGGTTAAAGTGACCGACGACCATTTTTTTGGTGACCAGCCCCCGTAGCACGTCCACCAAAACACGATATGATAAAGCGATTTATCGCGGTGAACTGTCAAAATACGACGAGACCCTTTTGTATTTTGACAGTTCACCGCGATAAACCACTTTATCATATCGTGTTTTGGTGGACGTGCTAGGGAGGCTGACAGATATTCTTAGATAAAAGCTGCAAAACTGTCATATTTATTCCTCGATTAAGGGACGATTGAAAAAATGGCCCTGATCCCTAAACCGCTGAATCAGTTTAAATGAAATTTGGTATAGAGACAGCTTAAGTCCCGAGGAAGGACTTCCTTTCATCTCGAATTCTAACTAGGGAAAGTAATATAGGTAATCTAGCTTGCGATATACCTAACTAATTTCCACGCAGGCGAAGTCGCGGGTAACAGCTAAAGTATAGTGAATATTAAATTGGTTCTTTTCTGTATTACAAATTCAGTAAAACTTGCATTGGCGTAATTTTTTTCCAGGGGGGTTAGTATTTTGGCGTCCATCATTGAATTTTGAATCGGTAGCCTAACATCCTGGGGGGGCACTAGACCATTCTGGGGTGGGCACGGCCCACCCGGCCCCCCTCTATAGACACCTATGAAAACATAGTATTCTGGCTAAGTATAACTGAAAAGTAGTTAAGATCCTGTCATCTTAATACAATGTACAATCGTGTGGAATACGTAAAACACACCTAATATTTTAATCATTAATCTATATACACGGTGTTTCATAATAACCAATAAATAATTAATGCGTTATCTAAAACTAATTATTAAAATGTGTTTACACGTAATGTCATTCAACCCAAAATTTTTATGTATATCATAGTATCATCATCATGTCTATGATTTACATGAAAATTTTGGGTTGAATGACATTATACGAGTAAACACAATTTAATAATTAGTTTTAGCTAACGCATTGATTATTTATTGGTTATTATGAAACACCGGGTATACATACACCGTGTTTGGTCAATACCCTATCATGCCGAAACCTAGCATAAAGCCGAAGGCGTCATTGAAAATTCGAAATTGTAAAATTAATTTTGAAATCACATTAATCATGCAGATAGTTGTGTCTGCAAAAAAAATGTATGGGAAATTAATTTTACAATTTCGAATATTCAATGTCGCCTTCGGCTTTATGCTAGGTTTCGGCATGATAGGGTATTGATCATCATTTAGGCCAAGACACGCCCACTCTTGGACATAGGCCTCCCCCAAGGATCTCCATACAGATCGGTCCTGCGCCTCCCGCATCCAGCGGCTTCCCGCGACCTTCACCAGATCGTCGGTCCACCTTGTGGGGGGCCTACCAACACTGCGTCTCCCGGTACGCCGCCGCCACTCGAGGACCTTTCCGCCCCAACGGCCGTCAGTCCTACGAGCGATGTGTCCTGCCCACTGCCACTTAAGGTTTGCAATTCTTTGGGCTATGTCGGTAACTCTAGTTCTTCTACGGATCTCATCATTTCTAATGTGATCACGTAGAGAAACCCCGAGCATAGCCCTCTCGATTGCCCTTTGAGTGACTTTGAGCCTTCTTATGAGACCCATTGTAAGCGGCCACGTCTCAGTTCCGTATGTCATCACTGGCAACATGCACGAATTGAAGTCTTTCGTCTTGAGACACTGCGGTAGATGGGCCGAGAATATGCTGCGTAGCTTCCCGAACGCTGCCCAGCCGAGTTGGATTCGTCGATTTACCTCTTTCTGGAAGTTTGACTTACCGAGCTGGACTATTTGCCCCAGGTAAACATATTCGTCAACAACTTCTAGCGTAGAGCCTCCAACATTCACAAGAGTGGGTACTACACGGGAATTCGAAATTATTTTAGTCTTGTCCATGTTCATTTTAAGATCCACTTGTTGGGAAACTCTACAGAGGTCTTCGAGCATTGTGCCTAGATCCTCCACGGTCTCAGCCATGACTACGATATCATCAGCAAAAATAAGGTGAGTCATGTACTCGCCGTTTATGTTGATGCCGAGTCCTCTCCAGTCCAAAAGCTTAAATACATCCTCCAACGCAGCTGTGAACAGTTTCGGCGATATAACATCACCCTGTCTCACACCGCGCTGAAGTCGTACTGGTTTCGAGTTTTGGTCCTGAAGGCGGACTGACATGGTGGCGTTTTCATACAATGACTGCAACACTTGGATGTACCGATAGTCTATTTGCCACCTCTGGAGTGATCTAAGTACGTCCCAGGTCTCGACAGAATCAAAAGCTTTCTCATAGTCCACAAACGCCAAGCATAGTAGCAGATTATACTCCTCGGTCTTCTGTATAACCTGCCGCAGCGTCTGATCTGTGGTACTATAGCCTTTTCGGAATCCGGCTTGTTCGGGAGGCTGGAAGTCATCGAACCTGCGTGCGAGACGATTCGTGATGGCCCTCGAGAACAGCTTATAAATATGACTCAGGAGCGTGATGGGTCTATAGTTCTTCAACTGGGCCCTATCGCCCTTTTTGAAGAAAAGTGTCACCACGCCCCTGTGCCATGCTTTAGGCGTTTTGCCCTCGAGTATATGACAGAGTTGAATAGCTGCTGCAGCGCATTCCGGACTGGCAGTTCACCCGCTTTTAGGAGTTCGGCTGTAACTCCATCATCACCCGGTGCCTTGTTGTTTTTAAGCTGTTTGAGAGCCACACTAATCTCGTGCAGGCTGACGTCCGGGATGTCTTCGGTGTAGTGCCGGGTCAATTTGGCTCTAGGGTCTGTAGCCTGAATAACAGGTGCCTGTGATGTTGCGTAAAGCTGTCCATAGAAGCGTTCGATCTCGGCCATAAGCTCAGGGCGGGATGTAATGACTCTGCCGTCCTCTGTCTTCAGTTTCGTCAGCAGACTCTGACCGAGGCCGGGGCCTTTGGTTGGTTCGATTCATTTTGGGGGGGTTTTGGGCCTTCTCCCACCACGCTGGCCCAGTGCGGGTTGGTGGGGTGCGCCAGAGCCTCGTCTGTTGAACAGCAGGGTGCACCGCGTGCAGGTGAGGTTGACTTGGGTTCCGTTAGATGAAATTCGAAAGCCCTTACACCCCGGGTAATGCAATGATATGCAGTGTTTAACAAAAAAACCTGTGAACCCTTTTATAAGCACGTTCAGAATTGATATCGAAATCCCCTATACAAATAGTTGAGTCTGTGAAAACAAAACGTATGAGGAATTAGAAAATTAATTTTACAATTTCGAATTTTCAATGATGCCATATCATTTAGATTCTGAAAATGCTCATAGAGGGGTTGATAGGGTTTTTGTTACACGTTGTATAAAATCTCGCGTCATGTTTGTCCGCGATAAACTTCGAAACTACTTAACCGATTTTGATGAAATTTGGTTTAATGTATGTAATTTGGACCACCTTAAAATATTATTCTGAATTGAATTGCTTGCAGGTAATTATTTGTTAGTTCCATAAGTTTCAAAGAGATGGCGGTGTGAGCTACTTTATCGATAGAACACTTGGTTATCTAGGTTACGTAACCTTGCAATAGATGGCGTTGTGTTCCGATTTATTTAAGCTACAGTCTATTCCAGCTACTAGAATTACTAAGCCAATGAATTAACCACCGTCTGCATATGCATTTTAGTAATGTCTAACGAAACGGCCATACGTTGCAATGGCTGCCAATGCAACGCGTGGTCAGTGGGCCTAGACAAAAGCTACAGGCTTATTTTTCCGGTCGATCCGCAGAGAAAATGTATGAAAATGACAATAGAATGTGACAACTTCACGCTATTCTTTCCGCAGCTAATGTCATCTCCATGCATTTTCTCGGCGGATCGACTGCGGAACAGAAGACATGGCTGCCAATGCAACGTATGGCCAGTAGGCCTAGACAAAAGCCACTCTTTTTTTTTCCGCAGTCGATCTGCAGAGAAAATGTATGGAAATGACATTAGAATGTGTCAGCTTCACTCTATTTTTTCCGAAGCTAATGTCATCTCCATACATTTTCTCTGCGGATTGACTGCGGAAAAAATGCATATGGCTTTTGTCTAGGCTCACGGGTCAGCTAGTCATTACTGAAAATGCGTTTGCAGACGGTAGTACGAATTGCATTGCAATATGGTTATTGATTATTATTGCCTAAAGCATCAATTAAGTGTCGCGCCGCCATGCCAGGTTCACAAACAAAAATATTATATCAAGGCTTTGCACAAATGTTCATTAACTTTTATTTTTAAGAGAATTTGCGTCTTTAAAACTTTAGTGATACTTAAAGGTCCTATAAATAATGCTACGCGAACTTATACAGTGCGGATATCTCATACCGATAAAATAGTGAAACTCATTTGCACTCATCTGTACCTTGTTCTAGACACGCTTCAAATTCAACATCTAAAGTCTGCACCCATGAACTTGCTTTGAAAATGGGTGGTTAACTTTTAACCTCTTTGAAAATGCTTCAAAAATTCACACCGAAAAGACTTTAGTGGTCAAAGCACAAAGGCTATTTTATCTTGTAGCGGTTCGCAGAGCACTTGCTCAACTCAGGCTTTACGAGATTGCTGTCAACCCGTCACCGTATCGGAAGCAGGTACAGCATCCTGTTGTTTTAATGAAATTATAATGTGAAACTAAATCGGTGCGGCGATGAGCGGGTTTAAAACGAATTCGTGGCCTGTCGTGAGTAAGTAATGAGAGTACACATTATATTATTTTAATAGTTGTTTATTATTATGCATACGTAAGATAGAATGGTGCAGGTGCACAGTGTAAATACTTGTGTGTCGTAAGCTTAGAAAGATTGTAAGGTTTGTATTAGGATAAGTTGGATGGTTGCGATAAACTTAAAACTTGCTGGCATCAAAGAAGTTAAAGTAATATTTAGGAGCTATGTAAGAATCCGCCTCATTGCCAGTAGGTAAACCACTGTTACCTACTTAGATACTTCACCGGAGGACTAGGAGTTAGATTTTCCTATCCATGTTACACCAGCTCTTTCACGCTTTATTTTTTAAACAACTAAGTTGGCAAATAGGCATACTGCCGATCTGATGGTAAGTAGCTACAGTCACCTGCAGGCTGACTATGTGATCACTAACTAGAACAGTCAATTTTGAAAGTTTATATACACGGTTATTTTTTTATCACCCTGGAAAATTTTAGGGACGCTTCAGGACACATCCAATATTATATAAAAAATAAAAAAAATGAAATAAAAAATTAAAAAAATATAAAAAAAATAAAAAATCTCTAAAAATGCTGCTCACAACTAATGCAGCATTTTTTGTATTTTTTAAAAAATTAATATAAAATTAAGGAGGGGGGTTATTTTTTTATTTATATTTAAATCATTCTAATACCATGTCGTGAAGCGTCCCTTAAATTTTCCAGGGTGATAAAAAATAACCGTGTATAACTACTAGTTTAGTGAGTAGTACAAAATTATTTACTAAACTAGTAATGGATATAAAGTTTCTATCACAGTTCTAGTAGTTAGCAACCGAAGTTTGGTAATCAGCCCCCTGTGGTTATACGCTGCCTCTGTTTTAAGAGCGGTGTCTCCGTTTCAAATATTGTTTTAATCATGGTCTGCTCTAAGCGACCATAATAAGGACCCTGTATAACATTTGCAAACCTGCAATTCCTACCAGTACCATTGTACGTTGCCGACTTTTGATACATCATCACAGCTCATATACGACCCCACCAAGGGGCTTGAGCCTACCCTATATTAGGGTGATTGGGCCTTAGTCAACCACGCTGGCCCAGTGCGGATTGGTCGACTTCACATACACCTTTGAATTTCTTCGCAGATGTATGCAGGTTGCCTCACGATGTTTTCCTTCACCGTAGGAGCGTCAGACAATACATAGGAGCTTTTGATACATAAATCACCTAAATCAAAGTACCCAGTAATTTATGGATTTTAACCCTAGCTCCGAGTAGGGTCCTTGTCAGAATAGTATACAAACTGTTCAATGAACGAGCGTAGACTAGACAGGCGAACTTATCTCCAAAAAAGATATCCTCTAGCCGACTTAGACCATGATCTAAGGTAGCCAACCTCAATTTTCGAATATAGCTGCCAGGATCTACCGTAGCATTGTTAACCCCTTCGTGAAAGGCTCCGGTATACCTACTATAGGCGCCAGTTAAAAAAAAAGAACCCATGAAAGAAATGTGATTTATAGACTGGCTCATTTCGACTTTTTTTAGTTTTACGACGGCGGCGCCCATTTAGAAAGTATGCCAATTCCGGATTACGTTCAAGTGTCACGTTTTATGTGTGCCTAGTCTAAAATTCCTATCAAGGCTTCGAGAAGTGAGTTTCTTCCACGTTTTAAAGGTAAAAAGGAGCTAAGCCATTCAGCCCGGTTTTGTGACGATCCATAGATAATAAGTTAACCTCTAAACCACAGATAAAACAAGGAATTACTCGACGCAGGAGGCGATAAGCTGAGGCGGCTGAAAGAAGCATACAGACGCGGTCGTGCGATTTGTCGCTCGATGCTATCTGCGGTCGTAATTCGGCCGCGACTGCCGTGCGTGTCGGCGCTCGCTGCGATTTCTGACGCAAGGGTTGGGTCACACTAGGGTCTAATGAGGTCTTCCATCACGTCAGTTCTACCACGGAAATTGAATCTCAATGGTATGAATATTAAAATATGGTGAAGATGGGTCTGTCACGACTAAAAGCATGATAGTAACATGAATTATATTCAATGATAACTTTGCGTATACAATAGTAATTATTATATATATTTTTTATTCATTAATCTTAAATACATACAAAAGCATGATAACAATATACATAAAGAGAGACGAGTAGTAAGGCGCTGTTTATTTCTCAAGAAATTTCTGCCAGCCATTTCATCACCAATGAAAACAAACTTTTGGAAATAATTTAGATGACACATATGAAAAACATTTTATTAGTTATTTCTATTGTCCAGCAGAGGGCGCCTTTCGACTGATATGATGATGATACCTATTATATAAAATACTAGCTGTACCCGGCATGCGTTGCAATGCCACGTAAATGCCTTTTTTTTGCTAGGAACCCTCTCGGGTGTCCCCATAACACCCTACCAAAGTTTCATTACAATCTGATGAATGGTTTCAGAACGCATAGAGGACAAACAAACATAGTAATACATTGATTTTTATTTATATGGACTAGCTGACCGTATGCAACTAACTATGCAACTAACTTTCCCGTAGGAAAACTTTTCCCGTCAGATTTTTCCCTAAAGAAAATTACCCTATGTCCTTCCCCTGGTCTCGAACTATCCCTATACCAACTTTCATCAAAATCGGTTTAGTAGTTTCGAAGCCTATTCAATACAAACAAACAATCAAATCTTTCCTCTTTATAATATTAGTAATAGTATAGATGCTTGCATCCAATGATATTTTAGGAGGATGTTAATCAGATCAAATATACAAATATGTACCCTTCTACATTTTATGTTACCTTTCCAAACCAAAGGTTTTACTAGTAGAAGTTATGTTACAGAGACCGAAAGAAAACTGCTTATAGACATTATCGAGTATGGTAACTATTAGTTGCGCCAGGTACCATACTCATTTTCGATTAGATTCCCTCAGTTACTTCGTCTGCGTTCATTTTAGCATCGAGGTTTAACAATTTTTATTGAGAAATTAATTTTAACGTCATATCGTATGTAGTTAAAATTAATTTCTCAATAAAAAAATTGTACTTACTCTTGTTGTGCCCCAAGCATAGTAGTCCGTGGCACCTAGTAGATAGGGCGGCAGAGAGCTCGTGAGCGATGCCTAACCAGATAACAATTGCTTTGTTTCGCTGTAAAACTCGAAAATTAACATCATTTGCCAACGCCCGATCGCGCCGGTGATACCGACACTAGCTGCTGGAGGCGCAAGACACGAGAAAACCATTAGACATATACTTTGCAATATAACATCGAATACCTAGATAGGTATTGTATGTCGTATTTGTAGGTTATCATGCTAATCATCATCCGTCGTCGTTGATGAAGATGTTTTCAATGTTTCATGGACCTTTGTTGGCCATTTTTATCATATTTTTTTTGTAAAAATATTTCGCTTTTTTTATTGGCCAAATAAAAAGTTTCTTTCTTTCTTTTCTTTTCTTTCTTTCTTTGTCACCATTACACTTGCGCTGTAGCCCAGAAAGGAAAATGGCAATGATTAAATTTCATTTTTTATTTGGTTATACAAACGGTGTTTTTAGTATTTTCTTCCAAAGAGCGACCTTAGCAAATGAAAAATAGCAATAGTTCATTTAGCAGGCTTTCATGCGCAGCTTGCTGTATCGTAATTGCAATTTGACATCCTCCTTCTTTATTCAGAATTCGTATCGCATTCAGCAAGTAAATAAATTATTTTTTTAAAATAACTAAGTACCTACCTACTCATATTTTGTTTTTCTTGTTACTTCTACGGTAATTAAGAGAAATTAATCGTTGTAATGTACCGACGGATGGGTATTACCTACAGGTACAATCAGCTCGATTCCATTCAAGTAGGTAAGTGATTTTTTGAAAATATTTGAATACAGATTTGTTTTAAAAAAATATTGGAATTATTCTATTGTATTAAGTACGATAACGTCAATGTTAAAGTTACTTTCTCACACCTACTTCTTTGCCCCCATCATCATCATCATCATAACAGCTCATATACGTCCCCACCGAAGGGTTCGAGCCAACCCTATGTTAGGGTGATTAGGCCTTAGTCAACCACGCTGGCCCAGTGCGGATTGGTCGACTTCACATACATCATTGAATTTCTTCGCAGATGTATGCAGGTTGCCTCATGATGTTTTCCTTCACTACGAGCGTCAGACAAATGTACATATGAAATTCGAAACGAAAAACACTATGGTACATGGCGGGTCTCGAACCCCGACCTCCCGATTGGAAGGCAAGTGCCGAGTCCACAGCGCCACCGACGCTCCCTTTCTTTGCCCCCGGTGTAATGTTATTACCTATCATTCATTCAATTCATATATGTCCCCACTGCTGGGCAAGGGTCTGTCCTTAGACGAGAATTAAGTCCTACAACACCACGCTGGTGACGCTGGTCAGACAGATTGGTGTTGGGGTTTGTTTCTGGTTTCCCACTTCTAAGGGGTATGTTAGTCTGCTTATCCACAAGAATAAAGCTGCGATACATGTATTTTTTTAATAGAGAATTATTTCTATTAGCAACGGATAGCTGACATAGCTGTTTGGCTGGATAGCGGACATTCGGCCAACCCGAATAACCGGACATCCAGTTGAACATTGCCATCTCGATCGGGTGAATTCGGTCGGGTGTTTTTGTTTATGAGCAAAGATTCATTGGATTGTTGCAATCACGATTGTTTGAGGTTATTAAATACGTCCTTTAGTTTTGTGATGTGTTTTTTTAATTCTAATTCTTATATCTCGAGAGAGAGTTAGGACAGACGAAGTCGCGGGTGCAGGCGAGAACAAATGAATGTTGGCTTTTGAAATGCGGTATCCGGCTAGATAGGCGCTTGTTATCCGGTACCCGGTCGGATAGTATAGTACGGATGCTGGATAGTTACCGAATGTCCGTTTTATCTCTAATGCTAAATCCGTCACCGCACAGACTAGCTCTCGCTCTTCACTCAGACCAGCCTCTCAAAATAATGTGGTGTTTAGTTTTAATAGTCGTCGAGATGTCGGAATGGGATGTTATTCGTGCGCGGCTGGTAGCCCGTCCACTTGTAATCTGCCTCGATTTATGTCTGGGGACTCGGCTATCGTCCAACTTATACTTGATTGCGTGATTTACTGTAATGCGATCGGTTCAGCTTACCAAGTCGCGACTTGCAACTTGAGCGTTTTGCGATTCGGACGTTGTAAGAGTGATTAATAATGTGACATTTGGATTTTTAAAAATACCGTCAATGCGAGGAAGGAAGAAGGAAGGAAGGAAGCAAGTAAGCAAGCATTTGGCTTTTCTATGTCTGTTCGTTCCGTTGTTGGCTCGAAAAAAATCTTCAAATAGACATCTTTGAACTCGAAAAAGTCGAGAATATTCTAGGTACCTACATACATCATTAATATCGTTATTCACGCGTCTAATAATCTAAACAAGAAAGAGTTATTCTGCAAACAGCTAAATAAAACACGCTCTTAATAATTGTCACTGAATTTTTTCCTGCATCTATAACTCCTTTATAAAAGACAGTTGGCAAGAGTCTTCAGAAGCTTCTTTTTCTAACTTCACAGGACAAGCAGTGACCTTTTTTCCTTTAAAGGTACTTAACCGTAAAAATTCCTTCAGCAGTCTGTAGGTAAAAGATCCTGAATATCACCATTGAAATAAACTACCATTTTGACGTTTTGAGGTGATATGATTTTTTTACAAAACGGATATCCTATAATTTTATCGTTCTAAAAGTTCTGATACAATTACCTACTGGATAGATTAGTTAGAGTGAATAAATGGTCCAATATTCCAAAAAACAATCATAATTTGTGTTCATTAGCAATATTTTCATTCTAGAACCTGACGAAACGACAGTTCAAGCTGTGCAATAATGAAACATGCGATGAGTAATCCTGTGAAAGAGTAGATTTCGTGAACCGGGGCCCTACCATCGCTTTGGAGTGAGGTTCAAACAATATTAAAATAGAGACACTGATATTGCAGTAAATAGCGCTATCTCGCTCTCATCATCTCAACCAAGAGACGCCCACTGTTCCTAGAATGGCATGGCATGGCATGTCCCTAGAATCTGCAAACCGATCGGTCCTACAAGGTCCTGCGCTTCCTGCATCCAGCGGCTTCCCTCGACCGTCGCCACACTGTCGGTCCACCTTGTGGGGGCCTACTAACATTGCGTCTCCCGGTACGCGGCCGTCACTCGAGGACCAACGCCTCAACCACTTTAGGTTAGCAGTTCTTGGGCTATGTCGGTGGCTATAGGTCTTCTACGGATCTATCATTTCTGATTCGATCAGATATAGAATCCGCGAGCATAGCTATCTCCATTGCCCGTTAGTGACCTTTTTATGAGCCTTCTTATAAAGCCCATTCTAAGCAGCCACGTCTTATGGCCAATTTACTAACCTTGTCTTAGCTTAGCATACTCTTAGGTGACTTACTGTCAAATTCTTTTCAATAAAGACAAAATGTGACAGCATACTTCTTAGGAGTTTCCTAAGCTAATTAATAATTACACTCACGGACCACCTAAATCGAACCACCTTTCACTTTTGGATGATGATATCAGGATTTAGGTGCTCGGGAGTGTATATTATTATCTGTGGCTAAGACAAGGTTAGTGAAATTGACATTAGTTTTGTACGTCATCACTGGCAATCCGCGTCTTTCGTTCTGTCTCTAATTCGCTCTCCGCGGTTCATATTGTTTTATGAGATCATAGTAAGGAATTGGCCTGGTTATAAAACATTATTTGATAGTTATTCCGTTTGTCTTGTCACGTTTACGCCGCAGTTGCAAAACACTGAACAATGGGCGACACAATATACGTTTCTTGGACACAATAGCCGAAAATACCACGGCCATAGTGAATGTCAATCCACTATTGTTGTAACCAATTACGTTCAATTGTAATGCAATTATATTTCTGTGATGCCCACTGAACAATCAGTTTTGTTCACCAACAATTGCAGATATGACAACGTTTGATGTTCGGACCTCCCGTGTAGGGCGTTTTGATTTTACGCTACAAATGCAATGGTCTAAGGAATAAACCACTCTAAGTCCGCTCTGTAAGGTGCACAAAATTCTTCACGAATAATCTAATAAGTTTGCACGCAAAAAGCGTACGGGGTTCTATCTTGCAACTAATTTAAGCAATTCGTTGCCAAATTAAACTTTATGCTGAGAAGTATAAGGCGTTATTCTATTTTTGGTATGTAGAAATAGTTCGAGTGGCAAGTGGCGCTAAGACGAACAAAGGTTTGCGAAATGGCGGAATTTTACGCTATTTTGTAAGAATTTTACGCGTCATGAGCATATTATAATAGTTAGATTTTATTAGTAGGTAGTAAATAGTAAAAAAATAGGGTTACAATAAGTAGCTTACAAGACATGTAGAATAATATCTAGTTAAAGATTGTCATATTTTGTTAGTATCTACTTAGGAATGTGTTTTTGTGAAAATTGTGATTTTCTATAAGCGGATTAAATAATGTTAATAAGTAATATTTTTAAAAGGTTCCGATTCTTACATTTACAAAGATGTTTAAATTGTTTTAAAGTCTTTTAGGTTGCTGACCGTAAATGAAAGTTAAAAGCAAGAAATTATTATTATTTTGAGGCCCACTTGCAGCAATTTTGCCGGAGGAAATCATTACAAAAGACAAGTCCACCTTTGTAATCGAATTTTCAAACTTTTATTTATCGTTCTAATAGTGAGCAAAAAAGTTGATAGGTATAAAGTAAAAATAAATTAGGTAGGTATCCAAAGGAAAATTGTATTAGGTTCTCTATTTGCCAGAAAGGATTTTTTTGCGAGATGCACTTAAAAGTTCAACAGATTTCTAACATTTTTGACTATTTTACTGGAGAGAGACTCTGTACCAGGGTCGTCTGCTTAGGTACCTCCGTCTTACCTATTTCTGCCGCAAAGCAGCAGTGCTTGCATTGCTGTGTTCCGGTTTGAAGGGTAAGATATGGCAGTGAAATTATTGGGTACTGTGACTTTACATCTTGTGTCACAAGTTGGCAACGTACACTGTGGTTCTTGTGGGAGTTACAGTTTTGCTGCGAATCTCACAAGAGCCACATGTATTATAGGTGAGTGTTACCACTTACCATCAGGTGGGCAGTTTGCTTGTTTGCCAACTTTCTGCAATAAAAAAAATATATTTCTTTTATAAAAAAAAGTTATTAAAATCTGTATGAGGGTTCAGTACATCCTGGCTTTGACCCCAGATAGTCTTTGCGGAATAATGCGAGTTTCAAACTACTCTTGTTTTAATTAAGTAGCGACTGCAAACTAATCTCAGAATGTTTCTTTTATTTTTATGTTAATATTTAACATAAAGTAAAAACGTCTATAAAAAATTGTTATGGCATAAATGAATCAGATATCGAATAATAACTTATTTTCTGTAGAAACAAAGCTCAAGGTAAAGGAATAGTGAGCTGCCCCTAACCATAATAGCCCAAAACAATATTGAAACCACACTGAGAGCGGGATGGCACGATACGCAGCAAGAGCTGTGTCTCTGTTTAACATTGCTATAAGCGATCATGGACCCCTGGTCCTCACATCACAACTATACAGAGGAACTGTTTATCTTAACTCTTGCTTAAGGGAATAGAACAATATTAATCACAATACAAGTGTACACTAATAAAATAATACGTGATATTATTCATCTAATTAAAAGTTAGACTGGGAAAGGAGAGTCTATTGTGCAAAGTCAACCCACAAATGACTGGCAGGCTTTCATAGGCTGCGGTAACCACTGGGCTCTGGGGCTTTACCATGATTGCTTATAGCAAGGTTAAAACGACATGGAGCGTCGGTGGCGCTGTGGACTCAGCACTTGTCTTCCTATCGGGAGATCGGGGTTCGAGACCCGCCATGTACCAATGTGTTTTTGTTTCGAATTTCATTTGTAAATGTCTGACGCTTCTACGGCGAAGGAAAATATCGTGAGGCAACCTGCATACATCTGCGAAGAAATTCAATGGTGTATGTGAAGTCGACCAATCCGCACTGGGCCAGCGTGGTTGACTAAGGCCTAATCGCCCTAACATAGGGTAGGCTCGAACCCTTCGGTGGAGACGTATATGAGCTGTGATGGTAATGATGAAAACAACATTGAAACAGAGACACCGCTCTTGCTGCTTATCGCGCCATGGCGCTCTCAGTGCGATTTCAATATTGTTTTGGGCGATCATGGTTAGGGGGCTAATGTCACGGGCCGTATGCACATTTTTTTTATTGCAACTAAGTTGGCAAACAAGCAAACTGCCCACCTGATGATAAGTGGTAACAGTCCCCTATAATACATGTGTCTCCTGTGAGATTCGCAGCAAAACTGCAATCCCCACAAGAACCATAGTGTACGTTGCCAACTTGTGACTTAGGATATAAAGTCACGATACCCAGTAATGTCAATGCCATATCTTACCCTTCAAACCAGAACACAGCAATGCAAGCACTGCTGCTCTGCCGCAGAAATAGGTAAGACAGAGGTACCCACTACCCATGCAGACGACCCTGGTATGGAGTCTACCTCCGGTAAGACGTTGCCAACTGGAAACTTGTGACATGAGAAGTCAAGTTACAGTACCTAGTAAATTTACAGCTTGATTTACCCTTCAAACCCGAACACAGCAATGCAAGCACTGCTACTTGGCGGCAGAAATAGGTAAGATAGAGGTACCCATGCGGATGACTTTAGTACAGAGTCTCCCTCTGGTCTGTGAGGGTTCCGTTGGACGATTTCTGTGGAATGACTCGTTAATTAAAGATTTAAATTAGCATTACATTAGCAGTAACAAATCGGATAAGAGTAACAAGAAGTGATAATTTTTGATTGACCTATGCCGTTGACTGGTTGGCCGCATATGGCCTTTATAGCGTCACCGTAACTTGGTTAAAAGATGGCTAGAGCTTTGGCGGATGTGGTAACTCCGCATCCCATCGCTTCTTGTGACATATATAGTTGGTCTGCTTGTCGATGTCGTTGTCACTGTGGGTCGTTGAAGAGGTCCGTTCAGAAACATTTCGATTTCGCACTCAGAAAAAAGAAAGAAACAGTCATATTTCCCCGATAGAGAAAGAGAATATGTTTCGGAATGACTTTGAATGCAGGTAAAGCTTATCGACTCTCCGGCAGGGGTTAAAATTCGCACCTGTCAGTGGAAAATTTCACTTGACAGATAGCTTCTGAACGGGCTGTATGAACCTCAGAACAATCACTACAGCATAGAAGGATGATTAAAACAAGAATTAATTGTGTGCTATTTGTCTCTTTCTAACACACGGCACAAAACTGTGTAAATGTAAGAGATGAGTAATATTTGTCTTTTGGCATATCACAAGGTGGTCAGTATATGAATTGATTGAATTGTCATTTTGGTTAAAAATATTAAAATTGGTTAAAAATATATAACACGGCTAAATTCTATAGTACCTTGTATCGAAGATAGACCATCCGAGTTTGAACTATTTGAATTGTTCGTATAATATTTGTTTGTGCGTCCCGTGGCTAGTAATATTTTGATGATATTTTATTAATATTTAAGTGATTAGAAAGCTAGAATTCTTTAGGTATTTACAAATAGTGTGTGTTTGTGCACTTCGTAACACAATGTCTTGTGTAGTTTGAGGCTGCAAGTCTCATTCGCCGCGAAAGGAAAATAATCAAAATTTATTGACCTTAAATTGGCATGTTTTCTCATATTGTTACTTGAATGTGAGCTAATAAGTACACTTATATACATATGAAATATCGCTGAATCATTTTGTAGAAAAACAATACGTAATATTAACTTCACTTTTATGTTTTAGCGATTTTTAGAAAATTACTTTGAGGTTTTCTTGATCATGCGTAGTGTTGTAAAATTTTGTCGATATTTTTATTTTACAGATTTCCTAAAGACAATGTATAAAAAACATATGGATAAAGTGTATTGTCAGACGAAATTGGAGTCCAAGAAAGCAAAGTCAAATTTGCTCCAGATATTTTCCATCAGATTAATTTTGTATGTACTTAGTAGTAAAACTATGAAATGGAGACGTCATGACGTAAGTCAAGTTATTTAATGAAAGGAAATCTTTAAACTAAAATATTATTTATGAAAATAAAAACGTATTTAATTTCTTAACTTATTTCTTTAAGGAATCCTTGACACGGATGCCAAGAATAACCAGTTCAGATGATTTTTTCTAAGAATTAAAATATTAGATCAAGAAAAGAACTTGAAAGAGTCAAAAAGGTAAAATATCAAAACCGCCTTCGGAAAATTTACATTCTAAGCCTGGCCGCACATCAAGCGTAAGAAATCTATCGAAAAATGTCTTAACAATAAATTATGGTCAAATGTTAATGTTTTTAGTTTAATTTCCAAGCATATGTACAAATAGTAGTTTTAGCATTCACGAATTTATCCAAGGTTCAAAATCCATGAGGGTTAAATTTTCGGGTAAGTAAATTAAATATGAGATTAACCTCAAGTACCTCTAAGCGATGCGATAAAAATGAATTAAATCTAAGCGATGAAATAAAAGCAGTGTGTCTTCGACTTCCTTTTCATAGAATTTGTGAATCTCTGCAATAGAAAAATTCCAACATTTTAGATAACGGGAAATACCCGTCACTTAAATAGTCCAAATTTTAGGGTTCCGTACCTCAAAAGAAACACTGAACCATTATAGGATCACTTTATTGTCCGTTTGTCTGTCAAGACTATCTTGGAAACGCGTGAAGGTATCGAGTTGAAATTAAAACCATATAATTACTCAGTTCTACACTAACAAGTTCTATAGTCCCTTGAAGATGTGAAAAAATCAAACTTCTAAGTTAACAAAAAAAGGTACGGCCGTTTATGTCGCCAAAAACCTATATTTCGACATTCTCACGGGCATCAAAATGTATAGGGTATTTTTCGTTGATCTAGCTAGAACTATGAAAGTGAAGTTACATAGTATTACGGTAGTCCCTTTCTTCTCCGAATATCGATCGTCCGAAAATCATAATCCCGAAAACGCTTGCTATAATCATCACTTTCCATAATGTTCGAGTATACGAAATTGTATATTACCTAATCGTCTTTAGTTCTAATGCTTTTGTGTCATAATATCGGGTGCTATAATAATAAGATATCCTAATTTTACTTGCTATAAAGTCACATGTCCTAAGTGTTATATTGTATAATATTGTTAGTCCGAATGATGGTTTATAATAATTTTGTTAGTCCTAAAACATGTTTAAAAGTTGATTTATCTTGGTTATGTTATCAATATCATAAAGCATAGACTTACTATCAATAATAACAAATTGAATTAAAATGTTGTCTTATGAACCTTAACAACCGTTACGTTTTCAAATTCAGTGACAGAAATAAATCGCTGTAAAACCGATACCACGTAGTCTTGTCTGCCCTACCCCTAGAGTGTTATTTAAACCCGCGTAGGCGCGGAGGGGCGAGGCGGCCCGCGAGCTGAGGAGCAGGTGGTTTTAACGACCGCCGCCGCGGCTGAGGCTGAGCCGGCCAGCAAGCCGAAGCTGCGGTGGTGCGGTGGTGCAAGAAGCGCTTGCTTGCTTGCATGCTGCTTGCTTGCTTGCTTGCATGCTGCATGCTTGCTTGCATTACATCAAGTGACTGTTTTTAAACGTATGCATGGATTTGGTAATACATATAATGAAAGAACTTTATATTTGTGGTATTTCGATTTTAGGGCACGTTATATTATGAGCTATTACGTTAGGACTTATTACTATTATAGAAAAGGTTTTTAGGAATTTTAAATATTATAGATTGTGATATTTATAGCAAAAAAAATTAGGTCATATTATATTTAGAGATTTCGGTTTTCGGGCAAGTGATATTATGAGAAATTAAGTTAGGGGTGCTTATCATTCGGACATATGATGATTATGTCAAAAAACATTATGACACGTTAGATTATGGATAAAAAAATTATGAGACAAATAGAGAACCGTAATGAAATCATAAAAAATTTAGTCTCTATTTAAAGTATAACCTACAATTTTATATGGGACCCTCGGTGGGCGAGTCCGACTCGCACTTCCCGCTTTTAGTCTCATGAACGGCCAGCTGGGCCATACCAAAGAGACACAGCAGCTATTAGCTGGATAAGTTACATAAGAAAATCTACCCTTAATTATTTACGTTATATTTCTCGTAATAAAGACATTTTAGTATTAGGGATCTATTAAATACCTACATAATATAATTATCGACGTTGAAACTAGGTGAGTGATGAGCATGACATCACTGGGAGAAGAACTGACAAGCGAGAATTAGTGACGACGTACAAAATTTCGAAACATCTTGCATATACGTGTCTCTGTCTAACTTCTATTAGCAGCGCCTAATGTCAAAGTGAGTTAAATATATTAAGTTCAGTAGCTATTTTTGCTAGGTTTCTATGCTTTAGTTATTCTTCTGAGGTATGAACCATACTGTCACCCTCGGTTTCACTTATATGTTAGTTAGGCGTAGGGTAAAAAACGCAAGTTTTTAAACGCTCCTCGAAAAGTAAAGTATGACAATGACCTAAAGGACTTGAATCCAGGCCAGTAAAGCAGCCAAAAAAAAAAAGTTTGACATTTTCCATTTGTTTGCAACCAGTACTCAGCAATTAAAGCGAGAGAAACGATTCGCGCCAATCGCGGTGGCTCGATACGCAAAATTGCCCGGCGGCTGTTTACAAAGACATCTCTCTGGTTCACAATTAGCCCAATGCTTTCGAATCCGCGGCTGCGGTTCGATTCCCGAAGGCGGAGGCGCCGCTTGCAATCGATCTGATTTATAATTAGTTCGGTATTAAATCGACGCGAATTTAATGTTAGAATTTGGTCCGATAGAATTAATCTGTCACTATTAGTGCCACCTTTTCCTTTGATACTTTTATGTTACTATTTTGACAGTGTATCATAGTACGAGTAGATTGTTTGCCAAGGGAGCAAAGAACAATTTTTAGGGCGAGAGTGTTTTTTGAATCCACAGCAGGGCGAAGGATTCTAGACTAGAATCCCGAAGATAGCGAGGAAATCAAAGTATGTCACACGTCTACGAAATAGTGTTGCTTCCGAATCGGATACTACTTTTTTACTAAATAAGCCTACTACTTTTTTTACTAAATAAGTCGTTATTACTAAATAAAAAATGAGTGAATTTTATTTTACATAATTCGAAAAGGGTAGTATTTAAACGAGTAACTGTAAATGAAAAATTTAAGATACAAAAATAATTAATTTGTGTTATTGTATTACTGTGAGCGACTGACTGCTGCGAATGACGATAAATTAACAGAACAGTAACTTATAAACATTCATTCGACTTACTTCAAATACAAAATGAGAAGCTTTATAATATTTGAGCGACCTAATATTTGTTTGAGTGACACTCAAACAAATATTATGTCCTGCATTTTTTTCAGTATTTGGCAAATTATTTATTTATTTATGTTGAGCGGCATTTTATCTTAAATGAGGTGTTTCGAATATAAAAACCACTTTGAAAAATACCATAATGAGCAGAGTACTTTGGCTCAAATTTCTTTAAAATCATTGTTATTAATTTTTGAAAATTAATAACGAGAGGAGGAGGGGAGCCACCTTGTACCACTCTCCCCCCTCTCGGCGATGCATAGTTTTCGAGATATTAATTTTTGAAACGTTCACAAACCTAATCTCAAAATGTATGGGAAAAGGTTGGGTTGTGTATAAGTTAATCATGTTTGTGCCGCACCTTGAACCTATTTAAGAATTAAAAGATGTTAAAATTTGAAAATCTTAATAATATGATTTCAGTGGTATAGGTTCCCATAGAATACGGTATGACGCATTATCATGTTCTGAACCTAACCTAACCTGCAGTAGGTAATTTTGTCCCCTATTTTCTTTTGTGATGGCGGGCTTGTGATATTTCCTGTTCCCCATCATCATCCCCTGCCCTTTTTTTATACCAAAAGATGCCGTCTCTGTATTTCTAGTCGCTCACATAGTAATTTAGTCGCACGTTTAAAATTTTAATATCCAAAATCGATTATTCTAAACACACTTTTTGCACGGTAATTTACCGTGCTTTTTGTAAGCTCATTCTGGATTTTATTATTAATTAATATTCGTCGTCAGTTTAGTTAATTTTTCGCTTACTCAAATTCATACCGCTCAAGTTATTAAAATAGTATCTCATCATCAGTCGCTACCTGTTTTTTTATTCGATCGGTTTATTATTCCCCATCCAAAAAGTAAAGTAAAGTCGGTGCCAAACGATGATCTCCTAGAAAGTCTTAAAATTTGGCACCGACTTCAATATAGAAGTGTGATGTTGTCTGTACCTATTCTTATATTATTTTTAACTTTTCAGTGTTTTTGAAGTCGGTTTTTATTTTTTGTAAAATATTTTTTATTTTTAACTTTTTTGTGAATGAAATCTTTTTAGTATCCTGACTTTGGTGACCTTGGGACCACCCTAGGAGTATACTCTATCGAATACAAAAAGAATTTTTAAAAACGGTTCACAACTGGCGGAGTATTCGCGTAACATACACACAAAAAAAAAACGCATCGAATTGAGAACCTCCTCCTTTTTTGAAGTCGGTTAAAAAATAGTTAAAATTTTGCACAAATCTATGTTATTTTAAAGAAATAGTCGCAAGTAAATTATAATAAAGTCATTTAAAAATATATTCATTAATTAATACTTAACTTTATGTTATTTTAATTTTATATTGCGCTGTAATTGAATTTCTGTATAGAAAGTTGGAACACGGTTCAATAGAAATGTGAAAAAAGAGCTAGTTTTTATTTAGAAACTGACAGCTGTAAGTTAAAATTGATAAATATTCTCCCTAGGGCTTAAAAGTACCTATTACTTTCGACCCGCTCCTCAGGCGACTACAGATCTACTTTCAGAGTATGAGTAATGAAAAAACTCTTTTGCTCACTGTTTACGAGGAACCAAGTATTAGTTCTTTTCGAATAGATGTGATAAAAATTGTTTTTTTAAGCATACTTGTTTTTGTGCTGATGCAACCGGAAAATAAGTAGTAATGGTAGGAATTTGATTGTATAATTTCACATTTTTCCGCAGATAATGTATTTTCTATTTTTTATTCTTGCAAAATGCACGCGAAAAGCAAAACATTGTCTAGGGGCTGATTACCAAATTATCCAGACGATTGAATGTTTTTTGATGTTGGTGTTTAGAATAATCATGAAAACGATTCGTATACTTTTGATGATGCTTGGATGCTATTAATTGTGTAAGGATGATTTTTCAGCAATAGTACGTACAGCGTCGAAGATGCAAGAACTGGTTTCAATACTTTACGTAAGAATTAATATTATCTTCATCTCATGATCTTTGCAACACCTTTGCTTATCTTTTTGTTCATCCCCTAAATGAGTCTGACACCGTTACATGTTAAATAATTGTCCCGCCGCAAACATTTGTGTACCTTAAAAACGTACAGGCATCACGCAGGACTGAAGGAAGTGGAAATTATTGCGCATTAAACGTCCAAGTTGGTATTACGCGCACAATCACTAATAACGTAAACGTTCCGCGCACTTCGTCCTAATGAGCGGGTTCGCTGTTCCCACGGGCTGCGTGCGCGCATGTCATACTGTACGCGCAAATTATACGCGCCACGCGGGAACGCTCTCAATGACGCACAGATTTGAGAATTTCGCTTTTAATGGGTCGAGTACAGTTAATTGCAGCTGACAATGAGATCGATGTTGATCAGTAGATGGTTATCACATCATTGATTTAGGACAGGCAGAGTTAACTTAAGTATGTTAATCTGAGAAAGCTGATACTTCGATTAAAACTAAGGGGTTTGAATATAGTAATCTTTTACAAGAAAAAAACAAAAATATGTAAACCCATTTAATATATAACATGTCATTAACAGCCCAAGAATACATGAACATACCTTTTCTAAGTCCTTAAGTCAAGATCGTCTACATACTCTCACAAAAGTCTACTCTACAATCTCTATTTTATACATGTGGAGTTGCAACTCTGTATTATCTGGGTAAACAGACAAAGTGACACTTACAGGGCTAAGGTCGACAGCAATAAAACTATTACTTAGATTTCTATAATAATAATAATATTCCTGTTTTCAAATAGTTGGTTTATGCATGTCCCTATTTAACATGACCGTAGAAGCTACAGAAATAACTTTCCAGAGCCCAAGCGACGATCTGGCATATCAGAGATTTGTTCTCGCATAATAAAGTGCAAGAATGTCTTCTGCCCCCGGGCGCAGGGCGAAGCGGCGCATATACCACGCGGTCACATTCTCGGACTACCCGCGTGAAAAACAACGATCAAAGTCATTTTGCCCGCGGCGGTCGGCCAGTGCAGACGTCTTTTGTCGCTCTTTTGTGATAAACGTAAGGAAGCTTTAGACACAATGTTGTAATATTTACAAGAAAAATTTTAGATTGGGCCGGTTTCAATCTTGCAGTACTTAGAAAAATAATGTAATGAATATATGTTTTGATAAGATGAACGATGAATAATAATAACTTATATAAAAAGATGAACAGTTCGATTATAATCTAAGAAGAAATAGACTAGTTGTTCCAGTTCTTAAGGGCTATTCACCAGTAGAGCAAAGCTGAACCTAATTTCTCTATTATCTATCACGTCATCGAATAGAGTATCATGTTAAGATAAATTTTGAAGTAAAACGGCAGACGATAGAGACAGCTGCACGTGCCGCGCGACACTGGCCTTGCTATAGAACACTGCCGCGTGACGTAGTTTTATAGTTATTTCATACAGAACTAAAGTAACAACATTAACAACTATTGCCGCCTGCAGTCGCGGCAAGTACTTACCATGTGGTACGTGCAGTAGTAGCCATTGCTTGCCACTTAACTTCCAAGTCTACATTAACGTTTTGGATTTGGTTACAACTATTATTAGTGACCGAAAATCGAACGGCTGTTTTGTATGTCGCATCGCGCGCTACGGTGTGAGAGAGGGTTTCAGAATGTTACGGATTTTTCGGCCTATAATAATGGAAGGTGAGAGCGTCGGTGACGCTGTGGACTCGACACTTACCTTCCATTAGGGAGGTCCGGGTTCGAGACCGCCGTGTACCAATGTGTTTTTCGTTTTCGAATTTCATATGTACGTTTGTCTGACGGTCCTACAGTGAAGGAAAACATCGTGAGGCAACCTGCATACATCTGCGAAGAGATTCAATGGTGTATCTGAAGTCTACCAATACGCACTGGGCCAGCGTGGTTGACTACGGCGTAATCACCCTAACATAGGGTAGGCTCGAGCCTCTCGGTGGGGACGTATATGAGCTGTGATGATGATGATGATGAATAATGGAAGGTATACAAACACATTGTCAGTGAGTGCCACACGACGCGGAATTCGCATAGCGAGCACTTTGCATTGCAATATTACCCCACGAACTTAAAAATGTGTTAATTGAAGTAGAGTAATTTGTTATAATCCTAAAATAAGGAGATATACGAGTAACTTAGGTTAGGCAGGTTTTTAAGCTAGTTTTAATAAAGACGGTTAATATTTTAATAGTAGCCTTATAATATGTATACGACTCACCTTGGATCGAATCAAGGGCTACTTCTAAAATGATTGTCTTATCCAATTTTTTTCATGTTGTTTCTTGAGATCAACTATTTTTTTGGCGCACGCGCTCTTCTTTGGTTTCATTTTTTGTCTTTATTATTTTTTTAACGCAGGAATTAATATTTATTTCGCTAACGAGCAATTTTGTGGGACCACTGTTTCCATATGCCACAGGAATGATTACACGCTTATAGGTAGGGTGTCCATAAAATGTTAACGGAGAAACAGTGATACGTATTCTGATTACTTTCGAGTCATTCTAATGAATCGAAAGTAATCAGAATTTGCAATTTAAACAAAATTTGATGTCTTACGAAGTATCAGTGGAGAAGAGAAGGCAGTTTGATTATATTTTAAGGCGCTGCCTGTATACAAACAAGCGCACAAAGTGCCCTGCAAGTGTATAGTGGTACCGCGCGGCCGTAGATTTGATTTAGATTAATTTGCTGTGTTTGAAACAACAAACGTATTTAAAAATGGTGTGCATAAATCTATATCTACTAAAATATATTTCACAAAGCAAGTTTTGTATTCATTATATTTTCAAAGAGACTTGGTTTAAAGTTTAAAGTATGGCAAATAACCTGACTTTCATGAAAACCTATAGAATTTCTTGAAAATTATATTTTTACTAGTGTAAAAATTTTGATTAAGAACTAAAAATATACATAATAGAAATGACTTCAGAAAATTGTACAAGATTTTTTTTGAAAGGTAGTTCATTGCCCCACAAAAAGTTGCTCACCCTACAATGTTGTTTAGCGTTTAAATCTATCACGTAACATTTTCTTCCAATTCGCCCGTCATAAATCATACCCTAAGATTTTTTGTCTCAAATTGCGGGTCAAAAGGAGCCTCTATTAGCGGTAGTCCTCTTTGTTACTTCGATTAGATAATAAGGGGGCTTTGTTCCAAACGGTCCAAAAGTAGAAAACTGTTGTGATGTTATTGTCTCAATTTCTTGAGAATTGCCATATGGTGTTATTACTCTTTCGCAATAATCATCATTATCACACGTGGTTAAAAGATAGAGGAAATTATAATTTGTGGGATTTATGATCATGCCATTGCAAATCAAGCGTTACCAAATACTAGGCTTAAAAAAATTAATAATTCTTTCAAAGGCCTTTGTGTACGTTTCTACAATAAAATCCCAAATAATATTAAAGCACTTAACTTGAATAAATTTAAAGTCACTATCAAGGGCGCACTTATAAAAAAAGCATATTATAAAGTGTCTGATTATATGACAGATAAAACTGCTTGGGATTGACAAAAAATGTGATAATTGACGTTCAAAGGGTGTTAACACTTTGTGATAGTGGGATAAATTTCATTCAAGTAACTGTTCCACTCACACCGACAGGCATTTCTATATTATTAAAAAAAATATTTGTGAAATATAATATTGTAATGTTGGCATTTTAAAAGAGGAGACAAAAAAAATACAAGACCTTCCATTTCTTGCCTGTTCTTCTCGAGAAGGCTCTCCCAATTTCCGAACAGGTGTAGAGTCAATTTTTTTTTCATTTGACTTGTATTTGCACACATCTTAATAATGGTTGGGGTGTGTGTACATACAAGGATTAAATAATTTTGTTAATTAGATTCTTGGTTGAAGATTTTTATGGTTTTTTTTTGACGTCAATAAGTGCCTGTAAAGGTCTATATTGAATAAAGATTTTTGAGTTGAGTTTGTAACGAATGTTATGCAATTTAAGTAAGTCCAAATTCGATCATTCATGATCAAATTTGGACTTAGTTAAATTGTAAAATATAAAATAACTAGCTGTGCCCGCGAACTACGTTTCGTCATAATGATTGTCAAAAAAAATCTGGAGAGGCCCACTTTTATTACCTAGGGATATAAATAATAGCCTATTCTACGACCTATTCTCAGGCCAACCAAATACACACAAAAAAATCATAGAAATCGGTCAAGCCGTTTCGGAGGAGTTCGATAGCTAACACTGTGGCACGAGATTTTTATATACATATTAGATAAAAAATAATAATAATGGTTATTTGTTTATTTATATCACTCCATTACAAAGAGGTTTCAGTGTCTAAAAACTTGCAGCAGCAGCGTTTTTCCTGTAAATAAATGTCGCAGCATACATTACTATAATAGGCGTTTGCATTGAGCAAAATCATCATACACAATGTTTCTTTTCTCGCTGGTCGCGGTGAAATGTTGTATGTTTAACATGAGATCGACTTTTCGAAAGTCAGCATAGACGCAGCACATAATGATTTTGCTCTCTTATTGAATGACATATCTACGTGGTGTTACAACTTTAACGACGGTAAGTAAAATTTGGCCAGATTTCTATACATATTTACATTACATAGCTATATACTGATCTACCGTTTCATTTAAAATTTCAAGAAGTATGTAGGTAACTGATAGATCGCACGGGGTTTCGTTAGTTAACAGTAGATCTTTGGTCTAATCAAGTTGGCCATCCCTGCCTTAATCAATCATTCCTGGCAATCGTGTGGTCGAGAGACTGTCCTCTACGATTTGATACGTACTGCGCACTTACTAGTATGATGTAATGGCTCTGTTGAACTCAAGATCGAAGCCCAATGATATACTTCGTGACAGAATCATTACATTCGACACCTAGCAATACTTCCGCGGCCCACCGTCACGCATAAATATCATTATTCACTCGCATCCGGCACCCAAACGACATTTTAGTTACATTTGATTTGAGTTTTTGCTAAGTAAATCATTGAGTGTGTCAAACAAAATTGATATTTTTTGTGTAAAAAAACACGCGACCAAAGTGCCAAACCATTCGTTCGCAACTGATATAATACGAACAGACCCCCGTAGCCCGTACCACTTAAAAACTCGGCCAAGTGCGAGTCGGACTCGCGCACCGAGGGTTCCGTACAAACCTGTAGGTATAAAAGTAAACATTTACGGTTTTCGCAATTTTCCCGTTATCTGTGCTATAAGACGTTACTTCGTACCAAATTTCAAGATTCTGAGTTCACGGGAAGTACCCTGTCGGGTTTGATTCCCTTGCGAGTGTCGAAAATTTGCGGAAATATGCGGAATAAACGGCTGTATCTTTTGATTGCGTTGGCTTAGAAGTCTGATTTTTCAGAGCTCCAAGGGACAGTAGACCTGAGTATTTGATATAAATTTCAGTTTGATACCTCCACGCGTTCCTGAGAAAAAGGGTCTTGACAGATAGACAGACGGACGGACAACAAAGTAAGAACCCTAAAAACGATATGATAAAGCGGTTTATCACGGTGAACTGTCAAAATACAATAAAAAAGTATTGTATTTAGACAGTTCATCGCGATAAACCACGGTAAATATACAATGTGTAACAAAAACCCTGTGATCCCTTTTAGGAGCATGTTCAGAATAGATATACATTATAAATGTTATGGTGTCATTGAAAATTTAAAATTGTAAAATTAATTTTGAAATGTACCTACAAACGTAATTAGTCTGTGAAAAGAAAATGTATGAAAGATTTGTATTTTTTTCGTATGAGTATATGTTCGTATTGAATAGGCTCCGAAACGATTTCAAAAATTCTTTCACCATTAGAATGCTACATTAGCCCTGATTAACATAGGCTTGCAAATGGCTAAATGTACAAAACGTACGAAGCAAAAAAAGGCTACATAATTATTTTTCCTACGGAAAAATATAAATTTCCTACGGGAAAATATAAATTTCTTTCGGGAAATTATAAATTTCCTACGGGAAATTATAAATTTTCTACGGGAAAATATAAAATTTCCAACAGAAACGCGGGCAAAGCCGCGAGCGGTAGGCTAGTCATTTATATATCGATTCTGAACACCCCTAAACACAGGGTTTTTGACTCTATGGGGGCTGGTATACGCTTGTCTCTACTCCAACATGTCACTACTCATGTCACTACTCATACAACATGTTGTCTCTATTCCAATGATATTGCATGGTCTGATTCTCCAGCGTAGGTATGACATCGATTTTCAAAAGAACTTACAAAAGTCAAAATGCCGCAAATTTCATACATACTTTATGATACCAAGAAAATTTTAGAAAAACTCAATCTTAAAAACTGATAGAGAACACAAAATCATCGTTTGAGCATAGCATTCAATTTCGAGCTTAGCCTATCTATTTGGACAATTCAAAAGCTTTCTATTTTGTCATTTTTGAATAAAGAGTATTTTGATTTTGTTTATATTCCCTTATCTATTATGAAGAGATCACTTTATTAATAATGATAAGATGAAAAGTCTGTTTGTTTTATTTTCCTATTTTCCCGTTTAGTATCTTTTTTTTTATTCTTATTGAAGTCCTGTTGACTGCATAGGACTTGCTTGCACACTTGATCGGACTTTGGAGAGTGACGTTTCCGTCTCTTTAGTCTCGTGGTTAAGAGCACCTGGTATTGATTACGACGTTCTGGATTCGATTCTCTATGGGGTACCTAGAAATTTGGTATGGTTGGTAGGCTACCGAAACCACCTGACTAACCACTGTTTGTTGCCACAATAACAATGTTAATAGTATTGTTAACATTGTTATTTTGGATTGTTATTAACCCTTTTACGGACACCAGGCTCTCATATTCTTATTTGATTACAGAACCATACCTAATGTTAATTTTAGTTGTAAGTTTGTGAGAGCAAATAAAGAAGTTATTATTATTATTATTATATTATTGTTGTGTTCCGACAGCTAGAGATAGGATAGCCAGCTAATCAGACAATTGTTGAGGAGTCCTGGTGAAGATTGCTTATTGTCAATTACTATTGGTGAGATAAAGGGTATGTTGTGAGTGAAACAATATTACACATAAATATATAGAAAACAAACAAATTAAAATTTGTGTTAACTGAAAGAGTTAAGAGAGGCTCGGGATACATATATTTTATTTGGCAAGTATAGCAAGAAAGTGTAAATACTAAGCTGTCCATAAATTTTCTTAATTTTAGCTAAAATTGTAAGGTTCATTTATAATTTGAATAATAAGTTGTAATTGTTGAACTAAAAGCTTTAGAGAGAATCTATAGAAGCTCAGTGTTTGTGTGGTTCTAGTTCAGTTAAGTAATAATTAAATGCACACAACACAGATATATGAATCTATTCCAACGTATAATTTATTCATTAGATTGATGTCTCCCAAACCTCGATTGATACCTCCAAATAGGTAGTTAACCATCTGTCTATTCATCGAGGAAGTTCTAAATGTCAAGGCCGGCCGTCATCTGTCTCTGAGACAAATGAATAGTTCGCCACGTCAAACAATCAATCACAATAATTAAAGTTATGATTATGAGAAGTACCTACTTTTTACAGCAAAGTTAGTAAACAAGCACACTGCCCACCTGATGGTAACCGACTTCGATACGTGTTTCTTGTGAGATTCATAAATATGCAACCGCTATATAAGGGCCCTATTATACGTTGTCAACTGGGCCTAGACAAAAGCCACATGCTTAGTTTTCCGCAATCGTACTGTAGAAAAATGTATGGAGATGACATAAGCTGTGGAAAAAATAGCGTGAGGTTGTCGCAGGCTAATGTCAATTCCATACATTTTTTCTGTGGAATGACTGCGGGAAAATAAGCGTGTGATCTTTGTCTAGGCCCACTGGTCGTTTCGTAGTACCCACAGCTGCGGTAGGTTAATTATCTGTCGAACCCTCCAGAAGTCGAAACTGGCTGCCCTACCGTCTTACTCACTTGCTATCGTTTAAGCTCTCGTTTATGACGTCGTCTTGTAATTTCGTACCGCCTGTCGTAGCAAAAGTCCGTGAATTAAGGATAGCGAGTGCCTTGACATTGTGCATCGCTAGGTAAGGCTGCGGAAAGCAGCAATGCAAGCACAGCTGCTTTGCGGCAGACTTGAGTAAGATAGAGGCATCCGCGTGGATGACTCCGTACTTAGTCCCTTGTGGCATGTTAAACTTGTTTAAGGGTCCCAGCAGACATACTTTTCAACATATCAATCGAGGTTTGGCACACGTGACGGTATTTTACTCCGGCGCACCGCCTACAGCTTTTCAAGGCGCAAGTTCCGCCTCATTTGGAATACTGTTCTCATAATATTTGAGCTGGGATACCCCCAATACCAGCTTATCACACTGGACTGCATTCAACGGAGAGCGACCCGAATCGTCGACTGCTAGGAAATTTCAAATTGGCTTGATACCTTGGCGCTGCGTATAGAGATGAAGCCTCACTACGAGTATGCATTTTCTATCGCATTTGTTAAGGGGAATGCTCCAAGGAATCGTTCGAACTCATACCTGTCGCTTCTTTCCGCCATCGTTTGACGCGACAAATAATCTTTTTTTTTTATTGCAGAAAGTTGGCAAACAAGCAAACTGCCCACCTGATGGTAAGTGGCAACAGTCACCTATAATACATGTGGCTCCTGTGAGATTCGCAGCAAAACTGCAACCCCCACAAGAACAAGATGTAAAGTCACAGTACCCAGTAATTTCACTGCCATATCTTACTCTTCAAACCGGAACACAGCAATGCAAGCACTGCTGCTTTGCGGCAGAAATAGGTAAGACGGAGGTACCTAAGCAGACTACCCTGGTACAGAGTCTCCTTCCAGTAAAAGTAAATGCCCACCACTTAGATGGTTGACAGTTCACAACTGTGCATTTCTCTCGAAGTAACCTGCCTCGCACCGTCAAACTTCGCCTGCGGTATTTTCGAACCGATATACGATCTTGAAACTTTCAAGAAAAGAGCGTATTCCTACCTTAGGCGCTGGCCATACAGAAAAGACGTAGGGCGAGGACGCGTCGCGGACAGGGCGGCGTCCTTTCTAACGAGTTAAGCGTCGTGTCTGCGCCCCGTCTTTTCCGTTTGTGTTGTGTCGCGACGCTTCTATTAAAAAATATACGCGTCGAATAGTACCTCCTCCGTTTTTTCGTCGGTAAAAATATCATGTATTCATGTCTACTGTCGATGTAAGGAAATTACTTGGTTGGACAAAAACCGTGTCGCACTCGCTATAATTAGCTCGAGGAGATGACGTCTAGAAATCACCAACCAATTTTGAGTAGGTACCTATTTTACTGCTAGTAGAACCAACGATAAAAATTAAACATTCATTTATATGGTTGTTTGATTAACATAATTTTTGGAACTAGTAAAAAGATTTCAATAATTCTATTATGATCTTGAAAGTTACATTATCCAGAGCTAACAAGCAATTCATCTCGGAACTTTTAATTGCGGTGAAGCAGCTGGTAAAGATTTATAAAGTTCGACTGACAAACGGAAAGGATGTTATGAGTAACTCCTAATTACAACGAGTCAAGGTGAAAAACCTTTAGTCGCTAGGTGGCAGATTCTGGAATTGGCAGTTCCTTAAGTTAGTTAAAGAAGACCACCGTCAACTGTAGGTAATACTCGTTGGAATTTTTCACATCTTTTCACAATGAGTAATATTACATTGGATGTTCTTAATTACTCGTACTTTTACTTACTCAGTCTATTCGAAACTTGATCTGAAAAACATGATGGCGTCAACAAAATGGCGGCCGTAAAACATAGGTAATGAGCTGCACAAATGCCAACTGCTAAATTGGCAGCCAATGAGTGTCATTAGCGTGTCCATGCCAGATCCAGGCCACGGTGACTTTTGTAAGATGATCCGTCACACTGTAGGCTTTGTATAGAAAGTATTGAACGCGAGAGGTCAGTTTTGGGTTGTGACATAAATGTAATTAAGAATGATTATCTCCATTATGAACGGCTTGAAATGAGAACGCGTTAAAATCGAAGTTAGTTGATTTGATTGTAGAAGTTTCTTTTACTATTTTTACTCTGAGTTTACCATTTTTAATAGACTTCAAAAAAGGAGGAGGTTCCATGTTCGACTGTCAATTTTTTTTATATATGTTCACCGATTATTCGGCCATCAAAAGAGTATACTTCCGGGGTAATTCCATTGTCACTAAGTCATGATCTGATGATGGGATCCCAGGAAAATCGAGGGAAACCCTTAAATTTTATAGGCACATCTAACGTGTTTCATGTTTTTTCTAAAGAAATTCAGGTATATGCATCTGGTATTTGTCATATCATGTTACTAAGCTGATGATGGAAGGCTTCTGGTAGCGCGAAAGACGTTTTCTTTAAAGTTATTCTGGTGTTTGCCTGGGCTCAAATTCTAAGACGCATGTATTAAATTTTCTAAAAAGATTGAAATAAGTAGTTTTTTTTACAAAAAAATGAAACCAACTTCAAAAATACCAAAAAGTCATAAATAAAATAAGACTACATGCAACATCATAGTTTTATACTGTGACAAGCAATGATCACCTGGGGAATTAAAAAATAGAAAAATTAATATAGTTAGCTAAAATTTCGCAACAACTTCAATGTCAAAATGAGATGCTGCATTTTATATTATATTTATGATTTTTGTTTTTTTTCAACATGGTTTTATTTTTGTAAAAAAAAACATAAAAAACTATAACAAAAGTAGTCTTGTCTTCCGAACATACCATTACAGACAATCTGTACCCCAGACGTCTGCATGGGTACCTCTATCTTATACCCGCCTATATTACCTCTAGACTATTTCTGCTGTTCTGTATAAGAACAGCAGAAATTTATTTATGATTTTTGGTGTTTTTGAAAAAATATGGTTTTATTTTTGTAAAAAAAATATAACAAAAGTAGTTTTGTTTTCTGAACATACCATTACAGACACTCTGTACCCGAGTCGTCTGCATGGGTACCTCTATCTTATACCTATATTACCTCTAGACTATTTCTGCTGTTAGGCAGCGGTGTTTGCATCTTGATGTGCCGGGTTGAAGGTAAGACAGGTAGGGAAATTATTGCAGACAGTGATTTGACATGTCACAAGTTGGCAATGTACAAAGGCATCCTTGCAGAATTGCTAGTCTTACAGGAACTAGCATGTACTATAGGCGGCTGTAGCCAGCCTGCTTTTTTACTAACGTAGCTGTTTAAAAAATGTTATTATAACTTCTTATTTATCTGTACCATGAAAAACGAAAGCCTCGCAAAGAAAAGCCTTATTTTTTCCAATGCATCGAAATGTTGAGCAATCTTTAATAACTCCTATATGATATTTTATCTTACTACGAGTATATTAGTGTAGCTAATGCGATAAGTATGAATTTTGTTAAAATGGATGGATGCAGGTTTGTCGTTCCTTACTTTCATGTAACAAAGTTTCTATTTATCCCGAAGTTTCCAGTAAAAAGAATCCACCCCCCGTGCACTGACGTTGTGATCTCATTTCATTTGCCTCCAACTGCCAAAAACTGAGTAGACTACTAAGACTACATCTCTAGTTTGTGATTTGACGTCAGCACTAGTGGCCAAAGCGCAGTTTGAATGAATTGAATTATGAACACAGTGAGTAGTTATACAAAGACCACCAGACCGCAGTGAGTGATTTGATAAAGGCAAGAGACATTTAAATATTTTTTCTATTTAGTTTATATACATTCATGCTGCCAAGTTTGTAAAACAACAAAATATTGCTGCGGGTTTACATGCAGCAAGAGCGTTTCTTTGGAGCTGGAAAAGAAAAGAAAACGAATATTTTAACACTTCCGCACAAGACAAATGCAATGCAGGGGAACATGAAATTGTAACAATAGAATCATTTATTAGTATAAATTGGTTTCAAGAGTACGTCGACTGTACATTGCGACAGTAGAGTATACTGCGAGGCGTATAAGGGTGGTCACACACGCAACGTTAGTTGAAGCGAGCACCTATTCGGGCTTCCTGCTCGTGTTAATTGCTAGGTAATAATTGATTCCCGCCGGCCACCCGCGACGGGCTGTTTATTTGTGTACTTACTTGAGCCCACTGTTCTTTGATGGATAGTAAAACACGTGGGGCGGATTTAAAATTTCTTTATAGGCAGTTCCGAGTTTATCGACTCTTTTTAAGTTTTTTTATTGATTAGGATTTTGTTTTCTGATTTATGGAAATATACTTATGCGAGGAGGTGGGCAGTTTGTGTGTTTGCGTTTTTTTTCACGTTGCTTGAAGAAATGCTATATTTATACCACAGTTTTGTTGTTGGAGCGTTATATCTAAGCACAGATAATATAATAGACCTAAGCAAAAAACAAACATTCATTATTATTTTTATCCCTTTATCAGTGAAATTTTCATGAACAAACTTTCTTCAAAGCTTCTCTAATTTTTAGCCTAAAAATAAAGTCTCATGTTTCTAACTTCAAATAAATAACGTAATAACTTCTAACTTCAAATAAATCCATACAGAATTTTAATTAATTTTTAATATTAAAATTACCTACTTAATAACTTTCTTAATAAATGCTCGAAGCTCCTAATAAATACGTTTTGGATTGAAATATGTCTTTATTTTCATTTTTTTTGGTATTCGGCCAAATATTGTCATATTGTCACAAAAATGGCCGAATAGGCCGAATACCGAATAGTCGCCGAATATTCGTTGCATCTCTAGTAATTTTGTATAGAAAAGACGGTAGACTTCGCAATGTTGATTTACATCTGTCATCTGTCACTCTATTTTAGGTAGGGTGATCCTACGAAGTTCACCGGGACAGCTAGTCTTAAATATTTTTCTTTTGCAATATATTTCAAAAATAGGAATAAAATATCCGTTTGGCTTGTTTACAATGCATTACTCGTACTCGCAGCGCTTTGTAAGCTTCGTTAAATCTTTGTAATGTCAAAGTATACTTACCCTACGCGTTCGGGCGACAGTTCGACTATAACTCACGACATCGCATCGCCTCCCTCGTTAGTGTTCCAAGCTCAAATTTTAAATTCATCGCGAGTCATTTGCTGGTGCCGCTCGCGATTGCGCTGCGCGGGACACATGACGTCATTAGTCAACAGCAATACTGCGTCCCCGTTGAGTTGATACTTTTGAAGCATTCCGATATTAGATCAAGAAACATTGTGATAGATCAAGAAACATAATGCACCCGTTGCGCAAAATTTTAATTGTTTATAAATTAGTTTCGTGATGTCTCAATAAATCATATCTTAACAACTTCTGTTTCTAATGAAAAAGTTTCTAGCTTGATGCATTGCGATGGCTATAAGTACAAGTTTATTTTTTAGTTATTACAAAAATTTTGCGTGCTTGTTCAGACAAGAAAACTGAACAATTTCGAAGTTGGTCCCATAGTGAAAGTTGTTCAGTTTTCTTGTCTGAACAAGCACACAACATTTTTGTAGTAATTAAAAAATAACCTTGAATAGGTATCATAGAACAGAATAACACTTACTTTAAGTCTCGTTTAGACTTAGTATCTTATTTGATACAAAGTTTACAATTTGTTAAAAAAAAGGGTTAAAATAAGAAAACTTTCAATAAATACTTACTGTTTGCAAAAATACCAAGACAGTCTAGTTCTAGTGCAGAAAAGCGCGGCGGCGGAGTGTCGCGGGCGGCGGCGACATGACGAATAGCCGTTTGCGTTCCAAATTTAAAATCTGCCGCGTAACGTTTGCGCTAATGGCATTGTTTATGGAAGCGAACCTGCCAGTGACTTACGAATTGCACGCTCTGGCTGTACAGCAGCGCTTTCCTTTGCCAGATATTAGTTTAAATGATGCTTGAAAATTGTTAAGTGCAGCCTCAATTCTCGTTAAAGGGGACGCCGAGAAAATTGATTTTGTCGGAGCTATTTGGTTTGGCAGACGTCTTAATTGTTTATTGAATGATATTTTTAAAATTGTAGGCTATTATTTTATAAATACAAATATATTTTGATCTAATAAAATAATAACAAAAAAATGGTCTGTTATTTCTTCATAATTTAATCAGCAGCTTGTTTTATTGGTGGACGATTCAAAAGAGCTTTCTGTCAAGTCATATATTATGAATAAAGAATATTTGGATTTTGAATGATGCATGCAATAATGCATGAGATCTCTACATCGAAATATAGACAAACACAGTGTCACAGGGCTGCTACTATACCAACTTTAAAAGCCGTATACCTTCTTGCTGCTGTATACTGCCAACGACAATTGACATTTCGTCCGCACTAATCATTCGAAGATGACACTTGCGTGTAAGCTGAAATATTTAAATGAAAATGAAATATCAGCTAGTGAAAAGTATCAGCAAATATGAAAAATCAAAAACAACCACCAGCTTGTTCACTGTTTGTCTATGACTTTATTAATTGAATAAAACGAAAGACAATCACCATGCGTTAGTATATCTAGCCACAGATAAAATAATATAGATAATTGAAGGTTTGGGCTAGTTACTGGTGAAGTTAAAATTTAAAAAATAGGTTTAATAATCACTATATTACATACATACATTTCTTGTTCTTACCCAAAAATACGGTTTTTTCTCGAGCGATTTCTTATGAATGAGACGACGCGTCTTATGTACGAATCATATACATATTTATAACAGAAGAATAATCGCCAATTTCACTAACCTTGTCTTAGCTAAGACAATCATAAGAAGAATGCTGTCACTTCTTGTCTTTAATGAAAAGAAAAACGTCCTACGCTACGACAAGGTTAGTGTAATTGGCCATAAAAGCTTGAAATCCTGTGTGTAAAAATCTTTCTTTAAGGCTAGAAATTTTTTGATCTAATTTATAGCGTGTTGAGTAGCTATGAGTTGGCAGGCCCGAATCCTGCATAACATTCTCTATATTTTATACTAGCTGTACCCGGCATGCGTTGCAATGCCACGTAAATGCCTTTTTTTTGCTAGGAGTGTGTGTGTGTGTGTGTGTCGGGTGTCCCCATAACACCCTACTAAAGTTTCATTACAATCTGATGAATGGTTTCGGAACGCATAGAGGACAAACAAACATAGTAATACATTAAAAATTCGAGTTAGTACATTTTGTAGATTTCGCTATAAAAGCAAGGGTTAAGAGTGGAGTAGATTCTATGGCAGTTGTCATAAATTGCGGGCGAGTCGACGCCTATTTTACTGATACGACCTCTCAGCGCACCCAGCTAACTCGCTTTCAAGTAGTTTCAGGTAAGGCTGTGTACACAAGCGCATCTAAGAAGGCTGCAAAATGGATCATGAATATACTTACTTACTTATATGTTTTTTTACAACAATTAGCTGATCCGGCCAGGCGATGCTGTGGTTCAGAAGTTAAGTATGTCGGTTTAAATGTTATACTAAACTTCGTAATGTACGGTCGCGGACAGAAAATGTTTACCACCTTAAGGATCACAATTGCATGCACACATTTAGGTCACAAGTTCTAAATGTCTATTTCATAATAATTTGATGGACCATAGATTATCTTTTTTCTAATGATATGACAACCGATCGCTCTAGGACATGGACTGACTACTATCAAGGTTTTATATATTTAAAAAAACTTCGCCCCACAATAGGATTTTCTCCTGTATCGTGGGTGCAATTACAAGATTGAATCTCACATGCACATACGCTCAGACCGGGACGAATTTCTGTAGGCCATACAAAATATCTGTCCCGTGCGGGAATCGAACCCGCGACCCGTTGCGCAGTAGGCGATGACTAACCGTGTCGTCAAAAATATAGAAAACTTTTTTGAAAAAACTAATATTTAAGTTTTTTAACTAAGAATATGAAGAAATAATAAAATTAAAACTTCAAAAATCTTTATTCAATATCTAGTATAACCTCCCTCCGCAGCTATGGCGGCACGTAGCACAGTGTGATCTAAGAGCATGAGGGTTACTTTTATTTTGATAGTCCAAGCGTTGAACCAAAAGCCCCCATACATTTTCAATAAGGTTTAAGTCGGTAAACCGAGCGGGCCATTAAATGGGACGAATGTCACGGTGCAGATTGCACCACGCCATAGCACGGGCCGTGTATATCCGTGCATTAACTTGAACGTAAGTAATGTGTGGGAATTCTGATGCAGGATACACTACGCGCACAGTAGGCAGCATCACTTCTTCCTAAAGCGACACATAATTTTGGCAGTACCTAGCCAGTTCTCCAACGCTCTCCGACGCCGTCGAGGCTTATCCACCCCCATAAGTTTACTGTTATGCGACCTGTCTAGTTTTGAGGCACGATATGAGCTTCATCATACCGAGTTCTATTATAGCGCCATAAAGTTAATCTTCTGATTTGGCTTGATTTAAAAGTTTTTCCATCGGTAAATATAGTATTTGACCTATCAAAATCGAGATGTTGTCGCGCAGAGTTAACCCGGGCTGTTTTGTGGTGAGGTTTCAGCTCCACTTTAACAGCATGGTGTCTGTGTAGTCCAGCACTGTGCAAAGCTCGTCCGCTCGTCCGAGCACTCACATCATATAAAGCAGCAAAATAACTAGTTGGTGTGAAACCGTTCTTTTCGTAACGACGAATCATTTCTGTAATCAGTAAAATTTTGCTTTTGTCCAAACGACGTCCAATCATTTTTGCTAAATGTCATGTCAACAAATAAAGAAATGAGTTTCATAATCAAAGTGATAAATTATTCTCTTTGTCTTTCTCGATGCTTCATTTGCAAAATAACTTTTGAAAGGTAATAAGTAACTTGATGTGACATTTTAGACTTAAGTGAAAAAAATGTGTCAAAGAATCTAATTTCAAAACTGGTAAACATATTTTGACCGCGACCGTACCTACTCAAATCAAAAATTATACAGATAACAAATAATAGGTACTGAGCTGTTTTAAGTTTCAAAACTACGTTTAACATAAAAAAGCATTTAAACGTTTTAAGCAAAAAATGCACTAAAAAGTAGCAAATAATTGGTTGGCTTCGCAACACTAATAATTATTATAGAAAACGCAAAACTTTGACGCATTTTGATAAATGAAATATTGCAAAACTTTTTAGCTTTGTTCGTTATTATATAAAACAAACAAACTGCATTCTCATAGTGACAGAAATTTAAGTGCCAGCTGAAGTGAATTGAGGAGCGTTTTTACAAAGCAATACATCAAACAAAAAATCAAATTTGTTTTTTTTTACGTTTCCTACTCAATTCCTATAGCTAAACATGAAGATCTTTACGAATTTTCTGTAAACGACACATAAACCATTTAAAAAGTACAGCAAAGTGCCTTAGTGCTTAGTGCTTAGTTTTCTCAAAGTGATACATAAAACGATCGAACGATTTCTTCAAAACGATACATCAAACGTACAGTTGATTTTGTGAGAACGAGATAGCAAACAAAAATATCAATCAATGCGTTGTTTTTATTCAATTAGTAGCACTATTTACGTAACGGGAAGAGCACGCACTTTTAGTAAAGATTTTTTTCAAGAATAATGGATAACGGAGAGTACAACACGCCAGTTGTTCAAGTAGAAAGAGCTACTCAACGACACTCATGATGATGAAAATGTAATTAAAATTTGTTTTGATTGCCAACAGAATCAACCTCTTCCAAAATTAAGCGTTGGAGAGGTATTTTACTCCCGTCAAGCCTGGTTATATAATTGTTGTATAATGCAACATAAACCTAAAATGAAACAAACCAAAGAAGATGTAGAGTTTTATGTTTGGTTGGAAAATGAAAGTGGCCGGGGTGCTAATGAGATAGCATCGGCACTACAACATTATTTGAATAAATTAGAAGAAGTATGCCGCAAGGAAAAGAAAAAGAATTTGATACTTGAACTATACTCCGATTCTTGCAGTAGTCAAAATAAAAATTTCATCATGTTAGCCATGCTAGCAAATTTCATGGCTTCTAGTAAAGTTTTTAAAAAGCTGTCCCATGTTTTCCCTATTCGAGGCCATAGTTTTATGCCTCCTGATAGAGTATTTGGAAGAGTTGAGAAGGACTACCGTCGACGTGAAGTTATTGTATCGCCAAATGAATACTATTCAATTTTAAATAAACATGGCCATGTCAATGAGTGGGGCAAAGATTGGTTTACTTACGATATGAAAGCTAAAGCGAAGGATATAATAAAGGCAAAACTTCCATTTAAAATAAGCCAAACACGAATAATACACTATACTGTAGTAGGGCTCCGCGCTACAAAAAATGTTGAAGTTGGTGTCCAAGATGCATATTCTGCTGCACCAATAACTGTTGAAGTTAAGAAAAAAGGCGTTAAATCTTTCTTGCAATTTGATTGCCTTCAGTTGCCTAAAACTAACATGGTATCTTCAAAGAAGAAAGCAGATGTTGAAAATTTACTTAAATTCTGTGACATATCTGATGACCCCGATGCTCAGACATTTTATGCAGATGTACTTCAGGGTTCTGCTCTCGAAGATGATAATATTCGACGTAACTACGACGATGAAGAACCAGTAATTTTAAGATTCGCATATTCAACTAAATTTCTCGCGGTTCCATCAAAACGAGACATCAACAGTAGATGTATCAAACTTGAAAAAACTCGTAGTTTTTGATGTCATTAATTTAGTATGTTTATGCGTATTTTTTTTCCTCTATAGGTCTAATAGTATCTCAGTAAAACAAATACTCAATCAATCCGCAATTTCATTAAATATACCCTATATAAACCCTAATATATAAAAAAATTCATTATTGAAAAATAAATTATTTTAAGATGTATCGTTTTGTAAAAACGCTCCTCAATTGCGAAATTGATGCACCCTACGCTTTAAGTTTTCAATAATAAGAGTTGGGAAGAAAATTTCTTTTAATAATTATTATTTGTCCTTTTAATTTGTAATATTTCTTGTATTTCTTATCTGTATTTTTATAATAAATTTTTACTATAAAAATTGTATAAATACAGATAAGAAAGACAAGAAATTGTTTTTATTACGATAGCTTACAAGGCAAGGCTAAAATAATAATTAAATAGAGACGCCGCTACTTTTAGCACATATAACGTATTTTACTTTTGTTGCGGTTTTAGTATTGTTTTAAGGGACCATTAAATCTTTTTATTATCTCTACATAATCTTACTCAGTCTAATAATACAATAACTGGGATTTGCACGAGGGTATATAGATTGTGAGATACTGGCGTCTGAGCTAGGCAGGAATGTTATACTACAGAACACCAGAAAGATCATATTCAGGAATTGGTCGATTTTATGGTGAATAATGCCAAGAACTTTCGGACGACGTGGCGCACAAATGCTTAACGTATTTTTAATCGATTTCAGTCAAACAGCATTATCAAATTTTATTTAAATTTTCTCGTTTGGTCACTTACCTAGTGTTAATTAAAAAGTATAAACCTAACAACTAATTTAAACAACACTACACCATTTTTTTATAATTTACTCATTACAACACACCAATATAAAACACAAATTACAACACACTAATTTAGAAGATATACTTGTGTAGAAATATAATACTTGTGTAATTTAGAAGATATAAGTACTATTTTATATACTAGTGTGTACACGACTTAATGCATTACCTTTTGAAGAATCTAGCGAAATAGCGCAGTTCTATCGCAGCGGGGCACATACCCGCCAATTAACTCCAGTAGGTACGAACAGACGGACAGACAAATTAAGAACTGTACCGACGTATCTTGATTAAGCTTACGTTGAAATAAGCTGGACGTTTAGAGGATTAACATTTTATTTTGTAGTGTTGGGTTTTGAAATATGCACATGAATTCTTTTAATTTCTTAGATGTGTTATTTTATTTAAACTTTCGTACAGCATAAATAAAGTGTACAGGGGCGGACTTAATGCCTGAGGCATTCTCTACCAGTCAACCCGTAAAATGTGAGAAAATCTTTTTTGACGGTGTACGAATTGGAAAAAAATAATAACTAAACAAAACTTGACACAACAAGTAACAACATACTAAATAAAGATAAATACTAAGTACTCAAATATATAAATATTATATACATAAATATATAAATATAGATATATAAATATATAACATACTAATAAACATATCATCTTGTCATACCTATTCAGACAGATTCCAGAAAATGTGTCCGTACTAGACGTTTTTATAAATGATGTCTTACTACGAGCCAACCTCAAAGTTTGTATTCGATAAAGTATTCGAATAGAAAAATAGAACCGACTTCAAAAACACTGAAAACTTAAAAATAATCTTCTTCTATATTGAAGGCGGCGCCTAACGATGATCTCCTAGAAAGTGTTTAAATTTGTCACCGACTTCAATATAGAAGAAGATTATTTTAAAGTTTTCAGTGTTTATGAAGTCGGTTCTATTTTTTGTAAAAAAAATATATTTTTAACTTTTTAGTGAATGAAATCTTTTTAGTGAAAGATTCCTCGATTTTCGATGGGATCCCATCATCCGATCCTGTTTTTGGTGACCATGGGACCACCCTTGCAGTATACTCTATCAAATACAAAAAGAATTTTGGAAATCGGTTTAAAAATGACGGAGTTATGAGGTAACAAACATAAAAAAATACAACCGAATTGATAACCTCCTCCTTTTTTGAAGTCGGTTAAAAATAATGTTCGATACCTATTGTGATATCCAAACGGAAATATGTCTTAAACTAAAGGCTATGTGTACATGTATGTGTACAGGTATGTAATTATCTTTTACGAATCCTTTGTGTGAGAGAATTACGCCTAGTAGTGGGTTTCTAAGGCTCGATGACTTCAAGAACTAGTGACTCACCCTAGACATAAGAGTAGAGTCATCATCATCACAGCTCATATACGTCCCCACCGAGGGGCTCGAGCCTACCCATGTTAGGGTGATTAGGCCTTAGTCAACCACGCTGCTGCCCCAGTGCGGATTGGTCGACTTCACATACACCATTGAATTTCTTCGCAGATGTATGCAGGTTTCCTCACGATGTTTTCCTTCACCGTAGGAGCGTCAGACAAATGTACATATGAAATTCGAAAACGAAAAACACATTGGTACATGGCGGTCTCGAACCCGGACCTCCCGATTGGAAGGCAAGTGCCGAGTCCACAGCGCCACCGACGCTCCTTAAGAGTAGAGTAGTGTAGTCGGACTTATTAAATTAATATACACACAAGAGTAGAGTTGTCTAGTCGGACTTATTAAATTAATATTTAATAAATAAGATCAAAAAGAAAACAAAGTATTGTAAAGGCACGGACCACGAGTCTGTGGTTTATATAATTATTAAATACAAAAAGGGTTGATGAATAGTTGTAAATAGTAACGTACGCTCAAATATCGTAACGTAACGACGTGTGTTTAAGTGTAACAATGGGACATAATTTGACCAAAATATAACTAAATACCTAAATATTAAATGAAAACATTGGTGAAAATTCATAAAACTACAGATGAACGGGATAAATAACAAACAATTACAACTTTTATGAAGATTAGTTATATGCTTTGCGTAGTTTTTTTAACACATAAGAATGTTATGTTCTGAGCTGACTCAGATTCAAAAACGTTGTTAATGTAATACACACTTTACCTCCCGAACCCTTTTAAGCCGGTAAGTAGCCTCGCCAACAAATCGCTAACTACCCTCAACCCTCTCGTAAACCTAAAAAACAAACTACCGACCCCTTAACCCCCCGAAATAATAAAAATAAAACGACAGTAAAAAAGGTATAAAGTGTCCGGCGGAGTCCAAATGAAATGGAATGCAAATGTAACCGAGTGAAGTGAATAAAGTGAACGGGTCTTCGGCGCCCCGCCGATTGCGAACATTTCTCAGTATTTCTCAGTGGGTTGAGGGTTGAACGAGACACAGCTCGTGAATATCTCGAAACACTGAGCAGGTGATTTATCTCATTTATTAGGGACTCACTGTGTCCCGCGACTTCGTCTGCGTAGAATTCACTATCCCTGAATACATTCCGGTTATGTAACAAGAACCCCGTGAACCCTTTAAGGAGCATTTTCAGAATCGATATATAAAAGTTATTATAATTAGTTAGGCCACAGTGCCGCCGACGCTCCTGACACTATGTGGTAAGAATGAGCACTGAAAACAGTCTGTGCTGGACGATACTGTAGGTAGAGTATAGCGTCATATCGCTCTCACTGCAGTTTAAATACTCGTACGTACTGTTTTAAGGGGAAATCTTACGGGTCGTTTTTTCATACAAACGTAGTACCCTATTTCCTTCCTGGATTATTGCAATAGCTGTTCTATTTAAAAAAAAATCAATTGTTGAATTTGTCGATTCTACAAAATTTATGACACTAGATTCTAGATAGCAGTAGGATCCACATATTGAGTCCTTGGCAAACAGACTTAGTTCTACAGCATATGCAGTAAAAAAAATAAGACAACTTATACTGATGTTGAAACGACAAGATTGATTTACTTTAGTTATTTTCATAATCTCATGTGGGGATCGGCTGCTAGTATAGAAAGTATTTTTGTACTTCAAAAAAGAGCGGTTCGCGCTATGTATGATTTACGAGCAAGAGACTCTAAAACTCAAAAAACTCAAAACTCAAAAATCTTTATTCAATATAGACCTTTACAGGCACTTATTGACGTCAAAAAAAAACATAAAAATGTTCAACCAAGAATCTAATTAACTAAATTATTTAATCCTTGTATGTACACACACCCCAACCATTATTAAGATGTGTGCAAATACAAGTCAAATGAAAAAAAAATGACTCTACACCTGTTCGGAAATTGGGAGAGCCTTCTCGAGAAGAACAGGCAAGAAACTCGGAAGGTCTGGTATTTTTTTTGTCTCCTCTTTTAAAAAGCCAACATTACAATATTATATCTCACAAACATTTTTTTAATAACATAGAAATGCCTGTCGGTGTGAGTGGAACAGTTACTCGAATGAAATTTATCTCATTATCACAAAGTGTTAACACCCTTTGAACGTCAATTATCACATTTTTTGTCAATCCCAAGCAGTTTTATCTGTCATATATATAATCAGACACTTTATAATATGCTTTTTTCATAAGTGCGCCCTTGATAGTGACTTTAAATTTATTCAAGCTAAGTGCTTTAATATTATTAGGGATTTTATTGTAGAAGCGTACACAAAGGCCTTTGAAAGAATTATAAAATTTTTTAAGCCTAGTATTTGGTAACGCTAACATATTCTTTTGCCTAGTATTTACTGAATGAATATCACTGTTTTTACAAAATGAATGTATATTTTTATGAATATATACTATATTCTCGTAAATATATTGCGACGCAACGGTCATAATACCAATTTCTTTAAATTTTTCTCTCAAAGAGTCTCTCATTTTAAGATTAAAAATAGCACGAATAGCCCTTTTTTGCAGCATAGATTGCCCTCTGAGACATTTATACAGAGAAAAAATACAGAGAAATTAACATATTGACTTTAGCATGACAGTGCTTTTATGAAAATTTGATTTATGTCTATAAAAATTATAATACATTTGAAACCAATTTCCAACTCCACCATTTAAACACAAGAAATAAAAATAAACTTGCCGTTCCAACGTACAGGCTCCAAAAAACTAGAGGCTCCTTTATGGGGAAATGTATAACTTTTCACAACAATGTCCCACAAAGTGTAACTGACTTGCCTATTGATAAGTTTAAAGCCCATGTAAAAAAGACTCTGATGAGTAAAGGATATTATAAAGTCAACGATTATTTCAATGATTCCAATGCCTGATGTTAATTTAAAGAAATTATTCGATATAATGTAAATAATCGTGTTGTTGTGTATAACTATTTATTAAGTACTTAGTATTGGCAACGACGTAGTAAGAAGAGAACTGACAAATCTAAATTTTGTTATGGAAGTTAAGCTCAAATTTCTTACTTTGAGGACAGCTTCCAATCGACGACTCTGTAATAATACAGGGAGAAAAAAATAGCCCTTGCTGGTTTTCTTGCTGGTTCCTTCCATTACAAGGCCTCCCGCCGTAGACATGTGAACCATTAGCGTAGCTTCCTTGACTTTGAAAAGAGATTGTAAGATCCAAGTTGAATAAAATAATTTGAATTTTGAATTTGAATCGCTCCTATATTTTCCTTTTTTTATTTAGTTAATTATTAAATGAGATATAAACCTTAAAAAACCTGAAAAAACGGCCTGATTTTCTGCTATATTTCATCCAAGTTATCTTGCACACTCTAAAACATTAAAATGGTAACAAAATCAATATTTACGAGTAGTTCATGATTTTGACTACGAGTAATTAAACATTAATTTAGAAGCTTTGCTGCAACTCTTAGGAATTACCATGATCAGTATTATTTGAATTAATTTGTCTATAGCATTAGCTGTGTTTTATAGCTTCACTATGTAGACAACATTTGTAGACAGTGCTTAATTATCCTGTAACCCCGACTCTCGACTTTATGGCCTTGAAAATTATGTCCAACCCCATGTTGCAACTAATCCATTCGGCTACTCCATTATTCATAAAACATCGCAGGATGAGCTGTGCATTAGTTCCGGAACTAAATCACTAACACTAACCCTATACCTGTTGATACTCGGGCTTTATGACCTCTCGTAAAGTTTTATGTCGCCTTACCCCACCTGTATGCACCCTCTGGTTTGCGGGTAGTTACGATTTTCAAATACCCGCCGTAAATAAGGTTTTCAGTTAGAGTTACGATATACTTCGTTTTATTCGACTTATTTAAACATAGGGTTTGGGCAATCATGTTAATAATACAAAAATACAGCAAGTGAAAATAAAGAAGAAGAAACAAGTTAACGAAAATAGGTAATTTATAAAGTTGATGAATTTGTAGGTGTACCTAACCTACTTTGTCTTTAATGTGAGACCAACGGACCTGAAAAAAGATTTTTTTTGTAGGTACATGGTTGGAACAATAATAATGTTCCCTTTTTCTTTATTCCAGGTGTAATTGAACAACGAAATAGGTAATATTTTGATGGACACATAGGTAACTAAGATAAAAGATGAACTGGTGGATGGTGCTTGTCTTAGATCTGGAAACCTTATATTAACATAAATTAATCAACATTTAGAATCAATATATCGTAGTTTTTTTTTACGTAGAAGATTTAAAAAAATCGTGTCAAATATTTTCTAATAACCTACATGTCGGACATTAAAAAAATAGTCGCTTTTCTCATCATCATCATCATCAGCCCACACACGTCCACTGCTGGACATAGGCCTCTCCAATTGCACGCCACTGAGCACGATCCGCGGCTACTCTCTTCCAGCTTTTGCCAGCCACCTTGCGAAGATCGTTGCTCCACCTAGTCTGAGGGCGTCCTACACTTCGCTTGCCGACGTATGGTGTCCACTCTAGCACTAATTTTCCCCAACGGTTGTCGGTTCTGCGGTTGATTTGGCCAGCCCATTGCCACTTCAGCTTCCTTATTCGGTGAGCTATGTCGATAACCTTTGTTCTCTGTCGGATCACCTCGTTCCGTATCTGATCCTTCAGAGAGACTACGAGCATAGCCCTTTCCATGGCTCGCTGAGCGACTTTTAATTTGTGGACTAGCCCTACCGTGAGTGGCCATGTTTCGGCTCCGTATGACATGACAGGTAGGACGCACTGATTAAAGACTTTCGTCTTTCGAAGTAAAGACCCGACGTAATTTCGAATATGCTGCCCAGCCCAGCTGTATCCTCCTGTTGATCTCTTTCCCGAAGTTGTTTTTACCAAACTGCACAATTTGCCCAAGGTAGACATACTCCTTAACAACTTCGAGAGGACTGCCTTGTACTGCGATCGGTTCCGGGATGACATGCTCGTTGAACATAATCTTGGTTTTATCCAAATTCATCCGGAGACCGATGCGTTGAGAAGAGGCAGCTAGACCGTTCAGCATATTTTCTAAGTCCTGCAGCGTTTCGGCCATGACGACAATGTCGTCTGCAAAACGCAAGTGTGAGATGAACTCGCCATTGATGTTAATGCCGCGTCATTTCCAGTCCAGCGTTTTAAACACATCCTCCAATGCATTAGTAAACAATTTAGGAGAAATCACATCCCCTTGTCTCACACCACGATGCAGGGGGATATGTTTAGTCTGCCGATCCTGTACTTGGACGGCCATGGTGGCTGTATTGTAGAGACACCTTAACACTTGGATATATCGCCAGTCGATTTGGCATCGTTGCAGGGATTTCAGAACAGCCCAGGTTTCGATAGAGTCAAACGCCTTCTCATAGTCTACAAATGCGAGGCACAGAGGCTGATTAAACTCTGCGGTCTTCTGTATAATCTGCCGCACTGTGAAAATGTGGTCTATGGTACCGTATCCTCCTCGAAACCCGGCCTGCTCGGGGGGTTGAAATTCGTCGAGTCTTCGCGCAAGGCGGTTTGTGATGACTCTTGAAAACAGCTTATAAACGTGGCTCAGGAGGGAAATGGGTCGATAGTTTTTCAGAAGGGTCTTGTCTCCCTTTTTGAAGAAAAGTATAACAATACTCCTGCTCCACGCCTCTGGAGTTCTCCCTTCGAAAAGAACAGTGTTAAAAATGTTCCGGAGCTTTCTCAACACAGGCTTGCCGCCTGCTTTAAGGAGCTCTGATGTAACACCATCCTCCTTTCCTATTCTTTGTAAAATAAGTCCATAACACTAAATGGCACACTCTAGGTAGGGACAGTTGGGGCTCATTTGAATACGGGGTACAATCATCTCAGCCGCACTACGCCCACTGCTGGGCATAGGCCTCCCCCATGGATCTCCACAAAGATCGGTCCTGTGCTGCCCGCATCCAGCGGCTTCCCGCGACCTTTGCCAGATCGTCGGTCCACCTGGTCGGGGGCCTACCCACTGAGCGTCGCCCGGATCGTGGTCGCCACTCAAGAACCGTTCGGCCCCAACGGGGTACAATAACGATAAATAATTAAAAAAAAAAAAAAACTGGCGCGCTTTCGCTTGAAACTCAAACGGTGTATCAACATTCGATTGGTCCATGAACCGTTGGTAAACATTATTTTTAAACCATAAACTTTTCATACAAAGGACTTTTCACCCACTAACGGTTCGCCAACATAGGTTTACGTCAGTGAATGCTTAACCAACAGAATGTTTTGACCAATTACTAAATGTTTTTATAACTTTTGCAAAAAGTTCACGGGGAATGTTGGCAACATCAACAAACAGTATATTCTTATTTTTGACAAGCTTTCCGCTCGCAGCTTCGCCCACGTTATCTTCGTTTTTCCCGTGGGAATTCCATATTTTCCAGTAAGAAAATATTCTATAGCCTATGCTACTCAGTGATATTGTAGCATTCTATTAGTGAAGAATTGTTCAAATCGGTCCAGTAGTTTCAGAGCCTATTCAATACAAACATTACAAAAATACAAATATTTTCTCTTTATAATATTAGTTTAGATTATGGGTAATAGTGCCTTTATATTTTTCTCTCTCTTGCTCTGAACTCGGTATAGGCTAGACGGCTACAGCTGTAATTAAAATAATAAATTAATAGAGTGAACGTTTATTGGAGCACTTTTATTTAGCCACTATATCATCCGCGACCAGAACCAGCAAATGATACAGTCCACTCAAATCGAGAGGTCCCCAACAGGGAAAAAGAAATTGTCAAGAGATTCTGTTGGTTAAACATTCACTGACGTAAAGCTATGTTGGTGAAACGTTCGTGGGTGAAAGTCCTTTGGGTGAAAAGTTTATGGTTTAAAGATAATGTTGACTAGCGGTTCATGGATCAATCGACTGTCAGTTTCTTTGTTTGAAACTGAAAAATTGTATTTTGCATTTTTTTACCGATTTCAATGTTATCTATATTTTTATGTATGTTTACCGATTACTCGGCCATTTGTAGGCCGATTTAAAATTTTTTGTAATCAAAAGAGTAATACTTGCGTGGTAGTCTTGTTGTCACCAAGTCATAATCGGATGATGGGATCCCAGGAAAATCGAGGGAAAACCTTAAATTTAGGCGTGTCCAACGTGTTTCATATTTTTTCTGAAGATGTTTAGGTATTTGCCTAGTAGTCATCATATCAAGTTACTGAGCTGATGATGAAAGGTTTATTTATCATTTATTAGCTTTGTGCTAATGCACCTACCGTTTCATTTTTGCAAATAGAAGTAAAAAAGATTTTTTTAAAGATTAAGGTTGATTTTTGATAACTTTTGTGTATTTAATAAGTTGATAATGATCCGTTGTTGATCGCTTAAAACTAACATTATCAGAATTAAAATCACAGTTTTTTTTATAAAAATTGTTTTTTCTTTTTGTTGTTGGTATACGTATAGATAGATACCTAACTGTTAAGGATTGAGTACCTACTTATAGGTGAGACGGTCAGTTTGTAATAATTTCGATTTCAAATAAAATGTGATACCTACCATAAATATCGGAACGAGAATATACATAATTATAACCAGAACAAGTATTACCTATACTTTTCAGCGCTGAAAGCATTAAAAAATCTAATTTCGCCGCCAAGGAAATTTACCATTGTACCGGCCTGAACCAATCAATCATATTCGCCTCGCATAAAGCGTGTGCAGACTAACTGCCAATGAGGCTCGTAATTATCTGAAATGTAACCGTGCGAAGTCATTTGTCACCTCGGCGGCGGCGGCGGCCCAATCAATAGTTCCGCGCAACTCCGCACCGCGCCACCTCGGCCTTAGCGTGACAACGCGACGATACGACACGAGACGTGACGAGACGACACCCGTCCGCTGCAGACAAAAGACTGTCACTAAACTCGTTGGTGGGAAATTGAGAATACTGGAAGGTGACGTGTGATCATACAATACAAGAAGAGATACAAGTTCGAAATTCAAACTGAATCCGCCACAGAAGCGAAACAAAAGAGCTCAATGTATGCGTTCAAGCTAATCGTAGCAAAAAGTCCGTAACAGCAACCTCCAACCTGCGTATCGACAACATTTAGTTATATCTATGAATCAAGCAAAATATGATAAATTCAATTCAACGCCAACTAACGAGATACAATTTAACCTCTTGACCTTATGTCGCTTGTTGTAGCGGCGGCTTATGTAGTGCAAGTATAAAACTTGACTTGTTTTCAGCCGTAGTCCTAGTCTACGTTAATGAGGCTGTAGCTTCACTTGACAAAATGTCAGGTTAAGGTTTATCATGTACCTACACTACTGATAAATAATTAAGTTGGTGTGCTGTAGTCCAAAAAAATACTAAAATTGGCACTACACAGACTTAACAGTATAGAGATAATACCTGGTGACTAAGTATAAGCAGTAAAGCATATTTAGTACTAAGCATACTTACTTAATCACAAATATAAGTAGTAACGTAGTGACATCACAACGTTCTTAATTATAAAAATTTTTGTATTGTAATATTTCTGAGGTTAAGTAGGTAAGTATTGTATGTAATTAGAATTTTAAGATTATTGAGTTTTAGGTACTTATAGTATTTCATAGAAAAACTTGAAGCTACAAGAAAGAAGGTACTACTCTTGTGGCTTGAGAATTTAAAACTGTAGAACGTAGCGTTCTAATTTCGAATCAAGGGCGTGGCCCGGCCAATAGCATTTGTCGCGCTCGGCGACACAGTGACATTTTGCGCCAATAGCACGTCAGCGCGCGTGGGAGTTAGTGACATTTTTAAGCCAACCAGAAATACGATACGCCCACGACACATGAACCGTAACTCGTAGCATTTAAATGAAGAGGTTAATTTGTTGATTTTCAATAAGAAAATACTATTTTACACGATGTTTGCTACTCGTACATTAAAAAGTAAGATTATACTTATATGAAGGAATTTCGTAATTCTTAGAACCTTTGATTTATTTTACTTAGTACCTCCTTACCTAAATCTTTGCCAATGTAAGTATCATCCATTGAGTACCTATACATATTTAAATACAGTGCTAAGCTTAATGTGACAACTGTGAACATGTCTTTTTGCCTGATGTTGACAAACTATAATGGTGAATTGTAACTTAGGGAATATATATATATATAGCACGTAGATTTTCAATTATTAGGTATCTAAAAAGCATATTATGTGAATATGTAAAGTAGGTAAGTAACTTATTTTTTTGGAAATATATAAGCTGAAATCTTTTTAAAATAACAGCAGTCTAGGACTTTTTCAGGCGGGACGGCTTATATTGACTTTCTATTAGGTACTAGGTAGTTTTTTGCTAACAAATAAATGCTTTTTACATGTGCATGCAAAAATGAATATGTGTGTGAGCGTGTGCGTGTGTGCGTGTGAGCGAATTTTTTTTTAATGATCCCTAACACTGTTAATATATTCTTAATAAATTTAATAGCTTAATATAAAATGTATTTCGCTCTAAACAGTATCGAATGAATTAGATATTTTCGACCTCCTTACAACCTAATTGCTTAGGAGTTATACTTTCAACTATCAGCCCACCTGAATCACTTGTGAAAGAATAGAACTAAGTACTTAGCCGTCAATAAGTTCCAATTATATTGAAAGAAGTATCCCCTAACTTCTTACCTACCAGAAACCTTCCATCATCAGCTTAGTATCATCATAATATGATGACTACCAGATGTAGGTAAATATCTGAATACTTACTTATATCTTCAGAAAAAACATGAAATACTTTGGAAGTGCTTATGAAATTTAAGGGTTTCCTTCGATTTTCCTAGGATCCCATTACCAGATCATGACTTGGTGACAATGGAACCAACTCAAGAGTATACTCTTTCTATTTAAAAAGAATTTTGGAAATCGGCCTACAAATCAAACAAGCAGAGAAATCGGTGAACATAACCTCATAGAAAGAAGGTAAGAATGCATGTAACCTCCATATTCAAAGTCGGTTAAAATGCTACATTGCCATCTTGTATATTTAAAAGGTGTAAGTAGGTTGCTGTTATTATTTAAAAGTTGATAAAAGTCACAAGGTACTTATCTCATGTCAAATGACATTTTAATGATTTTCTTATTATTGTAATTTTAAATGGAGACAGCTATTGAGTGACGTTTGCTGAAATTTATCTACGTCAGAGTGAGTCGGAGCAAATTACTTACCTACTTATCTGTCTTATTTTTCGTTGTCGTCCGTTTGTTGTCATTTTAGAGAAGTAGCATGGACAAGTAGAGTAGAGAAGTAGTATAGATAAGTAGGTAAGTAAGTATACGATATATCTACCTATAATAAAAACAAAGGTAGGAAATAGTATTAATTATGTATCTTTTAAATATTGTAACTGAATTTTGGTACAAAATTGAACATATAGGATAATAACAACCACAAGCTTCTCTTTCTACGCTAAAAGTTGTATTGTATGGTGACACAAAACGTGACAGATTAGGCGAATGGAAACGCCTCTCGTCGCCATTGGCTGGCTGTCGTAGTCGCATAGATGTCACCGCGTGTCGCTTTCATGAAAATAGGACAATGACATCGACACAGCTCGGAGAGCGAGCGAGACGAAACGCGACGTCATGCTACGCCACCGGAAAACGTCGTATGGTTCTATTTTCAAACTTAGAAGTTTTCAAATTATTCACTTTTCCAGATGACAAAGGCGTTCAAACCCATAGAGCCCTGATAAGTTTTTTTTATTAGTAATGAATCTTTATGGATATCTAAATTAGTTGTAGTATGTATTAAATAGGATGATCAGCAACCAGTGTGCAAGTAATGGTAACAGATTTCATGATAGTGACTGATTAGTTGAAGAATGTACTACAAAAGTCACCAATTTTATTGATTGTTAACATAAATACCTACTTTTGCTTTATAATAACCACAATATTCACACTAACGTAATTTTTGAATTATTGATATAAAAATTAACCGATGTCATTAAAGTCTTCAAAAGGCTTTTTTAGGAACATTCTCAATATTACAAGTAAGTGTTGCGTGTATTTTTGAATTTGGAATATAAGTGCTTCTCTTTAGGCTACCAACTTTTGGCGTGCGTTACGAAGCGTGCCCTCGGTAAATTATTGAGATTTAAATTTGAAATTCGATAGCTCGGCATGAGCTTCTGTTGATAGTCGACATTTAAATCCGAGAAGTGTTGTTTGCGTGTGGGAATTTATAAAGATGCGTTGATTCTGATTCGTTTTGATTTTGATTGCAAATAACACAAATCAATGGTAAAATTAATGCCTTTTTTGTGCATGTTTTAAAATAAAGATTTTGCTCAAACATAGATACATAGCAAATATTATAGTGTAGCTGCTACGAATGCCAGTGGGATGCATGTGAGTGGTTTTAGGGGTCCAAACAACTCATGCGAGCCAAACTGCTGGTTATAATTGACGAACCTTGCCCCCCCCCCCCCCCTATTCGCTAATTTTGGTTACCAACTCAGGACTGTCATTTTACAGACACGTTTCATTTATCCATTACTAGCTTAGAGAGTAGTTTTGTTATGGCACCGTTTGTTATTGCAGCGATGGATTATAAACGCACAGTTTCCATTCCAGTAAATAATAGAGAAGCGGCTTGTTGCGGTGTCTTAGAGCGTTATCTCTATCACACATGTCACTAATATACCAGTATTTACAGAGTTGTTTATATTTACAGAGTTTAATAAACTTTAAATTGTGCGTGCGATGATATTTCTGCTCTAAAGAAGAACGTTATTTCCCATTGCCGGAATTCATTCATGTCCTTTTATTTCTCACATTCCATTTTGCTTTAGAAATTCAATATCACCACAACATTAAACATTATTCGTAAATGTTTATGTACAGTTTAAGTTAAAATGATTAAGTACTTACTGCTCTAAAACGTGTTTGGTATATACATACATACCCAGCTATCAAGCCGAAACCAACTCATGCTAACATTGTCATTTGAAAGTTATCATTGAAAATTCGAAATTGTAAAATTAATTTAAAATCAAATACTTAGATTTATATTACAAATAAAAAAATCTGTGAAATAAAATGTATGGGGAGGGAATTAGAAAATTAATTTTACAATTTCGAATTTTCAGTGACGCCATAGTAACTTTTATATGACAATGTTAACTTGGGTAGTTTCGGCTTGTTATAGTTTATAGAAAACACCTTGTATAGGTTGTAATTTGAAAAAAAAAAACGTAAAATATTATCAGTGAATGTAGAGAGCATGTTTAAAAATCTCTACATTCCACAACTGCAATATTTTTTTTGAATTTGTATTATTAAAACATTCAAAAAAGTTGAAATTTGATTTTCAAATTAAGAAATGGTTTGTTAATTTGACCCTAAAACTGTACCTTACCCAATTCCTCAAACCACATTCAATATTGTATCGAGTACCTACCTGCTAGGCTACAGTTTGTTTATACGTTTTCTCGACTAAGCGAAAATTATGGCAATTACACCTGTAAATTACCTTGTTCATTGTAAAATTAACAACGAGACTCGACATTTTTAGGTCGCCCACCACTTTTGTTATACTTACCAGAATCGCCTGCAGGTTTCACGCGGCATTATTTGAAAGTAAAATTCGTGACAATAATATTGTTTTTTTAAGAACACTCGTTGTTGGTGACCCAGATACACTCAACGCAACCTATATACAAGTACAGGATCTGTTCTCAGGCGAGAAGGAATTTGCCTTCGTGGTGTAATAGCTGCATGAAACCACCCTGTACTATCAGGAGGTCCATGGTTCGATTCCCTAAAGTTGTGGTGGGAAAGCTGGTTTCCGTCCAAATTTAAATTTTGAACGCTGACTCACGTGAGGAATCCACAGAAGCTCAAAAATGTCGAAAATATTCAAATTTTTCGATTCGTCAGTCGGTATTTCAAATATGCCCCCGTGGACCGCGGTAATGAGCAATTTATTCCGAAAATCCGAATTTCAGATTATGAAACTACCTACAGGGCGTCTCGATTTATTTATTCCGAATTGGATCACATCACGAGAGAAAGTTCTCACAGTTTGTCAAACCCTCCGGGGACATTCCATTACAGTTTTGAATATTTGAATTTGGAATGCTGCATTTTTGGAATTCGACCGCAATTTAAAATGTTGCGGGTACCTGAACAATGTTCGTGTTGGCTATAAATTGGTGTGAAAGAATCTGTTTTAAATAAATACTGCTTCAATAATAATTTTCAGAAAGTGTATTCCGCACAGAGATACGAATTAAAAGTTGCTTCTTATATTTTTCCTTCAGTATACTTTTAATTTTTCACAGGTTTTAAAGTTGTTGAAATGGGCTAATCCGAAAACAGTCAAACATCTGATTTCAGTGAAATTTGGAATGCAAATAATTGACCCATAATCTAGTTAAATAAACATAACAAACGAAGTCACAATCGGAAACTAGTCGATAATTGTTTTTTTTTAATTAGATCGATCACGTGTGTAGTTTTTGTAGCTATATATTTAAAGGTATCCACATGATTCTTGACCTACATTATAGGTACTTTAATTCAACGCAACCTATAATTCAAGAATAAGACACGATAACTATAAAAAATCAGTTTTATAACCCTCAAAATATAATTAGCGGCTGGCGCGAGCGCATCGCGTGTGCTATATGGCGCTCGGAGGCACTACTTCAAACCGCACAACATAAATATTGCAAGCGTTTTAGTAATTTCTGACTCAATCAGTTGCATTTTTCGTTCGTTTTGGAATCGCTCACAATGATTGCTCTAATTCCTACTGTTTTCGATAAAACGCGATGAGTCAGGCTGGGTTTTAACAAAATCATTTTTATAATGTAGAAAAGAAGAATCGTGCCACTGGAATCAACATTGCTGCTGTCCTTAACTTATTTCAATAGCACACTAACTGTTGCCCGCTACTTTATCTTCGTAGTAATCAGTTATAAATCGCGAGTTTGTTATATCACGCTCATTAATGCTTAGAGCTTAAAAGTAGCCTAGACATTGTCTTTCATCAGTGCTTAAGCTATCAGCTAGCCTGACCGATCCAAAAGTCCTATCACTCATCAACTAATTGAATTAGTTGCGGTTTCAGAAACGTCGGGCTTCCACTTTGGAACCTAATGTACTCGTAGCTTGTGTAGTGAATATCCGCCATTAGAACACATAAAACGCGAGGTAGGTAGAAGGTTTGAAAATACGCCTTCATTCAAACATATGTAATAAAACATGAGACACATATGTACTATTCGAGAGATTTTCTGACCGCAAGGCTTCTGTCGCGTGATCCAAAGAGTCAAATGTAGAGTATAGATGTGTGGCAGAGTTCTCAAAATAGTGACGTGAGACGATGAACAGAAATGAAGGTCAGATATCAATACGTTACTTCGCAAGCAAGTGGTAGTTTAGTGTGTTAATCCTTATTTCTATGCGTTTAATATAATAATAATAATTATATATTAATCAAAAAAGAAAAAGAAATCAAATATATTATTTATAAAATAATATATTTGGTTTCTTTTTCTTATATATTTGAATAATATTATTGAATATTATTAAATCAACTATAAGAAGTGTAACATACCTACGTAGAGTGTGTGTGTAATTCGTAATAAAATATTAATACAATTAAATATCAATGAATTTTAAAAAAAATCTAATATACACGGTGTTTCATAATAACCAATAAATAATCAATGCGTTATCTAAAACTTATTATTAAAATGTGTTTACACGTAATGTCATTTAACCCAAAATTTTCATGTAAGTATATCATAGTATCATCATCATGTCATCATGATTTACATGAAAATTTTGGGTTGAATAACATTACGGGTAAACACAATTTAATAATTAGTTTTAGATAACGCATTGATTATTTATTGGTTATTATGAAACACCGTGTATATCATTATACTATTATTGACATAAAAATTAAATAATGGCATCCTCTTTCCTAAATTGCTATGGAAAATTTTATTATTGATCATTGTTTATTTTGTATTGTAAGGTTTTAGAATTATCTCGATTTAATAATTTGTATACGTACTTATTTACAACGAACAGTTCACTATTAGCTATGCAGTGCCCTTGCAGGGTGCATGTACTGATACAATGTCAATTAAATTGTAAACACCTACAAATACGTACATGCATAGCTGGGCACCGTTAATCAAATAGTTAACTTCGTTAATCGTTAATCCGTTACTAAAAAAATTAACTTCGTTAAACGTTAAAACGTTACATTTCGGAAGATTTAACGCAAGTTAACGTTAATCGTTAATCCGTTAACACGTGATAAAAATTGCATTTTTATATCGTTGCGTTAGTGATATGCTTACAAAAACTCTTGTTTTGGGTTCTGGAAGTTGATAGGTTAGGTTCAAAAAATTCAGTGTATAAATATATAAAAAATAAAAGTGTGTAATAATCATCTGGCACAATGTGGATATTCCCCTTCATGAACATTAGTATGTTGAAGTTCTCGTCTGAGTGAGGCTCGTTTCGGCATTAAAATATCTTTGCCGGTGGAAAAAAGACGTTCAACTGCAGCGCTCGAGGGTATAGCAGTATTATATTTAACTAGCTGCCCACCCCGGCCCCGTACGGGTATACTAAAAAACCTATTGACAATACAACAGTGTAAGAAACCATAGATTTGGAGTAGCCTGAATGTCAATCTGTTAAGTTCATCATTTTTACGTGAAAATATTTTAAAATATTTTTTTTCCTGTAATAATTTTTCGAATATTTTCTTTTATACAAACCTTGTCCTAACGATAACGAATACATAAAACCAAGAATCATCCAGTTTAGTGCAGTTGTCCGAAAGTTATGGGCGTACATACATTTCAAAGATCCATTTTTATTTATATACTAGCTGACCCGGCGTACTTTGTATCGCCATGTTTTTTAACTAAATTACTAAAATGTTTGTTTAAATATTTATGTTTATTGTTATTTTTTCATATTACACAAACCTTATCCTAACATAAAACCAAGAATCATCCAATTTGGTGCAGTCGTTCGAAAGTTATGGGCGTACATACATTTCGAAGATCCATTTTTTTATATATATATAGACACAGTTTAACAATCATAGATAAACAGATTTATAAATATCTGTTCCCCGAGGAATGCCGCATCATTAAAGAGTTTTTGGATTTCGTGTCTAGCCACATTTTGACGAGAGATTGACGACGAGCCTTTAATGATTTGTACTTAGCTCTTAGGTTTTTCTTTACACTAAGTAACAGAATTAAAAAGTCTTCCTCATCATCGTCATTGTTACTCGCGTTGCTGCCTCCGTCACTGAAACTGTCCCTGTCCTTTGATTGAACGTCTTGCTAGTAATTTCGCGACACGGCGCGGTGCCTGTACGGTATCTTTTTGGTAAATAGTACCTATGTATGTACTGGATTAACGATTAACGGACTTAGGATAATTTCAAAGTTTTTAGACTTCCGCGATTTGTACACATTTTAAATACAATTGACTCGGGTCTATTTCGCGGTTAACAATAACTATATTGACTTACTGTTTCCCGACGTTTCGGCCGAATTACATCAGGCCGTGGTCACGGGATGACTGCCGAGGCTCAGCGACGTCTTCGCAAAGCGCGGGTTTCACGACTACCCTCCGCTTGATCTTCAGAATTTTTATTATCGTCGGTACCTCGACATACCACACTCACGACATCTACACACTGACGTTTTTTACAAGTACCGCACTGCCTAAACTTGCTAATAACAGGGTTCCAGGTAGTTGATAAACGGTATCCATCTTCCCGGTTGAAGTTTTTATGTTTTTTAATTTCAACCGCTTCTCGTGCTATTCTGGAATAATAGTGACGATCGGTGGAGAGGACCTGAGGTTTGTGCAGTTCTATCCAGTGGTTGGTTCCTGAATCCAGCAAATGTTCAGCAATGGCAGACTTACCCTTTTGCAGGTTTTTGACAGCTGCGATATGTTCCTTGACCCTTTCAGCTATTGTCCTTTTGGTCTGCCCGATGTAGGAACTACCACAACTGCAATCAACCTTGTATACGCCAGGGGTTTGCAAGGGAACGATATCTTTTGGTGTCCGCAATAGTTGGGATACTTTGGAGAACGGACTATATACAGTCTTAATGGAGTAATGCTTCAGTACTGTTCCAATTTTGTCCGTAACACCTTTAAGATAAGGCAAAAAGGCGGGAACTCTGCAAACGTCCACTTGCCTTTGCCTTTTGTTCTTCAGACGTCGTATGCTTCCCTTGTATCCGTTCCGCTGAAGTACTTCCTGAACGTGTGCGAGCTCACTATTCAAATGTTCAGGGTCACAGAGGTCATATGCTCGATTAGACAGCGATGTCACTACGGATTGCAGTTGCCGTGGGTGGTGATGCGAGTTGGCATTGAGGTAGCGGTCAGTGTGTGTGGGTTTTCGATACACCGTGTGTCCCAATGTTCCGTCCTCTCTCACTCTCACTTTTACATCGAGAAAGGCCAACGATCTCTCCATCTCCATTTCATAAGTGAACCTTATATTCGGATGTATGGAATTTAGGTATTTTATAAATTGTTCTACTTCCAGCTGGCCACCTTTCATGATGCAATAGACATCATCTACGTATCTTTTCCATATCTTCACGTGTGCTGACTGCATATCTATGCGTTTCTCAAAGTGTTCCATCCAGATGTTAGCCATAACCGGTGCTACGGGGCTTTAATTTCTTTAATTTAACGGAAGTTAACGAGACCGTTAACATTTTTTAAAGTTAACTTAAAAGTTAATCCGTTAATAGAAATGTTAACTTCGTTAATTAACGATTAACGGATTAACGAGTTAATGCCCAGCTATGCGTACATGTAAGCAAGCAAATAAATATAAATATATTATTTAGAATTCTATGAAGTGTTACCAGTAGGTAGCGTGTTATAAAATAAAAGTATAATACTGAATATATTTCTTGGTGACGATATTGAAAGTAGGTTAACTAACAAATAAATACATTTATCTCTTAGTTAACCTTTTAAATAAATACTTTTGAAACAAAACGAGGTGAGCGCACTCTTGCGAACATGTTTATTGCAAGGCATCGGGGCCGGGGGGTAAGAGGAAAAAGGATTTTAGTAGATCGAATAAATGAAACATTTAATCATATCTCAGTTATACCTACATATTCAAGTAATCGCCGCACGTCGGTCTCGCTAAAACTCAAAAACGGCTTGACCGATTTGAACATTTATTTATCCATTTGTTCACTTTAATATAGGGTTGGCTTAAGAAATATTATGGAAAATCCTAAAAAAAACCATAAAATAATGTAAATAAACTGGCGATAGCTCCATGTATTATGGACGAAAGTACACTCCGGAGTTTTGGTCACTGTTAAGAGCGAGGGTTGGCTGCCCCCCAAAAGATCAGGCCATGTACAAAACACTTTGTGTGGAAAATGACGGTAGGTACACTTCGCGATTGTTTATCGATCTGTCATATGTCAAGTGGATACGAGTTTAATGGGCGGCCCTACCGCAACAACTCATAGCGATGCACTCGCTATCGTTCTAATATCACAGGGCGGTACGAAATCACAAGATGTCGTCATAAACAGGAGCTAAAACGATAGCGATTGAGTTAGGTCCCTTTTTGAACAAAAAAAGTCGCCCCACACTAGGATTTTCTATATCGTGCGTGCAGTTACAAACACAGAATATCACATGCCCATACGCCCAGACCGGAACAAATTTCTGTCGGCCATACAAAAAATTGTCCCGTACGGGAATCGAACCCGCGACCCGTTGCGCAGTAGGCGATCACTCGACCTCTGCGTTAACCGTGTCGTCAGGCCCTACCGCCTAAATATATTATAACTCACTCGCTATCGTTGCAAATTAAAAAACCTACAAAAAAATACGGACGTAGTGTGGCATTAAATAAATGTGAAGCATGCAAGGTAAGACAATTTCATGTGTTTGTACACGACCTACACTCACACAGATGTACCCGGTAAGACAAAAAGCTGTCATTTTTTCAAAGAGCAAGACACGCACACATACAAATGTGCTGTCATTTGCATGCTTCACCCTTGATTCAACAACGCTCCGTCCGTCTTTTTTTCAGGTCCGTGGTTAAACGATGTAATTGCATTTCACTTATCATTTACGGTTTACCGTGGTATCTACTATTGATTAAAGGAACCATGGCAAATAATATTTTACGTAGTACTATTGATGGTACTGTCTAATGGTACCACGGTAAATAAAGGTTGATAACTGGTTAAGAATAAAGCAAACTTACAAATATTTCATATATGACTTTGCATTTTCTTTAAAATGCTTAATAAATAGAAAAAATGATGAATAAATCAATAAAAAAATAACGATTTATTTAGCATTTTTTAAAGAAAATGCAGACATACTTATATAAAAATTTTGTAAGTTTACTTTATTCTTAACCAGTTTTCAAGAAATCTGTAAAGATTTTTAAATTGGATGTTGATACGTAGTTATTAACAGTGAATTTGGACTACTTTGGCTTACAAAAATAAAGGAGATTAATACAGCTGTAAATTTCATTGGGGTTGGTAAGAGCTGGGTGGCCTAGTTGGTCAAGATGCCAACACAGTATGTTGGAGACAATCCCGCCCGAGACGAATTATTTTTCTTTATTGATTTAGGTATTCATAATTTTTGAATGTAAAAAAGTCATAAAGTCATAAATATAAAAAGCAGTACTTATCTGTATCTGTATAGGTACTGCATTTTATATTCCTTCTCTTGAAGCCGCGAAGTATTATTTCATGAAAATCTATCATTCGAAACCGATAAAAAGGCGGGCGAAGTCATGAGCTGACCACTATACAACATTCAGAATATATAGTACATAACCAAAGTAATGGCTGCATGATACTAACATTAGAGAGTTTTAAAAATAAACCGTAGCGTGACGAGAGACAATGATTTATATACATGTTATTACCATCGATGAGAGGTATTACCGGCATGATCTCCAAATGAATTACCGACATCAGCTATGGCAGGTCAATAAACATGAAAATAACTCGTCAGCGGCCTCCGCCACGACCAAAACAATACGCACGTCTCAGCCCGCACAAAGCATACTCCGCATTTACATAATCAACTCTCATCAGCGCCATTTGCATCCGAAACGCACAACGAATTAAATTCATAATACTATAACCACCAACAAAACGCTGCGTAACTGACGACCTTATTATAACTGAGCACAGATCAAAATAAACATTACTATGTGCCGTCGAGTTTTGTCAAAGAAACTGCGCGGCTGCCGTATTCAAAATAAGAAATTCGAACGTCCCGCTTGTCAGCAATTTGTTTTGAAGAGAGAACACTTCTAATTCGCAAAAAGAACGAACGTTCTATTTTTAAAATGTATCGTCACGCGACGTGAGGCCTCGTTCACTTTGCCAACAAATCCTTATTTGCACGCAGTCTGTTTTGCTGTACCAGTAAGCTATATTTAGAAGCAACATGGATAAAATTGTGTACGTACTAGTACGCACATACAAAAACGAAATTGATGGCTGATTCAATATATTTTATGGGCATTGACAACGGAAAAGTTTATAAACTACACTCTCTTAACCTGGGTCCAAAATCATCATAATTATTTGACAATAGCCAGCCCATTATCAAAAATTCTAGGGTAAAACGTTGATAAAGTTAATTAATGTTAATATTATTTATACCTGTATGCATTAGAAAAGTAATTTTACAATATTTATGTTATTTCGAGCTTTGTATTTATTAAAAATTAAACATTAGCAAAATTGGTTAGATGACTAAAAATTTTTTTTTGCTTTAATAGAAGCTCATTCATATAATAAACAGAAAGAAAAAATCGGTTTTCGAATTACTATAAAAACAACCAAGATAGAGATATTAAAGATTTTTCTCCATCTCTTTCTAGCAAAACGGCATTTTACATGGAGTTTATATGGCCGTACTCAACGATGACGTCACGGTTGATGTCGGATCTCTCTGTCTAATTGCTTCAAAATGAACAGCTTAAAATGCTTGTATCTTATGTATTTCTATGCCGATTTTAATTCTAATTTCACATGATTGCATCTTTTTCTACGCTATTTTAATATTTTATGTCGAGATGTGAAAATTTGAATTCAGTCATCATCCCAATTCTAATAGGTTGGTACCTATTTAAGAAAAACCTTCCGGGTTTCTTGTTGTTTTGGGCTCAACCAAAATTCGTTAACAAGAGGTGATATTGCATCGCATATTTTGATAAAATTTTATATCACAATCTATTAATTAACTAAAATAAACGCTACTAATCATTGTGTGGTTTTATGAAACCACAATGCAGGTGAATTTTTTTTTCGGATCGTAGACATTTAACTGAAAACTTTCGAAAAATTATTCGAATTAAAAATTATTTCTATTAATAGTGCCGATTTTTTAATCGTCAGTTACCTCTTATACCAGCAATAAATATTACAGTGTGACAGCTTTTATATAGAAAGTCTGTCAAGTCGCCATATTTATTCTACACTTAAAAGTTATCTGACAGCTGAAAAATCGCGTTTTTAAAACTTAAATATTTTTCTTCTGAAAAAAAAATATAAATAAAAAAAAACTTATTAATAAAAACAAAAAGTAATAAAAAAATAAACACAAAGCATTTAAAAAAATAAAATAATTGAAAAAAAAACAGTGCTCTACAACAGGATCGAACTGATTTAAAGTTAAAGATCTAACGCATAGAACAATCTGGAGTTATATTAAAACATTAATTATAAAATTGAGGCGATGTAAAAAAGTTTCATTTTAAAAATCTCTCTGACTCTCTTTGCTCTATTAATTATTCAGTTAAGTATGTAATAATAAACTTTAGAATTATTAATGGAAATCAAAACAATAGAAAACGAGTTTGGTCATTTTGTTGCAACCAGTATGAACGCAGCCTTACGAGTTCCGAATTTGAATTTGAAAAGTTCGAAATGGGGCTTTCTAGAGCGCTATTTTTTGCCGTTAATGAGCGTGTGGCTTCTTAGGGAGCCAGCGGGGTTATTATAGCCAGCCAGACGTTAGCCAATTTGGGGCTGGCCTGATAGCGTACGTGGCTTAATATCGGGGTGCGGGGTGAAAGGATTGAATATGGCAGCTATCTGACATTTTCAATAAGCTCGTTCGTTCGATGGGAGCTCTCACGCATGTTTTTATTTTTTGATAGTCACTTGTATGTATCAGGTGATTCAGGTGTATACTAACGCTATAATTTAGCAGAGATATGACTTACTTGTAAATTGTCAGTTATGTAGTTCAAAAAGAATGTTATTGTGTAAATCACTACGACAATCGCTCATTCTATTAATTTCACACTCAATGGATAGGTACTAGTTAGTAAGTGTACGGTTGATCAAAAAAATGGTTTAGAACTTTTGGCAAAACTTCGCGTATAACCAAGATATCGCTGAGGTAGGTTGCCATAGTGAGTAACTGTCAGTGTAGATTCTTATGTTACTTATTGCAAGGAAAATGCGTGTGATGACTGTAATGACATACTTTGACTGTTGAATTATAGTGAAGTACTTAGATAATATTTATTTACTTATCTATCTTGCTTATCTACAAGTATACTTAAGTACTTATATAATTACTTACCTTATAAAATATACGCAGGATAAAATATTATTTGATTTCTAATGATTGAGAGAGATTGATACTTAAACTTAGCGGGGGTCTGTACATCAATTACCCCCTGTAAGATGACAGCGAACAAACCACGAAATTCCCACACGTCATGAGCAAACAATGATAGGATTAAACGAACTTACCTAAAGTGAAGTTTAATCCATATGATATGAAGTAATTAGTCCAAGGTATAACTATTGTAGTAACGCCTTCTCCCGCCACTAAATACGCGAATTTTAAAGACACCATTAAAAATATAAAAGAAAAATACACCTGGCTACTCCACCGTCACCATAGCTCATTAGTTTAGAGTATTAGGTATATATAATTGGGTTAGTAATTTATTACTTCAAAAGGGAAGGGTGGGATGCTCCATACCTTGGACTAATTACTTCATATAATATGGATTGAACTTCACTTTAGGTAAGTTCGTTTAATCCTATCATTATATTCATAATTAGTCCAAGGTATAACTATTGTAGATGTTTAGAGTTTTTGATAAATAGGTAAGCATTAGTACCTATTTACTAACTATCAATAGGTATTCAATAACATTAAATATTTATTTCATAATTAGATTAACTTTCCTCCATTGTTTGCTTTAGTCATCTACTAATGGATTGAGTAGTAGTATTTTAAAAGTCTAAAATAAATTTATCAAATGTTTATTTCTATGGTCCTTTATTATTTGTTACTTCTAAAGCAATAACAAAGTTCTCACAAGTAAAATATCTGGAATAATCTTTAAATAGAGAAGAGACAACTTGCTTAAGTGTCGCTGTCATAGAACTTTTAATATCTCTTAAAATAGCCATCTTAATTTGAGAAAACTATAATTAATACATAACTAATTATGTATAGGATTTGTGACTTTTTGGGCAGTGGTTTTTCTAATAATAGCAGCTTTTAATGTCAGTTTTCTTGAGTCTAGGTTATTTCAATGTCAGGTTTCTAGATGACCCATGCTTAAGGTAATATAAAACTATGGCAGGATTGCATATGCCATATTTCATTATGCTAACATACATTGGCTTTGCCAGACATAGTCTTTTAACTCGTTTTATCCATTTTTTAATTTTATCATCTGACCTTATTCTATTGCTTATTGTTAGATAATTGGTGTAAAAGCTGAACAGTGAAAATGAAATGATTGATGCGATGCTTCTGCTTTAAAAATAAACATAAGATTTGAAAAAATAAACTTTTGGTATTAAAACATTGGATAGATCTGAATGAAACATTATCTCTTTGTAGTAAGCCTGAGTGGTAATGGTCTAAAAAGGAAATACTTAGATTTCTTAAGCTCTGTCAGTTATAACTCTGCAAAAATTTCAAAATCAAAGAAAAGGAGTTTCTTCTTCTTTTATAACAATATTAATCCTATGGTAAAAGTATCAACATTTGAAACATAAGACTATGCCATGATTACATGTATATTATAAAATATAATTTATTTATCATATAATCATATATATATTATTATTATTATTATTTTTATTGAAATGTGTTACAAATGAATCAATGCATCACAAATCTTAGAAGTACATTATGTCCTGCGACAGTTTCCAACTTACATCTGCATTGAGACTACAAGATTTAAAATCAGCTTTAATATTTTGAAATTTTATATATTAAGCAAAAAATCAGATGCTGCTAGTTTCACACCACCGCCAAATGTTTAGCAAGATCAATTTGATTGATATCAAACTGAGCTTTTTCTGTTAATATATGTATTGAAAGTGAGGTGTTATCTATTTCTAATAAAATATCACATCTACTTGAGAGGTCAGCAAAACATCTTAATGCATAATTATGTATCTAACAGTTCTAAGAAATTGATACTGTCTTGCTTTTACCATTTAATTACTGTCAGTTGATAATACACCTGAGAAAATTTCTAAAGAAAATGTTTAGGAAGTACTCCATATCGCAGAATCATTTTACAATACTTTTCATATACATAAGCATGTTGTAATTGCCCCCCAAACGTTCAAAGTCATAAACTTATATCTATCTGAGCTCTTAGTGTAAACAATTAAACTGCCATTCCTAATGAAATATTGAGCAAAATTACAAACCAAATTTATTTATAAGTGATGATGACTAATAGTGTGATACATTTCCTTTCTATTGCACTTAATCTTTAAGGTCATATCGAAGGAATATATTTTAAAACCTAAAAATTATTTTACATTGAATAAAATTAGTAAAATCTTATTTAAAAAATAAATAAATAAAGCGTAGCTATTGTAAACCGTTATAAGTTATAGTTTAAAATTATAATAACTAACATTTCTTATTGATTTATCAATATTTTAATCAAGTCGTCAAACATTTATTAATTTTAATTATTATTATGTTCTTTATTCAGCTTTTTTCTTAAATATATATACATATATATATTACAATATAAAAATACACCTCTTTTTTTTTTATAAAAATACCTGAAATTGACTTGAGACAAATGGTTAAGGTATGTATGTACTGTATTTAACCCGCATGGTAAAAGCAATTGTATTCATACAATTATTCAAACATAAAAACTAACAATTTTCTTCGTTATGAATAATTTGGATGTAAATAGTGCATGCATTAATTTAATCAAATCTATAACATGAAATTTTCATTTGAAAGTGTAGATTTTCAATAAACTTATTATCAACTTATTTTAAGGAATCATTATTTTATTTTAAAATAAATCTATGGAACCATCCTTTTAGGAATAGTAAAACTCGAGAAATCTTTGCATGGGGCCAAGCATTTCTGCTACCTATGCAGTTGTTAATTTGTTTGTATAATTATCCATTTCACAATATTTATTATTGTCTAGTGGATAATAAAGTTGATTCAAAATAGTAACAAAATGTATTACATTGTCTCTTATCCACTTTTAAAATTAATTGACCTCGGTTATTTATTCCCACGATGGGAAAAATATGGGGTCTATGGATAATTGGTTCGAGACTGGCTGCTGAAAACAGAGCATGTTCATTCGTGACCTGAATGATAGTTGAGGTTGGCCCTCTCTCTATGAGCCTCTCCGAGGAGGATATTGTTAGAAATTATTGCAGCACACAGGCTGCTTATTGCAGCACACAGGCTGCTGGTAGGTTTTCAAATTAGAAGCAAATTTTTGAGGTTTTTATACATGGCTTATATTTTAGAATGTTTATCATTCTTTTTATGACTGTAAATAATTTTACACTTTTATTGGAGTACAAATATTCATCCCTCTTATTGCTTTTAATAGCTTCTATTAGGTCTTTTAAAAAAGCATAGTCATGTTTCCTTCTGATCCTGCTGTACTGACATTGTAAACTTATTGCATTGTAATCTAAAGACATCACTCAGATATTTTAAGAAGATTGTTTGGAAATTGAAGTCAATACTTGTGATATTACAGCTATTGCAAAGCTCATTTCCTTTGACTTTATTTTTCGAGTAATTTATCTCAAGTTTTAGAAGGATATTAGGAATTTCCATGTTATGTTATGGACCATCTAACAGTTTGCAGTTTTCAAGAAACTTTATCTACATAGGCAACCTCAATTAAAATATTTTTCAATGCAATTCTTTGTAAACTTGGTCATAAATATAAACTACTCGTATATACCATAATTTCCTATAAAGGTATTTGTGCTTTAGCCTATATCCAATGAATAGAGTTCATAATCGAGTAGGTACCTAGATACATCATTTAATTCATTTGCCTTGATAGGTAACGCTTTCCCACGGAAAGCAGGCAGTTTTAAAAAATATATTTCTTATTATAAAATTTTATCTAAATTAATTGTATCTAGGTCCTCTTGCCAAGCTAAATCAAAATTACGACGCATCTTCAAAACAGGTAGGTACTTACTGTTTCGACATCTTGGGTTATTTTCTTTATGTTAAGATAACCATTTTACTTTCGAACAACTTTTGACATCTTTTCTCCATTTTTATCACTGCGTATCTGGATTTTAGTTTTATTTAGATAATCACTTTGAAAAACATCAACATGTAAAATATGTGTCAGCTGCGTAGAGCGCGAAAAAACGAATGAGCTATGGTGACGGTGGGGTAGCCAGGTGTATTTTTCTTTTATATTTTTAATGGTGTCTTTAAAATTCGCGTATTTAGTAGCGGGAGAAGGCGTTACTACAATAGTTATACCTTGGACTTATTATGAATATAATACAAATAAGTAGTGCGATACAACACGTTCTTTATTGATATCGAGTAGTTCACAATCTTTACTAAGTAAACTAATGTTAACTATATCCTATCCAACTCTAGAGGGAATTGATAGATAGACCTCTATTCTAATATGTTCAACTACCTGTTCTATCAGTTGCATACATTGAACACCTTTATTCCTAATATTTCAACTAATTACAATCAGTTTAATAAAAATATTTTTATTAATAAAATTAAGTCTAAAACAGACTTAAATGAACTTTTCGGTACCAGGATAGCAGAATCAATGAAGAGGTTTTTTCGCTCCAGATGCACGAAGTGTGTGATCACGGATCGCATGGCGATAGATGTGTTTATTCCGTTTGTTGCCCGTGGTCCGATCACTTAGTTCTTCACTACTTCAGCATGAACACAAACATGCTAAAAATAAACTTCAATAAAACAGCAACACAAACAATTGGTTATCTATGGGACCAAATACATGTCCTATCACGCATTGTGTGTTTGCTGTTTGTCCACATCGCAGGACATAGAAAAAACGCAGATATTCTTCCGCAGACCGAGGGTTTCAGGCTCACAACATTGAAAGAGTAGGAGAGTTATAAAAGCTTGGCACACAAAAAAAAGCTGCAACAAATACATTGTGTGTGTATAAATAAATAATAATAGACTTAATAATAACAATTATTAAGTGGCTATTTTTTATTCAGTGGAAAACAAAAGGTTGCCTAAAACGCGACGATAATGATTCACAACAAATTACTGTCACTCTTTTTCCACCGGCAAACTCGAAATCAATTACTTGCCCGTGAACCATAAAGTTAGTTAATAGGAATTTTAAAAATTAACCTAGTCGCCGCACGCGACGTCACCCGTCACGTTACGGCGACACTGAAATGTCACAAGTTGCTGTAGTACGGGGCTCGTGAACAACGATTGTTGGGGTGAATGAGCAGTGTCCAATTCCACTAATAAATTACCGCCAAATTGAAACTGTGGACCCGTGTTTTGAATCATTTGTATGGCATTGGCGCTAGTCGAGCGTAGTCTGAACTCGGGTTCTAGTGATTTTCGTCTCGTTTTTGATAAAAATCAATAAGGTATTACGTCGGTAATAAATATCATTTCGATTTTCATCGAAATCGAATGAAAATCAGTAGAAATCAAGCGAAGACGACGTTCGACGAGCGCTCGACACCAGACGAATGTTCCAAAAATAGAGCTCCTGAGCCGTTGCGATCGACCAATGGGGGCGCATAGACTGACTTTGAATTTTGTTTGACGTTATAATCTGGCGTTCTGATTGGTCAAAAGAAGCGGTTCGGTTTCGGTTCAGCGGTTGTTTATTAATAGAATTGGTCGTACAAGAGATTTTTTTTTATGATCATAGATAAACACTCTACCTTCGTTTCACTTGGTGATTGAATTACTATAATATGACCGGAGATACTAGAACGGAGCTTAAAAAACTGTAGTCGAGGAAACAAATAGTTTGATGGAGACTTTTGCATTAGTAGTAGGTGGGATTTTATTCTGGATACTTCGTGGTCTTGACCTATTCTAGATTCGTCACAACACAGTCAAACAACATGAAACTTGTTCGTAATAAAATTAAAAAGGAAATACGAATTGTTATTTAACTGAATGAAAACAAAAAATTCTCCTTGGTGAAACCAAACTGTTTGATGCGACAAAAGGACATTTGACAGCAACTACAATATTTACGATGACGAAATGTGTAGGTATAGTTAAAATGTTAGTTTGTATGCCCGTATTACGAAAAATCTGGAATACAGTCGGCCTTTTTTCATCACCCTAAGGTTGAAATTGAATTCCATGTTATAAAATAGCATAGTTGACTTTCCTTTGCAATAACATATTGACAGCTACCAAGGTAACCTTAACGATTTTGTTTATATTCTTGGCCTAGACCGTACGACTAATCTGGATTACCATGGGTCAGCAACATGACGAATTCGCAACAAATTGTAGGTAGTGGTATTATGTTATCTGTGGTAGTGTGATACAGACAGTCACTGAAACCGGAACAAACCTCCTCCTCCTCGCATCAGTTCTGAACATTATGGTCATCAATTCATCATCATATCAGCCAACAACGCGCACGGTAGAATATAAGCCTGTAAACCGATTGATAACACGCTGCACGCAGGAGCTTCTCGCAACCGTATCACCAGGGGCTCTATTTATGAAATATTCGTCTGGTTCAAAAATACAGCCCCTGATGGTCGGTTTCTATTATTATTATCTCTTAAATCCAATTATTATCGTCACAAGGATTCATTAGGTCACTATAAAAAGGTTCGTGGGGATGGGATTTAAAATCGTCCATAACAAAGAAAGAGCGTCGGTGGCGCAGTGGACTCGGCACTTGCCTTCCAATCGGGGGGTCGGGGTTCGAAACCCGCTATGTACCAATGTGTTTTTTGTTTCGAATTTCATATGTACATTTGTCTGACGCTCCTACGGTGAAGGAAAACATCGTGAGGCAACCTGCATACATCTGCGAAGAAATTCAATGAGGTATGTGAAGTCGACCAATCCGCACTGGGCCAGCGTGGTTGACTAAGGCCTAATCACCCTAATATAGGGTAGGCTCGAGCCCCTCGGTGGGGACGTATATGGGCTGTGATGATGATGATGATGATAACAAAGAAATAAGGCTATCAATCATTTAGGGAACTATAAAGGAAATGCATTTGTTTGTACTTGTCGAGTCCCCGGCATAGAGAACCGAGGTGGAATAGTGAGTGTTATATAGTCCCTTAGGGGACTGAGCTTGGGGATTCTAGTGGAACGATTCATTTCTACCGATTTTCGTTTCGATTTCGATAAAAATCGAAATAATATCGATTTTCGGTATAATACCCTATTGATTTTCATGGAAAACTTAAGCAAAAATACCAATACAAATCGAGTGCAAACAACGCTTGGCGGGCGCTCAACGCCATACGAATGATTCAAAAATAGGACCCTAGATCATCGATTCAGCTTGTGAGGGACTCTGTACCAGGGTCGCCTACTTGGGTACCTCCGTCTCACCTATTTCTGCCGCAAAGCAGCAGTGCTTGCATTGCTGTGTTCCGGTGTGAGGGTTAGATCTGGCAGTGACATTACTGCGTACCGTAACTTTACATCTTATGTCACAAATTGGCAACGTACCTACACTGCGAATCTCACAACAGCCGAATATACTATAGGAGGCTGTCACCACTTACATACAATTAGATGTATAAAAAAAACTAGCTGAGCTACTCGTATGTGAACTCTCTGTATCTTGATTCTTGACTCGAACAGTATTAATTTTTAACAAAAATGACGGCCTGATTTCAATTTAATAAATCACGCAAATGAATGGCTGGCTTCTGTGATGTTAAAATTTGCCTCCAGGCTGTTTGGGAGCAATCCGGGAAGGTCGGTAGTTGCCCGCGCCGGTGCTGGCTATTTGTCGGAGATTATGGACATTACGATTCGGTAGTTACGGCCTCAAAGTAGCACTTGATTTTCAGATTATTAAGTATTTGGAATGATTCAATAAAAAACTGGTGCATTTTTATGAAATTTTATCCATATAGTACGGGTATCGAGTTAAGGTCGCGGGTTCGATTCCCGTACGGGACAAATATTTTGTATGACCTACAGAAATTTGTTCCGGTCTGGGCGTATGTGCATGTTTTATTGTATGTTTGTAACTGCACCCACGACACAAGAGAAAAGCCTAGTGTGGGGCGACGATTTAAAAAAAAAGTTGTCATAGTTCCTGCGTACACCAACTTTTTTTTTTGAGGCGGGGGAATCTCTTTACGATTCAACAAGGGGCTGAAAGCTGACAAAGCCGCCCCAAGGATATGCCATTGGACTCGGGTATAAACCCCATACCTGGCTAAACCACCCTCCACAGCAACTTCTACCTCCGTAGTGCCGCCCCCTGGATAGTAGGCCTGACGCAAGCGCCAGGTCTTACCTCTACGGGGGGTCGACAAGTACCATAATTCGACCCCCCAGATGGGCAGGCCAGGAGTAGAAAAGTGTCTCCCGACCGGTTGTCGGCCGGCCGGGCCATGTCATCCCCAGCTTGCTTAGGGGAGTTGGTGGCGCGCGTCCAGGAACGCGCGCCTCCTCCTACCCAACCGCCTGCGCCGGAGCGGTGCGGCGAGAGGGTCAACCTCTCGCGCCCGCTCCGCTGCCTCCTTCTGCGAGATCACGTCCTCGCAGAAGGAGGCGACAGCCTCCCACGCCGTCGCGCTGGTCAGCATCTCGCGTGCGACGTTGGCCAATGCGACGGGCGCACCCCTACCTAGGCCCAGCGCGAGGGCTAATGCGTCGCGCTGGGGTCGCCAGGCCGGGCAGCGTACACCACCTAACCTAAGCCTATAACTTATTATGAGGTAAAGGCCGTTGAAATAATATGAAAATAGACAACTGAGAAACATACTAATCATACGTTGCGTTCTACTGTGACTTGATATTTTATGTCACAAGTTGGCAACGTAGCAGTTGATGGAGTATTACATAATTTTGCAAATCCTATAGGAACCACACGTACAATAGGCGACTGTAGCCATTTACAATCAGGCAGCCTGCTTTTTTGCCAACTTAGTTCTAAGTCGTCAAGTTAATTTAAGGATTTTTGGTAAAATACGAGTATCAATATAGAGCACAACAAATCATAGGCGATTCCACAATCGAGTCAACACAGAAGATAGAGCATTACAAATTAAAGGTACTTCTACAATTCTTTAAGTTCTGCGGACCTAAAAAGGCCGCATTGGCAGAGCCATAAATCAGTTATACTAATATTATAAAGAGGAAAGATTTGTATTTTTGTATGTTTGTATTGAATAGGCTCTGAAACCATTGGACCGATTTCAAAAATTCTTTCACCATTAGAATGCTACATTATCCCTGATTAATATGGGCTACAAAATTAATTTTCCTACGGGAAAATATAAATTTCCTAAGGGAAATATTAAATTCCCACGGGAAAACAGAAACGCGGGTAAAGCCGCGAGCGACATGCTATTTTTCCTACGGGAAAATATAAAATTCCCACGGGAAAACAACAATAACGCGGGCGAAGCCGCGAGTGGCAAGCTAGTATGATCATAAAAAGATTCGTATTATGAATGGAGTGCAATTCGTCTTAAGCAATTATTCTATTTGACAGCTTTGCATCAATATCCGTAAAATGGTTCACAAATTAGGCATTGCTCAAGTGTCAACCATTTCACTAATACTCATACGAGTAAAAAGCTAAATAGAATTTGCTTATGATGAATTGCACTCAATTCATAATATGAATCATATTATGATCTTATAATGATTCTGCCAATGCGGCCTTTTTAGGTCGCCTGTTTCAATTAAACAAAAAATTTTTCATTTCTCACATTCGGAAAGTAGTGTTGTTTTGATCTGATTATTGGGTGGAAAATGCTGCTTCCCTCCATAGGGAGGGAAAAACGCATACATATTACTTCCCACCTAAGGGCTGGAATGAACTTTAAAAATAGAACTGCTGTCAGCTGTGAAGAGTTTTATGTAAAAAAAAAACTAATTTAAAAAATGCTGCGGCCATGTGAGTTTCTAAACAGCGAGTGTGAAGTTAGCGCAAACTTATTTGAGCGGAATAAGCCGCAACAATTACTCGGTGAGTTCCATATTTAAAATTTAAAAAGTCGACATAAATTGGCGGGATACTAATTTTTTATGTATCTGTGACGGAATTTAAAAAAATAGGTAATAATATTTTATGCTAAGATTTGAATATTAAAAATGATGAGTTCAAGCGATTCTGAAATGTTGACACCAGATTCGACAAATTGTGTAATCGAAAATCTTTTGCCAGAATTCTCAAAAGAAAGATATATTATCAATAAATAGTTTAGATAAACAACTAGTTTTATTTTCCTCATATTCAAAATGAAAAGTAGAGTGTTTAACACGTGTAAAAGAATCAATTCCTACTCGGTCCTAAATACCTCGGGAATTGATTTTTTCGACACTCGGTTAACAATCTAATATTTCATTACTCATACTCGGAAAGTGGGTCTCAAGTTGCCTGAGGAGCGGGTTGAAACTTATACTTTTCAGCCCTAGGGAGAATTGCTTTCAACTGACAGCTGTCAAATTATGACAAAGAAACTAGTTCTATTGTCATATTTCTATTGAACCATGTTACAACTTTCTATACAGCCACTCAATAACAGCGCGGTGTAAAATGGAAATAACATAAAGTTAAGTATAAATTAAAGAATAATTTTTTTTCGAATGACTTTATTATAATTTACTTTTAACTATTTCTTTAACATAATACCATAGATTTGGGCAAAATATTTACCATTTTCAAATATGAAAATGAAAAATAATGACTGAATAGCTGGCCGGCCAGAAAAAAAAACAAAATAAGCGGGAAAGCGGCAATATCTCCATTTGTTTTTTCGAGTTGTAGAGTTTTGTTTAGCGCGAACGCACACGACCGATTATCGGTGACCGACTTTTTGACGGTGGAAAATGAAACATATGAAGTTGTACGTTGCAACGCACACGAACTACAAAAAGTCGGCCGTAAAATAAATCGGTGAGTCCCGGCCGGCCCGATCGACCGACACTGACCGATAGTCGGCCGCGTGCACTGGCTTAGTAGGGTTGTCAATATCCATGTCGCTCTTTTAAAATTCCTTGGAAAAAGTTTTGTTTATATAACAAGGATTAAATTTAAACGTTTGATGTTTGTTACATTAAATTGTACGAAACTGTTATTAATTTTAATCTCTATATATAATAAAATCGTAGGGGTACAAAAATCTGTAATTGCGAAATATTAAGAAAAAAAATACACAGGTCGCCTTAAAATCATTAGCAGAACACGATAGAATAGTTTTTAAAAAAATTGTTTGTTTGTTGGTTTGTTTGTTTGTTTGTTTGTTTGTTTGTTTGTCTGTTTGTCCGGAAAGATCTCCGAAACTACTGGACAGAATTTGATATGGCTTACACCATAATGCTTAGAATTTTCCGGAAGAACATTTAGGCATAATTTCGTTTGTTTAAATTCACTTTTTATTTTTAGTGAAAAAATACCATATAATATTTTCGAATTGGCTTTAGGTAGAAAATCAACATGGCGCACGTGAAATTATTTTGACAAGTCTGTCACATAGTACAAAGAGAAGGTATTTTCTTCCACGAAGGAAAGGCAATGGAACTACGCCATACAGCCTGATCTTAAGTAATTGGATTTCGAAAATTGAAAGGCAGGAATGAAGTGTTTCACATAGTACAAATAAAATTTAATATTTTCTGTTAATGGCTGTGCCCAACTGGATTTCGCCAACCAAATTGTCTTTTTCTTATGTCGTACCGTGGTGGTAAGGCAAAAAGGTCAAGTCATAAAACCAATGTATAAAGCATTTTTTATGATAATACTTATCGAGTGACCATAAAATTTGTAGATTGGTTTAATTCTTGACTAATTTTCACAAAATCGGTACAATTTTTGAAATATTTGAAATGTTGAAAAAGGAAGATACTCTTTTCAAGGTATTTTGAAAGATATCAAAGAATCAAACTCTTTCATCCATTTAAAACAATTAAAAGTAATAGATTAATATTGATAATTAAAAAAAATATCTGACTGCAATGTTCTGGGTTACGCGTAGAGGGACGGGACGGGACTCTTGATCCTAATGTCTAAAATGACGGATCACATTTTTTTGGATCCACCCAAGGAACATGGATATCGAACGAAGAACCTAAAGAGTAGAACACATTGAACCTAGCCACGTTGACTTAATTTGACATGACTGCCGATAAAGTTCGTTTCCAAACCCAGCGATATGCATATCAAATGAAAGGCCTTGATGAGTAGAGCACTATGAACCTAGCAACATTGACATAAATTCAACATGGCCGCCGCTCAAAAAAGGTGGAATAAAGTTAGTTTCCAAACCTAGCAATATGGGTATCAAATGAAAGGCCTTGAAGAGTAGAGCACTATGAACCTAGCAACATTGACATAAATTTAACATGGCCGCCGCTCAAAAAAGTGGATAAAAGTTAGTTTCCAAGCCTAGCAATATGGGTATCAAATGAAAGGCCTTGAAGAGTAGAGCATTAGGTACCTAGGAAAATCGACCTAAATTCAACATGGCCGCCGCTCAAAAAAAAATGATAAAAGTTCGTTTTCAAACCCAGCAATATGGGTATCAAATGAAAGGCCCTGATGAGTAGAGCACTATGAACCTAGCAACATTGACATAAATTCAACATAGCCGCCTTAAAAAGAAGAATAATAGTTCGTTTCCAAACCTAGCAATATGGGTATCAACTGAAAGGCCTAAAAGAGTAGAGCATTATGAACTAAGGAAAAGTGCCCTAAATTAAACATGGCCGCCGTTCAAAAAATGGATAAATGTTCGTTTTCAAACCCAGCAATATGGGTATCAAATAAAAGGCTTTGATAAGTAGAGCACTATGAACCTAGCAACATTGACATAAATTCAACATGGCCGCCGCTCAAAAAAGATAGATAAAAGTTCGTTTCCAAACCTAGCAATATGGGTATCAAATGAAAAGCCTTGATGAGTAGAGCATTAGGAACCTAGCAAAATCGACCTAAATTCAACATGGCCGCCGCTCAATAAAGGTGGATAAAAGTTCGTTTTCTAATCTAGCAATATAATGTAGGTATCAAATGAAAGGTCTTCAAGAGTAGAGCACTATGGACCTAGCAATATTGACGTAAATTCGACATGGCCACCGCTCAAAAAAGATAGATAAAAGTTCGTTTCCAAACCTAGCAATATAGGTATCAAATGAAAGGCCTTGAAGAGTAGAGCACTATGAACCTAGGAAAATAGCACAAAATTCAATATGGCCGCTGCTCAAAAAAAACTGTTAAAAGTTCGTTTCTAAGCCCAGCAATATGGGTATCAAATTAAAGGCCTTGATCAGTAGAGCACTATGAACGTAGCAACATTGACGTAAATTCAACTTGGCCGCCGCTCAAAAAAGTCGGATAACAGTTGCTTTTCAAACCCAGCAATAGGGGTATTAAATGAAAGTAGGCCCTGAAGGGTACCTTCAGCAGCCATGCTCGAAGTGTGTTCCGCGGAACCCTAGGGCTCCACAATACCCCTATAAGGGTTCCGAAATAATTTAGAAAAATCAAAACACCCTCTCTGGTCGTACTTTTATTATGCTTATTAATAAAGAATACACTTTTAAAAACTATTGTTTTATTTTAGGGTTCCGTCAAGTATTTCGCTTTCCAAAAGGGTTTCGTCACCAAAAAAGTTTGAGAACCGCTTCGGGGCCTATTGGATGTTAGATGTTACCTGTGTTTAGTGTCCTTCGAGACCGTGATAATGCAACGATCGTGAACTGACTAACGATAACTCCAAGTTTGTGTGTTAGATGTTAGTCATCACGGCGAGTTTGCTAACCGAACTATGCCAGCAACAATATATCGCACAGTACACGTTACAAAAACGGAAGTCTCAATATATTTTAAGGCTAACCGCAAAAATAGGTTTTTTCGTATTCGTTTTCTGAATGCGGGCATCCGAATGCATCAAATCTATACAAAATACTCATTGACTGCCGCACACGTTCGTTTTTATTACGAACGAAACACGTTCTGTACGCACGTTTAGGTAGAATGGTAGAAATCTCGAATGAGAAGAAACGAACGTCTGCGCTACTTTCACGAAACTCCGTGTCTGTATTCCGTGATCGGATATCGAATACGGAAAACGTATTTGTACAGTAACCCCCCCCCATTCATGCTATACATTAACTCTACGAAAACCGCCAGTATTACGAGTGACATAAGAACGATTCAAAGGTCAAACAGTATAGCTTGACAAGGAGCTTACTGTACGACCAGTCAAAATTGGCCAAGTTGTCATATCCAAAAAATATATTTTGTTGGTGTTACCAACACCCATTATAAAATCTAAACTTTAATCGTATACAGTTCTAATTTATTAACAATTGTTTCTTTTAATTCGAAACATGAATACGATAAAGATTATTCTTGCAACTGTGTAGTTCTTTCTACTGAAGAAGAATTTATTAATATTAATAATGTCTCTAAAACAATAATTATACTTAGTGTTTATAGTAATATGTAATATATTTAATTTTGTGGACTGTTAGAAAAAGAGCATTACGAACCTACGAAAATTGTCCTAATTTCGAAATGGCAGATGCTCTAGAAAGGCTGAATAAAGTTGAATCATTATGGAATAAAATGGAGGAAAAAACTAAACACTGTGTTAAGTATTTTGATGGCGAAACGTAGTTCGCGGGCACAGCTAGTCTCTATATAAAATAAAATCGTAGGGGTACAAAAATCTGTAATTGCGAAATATTTAGAACAAAAATTAAACAGGTCGCCTTAAAATCATTAGCAGAACACGATAGAATAGTTTAAAAAATGTTTGTTTGTTTATTTGTTTGTCTGTTTGTCTGGAAAGATCTCCGAAACTACTGGACAGAATTTGATTTGGCTTACACCACAATGCTTAGAATTTTCCGGAAGAACATTTAGGCATAATTTCATTTGATTAAATTCACTTTTTATTTTTAGTGAAAAAATACTATATAAAAATTTCGAACAATGTTTATGTAAAAAATCAGCATGGCGCACGTGAAATTATTTTGACAAGTCTGTTACATAATGCAAAAAAAAATTAGTAATCTTTTCTGTTATTGGCTGTGCCCATCTGGTTGATTCCTCTGTAACTCCATGATCAACCCTAGATATGCACGTATCTCGATTGCCACCGACAAAATGACTGCCGTGCCGTGTGCGTTGAGTCTGTGACAAAATCGGTGGAAAAAATTCGGTGAAAAAGTCGGCCTACAAAAAGTCGGCCGTGTGCGTTCGCGCTTATACTTCGTATAGCAGAGATTTATAATAATAACACAATGAGTTCATCTGATTCAGATATGGATTTAACGCCTGATTTCATAAGAAAAGAGGCTAAAGTAGAAGTTGTTGATTTATCTTAATATATAAAATTCTCGTGTCACAGTGTTTGTTAGCGAACTCGCCGAAACGGCCTGACCGATTTTTATTAAAAAAATTTTGTGTACTTTTGGTAGTTTTGAGGTTAGGTCGTAGACAATTTTTCATACACATCAGGGGTAATGACATCTATCGCAGCGCCCATGGAGGCCAAAAGTCTCCAAAAGTAGAAATAATGTTAGCTCTGTTATCTGTCATATTTGTTAATGTCAAACACAAATTATATACTTATGTCAAAGCAATCTGTGTAGTCTTAAGTAGGTCGGTACCTAATTTTTAAAATCGCATGTTTACGAGTACGCCAATACAAAAATGAATCACAGCCGTTGTTGTGTTGTAAATTACAAGAATACTGGCAGAAATAGTAAATGCAACTTTTACCGATTCCCGAAAGCTACTTGGAAATTTGAACAACGCAAGAAATGGATAGCTGCCATCAAGAGAAAAAACTAAGTACTTAAGATGTTTTAAGCTCATTTTAATCCTGTATTTGATATTATGGGTTGGCTTTAGTATCCTGCTGCACTAGTATTTGGCTAATTTTGGCTATAGATTAAAAGATAGTTTCAAATTTTAATATTTTTTTACAATGCCGCCATTAAATTTTAAAGTGACAGCCAACAGAGTTGCGGACGCTAGGTGGCGCTGAAGTCGTGCAAATCACTCATTTTTTCTTTAGCTCATTGATGTCTTTTTTACTTTCCTTGTATTGGTAATGAAAAGCACACTGTTTACCTCGGGTTAAAGACTTATTAAGTCCCTCGAACTATTGGCGCCGGGCTCGTTACGCTCGGACGCCAAACTCCGTCTCGGGACTAAATAAGTTACTTTCACCTCTTTTTTTTAAGGCGGGGGAATCTCTTTACAATTCAACAAGGGGCTGAAAGCTGACAAGGCCGCCGCAAGGATATGCCATTGGACTCCGGTATAAACCCAATACCTGGCTAAACCATCCTCCAGCAACTTCTATCTCCGTAGAGACACAGTCGGGATCGGCGTTAACCATTCCTCGAGTAAAGTTACGTTCACCCCTGGGGTAACAATGTACTGTAGCTAACTGAAATTGTGGCAGTTGCTAAAACATTACCTGCAAATTGTTTCATTCAGCTAGTGATGTCTCTTCTTCAACTTAATTACGCGTGACGTCAACCCTAGACGTTCCACTGTTGTGCAGAGGTTTCTCCATAGACTAGGAGGAATCAATTCTTTCTTGTTTTCAATGGCAGAGCATAATAAACAGATTTTTATTACAAAAAAATTAAACCGACTTCAAAAACACCAAAAATCATAAATAATATAAGAATACATTATATAACATCACAGTTTTATATTGAAGTCGGTGCCAAATTTTAAGTAACTACTAACATTAATCTTTCAAGGTGATCATTACTTGGCACCGAGTTCTATACAAAACTGTGATGTTGTATGTATTCCTAAATTATTTATGACTTTTGGTGTTTTTGAAGTCGGTTTTATTTTTTTGTAAAAAAAATCAATCTTTTTAGGTTAGTTAATATTAGTGGTAGTCGCAGTGTGGAACCTAACCCGCGCGCTCATATGGACAGGGAGAACACTGGGAGATTTAGTGGGTAGGTAGACCCGGTACTCTGCCGGGAGAGCCCTACACAGACAGGATAGATAGGAAATTGAAACCTGGTAAGCTGTTGACTTTCGAAATTGTTGGCATTTTGACTTGTCAGTCACGCCATTTTAAAGCGACTTCAAAAAAGGAGGTTTTCAATTCGATGCGTATATTGTTTTTTTTTGTGACCTATTTCCAAAATTCTTTTTGTATTCGATAGAGCATACTCCTGGGGTGGTCCCAAGGTTACCAAAGTCAGGGTCTGAAAACGCGATCCCATAAAAATCGAGGAAAAACCTTAAATTTTTAGGTGTGTCAACGTGTTTTGTGTGTATGTTACGCGATTACTCCGCCAATTGTGAACCGATTTTTAAAATTCTTTTTGTATTCGATAGAGTATACTCCTGGGGTGGTCCCCAGGAGTATACTCTATCGAAGTCAGGATCTAATGATGGAATCCCATGAAAATCGAGGGAAACCCTTAAATTTTATAGGTACGTCGAACGTGTTTCATGTTTTTCGGAAGTTATTCACGTATTTGCGTCTGGTAGTCATGAACTGAGCTGATGGTGGAAGGATCCTTAACTTTTGGACTTGGCCTGACCTTGGACTTAAATTTAATACCAGCTTTAAGTATTTAATTTAAGGTTTAAAATTTAAGCTGGTGATGTGGTATGTGAAGTCGACCAATCCGCACTGGGCCAGCGTGGTTAATAAAGGCCTAATCACCCTAACATTGGGTAGGCTCGAGCCTCTCGGTGGGGACGTATATGAGCTGTGATGACGATGATGCGGTATTAAATTCACTAAAAAGATAAAAATATAAATATTTTACAAAAAATAAAAACCGACTTCAATATCACTGAAAAGTTAAAAATAATGTAAGAATGGGTACAGACAACTGAGACAATATCACGCTTCTATATTGAAGTCGGTGCCAAATTTTCAGACTTTCTAGGAGATCATTGTTTGGCACAGATTTCAATATAGTAGCGTGATGTTGTCTGTACCTATTCTTAATTCTTACATTATTTTCAACTTTTCAGTGTTTTTGAAGTCGGTTTTTATTTTTTGTAAAATATTTTTTATCTATCACTTCAACTCATATCTCAAAATAATGCTTTAGTTATTCTTCTGAGACTCATATACTCTCCATTACTGGGCACGGGTCTCTGGACAGATCGCTTTGTTAGATCTGTCTGAATATCCACGGGAACATTGGGAGTGGTACCACATGTTATTTAAATTCGTCATCACACGGAATATTATTTTTTAAGTGGGTTAATATTTTAACTGTCGATATTATGACTTATACTTATTATGAAATCACAACAGGACACAAGATAATTTAACACGATGTAATAAATGGTATCCAATATTGTGGTATGTAATAAATTAGTAAGACAATAATATGACAATAAGGTGATTAGTGATATTGATCAAATAAAAATCAACCTTGCTTTTTCAAACATTTTATTACAATGTTGTTTGGCAAAAGGAAGAATAACATGCTTCAATGTTACAATAAGTTTTCAAGTTTCTTAGCTTAAACATTAATACTTTTTGGTTTTTATACAAGACAATAAATGAGAAAGTCGATGCCAAGAAGTATAAAGTTGTATTTTTTTTATTAGCACCAAAATAGCGAAGGATATGAACAAGTCAGTAGCATTTGCCGTTACATACAATAAATAAAGATTTAACTGGTAAGCAAACTACGATTTATATAAATGTTAATCAAATACTTTCAATTTGTTTGATTTAAGACGCAAACATCTTTTCATTAACCTTAATTTGCTTACCATCAAAATTATATAATACTCCAAGTGTGAAATATTTAAGTGAATCGGCATAAATTTGTAGAATTATTTAAATCAATGATATTATATACATATTTATTGCACGAATTATTACTAAGGAATGTTGAAAATTTTTACACATATTATAAAAAGACTAATTACAACACTACTGGACCATAACGAAATATTTACAGACACGTAAATAGTCATACTTTAGTACATACATACATGTTCATATTTAGATTCATATTTTATGACTTAAATATAACTTTTTTATTTACAAACTAAAAACGACATTAATTATTCTTACCTCATTGAAGAATGAAGTTGATTACAATTAAAAATTTATTTACAAAGTAGTTACAAGGACTATTTGGTACATGTACTAATCATCACAAATGCACAGGGGATATAATTGTATCTTAATAATTTATATAGTGTTTGAGCCTAGTTAGGTCACGAAGATATGACGGGAATACTCCTTCCATTTTGTCTCCTCGCAACATGCGACTCGTAATGTATATTTCTTTTAGTTCTAGAGAAGAAAGCAGCGTTGCATCCACTTACTGTACACCGGTGCAAAGCTTGCGCATGTATATTTTCGCAGTGAGTCTTCAGTGTGGCAAGATCCTTAAAATTGTCTCTGCAGCCTCTGCACGGGTAGCTGCCGTCCTTATTTGGTCGAGGTGCTTCATCTTCTACGTAATAGTTTAGTTTTCGGGGTAACGAAGACGAGTAGTTTTGACTTTGACAGCCAAAAGCACTTAAATTTGGTGGCAAGAACCCTAATGGGAGAGGCGGGAAGTTAGGCAACATACTAAACGGTGCAAAGAGGAATGGATGCTGAGCAAACATGTCTCGATTGCTAAGGTAAGCTTCGGAAAGCTGTAAAGGTGGGTATGGAGGATTAAAAGGTATATGTTGACTAAAGTGATTTCTCATTTTATCTGAATCCTTTGCCCGATAGTATTTATGAGATTCGATATACGGCACGGCACGTTCCTCTTCGTTGAATCTTGATATTAGCTCCATTTGTTCACGTACTTTTTCCAGTAATCGAGATGGGGGATCATCGTAGATTCTTAAGTCTTCAGTTACTAAAAGTTTTCTATGAAGATTTTCATTGGAACTGTGCCGGTCTCTGCTTTGTCTTGATGGAAATGAAGCTCGACAAGCTTCAATATTACATTTGTACATAAGCTTTAAATGTGCGCTTTGGTAATGTGATTTAAGGAGTTGCACATTTTGGAATGTTTTTGCACATACAGCACACCTCCGAGGATTTTCATGATCCAAAGGCACATCTGCAGTGCTAATGAAAAACCCATTATCGAAATGACCATATATTTGGCCATGATTGTCATCAGCTGTGTAGTCGAAACTTGATACCGAAGAGGACGGGGATCTATCCGAATAATCAATGGAATCATTCAAGGATAAGTTGTACGGCCCAACTACATTGTGCATCTCAGCCTTTTTATGGTTTGGAAAGTCACCCCTAGACAAACTTTCTAATCTTTTTAAGGAGTTTTCTGAAGAAAAAACGTCGTCATTCGATACCGTACTATCTCTGGTTTTGAATTTGTCTGTTTTTTCCGCCGGTTCTTCTTTAATGCGTAAATCCTGAGCGTTAAACTCTTTAGGTTCTTCCTTCACAGGTAAAAGTTCATGTTTTACGTTGGTAGCTTCATTTGATTGTTGTGATCCTAATTCGCGTTCTGCATTATTTTCAAAATTTTCAGTTTTTACTCTCTTGAGATCTAGTGCATTGTATTGATGCTCATCTTTGGATTCGTCGTTTTCTGTGGAATTTTCACCAGAAACATGACTACTGTTAAGTCTAATTGGATTCAAATTTTTTCGTTTTCGTTTATTTTCTTGTGAAACGGATTCATCTTTCCTGTTATCATTATTATCATTGTTATCGCTTACACTGTTTTGATCATATTCATTTTCAGAGTCTTCTACAGAGCCATTCGATTTATTGACATTAGAATAGTAGTCACTTGTATCTATGTGCTCTGCGTCTTCATCATCGTCGTCTCCAGCAACAACAACAATGCCATCATCTTCATCAGAGTCACCTTGGCAATCTTGATCTTTATTTTCTACTGAATCAGAATTTCTTCTCATAAAATGACCTTGATCTAAGCCAGGAGAAAAAGTCATATTCAAATTATTTTTATAATCTAAAGGAACATTAGAGGAAAATTGCCTCATGTTGTGAGGTGGGTTTAATAGAGGGTATGAATTAAACGGGTGCATTGAATTTATCACAGGTGGTATACTCAATCCTGCAGCATGTGGCGGTATCAAGATTGAATGAGTCTGTGCGCTTCGTCCATCGTGTGGGGAAATCTTTCTGCGTAAGTGTGGTGAATGTAGTTTGGGGTTGGGATTGGCACTATGCCTGTTTCTAGACCTACGAGAACTGAACATCATGCTGCAACCTTCAACAGTGCATTTGTGCATTTCTCTTAGGTGAACTGCTGAAAAGTGAATCTTTAACGCACCTTTATCGCAAAAAGTTTTGAGACACACATTACATTGTACTCTTTTTTTCCCAGTTGCAGGATTAATAAAGTGCGTTCCTAAGTTCAGTGGCATTGGAGAAGCTCCCCATTGTCGTTTTGGTGGAGTAATACATTTTGCTAATAGCATATTTCTTGAATTTTGAGCCGTTTCGTAAGAGTCTTTGCTTAGATTAAGAACATTGTCGTCATCTTGTCGTGAGTCTTCATGTGTACCTTTTCCGTGGATATTGTTTGTTTTGCTTTCTGGTGACTCAACTGGTTTAGCCGACATTTGCGGTAGAAGAGCTTGCAATGACGCTAGACCCATCGGGTTTTGACTTAAGGCAGCTACCATTGCGGCAGGATGGCTGAATGTTGAAGGCATGGACATAGGTGGGATTGGCAAATTTCCTGGTAGGGGGAAATTAAAAAACTGACTTCTCATTAGCTCCATTGTAGCTTTTTCAGCGTGATTCATATCGTAATTGACTTTTCTACTTTCATCTTTTTCATTGATGTCATTTGTTTTGTTTTTGCGAAAATCAAATGGCTGCATGTTTTGAAGGTGACTAAGGGGCGATGAATTTACTGGACTAGTTGCCGAAAGTGGACTGGATGAGGTAGATAATCGGATACTATGGCTTGGCGATAGTTCCGCAGAAGATACTCGCGGTGGTGAATGGGATTGGATAGGAGAAGGCATGTGTTGCGGAGATTGCCGCTCATTTTTTACTTCAACCCTTTCATCTTCTTTGTATGACTTTATTTGCTTTTCTTGAATACTTCTCAGGTACTCAAAGTGTTGTTTTGCTTCAATCATGTGTTGAAGATATTTTAATGATTCCTCATTGCGACAATCTTTAGCAGATTGCTCCATAAGTTTTTTGAATTCTGTCTCGAGTTTTAACTGTTCTAGTGCACGAGTATCACTATGGGTTTCAGATTTTCTGTCACATCTATTTTGCTCATATCCATAACTGTCTTCGGAGGGCGATGGAAGTCCGTTCTTTTTGTAAATAGGCAGAAGTGACGTTTTGTGGAGAGCTCTGGCTTCCTGCAATTTGAGGATCTGCTGCAATGCCATGTTGTGCTCGGGACCACGCCCGCTCCATCTCTCGGTGCTACTTGATTGTGATTCCTGCAACAACGAGAAAAATATGTTAACCTTTGTCAAAAATAGGTTTTGATACGATTATAATTGTGGAAATATAACTATAGGTCACCTAAAGCATAAAATAACACGTTGTGCTAAGTTAATCAATCGATAAACTTCTTTGAATGACTGCAGCTAATTCCCTAAGATTATCGAGTCTAGAGTAAGCCCTAAACACTGGGTTATATAAACCACTCTTCAAAATAACTATCAGACGAACACAAAACCACACCTTGCGTTTTCAAAGGCTAATATCAAATTAATTCTGAGAACAGAGAGCAATTGGGTAAAATTGTGTAAAATGACGGCTTTGTATCCACTCAAGAATAGAAAAGTGGTTTTGTGTCGCGTGTTCGAAACGATTTAATCCTAAAACTAAATTACTATTCATTTAGTAAGCATTCGGGCCGGCTCGCGTTGTCAAAGTTAACTTCGGGTTAATTTGGCCACTCCTCGAAATTTGTTTTAATGTTAACTTACAACTGGTCTGGCGGAGGGTTGATTGTTATTAAAATGTTTCGTTTCGAAAGGGTTATTGCTTTTGGAGTTTTTGTAAATAGTATTGTCAGCGTTTATTTTAACATTTGTTTTTTCATCGCTGTCTCTCTTGATGATGGGTGCTTCGTTAAGCTATACTATTATGTTTTAAATTTTTGATCTTTTCACTGACGTTTATTGCGCTTAGCCTTAGTTGGTTATCTACGGTAAAAAAGAAACTGAGAATGCTGCGACATGTTTTGCTGACAAATTATTTGATATTTATTATTTTACATTCTTTCTTATTTAAAGCCGATGTCGTATATAATTTTGAAATTGATTTCTCATTCTTGATATTAGTAAAATGTTAAAGTCCTGAAAAATGTCATCTAATAATGAATTTTAATATTTGTTGGGATAACTTCTATCTCACAAATATTACCTCTTAACGTAAGTCCTACCATATTATGTAATCATCTGATATCTCATTTAAAAAATAATATTAGCACAATATGTCATTAATCAACTTGATTTTCAAAAAAAGTTATCGTTCTATCCGAGTCTTTCATCAGAAATAATCCCATTTTTTCAGTTAAAAAAAGGTATCCCAGCCGTTTAAGCTAATGACACACTATATCGCTTTCGTGTCGCCGTGGCGTTTGTCGCAACAGTTTGTCACTCGATAGCGTGCGGCGACAAACCGCGCCGTGTCATTACGACCGAAACTCCACGGACCAATTTACACAGGGCACGTCACAAAAAACCATACGAAAACATTTCGTTTCTAATGCCACAAAACGGATAAACGTAGCTTAATAAAGTGTCGTTTACGAAAAACACACGTTACGAACCGTGTTCATCGGGACCTTAATTATAGGGCGTACTCAAAGTAATTCCCTTCCCGTAAGTGTAAGTAGATACATCTGAGGCTGTGACGTTTTTTTGGATCCAAACGGTCCAGGGGATATCATTTTTGTAATTTAATGGGCATAAAACACATAATATGAGCGGCGTTCTCGGAATTTACAAGAGAACAATGTTTACAAGCGAATATTTTTTTTAATTATTTCATTCGTGCAACGATGGATTTAGAATACATGTGTAACTTAGAATACTTTTGACTTCCTGTGGAAAGAGGTTAATCGAATTTATATCTCTGCGAAACGATGGAAATTTCGAAACAGAACACTACATCAAACAGCCTCGCCAGTAATTATGTTAATTCCTCCAAGTCTAAGGGGAGGCTCGTGCACAGTGGACCTTCATGGGTCAAAGTGAAGTGAAGTTCTATTAAGGAATATTTTTAATGTGTTTTTAAATGAGCTAATAAATTGATTGAGCGTGGAAATAGTCAGTTACATTGTGACTGAATTCAATTTCAGCAAAGGAATTCTCATTACCGAGGAAGCGGAGTGGGCGGTTGATGTCCCTACCTGGTATTAACCAATCACATTAACACCGCGTAATTTTATATTTCTTTAATTGAACTAATGTTTCGGTACTAATGTGTATTGCTGAATGTCTATTTAAGCCCATCACTTGGTTTGCTTGTCGCAAAATTGTCGCAATTAAATGAGATTTAATTGCGACAATTTTGATACCTAAGTAGCATTTTTGGTTCAATGTTTTTGGACCTTCAGATTGATTGTGTGTGAACTGTTTTTTCTTTAAATTTTTAAGTGTTATTTTATTTCCTTTTTTATTTTCTTAGTTATAAAGTTTCCAGTCATTTGTAATCGTGTTTATTTAGAGGAAAAGATTTTATCACTCATATGATCAATCAGGACCAACAACATTTGAACGTAACTTACTCAATTAAACGGTTTTGTTTTCCATTCTTGCCTCTGCCATGATCTCTTAAATTAAATCAAAATCGTATTAAATCTGCACCGAGAAGAAATAGCACTATTTATATGCAGTGGCAAGAGCAAATAGCGTTGTCTCTACTTTAATATTGTTTTAATCTGTACACTTCGGACCTTTCTCTGGGGGTTAGGTGGGACTTAACTATACTACTATAGTAAGTCCGTTTTATACAAGCAGTCTTGAAACGAACTGTGGGAACGCCACGAGTAATTGTCAATCGTCAATAATCAAAAAAGCCAAAAAAGTTCAAAGTTGCAATGTTAAGCAGAGGTGGTTGACCGGCGTACGTTTTCACAGGCAATAACGCACTTACTACGTTTGAAAAGAGTACATTTTACATCGCCCAGGGTGTATCGTATAAATTTGTCGATGTATCTTGACCCACGCCTACCGGCAGAGCAATGGACAAGCGGACATATTTCACGGATATTTTTTTGTTACCGCACTGTGATAAAGTGCACCTTATTACGGTGACGTATGGTTTCATTTTCCTTTGCGTTATTGTTTTGCTTTTTAAAAAATGCGCGTTTCGCGATCATCGTTTTTCGCTGGCTGCGTCGTGACATGCCATATTGTTCAGGGCATGATACATGAAGTAAGTAAACAGGTTTGTGTACTGTGAAGAGCGAAACGCTTTGCTGTTTTGCGTAATGACCACCTTAAACATGCGCCTGAGACTGGACCGGTAACGCATTTCGTGTGGGAAAAACACAAAGGACCCTAATGAGACATTGCCTTTATCCACTCTAAGTGATCTTTTAATAGGTTGCCCTTAAGTGTATATCAACATTGTTTTATTTTCGTGGGAACTATCTGTCATAACAATGTTTAAAAATTTGTTAATAAAATAACTAAAAAAATAATACAGTCAAAATATTTTCGAGTAATCATAATTTTCTCAATAAATCATACGCAACACTTTTCTATAGACTTGTACTAACTGCTAGAATTGCAGTATGGAGTACTAACCTACCTATCAATTTATTTAACTGCATAGTCCATAAGTGGGTGCGTTGAATGATACAGATAGCGTGCTCAGGCAAATTTTATGATTGCTACCAAAACCTACATCTAAAAGATTATAAGATGTTGAATTCTCAATATCGTAATAATTAAATGTGCTATGTTTGATATTTAATAGATAGCTATAAAAAATGAAGGCTTAAATTTTATCACATAGTTGCTATAAAGGTATTTATGTCTGTAATTTGAACGAAATCTTATTTTCTAGTAGTAATTATTGAGTAATTAAGTAATAAATAAGTCTATTACTCGCTAATATACAAAATACAAACCTTTACTACCAGGGTATTTTTTTTAATAATTATATCACCACAGTCCGTGCCCTTTTAATGCTGTATTTTCCTTTTGATCTTTTTTAACTTAATAAGTCCGACTACTCTACTCTATATCTAGGGTACCCTATATCTACTGCGCATCACCTAAAGTGTAACTATCCTACATGTTTATATGTAATACACACACGCATACCCATATATACCTATTATATTCCAATTACATTATACACTTTACCACTTTACATTACATTACACTTTACATTATACATAATACCAGGGTATTAATGTTGATAGAGTCGCTTGAAAAAAAAATCATTGTATGCTTTTATGAAACCACGAAGTAAAACTTTTTTTCAGATCGTATGTATTTGAAAAATTATTCGGTAAAAAAATGGCGTATGGGTATTAAAATCGCGTTTTAATCTTTTTCTTTTGAAAAGTAATTTAATAATAAAAAACAGAAAAGTAATAAAAAAACAAATTAATAAAATAAACAAAAATATAATAAGAAACAAAATAATAAAAAAACAAATTTAAGAAAAAGTTACGTTCTACATCAGAATGGAACCACTGCTGCACATATTTAAAGTCGAAGATCTAACGCATGGATATAATAATCTGACCTACGCGAAGTAGTGAAATTAAAGACCACATGATTTTGTATAATGCGACATGCGATAGATGGACGAAAAAATTTGAGACGATGTAAAAAATGATTCACTTTAAAAACCAAAGAGCCGGGCCCGTAACTAAAGTGAAAACGTGTTTCGTTAACACAAAACTCAAAGGACAGCAATAACATAAGTAAATCACTTGGATTTTGTCATTTCCATATATTTCTTACCGGAAGAAGACTGTACCAGTCGTCTGCTTGGGTACCCCCGTCTTACCGCAAAGCAGCAGTGCTTGCATTGCTGTGTTTTGGTTTGAAGGGCAGTGAAATTACTGGGTACCGTGACTTTACATCTGATGTCACAAGTTGGCAACGTACACTGTGGTTCTTGTGGGGGTTGCAGTTTTGCTGTGAATCTCACAGGAGCCACATGTGTTATAGGTGACAGTTATCACTTACCATCAGGTGGGCAGTTTGCTTGTTTACGAACCTAGTTGCAATAAAAAAAACATTGTGGTTACGCCAAAGTGTTTGTAGTGAACAACAAAGGTACTAACAGGCTCTCTGATTTTTCGATCAAAAAATATAACTTTCATCTACGGATAGTTACTATATATACTGCCATATTCATAAATTTAATTACATTTTCTGATAATCAAAATAAAATGAATAAAATAATCATTATTCTTATATGAGTTGATAAAAAGCTTTTTTAATTCGTCTAAGTTCTTTTACTCACGACGTCTTTTAACTCGTAATACGAATGGGAGCAAGAAATTTATAAGCTTTATCAGAAGTAAGTTTAACACTAACAACATTGGTTTACATTGTAATTATTTATACAGATAACCTCAATGCAATTTGTCACTTAAATAATCATTTACTTAATTATAACCTTTTCTCATAAGGGTTTTAAAGAGCATACCTCTTTATGAAAAGGCAAACCAGCAACACTTTGTGGCACTTTATTGTAGAAAGCTGTAAACCCTATGAAAAAGCCTCTAGTTTTTTGGTGCATGCACATTGGATAACTTCTTATGTTTGATTGATGAAATTGGATTGGATTAATATAAATGTACTCTACTAACCAAAAAAAAAGTTAATTAAATACTTATAATATTACACCTTCAGAGTTTCTTGCCTTTTCTTCCCGGAAAGGTTCCCCCAATTTGCGAATAACTAGAGTCTTTTTCCATTGTACTTGATTTTGCATACATCCATATAACGGTCGGGGTGTATAAAAGTGTACATCCAAGAATCAATCGGTAAATATCTAAGTGATTAGACTTTAAATTAGATTCTTGGTTAATTATTTTTTTGTGTTCTGTTTGACGTCAATGAGAGCCTGTAAAGGTCTATATTTATTGAATATAAGCTCTTGAGGTTTTCACGTTTCAGTTGGACTAACACAAAAATAGTCCGCTCAGCAATAAAAAAACTAGCAGATGCGGTGCAGCCTCGCTGTTGACACAGCGAGCGTTGTACCAATATTTGCAGATCGTCTAACAATGGTCGCGTTGTGGGAGGCGAGCATTAATTTGATTATCGTCACGCCCCGACGAGTGATTCAGTGTTTGGTAGAAAGCATCGCTCGATGATCAAACCATTAACATAGTTTCGTTTGATTTGTAACGAAAATAGTGGCTCTTCTCGGATAACTACTAACTTACAGTACGATAGTTTTTAGTTATCGGTGGCGGATTAGCTTAATTTTTATTTATTTATTTAAAAATAAATAAATAAAACACTGTTACTTAATTATATACTATTCTGTTAATATTTATAATTGTCGCAACACTACATGATTGATAACTTAGACAAACATATTACATAATAAAAAAAAAACAACTTTTTTTTAAATACACAAATCAGAACTTTACCCTACGCTGATTCACCTTTGAGATTGGCAAATAAGACAGCAAAAACGTCAATATTATTTTCATTAATAAAATTACATAGCCTCGGCACTACGCAGTTCTCACCCAAAACTGTCTTGCAAAAAGGAGGACAAAATGGAGTTATCATAAATTGTCTTAGTTTTAATTAAAAGAATAAATTAGAAAGTTCATAAATGTAGAGTTATCTTTAATAGACATTCCAGCCAATCTGTGACATCAAATCAAAGTATATTGTTGTCGATCTTAATCGAAACCACTTTTTCGGTACAAATATAATATACGAGTATGCTTAGATCGAATCGACTGATAAATTGTAATTGGCCTACACCCAAAAAAGGGTACTTTACGTTTAAATTTTGTTAATTACTAGCAGCTCGTAGCAGTTTAGACGAGACAAAAAATTATATTTTAATACTTTATAATATTCTATTTTTTCTCATCAGAGGAATTTTCCTCAGATTTCAGTAAATATTGGAAAAACAAATAAACCGAATTGGTGTAATTGTTTTCAAGTTATTTTATACAACTAGGTTGGCAAACATGCAGGCTTACTGATGGTAAGTGGTTACAGCCGCATATAATGCACGTGGTTCCTGACATCATCATCATCACCACAGCTCATATTATATGTCCTTACCGAGGGGCTCGAGCCTACCCTAAGTTACCGTGTTTTAGGACTTAAGCAACCCGGACTTAGGCAACCAGTCCGCACTGGGCCAGCGTGGTTTGACTAAGGCCTATTCGCCCTAACACAACTAGTAAGGGTAGGCTTGTGCCCCTAGGTGGGGACGTATATGAGCTGTGATGATGATGATGAGTCGTTATATGTAAAAGCACTAATTTCTTTGAGTTTATTCTATCGAGTGATATTTTTTATGACTTTTAAATGGCCAAACTGTCCCCGGGCAGCAAGTCTTCAAATAATAATGCAAATAAATATTAATTTTACATTATTATTTGAAGCCTGTCTGCCCGGGGACAGTTTGGCCAGCGTGCTGTAGTAGGCGAGTCCCTCCCCACCTCAGGAGAGATCTTTCGGTTGAAGATTTGCTTGATCAACATTGTTACTATGGCGATTAATCTAAATGACACTACTGCACTTAGAACAAGCTCTACCTCCAATCAAACCGAGCAGCATTGAGAAATAGCTCAGACATCGACTCGAGCAGTGACGTCACTGCGCCCATTAAACAGCGTGCAAAGACACCATAATCTGTCCACATCGCCAACCAACCTTTCTGATACAATTTAGATTCACGAAATTATCGAGTATGGGAGATCGCTTAAGTATAATACTGGTAATGATATAGCATGGACAGTGTTGTCGGGCTCGGCTTATCTTAATCTCAGCTTAAGGCACCTCCTGGCGTCTTTATGGGTATTAAATATTAATTGGATAACGTCCGTCCAGTATCGATTTTGGACTTATAACTCGCCGGTAACATCTATGATGCTGACGCGCTCAATGTTTTGGTGTTTGGCGACCCGATGGGGTTCGGTGATGTAAATTGATATGATTTAACGTTAGCGTTGTTTTGGTGGTAACATCATTATACACTGTGGACTTAATTACAACAAAATATTAATCGGAACTGCTTTTTTCTTAACAATGTAAAGTATTTTTAGCGTTTCTAAAGCTGAATTTTCTAATTTTATTCATAGTTTTTATAACAGTTTCTTAATTTGACCGGCTGCTAACTTCACACTAATGTCTGATTAAATTTCAAAATAAATATTTCAAAAATCAACAAATAGTCCTTATTTATATAAAAGTTTCCTCATATGACAATAGGGAAGTACTATAGTCTCTTAATTGATATTATTATAAATATAAAGTTTCTTTGAATGTATATTAATCAAATACGAGAATGCCAAAACTAATTTTGGATTTATTTTGACTCAGAAATAAAATTCGTAGGCTGCGTTACAACGTAGAAAAATAATATAATTTCCCCTGGTGAATATTTAAATATAAAGCTAACGCAGATATAGTTAGATCCAGAAATTACTTAAGAAACTAAAATAAAATACCTATTACTTAAGAAACTAGAATAAAGCTACCGCATCACCCTTTTCTGCACCACCCTAAGGTTGACTGGAAGAAAATGCCACAGGCATTAAGTCCGCCTTTGTACAAACATTGTGTACATAAAGAATAAATAAATAAATAAATAAAACCAACCTGTCTATCTTCCCACCAACGCTTGACGAACAAACTCAATTTGGACAGATGATCGGTACCGGTTTCCATATTGGCGCTGACCAAACATTTAACACTTCACAAGTTTAATATCACTATCACAAGCTTAAGTTGAACTGGCACTTGAGCTTAGCCACACTAAGTAGCTCAAGTTAGTTTAAAGGTTAACTCAGGTAAGTCTAACTTGACCGAACATGTCACAGGTCACTGACGTCTTTGAGATCAAACGAGTATCTTAACACTGATAAGATGGATGACACGAGGCAACTAGCCAAGAAGTCTAAAGGGTGGGGGTTGAAACACTAACCTTTGACAATACGTACCTGCCACATAAACAATAGATATGTCTATCCCTTTCCAACGCACCCGGACCGCAGCCGAGACAAGTAATAAAACAATAATTGTTTTTAAAATGGCGTCTCGGAACTGTCCACTGTATATTTATGATGATTGAGGATGAAATATTTTATTGGTACAGCGGCGCTACCGGCGATGTTGGATGCGATGTTGCTTTAATCAGGTTTTTAAGTTCATTTGCATAATTTTATTTGCGGTGGGATTTTGACATTACTACATTTTTTTGAGTTAAATGTCTGTAGTTAACGTAAATTGGTACGAATGATGTTTCTGAATATTGTCATGTTTTAGTTGCTTTCGTGATCACATGAATGTATCACATGAATATGATATGATTATATTAATCGTGATTAGCTGTCGAATTCGTTTAAGAAACAATAGACCTTTAGCAAATTAACTTAAAGCACCTAACATAAATTTAAAATTTTACTATAAATTATTAATGACAATTTATATATTTTTTTAATATAAGCAGTACAGATTGATAGAATTAAGCAATGAAAAAAAGTTTTTATTTTTTCTAGAATTACAAAATTCTCTAGAATTACAATATTTTACTATATAATTTAGTTATCATTAAAATTTTTGTAAAACTTATTTTAACATCTAACTTGTGACTCCCAGAATCACCCAAAGGTCGACTGGCACCAAATACCCACAAATTTTGAGAGTGCGTATTTTAATAAAGATATTGTATTTTTTTTGCTTGAACTATTAACAGGCCTCCCCCAGGGAGAATTCGACATGATTTTAGTCTTGTCCGTGTTCATTTTAAGACCGACTTGTTGGGAAACTTTACAGAGGTCTTCGAGCATTGCGCCTAGATCTTCCACGGTCTCAGCCATGACTACGATATCATCGGCGAAACGAAGGTGAGTCATGTATTCGCCGTTTATGTTGATGCCGAGTCCTCGACAGTCCAAAAGCTTAAATACATCCTCTAACGCAGCTGTAAACAGCCCTGCGAGCATAGAACACTCGATAAACAAAATTTGACAGCTAAGATCGACTCGACAAAAATCGATAAATTTGACGGATATTACTAAGGAGTGAAAAGGACAGATGCTTTTGTCGATCGACAAGTCCATGCTCGCAGGGCAGTTTTGGTTTTATAACGTCACCCTGTTTCGAGTTTGTTCCTATTGGATTCGAGTTTTTGTCCTGATCTTGAACTATTAATTAGATGGTAATAAAACTGATATGGTCATCTAAAGACGGTTGCGAGGGATACTGACTAGAAAAAATATATGAATTAAAAAATTCGTGACATTACAATGCATGCCGGGTTCAGCTAGTAGACTATACATAACCCTGAAGAGTCTAAGTATTTTCTATCACTACTTTATATTGGATTTATGAATACTACTGAACACCTGAGCAAAAGATCAATGCTTTTCGTGAAAGAAAAAACGTCTAATGTATTTGCAATTGGCATGCACAAACTGCTTTTACGGCTTTCAACACCTGTAGCAGTCATATATTCAAAAAAGCACAAGACTTCCACCGCAAAAAAAACGAAGCACAACGGAAAACTACTATAAATAACATTTACACAACAAAAAACTCGGACAGCACTAGTTAAAAAGACAAAACAGAAATGGCGAAGCGCATCAAGGATAGGTAACTGTGACAAAAAAAAAACAATGCGTGGAAAGAGTGTTTAAACAAAAGCGGGGCGGTGTCTTTGACGCCGGCCGTATGTGGGACGCCGTGGAGCACAAAGACCCACCCGGCCAGTGATAAGAGCCCGGTTTTGTTTGCGAAATTTTTGGCGTCGAATGGTGGCGAACCCAACAAAGGTCACATTCAGTGTTTCCCGTAATTGCTTTATTGCATTCAACTCGTAGCACGAAGCCCTTTGACAGTACTCACAAAAGGTCAGACACAAATGACCATTTTGTGTGGAAACGTGTGGCCGTCGTTGAATGCGTGCGTTTTTTTGTCACTCGTCCAGTGGTGTTGTTCTAACGTGTGGATTTCTAAAAATAAGAATGTTATTTAAAAATTTCAAGCACATAAATAGTTCACAATGTTCACGTATTAAGCTACGAATATTGACTTATAAAAGGGTTACTTTTTAATAAAAAATCTTCATTTTTATTAAGTTTTAGTTAAGACTGCTAGCAGATTTTATTTTTATAAAGAGCTTTGCATTTTCTTAAAAAATGCTAAAGAAATTGAAAAATGAATAAAATCAATAAAAAAATTTCGACTCGGGCGGGACTTGAACCCGCGTCATCAATATACCGTGTTGACGCCTAGACCTCTCGGCCACTGAGCTTTTTCCAGTCCCGACGAAATCTTTAACTTGTTTTATTTTTATTTATTTTATTGATAAGGTTCACCTAGAACTACAGTGTTTATCCTACCTTAACTACATATGAAATTAGAACCTAAACACTATAGCTAATAAAAGGTAAACACCACATGCAGTACAAATATTACAAAAGTGATAATAACTAATATTTAAAACTAAAATTCACACTTACACATTAATACATTTGCATCTATTTAACACTAAAAATAAACATTAATCAAATGCTTTCGATAGACATATCTACGAGATGGCTATGGTGGTGAAGTTATAATGACTTGTTTCAATTTTGACAAGGACATTGCATGCATATCAATAGTATGGCTATAACTGTTATAAAGTTTACACATACGAGCAAATGGAGAGTTAGATGCGGATATTGTACGTCGGAGAGGTGGGCAAAGCGGTGTCACGGGCTTTCGTGGATATCTAAATGGCACCCTAAACTTTATTCTACTCAGAAGTTCAGGACAATCAATTTTGTTGTTTAGGAGTCTATACAGAATGACTAGATCAGCCAATTCTCTACGCTTGCTTAGTTTATACAATTTAAAGCGCTCCAGCCTTGTGTTATAACCAATGGAATAATGTCCCAAACCTAATGAGTAACTCAGGTGCCTGACAAATCTCTTTTGAATGCGTTCGATTCTTGTTGTCTTGTTGAACTCTTTTGAACTTTGTTGAGCCAAATTAGTCTTTATTCACTGTTTATTATCGATAATATAAATCATAATAAATCATAATATAAAATCAAAAATGATTTAATTCATTTTAGAGTTTATTTTGTTCGAAATGCAAATTTTAAGATTTTCGCGACTTCTTGCCTACAAAAAGACAATCTTTATACTTATATACTTTAGATACTGTATTATACGTGCTAAGTATAGAAAAAAAATTGACAAAAAATAAGCACTTGTCCATATTATGAATTATGAATTATGAAATTGTCCAATGTTCAATCCTCTACGGAGTATTTCATAATCGTACACTGACGTCATCTCCGACACTAAACACCTAACCTCGTCAGTCATCAACTGAACGCGGAATTTTTTTCACAAGCGCGCCTGTTCACTTTCCATAAACAACATATCTATCGGCTCACTCCAAACAGAGCGAAGTGCTAGCATAATTCAATGAGTTAACTCGAAATTCTATCAAGCGAGTCATCATTTACCATGTCATGAGCACGCACATCAGATAAAATGGGCCCGCGGCAGGCTCACCGATGTTGGCACCTAATAATTTCGCATTGCAATTATAATTTCCTTGCGCACGATTAATTTCTACGATTTCCCCGCTCGTAAGGTTAATGTGACGATTGGATCAGTGGGCGTCTTCAGCCAGTGTCTTTTTAGGGTTCCGTACTGTAAAGACCCTTTTTCTTAGGAACGCGTGAACGTATCAAGCTGAAATTTATATTAAATACTCAGGTCTACTGTCATCAAAACTTCTGAGCCAACGCAATCAAAAGATACAGCCGTTTGTGTCGCAAATTTCCGCAAATTTTCGAAACTCGCATAGGAATCAAAACCTACAGGGTCTTACCGTGAACTCAGAATCTTGAAATTTGGTACGAAATATAGCACAGATAAAGGAGAAATTGCGAAAACTGTAAATTTTTAGTTACATCATATAATAAAAATAGTTTTAATAATTTTGTACGGAACCCTCGGTGCGCGAGTCCGACTCGCACTTGACCGGTTATTTTTGATAGATTGCTCCGCTATTATAAAACGTCCTGTAAGTAGACAAATTTTGTAGAGCATTCCAATTATAGGTAAATTTTTTCACATGTTCTATTATTCTACATGGTAATAGTAAAATAAATAAAACAATAAATTATATTTTGAAAAAAATCTGGGTCATTTATTCAAAATCAACCGGTTATTGTGTTAGAACGATAAAAAGCTTAACTTTTTAAAAAAAATCATAACTGTTGCTAAAAATTACGAAATCATCAACAGGGACTACATTTTTATAGAGGAGAGCGTCACCAAGCTATTTCTCAATACTAATCGGTTGTTATATTTTTCATACAACAGTATTTGGTTAGCTAGTAGAATTCTACATTTTTTTTACACTGGGAGCTCCAACATCAATCTTTTCTTCAGCTTGTGAGCAGATTACGATTAGATTAGTCTTAACACTCAATCTCATTAAATAACAATACATACAGGCATCCTTGTCTTTTTATCTTATGGATAATAGCCAAAGTCGCAAAATCAGATATCATTGTTCCTATTTCATTTTAGTTTGTATCGAGTTTTGCTTAATTCCTTTTGCAAGCTGTTATAATGTTAATAAATATTATTAACCATAAGGGAATGAGAGTGCCATCTGCAAATAACAGTTTAGCAGAGGTAAATGTTAATTATATTGTGCTTTCATAATAAAAGATTAACATATACATATATATACAAATCAGGCCTTAACCACCATATGAAACTTATAGAAATATTTATAGTAATATGAATGATGTAAAAATTTGCTTAAATGGATGACGTATTCTGGTGGTTTTTACAAAACGGTTGAGCGGATTTGGAATCAATTTGATGCAAATGTGCATGAAGTCACGAATGACCAGAAATAGTTTCTAGCATGGCTATTGTTAAATCTTAAAGGAAAGGCTAGAGTTGAGTGGCAAATGTAGAGAAAGCTAGAGAAAGATATTTTGATCGTAGCGATTGGGAAACCATGCTCTGAGCCAACCCCCGTAAAAAGGAAAACACTTATTTTAGAAGTAATATGTACTTATGTTTTGTGATAACTCAGATGGAAAGTAAAGATAACGAATCTCTAAAGTTTATTATCGGACGTAGGCGTCTGTCACGAATCTATTTGCAAGTTTATCAATTAGAAACTATAATTTTGCTGACAAACAAATTTAATATTAATGTATGTCTGTCTGATCTGATACAATCAATGATGGGTGTTCCTTTAACACTGCGTCAATCGGTACGTAGGTTGTACAGTGCAATAAATTCCGTTTCCCCATTTACCAGTGATTTATGTACATTCATTTATTGAATCCCGATTGAATCAAAGTATGGCTTTTATATTCTATTATAGATGTTAGTTTTGCAATATGCCTGAAGCGACAATATATTCTATTGAAAAGTTTAGTAGGGGAGTTATATAGGTACATATGCTTAGTTATTTATTTGGTTTTGTGAGACGCGGATTGAAAAATTAAAAAATCCTAAGGATCATTTGAGATCATTGGAACCTATGCCATGGGTAATAAAACATAATAATAGTAACATATCATCGAGTCAGACTTAATATAATAATAATAATATATCGTCGAGTCAGACTTAATATAATTTTAGGCGCACCGTTCATTGCGACTTTTCGTCACGGTGACTTTTTGTGACCGATCCGAGTGCTATGAAGATATGTGACTGTTACTGTAATGTCACGTCACCATATACAGCGCACTCCCATGTACAAGGGGTAATCGTGGCGTAATCTTACCCAGGTGGATCACAACGTAAATATAAGAGATATAAAAACATTTCAATTGACATTGAAAGTATATGAGTAAAACCATACTAATAACTTTTAATAAGAAAACTAGAAATTGGCAAAAATGCTACCATACACTTAGTATGACGTTCGTAAAGAGCCAACAATAACAGATAACAATAAATTCACATAACAAAGAAGATTGGCAGGCCTGGTACCCATTAAAATATGAAATGTAGGATACTGAATTTTGGATATTATGTTAACGATACTAGTTTACCTATTTTTCTTTAATTAATGAATTTCTATAACTTTTGTAAAGAAAGAAAAATTGATTTCATTATTTCAGTGAATATAACAAAACGCATCTAACTGACATGCAATATTAAAACGCGAAGGTAAACAAAACAAGAGCAACTATTCAATTCGTCGCAGAAATATCGATTATTAATTAATCCACTCATTTTCATATAATTGGTCGATTAATGACAGTTACAGGACCAAAAATACTAGAACATAAGAATATTAGAACTTATGAATATTACTTTTCTTGGTTTTGTATTTAGGTTTTAGTTAAATAAGATGTCTAAGGAAATCTAATTATAATCGATAAACCTATCGATATGTCACATGACCGACTGTTACCACTGTCAACTGTGAATGCCAACGTCACATTCACAGTCAGTTTCAGTCGTGTCGTGGGGATGCGTTCCGAATGGCGATGATATCGATGGCAGCGCGCTAAAAGTCGTTCGTTAAAAAAAATTCCTTTCCCAATCTATAATAACAATAACTGTAACTCGTAATGTCAATGTCAAATTCAATCTCATGTTCTGAGATTTGAAACGTTTTGTTAACTATTAATAACGTTTTGTTATCTCTGTACTCATGTACATACTGTACATAATTTTCAAATGCGAATATCTTTTTATTTACCAGTTGTAGAAATATGATGTGATTACCTTTTTTGTTACGTTACTAAAGATAAAGAAATACGTGGTATTTTTATCACCATACACTTCGTCTGATTACGGTACCAACATTGTATGGCTTGTTGCCAATCTTCTTTGCCGTGTATCTACTTAAAAATGAAAATTGATTGATACGTAATTATGATATGTGCTTAAGGTTACAACAATGCATCAAATTATACGATAATGGTTAAAATAGTAGACCTTCTTAAAGTAGGTAAACTATAGCCTCTGTCTACTAGAGTCTGCGTTGCACTGGACTTGGTTACAAAAAGTCACACACTCACACAAATATTGATATTGTTGTAAATTAAGCTGTGACATTACAAGACTGAAACAGTCGTTACGATTGAGGTATTAATTAACACGTGTGACTTAGGTACACTATTCATAATTAGGACGTTTTGATTTTCGAACAGTTGTCTTTTGTACGATGTTGACTATTCAAATTAGTTACCATTAGAATGTGTTTGACAAAATGAACAAACAATCATTACGATTGGTAAAAAAAAGTTTTTATTCTTTTCTCCTATTACGAACAGCGTGGTAATATGTGTGTATTCTGTTGGTGAATTACCTACTGAGATATCACTCGCATCCAAGATTCTCACCAGCAGCAGTTAGCCAGCAAGGCCGAAGACTCTCCAAGGCGTTTGCTCATTTCGATGATGCTATAACGTTCATATGTCAGTTTTCAGTCTTAGAAGCTAGAACAGAACACGCTTTTTCTTAGTTCTCTTTGATTTTGATTTTCTTATAATCCTCCATGATTTTATCAAATATAAAGTGCAATAAATTTGCTATCTTCACAAATGAAAACGATTCTTGAAGTTAATGCAAAATTTTTATTCTTCACATAGACACATCTTTCTGCAGATTTTTTCAACATTCAACAAATTCTAAAAAAAAGTGCATGCGCATAATGTAGTTATTTAATTAAAAGTCACTTTTGAATGTAACGATAGAGTTAAATTTTCTTATGTGATTCAAATTTTACCTTGCATGTATCTAAATTTGTTATAATCAGTCGTATTGTTACTTTTTCACAAATTTAATTTAATTAATTTTAGTAGGTAGGTACTTCAACGCGGTAATTATGTTTTAGAACGTAACAGTATAATATTTATAGTATGTTTTGCTGTACATAGGAAGCGAAAATTCTGTCTGAGTTTTAAATTATTACAACATGGTTTGATGGGTAAACGCAATACCGCTAAAGAGTTAAGTAATCTAATGTCATTAGATTTTATAACATTACTTTGAAATAAGGCCGTTTTGCAGAGAGCTACGATTAACGCTTCTTAAAACTTCCACTGACTTTACATAACCTTTCTACACATCATCGTAGTCCTTCTTTTTGGTGAAATAGTTTGAGATAAGCAAAAGGCACATGTTTAATGAAGCGTTGAGATAATTTAGGTGTTAGGTGTAAATTGCAGCATTTAATTAAGGATATTGACCAAAAATTAGCCAATACAGAAAAAATCAGTATCATGGATCCCACTGAAAAAAAATTGTTAACGAAAATGTGATATATATTATATAGTATGGTGAATTTTTTCATGATTAAGTAGTGAACATCTTAATAACAAATTAATTATCAGGGACGTGTTTATTTTGTAGCGTTGTTGACTCCTTACCACTGACGTATATAATGGTACGTTACCTAATTTATTACGTACTGCATTTCATTTTACACGGGAATTAGTCATTGACATTTTTAGTTAGTCTTCTAGCTAGCTTCTGGTATTGCGATGGAAACAGAAATGTCCCGTACTGTATAATGTGAAAGAAATAAATATTTACTGAAAAAAAAATTGATAATATGTATCAAGAATTTGTTACCTTCATTCATGCAACTTATTTACATACGAGTGCACAAAGGTGCATGATTACAGTAATAAAGTATAGTTGGTTGGCCGTAGTAAGATTACTTTATAATGTCACTATGTTTGTGGATTTTATTAAGGACTTGATCACTTTTTTGGCAAGTCGCAAAGCTTGATATGATTAATCATTTTATCTTATTAGAATTAACAATTATAAATGTTTACAAAGGTGACGTCACCAAAATTAAATAAGAAAGTTTATTGATTTGAATATGTTTTTCTTATTAAGCGTTCAATCATTTCAAATTGATTTTCATAATCATTTGTGGTTTGTAGTTTTAAAAATGTTGATGATTAATTTTATTATATTTTACTCAAACAAGCAAAATTTTAACTTGATAAGCTACCATTTTTTTCAGTGTTCCAATTGGTCAAGCTGTTTTTGAGTTTTAGCGAGACTAGCGAGCGGATTTGATTTTATTAATATTAACAAGATTACTTTTCTATTTCATTGAATTAACATTGATAATTTGTTTACATATGATTCAACCAAAAAAGACCCAGGACTTGGCACGGAAGCCAAACATGCGGCCATCCAGTCTCTATTTAGTAATCAAAACCTACAATCGGTAACTGATGTGAAAAACTTTATTGATGTAAAAATAAACAAACATTTAGATCCTATCATGTTTTGAATAAATTATCTCTATTAAGTTATCAATGTAAAGCGGATCCCATAACTAAAGTTCTCTTGATTGTTTATTTTTAAAGTTGAGTTGGTTTTTAATGTTATTAAAATAGTATTAATAAATTAACTTTCGCATTTTCAAACAACAGAAAGGAAATTTTTTACTTTCCTTCCATAGCATCTATAAAACACACACATAGGTTCATGTAAGTACAATAAAATCACATCTCAGCGGGTAAGAGAAACTAACTTTGTGGTAATAACACATTGTAACAGCATTGTGTTTAAAAATCGTCCTGTTAAATCAAATTCGTGTGAATGAAAATTATCAATCGCATATTTTATTTTTTCAAATTTTGTGCGCTATTTTGCTTATCAATTATTCCTATTATGTGTAATTTTCAAATTGAAAATGAGAAAAGATACATTTTTAACATATTACATACAATGGGCACGTGTAGCGGCATTTTTTCTATGGCTTTATCCTTACTAATATTATAAATGCGAAAGTTTGTGAGTATGAATGGATGTATGGATGTTTGTTACTCTTTAACGTAGTAAGTTCCCGCGGGAAAGTAGACTTACAGTTTTTTCTTTGAATTTTTAAGTTGAAACATAGATCGCGGGCACAGCTAGTGAATAATGAAACAATAAGTATTTTTAAACAAAAAACGACAAAGAATTGATTTTTATTTATTTATAAATACGGTGGTTTATTTACATCAGCTATTCTACGTTTCGTTTGTTCTATAGCTACGGATTATGGCCAAGTTCCTCTTGTTTGTAACTAGATGGCGCCATCAGTGGGTGCGTGTTGAAATTAGTCGGATAAAGGAAAGCTTAAAGACGGTAAAATTGCCTATAATTATAAATGTTTATAATAATAATCTCAAATATAGAATAACCTGGGTCTCAAAAACTACATTAATTACTTAAAATAATGTCATTCTATTTTGCAAAAGATTTTAAAATATTTGTTTTTATTGTATGTTATAGAAGACTGAGAACAGACAAACACACATACAATCGAAGATTCACATTCGTGGCCTGAAACAAAAACATGCTCTTTAAAAAATCTGCAACCGGAATTCGAATTCGGGGCATTTGGTTTCGTGGGTACGGTAAAACCAGACACCAGCCAGTCATCAATATAAATTTTGTCTTAAATATAGACAAGTCGGTTTCGAGTTTAAACAATATTACGGAGCTTTCGCCCTGACCTTTATCGTTACCTATCATTGTTGCCTAGTCGTACGCCACCTTTAATAAGCAAATTTCAGGAATCCAGCATGATTGAATGAATTTGGAATTTCATTAAATTTAAATTCATACTTAGTTTAAATATAGGTTAACATTTATAAATTTGGTTAAGCGTTGAGAGGTTTCCTATATAGGTAATACCAGATGTGCTTTGCTTGTAGTTCACTGACGTATATATTAGTTGTTGTGTGGTAAATATTATATGTTAGTGAATTGATTGGTATAAGGTGTCACATTATAGATCTGTAATAAAACATCTTAGATTCAACTTCACCTGTAATACATAAAATGCACTTTAGCTTATGATGTCATACGTAAATCAAAAATATTTTTGAACTTTAAGTTCTAATCTAATATTATGTCAAATTTTCCACTGAGTCTCAAGTCTGAGACATCTTCAAAGATAGGATAGGACAAAATAAGGTAACAAACAACTATTTTATGAATATCTTAGAATAAAGATAAGCTTGTGTTCCAAGGGCTTATACTACGAGTACTTCAACATCAATCAATTCATTTGTTTCTGTGGATTTTCTGATTCTGATTTGTAGTCTAAAGCAAATTTTTGCGATGTTTGAAAGCAAGCATATAAAACATTTAGCGTTCATTACTTACTATTTAAAGTAAGTTAGTATTTTAGAAATCTAAATTATTAAATTTTCCAGGTTTCATTTACCACCACTTCAAAACGTGCTCATAAACGTCGGACTGTTTCACTTTTTCTTGACAAGAAATTAAGCTAACTGCTTTGCGTTTGTGTGAGCCAAAAGAGATAAAGGCCGAATTGAATATTCTATCAAAAATATTCCAATAAATAATAATTATAGGAATTTCATGAGATGAAACCATAGACTCATTAATCTATGGTTTTGATCGAAGTTATTGTCCTTACAAAATTCTATTCAAAATGGAAACCGTCGCCTTGGGGCCGGTTAATGTAATATAATACGGCCCGTTCCCGACATTACAGGTTCTGGCATTATTGAAATAAATCGGCTCATCAGAGAAATGCATGCTTCGCGGTCGCCATTAACTCTATTGGCTTTCTGCGGAGTTTTTGCTATGGCGCCTTCACGGATTTTGCATTAGTGTATTTACAATGACTTACGATAGTAATGATAGGATACATTGCTTTTAGAAGTATGAAAGTATATTTTAATAATCAAGTCTCGTCAATAAAGTAATTTCAATTATTTAATTAATCTCGTTAACTTAACTTCAATTTTTGCTTGTAGTATTATTGAATGCATCATCAGTTTCAGGAAGATATTCCGAAACTATATTTTGTGCGATAGAGTGTTTATTGTGTTTAAGTACTAAACACTTTTCAATCAGGATATCGAAATAAAAATGCCACGCTTTTGTTCATTTAGTTCTTCTACATTACTTACGAGTAACTTCTACATGTATTCCTCGTGTAATTTTTTGAGAATTTGATTACATATAGATAGTAAAATCATCATCATAAGTTTGCTCGTGCTAGTTTCTTTATACTCTGTGTGTGTGTCTAGTATATGTTGTGTGTGTATATAGTATGTAGATTTCATGAAAGTTGAAGTAGGCTGCACCTAAGTTTCTCAATCATAGAACAACTGCCAAATTCATAGTTGCCGAAAACAATTTTATTTTATTGTAATGGTGAAGGAGCGCTATGATGATAGTAGCAATGCAGACACTTCGAACATGTCAATAGTTTCTATCAACCAAAGAAGTAAATCTTTCTATCTACTTTCTAACCTAAAGGAAACGTTGCTGGATATATCAGTTGGTCAAAAATATACCACCAATAACGTGTCGTTGATAACTTAAGTGTAAATCAAAGAGTTTGCTGAAAATGAGATCTTATATTAGAAATTAATTATGATTAGCAAACAAAACAATAGCGCATAATATGAACCACTGAAATCCTTTTGTTTGTGATTTTCAAGTAAAAATGTGCAATTTTTTTTGGCAAAAGATAAGTTTTTCTGAAATGTGCATTTATTATAAAGGTTTCGCGTGAATGTCGTAATGTTTGTTTGTATCTCTTTGACCACGTTGACGCTCTTTTCGTACAGACTTTTACAAGGGCAGATAAGGTATGTAGAGACCGAATCATGAAAATGAGCATAAGAGGAAATGTATAGTCGTTTCAAGTTAATACAAAAAGCGGTCAATAATTGAAATTAGACCATCAACAAAGTATAAGTTGTATGTCAAATATTCCTACCGCCGCCGCAGGGTGTGCGGGTCAAGTAATTTCAGGTGGTACAGCGCTCGCCCGCGGCTGCATCGGCGGCATTTCGCGGAACTAATGCGTCACGGCGGCGCGCGCGCAAGCTGATCTGTCTGACGTTTGGGAGGCTGGAGAATCAGCCTACAATTTATGTATTTACTTGCTATTTCTGGTGGTATTGGTGATATTTTGTTGAATACATAAGCTTATTGTTGAATATGGACATATCCATTAAATCGATAGTGATGGTAGATGGATTCCGATGATATACGGTATTTTACATAGCTGAAGAGTCGGATCCTTCAATATGGTTGTGGAACAATCTTTCAGGTGTTCTTTAACATTTATTTTGCGACATGCAAAGTCAAGTTTCACTTGACGACTTTGTAATAATATAGGGAAAAAAAATAGCCCTAGCTGGTTTTCTTGCTGGTTCTTTCCAGTACAAGGTCTCCCGCCGTAGATTTGTGAACCATTGGCGTAGCTTCTTTGACGTGCAAAAGTGATTATGTAATAATCCAATTCGAATAAACGATATTGAATTTGAATAAGTGTGATTGTTGTCGCTTGTCGATTTTTAAGGCACGTGAGATATATTTTTCCGGAAGAAACAAGAACTTATGAAGGGAGTTGAACCGTGAAAAGTAATGACAGACATGGATTGAATAAAATGGCGAAAATGATTATTAAAACATAAATTCATTTGACTTTTTGTCCTAGAAAGAATGTAGAGTTTTAAATATTTAGAGTGCAAATCTTAATTTGTTAATATTAGTTTAGTAGTAATATTAGTTTGCACGAGATTTTTTGTTTAGAAAATTAAAATTTGATTTGCATTGACACCTACTCAAATGACTTGATGATGATTTAAAAAAAATGAGATTGAAAACACTATTTTTAAAGATTCTCATTGCTATAATATCCGTAATATACATAAAACTTATTGTATTACTTTTACATATGTAACTATTGTTTAATTTAATAAAATGTTTTGTATATAAAATACAACATAACAACATATTGAGTTGTCGTTTAAAAGTATGTGTATAACACAAGTCGAAATATTTGGAGAAGTAGAATTGTGTTATTTGTTAATCAGTCTGTAGTTTCAATAAGTAGATAAGTAACTGGTGATATTTCGCATATAAAGATTTCCAGGATTTCCATTTCCAAGTAAAAATAAAATAGTTAGGTACTTACTGGATTGATGCTGTATTTCAATGTAGACTACATACTCTACATTGAAATAGCTATGCAAAGTCTGTCATTAAAAATCCGTCATTAAATTTTCAGTAAAACGGAACATTAAAATTTGCAGCTCTATCTCGTATATAATATACAAATTATTGTCAGACTTGAAGTGTTAAATGAAAATGTTTGAATATTGAAAACTAAATCTACATGTTTATATTACATCAATAAAATACTACTCATTTAATCAATTACCTATTTAAATTGTGTTTTTATAGAAACTTACACGAAAACAACTGGACTCTACAATTAAATCGATTCAAAAGATTCCTTGCTTCTTCAAAATACAAAAAAAGGCATTCGGAACTTACAAGTTACCAAATACTTTTCAATGTTATTAAAATTACGGTCAATTATATTAAGTTTCATATCTAGCTTCATAATTTGCGAAAGACATTAATTACCGATGCCACTCTAGTCGATGTACCTATCTAACGAAGACATTCAGTTATGTTTCTAATTAAATCACATTTAGAAGAACACTTTGACACCCACTCCTTAATACTCATTTGAATTTGTTGGGTCAGAATAGATTTTGCAAGAACGAAACAACTTAATGCGTTTGAAGAGTTAAGTTATAAATTATTACATGAACTGATATAAATCTTATTGTATTTATAAATATACACAAGTAATTATAATTAAATTACAAAATTAAGATGCCTTAGATTCTCATGCAGGCTCTTCTCTGAAACTGTTATAGAATCTAGTATAAGTTAAAATTCGTGAAAACGTAAGAAACAAACAAGAAGTTTTTGTAAGTGTGCAATTTTGGAATCAGTTCTTTCCTTAAATATCCACTGTATTTTTTATTGTACCAACATTGTATGTTAAATGGAGAATACCACATGTTTCAAAACCACGCTAGAGAAACTAATAATTCACTATTGTTAAAGTGAATAAACAAAGCATAGTAGAGTAATGTTGATTCAACAAAAGATGATTGATAAAGAAAAGTTTTCCTATCTTCAAATTATAGATAACACACACACACACACAACGAAGGTTTTGAACAGATATAATGGCTTAACAAAATTAACCCTTAACCTTTAACAAAAGAAACCTTTTGAACAAAAAACAAAAGGCTTTTTCAGCGAGTTCTGTGTTCAAAAGTTTTCTTTTTCGCCGAAAAATAATAAAAACTGCAAACTGACCTGAATCATGAATGCTTTGAGGCTTCTCACACAAAAACATCAAACAAACCAGTCACTGCACAGTGCATATCACTTATCCTATACGTAGTACGTGCGAGATATATAAATATAGTATCATGTATCGCGGACGACACGACCGTCTAACACTCTGCGAGACCGGACACTGGGCTTCAGCCGCGTAGAGTGGGATAAAAGATACGCGGGGGGACACTGCACGCTGAAGGACGCAAGGAGCCGGGCAGATGCGACAGGACTCCAGAGAAAGAGATGACTACACTACGTGACATTTGAAAACTGTGTCTTTACACCACCTTTGGAAGGTTCACACGAATTAGATACATACACCGGTATATATAAAGTCGAAGTTTATAGAGCAGTTGGTAAGATAAGTCGTTTTGGAATGTATCAATAGTGTCCTCTAATGTGTCGCGCGTTTAGAGCGATGGCTTTAAAACTAGGGGGATAAGGGTGGGTTTTGTGCGATTTGGTTGTGTCGTTTTAGTCGTCTGGTGGCAAAAGTGTGTGTCTCATTGTGTCGTTTGAGGAGCGGAGCGCGGGCGTGCGAGCGGGACGGCGGCCGCGGCGGGGGGAGGGGGAGGGAGGTGTCACCGCCGGCGCTTTAGACCCTTAAGCCGGATGAGCGGTGTGCTGCGGATTTTGTGACGTTGTTTGCGCAAATGTGGCTTTTTCAGCTCGCATGCCGCGTGTAGAGCGCGCTTTACACAAGTAAATCAAACGTGTTCAGCGCATAACTGAGCTCTGAGCAACGTTATTTTTTAGTTATTGCATATCTAAACTGTATCTGGCTAATTCTAGAGGAGTAATTGAGGAAGTTTTGTTTAGTTGTAAAATTTGTAAGCTGTAAAATGGTAGTTTACTTTGAAAGACGACAACTTTCATGTATTTATATTTTTCTTTACAGCTATATTTTATTCGAATAAATATTGAATAGTCAACAAATAGTCAACGTAAAACTAAAGTGCATATGGTGCGAGCGCTTGTCTTCTCTATATTTCTGTACGGCGCAGAGACGTGGTGCATGAGAAGCCGTGGTTGCAGTAGGATTGATGCTTTTGAAATGTGGGTGTGGAGAAAAATGCTCCGAATATCGTGAACTGCCTTAAGGACCAATGAGTCGATTCTGAAAGAGCTCAACTTCAAAAAAAGTATCTGTGTCATCTGCCAAGAACGGGTCCTGAGCATCTTCGGATATATTAAGCGATCTCCTAAGCATAGTCTTGACAGGGTTTTTAATATTGGGTCGCATTGAAGGTAACCGCGCCATGGGCAGAACACCAGCTCGATGGTCCGACCTCGTCAAAAAAGCAGTGGGTGGCAGTATCTATCAAGCGGTCCATTCCACCCGAAACCGTGCGCTCTGGAGGTTCCGAGTGGAATGGAACGGTGGGTGGAATGGTTAAATGTAGAGCTAATAATAGTTGATTATGGAGAATAATTATTTGAAAAATGAATTTTAGGGATTACAAAATTTAATTTTCTTATAATATTTAGCTAGGTGTGTTAAAGTCGAAGAAGAGAAATAGTTTGTAAAGTCCTTGGTTATTAAATAAACATAAACATGATAATATAAGAATTTACTTTTTCACCATATATTGCTTTAAAATTGTTGGAAATTCTATACAAAATCGGTTTGTTTACTGTTTCTTAAATTTTAATTTTATGAATGTGATGAAGAGGGCTAAGGTCCAACAAAAGTATGAATAGGTTTCCTGAAAAAGAATACGCATGCGAAAAATGTATCTAAGTGAGATGGCGTATGATTGAAATGAACAGAAGAAGGAAACGATTTACGCCAATCCCACATAACAGTGCGCTACAGAATGTATATTTATAAGATAGATTTTATGTTATGGTGACTGCTAAATAGAAACTATACACTTTTTCACGAAACCGATTTAAGGTTTTACGAAAATTACGTACGTACGTAAAATAGGTTACATTTATTGTGTCTTCAATGTAGCGTTGAAAAATTTAAAAATGTAGAGTCAGTAAGGACATATTTAAAAGATAGGTTTTGTAATATAACTTGCAATAAGTATATATTTGTAATAAGTCTAAGTCTATAACTTTTTTTTGACATTTTAAGTGTATGTAAGCATACGGATTGTATTTTTTTTTAACTTTCAATGACTATGTAACAAAACCAAAATTGTAAATGGCGATTTAAAAGAGGAGCTAAAAAATTTGACCTTTCGTGTTTCTTGCCTGTTCTCGAGAAGGCTCTCCTAATTTTCGAACAGGTGTAGATTCAACTTTTTTTTTCATTGCTACTTGTATTTGCAGACATCTTGAGTAGATATATTCAGGATGTATGCACATACTCGTACAAGGTTAAATATGTTTCCTTTAAATTAGAATGTTTTGCTTTGTTTTAACGTCAATAAGTGCCTGTAAAGGCCTAAGTTGAATAAAGATTTTTGAATTTGAATTTGAATAGTCGTTACCTTAATTCATGGTCCCAACTAAATAGTAGCAACTATTGATGTTTTATCAAATATTGATTTGAATTCAACGCAAAATAAATCTGATAAATAAGTTTATCCTAAATGTAGCGCTAAAAATATTACAGAATGTAAGCATTTAAAAGGATTATAATGGATTTAATGTTTCAAAATTGTTAATGATCAGCGAAGTTTCAGTCGGATTCTTTAAGTCTGCGATACCTACTTAATGTTAGCAATATATCTTTTCACCAAATATTGACTTTAAAATTTAGAAAAAATATGCACAAAATCGATTGGTATAGTGCACAATCTCGAAAGTAGAGCTGAAAAAATAAATCTCATTACGAAAAGACACCGAAAGCCTATTGTCAGGATCCCAAAGCCCATTGTCACATGTCGTTATAGCGACAAAAAAATGACTTTGCTAATCTAACAAGTGGTTCTGAAAGCGGTAGCGCCACCGTGGCTATTCCACAATGGGAATCACAATGGGATTGTGACATTTTTGGGTTTGTCAAACTGCGGCCCACAGGGACACGGTATTGTGCTCCGAGTAGTGTCATTGTTGCGTTTTTTTTTCACAAAGTTGACAATTGACCACCCACGGGCAAACAAGATGAGTTAGGATTAGTGCGGCTGACGGTTGCAGATTAGCTTTGTCAGTTGTCACTGATGCAAGCGACGCGACAGGTGTACTTCTTTTAACTTCGAATATCTTAACAAATTTATTAATGTTGATGAGTTGGGAATTGTGAAATTGTTTTGTCGATTTGATATTGTGCCACGATTAGACGAAAATTAATGAATCCAGATTTGTTCAATCAACAGTTTCGGGTCATTATCATGAGGTCACCCTCATTGCGTCAACACGGTTTGTCGACACAGGTGACATATATTTTTTTGTATTGATTTATAAATTTTTCAGATTGATGAAAATTCAAAAACATTAACCAATCTTTACAAAATCAGTTACGATTTATAGATTAGGCTAACAAAATACCTCTAAGAGATCAAAGAAATTGAAATTTCGTCCGGGTTGAATAAGTCCTTGATGGTCTAATGGCCTCAGTAGATATGTTGTAGACACAAGTTTGAAGCCTGCCCAAAGTGATTTTTTTCTTGTATTCAATTATAAATTTTCCAGTTTCACGGTATTATGGAAATAATCGAAATCAGTTTGAATAAAAATTACCAATTACACATTAATGTTATTATAAATATTTTATTGTATATTTTTTTTGTTTTAGTTATAGGTATATATTATATTATAATATTACTATAAAAGTCCGAACTACGGAAACACTTAAGATTTACCAACTGTTAATGGTAAAAGTCCGAACTGTTGTGTGATCATTATCCATTTCGGGCTTTTAACATCATATTCTCGGTAAATATTAAAACTTACCACCAAGACGCCGCGGTAAGTGTTGAAAATATGGTAATCATACCGGACCGTTTTCCATACAAATCTATTCCCCTGTTTTCTTCCAGGAAAATGGCAATAGTTGCTCTATTTTTTACAAAAAAATCTATGGGCTTAGTATGTTCCAAGGTTTTCCTTTTTTACTAAGTTAATTTAGGAGATTTAATCCTTGCAAATCCTAAAAAATTGTTGAGCTTTTCCGCAGTGTTCACACATCAAGCAAACAAGTTTGACGAGATTATATGATTATAATATGCTATTCGGGCACGATAGTAGTGAATCGAAAAATAACTTTAACTTATTGGATAAAACTGAAATCTGTAGGTTAAGTAAGGTTAGATATTGTGACCACATACGGCGGAGCGAGCGAAACGAGCGGAGCATGAAACTGCATCTTTCATGCAAAAATCAATAATCAATAATTAAGTAAAATCCACCTCGTCGAAATTTTTTTCTCGCTCGAGTCCGAATAGTGAATTGTTATCGAAAATACTTATAGGATCAAAATGAAAATTGTAGGTTAGGTTAGGTATTGTGACCACACACAGTGGAGCGAGCGAAGCGAGCGGATCATGAAACTGTAAAGAAATTCCTAAAACCAACATTTACCAACCGTTATTGGTAAATCCTAGCATATCCCAAACTCTAATGGTAAAAGCCCGAAATATCGTCTCTTCTCTTCTCTTCTCTACAGAATCCTTACATTTACCAACTCATGTTGGCAAACCCTAAGATTTACCGGTAAAACCTAGGATTTAGGTAAATCCGTATATTGTGTAAAATAAATTATTTTTGAAAATAAATTATTATTATTATATATGATATATACCTATTTACATACCTCTATGAAAGAGTTGTCAAATAGAAAAATGTTGTAAAATCCAAAATGAATAGAAATATTCTGCATCACGCATTATATAACAGATTATGTATCTTTCAAAAAATATATAAAAAACAACTATTACAATATAATTTATGTGCTTGACAGGTTTATGCAATTTGCCAAAAAATGCCAAGTTTTTGAAAATTAAGTAAACTTTCAAATACTAATGAAAAGAGGCAAACTTATTTTGTTTGATGAGACCTTTGCTATTTCATTTCATTTTATTTCCATAATTTGTGTCCGTTACACACAAGAGCGGTTCTAATACTTGTTTCCTGTTTGAAAGTGGTACACTCGTACACATAAATTAATCAAAGATATTTGAAAACGTAGACTGTAGTATTTGATTGCAGATTATTATTAATTAATTATTATTATTATTAAAAATATATAATTGATTCACTTTGCACCATCTAAAATTACAGGATATAGATGAATAGCAATGAATGAATGAATCCGTATTTTTAGGAACTGCGACCTTCTGGTCAGGTTGAATAGTTTATGACATTTGGCATTTGTTCATCTCAAAATGAACAAATGCCAAAACTTACATTTTGAAAAATGAGTAATTTTCTAAAATTAAATGTCTTCCCTTTGGATGTCGGAATTTCTTATTTTCTGATTAGTTAAGTTTAAATATTGCTTTTTATTCTAAAATAAAGCGATATGATGGATTAACAGTAATTTAAAAAAATATTAACTGTTAGACCTTGTCTACATAGAATTTTTACCATTGGACCAAAAAATGTGCAATTAAACAAAAATTTCATTGATCTTACTTCACCTGTGCACCGCCCTTATGTCACGCAAAAGTGGGGATTTCAGTAGTATAAGTGTAAACCTTGATGTGGTGTCGACTGTACAATAGCGATCCTGTTAATAAGGCTTTATCAGAAGAAATATCTTTGGTAATTAGATTTAAGCAAATTTGTGTCAGTCAGTCACCAATAGGAAAAGTTCGTGACTACAATAAAATACAAACCATGAAATTATTACTAATGGAAAAAAAGCGTCGTATTTATTACATTTAAAAAATAAAAATGTTGAATTCCAATGCAGATACGAAAAAAGATAAATAGATAATGTCCGCGACTGTACAATATTTTCTGTAATGTAGTTTTAATAGTAGGCAACTATCAGAGTAGACAAGGTGTTTAGGCGTTTAGTGTATTATTTATTACACAATTACCAACTTTTGTTTTGTTGCTTGACTGATGCCTGATAATGGTTGTAGATCATCGGTGTTTGTTTAAGGGAAACCCATCAGAAAGATACTTACTTCTATGCATTTGAATCATTTGCATCTTTCTATCATTAATACTCTGTGATTTGTTTAATGGGAGTAACGTATTTTTGTTGGGAAACTGATGATCCAATTGACCACTAATACAATGTTAAGTTAAGTGAAAGTAATACTGTTAAGTTAAAAATAGTAATTATATTTTTTAAATTTACACCATATTGGCAGCCAATACATAAGTAGTTTGTTGACGTTGTCTACCTGTTTTTTGACGTCGGTCAATAATTCTTAAAAAATATTGAACTTTCTTCACTTAAAGAGAATATGTTAAAAAAAAGAGACCATACATAAGTAGAGTTATCTGTTGAACAAAGGGACTTTTTTACATTTTTTAAAATTTATTCCAGCTTCCTTAAAGCGAGAATTTTTAAGTAGCACTAAAATGTTAGATTCCTGTGATTGTGACCTGATTTCACAATCTATCGAAAATTGAGATCTTTGGGCTTCTTCAAGAAATAATATATAATAATAATAAGACTTAGAAAGCAACAGAGAAACAATAATCGAAAACAAAAAGTTTGAAGTTATTAAACATATTACAATAACATTATGCTGAGTAGTAATTGTAACTATTTCAATGATCATATTGGTAAAACATTTTTTTCTTTTCTTAGCCTTAATAAATTTATTTATAATTCTTTATGTACATAATTGTGTTATAAAGGCGGACTTAATGCCCTTTATCGAGCAATATACATATGTCATGCAAAAAATTATTAAGTTACAGCTTTCAATTTATTTCATTTAAATGCTTAATTAATATTTTATTACCATTTTAGAAGATATCTGTAATGATTGCTTAATGAATTCAGACATAATTTTGACAAAATGTTAAAAGGATAATAGCGTGATCCAAAGATCCACTATCGCAACATCTGTGATCAAAAACCAGCAAATTAGCTTTACTATCGTAGCACAGATCGCATGATACAAGCCCAGGGACACGCAATAAAATGTATAACAATTCAGTCCCGCCCGTTGTAAAAGCATTAAAAAAACGTCGTCACCTGTCGTGTCATTTGGTCCCAATGAGCGAGCCGCCAAAGAAAACACGAAATTAGAAAAAAATTACAAACGCCGAAAACTGACCGAATCTAACTTATGACAGTTTGTCTCTCAACGTGCGTTTCGAGTGAGTTGTACCTTATTAAAACTGTTTTAAGGTTGGTTATGGGGAGTCAAACGATAGTTGATTTAATTTTTTTCCGACGACAGTTTTTTCCTGTTAATCGTTTTGACTGACGAGAATTTACGATGTGAAACTTTACTATCGGCTATGGGCGATATAAAACTTTGGTCTGACTTCATTAGCCGTTTTTGTAACCGTTTCTTGCGAGTAATAATGGAGATGGTCCTGTCCCCTTTGTGATTTCGATTTGGCCTTCCGAATCTCGTACTCTACAATTTGTTTGTTACGGACATCTTTTGGTAATATATTAATTTCGATTACATGTTGAAAGCGTTAGGTTTTAATTTAAATTATAATTGGTAATTTATTAAATATATTTTTTACAACTTATATAAAAGTTAAAACGTATATAAAGAGGCGGGTTGAGATCCAGGGTTCGATCCTGACATGTACCAATGTGTTTTTCGTTTTTCGAATTTCATAAATGTACATTTGCATTTACATCCGATGCTCCTACGGTGAAAGAAAACATCGTGAGGCAACCTGCATACATCTGCGAAGAAATTCAGAGGTGTATGAAGTCGTCCAATCCGCACTGGGCCAGCGTGGTTGACTAAGGCCCAAACACCCTAACTTAGGGTAGGCTTGCGCCCCTCGGTGCCGGTGGAGATGTATGTGAGCTGTGATGATGATAATGCTGCACTGTGAACCAGATAACACAGGGATATACCAGGAATTGCCATCCCCATCCTGGGCCCTAATTCCGCCAAACTTGACCATGTCATTCTTTATAGCGTTTGATTTCGTCACCTTTGGTGCAGTTTATTCGAACTACGATTCCTTGATAAGTCACTAGTGACATGTTTAAGTGAGTTATCCGTTAACGAATTGTCCCAAAAAGCCATTCTATTGAAGCGTTATTGACACGCTATAAATGCATTAACGCTATTAGAATAAGACCCTTGGTTGCTTTAATATAGTTCACCGAGAGACCGAGACAAGCAAACTGAACAACTTTCACTATGGGCCCAACTTTGAAATCGCAAAAAAAATCAGCTGTTCCATACATCTAGGTTCAGTGAATGTTGAACATTTGTATGGAACACCTAATTTGTTTTGCGATTTCAAAGTTGATCCCATAGTTAAAGTTGTTCAGTTTGCTTGTCTGAACAACCACACAATTTTTTTTTGTGAGTATAAAAAAATAAACTTGTATAGGGCTACTGGTGACAATTCGGACAGTAGACGCTCTTGAGGTAATGTCTGTTAGCTAGAAGTCCACGAGGATAGGCTCGCTGGCAATGTTGAGGACCTAACAGAGTCCTCGCCTTCTTTATGCGGCAACACTAAGATCAAGAGAATTCAAAAATAGGTATTAAAGTGAAACTTTTTACATCGCCTCAAATTTTTTGGTCCATTTATCGCATGTCGCATTCCACACAGGTCACAGACCAGACAACAGATAGGTCTTTGATTTTACTATTTCATAAAGGTCAGCCCCCCTAGACAAATACCACACGCTAACTTTTCCGCAGTCGTTCTTCAGAAAAATGTATGGAGATGACATTAGCTGCGGAATAATAGCGTGAGGTTGTCGTAAGCTAATGTCATTTCCATACATTTTTTCTGCGGAACGACTGCGGAAAAGTTAGCGTGTGGCATTTGTCTAAGGCCTCTGGATTGGTCTATGGGTGAGTTTGTTCGACTTTAATCTGTGTAGCAGCACAGAATAAATAATAGTACCTACCTACCAAAGTAGTAGCATTGGTTTGATCCTAGTGTAGAGCGTTTTTTTATCAATTTTTTTCATCATGTTATTTTTTATTGCTTTCTTGTTTATTTTATTACTTTATTTTTATTACATCATTTGGTTTTTTATTAAATTGTTTCCTTTTATGTAGGTATAATTTTCTTTTCGGAAGAAAAGATTTAAGATTAAAAACGCGATTTTAATACCCTACATTTTCTGAAAATTTTCAGTTAAATGCATACGATCCGAAAAAAGTTTCGTATGCATCGTGGTTTTTTGTAAAATGTATTGCTATCGCGGCTGTGCTCGAACAAACGAGCTGAGCGCGATAGGGACAACTGCAGCTCGGACTGAAGATACCTATGAAAAGTACACAAAATAGACGTTCCGTAGCCTTTCTCCTTTAAAACTACACCAATTTAATTAATGTTCGCATTGAAATGACTTAATTTTGCTTTGTTTCATATAATCTCGTCAAATTTGTTTGCAGGATGTTTGAATACAGGAGAAAACGTTGCAAATTTTTTGAATTTAATTAAGTTTTTTTAGATTTTTTTGAGTTTCAAATCTTTTTTATCACTGACTTAATAAAAAAAGGGAACATAGTGGCCATAGATTTTTTGGTCAAAATATAACAACTATTGCCACTATCCAGGGAGGAAACAGGGGACTACTTTTGTATGGAAAAACGGCCAGTATGATTTTCTCCTAAACTGAATCTTCTGCAAAACTCAGGCCCATGACCAGCCGACAGTGCGTAATAGCTGTTATTGTTTCAAAAGTTTTGGACCTTAGTTCGTATTTTCGAAACAATAATATCAACTGACCCATTGTTTCCAGTTACGTCAACCGCCAATAGTCGTCCATCACAATCACCGCGTTATCTCGAAAGCTTTTAACAAAATTAACTGTTATTAGACAAAGTGGTATTTAATTGGGGCGTCGCGTCGATATCGATTCTATTGTTTTATCTTAACGTCCAATTTCAGTTACTCGATTGTTAGCGGGGTACCGCCGAGTCTAATCATTTTGTGACAATGTCATTTTACGTCTCAAGTAGTATACTCATTTATAGTGTGTAGTACTTAATTCGACTCTTACATCTATAAAAATCATCCTTATATCCTTTAAATACGGGGGATGCATTAGTCTATGAGGAGACTATATCATCGATTATCTTAAAGGCGTTTTTGTACGTCTCATGATACTTTTATCTTTATAAAAAGGTCATTGTCTGTTATTTAGCCAATTTTTACATAAAAATGCTTGTCGTAACGTCGCGAACAAAAGATTTTATTTGCGACGACGCACTGCAATTTTACGCTTGCAGTCGCGATGAAGTTGTTCGTATCAATGTATATACACTTTATATGCATTGATACGAACAACTTCATGGCATTCTTCAGGCAGGGTACTTTTGTACCCTGCCTGACAATATCGATTTTACATCGATGCATTTTCGCGTTTGCCTCACAAGTAAAGTATAGCTAATACCTACTGACGGTCAGATTTGATGACAGGCGCTGAATGCACTGCGCCAGCGCAGTATGCATTATGCGGTGTAGAATTCTAAAAGCGGCTTCACATTTGACTAAATTTAGTGCACTAAATGAGAAAGACTGAATTAAATTTAAAAATTTATTATTTATTTATTTTTTGTTTATTTATTTGCCATCATGTACAGTACAAACATAGGTGTTATGACTAAATTATAAAGGTCCAGAACATGACCCTGATAAGGGCATCGCAAAATACTTTTAAAATTCATTTTAAGTACTTAGAATCAACTACATTACATCATATACTAAAATTATACATTAAAAACATTATTCCATTGAAATTAGAAAATAATCAATCATTATTATAAAATTACAATAAGTTAAATTAAAAATTACACATTAAATTAAATATTACATTATATTAATATAAAGGTTAATAATAATTAATATTGATTCAATTATTGCCTATTTACAACTAATTAATATTGATTAAATTATTTTTCGTGATCTAGTGGTTTAAACCACCGAGTGTTGATCGGGAGGTCCTGGGTTAGATTGGATAAGGGCAGAAGTTGGTGGTAGGGCTTCTGAGGCTAGTTTCCGGCGTCTTACCTAATGTCGCCATAATAACAATGTTGAGATTATTGTTGTGTTCCGACAGTTAGGGGCAAGATAGCCAGTTCCTCCAGACGCGCTGTAAAAATTCGCAGTGTGTAGAGTACTGAGTGAGAGAGTGATATCGTGATAACATTTTAGTGCTAAAAGGTAAAGGTAAAGATCCTTTGCGACCTTTGGATGATTAAAAAGTTCACAAGTAAACTGTGCTTTTTATTCGTTGAAAGACCTGAGTGAGTGTCTTCTAAAATTTGGAGGAGAAAATCGAATTGCAGGTAAATCTTACAATAAAACATCCTCACGTCGCGTACTTAAAACCTCTAATGTCTAATCAGTCGGGTAGTGATATTTTATCGAAAATGTCCCTTACATTTTCGATAAATATCACGACCCGACTGATAATAGTATGCATTAAAACAAACACGGACTCAATAAAACATTCATTCAATTAATAATCTGACATAAATCCACAAAGGAACAGAACGTATAATAACGTATGTTGACCGCTGAGCACATTGTCGCAGCAGGCAATGATTATTAAAAGGCCCTTCGTCACTGCCCTTTATTAATGTCGTCACGTTGTTGTAAATTATCGGGGATCCAATTGGCCGGTGTCGTGACCAAAGGGCATAAATATGGGCACAGGTTTATGGATGCAGTGTTGAGAAGACACGCAGGGCTAAGGATAGTTCCTTGCGTTACTCCGCGAATGTTGAACATATTACGTAGATTAAACTACAATCGGTTGCATTAGAATATCTTAAGGTAACTACCGATAAATAGATATCGATAGATACTCTTTATACTGAACATTTTCATAGACTTTTTGTTTTTGAATGAATCAAATCAGTGCGAATAAATGAATTCATTTTAACAGATCCAACGTAATTTTATGAATCTAAGTGCGTTTATGAATGTATAAAGTACTTCTACTTCTGGTATGTTTTTTATTAAATCATTAATGAGATGATTCGTTCCAAGAACCAAATACATATTAGTTATTGATTCCTAATTTTTTATTACGAATAAAACTAATTTTTGGTTGATTAAAATTTTTGTGAATTCTAATTACAAAAGTGGCGAAGAATTAAAATTGCAAGAAAATAGTGCTTTTTTATAAATGTATGTTATTTAGATGAGTATTTATTTATGTCTAGTATAGATCTTTCAGTCTTAAATTCCACATGATCTTATGTGAAGGGCAGGACAGTACCTAATTATTTCAAGGTTCTGTTCCTTTTATATTCTACTAGCTGACCGTATGAAACTTTGTTTGCATTATAACTAACATTTCCCGTAGGCAAACTTTTCCCGTCAGATTTTTCCCGTAGGAAAATTACCCTATGTCTTTCCCCTGGTCTGGAACTATCCCTTTACCAACTTTCATCAAAATCGGTTCAGTACAGTTTCGAAGCCTATTCAATACAAACAAACAATCAAATCTTTCCTCTTTATAATATTAGTATAGAAAATTTCTGAAAATTATTGCAAAAAATTTTATTTACACATTTTGAAATAATTAAGTTAAGAATACCAAAATCTTAGGCATGAATTTTTGAGAAGATCTCTATAAAAGTATGCTTTTTTTGAAATGTAAACTAAATCACGTCTTCTGCCTGTGACTTTAGCTAATTCTTGCGTGCCACAAGATGTAAGGTCTGTCACCGGCGAGCAGCGGGCGGTAAGGCCATCAGTGAACACGGGCAAGCGCCGCAGTGGCCCGCTTTGATGCGCCGGCGCACTGTACAATCGGCACCTAACTTATTTATGTCATTTTACAAAAGGCTTTTTGCATAATGACCTGTTTGCATAACCATTTCTATTTATAGGACGATGATGCTTTTATTTTCACATTGCCTATTTAGGTATTTATTTGGGGAAATTAGTTTTTTCGTTTTGTTCTTTCATAATATCTAATGGCGATTTTATGCTGATACGGGAAAGGATAGAAAAGTAGACTAAAATAGCACAAATGTAACGTGGTATTAGGTAAACTGCTATCGGTGTCGCCAAACCATTCTAATGGACTGGAATATTTCTCCCCCAACTTTAGTTAATCCGGTCGATAATAATTTATAAGCAAATAAGCCCAGTTAATGGATGCAAGATATTTGTCGCCATCGTAGAACAGGTGAGCAGCGGGTGGTAAGTAACGACTTAGTTCATGTAGCGCCATCGGAGTCGCTCTTGGACTTTTATCCTACTTTTGATATAGTGTCGCGCTGACATGCGCAGACGCAAGTCGCAGCTTTCGTGGCTTGTGTAACGAGAAAAAATTATCTCTTAAGTTCAATTTAATTTTTTCTACTTTATAAATAGGTTTGACACCTTCGTCTTTACTGGATTAGGATTGACACTCTTTAAGAGTGCTACTACAAATGTACTAAAAATGTATTTTAATATTCTTAGTAGTACCTACACCTAATCAAATTCTTATTATAATTCTAATGAGCATTATTATATTATTTTTTGTTACTGTACTATACAGGATGTCCCAAAAACGATGGATAAGCCTGTAACTATAGATGGACTTCATCATGACCTCCCTTATCACAAATTTTGACCTTAGTGAAAATATCACGGTTTCAGAGATATTTATTGTTTTTGTTTTATTCAAAAATTTCCAAGTGCGATTAGTTTTTATACTGCCATTTCTACAAATGGAAAGCTTTTCGATTTAGTTTTTTTTATATTTTACAAGCGATAGTTTAGCTATCAAAAACAAAGATTTAAATTTAACAAACTAGCGTAGAGTGTTTAAAATAAATTAAATAAATAAATTAACTTTCTCTCATGTTTGATCAGCTACAGTGTGAAAAAAATGTAGGACGCTCATCGTGCCCATTATCTTAAAAAGTTGCTTAGCTATTCTAGATTACAAAAAGGTATCATAAGCCTAAGTATTCTAAATATGTTTAATTTCATGACTACTTTAATAGCAAATAGTATTAAAACTTCAAAAAAATATTTTTGTCGTAATAATAACTCTCAGCTTCTGTAGTAATGTAAAGGTGTAATGAGCCTAGGTATTCTGTATTTTTTAATCTCATGACTTCTTAAAGAGTATGAAAATTTCAAATTACTCGTTAAAAATCACATTTTTCGTAAAAAAAAATCAAAATTGAACTTGCGCACTTATACACGTCCTAGACATTTTAATAAAGAGGAAACACTAAGGTCGAGAGAATTCAGAAATAGGTATTTGTAAAATGTATTGCTGTCTCGCTGTATGCCCAAACAATCGTTCTGACCGCGAAAGAGACGAATGCAGTTAGGACCGAAAATACCTACAAAAAGTACCCAAAATATACGTTTCGAAGTCCCCTGTTTTCTCCGCTAAAACTAGACCGATTTAATTACATTTTACGTTAAAAATTAAAGAAAGGCTTTGACTGTGTTTCTATGTTTTGCTTTTTCATATAATTTCGTCAAATTTGTTTACTGGATGTTTGAATAAAGCAGAAAATCAGGCCAATTTTTCAGATTTTTAAAGGTTTATATCTCATTTAGTAATTAACTTAATAAAAAAAGGAAAACATAGAAGCATGTTTATAGTTGCCATTGATTTGAGTAAGGGAGGCCATGATGAAGTCCATCTATAGTTACAGGTTTATCCATTGTTTTTGGGACACCCTGTATATTACTCTTAGCTCTACAAGATTTTGGCCAAATAAATAATTATTCATTCAAAATAATGATTGAATGAATAATTATTTATTTGGCCAAAATCTTGTAGAGCTAAGAGTAATATATAGTACAGTAACAACATAAAAAGAGACAATTTTAAGCGAAAAGAAAAAAATCAGTCTTGGGCTAAAAAGGTACCCCTCTCAGCATATGGTTCGTTGACATTTCGCCGCTGAAGTGCTGTTCTTCCGATGGGGCCTTCCATAGCGATAATACAAAAAGTAAAAAAATTGATTTATAAAATTTCGATTATTTTTGATATGCTGGTACATATTATTTGCTGTAATTGGATACGTTAGTAATAATTAAGTGGAATACTAGCTTTTCTTTGAAAATTTAAAGTTCTGATGTCATATAAAAACTTTCGCTCTCTTCAAAATTTATTTTTGTGTCAAAAGATAAATTCTTTTCATTAACAAATAGAAGTTATTTTTTTATAAAGGCCTATTCCCGAACCCTGATCCTGAATAGGCACACTAAGAGGATAAAAAGGTTCCAGAGGGAGGCCAGTATATATGACACAGTCTAACGAAGTTCTAAGAAATACCCAAATAGTCGGTTTTGTTTGTCATCTTCGCCTCTTATTAGTAATATTATTATAAAAAAGGAGTTAAGTCCAAAAAACGTAAAAGAGATTTCATATAATATATTATATATCTGCATGACAAACACCGTTCAACCGTTAAAATAATATACCCAATAATGATAGAATCATTTCTGTATTACTCATTTCAGCATACTGAGATTGTTAGAAGGATATTAATGTGAACGACCAGTTCGCGCAGGCCCTTGATGCGCGTGCGCCGGTCCTCCCCGCGGGGAACAAATTTTTTCATCTCTTTTCCTTTCGGCGACTTTTGTTCTGTTGTCTCGTCCGTTAATGATTTTTACGTATTATTAATTGTGGCCCGATAAAAACCGATTGAAAAATGTTCAATGCGTACGATTTGTCTGAGGATACCACTTGGGGTGTGGACATCTGGCTTTGTAATTATTATCGATCGAGTTTAATTCGTTGGAAATTGATACTAATGGTCGTTGTTGACGCAGATGCGGTGATTAACATTTTGATAATAGAGTAATGTTTCATGCGGTTTATATAGAGACTGTATTGTTTGAGTATGTTGTAAATTTTCACAAATAACTAGTTAAAAAAAACGCTCGTTAAAAAAAAATATGTGCAAAAATTGCATGTTAAGGTTTCGCAATTAACTCACAATTGGACCAACGCTTTAATAAAATACCAATATATGATAAAAATATTTAAATCAGTGATTTTCGTGGTTTATTTTTATCACTAAATAAATACCTGTGATTAGGTCTACTTCTATACTGCTTGACGCCGAATGGTAGAGCTGAAGGAATATTATTACAGGCAAATAGCAAAGAAAAAATAATACTTGAATTACCAAACCCGTGAGCTCAGAACCAGTTAGTACTGCACTTTGAAACTCGTTGAGTTCCTGGAAAATCTGGATTGAAATGAGTGCAGTATTGGTATTCACTTGTTTAAATCCACGTTATCAAAACTAAACTTGTTGACCGTTGTTTAAATATCATTTAGTTACTCAATCACAAGATTATGATTTCTAAACGCACCTAATCAAGTTTATCTAGTAGTCGGCAGGGCTGGCGTGTACCCCGGTATTAAGAACAATACAATCAGTGCGCTCCCACCGTCCTGCGACCGGCGTTAATCGTTAACCTCTGTTTTGTTTAAACGTGTAATAAGTTTGGTGGTAATTTCCCCTATGTAGGGTGACCATAGAGGAAGAAAATTGGTGGATAAGAACAAGTCTACTGTTAAACACATTTTTTCTTGTCCTTATTTTTGTCACCGTTTACTACTCTGAAGATAACATTTGCTTTAACTTTATTTTACTTAAATTGAAACTTTAATCTATGTATAGATCTTAGATTCGAATTGCAAGAAAGAGATTTGATACAGATATACAGTAATGTACCTTCTGCGCTAGTTAAAAACTTTATTACATGTAATCTACGTATATGTAAGCAGATAGATAAAAAAAGCACCATTCGGTCATGTGTATTTAAGTAAATAAGCAGTAACGGTCCTATTAATAAAAATGTTACTCCTTGGATCAACCTCGGTTTTGTTATTCCGTGTTTTGTCTTATTTTGACATATGACAGCCGACATGTGCAGAAACAAGACAAAACACGAAGTAACTAACTAGAGGATGATCCAAGGAGTAAAATTTTTATTAATAAGGCCATGTGAGTGTTGCATTAAGAGCATTATGAGTGAAATCGTAAATGAAACACCAACTCTTGGTGCACCTGTAGTACTATGACCAAACAATGTTTGGTAGGTACAATATATCCGTGATTAGGTGTAGTTTACTATCATGGGTACTAATATGCTAGTTTTGACGTAAGATTTTATGTAAAACACATCTCTGGTCTGAAATACCTGAGGCGATTCTATACCAGAGTCGTCTCCATGGGAACCTTTATTTTATCTATTTCTACCGCCAAGCAGCGGTGATTGCATCGCTGTGTTCCGGTTTGAAGGGAGAGACAGGCAGTGAAATTACTGGGTACTGTGAGATCTTATGTTAGAAAAGCACATTGGCGTCCTTGAAGAGGTTGTAGATTTGCAACTCTTACAGGAACCACGTGTACTATAGGCGACTGTAGCTACTTACCATCAGGTGGGCAGCCTGCTGGTAAGCCTTTTTTTGGAAAAAAAATAAGGTAATTGTATATAACTTTTAAAACATAGATATACCAATACTTTCGCGTGCTTTCGCTTAGATTTGTCTTCTTAGGGTCAAAATTTATGACCATGTGAATATTTTGGGTCATTACATCAGAAATGTCCTAAAAACTCCAAAATCATAGTCAACTGAAATACATATGATATATTGCCACAGCGCCCCGTCCCGTAATAGCAGGGCGTGTCCCACCGCATTTCGGGACATCCCATAACGTATGGGACGCCGAAATAAATTAAATAAGCCTCTAATAATTAAGATCGGGAGAGGTCTGATTAATAGTCGCCCAGATATGTGCGATAGTGATTAGGTTTCTGAGAACGATGACAGTACGGGAACGTTGGTATGCTTCGCGTGTCCATTCAAAGCAAACACTTATTGGCTATTTTAGCTGAAGGAAAAATGAGATTTTGAAAGTTAAAAAGAACCTTTTGAACGTTAATCTTAAGAATTTTCAACGGTTGTTTTTTCTTATTACGTATATCCAATTATTAGTCTTAGATTTGCGTTTGTCTCTCCTAAGCCTTAAGATTTAGAGATATTTACTTCTTTGTAAGATTCTTCAGTGTTTCTTCCCAATAATAAAAATTGGTGAGTGTAAAATATTTACTGGATTTCCAACGCGATTAAATTCTATTTAGGTCAAACTGTTTAGATAATTTCCAAGAATGATTTGAATTCAACAATTCAGACTCTCTTAACATTAATATTATTATGGAACAATTGTTAAGTGGAAACCTGGAAACACAGTCATCTCAAACTCTCTAAATTAAAGCAATACTTTTCTATAATTAATCCTCTTAGTAGAGTAGGTACCTTTTGCACAATTCCTGAAAACATCGAATTACGTTACTTGTCTTCAGGCGAAGATTTCGTTCAAAACATTTTTTGATCTGCAAATGATTTCCGTTATCGCGATATCTATTGTGTAATAACTGATGTCAATCTATATCACAACGTTTCTCCAGAAATCCAGATCACAATCCACGGATCGTCATATATTTATATTGAACGTGTAGTAATCAATAATGGCAATGTATAGCATGGCACTATACTATACTGTCGTGATGAATATTGAACTTGAAAGGTTGTTGCTATTCTTGCGATATTTATTGTTATTCGTCAACACGGACCGTAACTATGGATCACGATAATTAGCTTGTAGCCTTTGCTTTCGATTCACAAGGTACGACTTAATAGTAAAATAAAAAAGTTATTAATAAGCGGGAACATGAAACATTGGGTACAAGTTTTTTATTTTGATTTTTGTTCCAAGTCACGGCGTCGACTCCCGCGCAGGTGATAGGCGCAACAATGATGTGTTGTAGGATACAACGCATTCCGGTCGCAGATGGCGCCAATATCGCACGGCGAAGCCTTATCGCTCACCATCATCTATTATGTTCTATAGATTACAGATTAAAGTTGGTACATATGTTTTCTTCTTGCTGAAATTACGTGCTTTTTTCTTTGACTGTCCACAAAATAAGTAATCAGATATTTTTCTGTTTCGATGTCAATGGTTATGATAACGTAACTAAAACGGCGTAGCGTCAGCATATTAAGAACAACACACGCCTTTCCTCCCGGCTGAGGCCAATACAATATAATCGTTGAGCCTGGTAGTCAATAGACCTAAGTGGTGAGCAATATATTCTAATTTATATTGGTAGTAGTAGATCATTCAGTATTTTGAAAAATTAAAAAAATATGCAAGACATGAAAAAATAATAAGAGTTAGAGGTTACGATGCCTTGAGTTTGATGTCATTTTGTCTAAACATTGTAAAGAAATAAGTTATTATTACGCGATGTATACTCAATTCGATTTATTCATATATATGTAGGTAGGACAAATCGCAAGTCTCAAAACCTCCATAGAAAAAAAAAATCATTCACGAAGCCACACTATATTGGAATATATTAGTCGGTGGCTATCTGTTTATTGCTGGTCTGTGAAACTCCGAAGCACGCCGGCCGCGAGGGCGGAACATCAACCATTTTAATTATGAACGGGACACTATTAACAATAAATCTGTTCCTATGCGATACACACGCACGCCGCAGTATTGGACAACAAATAAAATTGGCCGGCGAAACGACTGGGGTATTCTAAAAGGTCTATCAGATAGCCATATCAAAAAATACAAAAGTATACAATAAGTACTTATATGAGACCGGCTGTGCTTGCGAAGTATGTTACGGTTTGATAAAACTCAACATTGTAGTTATTATTTTTGGGTTAGGATTTCTCAGTACCTGTGGAAATTTTGAAAAAATCTTTTAATGGGCGCCTACATAAGTTAACGTATCCCGTACTGAATTTCATTCTTCTAGCTTCAGTAGTTTTGGTTCTACGTTGATACCTCAGCCAGCTACTACGGTTATTGGTATCAACTTATGATAAAATATAATAAAACAAAGCAAAGAGGGGTAAGAGATTCTGAATAACATCGAAGTTACCAGAAATAGATTTTCAACCTATCTTAACTGTTTATTTTTTCAACTGACTTAAAAAAAAGAGGAAGTTCTATGTTACTCCACCATTTTTTTCAAAATTCTTTTTGTAATCGAAAGAGTATACTCCCGAGGTGGTCCCATTGCCACCATGTTATATCTGATGATGGGATCCCATGAAAATCGAGGGAACCCTTAAATTTCATAGGCACGTCTAACGTGTTTCATGTTTTTGCTAAAGATATTCAGGTATTTGCATCTGGTTCGTCATCATATCATGTTACTGAGCTGATGATGGAAGGTTTTTAGTAGGTTAGGAGTTTGGAAATAATTATTTCTATACTGCTTAAAAAAAAAGACGTTTTATTTAAGGTTATTCTAGTGTTTACTTTGGTTCAAATTCTAATACGCATGTATTAAATTTACTAAAATGATTGAAATAATTATTGTTACAAAAAATAAAACCGACTTCAAAAACACCAAAAAGTCATAAATAATATAAGAATACATTCAACATCACAGTTTTATATTGAAGTCGGTGCCAAGCAATCACCTTGAGTCTCAAAAAAATATTACAACAAATAATATAGTTAGTTAAAATTTGGCACCAACTTCAATATAAAACTGTGATGTTGAATGTATTCTTATATTGTTTATGATTTTTGGTGTTTTTGAAGTCGGTTTTCATTTATTTTTAATACATACAGTCAAAGAACTGAAGCTTTCACTGTACAGCTTGCGTGCACGCAGTCAGTAGGTTGGGCGAGGAGACGACTGACGTCCACACTTTGATTTACGGCTAATTGATGTTTTGTCTCAGCCGCCGCAGCTCCCACGAGAGGACGCCGTAAAGAAGCCTGTGACCAATCCGTTAATTACTCAGCTCGATTTTTGTATCAAAGCATCGTCGGTAAGCCGAGTCGAGGGTTGAGGTTCTGAAAGTGTCGACAGAAATAAGTTTCATCAATATCCCATCGAAAATACTGAAAAGAGGTCTATCCTTGGTCTTGGTCCGTCTCTTATGCTGACCCAGCAGGCCTAGCACGGCACGTGAACTCTTCCCGTCTCGCTTCATTGTTATAATATGAGAGAGTGGCAAGAAGCATGTTATTTATGTTATGTACCGTTTTGTCCTCGGTCCGTACTACGGCTGCAGTGCGGGTTGGTAGTAGCGCCAGGGTCTCGTCCGTTGATCTGCAGTAGGCCTAGCACGGCGCGAGGACTATAGAAGAGAAAGTAACTAAACCTTGCCCCGTCTCGCGTCATTGTTACATGAGAGAGCGCGAGGAAACATGTCATTTGTCTCTTGTCCCGTTTTATCCACGGTCTGTGCTACGCCTGCTGAGTGCACGGCGAGCAGGAGAGAATTAGCTTCGGTCTTCTCAGATGTTATTCGGAATTCTTTACACTTTGCTTCATTCAATCGATTTTTTTTACACTTAGCTTCTTATATCACCTCTGTAACCATATTTTTGCAAATAAAATGATTTATCATTATTATTATTATCGATTATTGTAACAAAGTTATCGCATTAATATCGTATGCAATTGATTGCCCACTATCTGAAATTGACTTCACTGTAGCTTTTTTCACATTTTGTTTCTTAAAAATACTTAGTATGTATCATCCCACCATTGATCTACTATACGTAAATCAAAAGGAATCTAAATATTACTAATAAGTAATCACCTAGCCACGCCTCATCGTCTAAAAATAAATGGTCGCTGTATGAATATTTATTTGTCAATAAAAATGTTTTATTCGCCAGTTGCGTCCTTCACCTTCCAGATTGTGATCAGGGCCCGGGGCAGCGCGATCGAGTCCGACAGATCAGTCATACTCGTACTAGGTATGTAAAAACCATCTATAATTTCTGTAGGTAAGATCTCAAAATTCTTGCGATCCCATGCGGCGTTCTTTACTTGTGAATACCTGTCCAGTCCACACTAATGTAGTCTAGGACTAGGAAAATTATCTAGACCCTATAGTTAATTACTCATGTGCCGGCCTTTGCATTTCTTCTTCAGAACCTTGACTTCGTGGATCGGTGGATTCATTTGAATTGCTCAAAAACTAAGAAAGTGATTATTTAGCTGTTATTGTCGGAACAACAGCGATCTTAATTACATTGTTATTATGGCGACATAGAAAAGACGGTGGTAGCTAGCCAGGCTGGCTCTGAAGCCTCACCACCAACCAAACCAAGCAGAAAAACCTTTGCCCCCGTGGGGAATCGAACCTCGTACCTCCAGATCACCACGAGTGGTCTGAACCACTAATCCACGGAGGCGGTTAAAACGCCTACGTTAACGTTTCGAACTGATTTAATAGATGTGAATACACTTAAACCAGAAACTACTCCGCTATCTCTTATCGATGTCGCTGACCGTCGCGTCGCACTGATGTCTTACATTGTTCCAATTGCAAAACAATCCTAACAAGTTCTGTGTAGTGTTAGGTCAATTCTGACAGCTGCGCCCGCGCACGATAACCCAGTCTGTCATAGTGACCCAAAGACGCCGACTCGCGAGACGTATCCCGGTCGTCCTATCGGAAGCGTAATAAATGTGACATTTCGCGGAATACAATGACAGTGGAGATAGTAATGAAGCGTTGTCTTTAAACTGTCAAAATATCGTTAACAATTCACCGGCGGCGCATTGCTTGATATTCAGATTGTCACATTTAGATCGGTCAGCATGGGCAAGTCTGTAACTATAAGACATACAAACCAAAGATCTGTTCTTAAGAGGAAACACCAAGGGCGAGAGAATTCAAATATAGGTATTTGTAAAATGTATTGCTCGCGCTGTGTGTCCGAACAACTGAACTGAGCGCGATAGGGACAACTGCAGCTGGGACCGAAAATACCTATGTAGTATATATATATATATACAAAATATACGTTTCGTAGTGCCCTGTTTTCTCCGCGAAAAATTGACCGATTTAATTACTTTCTGCGTAAAAAATTAAATCAAGGCTTTTTCTGTGTTCCTATGTTTTGCTTTTTTCATATAATTTTCTTCAATTTGTTTGCTAGACGTTTGAATGCAGCAGAAAATTAGGTCGATGTTTTAGGTTTATGAGGGTTTAAAATCTGTTTTAATAATTAACTTAATAAAAAAAGGAAAACATTATCCAGGAAGGAAACAGGGGACTACGTTTGTATGGAAAACGGACTATACGATTTCCTCTTAAGAACCTGCATACATAGATATAAAAACTTGTACCCAGTTCGGGAATCGAACCCGGTCGTATTTATTTATTTTAACAGGAAAATTTACAGCTATCATAAATTATAATGGTACCAGTATAATTATATTTATATAAGCTATTTAAAAGTTTTCACAGATAAACAATAGAAAAAACAAACAACAAAAACACAACAACGCTTATCACTAGATGCTGAGTATATACCTATATGAGTATTGAAAAATAAAACTTACATTGTTTCTATTTGGATATTATCGACTGTGTAGGCAGTAAATGTTACTATGAAACATGATATCTAAAGTGAATAAAATGTTTTCATATCCTTTCATTACAATTCAATTAGATGTTCGAAATGTCAACCATTTTTTCAATGCAATATTTAACTCGTTAAGGAAACGATACGTTTACTATTGCCTTTTGTATCTTTAGGTGGTAAATTTGCATAAAGAAATTATAATTTCAATTAATTTATTTGCGTTATTTGATGCGAAATAAAATTTGTTGATTTAATTTATTTTTTTTATTCATTTTACATATCATGTTTCATAGTAACTTTTATTGCTTATAGCCTGCACAATCGATATCCCAATATTTTATTTTTCATTACGACCGGGTACGATTCCCGAACTGAGTACAAGTTTTTTTTTTAATTTATGTATGCAGATTTAAAATCGATGACATGGTTCCTAATAACAGGTATTTGTATGTTTTGTAGTTACAGGCTTGCCTATACTGACCGATCTAGTAACAGTCTATACAGGGGGTATCAAATTAAATGCCTTTAGTGTTTCTCTTTCACGAGTGTCGGTGGCACTTGGCATTGGCCTTCCAATCGGGGTTTGATCCTGCCAAGTACCAATGTGTTTTTTCGTTTTTCGAATTTCATATGTACCTATATTTGTTCGACACTTCTACGGTGAAGGAAAACTTCGTGAGGCAACCTGCATACACCTCCAAAAAAATTCAAAGGTGTACGTGAAGTCGACCAATCCGCACTGGGCCAGCTTGGTTGACTAAGGCTTAAACACAGGACAAGCTTGAGCCTATCGGTGGGGACGTATATGAGCTGTGATGAAGTTCTTTTTTTAAATGCGTTTTTTGTGCAGAATTTAGGTGACAGTCCGTGCGGTGGCGGATTTTGAATACATGTGTCGATGATGTGCCGTCACTACCTTTCTTCCCGTGTCATGTCAACGCTGACAAAGGGAGTTTATCGCGGCGGATTTAACCAAACCACACATAGAACCGTTTAGTCAGCGTTGTAAGGTAGGCCATATTTTTTCGTCGTACCATTATATGGGTCGATGTGATGATAAGATGTGTGTTGAATATAGGTGAATTTCGCAAACACTTTGGGCTTTACTTACCTGATGACAAATGACAATCACTTACCATCAGGTCGCATGAAGATTTTGAATTAGAAAACTCTATAAACGGTGACATTGCAGAAGTGTATGAATGGCATCACTGATAGACAAAAGTTTCCCACAAGAAGGATGGTTTGCGCCTTAAGCTTGGAGATTGATTATGAAAGTTTTCATTCATAACATAATTATACGCAAATTATATTATGAATACGATGTTTGATGGATAAACTGTATTCATTATTTATAATATTATTAGAATAAAATATTTAAAAATTGATTCCAAACTAATTGATACTGAACTCTCAGTGGAAAATATTATATCATCGCTCGTTGAAAGCGTGATTAATATCGTAATAATTTATCGAGAATTCATATGAGGTCGATAATAACGTGCTATTAACGACACAACAATATCCATTCACTCTAAAATATTAACAGATAGATTAAATGTAACCAATAAATGTAACATGTATTGTGAGCGTTGTAACTAGAGCTATTGAATACAGTTTTGACGTAAATACTTTTATGAAAAGTAAAATTTGTCAAGGTAAATACAACCACTATTGTGTGATTGCTCTATTTAAAGTTGTTACTACCCAAACACTCTTTCAAATTTGAAATCAACAATAAAAATGAAAAGACCAACAAAATCTCATCGGTATCTTTCAAGCGTGTCATTACGACATACTCACACACAGAAGGACAAAAGGACAAAATTCAATAGATATCCCTTTGTACATAATCATATATTTGGGGGAAAAACATGATGGTGGCTCCAGAAACATAATCCACATCCTAACTTGACAAAGAACGTGTAATTGGATTACTGAGCACTTAATATCTTCTTTCTAATGCTTTTGCCAAATCTTTGGGCTTTTATCTGAATCCAGGCAAATGATAATGTACTCTATCACTGTTCCATAGAGTTGCGAAACAATTTCTTGGGTTTTCGAGTTGCGTCTGTATTATACCGAACCCTGCGTTCCCGGTACAGGCAGGCGACAAAAAAATATCACCGCTCGAAAAGATGTCATATTAAGAAACATGTCAATCATATTTTTATCAAGTATTGAATACGCGGTTGTTCAGTTGCGCAGTATATTTTTTTCCCCATATTTCACGCTCAGTTTGAGTGGGCCCGTTTTTGTCCAACTTTTTCCTTTCGAGGGCTGTTTGTGAAATCGCCGTGTATTCGAGTTCATTCGATTATTCCCTTGAAATCGGCATCGGTGCTCGCATCGAGTGCTTGTACAAAAATTTTCGAGATTTTGCTTCCTGTTTCGCTGTTCGCAAATTAGATTTGTTATTCGAAATTGGGCTATTATCGTGGAGTGCCTTTTTGCGCATTACACTGCAGTTGCGTGTCCAAATAACAAATAGTAGGGTTTTTTTTTAACTTTTGGTACCGAAATTAAACTCCCGCAATCGTTATTTTTCATGACCGGTCAAGTTGATGATAAAATATTTTTTATAGAATTCTCTTTATTTACGCCATTGAACACTCTTGGTCCATCTCAATATTATTTTTTATTTTATAACTTTAATACACTTTTGATACGCTTTATATGAGACCGAAGAAAATAGAAACTTGCTATTTTTAATTATAAAGTCAAACGATATTCAGGAGAATTAAGAAAGGCCTTAAGTAGTAACTTATAAAACTGAATAGATTTAATGTCATTGGAAAATAAATTCATGACTTAAAGATCTAAACCAGGCGGTCTCCATCGTCCATCATCTGTGGAAGGTAAAGAAAAAAAGCTATACCCATATTATGGGTATAAGTTTTTAAGGCATCCAAATATATTACGTACCTAGAAATGTAAATAATTAATATGAATAGTTGATTTGCTAAATGCAATCTTTGCCTTCTGCAACATTTAAAAGAAACGGTCACTTGAGTGAGCTTAAACTTAAATAAGCGAGTAGCATCACTGCCTTACAAAACAGTTTATGACTCGCATCGCATTGTCTTGCAATTACCAACGGACCATAAATTTTGGCACTACCACGTAACCAATGAGGAATAGCCCATGGCCTAATTGATTCTCCCCAGCATAGCAGGTCAAGAGAACTTGGTCGTTCGGCAGGAGTAATTAGCGAGACCGCTTGAGGCAATAGTGCCGTGAAGTGACGCTAATACATTGTGTTTTTTGTTCTTGCTTACGTTGTAATATATCGGTATAAAGGGTGCGTTGTACGCGATGAAACTCGATCGGACGCGACATCGCCGCTACGCCGGAGGAAGGTGGGCAAATGTTGACGATATGAAAATCATTGAAAATAATCGCTCCCGAATTAATGGATGGGGCTTTCGTCGTGAATGACTGATTAATTGTTGTTGAATTAAAGTGCAATGGTTGATAAAATCTAACCAGGTGTAAAATTTAATATTATATTACTTACTAGTTTTACGCAGCTTCGCCCGCATCGTTTTTGTTTTCCTGTGGGAATTTTATATTTTCCCGTAGGAAAACTAATTTTGTGGCCTATATTACTCAGGGATAATGTAGCATTATAATGGTGAAAGAATTTTTCAAATTAGTCCAGTAGTATCGGAGCCTATTTAATACAAACATACAAATCTTTCCTCTTTATAATATTAGTATAGATTTCATTTTACGCCAGATGTAATGAAATTAAAACAAGTCAGTAGATATTTGCTCAAATTAAAATAAATAGTATTTAAAATTGATTTGTCGCTTAATTAAATAGTTTTTTCAGTCTTTACTAAAAATTAAGACACAAGTAGTTATATTTATATAATTTATTGCCTCAAGTGGTTACAAAACATTGACCTACAAACAAATGGACGTTGGGTTTAATAAAAATTAAAAAAAAATGTGGCCGAAAAATTCCGAAACGTCAATGGATGTATAAACAATTTAAGTCGTTTTGATATTACTGTGGTTCACTTGCACAGATTCTTCACCATATGACAAGTGATGGATCTGAATCATACTAAATTTGAATTTTGGATCTGATTTGCTTGAGTCACTTTTGGAGCGCGGACGCGAAGTCAATTTGTTTGTAGGTCAGTGTTACGAAAGGATCTTAATTAGGGCACAATAAATTAAAGAAAACATCATTTGCATCTATAAAGTCTTGCTCTTACAAAGTCACCTATACCAGATATTTGATCAAGTTTACAGAAAGCCTCTTGATGTGGGTAGCGCTGGTACATTTTTGTGGGACACCTATGTCAGTGTTTAAGTTTTGTTTTGAAATGGAATTTACTTACATTATGACACCCACCAGCTTCAGTAATACCGCGACAACGAAACGTCGGGCTAAATAATTAAAATGTTTAAAACCACATATACGCAAGTAAACCCGAAAAGTATAGTTTTATTTAAATAAATGTTGTCGTCAGTTCTGTATTTTATATGATCTATATTGCCCGTGTCTACCCACAGCACAAGGGTCCGTTGTCAGCGACAAAGCGGCACTGTGCGCTAATCACTTTCACGTGCTGCTGTCTCTTGCCCGGCGCAGCTCGCCTGCATTTCCTCCTGCATCTGTTTTATGGAATGTGCGATCTTATTTCTTATTTTTTAAATTGTCGTAGAGTGACAGATACAGTGATAGGTAATTACTGTTATGATTCCCAGTTTATTTATGGTCATGTTTAATAAAACGCTACTTATATGTAAAAGTATATGATAGGATAGATGTTACTATTTCTCAAATAAGCTACCGAGTCAAATGCGACGAAAAAGGATTGAAATCTTAGTATGCACTTGTAGCGGGGAGGGATTAATATTGCTGTTATAGTACCGAATTTATCACGCAACCGGGACCTACATGGCGAAGGTACTTACAAACACGAGGCGTAAGTATTATTAGTTAATTGTCAAAAGAACAAACAAATAAATCAAATTACTTGCTTATTGAATTGAGAAGATTACATTGAAGTAGACAGCAATGGGTAGCGGCTTTGTTTTCCTCTGCCTATTGTGGTAAGCAACGAAAATTGATGATTAATTATGCAATTTGGTTAACACATCCAGATAGATTTTCATAAGTTAAATATATAGATAATCTTATAAGATTGGAAGTCTATTACATCCATCATGTAATTCAGAGAATGTATTACCCACGGAACATTATTTTTAAGCTATAGCTTTTATCGCGGGCTTTGAGCGCGGCGACCGAATCAAGAAATTCCGTAACACCTCCCACTCCGACCGGCAGGCCTATTCGCTAACTACGGTTGGTAACTAGAACTGTCATTTTTGAAAGACATTTTATATCCATTACTAGTTAAGTGATCTTATGTCTTACGGCAGCGTTCATGATAGTAGTAATGGATGATAAGTTCCTTTCAAAAATAACAATATTAGTTAGCAACCGAAGTTAGAGAATAGGCCTGCGGCACAGCGGTGCGGCGTTGAAAGCCGTGCATCGTCTAAACGTCGTTGCAGTTCGGCAGACTTCGGCACGGTGTTTTGACGCGGTATTTTCCAGATATTTAGAAGATATCAAGTCTCAAACTTATGTTTCTTATTTCATAATAAACCTATAGTTTCAATGATAAAAATTCCTGAATAACCTACATGTATTGTAAGATAATAAAAATATTTTAAACAATATTAACTTCTCATTTATTCAATAAAAGAAAAAAAATTGTTTTGTTATCGGTCACCACGCTCAAAAAGTGTAACTTGAATTAATATCAAAGAAAAAAAAATACTGCATAAATAAAATAAATAAATAATTATAATTGCATAAGTTGATAAAAAATGCTATAGCTTTACCGCGGCAGTCCCCGAATGCCACTTAAATTTTTTATATTCAGATCATCTAGACCTGGAAGAAGTGCATGGATGTTTGCGAAATTTCCCATACCTCAATATCCCCTTTTGGCGATCCGCTATAAGATACTGTCAAATATCTGCAAACATGTCTTGGCGGTTACAAAGCAATCACGACCGCCAATCCGTTCTCGTAATGTGCGTCCAACATTCCAGCGCTCACTAAATACAGTGCGAGTGTAATGAGGTAATGGGGAGCATCTCAATAGTTCGTGTCGTGCCGCACAGCTACCCGTTCCCATGGCGTTCTGAGGACCGGGGACAAGGCCTTATTACTTCCAAAGATTAAACAACAACAGACGGTCGACTTTGATTTTAAATCCAAATTAAACCTCGAACGGAATTTGCATTCAATCAATTGGAATGCGTAGGTTGTCGTTCAAATGTTTGATGACACGATAATTTGGCGATTTGACTGGATATTTATTGGTAATTTAAAATCAGCCTTAGCCATGCATTCAATATTGCGTTGAGGCTATTATATGAGGATTACAGCTTGGTGATCCTTAAAATGGTGTGAAAAGGTTCTTACAGAGTCCGCAACGTGCGAGTAAGGATATCCTTAGGTACTGCGGAGTCCATAGGCTACGGTGACCGCTTACCATCAAGCGGCCCGATTGATAGTTTGTCACCTTCATTATCATCATGATTTTAGCCAAGAGATGCTCACTGTTGGACATAGGCCTTCTCCAAGGATCTCAATGGATCTAAAATCCCAAGGATCTAAATCTCTCAATTCGGTATGGAGATCATTGGGGGAGGCCTTGTCACCTTAATGGTATAAAAATAATAAAGCGGTGCCTCGCGAGTCAAGCGTTCTTCGGAGTCCTACTGAATATAGAATTGTAAAATCAAAAGTCTAAAAAAAAGATTTTTTTTAGAACTAAGTTGGAAAACAAGCATACTATTACCATTTAGCTAATGGTAAGTGGTAATAGTCACCTATAGTACATGGGGCTCCTGTGAGATTCGCAGCAAATCTGCAACCCTCACAAGAATCACAGTGTACCTACGTTACCAACCATTGACATTTTGTAACAGCAAATGCATGTAAGTCTTAAATTTTTTGTCGAAAAAAACCGTAGCTTCTATCTGTTTTATATTATACTGAAAAATCATGTTTTGTAAAATATATTTAATTAGAAATACCACTTTATTGGTCATCAACCTTGATAGTGGGGCAAAATCGGGCATCCTCCTTTCCGGAATATCATATAAATCCAGCTTTATATGATAGCATGGCAGTCGAAATGATTATAACCAAATTTAAATTCAGAATCTATTATCACTGCCTTCTAAATCTGGTATATCCGTATCAATATCAAATAAAATCAAAACTACACAACATATTTCCACAGTTAGTATTCTGCCTACTGCCGCGTCTGCGACTTAATCGCTAGCTATTATGCGTCTCGCGAAACACAGCGCAGTCGGCACGTAAATAAGGGTAGACAAAGAGAACATCGCAAAAGAGGCATTATACGGCCCGAGAGGATAAAAAGTAGCTGTCAGAGCGGTCACGACCGTGCTCTATGATAAAAAACAGAACGCGCGCCTGTATCCCGGTGTAATTCCCTGGATATACGGCTCATAACTCCTAGTAGTTATTGCTAGCAAAAAAATTGCGCCCGGCCACGTTTACAAGTCCTAAATCTTAGATGTTTAATTTTGGTTTTTTAACAAATTTAAAAAGAGGTCAAAGTTAACTAATATTATAAAGAGGAAAGATTTGATTGTTTTTTTGTATTGTATGGGCTTCGAAACTACTGAACCGATTTTGATGAATGTTGATATAGGGATATTTCGAGACCAGGGAAAGGCCATAAGGTAATTTTCCTATGGGAAAAAATCCCATGGGAAAACAAAAATAACGCGGGCGAAGTCGCGAGCGGAAAGCTAGTGTTAGTATAAATCAAAACGAATGCTAGAGATGAAAGAGAAGAAGTAAAAAAAAATACATATAAGTTTGGCGTATGAGGTAAACATCCCGTAGACTTTCTTTTAGTTTGGGAAGAGAAATATTATTTTTCCTACAGTTTAACAGTTAACTGTAGGAAAAATAATATACAATAATATACAGACACAATACGAAATAGTATTATCTATCAGTTATATTTATTTACTGGATATATGTGATAGTCATAGTCTGCTCCATAAAGGGCTTACCCAAATGATTAGGGAGTGTACAGTTTTTTTTAATTCTTTTCACCTCAATCCGCCCTTTCCTCATCCGGGACTAAATACTCATCCTTATCTACAGCAATTCATTACTTACTGTTGCGATGACTGGCTTCGCAAGATCATCATCACCATCATCACATTACCACAACTCATATATGTATATACATCCTGTGGTGGCTCCACCGAGGGGCTCGAGCCTACCCTAAGTTACAGGATGGCCTTATTAGGCCTTAGTCAACCACGCCATAGTGCGGATTGGTTGACTTTACATACACCTTTTAATTTCTTCGCAGATGTATGCAAGTTGCCTCACGATGTTTTCCTTCCCCTGTACACAAAAAATACATTGGTATATGGCAAGATCGAACCCCGGACCTCCCGATTAGAAGGATTCGCAAGATAGCAAGCAAGCCTGGAAGACTGAGAAAGACCTACCAGTCTACGCCACTAACTGAATTAAAATACAAGTCACTAAGAGTTGTATCTTCTCTCTCTGGTCTGTACATATTGTGATTAGGAATAAAATGAAAATACTATTCGACGAAGACGAAATAATCAAGATCAAACTTCACTTCAGGCAAGTTCGTTTGATCATTTAATAATGAATTTGTAATTAAGGACAAACATACGTTTTCTTCGTTGGAATAATGTATTGGATGCATTTATTTTTCTAATTTTGTGGCGGTTTATTTCTTTTTGTATTGTCAGATTAAAATTTTATTTTTTGGAGTATCTACTAAATTTATCTTTTTTAAAAAGCTGGAAGGCTGTTCGTACCTGGCTAGTCAACAGGTATGTGTAAGACTCTCCTTGTGCACGGTTTACCTACGAGACTAACCTCAGCGGCCATCTTGCCCATATTCGGGGTAATAGGGTGTCAGGGATTATCTAATTTTAAAAATTCTCCGTACCACCTCGGGCCAGCTATACGAGCCGGGTTTTTTCTGTGGGAAATTACTGTGGCTTGGGGGATCCCCAAATATGGGCCTATTACCGCGTGCATCTGGGGCCACCTTAGCGCGTAGGCTACAGCTGGGGTGGTCATAATCGGTGGGTAGCATATGCTGCTTCTACGAGTTTCTTTGAAAGCAGAGCTTCTCTAATTTTAAACTCCTGGGGAAGCGCCTGTAGCAAAGCACGCATCAAGCCCTGCTCAGTACTGCTCCTGGGGACCTTATAGCCCCTGGGGCATAATAATTTTGGCAGGAATCCCATCCTTTCCAGGTGCTTCTTTACTTTTGCGCTAGCGTCGCTCCCTCACCGCGCCTAACTCATTGTCGGACATAGGAGTGCAGTCGGGCTGGTCTTCCAGTGAAGTTTCGGGTATAACATTCTCTAGGACTGAAAGGAACCAGAGAAAAGCTGCACGAGCCCCTGATCTATCACCAAATATACCTACCGCATGCAACAGTCGCTTAATACAGATCAGTAATTACATAAAACCATTTTCATCAAAGCCGTAGTTAAAACATTCTGTAACTGTATTGAGTTTCATTTGCAAATTATTGGTGTTGAGCACGAACCGCATATCAATATGACACGGCGCTAAAGTTGCACATCAATACGTGACTGTACCTGTGACTACTAAACCTATTTAAAACCGTCTCGGATGTCGAAACTGTTTTTATAGTGTAGCTCAGTACATTAGTACTGGTGGATGTCAGGTGCTGGGGACGGGCCAGTCACGATTCTTTGACCGATGTCTAGCTGAAATGCTAGTGCTATTTCATCTCCAACTCAAACGAAAAACCAACCTTAATTCACATCACACTAAGTATTAGTTTCGCTTTAGATATCATTGCAGCTTTCGTTGCACGAACACTCGAGTGTGGACTTAATGTTGCTAGATTAAGAATGGTAATCGCTTGTTTCCTCGTCAGCAAGATTGAATAGACTCCACGTTAGTTAATGCTCTGGCTATGATCGTAATAAGTAGATGGTGTGTTGAAAAATTATCGGTGCGATCGGAGGCGCAATGGGCGCGTGACTTTTTTGCCTGTTTATATTTAGTTTGAAATCTCGGCTACAGAGATTCTAGATGTGACCTCTTGTGCTTGAGTTTGAGTTTTGCATAAAGATAAGTACACCTATAAAGTTTAGACGGATGGACTGTGCGTTACAACGCTCCTTAACATTATCATCATTATTTTAGCCAAGACATCTATTAGTCTATAAAAATGCTCTTACGTGTTAACTATATTTTTTATATCACCGGCAGATGCATTTTAAAGCAACTCAAAAATCAATGTTTCGTTTTTTGTTTATTCCAAAAATTTACTAACATTCTAGTTTACATAATGATATTTTTTGAATTTGAAGTGAGGATTTTAAAAATACAATTCTTACTAATAAAGGCAAAAGGAAGTTGGTGTATAGGTGTATAGTAAAGTATTTAGCCTTATTCCAGACTAATGGAAGGTTGCATCAAGTTTTCACATTTACAAATTCTTAAAAGTGGCATATAAATAAACTTAATACATTAGAATGGGCTAACACGATTTACACCATACTTTTTTCATACATTTGATGCGGAAGATGAAAAAGATAAAGTAAAGGAAAATCGTATTAGGTTTGACATTTTGGTACAACCGAGTGTTAGTGTAAGATGTAGAGTTTTGTGGATAAAAGCGATTATATAGAATAATAATTTATCATACTCGTACTTTTATTAGAAATTAATAGATTTGATAGAATATGTCAACCAAAAACAGACTGCTTTCTGTTTCTGTGACATATTTCTTAGAAACTTCTATGTGGCCTATGTCAGAAAATATGATCAAGCGCATCAGTCATTGATTAAATCTAAAAAATACTTACTATATTTTTTTAGATAATTAATGGCATTGGCATGGGTTGCCACATCCAGAAGATTTCTAGAACATCGCTGTAAACAAGTTCTAATACCCGCTGCGCTTTAATAAATGTATAGCAAATGCGCGGTCTCCATCAAAATGTCATCAATGTTTTCGGTAAATGAGTGACGGCGGACACAGTACACATAATGCACTCGCTTCGGCCATGTTGTTGTAATGCCTACTTTCAAATACTTCAGAGTTCTGCCTCTTTTATGTTACGTTAGTTTTCATTAAAATACGAGTATTACCCTGTTTTAAAAGTTGGGGTTTTCGGACGAAGGTATTTTTGATAAAATATGCTCAATAATTTAATTTTGGGATATAGGTCGTCGGGTTAGAATTAGGGCCACCTTGCGAATTTTATTGGTTAGTAGCTCTGCCTATGAAACCAAAGATCCTGCGTATAGACGATCAAGAAAGTGGTTTACCACATTTGACAGCACCTAGCGTAAAAACAAGTCAGTATGTTATTGCAAAGGATAATCAATTATGTTGTGTTACGTATCATGCAAAACTAACTTGAACCTTTAGGATGTAAACTACTTTTTTGGTCGACTATACATTTGTCAGTTACTCTCTCTATCGGGGCAAATGTCGAGGACCAAACAAAGCAAACACAAACCTACTTATCTAGCAAAGCAGTAATACAGGCACTAAATTACTGTGACTAAACATTTCATGTTGCAAGTTGGCGACTGTGGCGAAGATACACTGTGATTCTTGTGTAGGGTTTGCGAACTTGCTCACCTTACAGGAACCACACGTTCTTGTATAGGTTATTGTAGCAAAATGCCATCAGGTGTTTTAACGTGCAAAATTGATTATGTAATAATCCAATTAAAATGAACTAGGTACATTGAATTTGTCCAGCTTAAGTGTTTGCCGGGATTATGGTGTATAAAAAGTCGTTTTCAATAGGGGTAAATATTTGTGTCATGCTAATCTAACAAAGTTTGTCGGATATGACTATGTTCCTTAATCCGTTATCTTGTTTCCATAATATATCTTATTTTAGGTTAGATTATTAATGTGAGCATGAAAGTAATCTTTTTCATCGTTTTTTTGCAAATGCAACCCCCATCACTTTTATATCCCCCGATATTTTAGAGTGATTTTTTGAGTCGGTTGTTTTTTAAAATTTTAATTTTTTTTTTGGAACGGTACGCTATTACAACAACCCAATGAATTACTTACTTTTCCCATTGTAGCACCATCTAGTCGTTTGAAGCTCACATTGACAGAAAGTTAATGTGTAATTTACCAGGGCCTTAATAGCTGCATGGATAGAAGAACATTTCTAGGGAACCTATGATGACGTAGGTGGTCGGTAAGGCTGTAAATTGGATTTTTTTTATTATACTGGATGCTACAGCGGTTTAAAGTGTGTATGACACTTTTTTGGTCAGGGTTGGGAAATTGAAACCTGGTTGAATGTTTTCTTTCTATAAAAAGTTACCTATGTGAAACTCACACAAGCTAGATTGTTCATGTACTGGGTGCAATTTTAATTGAGTGTTTTAAGAAAAAAAAAATTTTTTGACGATCTTTAATTTGAAACTATTGACGCAGTCTCAAAATTTTAGATTTCATTGTAATTTAGGAGTTATTAAAGTTTGTATTGTCATACATTTATTTTCACGAATAAATGGATGAAAGGCTTTCTGCCTTTAGCTTATGGATAGGATATGTCAGCCAAAAACGGAATTTGGGATTCAACCTTTATACCGGGATAATAACGAATTCCACGAGGCGAAGCTAGTATAAGATTATTTCTTGTATCATCATCACAGCTCGTATATGTCCCCATCGAGGGGCATGAGCCTACCCTAACAAATTATGTTAGGGCGATTAGGACTTAGTCAAACCACGCTGGCCTAGTGCGGATTGGTTGACTTCACATGCACCTTTGAATAACTTCTCAGGTGTATGCAATAGTTTCTTCACTATGTTTTCCTTCACCGTAGGAGCGTCAGAGCGTCGGTGGCGCTGTGGCCTCGGCACTGGACTGTGCTCTGAGTAAAATCGGGAGGCCCGCGATCGATCCTGCTATGTACCAATGTGTTTTTCGTTTCACGATATTCATAAGTACATTTATTTCTTGTATACAACAACATAAAATCAACACATATTTTTTTTACCTCAGCAGGATACAAATCGCTTCTTCAACACACTGTGTCGACGTCATGACCTTTAGGTCACCAAATACAAAAAAAAACTTGCGAATATCTCAATCATTCTTTCTGAAAGATGTCGGAAGATTATGATTCAAAACAGACGAAAATTTACGTTCAAATTTATTTTGACAGCAAATCACATGCGGCTTGATTTGCGGACCAATGAAAATTTAGAATCGCAAACGTTATTGACAGTTCAATACATCAAATTTAGCAGGTATTTCGCAACGAGATTTGTTTGTAAATTAATAGAGTGAAACGTGCTCCAAACAGGGGATTTGGTTATTTGTATGTTATTTGATATTAATCAGTTGGCTCTCAATCTTTAAACGCATGTTTATCGTATACGAAACTGGGGAAAATATTATTTATTGCTGTTTCACGAATTAACAATTACATATGTTGTTAATTTCCTTATTACTTGTAACAAACTTTAAACTAATATCACTAGTGCTGAGCAAATATTGCAAATTATATTGGATAGCTGTCAAATTGTCATGTAAAAATAATCATCAAACTAATGCAATGCAATGGAAAGATTACTCTACACAATAAATAAATCTAACCAAATTTTAAAATAATAACTCCCTTTTTGTTTTGTAAATAATATAAACTCTATTTTGATTATAACATTAACTAGATTAAATCAGTCTATCTAAACTACCGGCTTAGATCAAGTCTAGAAAATAATCCATCTACAGGGGCTTTGTAGTTTTGTGTCAATTGCAACCGGGGTAACATTTAGTCCTTGTAACATAGTATAGTAAGTATTTTTTTATACTATTATGCGTGAATTTTTATTTAGGCACTCTAGGGTCTCGTTCAATAAATCGAAGTAAAAATATATGCTTGATAAGTCAAACGTATTTTCGAGTGGATTTTTATTCGATTCGAATGGCAAATAAGCATAAGTTTTATGACATGATAGGGCCTACTGTTATATTTTATGAACGCTTACGATGACAGCACCTTGCGCATTGCAATATAGACATACAGGCACCTATTGACGTCAAAAAAATATGAAAATCTTCAACCTTATATTTAAAAAAAAAACGTGGTTATAGAAGTGCTCTTACGAATTTGAACTGGAAGTGCATTCCACAGCTTAGCAGCTCGAATAGTGAACGAGTTATGGAAATATTTAGAATTGGCTTGAGGGAAGTCAAGGGAAATTAGAACAACACACAAACGTTGAGGACGAAAACTAAGTGAAAGAAAGTGAAATCGTGACCTTAAATAATTGGGGGACTGAGGATTGTGAAAGATTTTGTAGGTAAGTAGGTATATGCAAAATTTTACGTTGGCAGATAGGGAGCCATTGAAGCTTAGAGCGGAAGCCTGACACATGATCATATTTCTTGAGAGAGAATATGAAACTTATCGCTAAATGTTGTAGTCGTTTCAGCTTGTCAAGTAGCTCTTCAGTGGCATCCGGGTAACAAACATCGGCGTAGTCGAGAAGAGGGAGCAAAAGCGATTGAGCAAGCATAACTTTAGTTTATGAATAATGTTCAATGTCTGTTTAATTTTATCACTACTATTTTTTATTATAAATAATTGGACTTGGACAACCTTTTTTTAATACTTTGGAAGAAGTTTTTACATATTTATATTGATCACTAGAATGAGAGTATTGTCACCGAGGCTTTGTAACCTCAGTTAAATGCAGGAACACAGCACTGCGGTCTTTTGTTAGATTATCTCTACCGGACTACGCCTTCTTAGTCGGAGAGACAAATGCCAAAACATTAATTAAACTACCAAAAGTGAACTTGTGATTTTGCATTTACTTTAAAAATTAATAAATGAAAGAAAGCAAGAAAAACTTACTACGCTATGTCTAATATGGCCACCGTGGACTCATCCAACCCGAATGAAATTTTAACAGCATTGTTCTTTTACTTACTCTGTTAAGTAAAAGTAGACTTTATTTATTGCCAATAGCTACGTATCATCACCTAATTTAGAATACATAGAGAAAATGTGTTTTGTAACACTTTGAGAAGCGCTGTACTAAACCTATTCGGTGCGCTATTCGGTGTTGGTTCGTTTAAAATTGACAAGCTAATTAAAAAGTACAAACGGATGGCCACACTACCAGTGTTATGATTGATATCACGAGCGGCCTGCAATCGCCACGTTTCCTCTATCGATTTGCGCAATGTTCATTTATGGAGTGACTGATGGATGATCGCAAGACCACAGAAGTGCTCGCTTTACTCTTCAAAGGCGTGTAAGAACAAGTAACATTTGAGTTCGATTCGTTTTCGTACTACGCTTTGGCGACGCATTTTTGAAACAATAGAATTCGAATTAGATTCGATTAGATTAGATTAGATTCGAATACTAATTTCCGAATTTACTATTTTTAAATATTCATTCCGCGAACTCTGCAACGAGTGGTCCTACTCACTTGCTTTTGTTTTTTACTAGTAGAATATAGGTAGGTACGTCATTTTTTTTATCGCAACTAAGTTGGCAAACAAGCAAACTACCCACCTGTTGGTAAGTGGTAACAGTCACAATAATACATGTGGCTCCTGTGAGATTCGCAGCAAAACTACAACCCCCACAAGAACCGCAGTGTAGGTTGCCAACTTGTGACATCAGATGTGAAGTCACGGTACCTAGTAATTTCCCTGCCATATCTTACCCTTCAACCGGAACACAGCAATGCAAGCACTGTTGCTTTGCGGCAGAAATAGGTATACCTACATTCCGTTTTATGTGCGATTCATCACCGGTTTAATTAATGAGTGATTGCGTACCGGTTTTATTTTTTCTGCGTGAAACGGAATCTAACATAGAATTTGTTTTGAATGACAACAATGAATTCGGGTGATTCAAAAATCCTTTAAATTACGAAATGGAGACGCATTTTTGAAACAATAGAATTCAAATTCGCATTAGAAATAGTAAGATTCGCATACGAATTTCCAAATTCACTATTTTTGAATATTCATTGTGTTTTGTAATAAAACGAAACTACGTTATTTATTCAAATATACCCATATGAATATGCCCGGGCCCGGGCTATTCAATTCGACTCGCCCACTGCTACGCGTAGCGGCACCATGCGCCGTAGTAGCCCGAGTTCGTAATGAACGACCGAGTCAACTCGGTAGATGAGAAAATCAACTCGGGTTAACGGGCTGGATGACGAACCCGAGTTGCCCGAGTTATTTAAAGGCCTCTGCATACGTAACGTGCTTACAACGTGGACGGAGCGAGGACGGGACGGAGACGGGACGTGGTTTAGAAAACCCTGACGTGGAGTTTAATGCAATTTTTTCGCTTAACAATATAAGATGGGTTTCTATCAAAATTTAAGTATTTTTTGTGTTCCAAATAGAAATTAATTTAATTACTAGGGAAATAATGAAATTCAGTATAATATTATATCCCTGTTTTTTAGAGGCATGAAATGATTAGGTACTTCACATTGAGTTTACATGACCTAGAATTTATTAATCTTGAGTAGGTGGTGCGAAAATATTATAAATAAAGTTATGAATGCAGTAAAAAAATTAAATTGAAGTTATCGTTTTCAGTGAGTGATAATTCGACTGCAATTTTACGCCACAGACAATTTTTATGCTTCGTATCTAAATACTTTGCGTCTACAAAATGATACAAAGCTGGATATAAACGTATACACTCGATTAGCTTCTCGTCGTCCATTTTCGATTCTTGTGGCATCACTATATTGGTTTCGGAAGCGAGTGGAGTGAGTGTGCATACGCAGCGAAATCACGGATGGGACGGGGCACGTGCGGGGCGGGTCGTGCTAAACATCGTCGCCGACGATATTTTTCCTATCACGTGGGCGCCACGTTCCCGTCCCGTCCGTGTGCTCGTGACGTATACACTATCGGATACATTTTCTATGAAACGATATTTCCAAAATATCCCGTCCCGTTCCGTCCGAGTAAAAACACGTTACATATGCAGAGGTCTTAACTCGAGTTGCCCGTCGCTAGCTATAAGCACAGGGGGTGCCGATTGAGTTAGACACACGCCCCGAGGGTTCTGTATAAATCTATCTTTTATTATAATATATAAAGTTTAAATAAAAATGGTCCGTCTGTTATTCCGAACCCACGACCCATCGCTGATGACGGAAAACAGGAGGAAGTTTTAGTGGGTATTCCCAACTGGGTGAGTCCCACACACCCCCGCACCGAATGTCCTCCGGTGCGGGATAGTGCGTAAACGCATTTTTACCTCCTTATAAAAAAAAAGGGTAGGCTCCTGCCCCTCGGTGAGGACGTATATGAGTTGTTATGACGATGATGATATAAAAATGATATCAGATACTTATCTTTTGCTTTGTCGAAATAATAAAAAACTATTGAGAAAAACGAACTTAAACGAAGTTTGTAGAAATATTTCGCGCGCTGCGTATGACGTCATCCGACATTTCAAATCGAACTTTCTTCGCAAGTTGTTGATAGCCTTAAAGAAATGAAAAATACGTGTGTAATATTTTTTTTGTAATCTGCCAGACGGACATTAAAAAGTATGTCCGCTTTCCTATTTCAGATAAAAGTAAAACGAACCAAAATAATGGATAGACCGTGGAAAGTATGATTTCAAATAAACACTAAGTTGGAAATATTCAAATTTACTGATACCCAAAAACCTAACTTCCTTCCTTGGTAGTTTGATACAGACCGGCATCCACCTGCACCTCATTCGCATCGCTTAGCTATTCCTCCTCGGGTTCAGTCTTCAAGTCACTCACGATGCGTTCTTTAACCGTATCCTCTCTAAACACTACAAAAATTACTCTAGTTTTCAATGTATCCGTCTTTATTGAAAAAGTCCAAAAAGGAAACAGTTGAAAGTCAAACAGCCGTATGTTGTACATTTTTTAAATTTAGAATGTTATAGTTATCGCGTGAAAAAAGTATAAGGCGAGAATTTCTGGACAATGTAATGCTTAGGTAGGTATAAATCTATAACTCCCACGGTGAAGGAAAACATCGTGAGGCAACCTGCATACATTTGCGAAGAAATTCAATGATGTATGGGAAGTCGACCAATCCGCATTGGGCCAGCGTGGTTGACTAAAGCCTAATCACCCTATAGGGTAGGCTCGAACCTCCCTCGTCCCTCGGTGGGGACGTATATGAGCTGTGATGAAATCTATAACTTAAACTACAAAAAAATCTTTTTTATCTTCTGAATAGGAATACTTACCTAGTTTTTTTTAAAACTTTACGATATCTATAAAGCAGGCTCGTGGTTTACATAAATTCGTCCTATTAAATCTCAATAGCATTTAACGTATAAAATACGCCCATATTATTTATTTCCTGAATATAATGCAACAGAGCCGTATTTAGGCCCAACTTAGTAATATTAGAACTGCATAGTTTCATATTCGGTGAATTGTGATGATGATGATGAATAGATAGATAGATAGATTAATACTTTATTGTACACAAAGAAAACAGAAACACTCACAAAACTCTTAAAATTAATGTGGGCAAAGGCGGTCTTATCGCTGGTAGCGATCTCTTCCAGACAACCTTTGTCTACAGATAATTATTTGTATAAGGCAGTGTGCCGTCATAAAAAGAAACCAGAATAATTGAACAATTAACAAGCAAATACATACATATTTATATAATAAATACATGAACAAAATTTCAAATATTATACCTTAAAAAAAATATATATGTATATAAAATGTTATAGAATACAATACAAGTAAATAAAACAAGCTATAAATGTGACTGTGCCATGAGATGGTTATGGACCCTGTTTTTAAAAATGGCAAGCGTCTTTGACTGTCTGATATCTCGAGGCAAACCATCCCACAATTGTGCAGATTTCACTGTGAAGGATTTTTTAAAATAGCCCGAATCTGTGTAACTACTTTCTAGGATATTATCCGACTTGGACCGCAAAACTCGTTCATGATCAGTCCCAAGAAATTGGAAACGCTCTTTCATATAAGGAGGGGTACGTGGATCATACAGGATGTTATATAGGAAGGAAAGGATATGTTCTTGCCGGCGCAACCGAATAGGAAGCTATTTTAATTGTTCTCTGAATTCAGACACATGATCAAACTTACACAAGCCATAAACGAATCCAATGCAGATGTTTTGCAGCCATTGGAGCTTTGTGAGTAAATCTTCGTTAAGATCAGTAAGGCAAACGTCTGCATAGTCCAAGATTGGGAATAGGAGAGCCTGCGCAAGTTCGATCTTAGTCTTTACTGGGAGCAAGTTTTTCCACCTTCTTAGAGATCCTAGCGCTGCAAACAGCTTTCTACTGACCTCTGCAATATGAGGAGCCCATGAAAGAGTACAGTCGAATAGGACCCCCAAGTTCCTGACTACCCTTTCGTACGGCAAAGGAATGCCATTGCATACGATTGCTGGTATTTGCAAGTTATTGAGTGCAGCTATTTGCCTAGAACCACCAATAATAATAGCTTGCGACTTTTTGGCGTTAACTAAGAGGCCATAGTTTTGACTCCACACGTGAACAATTATCAGATTCCTATTAAGTTGCGCAATCAGATCAACAATGTCTCTAACAGGGGCTTGAGAATATATTTGGCGATCATCCGCATAAAGGTGAATATGATTGATTCAAAAAGAGTAGAATTAAACGTACCTGTCGTATACATTTAAGGGTAAAATAGGATGTTTAATGAATACTAATACTTCTATATTCTTTTTATATACATTGATAAGTATATCATTCCATTTGTTTTAAACAAGAGGATACACTTATGGAATCGAGTCGAATTTATTAGTCCATAGCGAAATAACGATACCATCATTGAAGCTCGCAAACTATCAAATACAAACTGTTCACAGAATATGATGCAACAGAGCTGTATTTAGGTCTGAGTAACTAATAATACATCTGGCAGTTTGCAGGTGTCGCTGTCATAACTGCGTTCGTGATATTTATTTAGATGTAGTCAGGAGATTAATTTGAGGTGTTAAGGCGACAGTGATTTATTGTTTGCTGCATATTTTAGATACCGAACTGGTGTTTGTCGATTGTAATTATGTTAATGAGGTTTTTGGAGGCTCGATACGGAGGATCGCTGTGCAGTCTGCGTGGCTAAGTGCTATAAATTCAATGTTAATCTGCTTAGTTTTATTATCGCCTGGCTGCAACAATTTTTTAATTCTATAAAAATGGCCTAGTTGAGTTGGGCTCTTGCCCCGAGGGTTCCGCATAAGGGCGGATATTATTTGAGTTAATCTTTACATAAATAGAATTTAATGTTTTGTTTATTATTTGCAATTACAATATCTTTTTTCTACGATTTTTGGTACTTCCTATACACCAATTCCTCCCTCCCCTCGACGTACATCCTGGATCCTACCATTTTAAAAATTTCACGATTCTAGGTCAAGGAGAAGTACATTCTAAGTTTTGATTCCCTCGTGAAATCGCAAAAGGAGATTGGCGAATCGGGTACCTCTTCATATCCAAACGTTTTAGAATGAAGTTATATGCAAATTATAGGATTTTTATCTGTCGTTATTTTCCAATATAAAATATTATAATAGTTGTTGGGAGTAATTAAAAAACGATGATTTTATGTGTACCTGTTTACAGAAACAAAACGCATCAGTGCAAAACAAAACGCCAATCTCTACCTATCGTAGATGGCTATTTATTCGGACCCGAGTCCCTATAGAAGTCGATTGCTATTCGGATCCGGAGCAAAAAAATGCAGTATTATTTCAGTCTGTGTGTGGTCACTGTCTAACCTAACCTGCAGTTATAGCCTCTTTGTTATTTTTCCATTACCTACGCTTCTATAGGTGGAGCTAGCACGCAGGAGAATCGAAAATCGAATCGAAATCCGAATCGAGGAGTTTGTATGGCAATTTTATTAGCGCCACGGCGGTGAGTAGCAGAACTAATAAAATTGCCATACAAACTCCTTGATTCGGATTTCGATTCGATTTTCGATTCTCCTGCGTGCTAACCCCACAGGTCCGAATTAGCGATCGATTTCTATAGGGACCCGGGTCCGAATAGCCACTCCGATCGTAGAGATACTTAGCAACTTAAGACCCTCGTCTGAGGTCATGTTTATTCTTTTGTGGTATCTCTATGTAGTCTGTGTTTTGTGGGTGTTACCGGCATTTGCGTCGTTCATTTATTTCGTATGCGTGAAATGTATGATTTATAAGAGAGACAGTCTTGAGGTGACAGAGATACCTCTAAGTATTATTTTTAAATTGCTTTGATATCCGACTTGGCAGTCACAATAAATAATTTACTGTATGGCGGTCGCATGCGATCGCTCAGGGCTTGAGGGCCGTTTTGAGGTTATGTATAAAATTAATTTATTATCCCCAACTCAAATGTATGCCTTACCATTACTTATTTTGTTGTACTCTATTGTAACATTCAAATCCACATATTCATTCCATAAAACGGAAAGCCTGTATCTGGTACTGAAAATACATGGGTTTCTGCCAATCTCCTTTGCAGAAATATATGACTCGCGCTCGCGACTTCGCCTGCGTTATTTTTGGTTTCCCTTAGGAATTTGTTATTTTCCTGTAGGAGAAATAATTTTGTAGCCTATTAATATAGCAGATTTACTTTACGCAGATTCGCTCGCGTTGTTTTTGTTTTCCCGTTAGAATGTTATATTTTCCCGTAGGAACTAATATTTTGTAGTATGTTATTCTAATGGTGTAAGAATTTTTCAAATTGGTCCAGTAGTTTTTTCGGGAATGTGTAGAGACCTTTTTATCGAACAAGTGATCCTGTAAGGGTTCCGTATTTTATTTTTTAAGTACGGACCCCTAAAAAGGCGATTTTGTTATTATGACTTTATATACAACTAGCTGTTGTCCTCGATTTCGTTTAATTCAGTTATATGGAGAGTTAGATAATATCACGCGTTCCCTAGGGAACTCATTAAAAATTAGTGATAAAAGTAACCCTGTTTTTTAGGGCTATCAAATTTCAATAAAATTGGTTGAGCAGTTTATGTGAAAAAGCTTTACAGACAGACAGAGTTACTTTGTAAAATATAAAAAATACTAGATGACGGTAGTAGGGATTTTTAAGCGAGAAGATTAATTGTTTATTAAAGGTATAGTTCTTCTTTCTCAGCGGCCTTCACCGAGGAACTTGGTTATTGTACAGTGTAAAAAGACCGGTACTGAAGCCGAAACCCACGTATTATTCTCATCATCACTATAGTTTTTGTCTTCTACACCATGGTTGTGAAACTAATAGTTGCCAAGATATTTATACAAAACTGTTCGAAATGTATTTTGATAATTTTCGTCCAAAGAAATATCTACAGAAAAATCAGTATTTCTTAACAAAATTTATGACTGAAAAGTAATCTCTTGCGCGGGAAACTCATCTTGCTTTACACGCACTCACACTGACTCACTAACACCGACACAATATCCGGATGCACAAGCCAGGCGCGGGCACGTGTTACATTGCGTAGTATTTATTGTCGTTGTTTTTTCAAACCTAAAAATTAATTTCGTTTCACATCATTGATTTTTCGTTATATTGCTTTATTTAATAGTCTGAATGCATAGACGCGGGTTTCGGTATACGTCTTTTTACATCCTGTATATAACTATAAAATATAATACTTGAACTGACTTGTTGGTCAATTGGCGAATATAAAACTTAGTGCGCGTGAGTTGGCATGGTACCTTCCGATATTCCCTATTTTTTTGTCGTCATTTCGCTGGATCTTGAAAATCTGATGTGTTTATATATAGTCAGCTATAAAAACGTTTGAAGCTTAGTTCAGTTCGAAATATAAAATTGTTTTTGAGATAGATAAACATATAAGAATATAAATCATGACAAAAATCTTTGTAGCCTAATTGACGCAAATTTTAAACAGGAAAAAGAAAGTAAAATTTTTTTGGCGTTTCTTATTTGACATTGTTATTACCATTATTGTGACGTATCAATAAGCAATAAATAGGCCGTAGCCGTAAAAATGCAAACACGACTAAAGTAACACTGTATGTAGGTAATTTTGCAATCGCCCGCCGTACGTAAACTATAGCACAAGAAAGGATCAGTAAGACAAAAATAAACATAGGCACGAGATATTGACAATTTAAATTCCTCGGCAGTGCCGGGCGCGGGACAGTCGCCCACATGATTTTCTCGTCCAAACCAACCATTATCCTCGCGATTACGTTGCTGCTGTAATCTCGCGGTGCTGTAGGGTGCGGGCGGACGTATTAGGGAAAGTATAGTAATAAAATTGTTCAATATTATATTATACAATTCACGCAAATATACCTTGTATCGATGCCGACAAGTGCTCCCTATGTGTTGCACAATTTAATAACTGTAACGACCGCTAACAATATGACAAAGTACTAATAATGCTTCATAAAAAGTCATTACAGATTCCAGCTCGTGCTTATGGTATTTTGAATAGGCTACTCTTCTGGTTGGAGGTGTTTATTACTTAAGGTTGATAGGTAACCAATCCGCACTGGGCCAGTGTGGTTGACTAAAGCCTAAACACCCTCAGAGTAGGCTCGAGACCCTCGATGGAGACATATATGAGCTGTGATGATGATGATGATGATATGAGGAGGTGACCTGTGTTTGCAAACTAAGTTGAACATAAAGCAGACAAAGACCTCCCCAAGGGATCTCCAAAGCGATCGATCCTCTTGTCGTGAGACGCAGCGTCGTCGGTAGCCACCAACGCTGCGTCTCCCAAAACGCGGCCGCTACTCGAGGACCTTTTCTCCCCAAGGGCTGTCAGTCCTGCGAGCTATGTGTCCTGCCCACTGCCACTTGAGGTTTGCAATTCTTTGGGCTATGTCGGTGACTCTAGCTCTCCTACGGATCTCATCATTTCTGATGCGATCGCGAAAAGAAACCTCGAGCATAGCCCTCTCCATCGCCCTATAAGTGACCTTGAACCTTCTTATGAGACCCATTATGTAAGCGGTTACATCTCAGTACCGTACGTCATCACTGGCAACATTCACGAATTGAACGCTTTTGTCTTTGACAACTTGAGACATATTAGATCTCATGTCACAGTACCTAGTAATTTCACTGCTTGTATTATCCTTCGAACCGGAACACAGCCGATGCAAGCACCGCTGTTTGGTGGCAGGAAGATAGAGGTACCCAAGCAGACGACTCTGGAGTTCTATTTTTGAATCATTCGTCACGTGTCGAGTGCACGTCAAGCGTCGTTTGCATTTGATTTCTGCTGATTTTCGTTTTGTTTTCGAGAAAATCAAAATAATATTGATTTTTGACATAATATTCTATTGATTTTCATCATATACGAAACGAAAATCAAAAGAAATCGAGGTCACAGCCGACGCTCGACGAGCCAGCGAAAAATTCATAAATACAAGCCCCTGGTACAAAGTCTCCCTTTGGCAGCATGTTTGATAAAAGGCAAAATTATCAAATGTAAGCGTGTCGCAGTGATTCTCATATATCGAAGGAGGAATATAATTTGGAATACACTGCAAAAGAACAATTAAAAATATCGCAACTTAAGAGTTAACGTTTGACTAACAGAAGAAGAAAAGGGGACACGCTCCAGAAGTAATTTCACGAAGTTTATAAAAGAAAGTATAAGGTACCCTTGATTTTAATGAATAATAATAAAGTGATGATTTGTTGCATATATCAAATAAAAACTTGGATATACTCGTATATCCAAAATAGGAAAAAAGATAACATTATAACCATTCCTTACAACATCTCTACAAGTATCTGTAAGAAGTTGACAAGTCAACAATGATTTGAGTTATTTGAGAAATTATCATGTCTATTCAATTCAACATGAAGTTAAAATAATTATGTTATTTTCAACATATTTTCAAATAACATCTTTGATGAAGTAAACGAAAATATTATATAGTTCGTTATTTTTTTCAGTCTGGCTGTTATTTTAATCCTATCGAGTTAAAAAAGAACAGTGCTTATATACTTTATAATTCTTCTTTATTTGTAAATATTTTTAATTATTATACAAAAATATGGCAGAATCTAAAACATTACCTAAATAATGAACCTTACCGAACTTTCTAGAAACATAAACAATGCTGAGTTTGAGGTGTGGGAGGCGGATTCGATTGACAGCCAAGCATAGAAAGTGTCTACTTCAATTCAGTACTTGTTCGAGCAGCGAGCCTTCAGAAATGTCTTCAGATGAATACCAGATCGACAGACGCCGCACAGAGCACACATCACTGTCACTCTGCAGACCCCCGCATGATCCTGCCATAGCTGTCACGCTACTAACATCTCAGCACGATATATTCAAATTTCCAACGTGTCATTCGATACTGAGAGACTGACGTCTTTATGAAGCTCGCACCATCTTTAGTATCCGGAAGATCAATAGAAAATCAACCTTCCGATAACGTATTAGGGCTTATTTCAAACAACGTGACGTCACTGCTGTGCTACACAAAGGAATTCGTCTAGTGACTATCCGTCACAGCTCGCAAAGAAATCACTAATCCGCCCGATTCTCCGTAGGGTTGTTTTGGAGCTTACACCTTAGCTGCTAAAGCTTATATTTCTCTATCAACAGAATTTAACCCTATCACCTCTTGCAAAGGTGGTCGCCGGACGGTCTAAATGACGGCGTCAAAATGCTTGAGTGGTCAAGTGTAATGACTCCTTGTTAGCGTTGTTTTTTACGTTCCAGTAACAAGATAATGCTCTTCTGTCAACTGAGTTGTTGGTTGAACGTATCTGACAAGTTTTTTAGGGTTAAAACCGTTGGCGCCTCGAGTTTTCCTCATCTGTTACCATTTGTGGATGTGTCTAGTAGCGTCAACAATATGGTGTTAGTGAGTAAGGTGTGAAATTATTCTTATTTCCTTTAAACAATAAAACTTTCCACCGGTGTGACAGTTGATGTAGTTCTTCATCAACCTTGTAATCATCATCATCTTCCTGACAATAGGATAGCCCGCGAGTATTTGAAGATGTCTTGGGCCTTCGAGTTGTTATTTGGGGACATTTACACTTTTTCATCTTTATGCAATAGTCAAATTGAGGTATGCGTATAGTATGCAGCTTCGAAATTTTTGCAATGAGATTTGTACAGTGGCTAACAAAAAAAGAAGATAACTATGTTTTATTGAGTTAAATAACATTTTCAGATTTTTTTTCATATTACGATTAGGATTTTGAATTGCTACAGCAGAAAGATAGGTTGTAGTTGTTGATTGCAATAGAAAATGCATTTTTTTGGTTACATCGTATTGTAAGTGTATGTATTTTATCTATACTAATATTATAAAGAGGAAAGATTTCATTGTTTATTTGTTTGTTTGTATTGAATAAGCTTCGAAAGTACTAAACCAATTTTGATGAAAATTGGTATAGGGATAGTGCGAGACCAGGAGAAAGATATAGGGTAATCGTCCTACGGGAAAAAATCCCACGGGAAAAAAAAATAACGCGGGCGAATTCGCGAGCGGAAAGCTAGTTATAATATAAATGAATCCCGAGCTTTGAAAGCTCGTGGTATCAACTAGAACAACGACAGCTATCACGTATTATCGATAAAGAATAATCGATACTTGCGCGATAACTATAATCGCTCGATACGAGGATTCGTTCAAACAAACGACAGTCACGTCCACCAAACTCGACTAGCCGTGTAACGTTTCTCAACATTTGACATTCCGAGGCACCAAATTGCCGGTTCGATGGCTCGAGCGTTTTTCTCACACGATCGGAGAGTAAATAACTGGGTGCTGATGATATGGCAATATCGCTACACGTAACGTAATGCTCGAGGTGTGGACTAACGCGCGACACACGGTCGCCGAGTACGGCGAGCTTCCAGCCGGCGGCCCCTCCATTGCGACTCAAGTCTTTTCAATTTTAACAGTCAACGTAACATCCATTACCGCTTTATGAACGAGTAGTCACAAGGTCTTGTATTGACGCCGCAATGACTGTGATCGTGATAGATTTTGTACTACACAATTAGCTTCCAGGCTGGCAGCATTGTTGTATTCAAAAAAATTTAGGTGTATAGCCAGTTCCTCTGAGATTTCAGTTTCTGGCTTTATCATCCTTTAATTAACACCAGCACTCGTAGCACAAGGATCGCGAGAGTATTTTCTCGGCCTGTTTCTTTACACCGAAATGTCACTTTTGACAGTAGCGAATGAGATAGCTATTATTTGGTGTCGAGAAAGTGACAGTTGATGATAGACATATTTATCTTGGGGTCCTTGTGCTACGCGTGCTGGTAAGATAATTGTCTTGATTACCACATAAATACTGCTTATGACACATTTTTTACATACTTCAGGGAAGCTCTTGGCTTTCATCTCATCTGATAATAAGAGTAAGTGACGATAAGGCCGAAAATGGAAGCTAGCTTAACAACTGAGGAACTGACTCTCTTGACTTTGAATGTTATTAACAGTGTTATGTTTCGTCGTTGTTCATTGATCACTAAAGCTTAGTTAGGACGATGGTATCTACTAGCTAGCCAGACATGTTCATAAGTACTACCACTAACCAACTGACATATTTTAATGTTATTAGGTAATTAGTAACAAAATGACAAAAATAATACTTGTAACCAAAATTCGGGTTCGTAGTGACTGTATGTCACTAATATAAGTATAACTACGTTTGTACTATCATGGATACAGCCAATTTTCGCCTCTCATATTGGTAGCATGTACCTACGAGTGGTTCACAATCGCATCATACTTTCGAAATTGAATTGAATTCTGTCCCGCGAGTATCCTTTTTAGGGTTCTATGATGCTGAAGAGAAAACAGATCTCTTGAAGAAAAGTATAAATTAAAAGAAAAATTAAATACCCTGTGCTAGATATTGTGACTTATGTAAATAATATCTTATAATTATTTCATTATTTCAGCCAAGAGACGCCCACTGTTGGACATAGAGATCCCAAGGATCTCCATACCGATCGGTCCTGCGCCTCCCGCATCCAGCGGTTTCCCGCGACCTTCAGCAGATCGTCGGTCCACCTTGTGGGGGGCCTACCAACACTGCGTCTCCTGGTACGCATCCGCCACTTGAGGACCTTTCCGCCCCAACGGCCGTCAGTCCTGCGAGCTATGTGTCCTGCCAACTGCCACTTAAAACTTAAGGTTTGCAATTCTTTGGGCTATGTCGGTAACTCTAGTTCTTCTACGAATCTCATCATTCCTGATGTGATCACGTAGAGAGACCCCGAGCATAGCCCTCTCCATTGCCCTTTGTGTGACTTTGAGCCTTCTTATAAGACCCATTGTAAGCGGCCACATCTCAGTTCCGCATGTCATCACTGGCAACACGCACGAATTGAAGAAGTCTTGAGACACTGCGGCAGATTGATTATTATTAAGTATATTATGTACATTTAATGAAACAAGTCAAACGAGTAGGTAGAAAACGAATCTTTAGTCGATGTTGAACTAAACAAAGTATACATTTTTAACAGTTTTGGTTTATAATCGTATCTAATTAATGAATAGATTTTATGACTAGATTCAGCAAAGAAGTTTGTTCTACACATTTTTTAACTTTTATTTTTTTTTTAATTTTTTTTTATTAATTTTTTTTTAATTTAATTTTTTTTAATTTATTTTTTTTAATTTAATTTTTTTAATTTAATTTTTTTAATTTAATTTTTTTAATTTAATTTTTTTAATTTAATTTTTTTAATTTAATTTAATTTTCAATTTTTTTAATTTAATTTAATTTAATAGTACTCACTAATATTTGGCATTCATCCTTAGGTGTATATTAGTCTGTTTGATCACCAACTGTCCCTACTTCCCTAGGCCCTACAATCCCTACAAATATTATAAATGCCTGTCTGTTTCGCTTTCAAACCCTAACTACCTAACCAATTTTAATTAAATTTTAGTATTTATAATAATGGCGAAATATAAAAATAATACTATTTATGCATTAGACCAATATAGGAGCGTCTCGGTGGCGCTGTGGACTCAGCACTTGCTTTCCAATACGAAGGTCCGAGGTTCGAGACCACCACGTACCAATGTGTTTTTTGTTTTCGAATTTCATACGTACATTTTGTCTGACACTCCTACGGCGAAGGAAAACATCGTGAGGCAACCTATATACATCTGCGAAGAAATTCAATTTGCTATGTGAAGTCGACGAACTGGCATTGGGCCAGCGTGGTTGACTTAAGGCCTAAACACCCCAACTTAGGGTAGTACCCTAAGTTAGGTGAACCTTATATGAGCTGTTATGATGAGACCAATATAACTAAGTTTTGGTCTCTTTACGATTGTTGATTGATATATTATGTGCTATGTGTGTTTTTGTGTCTAAATAAAGGATCACAAAATATAAATGAATGTAAGTAAATAAATAAACGTCATTCTTACTCATAAATTTTACTTATTTTCTCATAGAGGGGGATAAAAGTAGAATGTTTCCTCGGGAGCAACACTATTTTGAGCTCGAGTGACGTACTTTGACTCCCTCGCTGCGCTCAAGTTTCTACTCTAGAATCCTTCGTTCCGCTCTGGATTTTAAAAAATATACTCTTGTCTTAAAATTGTTCTTTGCTCCCATGGTAAATAATCTACTTATTTCCGCTTCCAGATTCGCACGCGTTATTTTCGTGTTCTCGTGGGAAATTTATACTTCGCCGCGGAAAAACAATTTTATTGTTATTCAATGATAATGTAGCACTTCAATAGTAAAAGAATTTTAAAAATTGGTCCAATAGTTATTTTAGTTTGTAATGAATAATGGATGGATTTAATAAGCAAGGATTTGAAAAAATACGAAATATCAATCAAAATAAAACAGTACGTCGTTCTGTTTCTAGCTTGGCCACTTTTCAACAGAGAGATCTAATTAGATACGTTTCAATGTTGATACATGTATCGAATTGACCGCGGGTCGTGAGTGTCAATTTGGCCAGCCACAGCAGCCGGGGGTTAATGCGTCTGCGCAGCCTTTGTGATACATTCCACGCCAGATTGGTTGTACGCAATCCCTGCGCGAATTGCGCGAATCTTTTTGTTTTTATGTCTTTCTACTGTTTTGCTGCGAATCGAATTACTGAATTCCAGACTTTCCTTATTGAGAAGGTAAAATTGAATATACGCGAGATATTTTAATATTCATTCTTTTTTGAAGTGTGTGTGTGTGTGTGTAGCTGTGGCGCATGTGGGACTCTCCCCGCATACCATAGCAATATGTTACCCATTAACCATCCATCGTTACTCATTAATCCAACATTAACATCCGTCTTTCATGGTGTCAATCCAACGATGGAGACCGGAGCACTACATAGGCCTATTAGGCCACCATCACTCACTTCGTGACGATAAAACCTTGCCACTATTCCCCGACACTAAAGCTTTGCGGAACCTCGCACCAACAATCACTTGGTGCGCCGCGCAATACTATACTATTTGTTAGATATTTTATATTATATTTTATTGCTGCCCGATCATAACCTAGTTCAATGTCATTCCGTATTCGACTCGACTGACTGACATGTTACATGCGGCCGGCCGCAGGGTCTCACTGCACAGACTATAATGCAGTGTTGCCACTCGCTCTTCCTCGAGCGTAAACATCCCCCCGCTCCGGACAGTCCCGGACTGCCCGCCAAATCAGTCTAAGGGGAGGCGAGAAAGAGTAGCGACCGCGCGCTTCAAAACAGAATCCCCAACTAGGACCTCGGCAAACCTGGGCACACCATCAGACCCTAGAGTAAGTTGGACAATGCGTCCGCGACGCCAACGTAAGGGTGGCAGGTTTGGGTCCTTCACTAACACGAGGTCTCCAACCCTCGGTGGGTTTGTCTTATCTGACCACTTAACGCGCTGTTGCAATATGTGTAAATATTCAAGGTGCCAGCGGCGCCAGAAGCTCTGGGTAAGCTGCTGGAGCAACTCAAACCGCGAAAGGCGTCCTGGATTGATATCTCTATAAGGATACTCGGGCAGAGCGTTAAGTGGTCTGCCTATCAAGAAATGGCCCGGCGTGAGGGCCTGCAAATCGTTCGCGTCGGTAGACAACGGACATAACGGACGCGAGTTGAGAACCGCCTCAATCTTATGAAACACCGTCGCGAGTTCCTCGAACGTGAGAATAGTCTCCCCAATAACGCAGCGAAGGTGAGTCTTGGCGGCCTTTACAACAGATTCAAAAATCCCTCCCCAGTGAGGGCAAGACGGCGGGGAGTATCGCCATGTTACCCCCCTACGGGAGAGAGTGGATCCAATCTCAATATTATTTTTATCTAAAAATTCACAAACTTCTCTTATATGTCTATCAGTGCCCTTGAAGTTCGTCCCACAATCGGACCGAATTAGAGATGGCAGTCCTCGGCGGGAAACAAATCTGCCTAACGCTGCTAAGAAAGCGTCCATGGTGAGTGCACTCACCACCTCCAAATGAACGGCTTTAGTGGCCAAACAAACAAATACACACAAGCAAGCCTTTTCAGTCTTAGCATTACGGAGTCGCGACGTTTTTATAGTGAATGGTCCCGCGAAATCAGTTCCAACTCCTAAGAAGGTCATCGATTCATTCACACGATCAGCAGGCAAATCACCCATTTGGGGCTGCATCGTCTCGGGGCGTAAACGATAGCAGGGCAGACATCGAAAGATGACAGATCGGATTATTCTTCGCGCTGACAAAATCCAAAACTCCCGTTGGAGGAGCGCGGTTAATGCATTACATCCGGCATGAGCATTCTTCACATGGCGATCAATGATCAACAATCGCACCAATGGTCCGTCCTTGGGGAGCAACAGGGGATGACGTGATCTATAAGGCAAGTTAGCGTGCCTCAATCGGCCTCCTACACGCAACAATCCCTTATCATCCAGAAAGGGAGTCAAACGCACCAAGGGTCCCTTCAATTTGGACGTCCCGGTACGGAAAATCTTAAGTTCCGGTTCAAACGCTCTAGACTGGGTCATACGCACCCAATGCAAGAGAGCATCTTGGCGCTCCTGCGGTGAGAGGACCGGACACAAATCTTTGTCCTGAGGCCGGCGACAATTTCGTATAAATCTTCTTATCCAAGCGGTCACGCCGAGCAACTTGTCCAGAGAACTGTAGCGGTCTAATAAAAATTCCCGCTCTGGAGCCGCCATAGTCTCGACAGCGTGAACACGCAAGCCCGGATTTGGTACCTTCACCACAGCTGGTGTGGAAGGCCAAGACGGCTGTAACAACCATTCGGGACCCCACCACAGAGTGTGGTCAATAAGCTGAGGGGCTTCGCTGCCACGTGATGCACAGTCAGCAGGGTTTATTTCACCTGGCACGTGGCGCCAAATCAACGTGGCCTTCAAGGCCTGTATTTGGGATACCCGATTGGCCACAAATACTTCCAGGGAGTGGACGGAGTTCTTAATCCAACACAGGACAACCTGACTATCGGACCAAGCAAAGAGCGACTCAAAGTCCACACTACGTCCCAGGGTGTCAACAACGTGGTTCATCAAACGAACCAGAAGAGTAGCTCCAGACAATTCTAACTTCGGAATCGTTAATCGAGTCCGAAGTGGAGCAACCTTACTCTTAGCAATTAGCAAGTGGAGCTTAACAGCTCCTCTATCATCGACCGTCCGGATATATACGACGGCTGCGTATCCACTCTCAGACGCGTCACAAAAGCCATGAAGGCTGGCCGTAAACCGTCCCTTAGGCAGTATATGTCTAGGGATACTAACACGGTTAATGTCGGGGAGAGACGACATGAAGGACTCCCAATCTCGCAGCAAACGGCCCGAGAGGGGCTCATCCCACGACACTTCGGCTGACCAAAGTTCCTGTAGGAAGCACTTCATCCAAAACACTACGGGACTAATCCAGCCATTTGGGTCAAAGGTACGAGCTACTGTAGACAAAACCAACCGTTTCGTCCAGACCTTGGGGCTTGGCAGCTCCAATCGATAGGTGAACGTGTCCTGGACAGGTCTGTATTGCACTCCCAAAACAGATAGTAAATCTGGAGTGTTGGCATTCTCAAAAATATGAGGCTCCTGCTGGTGGTCGTCTGGCAAGTCACACAATAGCTGAGGTGAGTTGGACATCCACTTCCTCAGTTCATAACCACCAGCCTCGAGAAGAGCAATTAGTTCATCTCGCAAAATCAAGGTTTCCTCGACACTAGAGGAGCCCGTACAAATATCATCAACAAATGCATCCTCCTTGAGAACCAAGGATGCGCGAGGGTATCGTAACCGCTCACATTCAGCGAGTTCCACAAGTGAGCGAATTGCCACAAAGGGGCTCGAACGCAAACCGTATGTATTGGTGTTCAGCTCGTAGACTAGCATGGGATCTCTGGGGTCCTCCCTCCATAATATGAGCTGATATCTTCTATCGTCCGGGTGAATCACAGTCTGCCGAAACATCATCCGGATATCGGTCACAAAGACGACGGCATGGCGACGGAAGTTGGTCAATACATCACCCACCTCGTGGTGCAACTTCGGTCCAGCATGCAGACATTGATTCAGCGAAACTCCGGTAGACGTGGGAGCTGACCCATCAAAAACAACGCGTATCTTCCCAGTGGAAGGTTTCAAAACCGCGTGGTGAGGAAGAAAATTATGTTCCTCGTTTCGCCAGTCCAGTCGCGAGACCGACATGCGCCCCAGTTGCTCATATTCTCGCATGAAGTCGACATACTTCTGTTTGAAGTCGGAGTCCCTACTCATACGACGCTCCATGGACAGCAGCCGCTTCTCGGCCAACGGCCGGGAGCTGCCAAGTGAGGGGCGAACTGACAAAAAGGGCAAACGAGTGATCAGCCGTCCCGAGTGAAGGCGACCTGTATTGTTCTGGTAGAACAACTCACACTCCTCGTCCAAGGGGTTCACTCGCTTCACGGTAGGTGGCTCTTCCACCTCCCAAAACCGTTGAAGGACATCCGATAAGGTGGAGCTAACAGTTATGTAACTGTCCACCGATGGAGATGGTGGGTTATGCCTAACTGGTCCCATCACTACAAACCCAAGCGATGTGGATAAGGCTACCAGCCCACCCTTCTGTAACTCTCTCCTCATCCCACAATACACACGGCCTAGAACATCGGCACCGAGCAATAAGTGAATCGGACCGGTTCGGTGGAAGGAAGGGTCAGCCAAGGTCAATCCTGATGTCGCATCAACGACAGCGCGCGAAACGTGCTGTTGCGGAAGCTGACCAACAACCTTCTCATAAACAATCGCGGTAGCGCCAATTTTGGGCGCTGAAGAGAAGTGGGGGGAGAAGGAGAACAAAACCTGGCCGATCGGATCCGGGATCCGCAGGTCTCCGATTCCTCGTACCGATTCAAGGTATGGAGATGTGTTCAAACTCAACTGCCGGACCAGCCAGCTGGAGGCAATGCAACCCTGAGCTCCCGTATCCAAAAGGGCGCGAACTAAAACAAAGGTGCCCCTCGGGCCCCACACCTGTACGGAGGCTGTTGGTAACAGCACCTGCTCCTGTGGGGGGGTTGCAGCCGACAGTTGGTTTAATGAAAATCCTCCCGCATTCCCCGCAACGGGGGGGAAGGGGGGTTCAAGGAAAAATGCGTGCGCGGCGGAGGAATAGGGCGCTCAAGGCGCTCGAGCGGGTCCCAATCCGGCACGTACTGGCCCCGATCAAAGCGGCATCGGGGGGCCGGGCGGTGCCCATGATGGGCGAAACTTGGGGGAGCCCGTGACAAACAAGGTCTCTCCATCATAGGGGGAGAGAAGCGTATCGGCTCCCGGCGTGGCTCCCTAATAACATCGGGCCAATCCCGCGGTGGCGCCTCATAAGCGGCGCGTCGATCCCCCCCGCCCGTAGGGGGGGTGGGGCGCCCAATCCTCTCACTGGAGGGGGGGCGCCTGTCCAATCTCCGCGGAGGGGTGGCACGCCCCTCCGATCTCCTCGGAGATGTGGGTGACCTACGAGGGCCCCCGCCCGTGTGCGAGTCCCTCTCTCTCACCACCTCACGAGTGTTCCTACTGTTGAAGCACAATAGGGGGTGATGGGTCCCTCCACAACAGTGGCAATCTCGTGGGTGGGGGCAAGCCGATGCCATATGAGCCCCCAGGCAGCGGTAGCACCAATTCCGCTGCTTGGCCATATTCCTACGCCCCTCGGTGCGTAGGCCAACAAATTTGGGACAGGCCGGCAAACGATGGCCATCCCGCTTGCAACACTTGCAAGGCATCGGCCTCTCCCCGTGTGGAGAGTTCTGCCGCACTGCAGTATACTGCTTGCACGGGCGGCGCTCTCTCCGTGGCGCTGCCCGGGTCGCCTCATAGCGGCCTGTACTCGGTCCCGGTATAGGAGCCAGATCCAAGTGGTCGGTCATCCGACACTCATCCTCCAAAAATCTGAGGAGATCCGAGAAGGGGGGGAGGTATGAGGCACTATTGCCCCCGTATCTTTGTTCAAAGCGCCCCTTCATCTCCATGGGAAGCTTATTGAGGATGAGGTGGAGCAATATGAAGGACCACTGGTCCACCGGTAGGTCAAGTCGTTTGAGCGCATTAATAGCGCTTAGCAGCGGGTTCAAAATCTCCTTCCTTAATGAGGAGACCCGCGATACTCGTGGCAGCCTTAAAATGGCAGCCACATGTGTGTCCGCTAGCAAGCGAACATTCTGATACCGGGCGGTCAACAACGCCCTTGCAATCTCATAACTGTCATCGTTGACAGGTAGATGCTGGACAAGCACACCAGCCTCTCCACGTAAGGCAGAGAGCAAATAGGCCAATTTCTGGCTAGGGAACAGGTCGTCCCTCGAGTGAACCAGGCTATCAAAGAGGTTAATGAACCCCATCCAAGAAGCCAGGTTCCCATCAAAGGTTGGGATGTCTAAAGTGGGCAGTCTGCCCAGCAAGCCGGCCGGGGTAGGCTTGACCTCCCCGGGCGTGCACGACTCACCCCTCCGGGCGGATAGGATTGACTAAGCCTTGTTTATAATCACATCCGCCTGTTCAAAACACTGATCATAATCGGCATTAAATTGGTCGACTGCCCGCATCTCAGCGGCACCCTCGGCTGGGTGGTCGAGCAGATATTGTTGATGAGCAACGAAAAGCTGCTTCAATTCCTTCAAGCGAGCAGGTACTCTCTCATGCCGAATTAACAGGGCCTGTTCTCGGTCTGGTCGGTCTACCAAAGCGACGGCACTAGCAAACCATCTCAAAATCTTTTGTGCACCCGCACGGGCACCACTAAGCGGGCTGACTGGCGGGACCATTTTGCACCAAAATTAATAAACACTATAATAATACACGGACAAACAGACCGACAACCGCAGACAATAAAACAGATCGGGAGGAACTTCAAAGGCAGAACAAAATATATAAACAAACCAAAATCAAGTATAAATGCTAGAACTTAACTAGAACAATAAAGGCATTTAACAACAGAATTTTTCAAACAAATTAAATTCAAGTATTAAGTCAATAACTTAACAAACATAATATTCAAAGGCAAACAAAACAAAATCAAATGTAAATGCTAAAACTTAACACAGCAAAATAGTGTATTACAACAACAGCAAAGTCATTTAGCAGCAAAATCTTTTAAACAAATTAAATTCAAGTATAAGTTTACAACTTACCAAACAAAATATTCAAGGGCAAAACAAAGATATGAAAAAACAAACCAAAATCAAATATAGGTAAATGCTAGAACTTAACTAGAACAACAAAGGCATTTAACCACAATTTTTCATATACAATGACAACTAGTTAGGGAGATCGGTCCACAAATGAGATTGTAGTCGGTTTAAAATCAGCAATCAAAACCAATTAATATGTATTGCCCGTTTGGACAACCAACAAGATTACAATATTAATTATACAATACTAATCAAATACTAATCAATCAATCAAATCTAAGAACCACGCTCTGCTACCAAAAGATGGTGGTGCCCAAAGTAGACTCCACCACGTCGGCGTTTCACCAACACTATGATTTGAAACCGACTACCAGATTCTAGAAAACATTGTGGCTTACCCCTATTCCAATTGGTCGCCGTATGTAGCCGGTGGACTTCCTGAGCTAGCTCGAAGGAAGCCGCGGCTCCCGAAGGGTTGGTGTCAATCCAACGATGGAGACCGGAGCACTACATAGGCCTATTAGGCCACCATCACTCACTTCGCGACGATAAAACCTTGCCACTATTCCCCGACACTAAAGCTTTGCGGAACCTCGCACCAACAATCACTTGGTGCGCCGCGCAATACTATATTAATTGTTAGATATTTTATATTATATTTTATTGCTGCCCGATCATAACCTAGTTCCACAGAACACAGAAAGAGGTTAGAAGGGCTATGTGGGCGGGGCACGCGTAGCCACAACTATGACTAAATGCTCATACTTGTGGCCCCGCAACGCGAACGCGTTGTTTAATCACTGACGGACAACTACAGTGAGTGTATCGTGAAGCGCGGCGCTGTAAATATAAAAAAATGCCTTCTTGTGCTATAATTACTTGTAAAACAAGATGTCAGGTGTCAAGTGTAGCTAAAGAAGGAATTTCTTTTCATCGGTAAGTAGTAAATTAATCATAATGACCATATTCCATAGATCATAATGTCAAAATCCACCAAAACTGATCATAACGATAAGTTACATAATATTTTTCTAAAAAATATACATTACCGGCAATGTACGCCCGCGATTTTTGCCATATTACTTAGAGCGCGTAATGTAGTACACTGCTTTCGGTAGTGACGCATTTGGCTTAATGAGCATTAAGGCAGTAGTCGCAGTACAAGGGATAGTGCCGTGCTAATCAAAAAACGCACGCAATACTTTTTATCGATAAATGTATATTTTAAAATATTTATATAAAGTAAAAATAACATATTATTTGTCACTTAAAATGCCATAATAATAATTATTAATTATCGATAATACAGAATGTTTGGCGAAGCTAACACCTACCCTTATGCGGACAAAATATTGCTTACGAAAAAGACATAAATTAATATTACCAAACTCCCGTTTGAAATTAACCTCTTCGAGTACTTATATGCTCTCTATAAAAATATACAATAGACTACCTAATAAATTTATACAAGAAAAAAACGATAATACATTTTTTAATAACTTAATAAAGTTGTTAGTTGACAAATGCTATTACACTATTAACGAATACTTGAATGACACAAAATTACTTAATAAATAACATTAAAAATAATCGGTCTACACAAATAAATAAGTACATAAAACTTTATCTACTAAAATAAATGTTTGACGACAAGAAAAAAACATGATTTTTAATTTGATGATAATGATGATTGACAATAAATAATCATAATATTTACATGCATGACATTTAAATAATATTTTTTACAAAATAATTTATTTACAAATATTTTTTAATTAAGTAAGTAATATTTTGAACGACTCGAAAGTAATCGATGAAATTGACATTCAATCTAATCTTTCTGTTTAATTTCCTAATGAATTTAACCAAATCAATGTAAAATATTAAAAAATATAAATTTAAACTATACTGAATTTTAAAATTAATTATGAAATACAATAATAATACCATATTAAATAAAAACCTTTCATATTAAAATATTGTTTAATGTTGTCTATTTATTAAAATATTTATAATTGCCGTGATCTTCGTATAATTAAGCTTTATAATCTGTAAATAAGACAATTAGTAGTTCTCGTACCTAATAATAATAAGCTTCCTCTCTCTTGTTCAACGATTGCGTGCCCAACGGGTCCATAATGATCTTATTTTTTGTGAACCACCTATTTTACACATTATGGTATGCAATAAAGATTTTGAATTGAATTGAATTTCTAACATCCTATTCATATAAGTACGGCGATGTAATCAAAGATTAAAATTGTAAAATTAATTTCAATTTTCACGCTACAATTAGTTCGATTAGTAAAAAAATTATGGGCAAATTCTAAACTAATTTTACAACTTAGAATGTTTAATATCACCATAATATTTATATGACTATTTTAGCATAGGTAGGTGGCCATTCAAGACATGAAGATTTGAGTACTTTAAAAAACACAAATTTACAGGTAAATATTTACTTTACAAATATTTACTTGTCCATCCAACTAAAATATCCTAACAACTAAACTACCGCACGTCCGTTTGTCAGATTATCCATTCTAGTTTATGCTTTCAGACCGGTGCATTATAGTATTATAGTTTTTCTTTTATTTTACGTCTAACCTACAACATTTTTGAGCTAAAAAGCTTTAAGTTTGTTACATAGAAACAAAATATTACTTGAATATTATTAATTATAAACGTATAATGAAAGTAATCATGATTTTTTGGTTTTCTAAATATTTCAAATGGTTAAATTGCTGGCAATATTTAATATCGATAGCTATTAATCGATGTCAATCACTAAAATAATGTTATTTGTACACGCGGCTCTGGACGTCAGTGAATTTCTGTGAATGAGGAGCCCAGTGAGCGTTGTGATTGGTTCAGCCCGATTTCGCGCGACTTTGCATGGGCGGTGCAAGGAAAAGAAGTGGGAGCAAAACTGGCGACAGCGGTTCCCGTACAAACGGTGCATGATTGCCTTTCTAACTTCTTTCTGTGTTCTGTGCCTAGTTCAATGTCATTCCGTATTCGACTCGACTGACTGACATGTTACATGGGGCCGGCCGCAGGGTCTCACTGCACAGACTATAATGCAGTGTTGCCACTCGCTCTTCCTCGAGCGTAAACAGATACTTTTATCTATACTTATAGGTATACTTATAATATTATAAAGAGGAAAGATTTGGTGGTTTGTTTGTTTGTATTGAATAGACTTTGAAACTACTGGACCGATTTTGATGAAAGTTGGTATAGGGATAGTTCGAGATCAGAGGAATAACATAGGGTAATTTTCCTAGGGAAAAAATCGGACGGGAAAAGTTAGTTATAATGCAAACAAAGTTGCATACATACTAGTCAGCTAGTCTTACCTATTTCTGTCGCCAAACAGCGGTGCTTGCATTGCTGTGTTCCGGTTTGAGGTATAAGTCAAGCAGTGAAATTACTGGGTACTGCGATTTGACATTTCATGTCACGTTGGCGTTGGCGACGTACACTCGCGTCCTTGTAGGAGTTGTAGATTTGCAAGTCTTACGGAAACCACGCGTACCTACTATAGGCCACTGTAGCCACTTATGTTTACTATAGGCCATTTTAGCCATCATCATCATATACGACAGCTCATATACGTCGCCATCGAGGGGCTCTAACCAATGCAATCTTCTGTGAGATACTTCTGCAGTCAGCCTGAACATTATTTTAAAATACCCATATGAGTGTTTTTTTTTGATTTCTTAATTGTTTCCAAAGTAAAAGTTGTTCAGTCTTTTTTTGTGAACAACCTCTAGATATCTTCACAACTTTTTACTTAGCAGATGTATTCTGAAAACATTTTTTCCCATCGAATTATTTTATAATATCTAAAATAGCTACAGAATTGCATTCGGTACAATAATGCATTGAATTTCTTTTGAATATCTGACAACAATTTGTGTGCAATAAGTTTTGCCATTGCAGTAGCTATCAGGGAGCAGTCACGTACATGACCGTGACATTGTGGTTCTCAAACTGCTGCACACATTGAATTCTTCTTTTATCTCCTAGAAAACTTAAATGTTTTGTATCGATATCCTTGTCCAAATGACCATTTATTATCTGAATTATTTTTAAATTACAGACGAGTAACTGAAAACTATTTGAAATAAATGTAGTCAAAGTTACATTTAAAAGTTTGGGAAACTTTTCATATTGTCTCATCAACTGTCTTGTGCGTAAAACGCAGATAGTCTTCATCTAGTCAATGGAAAACGTGAGTACAATCGCGTATAAATTGTTAACAAAGCAGTAAATTAAAAAGGAAAAATGTCTACTTCACCTTTCTCGTCATTTTTAGAGATTTTTCTAGACTTTTTCTCTTTTTTGTTCGTGGTCTGCAATGTCTGCATGTCGGAATTGTCGGAAGCAGATTTGCACAGCTTAATACATAATTACTTTGAGACAGTTGGATTGTATTGTATCCTACACTGAAAAATCGTGTTTCGGACAAAAAGGCTAATATCAGTGATAAAATCGCCTTGCGTTGAGCTGCCTCTCTGGAAAAATAAAGCTCGATAGTTTTCTATAACACTTTTCTTTGAGATTGTACCGCTGCAAGCATGCTGTCCGCACAGAATAATGACATTGCGTACGTGCGCCAATTGGCCGGTACGTCACCAGCATGCACCGACACCTCTGTACGTATCTGTGTATCAATATAATCAATGGGCGACTCTAATATCAATAGGATAAGGAGAAAAATAGATTGAAGTCTATATCCAACTACGAGTAGCTGATTATTTTTATTATTACAGTGGACTCTGATGACATAGAAACGTGAGTAAATTTAAACTGCAATGATGTGCAAGTCCACAGCTACTGCAGTAGTTGTGAGCTTTGCTTCTGTCATCAAATGCGCAAACTTTATTAGGGTGTTCTATATTTTATAGGCTAGGTATTTGCAGAAGAGAATGGATATTTTAGGGGATTTTAGGGGTTAGTGGTATCGCATTGTGAACCCTACCACACGCTCCAATAGGGCATGGGAGAACCCGGGGGTTTTAGTGGGTAGGCCTGGCACTCTACCGGGTAAGCCCCACAAACGCCCGCGCTCTAGCCAACGGTCAGGTACGGTGCGGTCACGCATTTCCCCCCGAGAAAATAAAAAAGGGGGTTTGTAGACATGACTAACAAAACTGTCATTATCAATACCTTAAAATAAATCTATGATAGATAGTACCGTGAAAGTTAATAGAATGCCGAAAAATACCACCTAAATCTCAGAATAGTTGATAGAGGTTAGGTATATCGGTAGTAATTTTTGGAATACAATCTATGATTACTCATCATCGTCATGAACGTCGGTGACGCTGCGGACTTGGTACTTGCCTTCCAATCGGGAGGTCCGGGATTCGAGACCGCCAAGTAACAATGTGTACTTCGTTTTTCTAAATTCATATGAACATTTATTTTGTCTGACGATCCTACGGTGAAGGAAAACGTCGTGAGGCAACTTGTATGCATCCGCGAAGAAATTCAAAGGTGTATGTGAAGTCGACCAATCCGCACTGGACCAGCGTGGTTGACTAAGGCCTAAATACCCTAACTTAGGGTAGGGTCGAGACCGTATATGAGCTGTAATGATGCTGAATATAATTATTCGCAATTAATATGACTAACACTAAACAGTCGTATTGAATTCATAATTTATGCAAGCGGTTCAAAAATTGTATGTCAAAAATCCCGCGTATCCGATCTCTAAGCCTCGGCGCAGCGGAGCCCTATGATCAGCCAGCCGTGTGATCTGCTCGGCTAATATTATTTAGATCCGCCGGAGGCACGACAGCCGACTTTTAATCAGTACGCAAATATTTAGCCAGTTGCATATTAAGGAGCTTGTGCAATTGCGTTAGAGCAGTCACGCGTCACTGCGCCCTATTGGCGGCGACTGACTGAGCACCGGTATGTCACATCGCAGTTATTGCTGCTAACCCCTCCGTGGAATGTGAGCAATTATCGAGCGGTATCACTGGTTCGAATCGTTTTGATTCGGCATGTAAATTCGAGTGGAATGATCGTGCTGTAAACTGCTTGATTACTGATAGTTAAAATTGCTGTCCTGTTGGTGCATCCCGGTTCGAGTGATGTCTGTTTTTTGTCCGACTGATTGCTGATGTGTATGTAGGTAGGTAGTATATGTTGTATGAATGTGAAATATACAATTTTAAAGAAATAAAGGACAATTTCGATATTCGCCCCATGACCAACAAAGATTTGATTTACGTCATAATTATATGCATATTTTATAACGCTCCTAACAAGGCTAGTGCAGCGTGTATTCTCTCTTCTAGTGCGGATTGGTCGACTTCACATACACCATTGATTTCTTCGCAGATATACCTAATATGCAGGTTGCCTCACGATGTTTTCCTTCACCGTAGGAGCGTCAGACAAATGTACATATGAAATTCGAAACACGAAAAACACAGTGGTACATGTCTGTCTCTAACCCCGGACCTCCCGATTGGAAGGCAAGTGTCGAATTCACAGCGCCACCGACGTCCAAAATCATTCATTAATTTTTTTACACACAAATGGGGACGCTCTTGGCCTACATATCGCTTGATGGTAAGTGACGATAAATCCGAAGGTGGAAGCGGGCTTCACTTGAACACCATAACAAGTGCGGAACTGGCTGCCTGACCTTTAATTGTCGGAACACTATAATGTTAATAACTATATTGTTATTAGGGCGACAAACGACGCTGAAGACGGTGGTTACTAGCCAGGCGAGCTCGAAATTCCTACCACCAACTAAACCATGGGTCTCCAAACTACGGCCCGTGGGCCAAATCCGGCTCACCAGTGCCATCAGTCCGGCCCGCGACAAAGCGTATGTTTGTTTAGGTCGTGCACTCTGCGACTAGTCTAGAAATATTCAAGTTTGATTGATTGATTGATTGATTGAACACTTTATTGTACACGAAACATACATAAACAGGACACAACAATACAAGAGACACAGTAACAATAGGCGGCCTTATTGCTAAGGTAGCAATTTCTACCAGGCAACCTTGGGGGTCAAGGAAAGCTCTTGCTAAGGTAAGTGACGGGAATAGTGCTAAACAGTTCTAAGAAATAGTTAATATACGTTACGATTATAATTAACATCTAACAACAAAAAAAATTATAATCAAAATACTATGTATATAAAGTCACAAAATATACATAAATGTAAATATATACATAGATAATACCTATACATATATATATATATTATATATAAAAACGGATAAGGACATGACTCATTAGTTGTTCTCCAGCTTGAGGAAATGGCTCTTAATTTTTGCCCTGAATGAATTCTGAGTTGTCGCTCGTCTGATTACTTCCGGCAGTGAATTCCATAGACGAATAGCTTGCTTAGTGAATGACTTGGATGAAAAGGAGGAGCGGAAAGGGACATACAGGGATAAATTATGATCAGAACGCAAGTTACGAATAAGTTTATTATTATTATTTCTTAATTATCACAAAAAATTTATGTGCTTGTTCAGACAAGCAAACTGAACAACTTTCACCATGAGGCCAACTTTGAAATCGAAACAAAAATTTGCTGTTCCATACAAATGTTCAACATTCACTGTACCTAGATGTATGGAACAGCTGATTTTTTTTGCGATTTCAAAGTTGGTCCCAAAGACATTATAAGAGATAGACCGACAATACGCGCGGCCTCTAAGAAACCCCCTTCAACCACAACAGCGGTCAGGCGGCCGCTACCATACTGTATTTGTACTGCATTCGACTGTCGAGCGCGCGTCAAGTTATAAAAATACTTAAACATGCCCAAATAACTTCGTTTTGTAGTGTAAAAAACGAACAGTAATAAAAACTAAATCACATTGTAACATTATTTATTACCGATGAGTCTTAATTATGCTTATTTATTTAGCTATTATCATATCAAAATTGGTTGAAGGGGACTTCATACATTTCGTTTGCATTGTTGGTCTACTCTTATAATGTCTTTGGTTGGTCCCATTGTGAAAGTTTGCTTGTCTGAACAAGCACACACATTTTTTGTGATAATTAAAAAATAACCTTGTAGTTAAAAGCAGAAAATTTAAAACTGTTTTGGCCCCATGGAACATACTTAAGTAAACATTATAGCCCTGAGGCTTCAAAGTTTGCAGACCCCTGAACTAAACCAAGCAGAAATACTTCTGCCCCATGAGGAATGAACCCAGGACCTCCGGAACAATACCGGGTGATCTCGTGGTCTAGCTACCACGGAGGCAGTTAATTATCTACCTACATTATTTCAACCCAATGTACTACTGCTGCACTAGCGGCTCTGCAGGCCAATTATGGAACTTTCATCGTATGACATGGTATAAATTTGAGAAAAAAAGAAGTCATGAAATGCTGCATTTTGTATTACCGATCTCCAATGATATCATCACTATGGCATAATTTGAATGATGTCATCATTAAATAATGAACAAATAATCAAAAATCTGACCGGAAATCGTATTTTTCGTTTTGCACTATGATATCATATGATATCATTTGCAAAACCATGAGAATATAGAGAACCATAATAATAGGCCCTCTGTTTTGATAAGGAGGAACTGCCCTACTTCATCTCACTCTTCTATAGGTTTTAATGCGGTAAACTCTTAAGGCGGCATCACCCTAAAAAGGACCGGTTTTCTGGGAATATATTGTACAAAAAAAATTAAAATCTAATTTATAAAAATCTAGTGTCACAGTGTTTGTAATCAAATTCCTCCAAAACGGCTTGACCGATATTGATGATTTTTTTTTGTATATTTGGTAGATCTGAAAATAGGTCGTAGACTAGGTATACCCCTAGGCATAAGATAGATAGATAAACACTTTATTTACTTCTTCAACATCACACACATCCTAGAACTAAGCCCATATTAGTAACAACAGGAATACAAATAATATGTAACCTTTAGGTCTAATCTAACCACAGTTTGTGTGTGCTGCCGAAGACGCCGAAGTGCAAAAGGATCATGGCTCAGCTATAGTTTTTGTCTACAACCCGAGGGCTTTGTGCATATAGTATTAAAGTAATGTCTTATAAAGAAAAATAAGAAATAACTTTAAATTTTATAACTTACTTTAATTTTTAAATATTAAAAAAAAACTTGTTGAGAAATTTATATACTTTAGGTAAAAGCTTTGTTCACAAAATTGTGTTTAAAGATTACTGGCTTAGTCAATTTTTACTAAAGTTAGAGATATACTTATCATTTTTAAAATTATCATTTTTTAAATTAATTATTAAATTATATTTTTTTTTATTATTAACCTACACATATTTAACGTGTATTTAACATATGTATAACTATTAACTAATCTGTGCCCTAGGTGATAAGGAGGCCCTCTCCAGATTTTTTTTGGCGAAACGTAGTTCGCTTTTACAGCTAGTATGAAATAATATTCAAAACATGTATGGGGTTGTAGTGTTGTTCTGTTTCGAGAAATTTTCTATAACTTCATTATCCGTGGATCTTTATTGAGGCTTGTAACCAAAAGTCACGGTAAGTTGAGTTCAATCATGCACTTTCCTATTCAATATGTAATTGTTTTAGATCTTAACGTTCGATTTTATTTTAATTCGCTCTCACTCACAAACAAATGATTAATGCGTGACGATCGATCCAATGTGGATAGCACCTATAAGCACCTTAAAACTTCCAGGAAGTAAGAGAATAGCGACAACATGTTTTCCAGATCCATCATCGCACTGACAAACATATTAATTAATCATATAACAAAATTACTATAGTCTTTGTTCAACATTTGTAATAAATAGCCTCTAATTTAATTTACAAAGTTGTGAATGTTGTGATGTCACAATAGTTTTTATTTAACATGGTATTTATGGGAAGAAAAAGTCAGGCGGACTTGGATCTTGTACTAAACTATAGTATTTATTGGTTTAAATTAAAAATTGTGAGAAAGTTTTTGATAAATGTACGAAAGAGCTTTTTGTTTACTTATTCTGCTTGTTGTGACTGTCGATTAGAATAGTCATTGTTAAAGTTACGTTGTCATTCATTAAAACTACTTAATTACTCCAGTAAAATTGGACACGCACTCCCCGCTGGTGACTACTGCTTCACCCCGGAAAGCATTCCGTTGACAGTTTGAGAGATTATGTGGCTTCGCTGAGCAAAGAGGGTCACATCACGGGTGGATTCACTCGGTTACCGAAAGCGAGTTGATAAGTGAATAAGATTTTCACGCTCTGTTAAACTTGCAAACGAGCAATGTAATAATATTTGTCGCATTCGCTTATTTCCTTATATTTGATTTGACGCTGAAATAAATTATTTCATTCTTGGTGTATTTGCTTTTCCATTTTGTTTTGTTCACCTACCTAAATTTTGGGAATAAGAAGCAACCAATTTTTTTATAGTGGGTCTAGCAAATGACTCCATTCCACCTAATGGTAAGTAGAAGTGGAGACAAAATGTGACTAAGCTATAGATGCAGAAGAGAGAATTTTCAATGTGTTATTCTGGGTCTTCAGATTTCATCATTTTCTCTATGATCATCATTTCGATCCATATACGTCCCGGGGGTTAAAAAATCCCCTGTGCTTAAATATAATTTGTTAGTTGCCATGTCGTGTTGTTGAGGTAAATAAATAAATTTGTATTATTATTATTTCCTTTATTTAGTATGGTTACACCTATATTGCAATGTTAATAGTTGGTGTGACATGGTACTAAAGTGTTTATCTACTTTTGAAGCCGGCTGTACATGTCAATCGACCAAACATTTTTGACTAGCTATATGCACCGACTTTGCTTAATTAACTGGGCCCATGTTTTACCTTAACCGAAAAAAATAGTATGTTATCTTATCATAAGTAATACCTACTGATTATTTTTTAATTGCTTTTGTATCGGCTCATATTAATATGTTTCTAATTGTAGAAACATAATGCAGCTAGTTTTTACTCTCAATCTAACTTTATCGCTTATGTAAAGAAGATTCCCTATTAAAATACAATAAAACTCGTACACAGGTATTTTATAATGAAATACTTTTACAAACGCATTCAACACGGTTGATTTAATATAAACTGTCATAAGTTTCCACTTATTTACCTCAAAGTATTGAATGTAATTGTCATTAATACGCTTAATGAATGGGTACCTACACGAAAATAAAATATTGAAGCTCCTTCAACATCAAAAGGCAAAAATTAAGCAATAAATTGCGGAGCTGGACCGGTTTGCGTGGCGACGAGCTTTGAGCTTATCAATGATAATTATGCTCTGAGGAAATACTTACAGTTCGGCATAAAGGTTTTGTCGCGTCAACGGCTAACTAAAAAAAAATAAACCGTTGTAAAACACGATTAATAGCAAGTTTGCATAGTATTTGTCACTGTTTATTTCCTGATTGTTATATTGTCGTTACTTACTTTAAAAAAAATGTATATTTATTACAATCGTGTATAGAGTGCAAAACTCAGGCAAAATATTAATTATTATCGTTTATTCCAAATATTTTAAAAAAAAGTCAATTACTTATATCTATTTATTTTGTGATTCTAATTTTGAATCGACAAATCGACAATTCAATGTAATCTCACGAAATATTTAATAAAATATTATCGATCAGGAGATCGTTACAAAAATAATATTACCGATTTTAAGTTAATCGTTCTGTGTGATTTTTGTACTCTGTACTTTATCGGCACGAGTAAAAAGCCATTTCTTTCAGAAGAATTTAAGTAAATCACATACTTTATTAGCTTCATCACTATTTGAAACCATACGATGGAGTCTCCTCATAACTCAACACTTGCCTGGCAGTACCTACTTAGCAACTAAGTAGCCGAGTGCAGGGACTAAATCCTCGTATTCCAAATTCAAAAACGTCGTCTACGACACCAAACAAAAGAGCATCGGGAATTTAAAAAGAATGCAAAGATTCCGATAAAAAGCCAATCGCCGCAGCTCCTAAAACAATGAGCCAATTACAGTGTCCCTGCGCCCGGGGCCCCACGCGGAAAGAGCAATCGTTGGGGAGAACCGATAAAAGATTCCACACCCGAGGGGTGTACTGATACTTTGTCTTTTTAAAGTACTCGCAACCTTTTTATAGATTTAACGTTTCGATAGGATTATTTGGCGTGCAGAGTCTTTTCAGGGTAATAAATCCGATGATATGTATCGTCGTTTGCGTTTTCACTGTGCAAGTGTTGCCGCAGTATAAAATGTTTTCAGTGATGTTTATGCGGGCAATGATAATTAATGATTCTCTCTATGTTTGCAGGACACAAGATTTGATTGCGATTTGACAGCGCTTAATTGTTTAAAATGAGATTTTATAGAAGGAAATATAAAACGACTAGCCTTTCGCGCAGTGGTTTTTGGTCACATGGGCTACTCGATTTTGGTGGAATAATTTTTTCCATTCTCGTTGGGATACCTCATATTTTAGTAAAACGGTAAATAATAGGGTGTATACATTGTCATTGTTCTAAATGAAGAAATTACCAGAAACCGGGAGACTTGAGATGAAAACGACAAATTGCAATCATCAGCCCATCACATTGATTATGTAACCCAAACAGTGCCATGATAGCTTTAAATTTTGACAGTTAAATTGCATCCATCACTGTTTTTCAAAAGACAAACAACTGGCACAGAGTCTTAATTTAATAGGTTTATTAAATTTAATGCTTTACAGATATTCTGTAGAAACTGTTTATGAAATAAAATAAAATATTGAGATCGGCCGTACTGATTGGCGAATCTAAAGTGAAGTAAAATTCAACCACTCTATGCTCCTGTGTACAATAAACTATTATGTATACTTATAAATATCATAGTGTTCACTCATAAGCTTTCCTTATACAAGGTTATTTTTAAATTACCAAAAAATATTGTTCAGACAAGCAAACTGAACAACTTTCACTATGAGACCAACTTTGAAATCGCAAAAAAATCAGCTGTTCTATACATCTAGGTTCTAGGTGAATGTGAACATTTGTATGGAACAGCTGATTTTTTTTTGCAATTTAAGTTGGTCCCATAGTGAAAGTTGTTCAGTTTGCTTGTCTGAACAAGCACACAATTTTTTTTGGTAATTAAAAAATAAACTTGTATATTACTCCTTGTTGTGATAACACGGATCTGAAAAAAAGATATTTTTTGTAGGTCCATGTGTGATAACTGATTCATGATTGATGACAATTAAATTTATCAAAGGTGATATCTTTGATCGTTCACATTTAAAATTATCTAACAAACTACCAACTTAAACAATCTAAATTCATAGTTATCAAATCCCAATAATATGCTGTTATGGAAAATCTGCAAACAAAATTATCACGCGGAAATTTCCCGCCCGCTGCAAATTGTTTCAAGTCCCCAAACAGGATGGATCAACAATAAAAAAGACATAATGCCCTTTAACAGAAAAAAATTAACAAGATCGTCTGACGTTGTTTGTGCCCCGGGGAACTTTTTAGATGAAAAGAAAAAAAAATAAAAAATGGGGGAGACAGGATTATGCCATAGTTAAATAGCAAACAGTGAATCATCATTACGGATTTGAATAATTCACTGTACAGTAAATCATTTACACAACTGACTGAACTACATGGTTCAATATTTTATAAGTACGTAGTATTATAAATTTTCCACATAATTTAAAAAATATATTTCATCCGTATCAGTATCATGGATTTAGTTTAAAAACTTGTGTGCTGTGTATAGCCGAATTCAAAAAAGGTAAAATTTTATGCTAGCCTTACGTGCCAATTACATAATTAAATTTTTAAAAAAATATATATCCTAGGCTCGTTTTGGGGAGGCTCAGTAGTAGGCTGGAAAGGCTGAATCAATGATAACGAAAAGTATATGACTAATCCGGTGTTGTTTTATTTATGACTAGCGGTGCCCGCGAACTACGTTTCGCCATCATCAAAATACTTAACACAGTGTTTAGTTTTTTCCTCCATTTTATTCCATAATGATTCAACTTTATTCTGCCTTTCTTGAGCATCGGCCATTTCGAAATTAGGACAATTTTCGTAGGTTCGTAATGTTTTTTTTCTATAAGTCCACAAAATTAAATACATTACATATTACTATAAACACTAAGTATTATTATTGTTTTAGCGACATTATTGATATTAATAAATTCTTCTTCAGTAGAAAGAACTACACAGTTGCAAGAATAATCTTTATCGTATTCATGTTTCGAATTAAAATAAACAATTGTTAATAAATTAGAACTGTATACGAATAAAGTTTAGATTTTATAATGGGTGTTGGTAACACCAACAAAATATATTTTTTGAATATGACAACTTGGCCAATTTTGACTGGTCGTACAGTAAGCTCCTTGTCAAGCTATACTGTTTGACCGTTGAACCGTTCTTATGTCGCTCGTAATACTGGCGGTTTTCGTAGAGTTAATGTATAGCATGAATGGGGGGGTTACTGTACAAATACGTTTTCCGTATTCGATATCCGATCACGGAATACAGACACGGAGTTTCGTGAACGTAGCGCAGACGTTCGTTTCTTCTCATTCGGGATTTCTACCATTCTACCTAAACGTACGTACAGAACGTGTTCCGTTCGTAATAAAAACGAACGTGTGCGGCAGTCAATGAGTATTTTGTATAGATTTGATGCATTCGGATGCCCGCATTCAGAAAACGAATGCGAAAAAACGTATTTATGCGGTTAGCCTTAAAATGTATTCAGACTTCCGTTTTTGTAACGTGTACTGTGCGATATAGTGTTGCTGGCATAGTTCGGTTAGCAAACTCGCCGTGATGACTAACATCCAACACACAAACTTGGAGTTATCGTTAGCTAGTTCACGATCGTTGCATTATCACGATCTCGAAGAACACTATACACAGGTAACATCTAACATCGAACATCCAATAGGCCCCGAAGCGGTTCTCAAACTTTTTTGGTGACGGAACCCTTTTGGAAAGCGAAATACTTGACGGAACCCTAAAATAAAACAATAATTTTTAGAAGTGTATTCTTTATTAATAAGCATAATAAAAGTACGACCAGTGAGGGTGTTTTGATTTTTCTAAATTATTGCGGAACCCTTATAGGGGTATTGTGGAGCCCTAGGGTTCCGCGGAACACACTTAGAGCATGGCTGCTCTAGGTACCCTTCAGGGCCTACTTTCATTAAATACCCCTATTGCTGGGTTTGAAAAGCAACTGTTATCCGTCTTTTTTGAGCTGCGGCCATGTTGAATTTACGTCAATGTTGCTACGTTCATAGTGCTCTACTGATCAATGCCTTTCATTTGATACTCATATTGCTGGGTTTAGAAACGAACTTTTATCAGGTTTTTTTTGAGCAGCGGCCATATTGAATGTTGTGCTATTTTCCTAGGTTCATAGTGCTCTACTCTTCAAGGCCTTTCATTTGATACCTATATTGCTAGGTTTGGAAACGAACTTTTATCCACCTTTTTTGAGCGGTGGCCATGTCGAATTTACGTCAATATTGCTAGGTCCATAGTGCTCTACTCTTGAAGACCTTTCATTTGATACCTATATTGCTAGATTAGAAAACGAACTTTTATCCACCTTTATTGAGCGGCGGCCATGTTGAATTTATTTATGTGTTGCTAGGTTCATAGTGCTCTACTCATCAAGGCCTTTCATTTGGTATCCACATTGCTCGGTTTGAAAACGAACATTTATCCTTTTTTTGAGCGGCGGCCATGTTGAATTTAGGTAGATTTTCGTAGGTACCTAATGCTCTACTCTTCAAGGCCTTTCATTTGATACCCATATTGCTAGGTTTGGAAACTAACTTTTATCCACCTTTTTTGAGTGGCGGCCATGTTGAATTTATGTAAATGTTGCTAGGTTCATAGTGCTCTACTTATCAAGGCCTTTCATTTGAGACCCATATTGCTGGGTTTGGAAACGAACTATCATCCATTTTTTGAGCGGCGGCTATGTTGAATTTAGGTCGATATTGCTAGGTTCCTAATGCCCTACTCTTCAAGGCCTTTCATTTGATACCCATATTGCTAGGTTTGGAAACGAACTTTTATCTATCTTTTTTGAGCGGCGGCCATGTTGAATTTATGTCAATGTTGCTAGGTTCATAGTGCTCTACTTATCAGAGCCTTTTATTTGATACCCATATTGCTGGGTTTGAAAACGAACTTTTATCCATTTTTTGAGCGGCGGCCATGTTTAATTTAGGGCAATTTTCCTTAGTTCATAATGCTCTACTCTTTTAGGTCCTTCAGTTGATACCCATATTGCTAGGTTTCGAAACGAACTATTATTCTTCTTTTTAGAGCGGCGGCTATGTTGAATTTATGTCAATGTTGCTAGGTTCATAGTGCTCTACTCATCAGGGCCTTTCATTTGATACCCATATTGCTGGGTTTGAAAACGAACTTTTATCCTTTTTTTTGAGCGGCGGCCATGTTGAATTTAGGTCGATTTTCCTAGGTACCTAATGCTCTACTCTTCAAGGCCTTTCATTTGATACCCATATTGCTAGGCTTGGAAACTAACTTTTATCCACCTTTTTTGAGCGACGGCCATGTTAAATTTATGTCAATGTTGCTAGGTTCATAGTGCTCTACTCTTCAAGGCCTTTCATTTGATACCCATATTGCTAGGTTTGGAAACTAACTTTTATCCGCCTTTTTTGAGCGGCAGCCATGTTGAATTTATGTCAATGTTGCTAGGTTCATAGTGCTCTACTCATCAATGACTTTCATTTGATACCCATATTGCTGGGTTTGGAAACGAACTTTTATCCGTTTTATTTGAGCGGCGGCCATGTTGAATTTAGGACGATTTTCCTATGTTCATAGTACTCTACTCATCAAGGCCTTTCATTTGATATGCATATCGCTGGGTTTGGAAACGAACTTTATCGGCAGTCATGTCAAACTAAGTCAACGTGGCTAGGTTCGATGTGTTTTCTTTAGGTTCTTCGTTCGATATCCATGTTCCTTGGATGGATCCAAAAAAATGTGATCCGTCATTTTAGACATTAGGATCAAGAGTCCCGTCCCGTCCCTCTACGCGTAACCCAGAACATTGCAGTCAGATATTTTTTTTAATTATCAATATTAATCTATTACTTTTAATAGTTTTAAATGGATGAAAGAGTTTGATTCCTTAGTCCTAATGTAAAACCATATAACACCTTTCAAAATACCTTGAAAAGAGTATCTTCATTTTTCAACATTTTAAATATTGCAAAAATTGTACCGATTTTGTGAAAATTAGTCAAGAATTAAACCAATCTACAAATTGTATGGTCACTCGATAAGTATTATCATAAAAAATGCTTTATACATTGGTTGTATGGCTTGATCTTTTTGCCTTACCACCACGGTACGACATAAGAAAAAGACAATTTTGTTGGCGAAATCCAGTTGGGTACAGCCATTAACAGAAAATATTAAAATTTATTTGTACTATGTGAAACACTTCAGTCCTGCCTTTCAATTTTCGAAATCCAATTACTTAAGATCAGCCCCCCAACCATGATCGTACAAAACAATATTAAAACCGCACTGAGAGCGAGATGGCGCTATACGCATCAAGAGCGGTGTCTCTGTTTCAATATTGTTTTAACCTTGCTTTAAGCGATCATGGTAGAGCCCCAGGCTGTATGGCGCAGTTCCATTGCCTTTCCTTCGTGGAAGAAAATACCTTCACTCTGTACTATGTGACAGACTTGTCAAAATAATTTCACGTGCGCCATGTTGTTTTTCTACCTAAAGCCAATTCGAAAATTTTATATGGAATTTTTTCACTAAAAATAAAAAGTGAATTTAAACAAACGAAATTATGCCTAAATGTTCTTCCGGAAAATTCTAAGCATTGTGGTGTAAGCCATATCAAATTCTGTCCAGTAGTTTCGGAGATCTTTCCGGACAAACAGACAAACAAACAAACAAACAAACAAACCAACAAACAAACAATTTTTTTTTAAACTATTCTATCGTGTTCTGCTAATGATTTTAAGGCGACCTGTGTATTTTTTTTCTTAATATTTCGCAATTACAGATTTTTGTACCCCTACGATTTTATTATATATAGAGATAAATCCGGTGTTGTTTTATGTACCGACTAAAATGATTTTAATAAATTATATGTCAAGTTCAATCGATTTAATGGTCTTCAAAAAATAATTAGTAGGATTCAATAGGCCCCATAAATGAATTATGGGTACGAAATAGCCTATTATATAAAATGTAAGTTTTAAAATCACATTAGTCTGCAATATTATAAAGTGATTTTACTGACTACAATAGCACTGTGCCATGTCTTGGGGCCAATTGATGTGACAGATTATCCTGTAATTTCCTCTAAATTGATATCTCAAGAGGTACGCGTTTTCCCACTTTTTCCGTCAAGAGCTTTGAAAGATTGCCAGTCATCGCGTCGAGGGGCGCACTCGCTATGAAACGCTATGACATAAATTAGGTTTATATAGGTACCAACAAATAAAAAAGGAAAGGATTACAAGGAAAAGATCAAAGCTTAAGTTTTAATTTGATGTATGTATTTAATTTAAAAAGCGTCGATGGCGTAGTGCGTAAGGCTGTCGCCTTCCAATCGGGAGGTAGCGGTTCGAACCCCGCCACGTACCAATGTGTTTTCAAATTTTGAATACATACTCGTATGTACGTTTATTCGACGCTTTTACGGTGAAGGAAAACATCGTAAGGAAACCTGCACACACCTTTGAAGAAAGAATTTCTTTACTGGTTGTGTGTGAAGTCGACCAACCCGCACTTGGCCAGCGTGATTGACTAAGGCCTAATCGCCCTAGTTTAGGGTAGGCTCGAGCCCCTCGGTGGGGACGTATATGAGCTGTTGATGAATTTAATTTAAAACTTTCTTTACTAAACTCGATGACTGTTAGTGGTTAGCGTAAATGTTTATATAATTCTACAAGTATTTTAATTTGAATAAATATAAAGAGACTATATTGGAATATTAACATTTTACTTTAAATATTAGTTTCTTTTTCTATATTTACTCATTAGAAGATGTTAAGGCTTATAGGTTTGTTCAATGTGGAATAGTTTACTTCAACTCACAAGTTATACATTCATTTTATTGCGGCACAGATCTAGTTCAAGCGATTAAATAAAATTATACATGAAAGTTAAAAAGGAATATGAATAGGAAACAATAACGACGAACTGCTTCTTGATTAATTCGAGAGATGTAAATTTTGTAGAAATGTTTCTCAATCCAATTCAAACACTGAAGAAACGTCAAATAGTACCTAATTAAGGAGAAAAGTCATGAATTACTCCATTATCTTCCATTTAATTTATAGAAACATATATGACCTGATTACTTAAAAACAAATAGCCAAAAAGAAGTTATCGGTAACGTAGCTGAAGTAAATCAAAATGACGACACTGAAGATGTAGTAAATAAAAAAAATATTACTATTTTATTAAGCCCGCAACAACCAAAAGCTCAGGGAGACCTAATTAGAAAATTGACAGATCGGTCTAAAGTAAGAGCATGCCCAAAGTCGTCACTTTTGTTCTTCAACGGATCAATGAAATGTATGACGTTTTAGTGGAACCTGAAGGCTACGAAACTAGAATGGTGCATAGATGTAGACAAGTGGAAATGGCTATACATGATGATGACGAAGTCTTTTATAAAAACGACATGTGGAGAATGGTTCCAATTCTTGAATGAATGATAGTTTATTTGGCACCAAAATACAACACATAAGGTAACAAAACAAAAAACACTTAAATAACACTTAAATTGTCCTTAGATAAGGAGAAATTGGCTTACGAGTTACGACATGAAATTCAAACTCAAACTCAAAAATCTTTATTAAATATAGACCTTTACAGGCACTTATTGACGTCAAACAAAACATAAAAATCTTATTAAACAAGAATCTAATTTACTAATTATTTAATCCTTGTATGTACATACACCCCAACCATAATTACGATGTATGCAAATACAAGTAAAATGAAAAAAAAAAAAAGTTGACTCTACACCTGTTCGGAAATTGGGAGAGCCTTCTCGAGAAGAACAGGCAAGAAACTCGGAAAGTCTTGTAATTTTTTTTTCTCCTCTTTTAAATTGCCAACATTGCCAAATAGGTTATGTAGCGTTTTTTCTCGAGTTTTCCATCTCTTCGCAGAAATGTAATTGCGGTAAATACCTTTAGTCGGCTGGGCCACTGCAAAAAGGAAGCGACGACACATATATTTTAAAATCTGTCACCATGTAATATGTAACATTAAAATGTACTTCAAACTAGCGATCCGTGCGGTTTCCTATGGGTACAATTTTTTGTTTGTGGATTTTCCAAATATTTTCTTAGGCACAAATCTTACCCTTTAAATTAAAAAAAGAACGATAAATAGGTGCAGCTTTTCTAAAGTGACGCCAGTGGTGAGTACTTCCGTGCATTCAGTAATTGACTTAAGTCAATTACTATAGATTTTCATTTGCTAGCTCAAAGCCAAAACTTTCCTCAAACTCGACAAAAACTCTCAATTTGCAAATCATAAAAAGAGGTAAGCATCAATTCATTAAGTTCACTAGCAACAATACATTTGCGAATGGAGAGGATACCAAAAAAGTAAAAGATTAAAATAACTGAGCATACAACGAACGAAAACAAAGACATCACAATGCCAAACAATTTAAATGCAGTTTTGCAAGAATTATCTACTGCACGTCTTGTAATTACTATTGTAGTAAATGTTCGGCGCTTACACAATATCGTCACCAGTTTCGAAGGCCCCTGCCCGTCTTTGCGTGGTTTAGAATTTAGCAACCAATGTATGAATTTCGAGAGTTCTGTTAAGGTTGGTTGCGATGCGAGTGTGCGCTTGGAAGTCGCGCTCTGATTATCAGACAGGCCGTAGGATCCTTTGCCTCCGCGATGATTTCAGATAACTGTTTCAGTAATCGCTTCTAAATCAATTTGTTCGAAATATTGCGCGATATGTAGAGATGAGTCATTGGATATATTAGTCGGTTTTAATTCAGTGAAGATAGAATACATTTAATTTGTAGTTTTCTTTTTTATAAGTGAGCAAAATACAAATAACCTTTTTTGCTATAGATGAATCACACTAATTAATAATTGGGTTGAGCACCTGACCTTTATATGCTTGTGCGCTATCTCAGCAATTTTGACTCCACACATATTAGGCTTAGCGAGTTACATGGCATGTGGCATTATTATCGGCATTATATATTGATATATTTTGTATCAAATTCCGCGACTGTAACCACTGTTTTCGGGTGTTATTCTTAACGCGTATTATAATGCAGGCAACCAACATTAACGCAGGTGGTGCCATAGTATTAGGAGGAATTGCCAGAATAAGTCTTATAACCCCTATAGTTAGAAACTAGTAAATACTGTTTCACAATAATAATCTACTATTAGCCGTATAGGGTCCATATGACCCCATAAATATTTACCTAATAATATACCAAAATGATAAGGTTGAAAGAACAACATTCAATTTAAAAAAACTAATCAATACAAAAAAAATAAAAAGCTTGGCACAGAAATCACAAACTTTAGATTGATGTTGATTACATATTTAATTAATCACACATGGTTCAAGTTTTTTTTTAATTTAGAACACAGAAGACTACGCTCTCACGCAGATCGACATGATGACATTACTTATAGCCTTTGGAAGCATGACAGCCTATTGATACTGGGAGAGATAAAAAAATTGACCAACACAGTGCAGTCATACCGGGTCCACTGGATCCCAGGCACCATTTTTTATCACATGTGGTGGTCGCTGTATCTAACGAATAACTGAGCCAGGAAGAGCGCACGAGCTAAGAAGTTGCTTGAAGACACAGTCCCGTACGTCCAATGTTTGCGAAAATATGACGAAAAGTAGGTTGCTTACGGCTCAATGGACCCCACGCGACTAATTACGGGTTAAACGAATTTTGAATTTAGAATTGTATCAGATTTCCTGCTTTATGTTTTGGAACAAGGCTTTAATTCTTAAGGCATAGCCGTTGTGTCGTAATATAAGCGGTACAAGTACACATGGTGTACCTAATAAAACAATACCTACCTGGGTCCGGCCGAGCCCAGAGTGTCCAGTAGCCTAATTTATCTGCTAGATCAGTCGCCTACGCACTTTATTTATTGGCGTTAGCGCAGATTTATGCATTCGGTAGCATCGCTTCAATTATCTAGAAGCTATTGTGTCGTTCGTCGCGTATTTATGATAGTTCGAAACCACGCCAGAAAAGGTTTGAAATATTTCATAGCTCTTAACGCTTTTGTATTAGTGGCTATTTTCGAAAGTAAATAGTTGTTATGGTTAACTATAAAGACTTGCGGTTGAAGCTATTGCAATGCAATGCCGATTTGATATACTGATCTGTGTCGAGAATAGAATATGATTCCTAATTGGGATTACATACTCAAATAATTGTTTTCTAATTATTTTCGGTCATAAATACTTTCTGGAACTGTTCGCGATCTTAAGCATCAGGAAAAACCTTACGCATTTTTCGTATCTGTAACAATATCTTAAGCTCAATACCTATTAATATTATTGATAAGAGGTCCTATATTTATGTTACAAGAAGAACATGTTACAAGATCTTAATGTTTCTTAGTTATCATGAATCTTTATCTATCATTTAAATCAAATCTGCGATCTCGATTCATCGCGTGTCAACCGACCGCGAATCAAATCTAATCGTAATTAAAATCTAAAGAATCATTGACACAAACTTTTAATAGTTAAATAAAAAGTTCTTAATCAATCGGTCGCTAGCTCGTTTGATGAATGGCTTCGGGGTGGGAATACGCTCATGTGATTACTCACTTCCGGTGTTTTTGTTTTTCACTTTCCGCGTTTCCTGTTTCTGTGTCAGCCGGTGACAGTTGACAGTTGGGGTGACTTCGAATCGATGTATCTTTAAAAGTAAAAGTAGTTTCATTTGATTGATTCAATACTGAAGTCTCATTTACAAGGTAATTTTTGTGTGCAACCATGGTCTAGGCGATAAGTTTGACTCATACACTATCTAGATAATATTGTGATAATTGGAAACGACATGGTTATATGCAAAATCCTTTTGACCGACTGTAAACACCTACATTTTGAATTCGAAAATATCAAATTGGACTAGAAACCAAGAAGATTAATACCTAATACTTACCAAAGCTTTCTCTCAATATTTGATGACTATCCAAGGAAATCAATTTATTTATAAATTAAAAACACATCCGTGCCAGTAAAAGTTGTCAGCACACTTTTTCTGATTCACAAACGCGTGACTGCACTTACAGTAAATTAGCAATTTGAATTGCGTGATAATGATAACGACAGTACAAATCGATTAGAAGTCGATTTTTTTATGTATAATACTTTATTTACCTACTTATATTTTAATATCTTCTTTTAGATAAGATCAATGCACAAATCAAAAAGACATATATCTATAGAAACTGAAAATGTTGTGATTTATTATGATTCTTAAATATTGTTTTTAAGTTCTATCTTAGATGTTCTTCCTGGTTAAGGGATTTATAGTTTTGGACATTGTTTCTTACATACGAATTTTATCTTATTTTAGTAAAGTATTTTTTAATCAAAAAGGATGGCAAGAACAGACTGCGCATCTGATGGTATGTGGATACAGTCACCGATAGTAACGGATGTTTCAATCAGACAGCAAGATTTTAGGGTTCGATAAAGCATTGATATATTGGTTTCCTATTGCAAAGAATTGATATATTTATTGTTCTAATGGGAATTATATTCGAATCAGAATGTTCCGTCATTAGCCACCACGGCAAAAATTTGCGATGTTAGATTGATAGAGCGTCTAATTTCGTCCTTTATACTTTGATAGTTGCGGTTTCGTTTACATAAACCTCCGTCCGTGAAAGCTTGACAGAACTATTTGTGATTACGGGAATGGCGAGAAGAATGCTCTCCACGTTTTGACGAAGTGTCCATTGTATGTGAACCTACGTAGAAGAATGATGGATAGGGTACACCGTGATGAGGAGAGAGAGACCTATCACGCAAGGCGCACTTCGGACGGCTGCGAAAGATGCGCACAGGTGTAGTAGGTCGGGTAGGAGGATCATTGGATAAAGTAAGGAGCTGGTACCGAAGCTGTAACTATGAGCGTTATTAAGAGAAGATGGTGCATTAAAGGTCGCAAAAGAGAAAAAAAAGAATTTGTAGGGTAGAGTGCAGCCGCATATTACGCGTCCCCCAACCTGAGGGTCGTCTGTATGGGTACCTCCGTTTTACCTTTTTCTGCCGCAAAGCAGCAGTGCTTGCATTGCTGTGTTCCGGTTTGAAGGGTGAGATATGGCAGTGAAACTACTGGGTACCGTGACTTAACATCTGATGTCACAAGTTGGCAACGTACACTGTGGTTCTTGTAGGGGTTGTAGCTAGTTTTACTGCGAATCTCACAGGAGCCCCGTGAATTATAGGTGACTGTTACCACTTACCATCAGGTGGGCAGTTTGCTTATTTGCCAACTTAGTAGCAATAAAAAAAAAACGATTTGGCTATAATAGACGCGAGGTTGGAATAATGATGGGTGGTGGTGGGAACCCCACAGTTAAAAGTCCTAACGTGTTAAATAGCAAAAGGTTGGCAGCCTTTTCTTTTGTCGACCGAAGATTGGAACGTTTACGAGTGGTAGTAATGAAACCTTACCTTTTGGTTATAATGTTGAGGAATCAGGACACTTAATTATATTATGCACCTGACCGCCAAGGCAAATGCCACACGCTAACTTTTCCGCAGTCGTTCCTCAGAAAAAATGTATGGAGATGACATTAGCTGCGGAAAAAATAGCGTGAGGTTGTCATGAGCTAATGTCATTTCCATACATTTTTCTGCGAAACGACTGCGGAAAAGTTACCCGCCGGACCACCTGTACCATTAAAAGTTAGCATGTGGCATTTGTCTAGGGCTCAGCTCTATGTTACATTAGAACTGCCAGAATAACATGAAACTTAAATCTTGGACTGTTACCGAAGACAGTGAACGTCGTCAACTTGTGACATAATATGTACAGTCACAGTACCCTGTAATTAATTACACTTCCCTCCAAACCGGAACACAGTAATGCGAGCACATCTGCTTTGCGGCAGAAATGAGTAAGATAGAGGCGTTCTTTGTCCCCGCGCAGACGACTTGGGTACAATATCCCTCTGGTTGCGCTTAACTGAAGTGTAGCATAATAATGTTTTTTATTGTATCCATCTTAGTATGTGTCGTAGCAATATCTACGAGTACTAGGAATGGTTAATAAAAAAAAGGTTATTGTGGAAAACATTTTTTTCCTCTTTGCGTGCGTTTCTTTCCTCCTGTAAAGAGTTAATTCAATGAAGTGTCAATGTCATGGGATGGCCATGGATTGTATTTTACAACTTTCCTATGGCATAAAGTTAGGATTCCGAGCCGATTAAACCGATAATAACAAACAGGATTGTCTTGATTTTTTATTTACCTTCACTGGCCCATGTCGAATCACCGCGTTCACCCTGTACGGGATTAAGTTCATTGTAATGTTTTGCATATGTCGAGTACCCGAGAACTGCCCCTCTGCAGACTACTGCAGCTCTTTGCAGTGCAGGTGACAGCCGGCGTGACATCGCCTCCGGACGCGCACGTCAACCGGATTAATGTTGCGCTTTTAAGTTTAAATGCATATCAGTTTTGATAGCTATATGTGTGCAACTCCGGAGAGTTCATTGGCTTATTGTATTGAGAGTTTTAAAATGTTTACATTTTTTGCTTTATTTTATTGATTATACTCGCACTTGGCCGGTTTTTTTTAATATAAAATTAAAAAAAACCGGTCAAGTGCGAGTTGAACTCGCGTGAAGAGGGTTCCGTACGATGTTACCTATATTGAGTGATTTACCATGTTATTTTAATATCATGGACTTCTTACAGGTTTTCCTATAATCTATAAGTAGAAAACTAATTTTTGTATTTTTTTCAAAATTTTAGGTTCAGTAGTTTCGTAGATAAGGGGGGGGGGGGGGGGATGGTCAATTTTCGTATATTTTCTTGAATAACTTGGAAACTATTTATTTTAAAATTGCAAAAAAATTCAACTTTAGCGGTCTAGTAGATTCGAAGATAATTGACTGTGACCGACAGACAGACGGACACACGAGTGATCCTATTAGGGTTCCGTTTTTTTATTCGGACGTACGGAACCATAAAAATTAAATATTTTTTCATCATCATCATTTCAACCAAGAGACATCTACTGTTGGAGATAGGCCTCCCCCAGGAATCTCGAAACCGATCGGTCCTACGCTACCCGCATTCCTGCGACCTTGACCAGATCGTCAGTCCACCTACCGATGCTGTATCTCCTGGTACGTTACTGTCACTCGATAATCAAAGTTAATTAATCTCAGTAAGCAATATCAAAGTTAATTTGTCTCAATAAATGACATTTACCAGTTCTTTGTTGTTAAAGACTCAAGGAGAAGCTCGTTTTCACCATATCAACCACCATCAGCTGTTAATGTCATGATATTTCAAATGCTGCCTAGGTTTTATCTCAAGCTGTACTTCAGTCGTAATAAGAAGAAAACAGTGCGCAGAGCGCTTGTATTAGGAAATACATTACCGACTCCGGCAAAACAAAACAGTTTTATGGAATAGCCATCCCAGGCGCCTACCGGGGACGTCTGACGAATGCGTGAAACATTGATAGATATACAGACAACAACCCTAACGCACTTACAATAAGAGCTAATATTCAAATCATTAAATAATAATCCGCCAACTTTGGCATTATTTCTTAATGATTTGCTACAATGAACTTTGTCAGCTAAATCTTCTAGTTTAGTTTTAATTGTACTGTCGGGAGTCGGAACGGAATAGATCAACGAGTCGTGGAAATTTGAGTCTTAAATCTAAAGCAATAAAGGTGTATCAGCTTAGCTTAAATTTGTGAGTGCGTGAAACATGCGCCCACGCACGTCAACATGCCTGTAATGTGAACGCAGTGCCTTGGGTGCCTTACTGGTTTGATGATACGGCTTATGATTTAAATGCGCGTGCAAATTTGTTTGATTTGCAAACACTTATAATAATAGGCATCTTCCGTTTTTATACGTCTAGGATGAGCATGTCAGCAAATGCATGTCCAATTCGTACCTCCTATCCTTTAGCCTCAGCGTACTTGACAACAAGCGTCGGTGGCGCTGTGGCTTCGAAAATATAAACATAGATTCACTCAAAAATCTAGTCATTTGGGGTTGTGCCTTCAGTCCTGCACCGCACCCCAGCCAGGGTACTTCTCTAACCTGCATTCGCGCCTATTAACTTTTCTGTTCGATAAAATAATAAAACAAACGACCATGTTTTTTTTTGTAAAATGCGTTCCAATAATTAAATTAAATTAAATAATCATTTATTTCGGGCATACGCCCGTATTTTGTTAGTAACAATGATTCTTAGTCTATGTTAGTAATATAATGATGCACGGAAGAAAATTAGTCTCTGAAATAACTTTGTATTCTCCCTAAACAATTACTGAAAAATGGCGGCTGACTTTTTTTTTATTAAAGCGGTTATTAATAGTTCTACAATAGACCCGATATAGATTACCTTCCGAAACAGATATACGATCAGTCAATAGCCCGCATAGTTTGATGCCGTAAACCGCCGCTCATTATGAATCTCGTTACAACACTGTCATCTCATTTTACTGTCCTTAATGACACCGATCTTATGGCCCGCTATTCCCAGAAGTTGACAAAGATGGCGGCTGCCACAATAAAATTATAAAACTCGCCTAATTGCACTCATAAACTTTCGAGATGTGTTTACGACGAAAGGAGAACTCGTCTCTTTAAGGTGTGTGTTGATTTCATCGGTCTTAGGCTGATGTTAGTGGATGTCACTTTTAGTCAATTAATATAGCTTTGTGATTTTGACAATGGGAATCCGCTTGAGCAATATTGAAAGAATGAAACAAATTCTTTATTCGGACGCACACACACACAAAAATAGCTCATGTTTTGGTAATCGATGATAGGTAAGAGGGAACTTCATCTATATTAGGCAATTAAAATAGTTGCAAATCAATGTATCGTGGGATAAATTACTCGCAATCAAAATATAAATGATATAAATTGTACTAGATTAAACTAGCACATGTTAGCATGCATACATCGAAAATCTCCGATGCAAATTCGTTATTTGTATCGGGAATTTTCGGTGGTGTTTTTTGTAATACGAATATTCCATGTAAAACTCTGACGTTTATTAGAAGCGTTAGGACATCGAACATAGCAATCAAGTCGCCAATACACTGAAGATCGGCAGCGCAAATTACATTTTGATGTGACCTGACCCCATAGACAAGATGCTTTTCGATATGTGATTTGATAATTGCGCTCGAAAGCTAAGCGACAGCTTATATCAAATCGCATACATTATCCTTCTAGCGATTGCGTTAGCGGTAATCGAAAAACGTCTTGTCTAGGGGGGCAGGCCTTTAATTTTGTCCATATCTTAAACATAAAAAAACAGTTTCATATTTGTTGTCTTATATACCAGGTTTATTCTGGCAACAGCATACCTACCTCTTTTGTAAATGGAAATTGTACATTTTAGTCCTTAAAAATAGAGTGACAAGATAAAGAGTGGATCTATAATCACCTTTACAAGCAAATAGAGTCCTAATTCAGAGTGGGTCGGTTTGATCACCGCCAATAAGTTTGTTTAGCCGGCCGCTCGTTAGTGTGACAGGATGCCGGCTAAGGCTTCATGTATACCAACATCTTCTCTACCTACTCGTATTTGTCACAGGCTTCACCTATTTTATCTATTCATCATTGTAGCTTACTTTGTACTATGAACTTCATGAATCATTGGGGGGTTAAAAATTATCGAGCTTCTGATAAATACGCGTATGATCCCTATAACGTAATGCGTATTTTTACGCAAATAGTTCGCAATGTTAAAGTGTATCTATCTATATTGAGTTGTATACTAAACACAAGTAAGTTAACAACGCATAATGAGTAAAAACTATTCCGCATCGAACAAAAAAGAATCACGTAAATCGGATCAGAAATCATTAAGCAGTCGGTGTGTATATATACATAAAAAATACCAACCGAATTGAGATCCTCCTCCTTTTTGAAGTCGGTTAAAAAGCAGATGACCTAATATGCAGAACGTCTATAAAGCTAATTTAAACACTTACAATGAATATGATTAAAATGCAGACAGGCTCGACTGGGGAATTACTTTCAGCTCACAAAAGACTGCCGCCATTTTTTATCTCATTAGGGACGGTGTGAGTACTCTTATGGGCAATAGGCTAGATGACAAAATGTTTTTTTTTGCTTTAATAGAAGCTCATTCATATAATAAACTGAAAGAAAAAATCGGTTTTCGAATAACTAAAACAACAACCAAGATTTAAGGTATTAAAGATTTTTAATACCTTAAATCTCTCCATCTCTTTCTAGCAAAACGGCAATTTACATAGAGTTTATATGGCCGTTCTAAACAATGACGTCACGGTTGATGTCTGATCTCTCAGTCTAATCGCCTTCAAATTAACAGCTTAAAATGCTATCTAATGTATTTCTAAGCCGATTTTAATTCTAATTTCACAAGACTGCATCTTTTTCCATGGTATTTTAATATTTAATGACGAGACGTAAAAATTAGAATTCAGTCATCATCCCAATTCACTAACCTTATCTTTAGCGTAGGATACTCATAAGGCATGCTGTCACATTCTTTTTCTCAAACATACTCGGAAATGTAGGCATTATTGTAGTAAAAAGAAGACACAAAGTTTACACTTCTTGGCTCATACATTACTTTACCGGCCTAGGCCAGGAAAGTAAGTATGAAAATTCATTGTTGGCCGCTGCTCCAATGTTTTTTAATTTATCTATAACTTGAATTATGTAACTTGTCATACAGCCAATTGCTACCACATTATAATAAAAACTTTTTAACAAGTTCCGCCAAGAACCACCGAAAAAACTAACAAGCAAAAACACTAAAAAGTTAAAAATAATATAAGAATAGGTACAGACAACATCACACTTCTATATTGAAGTCGGTACCAAACGATGATCTCCTAGAAAGTGTTAAAATTTGTCACCGACTTCAATATAGAAGTTTGCTTTTTACTTTTTAGTCTTCACACTCATAATACCTTTATGAGTATGAAGTCGACCAACCCGCACTTGGCCAGCGTGGTTGACTAAGGCCTAATCGCCCTAGTTTTGGGTAGGCTCGAGCCCCTCGGTGGGGACGTATATGAACTGTTGATGACGATTATGAGGCACGTTTTAAGTATATCAATATGACAACAATTTTATTAAAATGTTGGTATGAAAGCATACGTAAATATGCTTAATTTTCGTTGCGAGAGAAAAAGTCATAATCTGCAGTATTACATTTTTTGCGTAAAATATGATTGTGCTGTATGGGCTTTGTTTCCTTTGCACTAATTGAAAATTAAAAAGTATTACTAAATGCTAGGCTACTATAATTATTTAATTGCTTGATTTGTTTTTTTATTCATATTATACTCATTTGTTTCCAATTCAATTCAAAATCATTTATGCATACCATAATGTGTAAAATAGGTGATTCACAAAAAATAAGATCATTATGGATCCGTTGGGCACGCAATCGTTGAACAAGAGAGAGGAAGCTTATTATTATTAGGTATCTACTATTGTCTTATTTACAGATCATAAAGCTGAATTATACGAAGATCACGGCAATTCTAAATATTTGAATAAATAGACAACATTAAACAATATTTAATATGAAAGGTTTTTATTTATATGGTATTACTTATTATTACACTGAATTTCATAATTAATTCCAGTATTACGTCTTTCATTATTTCCTCGCAATTATTGAGAAAAGCACTATACATACCTCGGCGGGAATGAGATTGCCGGACTCGTAATTATTGTCAAAGCATTACTCGTCCGGCAATCCCTAACTTCCCGGCCTCTGCAGTAATGTACTATTCATTAAAGACAAAAGTGACAGTGACAGCATACTTCTTAGGACTTTCCTACATAAGGTTAGTGAAATTGGCCATTTCTCTTGTGCTGACAGTGTTGAGTTTTGGGTCGGAATCGCGCAAGTGGCAGAGTCCATAAATTGCGGTAGGTGCTTTACATTGCGCAGGCGGTTGGGTAGGAGGAAGCGCGCGTTCCTGGACGCGCGCCACCAACGCCCTTAAGCAATCTGGTAATGAAATGGCCCGGCCGGCCGACAACCGGTTGGGAGACACTTTTTTATCCCTGGCCTGCCCGTCTGGGGGGTCTAATTATTACACTTGTCGACCCCTGCGTAGAGGTTAGACCTGGCGCTTGGGTCAGCTACGCTGGCTCACTGAATAGGCCAGACGGCCTATTCTCCAGGGGGCGCACTCGGGGAATGGCTAACACCGGTCCCGATTGTGCCCCTACGGAGGTAGAAGTTGCTTGGAGGGTGGTTTAGCCAGGTATGGGGTTTATATCCGAGTCCAATGGCATATCCTTGGGGCGGCATTGTCAGCTTTCAGCCCCTTGTCGAATCGTAAAGAGATTCCCCCAGCCTTAAAAAAAGGAAAAAGGTACTTTTCATTAGGTGGGTATGATTGTTTGTCATCCACGTCGTGTAAAGTATTAAATTCCGAATCATTTTCTACTAAAGTCCAACAGCTGCGCCTACGCACTCCAGTTTCAGTGTGGACGTAGCGTTATTATGAACAAAGGTCGTGGTTTAACTGTTGTTTTATGGATTTCGGAGTGTTATCGATTGGGCCGTAACCCGGCTGGCTACCGGTAGCGTTGGCGATCGTAAAAGATTGCAGATCAGCACGCGCAGTTATAGAAATATTTAGATCTAAATACCTATAGCAGTTTCATTCTACCAGTCTTTTCTTGTTCAGTATGTTTCATTTTTTTTGTAATCATATTGGTACGATTAAGTTGAGGTGAAGGTTGTATCCACGGAAGTCGGGTAATGTATTGTATTAAAACGTGCAATTTGTGCATTTTACCTTTAACCATTAAGAGACATGACAAATGTGTGTGTTATGTTCTAACCTCTCAAGCTTTTTATGACTGAAAATCGTGAATCTAACTAAATAAAATGTTACAAAGTCACCATATACATTTGATCACCATATAATTTATATATATTGAATCATCAATAAAAGTAAAATCAGTAAAATCAATCAATCAGTAAAAACAACGTATACGAGTACTACGTTTAGAAAATAGAGATTCGTTAATGCGATATCGAGATAGTAATACGTTTTAACGATGCTAGAGTATTGCAATTTTTATTGTTTTTTAATTGAATGTGCAAACGTCAATTATTTCTGAATCATGTTATTGCAACAATATTCTTATCATAAAGTCAATTTCAAAATATCTACAACATAAGTAGTCCTAAATCGTATCTTATCAAAGTAGTCTGCACAACTGCCGCATTCCATATTTGAAATTGACTGTTAATACATATTTTGACACGTCGATTCTCTCAGCCCAGCCCCACAGCGTGTCCAGTAATAACGTGGAATCTAAACACTCACATCCTATCTCCTATTTTGGTCTGGTCGCCGGCAGACCACCCAGTGACGCGAACAGTTTACGGGGCGATAATGCGTCCTCTGTTTACAGTTCGTGTGCACTCTCTGTCAACCATCTTAACTTCTCCAGCCATATCAGTGTTAACAGCATTGTTATTGCGATAATTGAGTAAGAAACAAGTTCTGTGATTTCTTTTCACCTGGTTCTGATCAGGTTCGAATCTCTCCGGAAAATTTTGCTCTGTTTGGTTTGGAAGAGGAGGATTGGAGCCCCGCCTAGTTCGACACTACTCACATAAGCTCCTCTGTTGATGGAAGAATCCAAGTCAAGCTTATTCCTACATTTGACCCTATCATGTTATAAATAGTAAAGCGGCCTTATCTTCACGCTTATCTAGTGGATTTGTTGTTATAGGTTGTATACATAAAAGTGATAAACATAAACTTCGTTTTTTTTATACCTGACCGGTGGTGGCTGCAGTCACCCTTAGTATCCACATGTGGCTCTTATTAGAGTACCATTATGCAACCACTTCAAGGATTATTGTGTTCCTACTAACATTGCCAATTTGTGCCATAAGCTATACATCTTATGTCATGCTATTTAGTCACAATACCCTTATATCACTGTCTGTTTTACCCTTCAAACCGGAAAACGGAGGTAAAATAGACTTAAATTACACGTATTACGTTACTGTATTGTGTTATGTTTATTGGTATTGTTTTCCGTATATCCTGCTACGGTCTAAAATTGATATACAACACTATTTGAAAGTTAAGGCGACTATAGAAGCTATATATTTACAGATATAATACACTCATTTATTTGGAATTAATCTCGAATTATGTCGATTAAGAGGCACAATGGATGTATTAACGCCATTAGGTCCATTGCCTTTGGAAACTTTTTAAATTATATGGTACAAGTATACGTGCTGTAACTGATTAAAAATTAATCTAGGTAATAAGACACATAGGAAACATTTTATTAAATATTGTATAGAAATATGTAAAAAAGTAATACTAAGGAATAAAGATACATAAGCAATTGCTTAACTTATAAAGTAGACTATAAGGTACAAGCAATGTTAATGCTAAAGAATAGAATAATAATATACTTAGTAAAATGTTAACTCATAGAATAAGTGCAAAGGAATAGATATGACGGAAAGTAGCAATTGGTAATGCGTAGGTATTATCCTGGCGGCCCTCGCCATAGAATCTAAAGGAATTATGGATTCTCACATCCGCATAGTCTCTGATAGTGCTTCGGTACTCAAATCCCTAAACAAAACCTATGTCACTTCGGAACTTGTATTGGAATGTCACAATGTGTTAGAACGAATTGTGACCTCCAACCGGAACACAGTGACACTACAATGGATAAAAGGACACAGCGTATCACTGGGCAATGACGCGGCCGACGAGCTGGCTAGGAGGCGACCCGACATAACGGCTTTCGGACCCGAGCCCATCGTACCAATTCCCTTCAGCCAGATTCGCGGATGGCTGCAAGAGCTCACCCGCACACAAGCACAAGACCACTAGTTGCCGACTCCAGGGTGCAGACAGTCAAAGGAAGCCATGCCAATCCTAAATAACAAACTGACCAAATGCATATTGCGTCTGGACAGGAACAGTCTGCGGCTGGTGACGGGAACTATCACTGGACACTGCTCACTAAACAAACACTTCCACACCATAGGCATTACAGATAGCCCCCTATGCAGAGCATGCTTAGGGGCCGAGGAAACGGTGTCACATGTGCTCCTTGAGTGCACAGGTGTCACCGAAATACGGAAAAATACCCTTGGATCTCCCAACTCTGTTACAGAATCTCTGGACAGACTCGGAGATCTCATACGCTTCTGGAGGGAGGTGGGCTGGCTGGAGTGACGGCCGTCCTCACGTACAATGGTCCACCTTAAGGATTAAGTGCGGAAACCGACCCCGATAACATAGATAACATAGAACAACAAGTAGCAATAGTAATAAGCAGGTTAAAGTTCCAAATTTTTGTATGTGTAAGTAAAAATTGTTAGTATATGCCAAAAATAGTAAAATAGCCCCCACCTCAACTCTTGTAAATAGTAATACGTAGATAAGCATGAATGAGGATGGATAAAACAGAAACAGGATGAGGCATGGAATGCGAGAGGCAAAAAAGCGGCAATTCGTATGATAGGAACAAGAAAATTAAGGACTCTGAATAATAATATCAGAGGTAGCTGGAATAATAAAAAAAACTGATTAAAAAACAAGTGTTGCAGTTTCCTTTCATCCCGTGGATGTCGTAAGAGCTGACTAAAGGAGTTTATCGTTACTACACTTGTGCAAGCGAAGAAAATTAAATGGAAATGTCGAAACAGAACCCTTTTTAGAAAATTATTATATCAATAGGTGCGGAAATTGAACCGGCTTGTGCACGTATTTATTGTGTTGACGCCTTAATCAGTAGGTTATCGAGCTCTTACATAGCTATTATAAGTCTTCTTTGGTTTCACAAAGTATATAAGATATCAATATAGTTGAAACTTCGTCGGGGTTGGTAAGAGCTCGGGACTGGAGGAAATTTTTTAACCGACTTTACGTTACGTTTAGTGTGTATGTTACGCGATAACTCCGCAATTTGTGGATCCAATTTTCAAAATTTTCTTCTTGTAATCGATAGAAAATACTCCTGAGGTGGTCCCGTTGCCAAAGTCAGGATCTGCTGATTGAATCCCATGAGGGGATTGCCCTGGTGTTCTCGGGCAATCTCCGAGGTGGTCGGGCGATAGCCCGACCACCATGGTCGGGCCTGCGCGGACGCGCTGGTAGTGGTAGTCGCATTGTGGACCCTACCATGTGCGCCCAGAAGGGCAGGGAGAACACAAGGGGGTTTTAGTGGGTCGGCCTGGCACTCTGCCGGGCCAACCCCACACATGCTCGCCGTCTAACCAACGGCGGGTACGGTGCGGTTGGCGCATTTCCTCCCTAAGAAAAAAAAGGAAAATCGAGAGAAATCCTTAAATTTTATAGGTGCGTCCAACGTGTTTTATGTTTTTCCGAAGCTATTCAGGTATTTGTGTCATGATCAGGTAAGTCATGAACAGAGCTGATGATGGAAGGATCCTTAACTTTTAGGAGTTAGAGGTTAGTTTTTTAACAATAGGTCCTACTTATTGACCTATTCCTAGAAAGTCTTAAAATTTAGCACCGACTTCAATATAGAAGTGTGATGTTGTGTGTACCTATTTTTATATTATTTTTAACTTTTCAGTGTTTTTAAAGTCGGTTTAATTTTTTTGTAAAATATTTTTTATTTTTATCTTTTTAGTGAATTTAATATCAGCTCACCGAATCAGAACCGAGATCAGGTCAAGTCCAAAAGTTAAAGATCTTTCCATTATCAGTTCAGTTCATGACTACCAGACGCAAATACGTGAATAGCTTCAGAAGAAAAAACATGAAATGAATACTTATAAAATTTAAGGGTTTCCCTCGATTTTCATAAGATCCCACAATCAGATCCTGACTTTGGTAAACTTGGGACCACCCCAGGAGTATACTCTATCGAAAACGGAAAGAATTTTGAAAATCGGTCCACAATTGGCGGAGTAATCGCGTAACATACACACTACACACGTTGGAAATACCTAAAAATTTAAGGGTTTCCCTCGATTTTTATGGGATGCTATCAACAGATCCTGACGTTGGTGAACTTGAAACAATTCAAGGAGTATACTCTATCGAAACAAAAAAAATTTTGAAAATCGGTCCACAATTGGCAGCGTAATCGGGTAACATACACACACAAAAAAACAACATACGCATCGAATTGATAACCCCTTCTTTTTTTGAAGTCGGTTAAAAAGATGACGTATTACATAAAAAAAATCCTGTGCTTGATATCTTATACTAACATACGAGTACAACTAAGAACAAATCAATCATAGCCGCATTTGCAAGACATACACTTGTTAAAATTGATCCAAACAATGGCTTTGTAAAAATGAAGCCACTGCAATTGCGAAATACAACCTTACCCTGTACCTTGACGCGCAAACCAGCCCAATTAACGTCAAATAAATGGCTGACAAACGAACAAAGAGGATATGCCATTAATCACATATGCCAGATTTGGGTTAGGGCTGTCGCTTTAGTCATCTCTCAGTTCAGCTATATAACGGCTATTCTTGCTGGCCCTAGGCCTCCTGAAAAGAGGGCGATTTGGGCCAAAGCATACTACGATAGTAAGTAAGGAGCACCACGAACGCATTAATTGATCATCGAGGAGTGCCTCAGCATCTCAAATTCGCTTGGGTTTCTTCAAATTTAATTCTGAACCCTTTACACCCCACCTTACACGTTTGTCAATTGCCTAAAAATCTGGGTATATTTACCTAGTCAAATCAAGAAATGTATTTTTTCTGTAGTTCTCTAGTATGCCTGTATATCGATACAGATGAGGTTCTCCACATGCCATACATGTAATTTTTTGCAGCGAAACAGTCGCGCTGCAGCCGTTATATAATCGTTTGTGTCGATACAGCCCTGCGAGCATGGACTTGTCGATCGACATATATCGATCGATAAAAGCATCTGTCCTTTTCACTCCTTAGGAATATCTGTCAAATTTATCGATTTTTGTTGAGTATGTCGATCTTAGCTGTCAAATTTTGTTTATCGAGAGTTCCATGCTCGCAGGGCTGATCGCGTTTGCATCGTGACTTTTTTGTAATTATTGTCTTTATTTGGCGGAAGAGGAGTTCGGTGGCGAAGTGGTTCGAACAACGGAAACAGCAACCTTCGCCATGGCCGCACCCTAGATGGGTGACCAAAACTTTATGATCTCGAGTTCGTCCGTGCTTCGGAAGGCACGTTAAGCCGTTCGTTCCGGTTGATATTAGGTACAACTGTGTCTATTCACCAATCCGGGTTGGGTCAGCGGGGTGGTGTGGCCCGTACTCCTCATGTGTTCTTTGTACCCAGTAGTGGGACGTTTATAGGCTGTGATGATCTTAATGACCCTGCCGTGGAGGCCTGCGTGCACGGTTGGTCCCGTGCACGCCGCCGTAAGGCCCTCCGTCTGGGGATTGCCCTGGTGTTCTCGGGCAATCCCCCCATGGCGATAGCACGACCAGTTGGTCGGGCTTGCCCGGGCGCGTGGGTACCGGAGTCGCAGTGTGGACCTTATAAGGGCAGGGAGAACACCAGGGGTTTTAGCGGGTAGGCCTGGCACCCTGCCGGGAGAGCCCCACACACGCTCGCTGTCTAGCCAACGGCGGGTACGGTGCGGTTACGCATTTCCCCCCGAGAAAAAAAAGGCTGTGATGAACTGATGATCTTTGTTTGTGAAACTGGTATAGTAGTTTATGGCACAGATAACATAATAGTTAGGGAGGTGATAGCCCTGTTCTGGCCTCGTACGTACAATTCCGTTGTGTGGCGTGCGACCTGCAATAATAGCAATAATGAGCGGTTTTAATTGTCCTTGCATATTCGGATGTTTGCATGTACCTATGTGAATATTCATAACTAATTGAGGTATATTCGATATATACTTATTGTTTATTGTGAAAATTTGTACCTAACCTATGACTGGTCTAGTGGGGTCAGTTACAGTTGCAAATCACTCCAGAAGAAACAGTTTTTGTTCAAAATATTATACAAAAAAATCTTAATGATAATAATATTTCTACTCGTATATGTTTGAGGTTCTATCTCGTGTTGTTGTGGAAGCTTCATCACCATCATCATCATTACAGCTCATATAAGTCCCCACCAAGGGGGACCGGGCCTACCCTAACTATAGTTAGGGCGATTAGGCCTTAGTCAAACCACGTTGGCCCAGTTAAGTGCGGATTGGTTGACTTCACATACACCTTTAAATTACTTCGCAGGTGTATGCAGGTTTCCTCACGATGTTTTCCTTCACCGTAGGAGCGTCAGATAAATATACATTATGAAATTCGTGAAACGAAAAACACATAGCTTCGGTGGTAGCTTTGGTTTGCCTAAATAGCTAAAATACACTCAACCGTTAAACATTTTTAATCAATTTGATACAAAAAAAATGTGTCAAGCAACCATTTTTCTCATACAATATCACGATAGATACCAACCAAGCATGTCAATGAGTTTATGTTCACAACAATTTGTATGGATGAGTGTCGTGACCGTGACAGAGATGTTTTCAATACAAACACAAACACAAACACATGTAGATCGAGTGCGGATAGTGTCATTGTCAAAGCGAGCTCTAAACAAACTGCGGACCGTTAGCAGGCCCTCGAGACGATATAAAGCTGGCTGTTCAATGGCGCACATTATTTAACCGACATAACTGACCATGATCCTATATTTTTGTCTCTTTCGAGTTCTCTTGCGTCAGCATCACCTATTTGTGAATCCTTCACGAGAACTAGAATAGGATATGAGGCCATAGAGGAAGCGATCAAATCGTATGACTGGAAACCATTCTTATCTATTGAAGATTCCAATAAAGCCGCATTAACGTTGACTGAAATATTGCAGGAAATTATCATAAAACACACGTCAATAATAACCCTAAGCAAAAGAAAACGACCACTAAAACCTTGGATAACTCCCAATATTATTAAATGCTTTAAAACTAGAGACAAACTGCATAAAAAAACAAAAATGAACCCTAACAACATTGAAATTAAAAACCAATACATCAAATATCGAAACGCATGTAACCAAACTGCCAAAGCTCTGAAAAATAATTATTATAAAGATAAATTTAACAGAAACTATAAAAACAATAAAGCCACATGGGAAACTGTTAAGGAGCTATGCAACATCAAAAACCAATGCGTAAATGCTTCACCTCTGCTGAAATTGATAGCATCACCACAAGGTTCTCTTGATATTGTTAACCGATATTTTACAACCATTGGTGAAAATCTAGCTTCGGATATACTGATGAGAACGAAAACGAATCCCTCCGAATTAGCACTAAAAACAGTTTCTTCCAAAAGTTACAGCTCCATGAGCCTTTTTCCCACAGATTATATAGAAATCGACAAAATTATTCTCAATCTTAAAAGCAACAGTGCACCAGGAATCGATTGTATCCCGACTAAGGTTCTTAAAAACTCACACGCCGTTTTGTGTACTATGATTGCACACTTATGTAATTTGAGCTTTTCAACTGGAACTTTTCCAACCATTTTTAAAAAAGCTGTTGTCATCCCCATTTACAAGGGTGGCGGGGTGGATTCAGTATCGAACTACAGACCAATATCGTTGCTAAGTACAATAAGTAAAATTATTGAAAAGGCTTTTAACAACAGATTAATAAAATATTTTGAATGTAGAGATGTATTAGATGATACCCAATACGGTTTTCGATCAGGCAGAAACACTGAAGATGCTGTGGCAAAATTGACAGAATTAGTTACAAAATCATTAGATATAGGGGATAGATGTGTTGGTATATTTTTAGATCTTAAAAAAGCGTTTGATACTGTCTCCATACCGCTACTCTTGTCTAAACTTAAGAATATGGGAATACGTGGACCTCCATTGGAATGGCTAACCGACTATTTGACGGATAGGAGCCAGCTGATTAGAGTGGGTAATTTCTGTAGCACTAATTCACCAACTACTTATGGAATCCCTCAGGGAAGTACTCTTGGTCCCACTCTTTTCTTGGCCTACGTCAATGACCTCTGTAGCATGACAGTTGACAATGGAAGTGTTTTGTCCTTTGCCGATGATACGGCATTAATTTTCAAAAACAAAACATGGCCATTAGTTGAAAAATCTGCAGAGAATGGGCTCAAGAAGATCATTAAGTGGTTAGACGATAATCTCCTTACCATTAATATTCAAAAAACAAAATATATTTGCTTTAGAATCTCTGGTGCTTCAAATCCGCCTAATGATTTCATAATCAAAGCGCATTCTGCTTATTGTGACTCGGAAAGTGAATGTAATTGTGAAATCCTAATACAAACTGACAACCATAAATATCTGGGAATAATTGTTGACAAGAACCTAAACTGGCAACCGCAAATAGTGGCGCTAAGCAAAAGAATCAGGAAACTCCTTCCTGTTTTTGGGAACCTTAGAGATGCCTCTGACCCTGAACTTATAACTAAAATCTACTTTGCTCTTTGCCAATCTCTCTTGACTTACTGTGTCACCGTTTGGGGTGGTGCTGCGGCTTCCTTTCTCTTGATATTGGAAAGAGCACAACGGGCAGTGATTAAGGTCATGTGCTTTAAGCCTAGAAGGTATCCAACAAAAAAGCTGTACGAGGAAACACAACTGCTAACTGTTAGACAATTGTTTATTTTCAATTCGGTTCTTCGGTACCATAAACATATAAAACCAAATGAGTTACCCAAAGGCAAACGGCGTTGCCGTACTCCAGTTCCAGACTTTAACACAATGTTTGCAAGACGTCAAATACCTTATATGAGCCCATTCTTGTACCGGTATATTAATGACAAAAACAATATAATAAAATTAAACAAAAATGGCATAAAAACAGTACTCAAACGTATTTTGGCTAGCCTTAATTATGATGAAACAGAAAACATTTTTAAGTTAAAATAAAAATTCATTCTAAAAAATACACATACCCATACACACATATACTCTCTCTGTGTGTCACATACACACACGAGAGCACACTCACAGAGGCACATACTCACTCACGCAGGCACACACTTACCCCCCCCCCCCACACACACACAAACATACACACACACACACAAACATACACACACACACACATACACATACACCCATGCACACATTTACACTCACACTTAAGTGGAAAAGAGGACCTAGGTATTCTATTGTACTAAGAATTGATTTAACCTGTGTTTTTGTACTTGTAATGGGGTGGAGGGCTGTGCGCCTGTGTTTCAGGATTCGTCCTATTTCAGGTGCCAGCCCACCATAGTCAACTTTCTAAGTTAAATTAATTGCTTACCTTTATAATTTATGTAAGACTATGGCGAGTAATAAAGTTATTATTATTATTATATTATTATTATTTTTCATAGCAGAGGGAGACCACCGCGCACCGCCTCCGTGGCCTATTACAATCCCAATGTCAGTTCGAAATTGGTTCGAGAGTAAGCCTACAGGTGAAGCTCGTTTCTATCTCCTGCCTTATCCTCACTTCATCAGGTGTGATGAAGGTCTGGAGTCACTTTCACGGCGAGTACGGTGCGGTTACGCATTTCCCCCTGAGAAAAAAAGGCCTAGAGTCACCTGTGCGGGTACCTTTATCTTATCTATTCAAGCAGCGTGCTTGCATTGCTGTGTTCTGGTTTAAATGGTGAGACAAGCAGTGAAATTACTGGGTACCGTGACTTAACATCTAATGTCACAAGTTAGCAAAGTACTTGATTGGGGTCCTTGAAGGAGTAGATTTGCAAATCTCAAAGGAACCACATGTATTATAGGCGACTGTAGCCATTTACCATTAGGGAGGCACTACAGTACGCGACAGGTCGACATGGCAATACAATTTAGATTTTGAATACGGAAATATAAGCAACTACGTAAGCGATATCGAAACGCGACACATTCGATGTAAGCGTAAGTTTGCATCGCTACCTACATTACAGTACGCGACAGGTCGACATGGCAATACAATTTAGATTTTGAATACGGAAATATAAGCAACTACGTAAGCGATATCGAAACGCGACACATTCGATGTAAGCGTAAGTTTGCATCGCTACCTACATTACAGTACGCGACAGGTCGACATGGCAATACAATTTAGATTTTGAATACGGAAATATAAGCAACTACGTAAGCGATATCGAAACGCGACACATTCGATGTAAGCGTAAGTTTGCATCGCTACCTACATTACAGTACGTGACAGGTCGACATGGCAATACAATTTAGATTTTGAATACGGAAATATAAGCAACTACGTAAGCGATATCGAAACGCGACACATTCGATGTAAGCGTAAGTTTGCATCGCTACCTACATTACAGTACGCGACAGGTCGACATGGCAATACAATTTAGATTTTGAATACGGAAATATAAGCAACTACGTAAGCGATATCGAAACGCGACACATTCGATGTGAGCGTAAGTTTGTATCGCTACCTACATTACAGTACGCGACAGGTCGACATGGCAATACAATTTAGATTTTGAATACGGAAATATAAGCAACTACGTAAGCGATATCGAAACGCGACACATTCGATGTAAGCGTAAGTTTGCATCGCTACCTACATTACAGTACGCGACAGGTCGACATTGCAATCCAATTTAGATTTTGAATACAAACAAAACTAAGAGCAAATACGTGAGCGATATTGAAATTGATAAATGCGATCTATGCTGACTTGTGCAGCACTCATACTAAGCTGGCAAGAGTGCTGTCAGCTGTGGTGATGTGCGGGGTTCTCGATCTACTCAAAATATACCTCGATTACCTGCCTTTGTAAAAAATATTTCTTTGACAGCTACTTTGCTAGGGGAATCGGTACTAAGTTGTCTACTCAGTTACGTTTATGTTACCTACTTGTGTTGCAAATAGTCATGATTTTACCATAATGTTGGACCGAACGCTGTGGCCTTTTAAGGGGTTTAGCAGTTGCCTTGATCTATTGTCCAACACTAATCATTTGTATGTAAACAAGAGAGAATGAGCGGAATGTGTATGAATTTGTAAGACGCGCATAAGTTGTAATAATTTTTTTAACCTTATTTAAAGAAAAACAGTTTCTTCTTGAGTAGTTTTCTGTGACTTCTGTGCGGTGCTCCAATACTGCTTACAATCCTCGTCACTCCAGCTCGTTAGGTCAGGTGACGCTAGCTATTATAAAAAATCTTTAAGATTATTCAAAGTAATTTGTTGTGTTGTGAATGGGACGGCAGAATAAGTTTTTAATTAGATGCCTATCACAGGACCACCCACAAGGCGCCGACGCACGGCACGACACGCTTGCGACACGACATGACTCAGCCGCTGTCGCCCGTGGGCGTGCGAATCGCTTCACAATTTCCACATACAAAATCAATAGATAAGGCTTTCATTGATCTGTGTGGGTCGCCGAGCAAATACGCTGTGTCGCAGCAAAGACAATAGGCAAGGACCCTGTAATCTGATTGATGATTTTCGACTATATACCTCGAATGTGTGTAAGTAAACACACCTTTTTCTGTGTCGTTAAACGCAATGGTTTCTGACCACTTGTCGGTTTTTAATTCATAATTGTCAAGTTAATTGTTTATTTTTAGTCTATAGTCAAAACTGTCCCGCGAGCATGGAACTCTCGATAAACAAAATTTGACAGCTAAGATCGACATACTCGACAAAAATCTATAAATTTGACAGATATTCCTAAGTAGTGAAAAGGACAGATGCTTAATTGTCGATCGATATATGTCGATCGACAAGTCCATGCTCGCAGGGCTGTTGTGTTAGAATTTTTGCATACTATTAGATTTACTTACATTTTATTTACGTCACGTAATTTACAAATAGCTTCACATTAAAAACTAGTTTTTTAGATGTAGCGCTTAGACCGCCCGCCCTTATACAACGTTTTGATTTGTGGACGCATTTTCGCGAAGGACCATTTTTTGGAGGGGAAAGTTTTTATAGCTATTGAGCCGCGCCCTATTGGGGGAATTTCAGATGACGAACAGAAACTAACTGAGGTTGTGAGGCGAAAATTTTTTTACACTAGAAGCTCAAACATCACTTTATTCAGTAATGAGCTCGAAAGCCTTGTGAATCGTCTCCTAATGCTCAAAAAATAAAAACCGACTTCAAAAATACTGAAAAGTTAAAAATAATATAAGAATAGGTACAGACATCACACTTCTATATTGAAGTCGGTGCCAAACGATGATCTCCTAGAAAGTCTTAAAATTTGGCACCGACTTCAACATAGAAGTGTGATGTCTGTACCTATTCTTATATTATTTTTAACTTTTCAGTGTTTTTGAAGTCGGTTTTTATTTTTTGTAAAATATTTTTTATTTTTAACTTTTTAGTGAATGAAATCTTTTTAGTGAAAGAAACCCCAACTTAGCTGGTATTAAATTAGCGTTTCCCTCGATTTTCATGGGATCCCATCATCAAATCCTGACTTTGTTGACCTTGGGACCACCCTAGGAGTATACTCTATCGAATACAAAAAACAAATTGAAAATCAGTCCACAATTAGTGGAGTAATCGCGTAACATACACACAAAACACGTTGGAAACACCTTAAAATTTAAGGGTTTTCCTCGATTTTCATGGGATCCCATCATCAGATCCTGACTTTGGTGACCATGGGACCACCCTTGGAGTATACTCTATCGAACACAAAAAGAATTTTGAAAATCGGTCCACAACTGGCGGCGTAATCGTGTAACATACACAAAAAAAAACACACGCATCGAATTGAGAACCTCCTCCTTTTTTAAAGTCGGTTAAAAATCAGGATTAATCGGAAATCCGCATGTTGACGTCGATGATCTCCAAGTCTTCTTCCATCAAGGCTCGTCTAGAGGCCACAAGCAATTCTTTTTTTTTGAAAAATAAAGTTACTTATCTTAAAAACTTTCCTAGATTTTTTATTACTTGCAACTGGACGCTTGTGAGAGGTAAGAATTGATAAAAATATTGAGTTAGTGTGACATTTTCATATAAGGCAGGCGGAAATATAGGGCATGTGTCCTTAGATTCTAAACTTTTATTGTTTACGCCTTATATCATTTTCAGTGACATAAAATTTCTAAATACTCTTATAATACAATCGATTTGATTTTACCCACTAATTAAATTATGATTCACGTTGAGAAATGATTTAATTTTGCTTTACAGCTATTTTCGTCGTGTTGATATCAGCTTAACAATTTTATTAGGGTCGAGTCCGTAAAAATTAAACGCTAAACAAAGCACTTAGAGCCGCGGTATCACACACGCCCCGCGTTTAGCGACACGCGATACTTTCATATATCAGACGCGGCCGCGACAATCGCACGCGACGCGATAGCGATAGCGATCGACCCGCCCCCGACGCGAGGATGAAATAATCGCGCGAAACGCTGCAGTTTGTCGGAGACCGGGCGCATATTAAGTGATATTTCATTTTCGCGGAATAGAAGGAAAATTATCATAAATGTATAGTGAAATATTCGTAGAACCTCTGATTTCTTATCCTTCATACAACCGATAAATACATAAATTAATCATCATCACAACTCATATACGTCCCCACCGAGGGGCTCGAACCTACCCCAAGTTAGGATGTTTAGGCATAAGTCAACCACGCTGGCCCAGTGAGGATTGGTCGACTTCACATAATAAATTCGCTACGGACTCGTGGCCCCACTGCGATGACCCACTGGTGGGCCCACGAGTAATTTTAACTTTACTCGTGGACCCACCGCTTCGCTCTTGACCATAAATATTTTAGATATGTAATTGGCTGTTCATAATTAAATGTAATGTACACATGAAAATGTGATAATTCGAATTCGCAACATTGAATGCTTTAAGAGAACTTCTTCCAGACGTAAGTATAAGAAAGTGCTATTACCACTACAATAACTGTATTTGGAAAAAATCTAAATCACTGGGTATAAAAGCAAAATATTATCGTCGCATAGTTGGATTATGTGCAGTTTTACCGCTTTTGCCGTTTGATAAGGTGCGTGAAGGATGGAACTACATTGTACTTCGTTGTAATAATAAACATAATGTAAAATTGAACATGTTTATGAAATATATGAAAAAAATATGGCTAAGGAACGATGATTACATTATGGAGTGGTGTGTCTCAAATGAGAGACACAGGACAAATAATATGTTGGAAAATTGGCATTCGGTAGTAAATAAGCCGTTAATAAAAATTACGTTACCATTGCCAAAGTGCTTAATGAATTACAAAAAAAATGGATCTATAAATAAAAATTGGTTTTCAAAAAGTGACAGGAGAAAAATAGAAATCGAAAAAGATGATGAGTTACTAGATTTACAAATGCAACTGCTGCATAACCAAATTACAGTTGGCCATTTTCTTGAGACATTAAGATAATAAATTGTACAAAAATAAAATAAACATGCACAGGCAAAAAAAACCTACACCATGTTTCCTAAAAAATATTCTGTCAGGCAATAACAATAACATACCATACTGCGTAATGTCTCCTAAGACCTGTCAAGAGCGAAGCGGTGGGTCCACGAGTAAAGTTAAAATTACTCGTGGGCCCACCAGTGGGTCATAGCAGTGGGGCCACGAGTCCGGTGGGAATAAATTGAATATCTTGCTTGGCAGATGTATACAGGTTGCCTCACGATGTTTTACTTCACCGTAGGAGCGTCGGATAAATGTAGATATGAAATTCGAAAACCATGCCGAGTCCACAGCAACACTGACACTCATAATTCATCATTTCAGCCAAGAGACGCCCACTGTTGGACATAGACCTCCCCCAAGGATTCCTGCGACCTTCACGTCAGTCGGTCCCTTGCATCAACACGGTATGTTAAGGTTCGATTAGTGCCCGAGATAAAGACAAATCTTGTATTTATTCATTTATTTATCAATTTACTTATACTTCATTCGAGATAACATTAAAAAAAGAAGCGGAATGAAGCAGGGTTTCAAAACCTTTTCATGTCATGCATAATAATGAAATATCATATTCGATAATACCTACTTATATGTATTACAAAGATAGTCTGGTGTGTAATGGTAATTTTTTATTATTATTCGTGTGGCTACCCACAAATATTGGAACTGGGTCAAATTATACAACATAATAAAAATATTATTTAAATTAATGACTCTCTTCACCAGATGAGGACGACGAAGATGATGATTACCCTATATTAATTACAAATTGCTCCACCATATTATCGATGACATTATCCAACTGACAAAATCTATCTTCTTCTTTTAATGAATATGTGAAATACATGCTTGCCACCTCTCTAGGGTTATCGTAGATAATACTTCTGGTGGTAGAAAACTTTAATTTGAGCATCTTTAATTTTTATTGAGCTTGAACATTTTAATTTTACTGGCTACATAGCCCTTAACTTGTGCCCATATGAGCTCAATAGGATTGAGCTCACATTCATATGGTGGAAGCCGTATATGTTACTCCCTTTCCTTTTGCCATTTCATCCACAACATAACTCTGATACTGATTTCTATTTACTTTTACTTTTAACAGCAGTTGAGCTCTTACTTCAGTGTCTACAAATGGTCATTTTTTGACGTTAACCATGATTTTCTGTTGAATGGCTTGGGAGCCACTAGGGCCTGCACCCGGATCACTCATTTTATAATTCGAAACAAAAAAAACAACTACAACAAAACGAAAGACAATTTAAAATCACGTGTAATATACGTGCATCACCAAAAAACAAAGAGAATGTCAAGATTGTCAAGCAAGGCGCGTTCCTTGATGACAAGCGACATGATGATCCATCCAGTAAAATCAAAACGTCATAATTTCGCTAACTGTGTCATCCATCGAACACCGTTATTTTTAGTTGGGTCGCATTATACCTCAACGTTCCAATCTATGCAGGTTGCAAACCTCTGCTTCTTTGGATTCTTTAACAGAGCCAGTTTGTGGTTTGTAGTAATATTTTATATTTCGAACGAGTCTTTTTATAATATAAATAGTAAAAAAAAAAATTTATGTAGGTAATTGTTTAGATGGCTATGCTTTTACATTTTACGTATAAATCGACAAACGCGTAATTAAATATTTATTATCACAATGATTTGAAAATGCACCTTTAAAAGAACCTATTTTTACTTCTTTTTAATGTTATCTGGAATGAAGTATAGTATTTTCAAAGAAAATTTATCTCATTCAATAATATTTTTGAAAATTACAAACTTTACATTGCTAACTTTGCAGTCACCAAATATGAAATTTGTAATTTTAGACAACTGTAATTGTAGGAATAAAAATAAAACAGTGTGACAGAGGTAAGACACAGACTCAAAGCGGGTTTAATTTAAAATGAGCAACTTAACTTCGGACGTGTCTCCACCACATCAATCTAATTAGACAACATAAATCCATCCACCTGTACAAAAACCGAGCATGTCTACTTACCAAATGACGTCAAAAGAGCGCCTTCTTCAGTCTCCTTTTTGTTTTTGAAAGAAAAAAGAAGAAAATAAATATTTTATTTCATTTTTGCTCAATACGGCATAGTTAGGCATTTTGATTAATTTCTCTTTATGGCTGGCGTTATCAACAGTAGAGCGTTGACTAAATGGTACTATTTAACTGAAATTGACAACTGCCCATGTAACGTTATAAATTTTTAAATATCTTCAACCTGCAATTTTTCTTACTAATCATAATAAAAGCATTTCTTTGTTTTATGTTATAAAATGTACGCAATCAATTTAATATCGTGCTATTGACGGTGGGAAATTTGCTAACAGACCCGTCGCTATTGCTTAGCTAGGAAAGTGTGGGGACTCACGGGACGAACTAAATCTAATGCCAATTTATGCTGAAAGAAATCTTTACAAGATTTGTTCAGAGCCTCCTCATACTCCTGCCTCGCACTGCTTAGCATACTTTAAAATACAGTTCTTAGGCAATTTCCAGTATCAGGATTTCGCCTCGAGTCGAACCATAAATATAGGCTCCTCAGAATTCCTCCCCGATGCTATCCGGCACGCGAAGGCTCTCACTTTGTATACAACTTCCGGCCAGCGTACTTCCTGTTCCGGGCCACTTGACCGGAAGCGAGCCGTTCTGGCTCCATGTCACCTTAAGTATGTGTTGTGATTAGACCAGATTTATAGTGTATGGTAATTGGAGTAGTAATTGCCCTTTATCGTCTATGGGGCACGTAAATTCCTGGTGGCGTGCGACAGGCACATTAATTCGTAATTATAGCTTGACAAGGACATAATAGAAAACTAGGTGAAAATGTTGTCGAGGGAAATAGTCGAAGCTGAAAACACGGTGTGACTTTTTAGTATAAATATAAACATTCGTAACTAACAAATTAAGCAGTTTGATTTTTTTGTGAAATGGTTTAAGGCTTACAGTATCTTTTGTTTTACCCGCCCCTTGACTGTGTAACAAAAGGCAAAAATCTACCGCGATCGCTTTTAATTTTGACAGTCAAAGTGCATCCATTACTGTTTTTTATCAGACAGTCGACAGAGAGTCTTGTATTGACACCGCAATGACTAGTAATTTCAAGGCGATCGTGATAGATTTTTCTTAGACCCCCCTGGTCAGAAAAGATATTAACAGCCGGTTGCACCAAAAATTCATTTAACGAATTCGTAAAAAGTAACGTATAAAGTAAACGTATATCGTAAAAAGATGTTGCACCACGATTTTGCGATACGTTTTACGGTTACATATTCGGCATATAGACGATTACTTTTTACGGACCTCACACCCTGCACATAATGTTAGTATAAGACTTTGACAGTTCTTTCGTATTTGTAATTCATGTTTAAGGTTAGAAAATGCGATTAAAATACAATTTAAATTTACTTTTCACTACACAATTCACTATCCGACAGTGATATTGAAAAATTATCCAAGATATCGGTTGCCGCCGTCGTCGGTCGAAGAACAAACATTAGAGTAGTTCAAATGCTCACTGAAGGCAGCGACACATATATAAGTATATGTTGCATTATTAAAATTACTCAGGCATACAAATATAAATCACCACATAACAAAGATTTTTCTTCTTATTTAGTAGCTTTGACGTTTTTACGAATTCAGCTAATGTAAACAAAAACACTATCAACGTCACGTTATGACAATTGAATAACATGTCTTACTACATGTAAAAAAACTTTCATGGTAGTAAAAATCTAATAAGCTAAAATGGTAGAATAAACGCTACATACATACTTGTAGCAAGGAATTTTACGGTTACTTTTACTCGTATTTTTTTTGGTGCAACATAAATTTAAGGTTTCGTAATAGTGACGGAATAGTATAAGTATAACATATAGCTGGATTTGTAAAAGAACTATAATTTTGGTGCAACCGGCTGTTACTCTCTTTAATTGTACGGGGCTGCCTCTTGATGGTTAGAGGACTCCCCCGCTAGTCGGGGCCTAACCACTAAAACTTTTTCCGGGATGTTCCGTCATTCCAGTCGTGGGGTGTCCTGGGATCTTATAAACTAATTTCATTGTATGTCAAACGTTAGCCTTCTTAGTTGCATGTGTAACGCTTAACGTGTTTTCGATAGTTTTGAAATGAGTTTAATTATTCTAATATTTTATTGTTTTATAACTAAATGTTGTAAAATGTATTAGTACTAAATCCATGTCATAAATGTTTAAAGCTAAATTAACGACCCTACATGGAAAATCTACTTAAACATTGTCAAAGTAAAAAGGCAGACAAAACTAATGTGTTCTAAAATATAAAAAAAAACTTTAATTTATGCTCACTATAAATAAGACATGGTCGCATGACCTTAAATCCCTCTGTCATACCTGTTACAATATTATCCGTGATACAATGTAAAATGAAAACACACAACGCTTAATTAACTCTATACCAGAAGGAAAATACATAATTGCAATTTCGCACGTATGTACACAATGGTGTCACCAATCAGACATCGAACGTGTTCCGTTTGCCATGCGCCATGTGGCGGCCGTGACGTCTCGGGTTATTTACAACGCATACAAATGGCGGACACATGTCGCTCCCTGGGAATGACAAGGACTTGCCACCAGCGTAAGGTGACCCCGCATTCGACGAAACTACGAACTCGCGAAAAAATTAAATTTTATTTAACTCTGCATTTGTTTTATCATCGACTAGCTGTGCCCGCGTCTTCGTTCGCGTGGATGTCCGAAAATAACAATATCGTGATATCATATTGCCTAAAGCCTTCCTCGATAAATAGACTATCCAACACAAAAATAATTTTTCAATTCGAACTAGTAGTTCCTGAGATTAGCGCGTTCAAACAAACAAACTAAAAACTCTTCAGCTTTATAATATTACGAGTAGTATAGATTGAGCTATTTTACGACCATTAATTACTCGAAGATCTCATCTATGATTTAAATGGAAGGAATGTTAGGAGGCAATATTTAGTCATCTTTACGAATATTATACGGCTGAAGAGTTTGTTTGGGTGACCGCGCTAATCACAGGAACTACTGGTTCGATTTGAAAAAATATTTTAGTGCTGTATAGCCATATCGAGGATGGCTTTATGCTGTATAAAATCATGCTACGACTAAACTGAATTTCACGCAAGCAAAGCCGCAGCTTTGCGTAGCTAAGTATAAAGATCTCGATATATTGTAAAAATCTAATGAATATAGAGACTATACACGGTTATTTTTTTATCACCCTGGAAAATTTAAGGGACGCTTCACGACATGGTATTAGAATGATTTAAATATAAATAAAAAAAATAACCCCCCTCCTTAATTTTATATTAATTTTTTCAAAAATACAAAAAATGCTGCACTAGTTGTGAGCAGCATTTTTAGAGATTTTTTTATTTTTTTTTTATTTTTTTTTATATTTTTTATTTAATTTTTTTTATTTTTTATATAATATTGGATGTGTCCTGAAGCGTCCCTAAAATTTTCCAGGGTGATAAAAAAATAACCGTGTAGAATACGTATTATTGTTTCAATAGCATTTAATAATGCCTGTTTTCGTTTACTAAAACAAAAGTCGAAACTAGTACAAATAATTAGGTAACACTTAATTTTAAACAAAATGAAAAAATAATTGCTTAATAGTACTTGTGTTTAATACCTATAAAGGGTGATAAATTTGTATCTAGTTCAGAAAAGTTAATTTGAATATTTTAGCAAACAATGCTTAATTTTTACTATTAATATTGATGTTTCCTTTCTGTTAAGTGTATTAGAACAAAATATTTATGAACAATAAACTTTCTAACTTCAATTCACTTCCTACTCATACACTTTTGACTTTCAGACATCCTCAACTTTTTTAATATACCTAAGTCCCGACTCTCCACCAAAAGAGAGTTGTTACGTTAGTAAGAAAAATCTAAACTTACCTACAACTCGTTGAAACTGGGTGCCATGTCACACTGGGCTCAAGAATAAATTCTTCTTTGACACAATGAGCCTGTGTTTATTTATTTACATAATTATACATAGCAGATGTCGCCCCGCGCTGTGGTGGCACCCATGTTGTTTCAACGTTGTTTTTTCAGCGTTAACACTGTGTTTGCTTACATTTGGTTCTCTAATATTGTCAACGGGTTGCTATTACAACATGTGATACTATTTTAGAGAGTTGTCCTAGAATAAACTTAAAGGAAACTATTTTAACTATACGTATCACAGTATGACTTACTTTTAACTGTCTTCAAAAAAGGAGGAGGTTCTCAATTCGATGCGTACGTTTTTTTGTGTATGTTACGCGATTAAGCGCCAATTGTGGTCCGATTTTCAAAATTCTTTTTGTATTTGATACATTATACTCCTGGGGTGGTCCCATTGTCACCAAAGTCAGGATCTGATGGTGGGATCCCATTAAAAATGGAGGGAAACCTTGAAGTTTCATAGGTACGTCCAACGTGTTTCATGTTTTTTCCGAAGCTATTCACGTATTTGCGCCTGGTAGCCATAAATCGAGCTGACGATGGAAAGATCCTTAACTTTTAGGTATAAGAGGTTAGTTTTTAACCGACTTCAAAAAAGGAGGAGGTTATCAATTCGGTTGTTTTTTTTTTATGTTTGTTACCTCATAACTCCGTCATTTTTAAACCGATTTCCAAAATTCTTTTTGTATTTGATAGAGTATACTGCAAGGGTGGTCCCATGGTCACCAACGTCAGGATCGGATGATGGGATCCCATAGAAAATAGAGGAAAACACTAATTTAATACCAGCTGGTGAGCTGGTATTAAATTAGGGTTTCTTTCATTAAAAAGATTTCATTCACTAAAAAGTTAAAAATAATTTTTTTTACAAAAGATAGAACCGACTTCAAAAACACTGAAAACTTAAAAATAATCTTCTTCTATATTGAAGTCGGTGACAAATTTTAACACTTTCTAGGAGATCATCGTTTAGCGCCGACTTCAATATAGAAGAAGATTATTTTTTTGATTATTTTTTTAATAGAACCGACTTCAAAAACACTGAAAACTTAAAAATAATCTTCTTTTATATTGAAGTCGGCGCCAAACGATGATCTCCTAGAAAGTGTTAAAATTTGTCACCGACTTCAATATAGAAGAAGATTATTTTTAAGTTTTCAGTGTTTTTGAAGTCGGTTCTATTTTTTTAAATACAGTAGGTAGTTCTATTTTTTTAACTTTTTAGTAAAATGTTTGATAATGCCTGATTATCAAACATTTTACTAAAAAGTTAAAAATATTTGTTTACAAAAAAATAACAACTGGCCTCAATAACACTGAAAAGTTAATAATAATAGTTATAAGAATAGGTACAGACATCACATTTCTATATTGAAGTCGGAGCCCAACGATGATCTCTTAGAAAGTCTTACATTTTTTTGATTAAGTAATTGTTTCTATGATTTATTATCAGATATATAGATGACAACTTAGCACATAAATTGCTCACAGCTTTTATAAACTTTTTTTTTTCGACAATGACCCAAATTTAAAGTCGAAAATTATTAACACCATCTGAAATGTACAAGCAAGGCGCGCTAGAAAAAAATGTTAATTTATTCAGTACCTATCTACTCGACATAGAAAGACACAGTTTGAACTAGCCTGAGTCATCCGAACCGTACACTATATTAGGGAGATCGTCAATCATGTTTTCGTGGTCCAGTCATAAGTACAAGTTTGTTTAAACAATAACGAGCACTTAGTGCACGGATGATGCAGTGTCAGACATTAGCTGTTCAATTATTACCTCGTGACTGGCTAACGACGGAATCAGTGGAGTGGTGTAACATTTGACTCTCAAATCGATGGCGCCTATGAATCGAACAGTTTTTCCCACAAGAAAGTAAACATTTGCTTGACTTACTTTGACAACCCTGAATTTTGAAAAAAAAAGGGTCGATTCAGTAGCAAAATTACCAGTTGCATATATATCACACTGACTACAAAATAAGTGATACCTAAGTGGAACAATAATGAATTGCGATGTTATTATGTGAAGAATATTTATATTTTTTTTATATTGCGTCGGTGGCACTGTGAACTCGGCACTGTTCACGGTGGCGATCGGGAGGTCCAGGGTTCGATCCTGCCATGTACCAATATGTTTGTCGAATTTCATATGTACATTTTTCCGACGCTCATATACGGTGAAGGAAAACATCGTGAGGCAACCTGTATCGTACATCTGTGAAGAAATTCAGGTGTAGGTATGTGTAGTCGTAGTCGACCAATCATGATGATGATGATGATGATGATTGCAGTATGGTCTATAATATCATCTACCCTTAAAAATAATTCCGTTACAGTATTAATTTAACCTTTCAACCATACCAAGATTTCACTAATTTTTTTTTCAATACACTCTACCGTTATCTCAATAAATTAAAAAATCCTGTTTATATGTTTTTTTTTATATTGAGTATATTGTTAATCCTGATATACTCCAGCAGGCGCACGGGCTGCCAAGACTGGACTCGAGTCACACAATATCACACAATTTCACTGACATAATCTCTACGACCGGTTGCACCAAATTTACGTTTGAGTTCGTAAAAGTAACAATATAAAAACGTATAACGTAAATTTGGTGCAAACGGCCGTATGTCTTAAAGAGTAGCACGGTGGCGCGTATTTAGTGTGACTGACGTGATAAAAATTTCTTGATTGAGTTTTATCACAAATTTCTTGCTCTCCGACTGCTGTTACATCTTTCAAAGTATTAAAGCCCTTGCTACAACCACAGCAGTCGGAGCACAGGCATGACAAGAAATGTGTGATAAAACTCAGTTACACGTATTCCTTGACGAGTGTCGAGAAATTTTTATCACGTCAGTCACACTAAATACGCGCCACCGTGCTACTCTTTAAGACATAGAGATTATGTCACTGAAATTGTGAGATAATGCATGACTTGAGTCCAGGTTTTGGCAGCCTGTGCTACGCCTGCAGGTGTAAAGGGCTTCTACAAGGTTCGACTACGGTCCGCTGCGACTTCCTTGGCTTCATTCACTCCAGTCCACTCGCTCGCAGCTCACAGTCCTCGCTGCGGCGGGGCCCACGTCTGTACGGGATATCCGTGGGCTGGCTTACTGTTTGGTGGTTACCACTTGAAATCGATGCTGTCTTTGCTACAAGAGATATTAAGTATGATAAGTTCTAAATATTTCATATACGAGTATGAGTAAAAAATTTCATATTGTTTTTTAATATTCAGCATAATAAAAGTGTCCGAAACAGCGAAAAGTAAAAGTGAAGCTGTTTTTAAAACCGCCACGGAAAGGTCAAGCCCGTTGCAAAAAGGTGCTGCCTCAAAAGAGAGTTAACAAAAAGTCTGCGTGAACAAACTTTTAAAACCCTCGTTACAATAACAAGTGTATAATATCAGCCCGTGGAGCAATAATGGCCAAAACGACCACGAAATTGCGGCTCATTACGACCGACTAATTTTCATATTTACAGAAATATGATTTACAACTGCGTATCGGACACAATCTCGCAACGCGCAATTAAGGGGGTGCGTGTCAACACATAAAGTAAAAAAAAATAAAGTAACAAATGACACGCGCTTATCTGTCATCTTTACGAGCTGTTGAGGGCTGTTTGACGGAGTGATTGGAACTTTAGATAGTTTAAGTTTCGCCGTGAAGGCGGGGTGGTGCCTGTTTTGAGGATCAAGATATTTGTGTGTTTTTAATACATTTTTGCATGAGATAGTGTTTTTAGATTAGGACTTTGAGCATACTTTTCTGTGAGACTGAAACATGAAATAAATGGTAGCAGTTTGAATAAAACTACTCTTTTCGGATTTACTCGTGTATATTTGGTTCAATTATCCGAAAGGTATAGTTTTATTTAAATACTAGCTTTCCGCTCGCGGCTTCGCCCGCGTTATTATTGTTTTCCTGTGGGAATTTATATTTTCCTGTAGGAAAAATAATTTTGAAGCCGGATAATAAATAACATAGAAATTGGAGCAGATTTTATATATTTTTCATAGAAACTTACAATCCCTATTTTGAACCCTAAGGGGGTGAATTCCAATAAACCATGAAACACTTGTTCAATTAAATATTTTTAAGAGTATGAATCTCAAGTTTTATCAAAATCGTTGCTAATTTAAAGATTTTTCCATACAAACTTGGAACCCCTATTTCATCCCTTTAGGGTTAAGTTTTTTTAAAATCCCTTCTTAGTGTGCGTCCGCATTTTGAATTAAAACAACTGTCCAAATTTAACGTTTCTACCATTAGTGGTTACGGCTGTGCGTGCGTCTATAGATGGGAACATCTCCTTTTTATATATATAGATAGATGTAGTACTCGTGCTAATAAAAGAGTATTAAATCGTAGCAAGTTTGTACAGTTAATATTTACACTAATTTTGTAGCTAGACCAGAAGGCAAGATTCTTAGTTAGGAGGATACAATAATTGATTTTATATAAGTAATATTTCTTTTATATTATTTTTGTTTATCCAATGAATTGTAATTGTAAAAAAATAATACGCAATCATTGCAATTGTACAGCCAAATTGTCATTTTCTATATAGTGAAAATATAATTTTTATAGGAATTCAAATACCGAAAAGTTACTGTTACCTTAAAAATCCATTAGTGACATTTATAGACACGGATTTAAATTTATGCCAACAATACAATTTTGAATTTTAATTTAAACTCGCCCATACCAATAGCTTATCGATCAAACTCTACACCTAGGTACTACATGCTTATTTCGCCTGCAGAAATTCAGTAATTCTATTCGATAGGAGCTGAGTTAACCCTCTCCCGCATTGGCCCGAACGACCGTGTTGGGCGCGAGTGGTATCTAAACGACCATCGCAGCGACGGGTTATGGCGTGTAATAGCCAGATAGGCCTGGCATTTGGAACGCACGCGACAATGAAATAAACGGGTTAAGTGTACAATGTTCGAGTTGTGTCTTTATTTGTGTTATCTGATCGCAATAAAGTTGCGGTTAGTTGCAGTGGTGTATTGTCTTTTGAAAGGTGATGGTTCAGATTTGCTTGCGTATTTCTGTCCACAATGTGGAGCTTGTAAGTTGATTGGTAAAGAAATTTCTTCAGGAATCTTCAACTGTACGTAAGAAAATGGTTTGAAGTAACATTTTTGCGTTTCAATGTTCTCTTGCACTCTTGTCAGTGTCAACGCAATACGTCAGTTGAGTTGCTCAGCTGTCTTAAACAGACGAACCGATGACTAGACTCGATATTACAACTGATTTTGAGAATGTATGTGTCTGTAAAAGTCATGTTTGTGCTACAAGAAAGAAGACCAATAAATTTTTGCCACCCCTCCAAAGTCAAAAATTTATTAAACTTTAAATGGACGTTTTTTTTATATAAAAACAAAATAAATTTTGTCCCACAAATATGTTGGGGTATTCTGGCTCGCCCGACACCCCAAACATGCTAAAGTTATGCTAGCAAATATATTACCTCTTTATCTCACTGCAAATCTAAACAGAATCGCTTATTTTTTAAAAAATGGTAACCTTGTCCGACAAATTTTTTTTCAGTTTCATTGTCTGCCCTGTTCTCTCGCTATCAAATAATACCTACTAGAAATCTCAATGATATTTTTTTATTTCAAGCGTGGGCCCATTGTCTATAATCTTTTATCTTCTTGTGATTATTTAGTCACAGATACGCAAACATTGCTGATGTAAAAAAAGTTGTGTGAAAAATTTTCCACATCTTACCTACATTTTACCTTTGGTATATAATTTACTTATAAGCACAACTATGTTGTGGTATCGATCCTTATTATATTTAGTTAAGTTCAGGTATTTAATGCTTACTACTTGTTAAATAGTTTTTCGGGACCTTAAAATAGAGTTCGTTGATAGAATAAAAAAAAAATACGCCGCAGCTTATCAAAAGACGAAGAAGTTGTCCAAGTATCCAGCTTCTCGACTACTCAAATAAAAAAAAGAAGACTGAAACGGATAAAGCCATCCGATCTAGTGTAATGAACTGGAGTGATAAAAAATAAGTAATAATTTAGAACAATGTAGAGTGCTGCAACTATAACTGTGAATTAGTGGCGTCGCCTTAATAGAGAAAATAATAAAACGTGTTAATGGACACTACTTAGAGACATTTAGGTATCTTTAACAAATTAAGATTGAATTAAATTACTTATTAGCCGCTAAATAGGCTATATTGTAATATACTTTGGGATGTTCATATCATCATCATCATCAGCTCATATACGTCCCCACCGAGGGGCTCGAGCCTACCCTAAACTAGGGCGATTAGGCCTTAGTCAATCACGCTGGCCAAGTGCGGGTTGGTCGACTTCACACACAACCTGTAAAGAAATTCTTTCATCACAGGTGTGTGCAGGTTTCCTCACGATGTTTTCCTTCACCGTAAAAGCGTCGAATAAAAGTACATATGAATTCAAAATTTGAAAACACATTGGTACGTGGCGGGGTTCGAACCGCTACCTCCCGATTGGAAGGCGACAGCCTTACGCGCTACGCCATCGACGCTTCATGTTCATATGCGTTCCATAAAATAAACATAACTTTAAATTTCATACTTCCAAAGCAAGACATTTATATTCACCATCATGCATCATCCGTTTTGTATTTTTTTGCACTTATGAAAGCATCTAGGATATTTTATTTTTTACAAATGTGTAGGTATGTAGTAATAACATGTTACGATATTTGTAATTAAATTGTAAAAGTAAAAAGTTGTAATTATGCCATCGCGTCGGCATATAGTATAAAAATTAAAAAGCCATTTTACAAAATCTCTTAAGACATTAACCCCCATTATGATGTGTAGAATAATTAAATAATTTCAGGCTAATATATCCAATATTACAAGAGACTTGAAGAGACATTTATAAACTCACACACCAACAAGTAACGCTACAAAAAGTGTCACAAAGAAAGGACTATGATTACACGAGAAGCGATCCGTTATTGTGCCGCTCTCTCATTGGCTACTGCGTAATTTTGTCGCCCATTTGTCACCAACCGCAGGCCAATCAGAGTGAGCCGTTCTAAAATGGGACACAAAATGAAAATGTCATTCGATGTCGCTTTATGTACGCTTCTTTGTTGAGCGTAATGGGTTTTTAATGGTAGATGGGTGGTACTAATTGAGAAATGAAATGATTCACGCATGTAATTTATCTTTTTAACTTATCTGATATAACATAAGCTCGATGTTTGTACATTTACTTTCATTAAAAACAAATGCGATTATTTTTCAAATATTTTTTTCTTACATAGGTGTAAAGTGAATGCAATTGAAACACTCCAGTTATATCTTTATTTCTTTAGTAATAATTTAATTATTAATATGTTTACTATGTATATCAAATGTAGGTATCTAAAACTTTCTTGACAAATACAATGTTAACACAGTAATTCGCAAACACATAAAAAATGTCACGCTAAAAAAGGCAACAACGACCGTTGTGAAATTTAAACACAGAACACGTACGCGTATTATTTTCACGGAATGAAACAACAAAACGACACAATTTCGCTCTAAATCAACCGTGACTTTCTATAAAGGGTCCAGGGTGCTTATTGCGATATAACCCTGCTGATTTGGAGACGCACCCGCGCGATCGTACCCCGGCAGCGAGTGGAGGGTTGTGCGTTCGGCCGTGTGGCCCGATCGGTTGTGGCTGTATCATTGTCGAACAAAAGCGCAGCTGTTGTGTTCCCCGGGGGTAAAAAGATGTTTTGTTGTATTTTTTTCTGTCGAGCTCCGACGCGAGGCCCCTTTAGCGGTCACCGGGGCACCCGCCTCTTTCGTTTGATACATCGCACGATATTTATTTTGTGTCGTTTACGCGTCGAATAACTATAATTTGTTGCTAAATTAAGTACTTGATGCGCTAACGTTTTTGCTGGTGACGTAAAATCTCATTTTCATGTTGTCATTTTTATTGTTTAGGCAGATTAGTATGAGGTGCTAGTTTTAGTAGGCATAATCAGAAATTTCCTTTATACATATAGAAAAGAAAGCACGAATGTTTAAATAGCAACAATCATTAAACATAGTATAAATTTAATATTATTAAATTATTTGCTTTTCTGTAAAAAGATAAAAAATATGCTAATCGTTTTTCTCTTAAGATATCAGCATAGTTCGGCTTAATTATAACGTGAATACAACTCGACTAAATACTCTATACCCGTACACAATACAAACAATAAAGTCCCTAAAACCCATTCACATGGCGCACCCAAACCGCCATCTTGTTATTATTCGCCATCTTGAATAATCTTTATATGAAAGAGGTGCATTAATAATAAACCCTTTTTGAGAAATGCGACGCGGCTTGGCAGATGCTCGGGTTTTCGCCTAGGGATAAGTTGGACTCAAGTGTTCATTATTTTTGCCGCGAATAATGTTTTAATACAGACTTTTTTAAGTGTTTCCCGTCGCGCTTTTGTGTGGGTGTTTTGTGTCACGGTAGATTGGCAATTTCGTGTTTATCCCATTGATAATTCGGTAAGTCCTTTTTGTATTGTATAAAACAGATAGGTGTGGAAATCTAAATAATTATATGAGTTATACTACTTATACTGAAATTTTGAAAATTTCTTTCCCGAAATTTATTCGTAAAGTGTACATTTTTGTCTTAGTTTTTACCTTACTCAGTACGTGTTATGTCTCAAAGACCTTTTCAATAATTATGTACAATTATCAACACTGATACCCGTCTCGGACGGGCTTATCAAGTAAAATAGTTTCGGTAAACTGCTATAGTTAACTTTAATTAAGACAGCGTTGCAAACGTTATATATCTACCGGTATATATATGATAGCTAGCTATGTATTTGTTTCACAACTAATTAGCAAGTAAGTAGTATGTGTTGTGATAGCCTATATATTTTTTATTGGTTTTGTAAGCGCACCAAAATGGCAGTGCTCCGAGAATACCCCATCAATTTGGCACTGACTATCAAATATTAATACCTTATGACATTTTTAAAAGGTCGATCTCGTTTCTTTTTTTAGTATTAGACTTTCTAGTAGGTATTTAGCTCGAGACTTGTCTCGATGTGTTTTTAAAACTGTCGCATATTATTATATTTCTATTGTGACAGAAATTCTTAACGCATTAACGGAGTCTCTGAAAAATTATGAGTTCTATAGTAAGCTTTCCACATAGCTAATAGCATTATGGTTTCATTGATTATTCATTACATACATTAAAAGATATAGATTTATATTGAATAATATAGTTTTATAGATGTGCCTTCGACATTTTTCGCGTGGATGACTGATGAGATTCATTGAGTACCTATTTATTCAAATAAAAAAATCTTTCTCAAGTTAAATAATTGAGATTTTTTTACATACGATAGGACCTTCGTCTCATCTTATGGTTGGTGACTGGGTATTCATAACATTTGAGAACTGTCGGATAGTCTAGTGGTTGGAAATGGTGTCCGTCCATGAAGCCAGAAGTCCTGCGTTCAAGTACCAGTCGGTATTTGAAGATAAAAATATAGGATGTTCGTTCTGGGGTCATATAATATTTGTTGTATACGTGCTGATCCCTCAGATCAGAAGTCGTTTTATCAAAGCTCTTGTTTTAGATTGACGCACGTAATTGACGATAAAATTTCATCCAATTTCTTTCCCGACAATTTCCCCTTTTTATGGGAAAGGATCCAACTTTCCCGAAATTCAAAATTTACAAAAAAAATTACTCAAATTTTGCGCTTAGCAACATATTTAGTGAACTATTTTAATTTATCTAGATAAGCCAGTAGTAAGTAATTTGATCATAACCTCAATCTACACATCTAAACAAATAAATAAAATTGAAGTGTCTGTTTGTAATGTCAAAATAACAAGTTTTTACTAAATGGATATGAATGTATATCGGGTACCAATAACAAAAACACAATTTAAAATTGTCTGTCTGTTTGTTCCCGTAAATCTCCGGATTTTGACGGGACTAATAGATAGCTAATTATACAATTATACATAGGCTACTTTTTGCCGAAAGTTACTATCCCACGCGGGACGAAGGTTGAGAAAAAAATTCACTATGATTTCTAAAATTCAGAACGATATGCACCCCCCCCCCCCCCAATTTATGCTGCCAGCTTGACATTTAATATTAGATGTTAAGTCACATTCTTCAGTAATTTTACTGCCTATCATATCCTTTTAAACCGGAACACAGTAATGTCAACATCGCTGCATAGTGGCAAATATATGAAAGATAGTGATAGCGCAGACGACTGTGGTACAGAGTCACCCTCTGGTGGACAGAGTAAAAAAATATCATCATCATCGTCATTTTTTCGTCAACTGGGTATAATAAGTTATCGAATGGCGTAACGTAGAAATATCTAGGAGAGTACGCTAGTACGTTTCCATGTCCCAAATTCAAATTTAAAGCGTCACTATCAATAATACAAAATAATCGACTATGCATCGTTAGGGAACAAAGGATTAATCTCATGAGCAATAGACAATAGTGCCCATCAAAATTAATCAGAGACCGCGCCGTTATTATCAACGTACAGTTACGCTGACAAGTTAGCAAGGCTCGGGGTAACATCCCTCCGGTAAATAGGTCAGTGTGTGACTTAACCGTGCCACTGGGGTGGCAGCCTCACGTCCTCACTCACACACTCATTTCGGTATCCGGGAGAGGATTTGTCCGGTAGGTACTGGTGTGGGGATAACGTGTTACTTGTTTATTGAATTTCCACTGTGACTTGAGACATTGACGTATGTAGGTATGCGTATAAATAGTTTCAGAATTGGAGATCTGGTAAAATACAGACCGATGTGGAGATCGGAGGGAACAAAGAAAATTGTTTTACTTTAAAAACATAGAAAGTAGTATCCAAGCACTGTGAATGATAATTTTAGTGAAACGAATAGTTCAGCGTAACGAGATGGTAAGAAGTAATCGATATAAAGATTGACATTAATGAAAACACAGAAGAATAAAAGAAGTTAAAAATAAAAACACCTAAATAAACATCTTAGTTATATCAATAGAATAGCATATTATGTATAGCATAACAAACATTCATTCAAATAATTGTTATATTGACAACAATGTGTAATTAATTATCAAGAAGATTTTCAATTAGAATAGCGAAAATACGATGTCTATTACGAATGATGTTTTACGTCAAACAGAAAAGTACAAAAAAACTACTACTTAAGCATTTTCCATGCGAGCATCCTGGGTTGTCACTCGCCCCTGATTTATGGGCGGCGAGGCAGCTGAAACTTTGATGTGGGTGCGGTGACGGCAGCCCTAGCCCAAGGGCTGTATGGACACACCGACAATACACGTTCACATAGTATCGCATAGTATAATAGTTGCTTGGAAATACTTATTTACTATAAGAGACAAAGTATATATACTGTTACTTTTATATCACCCCGGAAAATTTAAGAAGCGCAACAGGACACGGTAGTAGAATGATTTAAACATTAATAAAAAAATGTACAGTATTTTTTGGATATGGTATTAAAACTTCTTTATCCGTTCCTCTTAATTCTTTAGGGTTTCCCTTGATTTTCATGGGATCCCATCATCAGATCCTTACTTTGGTGGCCTTGGGACCACCCCAGGAGTATACTCTATCGAATACAAGAAAAATTTTGAAAATCGGTCCACAATTGCAAGAAAAATTACATAGGCATTGAATTGAGAACCTCCCCTTTTTTGAAGTCGGTTAAAAAACAATATTTATATTCTGCTGGACAAGTACTAATAAAGAAAATGCAACCGAATATTCCCTTTATAAAATTAAATCACATGAAAACGACCGAAAGACGACGAATTACCTGATACCTGTTCCACTCTAGCTCACTTTTTACATGGAGATTTGATAACCTGAAATGTAACCGAAGTGCCCCTTATCTCCTTTGATTTTCAAATATCTTCTTTCATACTCGTATTTATAAACGTAGCTCTGACAATTACAAAAAGAAATTGAAGTTGTTTAATACAAAAAGAATTTGAAAGAATTGAAGCTGTTTGAAAGTGTTAATTATTGTAATTCAGTAATTCATTTTTATTTGAACAGATTTGTATCCTACAAATTTACTGGACAAAAAAATAACTTCGCAGATGTATGCAGGTTTCCTCATGATATTTTCCTTCACCGTAGGAGCGTCAGATAAATGTACGTATGAAATTCGTGAAACGAAACCGACGCCGACTACTAAGAGAACAGTATCAGTAATCAATCAATCATTCTGAACGGATACAGATAATTCCGTATCTACAATAATTACAATGGAAAATTATTAACCCGAAATTGGTACAGTTGACAAAAACACGTCAGACGGAGAGTGCTCTAGAAAGCTCGCCCCCCATTACGGCAATCAGTCATCCCGAACGAGGTTGCGTCACGTCTAATTACCCGAATTAAGAAATCGCGGCCGATATCTCTCGTTAGAGACAATAAACCTATCATTAATCATTAGGCATTAGCTGCAATCATTAATGACGATATTAGGTGTTTTGTGCGCGCCCGTTTGTGTGGGCCAAGTGATGAAAGGTGAGAGATTTCAATGAGAATGCGTTTACTTTGCAGTTTAAGATCACTGTTAGTATATTACTTAATAAAAAATATGGATAAGTTTATTTTAAAAATATATCAACAACCAATGCATCAACAATGCATCCTTATTCTCCCAAAAAATAGTAATTCTTACACATTGGTCTACAGAAATATCAACAGCATCACTTTAACTTGCATAGGTACCTACTTCCCACTGCACCACACACAACCACAGCATGGGTCTCTCCTAAGACGTGAAGAAGGTCCAATTATGAGGGTCCAGTGGGTACAAGACCGAAGGAATTGCCTATTACATCAAGCTGGTCAGATGGGTTGATGTTGTTTTCCATTTCTTTGCAGGGGTTTGATTACAGTAAAGACTTTTCGTTGTCTTTTACGACATCGACGGAAAGGAAGAGATCGGCGACATTTGAATTCTAGGGCTCATATCTGTCAAAAACGAAACCTTAAGATCCTTCTCATTCTTGAGATATAATTATTAATATGAGCCTAAATTAGTCACCCCACGGACACTGTAAAGCGCTCCATACGCAGCGTCGGCAAACGGGACGGTAGCGGTTTTTTTGTAATGTTTGTGTTGCTATGGACAATGCCACACAGAAACCGCCCGCGGAAGCGGCGCGGCACAAGTTAATAGCTTGCCGCAGTCCCGTTATCCCCCCGCTTCCGCCTCTGTGTGTAGAGCGCTTTAGTTTAGCGTGAAACATTGTTTGGTAACGCTTATGTACTTATCTTTCTATTCGTCCGTGTGTCCGTCCATTCCATCGAGATCTCGGCCTCTGGTCAACCTAGAGATTTCGGATTTTTGCTAGATGACGAGATATGAACTTTATTATGAACTCTTGTTTTGCCCATTTTAGTTTGACCCTAGGTTATGCCCTAGTACCAAAAAAATGATAACTTTCATATATTTATTCATGTATGGTTTGTGGTTACTCTTTGAACAGGGTTTTTGATGCTGAGTATGCGAATGCCCTGTTCCACATACTTAGCACCCCAAGCACCTACACCTAAGGTCATGCCACTTGCCACTATAGGTTCTCTGGCTCTAATTTCGACCAATTTTTTCCAAGTATTTCAAATTTTTACACATATTTAACTTTTTAAAATTTTTACCTTCTAAAATTACAGATCCGTAAATGTGGGTCGTGCATTAACATACTCAAGTTGGTCTTGAAACATTTTTGAAATTCGAAATTTGTCGCTTCTCTTAAGACTTGTACTATAACAGTTGGATATAACAGAGGCGGGGGCGACTCGTGACCGCTGAAACACTGCAATGACACGATTCTGCGAACGTGCAGCTGTTCGCAAACTTACCAGAGGATCTACTAAGCCCATATTCACATTTTCGAGCCTGAATTCGTTATACAACGCTGCGAGAACACTCGCTGTTTACTGCCGCAGAGTCAGCATGCAGCAATGATCGCTCAATTACGTATTACAAACCTCGATCACGAATTTAGTAGTACTGGAGTTCTGGTTAAACAGAAACGTGTTTTGTTTCGGCTTACACTGTAATTGCCGTTGCGCGGATTTGCAACAATCGAACGTGTTCATCAAACAATTTGCAGGCGTATGTAATCCGAATACGTTCTGCGGATGTAAAATTAGGTCACGGGTTAATTTTTTTTGGAATAGAGGTGACCACAACAAAAAAGGGGGGGGGGGCTGGTTTGAAGGGAAAGACAGGCAGTGAAACTGAGTACTTGTAATAGGGTTGCAGATTTGCAAGTCTTGCAGAACTGTGGTGTGTCTCAAAAATATTTTACCCATACGCATGTAAAAATTCGTTACGCACACGTTTGTTACGCACATGAGCAAAATGTTACGCTCATGTCAAGATTAAGGCATGTTCATAATAAAACAATAATTTGGTATTGGAGTATTATTATTAAAAAAAAATTAAAATAATAGAGAGTCGCATTTTTTGGATACATAAAGTACTCACTAATTTTATACAAAATTGAACTTGGGTAAATCGTCAAAAACAATGTGTTTTTAAAGTATTTAGGTTCCGAGAACAGCCATGTAATAATGCGTGATTGTGGAATTTTGTCAAATCCCTCACATGGTAAAAAAGTAAATTTACGCCCAACCAAATGTTTCAAAGGTAATATCTTGTAGACACCAGAAGATTTACTTATAAATATACCAATATAATGACTTTCTTTAAACTGAATCATTGCCCAATGTTCCTTGTCCAATCCTAACTCTGTGTTTTCGTCATCACATAATATACTTTTGCAGTCAGTGTCGATAGGCAAGTAGAGATCTTTGTTTTTAGTGGGTCTGCGGTAGGCGATGCTATAATTCCTTTTGAACAATCACTCTCTTGAACTTTATTCGAATTTAGTCGTTTTGCTAAAGTTAATTTTGTATTGAGTGCTATTGGGTGCAATACTGTTGTCTGTTTTTTAATATTTTTATTTTCATCGTTAATAATATTATGCTTCTCATTAGAAAGAGAAGTAACTTTTTATATTTTTCATTTTCATTTGCCTTATTGATCTGTCCCGGTACATTATCAAAAATATCATTATGTTCAGTTTTTATACTGTATGAACTATAATCATATTCTGCGTACGGCACATCAGAGTCCTCCGAGGTGGTGGATTCACTAATTATTCTGTTTTAAAGCGGCCGATTACGTATGTTGCTCATCATTTTGGGTGTCATCGCTGAGTTCACAGTGTTGCTATCAACCGCTTCGGTGCAATCAGTTGACTTTTCCGGATTTGTCCTTCAGTCAAGTTAAAATGTTTAATTTAAGAGTTATCTTTTAAAACCCAAAAGACATCAACAGCAGTCAAAATAACTCTTCCAAAGGTTACTTGATCATCAAGCATTCTTTTTATTGATCCACCTACACCGTCTGCTGCACTTTTGCCGTGACCAGCTTCAAAAAAAGTCCACGTTCCAACTTCAAAAGCATGCTCTTTTACCAATTCATCTTTTTTTCTGTCTATATTGTGTCGTATGGCCGTCAGAGAATATATGAATATTTTTTGTGTTTGGTCTATTTCTATTTATATGTCCAATAATTGGTTCGAGATTAGCTCCTATTGCCCCAGGATCATGGTCATTACATGGTGACAACGAAGCAAAAGACGTGGGCTTGGCATCTTTCGTATATAGAACACCTGTGTGAATAGTGAATTGTTGCTGCGATGCTCCGAAATGGCACGACTGGATGGCTTGGTTGAACTTGCACAAATAATTTTCAGCAAAGTCAACCAAAATACACGCTTCATTATTGTTTAAGCTGTTAATGACAGTTCTATAATTGAAGTAGTGATTTATGATGTTTAAATAATGCTTTTGGAATTGAGGTAATTTTTTGATGAATTTGTTTGAAAATTGTAGTAAGTTTGTTGTAGCTCTGCTATTGTACCACCGCTGATAATGTACCTTTTCGTTTTTGCTATATTTGTTGATCCATCTTTATTACGTTTGGTGTATTCATGATCTTTACGCACCTCTTTACCATTTTATCCTCACTTGAAAATATATTAAAATCAGGTATTTTGTTTTTACAGTTTGGACAATTACCATACATGCAGTCGTAAGGCTGAACTGCACAGATTAAATTGTCTTAATCAGAAGATGAAATTGTATTAAGTTTCTTTAACTTTTGAGCTTTTAACGAAATATTATATAGTATTTTGCTGTAACTCTAGAATATTGATGAAACAATGTCGCTAAAGAGACTATCTCCTTGCTTTATGGCGTTTTTCGTTATTGAGGCCGAAAGCGAAAAATGTGAGACGGAATCAATACCTGTGGTTTGCGTAGTTTGTTCAACACCCTCTATAATGATCTCGGCGTGAGCGTAAAAAAAACAACTAAAATTACAGTCATTGCACATGCCGTTAACAAAGCTACGCTCCGTAAAATGTTTTAAGGGCTGGAGCGTAGAGTCAACACGTTTTGAAAATTACATACATTAAAATGGTGTCTGGTCACCTCCTTACTAGTTATTAACCGACTGCATAGAGCGTTTGGGTTTGACTCTGTTGAGCATGACAACAACTAACTTTCTCAACTCGATCCATCCTATTTTATTGTACTCGTAAATATTATAATTGCGAACTGGTTTTTTAACTCTTTGACACAAAACCGCTGAAGGAATTCTCAGAGAGAACTCGGTAATGGATAATTAAAGAGGCAGATTATTACACAGGATATATTTCATCACGAAATCTCATGGGATTGGTACCACAGTCATAAATCTAAATAGACACAGTGAATACATGAACTGCGCGTTTCAAAGTGAAGAGCAATAATGCTCTTGCGATCCATTTTACCGGCATTTAATCGAAATTTCAAAAAAGCCTCATTGTACCGTATTTAGTAATGTCGGGCGTATTGTTTCAACATCATGTTACACGGAAGCGTAGAATTTTAAGCAACGTTGCCTGTTTAAATATGACGAGTACAATTTGGATGCTCAAATCTATCTATCTTCTATTTATCTATATTAATATTATTAAAACTGAAGAGTTTGTTTGGTTGAATGCGCTAATCTCAGGAACAACTGATTCAAATTGAAAAATTATTTTGTGTTGGATAGTCCACTTATCCAGGATAGCTATAGGCTGTATAACATCACGATACGGCTAACAAGAGCTGAACATCAATTAAAAATGCTGCAAAAACGGAAAAAAATATATGGCGAAACGTAGTAGCTAGTTAAAAATAAAGTAAACGATTTCTATATAGTAGTTTAGCAACACAGTCATTCGAGGCGATAAATATTGTTTATTACTAAAATCTTGAGTTTCAAACTAAGTACAGTATTATACCACGAACCGTGTTTGTAGCTTATTTCTTAAATTATTAATTTTGATAATAAAGCTGTTATATTTAATAAAGTCGAAGTCCCCTCTTTTTGTTTTAAGATGAGGTGTGACTTTCGCCGCAAGCCTGCTTCTGGCTAGCAGGGATGAGGCGAGTCTTTCGCCATGGTGTTTTGCGCCTGCCGGGGATATCCCCGAGCTGTGGCTTACCAGCGCGGCGGTGGACCCAGTAGGGTCTGCTGTCGGGTAACCCGTTACCTGCACTGAGCGCGCCGGGGGCCCGGCGCAGTGATCTTTGGGCCGTGTGGAAGACAACCACAATAAAAAAACAGTTTCGGAGAGTAAAGCGGCACAATTCTGCACCGCTCCACATCAGCAAGCCAAGTAGAAGAGCCAGGCGGAGAGTCCGGCAAAGGACATGTCACTTGGGGAGTAAGCGGACGGAGGAGCTGCTGGGGGGTTTTTAGGGGTAGGCCAATGCGTAAATGCAACCCCCCCCCCCCACGAAAAAAAAAGTACACCAACGGCTGTTCTGGCCACTATCTACATCGCATCACTGCTGCGCTGCTGAGGACTCAGCACAGCACACTCTCGAGGAGTGTGCTGGATTTTCTTCGCAGCGCAACACTTTGGTTTTATGAGTTGGCAAAGACCTCTTTCTCCCATCTTTGATTGCGACCTCCTTCTGTGTGGAGGTCATCACACAAAAGGAGGTTGCAGAACGGGCCAAAGAAAATGACCCATTGGCAGACCCTTGCCGTCGGAGGGGACTGGGGCGAAGGAGGCGAAAATTTGCTCGTCTTTTTCCTCCTGACGGTGACCAGCGGGACGCGGGCCCGGGAAACTCGAGTCCTGCATTGCACAGGTCATTGCTAGTCGTCGATGCTTCTAATGCCCAGGAGCATTGCTGATCACCCCGTTTTGGGAAGGTGAGAGGGGCTCACCTTCCCAAAAAGGGGAAGCAGACGCTGACGTGGCCATGGAATTGTCTGAAAGGGTTCCCATGGCCTTGTCCGGCGCGGCGGCGACACGTCCCTCCCCGGCGTATCCTCTTCGTCTGATGATGGAGCGGATGCAGCGGTGATGGGCTTGCTCGCCCCAAGAGTTTGTGAGGGGACATCGATGGGTTTTAGTCGGTAGGACGCGGTCTCTGAATGGCACTCTGCCTCAGTGACCGCGGAGAGTGCATAAACTCGCGTTTCCCAGGCGCGAGGTATGCGTTTAAATTGCACAGTCAAACTGAGATTTGCTTGAAAGAAAAACTGCATACATCTCAATATATTGATATAGACTTTCTAGTTTAATTTCGATAGCAATGTTGAAAGTATGAGCTCGCAAAATTAAGTAATTGATTTCTTTGTCATTTACAAAGATAAAATATTGTATGGTCGGCAGAAAAATTACAAGGTCCAAACACATCTCCATAAATTACTCAATTAACTCGAGCGTATAATTAGCCACGAACAAAATGTTTAATAATCAATCTCCGAAATGAAAGTACAGTTAGGCGCATAGTATGTAGTTGTGTACAAAAAATAATGAGCACATTAAATATGTGAGGCGTGTGAGGTGCGACGATAGTTCATGTGGAGCCACAAGGAAGGCGTATGTCTACAAACCAATTTTTTTATATTTTTTTAGGACCAGAAAGCATAGCAAATAAAAAAAAATGGCTTAGAATTACAAAATAAGACCAAAGATCAAACATTACGTTATTTTTAAATAATTTTATATTTTTAAAATATTTAATGTTATATTTCCCTCGAAATCGGTAATTGGCAATTTTATACCTTGTACTTCAGATTTCTATGCTTTTGATCAATATAAAATGCCATATTTTGTTAGGTATCTTTACAAATATGGAGTTTATATTGATTAAATAACTGAGAACTTGAAATAAATTATTGTAAGTTGTAAAACTATCCTACAGATTTACACAGGTATAATGAGATTTAGGATATTTTACCATACAGTTCTAATGCAATTTCTATTGAAACAGTCGTAACAAAATACTCAATGAAAGTACTTACTAGTTGACCTATAGTTATCAAATGTATAATCAATTTCTATCCATATTTAAAAATCAAACTGAACTTACGAAATCGCCGTTTTAGTGCCTCGATACGAAATAAGTTGCGTATATAGAAGGTCGTGACAGATGTTCAGATGCGATCGTGTGAATTTGATAGTGAAATATTACGTTTAGAAGTAGTCTTAACTACTGGTACCGACAGCATAATCATCGATGATGGTTGAGCTAGTAAATTACTGAGAGCTCAAACAGACATAAAGGTTTCCTTCCTAGGATGTCATAATTGCTTATAGGTCTTGTTCTGTTAAGCTACAAATAAATAGCTTCGTCATCATAGTCATCACTATGTATTATTACGGGGTATTTAAAATGAGAAGTTTGCACATAAGAAAACGTTTATTTCGCCCACGACAACATTACGTAAAATGAAGAGTTCTAGAAATTCAACGCGTTTTCATATTTTTATTTCCATTAGATTCCAGAACTTTCCAGTAGTTCCGTATTTCGCGCATTTCCGATACGTTTATTCATTTTAGCCAAGAGGCACCCACTGTTGGACAAAGGCGTCCCCCAGGGTTCTTAAAACCGATCTGTCCTACGCCCCCCGCATCCAGCAGCTTCCCGGGACCTTCACCAGATCGTCTGTCTACTTTGGGGCCTACCAACGCTGCACCCCCTTGGATTCTTTGGGCTATGTCGTTGACTCTAGTTCTTCTATGGATCTCGTCATTTGATGCGATCACGTAGAGAAACTCCGATCGATCATAGCCCTCTTTATTGCCCTTGCGTGCGCCAGATACTTTATTTTTCGTCTTTACAAGTACCGTATAGTCAATCCCTACTACGCGTAATATTATAAATGCGATAATAACTCTGTTTGTCTGTCTGTTACGCTTTCACTCCTAAATCTCTGAAACAATTTTAATGAAATTAGGTCCAGAGGTAGCATAAGGCCTCAGGAACGATATAATTATACTACTTTTTATCCCGAATTTTAATGAAACACGTGTGAAATTACTGAATTGCACATAGACGAAATCGCTGGCAACAGCTGGCTTATAAAAGAAGAAGAGAAGAAGATAGGCATTTATTGAATAGGAATTAATATATCCAGAGCACGACTGTTAGTAAAATGTTCCCTGAAAAACTTTAAAATTAAATCACTGAAAGCACTGATTTGCCTGTCGGTACAGGTGCCGAAACATGGACGTGTCAGCCGACCGTCCCGAGCGTAACGCGAACAGCGTCCGAGTCGTGAGGCAAGCAGTTTTAATTATACTAATGTGCACTGTCCAGCGCACTTTCTACTCACGCCGCCACTGACTTAGCGATGGGCGCAATTACCGCACATAATCATGTGCCGTGGACCACAGTGAACGGTGTCAACAAACAAAGCTGCTGCAGCTTCTATTCTTAGTTTATTAACAACAGTTTAGTAAGCCTTTTTAGTAGACATCGAACTTGACAAAAATGCTGATTAGATCTGGTGGTTAGTGGTTAAAGTCGCCTGATACCGTGTGGTTCTTTCAAGTTTCGCAGAGGGTATCTTGCCAACTTGTCACGTAAGAGGTAGATGTCACATAAGAGGTAAATGATGCAAGCACCATTGTTTTGTGGTGGAAATTGGTAAGATGTATAGGTTTTCAACTCAGTACCGATATGCCTCTAATGTAAAGAATTCTCTTTTATTTCCTCCTTGCTTCAGTTTATTCCTTTTTTGTTAATATATTTCTACTATTTGTACCTGTCCATTATTGTTTTCTTTTCAGTGTCGTTTTGAGTTAGTCAGTGACAGTTTGTCTTGACGCACCTCTTGGTTTTCATCTCACACCCTCTTCATCTCACAACCTCGTCAACAGCTTCAGTTAGATTCTTCGACGTTATCTTTTTTGCCTACAAGGATATTATGGAGACAAATGAAAGAAGATGATGGATGGTGGTGGTATGTTGGCCCACCGACAACTTAACCAAGCGATGAAACTTTCAACCCCATGCGAAAATCGAACCCTTAATCGCATTTCGGAACCACAGGTGATCTCAATCACTTGTGTCTAAAGTTGTAGTTAGCGTCTCGAGGTTTTACTCTTAAGCAAGTTCAGCGCCCTTTGAATATCTCCGGCTACCAACTCTAAACGGTAATTAAAAAATACCTTTCAAGTCCATCACTAGTCAAATGGGTTGTTTATTCTTCATTATGAACAAAATAAAGTGTGTTCCAAAATGACAGCTTTTGGAACAGAGTTTGCTACTGATTGAATTGAATAAATTAAGTTATAGGGGGCGATATCGCAGAGATTTATAAACCAACAGATTTTTTTTTGGGTTTTACTTCATTAACAGTAACTTTAAAATACCTCTCATCGGTAGCACCTAAAAAGGTTAACTATATAACTGACATAATTCAGTAAAAGCAAAGCAAATGTAATCTAAATGTAGAACAAAACAAAAACAGTCCATTTATAGAGGCATAGTAAATTTCCTAATGAGGATCGCACTCAAAAATGTCTTAAGAATCTTTGATTATCAATTAAATTATCTGTATAATTATCAATTAAAAATAATATTTATTTAAATAATACTCGATAATAATACGAATGAATATACCTAACCCTTTCACGGCACCGTGACACAGACGACCCCTTAATTAACAGCGTAAAATATTAACAAAGTATCCGATACAGACATGTTTTGGGTTCGTCGACTTCGGTACTTCGTTATCTCTAAAAGCATGTAGGGTTTTATTAATTTAATAAGCGATACGGCCTGATTGTGTTGGGATTAAGGGACTTTGGTTTTAACGAAATGCCTCCGGAATTAGGAAATTTTGAAACTTTGAGTCCGGCTTAGTTTGGGATGTTTCATGTGAATGGATGGGGTAACATTTTGCATAACTGTGTTAGACAATACTATTTATATGCTCACTGATACATTAATGACCTTAAAAATAATTGTCATGCATAATTATAAAATTGGATTGTTGTATGCTACTGTAAGCTTTGTAGTATTATGCATCATTCATGTACTGCAAGACATTACTTTCACCAAAACGTCTCGATAAATTGATTAAACGTCTTCCAGACAAAATGACTGACTCTTCAAAAAATAAAATATACGGAGTGGCACATTTACTGCTTATGATCTACACAATCGATATCCAAATAGAAGTAATGTAAGTTTTATTTTTCAATACAGATTTTTATCTGTCTTATAGTTACAGACTTGCCCATACTGACCAATCTAAATGTGCCATCCTGTATATGGTATGCATATTATGTAGATGTGAAGTAAAATTAATAGTACAAGTTCTAAGCACAAAAATATTAAAAAATATAAATGTTCCACTTTCAGATATATCCAAATCATCTTATTGCAAATTATATACTTTTAAATATAAACAGGACAACAATAATTTACTCCGAAACATTTCCATTTATGTTGTAACTTAAAAGATTTAACGAGCAAAAACCTCCGAAGTGCCCTCAGCATCAAAAATACAAAAGGCCGGCGCAATTTTGACAAAATTCACAAGCATTAATATCAATATGTAGAGCAAAAAAGGACCGGTAATATCGTCAGGGTCCTCCCTTTATCAGGGTCGACCCCATAACCCTTTCATCGTTGCGCGAATTAAATTTCTTTTACCGTCATTTCCCGTACATTATCTCGGTGGAATCATAATGGCGACGTGCGTTCACAAAGCGGGGCTGTTTGGACCAAACTTCATTAATGTTTGCTGAAGAATTTTATTAAAATGTTGCGTCGCGTTTAAGGGTTAACTCTGCGTTTGGAACGAGGCGGTAGAGTACATTCTCGTAGTTAATTAACTTCTTTTGTAAATAGGGGCCGAGCTTTGTACTTATTTAAATGTACCTACTTTTATATAATTTAGGTGAAGTTTAGAAGAATTGTCCGTCTTTAAAGTGGTACTCTATATCTATAATATATAAAGCAAAAATATGTATAAAATGTTATATTGAAGTTTAACAAAATTAAACACAGTAAATATTATAACACCGGAACCGACTAATGTCAATGGGTTCTCGCTTGAGGTTGTTTCCGAATAAATATACCTCGGAAAAACTGTCCAATTAGGTAGAGGCAACACCGAGCGAGTGATTAATTAATAGAAGGATACGGCTTGGCTGGACAGCATTTAGAAAACTACATCTAATCTTTTTGTCGCCTATACCTCAGAGCCTCAAAACTAAAGTTTATGATCAGTGCGTCCTACCTACCATGACTTACGGTGCCGACGTGGACGCTAACGATGGGGCTGGTCCATCAGCTTAAAGTCGCTCAGCGAGCTATGGAACGGGCTATGCTTGGGGTTTCTTTGAAGGATCGCATCCAGAACCAGGTGATCCGGCAAATAACCAAAGTTACCGACATAGCCCACCACATTAGCGAGTTGAAGTGGCAGTGGGCTAGTCACATCTGTCACAGAGCTGACGACCGGTGGACTATGCGGATTTTAGAGTGGCGACCGCGTCTCGGTAAGCGTAGTGTAGGACGCCCTCCGGCAAGATGGAGCGATGATATACGTAAAGTGGCTGGTGGCGGTTGGATGAGGATGACCAGAGATAGGGATGAGTGGCGTACCATGGAAGAGGCCTATGTCCAGCAGTGGACGAACACGGGCTGATTATGATTGATTGATAAAAAAATGTCGACGAAGAAAATAATGTCAGATAATAAATCAATTAGTTAACCATTCTGTATGAAACTGTAATAAGATTGTATACGTAAGGTCTAAGAAGATGGAAATTAAGTATAAGAAGACCAGTAATGTGTTTATTCCTATCTAGATTTTCGGGGTTCTATTCTCTTCCAGTACCTCTCATGTCTTATTGGTTGGTGGTATCGCGTAGTAATAAACTAAAACAAACATGTTTATTTATTTTTAAAGATTCTTTATCATCATCATAACAGCTCACATACGTCCCCACCGAGGGGCTCGAGTACCCTAAGTTAGGGTGTTTAGGCCTCAGTCAACCACGATTGGTCGACTTCACATACACCTTTGAATTTCATTGCAGATGTATGCAGGTTGCTTCACGACGTTTTCCTTCATCGTAGGAGCGTCAGACAAATGTACATATGGAATTCGAATAACAAAAAACACATTGGTACATGGCGGTCTCGAACCCCGGACCTCTCGATTGGGAGGTCCAACCTCTTAAAATATCATTACAACTTTTTGTAACAACAATATTTTTTCCTTTTGTTTTCGAGGGCTCAAGCTTGTCAATTTTTGTATTTATATTTCCTTCAAAAACAAAAAAGTCAATATCTATTTAAATATGACTTGACAGAAATACCTTTTAAATCGTCCAATTTTTATTTAACTACCATGTCTTTATCTGAAACAACATGAGTCGAAGTTTTCGAATTGGATCGCTGAGTCTGCAATAACTTTTCGAAAATTTACACAATACGTGTACATTTATTCTTTTCTTTTTAGTAAGTAGTAAGTATTTATTCTTTTCCCAAATCAAGTTCCATCCCTCTCGAATATTTTACAACTATTTAGTGCTATTCAAACTTTTCATCGATGTAATTATAATATTCAAATATTTTGGGAAAGGCCCGAGATTGTTCGTTCGTTTCACCCGTAAGGCACGCCTTAATCAGAATATATAGGAAAAAGTTTTGAGGCTCCTAAATTTTTCGGAGCTCACTTAAGAAGTCTGCCGCAACTGGCGACTCGCATTATGTTAACGACTTTCCCAACAACAAGGATTTTTCCTGCAAAGTCGCATTAATGTACAGCCAACAAAAAAAATTTCATTAAATTTACAAAATTACAAACAATTGCGATTTTGCGGAGTATAAAATTGGCCTGTTGTTTCATACCGCTGTTCATTGACAAATAGTAGTTATTATTATGATTGGGATATATTTTTGTTTGGTCTTAGATAGGCGACCAAAATTGCAAAACATCTTGAATTCTACGTTCCTGCGCCTGATTTTGCGAGTAAAGAAAAAATATCTATTAATACCTCCCTTACAAATGTCTAATTGACTAGTCTCTGTTGAGGTTGGCACCCAAAACCGATGGTTAGGTGGACTGATAGGTATGTCGGTACTTACATAGTTAAATATAATAATACGAAAGGTCTCTTGTCTGTCTGTGATTTATTCTTATCATTTATGTCAAGCGAAATCGTTTAGGTAATATTTGCCCTCCCGGCATTAATAGTTTTATGATGAACAATAGTCTATATCCAAACCTACGCCCAGCAGGCGATAAGACTCAGTCACACGTGTCTCTTGACGAGCGTCAAGAAATTTTTATCACGTCAGTCTCACTTAATACGCGCCACCGTGCTACTCTTTAAGACAGAGATTATGTCACTGAAAATGTGTGATTAATGCGTGACTCGAGTCCAGTCTTGGCGGCCCGTGCTACGCCTGCTGATACGGTCTTGTGAGTCTATTATACTCGTATTATGTAGAGTTCTGGTTTAAATGTGATCTTTCTGAAATATTTACTAAGCTTTTAGGGGATCCACGGAAAAGATGAATACTTTTAACTTGCACTAATACTTTTAGGTAATTTAGTGCTTAATAAAAAATACTTTCGATTTTTAAGAATATGTTCATCAAACAGTTTTTTAAAATAATAACGAGCCTACTTCATTCATGTAATGTCTATTTCAAGATCTATTTTTACAAATTAATATTAAATGTTATAGTCACGATGTCTTTTTACTCTTTAGTGCAAGAACAATGAAACCGAAATTTATTAACCCTTCAGGAATTTCACGAGCCTGGAGCGCCCCAAGGTAAATATTCCGAGTGATTCGTCTAACAGTACGGGAAGTATCTCCCTGCGCCGACCCCCTACAATCGTTAGCCACCGTCTAAAATATTTGCATAACTCATTACGCTGCATCCATATTTAATTAGGATATTTCGTTCTTTCAGAGTGTTTTGCTCTGGTCAATGTTGGGATATTCGATACAATAAATGTGTAGGTTTTTTTTTCGGTTGGATGATGGAAAAATAATAATAGGAGTTGGAGTATACTCTATCGAATACAAAAATAATTTTGAAAATTGATCCACAATTGGCGCCGTAATCGCGTAACATAAAAAACTTACGCATCGAATTGAGAACCTCCTCCTTTTGTGAAGTCGGTTAAAAACATGAAACACGTTGGAGATAGCTATAAAATTTAAGGGTTTCCTTCAATTTTCTTGGGATTCCATCACCAGATCTTGACTTTGGTAACAATGGTACCACCTCAAAAGTATTCTCTATAAAATACATCCTCTACAGAAGTTGAAAACATCCTCCTTTTTTGAGGTGCCTCATTCATCATGTCATGTTAAAAAACTTTTATAATATTTAGTACATAATACTGTTAATAAAACAATATTTCTAGAGATATTAAATAAATAAAGGTTTACTTGATTTCTCACCTCAAATGGGGAAATAAAGGTATTTTTGTTTATTTCAAAGTAGGGCCAAAACACAGTTAAATTTATTTGAATTTAATTAAAGATATTTTAATTTCTGATAGCATTACTTAGTATTTTAATGATATTGTACCAAATAGTGTTTATTACGACATCCTTACAGGGAGCACACCTTTTTCCCAATAGCGGGGGCCTTTCGAAATCGATTGCCATTTAATTTGGCGGAACCGCGTCTGTGCCAGCGCTGTTAATGGCTGTGCAAATCTTAGGCGATGCTGTTGAGTAAATTTCTCCACAGAAATTTTATTAGTTTTATGACAAATTACAAATTGCGGGAGTTGACGAATGTACATACCTGCGGCCCTGCCGCCTAACTCATAGCGATTAACGATGGCGATATCGAGGCACTTGCTATCGTTTTAACTTCACGAGTTTGCTATGATAGGCGAAGGCCCTACCGCCTAAAGCTCAATCCACACATTTCTGGGCCGTGCCCGGGACGTGGACGGGACGTGTTCCGTCAGTGGCTTGAAAAAATATCATTGCGTACTTTTATATGAACTCGTTCACACACGTCCATGTCCGGGCCGGCGACGGAGCTTCAGTGCCCGAGCCGACACCGTGACGTGGGTCCGTCCACCGATATTACCACTGCACGTCCGAGTTTTATTAAATAAAATGAATGACGAGCTATTAATAGAAGGGATATGCATCTCTGCAGTTTTAAACAAAGTCATAATGCATATTGGTTTCCGTAAATGGTGCTTAAGAGGTACAGATTGAATTTGGTGGGCCTGACGTGGCACCTTAATTTTAGCTCTCTAACCTTGTGATTTCGTACCGTCTATCTTAGCAAACTCGTGTGATCGCCATCGTAAATCGCTGTGAGTCAGGCGGTAGGGCCGCTGGTGATCGACATAATTTTTAAGGTTTCATAGGTTATGTACCTTACGGGAAAACGGAACTCTTACCCGGATCATTTAGTAGTCCGTCTGCCCGTCTGTCTGTCAAGACCCATTTTCTCAGGAACGTGTACAGATATCAAACTGTTTATTTGAAATACTTGTATCATTCTACGGTCTCTTTCAGCTGTGTAAAAATCAAACGCGATTAATTGTAGATTACCCAACAAGTGAAAAAAGGTGTATTGTTTTCGAGGCACTAAGTGTATCCCGAGCAAAGCAAGGGATTCTAGAATAGAATCCTGAGCGGATCAAGGGATACAAGAGTCGAGATGATTTTTTTATTTACGTGTTAGGTACTCTACTTTTTATCATTGACTGCGAGAAAAAAAATTACTATGTGATTATGAATTAAATTTTATTATGGGTATTAAATAAGAGAATAAAAGAACTAGATATTAATTGTAAAATTAGAACAGTTTTTGAAACTTAGTTATTACGTTTTGGTGGTTTTTAGTACATTTTTATAGCGAGAGTGTGCAACTTCTTTGCACGTTTTCCTTTTTTCTTACTATACACTCTATAATCCTTATATTCGCGCATGTACCGAATTCAATTTTTTTATTCACTCAGTGAAACAAAGAGCGTTTTTTTATTTACTGTATTTGAAGAATCGCAAGCCCTTTATACAACCGCTTATGTCGAATATTTTGCGATTTTACAAGGGAATCAAAACCTCTAATGTATTTTCAGTTACCCTAGAATCACAAAATTTAGCAAAAAGCTATATCTTTATATGAAAATCGTACTAACTCGCACTTGTCCAGTTTTTTAATAATGTGACAAAAATAAATACGTTTTTGAAGTACCGAACAATTAACAGGAAATGAAAATGATAAATATCACATTGAAAAATGAATGAAATCAATAAAGAAAATTTTCGCCGCGGCCGGGATTTGAACCCGCGCGCGTCTCCAACATACCGTGTTGACGCCTAGACTCTCGACCACTGAGCTCTTACTAGCCCTGACGAAATCTTTAATCTATTGATCTCTTTTTGAACTGTGTTAAACCAAAGTTGTCTTTGTTTTATATAAAAAATATCACATTGTTTAAATTATACCAAGAGAGGTAGAAGAGAGGTCTGAAAGCGATAAAAAATACATATTATTAAATTCGTTTTTTTTTTAATTGTAGTCATCTGCAAATATTTCTCGCGTGAATCAAGGATACTTGCCGAACCTAACTACTAGTATTATTTCATTATGTCAATGCCAAAAATCAAAAGAAAAGGCAATACCAACCTAAAGTGAAATCAAAAGTTTATAAAAAATCACCATAAGACCAAACGCTAACGAATCACATGCACCAACTTATAGAATTGAACATTACCTAAAAAAAACACTTTTGCACACGTGGCTATATTATCTCTGAATTCGCAGGGGCTTGATAAATACATAGAGATGTAAAATCACCCCACCGGCGTATTGACAAAGTGCACTTAGCGCTAGGATTACAAAATGGCCGTCGCTGCAGTCCCCGGGCGACATTGAACAAACTATAAAACAATTTTAATTATTCCGGTACTATCGTGTGACACTCAATGAAATAGTCAGTAATGCTTACGCTACAAAGTTCAAAATTGATTACGGTTTTGTGTTTGGATGAAAATCTGCGCGTGGTTTTCGAGTAGTGAATAGATTGGGTGCGTACGCGTTCGTCCCCATGTATTGATAAGTACTGAGAGGATTATGATCGGCGTACAGCCTGTCGTCAGCATGGCGGGACAGTTTTATACAAGAATACCCTGTTGATATGTAAATGAATAATAAATGTATTTTTTTTATTTTTTGAAGTAGCTACTGGTTACATACAGTGCCAACATTTGTGATTTCTGTAACATTCATTCTTGTTAAATTCTAAATGTAATTTTCTTTCCAAAGTTATTCCTACTTAATCTAATCAAGTATAAACTAAGTGTGAAGTCTTCCTTTGTGAACTGATTACTGTACTTGTCACCGATTTTCCTACACATCTATAAACTGGTATCCAGTCCAGTAGGCCTATTCGCTAACTACAGTTGGTAACTAAAACTGTCATTTTTGAAAGACACTATATCCATTACTGGTTTAGTGATCTTATGTGTTACGGCAGCGTTCATGATAGCAGTAATGGATGTTAAGTTCCTTTCAAAAATGACAGTTCTAGTTAGCAACCGAATTTACAGAATAGGGCTGCTGATCGTTAAGAAAATAGGGAGCAGTATACCACAGAATAGAGTAGAATAAATCGTGTAAGACTTCTTAAAAAGCTTTGGAATTTTGGTTTGCTTTTAAACTTCCATAAGAACAATCTATTTCCTCTAGGACAATGTAATATTATTTTACGTAAAGGAAAGATTTTCAAGTAATTTCGAACAGCCTGAACTCATGTTAATAGCCATTGAAAATTTGGATAGAGTTTATCTTTAATATAAGCTGCTTAGCTTTAAATGGTCTACTGCTGTCATTTTAAAACCACTTGATTTACAATTCTGTTGCCAGTAAGACACGCATCACTCTTCGAATGAATTATTACAGGTCATAATGGTACATAAATAACGATACTTTGCTATTCTAAGATGTGGAAAACTTGAAATTCCAAAAGCGTTAGAACTGTTTCGCATAACACCATCCTTGATGACATGCCAGTCTACATAAATTTGATTTCATTCGAACCTTCCATGAGAACGATGGGGTCTGCCGCCCGACTCTATGGGGTGCACAGATAACAACAAAACTACTTACCACAAATTTCTTTCTATTAATAATAACTTTAAATATAACTATTTGAATGCCATACAAATTTAAAGAATTCCGTATTTTATGTCGCTATTCATCATTGGGTAATTAGGAACTAATAACAAAACATGTAACAAAACAACTCAGATGGTTAAGCATGAAAAAAATGTTATTATGAAATAATATTGAAAACTTTGTTATTAAAAAAACCGGCCAAGTGCGAGTCGGACTCGCGCACGAAGGGCTCCGTACCATTGACTAGGTAAACAACAGTAGGTACACACATTTCATATTTATTATTAAAGTAAATATACAATTTAGTATTTTGTGAATATTTCAAGTGCCTACCTGTTACCATTTATTGATATCGAGCAAAAAAATCGCGTTTGTTATATGATAGCCAGGGGGGCTCTCATACAACAAACGCGATTTTTATTTTTATTTGTTTTTAATATTTGTTGTTATAGCGGCAATAGAAATACATAATTTGTGAAAATTTCAACTGTCGTGGTTTTTGAACTATCGTGGTTTTTGAGATACAGCCTGGTGATAGAAAGACGGACAGACAGACGGACGGACAAACAGCGAAGTCTTAGTAATAGGGTCCCGTTTTTACTCTTTGGGTATCGAACACTAAAAAGGCTATTATTCCTAACCTGTACCATTTACGCAAACAAGGCAGAGCCTGAATCCAAAGTATTATTCACTTTCGTTGCGTTTACGTTACCTATACGTTCTGTATTGAATGGAAATGTATGAGAATGGTTCGTTATGTAGAATAATTACCATACATTTATTCTTTTCAAACATCATTATCGTCATTCAATTGTTACTTTGTCAAGGCCCCCAGACAATGTTTGATAACGACATAAGTTTTGATGATGACATTAAAGAATATTAGATAAGCCTTTTTCGTACTCAAAGATCTACAAGGTTATATTTGGAGTCCATCTGGAGATTTTACGATGATTAAACTTGTTATGTATAATTAGAGCAGTAATCTTAGCAGTTACGTTTATTACCCACCGAGTTTAAATCGGTGAGTGACTTTTTGCAAACCTCTCTACGTTACGAAAACTGTGCCGGCATTTTTTCAAACGTATATCCACGTAATTGTTACAAATAGGTTTGACGCAATTTTTACATGCTTTACATATTTAGCGGCCACTTGCGTCATATTGCTTCTAGATAACATAATCACCAAACAGTCTTATGAGGTGCCAGCTAGATATAATAAACATGTTAACATTTTGTGTGTAAGAGATATCGTAAAATCACAGTATTATTTAGTGGGTATTAAGTGGAAATATGTCAATGGAGACGTATTATGAGGCGTATTACATGGCGCTCCTGAGATAGCTTAAGGCAAATTATGCTTTGAGCTGCCACTATAAGAGTCAAATTGTAACATTGGTTTGATTTTCTAGTCAGCATTCATCCGGTAATCCAGGATCGAGACGCGATCTGCGCTTCAGACTCGTCTTGATATTATATAGCCAGAGATCCATTTCAGGTGTGACAGAATTGATTTGGTGTGTCAGGAAAATCCGTCTCAAAAATGTAAATGAGATGTATTCAAGGAATTATTATCTTATTGCTTTTAGTCACGTGGCAATGACGTAGTATAATTAGTCAGTCAAGAAACAGACAAAGTTATTCGAAAAAATTACTGACTATTATTTTCGAAGTGAACTACAATGTTAAATTTATAATTACTAAAAATATTACTAACTTTTTTTAAATGGTGTGAAATAGTGCTTTTGTTTTAGTTAGACTATATTTTATGCAAATCAGGAGTCCAGAGGAATCGATGTAAGGAGAAAAATATTCTCCTATGTTCGTTGAACAGGTGCGTTTGGTTTTGAGAAACTTTTGAGATTTGATTAGAGACAGAAAAGATTATTGCGTAAGAGTTATATTCCTACTGCTCTTTAGACCCAATGGAATAGTAAACAGTAAATGAAAAAATATAGAATTTATTTTATTAATTACGCATTTGTTTGCTCTCTGTTTCTATTTCTTCATTGGTGAGACTGTTTACCTTCTTTCCAAAGAACAAATATTTGAAAATGATAATTTTTAAAATAAGAATAAGAATTTTAAAATAAGAATTAACCGGTTACTTTAATAAACATGCAATAAAGTTTATTTAAAAAAAATTATAGTGGTGTAGAAGAAATAGAAGAGTTATCAGCTCTATGTAGAGTCGAGAGATGAGCTTCGAGTGACGCACTGCTGAGATTAGCGACGCGGCCCGTCTCAGTCGCGGTTAAATTTAAATGCGCTGGCGCCGACTTCCTTTACGTCACTGTAAAACGCCAAAGGATAGCTTGTTTATTCTAACTTATCTATGCTAGTATGTATTGAATTTAATCTTACTAAATGCCGACCGAACTAATCAGGGGTAAGGATACTGACTGGCGGTCATTCAGGTAATTGAAATATATAAAATTAATACTAATCTCAGTACCAGTTTCATATATTTTAATGTCATGAATTTCCGTATTGTGATCGTTCTTAATTATCATACGTTTGTTCTGTTTTCATTTATTTTTTAGATAAGTATATTTTATGCGAATTTTATATATTAGAGAATAGACAAGAGGTATTATGAAATGAAATAGATATTTCTATTGGGCTTATTGATTTATTTGCTGCCGGTTACGCCCGAAATCCGAAAATATCTGATAGCTCCAATCTATATTTTTGCATTGTAATTAAAATTGGGACAAAAGACAAATAAAATGCAACCGTAACACCAATACATAGCGACCATAAAATACCTAGTTATTTCTACGCACCCCACATACTCAAATAGCACATACGGTGTGTGTACAATTGTTAATAAAAAATACCGGCCCCACCCTTTAATCAGTCCGCCCCTGTAATGAAATCTGCGCAACCATTACAGGATTAAAAATAATAACCGGAGAGTCCAGGGGTGGACCAAGGGCAGTAATGAGTTATTGATTGGACTATCGCGACGGATCCTCGCTCGCCCGACTGAAAATATTAATTTGAAGTCCTTTGATAGCCTAATACTAAATAACACGACTATTTTAATCTAGAATTTATGACTAAAATGAGAGATCTGGCTCTTTGATCGCGTAAACTAAACATCTTACAATCACCTTTAATTAATGTGATAGCTGAACACCATAAAGTAATGAATAAAATCTTATTGACAGAACTTATTAATTAATTAAAATCTGAAAATTAGGAAAATGACCAGTGATAAGTAAAGTAGCAAATTAGGAAAATGACCAGTGATACGCTTATTGAATTGACACTTATTGCGCATACCTACTGTAATTTTAAGTTGAAATTGAAATTCAGACTTTAATTTACTTATTGATGTGGCTAAGAACTACGTTTCGCTTTAATAAAGTTCAACATGGTAGTTTCCTTATATTTTGGATGATGATTTCTTAGCTGCTTGTGAGGATTTTTAAAAATCTACCTATGTACAAAATTGCATTTTTCTAGCTCCAGTAATTAGGGCTTTTGGTTGAATAATATTAATTTATCTGATTTCAATGGAAGAATATTTTTAGCATAGATTTAATCTCAATTATTGACCTCATATTTATTATTGCGTTAAAATCTATTAGCTATGGGGAAAGAAGTTCGCGGGCACAGCTAGTCTATATGTATACATATATTTCTCGCGTCGCGATGTTGGTCCGGGATAAACTCCGAAACTGCTTCACCAATTTTGATGAAATTGGCTTTCTGTATGTTATTTGGTTCAACTTAATAGATAGTTTTTATCTCAATTATTGACCTCAGTATTTATTATGGCATTACACTATATGAAGGCGAAAGTTAGTTCGCGGGCATAATAGGTAATAACATTATTGGGTAGTTACTAAATCTTACTATGACCAGATAGCTTATGCCACTAGTGGGCAGTGCCTAATGTGATACTTGTAGGGGTTGCATATTTGAGAATTTCACAGAAATAACTTGTACTACGCGTATATAGCTGTCTATATACCATCAGTAAGGCATTTGCTTATTTGTCAATAGTGTTGTATTAAAGAGTTGTCAGAGTCGAAGGTAAATGTGTCCCTAGTGCAAACTCCTTTTTGATAAGTCGTAGTAGATATATGAGTTATGATGATACACAAAACGGTTAATTTGCATGTCCCGTCGTCTGTTAAATGTAATCAAGCCATAGGAGCATAGTTAGGGCTCCCTCGCTTCCAATTACTCCCTCTTGTTTGCACCGTACCGGCGTATTTAGACCTACCCATTAGTTCGGCCGAATACTTTTTTTATAGAGCGTCCATTATATTTTTGCTGGTGAAAATGTACGCCAGTATTTTTGTGGTAGACCTAATTTTTATTTACGCTGAAATGGTGGCTGTAAATAAACAATTTTTGTTTCAAATAGAGGAGGATTTTATTTTATAGAGTTTTAGGGAAAAAACGCTTCATTGATAAAATCTATATTTGTGTGCAAGATACATCGAATTTTGTTTGAAAAAGCGGTCTATGTATATTTTCTTTTAAATATTTTTAAACTTTGAATAGAACTATGTTCAGAAGATATGTTTGAATCAACTATATTAAGAAGTATATTTAGTTAAAAGTATATGTATTTTTCTTCTTGTTATAAATAAAAATAGATTTATGTACTTAAAAGTTGAGATAAGAGGTGGTGAGAGCCTGATATCGGAATAATTGGATTAGGTCTCGGGCGAGACCTATTCTAATATTGTTAACTATATTATTCTTGGTGATAAAACAACGGAATACAGTTGGTGCACATTAGGGAACATTTTATTTTAAAGAAACGTCGCCCACACAAGGATTTTCTCCTGTATCGTGTCCCGTACGGGAATCAAACCCGCGATTGTTTACTTTTAAATATGTCGAGTAATTTTTCCAAATTAAAGCATTTACTTCGCTGTCTATCCGCCGACAGTGTTAGTGTTCTTGCTTTACTCTGCTTTTTATTCGTTTTTATCGATAATGGTTGCCGTCAAAAGATGGCGCTTTTAGGATAAATAGATTTTTTTAAATAAAATATAAAGTGAAGTGTTATTGTTTATTTTAGCTTGCACTATTATGTAGGTAAATATTTTATAATTTTGGTAAAGAAATTATGTAGTTAAGTTTTATAAAAACATTATTTACACAGGCTCAGGGGAGAATGAGAATGTCTATTTGCCTCTAGTGAATGCACGCCACTGCTAGTATGGGCGGAAGGCAAAGGTTCTATCTTTGCCTTCCTAAGCTAGCATCTATGCTACATTTTCATACGAATTTTATGGCCAAATTCGAAACATTTTACTCCCTTGGGAGTTTCATACAACATTATCTTCCTTGGGAGATAATATCTTGCTTTACATTGAGATTAAGGGGGTTATAATGGAACATTATCGAGCAGTTGCCAGTGTTTCAAAAACTTCAATATGTAACATTTAATCCTACATTAGTCACTTTCAAGTTTACGTAGAACGCAACTAAAATCAACCCTAAAATCAAAACAACTTCAATTTTTATGTACACATCTAGCGGTCACGCGTGGAGAATTTTTTATGGCAGATGCATCTAAACAGGATATAGATTTTAAAGCTTGGTGTACTATCGATAACTAGGTGGTCTCCGGATATTTTTTACTATTAATTATTTTACGCTATATGGGACCAAATATAATATATGGTCTCATTACTTTTTATTACAAATTAATAATATTGAAATGGCCGCAACAAACATTGTTGAGGTCGATGCCTAAGCAATAGCAGCGTCTAACTCTGGTCTGTTTACATAAACAGACGTCGGTGGTCCTCTATAGATCTCTAGGGATTATAATGTATGGATGAGACAAATAAAATCATTCTTTTTTTATTTTGTTTAATGCAAAAACAAAACAAAGAATCAATTGCACTTGTTAAAAATAAGTTTATAAAGTTAATATCGATTCTGGCTCGAATAAATAAAAACTAACCCTTGAGTAATGCTTAAAATTAACAGGCAATTTGTTTTTTTTTTCTTTTTGTATTTGGTTGACATTGGAATTCATCATTCAATTCATTCTTCATCTATGGAAATATCCATGCCCATAAAAATATTATTAGATTATTATTTATTTAAGATTATCTAAACATATAAATTCTTTACAGTTTTCGTCAAACTGTGGGGCACGGATTCCATAGATGAAAAAGAATTGGCTTGGTTGAGATTCAGCTCCACATCTCCGTGGTCAGTCACGTATCATATATTGTTTTGTAGTCTTCATCTACGAAATAAATTAATAAACATATTTCTCTGGAAAACAATATGCACCACTAATCAAGTTTACGTAGAGTCAATGTCAACCAAGTACAAAAAAAATACAAATTAATATAGACATATTAATTTTAAGCAGTACCTACTCAAGGGTTAGTTTTTTCTTTCCTTGCGCTGAGTACAAGTCCAACTTACTTACTCGGGTCTGAATTGAAATTAACTTTGTATACTTATTTTTAACAAGTGCAATTGATTTTTAAGTAGTTTGTTTAACTATTGAAATAAAAATTTTATACGTATTCCTTGCGAGGAAATTCAAACGTGTATGTGAAGTCAACCAATCCGCACTGGGCCAGCGTGATTTGACTAAGGCCTAATCGCCCTAACATAACTAGTTAGGGTCTCGTGCCTCTCGGTGGGGACGTATATGAGCTGTGATGATGATGATGATTCCTTGTGAGGGACGGGCAACATTCTATGTCTTTAAGACGTTGATATGCGCTCACCTTAATGCGGGCTCCAGACTCCTGTGTGATTCACGCCTTAATTTTGCCGTGAAGTCTGCGTGAAAAGAATGACCCACCACACTCGCTACTGTTCACAGTTTAGTTCGCGCGCTCACCGAGAATGGACGCCGAATTATACACCGCTATCGCCGTGACCTTTGTTATGATCTTTATGTTTGGCATCCCATAAAATGGGTTCGGCATGATAACACACAACCAACACAAGTTCCTGTTCGTTCGTCCAAGTGACGCTCATTTTGACGCACCGTACTCCGCAAATAAATAAACAACCTCACGGCACCGAGTCTCGCTCGCGCGTTACTGTTTTCACGCGCGTGTGTGGAATTGTGGATACGTTCGCGTTCGGATGCGATGCACAGTAGGTTCGCGCACCGCGAACCCTTTGACGCGGGCGCAAATACCGACACTGAACGGGGAACAAGGCGTGAATGTGGAGCCCGCTTAACATTAGGCGCCATGAAGCAACTAAAACATAAAGTTTTGCAGAAAATTGCTTCTTACAATAGTTCGGAATACGAACGCTTAAATTCAAAAAGTCAAGATGGCGTTCAGAATCGCTTAACGTACGACGTTCTTAATTTAAATTTCTTTGCCTTCAAAGAAGTTTGAAATCATGCTGCTCATAGTTTAAGATTTGTTGGAATTTCAGCCGTAAGTTGTAGGGGATAAAAGGGTATTGTGTTAAACGTGGTGTAGATTTTACTGAAGTGCGGCATGGCAAAGGGAAATTTGTATGCCTAAGCAGTTAGCAGCCAGAAGAGACCTCCACTGCGTGGCGCTACATTTTAAGTGAAGTCAAATTTAGAATACCTAGCTTTTAGCTTGGAACACATTAGTGACATTGCTAAATATGTTTAAGGTATAGATGTTATTTGTCTAATGTCGGCACAGCTTTCTCATTAAGGCTTAACTATTGATCGTTAACAATCCCATTACTTTGTGCTTCAAATAGAACCCGCTAGCAGGATTTCTTTTTATTTAAATATAAAAAATAAAGCTACTTGTACTATTTACAGTGCAGACTCAATGTTTCTGTTACATCACAATTTGAAGATTGGTCATGTCTGACAGTTTTTATAGATTCAAACAATAACTTGGCAGAACCTCATATATGTGTAAAAACATAAATAGCAACTTAAAACTAAATATATACTTACTTTAATAATAAAAATAATATAATAATGTTTCTAAATAATGTTCGGATAACAAAGCAAAATGTAACTTTTCTTTTGCTTAAATAATGAATACATAAGTAGAAAAAACATTACGGGTTTCACTTCGTGATTTTCTATGTCACTACAAGAAGTAGTTTGTTTTGAATAATCATAGGGGTTTGATGATGTCAAACAAAAACTCGTGAGGGTCGTCTTTCCCATCGGCAAGCAAGCGTCTTAAATCGCTATGTCCACAGAGCAAGCAAACATTGACCGAGCGAACTCCGGTAGCTTTTAAACAGTTTGCTCAGCACCTGCTAATAGATGTCCCGCCGGCTGCCGTCGCTGTCAAAGGACCTTTATTTGAATATGGAATACAGAAAAAAATGGTAATTCCCTTTTCTGAAATGGACGCGAAGAGGAATTTTCGCTGGAAGATGTATGAATATGCAGTGCTATTTCTTACTAAAACTAATATTGAATAGTCATTTCGTTTAGGCTACAATTCCATAGTAAAGACCAGTGATACCCAGCCAGTGGTCTGCGAATACACGCTGCACTAGCCACCCTCACCTTGCCGACCTGCAGGGTGTTGCTGCACGCCTCTTTTAAAAGAAGAAGGGAGCATGCGTGCTAACAGAGAGTTCCATTTTTTAATTGTGCGACAAAGAAATGAGTTGCTAAAGGAGAATGCCCACTTTTGTATGGAGACTTGCCCCACTAAAAATTTCCACGAACAGAAACAACTCTAGGCTTATTTTTGATAAGCCTAGATTTTGATGGAACCCCAGTTTTTTTAGTGGGTAGGCCTCATTAGGAGAGTCCCACATAACCGCAGTCGGGCCCCACTCCCACTGCGGTAGATGTAACATCTTTTTAACTGGGTAAAAAAAAGGCTTATTTTAAACGCTTTTTGTACTTGAATAGAAATCAAGTATTGTTTTTTTAATTAAAACTGCAGTTCCGTAGATATCTATAAAAATGCTCCTAATCTCACCTATGCGACCTGTACAAGTTGCAAGAAAGACGTCAAACTAGTTTAAAATATAAATTAATATTGATGTTAGCGTAAAAATTGGTCCACTGCTTAGATGGAAAACGGGGTTTTATACTCTATGTGATCTATCAACCTTCTGTCATTGAAAAAATTGCTTTTTAATTGAAATGATGAAATGTAATATATTTTATAATTTATTAGACATAAATATATAAAAATGTAATGAAAGAAAGATTGCATAGCATTGAAAAATGTGTTATTGTAGCTACAACGAAAAAATGCATAAATATGCAGTTGCCATTTTGTAACAGGAAATGCATGTAAGTTTTTATTTTATTGCCGAAAATAACTGTAGCTTCTATCTGTTTTATATTATACTGAAAAATCGTGTTTTGATAAAATATATTTAACTAGAAATACCGCTTTATTGGTCGTCGACCTTGATAGTGGGGCAAAATCGGGCATCCTCCATCTTATTTAATTATTTATTTTATTTTCAGGAAAACCAACAGCTGACAAACATAGAAAGTAGGCACTAAAATTAGAAACAGAAAGCTAATAACAGGTTTCCACTAATAGTGACAACAATTGCCATAGTTCACGTAAGAAAGGTAAGAACAAAATAGTAATTACTGTTAACTATTCCGAGGTTACAGTGTGGGTGACAAAGTGAACCAGCACGTGTAGTCCTAAAAAGTAAAAGTGAAGATGAGATTAGGAACAAAACCTTTCAGAACCATCGCCGTGGTAAAGATGATAAGCTAAGCTCAATTTTTGTAGTTGAAGGCCCTAAATCAACTGAAAACATGTGATGATTTGCAGGTTTGCTTTGAGCCGGTACGTGAACCACTGCTGCACAATATCTGCTGGTGTGGTGGGAAGGTGATTCGAGTATTTTTTTTTTAAAGTAAATGATGGACTACTTAGTTAGGATACGTAATATTACAAGTAACAAATATGTGTCTGTGTAACTTTAATAAAGAAATATATTTTTTAATTTATTTAAATTACTACAAATACAATAAATTTAATAAACACACCATAAACCACAGAGATTTGTCTGGTGTGCTAAAACTAGTTGAGTTCAGTATACAACAAACTTAAATTAGTAATTGTACAATCATAATATTCACATAGGTATGGGATTGTCGAACTTATAAAGATGATTCAAGCTTATAATTCATTCACTAATACGTTCCCACAGCTCTCACCATCGCCACGTTCGTTACACTGAGTATAGATATTTTCTAAGTATTGAAAATCCCATGCTTGTAAATGCATGTTATATCAATATAGCGTTTTGTAACGAATACTATTTTTGGATTGATTGATTTTATATATATCGTACATACTTAATGGTCCTAGCTAACGACAAATGTAAATGGTTCTTGGTCAGGAAAGAGTTGAAAACCACGCAACTATAGGTAATTTGTCGCGTTGTCAACCCATAGACTTTTTCACGAGGATTTTAATGTTGCGCACGGGAAGGTCGATGGCTTGTGATCAGGACCCTTCTCGCAACTGCCCTATACACGTCCACTATTGCGTACTAAACTAGCTTCGACGTCCAGACCTCCACTCCAGTGTCTGGGAAAAGCGTCTCTACACTACTGCACCGTCAATACAAGCGTATTGACTGTGTTTTGTGTGAGATATAACATGTTTACTTATAACATGTTGAACTTTACCCAAAAGGCTTGGGTAATACTAGTTTTACCCAGGTAATTCTAAGTCTACTATCTCTTATAGCATTCTCTACTATATCTTATAGCATTACCCGTGACATATACACATTACAGCGATGCGTGCGAGTCTTTCACTTCTTAAATTGAACCAATAACATACTACAGAGTTAGAAAATGAGATACTGTTTGTTTAAATTGTTTTCAGGTATGAACATCATCACCTAGTTTTTGTAGGTTCACCCATTAATCTAAGATAGAATCAGTTTAGATCTACCTGACTTCGTATTTTGCATAAAACACAATACAAAATGTTCATTCGGAAGATTGTTCGAGCAAACAATAGAATCATTTGTTCGTAAATCAAATGTAATGTCATAATTATGATGGTGGAACCATTTTATGTTATTTATGGATCGCTGTTGAAGTAAAAATGTGTTTTTTAATGTTCAAAGATTTTCTTCAACTCATGTACAGTAAGCTCCCATTCAAGCTATACATTTACACTACGAACACCGCCAGTATTACGAGCGACATAAGAACGGCCCTAAGGTCAAACAGTATAGCTTGATAATGAGCTTACTGTACATAATGACTGTTTTTCAAATTAAAGTTTTGTTGTCTACTGAAGGACTGAATGCCGTGATCAAAGAAATAAATTAACTATTAACCATAGACCTACCAACAAGACATTTAAGTGACAGACATAGTCAGTGCCGCAAAAGAAGTTACCTCTGAAACACGTCCCGACTGGCAAAAAGTAGAAGACAAAAAAAAAATCAGCACATTTTTTGAAACTGTCTTTATTACTGAACATATTGAATAATTTGATGGTTATCGTCAGCTTAAACTTAAATATGGAGCTTAATTAAACAGTATGCCGCTCTTGTACTTATCGATTAAAACTTAACGTGTTACTGAAAAATAGAGTTTCTGTTAAAAAAAGTTTTGTTGTCGTACACATAGCAAGGATTGGGCTTATTTCTAATTTAAGACTGCCGCAGTGATTACCAAATAAACATTACATCAAAAACTGAATCATCCAGTACTTAAACAGTTTCCATGTAAGGCTAATAGACATAATATCAAACAATGCAATTGGATTTAAGCCCAATTCCCAGTGATCTCATTGCGTTCACGCTGACGGAATTCAAAATGTAGGTAGTTTGTTGGAGTGATAAATAGGCTGTTGTTATGAAAACTAGTTAAGAGCTCGTCATTTTCATGTGTTAACTGTTAAGTTCACAAGCAATAGCAATAAATAATCTTAATTAACCGTTAAGAAATGCAGTAGTATTTTGTGATGTTCATTCAATACTTGTTGCTTCCCAAATTTTTGCTACCGCAAATTATTTATATTTATTATCTGTAATGTCAATAAACAAATTCTCTATCTATCTAGATGCTAGTATATCGATTACTAAAGTGCGTCTCGAGTCACGCGCAAGGTAGGATTCCAAAGTTGTCCTCCGTCTCTATAGAATTCGTAAGCTTTTACGAATTTTATAGAAACCTTGAAGCTGTGGTTAAGACTGAATTTAAGTAATAATTTTGATTTAAAATGAATGGTAGAGCTATAAACAAAACAACTTTACTGCTGACACACTTCAAAAATTAGTAGTAGTTACGATGATAACTGAAAAATAAATTATAGAATCCAACTTCGCAAGGGAAGTTCGAAGTTGATCGCCTATTACTTGATAACAAGACAAAGCTTGTTGATTGTGATATTTTCCTTAAAATTAATTATTTAGGCTACGTTCATGCAAACTTTCAGATTTCCAAATGCAGTAGTTTAGTTATTAGGGGATGGCGACACTTTTTCCTTAAAAAATAGCACTTTCAAGCTAAATATTTCACAAATCAATATGTTTTAGTGAACCATGGTCTTAAGAAACCCATAACATTTTTAGAGACCTATCTAATGATACCTCAGGCTCGATTCGGCACTTTATCGGCATGGTTAATATGTTAATCATTAAAAATTTTAGCTTTCTAGCTCTTAGTTTTCGAGCTAGGTTACGTAAAGACGGACAGACAAATAGCAAAACTATAAGAGTTCCTTGTTGTTGTTTACTGCGGTACCCTAAAAACTGCTGTAGCAAACAAAAACATTCCGGCCCAACGTTAATCATAATTCAAAGAAAAATCGATGCATCACAAACTCACGTCTGTTTTGGAAACTCGCATGCGTTAACGACACATTCAACTCTTTTGCAGTTTTTGTCCACATTGCCACCAATAAAAAGGCTATGGTATTTTAGTGCGCCTCGTCACACGGCTTTGCAGATGATCTCAAGCAAGCTCAACCCTATTATCGTTGTGATACGAAACAAGTACCTGCATTGGGTACAAGTGAATCACTTTGACGCATAAAAGTCACGAATTAAAAAGGACAACAACAGACAAAGAAGCCATTTTGCATTACGCTGCGACAGTGTTTCTTGTAGTGCCGCTTCGTAGAGCTTACAATTTATGAGATATTCCATTTGTTCTTCATATTTATCGAGCATTTTAAAAAATGCCAGAAACATGCAATACTAATCCTACCTTAATGTAAATTACTCGTACGTAGATATTATTTGTAGAAAATTTGCTTCCGGTGTTTTATTTTTATAAAATTTGGAGTAGATATTGGCTGTATATTTTATTCAATTACATGTAGTGTTAAGAAATATACATTTTATAAGTAAGCTGATAGTGATACTAAAAAAGTAAAATATGTTTTTTGTTTCTGCATGCGAACCTTCATAAGTACAATATCTTTTTAGCATCACACAGATGCTTAGATTCATATTGAGATATTCAAAAATTTTTTTTAACAAAAAAAAACTTTTATCCAGAACTATTATCTATTATAGAATTGTTTGGTCTTCTTTGGTCGACTCAGGACCGAACCGAATCTACTGGTAAGCCGGTTTTATATATCAATCTATCTCTGGATCTGTTGTCTGGAGATAGAATTTTGACGTATTTTGTATGGAGCTAATGTCAAATACCTATCGCCAGAAACCAAATCACACAGATAGCTAGAATATTAAAACCAGCCGTTAATGCAAGTGGTTTCCGGTAATCCGGCTCCTCGTTTCGCAAATCGCGTCGCGGGTCACGTCGTCAATAGCTATTACCAGTGAGTAAGGGAACTTACTCACTGGTAATAGCTATTGACGACGGTGAGCGTCGGTGGCGCCGTGGACTCGGCACTTGCCTTCCAATCGGGAGGTCCGGGTTCGAGACCGCCATGTACCAATGTGTTTTTCGTTTTCGAATTTCATATGAACATTTGTCTGACGCTCCTACGGTGAAGGAAAACATCGTGAGGAAACCTGCATACATCTGCGAAGAAATTCAATGGTGTATGTGAAGTCGACCAATCCGCACTGGGCCAGCTTGGTTGACTAAGGCCTAATCACCCTAACATGGGTAGGCTCGAGCCCCTCGGTGGGGACGTATATGAGCTGTGATGATGAAGGGAACTTACCACAGTCACACTTCTGCGATTTGGAAAACTCAAAATGAAATTCCTTCTCGTTTTATGGAGAGACTCGTGCTCAGTGGAACGTACCTATATGAATCGAAGTGAAGGAATGAGTGAATAAGTGATAATTATTCTACAAATGATTTTTCTATTTGGAGAGCTCTAAGCGTTTTTGTATCTCTATACGGATGCATCAATACTTCTTTGTCGGCGATGTATTTGGGCCGAGTGTCGCCGCGGTCCTTTTGACACTACCCCGCTAATTGGACACTTACGTCCGAGATGAAGGGTTAAAACAGTTTTTATCCAGACATTGCCGTAAGAGGCACGCATACGTGACCTTAGCTGCCTGCACAAATGTAATTTAATGTAGAATAATATAACTCAAAAAGAGGAGAAATGTTATGTTGAAGGTATAATAAAAATAGGAAGCACCATTATATTGATAAAAATCTTACAAGGCACTGGGATTCTTCAGAGTATCTAAATCATTCAAAAATATGAAAACAATCAAAATTATTTATTGTGCTTATGTGATACATATGTAGATGGCATCGAAGAAATTCAAAGAAAATTCACCCGATTTCTTTGTACTAAGTTTAAGCTTCCCACACAAGACTATCATCAGCGATGTTGGCGACTGCATCTTTTACCACTTTGATTACGTAGGAAAATCGCTGACATGTGCTTTCTCATGAACATAACACGAGGTAAGATTGATAGTCCTGAGCTCATAAACAAAATTGAGTTCAAAGCTCCAGCCTCAAATCTCCGCCAGAGATTTGCCCCGCTTCATGGATACTCGATTTGATTTGTTTAATGACACAACTAAATATATGTAACGCTTGTTAAATGAAACGCAGATAAAATAAATATGATCATCATTTCAGCCAAGACGCCCACTGCTGGACATAGGCCTCCCCCAGGGATCTCCAAACCGATCGGTCTTGCGCCTTCCGCATCCAGCGGCTTCCCGCGACCTTCACCAGATCGTCGGTCCACCTTGTGGGGGGCCTACCAACGCTGCGTCTCCCGGTACGCGGCCGCCACTCAAGCCCCCCTAGATAAGACGCATTTCGATAATCGCTAACGCAATCGCTAGAAGGAAAATGTATGCGATTTGACATAAGCCCTCGCTTAGCTTTCGACCGCAATTGTCAAATCTCATACATTGTCCATTTAGCGATTGCGTTAGCGATTATCGAAAGTCATCTTGTCTAGGGGGGAAGGACCTTTCCGCCCCAACGGCCGTCAGTCCTGCGAGCTATGTGTTCTGCCCACTGCCACTTAAGGTTTGCAATTCTTTGGGCTATGTCGGCGACTCTAGTTCTTCTACGGGTCTCTTCATTTATTTATTCAAATATGATTTCTTTTTCTAAAATTTCTATTGCGGAAGCTTGTAATTAGCGTTTATATGTTAATTCTTTTATCCAATATTGTAAATGTAGCTGTAAGCTTTCCTAACTAATAAAATAAACTGAATTTAGCTGTTTCACACAAAAGTTCCCGAGTATTGCCAATGTATGGAACAAGTGACTTCTTTTTCGTGATTTCAGAGTTGGAGTTCAGTTTGATGTATTAAATTATTGTAAATATTAGCATCATACTCGTAGTCTACATAGATATGTTAATGATATAAGTATCAAATCGAAGTAATGTCATATTACACAGGATTCTAGTAAACGCATTATAAGAGGCTTAGATGGATTTTGCAATTTAGGTTTGTAATAAATATAATCCACAAATATGTGCAGTAAAAAGTAAGGTATGCATAGTTCAACCAACAAATGGACGTGACATGAGTAATATAAAGTCCAAGGAAAATAATTATGTCTTCTATGAATGTCTAACTAAATAAAAAACTGCAATTTGAAACGCGAAGAAAAACTAAGCAGTATTATTGTGTTTAATTTTGCTTGTCACGTATTTTTACCGTCTTTTTGCAATTTTTTTCCTTTTCCTTTTCTGTAGACAATTTTGAGCGCGGATGCGACATCCATTTCATGGCAGGCCAGTGGTAAAATGGCATAAAGTAACAGCAGCGAATATAAATGGTATGCAAGTAAGAATACGCATGAAATTTTTGTTTGTGTTTGCACGAGAACATGTTACCAACTTGCAAAAAGTGCTAAATAAGAGTGTGCACTGTTGATTCCATTGTGTCATTTATGTCGAATTAGCATCAATGTTTACGTTGTTTGAGTGTACTGTTTACGATATGTTAGCTAGAACTGTTAAACACTTAATGCTATTATTTATTTTGTAATATTCTGTGGTGATAAAATGGAAATAAATCGATATAGACGATGGCTCTAATACTAACTTACACATAATTGCAGTCGAAAATTGTTTAAAAATATGGTTGAAGGCGATACTTTATTTTTCTTTTCTCTCGTGCTTCGATACTTACGTATTTATTGATATCATTTCGAAAATTAATAGATCATGAGAATTTCTTCTACAAAGTGTTGTTATTTCAACACATTTCTAGTGGTTATGTCACTCGATTTACATCTAATTACTTTTTCCTGCGTACATTTTTTGCTATAACATGATAACGTAAAATAAAAACATATCTGAATCCTCTTCAACCCTACCCCTCACATGAACGCAGCTATCTTCTAACAAAATCAATGCCATAAAACACTTATCATCACTAGCTATAATCACAGTACATCATTACATTTATGGCGCTTCCCTCAACCAGTGCACTAGATCTCCGAGCCCCATACACATTTTTTTCATACTTTAAAAATCCGTTCAGTTTCCGGAGTCCACGGGTCTCGATAATTTGGCCGTGCCCAGAATATCGGCCTTTGACACGCAATACGTGAATTATGTAGTTTCAAAACATTTGCAATGGGCTCTTTCGTCTTTTATGGAGTGGATTAAAGTGTGCACGGTTTGTTTGAAGATACTCCATTCGATAGTGTTCGTTGGCTTAATAAGGAAGTGAGAAATTAGAAAAATGTCTGCTCAGATGTCTTGGATGCTTATCGCTTATTGTAAAAATATGTTTTCAAAGGAGTGTTGATGTCAATAAAACCTGGAATAGTATTATTTAATTCGTTTACCAACTATCTGATGAAAGAATTTTTGTCGATTTTTAATTTATTATACGCCTTGGGCAATACCTGGTATTCAGAAAGCTGCAAAACTTTTTTCGAAAATATGAAGTTTCTAATACTACCCTATTTGTAATACGCTGTTACGTAAAATGAAATCTTTAAGAATTTCGTTACATAAAACGGAATCGTTAAGATTTTAGCTTAATCTACAAGAAGTGTGAAATCGGAATACAACTGCTTAGCTTTATTTTCCACCAATTTACTTTCTTATAAATATATAAGAAAATCATCTCATAATTGTAAAACTTGTAAATTTTTATGACCTCTGATACGTTGATCTGTTGTTGTTGTTGTATTCGTGCTATTTATAACCTTAAAATAAGAGACTCTTTGAGAGAAAAATTTAAAGAAATTGGTATTATGACCGTCGCGTCGCAATATATTTACGAGAATATAGTATATGTTCATAAAAATATACATTCGTTTTGTAAAAACAGTGATATTCATTCAGTAAATACTAGGCAAAAGAATATGTTAGCGTTACCAAATACTAGGCTTAAAAAAAATTCTTTCAAAGGCCTTTGTGTACGTTTCTACAATAAAATCCCAAATAATATTAAAGCACTTAACTTGAATAAATTTAAAGTTACTACCAAGGGCGCACTTATGAAAAAAGCATAATATAAAGTGTCTGATTATATGACAGATAAAACTGCTTGGGATTGACAAAAAATGTGATAATTGACGTTCAAAGGGTGTTAACACTTTGTGATAATGGGATAAATTTCATTCGAGTAACTGTTCCACTCACACCGACAGGCATTTCTATATTATTAAAAAAAATGTTTGTGAAATATAATATTGTAATGTTGGCATTTTAAAAGAGGAGACAAAAAAAATACAAGACCTTACGAGTTTCTTGCCTGTTCTTCTCGAGAAGGCTCTCCCAATTTCCGAACAGGTGTAGAGTCAATTTCTTTTTTCATCTGACTTGTATTTGCACACATCTTAATAATGGTTGGGGTGTATGTACATACAAGAATTAAATAATATAGGTAGTTAATTTGATTCTTGGTTGAAGATTTTTGTTTTTTTTGACCTCAATAAGTGCCTGTAAAGGTCTATATTGAATAAAGATTTTTGAGTTTGAGTTTGTTGTATAATTTTGAAACAATTGGTTCTAGCTATTTGTGTTCTGGATCGTACCTTTCACAGAGTTGTGAAACCCAAAAGATTAAGGAACATGCACAGCTCGCAAGAGCATACACATATTACAAAATGAAATGGTACGAGTATTAACTCAATTGCTAAAAAAATAGTTCTATCATTCGTCGTCTCATATTTTGATAGAAACACATATTTTGAATTAAGCGTGGTTCCTTATTCATGCTTCTGATCGATGTACATACAATATTCACATTTAAAATATTTTATGCCATTTTCTTTGTCTTCATACACGTTTAAGATAGAATATATAGGAGGAACCCTTTCATAACCGCTTCACCCTCGGTTTCGCGGGCAAATTAACCATCGACATGATAACCGGTGAAGTAATTTGTGATCATATTCATAAGTTCATAACGCAATGAATGATTACGTCTGGTTTAATAGATCGAACAGGATAATTCAAACAAAAATCATCTTCAAACTAAAGCATAACGAATCCAACTTAACAAACGGTTTTTAGAGCTAGGTATGATGGTGATAGCCAAGCAGATTTAGAATGCTGTATTCTCTAGTCGTAGTTAGGTCGAATTTTACCAGCACTTTAACAGGCGGTTAAGTTAAAACTAAATAACAACCGTTTTTCGACACTGATTGTATTAATGAAATGTCAAAAACTAGTTTGTTAGACAACTTACCGCTTGTTTTTAATATTGGTGAAATAGGACCAAGTGTAATTATAGTAAGTCGGTAGCTAAAGTTGCGGCACGTTTGACATATTACAACAGTGATGTGAAATGTCAATTTATTCTCAAAAAAAATATAATCAAATCTATATTAAGTTGCTCTATTATGTTGCTCTGAATAGTACAGTAATTTGCTCCTTCAAATGTAATTATTAATTAATACGAAACTTCATGAGTGGACAAACGTCAAAACGGCCATCATAGCGAGCGTGCCGATAGTTTAGTTAAAGTTTTGAGTGTCATAATCAACGTTTAAGTCTGCGTGTGCTGTCATCAATGTCACAAAGCATGCGAGCTCTTTTGCGTTTTAGACATAACACGTTTCAGGCAGTATGTGCATTAGGAAATTACCTAATTAGGCATTTGCGTTTTAGACGTCACGTTCACGAAGGGCTGCCTTGCGCATCTAACTTTGAGATCAAAACTTTGATTGGGGAATAGGGAGTAGTCCTATCGTGCAAAGTAGTTTGGAGTCGGTACAGCCACGGTAATACTATAAACAGCGGAGTCACGGTAGCGCTGCCTTGACTACTGTCTAATGTACTCGTAGACTGCGCAAGTCGGATTTCGGCCTTAACTAAGGCTAAGCCCAGCAAAATAATACCTGAACTCTGACGAGTGCCCGTTCTGGCTAGCGGAATATTTAGGACATACTCTGAGTTAAATCCTATTAACATAGGTCTAACGCCATTAAACCACAGAGCCGAAACTACACTATAGTATAATCAGCATCATCGTCGTTTTAGCCGAGAGACGCTCACTGGTGGACGTATGCCTAAAATGCAAAAGAGCTCGCATGCTTTGTGACGTTGATGAGAGCACACTCAGACATGAACGTCGACTATGACACTCAAAACCTTAACCAGATACCGACTTACTACAATTACACTTAGGTCCAATTTCACCAATATTTAAACAAACGGTAAGTTATGTAGCAAACAAGTTTTTGACATTTTACCTATACAGTCAGTATCAAAAACGGTTGTTAGTTAGTTTTAACTATAACCGCATTTTTAGATTCTGGCAAAATTCGCCCTTACTACGACTATAGAATACAGCATATCGTTATACTTTAGTTTGAATTATCCTGTTCGTTCTTTTAAACCAAATGTAATCGTTATGAACTTATGAATATGCGTACCCTAAAGATGTTCAAGCCGATCGGTCATGTAGTGTAATATTTGCAGTGGTACAGTAAGCTCCCATTCAAGCTTTACATTTACACTACGAAAGCCGCCACTATTACGAGCGACATAAGAACTATCCAAGGGTCAAATAGTATAGCTTGACGAGGAGCTTACTGTACCACTGCAAATATTACACCATATAAGCGATCGTATTTTTTTTAAATTCTAGGTATACTATGTATACATGACTTTCGCAACATCGCAAATTGTTGTTTTTTTTCGCCTTTGTGGTCTGGTGGTTGGGACCGTTCGGTTTTGATCTCGGGTTCTGTTTGATTATGTTAGCGGTGAGATTTCTGAGCCCGTCTTGTTAAGTAACACAATCTTACGTATCTATATCCATAAAAATGTGGTAGAGTGATCACGACAAAGCAAAGAAGAACCCTCCTTATTTTTAATTCAAAAGTTATCTCAAGACTTCTCGTCCGAATTTAATCAATTAGCAGCTCCAACAAAGCTATGATTGGGCACTATTCTATCTATCTACCTATGTGGCATTTATATGCCAGTCGCGACCCCTGCTAACGAGCGATACGTTATGCAGGCTCACAATGGGATTTGCAGACGTTATTCAATTACCTATTAGTAGGATCACGGTAATAGTCTGCCTTATGTCATAGTTTACGTTATGTTATTTGTAGATAGACCACCAACATGCTTACACTAAGCAAACACATTATCTACTAACTTTAATATGTGACAAGTGCAAAATTAATTCGCTCTGTTATAGTAGTACAACTAAGTAGTTCACTGACAGAAACTAGGTATATGGTACGAAAAATAACAACTTAAAAAGGTTCAAGTTACCGCCGCCTCTGTATTAATCTTTCGAATGACGTTACACAAGAACTTAATCTTTTTTAGGGTTCCGTAACCAAAGGGTAAAAACCCTATTCATAAGACTCCGCTGTCTGTCCATCCGTCTGTCTGTCACCAGGCTGTATTTCATGAACAGTGATAGCTAGTGTTTCCGCTACAACAACAAATACGAAATAACAAGAGTTTTGTAATTTGTTGACGTCAATAAGTGCCTGTAAAGGTCTATGTTGAATAAAGATTTTTGAGTTTGAGTTTGAGTTTGAATACTAAAAGCAGAATAAAATAAATATTTAAGGGGGGCTCCCATACAACAAACGTGATTTTTTGCCGTTTTTAATAACGGCAAAACGCTTGAAATATTCATAGAATATTAAGATTTATATTCTCTTTAAAAATAAATACTTCCTTAATTCAAATAAAAATCTAATGTTGTGTAGTAGATAATGGTACGGAACCCTTCGTGTGCGAGTCCGACTCGCACTTGGCCGATTTTTTTTACTTATCAAGGATTGTCCTAGTAGTACCTACGAGGATAGGATAAAATACTGAGAATTGAATAATTTAAATGATTTTTCTGCGAAATGGTTGTTAGTATTTTAATAAACATGCCACATACATACAAAGGAGAGTTTACAATTTAGGTGAAAAAATGTTTTAATGACGTGAAAAAGCGCGTAATTAAGCTAATCATATAATAATTTTACGTAGATATCTGTGTTCCTACCTAATATAATAATTTAGGTTTAGAAAATTTTAAGAAATCTACACACTACACTACATTAAGTACCGACTAATTATGAAACAGGTACAAGACAATGCGAGCTTCGTCTTCATAAAGTTCTTATCAGCCTGCAACAGATGTTGGTTCGCATTACTTTGGTACCAACTGCTTGCGATATAGCACAGTTTCGTGAAAACCTAGAAACTATCATTAGGTACTTTCACTTTCATTAACTATCATTAAACTGTAGTTTGGATGTAAAGATTAAAAAACCCTATTTAGTAAAAAAATATTGAGTTGATAGGTTAAAAATTTTGTTCTGGCTTTATCGGCAATCAACTAAAGAAGACATTACAAGATAAGTAAATTAATCAATACGTCATGTCATCAACAATAAATAATCACCTCGAGCAGAATTTGAACCTGCGCCTTCAACTATCGTGTTGACGCCTGACTCCTCAGGCGAAGGACTAATGATCTGTAGGTAACTCCTGAGTGAATAACGACAATGAGTTATTTCACTAGGTATCTCTCACTCACTAACTCAGACTCATGAATGACCGCTCTTTCGCTCAGTCGCTCACCCACTCACTCGTTCGAGAGTCATTTTTTTATCCACTGGCTAAAAATCCTTGACATCCACAAAACTAAACATTCTTATTCTTTTCGTTACTATGATACTGAGTAAGAAGAGTCAAAGTCCGAAATATAGTCCTTTTTTCGTCACTGGGTTGTAAGAGTTGCCGCCTCGTACTGCTGTATGAGCGAACACGAAATAATGTTTGTGATTCTCTAGAGATACACTGAGCGAAATGAGCGACCCAGAGAAAAGAGTCAAACTAATCTTTTCACGGTAAAGAGCTGTTTCACTTCTTTCTTTATATGAGCGATATTTCTCATGGCTACTAAAGACATACTCAGTCCGAGTGAAATTTAACTATATTGATCTCTTATTTTCATGAAATCTCCGGCTTAACAAAGTAAAAACAGATCAATACACTAGCACTTAGAGTTAATTCTTTGTATTTCCTTTGTGATTGTTAAGCTATTTCGGTTACCGACTCTGTGAAATTGACATAATTATGTTTTATGAAACAAAAAGAGACTGTTTTTAATTTTTTATATTTCTTACTTTGCATTTTCTTTAAAGATGCTAAATAATTTGAAAAATGAAATCTCTCACTGCAACTTTCATTTTCTAATTTACGTCCTTCGAACTATTTATGTTAGTGAATAGTATTCGTTAATAAGTGTCTAAGAGTATCCGTATATCCTTGCACTAAACGCTGAACGTCTGAACGACTAGAGGGAGACTCAGCACTAGGCTCTATCTCAATCTATCCTATTTCTACCGCTAAGCAGAGATGCATTGCTGTGTTCCGGTTTGGAGGATAAGACAGGCAGTGATATTACTGGGTAACTACTGTGACTTGACATCTTATATCACAAGTTGGCAACGTACGTTTATTTGCAAATCTCACAAGAACTATATTACTATAGGCGACTGCACTGACTCCATACTAACCATCAAGTGGGCCACCTGCATGTTCACCAAAATATATTTGTGTGCCGAATTTCATCAAAATCAAATCGATTGCTCAAACAGCTAGATATTTTCGTATATCAAGCTCGACACCAATATTAATATAGATACTCCTACGTAAGAGCAAGCCTTCTTACACGGCTTCCAAAAACAACACGGGGTCCCTTTCGGGTCACCTCGTCTTATGTCTGCGGGGACGTGATTAATAATCACCCCTGAATTAATAACCGCGGTAATTGAGATGTTTGCTGGGGTCGCATCACCCCTCATTATTCAGGCTCGTGTTCGCTCAGCCGGAATGCTGAGACGACGCCATTTTGTATTAGCTGGTCCTTAAAGGGTTTGCGATACAGCGAACAGTGATATTGGGGATGGATGGAAAGCAAAATTGTAGTGATCACGATGTGATTCGGAGTCGGCAGTTTTGTTTAATTTCCGAACTTGAAGTGTGAATATTCTGCTGTTTCAATATTACGTTGTGTGTGCGCGTGGAGTCTTTTTTCCACTTTGCCCTCCTTTTTTTAATTCGATATAAGAACTTTATATTCAAGTAAAGTTCAAATTTGGCGTTACCTTTGGAATGTGAAATAGGTACCACTTATTTTTTTCTTATTTACTATACGGTACATTGACAGCCGAAGTCCATTAAAAGTACATTAAACATCGCTTACTTAAATGCTTGAACAAAAATGCAAAATTAAGTGAAGTTAAAAAGCTCGAGAAGAAGTAAGCTAGTACCAGTGATAATGAGATGTGTGTATGCATGGCATGTATGAGAGTATATACGGAGTACGCGAAATAAAATAGCGCCTTAGCAAATATTATTAGAAAACATAGCCATTAAAGATTTTCTTTATCCTTAGAATAGCTAAGACAAACATAAATAATAATCTAAAACAATATCAGGGGACACTATTGTATTTTTGATGAATGAGTCTACAATATACTTACTCGTATATACTTTATGTCTTGTAAATTGTGTAAGAAATTGCTTTCGACATAAACTACTTATCCTACTTTAAAAAGGTTTTCGTCGTATTGTTTTTTTGCAACCGATGATTCAGAAATAGTGTAAGAATAGTTTTCTTATAAATATGTTAGTGCTCTCAAAAATGATTCCTACCTATGCTTTCATTTAAAACTGACATCAGTGACTCAGAGTGCATAGATCACTTGTACCTGCCACGCGAGATGGTCGTCTGTAGGAATTATTTAATCACTGTAAATAATAATTTCAATTATGTACTGTCAATGCAAGTTGAGATAACCTCTAAGACCGGGAAACGGTCAGAGAAAAAAGTTGATCATGTTTTCAAAGATTTTATATTTTGTTCAAATCACGATTAAAACATAAGACGCTGTGGAATAAAAATCATCACTACTAACAGACAATTTTTTTTAAATGATGTCTAAATTTTTTTATTACTTTTCCTGTCTTTCTGCTGATTGATAATCTCGGCCTATACAGTTTGGTATATATGTCGTGGCCAGATCGTATAATTGTCCACTACATGATGTGGCCAACCATTTCATGAAATGGCCAATATCGTCTGGCCACATCAATGAATGATCAAACGTTTAACGATATGGATAGCTACGCTTGGCTACTTCATGATATGGCCAAAAATTTGGTGATCATATCGTAAAATAATTACATTATTCACCGCTAGAGGCGCTGATATCATTTTGTTTCGGTGATGCACCATGACGGCGGATAAATATTTCGATAAATGAAATCTGTAGGCTAGGTTAGGTTAGGTTAGATATTTTGACCGCATACAGCAGAGCGAGCGAAGCGAACGAAGCATCAAACTGCATGTTGCATGTTCGCTTTCACGCTGTAGGCTTGTTTCATGCTTATTTGGGATTTTTATTAAAGCCTTATCGATATGGCCAAACGTGGATGAACATATCATTAAACGTTGACGTTTAAACGATATGGTTAGTTGACGTTGACGTTTAAACGATATGGTTAGTTGACGTTGACGTTTAAACGATATGATGTGGCCAGCCATGAAATGCCTGGCCACATCATGAAATGGACAATTTTACAATATGGTCACGACATATATTATGTAGTTCACTTTTAAATTCTTAAAACCACACTAGCTATTTTAATATATATTTTATTTTAGTAGGTACCTGCACTACTCTAGAAATATCTGCTAAGCTCTAGGACTGATGTTAGATAATCTCGGCCTATACAATTTGCTATAGTTGTGCAATAAATAAAAATGAAGTCAACAGGCTTAAATATACGGCAGAGAATTGACTTGTTAAGTTTGCAAGTGCTCTTTATTTAAAAGTGAGATTAGTTTTTTTCACTATCTACTAGTAGAAACGTAAGTTTCAAAAAGGTTATCCGTCAATTTAAGTATTTTTAGGACAGCCTTGAATGTTATTTACATAAAATAAACTTCTTCTTAAGCTTTTAAGCGCCCTGTTATTCTTATTGGTGGAGGAATCGCCTGCATTGAGCCTTTCTCTGGATTTTCTGGTATGCCACAATGCCAAATTGTCCTTCACTTATCGTATGAACGCTCTCTTTAGTGATTTAATTTAATAGTGATTTTTATCATTTGATACACGATAAATATCGATATCACTTGATTCAAAACAAAATATTGTATAGAGTAAAGATACACAAATCGGTTAAATATGAACCTTATACACCTGTATAAGGTTCATATTTAACCTAAGGAAATACGATCATGTTTCTGAGTACCGGAAAAAACTGAATTGGCTTCCTATCAGACTCCGTCGAAATGCTCGTATTCTTAGTCTCCTACACAATATTCTTCACAATCCGTCCTATCCTGTTTATCTACGCGAACGATTCTCCTCTGCACGTCCTCCTAATGCTGATTGTCGATCCCATATTCGCTCCCTGCTTTCTTTCCCGTCCCATAATAGCGGCTTTTTCTCCCACTCCTTCACTGTGCATGCAGTTAGACTGTGGAATTCCCTACCAGCCAACATTCGCGACTGTCAAAATTTACATCTATTTAAGAAACGAGTAAAAGCTTATTATCTTTTAACAATGTAGTTTATTAGTTTTTTTTATATCCGTATTTTTACATTAAATACAATATACTATGTATTTTATTTAATTAATTAAAGTAGGTCTTTTATTATTAATATTATTTTTACCTTTGTTTGTGTTTACACACACAACTACCATATTAAATACTTTTATATTAGTGACGGGGCTGCTGGAAGACATTTCGCTAAGAAATAAGCAGTGCCTTTGTACAGTGTTTCCATGTGTATATGTTCTTGATGCTGTTTTTTTGTGTGTACATAAATTGTAAAATAAAAATAAATAAATAATAAATCGGCATTCAATAAGATTAAAATACGAGTACACCACTTTATTCTCGGGATAGGTAGCTTATTTGCATTATGTACCTACTTGTAATTATATTTTTATTATATTTTCACTGTCTCGATATTTTTGCAGACGGTACTTCGACAACGAGCGTCGTGTTCGCACGGCGCGCACATCACGGGGATTGCGTGCGCGCAGTCGTCATTACGGGCTCACGACGCGCGTTCACCGCACGGGAGGCGTCGTCGTACCAACGCTGACGTACCATTACGCCTTTTAGGGTACGCCATTGTACCGATTGTAATACAGCAGTACCGAATGAGTAACCACATGTTTGAAAACATCGAGTCACTTCACTGGGGAAGACGATTTCGTAGCCAATATGGTTAAGAGTTTACTTGAAGATTCTATGATGGAAATGTATCACAATCGTATGTGTCCCACTGCTGGGCAGCGGTCTCTTCTCACTAATTATATGAGCAATTGGCCATCAACTACATTTTGCTGGTGAGGCGGGTTGATCTAGAATTTTGCTCATCTCTTCGCAGATACATACTCGTAATTGAGGTAATTTCTTTTAATCGACTCTTACGACATCACGATAAGAAAAGGTAGGCAACATCTTCATTTTAAATCTACTAGCGCACAGACATCTTTATTAAACAGTTTAATTACTTTTAATCTGCTTTATATGTGTATAGAAACTGGCGTGGGTTTAGCTCAGGAATAGAAGGAAGAGTTCTAGTATTGTCTTATGGAAATAAAGATTTCATAGGATTTTTGATTTCGAGTCTGATAATTCAATGAGATGGAACTATGAACAATCTTCAATGTAAATTGACATTTTACCAAAATAATAACTGATAAGTTTCACTTTTAAAAATTTAAACATATTATTTTTCGTTTACTGAAAAATCGATTTTACTTAAGTGCGGAACATCACTCGGATAACAAGTATCATTGCCCAAATTAGTAATAAGTATAGTGAGCGCATATTGTACCGCCATTGCCTTTGGCTTAATACGCTATGATTATGGACCACCGACGATCGCGAGTCGTCACTTCTTATCTATCTTGTACCTAACTACGAATATAAAAAACTTCACAATGTATCGTACCTAAGTGCGAGCAACTGTGCAAGATTTGAACTTTCTGGTACTCAGCGAAGCCTAGTTCATCGACTAGCTCATTCTAGGCTCATCATCATCATCACAGCTCATATACGTCCCCACCGAGGCGCACGAGCCTACCCTAACTAGTTAGGGCAATTAGGCCTTAGTCAAACCGCGCCGGCCCAGTGCGGATTGGTTCTAGGCTCGAAGTACCAGATTGTTTCCTTAGCATGTTCGTTACGTCTTTCTGTGTCTGTGTTCGTTACGTTAAAACGAATAAAATACGATTAAAGGGAATTCGATTTGTTCTGACGCAACGAATGTTTATTTAACGTTGCCAATATAAATGTTGAGTGCTGCGGTAGGCTATAGACCGTGTTACTTGAATTACTTAATGGATTTTTGAACCGATAGAACACATTATTTTCTTATTATTTTAATGTATTCAAAAGCTTGGAACTGAATGTCAGTGAATATTTTCAGTCTATAAAATTTCCGTCACATTTGTTTTTGCGTTTGCAGTATTTAGTCAAGAGTGTGTAACTATAGTTGCAAATATGCAAATATGAAATAAAAAATGGTGTTTGGTTTCCCCTTTGTATTTACATCAATAAAAAAGAAAATGTGAAAGCAAAGGGAATCCCAAACAGTCTCATCATGCGAGTTAAATTACTTCAACCGATTCCCAATAACGCCGTCCACTTCACTAGTCAAGATGTTTAAAAAGCCTGTCATTTCACTACGAACCACGTTATTAGCCACTCACGACCCCTCCGCTCACTATTTTACAGTCTATCACATAAAAAAATTAATACACCCACTTTTTAATTCTACCTCTTCCGAGTGACAGTTGACACAATGGCTCGAGTATTAAAGGGTTAGAGGGTTGCGACGGGCTACAGAAGGGTTAATTGCTATGGGTGCATGTGGGGCTGTGTACATAGACAACAAAGAGGTTTTGTGCGGGACAAAATGGCGCGGTTGAATCGCGTTCGATATTTGAATTGTGACATGGTGTATGAGCGAATACATTTTAATCGATGTAAAAATGAAACAGTAAAGTGAGCAAAAACAGACAATCATTCATTCTTCATTTTCATGTAAATTATTATATTTTTACTAAGCTACGCGCATAGTAGCGCAGGTTTTTTATACAACTAAGTTGGCAAAGAAGCATACCTGATGGTAAGTGGTAACAGTCACCTACATGTGATGTGGTTCTTGTGAGATTCGCAGCAAATTTGCAGCCCCCACATGAATCACAGTGTACGTTGCCAACTTGTGACATAAGATAAAGTCACGGTACCTAGTAATTTCCTTGCCATATCTTACCCTTCAAACCGGAACACAGCAATGCAAGCACTGCTGCTTTGCGGCAGAAATAGGCAAAACGGAGATACCCAAGCCGGTGACCCTGGCACAGAATAAAGATAAACAGCATAATAGACAGCAGTTCACTTTGCCCTATGACTAGGAGTCTATTTATGTATTAAATATATATTTTCTAATCACTAGTACGATAGAAGTCCAAAATATAAATTATATCATATGTGTGAATGTGTGTACACAGCAGCACTAGACTACATGTTTATATTGAAACCGCCCTTATGTGGCTCGTAATAGCGCCGACTTTCGTTATGCAAATGTAGGGCTTGGCGTGCAGCAGACTGTAGGTAGGTACACTCGAGTACAAAATAATCGATGCGGTCAAAGTTACAAAAATATGTATTACATGTGATTTCTGTTAGATTTGCAAATCGACAATCCCTACAAGGACGTCAATGTACGTTGCCAACTTGTGACATAAGATGCCACGTTACAGTACTCAGTAATTTCACAGCCTATCTTACTCTTCAAACCGGAATACAGCAATGCAAGTACCACTGCTTGGCGGGAGAAATAGGTAAAATAGAGGTACCCATGCAGTCGATTGTACATACTCCCTTCTGTGTAGAATCACTGGGTTACTTAGTATTCTGCAGACCATTGTACAGACTCCTTATATTGTTCACCACCAATGTGGTGGTGAACAATATATCCAAATGAAAACAATATGTCAAAAAAGAATAAAATAAACAAATATAAAAACTTCAAGCTCCCATCCAATAAGGCCGTGTAGCAAGGAACAAAAATGCTGACAATGCAGAATACATTTTAGTTCATAGGACAGGAATTAGCCAACACCGAATTTTTATTGTAAGTACTATATTCAATTACTGTAGGTCCCCCCATCCATATGCCGTATATGCAAGGGACAAAAAGGCTGACAATGCAAGACCGCTGTTTAGTTTATAGACCAGTTAGCCAACATCGAATTTTTATTGTACAATGTACAATATGCAATTACTGTAGGTCCTACAAAAGCGGAGCTTGCCTCAGAAACGTAAGCCTGGCATTATTCAGTATTATTTTACTCTACAGAATTCGGTTGTTATTGTCCTGAAACTCGCACAGGAATTATTGCGTGATCGTAATTCGGGAACCGCATCGACAATATTGGGAATTATTGGGTGCATTTCATGTAAATGATGAAAATTAACGTAAATTTAACGTGCGCTGTGGTTTTGGCGCGCCATTAGTGGTTGGTTCGATTCACGGGAATGCCATAGTGTAGAGATATTCAGTTATATATGTATGTATGTACATACAAAATTGAACTACCTACGATAACAATTTCTTAAAAGTTGAGCAGAATATAAATAGTACATCTCAAAAAATGGTAGGATTAATCAAAGAACTTTTAAAACCACTCGAACGTTCGCCACGCGAAGCGTGGTGGGTTTCAAAAGCAAAAAGTAGTATATCTCAAATATCAAAGGTGCCGCCATTGCGGAATGACTCACCCCGGCGCGTACGGGGTGTTCAAAAAATTGCGGAGAGTGACATATACTTACTGTCTACAAGAGAACAAAAAATACGTATGGAAAGGTAATTTAATATAGAAGGAACTTATAACAGTTAATTAGATAAGGATTAATAATTAAATGAATGAAGCGCGAAAATGTTCGGAAGGTCGCGGAAGACCCGATTATTAAAAAAAAATTTTTGCACAAAAACTATTTTATAAAACTTTAAATAACCATATATATTATTATAGCCCTATTCTTGAAGATTATTTTGATATATTATAATAGTTTTGGGTAATATTTTTAATGAAAAAAGAAAAAAAATAATAAAATCGATTAATTACGTAATTATATACGCGAGATGCGCACGCGCGACCTCAAATTTAAAAAAAAATGCAAAAAATAAATTATTGTGTCTAAAATTAAATAAAAAATACGTATGGAAAGCTAATTTAATAAGGAATGAACTTATAATAGTTAATTAGATAAGGATTCATAATTGAATGAATAATGACGAGAATAGTAACTAAAGTGCTTAAAATTTAAAAAATACTCACTTTTTGAAAAAAGCGTTTAGTGTGGCAATATAACACTATAAACTATCATAAACCATACATAATCATCATCATCACAGCCCATATATGTCCCCACCGAGGGGCTCGAGCCTACCCTATATTAGGGTGATTAGGCCTTAGTCAACCACGCTGGCCCAGTGCGGATTGGTCGACTTCACATACATCATTGAATTTCTTCGCAGATGTATGCAGGTTGCCTCACGATGTTTTCCTTCACCGTAGGAGCGTCAGACATATGTACATATGAAATTCGAAACGAAAAACACATTGGTACATGGCGGGTCTCGAACCCCGACCCCCCGATTGGAAGGCAAGTGCCGAGTCCACTGCGCCACCGACGCTCCCATATAATAAATTATTGTGTCTAAAATTAAATAAAAAATACGTATGGAAAGCTAATTTAATAAGGAATGAACTTATAATAGTTAATTAGATAAGGATTCATAATTGAATGAATAATGACGAGAATAGTAACTAAAGTGCTTAAAATTTAAAAAATACTCACTTTTTGAAAAAAGCGTTTAGTGTGGCAATATAACACTATAAACTATCATAAACCATACATAATAATGTAGCCCAATTCTTCTAGTTTATTTTGATATAGAACACTCTACGAAAATACTAATACAGACTAAGTAAGTACGCAATAAATCTCATCGGTCATGGAGTAAGAAACGTATGGATACGGCCAAGTAAGTTAAACCGCAGACTATGACAAATTTATTTCAATCTAAGACTAAAAATAAATTGGACATGACCTGTCAACTTATGAAAGAGACTATTGGCAAAGGAATAAAGTCATAGAGAAAATAATTTTTTTTTGCGATTTTTTTATCACACCGCGCGGTTTTACGCAAAGGGAACTGGGTACCATAGTACCCAGGTCGATCGAGAAGCTTACGATTTTGGGGACTATAGTCCCCACGGACGTTCCAGTGGTACGGTGAAATCATTCTAAGAACTGGATGTAGCACTATGTTCACAACAGAACTGATAGTGATTGAATCATTGCGTGCACAATTTATATATAATAAGTACCTATTATACTTTAAAAAATTCTATTGAAAATTTAATAAGGTTTTAATAAAAGACGTGACAGAAAAGGTAAAATAATCCTTCAATAAATCAATAAAAATGAAATTAATTAGTAGATAAACTCTAGCCCCAGACACCTAACCTTTCGTATGATTCGATGCTAATCATTTATTATATTAAATCAAATCAAATTTTTATTGCTGACTAAGGTGTGATACAGATGTTGTTATAATTAGAGTCCTTGATTACCTAGTCACCCTTTTCAGGTATAGCAATGTTGGTGAGGGCTCCCTATCTACAATTTATGTTTTACTATTTCATTTAATGTATCATTCCTCACTTCAATACAAATAAATCAAACTAAAACTATATAAAATTAAACCAATGAATGCAAATTACTAACAAATTAAATTATTACCAAATTAACATTTAGCCAATGCACTCATACACGCACGGTATAATTAGGTATGTGGTGATGTCATATTTTTTTAAATAATACAGGGTTAATTACGAATGTTCTATTATTAAACTTGCATTAATTTAAGCCTGCATGTTTTGAAAATCGTCATATTGTAACACTAGTCTTAAACAACTATTGTCAACTCAGACTATATTAATATTCAACATGTATTGGAATCGAAGCATCACTCACTTAAAAAATGTAGGTACATACAAAGTTTATAGTTATATATATATAACCTACTATATAAACAGATAATTTCAATATTGGATAAAATAAATAATCTTTATTTTTATTTATTTATATTTTTTGGCTTAGTTTTAAAAATGAAATGAAAGGATTTTGCTTTGATTCAAGCTATGATAAGTTTTACTTATCTGATAAAGTTAACACTTAAAATTAAAAAAAAAAAAGTACATCTTTTCATAAAAAAAGCTTATTGAATAGCGTGGCTTTATGTAAGCAATATTCATAAGTCATATGAAGTTAAATATTACCAACATTAAATCTGGTATACATATACGTAAATTCAAGTGAATATTGCAAATGCAAATGAATAGTAATTGACTCTTACTGTTATACTATTACACTGTGTGATCGCGACATTTGGTCCGAATTGTGTTTTGTGGTCGCGGCTGTCGCCGTCGTTTGTCGCATGCGCCCGTGCACATGGGGCAAATATATCACTTCCTATGCGCTTTTTGTTGATTGTGATCCTTTCGCAATAAAATTACTCGTGAACACATGCGCTTTTGACAATGGCGTGGCAGAATCTATCCAACTTATTCTTTTTTATATTTTTCAACTGAGCCTTGCAGACGGATTTAATTAGTTAATAACCTTTTTTGTCTCAAAAATTAATGTTATGATCAGGACAGAAATTGAATGATTGATAAGGAGATAAGTGTGTTCATTGAAATTAATTAATCGTTTAATGCAAGTGATAGGCAAGTGTGTTCTAATAATATTTTTTTAGAAATCCAAACTAGACTCAACCTTATATCCAGCACTAAAAACTTTGAAATTGACGGCCTAAATGATAGGTAAAATCAAGACATTTTTGTATTATTAAATTCGTTCTTATGAATAAAATCGTTTAATACATGTGCTGATAATAATTCTACTGAAAATTAAAGTTAGATCCAACCCAATGTCCAAAACTGGGAATCTTCGAAATTGTCAGCTAAAATGATAAGCAAAAATCGATACATTTTTATTGAACAAATTTAACAGAACATTAACTAGGTGGAACATTAGTCTCCCAGTGAAGACTTGACTCTAAACTAACACTCGTACAAAGCCACGGGCAAGATTCAGTATAGAATTCACTGTGAACACTGTGACATCCTATTAGTGCTAAGCAAACAGTTCCAGGCCCATCATTGAGGCAGTAATGATGTGTGAACCAAACACCTGGGTCCAGTTTTGTGCATCAAAAATTCATTAAAGCAACAATTAACGCTATTAGGCAACGCGTGCCCGACACGGACAAAACGGGAAAATTGTCGGACTCTCGCGGGGCATGGCACTCGCGAAACAATTACCTGAACTGGTATGTTTCCGCTTGTCATACTTACTTGTATAGTTTTATAAAAAAAAATGTCGCCCCACACTAGGATTTTCCTGTGCCGTGAGTGCAGTTACAAACATAGAATATCACATGCACATACGCCCAGACCGGAACAAATTTCTGTAGGCCATACAAAATATTTGTCCCGTACGGGAATCGAACCACGACCCGTTGTGCAGTAGGCGATCACTCAACTTCTACGCTAACCGTGTCATCAAGTTATAAAGTTTATCGTTTGGCTGTGATACAATATCAGCATTATATCATCGTAAAATAATGAATTAGAGTGTACCGTTAGTAATTAACAAAATTATGTCAAATTCCCATGTTGTAGGTACCTCATTCTCCTGTGAAGGTTGAAGGATCTACACTGGTAGCGATTGACGAGTATGTTTACCTGGAGCAAATAGTCTAGCTCGGAAAATTCAACTTCCAGAAAGAGGTCAATCGACGAATCTAAATCGGCTGGGCAGCATACAGGAGTGTGTACAACATGGGAATTGGGATGATGACTGAATTCAAATTTTTACGTCTCGTCAATAAATATTAAAAAACCGTGGAAAAAGATGCAGTCCTGTGAAATTAGAATTAAAATCGGCTTAGAAATACATTAGATACAAGCATTTTAAGTTGTTAATTTGAAGGCGATTAGACAGAGAGATCCGACATCAACCGTGATGTCATCGTTGAGTACGGCCATATTAACTCCTTGTAAATTGCCGTTTTGCTAGAAAGAGATGGAGAAAAATCTTTAATACCTTATATCTTGGTTGTTTTTATAGTTATTCGAAAACCGATTTTTTCTTTCTGTTTATTATATGAATGAGCTTCTATTAAAGCAAAAAAAAATTTTTTGTCATCTAGCCTATTATGTCGAATGCCCATGTTGTGCTGTACCCACTCTTCTGTGAAGGTTGGAGGCTTTACACCTAGATGTTGTTGATGAGTATATTTACCTAGGGCAAATAGTACAGCTCGGTAAGTCTAACTTCCAGAAAAAGGTCAACAGACGAATCTGACTCGGCAGGGCAGCGTTCGGGAAACTACGTATCAGTCCATCTACCACAATGTCTCAAAACTTGCATTGCTATGGAAATGTTCAGGAAATGATGATTATTTGATTTCTTCGTTTAATATATTATATAAATTAATATCTTTTAAATCAGCTGGTACAGAAAATCCTTGATTTTTGTTAATAAGTATGATCTTCGCGTAACAGGTCTGACCTAGTGTGATGATCGTAGTAAATTAACTTTGTACTATATTTTTTGGTAAAATAAATTATTCTTATTCTTATGACAAAATGCTTGAAAAATTTGGTGAGAAGAATTATTCAAGTGATACGTGTCACGACAAATAAATGTTTTCTCGCCATAATGTTGTCACGACGTAAAAGCGAAAAAAGATGTGCCCTCTCTCATTTAAAACTATTCAAGTCGTACTCAATGGAACTGTACCTATAGCCGCGGCAATTTTCCGCCGCATTTGCATAATTGCGGCGATAACAGGCGACGCGACGGCCCACGGCGACTCGCGGTGACAATTACCGACACCGCGAAATGAAGTCCTTCTGTGTTATTTGTTAATTCAATAAACTGGGAGGCCCCTCATTAAACCTCTTTGGAGACATAAACTTTTTTAATTTCGTAAATCGCAAATAATTTGTCAGGTGCTTAATTCCATGTTCATTTTATACTTGATTTAGAGCTAAATAATACGTTTTTTAGTGATATCTACAAACAAATATACTTATGTGAAGATACTTGTCATCTAATCTAATGCCCACGTGCCCCATAGGTAAAGATATGAGAAATAATGTATAGTTATTTTCGACTTTACATTAGTTATCAATACACTAATAATAATAAATTGAAAAATTAATTTAGAAACAGTAAAACAAATGTACAAATTAAAATACTATGCGATAATGACCGTTTTAGTTTGGAACTGTGTCGCAGACATTAGCGCCCACCTCCAAAATATAAATATTAATATGATATCCATTTTATAAAAATAAAAATCCTTACAAGAGCTAATGGACTCACTCGCCGAGAAAGGTGGGTATCAGATAGATTGGTATAGATAGGTAGTCACAGTTTTCCTAACTAACTAGACTTAAGCCTTGTTCATTCGCTCTTGATACAGCCTTTCCAACAACTTGGTGGAAAGGCTTCTTCCTTCCTTTGCTTGGCCTTCTATAAAAAAACGCTCTGGCGCTTTCCACCAAGTGTAACTAGAAGACAGCCCGTATTCGGGGGTTCCCACAGAAAGAGATTTCTGTAGAGTGATTTAACCAGGTGGGGACGTATAGTGGCTGAAATGTTGATGTTGATTTAATCGTCTCTGCACTGTGGTGGTTAAGACCCCCGTTATTGATCTCCAAGTTGAGGGTTCGATTCCACATAGGAGCAGAAGATTTTACTTGGTTTAGTTGATGGTAGGGGCGTTTAGCCCACCTGGTAAATTATTACCGTTTCGCCTAAGTTAGTCGCCATAATAACAGCGATAATACATTGTTGTGTTCTGAAAATTAAGATTTAGAGGCAAAAGAGCCAGTTGCCCAGTTGTTGAGGAGTCCAGGCGGAGTACGCTTCCACGGCGGCCTTATTATTCCTACTTACTATCAGGCCATGAGCTGGAAAGCTCAAAAAACAAGATCATATTAGATTTTTTCCTTTACGTTTTTTAACAGGTTAACAATACACAAAATTGTGGAACGCAATAATATAAACAATGGTTACCTACACATATTAAATACTATTTCATACAAAAAAGTCTGAGTTTCACTTTAATGTACAGTCAGCAACACACTGTTTGTGCTATAAAATATTGTTTCTATCCTAATTTCTTTATCAGACAGATAACACAGAAGCGATTCTTTTTAGGGTTTCGGCCCATTTCGGCCCCTTGATTGTGTAACTCAAAATCTATCGCGAACGTTTTCAGTTTGACAAGAGCAGTATAACCATCACTGCTTTATATGAAGAAGTCGGCGAAGAGTCTTGCGTTGACGGCGCAATGGCGGTCAAATTAAAGGCGATCGTGACAGATTTTTTCTTAAGACAATAACCCCCCTGATTTCCTAATATCTCAGACTCAGATAGATACGGACACTTTTATCGTATGAACCTAAAAGTTGCGAATTGCTCACTCATTAGACCGGGCGTGTCGCTTGCCCGTGACGCGCGCCATAAGGCCCGGTTCACACGTGCGGCGACATCGCGACACAACCATTAATCAGGCGCGTCGACACGACAAATTGCTTTATTGTCGCTCCAATTGCGACGATTTTCCGGTTTGCTTGCAGTCGAGCGTGTTTCAAATTACCAGTCATCGTGCTCATCGCGGAGGCGGACAGCTTCGGACGAAGGGAAATTGGAAGGTTGATTGTGTTTGTACGTATGAGTGGAGTGTTGCTAATACGTGATATACTAAGATGCGTATTTCTTAATTATGTGCTGTATATATAGATTTTTGTGTAGGTAAGTACTGTACGCACTGTACGTACTGCACGCACTGTACGTACTGTACTCGTAGCTTCGGCGCAGTCAATCATCTAAGTAAATTATTAAGCAATTTAGCATACATGTCTGTGCCTGTCCAGTTTTTCAATCAAAGTTTATGAACTGTTCTTATTGCGTTTTGGTTCCATTAATGCACTCCACCACATAGGTCCGTATAGGAATTTAAAATGAATCATGTTAGAAAAGAAATTATAGATTAAGAGCATTGATTTACTACCGTTTGGTAGTATATCAATGATTAAGAGAGAAAAGTCGAAAGTTGACAGTAGAAGAAAGGGCTATAGCTTAGGCCGAAAGGGATATTCAAACTCAAACTTAATAAAGTCTTTAACAGAAACTCATTGACGTCTTACTAAACGATGTGTTTAAAAGGTGTGTCTAAGATATAACATTTGAAAATTGCGTTTTAAAATAATCTAGGCAAAAGTGAATTTAATATAGAGCAAATAAACGATACTCCCATTGCAAAGAGTAGGCACTTTTATACACAAATCTATCTTTTAATCTGTTTATCCATAGCTTAAATTTGAAAGGTCTTCAAGTGCACTGCAAATACATAATTAGCGAGACTACCCCTTATGTTTGTCAATTAAAATGGCCGCCATTTTGTCCTGTATTGACTGATTCCAGTTTACAATGTGCCCCCTCACTTATTAATGCTACGCGTCGTATTTAAATAAGGCAAGTTTATCATTAAGGTGTTTAACATACGAGTACCTACTTAGTTCAATTATATACTTAGTGCATTTTGAGAAGACGAATGTATAGGTGCATTTAGTTTTCAGCGTTTATTATGAAAACTAATCAATGATTTTTTGTTTTATCTATATAAATAAAAATGAATTACCGAAATGTATGTACAGTAAGCTCCTTATCAAGCTATACTGTTTGACCTTTGGACCGTTCTTATGTCGCTCGTAATAGCGGCGGTTTTTGTAGCGTAAATGTATAGCTTGAATGGGAGCTTACTGTACGCTCAGTACGACCCCACCCAATTGATTAATTCTTTTTTTGTTGTATAACATTATTATTGGAATGATGTTTGTATGAAAGAAAATGTTTGAAAAATTTTACGAAGAAATTAAAAAATTGGATTTAAAAAAGTAAGTAACCGACAAAATTGGCAGATTGTCCTTCAATTGTTCAGTTTCTTATATTGTTTTATTGTCAAAAGGTATCGAAAAATTTCCTTTTTAGTATAGGTACCCGTGCGAGGCCGAGGTTACAATATATACCTACGTATATACTACTACTTATTAATGTAAAGGTTTGAACAATTTTTGTCAGTTTAAATTAAGAATATTTTTGAGATATTATATCATTTAGGTACTTTAAAATAAATATGAACAATTGCACAGCTAGGGTTGCCAGCTCCGAACACCGAGAAGCCTCACAGACCTGTCAGTTTAGCCGGACATTTGAGCAAAAAGGCCGGACAGACCAGCCAGCTTAGATGGACATTATTTTAGCTAAGCCGGACGGTCTTAGTTATGAGATTTTTCATCTTAATGTTATGTAAGTCGAAGTATTTATGATGTAAGTATTTTTTATGTAAGTCGAAGTCTTTTCATCGTTTAACATAAAACCTGACTTTTTGGATCGAGAACTGAGACACTGTGCTGTCAAAAATGGCAGTTATTTTCTGTTATTTCGGTCACACCACGCAACGCGGAAAGGAACGACCACGTGAGTGGTCAAAAAACCTAACAAAAGTCAGACTGGCCAAACACGCATCTAAAAAGCCTAACTATGTCCGGCTTTATCTGGACGCCTGGCAGCCCTATACACAGCAAACATAGTTTATGTTTCATCATTCAACTATCATGTTTATTGGCAGTGTTATAGTATTACATTACATTGCCTTTAATTCCGTGGATTTTGATGTACTTACTAGTGTGCTACGTTCTCTTGGCATATCTCCTACCGTAGTTGACTGGTTTCGTAGTTACCTGCTAGGGCGCCGGCAACGTATACGAATTGAGGATTTTTTTTCTGACTGGTGCAGTATCAATGCGGGTGTCCCTCAGGGTGGCGTATTGTCTCCACTTCTTTTCTCTTTATTTATTAATTCCATTACATATTCACTTTCGTGTCTCTATCACTTGTATGCTGATGACTTGCAGATCTATACGCAAGCAACGTTATCAAATCTCTCTCATGCTATCGCTGAAACTAACAGCAATCTTAAACTGATCGACAATTGGAGCAAATCATATGGACTACTCATTAATCCTACAAAACCGCAAGCAATTATTATCGGCAGTCCGTATTTTGTTTCAAGGATTGATTATAGTTTGTTACAAGCAGTAATATTTGGTGGCACTATTGTTCCTTTTAGCAATTGCGTTAAAAATTTAGGTTTGGTCTTTGATCAGTGCTTATCATGGCGACCGCAAGTTGAAGCTATTCGCAGAAAGATCTATGCTGCATATGGTTCACTCAACAGGTTTCGTAACTTTCTTCCAATTAGTACTAAATCAGCATTACAATCACTTTTACTTTCACTGCTCGACTATGCTGATTGTGCCTAGGTGGATCTGTCTGAGGAACTTCTCGACAAGCTGGAGCGTCTACAAAATGTGGCCATTAGATTTATTTTTAATTTAAGAAAATTTGACCATGTTTCTTACTATCGCTCTCAACTCAAATGGCTACGAATTCGACAGCGTAGAGACTTACATGTCTTGTCACTCCTTTACAATATTTTGTTCCATCCAATATCTCCACCTTATCTTAAGTCTCATTTCTCTTTTCGGTCCAATACTTCGAGTCGTACTTTGCGATCTAATTACATTTTATCCCTTGACATCCCGCCTCGTTCAACTCAGTTTTTGACATACTCGTTTCCTTTTCAAGCCGTCCGGCTATGGAATTCTCTCCCTGAGAGTATTCAAGGAGCACGTACGCTAGATTCCTTCAAATCCCAAGTTCGTAGTCACTTCCTATCTATAAATCCTTAGCCGCTTATTGTAATGTAATTTCCTTCCCTATGACACAATCGGGTTTTTTTATTCCTATTTCTGCACCCTTCCCTTGATTATCCCTTTCCTATTTTCCAGTCTTAAGGTTGCCGGGAAGAGATTGCTTTATAGCAATAAGGCCGCCTACTTGAACATTTCTTCTTTTTTTTTAAAGTTTGTTTCTTTTGTTACGTGTATTATTTGTGCAATAAAGAGTTAATTATTATTATTATTACATTTCCCATAGGGAGACTTTATACCTACCAGAGTTATATGCATATGGGCACCTCTACTGAGTATACGGATACCTATCTAACCTATTTCTGCCACCTAGCAGCGGTAGATACTGGCATTCTGTGTTCCGGTGCGAAGGGTCCAATAAGACAGGTAGTGAAAGTACTGGGTACCTACATGTGACTTGACATCTACAACCCGTGCGGTTAAAGAATGGGATTAGAAATATCGGCGCATGTATTAACTTCTCGCTCGCACACTATTTCCGTCTAATAGTGTGCGAGCGAGAAGTGAATACATTCGCCGCCATTTCTAATCCCATTCTTTAACCGCACGAGTTGTAATGTCGTAAGTTGGCATCGTACATTGGTGTCCTTTTGGGGGTTGAAGATTTGTCTTCATTCCCCCGGATGCCTCGGGGGATCTTCGGCCTCAATTTCGGGGATGGGAGGCAAACTGAATGCTTAAAACTGAAAAAACTCAAAAATCTTTATTCAATATAGACCTTTACAGGCACTCATTGACGTCAAAAAAAAAACATCAAAATCTTTAACCAAGAATCTAATTAAGTAACTAAATTATTTAATCCTTGTATGTACACACACACCAACCATTATTAAGATATGTGCAAACACAAGTCAAACGAAAAAACAAGTTGACTCTACACCTATTCGGAAATTGGGAGAGCCTTCTCCAGAAAAACAGGGGATAACAATTTAGTTGTATAAAAAATATCCTAAACAGATGTCTATTCGGTGTACCTACTGTAATAGAAGGGGCATAATGAGAGATTCGTACTTCCAATTCGTTACAGTCGACATCACAAAAAGCATTACGAAATAATAATTGACTACAATTACAAAATGCAACAACAAAACACGCCACAATGCGCTCGTGAAGCAGAAGCGACAAAACGCAACAGTTATCACCTTACGATCAAGAAGGTCGCAACCTCTGAGCGTTGCTATTGTTGTGACCAAACGCCATTTCGGAGGCCATCAAAACATTACTCTTGCAAATGATATTCAACTTTATTTCAAACTTTTTTGAGTCTTAAATGTCATTGTTGTCGTAAATGCTTTTAAAATGGCGAAACGTTATAACAAATTTGAATTTAGAACCCGACGCTCTAAAGTTTCTTTCTGACATTACTTGAAAATCATAAAGCGTGTGCTGGCAGACAATTGATTGACATTACGCTTAATCTATTAGCTCGTAAGGTTGAAATTTGTTTCGAGATATGGTAGTGTAAGAAAGTATATACCAAGGTGAGATGGTATCATCAGTGGTTAAAGAAGACGCTATAAATTAGTCAGATATTGAATTCAATTAATAAGTGGGCACGCTTGGAACGATTTTATCTGATCGGGCTAAGTTTTGGGGAACTGGACATGACGACAGGAGTGTATAATGAAATTTGAGCAAAAAGTTTGTAATCAATTCGAGTTGAAGTGATAGCAATAAAGGAATATAGTTGGACTCGCTCGTTATAAGTTGCAAGATTGAAAACAGCGAGGCTGAAACAAAAAAAAAATAAACAGGTTTAAATTTGTTCATCCCTTCTATTCGTAAAATGTCGTATGATAAGCGGGAGCAAAGTAGCTCTTTTCTGTTAAGAACTTTTTAGCGGACGGGAATGGCATTTGAATTTAGAACATGTATCATTCATAGAAATCAAACGCAAATTGTATGAATTACCGGCTGGTACATACGTGTTGGCCACAGAACACAGAAAGGTGTTGGCTAAACGGCGGCGGCCCCCGCGGTAACTGAAAAAAAAAACAAAAGCACGCGAATTTAACTCTCTGTTCATGTAATCAGTTCTACGTCGAGTTATGAAAGTGGAAATGCATTAGCTCCTGAAACAATAACTATTACTTATATTCACAAATGTCTTTTTAAATAAGTATTAATTATTTATAAATATTTATTAATTACATAACACCGTCTCTTATTTATTTTCTCATAGAAAGGGGATGAAAAATAGAGTATATGACTCGAGAACAAAATTATTTTTCACTTCTCATGCTCTGAAAGTGCTAATTATGAAAATTTGTTAGCACTAGATCCAGTTAATTCACTTGTATTAAACTGTTTGTTTAAACACTTTTTATTGAAGTCAAGTTTAATTTTTTGAGTATACTTACTCCCCAAACAAATCTTTAAATTTCTGTTACTTTCATGTCGGCATTTGTTTTGCTTTCTCGATATTTAATTTAAATATTTATCTAACTTCACTGTTGGCTACACCGTAAAATATAAATTTGGTGGTTTGTCATGTTTTTTTTGCATTTATATTATTGTGTGCATTGTGTACATCAAAATGTATTAATTATCTAAAGTTTTTTATCTTCAGTTAGAGGGTGAATATTAAGACTGTTAGCGACGTGCTCATATTTTTATATATTCGGGACACCTAACAGAGACACTGTAAGAAATCAGGACATAAATATTATTAAAATTACGTATAGTCAATTTTTTATTACTCTAAGTGATTTGACAGGTCGAGTGTAGCGTATAAGCGGGTAGCTTATCACGCAAGAAAAATAGTGTTGTTACAAAAAATCAATTACAATCGTTTATTTCCGTTCACTGAATGACTTATTGTTTTACGACTTTAAATTATTCCTAAAATCCATATATTTGCATTTAAATAACAATAATGACTTGTTTAGTTCTTTATGGGGTTTCGGTATGATAGAATGTCAGTATTTCATGTGGCTTTTCATAAAGTGAACAAATATAAAAAATGGTTTACAAAGCAAAGTAGCCCTTTTGAAGGAATACAAATATTTTTATTATACCTAGCTTACCTAGTTACCTTTCGGACAATGAAACGCGTATGATATTTTTATTAATAAACATTTAATTAGAATCATAATAATTATATTGACCATCAATATAAACGAGTCTCTGGCGTTACTTATCTATTTGGCAGTCCAAGTGATACATTTTCTATTCTTTAGTTACATGTTTGATGCATTCACGCCATTGTTCTGCATTCATTTTTGCCAACTATTTATTCGTCTGACTCTTTTAATTCATTCATTATTTAATCGATTTATAAATTTTCATCACGATAATTCAGAAACAAGCAACATTATTTTGCTAACTAACACGTCATCTTGTCAAATCACTTTAATAACAAATGGACTACTTATATAATGTAGAAGGCATTTTGTTATGTTCATTTACTTTGTAAACACTCATACATCAACACAAATACAAGGTTTAATTATTGAAGCTCCAAAAATATTGATTCGAATATAGGCGGGTCTGTTTCTGCGAACCTCTGATTGTGTCATGTCAAAGAGCTCGCGCGTTGACAGTTACCGGAAAAAGACCACATCCACCAATACCGACTGAGAATTGCGATCACTGATAAAGGATGCAATCTGGAGGCTGATTGTCTCGCAGTATAAAAAAGAAATAGAAATAAATAGCTTGAACTGATGAATATAAAGTCAAGCTAGGTAACACACCTATCAAAAAGATTTAAAAATATACCTATAATAAATAATAATAAAATAAAGAGGATATTTTATAGAGGTCTTATTTTGTGATGTATTGACAGGATATCATGCGGACGTCCGTTTCAAGAGTGGAAGATTTGTTACCTAGTAGTAACGCAAGTGTGCGTGGGCTCTAAAACAATTTTGACTATGTCCGATCTTTACTACTACTACCTACTACTGCTTTAAAGTTGTCGTAGATAGGAAATTTAACTAAAAACATTTTCACGGTTTTTTTAAGGGCATGTTATCATCACAGCTCATATACATCCCCAACGAGTGGCTCGAGCCTACACTAAGTTACGGTGTTTCGGCCTTAGTCAACCACGCTGGCTCAGTGCGGATTAGTCGACTTCACATACACCTATGAATTTCTTCGCAGGTGCATGCAGGTTGCCTCACGACAAAGGGCATATAATTATAAACAAAAATATAGAACTACCTAGAGTTCACAGTGTCTTGTCCGTCGCTATTGCATTAGATATAAGCTATTGCGCGAGAGTAACTCTCTTGTTTGTTTTCATTTTAATTTTAGTTCGGAGAAAATTCTGCGTACGCCCCCGAGGAAAAGTACGTATTTCGAAGTGTACGTCTGTTCTTTCTCAACGTTATTGAGCTGTAAATACCGATGTGTCGGTGACGCTGTGGCCTCGGCACTGGACTGTGTGTGCCCCGAGTAGAATCGGGAGGCCCGCGATCGATCCTGCCATGTACCAATGTGTCTTTCGTTTCACGAGTTTCATATGAAGGAAAACATCGTGAGGAAACTTGCATACACCTGCGAAGTAATTCAAAGGTGTATATGAAGTCAACCAATGACGCCCTGGGTCAGTGTGGTTTGACTAAGGCCTAATCGCCCCAACATAACTAGTTAGGGTAGGCTCGTACCCCTCAATGGGGACGTATATGAGCTTTATTATGATGATGAAATATCCATGGTGCGAATAGGAGCAATGGCAGAGAGTGTAAACTTTTTTGTGCTTTTGATTACCATTTAATTTTCTTAATCTTAACAATTATTATTTTGGTATTTTATAATATTATTACAGTATTGTTCGTGTGGTGATGCATTACCACTTACCATCAGGTGGGCAGTTTGCTTGTTTACCAACTTTCTGCAATAAAAAAAAAAAAGAATACATATAAATGCTCCTTTTCTTCATGCGAAAGTCATAAGAGTCGACCAAGAGAGTTTGCTTTGAACCCGACGTGACGCGAACTTCTGGGAAGAAACAGAAAAATCAAAATTATACCAAACACCACCTGTCTGCCCTGCGTGGTGTTGTAGGCCAATTCACAAGCGCTATAAGGAGACCCGTATCCACTAACGGGTTAAAATATTCCATAATAGCTGATGCGTCCACTATCAATTATTTTATTTCATTCACAATAACATTCACAAATCAAGCTTTTATCGATACGCACATTTATATCTTACAAAGTACCCATCTGCAATGTTAAGAAGCTCATTAATTGAAGTCACGCATTCAACCATTCACACGGACAATGCCGCGTGTAAGTCTAAGTCATGTTATAAATCCCTATCACGTGCACATGGCAACATTACATGCATCTGTCAGGCGCGCCCGCCGCGATTTAAAAAAGGAATGGCGCTCACAATGAGTTCCGTTGATACACATTTGAAGCGAACCCAATAATACTTGACCCTTCTAAACGTCGAGTACCGATACAACAGATGGTGAATTCCACCTCAAAGTTGAACTAAAGATAAAACGGAACGTACTTTCGGCCAATCAGAAAGCACAGGTTGCATTTCAAATGATCGATGATGTGATAATGGGGCATTCTGATTGGTTGAAAGCAACGATATGGTTTTAGTTTTGCTTTGCACTTTTCATGGAATGGACCATCAGCGCCGTTTGCTAGGGTCTGCGTACACTGGCGCAGTGACGGACGCGTCGGCAGCGCCGCGGGCGGCAGATGACCGCAACATGATTTATGTGCGGGCCACAGTCGGACGCATTTACATTCGTAAATATGATCTGTGTAATTATGCGCCTTGTTTCGGCCACGGGCGGTTCAACCCAAGCGGGAACGTGTGAGGAGCCCCAAGACTCCTGTGTTACGGTTATAATGACAGACGGCATGATGGATTCTACTAGGTATAATTACGTACGCAATGCAAATTCATTACCCGCCTAAGGCGAAACGCTTAAAGTTACGTAAACTAATCACTGCGAACTAAATATCTTATTTCCATCATCATGCGAACATCTTCATGCAACTAGTGCGATTGAGTTGCATTACCGCTGGATTACCGGTGGTTATTTGTTCATCGTTATAAATCCTATTAAGTATAGTTGTAGTGTACCGCATCGTTCATTTCATTCGGAATAAAAAAAATCGATGTTACTACTAAATGATGTTGTATACACGGTGTTTCAAAATAACCAATAAATTATCAATTCTTTATCGAAAACTCATTATTAAAATGTGTTTACACGTAATGTCATTCAACCCAAAATTTTCATGTAAATCATAGTATCATCATCATGTCTATGATTTACATGAAAATTTTGAATTGAATGACATTACGTGTAAACACATTTTAATACTGAGTTTTCGATAAAGAAGTGATTATTTATTGGTTATTTTGAAGCACCGTGTATATATGATATGATTTAAACATGAAAACAAGTTTTTGCCGAAAACCACTTATCTACTACGCGGTGATGCGGTAGATTCTGAAATACTTTCAAAACTAAGAATGTTTTGTTTGCTGCAAATTATATTATTAAGTGATTTAGCAATAGTATAATCAATATAGGTAAGTGAAGCTTTATTCCACAATAATTCCAAACATAATAAATGATTATTAAAATACCCCGTATATGCTTATTCAACTCGCAAAACGATTAAATATTACAACCAGAAAAACATTTTTTTTTAAATTAAGGAGCTTTTGTACAAGAAGATCACGCTAGCCCCAATATAACCTAATCATAGAGAAAAACAATTTAAAACTTTGAAGTGTAACTTGAGAAAGTTTTCTAAATTTCAAGTGAAATCTAATTAATATGTTCTCAGCATAAATTGCATTGTCATCATAAACTATTCAGAGACAAACATGACCTCCACTCTATATCGGGCATCAAACAATAATTTGGCCTCCGCCATAAAAGGAACATCAATAAAGGAACCAATTTCATCCCATATTGTTTGTCAAAAATTCGATTATGTCCGGTACGCGGAGACAAAAACCGACGACAAAGGGCATAAAACCGAAGGGAGTTCGTCCTTCAATTAAATGAGGATATAACGGGACGTTATCGAACATATTCCAAACTTAAATAAACTTTTTCTGACATTGCCTTTAAAAAAGGAACACTCTCCTTTATTTTCCCGCGCTGCCGATGAACGAGGCGTGACATTCGAAATTTTCGGTGTTGTCAGCACACAAAAAAGGGAAACGAAATGGGGAATAGTGTTGTTGGTGTGATATTAATGCGTCTAACGGATCCTTTTGTGTCGCGAAGGGATGCATCGCTCACGTCATCATCGCCTGTCGACCTGAATGCGATAATGATATTGGGGCAAAAAGGATTGTTATTCAATATCATTTCCTTTTTTGAATCAATTTTACGATTGCTTCCGTTTAACATTACTTTTCAATTAATATTTATGTATAGATGGGACGAGTTGCGGAGTTAGTACCAACACTTTGAATAGAAAGTTTTCTTGATACTGAATTTATCTTTTATTTTGAAGAACCTATACATAAAGATATTGAAATAAAAAAAATTGTGATTGTGTATATAGCAGAAGGCACTAATTACTTATTTGAGTGAAAATGAGAGCGCATGAGTGGAAACTCTATGGCAATGCTCACGCGAAGACTAAAGTTTATTAAATGAAAAAGAAATTACAACGAATTTGTCAAATTCAAAAGCACCACCTAAAAGCATAAATATTATTTACGTTATTTAGGTATTGAAAGCGAAAGAGCATGACTTGATTTAAATTTTAATATACCTACACATAGTATTAATATTAACATAGAATAAGTGTCACTTAACAAAAATGAGTCCTAGTTGCTTGAATAAAGAAATTTATTATTTAAAATTATTAACAGAATAACTTAGATTTGGCGCTAACCAGACAGTGACAAGATTATTGGGTTACATTCTGACGAAGTTGATATTTATGTTCAGACATAAAATAATATTTTTATGATTTTATGTCTCAAATCGGAGCGTCGTCGGTGGCGCTGTGGCCTCGGCACTGGACTGTGCCCCGAGTAGAATCGGGAGGCCCGCGATTGATCCTGCCATGTACCAATGTGTTTTTCGTTTCACGAATTTCATGTGTACATTTATCTGACGCTCCTATGGTGAAGGAAAACATCGTGAGGAAACCTGTATACACCTGCGAAGTAATTTAAAGGTAAAATAAGCCAATCCTTACTACATATTTATGGTTTTCAGATATATTACTTTACATGTGCTGTAAGATATTGCTTCTTGCCAAACTTCATGATTTTAGTTCAACGGGAAGTACTATTACCTACTACTATAGGATTTAATTCTCTTATGAAATGGCAAAATATCGACATAAATGGTGGGTCATTTAATATTTTGATCGCGTTAACTCACAAGTTTTGATAGGTATCTGACACGATTCTGAGAAAAAAGGCTTGACAGACAGATGGATAGACGAATAATGAAATGATCCTATACGAGTTTCGACTTTTTCCTTTGGAGGTACCCTAAAAAGACGACAAATAAAAGTTAGTTAACGGAATCGGATCAGCAAAAAGCTTGGTCACCGCGACAAACAAACCACTTTATCATTATCCTAGGGGGCTGGAGCCTTAGCAAGATGGCTTAAATAGTAGATTTTACAACAAGTGCACAAAACGAAACATTTTTATCCGAGATTCGGCTCGGGCTGATAGTAATGTCGAGGATAAAATGGTTTTGTGAACGAGTTATAAACTCTGCTTTTTACTTCGATTGCAAGGAAATAAAACTAAACATAACATTTCTTTATGTCTAAAAAACACATAAGGCAAATAAATTAAAGTAAATATAATAAAATAACAAATTCTATCTATGAACTTGTTGTTGTGTTTGGCTGTATGGCTCATTATCTTTGCCTTAATATAGATAAATTTATGTATGAGTAGATACGTTAATGCACTTGTGCACAAAATTCAATTTTGTGCAGCCTATATCCTGCACAAATAAGCACTTTCAGAGCATGAGAAGTGAAAACAATATTAAACTCACAGTCACTACGAGTTGGCAATACATTGCAATAGTGCTGTTTAAGTTCCATCCAAAATTTTTTAACTCTATGTGAGCTTGGTAATTGGGTTAACCAGTCACTTGTTATTTGCCTACAATCTTCTGTTAGCTTGAAGCTACTTAGTCAGTAGAGTTGTGATTTACATAAATAAATATTAGCGTATGTATATTAGAACTATGTAGGTACACTTATATTTATCTTACGTAAGCTGTGCACCTTTATGGGACTCGATAGATTTATTAATTAACTAGCATTGAAAACATCATCAACGTAAAAAATATAAATGGTGCTCTATTTTAAAGTCACCAGTGACCACCTTTGCCAGTATTCCTGTTTTTTAACGTGTCATTAGTCAGCGGGCGATATGATTACGGCACACATAGCTCAGGTGGTCGCCGCATCTGCCGATATTGTTAATAAGCTATTGTGTGCTATGAGCACGCGCGTGTGCTTGGGAAAAGCGGGAGTTTTATGGTTGTTACAGTTGTTTTTTTGTTATTTCTCCGCTTGTTGATGTTGCTGGCAATATTTACATTTTTTACATTTAACATATTTACGTGGAACAACAAAAGCAAAACAAATATGGTCATTTGTATATACATATAAGTACTATAGTGTTTCACTGTGCTGTTCTATCCGAATCTAATTACTGTTCGTAATTTAGGGTCAAAACAAATTAATATACCTAGTAGTAATGATAATTATATTAAGTACGAAATAAATTGTGGAAATATTTCATAATTCTTAAAATGAAGTATAACTACACTGACCTTCAAAAGTAAGTAGGTACCACACTTTTAAAATTGCAATAACTTTTAAAGTAGGCAAAATATATTTTCAAAATAAAAAATATTAAAAAGACTAATGTATAAAAAACTATAACTTCCGAGAAACCTGACGAAATGAGCTGAAAATATTTTTTGTTTGAATCCTTTATCTTTTGTAGTTTATGGAAAAAAGTAATTTTAAAAGTGTAGTACTTACTTTTGAAGGTCAGTGTATATACGCTATCTATCAATTCAACAAACGTATTATAACTTAATGACGTCGAAAATAACAATAAGTATATCTAACATGCCTTTGACACGAACTATCAACTAAAAAAGTACATGAATGTCCTTGATTGTGGCTTTAAAATTCTAATCTAATTGAACATACGCATAGGGCTCAGTTAATTGTTAATTTGTTTTATATACTTACACTGTAATTGCTATAATTTGTGAACATGCCACTTCACGGTTCACAGTTAATTATATAGAGCTATAATATTGTTAGACATGGTTGTTGATTTCTGTATCAAAATTAAATAACTGACTATTTAAAATAGGAACTAGGTGCGACGGAGAACATAAAAGGCAGAAGTGTTGAGATTGAAGCCTGAAGACATGATCAAACCAGCAGGCCTATTATGGATCTTTCATCCTATGACATGGTATAAATTTGAGAAATAGAAGTCATGAAATTCTGCATTTCGTATCACCGATCTCCAATGATATCATCACTATGGAACAATTTCAATAATGTCATCATTAAATAATGAACAAATGATCAAAAATCTGACCGGAAATCGTATTTTTCGTTTTGCACTACGATATCATAATCATTTGCAAAACCATGAGATCGGTAATAGGCCCTCAGATCTCCGAGCAGCTGGACTTTACCTGATGTAAGCTCTTCATCAGGCGACGAACTGTATCCGTTGGAGGCATACAATTGAAAGAAGGAAAGCACCGTGATGTATACTGTTTTCTACAGCAACATGCTGTTGTTTTGTGTCTGTGTAGAAATTCGACATAGACTATACATATAAGGAAGAGTGGGATAATGGTAGGGTGATGATGAGTCTCAAGTAAAATTGTATTGTATCAGATCTGACCAGTTATACTTGCACGTTACCAACCGGAATAAGATAACTGACAGCATTTCTCCAGTACCTACCTAAATAAGCTCATACTCTGTTTGTTCCAGGTGGTCGGATCTAACTAAATAAAGCTACAGTAGTATCACAAAAGTCAAAGTACAGTCCAAAATTTACTACCTATATTATCCAAACACATATGCTCGGTTAATACACAGTAGACAGTCCATATACTAAGCCTGAGATACAGCGCTGGCAGAATTGTTGTCACAAGATAACACATTGCCATTAACAAAAGCAGAAGAAGAAGCTCATACTCACGATTAGGTGGGCACAGCCCCCTAACCATGATTGCCCAAAACAATAATAAAACCGTACTGAGAGCGGAATTGAACATACGCAGCAAAGGCGGTGTCTTTGTTTTAATATTGTTTTAACCTTATAATATAAGCGATCATGGTTGCGATTTTGAGTGCACTGAAAGTAATGCCCATTTGGGCTATTTATTAATTTACTAAAAATACAACATATCTTTATGCTCCGATTTTGTATTACTTTATCTGTCATTTCTAAAGATATTCTTATGCCAACGCACCGACAAAGTCGCGTTCGAAGTCGTAAGCTCATTCCATACAAATCTAATTTCACAAGCCGATCAGCCATCTTCGATCGCTGCGCCATTAATAAGCAGTAAAGTGTGATCGACGCCTAACGCGGTTAGTTCCGCGGCGGCCGCGTCGCCACCGTCGTCACCCGAACCAATCGCGTTTATTGGCAACTTTTATGGCTTAAGAGCTGTCTTTGGCTTTAAGGTGCTTTTCCACCGATAGTGTCCTAGAAAGCTGGGTGGTGCGAGGTAGTGCGAGACTATAAAACGATGTGGGTGTTTTTACCACAGATGTGCGAGGAAACCGAGTCTATGGTAATTTAAAATACATGTCAGTGTTCCCTTCCTTGTCACTTTTGTCGTAAGAGCCGACTAAGGGAGTTTACTGCAATCTCACGTCTGCGAAGGGATAGAAAACTCGAAATAAAACAAAGTCACATAGCTTTGTGTAGGGTTTTAATTTGAGTTGAGTGTTGCCATATATCAATCAATTACCTACTCCTCATTTAGAATATAATAATAGTATATTTGCATTTGAATAGGCTTCAACAGAAAATACATATTAAGTATTTATGTTAAGGCGAGATCTGTACCCAGCACTGGGACGTATGTGGGGTGAAGTAAGAGTGGGTGTAAGGAACCAGAGCGACGATGTGACAATGGGTAGCGGGACTGTTATAGGTATGCAAATGAGTGGAGCGAGGATGCAAATTATTCTTCTGTGTTCATAAAAAGCTTCCTTGAATGATTGAGGTATGAACGTAGAGCTAAACTACTGGAGCTAGAAGCATGAAATTCGGTAGGTACAGGGGTGCTTTGGTTTATGTAGGCGCCCACAAGGAAGGATTTTTTTGAAATTCCCACAGGTAGCTGACAAAATCCCCATCCAAAAAATAAGGAAATACGCAGTGTTGAGGTTTATAAAAGTGAAAGGTATAGTTCGCGGGCATAGCTAAGTTTCTTATGTGAGGGTATGCTGTTCGTGGACAGCGTGGAGGCAGTGCGAACCCTTTTGTTGATTGCACACACTCTCTAAGTTTACGTTTGATGCAATAATTATTCACTTGACTCGTTTTTTAGGAAACTCCCTCGTCTTAACCCTTTACGTCTATAAATAGCTACGCTATTGTAGGATAAAGAAAGAGATCAGTGTGAAGGTACTTTATGTGTCATCATCAACAGCTCATATACGTCCCCACCGAGGGGCTCGAGTCTACCCTAAACTAGGGCGATTAGGCCTTAGGCCTTAGTCATTCACACACAACCTCAGGATGTTTTCCTTCACCGTAAAAGCGTCGAATAAACGTACGTATGAATTCAAATTTTGAAAACACATTGGTAGGTACGTGGCGGGGTTCGAACCGCTACCTCCCGTTTGGAAGGCGAAGGCCTTACGCACTATGCCATCGACGCTTATGTGTAACTCAACATTTATGATCGATTTTTTTAAACATCGCGTCAACATGTATGACGGTCTTCTTATTGAACATTGAATAAATCAATAAAAAATTCGACTCGGGCGGGATTTGAACCCGCGCCTTTAACATACGGAATTGGCTTGAAGTAAGTATTACAACCTAGCTTAAATTACTTTTCTTACTTAATTTTCAAATACAATGTTTTTGGAATTTTGTTTTTATGTGTGTAAGTTGTTGAAATGTATTGTATTGTGTATCATTATGGGCTCTAAAAGCCTGAAATAAATAAATATTATTATTATTATAAATCTTCCCAATAATTGGTTCCGACTGTTAAAATCTGTATTTACTCCGCGATAGAATTTATTAGTACAGGATTACTGGACTTGTTAAAATTTAATGTCATTTTTACGCAATAGGGTTTTTAAATATTTTTAATATTTTTTTTTAAACTTTAGAGATTTTTAATTTGGCTGTAGATACGTCGTTATTGACAGTGAATTAAGTCTACTTTGGCTTAGCAATTACAAAAAGTAATCAATACAGTTGAATTTTTTTTAGAGCTGGTATGTGCTGGCGGTGGACCAACTGTTTAAGGCGTCATGGTATATTGAAGACGCGGGTTTAAATCCCGCCCGAGTCGAAAATTTTTCCTTGCATTCATTTTTCAACATATTGTTTTGCATTAAAAAAGGCAGTCGGTTAGCTATCGGCAGGGACGGTGTGCAGCAGCTTTCTACCTCGTATCTCTATACCAACCCTAGATCGCCCGGACATCTACACACACGAGGAGAGTCTTACATACGCCTGTAGGATACTTATCGGCAGGGATGGTGTGCAACAGCTTTCTTCCTCGTATATCTCTACATTTTACGCTGGGAGAAAATGTAGAGTTTGACTAACTAACTAGAAATCCTTTCCACATTGCACCTGTTTTAAGACAGCATAATGTCAGCTTGAACAATTGTAAATACATACCTGATATAGGTTTCACTTTGTTGGTTAGATCGCTAATGCTAGTTTCGAAAGAAAACGTAGCTCGCCCTACAGATTTGATTTGTGGTCGAATCTGAACCATCGTCCAATATTGATCAACGTATACAGAGGTCTCTTTTAAGATAAAAAGAATCCTTTCCAACGTGTCGCCGTCGGTCGGCTAGGCAGTGGCGGCGCGCGACGCGTCGCCCGATCAATAACGCTCCCCCGCCACCCGCCGGGGGCACACATAAAAATTGTTTAGATCCACCGAGATTGTTCTATACTGTCTCGGCTCTAAGATATAATTACCACAGACAGAATGAGTACTAGAATCGTTTGCGGGGGACACCTCTATCTTACCTATTTTTGCCGCAAAGCAGCGGCCTTTGCATAGCTGTTCCGGTTTGAGGGGAAAGGCAAGCAGTGAAATTTATTTATTTATTACTACTTCATGTACATCGTGTACTAAGTTGGGCTTAATGCCTAAGGCATTCTCTACCAGCCAACCTTAGGGTGGTGAAGAAAGCAGGTGTGGTAGATGTACCAAAATAGTAGCAAACCAATTTAGCATCATGAATTTTATGATTATTAAAATACAAAACTTACAATAATATTCTAATAGGTACATAAATTAAATAAACTAATATATATTATATCAACAATTAAAATATGGATACTAGATATTACAATGCCTATCAAATCAACCGAGTGACTATTCAATTTGATGGTGAATAAATTTACGAACTCGGTTTTTTACTGGGTTACTGTGACTTGATATTATGTCACAAGTTGGTAACGTACATTGAGTCCTTGCAGATGTTTTTTTTTTCATTTTTTAGAAACTACAATGTAGACGACTGTTGTCACATCAAACTTACCATCAATCATATAAAACTTATTATCAGTCATAAAAAACTTACCATCAAATGGGTAGGTTTCCCAACTTTGTTGTACAAATAAAGGTCCTATTAATTTTCTAAATATAAAGAGCGTACAATACCTATCTACTACCTTAATAGGTTTGTAGTCGTAGACAATTTAAATATGTAACGGGATCCTAGGATTAGGTATGAATAAATTAATGTTTGTTGCATTATCAACAATTAAAAGTGAATTGTAAAAGAGAGGATCGACTACTTGCTGAGAATAAATGCAAAGTATTCACATAAACAGACACCTTAAAGATAGGTATAGACCAAATAAAGATAAAATAGATATCTTAGGTACAATACAACAATTAAGTATACAGAAAAACAAAAATATTCAAAATGTACAGAATTCCGAATTTTCATGATGTGCTGTAAGCGCTTAAAAGGGCTGAAATACAGCGGGGACATTTGCCTATACCTAAAGCATGATAAAGCACTGATTTTGTAGTTAGAGGGTCTGCTTTCTTTAATACTTTATTTATTATTCACATCCTTTTAGTGAAAAGTGTCTTAGTCTAATATACTATTACCGTGGTAATTCACCGTAACACATTTTGTCCAAGCAACAGGTACTTGCATCGGTTAAGTCATAGCTCGGGCTGTTTAAAATAAGAACCCGAGACTCCGCCTTAGCAGTGACAAAACTGACCAATCGGCGATGTCACCCGACCGCCCGCGACAATCTCCGCCAATGGGGAGCGTCGCCGCGCCCAGTGACATCGTGGTGACACAACACTCGGAGGGTCAACGCCCCGAGCCACGTGGTTGGTGCGACGCGATCGCTTTTGTTTGTCAACTTTCCTTGAACTTTTATTTTATTCAGTTTCCTTGTTTTATTTATTCGGTACAAACTTGCTGTCAAGCCGATTGACGTAATTCTGTCGAAAGGTCTTGTTTTCTTCGACGTGTTTTAACGTATTAGCTTATCACTGTCGTGCGTGACACAGCTGAAACAGTTTGGAAATAATATTTGTAAAAGTAATTAATAGAATCGGTCCAGACGCTCTCTAAGTTTGAGTTCAGCAACATAATATGCAATTCATTTTTAGTAGATATTTGAAATTGGTAAAAAACGAATTGAAAGTACACAATTGACAAAGATTGAGTGGTTGTATCTTGTTCATCGATGAACACAATTAATTAACTGAAACTAAGATTATTTTCGTACAAAAGAGCAGCCAGCCAGCCAGTAACATGATGAAAAAATATTTGTTCTGTTTATTTGCACGGTCAGACGAAAAAGAGCACTCATTATGGTGAGAACTCTTTTTTTGAGAGAAAACATATGGTACAAATTGCATACAAAGCTTTCGACGTTAGTTTTCTATACGAACCAATGCGAGGACACGCAAACAATTGAATGTAATTTTGAAATACTTAATAAAATTCAAATTCACATTCGAAATTTAAAAGAATTCATATGATTAGAAAACGGGTTTTCAAATTCACTATTTTTGAATATTCATTTCGTGAATTCTGGAACGAGTGGCTGTTTCCGCTCGTTTTATTTCGTAGATGATTTTTATTATATTCGAATTCAGATTCACTTATAATGATTAAAAAATAGTTTTTCCGATCGAGCAGGAAATGAAATCACTAATAAGCCCACCATATTTTCGCGCTGGAGTAACAAATAAAATGACACTCAAAGACTTTCGACCATCCGATCCGAATAAGAAAAACCCTCCCATACTACGAAATTTAAATTCACAGGGGTCTTCTTTAACTGGTGACTTGTGTTTATTGCACAAGACTTAATTTTATTAATTCTATCGCGGCATTTTTAATTAACGGACTGCATCGACCCTGGAGTGGAGGGAATAATTGCTTTGACAACAGTTTTATGGCGCCTCTGTCGATTGCTACGATTCGTAAATCGTTAATCTGAAAAAAAAGTTTATTGATGGTAATTATTACGTATCCTTAATTGACGTGCCTTCAGGAATTTGTTTATATCCATCATTCGTGACTTTTTTACTTGTCTACGGTAAGAAATATAATAAATGTATGACGAGGTATGTGGATAAGTAGCAATAATGTTCATCTGTTTTCCGAAAAATTTAAACTTCTTATCATAATTTGACAGATGAAGTACTTTTGGAAGCGTATTGATCGTCTGCTGGTTAAATATGACGTCAGACTAAACTATGACGCCCTCTAATTCAAATTCAAATTCAAATTCAAAAATCTTTATTCAACATAGGCCTTTACAGACACTTATTGACGTCAAAACAAAGCAAAACAATCTAATTTAATGAAATCATATTAACCTTGTATGTGCATACATCTTGAATATACTCAAGATGTCTGCAAATACAAGTAGGAATGAAAAAAAAAAAAAGTTGACTCTACACCTGTTCGGAAATTGGGAGAGCCTTCTCGAGAAGAACAGGCAAGAAACTCGAAAGGTCAAAATTTTTGTCTCCTCTTTTAAATCACCATTTACAATTTTGATTTTGTTACAGGGTCGTCAATTGGAAGCTGACCTCAATGCAAAAGTTTGAGCTCAACTTCCATTACAAGAAGAGATGTGTTAATTCACATTATATAAGCTATTTCTGAGAGAAGTGCGTGAACTTAGCTTATAAATTGCTCTCACTGAATGTTTCTTTGAAACAAAACGCAGTACATTGTTAAATATTAGAAATGAGAGTTCAAACCCAAGCTTTTTTGTCCGTCATGTAATCAGACACTTTATAATATGCTTTTTTAATAAGTACATCTTTGATTGCAACTTTAAATTTGTTTTTTGGAGCCTGATATTTGGTAAAGCTAACATATTCCTTTGTCTAGTATTAACTGAATGAATATCACTATTTTTACAAAACAAATGAATATTTTTACGAACATATATTAGATTCTCATAAATATATTGCGACGCTACTGTCATAATACCAATTTCTTTAAACTTTTCTCGCAAAGAATCTCTCATTTTAAGGTTATAGATGGCTCGAATAGCCCTTTTCTGGAGCACAAAAACGATCTGAATGTCGGCAGCATTTTCCCACAACAAAATGCCATATGACATCAAACTATGAAAGTAAGAAAAATATACAAGTCTTGCTGTATCACCATCAGTCATTTGACGTATTTTCCATACAGCGTGAGCTGCAGAACTAAGTCTCTTTGACAATTTGTCTATATGTGGGCCCCATTGCAGCTTAGAATCAAGTGTGATCCCAAGAAATACTGTGGTGTCCACGAGGTCAACACCTATATCCTTTATTTTTACAGTGGTGTGAACCTCTTTTACATTGGGTAAAACAAATTTTATACATTTTGTTTTCCCTTCATTAAGTGACAGGTTGTTTACATTAAACCAATGAACAATTCTTGAGATAGAATTATTTACATCGCCATTCATTTGCAATCCTCTTTTAATTTTAAAAAAAAGTGAAGTATCATCTGCAAATAACTCTATCTCGTGCCTGTCCTGTACAAAATCAGGGAGGTCATTGACATATATAAGAAATAGAAAAGGACCAAGAGGACCTAAGGTCATAAACTATTTTTTTTCAATGATGTCACGATGGCTATCAAATCAAAGGACTTCATTTACACATTTGAAAAGGATATAAATTGTTAGTTTCAGTTTGCATTTCTTATATCGCGTCTAAAATATTAGGTGATTAACAATTTATTGTCTACTTTACCTTTTTCACGAAATAAAGTATATGGTATCCTTTTTTTAGTATCTATCCTGACGAAGCATAAATATGATATCACTATTATTTTTCATTACGGATTTGCCAAAAATATCATCTTATTGGGGACTAACAGAATTGACTTCAAAACCAATCAGTCTTATTAGAGTTTCTTTCTGGGCCCCGATATTTAAAACTTTTCGTCGGCGTCTTATTAGAAATTTTTAAAAATCGTATCTTTTTAATTATTAAACGCACCTACATCGAGTATTTATGATTTGGTCTTTCATTTAAACAACTAAGCTAAGGACTTAGGAGTTATTTAGACTCTAAACTCTTGTTTAATTAGCGTATTATAGATTGTATTAAGAAAGCATCTCGTTCACTTTAGGCTTATTATGCCCTTATTCAAGCCCTTTCAGCAGATAAAAACTATTAAGATTCTTTATTGTAGGTAATTATGTTCACAGGCACCTTAAGAAGGTACGCTAGCCAGATATGGAACCCCCGCTACGATTGTCATACACCCAATATTGAAAAAAATCAAGAAAATTTACGTGTTTTCCTAATTTTAAATTCATATAAAGCTATATTCTAATTGTTCGTGGCGTTCTGGGCCAGACTTTCGCCAGATTGATGGTCCACTTTTGGTTTTTTCGTCTCCCGGTGTGTGGCCAACATTCGAAATTCTTTTTATCCGCCATTTGTAGACCGATTTTCAAAATTCTTTTTGTAATCGAAAGAGTATACTCCTGACATAGTGACAATGGGACCACCCTATTGTCACCATATCAGGATCTAATGATAGGATCCCATGAAAATCGAGGGAAACCCTTGAATTTCATAGGCAGGTCCAACGTGTTTTATGTTTTTGCTGAAGATGTTTCTGGTAGGTTAGAAGTTGGGAAATAATTCTTTAAGTACTGTTTAGAGCGATAGACGTTTTATTTTAAGTTATTCTGGTGTTTGCCTTGGCTCAAATTCTAAAACGCATGTATTATAAACTAAAAACATGGGAAAAAAATGTACAAATAAAATAAAACCGACTTCAAAAATACCAAAAAGTCATAAATAATTTTAGAATACATACAACATCACAGTTTTATATTGAAGTCGGTGCCAAGCAATGATCACCTAGAAAGTCTTAAAAAATTAAAAGAACAATTAATATACCTACTTACTCGTAGTAACTTTGGCACCGACTTCAATATAAAACTGTGATGTGGTATGTATTCTAAAATTATTTATGCCTTTTTCTAGGTGATTTTGAAGTCCGTTTTATTTCTTTTTCGCTCCAACGGTAGTGTTCCTCCTAACAATGAGACCTGCCTGTTGCTATCGCCGTACCAAATGAATCGTTATTATTCGGGATTTATTAGCTTTTAGTGTAGTTATATATAGACTGCAGCTTATCCCAGGTAGAATGGTGCCTTCCCGTCGTAGCTTTTTTGCGCTAAGCCGGGTGGATAGAGATCAAACAGCCAGTGTGACGATGTTATTATTAAGAGCATTATTCATTAAGATTTAACATCTTTTATAGTGATACTAAATATGTGTTTCCTGTTTCCTATAACATGGGTTCCTTCAAAAGAGGTGTGAAAAAGCATCTTTTGGGCCGGCAAGGGGCGGGCAGATAGGATTGTGGATGTCGTCCCTACTCTGTCTGTCAACTCATTTAGGCCTCTTTCACCGCTTAATATCAGGCGGGAGGAGGTCATTTGCCGGGCCCTCCATAAAAAAAATACGGTATGTAATATCATCATCATCATCACAACTCATATACGTCCCCACCGAGGGGTTCGAGCCTACCCTATATGTTAGGGTGATTAGGCCTAGCCCGAGTCCTGCATTGCACAGGTCACCGTTAGTCGATGATGCTCCTAATGCCCAGGAGCATCGCCGGCCTTCCCATTTTGGGGAGGTGAGAGGGGCTCGCCATAGGCGAGCAGACGCTGACGAGGTTATGGAAGTGTCCGAAAGGATTCCCATGGCCTTGTCCGGTGACGAGGCGTCCCTCCCCGGTGTGTCCTCCTCGTCTGATGACGGGGGGGATGCGGTGGTGATGGACGTGCTCGTGCCAAGGCGTATGTGAAGGGGAATCGTTGGGTTTTAGTCGGTAGGCCGAGGTTTCTGGATGGCACTCTGCCTTCAGTGGCCTCGGAGAGTCCGACATAACCCCGCGTTTTCCCAAGCGCGAGGTAGGCGTAACGCATTTCCCAACGTAAAAAAAAGGGTGATTAGGCCTTAGTCAACCACGCTGGCCCCGTGCGGATTGGTCGACTTCAAATACATCATTGAATTTCTTCGCAGATGTATGCAGGTTGCCTCACGATGTTTTCCTTCACCGTAGGAGCGTCAAACAAATGTACATATGAAATTCGAAACGAAAAACATATTGGTACATGGTGGGTCTCGAACCCCGACCCCCCGATTGGAAGGCAAGTGCCGAGTCCACAGCGCCACCGACGCTCTATATAATAATGTATGTATGTAACTATACACGGTTACTTTTTATCACCCTGGAAAATTTAAGGGACGCTTCACGACATGGTATTAGGATAATTTAAATATGTATAAAAAAGTAGGTAACTGACTTACTTAATTTTATATTAATTTTCAAAAAAATCCAAAAAATGCTGCACTAGTTGAGAGCAGCATTTTTAGATATTTTTTTATTTTTTGATATTTTTTATTTCATTTCCTTGGACCTATTCAAACCTACACAGAAAATTTCGCAAGAATCTGTCGAGCCGTTTTTTTATATAGTATAGACTAGTGGGCAGGCAGACGTTGTCCTGCCCGATTAAAGCGCCACCTATCGGGTCCAATTTTACATATAAACCTTCCCTTGACCTATTGAAACACACACAGAAAATTTCATAAAATTCGTTCGAGCCATTTCAGAGTTTTTGCGAGACTAAAACACAGCGTTTCATTTTTATATATAAGAAGAATAAGAAGACTAGCTTTCCGCTCGCGATTTCGTCCGCGTTATTTTTGTTTTCCCGTGGGATTTTTTTCCCATAGGAAAATTACCCTATGTCCTTCCTCTGGTCTCGAACTATCCCTATACCAAATTTCATCAAAATCGGTTCAATAGTTTCGAAGCCTATTCAATACAAATAATTCTTTCCTCTTTATAATATTAGTATAGAAAAAAAGAAGATGATGACAGAAATAAAAAATCTGATGTTACTCTATGACACCCACCAGCTTCAGTCATCCCGCGACCACGAATGCTGTAAAGCGTTCGAAACGTAGGGCTAAATAATTAAAATGTTTAAAACCAAATATACGTGAGTAAATCCGAAATGTGTAGTTTTATTTAAATGTGTAGTACTCGTGCAAATAAAAGAACGCATATTAAAGGTATGTACCAGAATTGCGTTCTTTATAATGCAAAAAAAAGCTTAAATCACAATCCAAAACTCCTAGTATACAAATAGTTCGCCAAAGCTCCCAATATTTTCTTCAAAATCATCCTTTCTAAATCTCAAGAATTGCCTAATCATTTCCATCGCTTTTTTGCTAACACAACGTGACACGCCGACGACACATGCCACGGACGAAACAATACAGATTTCTCCAACAACAATGGCGAACCCCATTTTTATAACGCTCCAATTTCCTCCAAAATGCTCCGCAGCGATGACATTGCTAATTTTATACGACCAAGTTGTTACGCTTTCAAAACTAAACTTTTATTGCATTCGACAGAGAGTCGAGAATCGTACATACGTGGTTTCATCTAAATAGGTTTGCATACCCAACTCCTAAGGTCCGTTACAAAAAAAGTTTTAACACCTCTGTGACAAAAAGGCGCGTTAATTTAGCAAGAAATGACTTTCGGCTGTGACAAAAAGTTTGAGGCGTCTAAAGAGATACAACGCAATTTTTTCGTGAATTTCGGTGACGCCGATTTATACTAAAATGTTTGTAAATTGAATTTGGAATTGAGTTTTTCGTATTTTGAATTAGATTTGTTTGTTATCGCAAGGGTTTGTTAATTAAAAAGTGACAAGTAGATGGATGTTTTTAAAACTTTTTGATGCTTACATACATATTGCTTAGTTTACAGAACCATGGGGTTTTGTTGTATACGCTGTACTATCTAACAATAGTCCTAAGAATGAATGAATTAATTCATTTTATTTTATTTCTATTATTATCTGACATCAAAACAACATTATTATTCAAAAATCCTTTGTGTGTTACTCTAGATGAGCTCAAACTAGTCCTGAGACAGCTTAAATATGACAAAGCCCTCAATGGAGACGCGATTACTTCTGAGTTACTTAAGGCCGAAGGAATTCCAGTACTGAGGGAGCTACAGAAGCTTTATAAATACTTCCATCACACACAGTGAGAGAACATGAAAAGCATGGAGCAGGAGCATTGTAGTAATATTCTTAAAAAAGCAATTCCAGTTGTATAGCATTGTTGTTCTATTTTTAAAAAACGGCGCCAGCGCGTCCTGTCTGTGTTGACCTCGCGACGACAACACTGGGAGTAAGAATGGCCAACAACTTTAAAGTAGCTCAGCGAGCGATGGAACGAACTATGCTCGTCTTTTTAATCTTTAATTAAACTATACATCTTATAATGGTTATGCCAGCTAATTTTTACTTTTAGGGTTAAGATCAGAAATTAAGTAATCCGTAAGAGAACTAAGGTGCTTGAAGTAGTTCAAAGAATCCAAAAACTGAAGTGGCAGTGGGTTGGTCACATTTTTCGAAAATCTGACAATCATTGGGGTAAATGTGTCCTCGAGTGGATGCGTTAGGACAAACGTAGTGTGGGACGCTCTGTGGTTAGGTAGGACGACGTTCTACGTAAAACGGCTGGTAGTAACTGAACTTGCAAAACTGGGCATCGGTCTAAGTGGCGCGCCTTGGGAGAGGCTGTCAGCAGTGCATTAGGCTGATGATGATTCGAAAATTCTTTATTTTTAACTGCGATGTTCTCGTAAATTTATTGAATTTAATATAATAAAATAAAAGTTAAATGTTGGAAAGAGTATAATTACATTCTTGTGATTTAGTTATTTACTATCCTACCTATCTGCTTCTTGGTTAAAATTGCGGCACTCAAAGAACGTTATAATGATGATGTCTCAAAAAAGTTATAGCACTTTTTTGTGGAATTCCTTCAGACGTATTCTTCAACTCATTCCATCACCAAGCCTCGAAATATCTGCTTCCAAACTTTGACGCGTCTCATTAACCGCCGTCTCATATTAACGTCATTAAACGTAAAAATCGTACAAAGACCGGCATTTCTAATTGTGTAACAGAATTCTCTCAGTGTGAGCGCGCGCCGCGCAGTCATTACGCTGTTAATTGGCGCACAATGTGTCGCTCACAAAGATTTCAAGTGTCATCGGATGTCACAAAAACTGATATTGTGCGGCATCATCGCCGCTGATGAGACGCCCTTTGTGAAGTATCATGGCCGCTAGGTGATGTATTTATTTTCGATGTGGGCTCATTTTTAATCTGGAGACCCTCGTGTCGTCTGCGTGTCTGTTTGATAAGTCGAACCGTTTGACCGGTCCGACGCTGAATTGAATTGAATTTTTTATTAATTATCGGCTAGACAGAATTGTTGTATTCTATGCCGTTATATAACACGTTACTTTATATGCTATTCAATGTAATCTAAAGATGCAGATTCTTAATGGTGCCCTTTTCATTTATTCATCTTTGTTGGTCACAAATCCGTTGGTAATCACTAGGTTACAGATTCGATTTCCGGACTGTGCTATTTAGGACTTCTTAATAGCATCACGGACTCTGGTTTATACACCTCTGTTTTTCAGGGGATACCTACAGCTCTTTGGAGATTAAACGTGTGATGATGGTGGTGATAGTAATATTGTACAATAGTTTGTTATATAATAATTATTATATTTAGTCGAAACAGTACATAATTTAATGAAATAAACATAATTAAGTATTGATCGCATTAAGAACATTAATAAACAAATATAGATGAACAGGTTTTCAAGTGGTGAAAGAGCACCGTTCCAAAGTTTCCTAATCTTATTAGAATTTCAGAATCTGGCTAGCTAAAATCCAATAACCATGTAGACCCACGCTTATACGCATCCAGTTCAACGAATCTTTCAAAACAAAAGCTGCGTGAAAAGAAAAAAACAATCGAAGATCGATCGATTAAAACGCAAACACAGTTCGAAATTCGAATTCAAGCAGATAAACGCAGTCCATTACCGGCTCGTCAGAGACCACGCTGTCCGTCGTAGCGACGCGGACGTTAACCACCCACGGCTAAATTAACCGTCTCTGACGGACGTCGGTGTCAACTTGTCAACTGTCACGTTAAAAGCTTTAGCGGCGACTTTCACCCGGTGTTGGGTGACCGACCCGATTTGTGCCAGTCGTATTTATTTTATTATTAGTTTTTTTTTTCAATTTGATTCGATTTCGTTCCGCATTCGATTTTTCGCGGTTGCTACAAAACGTATCAGTGCTGTTAGAGGAATGTTTCCAATAAGATTCCAGTTTGCACAGTCGATACTTTAAGCTAACCCTTCCCAATACCTTATGAGTGATTTACCGGTCACTAAAACTTTGATGGTAATATCGTAACTGTACCTTAGTCAAAATTTACTTCCCTGTATTCATACTCGTTGGTACATAAACAATTATAAAAACCATTTAGACTGTTTTGTTATCTCCCAGATTTTGATTTTATTCAAAAAATATGAAATATAAGTCACCCCTTAACTAACTTAAAGAATATTCTCCTATACATACGTACATATATATCTTAATTATTTTTGTTCTTTGAGGAAAACTTTGTAATTTTATTTCCGCATCTACAAAGTAGGAGAATTTTACACCTACTTTTTTATGGGCTTCAACTAGAGGTGGCGTTAATGGTTGAAAAAAATATTAGTTAAAAGTTAATAGTTGAATAAAAATATCAGATAATTTTAATAGTTGAAAATAACAGTTAATATTTTTATTAAAATACAATATTGATACTTTTAATAGCATCGTGGCGATCAATATTTTTATTTATTCGGTTTGTGATTGAAATTATTCATTACGATAATTTTATCAGTTGGTTACATTTATCTATACGAATAAATATAACTCTCGCGTTAAAATCAACTTAAATTTAATGAATATTTTTAATTGATATGATTGAGTAGAATATTTATTGAATATATTTGTTAATTTTTTTATTAGTTAATTTTAACGGTTGATGAATATATTCAACAACACTAGCTTCAACGTTCAATGTACTGAATAAAATAAAATAAAAATAAGGGTGGGTGATGATGATGGTGATCAGCCGGGAGACTCCTGCTGCTAGATCAAAGCTTTGGAGCTTAATTCCATTGTGTTACCCTCGTCCAGATCTTCACCACCTTCACCTTCGTCCATTCGTTAGTCCGTTAGTCCACTTACTGGGGGCCTACCTATCAACTCTACATTTCTCTGTACACGAGAACATAATTTAACTTACATAGGTAGTAAGTTCTTATTCAAGCTTATTGTACACACATTTTTAAATACAGATATAGTACACAACAACATGTACAAGGGCGAGCTTTTCTCTTAAAGAGATCTCTTCCAGCCAACCCTAGCGAAAGTGAGAAATTTAGTAGATGCGGGACAAGGGAGGGATGCATTTAAAAATTATCATACTACTTTTATAAGCAAAATGTTACATACACAAATACACAAACACACACGCATAGCTATATATATTACTATGACAAATTGAAGAGCAGATGAGCTTTTGACTGTTTCTTAAACGAAATATGCAAGTGCTTTTACGAATATCAACCAACAGAGCATTCCACAGTTGAACAGCTCCACAGATAATTGTCATTTATTGTTTTCATTGTAATTAATTTTCATTCTTTAACGTCACTTTTGTTATGTTATGCGTTTAAATTAATTTATTTGTCTTTCATATCAAAATAAAAGTACCATTTTATTGAGTCAACATGACAAGTGTCATAAGGGCCGGCTATTAGATTCGTCAAGTGGCCTACTAGTAGATTCTACAATTGGCACTTCATCATTAACATTATTTGATACCCCAGTATCATTCTGTATATAAAATGGAACAAATGCTAATGGTTTGATAAATATCCTATTTCTAACAAATTGCACACCATTTGAAGTAATTCTATAAGTTCTCTTATCTAACTGGCATAATATTTCACCTCTTCTCCATTGTTTACCAACTTTAAAAATCACTTTTTCACCTATTACCAACGGCCTTAGATCTTTCTTATTCCTATCAAAATAAATCTTACTTTTGACTTGTCTTTTCACAAAATCAGATCTTAAATTTTTTAAAATTCTTGGTTTTAAACACTTTAAAGACAATGGCAGAATACCTCTCAGTTTTCTGTTGCAAAAAATCTCAGCAGGTGATGGAATTTCATGAGAAATTGGAGTGTTTCTAAATTCTAACATGACCTTGTAGGGATTCGATCCCTCATATAATGCTTTCTTAAGTAATCTTTTTATAGTCTGAATAGTCCTTTCCACCATTCCATTTGATTGTGGATATTCAGGACTAGAAAATTTGTGTTCAACATTCCACTCCTTACAAAATGAAGCAAACTTTTCACTTGAAAATTGTGGACCACCATCACTCATAAATACCTCTGGAATACCATTACGACTAAAAACATGCATCATGTTGTTAATTACAGCTTCACTAGTTGTACTCGATAATAATGAAAGTTCAGGAAATTTGGAAAAATAGTCTACTAACAATAGATATGTTTTTCCATTCAATTCAAATAAATCGCCTGCAATTTTTTGCCAAGTATAATTTGGAATTTCATGAGGTATTAAAGTTTCCTGTTTATTATTATTACTGTAAATTCGACACGTCTCACAAGAGGATACCATATTTTGAATGTCATTACACATACCAGGCCAATAAATACAATCTCGAGCTCTTAATAATGTTTTTGTTACACCTAAATGAGGAAAATGTAAACGCTGTAACATCTCCTTTCTTAACTTACATGGAATTACAATACTATTTCCTTTAAATAAAATATCAGATTTAAATGTCAAATCATTTCTAACTGACCAATATTTTCTTACTTTCTCTGGCAACAAGTTTCTATGTGATGGCCAACCATCAGCAACATATTTTTTAAGCATTATTAATTCATCATCCTGAACACAACATTCCTTAATATTATTCATTTGCGATTGCGATGCATTAATGTTATTTACGATAAATTCTATCTGAGCTTCAATTTCATCACTATCTAAATCAATTTCTTTAGAATCAGTATCATCAAATGATCTGGACAAAGTATCTGCCAAATATAATTCTTGACCACGCTTGTAAATTAGCTCAAAATTATACTTTTGCAATTTTAACAACATTCGCTGTATTCGAGCAGTACATGAATTTAATGATTTTTTAACAATACATATCAACGGAGCATGGTCTGTTTCAATTAATACCTTCCTACCATATATAAACTGATTAAACTTTTCGCAGCCAAATAAAATCGCAAGTAACTCTTTTTCAATCTGAGCGTATCTCTGTTGACATTCATTTAAAGCTTTAGAAGCATAAGCTACAGGAAGATTATTTTGCAAAAGAACTGTTCCGAGACCATCCTTTGAGGCATCTACAGAAAGTTTAACCGGAAGTGATTCATTAAAAAACTGAAGAACAGGTCCTGAAGCTAACCTTTTTTTTAAATCCTGAAATATTTGTTCATGACTTTGTAACCAACAAAATTCTACATTTTTCCTTAATAGACTCCTTAAAGGAGAACTCAAATTAGCAAAATTTGGAATGAATTTCGAAACGTAATTGACAACACCTAGAAATCTTTCTAATTCTTTTCTATCCTTTGGACTTTTCATTACCACTATTGATTTTATCTTTTCTTCATCTAATTTTAAACCCTCTTTACTGATAATATGACCTAAATATTTAACTTTCTCTAAATTGAATTTACATTTATCTTTATTTAATTTAATATTTTCTTGACGTAATCTTTCCAAAACTTGTCTTAATCTTTTATCATGTTCGGCTTGATCTATTCCCCATATCAAAATGTCATCGATAAATACTTCGGTACCTTCTAAATTTTCTAAGATCTCACGCATTTTTTGCTGAAATACTTCACTAGCACTACATAAACCAAACGGCATTCTTAAAAATTTATACCTACCAAACGGGGTGTTGAAGCAACATAAGTCAGAAGAATTTTCCGTTAATTTTACGTTCCAAAATCCATTCTTAACGTCAAGAGTACTAAAAACAGTAGCCCCTGTTAACTTACTAGCTATTTCATCAAATGTTGGTAGGTTAAAGTGTTGTCTCATAATAACTTGGTTAAGATCTTTAGGATCTATGCACAATCTCAAGTCACCATTTGGTTTATAAACAATTACCAAGGAATTCACCCACTCAGTAGGATGAGAAACTTTCACTATAACATTTTGTTTTTCCATCTCTTTAAGTTTTTCTTTTAAACGTGGGAGTACAGCTAAAGGAACTTTTCTACAAGCGTGTATTACAGGCACAGAATTATCTTTAATTTTAATATTATACTCTCCTTTCATACACCCTAAGCCTTCAAACATATCTTTAAAATCATTCATAATATCTACTTTATCTTTCACTTCATTCACCAGCTTAACTAATTGCATTTCTATAGCTGACCTCAAACCAAGTATGTTCGAGTATCGTCCAGATACAACATAAAAACTGAGATTATATATTCTGTCATTATATTTACATAAAAGAGAACATCTCCCTAAGCATGGAATACACTCACCAGTATAAGTGGTTAGCTTGGCCTTAACAGGTATCAAATTATTCTTGTCCAAACCTATAGAAAATAATACATTATCCGACAAAATATTAGCTTGAGCCCCAGTATCCACTTTAACCTGCAATAGACAATTATCAATTCCTAATGTTATAGACCAGTCACGAATATTATTAATTGAATTTACTAAAATTGCACCTAGGAATAATGAGTCTATTTCATTTGATGCGCCACCATCCACCATAATCTCTCTAACGCTTCTGCATTTCGTAGAAAAGTGATTCTTCTTGCCACACTTATTGCAATTTTTTCCAAAAGCTGGACATTTGTATTTATCATGTGAATAGCCGCAATTATTGCAAATAAATATTTTGCTTTCATATGATTTTGCTGACACAGAATAATTTTTTGAATTCTGACCTGGCAAATTACTGGCTGTATGAAATGAAGTATTTTGTCTGCTTTGATTCACGTTGTCAATTTGTGACGAAAAGCTTTGAGAAGCGGAATTAACAACAAAAGAAGATGACATTGCCTCCATCTGCTGCTTCGTTCGTTGAGAAGTACAACATATTTCCAGCGCCGTGCTCAATGTCAGTTTTTTCGTACGAAGAAGACGATCTTTGACGGCTATATCTGAGATTCCACATACCAGTCTATCCTTGATCAAACTTTCAGTTAAAGATCCAAACTCACAAGAAGCGCTAAGGTCACGCAATTCCATTACATAATTCTCATAAGTTTCATTTTCTTTTTGATTGCGAGTGAAAAATAAAAACCGTTCATATGTCACATTTTTTTCAGGACAGAAATGGTCATCAAATTTTTGTAAAATAATATTGAAATCATTTTTATCAGAATCTCCTTCAAAGCAAAATGTATTAAATAACCTTATAGCGCGATCACCTATTGCGCTTAGTAGTAGAGCAGTTTTAATGTCAGAATCAACATTACAGTTACCTGAGGCCCGTAGATATATTTGAAGTTTTTGCTTAAAAAACATCCAATTGTCAGCTAAACTTCCTTCCCAAGATAAAGGTAAAGGAAGGTTTATATGCGGCAAACGCGCCGACATCACATTCTTTTCTTCAGCTGCTTCGGCCATTCGCGAAGCTTGAGACATCTTGATTTCAACTATATGTTTTTCACGGAAATAATTATTTCACTATTTCGACATCGAATTCTACATCACAATTATGTATCCTACCGACTGCGCCATGTTATGTTATGCGTTTAAATTAATTTATTTGTCTTTCATATCAAAATAAAAGTACCATTTTATTGAGTCAACATGACAAGTGTCATTTTTTATTTTTTCCTTTCACCATTGACAAAATAGTTACAAGTTAAGATAGATACAAAACCAATAATAGAACAACTTTTACATTTACAAAATTTTAAACACGAACGTCATCTAACTGTCACATATGTTACAAACGAATTTTTTAGTAAAATACAAACTTTTTGGAGGACCGCGGTTCAGGACTGGCCACCTTGATCGGGTCGTGGCTTTGATAAAAAATAGTAATAAAATTTGTATAAAAACTAAACACAAAGAGTGCGCCGGCGCCCGCGCCCCGCTGTGGAACGCGGCTTAAGCGTTGCGCCGATGGCACCACGCATGCGCGAGTTATACAGGCTGTTATTTTAATCAAACTCAAACTCAAAAATCTTTATTCAATATATAGACCTTTACAGGCACTTATTGACGTCAAAATAAAAACATAAAAATCTTCAACCAAGAATCTAATTAACTAAATTATTTAATCCTTGTATGTACACACACCCCAACCATTATTAAGATGTGTGCAAATACAAGTCAAATGAAAAAAAAAAATTGACTCTACACCTGTTCGGAAATTGGGAGAGCCTTCTCGAGAAGAACAGGCAAGAAACTCGGAAGGTCTTGTATTTTTTTTGTCTCCTCTTTTAAAATGCCAACATTACAATATTATATTTCACAAACATTTTTTTTAATAATATAGAAATGCCTGTCGGTGTGAGTGGAACAGTTACTCGAATGAAATTTATCCCACCATCACAAAGTGTTAACACCCTTTGAACGTCAATTATCACATTTTTTGTCAATCCCAAGCAGTTTTATCTGTCATATAATCAGACACTTTATAATATGCTTTTTTCATAAGTGCGCCCTTGATAGTGACTTTAAATTTATTCAAGTTAAGTGCTTTAATATTATTTGGGATTTTATTGTAGAAACGTACACAAAGGTCTTTGAAAGAATTATTAATTTTTTTAAGCCTAGTATTTGGTAACGCTAACATATTCTTTTGCCTAGTATTTACTGAATGAATATCACTGTTTTTACAAAACGAATGTATTAGTAACTTATAACATTTATTTATTTTACATTTTTGGGAAAGCTAACAGCTTTTTAAAATTAAATTAACTTTAAGTTATTGATAACCTATCGCATATAGATATCAAAAGTTGAAAAGAAATTGTGTAAAGTATAATTATAATTTATTTATTATCATCTATTAGGCAGTTTTTATAGTGCTCCTTAATTTTGGTAATAGATCTGATTGAATCGAAACGGCTATTTATAATGCTATAAATAAAATATTAAGTAAAATAAAGATGCAAAGAACTTTTTCTTACGCCATACATTAATAACATTCAAATGTGAATACCTACAGAGCAAATTGAGCGAAAAACTGTTTATATTTTTAGGCAAGTATAGTTTAGTCATTTCTTAAAATATCGACCTTTTTAGCTCGATTTTACGTCAGAAATTAAATGAACATTAAGGAAAATGTTTTATTTAGAATGGGAATACTTATTTATGATCTCTTACAATCTCTAATGAGTTTGACTCATAGATTTTACATTCTTTTGTACATAGAACATAGTAAGAAATAGGTACTCAAGGCAGGGCAAACTCGGGGCCTAGGTAAAGAAATTAACATCGCAGAGATGGGACGGATAATAAAATGAAAAACAAGAGAACCGGATTAAGCTTTTGGAATTTGATATCTGTGTAAGGAAAAAATAATAAATACTTACGTACTTAAAAAGTAAAATTTTTGAAAGCAAAAAGATTATATCTTTTCAAAATACAACACGCCGTATATCCACTAATCTCCATAGCCCCATATATCGCGATCCGTTTTTGTCACTGATGAAGTAATAGGTCCGGCTGATCCGTCACGGACGACGCAGCCCAAAGCACCGGACAATCGATTCACATAATCGTTGTTAATAATCGATTTTCTATTAATCGATTACGGCTCTTTGTGCGGTCTTCTTTGACGTTTTCTTAACAAAGACGAAATTAAATGTTTAAATATTTTAAACGTGAATAAACCCATGTCTTGCTTAATTTGACGACAATTTGTTATGGTTAGTTTGGCTTTTTTACTAAGTACATTTTGATATTTTCACAGTGTTACAGATTGACTAAGATTATGGAAGAAAGTGTAGGGCTTGTATGAGTTTGCGTTTTACCTTTATCATACAATAATGGTTAATTTTTTTTAAAGATTTCACTAACATACATACATAATCGTTATTATTTCATAGCGCATACAAATTCTACTAAGTACCTACTATACATACGTTAAATTATAACTACAGAAAATTAAGGTGTTATTGTAATTATATTAATTAACGTAACTGCTTTTATTATTTTTTCAATTTCATCCACAATGTGTGCAGTAAGCACTAAGTGCAGTATCTGATAACTTTTACGAACCTGAGGCTGAAACAGCTAAACAATCATTTCCATTTTTGGAACACGCACTGACTTCATTTTTTCGAATAACTGCTTTGAAAATACTTATAAAGCAATATCATCTAAATGAATCAGATGAAAATGCGTAATTTCCAAAAACTGACGTCCGGAATTGATTTGGAAAACAAAGCGATCGGCGAGCCCCGCCCGCTCGGCGCTCGCGCACTGTTCCCACGTTAAACTACTGTGACCACGCAATGGAATGTCTCCTTATTTTCAAAGTCAAATTCAATTTCGCTTATTCAAATTGGATTATTACATAATCACTTTGGCAGTTTCACTTTAGATTTTACATAGTTTTATTAACACCAGCATATGAGAAAGTAGGAGATATTATTGACAACAACATACACTGTATTCCTTTTAGGTGTCACTGATTTGTGAATATTATGAGAATAACATGCACTATAGCTGACTGTAGTCACTTAACCATGAGATGGGATGTCTCTTTTTCGTCTATATTTTTGTTTAGTATACATATTATGTATAAAATCATCTATTCACAATAATTCATTATTAAATCGTCTTAATGCAAATATTTAATCTGTAGAAACGTCTCAATAATTCATTGCAATAGGCATGGTCTTATTTTTGAATGACAGAGTGGTCACCTTACCAAGGCGACGGTAAACGCGATGGGCGTCACACGGCACAAACGATTACAGAGTCCCATCGCATAATTTAAAACTTTGACATCGGACCCAGACTGATTAATGAGAGCCACTAGTCGACAGTTTAATTAATATTGTTTGAAAATAGCACAATATTATGTAATAAGTTACCGAAATAGAATTAAATATAAAAAAATTATGATGTAGCTCGTTTTGTAAGTTTACGGAAAAAAATTTAGCAACAAAGTTATCAAGAAAGCAGTCAGCCTAACCCTGCAGATCAGGTGATCTAAGTAAGAAGGACAGTTACGATAAGTAAAATTATTTAATTATGATTCTTGTTTCGGAAATTAGTAATTTCTGCAGGGACCACAGTATGCGTTGCCACAATCCTCACACTGCCTGACTCACCTTTCAAACCTGAAAATAACGATGCAAACACCGCTGTTTTGCGGCAGAATTGCACAATGAAACGACTCAGAACCGTATCTCTTTGTTCACCTTTGCGCTCGTCATATTTATTTGTAGTGGAACATAGAATCTTCACTTTTAGGCGTAACATGTTTCATGTCTCTAGAGCGTTTTTACTTGATTTTTTGGTGTTGCTGACCGAGTCTGGAATAGGGCCATCAAATTCAAATTCAAATTCAATATCCTTTATTCAATTGGGATTTTACAATCACTTTTGAACGTCAAAGAAGCTACGCCATTGGTTCACAAGTTTACGGCGGGAGACCTTGTACTGGAAAGAACCAGCAAGAAAACCAGCAAGGGCTATTTTTTTCTCCCTGTATTGTTACAGAGTCGTCAATTGGAAGCAGAACTCAAAGTAAAAGATTGTGTTCAACTTCCATTACAAGATTAGATGTGTCAGTGTACATTATACATTTGAATCTATATATTAAGTCTACAATTAAGACCAAGCATTGACATCATTCAGATAATCATTAACTTTATAATATCCTTTACTCATTAGAGTTTTTTTTACATGCGCTTTAAACTTATGAAAAGGTAAGTCAGTAACACTCTGTGGAACTTTGTTGTAAAAGGATATACATTTCCCCATAAATGAGCCTCTAGTTTTTTGGAGCCTGTACGTTGGAACGGCAAGTTTATTTTTATTTCTTGTATTTAAGTTAGGAAATTTAAAATTGGTATCAAATGTGTTATAATTTTTATAAACATAAATCAAATTTTCATAAATATACTGTCCTGCTAAAGTCAATATATTAATTTCTTTAAATAAATCACGTAGAGAATCCCTTGTTCGTAAATTATAAATAGCCCGCACAGCTCTTTTTTGAAGTACAAAAATACTTTTTATACTAGCGGCTGATCCCCACAGTAGTAGCCCATATGACACGACACTGTGAAAATAACTAAAGTAAATCAGTCTTGCCGTTTCAACATCAGTAAGTTGTCTCATTTTTTTTACAGCATGTGCCGCAGAACTGAGTCTGTTTGCCAAGGACGCAAAATGTCGATCGATAGTGACGCATCGATAGTGACGCATCGATAGTGGCTACGGCTATAGGCTCGCCCATTGTTACATGGGATTTACAATAATTGGCAAAATATACGTTTATGCCTACACTGCACATGATGATATGATTTTTAGGGTTCTTTAGGGTTTTTTTAGGGAAAATCAATAGGAAAAAAGGAACCCTTATAGGATCACTTCGTTGTCTGTCTGCCCATCTGTCTGTCAAGATCTCGGGATCACGAAGAGATATCAAGCTGTAATTATAACAAATATTCGGGTCTACGATCTGTTCCAGTTGTGATTAAACTTGTGAGTCAAGAGTCAAAACGCAATCAAAAGACATGACCGTTTATGTCGCATATTTTCGCATATTTTGCGATTTCACAAGGGAATCAAAACCTATAAGGTACTTCTCGTTGACCTAGAATCATGAAATTTGCCAAAAAGCAAGGTCTTATAGCATATACTTATTAAGGAAAAATCTAAGAACTGTAAATATGTTCATAGTTAAGAAGTTACTTAGATAAATTGTATGGAACCCTCGGTGAGAGAGACCAACTCGTATTTGTCCGATATTTTAATTTTTGACTTGCTTTTTGACGCTCTCTTGCATAAAGCGAGCGTCAAAAAAGCAAGTGAATTTAAAATGTGTTTAATAATAATCTAAATCTACTACCAAGTACCAACCACCATCGTAAATAGCTAAGTTATCATAGCAATAGTATCAACGACAGTATTGTATTGGAAATAAATACAGACCCAGATCCTTTTTGAGCAATTCTAGTAATATATACTTATCTTAAGGTAATTTAGTGGTCATTTTCACTCAAAATTATCAACTTTGAGATCTAACCTGAAAAATCAACCTTACGAGGAAAGATAAGACTTTTATTATACTCATATACCTTGATACCTAATGTTTTTGAAAAATAATTGCATAATTTAACATCACCAGTAACAGTAGGTACAATCTTATTTATACTTAAAGCAATTATGTATACTGTCGTATATTACTATAGTAGCCATATAATTTAGACACACTGTAAATTGCATTATGCGCTTACTAAACTCAAAGTACCTGACATCATTATTAATGACTTATAAGACAATGTACACTTGGTCTATAATTAAGCATTGATGTCTTCGCTCGGCGAGGCGTGGTCACCCGAGCAAGAAGCCGGCTCAAGATGGGCGGGCGACCAATAATTTAGCAAGTGACATTAGCAGGAACGTCTGATGCGCTCCGTGTTAGCGAGAATCGATTGTAGCAATTGTCAATTAATAATGTCATGTCAATTCTATTTATATCTCGGTTTAATAATGGTGCTATCCATAAATTGCGTCACACGTCTGGGAGGGAGAGGATCGAGGAAGTGTGACATTGTGTGACAGGGGGTAAGAGGTGTCCTAGCATTTGTGACGTCACACTAGGGAGGGAAGAGTCTCACAAATGTGACTAGCTGTAAAAGGACGGAGGAAGGGGGGGAATGAATAAGGCTGAAAATGGAAGCGTGCTTCACTTAGATATCTCAGCAACTGAAGAACTGGCAACCTTACTTATAATAAATGTAATTATGTAATTAAAAACCATCTCGGGCAAGATTTAAACCTACGTCGTCGGTAGCCCTTGCAATACAAATTCTATGTAACCAATATTATCCTTAAATGTTTGAGCTAGGAAAAAGCAGGATAATCTAGACAGACGTAGGTATATCTTTTGCCCACCTGGTCAACCTTACTACATTACAATATACCTAAATGTTAATTAAGTAAGTATTGGTTTTTATAGGGTAAGGCATTTTCATGCAGAGCAAATGTCTATTCACATAAGTACATAGTAAGAATCGATCTTAGTCAATTCATACTTCATAGTATTTCATCCGGCAATGTTGGCCGTTTCGTCACCGGAAGTCGATGTTGTTCCACCGCGATCGGTGACCCGTTTGAGTATTTCATGTCGATAAAATGTTTTTATCAAGTGTACCTATTTTGGGATGAACTGTGCTGAAACATTCACGGAGTTAAATCTTCGACTAGATGCGGCATTAATCTTCTAAGGCCTATACAATTCTACCCTTATCACTATCGCCTTCAACAGTCGTCGTTGTCTTAAAAAATCTATCGTTTCGGAGTATTACATTGACACTTGTTGTTAAATTGGAAACGATAGTGATAAGCATTGAATAAAACTATTAAGTTAAACATTGAGTAGTGAGTGCTCCTATAAGTTTGGAACTCCAATATTAAAGGTTTACTAAGTAGGTAGCATAATCAGGAACTTAACCACAAACTCTTGGAAAAACGTCCAATGTGAAATATCTACTAATAGGCTAGATGACAAAAACATTTTTTTTTGCTTTAATAGAAGCTCATTCATATAATAAACAAAAAGAAAAAATCGGTTTTCGCATAACTATAAAAACAACCAAGATATAAGGTATTAAAGATTTTTCTCCATCTTTTTCTAGCAAAACGGCAATTTACAAGGAGTTTATATGGCCGTACTCAACAATGACGTCACGGTTGATGTCGGATCTCTCTGTCTAATCGCCTTCAAATTAACAACCTAGAATACTTGTATCTAATGTATTTCTAAGCCGATTTTAATTCTAATTTCACATAATTGCATCTTTTTCTACGGAATTTTAATATTTTATGACGAGACGTGAAAGTTAGAATGCAGTCATCATCCCAATTGTAAGTAGTGTAGGTAATCAGCGTTGATGTGCACTTTTAGTTCGTTAGTTGCTCGCATGTGGCGTTGTCGTAGCGAAATCCAACGTTCCATAACAAGAATTTGTGATTTATAAGCAATAATTGTACAATCCCCCAGGGCAGCATTTTAGGACCAACACTTTTTCTAATATCAATGATCTGCTTAATTCACCAGTAGGTACCAAATGGAAACATTTTTTCATTTGCCGATGATACTGCTTTGGTTTACTCAGCTGACTCATGGGAGGATACTTTCCACCATGCGCAGCACGGATTTGATACTGTATCTGCCTGGTTGCGTGATAATCTATTGACTCTGAATGCCCAAAAAATACACCATCCACAAAATACACCACCACTATACACAAAATACACCATCATAGTCTCGACAACTTTTCTATAATCGGTCATTCACATCCCGTAGTATTCCAGTCAAATTGTTCCTGTCCAGCCTTTACTAGAACTGACACTATTAAATATCTTGGTATCATGTTGGACAACCGGTTGAACTTTGAAATGCACATCAATCTTACAACTGGTAGAGTACGTAAGCTAATGCATATTTTCAAAAATTTTCGTCATGTAGCCGATTCCGAGGTTATCATACCCGTGTACAAAGCTTTGTGCTAATCAGTGCTAGAGCAAAGAGCTGTTTTAAAGGTCTGCTTTAACAAGCCTATTTTGGTTTCCGATCCGGGAATTATATCAGATCTACCAGGTCCTCACGGTGAGACAATTATTTGTACTCTATACAGTTTTACTTCAGCATAGAAAGATCATACCTGAATTTTCGACTACGCAGCGTAATCAACAAGTGGCCCAGGCTGACTGCTTCAGGACCTTCTATATAATATATAATAGAATACATCACAAGTAGGACATAGTGTTATTATCAAGGTGCCTTTGTAAGTCTATAGTAATTTCATTTTTAAAATCACTTTCATACCCGGAAACGGAAGATCTAATGCATCAGGTACGATAAAATACTTATCAAATAATACCAGTAATAAGCTTGCCGGGTGTTTGGGTCTATGTTTATATATTTTTTTAATTTATTTCTTTTCATAATTATCTATACAGCAATACATTTTTAGTCTGCCAAACTGTAAAACAGTTTGTCGGCAGGAACTGGTTGGTGTAACGTATATAGGCGGTATGTGCTCTCATAACCTAGTTATAAGCTCTTAGTTTTTCACACAACCGCATGTTAGTTAAGTATTTTTCCTTTTTTCCTTTCCTTTCTCTGATAATGTTAAGTTATAGTTTTACAGTGGTTCTCTCCCTGATCGATCCATTCCACGTGGGGGGAGCTCTGATGGTCTGAGATACAGGCTTTATTAGCTTAGTTCAGCCACCAGTCTTCTGCAATCTTTAACATTTACACCTTAGATTAAGATTATCTGAATCGCGTTATTTTAAAGATTGTTATAATCACAGCAATTGCAACTGTCTTTAAAGATCGGTAATAGGCCTGCCGCTTGTTTTACATATTGATTAATAAAAAAGGTTCACCGTTGTTAATTTATTCGATCAGTGAACCAAACAAGTGACAGTGTTGCTATCTTAATTATATTGCCAACATTAATCAGATATACAGCAAAGCTTGATTCAAATAAAAGAACTAACAATATACTCGTAATTACTAGGGGCCACACTAATAACCATTGTATAAGCCTTGTATAGTTAAGCAGTGTTTTGTCTCTTTTGTTCGAATTTGAAATGTCATTCGAGTAAACGTGACAAAACACTGTTTAACTAAATCAGGCTTATACAATGGTTATTAGTAAGGCCTGTAGAGTCCTATAGGACCGTGAGTCACTAACAACTCTCACACTCTTCAAAATGAAGGGATAATTATAAAAAAAAGACTTTTTTGTGACACTTCCAGCAATCTTTCTGATATCCATCAAATGCGGTGCGCGAGCGCATATTTATTTATTTTCACCGAAATAGACCGAACAGTCGTCGAGTGCGCCCGACCGTGAGCAATCACAGTGGAATCTGACGCGTGGTTTATGTCTTAATGTAGTCGGCGTACGTTACAACGTCCACTAACGTTTTTATTTGTCCGACCAGAAAATTCTTAACTTGTTACCCTTCCTCAAATTTTAAAAAACAAACTCAATTTGTTAACATAAAAGCAAGCGATAGAAACTCAGTAGTCTGGTGGCTCGGTCTTACGATTGCTAAGTCAAGCCGCGTTCGTCATAGTCACATCGTTGATGGGAGTCCAAGAATGCAAAATATCTTGAGCTTCATCGGGCTTGGGAAATCACGTTAACTAATGGGTCCTGCGTCTGATCTCGCCCCGAAGCTCAATTTTGGGATTGCTCACTTAAAATTACAAGGATACGTCGCATGCGCCGCTCAATGCTAACACTCTCCTCACATCAGTCAACAAACGAAACTTAGCTAGTCATATTTACGATAGTTTCAATATCTTTAAAAACATCATGTGCTTCAAATTTTATAAGAATTTTATGTCATAGGTTGAAAACAATACGTGCAATTTAAAGAAATAAATAAGTCTCTTGTCCTTTAACAAGGAATATTTCTGGCATTCATCGTACAAAGTACGGTCGGCATAGAAATGGTGTATCAGTTTTGATAAAATTTGGAGTACAAACAAAATACTTACCATTAATTTTGCCTTGGTAGCTGTTAGTATGTTATTGCAAAGGAAAGTCAGTTGTGTTGTTCTATGACTGAAACTGAATGTTCAACCCTAGGGTGGTAAACCACCTTTTGACCGATCTGTATCTAGTGTTAGTTCAATGAAAAATCTTGGTTAGAGATTTTTTAATATCACGCAGTTCCCAGTCTTTATTTCACCTGAATGTTACTTAAATCGAAGGTGAGCAAACTCGGCCTACCTAGTTAATAGAAAAACTGTTCACCACTCACACAAGAGACGTAATAAAATAGTACAGAATCCACTCACGCTGCAAAACCAATCTGGAACACTGCTATAAGTGGGAGTTATCTCAAAGCAAATAAATTGAACAAGTACCGGGTCTACTTCGACAGCCGGTAAAGCTCTCTCTGGGTCATATATCTAGCGAAATTAAGCTTGTAAATCCATCGCAGTGCGCTCTTAGCTGCTTTAGTTAGCCCGGAAGCTGGGGCACATGCATTGCTAGTTTGACTTGTTAAATGATGAACGGCAGATGATTTATGGAAAAGTCAGGAAGATCATAAGTAGGTATATGTGTAGATACTAGCTTTCTGCTCGCAGCTTTACCTGTGTTTTATTTACACACAACAGAAAAGCTCTTAACTTTCATCTCACCTGATGGTAAGTGATGGTAAAAGGCCGTAGATGGAAGTGAACTCCACCTGGACTCCTCAAAAACTAAGAAAGTGGCTATAACAGCTCAATTATCAGAATATAACAATAATATGGCATCAAAATTGGGCAATGTAGTAGCTAGCCAGGCGGGCTCAGAATCCATACCACCAACCAAACTGAGCAGAAAAACTTCTGACTTTATGGGGAATTGCTTACTAAGGTAGGTCATCACCATCACAGCTCATACAGCCTCCAACAAGGGGCAAGAGCCTACCCTAACTAGTTATGTTAGGGCGATTAGGCCTTAGTCAAACCACGCTGGCCCAGTGCGGATTGGTTGACTTCACATACACATTTTGAATTACTTCGCAGGTGTATGCAGGTTTCCTCGCGATGTTTTCCTTCACCGTAGGAGCGTCAGATAGATGTAGTACATAATTATGAAATGTGTAAAACGATGAACACATTGGTACATGGCAGGATCGATCGCGGGCCTCCCGATTCTACTCGGGGCACAGTCCAGTGCCGAGGCCACAGCGCCACAGACGTAATAGGTAGGTACTTATTTCTAAATATCTATTTTTAGAAATGAGGGCCACCTAATCCCTATTGAAACCCTTCAGAGATGAGGTACAGCAACGTTTTACCTATTATAATTTTGCATGCTATCTGTGTATGGTTGAATAGGCTGAATTTAATGTTAACTGACCATCTTCAGTGTACCTTATTCATATTCGAACTCCTAACAAATTAAATCTATCATTGCTCCGAATTCCTACTAAGAATTTCCTAAATCAGAAAAAAAAATGTCCGACCCGGCAAAAAGATTTAAAATAATATATTATGAAAGACACCTGAGGTACAGAATCCTGTGAAAATTATCACACCTCTAATTGTTTAACTCCGAGAATGATACTATTGTTTTTTTTTACATATGTTTAAACAAAAATATTTTGTTTGCAAAAAAGTCTTGGAGAAGTGACTTCTAATTTAATTTAATATTCTATAATTCACGTTAGACTATAGAGATATTCACAAATGTGGATCTGTGGAAGTCCGTTCGCCTTTGCAATTGATTTCCATTGTCTATTTTTTATTTTATGTTTTTAATACAAACTGTTTATAATGACACAATTGGACATAAAGAAATAACTGTGTCGCCGTCATTACAACTTTAAATAATCATGAGACATAAAACGAGGGAAGGCCGTCATCAGATAACTGTCTCTGGCAAAGTTAAAGTTTCGCTGCTCTATTACCGCTACAACTTCTATCACGAGCGCACAAGGTCGAGATTCGTTTAATTTCTATTAGAAGACACATTAAAAATGTAGCCCGACAAAGACATTGACTTCAATTTGCATAATTTGACTAATTATCAGACGGCATGCAAATTGATGACAACAATGGCATTTCGTGTGACAATCTGCGACAATCTATTGCGCGTCTGAGCTCAGATTGTAATTGCTTATTTGAATAACATTGCCTCGAGGAAGGTGAGTTGCTTAGAACAGGTTACGATGTTTACGTTTGTACAAAAAGCGTTTGCAGTTTGTACCTATAAATAATGTTGTCAGAAAAAAATAATTCCCATGTTACCGTTTTCTGAAAATAATGTAGTTCGCTCGAGCGGTTTGGTCGTAACTTTTTTAACGTTGAAGCTAAATCTATTTAAATAAAAAACCGACCAAGCGCGAGTCGGACTCGCCCATGAAGGGTTCTGTAGGATTTATGACGTATTAAAAACCACTTACTAGATCTCGTTTAAACCAATTTTCGGTGGAAGTTTGCATGGTAATGTACATCATATATTTTGTTAGTTTTATCATTCTCTTATTTTAGAAGTTACGGGGGGGGGGGGCACACATTTTACCACTTTGGACGTGTCTCTCGCGCAAACTATTCAGTTTAGAAAAAAATGATATTAGATACCATACGTACGAGTTTGATGAAAAAAAAAATTGAGTTTCAGTTCTATGTATGGGGAACCCCCAAAATTTATTGCTTCTTTCTTGCGATTCACAGAATACATCTACTTACCAAGTTTCAACAGTGTAGTTCTTATAGTTTCGGAGAAAACAAGACATACGGACGGACAGACAGACAGACATGACGAATCTATAAGGGTTCCGTTTTTTGCCATTTGGCTACGGAACCCTAAAAAAGGAATCCGAAAAAAGGAATCGTCGAGATGTATGTACGCGCATAGCTTTAAAATTACTACACCAAATTGGTTAATTGTTAGTTTGTTGTGTTCATTATTTGTCAGGACAAGGTTTGTATAAAAGAAAATGTTTGAAAAATTATACAAAAAAAGTAAAAATTGTTAATTTAAACATTTTCATATAGAAGTGACGAAATTGACAGATTAACAACCATGTTATTCCAAAAATCTATGGTTTCTTACATTGTTGTATTGTCAAAAGGTTTTTAGAATACCCGTGCGAAACCGGGGCAAGCAGCTAGTAAAGAATAAAAACTGAAAAAGTAAGTGCTTACGTGCAAATACCCACACTGAATAAAATCCATAAAGCTTCTAGACGTTAAAAATAGCGCGCTTTGAAACATTGAATATGCACTTTTACGGCTTAGCTCTATATATCGACCTAAATTATGATATTTAAAAGTAATCAGAGGTCGTAAACTTTCAAAATTTCATTAAATGTTTTCCGCTTTCCAGACGGGTGGATGTGGGGGTTTGTTTTGAGTTTTCCCTTTGTTTCGACTTTGCACAATTTCCCTTAGTCGGCTCTTGCGACATTCACGGGAATATAAAAGCGGCGTCACATGTATTCTGATTGGCTCTCTATTTCTAGGCATAAAAATTATTGTCATAAAATCATATTCCATAATTTCGATTGAAATAATCGTCAAGACGCATAATAATCAGGAAGCAGAATGGTAATAAGCATAATATTGTGTGGCAGAAAATCATTTGTCATAAGTATTAAAACCCATAAACTCGAAACACAGAACAACTTGACGCATAATTTTTCAAAGCATAAATAATGCTTAGCATATTAATCACAACGAACAATACGATTACGCAGAATTTCTCTAGGCATAAACTTGCGCGCAAGCATGCAGCAATGTATCATGCAGTATGCATGCAAGCATGCATGCAACATGCAAGCAAGCATGCAGCAATGTATCATATGCAAGCAAGCATGCAACATGCAAGTGAAAATGCAACATGCAAGCAAGTATGCACAATGCAAGCAAGCATGTACCACGCAAGCAAGCATGCACATGCGTGGTTTCTGTCACGGCTCCGACGCTGCGGGGCTCCGGCGGTCCCACGCGAGCTTACTGTCGCAGATTGGTTTTCGCTCACCACTGCAGCTTCGGATTGTTAAAACCACCTGCTCCTCAGCTCGCGGGCCGCCTCGCCCCTCCGCGCCTACGCGGGTTTGAATAACACTCTAGGGGTAGGACAAACAAGACTACGTGGAGTCGGTTTTGCAGCGATTCGTTTCTGTCACTAGTAGCATGAATGAATTACTTTTTCAAATAAAAAAATCAATATATATACTATGCAAAAATTATATTAAATGAAAATATAGAAGATTCGAGTATCATATTTGAATAAAATAATATATGAAATGTTATTATAAAAAGTTAAGTAAAACAGAGTAAACATTATATCCTTTAAAATAACATCATTTCTAATTATAAATAAATGCCCCAGAATATTAGAGATATCATTAATTATGACACTTAAAATTATGGCAAAACATTTTAGGACTACCAATATTATATGTCATAAGAAATTAGGGATTTCATTAATTATGCTTCATAAAATTATGCCTTTGGATAATTGTGCCTTATACAAATTATGCAATGAAATAATTATGTGACGTTAATGTTATGCTTTTCGATTATTATGCTTAGTGATTTATGCCAAGCGTCTTTATGACAAACAACATTATGCCTAATGAAAGGTCCCCATTCTGATTTTCTGAACCCTTCACCGCGCGGTTAATCTGATCAAATTGTACTACAAAATAATCGTTTGCAGAGATTAACCAATCTAACGGAGAAACATTTCATTATTAATGAAAAAAAATATTAATCAACATTCTGTTATAGCCTTAGGATAGAAAACGTTGAAATTACCATAAAATTATTTAACAAAGAATTTGAAGTAAAATTTTGGTGCCCAAATGTCCACCCATCGGCGAGACAGATCTGACCGATTACCCTAAAACTAATATCGTCTCTACAGCGCTTGCCATTAATTCCAAAATCATCTGCTTCGCTGTCCCAATAAATACCAGTTGAAGGCTATCGTTTGTTTTTCTAATACAAAAACGATTGAGCGTCTAATGCGTGAACACAAAGCCCAAAATCGCTAAGCAAATCCAATTGTGAGTGAAATTTTATAAATGTACCATAGTACAGTTTGAAGTGCACGCCCATGATGGGACTGGGCCATTTTTAAATTGAGGCTTTCGGTTAGATGTCACGATGATGGGAAATCGCTCCAGTCTGTAATTAATACTGTGCCATTGACATCTGTTCACTACGCTATTATTATTTTTATGTTTGGCGGTGTTTGTGTCATTACAGATGAGCTCCTCTTGTCTTAATGGGAATTTTAAAATAAACAATTCAAATATTATGACAAGCTTGATACAAATTTATTGCTAGAAGTGAAGTCTAGATTGAAAGGACGATCAAGACTTTCTGTCTGATCAAGTCTTTTTTGGATTTCATCATCATCATCATCACAGCTCATATACGTCCCCACCGAGGGACACGAGCCTACCCTACACGGAAAAAAAAACTTAGCTGTGGTTCCTAAAATTTAGGTATGGTAGCTAAATTCCTTCGAAACTATACGGACAACGAAGTTTTTAGCAACCGTAGCAAAGTGTTTTTAGCTACCAAAACTTAGCTGCGATAACAAATATTTTTTGCTGAAATAACTCAAAATCGTAGAAAACTTAGGAGAGGCAGCTAATTATATTAGCTAAATTTTGCGGACACTGCTAACAATTTAATCCATATTTAGCAGTGACAGCTAATTATTTTAGCTAAATTTAGCTGTGGCTACTAATTATATTAGTAGTATCAGCAAAATTTATTAACAATATTTATTGATAGCTGCTAAAAAAAATTGCCGAGGCTGTTATTTACTTTTACTTCGCGACTAAAGTAATTTGTAGTTATGGAAAATAGTATTAGCTGTAGTAACTAAGTCAGTTGGATATTCTATCGATATGCCTTAGAGATATTCGACAACGAGTTTAGCTGCAACTGTAAATTTTGTTTGTTACTTTAACTAAGAGGTTTAGTTGCGCTGTGCAATCACTTGAGCTGCGACGGCAAAAAAGATTCGTCGCCATAGAAGGTGCTATTAGCTTTATCAACTAAGTAAGTTTGATGCACTATCAAATAACTTTAGCAACGAGTGACAATGATCTTAGCTGTCGCTGTGAATTAAGTTTGTTATTGTAGCTAAGAGTTTTAGTTACGACAGCTAAAATAATTGGTAGCCATTGAAAACAGTATCAGCTATAGCAACTAAATCAGTCTGATACTCTATCGAATTACTTTAGCGGAATTTGACAATGATCTAAGCTGTAGTTGTAAATTTAATTTGTTACTGTAACTAAGAGTTTTAGCTGTGAGTTGTAATCGCTTTAGCTGCGACAGCTAAAATAATTCGTCGCCGTATGAAATAGAATTAGCTGTATCAACTAAGTCAGTTTGATGCAATATCAAACTACTTTAGTGACGTTTAACAATTATCTCAGCTGCCGCTGTGAATTAGATTTGCTTGTGCAACTAAGGGTTTTAGTTGCGATGTATAATCACTTTAGCTGCAACAGCTAAAATAATTCGTAACCATGGAAAATAGAGTTAGCTTTAGCAAATAAGTAAGTTAATTATTCTATCGAATTACCTTAGCGGTAGTTGACATATATTTAGCCGTAGCTGCTAATTGGGTTTGTTACTTTAACCAAGGGGTTTAGTTGCGTGATGCATTTTTTTTGTTGGAATAACTAAAATGATTAGTCGCATGGAAGATAATGTTAACTGTAGTAACTAAGCAAATTTGGTACTCTATCGAATAAACCTTAGCGGTAGACGACATATGTTTAGCTGTAGCTGCTAATTGGGTTTGTTACTTTAACCAAGGGGTTTAGTTGCGTTATGCAATTTTTTTGTTGAAATGACTAAAATGATTTGTTGCATTGAAGATAATGTTAGCTGCAGTAACTAAGTAAATTTGATACTCTATCGAATAAACCTTAGCGGTAGTTGACATATGTTTAGCCGTAGCTGCTAATTGGGTTTGTTACTTTAACCAAGGGGTTTAGTTGCGTGATACAATTTCTTTGTTGAAATGACTAAAATAATTAGTCGCATGGAAGATAATATTAGCTGTAGTAACTAAGAAAATTTGATACTCAATCGAATAAAACTTAGCGGTAGTCGACATATGTTTAGCTGCAGCTGCTAATTGGGTTTGTTAAGTAAATGAAAGGGTTTAGTTGAGTGTTATAATTATTTAGTTGAAATGAGTAAAACGATTCCTCGCCTGGAAGATTATGTTAGCTGCAGCTAACACTATCTTTCACGCAATTATTTTTGTCATTTCATCTAAATAATTACAACACGCAACTAAACTCTTTAATTTAAGTAACAAACCCAATTAGCAGCTACAGCTAAACATATGTCGACTACCGCTAAGTTTTATTCGATTGAGTATCAAATTTTCTTAGTTACTACAGCTAATATTATCTTCCATGCGACTAATTATTTTAGTCATTTCAACAAAGAAATTGTATCACGCAACTAAACCCCTTGGTTAAAGTAACAAACCCAATTAGCAGCTACGGCTAAACATATGTGAACTACCGCTAAGGTTTATTCGATAGAGTATCAAATTTACTTAGTTACTGCAGTTAACATTATCTTCAATGCAACAAATCATTTTAGTCATTTCAACAAAAAAATTGCATAACGCAACTAAACCCCTTGGTTAAAGTAACAAACCCAATTAGCAGCTACAGCTAAACATATGTCGTCTACCGCTAAGTCGTTTCAGTCGCGGCACGTAAGTTAATTTGATACGCTATCGTGTCGCACTCTGTAGCTGCACTTGGTACGATATGCCGCAATGATGCGATAGTCAAAATAAACATATTGCTACTGCTACTAAAAACATAGTTACAAAGAATTTACATCACGCAACATTGATGAAAAAATTCAAATGCTGAAATTATTGTAATACTTAACTTTATTGTGAAAAACAATAGTTAATTGCATTTTTCTATGAGTAACAGTGTTATTCATTTAGAAAAAGATAGTATACAACAGGATTTTTTTCCCTTTCAGTTTGTTTGGGATAACAACAATTTAAAGCATCAAATAGTTTAAAGAAAATGTCGAAGGCTTTAAGAGGCCTGTCTATATTATACATTGTATCATTTATGATCAAAAAACACTCAGTGATGATGTTTTCGTCGGGTGATACTGCAAATAATTGAGGACCAAGCGGAAGGCCGCGTTGAAAACAGTTTTCCTTATTATGCTATGCAGGTTGGTTGGCAGGACTTCAGCGGCAGACTGAAAATTTTAAAAACATTTGTAAAACATGCCTGATAAAGACCTCACAATAATTAGGTATTAATGAATTTATTATGTTGAACTACTTACTTTAAAATATTGAATAAAGCTATCTTTAGTTTCCAATCTTGATGGCCTCCATTGTGTTTTTTTCTTCATTACAATATTTTTAATTGGAAATAACAATAGAAGGGCTCTCAGAGTTTTGATTTTTTTCCATCTGCAAATAAAAAGAACAAAATCACCTGATGCATTTACTTCAACATTCTGTAGTGTTCCACTAGTACGGCGTAAGCTTAAAAGGTCACAATTTATGACTAACCTGATGTACAGCAATCGTCTATTGCATTCTGTTCTTTTACTGGCACTTTACTAATTATAAAAGACGACAACGTCGGCCACTCGCTATAGAGTTGCATTGCAGCGTCAGGATACAAACTACGAAAATCCATTTCTAGCTGTGGGAAATATAATAGACATTAACATTCAGTAAAAGTACACTACTATGTAATAGTCAGGAACAAAATTAGAGGAACGCTTAAAGAAGAATATGCTTCATAAATATCTTGTTATTCTGGTAATTAAAACTATATAATTTGTATCGTCCATCTTGTATTTTGAATGTTCCTCTAATTTTGTTGCCGAGCATGGGAAAAGTAGATATGGAGTAACAACTTCCATACTGAAACAAAAAAATCTTAAGCAATATGTTTTGCGTTCGGCCCAACATTTAACGTCGAACACTGATACTTCAGCCAGTGCAAGCCAGATGGGGTATTCCTATATAAAAAAGCTTCCTAAGTACAATTTGAAGTATGGGACTTGTTACTCCTCATCTATTTCCTCCATATCCTTGAGTTTATAAACTGTAGTTTAATAGTTGTTAATTACCAATCTATAGCCGTCGAAACATTTGAGAGCTGGAAAATTGTCCATGTATTTGTGGATTTCCATTGATCCTTTCAACATTAACAACCTTTTTGATGTTGTGCGTTCCCAGTTGTCAGTGACAAGATTTACCGTTCTAGTATTTTGTAGCCAGCGTATCAAGTCGTCATGCTCCTCTTCTACAGACAAACACAAATAATGTATTATACACGGTTATTTTTTTATCACCCTGGAAAATTTAACGGACGCTTCACGACATGGTATTAGAATGATTTAAATATAAATAAAAAAAATTCTCACTCACTTAATTTTATATTAATTTTTATTAAAAATACAAAAACTGCTGCACTAGTTGAGAGCAGCATTTTTTGAGATTTTTTATTTTTTTATATATTTTTTTAATTTTTTATTTCATTTTTTTATTTTTTATGTAATAATGGATGTGTCCTGAAGCGTCCCTTAAATTTTCCAGGGTGATAAAAAAATAACCGTGTCTAATGACAAAGTATGGAGGTTATATCATGGTTTAATTATGTAACATTAATGATAGTTAAATAACTAACACTACACATAACAATGGTGATGATACCTGTCTCGTCATCAGTGATTTTTTCGTTTCTGTCTTGAACTACTGTAAGACTTTTTTTTGAGATTGCTCCCACTTTCAAGAGTTTTCTCCTTAGGTAGTAATATCTATTTAATAGTGTGCCACGACCAGCTGCAGAGTCCCTGTTTCTGCCCTTTGTACACCCTGCCCAAACCTCCTAAAATCAAAATTTCCTGCTCAAGTATTCATTTGAACACGCTAACGCTTAACAGTTTAGCATATTAAATCGAAAGTAGGCATATAATAAAAATACAAAGAATAGTCATAAATCATTTTTTTTGTTAATCAGCAACCTTAAATATTATTTCGGTATTCCGTTACACCCGGTATATTTTGTTTAAGAGTTAATTAACACAATTACCGAGTTTTAACTATTTATTTTACTATTTAACTTATACACGGTTATTTTTTTATCACCCTGGAAAATTTAAGGGAGGCTTCACGATATGGTATTAGAATAGTTTAAATATGAATAAAAAAATAACTCATTTACTTTATTTTATTTTTTTAAAATATACAAAAAATGCTGATTTTTTTATTTTTTTTATATAATAATGGATGTGTCCTGAAGCGTCCCTAAAATTTTAAAGGGTGATAAAAAAATTACCGTGTACCTAGAAAATCCTATTCTTGACTGAGAGGTCGGAGACTGGGAAGCATTGTCGAGAAAGGTTGTCCTTGTTATCTTATAAAGTATAATATAACACTGAATATAATTTTAAAATTTTAGCTCTCATATCTATGCACACCTTAATGGCTAGTCTTCGTCCATATTTTGTCTTTTAAAGAAGTGAAAAACCACAAGTGGTCGAAAATTGAGTTAAATTTCTAAGAGACGCCAGTTATCAACCGTTTCTTTAAAATCAGTAGCTAAAAATTATCAAAACATACATTTAGTGCAAAATTTATTGTTTTATTTTACTATTTTTAAATCAATATAACATCGTACTTATGCTTCTGATTTTTTTATTTAAAAATATATATTATACACGGTGTTTCATAATAACCAATAAATAATCAATTCTTTATCGAAAACTTATTATTAAATTGTGTTTACCCGTAATGTCATTCAACCCAAAATTTTCATGTAAATTATAGACATGATGATGATACTATGATATACTTACATGAAAATTTTGGGTTGAATGACATTACGTGAAACACCGTGTAAGTATATATATATTTTATTAAAAATATACCTATAAAATATATTTTCATTTAAAAATATTTTTCATATAAATATATTATATTTTATTTGAAAACATATATACTTAAATCGTTGTTTAATTATAAACATGAGGCTTATTTAATAAAGGTCGAAAACTAGCCAACAGGAGGATGAAAACTAGATTTTCTGGTCTTTTGCTATTTTGAACTTCTATTAAAGTTTAAAAAATAACCATAGAATGAGTACTTAATGTTTTATATTTATCAAAAAAAGACAATGTAAGAAGTATATTCCATTATTTTTATTTGAAAATGTTTTAAAGACATATAGTTGTTGCGTCTTCAACTTGACTACTCCACTAATTGGTAGAGAACCGGCGCAATCACCCTATACATTTACAAATTCTTACATGCTATGACATACCAACATGTTGTTCGATGAAAAATTTGTTGACTGACGATGTGGACGCCTTACTGGTGGTGTCTGAATCACATGACCTTTTTCTTCTTTTAGCTGGTGTTTCCTATTCAAAAACACATTACTATACTCAAGTGGGATATTTTAATTCCTTCGTCTGAAAAAAATGATAATTGTAAGTAATTATATTTAGACTAATCTAAGACTTGATATAGAGGAAAGTTTTGTGTCTTTGTTTGTTAGATAGATACGGGAGACGTAACCGGGAATACGCTCGGATGATGATGACATAAGTATCTATGTATAAACATAAAAGACCTAGGTAAATCTGAAAAAGATCATTTTCCATCTAGACCTGACCAGGAATCGAACCCAGTACCTACCTCGTGTGGCAGCCTGGCATGATGACCACTAGGCCACAGAGTTCGGTATATAATTGGTTTTTTAATAGTGACAATAACAAGTGACTGATAAATAAGTGATAGATTCACTAGCAGACACTCGAGTTATGCATGAATTTTTAAGGTACCTACTCAGCGGGGAAAAATTAGATATGGTTTTCATTTCATACATTTTGCTACGATTTTGGGCCAATTTTTTGCCCCTGAGTATGGTGCTTTACCTAAACAGGCATAGGCTTGTGGTCGCCATAATACAGTGGTATAGAAAAAAGTACGTACTTACATTATAATAAGTAGTTACTGACCTTTAAATTTTTCAATTATTTGTTGACCGTAGCCCCAACTATCGAGGAGCTGTGAAATTTCACTAGGATAATGGTCCATCTTTATTAGTGTAGCTACTTACTTTTTTAGATATTTTACTTCACTAGTCACTTCCCACACTAACTGAATTACAGAAGAACACAATATTATAAACTAACTCACTCTTACTACTAAAACGGCGGCGGTGCAGCGGCGCGGCCAAGAAAATAATGGCGCGGCGCCGGAGCGGCGGCGTAAGGACGGAACGGAAATACGTAGGACCAGTGTTGCTAGCATAGCCTTTAAACCGTGATCTAAATATTTGGTTTTTGGATGAATATTTGCTTGATTTTTTTCAATTATGTTTCTGTCGGTTAAAATGTAGCAGAAGAAATTTAACATATAAAAATTTGTTATTTATAAATAATGCAAAATATACAACAATTTTGATGTATATGAACCTATTGTTATCCCAATATAACCAACACAAAGTCGATATAAGCATTTTTTGTCTTCGAATTTAGTTACCAAGATTGGAAGAAAAGGGTATCTTCTAGTTACGATACGATACTTCTAGAGTCTTCATACAAAATACGAAAGAACTTATTCCCCCACCAGAAATAATAATAGGAAGAAAAGAAACAAATTTCAATGTTAATTATATTATAGGAAAAGTTTTCAACCGTGGTTCATGATAATACTTGGTTCAAAACGGTAGTTAAGATAGGAAGGTCTATTTTAAATATTGAGTCTGTTGAAAACCCATTTCTATCTATACTATATAAAGCTGGGTAAAAAATATATCTAAGAGAGCTTATTTTGTTTAATTTTTAGGGTTCCATACCTCAAAAAAAAACGGAACCCTTATAGGATCACTTTGTTGTCCGTCTGTATGTCCGTCTGTCAAGACCTATTTCTCAGGAATGCGTGTAGTAATCAAGTTGAAATTAATATCCAATACTCAGCGGACCTAAAAAGGCCGTATCGCAGAATCATAATACGAATCATATCATGAATCATATTATGAATGGAGTGCAATTCATCATAAGCAATTATTCTGTTTGACAGCTTTGTATGAATATTCGTAAAATGGTCCACAAATAAGGCATTGCTAAAGTGTCAATTAGGACCATTTAATGAATCTTCATACAAAGCAGTCAAATAGAATAGCAGCTATGATGAATTGCACTCAATGCGTAATATGAATCATAATATGATTCGTATTATGATTCTGCGATGCGGCCATTTTAGGTCCGCTGGTCTACACTCTCTTGGAGCAGTGAAAAAATCAGACCTCTAAGTCGACGCAATCAAAAGATACAGCCGTTTATGCTCCGTTTTTGCTGCATATTTAGACGACTTGCAAGGGAATCAAACCCTATAGGGTACTTCCCGTTGACCTAGACCTAGCGTGAAATTGGAGTCCCCGAGAAAATTACCAACTTAAATAGGGCCATCTGCGGGAACTATTCTTGTAGGGTAACTCACTACGGCCTCGTCTCGGAGGATATACCGGTTCATGCGGGTGTGCGCCAAGGGCGTCTTCTTTCACCTCCCCTATTTAGAGGAGAGGCTTTAAAGATGGGAAGTCTGTAAATATTATTAAATAATTTTATTTTCATCCCCCCATCTCGGAAAGAGTATTTTGCTATTTGATATCTGACCGCCAAAGCCGTTTTTATCCGCTTGAGGTTAAAGTAAATTTGAATTTAGAACATCGCGTGCACTAGATATGTGATTTCAAAACATCATTAAACCTATTTACTTCCATCTCCATGGTGCCGAATTTATCATACTTTTTTTAAATTTGTTAAAAACTCAGGCTCTGAACCTCCTTGGTGTACTTTTAAAGTTTTAAAGTGCGAGTCGGAGTATGACCTCGCTCTAGATCGTATAGTGCATCCCTACAAAGATGTTTCCAGAACATATGACACTGACCAAGATTTATTGTTTTTTTAAGGCACTGGCATAAGAATAACTGGATAAAATTATCATCAGTCTATCTATCTCAATAGACCATGAAAGTGTGACGTCACAAGTCTATTAGGGTTGTGGGCACGCCCCTCGTGCCCACAACGGTGGATCCGCGCTTGTCGCTAACGCTCAGGATTCTAATTTTTGAATCCTTCGCTTGCTCGGTCATCAAAGATGAGCACGCGGCTAAAAAGCAACTCACTCATGTATTAACAAATAACTATTATCTTTGTCATATCCAGTGTCATAGACAAATAACACATAGTCCAAAAACTGGGCAGAAGCAGAGTGTCAAACTTAAGTGGGCGTGTGCTAATTCATGTACAATAAATGTATTGATATTTTACTATTATTCTAATATAATTCTAATTCTTTTTACATATTACAAATCGATCTATGTCTTTATTTCTAAACTGGCAACATTCGTCAACGACAGAGCTGCTCTGCCGTAAACGGATCTACGTGCTTTGCCAATAGCGTTGCCCGGCCATAGCGACAGTAGAAAAATGAAGCGCTGCTATTGGCGGAACACTCTCTGAAGTTTCTCATGCTACAGTGCATGACTACAAAGCCGTATAAAACACAAAAATTAATACAAATACTTTCAAATACTTTATTGTTAATCCCAACTTTAATTATCATTACAACCTATGATTAATTTATTACTGATAAAATGCTGTTTCATTGTAGTATTTTTTTGTCCTGTCTGGTGCTGGGCCAAAAATGGGCATACTCCTTTAAAACCAAATACAAAAGCCGGTACCTTTTTCCAGTAAAGAAAAAGGTACCGGATTTTATATTTGGCAACACTTGCTTCGTTGCTTTTCCCGCGTAAAACGCGAAAATATTTGTCGTAACAGCAAAATGCATTTTAGCTACTGTGACGAATATGATATTCGTTGGCGTAACTAAAACATTCGGGCTTATCCTAATTCAAATATCTTAACATTAAACATTTTTTTTTATGCTGGCGGTTGTGTATTTGCACCGCCTTGCACCCCATGTAGATAACTTTTGAACAGTAGCACACACACCATGGCATCAATGACATGACATCTAGAGTAGACTATCATTGCTTGGCATCAAAATTTTGGAAAAATTCAAGGTAGGTAGGTAATAGAAGAAATAGATACCCTAATAGCTATGAATAGAACGTAAAAATATACTTGAAACGAAAATTTTTTTGAACAATACCAGCTTTTAAAGTTTCGGAGATATGTATCGTCAAAATCTTGTACCTACTCGTAGGTATTACAAAAGTACATATCCGAAACGATTTTCATAGGAAAATACCATGAAAATACTGTTTTATGCCAGCAGCGGCTAGCTGGTACCACACCAGGTACCTACTTCGCCGGGTTTTTAATTCGCTGCACTTTTTTAACCGGCTTCAAAAAAAGGAAGATTTTATATCAACCCGTAGGTATCTATGTAGATAGATACATATCGTCAGAATTAAGTAGTTAGTTGGAGACTTGTATACTCGTAAGTTAGTACCTACTTAATCTTTCCTAACCTCGGCAGAGAAGATTAGGGTGGATGCCCCGAATTGCAATCTCAGACCAAATTTTAGATTTAAAAAATTGTACCTACTCCTGTATTTATAGTAAATAGTTGTATTAGTTTTATTTCAGTTAATTGTTTTTAGGGTTCCGTACGTCCGAATAAAAAAACGGAACCCTTATAGGATCACTCGTGTGTCCGTCTGTCTGTCGGTCACAGTCAATTATATATCTCCGAATCTACTAGACCGATTAAGTTGAAATTTGGTACACAATATCAATTTCTGTGACCCAAACGCAGAGGTGTGACGTGAATAGATAAAATCTGTATATGAGAGGTCATTGTTGGGGGGAAGGTGGAAAATTAAAAAAAATTGAAAACTGCATCGTGTGACATTATGAAATGAAAAGTCTTGTTGTAAAGATCTTAACTGTATTTTTTGTAATTTTAAAATAAATAGTTTCCAAGTTATTGAAGAAAATAGACGAAAATTGACTCCCCCTATCTCCGAAACTACTGAACCTAAAATTTTGAAAAAATACAGAAATTAGTTTTTTACCTATAGATTATACACGCAGAGAAATATCTGGCTACCTTTACGAGAAAAAACGCTACTGTAACTAGAACTTCTGTTTGCAACCGTGATAGCAAGACTCGCGAGTTGACTTTACAAAAACCATTCTGTTATTATTTTTACCTATCGGTTTATTAATGACAACTAGATGTTGAGTGTAACTGACCAAACAATATAATACTCACTACAAGGTAAATATCGCGCCTGTTATAATACCAATGTAATTGTAACTATACGTCAAGTAGACATTACTAGATCTATTGTAAGGACTACTATGCAATCTGGTAAACATACACACTTGTTTTTTTGGGTTTACTAAATACTTTGCTGTATCTACTAATGAATTTGTGTAACATAACGACGTGAACTTTAATAATAACTATTCGTATTGTAACGCTCGCTTTATGATTTTTGTAACAAGTACAATACACATTGTAATGCTAGCATCCTAGGTATTGTTACAGCTACTATTTCGTATGCAGTACCTACTAGTTTAGATGAAGCCTGCAATCTAGTGCACTTACAGTACTAACGGGTACTCTCAGGCTTTTAGTAGACAAAAATACAATTTTATTTGACTTAGTATAAGTAAATAAAAGTATATTTTCTGCATTAAAAGCCTAAAAGGGATCCGTTGTTGTAGCTGTCAGTCCACTGGATTGCAGGCGCTCCATCTAAACACAGTCCATAGAGCCATCAGTAAGTGTGACGTCTTTAAAAACTTATAAAATAATGCCTTTTTCATTACAATATCCAAAGACTCCGATTATCTAGTATCATAATAAAAATAAGTCGAACATAGAGTTAATAAACTTAATACTAAGTTTAACAGGTGTTAGAATCATGGAAATTGAGGTTATCGGCATTTTTGTTAAGACGTCACACGCGCTACGGCTCCATAGACAGGTTTAGGTTTCCTGGAATCAAAAATAAAAATATCAAGTACATAGAAAAATGAAATTTATTTATAATCACCACATTACATTATTTACATAGGTACATAGTTACAGGTGAATAAAATTCTGTTAAAAATAGGAGATACTTACAGGGCTGCTGCTGGTAATTGGTATTTCTGGGCATTCTGAGTTAGTTAATTTGTTCCAATTGTCCAAGTTTTTTAAAAATTTGGCCCGATCTCCAATTGGAGGGATTAGTTCTCTAAGTAGACTACTGTCGAGCATCGACAGTGTCGATATTGTTTTATTATTTACTGAAAAATCATAAAAAATATATAAAAATTATTATCACGCATGCAAGAAAGTCCCAGCGCAAAAAGCATAATTTTTGACCTAGTCCATCAGTGACATGGTACATCATTAACCGGAACTAGATCATTTAGTAACTGCGAATCCATGTTTCTTAGTACATACAATACATTAAATACATATTAACATAATTATTGTTAAAGATGCAATAATTATTGATGTTTTGGTTCAATACTTGGTAACCTAGGTTTTATAAAACAAGCCTATTGACTAGTTATCCATTTCGCCTATTTTGGAGCTGAGCTGACACATTCGGTGACCTGTGTGCCAAACTGATTCAGATATGAATATGACTGTGTCAGTCAAAGAAAGTATCTACCTACTAGCTAATAATTTATCGCGTTTCCTTATTAAAATGAAATTCCACGAATAACTTCAAAACTTTGACTGTAAACTTATAAAGTCATTAATGTACCCACTTACCTACTTAATTAAATTGAATAATAGCTATGAATACCACAAAACAAGAAGATTGTTATACCAAGGTACCAACTTACCTTCAAAAGTATCAATATATTGAGGTAAACCCCACTGCTGCAATCACTGTAGGATACTTCCATCTATGTCATCAGACATCACACAAATTTAATAAGCAAACTCTCACATAATTAGCAATAGTACGTTGAGTTGAGTGAGCGCTCAGCGCGGTCGAAAACATAATCCACAATGGCGGGCGGCTGCTCCGCTAGGAGTAATACGAGAATACTGATCGTTTTGTCATGCCAGTTTTTCGATTGTTTACAAAAACACAGTTTAAATAAACAGAACAAGATACTTAGCTATGAATACCACCTCGATTGTTATTTTAACATTACTATTTTAAATATTTTGAAACACGCTAACAGAATAGCACGGATTAATACATACATTGTACCGTTTACTGTTTCCGGGGTGGTTTTTACTATAATATTCTTGTTAAGCCATAACACTATTTCAAAAGTAAACCAAATTAAACGAATATTATACGACACTTAGAACGACACGTACTGCAAACAATAATGTAGTTGTAATAAAAAGATTATTGTTTTGATTACAGACACACTCGTAGTCCATCAGTAACATGGTACATCCTTAACCGGAACTAGATCATTTAGTAACTGCGAATCCTTGTTTCTTAGTACATACAATACATTAAATACATACTAACATAATTATTTTTAAAGATGCAATAATTATTGATGTTTTAGTTCAATAATATTTTTTTGTGAGCTACATTAATCAAATAATATAATGAAACATACGATTTGTAAAAGTGAATATTAAGTCGTAGAGATAACAAGGACCAAGTATTTCACACTAGAAAAGTTGTAACCTAATTTAACAATTCGATTCAGTAGTTCTGTTTGTCACCAATTTCTCTGCGTGTAGGAAAACATATAAGAAGTCCATGATATTAAAATAACATGGTAAATCACTTAATATAGGTAACATCGTACGGAACCCTCTTCACGCGAGTTCAACTCGCACTTGGCCGGTTTTTTATACCTTGTTAGGTTATTTGTTTGAGAATTATAATTAACATCTAAATTAACCATAAGACGTAGGTACTGAAAATTTTTAAAATAAGGAATTAAATATGGAAAAGTACCCTCCGCCTCTAATTACAGCCTCTCAGCATCTAATACTACCCTTTCATAAACATTAAGTAGGTATACTAACCCATAGGAACATTTATTTTTCTAAACAAAAAAAGTAACAGAATCAAAATAAATACCTACTTATGATTATAATAAGGCTAACAAGGCATCTACCCCTCATGGACAGAAATCCTTGGGTGAGGCCTGTGTCCAGTAGTGGCAGGACGAAGGCTGTTATTAGGTACACCTTAATCCTAATACCAGCAAAAAAAATACCAGCCCTAGGGTGGCTCGAATTGGGATGATGACTGAATTCTAATTTTTACGTTTCGTCATTAAATATTAAAATAACATGGTAAAAGATGAAGTCCTGTGAAATTAGAATTAAAATCGGCTTAGAAATACATTAGATACCAGCATTTTAAGTTGTTAATTTGAAGGCGATTAGATAGTGAGATCCGACATCAACTGTGACGTCATTGTTGAGTACGGCCATATAAACTCCTTGTAAATTGCCGTTTTGCTAGAAAGAGATGGAGAAAAATATTTAATACCTTATATCTTGGTTGTTTTTTTAGTTATTCGAAAACCGATTTTTTCTTTCTGTATTATATGAATGAGCTTCTTTTAAGCAAAAATTTTTTTTTGTCATCTATCGTATTATATATACCCTGTATGTATAATAAAATTTGATGTACCTTATTACAGCCCTGTCAATTTCTCTTGACAAAACCTAATAAAAAAAAGACAAAACCTAACTAATTACTTAGAAATCGATTCATTACTTTATCATTATTAATAAAAACACACATCATGAACAATAGACCTGAAGAAAAAAAATGTGAAAAATGTCTTGTCTTAATGACTATTATTTTTTACATTTTTTTTATTATTTTTTACAACTAGCAGATATTTTTTACAAAATAGCCGACATACGCTCGCGCCTTCCTTCAATTGACGACTGACGTCAAGGTATTCATGCCAGTTTTACCAATTGTATTTTCTGCCAAATGGTATATTATTTACTATTTTTCTTACTATTTTTATTATATATTTTTTTTACTATTTTTCATACCACGTTTTATTTACGGAAACTGAATGAAATATAAAAAACGATGAAAAGGCTGGTATTAAGTCCAGAACCAGAGAAAACTCTGTCCAGGACTGGTATTCGGGGCGTTCGCCCTACTGAGAGTGAGTCGAGCCGGGGCCACCACCAAGAAAGCGGCCACTGCACTGGGCTGTGGAGCATGTGGACCGAAACTAGAATAGCACATGGTACACGGTCCTGCAGTAAGCGTCAGTTATATTGACACCGGGGTGGTTTAGTGGTTATTAAGGCCTAAAAAATTTTACCGTAATTAGTATCCTCGTTTAAATATTGATAGTGCCGCGTAAGTGAAAAATACGCCTGTAAAACGCATAAACTCTTTAATTAAATACATAAAATCCCGAAATTTTGTAAAAAGAGTTATCCCGTGGTAAAAGAACATATTAAGTAGGTACTAGAATGGGCATTTCCCTTTAATAAAACGGGAAATACCCATTTTTGGCTATGACGTGCACAACGCTTTCCTTTTATCCAAAAAATATATTGTAATTTATATCTGACTAGCTTATTCATATAACGAAACAAGTCGGCAACATTTTTGCAAAAATAAAAAGTTAAAGAACCAAGTGTTAATTGTGATAGCCCCGGCGTTCAAACTGGCTCGAGTAATTCACAGTAATGTAATTTGTGCTTCACAGTGCTTACAAACAGGAGGGCATTTGCGTTTGCATAGAAATGACTAAGGTTTTTTGCAACATTCGCAAATGATTGCTTGGTAATTGCAACAAAGAATATTTGCTAAAGTTTTTCAAAAAGTTAGTCACACCTACAAAATGTTCTTAGTATCTTCACAGAAGCCTGATTTACTACTACTTCTATTATATTATTGATGTTTGTTGCATAGGAAATTCAATGTTATGACTAATGTTTTTTGCAACATTAGCAAATGATTGCTTGGTAATCGCAACAGAGAATATTTGCTAAAGCTTTTCAAAAAGTTAGTCACAGTTACAAAATATTTTTAGCAGCTTCACAGAAGTCCGATTTACTACTACTTCTAATATATTATTGTTGTTTGTTGCATAGAAAATTCGATGGTATGACTAAGGTTTTTTGCAAGATTAGCAAATGATTGCTTGGTTATTGTAATAAAGAATATTTGCTAAAGATTTTCAAAAAGTTAGTCACAGCTACAAAATATTTTTAGCAGCTTCACAGAAGTCTGATTTACTACTACTTCTAATATACTATTGCTTTTTGTTGCATAGAAAATTCGATGGTATGACTAAGGGTTTTTGCAACATTAGCACATGATCGCTTGGTAATTGCAACAAAGAATATTTGCTAAAGTTTTTCAAAAATTTAGTCACAGCTACAATATGTTCTGAGTAGCTTCACAGAAGCCTGATTTACTACTACTTCTAATATATTATTGATGTTTGTTGCATATGAAATTCAATGTTATGACTAAGATTTTTTGCAACAATAGCAAATGATAGCTTGGTAATTGCAACAAAGAATATTCGCTAAAGTTTTTCAAAAAGTTAGTCACAGCTACAAAATGTTTTTAGTAGCTTCACAGAAGCCTAATTTACTACTACTTCTAATATATTATTGCTGTTTGTTGCATATGAAATTCAATGTTAAGACTAAGGTTTTTTGCAACATTAGCACATGATTGCTTGGTAATTGCAACAAAGAATATTTGCTAAAGTTTTTCAAAAAGTTAGTGACAGCTACAAAATATTTTAGCAGCTTCACAGAAGTCTGATTTACTACTACTTCTAATATATTATTGATGTTTGTTGCATAGAAAATTCGATGGTATGACTAAGGTTTTTTGCAAGATCAGCAAATGATTGCTTGGTAATTGCAATAAAGAATATTTGCTAAAGATTTTCAAAAAGTTATTCACAGCTACAAAATATTTTTAGCAGCTTCACAGAAGTCTGATTTACTACTACTTCTAATAAATTATTGCTTTTTGTTGCATATAAAATTCGGTAGTATAGGTAACTGAGGTTTGTAGCAACATCGGATTTTTTTTATTAAGAGGTTGCGGCAAAGAATATTAACTATAGTTTGTGCAAAAGTTAGTTACATCTACAAAATGTTCATAGCATAGCAGCTTCACATAAATCTGATTTGCTACTACCACCAATATATTATTGCTCTTTGTTGCCTTGGTTATTTGTTGAATGTATCTTCAAATGAATATGATTATCACATTGGCGAAGAATACATATATTTAGTTGATACTTAAGTGTAATAATAAAATTAGAAACTGCTGCAAAACTGTTGTCCATGTTTGCACAATGTTTTTATCAAATGCAACAAAGACATGATTTTGCTGCCTGGTACATTTACAATTAGCAATAGTAACAAAGTTTTTGTCCACTAGATCTAAGAATTATTAGCAGTCACAGCTAACAGCAACGACTAATAAAATTTTGTTGATACGGATAAAGAAATTAGCTTAAGTTGCTAATTAATTGGTAGCGGAAGCTAATTATTTGAAACTCTTTTAGCTAAATATCGTTAGTAGGGGTAGCAAACGGGTTTTTGTTGCTATAGACAAGGCTTTGTTACAGTTGTTAAGATATTGTAAGCAGCAGCAAAGGAAATATCAGCAAAGCGAGTTTAGATATCACAGCTAAATCATTTCTTTCCGTGTAACTAGTTATGTTAGGGCGATTATGCCCTAGTCAAACGACACTGGCTCAGTGCGGATTGGTTGATTTCACATACATTTTTGAATTACTTCGCAGGTGTATGCAGGTTTCCTCGCGATGTTTTCCTTCACCGTAGGAGCGTCAGATAAATGTAGGTGCAGTACATATAACATTCGTGAAACGAAAAACACATTGGTACATGGCAGGATTGATCGCGGGCCTCTAAATTCTACTCGGGGCACAGTGCAGTGCCGAGGCCACAGCGCCACCGACGCTCTTTTTGGATTTATTTTCTTTTAATTATGTCGGTATGTTTGTCGGTTATCCAATTACTATGACACAGAGCTATCTACCTCATTTAGGCTAGATAATTAGAGTCTAAAAAACAACATATTTTTTTTAAAAGAAAACGTCGCCTCACACTGTGGTTTTATACTGTGTGATGGGTGCAATTACAAACACACGCCCAGGCCGGAAAAAAAATCTGTAGGCGACACAAAATATATTTGTCCCGTACGGGAATCGAACTCGCGACCCGTTGCGCAGTAGGCGATCACTCGTTATATCATACGAGTATCAGGAAAGCAAACATATTTTTTTACTCATTCCCAAATGACGTCTTTATATTAAAGAACTTACTACATTTTGAATCACTATTTTGGTAGCATCAAAGATTAACTGAAATTTTAATAATAATAATAAACACTTTATTGCACACAAAATAAACATACATACAATTTTCAAAAATAATGCAGATGTACAACACAGGCGGCCTTATTGTTAATGAGCAATCTCTTCCAGGCAACTTTGGACTAGGGAAATACTGAGAGGAAATTTTAACGGGGATTGGTGCAGTAGCAGTAAAGGACACATTGCAATGAAGGACTCTTTTAGCTAAGGATTCAAGGATAGGATGTGATTTCGAACATGATTCTTAAAGGACTCCAGAGTGCGAGCTCTCTTAATACTCGGACGGCATATTCTGGAAAAGAGTATGAAAGGAAATCCGTGCTGTTGGTTGGGATATCAAGAGTTATTAAAAATCGACCGTATAGTTTTAATATTTATACAAACAAAAACATTCGTTTCCTATATGCCCCTAACTGTATTTGATGTTGGAATTCGTTGATCAGAATCAGAAAGTCTCTGTAGGTTGTTTTCACCATAAAAGAAAACACCGTCTAGCTATTTAATATTTGGCTGCTCTACAATGTAGGTATATTCCTAATAGTAAAAGTCTTAATTATTATAAAGTAAAGATTGATCTTAAGTTTTATTTATATGCGAGCTCCGAATAATGTTCATAGTAAGAATAAGAGCATCTGCAATGGAACTCTTTTCTGACGGCGCTTGTACACAGAGCAAGTAGCATGCATTTAAAAATTTTTTATTTAGATTTATTATATGAATTATAATTTTTTTATTATTATTAATTATTTATTTAAGTCGTAGGGTAGGCATGCAAAGACGCGTGCAAGTTGCCACCCGCGCAACTTAAGGCGAGGTTTTCCTGGATATCTACGCGTGCACGGCGATTCCTTTATTGCGAGGTAATATAGTTAATAATCGTATAGCTTCTAATGTCGCTTACGCGCCCGTGACCGAACGAAAACGTTACTTTTTACATGTTTTATTCGATTTATGGAAAACTGGAGTACAAAATAAAAAATGTATTTTTGCAATTTTCTAGACAATAAAAATGCACATTTATTGGTAACACTTTTATGCCATTTATTATTTTATTTTCTGATTCACAGCTGTTTTAAAATATTGAACAGAGTAATCTTTGTATTTTTTTTTTCTATCGAGTGAAATATTATTAATCATGTTTCTGTCTTTAAGAATGTTTAGATAAAATGTTCAACAATATCATATATGAATTTGAGAACTGCATGTTTTATATTCGTGGCGGTGCAGTTAATCAAAATTGTATAAAACGGGAAAGTAGCGCCTTAACACGCCGAGCACGCGCCACGCGCCCTTGCTTGCGCGGATGGCTCGTGTCGTGACGGTTTATACTCATACTCAAGTTGCTTTACCCGCTCGCTACTAAGTTATATGCATCGTGCAAAAAAACACGATGCATATAACTTACGCTGCGTACAAATATCGTAATTTAATCTAGTATTTTGTTGAAAACACTTAGCTTTTCTTTCTTCTAAACACAAGAGGGTACCCTATAGAGTACCTAGATAGTACGTCTAAAACATATTATACACTGTTATTTTTTTATCACCCTGGAAAATTTTAGGGACGCTTCAGGACACATCCAATATTATATAAAAAATAAAAAAATGAAATAAAAAATAAAAAAAAAATAAAAAATCTAAAGGTGCTGCTCTCAACTAGTGCAGCATTTTTTGTATTTAAAAAAAAAATAATATAAAATTAAGGAGGGGGGTTATTTTTTTATTTATATTTTTTAAATCATTCTAATACCATGTCGTGAAGCGTCCCTCTGTATCACGCCAATCCACCGGAGGGGGGCTCAGTACCAAGGTTGTATGCGCGGGTTCTAACTTACTTATTTCTGCCGCCAATCAGCGATGGTTGCGGTTTAAGGGGTAAGACAGACAGTGAAATTACTGGGCACTGTGACTTGACATCTAATGTTATAAATAGATAACGTACATTTGGGTCTTTGAAGGGGTTTTGTACGTGCAAATCTTACAGGAACTACATATAGTAATGGAGAATGTAGCCACTTACCATCACGTGAGTAGTCGGCTTGTTAGCTAGCTTTGTTGTATAAAAAGGGTATTTACTTTAATATTATTGTTTAATGGACTATATTATGTAATATCACCGATACCTTTTACTCTCAATATCATTAACAATACATATAATCAATGAAATTGAACTCTAAGCAAAATAGCACAACCCAAACACACATCCTAACTCTGTCACTTTTCAATTAAGGCCCCAAGCGAGGGCTGAAGTCAATTTAATTTGGCCTCCAGACGAAAATAAAAGAGCACAGTGACCAAAACTCATAAGCAATGTCCCCGCCTCTGTTTTCACGGCATCTATTTTGGTTCGGTCCCTTATTTCGGACACTGCGACTCCAAATTTTTCGATAGCCACACCTGTCCCTTCCCAACCTGTTGTATTAAAGCGAGACAAAACACGGTTGAATTCGATAGCTTCGGTTCCAATACCATAGAATAGTATGCCGGGTTCATTTATTAACTTTTTCTGGTCTTTCCATATTTTTTAATGGTCCCGGTGCATAGATATGACGTGTTCTTGTATTATATTAGTGTCATTTGTATTTTGTGGGCGTCTAACGTCAGTCTTTGTTTTAGGGCGTTCTACATTATTTATTGCAAGGGTCAACATGCGTAGAAACGAATTAAGGATAATAATAGTGTAAGGACCCAAAACAATATTTATAATTGCCTTCTTGTTGTTTGATTTTCTTAATCACAAAATCTATTTCTCTTGAACTCGTGTAGATTTTCAGCACTTACAGCATGTCAACATTGTATTCCCAATGCAAAATTAGCATAGCCTCCGGAACCGTCACCGGATACTGCGTCACGTCGGCAGTTATGTTTTTGAAATTCGAACGTCCTGCAATTGGTGTTTACAGTACGCGCACGCGCGTTTCAGCGAAACCCTGTCCCGACATGACAATGTTGCCACACTTAAAATAGATATCAATGCTTGGAAATTGTGATCGTGTTTTGGTAGCTTATTGTTATGATTCTAATGGCACGTTGGGTTTTAGGCTCCTTGGCAACTAACCACAATGGTTACTAATTAAGATGTTTTGTATAATTATTATTTGATTCATACTTGCACTGTATGTATTTGTAGTTTGGTACCAATGGAGTACAATTGTGCGTGGATCTAAAATACCGATTTTTTATTTCAGCCCTTTTTGCGTATTTAGTATAAGCCGCAAAGGCTTACATTTACATTTGCTAGCATGTTTTTTTATGTTGTTTCGACTGTCGATGTTCTTTTACAACACTGTCATATTTTTTTTGCATCTTAGGATGCTAAATATGTTTTCCAAATATGTTTATCTATTCTAAATATTATTAACTTATACTAAATCCCTAAATCTATCTGTTCTAAATATTATCAACATTAATTTGATAACCGAGTTGTGAAAAGCCAACACATACCTATTATAGTTTTATTAGGTACTATATTCAACAGAATTTTTATCTTTAACGCAGTAATATATGTTTCTGGCCTCAAATGAATGCTCGCTCATTACGCTACTTTAAATTTCTGTGATTAATGATTCTGCTGACACAAAACCAATCAATTTCATGGTCATTACCATCCCATACACAACACTTTTTCGCACGCTCAATCCTATCAGAACGCTCTTTGTATGCAGGACAAAAGGTTGCATTTCATACCGCATTACATGAGGATTGTATGCAAATGATGAGTCTATATTAACCAATAAGCGGCAATTATTTTAATGAGATCGCAGCAACCGTGGCCTTTAAAGTGGCGATAAATTTATTAATCTGTATCGTTATTAGTTTAAATTTCGAATTGTGAGTCCGTTTTAATGCTACTTAAATATTCACAGTCCGAATAAGATGTTTCTCCACGGCTTTTTTACACATTTGCTACATTGCTAAAATAATTAGATCACATCCTTACTCATTTCTTCCTCAAGGGTCGTTGTCGCGGAGTTGAGGAATTGCGAAGCGGACATTTTATGTCCATGCGGCAGATTACTAAAAATAATTACGTGTAGTTTTAATTTTTTTACGTAATCAACAATTTGCGGTGATACTTACAGTGATTGAAAATGTCGAGTGATGTCATACGTAGGTTAATCTTCTACTAACTTGTGACGGAGGTAGCGATCCCTTACTTGATAACTTTAATTCGCTTTATCTTGTTATATAGTTTTTTTTTGTTATTTCTCATTAAAAGATTTTATTTATCTTGCCCTATTTGTTGTTGTTGGGTTGTTAATTAAAATTTTACTCCCTTCCTGTTAATCGATCGATGTAAATTTGTTACGCATCTTTAATTCTGATGACAATACAATTAAGTATATATGTTTACAGTATCATTTTAAGTCCAAGATGGCTGTTACCATAAAATGGCGGATTACATTTTTTTCAATCCCCTCAATGTGAGTATTTAATGCAATGTTGTAGGTACATCATGAAAAAAAGGAAACTTGAAAATATATTTTTGAAATTAAAGAGTTTTATTGAAAAGAAAGACAACGATGATGAACATAATGTACTAAAATCAGCTAAGTGCAGTGTGTATTCTCTCTATCTTCTCATTTAGACTCTGCTCCCACTTGCCATCAGATGAAATGAAATGGAATCACTTGCTAGGCCTTTTATAAAAAGAATATTCTCACAACCGCTTACATTAATAAAAAAATATATAAATAGAGTAGGTTAGCTGTATATTATGATAAAATTTACTAGTGGTATACCAACGCTTCGCTAACAAGTCGACATGACTAATCGATAAATGCTTTTATAGGCCTTTACCTCGTCTATACTAATTGTGCTGTAAAGCGATCGAATTTCTTATTATGACAAGAGCGACTCCACCGTCGCTAATTGTTTAATAATGCAAATCAATCAAACATGGATGGATAGCTAATACTTTTTAAGGTCAGTAGCTTACGATATCTACTACACGGGGGCTTAGTACAACATATTGCTTCACCAACACTGTTCAGTTCATTTTAATTGATTTTTAGTATAGCACCTATTAAAACTCTAACCGGTTGTTGTGTTAGTCATAACAAAAAACAAATTTCGAAAAAAACCTTTTCACTGTCGTAAAAAATTGGGAAATCGTTAATTCTATATTGAAGTCGGTGCCAAACGATGATTTCCTAGAGGCACTGATCTATAAGAAATGTGATGTTGTCTCTACCTATTCTTATATTATTTTTAGATTATCGGTGTTTTTGAAGTAGGTTTTTAGTTTTTGTAAAAAAAATTGTTATCTTTTTACTGAATTTAATACCGCTCACCGTCGGTGATCTAGAACATTACGCGTGCACTATCTCAGCTTAAATACTTTCTACCGTCCCGAACCAAAATGCTAAAATGCTCCTTCTTCAAAATTACAGTCTCTAGTTTGATCGTTTATTGAGTATGGTGACGTATATAGACGCGTCGGTGGCGCTGTGGCCTCGGCACTGGACTGTGCCTCGAGTAGAATCGGGAGGCCCGCGATCGATCCTGCCATGTACCAATGTGTTTTAGTTTCACGAATTTCATATGTACATTTATCTGACGCTCATACGGTGAAGGAAAACATCGTGAGGAAACCTACATACACCTGCGAAGTAATTCAAAGGTGTATGTGAAGTCAACCAATCCGCACTGGGCCAGCGTGGTTTGACTAAGGCCTAGTCGCCCTAACATAACTAGTGCGGCCTACCCTAACTAGTGCCCCTCAATCATCATCACAGCTCATATACGTCCCCACCGAGGGGTTCGAACCTGCCCTATGTTAGGGTGACTAGGCCTTAGTCAACCACGCTGGCCCAGTGCGGATTGGTCGACTTCACATACATCATTGAATTTCTTCGCAGATGTATGCAGGTTGCCTCACGATGTTTTCCTTCACCGTAGGAGCGCCAGACAAATGTACATATGAAATTTGAAACGAAAAACACATTGGTACGGGCGGGTCTCGAACCCCAACCCCCCGATTGGAAGGCAAGTGCCGAGTCCACAGCGCCACCGACGTGCCCCTCAGTGGGGACATATTATTATATGAGCTGTGATGATGATGATATTGCACTATAACCTGTCCCAAGGCTTCTCAAATAAGCTAGAGTGCCTCCTTAATAACCGCATTCATTTTAATTTCGGTCTATATAAATGCGACCTCATATCAATTAATATTTTTTGGTGTTTTATTACCGGAGCATTAAATACTGCTTTATGGAATATCGGGGAACAAAATTAAATGATAATTACGGAATAATTATTGATGCGAACATACGCATCAGGAATTATACCCAAACAATCCTCGGTAATTTTTACATACAAGCATTGCCTCATGGCTTTACAAAACAATATGGCTATGTGAATCACGGTTACCCCTACCGTCGTTTTGTTTGTCTCTATATTTTTTCCCCTAAAAATATAAAATTCCTTACACAAATATGAGAACAAATAAGTAACACATAAGTTATAAATTTAGTATGCCCATACTTTTCAATGCATTGTGTGTAAAACGTAATAAACATGTCAAAATAGTACTAGATCCCGTATTTTAAATTACTGATAGAAAGTGACGATGAGGAAGTGAGATTCAAATGGTTTTTTTAACATCAGTTGAGCTGTCCATTTTACCTCTAATTATTACCCGAAAAACCACTGTTTTAAAATTGTTATAGCAACAAACAAGGAAAACTGTGGCAGCTATCCAGGTGCCTGCTGGCAGCAAATTTTGCAAAAATTCTTTTCCCCTATTGGCAAACGAGCCCTGAAGCCTCAGGCCAGAACTAGGTATAAACCACTAGATCACGTAGGCGGTCAAAATCTCAAATTAACATTCAATGTCACACTGACTCGATTCTACTAAAATTTATGTCACATGAATTCGTACAATAGTAGGGGATAATATATTATACTCAAGACGATGTTTATCAAGCAGTATAGCGACGTGTCGCCAAGTCGCGCGTCCCCACGCACATCTCCCACAATTGTTGCGGCCACCACGATACCCATCAGAGGCGGTATTGTGGGTAATTAGCCCAAGATCATTTGTTAACGCCGCAATTATGCTGTAGTAATAAATATGAATACAAAATAACAGCTGTGTTCGCATAGAGATAGTGCCTGGCTATAGTAAGTAATAGCTTAGAGTATCAGGGTAATAGCTTCTAGCAACCTTGTATTAGGCTTAGGTTGTCACTCGTTTATTGTCTTAGAAAAAATCTATGATGATCGCCTTTAATTTGACAACCATTACGCCATCAACACAGACTCTGCACCGATTTCCTTTTATAAAGCAGTAATGGATGTACTGCAATTGTCAAATTAAAAGTGATCGCGATAGATTTTGAGTTACACAATCAAGGGGTCGGGGCTCTATATTTGAATCATTCATCTGGCTTCGCACCTGGACTCATTTCTCACAGAGCTTCGTTTCGTTTTCGACGTAAATAAAAATGATATTGATTGTCGTTGTAATATTCTACAGTTTTTCATCGAAAATAAAACGAAACTCAGTGGAAATCTGAAGTGGACTACGCTCGACGCCAGACGAATTTTATTCCTCGTTATAACTTCGTATTTCTTTCAATTGTCTAATTTTTACTATGTATTTCTTAACACGTACTTGTCGATGCACAAAAAGAAATGTTCAGCATTTCACTCATATGTCAGTTTTACCTAGTTTTCCTCCATCCCTTTTTTTGTATTGTTTGTTTACTTAAATTGCCAGATTTGTGATTGGGTAACGCATACTCAAATTCACAAACATCTACAATTGAAAGAACACGCGCATTTTATAATTTGTCTAACACCTGAATTGAATATTATAATGAATACCTATTAAAAATGTAATATTTGTATATTCTAAATTAAATAGACACTTAATTTTCCGCTGTCCATTTTTTGGTTAGGTTATTTTAACTATAAAAAGTTCAATCACTTTTGATGTCACACAACTTCTAAAAAAATATTTTTTTATGTTCAACCTTATCTAATCCTTTATGGGGTTTTAAGGGCCATACACTTCCACCCTTGAGGATCGTTTGTGATGCCCCTATTTCTTAATGGATCATACTTTAACCTTTTAAAGTGCCAAATCAAATCGACATGGACACCAAGTGCCAATCGAGCAGACCAATTTATTCTTTATGTACAATGTGTACAATGGCAGACTTAATGCCAGAGGCATTCTCTACCAGTCAACCTTCAGGTAGTGCAGAGAGAAAATGTGAGATGTACCCATATAACAAAATTAATAAAGAAACATACAGACTTTTTATAACCTTAATATATAAATATAATTAAATAAATAAACCAATACATATTATAAGACACGAAACTATCAAGTTGCCAGGCTAATAAGGCCAACAAATAAGTGACGTTATAAAATACAATTCTGATGCACATGTTTCCGTATTTATTTTTGAAACTTAACCAGTTAGTCGATTCCTTGATATCCAACGGCAAAGCGTTCCAGAAAAGAATGAATTGAACAAAAAAGGAGGAATGAATTATTTTAGAAAGGTGAGATGGACATTTAAGGAGATAATTGGATGATGACCTATGACAATGTTCAGACATATACCAGCAGGCGTAGCACGGGCTACAAAGAAATGTGTGATAAGACTCAATGACACGCATCCCTTGAGGATCGTCAAGAAATTTTTATCACGTCAGTCACTAAGGCTGCGTTCCGAAAATCAATAAGAGTCACTATTAGTGCGCTCAAACGCGTCCCGAAATGTTGTGCGCGCTTATGTTAGCCGGCATGAAGAGCCACATGACGCCATCGTTAACGTCATACGCCATCGTGAACTTACGGCGCTAATGCTCTGGAGTGAAATCACTCTAAGCGAACTGTCAGTCTGACGTTTGATAATTGTGTTTTCGGTTCAAAATGACTGTACCTGTTCTGGATGAGCAGCGGGGAAACAATGTTGTAATTAAAATCTACGAAACAAAAATATTGAGAAGCAATCAAAACCAAAATGACCTACTCCAACCAAATTTTTGACTCGACATTTGGTTTGTCAAATTGATAGGTACGCTAAAACCCCGGACCGGAATCGTAAGCATGCTGATAGCGCTGTTAGAATTTTTAGTGTTCTTTTTAATTTGAACCAGGCGATTATAATCGTCAGCACTGTGAGTGCTGTTATCGGACCGCAGCATAAATTCGCGCCGCCGTACATAGAGATTATGTCACTGAAATTGTGAGATAACGCGTGACTCAAGTCCTGTCTTGGCTGCCCGTGCTACGCCTGTAGTGAATGATACGAATATTATACAAGGTCAAAGGAATATCCATCACCACCTCTTCAACTTCTTCCCTCAGATGAGGAGAATTGGCGTATTACAATTAAGTTGACCAGACTTTTCTTGAGATTTCCATTTCGTCACAGAGGTGTATAATTAATTATATAATATAAAAACTCCCTTACGTCTGAAGTATTTTTTAATATTTACAATAAGTAATCATATTATGATGTTATTTGTTACCACATCCAACGTGTTATGGATCTAAAACAGCGACAAATTCCAACTGCAAGCAAATTAAGAGATAAAGTTCTCTCGTTTTGCATACAAATTGTTATTTGGGAGTGGCCATTGTCTCGCGGTACTCGCGTAGTCTAATTTCCGCGTCAGTCTGAGGCCGTTTTAGACTATATTTATGTGGAATTTAATTGCAGGTGTTGGCTTAATTGTTCTTGGTGGGTAGAACTTCGCAGCATGCTCTAAGAACACTTGAGAATGCATCTAAACTAATTGTTCACTGAATCTTCAAATGCACGATTTTTGGTGGGTAGCCTGCTTGTTTGCCATCTTTTTGTTGTATATAAAATTTTGGTATCTCTGTTATAAGAATTATTTTTGGCAGGACAATTCTTATTTTCAGTTTCGGTACATCATGTCAGTCAAGACTAGGGCGCCAAGCTGGAATAGGAAGAAAAGCCTTTGTAAAGTGGAGACTGCAGATGTTGGCAGTGGTCAAAGCTATGCTAATTAGCTTACTATAAGAGCCACGATTCACCTATGAATCATAGCAATATAGGCTTTTAAAAGAACAATTCAACGTATTCTTTTTATTTACGCTCAAAGTTTAATTATTAGTAATAGCCCTAACAAACTTCGTGTTCAAATTGTCAATCTCTGCAATTTTTACAAGAATATCAGTTTTCTGGCTTTCAATTTTATATTTTGAATTCGTTGTTAACGTCTAATCAGTTTGCCTATTTTTATTCTCTGCCTGTTCAAATAGAACCTTAATCAGTATCATGCTTTGACCATGCAAATAAGGGATTAATTGAAGGTTGAACGTAAACACCTTGCAGGTAAAGCGGGACGCATATGTATTCTGTCCTTGACGCGTTGATTAGTTCTCCGGAATGCACGTGAAAAGACTCGAAACAACAGTAACCTATAATTATCTAAAGCGAGACCGTTTTCGGGGAGAAACGATGATTTACTTAAACGGTTTTTGAGGCTTTGTTTTGATTTGTGGCTCCGGCATTACACGAGATCCACTGATACGTGGGATGTAAAACAACATTGACGTAAAGTTTAAAATAAACTTGTTATTATTCGGTGTCTGTCATAAGCAAGAGAAATTATATTGAAGTATGAATGGTGCATAGACAGCTCTGTTTTTTGCTTTTTTTTATTTATATTATTAAGAGGTGTATAATTTTGTATCAATTATCTCATAGTTATCACTTAGCTACAATATTAGCAGTACTACTAGTTGTACTGGCTCTAAGACCCAGAAGTGTAAAGCCCTCTGGGTCGGTTTTGGGAGCTGTACTGGCCTACCTGATCCCGAACTGCCCTCTAATGGGTTGGGGTTATCAAATAGAGAAGTTTTTTTACTTAGAATCGGCTTACTTTTGATCCCAATCCAGCCTTGAGGCAAGGATGAGATCTACGGTGGGACGAGTTTGCTCAGAAAAAGCTTATTCATTCTTGCTCTAAAGATTTCCGGGTTGTATGAGCTCGGGAATATAGACGCCGGCAAAGAATTCCACACCTTAGCACAAAATAAATAATCGTAGTAAAGTCTTCTTTTATATAATGCGCACGGCCAAGGTTTGGCTGTGCGCACTATAAAAGATGTGTAGCACTTTGTACGACTAGCGGGAATTTCAACCAGGTGAGAGTGGTAACCAGCCGTGCGTCTAGATTCCCGACAGTAAAAAGAAGAAGGCGGAATTAGCTTATGCAGCCTCGGAGCACACTCCCCGAAATATAGCCCGCAGAAGACAAATAAACAGGCAACACTGCACCAGTGAGCCAGAAGCTTGGTTTTCATCAGTTTCTGTCCCCAATATTGTATTGTATTTTGGCTCGGCGTTTCACCGTGTCTAGTGCGGCAAGAAGCTTAGAAGTAAGTAATGTCAGTAGGTTTAATAACTGATTGAACGAAATTGGTAGCTTTAAAAGCTAGATACACCTCTAAAACATCACATTTTAGTTAAAAATATGTTTACCATTCGCTCGAACTGTATGTCTCGGCTCGGATGTCCATCCAGAATGGCCGATTTCGTGTCCTGTTACAATGCAGACTAATTAAGAGCCCTCGGAGTTAATTAGATTTGGCTGTTGGTAATCAAACGGGAATTACATTTTTGCTTTGTCTTGAAACTTGAATGGGGTAATTTGTCCAATGGACATAATGCTTATTTGTAATCTTCATTGCCATATACAAAAATACTGTTCAGACGATAGCAGTAGGTTTATTTTCAAACATTGCGTGATTGACGTGCGACTGTGTACGAAAATGTTTCAAAAACCATATACTACTATAACTTAAAACACCTCCATGACCTAATGGTTGAGACCGCCAGGTGTAGACCGGGAGACCCAGGGTTCGATTCTTCATGTAAGCAGAAATTTTTCTGCTCCGTTTGGTTGGTGGTACGGCTTCTGAACCCGCCTGGGTAGCTATCACCGCCTTACCTTGTCGCCATAACAACCATATTAATAGCATTGTTGTGTTCCGACAATAAGAGGTAAGATAACCAGTTCCTCAGTTACTGAGGGGTACAGGTGAAGTTTGCTTCCATCTTCGGCCTTATCGTCACTTATACCATCAGGTAAGAAGAAGGCCAAGAGCTTCCTTGTCGTATGTAAAAAAAAAACTTAAATGGAACATATATTCAATCTGAGATTACACTGAAATATTAAAGGTTCGTCATCGACATTACTTAAAAAAATATCGTTGAGAAAGCATTTTTTTACATATACTTACAAAAATATAAGATAATATAACCATGTTTAATTTTAAAATATTTTTACATTTACATCCTCTTTTCTTAACTGTGTCTGTGACACGACGCTAATTAGAGCCACTATCGTTTTTCTTGTTTATTTACATCGCCTAGTAATTTACGCGTCAGCAATTTCATAAACACGTGTACATCTTAAGGTTTATCTTCGAACAACTTCATTGGTATTCAGAGAGGGATCTTTAGCACTTAGCTGTAAGATACCGCTGACGGGATGACATCGATCAGTCTTGTCACGAAGTGTGATAGTGACATGGCCTGTGAAGAAACTGTGGCTCACCGTCTTTATGGCGACAAGCTAATGTCCGCTTTTAGGGTTCTGTAGCCAAATGCCAAAAAATGGAACCCTTATAGATTCATCAAGTCTGTCTGTCTGTCTGTCCGTCCGTATATCACAGCCACTTTTCTCCTAAGCTATAAGAACCACACTGTTGAAACTTGGTAAGTAGATGTATTCTGTGAACCGCATTAAGATTTTCACACAAAAATAGAAAAAAGCAATGATAAATTTTGGGGGTTCCCCATACATACAACTGAAACTCAAAATTTTCTTTTTCATTAAACCCATACGTGTGGGGTATCTATGGATAGGTCTTCAAAAATCATATTGAGGTTTCTAATATCATTTTTTTTTCTAAACTGAATAGTTTGCGCGAGAGACACGTCCAAAGTGTTAAAATGTGTGTATTTAAGAAGTTACAGGGTAACTTCTAAAATAAGAGAATGAAAAAAAAAATATTATGTACATTACCATGAAAACTTCCACGGAAAATTGGTTTGAACGAGATCTAGTAAGTAGTTTTTTTAATACGTCATAAATCCTAAGGAACCCTTCATGGGCGAGTCCGACTCGCGCTTGGCCGGTTTTTGCATATCACGGCGTCACTCGATGTTTGCTCGTCATTTTACTACTCGTACATAAAAACCGACTTCATAAACACCAAGAAGTAATTTACGCCAAATCTAAATTACATGAGTTGCTCTTAAAATTTTTAAGACTTTCATTGTGATCATTGTTCGGCAGCAACTTCAATATAAAAATGTGATTTTATATGTTTTCTTTTATTATTGTTGACTTTTTGGTGTTTATGAAGTCGATTTCCCTTCATTTTAGAATTTTCCCTTCATTTCAGCGTAGAAAGATCCGATGTTGCCTCAGAAAAAATTTAAGTTTAGTTAGTGTCGATTCCCGACTTGGGATTTTATACAAAATTGCATTGAGTTGAATATTATTTGAGAATAACTTATGATTAATAATTAAGAAGACCATCGATTTGCTATGGGGTAACGGATCTTGCCATTTTAGGCTAAAATCATGTAAACTAAATCATCAATATTATTTACATAAAAGCTCATAATATACCTATTGATAAGTAACAATAAGATTCTTACTTACAATTTAGAATACTTACTTAACTTGAAAATAAACACCACAACACAAAATGAAACTGCGACTGAAACGTTCCTTTCTAAGAAATGTGTCGCGAGAGCGGACCATAAAAAAATCACTCGCAAATTGCAAGAAATCGTGATTGTTTTCATTTAGATAAAAATGTTTGACATTATTCATAAATAATTTACTATTTTCTAACAAATTAACGAGAAAATCTAAGTATTCTTCTTTTGGAACTTTCGTATACTAGAGTAGGTTTGGACAATATACATATGTGTCAAACTATTTTCCGTCGAACGAATATTCGAATCGAAGAGAACCGTGGTAGGAAACATGCGAAATTTCGTTCAAAATTATGTTTTTTGGAGAAAAAGAGTTGACCCCCAGATGATATGATAACTACCAGATGCAAAAACCTGAATATCTTCAGAAAAAACATTAAAATACGTTGGGGGTGGAACCAAAATCGGTTTACAAATGGCGGAGTAATCGGTGAACATACATAAAAAATAGATACTTTTGCAAAATGGAATGTCCACCTTTTTTGAAGTCGATTGAAAAACAAAATAACAACTATTGCTAGATTATATTTTCTGGAAGTTAATAATAAGGCTTAGCCATAGTGAAATATGGAGTTATTAACAAAATCTTTTAGATAAAGTTAATGATAAAGAAAAATAAAACGGATAGAACGACGGTTGCTGCCATAAACCTGCTGTTGGCTGCATGGATGTTTAGAGATCCTTGAGTAAGGTCCATGCTCAGCATTGGGTACCTCTCGTTTCACTATTCACGATAGTTTAATCAACCAGTATCGATAAAATAACGTCTACTAATTATTTCGGAAATCCCATCACTAACGATGTCACCACCTCAATTACATACGACATTGCTGGCTCAATTAGCGCGACGTTGACTTACTCCAGCAGATAGTACCCATCTGACGGAGGCGCCAAAGAAACCATAAAGTTGATAACATCGACAGAAGCCGACACGCAAACTGTCGATACATGATAAAGAGACGTGAATTATATCGACAAGCTGTCCGCGAAACATCCTTATTTGCATTTAATTACCGTCCTTACGAGAGAAATGATTGAGATTAAAATAATTTATCGCGATGCGAGAAGTGATTTTCCTACTCTCAATCAATTGGTACCTTTTTATTGATGAAGTTTTAAGACAAGTTCAAAGAAATACTTATAAACGAGCTGTAATTTTGACATTTCTAATAGGGACATTGATCCTCCAACTTACAGCCAAACAGTTTTTCCTTTAAAACAACAGGCCACATCAAACAAGCATTCAATTCACCAGATGGCAAGCAAATGACAAAAATGCTAAGTTTAAAGAAAGTTTCGCCTGAATTTCTTTCTTCAATCAAACTCAGGTGTACAATTCACAATAGTAAGTATACAGTATGACGTTGATATAGAGACCTAACTATTCATATTTGTAGCGAATACAATTTTTATTATAATACCAAGCAAATTTAACAGAAATGTATATCAAACTAGCTGTGCCCGCGAACCACGTTTCGTTTTAGTAAAGCTTAATACTCAAACATTTCTGGAGGGCCATTCTTTTTACCTAGGGGTATAAAAAATAGCCTATGACCTATTGTCAGATCTACCAAATATACACAAATATTTTCATAAAAAATATTTAACAAAAATAAAAACCGACTTCAAAAACACTGAAAAGTTAAAAATAATAATATAAGAATAGGTATTGACAACATCACACTTCTATATTGAAGTCGGTGCCAAATTTTAAGACTTTCTAGGAGATCATCGTTTGGCATCGACTTCAATATAGAAGTGTGATGTTGTTTGTACCTATTCTTATAAGTATTATAATTTTTAACTTTTCAGTGTTCTTGAAGTCGGTTTTTATTTTCTTTAAAATAATTTTATTTTTATCCTTTTTGTGAATTGAGAAAGCCTAATTTAATATCAGCTTATTTTCATGGGATCCCATCATCAGATCCTGACTTTGATGACCATCCCAGGACTATACTCTATCAAATACAAAAATAGTCCAGAATTGGCGGAGTAATCGCGTAACATACACACAAAAAACATACGCATCGAATTGAGAACCTCCTCCTTTTTTGAAGTCGGTTAAAAATGGGTCAAACCGTTTCAGAGGAGTTCGATACTGTGACACTGTGATACTAGTAGATAGATCACAAAAGTGCATGATAATTATTTCGCATACCAAGTCTTGAATAATGTATTTTTATAGTCGAATATGTTTGCACCAGTATTCCTGACACGATTGTCATTTTATTCGCAAATAGTATAGAGCCAATAACGAAGCGAAGTTAAATTCAGCAGATGCCTAGCTAATTGCGTAACCAACCCCGATTGGCGAGCGTAAAAGTGAGTCGTAATATTAATAACAATGCTTGAAGCGTTTGAGGAAAGGATTCATCATGCTTTGGCATCGGTCGACGCACCTGCCCAGCACATCTGCGGTCATTTTATTGTCCAAAACGAATCCTGAAGGGGTAAGGCAAGCGTATAAAAACAGAAACAAATGCGGTCAGGGGCTAGGTATGTGATGTGTCGATAACATTTTATCGAAGTTGTCTAGAATTAAAAGCACAGTCGTCAAACGTCAGATCGATTCATTCATTTTGGGCTGATCTAGATTTTAAACACGGTCTCAAAAGTGCCACAAAGAAATAAACGTTCATAGGCGTAGGTATAACTTTTCGATGGGGGGTGTCCAGATTGAAGACTTTAATTTGCCCAGTGTATAGGTGCTCTGAAAACTTCATTCTATGTAGTGTAAGTTGATTTACAATGGGGAGTGTCCGGACCCCAAGCTCTCCCCCCCCCCCCTTAATTTGCCTTGCTTTAACTAAAAACTACATTCTATATAGTATAAGTTGATTTACAATAAAGGGTGTCCGGACCCCAAGCCATACCTACGCCAATACTTATATTTATGAAACCATTAGGTAGGTACCTAATTAAATCATTGTAAATAGACTATTTTAATCAGTTAAAAGCATCTTTGTGTAAATTACAGAAATGATAAACTACATGTTGTTTTCGTTTTAGTTGTACCTATAACCTCTTTAAAAACTGAGGAACCGACTATCTTATCTCTAATCGGAACCACGACATTGTCGTGAATAGGTAATACGGTGGTAGCTAGCCAAGTGGGCCCAAAAGCCCTACTACCAACCAAGCTAAGCAGAACAACGTCGGCCCCATGGGAAATTGAACTCTGGACCTCCGATCAATAACAAGTGGTGCCAACCACTGGACCACGGAGGCGGTTAAATTTATAAATCAAATCCGATAGTAAGGCAGGAAGTGCGAATATTGGTAAGTAAATATTCATCCTACTTCTTCTAAATATCTCGTTACACGTCCCTAATATGAGTTTCTTCATTTTTATAGAATGAAAAGTCGATAAAAACACGTCACGTCCCTAAAAGCAGATGTATCGATCGATCGATGATTTGGTAATATTTTGAGGAACTAAACCCGCTTATTGTGGTCAATTGAATATAATATTGTGAATAAAATCTCCACTTTAAATATTACTGCTTTTGACCAACCTACTACGAGCACACATTTTGATTGTAAATTATGATTGGCATTCTCTCGTCTAAGATCATATTATAACAAAGTATTATTATCTCTAACATTTTTTTAAATACCTACTGAAGTATTATAAATTGTTCTGAAAAAAAGAAACACAGAGAAGCTTTAAAAAGATTCAATTTCGATCACTCATCTTAATCCTGGCTGCTTCTAACATTACTGCACTTTGTGGCATTTTCATCACAAGCATTTTGTGGCACTTTCCTCATTACCATCTCACTTGATTAAAATAATATTCCGTCTCTACGCTTCACATTAACATAGTAACCATTTATAATTGAACAATCCAATAAGTGCCGCCTGCTCATCAACTGATCCATCAATAGAACAATTATTATAGTCGGAGGAATAAAAAAACAATTACGCTCCGATCTGTAGAACAATGATACAAAGAACAGCGCGAGACAAAGACAGCGCTGCGCCGAATAAATGCCAGCCCATTTACAAGGGTGTAAGATATGACGTGATATAGATCACTCACCGTAATAAATAAATAAATAACATAAGAAAAATTACGCCGTAAAGCGAATGTAACCGGAGGCGCGGTGCAGTGGAGGATAGTGTGGATATGCCGCTCTGATTATGTCGGTATAATTTTTTTATAGATTGTTTTCATAAATGTCAACGTTAATGTCAACAAGTCAAACAGTGTCAATGTGCGTAAATGCTTCATTATTAGGAAAACTAAAGTAGTTAACTGTTTTAATTTCTGCATATACCTACAAGAAAGCCCAGACTCAACTAAGAGTGGAGAGAACAGAAGATGCGCTTTAACTCATCAAAGGTATGCGAAGATGCGTACTGGCTTGTCTGAAACAGAGGTGTGTATTGAATCACTAAAGTGAAGAGTAGCTGTATAATGGGGGTTCTGGCTCACTCAAATCCAATGTAAGAAGAGTTGTGTTGTGGTGTATATTGTTCGACGCGAGGGTTCATGTAACGCTGGTTAGATGTTTTGGTTAGATGTTGGAATCGAAAAGTGAGTCTAGTGTAAGTAGAGAGAGCCCTGTGGGGTGTGTATATTTGTTGAGATGAGGGCTTAAGCAGGCTGGTTGGTGTGCGATGCGCGCGCGAAGTCTGTTCGGAAACCGTTTCAGGATCACTCAAACTTGGAAGCCGTTTCTGGATCATTCAAACTTGGAAGCCGTTTCTGGATCATTCAAACTTGGAAGCCGTTTCTGGATCATTTAAACTTGGAAGCCGTTTCTGGATCACTCAAACTTGGAAGCCGTTTCTGGACCAGTCAACGTATAGTTAGAGCTGTGTTGCGGTGCGTGTTAGTAGAGGCGAGGGTCTATGTAGCTGCATAGGTAGGTACGGCGGCATTTGATAATTAGATGGATGGATTCACACACAGTTGCATACTCATCACCTCCCCACTCTTTTATCCCCCTCTATTACATTTCATCATCATCATCACAGCTTATATACGTCCCCACCGAGGGGCTCAAGCCTACCCTATGTTAGGGTGAATAGGCCTTAGTCAACCACGCTGGCCCAGTGCGGATTGGTCGACTTCACATACACCATCAACTTTCTTCGTAGATGTATGCAGATTGCCTCACGATGTTTTCCTTCATCGTAGGAGTGTTAGACAAATATACATATGAAATTCGAAAAATGAAAAACACATTGGTACGTGGCGGTCTCGAACTATTATACTTAAGCGAACACAATGATTATAAAGACGAGAAATATCCCCTTTGCTCTCGTTTCCGCTTTGGTGGATAATCATCTGATGTATAATACCTCCGCACACTGCTTTTAGAATATCTAGTATGAGTTGCGAGTCATCGCTCATTTATTGCGCTGAGACTCTTTTTAATTTCATAATCTTTGACACCTACTGCATATTATGATAAAATAGGTATTCCTATTTTATCATAATATGCAGTAGGTGTCATCATTAATTATCATGTATTTCCTTAATACAAGACTATGAGACTGCCTTAACCATAATAATCAGATCTTGAACTTCTTGAAATCAAAATGATCTTTATAATTTGATATGCAGTATGGAGTGATATTTAGCAGTGAGCTAGTAATGTTCATATCCACAGTCATATCCAGACTATGCTGTCACCCTAGGCGCCGAGCGTGAGGGAGCGACAGGGACGGATGATTTAGAAACCTCTCGGGACGCCGCGATGCGACCCGGTATTAATATTGTGACTCTGTATTTTGAATAGGATACTTTAAAATTATAGATAAATTGCAAAAGATGTAAAAGTAAGATCATGTGAGAAAAATGTTTTACTTAAAATTTCAATTAAAAGTGACCTACAAATAAACCGTTAGTTTATTTTCTAATAGATACTTTATAATAATGTCAAATAGTGATTTTTTTTCTGAAAGAATAATAGTAAGCTTTTTAATTTAGCACTTATTGTAGGCACAGCTTTATTTGATTCAAGTCGTTGTTTTTTATTTTACATTTTAACCTAATCAAGAAGATTTTTATAGAAAATGTTACATGAACAATTAATAACTCGGATAGTATAACGTGTTATTTATTAACACATACATTTAATTAAAGTTATTAAGGTAAAAATAAATTATTCTTCAAACATTCCAAAGTAGTCTGTTTAATTACACAGACTACGCCGAAACATTTTTTTGCATGCAAATGACACAAACGAATTAAATGAAACATTATTTCATAGAGTAATTTCAAAAAGTCGGATTATAATGTTGCTCGCTCCACAAACCGTATAGCGCGCTTTATCTGAATGTCTCACGTATACACACTCATTTTGATCACTCCTTTCCCACTGCTCGAGTATCTGTCGCCTGGCACCTCCAGCTAAATTGGTACCGAAATTTCAAATTCAAATCCAGTTCCCATACGCCCTGCGGCGCGTCTCCTTTTAACATACTAATTGATCCTTTGGAGATTCAATGCCCATCGGTTATGGGGCCTTTGATGCTTAATTGGTTCCAGCGGTTGATGGTTGGTAGCATTGGGGAAGGTCGGGTTATTGCCAATCCGTTTTGTTGACCAACGTGATTGGATTGGCATTCCGAACGTTGCATATTGGCATTTCGAAAGTAGGTAATACAAAGATGACACGGAAATGTAATAAAAAACGAATAAGTATCGAAAAGTAGATAAAAGAAAATACGAAATACATAAAAGTATAGTAAACCAATAAGTAATATGTAAAAGAACTAACAATATTTTTTGGAAGACATTTTTTATAAAGACCTAAGTATGAATATGATAATAACTCTTTTCACTTTCAATTTTAATATGAGTAATATAATGTAGATCAATAAATACAACAGCATTTTGATTTGCAAGTGACAATTTCTGTTTAAAGGAAATCATTTCCCCTCTAGAAGTTGCTACACTTTATACTTTGGATGTCAAGTTATCGTTCAGTTACAATTTTTGACGTCGATAAGGCATCTGTTAAATGGTCTACGCTAAAGAAAATATTCAAAATTCACAAGTGAAAAATTGAAATTGAAAAAAATTCAAAAAAATATGTATTTAATAATATACATATTTGAAGATTAAATAGATTTGATAAAAAATAAATTAATTATTAAATAAACAATTTATTATTTATTATATTTTAAAATATTATTATTATATTTATTATTATTATATATATAATATTATATTTTATATTTTAAATTCCATAAAGGTAGGCTCAATATGATAAAGTTAATGACATAGAAATATATGTATAATCTCTAATAGGTAAGCCCAAAAATAAACAAATACAAGCTTAACACGACGTTTAGTAGGTAAGAACACCCGGTTTGATTTAAAGGTCCGGAGTTCGATTCCCCCTGATTCCTTCGCTTGATATAAGTATTTTTGTCTTGATGTATATGAGGTGTTTTGGTGTTTAAAAATTCGTCGTGGGTCCCAGTTTCTTCCTTAAAAATAAATTGCTATACTATAGGGATGGCGATCTAAAATCAATTAATCTAAGAATCGATATTTGTTTTTTAAAATTCGATATTTAAAATCGATCAAGAATACCTACTAAATGGATATTTCAACCTTAAATATCGAGATTCGTTTTTTAGGAAAGCGATTTTTATGTGAATTGGTTTAATTCGATTTGAATCGATTCAAGAATGAATCTTTTTCGGAAAGAATCATCATCCTTATTACTCTTTAGGGTGGCATGAAATATGTTATGTATAATTGTATAAATATAATATATTGAAATAAGAATACAACTTACTTATTTCACTTGCTTATTATACTTGTTAATTCAAGAAAATGGTACCGTTTTAATAGATGTGAAGATAGTTATGAAATGATGATTAGAAGCGTACAAAAAATGCTTGAATACTAAAATATTATGTTACATGTTTTTTTGCAAAACCCATTGGGCTCGTAGCGAAGAATTTCCAATGGAAATTTATTTAACCCATGTCCTTAACGCTGTAATTGTTGTAGTACTTTAGAATTCTTCCCAAATAGCTTAAACGCTTAAAGACAGTAATTTGAATGGAGCATAACTGGCAGGCTGTTTAATTCCACCACCCCACTCTGACTCTTGGCGGAGAGTGAATAGTTGGCATTAAAGGTCTCAACTTAGACTGGTGGTTTAATGTTACAAGCGTTTTCGGTAGTCATAAATATTTAAATTGTACTTAAGGGAATGTGTCATAGCCGCGGGTCGGTCGTTTCTTAGTTTCGCTTTGAATATGTCGATTATTAAAGCATTAAGCGGACCCCTGGACTATGATTGTCGAGTTATTTAGGCAACGGAATTTAGAGTTCTTTCATGTTCATAATTTTCGGATACCTATAACACATAATGACGTAATTGTGCGTTGAAAGTGATTGAAATCAATTAAAGCTAGCGTTGTTATGAAGCTTAGGATCAGTACAAGTTTTCCAAGTTAAATTAAACAAATTGAAAGCAATTAAGGTTACCGAGAAAAAAAAAACAAAGTTGACGAATGTAGTCTTTCATAAACGTAAGTATGTACCTATAACTTTTTTACGCTATCTAAGCGCGGACGCAAACGACCGACTATCGGTGACCGATTTTTTGACGGTGGAAAATAAGTTTATTTATTGGTAACACTTATTGTTTAGTTACAGGTCAATTATACTTAATTCATTTCATTTCATCACACTTTTAAATACTAATAAATATTGTATAGTAAAAATTAATTCAATAGGTATAGTGATTAAATTATCAATACATTAATTCATCTTGTCATAATTTATAATATGGAGTTCTACAAAAGTCCGTCAAAAATATCGGCGTATCCCGGCCGACCCGATTAACAGCGAAAAATGGAACGTTCTTAAATGTACGTATAGGTACGTTACCGCCCAAAAAACGGTCAAAACTCGGTGTTCGATTGCCGAATAAAAATGCACGTCTATTAGTAAAACTTTTATGTCATTTATTATTGTATTTGCTGATTCACAGCAGTTTTAAAATATTGAACAGAGTGATCTTTGGATTTTATTTCTATCGAGTGAAATATTATTAATCATGTTTCTGTCTTTAAGAATGTTTAGATGAAATGTTGAAAAATGTTACAATATATGAATTTTAGAAATGTATGTTTAATATTTGTGGCGGTACAGTCAATCGAAATTGTTCGAAAACGGGAAGTAGGTAGCGCCTTAGAAAAATAAATTGTAGCGTAGCGGAAGACTACGGCACAGAATAAGTAATTTATTTATTTATTTATTTATTTCACAAAACAAGTAATACATTTTAACTTTTTTTTTTCAGCATCCTATAAACCAAATTCGGTTTTTCTGGACACTGCATTCATTCAGTTCTCACACTCATTTACAATAATATTATTATTACATTATTATACATACATATTAACAACAAGACATATCTCCAACATATCACACTTTTAGATCTGTGACACAAAAATATCTTTAGTAATTGTATAGACACGCTAACAAATATAAATAGGGTACATGATTTTTTTTTTATCGGGCCACCACAATCGCGCGGCCACCGCCGACCGTTCTTTAATAACAATGTCACAATGGCTGAAAACACACGGGATAAGACTTTACATTTTGTTTACTTTGCGTTTAGTATGACCGTTGCCTGAATCTCATCTCATAATTAAATTTTATTATTAATTTATAGGTTACATATTTAATATAAGATGATAATTTTTATTGCAAATATTTCTTTGGTATTTCTATTTACTATTATTTTATTTAGTTAATTTTATCCAGTCATTCTAATTAATTTATTGAGTAAATATTATGTTTTTACAACACTATTTAGTAATAAAATAACATTTATCTGTAAATTTTAATTTGCTTATGTAGTAGAGAAAGAAAATACTTTTTTAATCTAAATTTTATATTTAATTTTGTTATTTCTTCTTTTATTTCTATAGGAATATTATTTATTAATTTTGGAATTTGGTGATGTAGCAGTTGTTTTCCATAAAGGTTTCTGTACAAAGGGACGTTCAGAATAACCCTGGAAGAACTACGAGTATATTTAGGATTTTGTCTGATATTTTGAAAATTATTATCGAAGTAATTCTCAACAAGCAAAGCGTATTGTATCTGTTTCATAACCGGGATTACCTTACAATGATGAAACAATTCGTCGTTATTGTTTTGGTATTGAGATCTTATTTTAGTAGGAACTATACATTTTAAAATTCTATATTGAAGATTGTATATTAAATCGAGGTAAGTCTTAGAAGTTCGTCCATAACTGCTCAAGCCATAATGAATTATGGTTTCACCCAAAGCCTTGTACAATTGCAGAAGTGTCAGATATGGGATTTTTTGCTTGACTATTGCGAACTTTGCTAAAATCGCTCGCAGTTTATCACATACATAGTTAATATGTTCGTCCCATTTAAAACGTTCGTCAATTATTACACCTAAATATTTATATTTATTTACTATTTCTATGGGTTCACATGAGCATTTTGTTTGGTTCTCGTGGAGACAAATGTGGTTATGTGCTAATAAATTGAGACTTGTATTAATACGATTATTACTTGAGCTTATGTACATAAGTTTAGTTTTGTTTGCGTTGAGTACAAGACCTGCATCGTGTGCCCATTTTGCTAGTACTGTGAAATCGTCTTGAAGATCTTTTAACGCTAAATCTATATTTCTACTAGCGGCAACAAGACAAGTATCATCAGCATATTGATATAATTCGCATCTTTTAACAACATTGGCTACGTCATTTACAAATGTTATATAGTGCAATGGGCCCAGTACAGATCCTTGAGCTGTGCCATCTCTAACAAAAATCTTCTGGCTGGTGGCATCTGCGATTTTAACAACATTTGACCTATCCTTAAGATAGTCTTCGCACCATTTCTTAAGTGGTCCCCGTATACCACAGTCATCCAGCTTCTCTATAAGAGTTTTATGTCTCAAGGTATCAAATGCCTTACTATAATCTATAAATAAAACTAATACATGTTCCCTATTATTGAGATATCTGTAAATACTGTCGCTAAATTTGGATAATAATTGGGTAGTGCTTTTACCATACTGAAAGCCATATTGCGTATCTGTTATTACATTATTATTTCTGTAGAATGTATGGATCTGTTTAGATACGATTCTTTCAACAACTTTGTTAATAGTAGATAGCAATGTAATTGGTCGATAATTTTCATAAGAATCGTAGCTTCCGTTTTTATGTATTGGCCTTATTATACCCGTTTTTAAGTCTTGCGGGTATTTGCCTTGTTTTATGGACGTATTGATAAAGTGAGCTAATACATCAGCAATCTCTTGGCTTACACTTTTACAATCTTGCACTGTAATACAATCTATACCCGGAGCTTTGCGGCTCTTTAAAGATCTAATTTCCTTACTAACAATTTTAGCAGAAGTTTGTTGATATCTACAGGATACATCTACAGGAGACTGATAAGTATCTTTCTTGAGGAGTTTAGTGCTGCATTTTGGTGCAATACACTTAACACTATTAGCAAAATATGCAGAAAAGCTATTAGCTATATCAATTGTCGAAATGTTATTTTTTAGTAGAGAGTTTAAAATTATGTTGTCAGGAGATGTTTTAGATCTACCCGTTATGTTATTCAGGGTTTTCCATAGCGCCCTTGGGTTATTTTTATTAGCAATTATCTCATCACGAATTGATTTATTTTTACTTTTAATTATAGTTTTATTTATAGAATTTCTTAGTGAGTTGTATTTTTGTCTCAATAAATAATTTGTTGGATCTGCTATACATTGCATAAATAATTTGTCTCTATATTTGCAAGCCTCTATTATTTTCTTATTAATCCAATTATTTTTAATTCTTTTTTTATTTTGAATTTTATTAATTTCTGACATATTATGACATTTTTTTATATTTTGACATATATATTGATATATTTTGTCAGGACATGTTAGCTGTTTCGCAGGCTTCCAATCTATTTGTTTTAAATATTTAGTGAGTAGATCAAAATCATAGCTTTTTACGGTCCTATTACCCACCCGTGTGTTTTCAGACCAGTCCACGGCGGCCAGTACTACGGTACGGTGGTCAGCCAGTACAGTTCCAAGCGCTGCCGTGTACAGATTTAGTGAGCGGGATCTTGCGTAAATGTGGTCTATGCAAGATTTGCATATTTTATTATTTGTGAACTCTATACGAGTATATTCAGTGATCCCGCAAGCTAAACCATGACTGTACAAGGTGGAGTTATATATGTGTTTGATAGGATTATTCGCTTGTAAATTTATATTCATGTCGCCAAGTATGAAAATATCATTACATTTATCGAGCTTGGTTAATACAAAATCTAGTTCTTTAACAAATAAATGTTGACTGAGGTTAGGAGGTCGATACATACAAGAAATAACAGCGGAGTAATTCGAAGGGGTGGTTATTGTTCCAGTGATGTTTTCACAGTGTTGTGTATTCATGTGTTTTAATAAATGAAATTTGTGCTCGTTTTTAATGTAAACTATTATGCCACCACCTCTTCTATCAGTCCGAAGTTCCGCGAACATTTTATAGCCGTTTATTTGGTACAGACTGCAGATAGATTTAGATATATTTACTTCTGAAAGCATAATAACATCAATAGTTCTAGGCGAAGACTGTATGCATTCCTCAAGACTTACAAAGTTTTTGATTATTGATCTTATATTTATATGTATACAAAGGAAAGATACTGTGCTCGGAATTTTTTTCAAAAATGTTCTTAAATTACAACAATCAGTAAATTGTACAATATCATCAAGAGGTATATCCATTATTTAGTTTTATTGATTTACAGACATAAAAAAGGGACTTACACTATTTATCATTTTTTGATTCAAGCGAGAACTTCATAACATCCTGCACAGATCTAATAATAAATACCTTTTGCTCTTCACCTTCTTTCCTCACTCTCAGCACTCCTTTCTTCATCCATATATATTTATACAAATCTTTTAACTCTTGTTTTGCATTCCACAGTAGTTGTTTATTGTATGGTGTTAAGGCTTCGCATATAAAAATGGTATCATTAGGGTTAGAAGTTTGAATGTGAGGTGTAATTTCAGAGCTTTTTATTTTAATAGATTTTGCTGCAGTAAGCCAGGACATTTGATTTGCTTCATTTGTAAGTTCAATGAGTACTGAGCCCGGTCGGTCTCTTTTGCCTGGTAAACGCTTTGCCTGTTTTACTGTTTCAGTGTTTTGGTTAAGCTTAATAGCAACACTATTGACAATGTCGTTGATATTTTCATTGGCACTATTTGGCAAATTAAATACCTCAACACAAGCATTCAGTTCTTTTTGCTCCAAGTTTTGGATGCGTTGTTCTAACGCTCCTACCCGCACTTCCAAATGTTTATTTCGGTTAGTGAGATCAACATTTTGTTTCTGTAACTTATTAATACTTAGCTGCATAATTTCTATATTTTTAATAAGTTCGTCCATTCTGTCCAAATGTAATAGTACCAATACTAATATAAAGTATACGGTTAGAGAAAACAAAGTATTAAAAGTAGAAGTGTATACCTACAGTGTGAAACAAAAACCTTTGAACCCTTTTAGAAGTATTTTCAGAATCGATATACGATAGTTTTTACGTACCTATATTATTTTTTAAAAATTCAATAAAAAATTATCATCAATATTTTTAATGATCACCTCTCTGTGCGCCGGTGGCGCCCCCTCGTCCATGCCGTAATTGATTACGTGTAAATACTGATATTAAAAACATTTTTTTTTAATTTATCAATTTTAAAAACAATACTATAATAGTGGACATTTTTGGTCAACTTCTGTTTTCTTAAATTGTAACTTATTTTTTGGAACGCTTGAAAGTAAACATATAGGCTCCTTTGAGGCTTCACAGGGTTTTTGTTACACACTGTATATTTGTAAAGAGAAAAGGCGAGGTATAAGATGGTTCCTGTAAGAGTTGCACGTCTACAACTCCTACAAGGATGCCAATATACGATCAAGGAATTATATTCAAAATTTTTTGACATTTTGTTGGACACTAACAATCCATTAAGGTCGAATTCCAATAGATATATCAAACGTGTAAACAATGTATGCAAAGTCGTCATAGCAACATTCGCAGCTCTTATGGTGCCATTTTGCTTTACAATATTCAACTTAAACTAAATTCCTTGACTGTACTTACAATTTGGCAAAACTTGTGACACAGGATATCAAGTTACATTACCCGTTATTTCACTGCCTGCTGTCTTATTCTTCACACCGGAACAGCGATGCGAGCACCGCTGCTTGGCGGCAGAAATAGGTAAGATAGAGGTGCCCATGAAGACGACTCTGGTAGAGTTTTCCTGGTCCACTTAATATTAAATTAAAACTAAATTAATTCTAGCTACACTACTTCGAATAAAAAATTATCTAGCCTGGCTATACGTGAGAGCTTTGGATGCTCTATCCCAGGTAGCAGCAGCTGTTGATAATAAGAAGCGGCGGTAGGATTGGCTGGTCATCAGCAGCGAAGGCTGCTCCCAGTAGTGAATGCAGCACTAGCTCACGCAGCAGCAAGCAGAAGATGGTAGGTGGTGTCATCATGAAGGCACATGGCGGAGTTGAGTGTAGAAGACAGGAGATGCTCGGCGTTGTTAGTACTCTTGACACTCGCAAGGCACTTGATGGTTTCCAAGGAAGACTTGAGTCCGCTAGCTGACTGACTCGCGAAGTTTAGTTACTCCTCGAGTGCTACTCGTAGAAGAGATGATAGTGGAATGGCCTGAAGAGCTTAGCTACTCTTCAAGACGTACTCGTAAAAGAACTGATGATAAACTGTCCTGAAGAGCTTGGCCACTCCCCAGGTGCTTTTAAATGAACTGGTAGACTGTCCTGCCTAGTGGTCCGGGCCAGTATTTATTGACGCTTTTATAATGGACAATCTATTTATGTCAGAAACATCTGCTTTTGTTTCGAAATTACGAGTATTTACAATCTGTCTTTCAAGGGCGGATACGGGAGGGGGGGGGGGGGGGGTTTAAGCAGAATTACCCCCCTCATGTAGGGAGGCGCGCAGGGCCTTTTATTTTATTATTTGCAACTACAATATCTTTGCGAATAACCCCCTCCCCTGATGTACATCTTGATCCGCCCTTGCTCTCTTTTTTAAAATATGGAAAGTTTGGCAAAAATAATGTATTTAAATAATAATAATTTATAATTATAATATTTAAATACAGCTATTTTTTAATTTATTTGGCTTTTTTAGAGAAAACGCAAATTCTTAAATATGAAACACAACAAATAATCTTCTGTCAGCTTTTCTAAAGCTTAGATCCCTAATTGCCCTTAAGATATACTGTTCTATATTTAGCAGAAAATTCCACAATCTCTTTTCCTTGTCTGCTCACAACAAACAGATAAGGTTTTGCCAATAACCGGTCCATCGAGCTATTCAAAATTACGGAAAACAAGTACCTAATTGAGCCCGTAAAGGGGGCCAAGCCGCTATTCCCTTCCTTGTTTCATTTAAAAACACGCCTGTTATTTCCCGAGGGACAGAAGAAAGTCGCAAATTTCATAATTTAATATCAACCGGCCCGATATTGGATAATTAGATAGAGCCCTGATTTCGTGCGCGAAGGCGAAATTAATATCAATGTTCTTTGTTTTACAGCGAAGGGTTGCGCCACCGGCTGTTCGGTGTCATGTCGATAGATTTGTTAAAAATATTCTAGATGAATCTTAGGCCTAAAGTAAATGCCATCATCATCATCACCATCACAGCTCATATACGTCCCCACCAAGTGGCTCTAGCCTACCCTAAATTAGGTTGTTTAGGCCTTGTTCAACCACGCTAGCCCAGTGCGGATTAGACGACTTCACATACACCTTTGAATTTCTTCGCAGATGTATGCAGGTTGCTTCACGATGTTTTCCTTCACCGTAACAGCGAATAAATAAACATATTATTTTTTTTTTAAAGAACATATCTATGAAAACGAAAAACACGTTGGTACATGACAGGATTGAGCCGCGGACCCGATTAGAAGACCAGTGCCGAGTCTACAGCGCCACCGACGCTCCTTAATGTAGATTTACCCAAAGAATAAAGAAGAAGTAAATGTAAATTTACCTAAAGAATCACTGCTTTTGGATTCTGGCTGGACATCTACTATAATAACAACACCAAAATTATTGCTTGGCGGCTCTGTCACGTCACGGTCTTTTCGGGCGCAATATTGAACTCAATAATAGGTTCAAACCCTGCCCAGGGTGAAACATTTTATTGTATTGGTTCTTATAGTCGCAAAATTTTAAAATATAGTATGGATATTCAGAAGAATATTTTCTTTTTCACATTTTCCAACCGATTCTATGCTTGTATAATGAATAACAATAATATTATGATATTTTTTGTTAACGCAGGCAAACCGTTCTAACATGTTATTTTAGAAAATTTATGATAAACCTTGCATCTGAAATCTCTAAATTAATCTCAATCTGATAATGCATTGAGATTAAGGATGCTGGAATTTTGATATAATTTAATATTCTGGCAACAAACGTTTAATGGTTAAGTTGACGACAGCTAGCCATATTATTAATATATATTAATACTTTAAATATTTTATTTTAGTCTTTGTATTAATAAAACACCAAGACATATCGACTTTTAGATTGATTAAAACATAAACTAAATAATTGCCAAATCTGAAAGACAATATTATTCAGCGGTAATCAGCTAATTAACAGAAAGTGACCCTCGTGATACCACTAATCAGATTCAAATTATTAAATGATTTCGTTCAAACCTTCTTTAGTTCCTGTTTTATGTTTTGCTAAAATACCAAACGGGTTAATTGTAAGTTCAACGGCATTCATAAAATAAAGCAAAACAATCGAAAAACAGCATCGATAAAAGACTTATCGCGTGTCCCATCATTATTTCCTAAGAAAATTAAGACAAATGGGACTCCACGCGTGGGGTCCGGGGTCCGATCTAAGACGCAACATGACAAACAATCTATGACACACATAATTTCGTAACTTTCTCCTACGTAATTTGGTCGTGAGGGGGCTGAAATATCGATGCAATAAAGCGATGTATTGGTTGCTCACTCAGTTATTAATATCCATCGGCCAACAATTTCTCAAATTTTAATTTGTGTGGTGTTGGATTAAATGTTTGTAGTGACCACAGTAAGGGGATTTAGCGGTTATATTTTTTAAAATCTGAATTATCTGGGCTAAATCTTTAAAACGATCACTTTAATGTAAGGACACAATTTTTATAACATATTATTTACTTTCAAAGGTGACAAGTACAATTTAGTATTATGCGAATTAGATCACATACGGACTTTGTTGTCGTGTTTATTTGAATATCCCTTTAACTTTTTTATTTTTATTAAGTTATTAAAAAAACTGTTTCCTACACTTATGTAGATTTTGTGTTAAACATTTGTATACGCATTCAGTTTAAGGGTCTAATGGCCATTTTCACCAACCTCTTCTTAGCTTAGGTGACTCTTAGGTAGCATGCTGTCACATTCTTTTCATTAAAGACAAAAAGTGACAGCATACGTCTTAGGGGCTTCCTAAGCTAAGTTATGGTTGGTGAAATCGACACTAAGCCTCTAGATATATTAACACATTTTTTTGTTACCTCTTCCTTTTATCTTAGGTGGCCACCACCATATAACGCAGCGTGGTGAGGGTTTCCATCCATATGTAATACTAAACGATTCGCTTCCTCTTTCATCGTGCGAACTGCAAAGCTATAAAATAAATTTCCTGCATTTGTGTTTCCAACTGCAATTTGGGGAGCTCAAAGGCAAGTTATAGTGAATAGGCACTATTTTAAAACCACATCCTTAAACCACATCCTCGCTCTCAATCTTGCAAAATTCTGGTCAAATGCACTCAAGTCTTCCATAAAAAAAGATGGCCTTTCAAGTTCAATGGTGAGCTTATGAAATTGACGCTTGCAACTAGAGACATTGCGCTTTTTCAATGAAAAACCCCTGCTTTTTATTTTCTACTAGCTGTGCCCGTGAACTGAAAATAAAAATAAAATAAACTTCCTTTATTTCAATACTAATTTTTACTGTTTCTTGTCGAGTTTTCCCTTTAAGTAGTCTAAACTACGTCTCGCCATATATTTCTTTTCCAATTCTGCAACAATTTTCTTTGATGCTCAGCCGTAAGTTAAGTCGTAGCGTGATGTTATAGCCTTCCTTGTTAAATGGACTATCCAACACAAAGAATTTTTCAATTCGAATCAGTAGTTTCTGAGATTAGCGCATTCACTAAACAAACAAACAAACTCAGCTTTATAATATTAGTAGTATAGATTTTTAACAAAATTATCCACCGGACATTTTTTTTTGTTACTTGTTTTATCTTGCGATCAGTCTGGTGACTTTAAGCAGATAAGTTGTGGGCTATAAGGCATGTGGAGAAGACTCCCATTGGAGACATTCTTTTAGTGTGACAACTTATCTTAGTTGCCCAGGTCTTGGATTTTTCGCCTCTTTAGGCGTTTCAAAGTGTCAGGAATTGTGAGCTGTACAGCCAAGGGATTTGGGTGATACTTCAGTCGTGTTTTATATCCCAACGCATGTGATCGGATTTCATCTTTTACTGTTGCGATCTGTAGGTATTCAATCCACCATTCATCATCCACCATTTCATCCACCGGACATTAAAAAATAATTTATAATAAACCCTGCGGTACTCACTAGGTGTTTACAGGCACGAATACTCGCTACTGGATAAAAAAATACCACAGCGTTTAAAGTACAACTATTTAAGAAAATAACCGGAAATTTAAATAATTTATTTAAATAAATTATTTAAGTCGGCGCCAAACGATGACCTCCTAGAAAGTGTTAAAATTTGTCACCGACTTCAATATAGAAGTGTGATGTTGTCTGTACCTATTCTTATATTATTTTTAAGTTTTCAGTGTTGTTGAAGTCGGTTTTTATTTTTTGTAAAATATTTTTTATTTTTAACTTTTTAGTGGATGAAATCTTTTTAGTGAAAGAAACCCTAATTTAGTGTTTTCCTCAATTTGGTGACCACCCTTGTAGTATAGTCTATCGAATACAAAAAGAATTTTGGAAATCGGTTTAAAAATGACGGAGTTATGAGGTAACAAACATAAAAAAAATACAACCGAATTGATAACCTCCACCTTTTTTGAAGTCGGTTAAAAATAGGATCTAATACACCACTAGAATAATGCAAAATAATAATACCTTTATAAAAATGTTATGACTTATTGTATGTACACGTGGAAACGGTTCAGAAACGTACGATTGAGTTCTTCTGTCTTTTCCAGTAAAATGTCCTTGTCGTATGTGTTTCTTTATTTCCTTAGGAATCTGAAGGTATTTGGTACAGAATATCATTTAAATCTGACGTCGCGACCGACTCTTATGCTTCCTGGTTAGATTCACTTTCGTGTTCACTAATCTCCTCATGACCTTAAATTTTTGACACATTTTAATTTTCACTATATTCTTCAGCAAGCACTTGTTATATTATGCTATCATTCATTGGTATTTTTATCATAATAATCTCTAAAATAAAAAATACAGTTGAAAATATCACAGATAACATATTCAAAATTTTCAACATTCCTTTCTACACAAATGTCTCACAGCATCACAACTCATATACGTCCCTACCGAGGGGCTCGAGCCTACCCTAAGTTGGGGTATTTAGGCCTTATTCAACCTCGCTGGCCCAGTGCGGATTGTTCGACTTCACATACACCTTTGAATTTCTTCGCAGATGTATGCAGGTTGCCTCACGAAGTTTTTCTTCACCGTAAGAGTGTCAGATAAATGTACTTTCATGTGAAATTCGTAAAACGAAAAACACATTGGTATATGGCGGTTTCAGGTCGGTGAGGTCACAGTATTTAATGGTATGCCACCTAAAGACTGTATTTGCTACGTAAAATGGGGTGAATAGACACAATTCTGAACTTTAGATAAGATTTAAACTATGTTTTTATTTACTTACGGCTAGGGAATAATAATAACTATATAAGTCTAGGTCTATTTAGTCTGTCAAAAGCAAACTTAACTAAGTTTCCCTTCTTATTTTAGCAAAAACTTCAAAAATATACGCATTTTCTATTCGCCTCGAACCCGGGGTGATTAAATACGGTATACGAGGTGAATAGAAAAATTGTGTAGGGTTGGCAAATTTTCTTTATAGATTCTTGGCATGTTGATGATGTACCTGGAACAAAACCACATTGTTTGAACAAACAGGTACATACATGAATGATTTATAACATAAACTTCAAATTAACAAGTTAAATAAAAGCTTGTTAAATATAGTGAAATGTTAGACAACATCACAAACATTGATCTGATTCCGTGATACGTAGCTTAGGCACTTACCAACGAAGTTATTTTTAATATAGATAAACTAGCTGTGCCCGCGATCCTCGTTTTGTCATAATAAAGTTTAACGCAATAATAAATATTAAAATCAATAATCGAGGTAAAAAGTAATCCCATCTTTTAAATTGGACAATTAGCCAAACACGAAAATCGATTAAGTTGTTTTGGAGCTTATCTCGGACAAACCCTGTGACGTGAGATTTTTTATATATAGATAAATATAAACACCCAGACAGAACAAACAGAAATGTTCATCACATAAAGGATTGTCCTGGGCGAAGATCAAATCCACGATCCCTGGTGCACTAAGTAGGCACACTACACTCACTCGTCTGATATTACTCTAGGTAAAGAAAAAAATATTTACGTTGAAACATACTGAGACAATTTGCTCGACGCCTAAGCAATGTAAGTGCTTACTTTGCTTCGAATTAGATTCGGGATGTGAATGTATGGAAGTTAAATTTAAATATACTAGAACTAAACATGCGTGGCAACCCTAAATGGATTTTTTCCAGTGACCCCTTTCTCGTTTCTATTTACCCCTTCCCGTTTCTATTAGCCCCGTATGCCGTATCTATTGACCCCATACTACGTGTCTATTCGCCTTTTCCCCGTGTCTATTAACCTCAAATACAAACCAAAATTGGCACAATTGATTATTTACGTTTATAATAAAAAACTATTATAAAAATGGTACTTACTTTTGCACAAAATTTATCCCAGAGGAACCACAGATCGATTAAAAGTGTTTTCAACACCGTAAGAAACGTAGTTTTCGTTAAAAACCCAAAGTTTGTAGACCTCAAAATCACACAGCTCAACTGGTGCTTTGAAAAACGTTACTAATATCACTTTTGACATACTTCATTTCAAATCGGCGTTGCTACCATATAAAAAAAATGTTACCATATTAAAAATATAATAATTTAGTAGTTTTCCTATATCCGTCAACGAGTAATTGTTCTTGAAAAAACTTTCCTCGTTTTTTTTCTATTCACCCCGCATTTTCTATTCACCCCATTTTACGGTACTTTACTTAACATAAGCTGGGCTGTCGTTTATTTCTGACTTATCCTCAAAGCTATAGAAGAAGACAGCTGTAGAATCTCCCGTATAAGGGGACGTCTCCAATCAAGTCGCCCAGTGCGGGTTAGTGGGGGTCGTTTGAGCCTCGTGTTTTGATCAGCAGAGTCTAAAGGTGGTTTGGGTCTAGTAGGAGTTTTTAAGTCTTCAAACCCCAACTTGCATAAAATGCCGCAGTGTCGACAGCTTATTTTGCGCAAGCAGACGCTATTACATAATGAAGTGGTAACTAATTCCAGCCAAGGACAGTTTGAATGGTGAGCTAATTGCGCTGCACTGGCCGCGCCTGGCGCCGCGTGACACTGACTCGCGCCCGCCCTTAGCGCGCGATTAACAACTTTGTCCAACTATATAAAGACCCATAGACTTGTTTATTGATAGAAGTGGCTTTAATTAAAGTTGTGGTTGTATTTACTGGCTGAGAAAGTTGGCTTTTAAAGTTATCGAAATGTCTTATCTCTATGGTATATTTTTTATTTCCATGTATGGTGATTGTGTGATTTCGTTCTCAGGAATTTTTTTTAAGTAACTCGTAGGAGCACACAATCAATTGATTCTTGCAAAATTAAAAAATATATTGAATGTTAAGTTTGTTTTTGGTGATAAAATGTTAATCTTTTATCTTCTCTTGCGTCTCTTTCAAACAGTCCGTCAAGGTAGCGTACTAGAGCGAGAATAAAAAAAATCACATTTAGCTCTAGGGGAAAAAGTTTTTTTTACTCTCCCTGTTTAAGGAAAGACAATGGAAACAAAGGTGTAAAAGCCTAGTCATTGGTTATTTGTTCAGTTTCTTCATTTTTTTCTTATACCTATCACATTCTCATATTATTATTGTTTTTATTAAGACTGAAATCATTCCACCAATGACACTAAGGACCATTCCATTAAGGACTTGGGCTCGGTTAACTGAAAGTAACTCCCACAAAGTAGTTATTTTTTTCTTATTTTTGTCTGTTACCAAAGAGCCTATTTAATTACTGTTTCATAATTTTCTTTTATACAAACCTTGTCCTAACAAAACGAACACAAAAAAATAGAATTATCCAAGTTGGTACCGTCGTTCGGAAGTTATGCGCGTACCTACATACATTTCGAAGATTCATTTTTATTTATACAGATTGTATTGGATTATATTATTTTCTCGTTATAGTAGTAAAAAGTAGAGTGTAACACACAGCGCTAAAAACCCATTATAACTCGGTTTCTATTTACTGCCTCGTTTAATCATGAGAGTGAAATGACCTCAACGAAATGATGAAATGATTTTAATCATTTCGTTTATTAAGAAAAATATTCTTGAAGAAAATATTGTTTTTATTTGAAGCAAAACTTCATTAATTTTATTCTCATCTATAGTTTTTTTATTCTTCGCTACTTAATTATTTAAAATTAAACTTTGGTAAATCTTTGAATACTAATTAGCCCCTTCTATTTTGTTCTGGCTCAGACAAACGTTGAATAATTTGGAATTCTGTTACAGAATCATCATCAGCAATATTTGGCCAATTAAATTTAAGGATATTTCCCTGAGATTTTAAAAAAAAATCCACATTGTACTCTTGTGATATTTGATCCTTGGCTACAATTTTCCCAATAAAGTAGTGATCCTTTTCTTTTACTGTGTACTTTACTATAACCTAATCGTCCAAGTTATATTTTAATGTCACATTGTCTTTATCGTCTTCTATATCCATCGATATAGGTTTTACAAGCTTTTTTTCATCGTTTGCTTTAACAAGATGCTTAGTGATATTTTGATCAGATAACATAATTGCTTGGTGGTCACCAATACTGTTGACATTGGAAGAGCAAAGAAATCGTTCAAATTTCCTTTGTTGTGGGTCAAAAGGTCGAACCGCAGTCTGGCGGGCCTTGAAACGTGTATAGTCAAATGGGACATTCGACAATATCTGAACACCAGATTTTTAATTTTTTGTATCAACTAACTGTGAAGGAGTTTCGTCTAAAAACAACGTGCCATCAAATTCATTGAGAATCATACTATCATCTATGTTATTGAATACCGTTGGTGAATCGATCTGCAGGGAATCATACACATTACTTTCAAAGTTTCCCTCACTATAAGCAATAACTGGAAGTGTAGGAGTTTCTTCAATACGAACTCTTAGCACGCCAAGATGTTTTTCATTACTACGCGGTGACAAGTTGTCAAGGCAATTGAAGCAAGCATAATTTTTTCAAAAATTTTGCTAAAAGTAGGAAGCACAGAGATATGTCTAAAATTACTGGGGTCTGATGTGCTACCAGATTTATGTAAAGGAATTTTACTCAGCTTTATTAGATCAGAAAATACACCACAGTCAATGCAATCATTAAAAATGTTAGCAAGTATTGGAGCTATTGTTTCAATTATGGATTTAGTAACATCAACAGAATTGCCCCACAGATCCGCAGTTTTCTTTTTATTCAAAGTTTTAAATGACTTTGTTATATCAATACCACTAATGTGTACAAATTCGAATTTATCATCACAAACTTTAACATGATCCTTCACTATGGATTCAGCAATAGCGGGGGATGAATCCAAAGACTTTGTGATTGAGACTGGAATATCAGTAAAGAAGTTTTCATATTCTGCAGCTACTTCTGTGTCAACTGTTACCTTTTTACCATCAACATTCAAACAATATTGATTATTAGTAGTTTTAGTTTTCCAGTTTCATATAGCTGTCATTATTTATAATATTCCATGTCATTTTAATTTTATTATTACTGTATTTTTATTTTTAAACTTAAATAATTAGATTTAGCAAACTTGCATACTTTTTTGAACACTTTGGAATAAATTTTTACATAAAGTTTGAACTCATCACTAGTATTGAATGAACGTTCATTGAAAAGTTCAAAAAGTTTTATTCTGCTTTTGTGAATACCTGGTGTAGCCCATTCAGTAAAAGCTAAAGTGCCATCAACCGTCTTTGGAATCTTTGGAATAAAAATATTTTTAAATTCAGAACAAAATGTATGAAAAAAAATTCATATAATTTATATGGATTTTCTTCATAACCTATACACGGTGTTTCATAATAACCAATAAATAATCAATGCGTTATCTAAAACTAATTATTAAATTGTGTTCACCCGTAATGTCATTCAACCCAAAATTTTCATGTAAATCATAGACATGATGATGATACTATGATATACATGAAAATTTTGGGTTGAATGACATGACGTGTAAACACATTTTAATAATTAGTTTTAGATAACGCATTGATTATTTATTTGTTATTATGAAACACCGTGTATAATTTAATTTAATACCAATATTATTTTTCAGAAAACGGTTCACCGACGTCTTTTTTGCCATATGTATTGTTTTCCATATTTTTAACTCATCGAAATATCATTTGACATAGGTGTTATTTTACCGAACAACGTTTCACCGATTTTCAAAATATTTCTTTTACTATTGGTCGAAGTTTCTTTTGAACTTTTTTCATTTGCCATATACTTTCACTTCACTTAAACAACATTTTATCGAATATATTTGGCTACAAATGTTACATTATGTTGTGTATCTACTTAACCTCTGTGCTATTACGCCAAAGGTAACGAATGAGCCAGGTTATGCAAAAACTGCAAGGGGTGCAGGGGGGTGCAGCCCCCCTGCTCGAGGGGTCGTTCTGCTCGGGGAGGAAATGATGTTACAGGATTAGGTAGGTTAGGTTACGCACGCCAGCTCCCCTAGCAAGCTGGCGGTTGAAATGGCTCGGCCGGATGACCACCGGCCGAGAGATACTTTTCACCCCTAGCTTGGCCGTCTGGGGGGGTCGAATTTCTCAAGATACTTGTCGACCCCCTCCGTAGAGGTAAGCCCTGGCACCAGGCAACCCTCCAGGGGGCACAATCGGGGAATGGCCAACGCCGATCCCGATTGTGTCCCCACGGAGGTCTAAGTATCTAGAGAGTTTTTAGCCGGTAGTGGGTCTTCTACCCGAGTCCTGCATATCCAAGGGGTGGCCTAGTCAGCTGAATGCCCTTGTCGAATACCGTAAAGACTGTATTTTCTCTCTTGTAAAAAAAAAAAAGGTTAGACATTGTGACCACGCACATCAAACTGCATGTTGCATGCTGCATGCTTGCTTGCATGCTTACTTGCTTCTTTGTTAGCATGTTCGAAAACAATACTTCGAACAAATGTTATTTCGGTTAAGCATAACTTGGGTAAAAAAAAATCGACCAAATGAAACGAGTAACGCAAAAAAATTGAATTGATAAAAGGTCAAATGATACAGTGGCAAACGTAATTTCGACGAAGTAAAAAAAACGAAACGAAAATAGTCGAAAAGTTTTCGGTTAAATGAAATTCGGTCAAAAAATGTTCGATCTTATGATAGGTAACCGTAACCACAACAGCTATTCCAGTAATGTTAAAAATATTAATTTAACGTTAAACAATAATTACCTTCCAATTGCACTCATTACCATCCACCATAAATTTGGTGGGTACGGAAGGTAATGAAGTGGAGATAAATGAGATATTCACCGTTAATTTCAGTTAATTTAAATACCTTACCGAGTAGGAACTTAATTTTTATATCTATAGGTAACCCATTATATAGCATTAAAACAAGATATTAAACAAGACAAAATACTTAATACTTACTGCATACGATTCTGGAAGGAAAAGAAGTTGAAACGATGACAAAGTGATATTCGTGTACGTAGATTTGAATTTTCTTTTTTTGCGTGACGCACGTCATTACTTGACTAGGTGTCGCGGCACACTGGTTAGTTGGGGGACGCTCTCAGCTACGTTTGAACCACAAGTACAGACACGAACTTGGATAAAAATAAATATCGAGGATTGGGGAAGGTAATGAAAGATTCTTCCCGACAAAAAAATAATACCGATTCTTTCAATGTTTTGATATCTTTGTCGATATAGGCATTTGTGGAAAATAGTTCATAATAGTTAGTCTAACATATTATTTAATAAAAAAGATTACTTTCTATTCAGAAAATCTTTAAAATCATCTGGCAAATTATTGAATTGCAATTTGGAAAGGGAAGGTAGTGAGATTTTTCGTCGTTTTTTCAACATTTTGTGTTTATTTATATGTTGACAGCATTGGGGTAAAAGACCCCTAAAATGTTTTTTTTAAGACTATTCCATCCATATATAACGATCAGAAAAAATATTAATTTTTATAGATATTTAAGACTTGGAATGATGATTTTAACGACTCGCGAGAACTACCCATAGGTATAATGGATCATATTTTTAGATCCTTGTATAACAACTTACCTACTATTAAATGGAAAGAACTTCAGCAGGCGTAGCACGGACCGTGGACAAAACGGGATAAGAGCCAAATAACATGTTTCTTCTCACTCTCTCATATCACAATAAAGCGAGACGAGACGAGGGTTAGACACTTTCTTTGCTATAGTCCATGCGCCTTCAGAAAAGGGAATATTTTTTTTAGACGATCGGGTAAGCTTATCTTCGTATGTTGTTGTTTAGTCAGAACCACATTTACCCCTGATAACATATTCAAAATTTTCAACATTCCTTTCTACACAAATGTGTATGTCTGTGGCATGTTTAGAGAGGTTTTACGTTGTCCCTGTAAGTTGGCTCGATTCAATTACAAAGTTTGACGAGTTCGTCTGTTCGTCAGGTGTGCCGTATCGGACGTCATCTATCTAATTATGGCGACTGGTAAACTGTATATTGCTTTACTGTTCTTGGTTTTGTTTGGTAGTTTTTCTGGCTCTAAGTATTAGTTATTTCACTGGAGAAATGCAAAGTCGACGGTATGATATAAACTTACAGTTGAAAGGCATCATCCATCACCAGTCGTAATACGCCCACTGCTGGGCTCAGACATTTTTTTTAAACGTCGCCCCACACTAGGATTTTCTCCTGTGTCGTGCGTGCAGTTACAAACATAGAATATCACATGCACATACGCCCAGATCGGAACAAATTGCTGTAGGCCATACAAAACATTTGTCCCGTATGGAAATCGAACCCGCGACCCGTTGCGCAGTAGGTGATCACTCGACCTCTGCGCTAAACGTGTCGTTTACCAGGATTTACCAGGAAGGAGGATTTTGGCTGCCTCCCAGTACTAGGTGCCGGGTTAGTGGGGAACACAAGAGCCTCTCCCTTGTACTGTGTGCAGGTGAGTTTAGCTATTGGATCCTGTTTTGGTACCCCATATTATTATTTCCTACCCATTTCATCCTTGGCTCAGAAAAATAAGAACGACCACCTTTTTCCTTTTCGAATAACCTACTCTACACTGTTGACCGCAGGTCCAACTAATATATCTATTATAAGTGCAAAAGCTTGTGAGGATGTATGTAGAATGTTTGTTTCTCTTTCTCGCAAAACATGTTGACCAGATTTTGATCAAACTCGTCGTGTAGACTCGTTATGCAGACAGCGGAGGAGCCAGATTAACATATAAGTACTGTAGTGTTATATTATGTGATAGGTTACATTTCACTCCTATCCATCCCAATGGGTTATGCAGACGTGTTTTGCGGTACATTCTTGACGTTGGTTCTCACTACATGCGAAAAAGGAGAGCGGTGACACATGTATTTTAAATCCGTTATCCTCTAGAAAAGAAATTCTAGAGGATAGTAAGGTTTGATTTGTACTATACCATATTTGTATCCTGTGAAGTTTGGAGGCTCTACACTGAAAGGTGTTGGTGAATATGTTTACGTGGGACAAATAGTCCAGCTCCGTAACTCTATATTTCAGAAAGATGCCAAATTATAGACGAATCCAACTCGACTGGGCATCGTTAAGCTACGCAGAAAATTATTCAATTCGTGCATGGCGTACGAAACTGAGACAACCATTTACAATGGGCTTCATAAGAAGGCTCAAGGTGACTCAAAGGGTAGTGGAGGGTTATGCTCAGGTTTTCCCTAATCAGTTGCATCAGAAATAGTGAGATCCGTAGAAGAATAAGAGTCGCCAACATAGCCCAAAGATGATGCCGATGGATGGAGATCCGTGGGCGAAGCCTATGTCCAACAGTCGGCGTCTCATGGCTGAAATAATGATGATACCATAGCCTGTTACATGACAAAAATTCTTCCCTTTTTGACTATATATATAAATAAGGGAATCCTGATTTAGTAAAACATTGAAATTTAAAATTTGACAGACTTAATTTTATTTACATATGGGTAAGCCAATGTTAAATTGTTATATCTAAAATAGTAATGGTTTTAGTTACTAGTAACGCCATCTATTGTGATGCCAATGAAAGCTTGATGCACTGCATAGACAACTTAAAAAAAATAAAACTTTCTCTTTTTGTTTGACACTGTTGACGACAGTTCGCAAGTGCCGGGGACCCAGAACTAAGCAGCGGACGTAGTCTAAGCTTATGCGGGCCAAGTCCCCATGAATGAACCATATCATAAATAAATTCGGCCCCTTTTGATTGGTCCGCGGGCGGGATGTCCCCCCGCGAACCAACAGATAGTGTATAAATATAGGGCCGAATTCTGTTAAATTGTAGTCAGTTGTAGTCGGTCAGTGGAAGTCGTCTTGCAAGAAGTAAATAAAGCTCCAAATATTATCACAAAGAAATCAGCGTTTAACTCAAGTACCTAAATACAGTCCACTCACAACATCTTGATCCTACCGAACCGGATCTAAACAAGTACATGTGATGGTAGTTACGAGGAGCCAGAGCGGGAAGGAAGATTTGGTGTGCGTATTCGACCTTCGACCACCCACCGCGATCGCCATCCGCATCGACGACTGTCGCCGCCCAAATGGAACCGGGCATCGAGGAAGGGATCTCAAGTCGCACTGAACGGCGACACCGAACAGAAGGGGTCTCAACTCGCGACGAAAACCTGTACCGCGAGGAAGGGATCTCAAGTCGCACTGAACGGCGACACCGAACGGAAGGGGTCTCAACTCGCCCCGAACAACCACGAACGGAAGGGGTCTCAACTCGCCCCGAACAACTTCATCGACCGGAAGGGGTCTCAACTCGCCCCGAACAACCAAGAACGGAAGGGGTCTCAACTCGCCTCGAACAACTTCACCGACCGGAAGGGTGCTCAACTCGCCCCGAACAACTTCACCGACCGGAAGGGATGCCAACTCGCGAGGAAGAGAATGCGCGTCACGTTTATAAGACGACGCCGGTTAGGAACATTGCTCGCTCCACGAGATCGACCGCCAGTGCCATCGCCCGCCTGCAATTCGAAGCCGAAGAGAGACTAGCTGCAGTGCGACGCCAGGAAGCTGCAGTTCGACGCCAGGAAGTTGCAGAGGAAGCCGCAGCACGACGCCAGGAAGTTGCAGAGGAAGCCGCAGTACTACGCCAGGAAGCTGCAGTACGACGCCAGGAAGCTGCAGTACGACGCCAGGAAGCTGCAGAGGAAGCTGCAATACGACGCCAGGAGCTAGAAATTGAAGCGGAGCTTATTCGTAAAAAGCTAACCGCCGACCTAGCTGCCGCCGAAGATGGCAGTATCCTGGAAGAAGAGACCGAACCGGCGGAAAACCACGAACGAGTTGAGGCATGGCTACAGGAGACTTCGAGGCAAGAGGAACAAGTGCATCAAGTGCTCGAACCGGAACCCGTACGCGCACCGGTGAGACGCGACATAGTTAGACCTAGGGAGGTTGAAATCGCTACTCCAGTTGCGCACCGAACGAGACTACGGTGGGAAGAAACAACCACACCGCGTGATCGCGAGCACTCGAGAGGAAGGGCTATTGAACATTTAGCCGGCACGCTCGACCACATGATGAGGTCGCGACCGCCGCCGCGTCAAGCCACCGACCTGCCACTATTCTCGGGATCACCGCTAGAGTGGCTGCAGTTTGCCGCAGCAATGCAAGAAACGACGGCCGTGTACCAGTTTTCGAAAGTGGAAAACCTGGCGCGCCTCCGTAACTGTCTGCGAGGCGAAGCCAAGGAGACCGTCGCGCCGTTACTGAGCACCGCAGCGCATCCTGACGTCATCATGAAGACGCTGCAGCAGTGTTTTGGCAGGCCTGAAATATTGATCGACGTCGCGTTCGAAGACCTAAAGAAACTACCGAAGCTCGGCTCGACTGCGATAGAACTCAACACCTTCGCAGTTCGAGTACAGAACGTCGTAGCCGTGCTTAACAACGTAGAAAAGAACTATCTACACAATCCGCTGCTCGTGAGAGAAATCTTCGAGAAGCTTAGCCCGCATCTAAAGACGAAATGGTGCGACTACGCCGAAGAACACAATGAACCTGAGCCGGAAATAGTCAAGTTGACCACGTTCCTCATGCGAGAGGCTGATCGAGCGCTCAAGCACGGATACTCCGGTACGACTCACAAGCCGACGCCGCAACCACCGCAATGCCCCGCCTCTAAACCCGAACAGAGGAGGAGGGTGTACAACGTGGCAGAACCGTCGTCGTCGGACAAGACCGAGCCGGAACGCCGTGCACAGTACGACGACGCGCAACCGACGCCGCGACCGACGCGACGCCCCGCCCCTAAACCCGAACAGAGGAGGAGGGCGTACGACGTAGCAGAATCGTCGTCGTCGAACAAAACCGACCCGGAACGCTGTGCACAGTGCAACAACGCACACCGACTTGACACCTGTGACGAGTTTGAGAAGATGTGTTTAGACGAACGATGGAACGTCGCGAAGAAAGCTGGCTTGTGTTTCAAGTGCTTGAAGAGCAAGCACCGAAGAATAAATTGCCGCCAGAAACTATGTGGCGTGAATGGATGTCGTCGGCCGCACCACCGCTTGCTTCACGCCGAAGCACCTGCGGCCCGAACTAACCAGCCGGAGGAAGCAAGCGTCTCTTCAACCCGAACTGAGTGCACTGTGAAACTCAAGGTTTGCCCAGTAACCGTATCGGGCAAGAACGGGGAGCGTAACACATACGCGCTCTTCGATGAAGGCAACACAGTGACGCTCATAGAAGAGGGACTGGCACGAGAGATAGGCCTGGATGGCCCCGCGACGCAGCTACGTGTAAAAGGGATCGACGACCGACAGCGTGAAATCGACAGCCGCGTCGTTTCACTACGCATCGCCGAACGAAACACGAGAAATTTCAAGGCGTGTTCTGCGCGAACAATGGCGGACCTGAACCTCGCCACTCAATCAGTTGCAAAGGAAGAGGTGCAGTTTGATCACCTCACTGACCTGCAAGATCAGTTCGTGTACAAGAACGCGAAACCTCGCATTCTCATCGGATCCGATAATTGGCCGCTGATTGTTACCCGAAAACTGCGCGTGGGCAAACGGAACGAACCCACGGCATCCCGAACGGAACTCGGATGGGTGGTGCACGGAACGGCACCGACCAAAGTAATAATCAAGCGCCAAGATGAAGTGCTGCACGTGTGGACGCAAGACATCGAACGGCAGGTCAGCGAGCACTTTCAATTAGAATCGCTGGGAATCTCGCTGAAGTCAGCGCACACGAGGACAGAGGACAAGCGAGCGTTGAATATCTTTGAGTCCACCGTCAAACGGGTCGACGGAAGATACGAAGTAGGACTGCCGTGGAGAGAAGATGACGTCGAGTTGCCGCCTAGCTACAACGCGGCATTGAAAAGGCTACGGCACTTAGAGACGCAGCTAGAACGCGACCCGGACAGGAAAGCCGTATACTATAAACAGATGAAGAACCTCATCGAGAAGGGATACGCCAAGCCCTGCGACGGCACAGAATTGCAGAGTCCGATCGCATGGTTCCTATCGCATTTCGCCGTACGCAACCCGAACAAGCCCGGGAAGACCCGTCTAGTTTTCGACGCCGCTGCCAAGACGAATGGAGTATCATTGAACGACGCTCTTTTGGAGGGACCTGACCTTTTACAGTCCCTACCGAAAATACTGCTCCGATTCAGGGAAGGCAGCTTCGCAGTAACGGCGGACGTCGAAGAAATGTTTTTACGCATAAACATAAGAAGAGAAGACCAGCCCGCGCAAATGTTCTTATGGCGCGAAAACTGCGAAGAACCGCCCGTCAAAATGAAGATGACGGCTATGATATTCGGTGCGTCAAGCTCACCGTTTCTCGCGCACAACGTTCGGAACGAGAACGCACGGCAATACGCCGAGACGCATCCAGATGCTCTGAAATCAATCACAGAAGCACACTATATGGATGATTACGTCGAAAGCTTCGATCAACTAGAACAAGCAGCGAGAACGATCCAACAAGTCGACGAAGTGCACAAAGAAGCTGGCTTCAACCTGAAGGGGTGGAATAGTAACAGCGCGGAACTCTTGAAGAACGTAGAGAGTGAACGCCGTGCGACCACTACGCTCCTTGGGAAGCCGGAAAAGGCACTGGGCCTCATGTGGGACGCGCAAGAGGACACATTGAGCTTCAACATCGCGTTGGCTCGCGTTCCGAACGAGGTGAAGACGCAACTTCGGCCGCCGACGAAAAGGGAAGCACTCTCGACAGTCATGAGCATTTATGACCCTCTCGGGCTGTTGAGCTGTTACACTGCTACAGCGAAGATCGCGCTACAGAAACTTTGGCGGCTGAAGACGAGCCAGTCCCTCCCGAGATTGCGTCGATGTTCAAAGACTGGCTTACGAGCCTGGAAGCCGTCGGCAGACTCCGCTTGCCCCGGTCTTACAACGGGGAGAGAAGAGTAACGCGTCGCGAACTGCACGTTTTCTGCGACGCGAGCGAAGACGCATACGCTGCGGCGGCATATTGGGTGCACAAAAACGAAGATGGCACCTCGGAAACGATCTTGGTCTCGGCCAAGGTGAAGGTCGCGCCGCTGAAGACACAAACGATTCCACGGCTGGAGCTACAGGCTGCGCTCATCGGAGCTAGGCTCGCTCAAAGCGTTAAGGCGGATCACCGTATTCCCGTGGACGGAACCGTGTACTGGAGCGACTCGCAAACCGTGCTCCACTGGATAAGGAACGGGAGCAAGAAGTACTCACCGTTTGTGGCGTATCGGCTGGGCGAAATAACAGAGTTGTCACAGCCGACAGAGTGGCGCTGGATCCCGTCGGCGTTGAACGTCGCCGATATAGCCACTCGCTCAGGATATGTGCCGCAGGGACGCGACGACTTATGGTTTCGTGGCCCGGAGTTTCTGCGGGGGCCGAGGAGGCAATGGCCGCGCGATGAGAAAGCGACGTAAGAGAGCGTAGAGACAGCGTACACTATTTCCATCGAGCCGCACCCCTCGCTGCCGGAAGTAACGAGATTTTCGCGGCTTGAACGACTCATCGGCGCGACGGCCAACGTACTATACTTCATCGACCGCTGTCGACGCCGAGCTACAGAAAGAACCGTCGACCATAGCAGAAGAGCTGCCGAGTTGTGGCTAAAGCAGGCCCAACGAGAGAGTTTCCCGGAACTAATTGATCTTCCGGCTGATGCGAGGACGCCGAAGAACAGCGCCCTTAACCGCCTTGACCTGACCAGAGGCAGCGACGGGCTGATTCGGCTCCGCGGGAGAATTCGCCACGCTCGTCTGTCGACAAGAAACGACCCTGTGGTGCTCAACGGTCGACATGCGTTTACCAAATTGCTGATAGAGCGCGAACATCGTCGGCTAGGACACGCAAATCCCGAAGCCGTGGTGAACAATCTTCGGCAAGCATACTGGGTGACTAGACTGCGGCCAGCGGTGAAGACAGTGGCGGGAGCGTGTCAAACTTGCCGCCTAAGAAGAGCGCGCCCTGTGACGCCGCCGCTGGGAGATTTGCCGCAAGAACGGTTGGCGGCCTATGAGCGACCGTTTTCGCGCTGCGGATTGGACTTCTTCGGGCCAATTTTTTTTTTTTTTTTTTTTTTTTTTTATGGGTGGCCCGGCAAATGACCTCCTCCCGCCTGATGTTAAGCGGTGAAAGAGGCCCAAATGAGTTGACAGATAGAGTAGGGACGACATCCACTCTCCTACCTGCCCGCCCCTTGCCGGCCCAAAAGATGCTTTTTCACGCCTCTTTTGAAGGAACCCATGTTGTAGGATGGAGGAAACAAGTGCGCAGGTAGAGAATTCCAAGTGTGGGATGAACGACAGAAGAAGGAATCTTGGAATTTCTTGGTACGGTGTGAAAAGGAGGACACAGTGTACGGATGACTCCGAAGGCCCTTACGCGTGTTTCTGTTAAGGAATGGAGAGGGAGGGATAAGGTTAAAGAGCTCCTCAGAGCATTCCCCATGGAACATTCGGTAAAAGGCGCTAAGAGAGGCGATGTCACGACGAAGTTGTAGAGGCTCGAGGGTGTTAGTTGCCTCTACATCGCCAATTATGCGAATAGCGCGACGCTGCAATCTGTCCAGAGCATCGAGGAGGTACTGAGCGGAGCCGTCCCAAAGGTGCGAGCAATATTCCACGCAAGACCTAACCTGAGTTTTATACAACAAGCATAGTTGGTCCGGCGCAAAATACCTACGCACCTTGTTCAGGACACCGAGTTTCCGTGAGGCAGTAGTTATGACGGATTCGATGTAGTCTCTGGGGTTCAGATCGCAGCGAATGTTCATTCCGAGCAAGGTGATGTTGCTCTGTGTGTGAAGGGTTGTGCCCTGAAGAGAAGGAAGGGGGAGGAAAGGTGACCTTTTCGCCGAGAACACGCACACCTGTGTTTTCTTAGCATTGAACTCAACAAGATTGTTGGAGCCCCATTCGGAGACGAGGTCCAGCGTCCTGTTGAGCTCAATTATTAGATTCTGCCTTTCCCTACCAATATCACCACGAGCAGCCCCCGAGGCTCCGTGATATCCCCCATGCACTGTACTGTCGTCTGCATAGCAATGTATAGCTCCCAAGGAAAGCATATCATTGATATGCAGAAGAAACAATGTGGGGGATAGAACGGAGCCTTGCGGAACACCAGCGTTCACTGCCACGAACCGCGAAGCGCAGCCGTCAACGACAACGCGAATTCTACGCTCGTGGAGGAAGCTGGCAATCCACGTACAGAACTGCGCGGGTAATCCGTATGCCGGAAGCTTGGAAAGAAGAGCCTTGTGCCAGACTCTATCAAAAGCTTTGGCGATGTCGAGACTAATAGCCACCGATTCGCCGCGCTTATCGATAGATTCACCCCATTTGTGCAAAAGGAACGCTAGAAGGTCACCTGTTGACCGTTTAGGACGAAACCCATACTGTCGGTCATTAAGTAACGAGTGACCTTCCAGGTAACGGATCAGCTGTGTATTAAGGATCCTCTCCATGATTTTACACAAAATGGAAGTGACGGCTATAGGGCGATAGTTAGCCGGATCAGAACGATCTCCCTTTTTGGGAACCGGCTGGACATTGGCCTCTTTCCAAGATTTCGGTACACAACCAGCAGAGAACGACAGACGGTATAGACGCGTAAGGACCGGAGTTAACTCCGCTGCACACTTCTTAAGAACAATCGCAGGAATGCCGTCTGGTCCACTTGCTTTTCGAGTATCGATCGACTGGAGCTCCGCCCGCACATCACGCTGTCTGATACGGATATCGGGCATGGTGCTGCCACAATGGGACAGTTTCGGAGGTTGTGTACCACAGTCATCGACACGGGAATGAGCCGCAAAGAGTTTTGCCAGGAGGTCGGCTTTCTCCTGCGGCTGATGAGCAAGTGAGCCATCGGCAAGTCTCAGCGGTGGCAGCGAGGGTTGGCAGAAGTTTGATTGCACAGCTTTGGCCAGGCGCCAAAAAGAACGGCTACCCGTAGGGTGCGATAGCAGTTCCTGGCCCACTTGTGCAATGCGCTGAGCATCCGCTCTAATGTAAGCCCTCTTACATAACTTGGTGGCATTATTGTAGGCTGTTTTCAGTAGGCTTGTATTGGGATCCTTAGATGCTCGGCCTCTGATCCAAGCGCGGTAAGCCAGCTGTTTGTTTTCAACAGCAGAGGCGCACTCGCGATTGAACCAGAGGTTACGTCTGCCTCTACTGACGAGATTGGAATGCGGAATATAATATTCCATTCCTAGTATGATCTCGTCAGCAACAGAGGTAGCGCAGGAGTCCGGATCCATCCTATTGAAACAGCGCTGCCACCAAGGAACAGATGCGTAATAATCCCGCATACCGTCCCAATCTGCTGACGCATAGTGCCACAGACGGCGTGCTGCAACCACAGGCGACGGTCGTGACGCCTGAGGCACTGAGACGGATACCAGGCAGTGATCCGAAGATCCTAGTGGAGCTCGAACCACCACCTGATATCCGTCAGGGCGATTTGTCAACAGAAGGTCCAATAAAGAGGGCGCTTGACCGATAATATCTGGTACCCTGGTGTTCTGGGTGACCAATTGTGTCAGGTCGTGCGTGAGAGCGAATGCGTGGGCAGTCCTACCAGCATGGTCAGTTTTAGAGGAACTTAACCACAACTCGTGGTGAGCATTGAAGTCCCCTAAAAACACCAGCTCGGCGGAAGGAAATCGCTCCTGCGCGACATCTGCCACCCGACTTAGATGTTCAAAAAGTCGAGTTGTCTCCAAGTCACCACGATGGGAACGGTAGACGCAGACGTAGACACGGCAATGAGTGCCAAAATCGACGTGTACCGCAAGGAAGGAAAAGGAAGGTTCCTCCAAACAGCGCAGGCGACGACAGCAAACGTCCGCCCGGACGAACAAGCAAACACCAGCCTTCGCCTTGAAGGACTCCTCAAGAGCGTAGCCGGGGTAATTAAGGTAGCTTGTATCGGCCGGGCAGATAATTTGCGTCTCCGTCAAAAACAGCATTGCTGGACGGGCTGTCTCGAGATGGTGGTGGACAGCTAAGAGGTTAGAGTGGAGCCCGCGGATGTTAGCGAGCCCCACCTCGAATAATGGTGTTTTGGTGGGATAATGCACCGCTGTACGACCAGTCTTAATATTTTGCGCTGCCATAATTATTGGAGTGAGAGGCGTGAAACTGAGGTGTCCTTGCTGCGCTTCGCATAGTTAATGTGTGTAGGCCTGTTTCGCCAGGGAACAGCCGACAGCTGATTTGCGCTGACCCTCCGCACGGAAGGGCCCCCGAACCCCCCCGGAAGTGGCCGCCGGGACCCACCGTCCGGTCACCAACCGGCACGACGGACCACCCCGAGATTATGCGTGGCATGGTGGGGCAGCCTCACGGACTGGTTAGGTCCGCTTGGGCCCCTGTACTATACCACGGGCGGCCAGCGGAACAGCCGTTTCTTCGGGTCTTCCTGGGCGGAGGGTCAACGCAGTCAACCTGGCACTGGGTCGACGGAAGCCCGCACAAACCATACGAATCGCAGCAACGACCCCTCAAGCTCTGGCTGTACGCAGACTGATCCCGAAACGCGGACAAAAATGGCCACTTGACGGGTTTTACATCATGCGCACGGTGGTCGCTAGCCAGTCGGGTTTTTCAAGCCCTACCACCAGAAGTTGGTCACTCGATTAGCACCACCCGGGGATCACGTGTAGGGTCTCGAGGGTAAAACCTACGGACGTGAGCGACTCCAATCCCCAATGATGGTGGCGATCGGGCGACGACGTGAAAAGAGGTGGGGCGCTTTGTTCACGTGCCTCACCACGAGGGCAGTCCACATAGAACTGGTGGCATCGCTATCGACCGATTCGGCGATAATGGCCCTTAGGAGGATGGCCGCAAAGAGAGGGTGGCCCGCCGTCGTCTGGTCAGACAATGCCACTAACTTCCGTGGCTCGGACACGGAACTAAAAAGGGCTTACAAGGAGTGGCTTCCAGAGCTAAAGAAATTCGGCGCGAACTACGACTTAAGATGGAAATACATCGCGCCGGGAGCCCCGAACCAAGGTGGGGCGTGGGAGCGCCTTGTACGCTCAGTGAAGACTGCGCTGGGGGCTACTCTGCTCGAAAAGGCCCCCAGGGAAGAAACTTTAGCGACGCTGCTGGCGGAGGCCGAACATTGCATCAACGCAAGGCCGCTGACTCATGTCTCCGTCAGTAGTGAGGACGAAGAAGCGCTAACACCAAACCATTTTTTGGTGGCATCGTCAAGCGGCTTACCGATCGTCGGGCCCTGCGACGAAGCGAACCGCCACACCTGGAGGTCGGCACAAGCGCTGGCCGATCACTTCTGGCGTCGATGGGTACGGGAGTACCTTCCGAACCTTGTACCTCGCCCCAAAGCTGCGACGCCAGCGGAGTTCGACGAAGGAGATATAGTCCTGATCGCAGACCCCACGCTTCCCCGGAATGTCTGGCCACGGGGACGCGTAGATAAGATTTTCCCGGGACCGGACGGCGTAACGAGAAGCGTCCGTGTGAAAACCCGGACGGGAACATTTCTGCGCCCTACGTCAAAGCTAGTAAAACTAGTCATCGAGACCGCACTCTCCCCGGACCGGAGGGAGGGGACGCGCTGCACATCGGCCTGACTTACCGCACTCTCCCCGGACTAGAGGGAGAGGACGCGCTGCACATCGGCCTGTCTTACCGCACTCTCCCCGGACTAGAGGGAGAGGACGCGCTGCACTGTCTTACGGCGAAGGCGAGTACGAGTTCTCGCTGGGGGGAGAATGTTGACGACAGTTCGCAAGTGCCGGGGACCCAGAACTAAGCAGCGGACGTAGTCTAAGCTTATGCAGGCCAAGTCCCCATTAATGAACCATATCATAAATAAATTCGGCCCCTTTTGATTGGTCCGCGGGCGGGATGTCCCCCCGCCAACCAACAGATAGTGTATAAATATAGGGCCGAATTCTGTTAAATTGTAGTCAGTTGTAGTCGGTCAGTGGAAGTCGTCTTGCAAGAAGTAAATAAAGCTCCAAATATTATCACAAAGAAATCAGCGTTTAACTCAAGTACCTAAATACAGTCCACTCTCAACAGACACCGAACACGTTGTTTCATTATAGGTTATGGGCCCAGTTTTATTAGTTTTTCTCATGATTTTTATCAAGTATTTTAAGCAAAGTGATAAGTTAAGATTCGCAGATTGAGAAAACACGCTGTGAGTAAAAAAAAGATGACGTCGAATTATGTTGTAAGCGTGCCAAAACTAAAAGGGCGTGAGAACTATACTGAGTGAGCATTCGCCGCGGAGAATTTTCTGGTTTTGGAGGGAATGTTGGTTTGTATTAAGCGAACACCAGAAATGAAACTAGAAGCCGCAGATGATGCGAAAACAAAAGCAAAGCTGATACTAACTATTGACTCATCGTTGTACGTGCATATAAAAGATGTCCAAACAACTGAAGAACTGTAGAATAAGTTAAAGCATCTGTTTGACGATTCGGGTTTTACTAGACGAATCAGTTTATTGAGAACTCTGATTTCAATTAAACTCAAAAATTGTACTTCAATGACATTATACGTAACTCAAATCATCGAATCAAGTCAAAAATTGAGTGGAACGGGTTTTGATATCAACGATGAATGGATTGGATCGCTCCTGTTAGCTGGATGAACCGATAAATATTCGCCTATGATTATGGCGATTGAGCATTCGGGCATTTCAATACGCCTATAAAACGAAGCTTCTTGATATGGAGGAAGACAGTGGCGCCGCTAGTGGAGCATTTGCAAGCTTTAAGAAAAAACATGTTGGCAGCAATGGTTGGAAAAAACAAATGTCATTATCAAATACGTCAATGTCAAAGTCGAAAGAAAAACAAATCAAGTTCTACAAATGCAAACATGCAAACAGATCGGTCATTATCGTAATCAATGTACAAATCCTTCAGAAGAAACAAATAACTAATGTAACAAATAAATGCATTCAGTGCGGTTTTTCTAAATGGTAAATTCAACAAGAATGCATGGTGTGTCGATTCGGGCGATTCAGGATTGAATAAACGTTTTTGGGCAGAAGCCAGTAATACAGCAGTTTACCTGCAAAATGGAACAGTTTCGTCAACTCTGAATGGCAAAACACCTTATGAACTTTGGTATAATAAAAAACCTGACATTAGTCATTTGAGAATTTTTGACAGCACAGTAATGGCTCATGTGCCAAAAGAAAATAGGTTGAAATGGGACAGAAAATCTGAGAAGTGTATTTTAGTTAGATACCCAGAGGATGTAAAAGGGTATCGCATTTATAATCTGAGAAAAGGAACTTTTTCGACCAGTAGAGATGTGATTGTAATAGAAAATAAAGTGCCATGTAAAGAGACCACAGTAGAAGTGGGAGATTTATTACATAATCCATCACATAAAGACACTAGAGATGAAGATTATACTACACTAGAGATGAAAATGCCAAAACAAACTTCTGATGAATTGTTAGATTCAGTGGGGGACAAGAGTGTCTTATCATAAAGTGACTACAGTATAGAAAATGACAGTGATGAAACATATGTGCCCTATTCAGATGATGAAGCTGATACAACTTACAGTCCTGACATGTCACAAAATGTAAACACTATACGTGGTTCACGAAGAAAAAGAAATTCTCCTGTACAATATGGTTTGACATGTACAATTAATGAGAATGAAATCTTCGAGGATACTGGTGATTTAACACTGAAAGAGGCATTGAGGGGACCAGAGCGACATCAATGGTTAAATGCAATAGAAGATGAGTTAAAGTGTTTCGATGAAAACAATGCATGGGAGCTTGTTGATGCCCCTAACAGTGGTACAATAGTCCAGTACAAGTGGGTTCTGCGAAAAAATATGAATGTGACAATAAAGTGCGTTATCGTGCAAGATTGGTAGCAAAGGGATTTACCCAAAAATATGGTGTGGACTATTCAGAGACATTTTCTCCAGTGGTAAGGCATACTACACTTAGACTTTAATTTTCAATATCAGTGCAAATAGGATTAGACGTAGTGCATTTAGATGTAAAAACAGCTTTTTTAAATGGAGATTTAGAAGAAAGCATATATATGGTAAAACCAGATCATTATTTTTCTAGCAACAAAGATAATAAAGTTGTAAAATTAAAAAAGGCCATTTATGGGCTAAAACAGGCTTCAAGAGCCTGGAATAAAAAAAATTACATGTGTTTACAAAGCAATGAATATAAAAAGTCAAAGTTGGAGCCATGTATGTATATTAAAAATAGTGATAAATATATAACTATTGTTACAGTTTATGTTGACGACTTCTATATTTTTTCTAATGATAGACTTGAGGTAAAAATACTTATAGATCTTTTGGCAAGTCAGTTTAAGATCAAAGATTTGGGTAAAGTAAAAAATTATTTAGGAATGAATGTAAATTTTTGTGATAAAGATGGTTCTGTCACTTGAAGTCAAGAATGTTATATTGAACAGTTGCTGAAAAGGTTTCATATGATTAACTGTAAAACTACTGATACTCCAATGGACAGTAAATTAAATGTAAGCAAAGGTATTAATGCCGATAACCTACCTTATCAAAAACTGATTAGTGGTTTAATGTATTTGTCAGTCTTGACTAGACCAGATATAACTTTTTCTGTCAATTATCTGAGCCAATTTAATAACTGTCATACTCGTGAACATTGGGAATATGCAAAGAGGGTTTTAAGATATTTAAAGAAAACAAAATCTTATGGTATCAAATATTCAAAAAATGGTAATTCAGAAATTAAAGTTTTGTAGATGCTGATTGGGCTAATAATAAATTGGATAGACGACCATTTACTGGATTTTGTTTTGTGTTATCTAATAGTATAATTTCATACGATTGTAAAAAGCAGAAAACTATAGCTTTGTCTAGCACTGAAGCTGAGTACATGGGAATGACTGAAGCCTGTAAGGAGGCTATATATTAAAGGAATTTACAATTTGAAATAACTCATTAAATGTACACTATTAACTTGTTTAATGATAACCAGAGTGCACAGAAATTGTCAGAAAATCCTCTGTTTCATAAAAACTCTAAACATATAGATGTGAAATATCATTTTTGTAGAGAGTGTGTTTCAAATAATATTGTAAAGTTTCTGTACATGTCAACATCCGAAATGCCAGCTGACATGCTCACTAAGGCTTTATGCTCTAAGAAACATTATAATTGTATGAACTTGTTGGGTTTAAATGCTTTGCAATAATGTAAGTTTTAATATTTTTTTATTATTTTAGATATAGTGGGGGTGTTAAATTGTTATACCTAAAATAGTAATAGTTTTAGTTACTAGTAACGCCATCTATTGTGATGCCAATGTAAGCTTGATGCACTGCATAGACAACTTAAAAAAAATAAAACCTTCTCTTTTTGTTGGACACCGAACACGTTGTTTCATTATAGCCAATCAAGGAAAACAAAGGAAAATTTATCTTCCTTTGATTTTCTTGGAGTGAATTTATCTGGAGTGGAGTACCTACACAACACACCCATACACTATATAGGGTGTCCCTAAAACAATGGATAAACCTGTAACTATAGATGGACTTCAACATGGCCTCCCTTACCACAAATTTTGACCTTACTGAAAATATCACGGTTTCAGAGATATTTATTGTTTTTAATTTTTCGAAAATTTCTAAATACTATTAGTTTTAGTCTAGATAGTTCAGCTATCAAAAACAAAGACTTAAATTTAACAAACTAGCCTAAAGAATTTAAAAAAATTAAAACAGAAAATTAAAAATGAAATAAATTTTCTCTTATGTTTGATCAGCTACAGTAAAAAAAATGTAGGACGCTCATCGTGCCCATCATCTTAAAAACTTGCCTACCTATTCTCGTTTCTAAAAAGGTATCATAAGCCTAGGCATTCTGAATATTTTTAATTCATAACTAGTTGAATAGCAAATAGTATAAAAATTTCAGAAAACTGTTTTGTCGTAATAATAACTCTAAGGTTCTGTGTTAATGTAAAGGTATTCTGTATTTTTTAATCTCATGGCTACTTAAAGAGTATGAATATTTCAAAGTACTCGGTAAAAAAAAACATTTATTCGTATAAAAATCAAATTGACTTTGCGCCCTTATACACGTCCTAGACCTTTTGGATTTTAATAAAAGAATGTTTAATGCGGTGCACGTAACCTGACATTTCGATGTAAGCAGTTGCATTTTGGATAAGAATCCGCAACTCCGCAATTGAGGATACTGGCCTCGCGTACACGAAGTCTTTTAGACATCCGTAATAAAAAGGCCAATGGCCAAATAATGTCCCTTAAACAATTGATAACTTTATAGTGCCACTTCTACAAATTGAGCCCGACCTTGCGCCCTTATACACGTCGTAGACCTTTTAATAAAATAATATTTAATGCGATGCGCGTAACCCGATGTTTCGATGTAAGCAGCTGCATTTTGGATGCGAGTCCGCAACTCCGTAATCGAGGATACTGGCCTCGCATACCCGGAATTTACTAGCTTTACGATTTGGATATTGTTTGTTTCTGATACCTTCTGTAGACAATTGGCAGTCGTTATTCGGACTCTGAACATCAGTACACGACATTCAAATATGTAAACATGCATTTCATTTATGGCGAGTGTCAAGGCAATGCCAACGCTGCTACTCGACAGTACGCAGAAAGGTGTGAAATGTAAACATTAATTTTGAAAGAGTAAAAAATCACTTCAACGAAAATTACCCACAAAGGTCGAAAGGCAGGCATGGTCCAATTTTATGGCCGCCGAAATCACCGGATTTAAAATGCCATGGATTTTTTATTAGGGGTGTCTAAAAGACCTCGTGTACGCGATGTCAATATCCTTGATTGCGGAGTTGCGGACTCGCATCCAAAATGCTTTCATCAAAACGTCGGGTTACGCATTATTTTTTTTTATTAAAAGGTCTAGGACGTGTATAACGGCGCAAGGCCAATTGAGTATATGAAGTTTTTATACTCTTTAAGTAGTCATGAGATTAAAAATACAGAATATCTAGACTCATTATACCTTAATATTAACACAGAACCTTACAGTAATTACTACAACACAAACAGTTTTTTTAAAATGTTTATACTATTTGCAATTCAAGTAGTCATGAAATTAAACATATTCAGAATGCTTAGGCTTATGATACCTTTTTGGAATCTAGAATAGCTAAGCAAGTTTTTAAGATGATGGGCATGATGAGCGCCTTACATTTTATTAAACTGTAGCCGATCAAACATGAAAGAAAATTAATATCATTTTGAATTTTCTATGTGTTTTAATTTTTTTTGAACACTTTACGCCAGTTTCTTTAATTCAAGTCTTTGTTTTTTATAGCTGAAATATCGCTTGTGAAATGGAAAAAAACGAAGTCGAAAACCCTCTACATTTGTAGAAATGGCACTATAAAAACTAATCGCACTTTGAAACTTTCGAAAAATTCAAAAACAATAAATATCTCTGAAACCGTGATATTTTTTCTAAGGTCAAAATTTGTGGTAAGGGAGGCCATGTTGAAGTCCATCTATAGTTACAGGTTTATCCATTGTTTTAGGGACATCCTGTATATTGATATAAATGCACTTAGATGTATTTTTTAATTTCAGACGCTCTATTAGTATGACTTTTTTAGATTTTAGCGTTTACTCATTTTTTTATTATTAGGTTGTTTTACTTTCATGTCGTAGACATTACTACGGGCATTTTGCTAGTTTGTCCTTCTGATAGGGATAGGAGGGGCCATCGCTATTAAAGCAGACGTCGCGTCGGCTACGATTAATCTCCAAATTTATGGTAGGAATTGAATTCGAACCCACGAAATTTTCGGCATTTGGTGTATTTAGTAGTTATCGCAAAATCATAACTATTACATGTTTGTTACATATTGTTACAGGCAAATACAAAAAAGAATATCTTTTTGTAACACATACAAACGAAACCACAATCAAACGGGCCCTTAGAAGCATTAATTGAATTCAAACAATTTTGTTTAACCGTAGATATTGAGTGCATATGCGCGAGCGCAGGTGGTCCACACCACGTACGAGCAAATGTCAAACTCATTAAAATTACAGCTAATTCAGTTTAATTCAGACAGAAATACCGCTAACGAGGGTAGGTGGTCACATTATGGTGCAATCATACGTAGGGTCAGATAAATAAATTAATAATTAAAAATGTAATATGGAATGATATATAAAATTGTAATAATTAACTATTTAAGAGGACGTTAAATTGACGAAATTCATGATGAAAGAAATAGGTACAATCTTGGTTTTGATCTGAATTGAAAAAAAAAAATTTTACATGTTCGCTTATATTCAAATTGTTGTACTACAATGTCTTATGTTTATTTTTTATATACAAAACTACAACTCTGATAACTTCTTAACCTTCATCCTAATTATTGTTAGGAAAATGACAATAGGAGTGACTGAACAACCAAAGTGTATACGTACAGTACTATACATCGAGATAAATAATCGCCTTACAAGTCTTACTTATCAAACAATTGTCTTACTTATTAAAGACAGTTGACCAAAAGAAGTTTGGCCACAGACTTAATAATAGTACTAAAGTAGTTTGGCCCTAAAAATCATTTATTCTCACAAGGGCAGCTCTATAATACTAACACGAAGTTAGCCGGTGCCCATTATCTTGAAGTACTGTGTTTCGATTTTCCAGACTCGTTAATTGTTATTTAATAATATTGTTGTAGCGACTCAAAATCTTTACAACGAATGATTAAGTATTCATACGTAGAGAGATGTGCTTAAACCCTATTTTACTTACAGGTAAATCTAAAAATATTTTAACAAATGAATACGAAGCAATGACATTAAAATAAAACACCTTTTTATTTATCACTGATATACGAGTAGAATGCTATTACTTCAGTTGCAATTGGTACACACGCCAGCAGCAAAAAAATCGAAAGCCAATCTCAGCGTTAGAAGCTGACCATCCAATTACAAAATGCTGTTTACGACGCCGATGTCCACAAAATGACATTCATTATTTTTTAAGGTCCCCATAAAACAATATTACGACTTCAACACTATATTTAAACACTGCTCGCTCCCAATTATTGGTTGTAACCGCCGGTTCGATTCCCGACGATAATTACTGTTCACTTCAAACACTGGGATACATAAATAACGCTGGCGTTTGTCTTTTGTTTGGCTGTCGTATTTTAATTGGATGGAATGTCGTGAGATTGGATGGGAAAAATGATCTGACGGTGAGCGGTGCAGCGGCACTTTATTTTGTCTCAATTAGGCGACAGATCACTTTGGCGCAAGATTTGTTCATTGATGTGGTAAATTAGTCGAAATTCAAATGTCATCAAGATTCTCTTGGAAGACATTCATCACTATAAAATAATACGAGTCTTTTGTTGATACAAAATATCTATAAACCTTACAAATTTACGAGTACCATTCATCCTTTGACCATTCAGCCGAGAGACTCGAAAGCCTACCTATTGCTCCTGAAGTGCTCGCATCCAAATGGTCCCTCGCAGGATCATCGGTACACCTCGTAGGGGACCTACTAACGCTGCGTCTCCCTGTACGTGTCTACTACTAAAGGACCTTACCACCCTAATGGCTGTCATTCCTATGAGCAATGTGGTGAAAGCCTAACAGCAACGAAGTATATAAAAATCTATTGTCACAGTGTTTATTTTTGAACTCCTGCGAAACGGCTCTACCGAATTTTATGAAATTTTTGTGTAATTTGGTAGGTCTGAGAATAGGTCGTATGTTTTTTTATACCCTTAAGTGATAAGATGGCCCTCTTCAGATTTCTTATATCCCTTTTTGGTGTTCCGTACCTCGAAAGAAAAAAACGGAACCCTTATAGGATCACTTTGTTGTCCGTCCGTCAGTCTGTCTGTCAAGACCTTTTTTCTCAGGAACGCGTGGATGTATCAAGCTGAAATTTATATCAAATACTCAGATCTACTGTCCTCTTGGAGCTGTGAAAAATCCAACTCCTAAGCCAACGCAATACAACCGTTTATGCCGCAAATTTCCGCAAATTTTCGACAATCGCAAGGGAATCAAAACCTACAGGGTACTTCTCGTGAACTCAAAATCTTGAAATTTGAAAGTAACGTCTTATAGCACAGATAAAGGAAAAATTGCGAAAACCGTAAATTTTTAGTTACATCATAAATAAAAATATTTTTAAAAATTTTGCACGAAATCCTCGGTGCTCGAGTCCGACTCGCACTTGCCCGGTTTTTTAATGATATGCGTCAAAAATAACCCTAAACTTTCACCCCTCTACTACCAACCCCCATTTTCAATAGCGATATTAGGATTTTTCTAACTAAAATATTCAGGTTCTACTACCTTTACAAGTGTGCACAGACAATGAGATTAAATATAATTACGTCGGTCGGTCCGATCGTCGGCTTAATATTACACGTTGCAGATGGTCGAGTTATACAAGAACATTCTAATGCTAGATAATTCTATATCAACGCCTTGGCATTATGGTATTCATCTGTTTCTCTAGTTGGTTTTTTACACATTCGTGTTATAATTGCTAAACCTACGGAGAAATATCAGCAAGAAACAATAGATACATTTTTGAAAAATGTCTTGTAGTCAAGATCATAAATTTCATTGACCCTCCACATACATATTTTTCACTAAGTTTGGTAATTAAGTAATTGCAATGAAAGACCTATCAATCATGTCTTATAAACAGACATATCGTGTGTCCTAGTGTTGCTATGAAAAGTCTGCGCCAAAGAAAGTCAAATATAATTTCCAAGAAATATCTGTGATAGTTATCACAATAGTCAATTTCGTTGGTGCATTCAAATGAAAAAGGAAATATTACGAGTATTATAAATTTCAGCAAAAGCTTACAATATTTATTATGGCGAGGCTGCGAATGAATTTATCTTTATGAATATCATAAAAATTAATGAACTGGCTTAGTTGGAAAATTAGAATTTTTAAAATATCAAAACTTATTAACAGTCGATTTAAAGCCGCTTACAATCAGCAAAGAGAAATATTAAGTTAAAGGAGAACCAAAAATGTTTACACGGAAGTCAAAACTTCCGCGTTTCTTGGATGTCTACTGCTTTATAGCCGTTAGTGTAACTTCTAACATATAATAATTATTATCTATAGGTGGGACATTTTGTAATGATCGTCTCGCAGCATGACTTGACCAAGAGCGACTACGTGAACATTATTACGGCGCTAGAGATGTTTAGTAGACGCGATTTTAATATCGATAAGGATTGTAGTTTTAATCTCACTTTATTGTGCATACAAAAATCTATTAATTGCATTATTAACATTGTTTGAGTGAAGACTATAAATATTGTGATTGTAAGCGAAGAAGGAAGCCTTTAGAGGCAATTGCACCTACATAAATCCTAAGGTCTATGGAAATGAAAAGATATAAAAATGCAAGAAGCTACCTTTATTGAAATAAAATCCGAAAAAAGAACCATAATTCTGATTTAAAAAAAAAGCGAAACTATTAGCTCTACTACTTTACTTATTAGTACTAGTATTCAATATTGTAGTGCTTTCTGAACTCTTTGAAGCTCACAATATTGAACCTATTAGTTTTTCATTAAATGAAAGAGTTCACCTCATATAAAAATTTATTCCACGATATGATTTCCATCACTAGTCGCGGCACCTGTGTGTGCGCACCCGCTCATTAGGTCCCCGCGCGTGATTGTCATTTGGCCCCGCCCTATGCGCGCCGCTTAGACAATTATTATAATTCTTATGATTATGCGCGAGCGCACGAGTGACGGAACGTAAGTACACTTCATGTCTTTTTTTCGAGTCAACAAAGATCCAAGGCATTGGCAACATTTTTATAAGAAAGATACATGTCAAAAATCTATCCAGATTTCCAAAACATGAGTTATGACTTCTTAGAATGAATAGTTTAATTTTTTCGTCACGCGCCTTTCATTTCCTCAAGCGTCTGTAACGAAGCCAGGAAATCTAAAGATTTTGTTTCATAACTGGAAATTGAAGCTTGATTTCCGTGGAGTAGGTATTTGGCTCAAGATTACCAGGGTGTCGAATTTGATTTGCCCACCATTTATATTAATAAAGCCTTGAAATATTTGGATCAAAATTATTTTTAAGAATAACATTTAGTTTATTATATCTAAACTAAACCCTTATTTGTTTTTTTTTTCAAATGATAACACATTTTTAATCATAAAACTAGGGAAAATGTAATTTTGGGCACACGTCCCAATACGTATTTTCGTATTTGAAATGTTCATAAAATAATAAAATACTTATTTAACCCTTAATGACGTGACACCCCAAAGCAAGCTTCCAGGCTTATAACTTTTTAAATTTATTTACAACTAGTGAGCCCGGCAGACGTTTTCCTGTCCGGCGATTACAGCGCCACCTACCGGATCCAACCGTACGTTTAAACCTTCCTTGAACCTATTCATACACACACAGAAAATTTCGTAAGAATCTGTCCAGTCGTTTCAGAGTTTTTGCGAGACTAACACACAGCGTTTCATTTTTATATTTTTTAAAATAAGAGTTCATGGCGCTGCTCTTTCAAGTAACTTCATAAACAAGTGTTACGTTTGGAATTAAGTCGCGATAATCCTTCTGTTGTCAACGGTTTGGGCACCAAGGGCAGAAAAACCAAGACTGAATTATCTAAGTACCGCGATAATTACGCAGTGAACATATGATTGAAGTCTGTCAACATTATAGCGTAGTATTAACATTTTTTTCGATTTCTTGTTTAACATTTATTCATTATTTAAAAACAACTTTAAAAGTTGACTAATATTCATGTTCAAATATGCTCGCCAATAAAATTGAAAATTGAGCTTATTTATTAGTTAACTGACTGTGGGGTGCTATACACCCCACGCGACTATAAATGCAACTTTTTTGGCGCGCCTAATTAAAAGGGCTAAAAATAAAAAAATCTGTAATGTTTAGTACATTTACATTACAGTAGAATAATCACAATTATAAATAAAGGAGAATGAAAATAACATCACATTTATCTCGCTTTATAACTTTGCCCGATAGTTGGTAGATCATTTCGTGAACGCACTCCATTCTGTCAAAAAATAGTGGCCAATCCCATCAAGCGAGGCGCTTACTGTGTAATTGCACGATGAAATCTTTCAAATGTACACAACTTTCGGCTGTTTTATGGTGATTTTCAATTAATTTTGTTAATATAATTATTTCAATTATGTATTTTGGGTATCGTACATCATAGCAGGAATGTACTGAACTTTGCCCGATAGTTGGTAGATCATTTCGTGAACGCACTCCATTCTGTCAAAAAATAGTGGCCAATCCCATCAAGCGAGGCGCTTACTGTGTAATTGCACGATGAAATCTTTCAAATGTACAAAGTTTTCGGCTGTTTTGTGGTGATTTTCAATTAATTTTGTTAATATAATTATTTCAATTATGTATTTTGGGTATCGTACATCAATAGAACATCATAGCAGGAATGTACTGAAATCATTAACATAACGATATGTGAAAATTTATTAATCTTTACCTCATTTAAAAATGCTGTTCCATTTCCATCAGTATTGTAAATGTTCATTCAAGATGGCCGACGACTATTTAAAATAACACGAAGCGTTGAAACATCATTCCGGGACGTCAGTTCGAAAATATTGCCGAATATGACGCGCGTGCACGCTATTATGTTTTTCATACGATTTTGTCTTCATGTACTTTTATTTCGTAAATATTTAAATGTTTTAATTCATTTAATAAATTGTAGCAGTGATAAATGACTTTAAATGTATTGCTCTCGAGAAGATGATTTTTCTAAAGATAGAATTTTTTGCTGTTTTTTTCTATCTGATATACATAATATAATATTAGATAAAATTTAAGTTTCAACGTAAAATAAAGTGTTTTTTTAATATCATTACACACATTGTATTTCAAACACAAATTATGTTTCTTTAATATCATTTAGGGAACGCTTTTGTCATTTCGTGGTGATCATTAGCGAACGTTTAGTCAATGAGGGTAGCGTAATAAAAGTAGTATTATTCAATTCAAGACAAACTATGTCAGATTCAATTATTATTAAAATTAATAACAATTTCGTACAATTACCTAGACTACAAATATCAAACGTCTAAACTTTATCCTTGATAAATTAAAATTTTTTTTTTATTAAGGAATTTTTGAAATGTGTTCAATAAATGTTATATTTTATTGAAATAAGAGAATATAAGACCATGTAGAGCACATGTTTATTTATTTTTATTTAGTATTTATTTTACTACCGTATTTCAGAACTAAGTCTTCCCAAGTTTATATTTTTAACAAAAATATTTAGGTTTTGAATTGCGTTCCCTGAATGACGCTATTTTTTCAGGAGTTCAATTGAAATCCTGAAAAAAATATTAAAATGTGAATATTATGCGCGCATCCTTTGAAGCGCAATTATTGATAATAGCGTTTACATTGTAAGTTACTCCTTATATTTCGATGACATAATAATTTTCACAGAATTTCTTATTTCCTAATTCGCAACGTTGGTGATTTTGAGCTATTTAGAAACGTATCCAGCAAAAGCTATTATTGTATATCTTGAAATCGGCATACACATTGCAATAAGAGTATTTTACCTATACATACAAACTAAGCTAATATAAGCCGACAGAGAACATGATTAGAGCTCATTATATCAAAATAATACTATTACTAATATATAATTAACATTACTACACATCTAATGAAACAGTCGAAGGCAACTGTAACAAACAGCTCAATCAAATCCAAAGCCTTTCTTTGTCGCTTACATTCCGACAATCCGAAACAAGCCGTAAACTCATTAGAATATAGTCCAAATCCATCTGATGTGGACAATGAATAGGTACCTAAAGAAAATGTCCCCGTTTGTCGCAACAGAAGGCGTGGTGGTCCACTAACACTGCATCGCAACTTTTAAAGTACATTTTAAACCGACCATATTATGTATGCAGTAAGTATGCAATTAGAATGAGCACTGAGGTGTTTGGAGCAGGCGAGAGGCAAGTGGTCAAAGCAATTTTGTTGATCACCATTAGTCGACACGTATGTACACCGGTGCACCATTACGGGGCTCACAGTGCGTGAATATCAAATTGTAGTTGGGCAATATAATGGCCCCCGAGTCTTTGTTCTTTTGTCTCGAGGTAGACTATTTCGTGAGGTGTCATTGAGAGATGGGTCATGGTGAAATCGTCTGAATGAAAGCAGTTTGCGGATGAGTCAATGAGCTCGAAATTACCTACGCTCCAGATTCTGGGGGCTTAAGAGCTATAATTTTGTGTACACATAGGCATTGGATGTTTGTGCCGGTAACATTATAAAAAGATTTCAAATTAAAGCACAAATAGGAACCATGGAAGTGCCAATTTCGTTCTTTAAACACAACTAGGCTTCTTTTACACCTACTTGCTTAAGAGCTATAATTTTGTGTACACATATTTGTGCCACTAACATAATAAAGTGACTTTAAATTATGGCACAAATAGGAACCATGGAAATGCCAAATATTAGTTAAAAGTTAATAGTTGAATAAAAATATCAGATAATTTTAATGGTTGAAAATATCAGTTAATATTTTTATTGAAATACAATTTTGATATTTTTATTAGCATCGTTCCGATCAATATTTTTATTTATTCAGTTTGTGATTGAAATTATTCATTACGATAATTTTATCAGTTGGTTACATTTATCTATACGAATAAATATAACTCTCGCGTTAAAATCAACTTAAAAATGAATATTTTTATTTGATATGGTTGAAAATATTTTTTAATTAGTTAATTTTAACGGTTGATAAATATATTCAACAACACTAGTATACATGTTTGTATAATTCTGAGAAATCGATTTTAATATGTATAATAAAGACTATGTCAAAGGAGTTTCAAATTCAAAATCGTCGAAATATTATTTTTCACACAAATTTTCATCTAAAATTACACCATGTACAATTTGGCTTATTTGAGTGCCAAGTCTCGCATAACTTTTTATACAGCAAAGCAAACATACAACAAACACAAAGTTTCAATCCTAACTCTATCAAAAAAGTTTTATACAAATATTATTATTTTTGTATTTTATATTATGTATGTTAGCTTATAAGGTATGAATCTATGAGCCTAAGTTGTTCGAGTACAAATAAATAAATAAATAAAAATAAAATATAACCACTATTAGTTATTATATCGATTGTCATACCATTACTAAGAAATGCGTCTCTAGCAACTCTTGTAATGTAGTGATTGCTGTAACTATAGATTCTATAACACTGATAGAAAGTTAAGAACTTATTTGGTCTTCGAAACTGCCCACAGGAGCGACCTTCGCACCAGTAATGCCACTCACGACAATAAATCGATAGCAAATTGCTTTGACATTTCTGTCGTCAGCTCGATCGTTACGCCTATTGGATTCTTGGCATTATTCCGTGACAATGGAATTGGATTTCAACTTAAATTAGGCATGTAATTCTTGGGTTACTTGTTACTATTCCACTTCAAAATGCACATGACCTTCCTTGTCAGTTTTATTTCTGATTTCCAATACATGAAAATTATTTCTCTTTGATTTTAATTATTTACGATTAAGTGTTTAATACCTTAATATTTATAACGCTTTGTTATACAAAAAGACACTTAGTTACAAGAACATTTAATAAATATAGTACAAATTACATACAATTGCAACAGATTGTGTACACAGTAATCTTTTTCAGTCAACTATAAAAGAATGATAATTTAAAAAAACACGACGATGAAACAAAAAGTACTCATCTAGGAAGTATCAGCATATAAATTGTTTTCAGTATTATATGGTACCACTCCCATGAGGATCATAATAAAGATGTATGCTCAGTAGTAGAATAGAATTGGGCTGGCTGCAAACAGAACGGAATAGATCGATGCTGTGCGTTAAGGTTGTCAGCAACTATCAAGAGTTCGTAGACCGTATGAACTTTACCATCTCGTCCAACCGACGTCTTTATCGTACCGTGAATGGGCGTAGCGACTTACAGGGCTCACGTTCCCGACATTAAGGCATTGTACCATGCAAATGATATTTCCCGCGCAACGAGCGCAAAACCGCGCCATAATTATAAACGCATCAATCAGTTGCGCGCGCGCTCCTCCGGCGCATGCGAGTAAATGGTTATTAGTACGCTCGGGGGCGTCGTTTAGTTATGTAAGCAACGCTCTTCTCGCTCAGTTGACATGCGTTTCTTGTGATTTTTTATTGTTTTATAATTAAAGGGAACTTTATTTTGTTGCTTGATTTAACCGCGGTGGGAGCTTTGAATGGCTAGAAAAGTAGAAATGATTTGTAGACAAGTCTTTTAAGAGAGAAGTCTTTTCTGGTAAACAGAAGACTGGATTTAGATCAAAATCCACCTCATTAAGATTTTTTATATGCCTTTAGTACATTAATTAACACAACTTCGATAAACACATTCAAAAAGATTTATGATATACTACGTGTTACAATAATTCCCTTAAAAAATAAAATAATTATTCTTTAATTACTTGCAACCCTATTTAAAAAACCAAAGAGCAAACAGCAATACCAGTTCATATCATTGATAAGTCTATGGTTCAGATTGACTAAGATGACAGCTTACTAGGGTTGAATGTCATATATGCCTTTTCCAATTATTTTTTTAAGGTTATCTTTGTCACACGTTATATACAACGTCATCAATCAATCATAATCATTAATAAAATAATAATTAGGTTCAGTAATTCAGTAAATCAATGTTTTCAACTTGAAGTTTAATAATTCTTGAAATGCGAACTACGATCAGTTACGTGTACAATTTTACATTACGTGGAAAATTTTACAGGAAATATCGTGAATATCTTATTATTTTGTCCCAATAAATAGAAGCAACACAGCAAAGTTTATACCTGAAATGTTTCAGATCATTAAATAACTTATTATGATAGTCAACTGTTAATATCATATTTCTTCATATCAATCAACTTAGAAATAAAAGCTTGAGCAAATTTATTGCTAAATTCATTAGAGTAATAGTACTATCAACAGTTAACATCAAATACTAGAATATGCCATCGCAATGACCGATAGACGAAACTGACTCTATAATACCTACTTCTGCTTTGCATTAGCCGCTGTACCATCAACGTGTCGTAAGCTCGTCATAATTTTCGTCAGTGTCAATATGTAGACCCGTAATAACAAAGACATCACTGTAAATTTTGATAGATGCGTCATTGAACAACTGACGCGAAACGGTATGCCATTTGTTATGATCAATGTTATTGTGCATTTGATTAGTATAATGTGGAGAAAGCCGGACACCTGGCAACAATTTCGTTGGATGTGAAGTAGACTCAATTACAGTCGCATTTAAAAATATCACCCATCTATCAAAGTTTGGTAGATCTGTTGGATTCCATTATGACTCAGAGAATCGTCTGTGCCTGTAGAGGAAGTTTTGCCTGCTTCGATGGCAGCCACAAAATTGGTTCAAACCTAAATTATCTCTACACTGTAGGAATTAGTTACACACAACTATCTCGTTAAAATGCCACTTGTAATATGCGCAACTCGTCAGATCATAAATGACTTTAAGATTGTCATCAATATTGTCCCAACCACAATAAGCCCACTGCCGGGCAAGGGCCTTTCTACAAAAAGGGGATTTGGATCATCTGCCGCTACGTTGGTTCAGTGTGTGTAGATGGGTAACACCAGAGTCTCGTCCATTGGTCAGCAGTGCATAGCTCGAGCAGTTGGTTGGTTTGGGTCGTGTGAGGTGTAATTTATATCCTTTATCCACACTCTCCAGGAAGCAAGACGGGGCTTGGACTATTGCGAGAGCCTCCACGAGTCGTATTTGAAACAAAACACTTATCTATGGGTGCACTCGGCCAGAGTGTGGATGACTAGATTTTATGCCAGGGCCTCCTCTAGGTGCCCTCGTTACACACCATTTATATATGGGTGCACTCGGCGAGGGTATAGATGATCAGCACTCTTGCAACTCTCTGCGTCTCGTGCGTGGGCCTGCACAAGGCTTACTCCAAAGTGTGCGGTTCTGGCATTAAACCTCTAAGGAGTTCTTTATTTTTGATAAATGTTTATAACCATTTATTCTGATATAACATAAGAGGTGCTAGTATTACGAATAGTTATAAATATGTTAGATCTGAACCAATCACACCTTTCTTGCTAATTCCTCAAATGAATACTTAAAAGAATAACAAAATGTATTGACGAATATATTACAACGCCTCAGTTTGATAAAAAAATTTACGAGCTTATTTTTGATGTGTCAGATTTTATTTCTGGATTGTCGTCTTACGACTCATTTACCAGTCGATTTGCCTTTTATTTATCAATTAGTTGCAAAGAAATATTCAAACGGTGATTGGAGTTGACAGTGATCGATTCTAATGGTACGAAGTGCATATTAATTGCTTTCGTAATGTAAGTCTTCATCAATCTATATTCATAGGTGGTTGAAACCTTCAAACTTGCGTTTCGTAAGCATGGGTACAATGACGAAGGAGCCGACAGCGTTACTTATCATTAATATCCGGTTTAAAATTTTATGTGAATAGAAATAGCACGATGATAGGAGTCGTACACGTTTTGCACTTTTACAACACCAGTTTTGTATTCCGTTAGATGACCAAAAACAGACTTGAGTTGTTCGCACATCTAAAATCGAATATTGGCCAAAAACAATTCGCCACACGCGTACTTTTAAATAAACATGGCCGCGCAAAATTCACACCTGGTTCTAGGCCGTTTATGCATTGTGGAATAAACATAAATGAAGTATTATGCTCAACTCGCTCGAATGTGCTTTTGAAATAGTAGTAGTTATTGTTATGTAATGTAATGAACCAGTTAAGCCAAAATTAGACATTTCATCAAAAGTGATTCATTTTTGCGATGAACAGTTTGTTTACAGTTTGTGGTGATATTCTTCCGAACATCTTGTACACTATTCTTGCTAAAATTTATTGTAGACCTACCCACTTGCTTAGTTATTGTTGAAATTGCAAGTATGGATTTTTCATAATTTATTATTTGCAAATAGGTAGGTACCGTTTTTCTGGTGTGTATCTAGTAGGTAAAAATATTTTTATAAGATAATTTGTGAAGCTCATGTTATTTGATAAGTGTTATATCTGAACTCAAAACCGAGTGTCGAATGTAAACTTTGTTGTCAGGACAAACCTATAATGGTTTATTGGCAACATTATATATGTATGTTTGTGATCCTTGTATGTGAATATTTATAAATAAATAAAAATAAAATAAAATAATAGTGAACGATGAACAGTGAATTGCGTTGTTTGTATATACGGTTCACTTTTGATGAAAGCTATTTCATTCCTCGTGGAATTCCCGCGAGAACACAACGCCCGTGGCGACACGGCAGTATAAGAAATGAGCTGTCACTGTTTAGACGTTTCACTTGTGGTTTATTACCGATGAATGATGAAAGGTACTAGTGAAAACAATCGGGAGCCGGAAGCTTTCATCGCGAAGGCACATTCTGATGAACGTCAATTTAGACATTTCATTTTCAGTCATTCATCTATAAAGCATCGAAAATGAAAGCAAAAATTAACCGTCTAATTTTGGCTTTACTTTAAATGTTATATTTATAATTTTAATATTCTGAAAGACATTAACAAACAAACAATAAAAATAGCAAGATCACGAGAAAATAGTCAGTCTTAGCCCTGGCATGACAATGTCCTTTGATTTATCATTTTTTTACAGTTATTAAAATTTTCCACAAGTTGCATTGAAAGCCTTGTTGTTACTGTCTAACTGCAAATAAATAAAATAAGTCTTGCAAATTTTAATTTGTAATTTTATTGCAAATTTAACAACGTCACAATTCAATATTTTTTCATACCAAATAATAAAATCGTGTTGTCTTTTTGAGAAAAAAAAACTTTTTATTAAATGTAATGTCGTCAATCATACCTTTGCTGAGAGAATATAAGCTCTATAGAAGCCTACAATAACCTGTACGTCAATTGTCGTTGAAAATAATGATGATCCTCAGAAATGTCTTCTCTATCTATGTGGGTTTTTGTTAATATTTGCCAGTTTGTTTCACAACAAACAAACAAGAAAGTTTACAGTCCAACATTAAATTGTAAATTAAAAATAGAGAAATCAACACAGTAATGATTTATTTATTTTTCAATTTATTTTGTATATTTAAAGAGAATACAAAGATAAAATTTGTATGTTTGCTTTATTGTTAACCAATTGTTCTGTAAAGATTTACATAGTTGATATTAATATGTAGCTATTATTAATAAGTGAGATTTATTTTAACATAACAAAGTTAAAATAGATCAATACAGTTAAAATTTCGATCGGGTTGCATAAGTCCTCGGTGACCTAATTGGCCACGGCGTCAACACGATAGATCCTATGTTGAAGAAAAAGGTTCGAATTCTGCTTGAGGTGGTATTTTTTCGTATGTTGATCCATTAAGGTACTTTAAAATTGTTTTTTTTTTATAATTTACTTGGTATCACGGGTTGCACGGGATTTCGAACAACACCCTACAAAACCCATGCCAACCTCATCTCACCTTGCGTTACACTCTCTCGACTATCAAATATCTCACCGGCTCTGTTGCTCGCCGTCAATCATACCGGATCGGGGTAATGGGAAATAGCCCAAACTCTTCACTCTGATGGATTGGAAGGCTTATTCCCAGGAATGGGTATAATATTTCTGTGATGGTGAGGATGATCTCAGCGTACAGTCTTTCCTATGCGCACCAGGGTATAAAATATATATTTGTACATAATTATGCTGTCTTCGCCACATATCGCCACATAATTTCTCCATACTTTTACAGTCGCTCGAAACTTTTCGAGCGATTCCATAGTGAGTGTGAGCGCATGACCGCGGGCGATCGTTCACGCGAATCGATTATTCATAAATCGGAGGTGTCGACGCGGCCGCGGTGCACTGGGAATATCCGCCAGGTTTGTTTGATACTGTTGCTTATTCATACTTGTTGAAATTTTGTATGTGAGTATGACGCTTTAGATTTATTCTACTTATTGGCATAGTAAACGTAGGTAATCCATTTTTAATCAGATCGTCGTTGTTTCAGCTATTGTCAATGTTCCAAATATTTTAAGGTACGAGTAATAACGAATTGTTTAAAGGGCTATTTTCCGTAATCTGTTGTTATTTTCGAAATACAGCTAATATTAGAAACAATTACTGTTTGCCCTTGTTTATCTTTAAAATGGTTCTCAGTTCTGCTAACAATGGGCTCTATGTTTATTTAATAGATTTAGAAAGCTAAATCTGTTAAATAAACGTGTTTAAAATCAGTATTAGTGCACTGCAAATAAATCGCCGACATAGTCCGAAGAACAGCGAACCTTGACAGTGGCCAGAGCCCATAGTTAGCAGAACTGAGAACCGTTTTGGAGCTAGTGGTATTCACGTAGACGGCGGACCAAAGAGACGCCCGCTGTGGGACATAGGCCTCCCCCTGGGATATCCAAAGAGCGATTTCCCGCAACTTTCACGAGCTTGTTAGGAACCTACCATGCTGCGTTTCTCGATACGTACGCGTAACTGCTACTCGCAGACTTTTCCGCCCCAACGGCCGGCAATCCTGCGAGCGATGTGCCCTGCCCGTTGCTACTATAGGTTTGTAATTCTTCGGGTTACGTCGGTGTCTCTAGTTTTTATAAGGATCTTATTATATCTGATGCGACCACGTGGACAAGATCTGTCAGGCAATTAAAATTTCAATATCTATTAATGTTGAATAGACGAGAACATCTTTTTAAAAGGCTTCATTTAGGCTTATGAAAATTATTTTCACTTTACACGCAATTTTATAGAGACATTCACTAGACGACATTTGCGTCAAGTGTGCCCACTTCTTCTTACACAAACATAATAGGTACACTAGAACGTAATTGTTCGAGTGCCCATTTACTTAATTCTGCAACAATCATCGCCTGTCCAATCTTGTTACGGGTCTCAGAACGACATCATTAGTGATGTCAAAAGGTGACTATCGACATTTCGTCGGCTATTCGATTTTATTCGGACTCATTGGCGTGTCATAGTCAACGGGCTGTGACACCGATTCGGTTGAGTTGTAATTATGACTCCGCAACACATCGTCGCTGTAGACACTCGACTTTTAACTTTCTATATGCATTATGCACGGAAATTGGGAATTATTTGGGGGGCCGTGAAAATTCTAAATGTGAATGGTCACAAAACTGTAAAATGTTAGAGCACTTTATCAGTATGTCTGCTTAATTTTATAAGTTGGCCATAAACTACTCGTAAATAACTGTTTGTAGTCAACATCAGTTATTTAGTTTAATTTCTTAGAACTGTATAGCACTATTCCCGTCATTTACCCTTAGCAAGAACTTTCCTTAACCCCAAGGTTTCCTGGTAGAAATTGCTACCTAGCAATAAGGCCGCCTATTGTTAATGTGTCTCTTATATTTTTATGTCCTGTTTATGTATATTATTTCGTGTGCAATAAAGTGTTCAATCAATCAATCAAACATTAGTATGAACAGCATTTTTGGGAGAGCAGTGGACTAATGGTGTTGCTGATGCGATATAGTGTGGTTGGAAGCTATAAGGAAAACTTGGCTTCGAACGTGAAGCAAAGCAGAACTGACTACTTTTATCGCGAAGCACATATGAATTACCTACGGTATGAAATTGAATCATTTACTGGGCTCATTATAAAAAAAAAACAATGGAAACAACCGCCACGGAATTTTAATGAATGAGAATAGAAAATCCTGAATTCCCTCCGGAGCAAATGGTCCACTTTCCCAATATTACCGCATTCGCAATACATCCTCTTTACCAAAATGACTACATTAAAAGTGACCACTTTCGCAAAGCGTCTACTTTTCCGAAATATCCACAGACCTATCGACGCGCGGCTATAGCTTATTACAGCAGATGCGAAATAATTCAAGTCATATAAATGCGCTCGTATGCAATTTTAAATAGAGCAATTTTAATAACGGCGTTAAATATTATATGTATCGATAACAAATTTAATAACGTTGTTTTGTTTCGATAATTATAGGTAAGGTAGCCATGGGGGTAGCCAATGTCTAAAGAAAAAATCTATCACGATCGCCGTTAATTTGGCAGCCATTGCGCGGTCAACACAACACTGCGCAGACGTCCTTTTATAAAGCAGTGATCGATGTATTGCAGTTGCCAAATTGTAAGCGATCGCGAAAGATTTTGAGTAACACAATTAAGGGGCAGTTCTTCAGTTGTTGAGGAGTCCATGTGAAGCCTGCTATCATCTTCGGCCCTCTTGCCACTTACCATCAGGTAAGATGGAGGTCAAGAGTGTTAAAAAATAGGTATGCCTTCACCGAGAACCATTAATAAACTTCTGATGACCAGGGGCCTTACCGTGATCAGCAAGGTTACAGCAAGGTTAAAACAATATTGAAACAGAGACACAGTTCTTGCTGCGTATAGCGCCATCCCGCTCTCAGCGCGGTTGTAATATTGTTTTGAGCGATCATAGTTAGAGGGCTGTTTAGCGATTTTACAAACTGAGGCATAACAGTAGTACTGTACGTACAGTACTGTAGTACTGTACGTACTGTTACAGTACGTAGAATGTACTACGTACATTCTGTCAAAATAGTATCGGGAATGAATGATTTGTTTACGTTTTTAAATTCAATTTTATTTGTTGTTAGAGTGGTCGACTGTTTTCCATTTTGGCGTGGAGTTTGTGTGCATCTGTTATTTAGATTAAATACATTGCTGTTTTAGTTAGATCATATCTAGGATGTATTGCGAATTTCGTAATGGAGAAAAACATCGAACAAAGAATTTGTCTTAAATTTTGCATCGCCAATGGAATTTCGTGTTCGGTGTCACTAAAAATATTACAGAAGGCTTTCGGTGAATCGACTTTATTAAAAATACGCTCTTATAAGTAGTACAAAGTGTTCAAAATCGGTCGAGGTGTGATGGAAGACTTGCCTCGCTCTGGTACGCCATCAACGTTTTCAAATGAAGTTAACATCGCAAAAGGTAACTGAAAATCCTCATTCAAGTTTGAGAGAGATACGCTGAACTTTTTCCGTCTTATTAAAAAACATGGTCTAAACTTAGTTCTGATTTAAACCAGGACTAAGTTGACGCTGTGGAAAGTGCACTAGGTTTAAACCAAGACTTACTTTGTCCAGGTTTTGTAATAAGACCGTCTGTATCTCACAAGATTGAATAATCACTTCGATATGAGACATGTTGCCGCTCGGCTGGCCCCAAAAGTCCTGAAATTTCTCCAAAAAACCCAAACGCTTAATAGTCACTGAGGACATGCTAGAACGAGTCAATGTCAATCCAACATTCATGAAACGCATTGTTTCTGGTGACGCGACATAGCTTTACGAGTTTGACATGCAAACCATGTTAACAAGCTTCGGAGAGGCGCTTTTCAATTGAACCAGAACTGAAAAAAGCAACCAAAGTCGATCAAAAATCAAAGTCATGTTGTCTGTTTTCAGAAGGCCAGAGTTGTGACAAAAATTATTGGATTTTGAACCACGATAATGTGCCTTCATACAAGACCATTATTGTGAACGAATTTTTGGCTAAAAATTTAACAAACACCATCCAGCAATCACCTTATTCACCAGTTCTGGTTCCAGTTTCAGCGGACTTCTTCCTTTCTCATTCGATAAAGGATATAAAGGAGAATTCGCGGCGAGAATTGGACTCGATTCCGGAAAAGCGTTTAAAAATGTTTTAATTTATTGGATTATTCGTTGGCGTAAGTGTATCGTTTCTAAAAAAGCATACTTTGAAAGCGATAATAAATTTGGATGAATAACTAACATTTTGTGTCTTATAAATCTTTTCCCGGTACTTTCTTGACATATTAGTTTTAGACTTTTAATTAAAAATATATCATATCAATAAAAAAAGCAGCAATATATCTCAACACAAAGAAACAAATTCATTAAAATTGAATCTCCAACAAGAACAAAAAAAGATTTTTTGTTTTAAAATCTTATTTCAAACATTAATTATTTATAGTCGTTAAAGAATGTTATTTTTGAGCTCTTAACTTCACACGGACTGTCCACATTTCAAGTACACGTCGAAATTAAAAACATTCGCCTTATTAGCCCATCACTCCGCTCAGAGTCTCGGGCGGCGGCGCGCGACGTCAAACGCCTCTAATAGTCCCGTATTGACAGGCGCGCCGTTTGATCGCAGTGATTTGACAATACTCGGGGCCAGAGTTTGACACCGGCGCATATCAGACAAATCTCCATTAACGACAGCCATGAAAAAATAATCAACAAAAGCCAAGTGAATCGTTAATCGCGAGGATGTTGCTACTAATGGGAAGAGGGCTAACGGTGGCGTGGAGAAGCTCTGATGGAACTTAAGCAGTAGCACCGTACTTTTCTCTTTATGTTGTAGGCCCTTAATAAAAACTTGTACCTTAATCCCATTTCCTACCTCTTTCTGTCGAATAGCAAACTAACAAATGAACGAAGGATCTGCGTTCAAAAGTGTCTGGAGAGAAAGAGAAACAAAATGCAACAAGTAAAATTATTTTAAAAAAAACTTTTTAAATACAAGCTTTTAGTACTCGTCAGTACGAATTAAACGAGCCCAAACTCGATGGGGTTGTGTCATTTTATTCAAATTCAAATTCAAAAATCTTTATTCAACATAGGCCTTTACAGGCACTTATTGACGTCAAAACAAAGCAAAACAATCTAATTTAAAGAAATTATATTAACCTTGTATGTGCATACATCCTAAATATACTCAAGATGTCTGCAAATACAAGTAGGAATGAAAAAAAAAAAGTTGATTCTACACCTGTTCGGAAATTGGGAGAGCCTTCTCGAGAAGAACAGGCAAGAAACTCGAAAGGTCTAAATTTTTTATCTCCTCTTTTAAATCGCCATTTACAATTTTGGTTTGTTACAGAGTCGTCAATTGGAAGCTGACCTCAAAGCAAAAGTTTGAGCTCAACTTCCATTACAAGAATAGATGTTGAATAACGAGATATTGCGGAGTTCCTATGGCCACCTTCCAGCTCCAGCATTAGATCAGCTCGATATCATCATAATATTGCATTGTCATGCGATATACATATGCATGCAAAATTTCAGCTCAATCGGAAACCAGGAAGTGGATCAAATTTGACTTACAAGATTTCATTACAGACACCACCGTGACAGGCTTAGATTATAAGGCGACAGATGAAACTGGTGAAAGTAAATTGTAAAAAATATTTACAAAAAATAAAAACCGACTTCAAAAACACTGAAAAGTTAATAATATATAAGAATAGTTACAGACAACATTACACTTCTGTATTGAAGTCGGCGCCAAATTTTAAGACTTTCAGGAAATCATCGTTTGGCACCGACTTCAAAAAAGTAGTGTGATGTTCTCTGTACCTATTCTTATATTATTTTATACATTTCAGTGTTTTTGACGTCGGTTTTTATTTTTTGTAAAATATTTTTCTTGGATTTTATATTAGATCCGATGTTCATTTCTGGGTTGGTAAATTTTCTGTCTCGGTAAATTTGTGCGTCGAAGGCACAACATTTTTAATGGTGTCCTTCCTTTTCCGTCGTGGACATTAACATATAACATTCATAAAACGAGTAAACCTCTTGCCATACAAGTTGAGCAGCATTTTTATTTTAAGCCACGTCCATTATCTAAAGTTCTTTGGTGTCACCTTATTCTTCTTCTATCTCAAGAATATAAAATTAAAAGAAAGAAAGAAAAATTTTATTTTGCCTTCACACGACAAAAACATAAAATATGAACAGGAAACAATATTAAAAACAAATACAAACAATTGCCCTGATTTTCAATAAGATGGCTTAACAGATGAAATATTCCATAACAGTGAATTGAGAGCCAGGTCATTTAGTAAAATGTGTTACTTTTTTATTTTATAGATAACAATGTAAGAGCAATTGTCATTTATGTTTCTCCCTCTGCATTTGCTACTGCATTCATTTCTTCGTAAGTCGACTGACCTTGTCTACGCTCCTGCAAGGAATAGTCCCACGACTTCCATCACCCCGCGAGCGGCTTAATGAACTTCTAAATGGGAGCTGGTATCAATGCCAATCAAGTTTTTATTTATCCCGCATCAAAAGCCTTTAATGGTAGTAGCGGAGACTACTATATGAATACGATTTTTGAATCGGAAGCCACACTTTCTACGTTGGTAATCGAAGTTATTGAGCTGCGGTTTGCTATACAACACTGAGCGAGTGTAAAGTTTACGCAGCTTACGCAAAGCTTACGCAGCAGTACACAGAAAATTACGATGTCAACACTTTCTGTGGAAGTTTAGAGAGTAGAGCTTCGGGTGCTTTCACAGTCCTTTGTTATCGTGAATACTTCAGTCTATTACTGCCACTACGTTCGGCAACAGTGCCAAAGGTGCGTCGTTAAGAAGATATAAAGACTATTCATCAGCGTAGTAGCGATACACGACAATGCTTTGATGATTTTATGTTGACAATGATGGAACGTATATAAATTGAATACAGCTTCCATCGCACCACACTTTAAAATGTTTTACAATATAATACGATACTTACATGTGGCAAAACAACATACAGTTTCCCTGATACTCTAATTAGTAAAGAAATAGTAGTATTCTACATATAATAATGAACATATTATTTTGCATAAATAGAAAGAAGCATACCAGTTTTATGTAGTTTACTATTATTATACTACATCTCCTTCCCTTTTCCGCACCGCGCAAAGGTTGACCGGTAGATAATGCCTTTGGAATTAAGTCCACCTCTGAACACAAAATGTACTGAAATACGAGTAATACTCTCATTATTTCTGACTAGCTGACCGTATGCAACCTTTTTTGCTTTATAACTAACTTTTCCCGTCAGGTCTTTCCCGTAGGAAAATTACCTTATGTCCTTCCCCTGTTCTCGAACTATCTCTATACCAACTTTCATCAAAATCGGTTCAGTAGTTTCGAAGCCTATTCAATACAAACAAACAATCAAATCTTATAATATTAGTATAGATAATATAATTTCTAATAAGGAAATTCCGATACTCGATGCGATTAAATAGCAACTGACGCGTTTGTGTCATATTTATTTTTTTTTCCCATCCCCATGAGTCAATCTGAATTTTTCAGCCGTTTCTCTAGTACGAACACTAGACAACTATGGTTTTACTCGTATATCTCAGTCTGCCCCCCTAGCATGACCACCGAAACACAATATGATAAAACGATATCATCATCACAGCCCATATACGTCCCCACCGAGGGGCTCGAGCCTACCCTATATTAGGGTGATTAGGCCTTAGTCAACCACGCTGGCCCAGTGCGGATTGGTCGACTTCACATACATCATTGAATTTCTTCGCATATGTATGCAGGTTGCCTCACGATGTTTTCCTTCACCGTAGGAGCGTCAGACAAATGTACATATGAAATTCGAAACGAAAAACACATTGGTACAGGGCGGGTCTCGAACCCCGACCCCCCGATTGGAAGGCAAGTGCCGAGTCCACTGCGCCACCGACAAAACGATATATCGATCGATATATCGAAAAAGTCAGATATTTCAGCTCTTATGAAGTTTTGAGTATGTTTTGGATACCTATTGGTATTGTTATTTTGGGTATTCGAGTCGATAAAATTTCAAGGAAGCCATTATATGCAACATATTTTGACAGTTCATATCGATTTATCATATCGAGTTTCGGTGTTCATGCTATGGGGGCTTGAACCTATCTCGCCAGCAAAAGAGTGTTCAGGGACGATTCGTGTCCAAGCAACAAAAGAACGCATATCGAATATGCATGATTCAATGACGCTCCAATCAAAGGAATTTAAATCGGTCCGATTCACATGTGAATACATCTCGCCGTATCACAGGCAGAGTTACGAACTAGAGTTTGAGGACGATTTGTATCTTCTGCGAGAACTTCATAGTCGGCTTCGTTATTGAAGCGGTATGTGCCCTACATCTAATAAGCTTTAAGAATAAATTTTCTTATGAGGAAATAATACTAAAGGTGGAGAGAATTCTAAAATAGGTGTCTGTAAAATGTATTGCTGCATACAATGCGATAGAGAGAACTGTAGCTTTTAAGCAGTAATATAATGCGTAGTTCCGCATTGTTTCTCTAAAATTGAAGAATTTAATTACCTACATTGTTTATTTCAAATCACAGAAAGTCTTTAGTTGTGTTTTGCTGGATGTTTGAATACAGCGAAAATCTGGCCATTTTTTTTCGTGTTTGAAGGTCCCTTTGAATTCCTTCAAATATTTTACTTGAGAAAAAAGGAAAACATAGGAACATGCTCATAGTGGCCGTAGATTTTTGGAAGAAAAATTTGCTATATTGGCATTATTCAGTAAGGAAACGAGGGATTTTGTTTGAATGAAAAGCGGTCCTTATGATTTCCTCTTAAGACTTCTCTCATGAAGCATAACGCATTCGCGCTCGACCTTCAGCTGGTTTGCATTTCACTCTCGCTCCAAAACGTCTAGTCAGTCTTCATAATATCACGAGGAAATTATCAGTTTCTCAACATGCTTTCACGATCAAGACAGGTGCTCGCTGGTCGATACAAACGATTTTTTTCCGATTGTCGGACATATTCTCCAAATGGCGTTGAGTCAGCACTTTTCTTGAATAAATCTGTGATTGTGGTTTTAATTACGGTTGCCCGGTAATGATGGGGACTGATACTTATGATAATTTATATCAAAGCTACCGCTTTGATATTCGTTTTGTCATTTGTGGCTAGGAAAGTGTGGAGTGAGACTTTGGTACGCCTTATTTTATAATCTGAAATGTGTTTATATTGTATGATATCGTTCTATCGTTCACCACTCAAAATACAGATTTTGCACCTGTTTGCGTTTTAACATAGTCTAAAAAATCTAATTAGAATAATCGGTAACTGGATAAAATATTCCATGGACTTCCCGTGAGGGTTCTTCAGCATTCTACAGAAAAAAACCATGAATAGTGTATAGTAGGGATCCCATCCGTCCCGATTTAGGCGGGACAGTCCCGCTGTCCCCCGATAGCTGAAAATGTCGTAGCTTTAAAAATATTTCAGTTTTACCTACTACTTAAACTTTTATTGTGTTCCCTTCCTTATTTAAAGAGCGCCCACCTTTTCGACCGCGGCTACCATGTTTAGATTTAGGTGTTTATGGAGTTTACCATACCATATGGTAATTTGTTGAAGTGTCCTGCTTTCGCATTTCAGAATTATGAGATCCCTAGTGTATAGACTTACGGCCCAATGACTATAAACTATAAGCAATGTAACAATTCAAAAACTATAACGAAGTTAAAAAAAAAACAAAATGTATGAGAATGATTCGTAAAGTGGAATCATTCACATACATTTTGTTCTTTTCTAACTTCGTTATAGTTTTTGAACATTGTCTATGTCCCCGTATAGATTTAAGTAGCTACTTAACAATGTATCAACATTCAAGCCACAGTTCTGGCTCCCTCTGCTTAATCATATTTGATACAATTCCGCAACTGACATTTTTGTTAGGCGCGTTAGTTGTGAACTTACTGGAGTTCGTTCACGGTAAGCTTAGATTTTTTCATCATCATCATTACTACCACTTCAACATTTTGACCGGAGGGAGAATCTGTACCAGGGTCACTGCGCTCCAACAACGTCTATTTTATTTAAATAAGTATTGGCATTTTGACAAAAATTACAATTTCCGTCGGTATCGGTACATTTTATAGAAAAACTGTGTTAAAAAGATGAGATATTTTTAAATAATCTTTCCATATCACACGAGCCGTCCAGAGAGGTCCCAGACGTGACTTGCACAATCCTGACGATGATATATGTTCAGGGTCCGTAATGAGACCGTGGATCTGTCGGGACGTCTCTGGGCTTCCACGCGCGGCTCCCGAATAGTTGCGCCTAATGATTTTGGGATTTAACACGTAAAAAGTAATTATGGTAGTGAGTGTTAGAAAAATTACGTAAAACCAGAGGCAAGTTGCTAAAAAATATTGTAGTGTTGTCGGTTTGTCGCAAAATACTAACTAACAATGGAGGTTACGATATTTTGAATTGGTATGTATTTAAATAGTGGCGACTTCAAATTAAATTAGCCGAAAAAGTGCTTTATAATCGTCATCAATCTACTGGAATAATATATTTTGAGTCTAATTTTCAACTTGTAATAAACATAATGTTAAAAAATCTGTTTTTATGACTTTTTATTTTGATTTCATGTCAATTGGTATTCATCTTAACTGAGAGTGTGCTATTACGGTAATTTATTTTTATTTTGCTAAGTACACAAAAAATACAAGGTTTTATGCATTAATTCGGATACATTCACTATTATTTGACAACAACAAAGGATAACAAATAATTTCGTGAAAAGATTCACCACAGAGGTCGCTAGTTAAACTTTTGCCTCGTATTTATTTACTTCAGACATATACAAAGCAGTCGCCATATTTACAGCACACATATTAAATTGTTTTTTAAATGTACTAATACTGATCGGTACAGACCGACCACGTTGAAAACGTTAAAAAGAAAAAAACACTTAAGGTTACCCCTACAATGACATGCAGTAGCAGACTTTCTTTCAGAAGTAGTAAAAAATGGACACCGACATTCCGATAGCACAACAATGGCAGTCAAATCGTCGCCCGACCATCAGTCATCGATGCATTGTGCCTCGGGCATCACATCACTATCAGGTCACACAACTGTCTTTGTCACCCTCACCCTAAAAAGTATAAAATATGTCAAGCGCGATCAGTTTTCGATATTGGTTGGTAATATAACAAGGGGCGTGTTTACCGTGAGGTCAAAGATTTTTTTAGACTTTCTTCAAAATTAAAACTTATCAAACATAACTAACACAAATGAAACCACAAAGGTTTATAATATGTGCTAGGATTCTACATTAGATCGTCTTAATTTAATTAATGCTGTCTAACAAATATTTTTTCAACTTATTTAACATTACTAGGAGTAATACTTGCAATTAATTGGGTGGGTAGTTGGTTCATAATTCTTGGCACAATATAACTGGCTGTCCTCTCGCCGTAAACGTTGCTGGCCCGCTCAATAGAAGCTGTTAGATTTTTGACTAAGTTGGTATACAAGGCTGCCCACCTCATGGTCAGTGGCTTCATTTGCCTACAGAACAGTAGTTCCTGTAAGATTTGCGTATCTACAATCCCCAAAAGGATCCCAATGTACGTTGCCAACTTGTGACATAAGTCAAGTCACAGTACCCAGTAACTTTACTGCCTATTCAATCCTTCAAACTGGAACACGGTACCGCTGCTCGTAAATGCAGCAATGCTTCCTAAGTATGGTGGACCTGACGATATTTTTCAATTTGGACCCGACTACCTACCTCGAAATATTTTACATTCAACAATCTCATAGAGTACCCACGACAATGCGTCATCGAGTTCTACAAAATAAATTGTCAATAATTTAGATTGTCTAAGAACTGAAAGTAAATATACGTTACAATTTTTAAGATTAAAAAAAAAATGTACTTTTACATTGTACTTATTTATGTTGAAGGAAGAAAATTAGTATTTTATTTTAATTTTACTCAAGAGAAAAGATCTCTTTGTATAGTATAGTTACTAAGAAATGGTCCACTCTTAGAATAATAACGCATAGAAGGTTAGCCCGGTAAAGAGCGTAATGATTAAAGTGAAGCAAAAATGATACCGCTGTGTGCAGTCGCTTACGCGCGAAACACGCACACTACGATAAAAATAGTATGGAGCTGCCGGCGTAGTGAGCCATATATGGCTCACATTTAGTTGCATCAAATTGTGCGCGCCGGTTGGGTTTCTATGCGTTATTATTCTAAGGGTCCACTCAACCACCCGTACGGTACCCTAAACAATATTAAAAATGAATACCAAAGCTTTCAAATTTGGAATATCATCGGCGGATATATTTCATCGTGTCATAACACCGTGGGTCAAAGAGAGGATCTGGATTGATAAATTGCAGTTCAAACGTAGGATAATGTCTTTTTCAGTGGCGGGATGCGATGACGTCATGATCCCAGGGGCTCTATGATAATGCCGCGTGAGTGTACGCTCACGCAAGATCGGCTCAGACTATTCTTAAAGTTGTCATGTTATGTGTAAGTACAGTCGCGTACTTTTTAGTTAGTGCATTTTACCAATCAGGAAGGTGTTAAACATCATCATACTATCTGGTAAGTGAGTCTTATCTGAATGCCTCAACTAGCTATGTTTACCTCTGATTATTGAAAATCCTGAAAAATATAGTAGAAAAACGTCTGAATCGAACTCCAGACCTCAAAATTTGGACCGAAGAACACTAGTCTGCAGAAATCGTCTTTATATTTTTTGTGATGATCGCTCGATCGATGCTAAATGTACTGGTTGTTATAAAATTATTAAGTATAATATTAGGTTTTGTATTTTCCCATAAAATTATTGTAATCTCTTGTCTACAGTAGGTATAAACGGGACGTAATCAAAATGTAGCTAGAAACAAATAATAACTTATTTCATCCTCATTATAGGTACTTATATATAACAAGTTAACAACTAGCTGTGCCCGCGAACTACGTTTCGCTTAAATAAAGCACAACACTGAAAATTTTCTGGAGAGGGCTATCACCTTGGAGTGTACAAAATAGCCTACGACTTTTTCTCAGACCTACCGAACATCTACAAAAAAATTCATAAAAATCGGTCAAGCCGTTTCGGAGAAGTTCCATAGCAAACACTCTGATACGAGATTTTTATGTATTAGATAAAGCAAATTGGTTCGGAGAATAATTTTTTTCAACGATCGATTGTTTTTTTAGGTCTGCTAACATTGTTTGTGACTCGACTAATACCGTTATATGAAAAAATTGAGCCATATCTAAAACAAGCGAACTATCAAAGAAAAAACGAAATAATGAATTCTTTTTTCATTATAATACCATCTTGAAGTAAAGGATTCAAATCCGCGTCCTCCGCTAAGATTCAAGAATTTTACAACTAAATATTACATTTTTATATTATTTGCATCATCGAAACCAAAAAGAGAGCTTTTCAATATTTCTTTATTCCATTAAGACTTTTCTATGACGGCTTTGTTACTTTTCACAGGAATCAAACACGGAACCGCAACCATAACAACTTCAGCATGGTACTTGACGTCTCACAAGCTGCGCAAGAGTGCCAACGGCGGAACACAAAGGGAACCGCGGTCGTTTGCGGCGCGGCCTCCATCGGCAAGGATGACATTCACAAAAACAATACGACGCGCAGTATAGGCATCGTTCTCAGATAAAATATTATGACGTTTTACTCGGGTCGTAATATTAATTTCATTTGCTTGTTTTACTAGTTCACAAGGTACATTTAGAGTAGGTAATAATTACTCTAAATAAGGAGCATCGTGCCAAAAATTATTGTTGGAATGAAGCTCCTATTTTTTTGCTAAATTTACTCACAATGCTATTTATAAATATGATTTTAGGTGTAGGTAGGTAATATTATTAGCTTTCGTGGGTTTGATTGATTTCATTTCATTGGTCGTGATATAAGACAGATTTTTGCAATGTGATTTTCTGAGAGATAAATCATAAAAACACTTATATTGTCGATATTTGAAATTGTGCACATTTATAATATGTTTGACCGTTAAAAAACGGTTCAATAAATTGGAATGAAATGTATTACATGAGTTGTTTGTAACCCTTTCTTATCCGTGTTACTTACTACCAATCCTACTACCAGTAGTAACATGTACATAATTATGAAAACAATATCTTTGATCGCGTAAATCCATGATTCTGTACCTGACAGAGAATGTGGATAGAAGTTAATCTAACAATCAATATTTTTTCTTAAATAAGTAGGTACTTAGTTAACATTCACTGCTTTGTAATTTTCACAAATAAAACTTTAATTAAAACCACACACATACGGGCCGTGCCCGGGACGTGACAGGGCCGTGTCCGTGGCAAGACCGGAGATCCGTGCCACGTCAGGCCCACCAACTTCAAACTGTACCTCTTAAGCACCATTTACGGAAACCAATATGCATTATGACTTTGTTTAAAACTGCAGAGATGCATATCGCTTCTATTAATAACTCGTTATTCATTATATTTAATAAAACTCGGACGTACACTGGTAATATCGGTGGCCGGGTGCATGTCACGGTGTCGGCTCGGGCACGGAAGTTCCGTCGCCGGCCCGGACACGGACGTGTGTGAACGAGTTCATATAAAAAGTACGCAATGATATTTTTTCAAGCCACTGACGGAACACGTCCCGTCCACGTCCCGAAAATGTGTGGATTGAGCTTTAATATAAAGATTGGTATCATCAACACTTCATAAGTGACATACATATAGCTATTAGTGATATCTAACATAGTTCTGACGATTGCTGCTTAAACTTTATTTTCTTCTGCAAAAAATTACTTCTAGTTTTTGATATTCCTAACAATCAATAACCCACGATTGACTGATGTACTTACAGTGGCGGCAACTAGCTGCTATTAATATATTGCATCTACTATTGTTATTATAAAGATAAATTATTGATTTTTATAGGATGGCCTTAATTTGAGTAAGTAAAGCATTAAAATATCAAAAACACCTGTAGCAATCTGTTTATTTTATATATACTATGGCGTGCGTGAAATAAAAATCGAAATTGTAATTTCCTGACAACGTCTGATCGAGGGACAACAATTTGCGGTCACCGACTGATTACCAATACGAAACAAACTCAAACTTTAGCTAGCCAACACTAAGCTGAAATGAATCTTACGCATCACAACACACGGCTCAAATTTCAGTGTATAGATTACCCGAGTTAGGCTTAAAAATCGAATTGGTTCAGTCAAAATTCGTCACGTCGCCAACATCTGTCGCCGGGTGTAGGTAATCGAATCTACATCGGTTACATAATTCGATACGATGACAATTCGTATCGGCGCGTGATTATACATAATAATAAGCATGGGCAATTTGTTGATGACAACTCGATTACTATCGATATTAGTTTTTTCATATAATCGTGTCCCAATTATCCGATTGTCAATGCTCTCTGCCAAGGTCGTGGAGTGGACGTGATCGGGTAATCGCGCACGCACACAGTATGGAATTATTGAACTCAGTCACAGTATCCTCAATTATGTTGAATTATTACTTAAATAGTCAACTTTATATTGTTATTTGATCGCTAGCAACTTCAGTCGCATAAAGTTCACTGAAGCCCTAACTTTTACTTTGAGGATAAAATTTTCAATAAATCCTTTTTTTGTGGAAAATTTTCACTTGATCTTCGACTCACCCAATAATAAGTTATGAAACGCCAAAATTGGAAATACAGGTATCGTCCAGAATCCCAACAGCAGAAGTAGGTATAGGTAGGTACTAGCTTTTACCCACAGTTCTCAAAACACAATAATAATGTAATCATCGTTTTGTAATGGTGATAAGTAGATTTAGCAAAACCAAGTAGAAAATGCAGCATCAAAACGAACCCCCGCTAACACAACTTAACAAAATATTACAATACAAAAAAATAGTATTAAATGTAAGATTAATTAAGTACTTTAAAGTAATGTTTACGAAATTCTATTATATTTTAAAATAATGACAATGACAAATGTATTATCATAACGATAAATTAACAATTTGTAAGGCTATAGGTAAGTTGAAGAACAAGTGACGAAGAAATACACATTGTTTTATTTCCATGGTTGATGATGGTTGTTAAACCAACATTTAACAACCATCATTGGTAAAACCTAGCATGTCCCAAACGCTAATGGTAAAAGCCCGAAAAATCGTCTATTCTTTAAAAAATTCTTACATTTACCAGCTCATGTTGGTAAATCCTAAGATTTACTAGCATATGTTTTTTAAATCCTAAGATTTCCTCGGAAAACCTAACATTTACCAATATACGGGCTTTTGCAGTAACATATACACAAAGATTATATAGGTTGAAATTTACAACAAAATTTAAATCATATCAAAATATTGTGGCGCAAGATAATACAGTAAGTACGCCCATCAAGCGAATTCAGCTGCATCCTTTGCGGGTAATTGGCACCCCCGTTGTTGATTAATAAGCCGCAAATTGAATCCTGCCTCCTTTGACAGCGTCAATTTTCTACGCAGTTACCCGGACCCCTAAAAATCCACTTACATCGAGTCTATTTGAAATTTTGATCGACCCCGAACATGACACCTCGCATCTATTTACAATGTAAATTGTCAAACAGACGCGCAGTTGGTTTACATGTCGCAAGCCTTTATAAAAGATTTATTCTTAAATAAAAATTTGTTTCTCTTAACGTAAATACTGAGCCAAAAACCAATGAATTTGAGATAGGTTATTTATTATTACCGTGGCGTTTAAATTGGTATACCGGCAAATAGTTTACAATTTTGTGTACTTACATTAATTGTAATTAAATTAATAAACAAAAAAGTTTAACAATTGACTTAAACCTCATTGTCTCTATAGCGATATATTGGTAAAATATTGTATTGATAGCGACGATTTTTACTAGTCAAAGTAAAGGAAATATAGAAGCATATAATTTTAGTAATCAAGATACTAGAAATTAATAGAATTTTGTCTAATTCAGTAATTTTATGAACGTCTACGAAGTTCAACTTCGTAATAATTTCAAACCAATATTCTAAAAAGCGATTTGATCAAAAGTGGAAACAAATAATGTTAAGCTATAATTAAAACTCGGAGCAACATGTAGGACGAGCGTGAATGAGCGCAGTTTACGCGTCGCCCTGCCATTTTGCATGAGCCGGTTTGTCTCATACGTCAAATTGTCACGGGCCCGAGACGTTGATGGATCGTAGCACCTGCTTCAAGCGTATAACCCTTGCACGCTGCACTTCGAATTACGCCTTATGAGTCCACACATAGAGTACATATTTCATATAGAGGTTGTTGCGCCAGGGACGAGAAGACTTCATTGCAATTTTTCTTTAAGGGTTTGACGAAAGTGATTTATTAACACCTCGATATGCAGTCATCGCTCTTTTCGAGGCATAACATTGCAATTTTTTTTATTCAACAGTTATGTCACTGATTTGAATAGAATTGATGATGCCAGTTGCGCTAATGCATGTTTGATCTTTTGTGTATTATGAATGATATTTTCGATGTAATCTTGAGAGATTTGGGACACTTTATTGCTTTGATATCGTTGTGAGTGAATTAAAGAATAGGTAGTGTATTTACATAGATAAATACGTGGACCTAGGGTAGTTGTGTGTATTAAGTACATTAGTATACGTTACCTATTATTTTTACCTATAGATATCTATAAAACAAGTTATCAATATAAACCACGGGTAACATCAATGTTGTAAGGGTTTAAAGATTTAACTTCTTATTATTTTATAAGCTTGACCGAATCGTGCTTATATTAACTCAAAACGTATGTATGTTGATGTATATGTTACTGTAAAAGTCAGTATTTTGGTAAATCTTAGGTATAACGTAAGATCTTAAGATTTACCGTAGTTCGGTCTTTTACAGTTACATATGCATTTTAAAACGTGTATAAATATTATATCATTAAAAGTACATAAAGTATTAATTACTCAAATAAGTAAGTTCATGCATGATAGAAACATTCAATTAAACCAATTTTGTTCTATTGCTACTGTGCATTATTTTATAAACTTAGGTTGTGTAACAAAAACGATCAATATCACCTAGGCGTAGGTGGGCATTCGATTTAAGCCGAGGATAGAGTTTATCGAATGACTGTATCGATAAAATAGTAGTGAAATCCGGAGGCGTTCTGATAAATCTAAATCGTCAAACATTATACCCGGTTATTAAAGAACCTATATTATATTTTATTATAAATTATTAAATACGCTGGTTTTTTTTATCATTCCGCGTATTTAACAATGTTCTATGAAATATTAAAAAAGAGGAAAACAAATAATCTTAATAATTTTATACCATTATTTAACATAATGACATGAGGAGTGTTAACAATATTTTGTTGGACATCTATGTGACTTACCTAACAATTTTTCGTAAGCCTTTCAGAACCGACGTGTGGTCTGATAGGCACTCTAGTTCCGTGTGTTGTTAGCAAAAAATATCCCTTCGAAGGCTCGAAGGCTTCGAGCTTCTCTACCCCTTCGGGCAGTCGTCCGTCGGTGTTTTAGTAAGTGGTCTTGTCGGCATAGCATGTGTAATTTTATTTTTTATAAGACCACTAGTGTTCTGTGAGACCACTTGTCGCTCTTCTGATATCATGAATGATTTTTTTATTCACTTCATTTACATTGTTTATCTAGTTATTTATCGTTAAAAAAATTGTCAAGAAAATGTAATTGCATAAACAGAAATTTTGCTCAAAGTATATTTTTTTGTCCCAATTAATTTGCGACTACATAATTAATACTTATAATCCTATTAATATTATAAATGTGAAAGTGTGGATGTTTAGATGTTTGTTACTCAATCACGCAAAAAAGGGCTGAACGGATTTGGATCAAATTTGGCATGCATGTAGCCTTTGACATGGAAAAGAACATAGGCTACCTTTTATTCCGATTCCTTAAGTAGTTACCGAGGGAAAATTGAACATTGTTTACGAGCTAAACCGCGGGCAGACAGCTTTAAAATTTGGTATGCATGTCACCTATGCTATGGAAAGGGACATGTACTTCATATTCCTTAATGATCTCTCAAATAGTTCCCGTGGGAAGATTAAAAATTGTTAACGAGCGAAGCTTTAGACCTAATTCTGAAGTCCACGCAGACGTAGTCGCGGGCAGAAGCTAGTTAGAAATAAAGGTTTAACTTTACGTATTTCAAATAGCTTAAAAGTACGTAGGTACAGTTTCGTACGTTTAAGATTGGTTTTCCGACATGTCTTATATTAATATAGGTAATATTTTCTCTATAGAAATAAAATCAAAAACTAAATACAACACTCGATTATCCTAGCCTTAAGAATATAATTCTATGTCTTAAATATTTTGAATCCACTAAGTACCTATTTTAGCGAGAGAAATAATCGTGGAATTTCAATCAAATATGCAGTCGTCCATTTTATGTGTCTAAATTTGAGATGTTTCCATTTCGAATCACGCAATGACTCGACTGTTCTTTTGTCAACCGATTTGAATATTCACTTTACACCGCTATCAATAATTCTGTTGAGGCGAGTTTCGACATTACCGCTTTTGGGATAAAGTTCAAACCGTCGTAGTAGCGACTCCAGTTCTGTGATGTCATATAAATGATTTCGGACGGATTCGAGACCACCCGTAGGTGTGAATGGTCTGATTAAAATGACATTAAGTTGTTATTGCAGTCGCGGGTTAACTGGTGACATTTAGTTGGGGAGGGCAAGCTGTTCTTTATCATGTGTTTTTTTAGCCCAAATAAACGATATCATTTGGTGCGTGCGACTTACCTATGTTTCTCTTTGGGAGCTCAGAATTGGTTTCCTCAATTTCCCACAGGAAAAGAAATACTTATAGTCCAGCTCTTTCGCACTGGATGAATAAAAATGTAGTAAAATAATGTATTATAGTTTTTCTGTACATTATGTATTAAATTGATATTAATGTATAAAACAATATCGCAACCAGAGAGAAGATAATCACTAGGTTTTCACGTGATCACAACGCTGCAGGGTTAAGGTACGATCAACTAAGGTAAGTCAGTGATCTCTGGTAAATTTACAGCACTTGATTATGCATTACGAAATTTTAAGTTCTTTGATTGAATGTGCAAAAATGTTTCGAAGTGAGGCGCCCGTACACGAAAATGTCATTTGATTTACAGAAGTTGTTGCAAACAGAAATTAAATACATATGTAAAGGCAGTAAAAAAAGATGATATCATCATCATCATCACAGCTCATAAACGTCCCCACCGAGAGACTCGAGCCTACCCCAAGTTAGACTGTCTAGGCCTTAATCAAACACCTTGGCCCAGTGCTAATTGGTCGACTTCATATACACTTTTGAATTTCTTCGTAGATGGAGCGTCGGCAAATGTGAAATTCGAAAAACTAAAAACACATTGGTACATGGCAGGATCGAACCCCGGACCTCCCGATTAGAGAGGGCCAGTGCCAAGACCAGAGCGTCACTGACGCTCCAATAAGATGATATGCTTAGAACAAACTGCTCAGAATTTTAGATTGATATACTACAAGATCGACAAGAACTTTCATTGGTAACATCGATGACATCAGCTGAATCGAGCTGAACAATAGTAAATCAACGTCAAATGTCAACGCAGCCCCATGCTACGTTCTATTATTACGACGCCAATTATATCCTGAGCTCTCAAGAGACAAGATCATTGTCTCGCCTCCAGATTGTATCATAGTGTCGTCGGCGAACAGAGCTCTGGCGCTCTGGTCGATGTCGTGACCAGCGAAATGTCTGTCGCCTACCCACTTACTGTTAATGATAATATTAATGTTATCTCAGAAAGCACTCCTCGGCAATGAGCCGTTGCGGCGTTGCGTTTTGACTTTTATGTTGCAAAATATAGCGCAGTCATTGTACGCGATCGTCAATGTAAAGGCAGCGGAGCGGGTCTCCGAACTACTTAATTGTAGACAGGAATTTAAATTATTTAAAATATATCTTCTCTAATATATAATTTGAACTTTACAATGACATGTAGGTAAACTGGGTTAACCAATACGTCCCGGTTGATATCTATCAACAATAAAAACTTATATTTTTATCTATTTATAGAGACTGGTGTCTGAAGTAGACGGTAATTCGCCTGCAACTCAGAATAAAATGCAAAAAACACTCGAAATACATTTCTCAGGCTTCAAGTTTTGTACATTATTAAGTATTAAATAACCGTTTTAAAAAATCCTATTACTATCAGTTAATTGAAATATCGTAAATGTGCGTATAAATCTCTAAAGGTTTATATGAATGAAGGGTTTCCCTTTTTATGGTGGGATATATTGCGATTCCAAGGAGTTAAGCTGACCAGCCCCTCTAGACAAAAGCCACACGTTAATTTTTTCGCAGTCGTTCTTGACATCTTATGTCACAAGTTGGCAACGTACATTGGCGTCCCTGTAGGGATTGTACATTTGCAAGTGTTAAAGCTTTGTGATAGGTACTCAAAAAAAAAACTTTTAACCCCTATTTCACCCATTTAAGGGTGAAATTTTCAAGAAGCTTAAAACATCTTTACTTATTCCTTTTTTATAACCCTAAATTCAAAGTTTCATGCTTTTAGCTTTACTAATAACATAGTTCGTGACTGTCAGCCCCTATTTTACCCCTTAAAGGTTGATTCCAGTAACCTTTTTTAGTAACTGTCAGTATTGTAAAACTAGACCAATGAACTTGGTCTAGTTTTAATAGCTTAGACTATGCTTAGATTGCGATATTGAATTAATAATTCTATAATTTATGTTATTAATTAATTATTATATTATTAGATCTTCGATTCAACAGTAGAGTTGTTTGTTTTCTTATTTTTTATTCTAATACCTTATTCTTTATTGGACGTATTACCCGTGGTCCCACCAACTTTATTGTATTACATTTTTTTTATTTTGTGTGATCGTCCTAACATGACTAGCCCTCTTTTTGTTAACTTCGACTAACTACAACTGTCATTTTTGAAAGAAAACTAATATCCATCACTGCTATAATGAACGCCGCTCTAGCAAAACTAAGCACTTATCCAGTAATGGAGACAAGGTTACTTGCAAAAATTACAGTACTAGTACGTAATAACTATTATGTAATCTGTGGTACTAATTAGTGACCGAAGTTACTAATTTGGGGTCCAAAGTCTATTTCAAGTCAAAAGCGATTAATGTTAGAATGCAAAACGGTTACAGGTCAAGGAAGGCACAATTTCCTAGCCAATTCTCCTCAAATATCCCCCGAGATGATGTAAGCTGCGGGAATGCCAGACACGAACCCAAATTCAGTATATTGAGACATAAATTTTTCATTTCGCCCGCGGGCACTTTTGATAACCTACTTGACCAGAGCCTCCCGAGGGATACATAAAGGACTTCTACTGTATAAGGAATCACATATTTCATCACGCGCGCCCGTTAGCGTTGTGTAGCTGGGAGATGCTTATCGATAGTATATTTTAGCTTTTCAGTACTTTAACAGACACTTGCAGCAACGAATTTTTTATTTTTTATCAAAGCACTGAGTTTTTTTGATTCATCCATTTGGCTCTCATCACCACAGCTCACATACGTTCCCACCGAGGGGCTCGCGCCTACCCTATGATTAGGCCTTGGTCAACCACGCTGGCCCAGTGCGGATTGGTCGACTTCACATATACCTTTGAACTTCTTCGCAGATGTATGCAGGTTGCTTCACGATGTTTTCCTTCATCGTCGGAGCGTCAGTAAATGTACATGATATTCTAAAAACGAAAAACACATTCTTACAGTGCAGGATCGAACCACGAACCTCCCGATAGGTCAGTACCGAGTCCACAGTGCCACTGACGTTTCTATTTAGCTCTACTGGCTTGTAATGTATATCTTGTCGTGTAAGGGTCTCCGATTACGTCATCTCACAGGATACAAGTCTTCCAATACTTAAGGGCACACGCTAATAAATGAGAACGAGGAACTAGTGATCTTCATTAACGTACACGAGCTAATGTGGTGAAAGACGACCTTAAACTTCCCTTTCTAGACGCCCGCTGCTTCGCGTATTGTCGCTGAAAATAATTATCATCTTGTCTTTACCCCGTGCGAACTATATATTTCCCCTCAATCAAAACTAACATGCAGAAGCATAGTTATTTTCAGTGTGCAATTAATACAAAAAAAAAACTTTAACCCCTATTTTTTATAAAAGAATGGAATTTTCAAAGGAACATTAAAACGTAACCGCTAATAAATAATATAACGGCATAATTATAGCTTGTGGCAACTTTCTGAAATATATAATGACAAAATTACTATAATATTAATGACTGAGCCAAATACACTATATTAGACTAAAACATCGACATCGCTGCGTACAGAGTGCAACAGCTCCCATCCCTTTGGTCGTTGTTAACACCCCGAATTTTTTCCGTCGCACAAAGGGCTAAGGGGCACCGGACACAATAATAAATATTTTGACGATAACGCATAAATATCCTTCCTTTATGAATAACAAAACTGCTCATGCCACCGGCTAAGGGCGTACTTCTATACATTTTACGGTCACTCCTTACAAATCGGTCGTCATTTATTTTTGTACTCTCGCGATTTTTTTTCTCGCTGCAAACACGGGGTTGTTCGAGCGGCGGAATTATTATAGAGCATAACGTGGCATTTTATATTTCTTGAACGTCGCATAATCATATGAAATTTAAGGGTTTTATCGATCATAAAACTCAACGTTTAGGCTGCGGCAACTAGCAATTTTGCTTAAATAATAAACTAGTTTGAGGATGGTAATGGAATTATACTTGTTTTATAATTTCAAGGGTACCAACCGCCTTAAAAGGCAATTCATTTTGTTTGTTGGTTTTGAATATATGACTAATTATCTCTTAATTAGTTTCCTATTTTTTTTTATAAATAGGTAACATGGATTTTTTTACGGTTCTGTACCTACTTCAATAGGAAAAACGGAATCCTTTTAGGCTCGCTTCATGGTCTGTTCGTCGCCTAGTCCATCTGTCCGTAGTCTGTCAAGATCCTTTCTCGCACGAACGCGTAGATATATCAAACTGGAATTTATATCAAACTTGCTTTTGCCCGCGAATTCGTCCACCTGGAATTAGTAATTTGTGTAGCTTATTTTTATCCCATCTGCTTTTTCATCAATCTCATCAAATCAACTCAAATTTCGAACTCAAACTTCAACCCCCTTAAAGGATAATTACTGTGATAAAAACTATCCTATCTCCTTTCCCGGGACTCAAACTATCTGTGTACTAAATTTTATCTAAATCGGTTCTGCGGTTTAAGCGTGAAGAGGTAACAGACAGGCACATTTTCGCTTCGATATTTGCATAATTGAGTATATGGACTCTTTCAGCTGTGAAAATATCAAACTTCTAAGTCGACGCGATCAAAAGATATGCCCGTATGTCGCATATCTTGCTATTTCGCAAGACCATAAAAGCTATAGGGAGGGTACCTACGTTCCGTTGACTTAGAATTGCTGCTGTGAATTTGACACCGGATTGAAAAGTAACGCTGCATTTTGTAATTCATGAGGATAACACATACAGTAGAAAGTGTGAGTAATTCATGTGCTTCAATAGTCAGTCAGTGGGTAAGTGGTCGATTACGTCACAGTCGCGTGCGCATTCGCGAATGTCGTGCCGCATGCGACAGCAACGTTCGACAGTTCCTTATTTACATTCCTTTCCTGTACACATGAGAATTTGTGTTAGTGTGACGTTGGGCGACATACAATTTCCTTGTGTTGCAACACTTGCAACCCCGAATGAAATTCCAAAATCGAATCACACAAATTGCCCCTGTTAATTTTACCGGCTTAGCGCGGCCGCACATTATAAGAAACTTCTAGCAGAAAAATTCTGACGCTCGCCGGGAGGCACTCGGTGCATACATTTTGTATTAGATCCCGCACACTCTTAGAAAAATTCTGACCGATCATCCGTTTCTGATGCACACCGGATGGCACCTCAGCCGGACGTAAGAATTTTTCTGTTAGAAATGGCGGAAGGCGAGTTTGCCATAGATTTTGTACTAGTACCCCCGCACACTATCAGATATTCGCGTCAGTTCAGGCACGCCGCCGGCGCAAGCTGTACACGTATTTTTTCCGTTGTTTCGTTCTTGATGAAAATGATCGAAATTCAAGATTTAATTGCAGAGGTGGAATATGTGTTTGGAAGCCATGTGTTTGGAATCTTTAGCATGAAAATTATAGCATTTTTTTTTGTCTGCTAGCATGTTTTAAGTGAAATAGGCTGTCTTGTAATCTCGTCGTATTCAGGGGGTGAACCGAATATCGACATGTTATTTTTCTGTTTATAATTAAACAAAACAATAGTGCTAAGAGCAATAGCGTATCTTCATCCATGTTGGTCGATGTGCGTTTACATAAGTATACTTACAGATGGAACACGACTGGGCTCAAAAGTTGCCGGATCAAAATGTCTGATAGTTTGCGTGGTGCGTCCGGCAAGCGTCAGAATTTTTCTGTTAGAAATTTCTTATACGAGTAATGTGCGGCCGCGTTTATGCGCCTAAGTATGTCTGTCCCGCGATAAGTTTACCTTTGTATTTAGGTACTCTAATTTAACAATTTTTCGTGTATATTTATGCACAATAAGATGTATTATCAAAAATACCATGTTTATAACCTCAATTTCTGACCTATCCAGTCCAGTTTCATTTCATTTTATTTACACCGGAAAATTCCTTAACACTAACCTTTCTGCAAAATAAAAAATACACTGAAACAAAAATTTGTTGATCTCAATCTCTTTCAATGCGCGATAAGTTTACCTTTGTATTTAGGTACTCTAATTTAACAATTTTTCGTGTATATTTATGCACAATAAGATGTATTATCAAAAATACCATGTTTATCACCTCAATTTCTGACCTATCCAGTCCAGTTTCATTTCATTTTATTTACACCGGAAAATTCCTTAACACTAACCTTTCTGCAAAATAAAAAATACACTGAAACAAAAATTTGTTGATCTCAATCTCTTTCAATGCGTGCGCATATCACTAGCTTAAATATCAATCGAGCTAGTGATGCACTAGCTCGATTGATATTGAGTTTGTAACGTAGATACATTGGAGTCTTTGTAGAGGTTGTAAATTTGTAATTGTAAATGTAACATGAACCACATGCGGTATTATACCACAAAAAACCTATAATAGGTGACTGTAGCCACTTACCACGAGGAAGGCAGCGTTTCTTTGCCAACTTAGTTGTATAAAAAAAATACCCGATTAACAATAGCAGCGTGCGTACATCAATCGAAGGATTCGGAGCTATAAATACGCAATTTGTGAACCCAATAAAGCTGATCGAGAACAAAACTAAAAAAGCGGGAGAACTTTGATCCTTACGCTTTTTATACTAACCACGCCCCCGTTCGCTGATGACGTGAACTTTTGACCAGTGCACACAGACCCCTAGCGTTTTCAAACCTCTGCCTCGGCTTCTCTAAGCCCAGCGAGATTTAAGGGAGGTGAGGTGTCTTCGTAAACTGGAGCGCCGACGTCGTAATTGGTCGTCTCGTTAAAAATTTTTAATCAGACACCAACTTTTATGAGCGTTTCATGAAAAGGCTTCTTTGTAAGCAATTATGTCGTGTTTTAATTATTGTTATATTGTGCCCGTCCCCATGTAATGAATGTTGTAAAGGCATTATAATTTTGGACTTTTAATAATTTATCGTTTCTTGAAAATTACGTTATGTGTGTTTTGAAAAGTTTATGTAACATCAACAGTTTGGTATGGATGCTACGCTTTTAGTACTGTTTTAATTTTCTTTTAGGAGTATGATGTTTTTGCGTGGAATTGTATTCAATAATCCTGTTGATTACATACAATTTTAGTTTTATGCTAAGGTTTCGTAGATCTCTTGACGAGATAAGCTCGCTTTTGTACAGTCGGCTTTAAAAGTAGATAAACATTTTAGTACCATGTTACACAAGTTAAAGTAAAGTTAAAGTTCTATGTAAAAAAAAACATTTAAGGAGTTGACAGTGGCGTGTACGTATACAGTAGCGATGAAACGATAGCAAAACTTAAAGTTCGACCGAAGTGGTTCGCCGAGGTGGTGCTACCTATTTTTGACCCGCCTACAGTTTTCGATATTTCGTCTGTCTATATTCAGATTTTCGACATTTAAGCATTCGATAAATATACCATTCGATAATGTGTACTTTCGACATTTTGAATTTCGACCTTATGATCGTTCGATATTGTGATCTTCGATATTTTAATCGCCGATATTTTAAGTGTCGATATTTCAATTTTCGATATTCAAATACGTGCCCTTACCTATCAAACCAGAACCTACCTATGCTAACATAGTCGTTTAAAGCTTATGGTGTTATAAAAAAATCGGAGTTGTAAATTTAATATACCTACATTAAAATTAATATAATAGTAAAAATGAGTTTACTTATTACGAGTAAACTTTTCGTATGTACATAGAAAAATCCTGTAAAGAAAGCTATTAATTCAACACTATAAATGTTATAACAACTTTTAGTTGCAAAGTGAACGCTCCCATTACTCGATAAAAGCGATACAGATTAATTACCCGATATCACTATTTCCATGAACGCATCCACTCCAATTCATTCGCCGTTTATTTTTTTTCAAGCACATTTCCGTTTGAGCCAATGACATAAAGGACTAATCCGCTGAGTAGCTCTTTTGCCATCAAAAGGCAATCGTCCGAATAGACCTTTATGTTCTATCTAACTTTGATCTTTAAATTACAGGGCAGGTGGGCGAAAAAAATTCTCCCTCTATAAAATAATCCTGTTTGATTTGCTCAATGAACTAGTGGAACATTATGTTGTGTATAATGCTTTTGAATTCATTTTATGATGAAAATGTCCATCGGAAATTTGTTTGACCAGAACCATTGTATACGGAAGGAAATATATGAAAAAATGGGGCATCAACCGTTATTAAATCTGTTGGATTCTTTAATCCCTAGGTCTGTATCGAAACCTAAATAAAATCAACGCAAAATTATAACATTACGTGGATATTTTCGTAAAATAAGATATGTTATCGAAATTGGCGGGAATCACCCTTGCAATCATTATTGCGTGTTCGCATACGATCCGCTTTTGCGGCCGACTTTTAATCGGACATATTACAACGTACGATTAATTCGCAAATATGCAACAACATTAAGAAAACAAGAAAAGTTTCAATTAGCAGGGTTCAAATCTGTGTCTTTTAGGCCATGAGGACTTATTGAACAGGAGCAAACATTAGTTTTCACTTGTTACCTTATTATGTTAACTAAAGTTAAATGCTATTAAAATACTTGAACATAAGTTTTTACTATTAAATGATAAAGCTTTTGGGCTCTATTAATTAAAGAATATGTATTGACCTGACCATTGAGTAGGTACTCATGAAAGAGGATTAAATAAATATGTCTCCGTGACAAGTAGCCAGTGTTTGTGATTTGAGTACAGATACCTGTCCATACAATTTGCCTCCACATGTTGCCCACTTATTGCTAAAAACGTTTCTAATTGTATGCCGTTGCCAAAATAAAATGGGATGTGCGGGCACTAGATTACGAACACCGAATTGTGTCAGCGGGTCGCATTGCACAGAAAATAATAACTCATACTGAAAGTATTGCTTTACAATGTATTCTAAATGAATCGTGTCATTTAGGGCTTTCTACTAAATGACACGATTCAGAAAGCCCATCTTATAGCTATTGATATAACATTTAAGGATAGACATATGTCCACTATCGTAGTTAGCGCGTTTTAACACTTTTCGCAGCAAGTAATTTGTAATTACGAAAATTACTGTTCGAACAAAAATTGTGATGGATCGAAAACTAACTCGTCTGCCCATCGTGACGTAGATAGTACAGTTATTCATTTTCCTTCTCGTCCAAAGTTACCCGGCCCATGTTCAGTTTAATACAGAGTCACAGATAATATAATGCTACAGTACAGAGTAGAGTTGTCACAACCCTACAGAGTACAGTTTAATGGTAAACTCTACTTTCTCTCTCTCTCTATTTTATTTGAATAAAAAATAATTTTTATTAGAATGGGCAATAAAATAAGATTTTTTACCAAGTACTAGGACCGGGAATGTATGAACCATGAATAGGTTTTCCTCTCACAATCGCGACCCGTGATCACACTATCAATCTAGAGTGAAAAACCTCTTAGTTGATACTGCTATCCTGGTACATGGTACCGACAAATTCAGTTAAGTCAGTTATAAAATTAATTTTATTAATAATAAAAATACTGTGATTAAACTAATTGTAATTTTAGTCCAAGTAGTTCAACTCGCTTGATTGATTGAAATAATTGGAAGAAATGTGCCCAATATAGGTATTCAACTGGTAGAAGAAATAGTTGAACGACGTGAACGATTAAAACGACGTAAGACTTTAATTGATGATAATGAAAAACAGAACAAATATATTTTTTTATTGCAATTAAGATGGCAAACAAGCAAACCGCCCACCTAATGGTAAGTGGTAACAATCACCTATAATACATGTGGCTCCTGTGAGATTCGCAGCAAAACTGCAACCCCCACAAGAACCACAGTGTACGTTGCCAACTTGTGACTTAAGATGTAAAGTCACGGTACCCAGTAATTTCAATGCCATATCTTACCGTTCAAACCGGAATACAGCAACGCAAGCACTGCTGCTTTGCGGCAGAAATAGGTAAGACGGAGGTACCCATGCACACGAGTCTAAGAATAATAAAAATCGGTCGGCTGCGAGCAATCCTTGGGCCGGCAAGCACTTTCTCAACTGACAGCCCCGCAACGCCGACGGGGTCGTGAGTCGTGACAAATCCGGAAATTGCCTGCAGCCGCGGACGTCGGTGTCGGCGTGTCGGCGATGGCACGCGACCGCTCGTCGCAATGAGCCCGTAACGTTCATTGTTATAATGGCCCACTTTGACAACTCGCTAAGTTCTTCAGCAGTTATCGTTATTTTTAATTGATCGGGGGGGCCACCACCTAACTCATAGCGATCACTCGCTATATATCTTTTGTGACATTAGAATAATAGTTCAAATTTCACCTGTGACATTAAAACTATTGTTCTAATGTCACGATAACGATAGCGAGTGATCGCTTTGAGTTATGCGGTACGGCCGCGGTTGGTAGTTTGAAACTGTGAGAAAGCAGCCTCGTTTTATAGAATTGGAATCGTTAATAGTTGATACCAACTTGTGCTATTGATTTATAGTAGGTTGGTGGTAGGACATTTGACGTTGTGAGAGACTGCAAAACTACATACGGAACCCAAACCGACAATTTAATCTTATTCTCTCCTACTAACTGGCTTTCTGGAGTGATTCTCAATCACTAACAACGAACCTGCGGGTGGACCAGGGTGATGTGATAGCAAAAGTATTTGGAGACTTTATAAGCCCCCTCGGCGTTTAACGAAGAATGTTGAAGAGGTTTGATAAATCCAGTCCCAAACGCAATGCATAGATGGCTATCCGCTTCATCTGAGCTTATTTATCATATTAAATGTTACTAGCATTGTGTTTGAACAATAAACAAGAAGTTGTGATAGCCAGTTCCTCTTTGGTTCAAAGATTTTGGGCGGAGTTCACTTCCATACTACTTAGTTCACTTATCATTATTTTTTATAACATAAGAATTTCAGATTAATAACTCCACCTCACGTAGCAATGTTACCTATATCGATTGTTAGAGCCGCATACCTACTCAACAAGTGGCTACAATCATTTCATTGGTGTCGATTCAGACACACAACTTAATTTAATTAAACTAATTTGACAGGATTAAAACTATCGCCATCTTTCTTTTTCTCTAAAGGATTAAAAGTGACGGTTTTATTTTTAGACCTGTCAAGTTAGTTTAGTTAAATTAAGTTGTGTGTCTGAATCGACACCATTGTTTTGTTAATTAAAATAAGAACAGCCTACATCGTTAGAATTATGAGCGTACATCGCATCTAATACAGAACATTGGATACGGAACACTGGCAAGGGCTCCCGGCTTAAGACCTCATCAAGTAGAGAAGAAGAAGATGAAAGCAGTTATTAAATTAAATAATTAAAACAATGACAGCGCAGCAGATAAATAAAGCAGATAGCAGATAAATTATTAAATCAATAATTAAAACAATGACAGCGCAGGATATAGTCAATTTCGTTTTGACGGCTATTTTAACATTGCTTTAATGATCGCGGCTTTCATGGAAATCCAGCAAAGGATCGAGTCTTGCCCATTTCTAACCCACACCTCCACAATGAGTACTTAACAGCTTTATTCTGTACTTCAAACATAATAATATTTTTTTCATACCAATCTTACGAAATAATTGTCCACGTTTAAACCACTTAATAAAATTATCAAACACTACAACCGCAAGTCCATTACTGTATCCGTTTGTTGTATTATTATATTTAATTAAAATAATTGCGATGATCTAATAATCGTATTACAGCATAAGAAACGGAATTACTGATTCGGTGACATACGAAGGCCGAGATATCAAAGATGGAAATCTGATAAGAGTCAGTAAAGCGTTCTCCGTTAAAGCTTTGAGTGTTCCGTAGTTGAATTTACATTGATTTATTTATTTTTTTATCGCACATATATATAATAGACACATAATGGTTATTAGAATTAGACACACATGAATATTAACAAAGTACAAAAGAGATCATCACCATCATAACAGCTCATATACGTCCCCACCAAGGGGCTCGAGCCTAAGATAGGGTGTTTAGGCCTTAGTCAACCACGCTGGCCCAGTGCCGATTGGTCGACTTCACATAGGTACACCTTTGAATTTCTTCACAGATGTATACAGCTTGCCTCACGATGTTTTCCTTCACCGCAAGAGCGTCGGACAAATGTACATAATAAATTTCGAAAACGAAAAAAATACATTGATTCATAGCGGTCTCGAACCCCGGACCTCCTGATTGGAAGGCGAGTTATTTCACCGCGGGTCTCTAGATACCAGAAATATTGTCAAGCATCTAATAAATATAATTGTGTGAACTTTTTTGACACGTTGAGTGAACACTGACACTTGATTGCACGATAAATGAACGAACAACAGGAAAATATGATAGAATTTAATTAAGATCTTGCGATATCGCGTAATATACGAGCTACAGAGCGATTTTGAAGGTATCGAAATGAACTCGCTTCTAAAAACGAAATTTAATAATCGGCTGCAAATATACACAACCCCATAGTGTAAATATTTGTTAAATAACCATTAGTTTTGTACATAGACATTGACAGAGACAGTTTAAATATTACTTAGAATCTGTGATCCTTGATCCTGAGTAATAATAAAACAGTATCTTTCCAAGAACATTTCATGTTTTGTGTGATCTTTAGAAACTCGTCTCTGTATGTTCCATAAATACTTCTATTTTTTAACAAAACTAACTAATCCAATGTAATAACGTGTGGACATGATTGTGTATTAAAGTTAGAACAAATCTCTTTCAACTAACCATTCTTCTGTAGCACAGTAAATCTCAATCAACTAACTATTCTTACACTTTGACTTCTATAGTAATATTTCTACGATACTAATAATATTGTTAAAATACACAAATGTCGGTGAGAGGTCGCCAAAGCAAGTACAAGACATTCGCTCGACAAGGGTGCGCGGTGGCGCGTGCCGCGACTAGATTTGTCACGCTCCATGACAACTGATGGAAAAAATCCATCGGTCTAATGCCAGGGGTGTCTATTTTGCCAGTCGAAAGTGATGCTGTAGGAATTATCTTTGAGCGTCTCAATGAATTCACCCTCCAAATACCACACCATAGCGCTAGGTTTCTGACTAATCCCTTCAAGCAACATAATTACTTCCATACATACTGACATATAAAATGATCAGAAGCAAGTTTGTCGTAAAAAAAATAGTGCGTTCTGAATTTATAAATTGTGAACATCATAAACGCCTACCGATATTTTCTTCGCATACCACGCTATTTATATATAAAGGTGTATTATATATAGTTTTATATTTGCCATTAAACAATATTTAATTATTTTATCTTATTTATTTATTATCAGGCAATTTAAGCCCATAGATATACCTTACATAAATATATAACAAAGTAACATATATAATTTATAACAATTTGGTTAATGTAATAGAACTTTTAGCTAAGTTAGTAAAGTAAATGAAATATTAGCCAATTATATTTATTTTATGTAAAGGCATAAGTATATACTTACATCTTAAAAAACAAAATTTAATAAGACTAGCGAATGTCATAGGATATTAAATTTGAACATTATTTTTACTGTGCAACAATGATGCAATAAGGTTTCATTAAATCAATTAATTTATCTACAGTTGAACTCATCAACAGAATAAAACAATGTTTGTTGTGGTAATAGTAAAAGCTGTCATAGTCGTCACTGATAAATTTACTTCATAATTTTAAACATCAACATTGTATGAAATAGACAAAACATGTAGTAAGAATTCTACGTCGCGCTATTTGGAACTTAGTGTGGTCCTCCATAAATAAAATTTTCTCTCAATGTATAATGCCTGAATTAAATTTCACAAAAAATGAATAAAAAAATATATAAAACTAGATCATCGAGTCGAGCTAAGACTGGGAAACAATTTATATCCGTTAAACAAAGTTTCAATTAAGATTAAATTTTAGGCTATTTTTCCCTTGACAGCCCTAGAGGTAGAGTGTACCTGTTACGTGGCGTGCAGTGGACGGATTCACTCGTCGTATAAGTAACCGCGATCTGCTAATAAATACCATTCTTTGCTCCTTATTCCAAGTGCCGCTCTGTTGCGTCGAATTCATTTGTAATTTTTCATGAAAAAGAAAGCAATTTTTATGAGCAGATTAATCTATCGTGTTCTGCTTGTTTAGAATATAGCGTTCCGTATCAATTAGTATTAAATTAGAATGATTCACAAATATATCAAAACAATAAAACTATTATGAGCGAGTTCGGGCAAACTTCATCAACCTTCCACTATAAATTACAGCAAGGAAACAACATCAATGGCACACTTTAAGATTATGAAAAACCAAGCAAAGATATTATTAATTAATTTACAAGCGATGTAACTTGCCCGTTATGGGCGAGTCAAGCTTATCGTATGGTGTGTGGACGCTGATAGGCAAATTAAGCAGTAGCTTAGTGCAAATAAAATCTGATTCTATTTTTTGGTCAGTCAAATAGCAAGAAGCACTCCTTTTATGTCTCTCACTACCGACAACTTTACTCGCCGACGGTATTGCTTAACTCGTCGTTTGAACGATGACAGCTACTTGTCATATAAGTAGCAAATTATCTCGGTAACTAATTTCTTGTGGCAGTACTTATGGTAGTGTAAATTTGGCTTAAATCAAGAAATTATATGGATTAAAAGTCAACTTTCCCTTGTAGTTTAAATTTTTTTTTTAATTCTTAATTTTTTTCATTTGAAAAATTTTATGAATGAAGTTGTTCAAAAACCTCAATCAAATAAGAATTCGATTTTAATATATCAAAACAATAACAGTTTCACTTGTATGTCTAAGAAATCGGCGTATTAAGCCAGCATATGTCACCGACGCTCATCTTTATTCATGAAAGCACTCGAGTGCGGCGGTCACACATCGTCCGCTGGATACACTACATGAACTTCCACAGCGGTGTCATAAAAAGTACTTACTTTTTTCTCAATTTAAAGTTCAACAAACCGCTCTGTATATGTTTTTATAATATCCAGAGATAATTGTGGGTACAAAAGCTTAACCGTTTGTGAAAAATCAAATCATTCGTTCACTTCTAAGCTAAATTGAAATTCTTTTTGTAAATGTTAGAAGAAATGTTATTAATTGACATATTTGTAAAAACCCATAGATCCCCCTTCAGAAATGAAGATTGACAATACCAATATTGATGTGAAGAAAGTGGTAAATTAGAGCTTAAAATATTAACTGCAATTTACATAGAAGACCAATAGAAATTTATATTCAGAAAAGGAAAAAGTTACAAGCTTATATTAATATAAAATAACCATCATACATTAAAGTACACACAGAAACACACCAGTTTTTACATGCTAACCTTAAGACTGCTCTTATATCACTCGTCATAGCGACAGATTTCGCAATGCAAATGTAAAACTTGACGTGTTGCTGACTGTACATAGATAAGTTAAGATTTGAAACATTATTTAACTAGTCGAGCCTAGGTTATTTTTTTTTTAAATGAAGCCTTGATGTGTTTTAACATATACATTTACAATTTTTCTTCGTCCCGTGTAGTATGTATATATGTATGTAGTAACTGTTTTTCTGAAAAATTAAACCAATGAAAAATATTTTAATGTTCTTACAAATTTGTACTAACAAATCACTCTGGTATTCGATACTTGGTCACAATCGATTACGTAAAATTTTAATTAAACCTGCTACTTAAAATGTCTCTCTGAAGATGAATATGTGCTATTTTATTTAATTTATTTTGTTTTGATGAGCGCTATGAAACAAGGGAACATTATTTTAATTAATTCAACATATTTTTATAATACACCGAAACAGGTGATGCACAAAAACAGATCGTCATAGACCATTGACAAGAGAGGAGTATAGGAGTTTTGCAAAAAAAATTGACACATATAAAGCCACGCAAATAAGAGACACATAATTTAAGAATGATTAACAAATAGCAAAGTTGTCTGAAGATGTAAAACTATCAATCAGCTCTTCCTGAGGCCCAATTCTGCTAATAGGTTACAGCTATCGAATCGAAACTAAACCGTTGCGATCGACTAATCGTAGCGCGTATATTACCACGCATCTGTTCTATGACGTGATAATGTGGCGTTCTGATTGTTCGATCGTAACAGTTTAGTTTCGATTCGGCCGTATGCTGCTTATTAGCAGAATTGGGCCTCTGTTCGTTCGTCGTTGCCAGGCCGCACGTCTCGCGTGCATTATTCATGCAGCCGGCCGAGCGCGGCGGTCACAACCGCTCGGCGGAACTGTACCGCCTCGGCCCGCGCTGAAAAAAGGAGAGCACCGACTTTTAGCGTGTGTCTTGTAACTGTTACGTGGCTAGTTCTTCTGATTGATGATCTTTTTTTTTCAAATAACGCCCGATCGGCGAGCACTGAAGCTGCATTGCGATTCTGTCAATTAAATACGATTATTGTTGGCTGATCTAATTACTTTGGTATACTATGTGTTGAAGGCTTTTTGTGTTAGATTGATACAGCGTCACTAAGAACTAGGACTTCCAGGCGAGATTCTTAGTGGGAGTATTTATTAAATATTGCGTGTGAGAATGCAACATTATGCTAATCTTTGGCTATCTGCTCATTCATTTTTTAATTTGAGCTAGAATTAAATAAATAGTTCTAGCTCAAATTAAAAAATGAAATCATTTAGAAATGCTCGAATATATCGCAATTAGTATTATTATATCGCATATAACATTGCCATGGGGTGCAAAAATTACAATGAGTGACATAAATATTAATGATTCTCTTTTATACAAGTTTATTTTTTAATTACAAAAAAAATTTTGTGTGCTTGTTCAGACAAGCAAACTGAAAACCTTCACTATGGGGCCAACTTTGAAATCGCAAAAAAATCCACACAAATGTTCAACATTCACTGAACCTAGATGTATGGAACAGCTGATTTTTTTTTGCGATTTCAAAGTTGGTCCCATAGTGAAAGTTGTTCAGTTTGCTTGTCTGATCAAGCACACATAATTTTTTTGGTAATGAAATAATAACCTTGTATTTAGAAGTTATGATCATATCGGCCTTATTCTGGACATGGGTCTCCACAAAAAGGAGGTGTCTTGGACCATCTTTCACCACCTTAGCCAAGTGCAGGTTGGTAGACGCGACAGCCTCATCTGTTTATCATCGGGGTTCTACGCATGCATATGAGGTTGCCCTGGGTCCCTTAAAGTGTATTTAGAACCACTTTCAGCCACACACCACTTCTAGACGAACATTATTTAATAGGAAGAATCATAGGAAGAATAATACAGAAATCTAATTACTCCGACAGGTAGGTATGCTTTATATTCTTTATATAGTTTTGCAAAATCACAATCATGCACTGTTAATAGTGGTAATGTTGGCTATTTTAGAGGGGAAGGCACAAAATTTGACCTTCCGAAAAGTCAATTTCTTATCGAAAAGACTATTAATTTCTGAAAACGTAGTAAAAAACATTTTTTTCGACTGTGTTTCACGTCAACTCTATGTTGAATAGATCACTTTTGTATTTGAATGAAAATTATGCTCCAAAATAAACCTAACATTATCCGAATAGACAAAAAATATCGCAGTGTATAGAAAACTGGCAATTTTTTAAATTGCAACGTGTTCCCATTAAAAACTTAGCGGCAAGATAAAGAGCAAATTGTTATTAACATAAAAGAAATGAAATTCCAAAATATCCTGACAACATTGTCGAGCAAACAGACGAAATTAAAAGTACTCCCCTATTTGAGGAGTTGCATCAAAGCCGATCTCGTAATTAACATTCTTCGCCGTGTCCGGGCTATGTCATACTTTGCCCTTTAATCATAGGGTTGTCACTGAGTGGTTGTTTTAAGTGAGAACTTTAATTTCATTCGTATTTTTTTTACTTACCTTTTTATTAATATCTCTCAATAACAAAACTTTGTATAAACTATGGATATTGTTGAGAAGCTCATCAATAGTCTTAGTATTACAGTATATTTAATTGGATTTAATCGTTATATCTTCCAGCCCTCCTAGCATGACCAACGAAACACGTTATGATAAAACGATATATCGATATAAACTGTTAAAAAAGTTGGATTTTTTTACTTATCTTGATGTTTTGAGTGTGTTTTGGATATTGGTTATTGTTATTTTGGGCATTATTTATTTAATAATGTCGACAAACTTTCAATGTGGCCATTACTTATATGCAATATATTTTAACAGTTCATATCGAGATATCGTTTTAGCATATCGTGTTTCGGTGCTCATGCTACGGGGGCAAAAAAGGGAAAACAAAAAAGGCGTAGCGCAAACGCTGTACGCTCCTTTGAATTGTTTACTTTCTTTTTAAAAAAATCTTTTCGTGTATTTCAGATTTCAGCCATTTCCTAAACGTGCACTTATTTATGCAACAATTATCCACAAACACCACAAAATCATTATAACTTATCAGTTTCATAACTTCGAGAAGCAACGCATCTCATTATTGTCAGAAAATCACAACGTTGACACCCCTTTAGAAATGACATAAACAAATTCACTTTGAAGTGGAAGATTTTACGGTAAAAGAGTACCAAATGACACATGAAGGATGTTTGTTAGTTGGCAGTCGCAAGTGACTGTCGGCAAGATTCAGTTCCCGGTACTCATCAAGAGCTTTCGTAACACGAATGCTTGTGGCCTTACAGTCTTACAATTAAAATAGTACTAATTAAAGTCAACAACTTTACAATTGCCAAGTTTAATTTAATGAAAATATGCTGTATCCCTAGTTCTATGTTGATGGCGTATTATTAAGACTCTTAAGGCCAATTTCACCAACCTTATCTAACCTTAGGAAACTCCTATGCTGTCACCTTTTGTCTTTATTGAAAAGAATGTGACAGCATGCATAAACAAAAGGCAAAGGCAAGTGGACGTTTGCAGAGTTCCCGCCTTTTTGCCTTATCTTAAAGGTGTTACGGACAAAATTGGAACAGTACTGAAGCATTACTCCATTAAGACTGTATATAGTCCGTTCTCCAAAGTATCTCAACTATTGCGGACACCAAAAGACATCGTTCCCTTGCAAACCCCTGGCGTATACAAGGTTGATTGCAGTTGTGGTAGTTGCTACATCGGGCAGACCAAAAGGACAATAGCTGAAAGGGTCAAGGAACATATCGCAGCTGTCAGAAACCTGCAAAAGGGTAAATCTGCCATTGCTGAACATTTGCTGGATTCAGGAACCAACCACTGGATAGAACTGCACAAACCTCAGGTCCTCTCCACCGATCGTCACTATTATTCCAGAATAGCACGAGAAGCGGTTGAAATTAAGAAACATAAAAACTTCAACCGGGAAGATGGATACCGTTTATCAACTACCTGGAACCCTGTTATTAGCAAGTTTAGGCAGTGCGGTACTTGTAAAAAACGTCAGTGTGTAGATGTCGTGAGTGTGGTATGTCGAGGTACCGACGATACTGATAAAAATTCTGAAGATCAAGCGGAGGGTAGTCGTGAAACCCGCGCTTTGCGAAGACGTCGCTGAGCCTCGGCAGTCATCCCGTGACCACGGCCGGAAGGGCTTTAGATTAGCAACCCACGATTTGGGGGGTGGGGGGTGGAGGGGGGGTAGGGGAGGAGGGGAGCTACCCTCCTGTACCACTCCCCCCTCTCGGCAATGCGTAGTTTTCAAGATATTAATTTTAAAATTTTTCACAAACCTAACCTCAAAATGTATGGGAAAAGGTTGGGTTGTGTATTAACTCATGTTTGCGCCGCATCTAGAACCTATTTAAGAATTAGAAGATGTAAAAATTGGAAGATCAAAGAATTAATTATATGATTTTAGTGGTATAGGTTCCCAGAGAATAGTATGACGCTGCGCTCGCTTCGCTCGCTCCGCTACGCATGGTCATGTTCTGAACCTAACCTAACCTACAGTAGGCAATTTCGTCACCTATTTTCTTTTTTAATGGCGGGGGGCTTCGCCCCCCGAGCCCCCCCTGGTGGGGGGCTGCGCCCCCCCGTCCCCCTGCTCTTTAGTCTTCTAGACGTGTTCTGACTTTGACACTTGACAGCTTGAAATCAAAATGGCCGCGTTTGGCATTGCGTTTTGTTAGTATCAAAGTGATAAAAATATGATAATTAAATTCTTAAAATACTAATTATTTTGCAAATGACATATTTAAGTAACAATATTTTTAATATATTTGTCATTTTAATTAGTTATATTGCTTAAAACAAATTGGTTTAGTATCGATGATCAATGTAACAAAACGCATCTCACTAAAAAATGGCAAAATCTAAAGGGCCGTTGCCATCAAATACAAGATAGAAGAAACTTAATCGATATTTTTCATACAAAATTACAAACTTTATTTAATTATTGCAAATAAACTATAAATTTCCGAAACGCAAAACTTCACAAATGTACTTAAAATAATATAGTCTTTCCGATGATAAGTATCTGAATGTGCAAATCGTGGGTTGTTAATCTAAAGGTGAGCCCCACGGCCTGATGTAATTCGGTCGAAACGTCGGGAAACAGTAAGTCAATATAGTTATTGTTTACCGCGAAATAGACCCGAGTTAATTGTATTAAAATGTGTACAAATCGCGGAAGTCTAAAAATTTTGATAGCATGCCTAATGTTATCCTAATCTGAAGAGCCCTGTACACGATCAAACATGTTTGTCAAACTTGTTTGACGTTTTCATCAAACACGACGTCAATCCAGATTCTTTTCAAACACATCAAACACGTAGTTTGTTTGTCAAACGCGTCAAACACAGCCCTACATGTTTGTCAAACAAACATGTTTGTCAAACACGTAAATTTGACAAACACATGTTTGATCGTCAAACACCAAGGTCGAGAAAATTCAAAATTAGGTATTTGTAAAATGTATTGCTGTCGCGCTGTGTGCCCGAATAACTGAACGTAGCGCGATAGGGACAACTGCAGCTGGGACCGAAAATACCTATGAAAAGTAGGTACACAAAATATACCTTTAGAGTTTCTTGCCTGTTCTTCTCAAGAAGGCTCTTCCAATTTCCGAACAGGTGTAGAGTCAACTTTTTTTTTGTAATTCCTACTTGTATTTGCAGGCTTCTTGAGTATATTCAGGATGTATGCACATACAAAGTTAATATGATTTCTTTAAATTAGATTGTTTTGCTTTGTTTTGACGTCAATAAGTGCCTGTAAAGGCTTATGTTGAATAAAGATTTTTGAATTTGAATACGTTTCGTAGTCCCCTGTTTTCTCCGCGAAAAATTGACCAATTTAATTACTTTTAGCGTTAAAAATTAAAGCAAGACTTTTTCTATGTTTCTATGTTTTGCTTTTTTGTATAATCTTCTGCGATTTGTTTGCTGGACGTTTCAATAGAGCAGAAAATTAGGTCGATTTTTTTGGTTTTTGAAGGTTTAAAATCTCTTTTAATAATTAACTTAATAAAAAAAGAAGAACATAGGAACATAGTGGCCATTGATTTTATTAGAAAAAAAATAGAGCAACTAGTGCCATTATCCAGGAAGGAAACAGGGGACTACATTTCTATGGACAAGCGGACCGTACGATTTCCTCTTAAGACGAAGTTTGGTGAAATTGACCATTAATGTTTCGTCCCTACAGGGAAACTTTTAGCCTCCGTCTGACAGGTGCAACAATTGGGATGATGACTGAATTCTAATTTTTACGTCTCGTCATTAAATATTAAAATACCATGGAAAAAGATGCAGTCCTGTGAAATTAGAATTAAAATCGGTTTAGAAATACATTAGATACAAGCATTTTAAGTTGTTAATTTGAAGGCGATTAGACAGAGAGATCCGACATCAACCGTGATGTCATCGTTGATTACGGCCATATTGACTCCTTGTAAATTGCCGTTTTGCTAAAAAGAGATGGAGAGAAATCTTTAATACCTTATATCTTGGTTGTTTTTATAGTTATTCGAAAACAGTTTTTTTCTTTCTGTTTATTACATGAATGAGCTTCTATTAAAGCAAAAAATTTTTTTTGTCATCTAGCCTTCTGTCGGAGATGGTGGAATAGGGTATTTCATATTTTTTGACAATTGTCGCACCTGCCATGCAGAGGCAGTGAAATAGGGGCCTGATGGCTAGGACGATAAGACCGAAGCTGGAAGCGAGCTCTTCAACTGAATTCCTCTATTACCGGTTGTTCTTTTTACTGACGAATCCCAGCAATTATGGTGATGTTGTTATTATGGATAATGGAGGTAGCTGACAGATTATAAGCCTCTTATGAAATCTTCAAGAGGTACACTCGAGTACTAAAGGATCGATGCGGTTAAATTTACAAAACTATGTATACTCTACCAACTCTACCCTAATGTTAAGTCAGTAAAGTCTGTCAATCAATGTATACATATTTTTGTAACTTTGATAGTAACGATGTTTTTGTACTCGAGTGTACCAAATAGAATAAAAACCGGCCAAGTGCGGGTTGATCTCGTGCGCCGAGAGTTCCGTACAAACTTATCCATATTAGTATATAAGTTCCTAACTATCGCCATATTTACGGTTTTCCTTCAATATGTGCTTGAAAAAACTTGCTTTTCGCCAAATTTCATGAGGTTTTGATTCTCTTGTGAAATAGAACATTTGCGAAAATATGCGACATATACACATGTATAAACGGACACATCTTTTGATCATGATTTACAAGAATGATTTTATTACAACTAGAAGAGACTGTAAACCCGAGTATTTGATACAAATTTCAGTTTGATATCTCTACGCATTCCCGAGAAAAAGGTTTTGACACACATAGGAACAGACGGACAACAATGTGATTATATAAGGGTTCCGTCTTTTCCTTTCGAGGCATGGAACCCTAAAATAGATATGTTATGTGGGATGTTAAGTTATAAAAAAGACGTGTAGACGTATAGACGTACTGGTAGTAAACAGCACACAGAGAGAACCTAGGTTTTATTTTCTTAGAATTCCAATACCATTACCAGGCCACTGAGTGCCCATTCGAGTAAGCTATCGTTATTATAAAGGTTAAAAAATATATCGAGTGGCATCTATTAAAATTCACAACATCAAAAAAGTGAAACAGGGGCGACCACAGAAGTTGACATTTGACAAAAAAGATGGCTATCTCGCCATCGAAATTGACCAACCTACCGTTTTGTCGACCTTACCGCGAACTGTCAAAGCCTTTTATCGAACCAACATTGCCTCATATTCAACTCGATGAAAAGGAATCAGCGAACTTGAGTCTTAACGAATTGTAATAAGATTTATGTGATAATGACCGGCTGCAATTGCTCCTTGGTAAAAATTTATATCACCAAACTTGGGTTTACTGAGACATAAAATGTTCCCGGCGTCTTTTTGTGAATTGTAAAATTCTGCCGATGGGCAGAGTTCGGAGTATCAGATAATCGCGAGACCGATTCTTACGCAGCTTGTTGCTTGAAATAAGTCGCTGATGACGCGACGAATTAGGAAAAGCAACTTTTCAAAATTTGTGTTTAACTTCGTCAATCTTATTTTCGTAACGTCACTCAATTGCGTTCATTTGCAAATTAAATTGACAGTCACGAGAAACTTATTTGCACGTTTTTTATTTTGTTATAATATGTACGTTTGCTTCCTGCTAGTACCTCCAAATTTTGACAGGGAATTCCTGATAAGCTTTAGAAAGTTCATATAATACTTTCAGAATATATTTAAGTTGATTCTAATTTAAAGCGCAATTGAAGGTTTTGTGAAACTGTGTGTAACCCTAAGTTGTATTGTTGAATATTGCTACCTAGGTACTCGGAATTTCTGCCAAAAAAACAAAGAGGGCAACTCCCTGATACATCATTAATTTAGTCACTAAATTGAAATAAAATGGAGACTAAATATGATTGGGCGTAATATTTTTATTTATAAATTGATAATAGCTTTGATTAATTTTAGTGTGGATACATTTAATTCCAGTAAAGATAAGGATCCGAAGTCCAGAAGCCCAGAAGCGAAGTCACTTACCCTCAGTTGACATGAAGAAATTTTCCTTCGAGATAAAAACAACGTTACCTACGACTACAAGGAGCGTAGAATCTAAAACAGAAGACAAAATGCTTTACTAACACGTGTCTTGCTAAGTACGTGAGTTCAACGACCGGGCTAATTTTGTTCTTCCTTCATTGCTAAGGTACAGGGCTATTTCGGATTACGATTACTTACGAAACACTCTGTACAAGTGCTTTTCGGTCTTTGATAAAGACACAGAGATGAGCGACAGAAGCGTACCAGACGATCTTGTTTGTTCTAAATTGATTTAAGTAACTCAGTACCTTGTCCTACAGGCTAGTGGCATGCGTGTGGGTCTGAGTTGCAGAAAATATTAAATATTACGTATTTTCGTTCATCATGACTCCCACAAGAAGGTTGGCTTAGGCTACTCCCACCCCAGGGGGCACAATCGGGGAATGGCCAACGCCGATCCCGATTGTGTCTCCACGGAGGTAGAAGTATCTAGAGGGTTTTTAGCCGGTAGTGGGTCTTCTACCCGAGTCCGCATATCCTTGGGGTGGCCTAGTCAGCTCAATTCCCTTGTCGAATACCGTAAAGACTGTATTTTTCCTCTTGTAAAAATAAAAAGGCTACTCCCACCCGCACGTTTGGGCCAAAATGCCAATGCGTACAGTGGTGCGGTAGACAGTAAACCAGTATGCCGAGCATGCCAGAGTTCTCACTTGGTTTATTGGTCGTCAGGGTACCAAGCAGTCGAGGATGACTTGTGTGACGGTTCGAAATCAGAGCTCATTCAAAAGTTTATCACAAATATTTTTTATTTTATTTAAACTTCCGGTACAATTTGTGTACTTAATGCGTGCGGACTTAATGCCAAAGGCATTATCTACCAGTCGCCAAATATCGCATATAGAGCATCGAAAATGTGACTTTATAACTCATCGGCAATCATTGTATGCATTCCGTTATCTATCTCTGATTGCTATCGATTACGAGTATGTTTCGCTTTTTGTGATTGTGTGTCTCGGCATATTAATTCGCCGAGTTAATCAATCCATGTTAAGTCGACGAACGAAGTTGGACTTTGTAGAATCGGCGAAGAGGTATCTCGGGATCTTGCACGTCACGTATCGACTATCTTTAGTCATCCCAGGACAAACCCGATTTTTTTATTCCTAACAGGATGGCTCCTTAGTCTCTGTTGTTATCAAATGGTAATTTACATCAAGACAGTTGAGAAACTATATCCAGCTAGATAGCTCAATCACAAAGGAACTACTCAGTTGTCTTAGAATGCACAAAACTTTTAGTTATATTTTGTGATTAGTTTATCATATCCTATTAATAAACAGAAATATTAAATTATCTATCTATACTATATAAAGCTCGATTCGTGCTTTTTGTCACTGATGAGATGGCGCACGGAACTGTAACGTGACCATGGGTCTCATACATATATAGGCTCAAGGTCACTCAAAGGGCAATTACGCGAGGGCTATGCACGGGGCTTCTCTACGCGATCGCATCAGAAATTATGAGAATTTTGGAAGAACATGTATGACCGACATAGCTCAAAGAATTGCAAACCTAAAGTGGCAGTGGGTAGGACAGGACACAGCTCACAGGAGGGACGGTCGTTGGGGCGGAAAGGTCTTCGAGCGGCGGTCGCGTACCGAGAGACGATGCGTAAATAGGCCCCTCACAAGGTGGACAGACGATCTGGTGAAGGCTGCGGGAAGCCGCTGGATTGGGGAGGCGCAGGACCAATCGATTTGGAGATCCCTGGGCACGGCAAGAGCCAAGAGACGCCCACTGTTGGACATAGGGCTACTATATCCAACTTAACTGACATGATGATGAATGATAATGATGAAACAGAAATAAATGTTCACCAACAATTACTAATAATGTTTATCTCAGTCGTAATAGAATCAATCAATCCCAAGGCACAATAAACAAATCACCAACATTACACGATCCGATCGCAGCGAACGCTTCGCAACGATAAAATCAGTGCTTCTGTTATAGAAAATTTTACGAGCTCCTCAAATCGAAGTTTGGGTGGTCCCTATAAATGCTCATAGTTGGATGGACTGTCCGCGTGTAAATATAGTTTTATGGCGCAAATAATGAGACTCATTAACGGTGGCTATCGGCTCGACCTCAATGCTTACGGCTTCCTCCCGAAAGCTTAATGTAAATATTTGAGGCAAGTAAAAATAGTCCAAAGAGTCTGCTTATAGGCCAGCTAATTATCTTTAGCTAAGCCCTTTTATACACTCGCACACAGATAAAATCGTAGGTGAAATAGGGCATAAATAAATATGCATTTTAAATAATAAACGCAAATGCAATTATGATCATCGTGGTCTATACTAAAATCTCATGAGCAGGGAGGTTATTGTCTAAGAAAAAATCTATTGCCTACGATCGCCTTGAAATTGCTATCGTAGGCATTGCGGCGTCGAAACAAGACTCTGTGTCGACTGTCTGATAAAAAATAGTAATGCATGCACTTTGATTGTGAATAAAAAATATTTTCCAAAAAATATAAACCGACTTCAAAAACACTGAAAAGTAAAAAATAATGTAAGAATAGGCACAGACAACATCACACTTCTATATTGAAGTCGGTACCAAACGATCTCCTAGAAAGTCTTAAGATTTGTCACCGACTTCAATAGAGAATTGTGATGTTGGCTGTACCTATTCTTACATTGTTTTTAAATTTTCAGTGTTTTTGAAGCCATTTTTTTTATTTAAAATATTTTTTATTTTTATCTTTTTAGTGAATTTAATACTACCTCACCTTCCTGACCTGACCTTGGACCTGAATTTAATACCAGCTCACCGAAAGCTGAGCTGGTATTAAATTCAAGTCTAAGGTCAGGTCAAGTCCAACAGCTAAGGATCCTTCCACCATCAGCTCGGTTCATGACTACCAGACGCAAATACGTGAATAACTTCCGAAAAAACATGAAACACGTTCGATGTACCCATAAAATTTAAGGGTTTCCCTCGATTTTCATGGGATCCCATCATTAGATCCTGACTTTGGTGACCTTGGGACCACCACAGGAGTATATTATATCGAATACAAAAAGAATTGTGAAAATCGGTCCACAATTGGCGGCGTAATCATGTAACATACACACAAAAAAAAACATACGCATCGAATTGAGAACCTCCTCCTTTTTTGAAGTCGGTTAAAAATTTAAAGCGACTTCGTCATAATTATTTCCACTGTTGGACTTAGGCTTCACCGAGGATCGCAAAACCAATCTTTGTTCCTCTCGCATCCAACAGCTTATTCACCACAGCTCATATAAATGTCCCCACCGAGGGGCTCGAGCCTACACTATGTTAGGGTGATAAAGCCTTAGTCAACCACGCTGGCCCAATGCGAATTGGTCGACTTCACATACACCATTGAATTTCTTCACAGATGTATGCAGGTTGCCTCACGATGTTTTCCTTCGCCGTAGGAGCCTCAGACAAATGTACCTACATATGAAATTCGAAACGAAAAATACATTGGTACATGGCGGTCTCGAACCCCGGCCTCCCGATTGTAAGGTAAGTGCACACAGCGCCACCGACGCTCCCCGACAGCTTCCTGCTGTAATTCAATAAAAAAAATCTTTCTTCATATACAAAATCATCATCAATAAATATTAAATACAAAATTAACAATATTAAAAGAAATCAAAAAAATTCTAATCAAATACAATCCTGCTTCATCACTATCTTAGTTCATGTTGTGATAACAGAAAGAATCTCGTATTTCGAACAAATGTCGATTAGGAAACATTCACCAAAGAAAACTGACTGTTGCTTTTGTAATATCCCGTTCCCTAAACACGGGCAGTGTCAACAAACATCTAATCGTTTGGAATATTTCAGTCCCCCGAACATTTTCTGTGTACATTAAGCGCTGCAGAGACATTTGACGACAGACTATCAATCTTTTGATAAATACCGGGGCTAAACGACACAAGACCAAACGGGGAATGTCAAACAAAATTAAGCTTAAAATCATCCCGACGTAAAATTCACTTTCAACCATTTCCGAAAACTCTACTTGTGCATCGAATAATTTGTGACTAGAAGATAGAAGACATGATTTTTTTACGATCTTTTTATTATGTTTTTCACACGTTTGACATTAGAAACATGTGTTACATTTGGCACGTACATTTTTTATAATAAAATAACGTTATGACATTATTTGAATATAATCTGTAGATATATAATATTTATGTCACAGATACATTTTCTCGTACAGTTTCAACGGGAAGTGAAACATTAATGATGGAAATTATTTGCGTTACCGTTTTTTGTATTGCGAATGAAAATGTTTTTATCGTCCATAATGAAACAAATGCAAAAACTTAATTGACGCCGGTGATGTTATGATAATATTTACATTTCCAGTGCTATTTATATAAAGCAATGCTGTTTTATAAAATTATTGGTATTTCATCACTATAATTTAAATTAAATTCATTATGTTGCCGCAAATCTGAAACATACAATGGAAATTGAGTCCATGGTGTACTTTTATACCGGCTTTTTCATTACTTAACATAACTGCATCATTTGTCATTAAAAATTAACATTCTATAATATTATATACTATTCATTCACTTCAAAGAATTAAAGGATTCTAAATGTTTAAATTAATTAAGATATCAATTTTTAGCAGTGGCGTAGCACCGGGTGTCGTTTGGGGGTGACACCCGACAGTTGAAATTTTTAACTATAGATCACGAGGCCACACAAAATATAAATTTTGAAAACATCACCAACGAATTTGCAGCTGTTAAAGCTAGGAAGAAGAGATTTTGAGCATATATGTATACGTTTGTATATGTTTTAATATACGACACTCAGTTGTATTCAATTATTAAATCGTTCTTTATGTAATACCGAATGTTTATTATTTTAAACGTTTTCCATCTTGGGATGACACCACAATTTCCGCCCCGGGTGCCACCCATACTAGCTACTGATTTTTAGGGTTCCGTAACTCAAAATAAAGAAACGGAAACCTTTCAGTATCACTTTGCTGACCGTCTGTCTGGCGTAGAGTTATCACGCTGAAATTTATATGAAATACTCGGTTGTACGGTCTTTTTGAGCTTTGAAAAAATCAAACTTGTAATTATCACCGCGATTAAACTGTTTATGTCGCATATTTCGGCATATTTTGTGATTCTACAAAGGAATCAAAACCTATACTGCCCGTTGACCTAGAATCATGGAATTTGGATTTATTAAAGAAGAAATGTCTTACAGCGCATGTAAAAGAAAAATTCGAAAACCGTGAATATGTGATATATGTTAGGAACTTAGATATATCTTAGATAAGTTTGTACGAAGACTTCAGTGCGCCAGTCCAACTCGCACTTGGCCGGTTTTTTATAATTATTTTCCTCGGGTGGGAATCGAAATTTCTCGAAAAAAAAAATTTTCATGAAAATAGATACTTAACAAAATTGTGAGAAAATATTTAAACTTAAAAGTTGAAAATTCGAAATGCCTACTGCAAATAGCTTCACCAAAAGCTCTGCTGCTCGGCGGAATATGTGCCAGACAGGTTAAAACGGTCCCGGATTTCAAAAGAGGTGCACTAAACAAGCATAAGCTTTGACAAAAAGTTGATGGCGCTGTAAAAACTGAACGAGCCATGTCACAGCCAGCAAACAACAATAAAACGTGGGCAGTCTCTATGTCGCTACCAAGCTTTCGCGTATCTGTTTCAATACCAAAGCTAATGTAAAGGACATCGATTTTGTCTGTGGTTCTGTACTGTGCTGCAGTAGATATGGTAGTCCCTTTCTTGGTGGAGCAGGTGGTTTTAACGACCGCCGTCGCGGCTGAGGCTGGAGCCAGCAAGCCGAAGCTGCGGTGGTGGGCGAAAACCATCTGCGACGATGAGGTCGCGTGGGACCGCCGGAGCCCCGCAGCGCCGGAGCCGTGACAGAAGCCATGTATGCTGCAGGCTGCTTGCTTGCATGCTTTAAGTTTGCTTGCATGCTTGCTTGCATGCTGCTTGCTTGCTTGCATGCTGCATGCTTGCTTGCATTACATGTCGATTTTAGGACACGTTATATTATGAGATATTACGTTAGGACTTATGACTATTATAGAAAAGTTTTTTTAGGAATTTTAAATATTATAGATTGTGATATTTATAGCAAAAAAGATATGTCATATTATATTTAGAGATTTCGGTTTTCGGGCAAGTGATATTATGAGAAATTAAGTTAGGGGTGCTTATCATTCGGACATATGATGATTATGTCAAAAAACATTATGACACGTTAAATTATGGATAAAAAAAACATGAGACAAAATAGAGAACCGTAGATATCCATGTTGTTGCAAATCGAAACATACGCACACAATTACTATGCATCAGGTGCACCTGATATTGGGACCAATGAATAGAATTCAACAACCATTTAGCACATAAACGCACATTTTGAGTCATTGATGATATAATGTCATCAGATCAATCGCTTAGAATTTGCATTTCTAAAATAATTTGAATAATTTACATATATCATTAACTTGAATAATTGTAAATTCTCTTCGAATTTAAGAATTTTGTCTCAGTATGTAAATAATTTTAAATAATACACTCCTTCGTCATAGTGCTCGCGAGTGAATCAGATTTAAGTCTAAAATATGATTTGTGTATGTACTAGCTCAACATGTACATAAATTTGTATAAGTAATTTTTTAATTATTTTTTGTGCAGCTCTATGTAATGGATCGTCGGCTGATCCTTCTGAAAATCCGATAATGAGCGATCACTCCGACGCGATCCGATGACTCGAGTCACACATTATCTCACTATTTCAGTGACATAATCTCTATGTCTTAAAGAGTAGCACGGTGGCGCGTATTTAGTGTGACTGACGTGATGAATTTTCTTGACGCTTGTCAAAGAACACGTGTGACTGAGTTTTATCACAAATTTCTTGGGGTGCCTGTGCGCCGACTGCTGTGGTTAGCAAGGGCTTTACTTTAGAAGATGTAACAGCAGTCGGAGAGCAAAAAGTTTGCGATAAAACTTTTATCACGTCAGTTCCCACTTAATACGCGCCACCGTGTTACTCTTTAAGACATAGAGATTATGTCACTGAAATTGTAAGATAATGCGTGAGTCACGCATTATCTCACAATTTCCAGTCCGAGTCCAGTCTTGGCAGCCCGTGCTACGCCTGCTGTATGACATAAAAATCGCTGATCCTTTGCTCGCAGCACGCGCACATTAGTAATGTGTATAATAATATGAATCCTGTATGTCTTTTTGTGTGTATTTTCAATATTTGTGTGTTGCTTGTAAGGTATAAGCCTCTAAAACTTTACTTTAATTTTTTTTGTAATGTCATGTTTGTACTCTCGTTTTATAGGAATATTTTTCTTTTTCAGTGAATAGGTAAAATAAAAGCCTTTCAATACAAATTTTACGCAAAGAACCCTAACCTAGAAACGATCACATTTATGATGGCACAGAATTAGAATCTGTCATCGCAAGATACGAATACCATCCCGAGGCTGTGAAAGCGATATAAAGGCCGCATAAATTATTCTCGGGCTAAGACTACACACATGATGTGGTGGTTTTGATTGCATCTGGTGACAAATAATGGACTTATTAAATCAAATATATGCAAGGTTTAAAGCAAATATAAATCTTATGAGCGGTTGTTAGAATATTTGCTCGATTGTATGCAATGACAATGTAATGCATTATCTCGTTCAAGATTTTGTGTGAAAATTGGATTTATCATATTCCAATTCCATTCCAATTAATAACTCTAAAGCGTATCAAATATCTACTGCAAGTTTTTAAAACTTAAGTCAGATATACGATGGGAATTTAGTTTGATTATTTATAATCCAATAAGTTATTTTCGTTGGAGATAAAAAGATTTTGTTATACCTATATTAATATTTCTTTAAAAGCCTTCCATTAAAAATCTGTCTCCAATGCTGTTCTTGCGCCCGACGGATCACCTAATCCGTTCTCGTCCATAACAAACTTAAACTGTAGAAGAATAGATCTAAATTTACCGATGACAATGTTTCCAGTGCCAATCGGAGACTCTGAGACAACCGTAAAATCACGCCGTATGCGACAGCTCACACTTTACAGCTAGGAATCAACGTCAATCACCCTGCGAGCTATTTTTGCCGTTATGCATTCACTAATTTATAGGGCAGTAAAGTTTTACTTGTCACTGCCAAGGGATTTATGCTCGGTTCGTCCCGAATGCGGTTTCTTCCGCCAAGTTTCCTCGTGTCTCCTATAAACAATAATTATGTGAACGCGACGAAGGCGCCTCCGATCCATTTGCGATCGTCCATCTGTGACGGGACGTCAGCTGGAACAAAGGAGTTTGTCTTTTGGCGTAATGTAAACAAAGTCTGGTTTCCTGTTTCTTTGGATGTTTGTAGAGCGACGCAAATTCTATCGACAGAAAAGTCGTTTTGTTAAATTGACTCTTATTCAATACATGTGAGAGTTTAGGTTTTGACACAGCCACTGATGCTATTGAAACCATGTCGAAGATAGGTGATGTAAATCAAACAGGCGGCGCCGGAGATGTCGTAGAGCACTGAAACGAGTCGAGGAAGGATGCTTAGCACTTGCACCTCTAATTTTATCCAAGGAATGTGAGTGAAAACAAATACATTCTTCTAGAATACAATAACTTTGTAGAGCCTGTAAATTGCTTGTTGATTAATAAAATAAACTATATCCAAGAATATTAATCAATTCAATTGATTTATTGGGAATATTGGATACTATTGCACAAATAATTTTTACTTTTTAACTTATAATATATTGTTTGATTTCGAGCTTTGAATTCTTCTGATAAAATCCAGGCGCACTCAGTTGACGTACAATCAACTCCAAGGCGTTCCTTAAATAGTAACAATAACGACGAACAACCAAAGCAAGACAAAGTGTCTCTGGAAAAAGTCTTAAATGTTTTTAGAACGATGTAAAAGTTTCCCAGAAAGCGATCGAGGACAGGTTTGTTTAGACTACGCACGGGAACTAACACATATGTCACTGGTGTTGACGTCGAGTTTTTCAAGCGATTTCCAGAAATAAACGCTAGGTAATTTAACTTTGTTAGGTAGGCAGTTGTTAGAGCCCCAACACCTTGACTTCGAAACCAAAAACATATAAATCAGATTAACATTTTCGTTCATTCACAAGTCCAAGTAAATCGTTAAGTTACGTAAGCATTGAAATATTGAGAAGTCAGATATTTCTTAATACTACAGCATCGATTCTCAAATTGCATTTGTCATACAGATAATGTATACCTATTTATCATAGAAATACTCGACTTCAATAATTATAATCGCATTATATTACACAAGACTTCATCAAGTTCACACAACGCTATGATATACATTTAAACTAAATGGCACCGATTTGTCTTCTGTTAAGTAAACATCGAATAAAGCAGATCAAACGCGTAATTTGTCAGGGCGGGAACATTGACAAAATCCATTAATGCCAACCGTATCGCCGACAATTAGTAAACAAATGAGGCGGATGACAGAATCGGATTGTTGGCACCGTGTCAACTGGAGTCGCTGGGGTGGCGATGAATAAAGGTAGTTGCAGATGGAATTTTGGGAAATGTTTGTTATGAATTTAAATAGTCAACATTTATTGGTGATAACAGTTTAATCGTTTTCATCAATATCATCATCATCATCATCAGCCTGAATCTATTTAAAACTTACTAGATAAAGGTTTTCTCTAAGTGACGCTACTAAGCCATTCATCAGAAGATATTGAGTAATTAATAAATACTTTTAACTCGTAGCTAAATTGCACAATAAAAGTACATAAATAATAATGTCAAAACATTAACAAAATTGTATATTATTCACATTCATATTGAAGCACAATGACAAGGAATTTTAAAAAGAAAAGACCCGATGACTTACAGAAGTTATTACGAGTATAATACTGGCCAGGGGGTTGACGTTAGTGTGACATCGTCCTAAAGCTAAAAAGAGTAACGGATCATTGGGCTCGCGGTGACAGTACAACTCCGAACATGTGTCCCGCATTAAACACGCGGTGAAACATGCGCCCGCGCCGTTTACAACCAACTATTTTAGATTAATGACAACACCGGGACAATAGCACATGAATTGGTTCAGTTTGTTTACATTAGTGCGGCATTCAAAGCAGCTTTGTAGCTGGAGAAAATTAATGAGGTGAATAATGTTAAAACAAGAATAAATAGTTACCATAAAACAATTTTATAAATATGCTACTAAATGTTTCACTTCAAGTGCGATTTTATAAAATAATGCTGTGGGTAATACATATTGGTAAAATTTCACCGATGCATGTCATTGCCAAGTAAAATGAGCACTCATGTGGAATTTATTAACATATTGTCACTAATCAAAACCAGTAGCGGCATTCAAATCCAAAATTCGATATTTGGAAAACCTCAACTAGTGGCGTCCAATTACAAACAAAACAACTTTGCTCTGATGGTATCAAATGATTCCCTGTTGACTCGTGAGCTAACAAATTTCAGTTTTCGTGCCATAGTAATAAGGTTAAGACTTATTGCATTCAGAAAGCGTGCTACAGTAGCTTTTTTTCTAAGACCGCTTTCTTCGTCTGTTTTGTCTCCTTTTTGTCATATCCGATTGGAGTCAATTAGTGTCTTTTCGTTTTTGTTAGAAGTGTGTAATGGCTCGTTTAACGCCAGATTCTTGTCTGTTTTAAACAGGGACGCGACTAATTTGTTAAAGATAATTGATTTAATTAGCATTAGTAGTGGTTTCGATATTTCTGAAAAAGATAGCTCCGCTTTGACATTGATATCGGCATCTGGAGCTTCATACTTAGCGTTTAATGACTGGTTTCAATATCCCAGCTAGATAGAATAATGACGAATTTTGTATGGAGCTAATGTCAATACCTATTGCTAATAAACAAATCCAGAGATAAATAGAAATATTGAAACCGGTCGTAAGGGACTTCCTTTAGTCAGCTTTGAGACATCCTTTAAATACTAATCAAACGATCTGTGACATTATGTATTTTAAATTCTTCACCACAAAGAAGACTTGTTTCAAAATATTTAAGCATTAATATTGGTTCATTTGAATTTGATATACTTACATCGTTTTCAACCATTATAAATTTAAATTGATTACACGAGTTTTCTGTAACAGAGCTAAGTGTGATGTTATCTTTGCACAAAACATACTCACAAAAAATGCGCGTATTTTTGTGCTGTTATATTGATCTCTGACCTTTTTACATAAATATTCAACAGCAGAAGAACTCTTCAACAATATTTGAATTTATGTAGTTTACGTTTTTGTAAAATGGTTTAGTCTTTTAATATTGCTATGTTTGTAATTTTTTTCCTGACAATCCTTCTTTTTTTATTACAAAAAAGGTAATGGTCATTGTAAAGCAAATTAAACTTACCCTTTTAGCTATAATTTAATAAATATGCTTAATACAATAATTTTAGGCAATCCCTTTAGCAAGTCGTAGATGGTGGACTCGGAAGGAGGTTCATTTTCAGATTGAAGAGACACTCCACTCCAGTCCTCTGTGAGAAAGAAGTAGATACTTCCTCAGTCCGACTGATATGACCACATAATAATCCTTCGTTAAGCCCTTTATAGTCTTTTGCAACACAAGCACCGCTGCTTTGCAGAAACAGGCGAGATAGAGGTACCCGCCCAGACGACTCTGGTACAGTTTCCCTCTGGAATTGTTCTTGCTCCTCGGAATATGTCGGTTAGTAAGGTCTCGGTGTAAGTAAAGCCGTTGGTGCGGTAACATGCTCACTTTCTTGGGCTGCGGCGCGTGAACGATCGCATTCGTATTCATTCCGCGCGCAGCTGTCTGCGTTCGGTTAATTGTTTCTGCTGACTTCTGTTGCAAAACACTTCCGTTTTTGAAGCCACGTCGTTCATCTTTAAGCGGAGCTGTCATTATCAACTGTGCTGTGTATGCTTGTAACACAACTTGTAACTCTGCTAACTACTGTATCACCTCAACACATAGACATCTCGCTGCTGGATACTGTATCGCTACACATCCGTGCTCGTTACTGGACACTGGTCTCACCTTAAACGGAATTGACCTAAAGCATCATGCCGCCAAATATCTGCTATAAACAAAACGTCGATAATATAACCTTAGTAGCGGTCAGAATATTAAAGCAAAGGAAAATCAACTACCATGTGTTATATGCCGTAAAATTGAATTTTAACCTTGAGGTGGAAAACCACCTATTTGGTTGACCATACTTTGTAGATATGGTAAACTAAAAGCAAAGATTGAATTTGCAGGCCTTTTTGCTAACTACAGTTGGTAACTAGAACTGTCATTTTTGAAAGAAACTTTATATCCATTACCAGTTTAGTAATCTTATGTGTTACGGTGGCGCTCGGCGTTCATGATAGCAGTAATGGATGTTCAGTTTCTTTCAAAAATTACAGTTCTAGTTAGCAACCGAAGTTAGAGAATAGGCCTGCTGAACTCGGTAATTTTCGGCCGCTTTCAAAAAATTACATATGGATTAAAAAAAATCTTAATAAACTTTATTTTTAAATGTATTGAAGAACATTTAAGTATTTCTTTTTGAATATACACCGTTTTAATGCAGTTATAAATGAAGACTGTTATAAATTTATTATTTTTGAACACCACGAAATATACACTCAGCGACAAATTTAAAGGAACACTACACTTTTTACATAGATTCAAGCTATATTTACAACATCATATCGGTGTGTGAATGTGTGATTGACCTTTAATGCGTTGGTTTGATTGTTATCCAGAATTCATGACCAAGGCCATAACGAATAATGATAAAATTTCCCTATTTGTGACCTGAAGAAGAACTCTAACTTTTAATGGTGGTCTTTTTTATTACAACCGTAAAACTGGTTTCCGCGGTGAATGTTTTTTGTAGCGAATCCGATGGCTAGAAAGCTGGTAAAACTAAATATGGTTTCGTATCATTGATTTACTACCAAACGTAGATAACGCATGAACGTTCGAAAAGGGGCCGGTGAAGAACTGCCCAATCGGGCCTCGTGCAGTTCTTTTCATGCGTTGGAGCGACAACGCGATAAGCAATTTTGAGCATTATGTTTGAGAGTATAAAGTTGATATCTTGTAGCAATTACTAAAACGTCAAGTTTAATGTGGCTAGGTATGAAATGATGTAACTGCACACGGTTGTACTTCAAATAGTTGCCGTAATAATAAAGAATAAGGTTGAATTCGATAAATATGGTACTTTCTTTATGGTAATTTTAATTCGGGTGTGCATATTCAACTACCTATTTAACAGCGTACAAATGTATAGTCGATTAGGTGACAGATTTCAAGCGCGTTTTTGTATGAAGTGCTCTATCTACGTTTGGTAGTAAATCAATGTTTCGTATGCTGAAATACACAGCGTTATCAAATCTAGAAGTGAATTTTTGTCGTTCCTCTAAATTTGGCCCGGAGTGTACATATATTAGCACTGTTAGTTTATTTAGGCTCACACAAAAGCATACTCGTATATGCATCTACCTGTTGGTGGCGACTGCAGACAGTAGTGTGTTGCATTCTCCTCCTCCGTGTGATTCCTTGGGTCACCAAACAAATACTGGTGTTGGCGAAATGCTTTCGGGGCGATGTGATTCTCTGGACCATCCCTTGACTCCAGGCAGTTAGCTCGCCCTGTCGTTAAAACGTGAAAGGAAGATTACCCAAACAGGGTTAGTATATACTACAGAGAAGTATAATTTTAGTATGCTTTTAGTGTACGATGTTATATCAAACCCAGTGCACGACTCAACTAAGACAGTAATGGGACACGAGTCAAAAAGGCCTGCCATCTATCACCCAGCCGTCTGCACTGAAGAGAAGTAGCATGGGATCTTTTTCCCTCTCCTATTTCGCAGCCTCCATCTGCAACATGATACCTTCGCAAAAGGTGGTGAAAGCCCCCGATATCTTTCTCACTATGTTAACCAGCGTGACGGTACTATCACGACTTTGTCCTCTTGAAGAGGTCGCCAAGCCTTTTTAAGGGGGGGGAAATCCTTCTTACGGATATAGGGGGAGGGGCTAAAACCCATCCAGATATAGAATAGGTTTCTGAACAAATTGTGGCAAATAGGTTTTGTTTAGCTTTAGATTAACTCGATTTTTAGATTACTGTTAGTGCCAGACGAGACGTCCGCCCACCTCGTGGCAAGCGGTAACCACCACCTGACTTTGCCAGAGACAGCGCTAAGCCGCTGCCTTCCTTGAATATACGAGTTATACTTACTCTCCACAAATATGGCTCGGAGAAGATGACATAGCGTTCGGAAAACTCAGCAAATTCATTTCAGCCCCCTCACCGTGATAGCTTGAGATGGTACTATAATACTCTCCAATAGCGGTATCGCAGTTTCAAAATCGTGTTGACCTTACTACAACCAAACACGATGAACCATGAGCTGGTGCGCGCGTGGTAAAAATCAGCGCTAAAACGAACCGTGCTGTACGTATGATGATATGAGTTTTATGTTAAAAAATATGAACAATAAATCGCTGCCATTATCAGGAGATTTTTACGTTCACTTTTATTCAAGGAAATTTGCAGTCAAACGAACGCACAAATGACAAAATTAGTTCAGACAAACGGCGCGTCTGGCAGGTATAACCCTGGTCATTTCCGTCGGTACGTGTTTTAATTCAGTTCGCCCGAACCAAGCGCGATCCAACCCAAGTCGGTTGCGACCACCCATGCGTGAGAGTACATATTTGTTTACATTAATTTTTACAACAACCACGACAGAAAGCAGAGCAAGAGCTCCTATTTATAGCTTCAGCCTAACCACGTGGGTTCATTGACGCTCGCTCCTGCGGGATAGAGGCTAAGGAGTCATTGTTTAGCCCGACGATGTGGTTATTCTTTCTAATATTAAAGATGCGGAGGTTTGTCAGAATGGATGGGTTCGATGTTTGCAACGCTGTCACCGAAAAATCACTGAGCCGATTGGAATCAAGCCTGGTGTAGTTTTTGATATCAAGGGAAACTCAAGAACGGGACCAGTGTCAAATGACAGTTCCACACACGTATCAAGAAGTTTTCATCACAGTTGACAAAAATATTGATGTCACTAAAATTAAAATTTAATCTAAATCTATAGAGTATTTCAAAGTCAAAGTCAGTCATTTGTGGTATTGGATTTCTTTATCACTACTTACGAGTATATTCTTCTTTATCACGTGTTTAGTCACAATCGGTTCAGTATTTCCATCGTTCAAGAATGTCAAAGATCCATGTATCGTTTATGCACTATTAAGTTTATACTTATTAGCTTTTGCCCCCGACTTCGTACACGTGTAGCTTGTAAGACTACGATCACCAAAAGAGGGTCAAATCACTCCGTTTAGGAGCATAGACACACTAGAAAAACGGGTAGTCTAGCGAAATTTAAAGATAGAAATGAACCCCCTACATATACATACTGCCCTTTGAAAAGTAAGAACAACTCTTATAAGCAATTTCATTAACCTTGTCTTAGCTTAGGAAACTCCCTAAGATTGATGCTGTCACATTTTCCTTTAATGAAAAGAATGTGACAACATGCCATCTAAAAGTGCCCTAAGCTTAGACAAGGTTGATGAAATTGGCCATTAGTTTTATTTTATCTATGGCGTCGGGGAACCGCTATGAAAGTAAGCCCACTGCAAGTTCCTGGACGCAGTGCGCCCTTTTGACCAGGAATTATAAAAAGTAATATGTCACTGTATTATATTGTGCAATCAAATGAGAACTTTTAACAAATTAGCAAAAAAATTAACATGATAAAGAAATTTACAGTAAAGATATTTTAAAAAATTGAATTTTCACGGGAATTTTCTATTGATATGACATGTGCACTTCAGTGTCTTTCCTCCAAACTTTACTCTCTGTAGTTTTTTGTTATTTGGATAAAACAAAAAATACTTCTATGATTTTTTATTATTTTACTTCCGGACACATTACCTTTTCGTTCCTCATTGCCTGTCCCGTAAAGGGTAATCCCTATTACTCTATCAGTTTGTCATTAAGGTCAAGACCTGACATCACTGTGACCTAATTCTATGGTGACTCGTCATCATTTCGTAAGAGTTCTTACTACCGGGTAATATCCATGATCTAGATTGTCTTACAGTTGTCTTGCTGATTCCAATTTTAAACATTAGACGGAACTGTCGAGTTTTCCGGTTGACAACGATTTACGAGAAGTTCGTTAGGACTTCAGGACAGTTACTTATACAGGCTGCTTCCTTCATTTTTTTAGTTTAAATAATTCTAGAGTCGGAACTGAAACTGAAAATTCTATCAATGTGTAGGCTATTGTTAGCATGAAACCGAAAATCCTCCACAAAGAAATTTACTGAAACTGGGTAATATTTTTTATAGTTTTTGCTGGTCTATTAGTAGATAGGTACGATTTATTTGTATCAAATGATTTAGGAGCACTTTCATCAAAACAATGGATTATTTAAAATATTAATGGATTTGGCAATTTTAATGTAAAATCTTCATTTAACGCGACAGAAAAGCAATATTAATGAACAGCCTTTACGTCGGGTAATGTCTTCAAAGTACAGTCAACGCCGTATCACGTGATACAAAACAGAAATTTGTCTCCAATTTATTTTCAACCTTAATGTGTCGGAGGGTAGACACAAAATCGTTTAATTTTGAGAGATATCGGTTTGTACTTTTGTACACAACTGTGTGTAGTACAGTGACAATATTCCGGGTAAAGACATCGCAGCGGCATAGGCGGGCGGGCGGTTCCGCTGAATTACACGATCACAGTCGTCCACTGTCATCCAACGGATGTTTATTTACGACTTCACTTGTGAACTTTACGGCTAACGCTTCTCTTATCGTTACTAATATAATAAAAGCTGTTGCGTATGGTATTCAGTTGTGAGTTCGGTTATATCACTTCCTGCTAAAGGTATCCTAAAAGAGCACCCGCTTTAACACCTGTAATAGTCACATTTGAAAACATCATAGTCCTTTTTTTGGTTGTGTGTTTTTCTTATTCAGTATTATTTCATCATAACAGCGCATATACGTCCCCACCGAGGGGCTCGAGCCTACCCTTAGTTAGGGTGTATAGGCCTTAGTCAACCACGCTAGCCCAGAGCGGATTGGTCGACTTCACATACACCTTTGAATTTCTTCGTAGATGTATGCAGGTTTCCTCACGATGTTTTCCTTCACCGTAGGAGCGTCAGATGAATGTACATATGAAATTTTAAAAACACATTGGTACACGGCGTTCTCGAACTCCGGACTTCCTGATAGGAAGACAACGTGTAAATATTTTTTTATAGGTTAATTATACTTACCTCGCTGTTACGTGCTAGGATGGGCTAGCTGAGTTCTCTATGAGGTAGAGATAAGCCCGCCCTTGTGCTTGTCTTGTCTGTACTATACAAGGTGTTTGGTGTACACCCTATCAAGCTGAAATCTATCCATGTTAACATAGTGTAAAGGTTATGGCGTCATTGAAAATTCGAAAATTTAAAATGATTTAATATTCCTAATAAAATAAAGATAACTATATCTTTATTTTACAGGGTTAGTTTTGGACGTCCATCAAAATTGAATGTAAGATAAAAAATGTTGAAGTCCACATAATATGATGACCACTTTTTAAATCCTACATCCTACAGTGCGGCGTGCGCTCGTCATCGCCCTGCGCGGCCCAGAACTACGAGTATTGAGAGTAGCGACCTTTTACTGGGTGCCGTGCTCATGAAACAAACAAATGACCATCATTTCAGCACGAAAAATAAAAAAAATATTGTTTTTATTCTAATTTGATTGTCTTACCCCTATAGAATGACGAGAGAAAACTCGGGTCGGGGGTTGTGTCCAAAATAGCCCTGTTTATAAAACCTCATGTTGCACTTGCAACACAAGCGCGTTCTCAATGGCCTTTAGCACGGTGAGTGTTGTAAAGTATTTTCCTAATTTCACATTTCTCTTTCCTTTTAAGGACTATACGTGACGTGCTGGCCTGCGTTGTTACCGTGTTGTATACATACTCGTAAATAAACATTCATTTTACATATAAATATACCTTAACTTATATGCAAAGATTTAATGGAGACATATCCGCCTACGGCCCACTACCAAAAACTCAAGTTTATAGTAACAGCTCGAATACCTAATTGGTTAACCAAGTTTCACTCTTGTTATTTCGTTTCGAATACCTAATTGGTTAACCAATTATCGTTTGGTTAAAAACTAATCGTTTGGTTTAATTTTGTTTTTATGTGGATGTGTACATACGACAAAGCACCATACTTCTTCGATTATAATGGATAATGTCCAACATGTTTAACTCATAATCGATAAATGGTCCGTTGAGACCACCTAGTATTGATCTTGAGATCCAAGGTTCGATTGCGCGTGGGTGCAGATTTTCTGCTTGCATTTGTTGGTGCAAGGGCCTCTGAGCCCGCCTGTTAGCTATAACCGCCTTACCTAAGTTTGTAGCTATAATAACAACGTTAATAAAGAGATCTGCTTGAGTACCTCCGTCTTACCTATTTCTGTCGCAAAGCAGCAGTGCTTGCATTGCTGTGTTCCGGTATGAAGGGTAAGATATGGCACTGAAATTACTGGGTACCGTGACTTTACATCTTAAGTCACAAGTTGAAAACGTACACTGTGGTTCTTTTGTTGCAGTTTTGCTGCGAGTCTCACAAGAGCCACGTGTAATTTAGGTGACTGTTAGCACTTACCACCAGATGGGCAGTTTGCTTGTTTGCCAACTTAGTTGCAATAAAAAAAACTAGCAATACAGTTGACTAGAGCGTAAGCGCCATTTTGCCAGTCACAATTTATATTCGGGTCGTATTTAAACAACAATGTTTCTGGAAATTATACGGAACCGGCAAATAAACTTCCTGTGGGATTGCAATGTTAGTTTCCCTATTGTGCTTGTTCATAATGTGTTATTAATCCGCATTTCCTATGCTCCTATTCCTACACCGTTACAATGAAGCTTGGTTATTTAGGTCATTCTAAACTTATTCGATACCGGCCTTTGTGTACAACTTTTGCGAGAGATTCATAATCCATACTTAAAATTATAAATGCGAAAGTAATCTGTCTGTCTCTCGCACTTTCACGCCAAAACTTTTATAACGCCGATTTAAATAAAATTTGATATACCGATAGTCTAGTCTAGAGCCTAAAAAAGGACATAGGATACTTTTTAATGCGAAAAAAGGGGTTGTAAGAGGTTAAAAGGGGTGATGAAAGTTTGTATGGAAGTATTGTAAAAACTACTGAACCGAACTTAAATGAAATTTGGTACACAGATAGTCTAGAGCCTCAGAAAGGACATAGGCTACTTTTTATTGCGAAAAACGGGTTGTAAGGGGTTGAAAGGGGGATGAAAGGTTGTATGGAAGTATTGTAATTTTTAAAGCTAAGAGCTTGAAACTTATTTTTTAGGCTGTCGAATATGACATTCAAAGTTTGTCAAAATTTTACCATAAAGGGGGTTAACCGAATTCCACGCGGACGAAGCCGCGGGCAACAGCTAGTTGGATTATATTAACAGCATTAAAACTACCTACTATATATGAAGGTTCTTCCATACCTATAAGACCTATTATCAAAAGGCGAATTTTAAGGAGATGTGGTTTTCTTTGTCTCTTTTTATGGTTAATAATTGCCGTATATGTATAATTCTACTTACTATGTATACCTAATACAACATTAAATTCACGAGAAATAAATACCTCAGTAGGTACCACGAGCTCATTCATACAATTAGTCATAGCTATCATTTCATTAGATGGTTGTTATAAGATAACATTATAATTGTTGTTAGGTCACTCCGAAGGAATTTTCTCATGTTTATCTGAACATTCAACATAAGTCTTACATTGGTTTAAAATAGTTTTACAAATAATTTTATAAAAAATTAAGTTAGATCTTTTAAATCTAACTTAAAGCCTCTGGTGTACTCTTTTATCTCGTTGTAAAAAAAAAGTAAGTAATGTAAATGAGAGTTAGTTTCAGTACAATGCTCATCATTTCAAAATCAAAACGTTATCTCAACGTCAAAAACAAGTAATTTGTATAACTAAATATACCAAGAAAAAAACTTAAGTTACTAGGCAGTAGGCAGAGAAAAGTATACAACCACTAGCCGAACTTTCCAATGAAATGCCAGGCTCCGTGCTGTTGGAGTGCGATGTCAGACCACCTCATCGTGGTGCACCTTGGGTAACCCGGCAGAATTTTTGCCGCGGGCTAAGGGCTTCAATCAGGGGCCACTTCATGTGGCCATGTGAGGAGACACCTTTCCTTCTTGCTTAATATGGGGTAGTGGGTCACCTGAGGACCCGCTCACGGGTCATGGCGCATTGCGCTTTGTGCCGTTACCCCTTTGGTCGGGTTGGTGCGGACTTTGTTGAGCTTCGGCATGTCGTCATTCCGAGTCGGTGCAAGCTCGTTGAGCTTCGGCGTTTCGTTGTTCCAAGGACAAGGTCTGATCCGACCAGCGAGTGGCTTCGACACAGTTGTGCGGCTCCGATGAGGGGGGCGTGGGATGGCCGAGTCTTACTTGACGGGCCACCTTGCGTGTCAAGTGTGGGTCGGTGCTTCGACGCCGGATCCAGTGGTTGGGTCAGTCATCGGGCAAACCCTAAGCGAGGCCAGGGCGCAGTGAGCGTCGGGCCGCGTGGAAGAAAACTACAGTAAAAAATTACAACTGCTCTGTGTGGACGTGCTTGCGCTTGGCGTCACTCTGCTGCGGAGTCCCACACACCCTTGCCCCTTTCAGAGCTTGGACGGTACGTAAATGCATTCTTCTCGTGAAAAAAGGCTCCGAGCTGTTGCTGTAAATTTATCAAAATGGTTTTGAATCAAAAGCAGAAACAAAGAAATGTTTATGTCGAAAATACAACATACCCTAATTTTCGCCATAAAAAAACATGGATTGCTATTTTTCAGCTATGAAAAAAAAATACTTATCTTCCAAAATAACTTATTTTGAATAATTGTCATACATTAAATTATTTTTTAAAAGCATGGGCGTAGGCATATACATAGACATAAAGCATAAAAAGCTTGATTCGCAACATCCTCCAAACAACAACTAAACTGATGATACAGCAAAACTAAGCGGACATGTAAACCCAACAGTTATTTTCTGTTCGAAGGAGCACTGGCCTCGCGGTTAAATTGCGACGTTAACCTCAATGGCCACTGTCGCCGGAGTCGGCCCACCTGTCGTAATTACGTTAATTGAGCCTTTTTTCATTAAAATTCGGTCACACCACCGTCGCGCGCGCATGCACACGATCTAATCTCAACGATTGCTCGCTTATAATTGAATGAGCCAGTTTTTGTTTCAAAACGTTTTTCGGACGGAACAGCCGAGACACGTCTCTATTTTATCGTCTCGTGTAGGTATATATTTTTATCTTAGATCCACTCAATATGTTACCTCTGATTTATGGCTGAACTGATTAAGATCTGTTAGGATCGGAATTAAGTTCTTCGTTGGATTTATATGTGACCCGTTATGACGGCCTCCAGTGACATCGTATTAATACCAATTTGTCTTAATGACGTATCCTATTAACCGCGGCAATGGATTAGGAATATATAGTCGCCGCTTCTTTTTTGCCCTGGATTGTCATAAGGGTCGAGACCAAGGGAGCTTATCACAATGACACGTTCCCTGCATGCGAGCAAATGGATGGAAAACTGGAGGCCCATCCCTCTTCATCCAAGAGTGGAACGTAACCTATATGTGGTTGAACTGGGAGTGCGTAATCTTCTAATATAGAAAATTCTCGTGTCATGGTGTTTGTAACCGAACTCCTCCGAAGCGGCTTCACCGTTTTTTATGAATTTTTTGTGCATATTAATTAGGTATGAGAATAGGTCGTAAACTATTTTTTGTACCAAATGAAACATCTCGCGGCCGCCGTGACTGAATATCAGTTAGGACTACATTGCCAGCGTTAACTTACGGATTCGTGATTTGGTAGCTAGGTAGCTATGGGTATCATAAGAAGTCTCAGAGTCACACAGTTATGAAGAGAGCTATGCTTGAAAGATTGTATCATCGAACCTAAAAGGATACGATCCGTATAAGAAGCGGCATAACAGCCATAGCTTGAAGCGTAGCGTGGCTAGTAGCTTCAAAATAAAAACTGTGATGTTGGTATTCAAATATTGATGAAGTCGGTTTTTATTATTTTTTAAATAATTTTTTCACGATATAATTTATGTGATTAAAAAACGTATGCGTTACTTATATTTTTATACGAGTATCAGTGAAAGAGCTAGAAGAACGAATTGAATGAGCGACAGAACCGGACACTCCATACAACGTTCGCAAATCAATTACCTATTACTACTACTTAAACAAATGACGTTCGTACACGCGCAAATGTGTGCGTGGAATCTAGTAGGGCTGAGTGCGCGGTTATCAATCGAAATGACGCGAGAAGTGCAACGACTGCCTTCTCTTTCACCCGCATAGCGCTGTCTCTGTTATCGGCCGGCGCTCGCGTCTACTCGTCCGAGCGATCGCGCGCGCCCTTGTTTATGTGTCAGTGATGTCTACAACGAAGTGCCGGGTAGGACGAGGTATTTGAAATGAGTGCGGGGAGGTGAGTGGCCGTTCTGTACGTAGTACTATTATCTATTCTGTGCTCCAACTTCACATTTTGTATGATATTCTACGATCGCGTTGCAAAACGTAAGCAAGATTTAGTGCAATTAACATTTTGAGACTGTCCCTTAATCTTGCACCCGAAACCACGATCTGTCGTGATGCGAACTCAATTTTATCAGTCATTTCAGTTTTTGCGCTCGCCTCGATTTGTCAAGTTGAAATCCTAGAGAACGTTAAACGTTGTTTGGATTATCAAGTTCCATTGCCGTGAGAATCAGCTCATTTTGTAACATTAAATAAGAATGGCGACTACTAATATTTTTATTAATTCGAGTTGATAGCTATTTAGGTGCTTAAACAGTTACACTGACAAACATTTGTCATTTTTCAGTAGCTCACGAATTACTAAATTGTATTCTTACTGACGTAACCTCCAAAAAAAGAATACCTACTACAATGCTTCAAGAAGTGACGGAATAGAATAGCGCAATAGCGCTACAAGTGTCGGGAAGATTTACCTTACCATGCGTCCTTGATATCGCGTCCTTGATATAGAATTCCAAATACTAATTGGTATGCCATTGGTTCATCAGTCAATTTCCGTCGACTAAAAAAAATTATTCCAATTCACGTGGAGATAACCCTGGCCGGATAATCTATTTCGATTCCAACAGCACAGAATAGATAACAGTACTACGTACAGAAGTGACACTTCTTTGTTCTTTAAAAATGCCGGTATTTTAAACACCGACACTTTGAGCATTCAAGCTAAATCACACCTTAACGCCGCGCATTGGCGTATGTTTTTAGTAATTCTGGAGACAAAATTTAAAAAAAATAGAATTCAAATTCGCATACGGATTTCCAATTTCACTATTGTTGAATTTGGAAATTCGTATGCGAATTCGTACGTATGCCTATTCATTCCTTGAATTGGCTAGATGACTAAGAATTTTTTTTTGCTTTAATAGAAGCTCATTCATATAATAAACAAAAAGAAAAAATCGGTTTTCGAATAACTATAAAAACAACCGAGATATAAGGTATTAAAGATTTTTCTCCATCTCTTTCTAGCAAAACGGCATTTTACAAGGAGTCAATATGGCCGTACTCAACAATGACTTCACAGTTGATGTCGGATCTCTCTGTCTAATCGCTTTCAAATTAACAACTTAAAATGCTTGTATCTAAGCCGATTTTAATTCTAATTTCACAGGACTGCGTCTTTTTCTACGGTATTTTAATATTTAATGACGAGACGTAAAAATTTGAATTCAATCATCATCCCAATTCTGCAACAAGTGGTGCTACCCACCCACTCGTTTTTGATTTCTACTAGCAGTCGGAAAAATATGAAAAATTTTAAAACCGTCGTAGCTCGATAACCAACTGTTTTTGACCCCTGGTTAATTGGGCTTTTTTTGTTGCATATGACCTGTACTGTAACCCCTTTCAAGGAATACGTCGACTTTTCCTGTCAACCTGTATACTATTAAGAGACCTATCACAAAATCGCGTCGTGCGGTACTAAACAAACCGGCATCGCCGGTGCGGCAAAATATAAAGTAGTTTTATTTTATTCATAAAAATATAGTATCGATTTATAAACATACAAATACAAATAATACAACAGTTTAAACATACGTTAAAACTATTTGGGCACAAAAAATACGTTTCAACGATGAATTGAGAATTTCGTACATAATCTGACTTGTTGAAGGAGTCGGTCTTTCGTTAGAAAATTTGATTAGATTAAGAATTTCTTTGTTTACTTAGGAGCCATATAACGAAAAATATATCAATAATATTGAAATGAAGGATATTGTGTCACATAAAATAAATGTTTTAAATGTTGATATTTAGCAGAATCTGTAAATTAAAGCTCCCAAATCTGAGTTTTTGCCTAAACATGCTTCGGGAAAATAACTATTACTAAGTTAAGAAAAAAGTAATCTAAAAACTTCATTATTATTGTAGATAAGAATATGAACTATGTTTATCAAGTAAATGATATTTATTGCGACCACCGAAAGATATACAATTTTAACGATTAAAATTCTTAATCTGCACATTTTTTTGTGATAGGCCTCTTAAAGTATAGATTAGCTAGGTTTAATAACTTAAGGTGACGCTAATAGCATAACAAACGATTATGATTCCTGTTCAATTTATTAATGTCACATTTAAAGCTAAAATAATTTGTTCATTGAGCATTAACATTTAAAAAACGCGAATTACAAACGGCCGGCGATTACTCAGAAACTAGGCAACTGTCGCATAGTTTTACGTACGAATTTAATTGTGTCGGCATCCTTTGTGTCGGTGAGGTAGATGGCGGCGCGGATCAAAGTCAAAGGCGCCGCCCGTGTGAAGTGGCCGCGGTGAAATGTCACCACGGTCGATCAATTAATGTGTGCAGTTAATTCGTTATTGATATCGACCGATGTTGTGGGACAACTCGGTATGACGGGAGTACGGGACGCATCAAATCAATTTATCTTCATGCCGTGTAAGCTATAAGAGATAGCGGGCTTCTTATATTCGATCTTTTGTCCCTGCGGTTTAGAAAACAACTAGGATCACTGCTCCCGTTTTTTCTTTAGATATCGTAAAGCCGTGTCTCTTGCGCGCTTGTTTTGTGTAGGAATATTCGAAAGTTCCCATACAAACTTTCGCACATTATCCTGTGGTTTTTTGCAATATGTCGATGTCTTTCTACACAAAACAAGCGCAGGAGAAACGGTTTAAGAGATTATGTCAAGACCCCTTTTCTCGGGAACGGGTATTTATATCTAATACTCAGGTCTGTGGTCTCTTTCATCTGTGAAAAATTCATACTTGAAGTAAATCACCGTTTATGTCACATATTTTCGCAAAGCGATTACACATGGGAATCAAAACCTATTAGGTACCTACTTCCCGTTGACCTAGAAACATGAAATTTAGCAAGAAGCAAGGTCTTTTAGCATGATTGTGTAAAGGAAACAATCTGAAAAGCGTAAATATATTCATACTTAGGAACCTATACACGCTGTTTTATAATAACCAATAAATAATCAATTCCTTATCTAAAACTAATTATTAAAATGTGTTTACTTACACGTAATGTCATTCAACCCAAAATTTTCATGTATATCATAGTATCATCGTCATGTCGATGATTTACATGAAAATTTTGGGTTGAATGACATTACGGGTAAACACAATTTAATAATTAGTTTTCGATAAAGAATTGATTATTTATTGGTTATTATGAAACACCGTGTATATCTTTTATTTTATTTATTTATTTAATACTTCCAGTACATGTGTGTACAGAGGCGGACTTAATGCCGAAGGCATTATCTACCAGTCAACCTTTGGGTGATGCAGAGAAAAAGAAGTAGATGTACAACATTAAAATAAAACCGGTTTTACAATAATTATAAGCAACATTAAAATATATATATATATAAATATCAATGATATTAAAAGTAATCTTGTAATAAACAACTAATATACATAAAATACTAATACATACATATTTTAAGTTAAATAAACTAATACATATTTTCCTACTAAATTAACCTACGTTTAGAAGATTATCCGCAGTTAGGTAACAAGATAATTTGCTTGATATAGCTTGCGTAATTTGTTCTTAAAACTTAACTTACTAATAGATTTTTTAACATGAAGAGGGAGAGCATTCCAAAGAAGGATCGACTGGACAAGGAAAGAGGAATGAACGACATCAGACTTATGAGAAGGGCATTTAAGGAGACCGTTATAGGTAGAGCGAAGGGATCTTTCATGGGAGGAACATAAAAATTCAATATTATTTTTAAGGTAACTAGGGGTATTGGGACTGTTTAGCAAGGAATAGAGTGTAGTTAATGTTCTCATGTGCCTGCGCTGCCGTATAGGCAACCATTTCAAACGGAGCCGATATTCAGATACATGATCAAACTTTCTTAAATTAAAAACGAATCGAATGCAGTTATTAAGAAGACGGTCCAGTTTATTGAGTAGATCTGCATTCAGGTCGAGATAACACACGTCACCATAGTCGATAATAGGGAATATCAAGGTCTGTACAAGCATTTTCTTCGTATCTGGAGGCAGAAAATTCTTCAGACGATAAAGAGCTCGTAAGATGCCTGTTATTTTTTGACAAATGCTGGCAGTTTGGGGTCCCCAATTTAAGGTGGGATCCAAGTATAGCCCTAAGTCTTTCACAGTGTTACTGTAGGGGATAGTCTATATAGACTAATATTATATAAAGCTAAAGAGTTTGTTTGATTTTTTGTTTGTTTGTTTGAATGCGCTAATCTCAGGAACTACTAATTCAAATTGAAAAATTTTTTTTTGTGTTGGTTAGTACATTTATCGAAGAAAGCTATAGGCTATATAACATCACGCTATGATTAATAGGAGCTGAGCATCAATGAAAAATGTTGCAAAAACGAGAAAAAATACATACATGGCAAAACGTAGTTCGCGGGCACAGCTTATATTTAGATAAGTTTGCGAGGAATCCTCGGCGAGTGAGTCCAGCTTGCACTTGACCGCTCGCTTGGCAATGCCGTTGGACTCTGGCACATGAGTAGAGAAACGGAATTCTCTTCTCATGTCACTCTGGTTCAAGCTCTAGGAACCAGCCGCTATCCCGCCGGTGTCCCGTTTCGCTGTCCGCTGGTATTCGGCTAAACCTCCCCCGAAACCTCTTCGCCCCCTACAGAGGGACCTACTGGATCAGGAAGGCCAATCCACTGAACGCACCTCCTGTTAACACCCTATTTTATATGTTATTTTTGACTTTTTTGTGAAGTCGGTTTTAATCGCTTTATTTTATTACTTAAGCCACAAGTTCAAGCTGTTGACAAAATAACGTCAAATAAGTATGTACTTATTGCTTTAATGTCCTCAATCTCCAGCACGCTCGTCTCACGTTATCCGTTGAAATTATTATTAATCGAATAATATTTCGAGCGTCGCATTCGAAATATTATAACTGTTACTGTCATCGAATAAAATATCACTGACGTTATCGATACTAAATGGTGTCGTCGACATTCGTATTGCGGACGCCTGCGACAATTAGTTGCTATTAAGAGTCGTTTTAAACATTTGCATATCAATGTTGTGTTTTTATTATAACAAAAATAAAATGTATTTCTTTATTAACAAAAAATTCATTTGGCGCTTCTGGCGTTTGAAGACTATTATGTACAAATGTCTTGTGTCCAATCAAGATGTAATGAAAATATTTATGAGACCATACCAAAATCTAAAATAGATTGATTACAACATATAATAACACTATAATTTATTTAGACCACCATTTGCACGATTGCATTAAATAATATCAAAAATCAAATAATGCAGGTTTTAATTTACAAAAACCGAACATGTCTCGCCGATTTGACATGTAAATGTCAACATTAATAATTTTAATATAAACATGTCAATAATAATATTTTTATACATGACAATAACAAGTTAATAAATATAAGGATTTGAATGTAGGAAACATAAATATATCGATTAAATAATATCAACATACATATATTTATCTTAATCTGTTAGTATTATTAAAATAATCAACAACAGAAACAGAATAAAAGCAATTTTTTCTATTTTTCCTTAGACTGGGGTGTGTTTCAAATTCTAGTGGTTATAAGGCTAACTGAAATCTTATCGAATCGAAAAAAGGTATAATATTATAACAACCATAGTTTTATTTAATTCAATAGTTTCATAAGGAAAGACAACCAGGCAAATGAAATAATCTAGATTATCTTGACAAAACAGCTTAACTAATAACAATCGCAACACATAAATAATTAAATCGAAGCAAGTGAGAATTACTTCAATTTACTGTGTTGAAGTGAAAGAAGTCACTTACTTATATTGAACAATTACATAAAAAATAGCAAGCCGTAACGCGATTCAAAGAAAAACGTGTCAGTAAAATGAACATGTCAATGAAATTTTGCACAAATTAGTTGCAACAAGATCTCTCATTTAATCTTAGCAGTTGTTATACACGTGTTATACACGTGTTCCTGAGGATATGCATTAACTTGGGCCTAATATTCAGACCATCAAACTGAGTAACTTTCACTACGAGTCCAACACTAAAATCGCAAAAAAAACAGCTGCTTCATAGTAAAGTTCAAAGAGCGAAATATATGGCACAGTAAATTTTTTCGGGATTTCATAGGTGGCTCCATAGTGATATTTGTTCAACTTGGTAGTCTTAGTAACAGGCTGTAGTTAATGCACATCCTCAGGTCAGGTACGCGGTGCATAGAAATGAAATGGATTCAGTTACGTCATTACCACAGAACGTTCCGTCTAAATTAAATGTATTTGTCTTCTGATCTCTTTTATTTCAGCTCCGTATGTCTAACACCGTTTTCTTTACTAATGACACGTGTGTTGAATGGCACTAAAGACTTTTTATGCTGCCACCTCGGAGCATGTATGGTGCAGCGTAATGTATTGGTAACAAAACTAATTCTTTATTGATGCCAAAGTCGTGAGGAGTGATGGACTCTTTAATTACAAGAATTCAGCTACCACTTACACCTTCCGACTTGTGTTCAGAACACGTCCCAGATCGAAGGCTGTAAAAATTTAAACGAACCGGTAAGGTAAATGTGTTGTACTTTTATTTGTATTTTCCTTTGTATTGCTCTTTGACAAAAGTCTTTATCTACATTTAATTAATTGAGATCTCTTGACTGATGACTCTTCTGATTCCAATGTAAACTGTTGGCAGTTTCCCGTAACCTCATTTTTTTGGTTGCTGGACGATTCTACAGGTCCATTTAGTTTCGTTTTAAATCTATAATTATTGAATGTTTTTGTTTATGCTGATAACGGAAGTTACACGATACACTTCATTTAAAAGTACCTACTCAATTTAGAATTAAAAAATGTTAAATTAATTTTTTTTAAACTTTTATTCGAAAATTTTTGTTCAATGTCTTCTTATAAAACACAGTAGTTTTATAAGAAGACATTGAATTTACCTTGAACACACCTTTATTACTGCGATTACAAGTTTTTTTTCACAAGACTTATTTAAGCTCTTACCTTTCAATCTCAGCTGATGAAAGCGAGCTTCGTTTGGACTCCTCAACAACAGAAAACTCAAAAACTGAGGAACACAATAATTTAATTAGCATTGTCATTATAACGACAAACTTTGTTACCTTAGTAAGACGCTAGTCTGTAACTAACCGGATGGTCTCAGAATCACTACGAGGAACCAAATCAAGCAGAAAAACTACTGCTCCCATGGGAAATCGAGCTCTAGACCTCCAAATCAGAATCGGGTGGGGCTTAAGGTTTAATCACTAGATCAAGGGCAAGCAGACTGTCATAAATTATATCTCCACTGGATTCTACATTTGAAAAAGTTAAAAAGTTAATATAGTACCTAAACACTTGTCGACCTCATTACTGAACCTCTTAATCACTATTTAGGGCCTAGACAAAGTATCGTTAGCGTTCGAGTTGTCTGTGTTGAGTGTCGGTGGCGCTGTGGCCTCAGCACTTATCAGCTATTCGGAGCACAGTCCAGTGACTGTGCTCCGAATAGAATCGGGAGGCCCGCGGTCGATCCTGCCATGTACCAATGTGTTTTTCGTTTCACGAATTCCATATGTACATTTATCTGACGCTTCTACGGTGAAAGGAAACATCGTGAGGAAAACTGCATACACCTGCGAAGTAATTCAAAGGTGTATGTGAAGTTAACCAATCCGCACTAGGCCAGCGTGGTTTGACTAAGGCCTAATCGCCCTACCAAAACTGGTTAGCGTAGGCTCGTGCCCCTCAGTGGGGACGTATATGAGCTGTGATGATGACGATGATGTGTTGAACGGCAATGTAAAATAATGATTTGTGATGTGGAATCATTCCCATACATTTTATTCTTTTCTAACCTCTTTAAAGTTTTTGAATTGTCTAGGCCCCAAGGCTAGAGGGGGTCCGTATACCGGTTGAGGCGCACCTCAAGTACCTCGGCCTGGTTCTGGACCCCCGATGGAGTTTCGAGGAGCATTTCAAGCTCCTCACTCCACGGCTGTGTGCCGCCGCAGCCGCACTCGGACGGGTCCTCCCTAATGTGGGAGGGCCAGGATCGGCGTGCCGTCGACTGTATCACGGGGTGATACGGTCGATGGCACTCTACGGAGCCCCGGTATGGGCGGAGTGCCTCTCCCCCCGTGCGGTGGCCCTCTTGCGACGTCCGCAGAGGGTCATAGCAACCCGGGCCGTGCGAGCTTATCGCACGGTCAGCCACGGTGCGGCCTGCGTTCTTGCGGGCCAAACGCCGTGGGATGTCGATGCACGCGTCCATGCGGAGGTGTATCGACATCGGGTTTCTGTCAGAGAACGGGGGGGGACGATCCGCTCCTGAAGAAGTGGAGCGGGTTCGTACCCAGGCGCAGAGGGAGGCTCTGCGTCGATGGGGTGAGGCGCTCGCCTTCCCAGCTGCCGGCCACCGGACGATAGAAGCGATACGTCCGGTGTTGGAGGAGTGGGTAGGGCGCCGGCAGGGCAGTCTCTCGTTCCGCATGGTGCAGGTACTGACCGGACATGGTTGTTTTGGTCACTACCTGCACTGGGTCGCGCGTCGGGAGGAAAGGCCGCAGTGTCATCACTGCGACGCTCCCGACGACACTGCCGAGCACACCCTTTTGGTGTGCCCGGCCTGGCGACGCCAGCGCAGCGAACTCATCGCTGCGCTGGGAGGCGGCGACCTCTCGCTGCCCGGCATGGTCGTGGCCATGCTCCGCGGCGAGGCGGAATGGGGGGCTGTCGCCTCCTTCTGCGAGGACGTCATCTTGCAGAAGGAGGCCGCGGAGAGGGAGCGGGAGAATGATCCTCAAGCCGCTCCCATCCGCCGCAGACGGACAGGCAGGCGAAGGCGGGTATTCGCACAAGCGATGCCCGTCTAATGACCCTGCCGTGGAGGCCTGCGTGCACGGCTGGCCCCGTGCACTTCGCCGTAAGGCCCTCCGTCTGGGGATTGCCCTGGTGTTCTCGGGCAATCCCCCCTTGGCGATAGCCCGACCAGTGAGGTCGGGCTAGCCCGGGCGCGTCGATAGTGGTAGTCGCAGTGTGGACCCTATCACGCGCGCCCATAAGGGCAGGGAGAACACCGGGGGGTTTAGTGGGTAGGCCCGGCACTCTGCCGGGAGAGCCCCACACACGCTCGTCGTCTAGCCAACGGCGAGTACGGTGCGGTCACGCATTCCCCTCAAAAAAAAAAAAAAAAAAGGCCCCAAGGCTAAAGTAAGCCATCCTGAACAACCATAATCGGAGAAGCATAGTTCTCATTTCAGAATCGTAGAGTGTAAATAGCCAAACGCCGTCACCCGAGCGACAGATACGAATGCTCCCCGTCCACAGTCCGTTATGAATCCGCTACACAATGCTACTGGACAGAGTAACAGAGCGGCAAGACTTAACGACCGCGACTGTCCAGTGTTACACACGAGGAATGGAGACCGTTTCGTCACCACACCATATGGAGTTTTGTTTGAACTCGCGAAACCAAACCTTAACGCTCGGCAATAAGAGCTAGCGCCGGGGGCACAACCGTGACTGCGTGTGGCAAGCTATTGGCTGTCGACTAGATGACAATTACGCTGAAATTACAGGTTGCTTTGTATCTAGTACATAAGACGACGTCCATCATGGGTTAAGTCGATCAGGTGTTTACCTAATTTTTATTCAGGACTCGTAATTATCAAAGTGCTGTCTTCGTCAGGTCATATCCAGTACGGACTATAGATTTTTTGAGTTTACCAACGTTAACAACGTGGCTTACCTCCTTTATAATGAAATTTATTTATTGTAATAATGTGCAATTAATGATAACTTTGAAAGCAGCTGCAATAGAGAAGAGATCGAAGAATCAACCAGTTTATTTACTAAGTTTTTGTCGATGATAACTTTTATCGATACATACAGACGTACGTTAGTAGTATCAGTTCAACATAAAATCATCAGTTTAACAGTTAATGTGTCGGTTATGTCGAACATCTTCAACCACCTTATAATTAAAAAAAGTCTTCTTATATCGAGTAGTCGAACTCTACAAATTTTCAAACGAAATCAACTAATATGCATACATATGAATCTCCCGACTGCAATTTGTAACTATGCCGTGGTTCTTATCGCTTAGCGAGTGCAGATGGAGTTTAATCTCAGAATCAATTATATTATTAATATCAATTATTTTTTTCAATAATTTCCGAAATAATAATATATGTGTAATATATGAGCGTCGGTGGCGCTGTGGACTCGGCACTTGCCTTCCAATCGGGGGGTCGGGGTTCGAGACCCGCCATGTACCAATGTGTTTTTCGTATCGAATAACATATGTACATTTGTCTGACGCTTCTACGGTGAAGGAACATCGTGAGGCAATCTGCATACATCTGCGAAGAAATTCAATGATGTATGTGAAGTCGACCAATCCGCACTGGGCCAGCGTGGTTGACTAAGGCCTAATCACCCTAACATAGGGTAGGCTCGAACCCCTCGGTGGGGACGTATATGAGCTGTGATGATGAATATATGTGTATACCAATTCGCACTGGGCCAGCGTGGTTGACTAAGGCCTAATCACCCTTACATAGGGTAGGTTCGAGCCTCTTGGTGGGGACGTATATGAGCTGTGATGATGATATGATATGATATGTGTGTATAGGTATATAATAATATCATGAATCAATTGAGTGACTTTTTCTATTCATGTAAAATTTCTGGTGTCAAAACTATAAATATAAAAACAATTTCATTGTAAATAATGCATAAAAATAGCTTACCTTTTTCTCGAGTATCAAGCGACAATTATATTTTTTTATGTGACTTTGCATTTTCTTTAAAAATCCAAATTAAATTGAAAAAATGTTTGTCAATTTAATTTGGATTTTTAAAGAAAATTAAATGTTGTCCAAATTAAATTTGAACCCGCGTCTATAACATATTACTATCGTGTTGATGCCTTAAACACTTTGCCCACCGAGCTCTTACCAGCCTTGACGAAATTCTTAGCTGTGTTTATCTCCTTTATTCTTTGTTAAGTCAGAGTAATCTTTATTTACTGATAATAACTATGTAGTTATCAACATCCAACTTTGATTCAATAAAAATTTTTTCTTTGTTGATTTATGCATCATTTTACCAACCATAATTTCAAAAGAGTGATTCAACAATAGCTCCCCATCTCATATCGTGCTTTGAGTACGTGATCTTACAATTACCTGGCTGACAATATCCACAGCAATTTGTCACCGATTATAGGTAATGCACATGCAGAAGCAATCTACAACGCGGCTTGACCTAAGATTGTTCAATCCTCTCTGTAATGTTGCCGGTGTAAACATACTACCAGCTAAATTAATCCTGCAGAATATGCACGGTCCAGTAAAATTGAGGTACCTACGATTCCAGATAAATAATTTACTTTGGTAGCATTGATCTTTAGTAGTCTGCAAAAGTCGAGCTTGTGAGATATACCTATTACAGTTTTTGAAAGCGATTTCATCCGCGTGGAATTTGTAATTTGGGTAGATTAACGAAAAGTTAAATGATGAAATTCTTATAGTCCTTTTTATTGATTCCCTTTACAAATTTCCATCCGCCTTTTTACACCCTAAAAGGATGATTTCAGGGATAAAAACTGTTTCAAATCCTTTTCCACAATTCAAACTATCTCCAAAACAAATTTTATCTAAATCGGGTCAGCAGTTATTGATTTCCCATACGAACTATCACCGCCCTTTTCACCCCCTTAAAATATAATTTCTGTGATAAAAACTATACTATGCTCTTTTTACGGGACTCAAACTGTCTCCATACAAAATTTCATCTAAATCGGTTTAGCGGCTTAAGCGTAAAGAGGAAACAGACAACAGACACGCTCTCGCATTTATAATATTAGTATGGAAGTATGGATACAATCAGTAGATGATAATAGTGATTCACGCAAACTCTTGAATTATTTATTTATTTAAGATATATAACAGGTTACAATTATAAAGAAACATCTAAAAAGTCTAACCATTACCTACAACATGCATCATACAAAAAGTATACAATACAAGTAACAAACACGCAGAATTTCAATACATAGTTTTACGTTTATTATTTTACATTTTTAATTTGATATGTAATTATGTATTTTAATGATTATCTTTTTTACTGAGCGACCGAATTTTATTTCTAAGTGATACTAGTTTTTGTGTAAAAATATCCAAATCGTCATGGATTCGTATTCGGAGGGAAATCGTGATAACGAGATGAGAATAAATAGCAGAAAAAAAATTGTTAATGAAATGAATTTATTATTTAAAGCTTTTCTGAACTATGTCAATTATTATAGCTGTTATTATTTTTGCAGCAAGAACTGGTTTTTACCATAGGAATACTGCAAGGTTTACCGTGAATGATCATTTATGAAAGAAGTTTATTATGAAAAATTGAGACATTCAATTAATGTCAGTGCTCGGGAGCGGTACGGGTAGTAGTAGTACTTCATTCAATCTGAATAGTTCGCTACATAAATTTGTCACTATAATTATGTCAGTAGCTTGGGTCCTTGCAATTAGAGGCAAGGTAATCATTTCTGCAGTCACCGAGAAATCTACACGATGCTCTGTAAGTAACAAAATATAGCACCGAGTTTTGTGATTTTTATTATTACTAAAACTGTACAACTATCCAAAATTGATTTAGTCCAGTATCAAAAATAGGATTCTCGCAAAACATAAGGTTTTCCCTATTGCTTAGCTTTATGGTAGGGTCTTTCTACAGTGTAAAATATGGCATTAATTTAGTAATCTGGGTTTTCTGTTTGTCACCTTTCCGATTCTATCATCGGAATGCCCGAGGTATTTCCACGAGAGTGGCATGGCGCCGGCAAACTTGATTTTAATTTTATTAATTTATGCTTACGTAATAGTAAGATTACCTTATTGAATATATTCTTAACACTTCTATTTAAAGAACTGTGAGAATAGTGTTTTTATTTGTAACAGAAGAGATTTTGACATTGTTTCTCTAATTCAAATAAATTTGGAATAAATATCATTGGAAAAAGAACTTTTTTTAAAGATATAGCTCTACATTCATCTCCCAGATTTAGCATGAACACCTAAACACGGTATGATAAAGCAGTTAATTGTGGTGAACTGTCAAAATTCTATACATTTTTATCGCATTTTGACAGTTCACCACAATAAACCGCTTTATCATAATATCGTGTTTTGGTGATAATGCTACAGGGGCTGGGTGGCTGGGCTAGTCACTCACAAGATGTAATCCTGAATATGAGATCCTGGGTTCAAATAATATCAGTGTAGGTAGATCAATGTGATATTCCATAATTATTTCAAATGTTAATTTAAATTACAAAACATTCAAGTCGTACGTGACATACTCAATATTTCACAGGCGTTCTATAAAAAAGGTTACCTATAACTTTATTGATGTTTAATAAACTTAGAATGTGTGTAAATTTTGTTAGTCATACAAATTATGCTTTAATTTATGTTAAAATTAAAATGGTTATAAAACCGAAAATACCTTTGAATTTTCATAAAATACCTAATCTTAAACGACATATACATACATAAGACGCTATCATCACAATCAAGCTAATCTTGCAATTGTGTTTGTACATTCTATAACATGTTTTTTTCCGCAAGACGCTGGAACGCAACGTGTTATAACACTTAAATATACGCGAGCAAAACAATAATCAATCATACAAAATATGCGTCCAACGAAAATAACAATAATGATATAGGAAACCCGAACAATGTCGGCCTCTAGTTATCTGCTCACGAATCTGTATCTAACGCCGAATATTTTCGGTGAGCGTTTTAAGGGGAAACTCGCTCGAAATTAGAGTTTCAAGGTTGTGGTTTAAGTCATGAAAGTTTAGTATAAAAATCCCTAATCAAATAAATCATACATAATTTTCTAATGATTGGTATGCGTTGTTGTAACGTGGTACACAAATTAAAAACTGATTTACTATAAGGGTAATGCTTGCATTAGTAAAAGATAAAATTTTTGATCCGTATTATGAGTAGTATAAACAACATTGACTTACGTTAGAAAGGGAATGAATTGTAAATTATGGAAATAGATTTACAAAAATTATAATGAAAGGTCAGATCCAACAAGAGAACGTGCGTCGCCAAACAAAATTGCTCCTCGAATGGATGGACCGTCGAACGTATGTACTTACAGTAAGCTCCCATTCAAGCTTTACATTTACACTACGAAAACCGCCACTATTTACGAGCGATATAAGAACGGTCAAACGGTAAAAAGGTCAAACAGTATACCTTGACAAGGAGCTTACTGTACGCTGTAGTAGCACAGGTAAAAGGAAGTTCTACTTCCTACTCATTTGATACTAATTTGACAATTAGGTGCTAAGATAAAAAGCAAATATTTATGAGCACATTCAAAATGTGCCAATAAATATGTGCTAATAAATATTTGCTTTGCTTGTATCACAAATGTTGACAAGCCAGATGCATAAAATCGTTTAGTTATGATGCGAATTAAACAAGAAGTTTATGGTAGAATCGACCACGTCTCGACATCAATAAAGTAAAGTTATTAAATTCAATACATTCGACTTGATAGACGTTCAATAATTTTAGCTTCATTGTGACAAATAACCATTAGCCACTCAATTTAGCCATTATTTTTTTCACTGTACGCTGTAGTAGCACAGGTAAAAGGAAGTTCTACTTCCTACTCAGTTTATACTAATTTGACGATTAGGTGCTAAGATAAAAAGCAAATATTTATTAGCACATTCAAAATAGCAATTAATCACGTTTTACACATGCCGATGAGATAAGTCCAATTCTCTGTTATGATTTTTTTTTCGATAATTTTATTCACTCGTGACTTGCGCCAAGTCACAGAGCGTACAAGGTGTTATTATGTAAATGATGAGAGCTCGGTTTCGGCTGAGTCAATACGCCGTGGAAGGTAATTGGCGACACGTTCGTATTGCCGGCAATACCATCCGTAGTGCCGCGCTGGCTTGACCTTATCGATGCTTTGTCAACGATGTCATTATTTTTATCGTATTTCATTTTGATGCAAATACAAATGTCGTGACTCTACCATCTCATGTTATGGTGTTTGATTTATTTTATAATTACAAATGTTTGACAAGCCAGATGCATAAAATTGTTTAGTTATGATGCGAATTATACAAGTTGTATAAATAATGTTTAATGTTATATAACTTATATAAGTCACGAGTATGTCACTAGCAAGAATTATACCAACACCTGCACTTTGGCGACAGATATCTATCTCATATTACTCAAATAATTTCATGAGCTTATCCTGCTTTGAGGAACATGGTCTGTTAATTAAACACAGATGGTGATTTTGTAACTCATCTGCTGTCGACCAACAAATAGATTTGATGATTCTGTTTGACAGAAACCAATTGTATTACAGAGCTAGCTGTGACTCGTGGTTTTACTTGCGTTTGGTACAAATTCTATTGAAATTTTGGGATATTCTTATCTGAGTTTTAAACTTATAGCCAATGAACAGAACACAATTCTGTTTTTTTAATTATTGAATACGATTACCATTACTCTGTCAATGGTCAAGTGACTAAATCATATCACATAACTTTAATTTTATTACAGAGCTAGCGCTGTGCCTCGTGGTTTTACTTGCGTTCAAATCAAGGGTACAAATTCCATTGAATTTTTGGGATAAAAAACGTATATTCGTATCTGAGTTTTCAATTATTTACATATACCGTGTTTGACTAAAATCCACTCAATGGTGGATGTTGATATTAGATTTGACAGATTTTCTGTACAAAAATCATCATACTGTAATATACCGCGTCGCCGGTCGCTAGTACTTGTGGCTTGACCCTTATTGTTAGAAACGTGAATCAAACCTTATTATGTCAAATGCTAGCTTGTTTCAATTGTTATTTGTTTTGATTTGACATTGTCACTCTGCAATACATGATTGAGCACATCAAACGTTTTCTCATTTTTATACCGTAAAATTTATTAAAATAATATAGTATTTAACATTTGGCGACCGTGACAGGACACGAACCTGCAATCTTCGGGTGCTTAGATCTCTCCCACGCCTTTAAAACGTCTCTTGGTATAGCTGACTCGACCATAGGTAGTAACATGGCGGCATAGTTATCCTTAGTTACTTTCAAAGATTCTAAAGCTTGTAGTTGCGTAGAGAGTTTGTCATAGAGCTCTTGCAATGATAAATAACCACCTTTATTGGAATCGACTAATTGGAGTAGACTTCTTATATAGTACATTATTAACAAGTCGTCCCTGGCAAATTGTTCCTTAAGTTCCGCTATAGCCTTCATACTTATTCTTCGAGTAAAGCTTAACTGGCGATTGGCAAATCAGTTCCCGATGAAAAAAAACATATTTTGTAGACTAAAAGTACGTATAGTTTATTGCAAAGTAAAAGTCTAGCCTGGTGTTTGCACCCAGTATTATCGATAAGTAGCCCACTCGAACGGCACCGCGGTGATGTCAGGTCACGATTCTTACCGAGCAATTTAATCAGAGCTGCGCAGTGACAGTCGCACTGAATTATAGCTCTGCGATCGTGGCGGATAGTGATGCGGTCACTTTATCGATATTGGCTTGGGAAAATAATCATGTCTTCATAAATTAGTTTGGTATTAGGAAGTCGGATTATGGTTAATGTTTCTGATAATATATGCCTTTGTAATTTATCTAGTGTTTTATGGAGTACATTTAGAATGACATTTATAAATCAAATAATGGATTGTGGCCATGCGGCCTTTATAAGACATAATTGCGAAAGAAATAAATGATGTTGACGTTTTATGTTTTTTCCTAATACCTCTAATGAATCGATAAGTAGTCTAGTAAAAATGTCGTGAGAATATTATTTAATTAGAGATAACAGTAGTGCAGGGTTGTGAACATCCAATTACATTCCACATAAGACTAAGAAATAGACCTCCATATGAGCTGTCACGATAAATCTTAACTATGTTATGAGAAATGTCTCAAAAACAAACAAAGCTTTGTAAAGAAACTGCATTTAGAGAGGTACTACAATAAAATATGGACTCAGAGGTCCGGTGTTCGTTTCGCAGTGGGGTAAATATTTTCCTTCTTTTGACTGACAGTAGGACTTCACTATTTCTCTTAACACTAAAGCATCTAGGGTCACAAACGAGAACGACCTCAAATGTAATGATGACGACATTTAATTGACTCGTTGTTTGATTCACACCTCTACGGTGTATAGCTCCAATCTTTCCCACCGTTACATCTGTCGTGACCGCTTCCTGGACCAATGACATCACTTACGACCTGCGAGTCAAGGTTGATCGATCTGATGCACACATTTTTTCAACAAACGATTATTATAGGTTTTTGTTCTACGCCATATCTGATAAGGATGTACATTACCTACTACATAGATGAAGCCGCTCTTTTTTTATCATTATCATTTCCTAAAAGGTAAAGCACATAATGCATGTTTAATTCAATGTCGTTGTACTGATTCGTAGAAATACAGCAACACCAATAAAACAAGGTCCTTCGCCGCGTCTATCTGTCTGCCTGTATGTCGGCCATGATCTCAGAATGTATTTAACGGATTTTCATGTGGCGTCCACCGTCATCTTAATAATTTATTCCGGATGGTCCATATATACAGGGCGGGTTTACCCACTCAGTATATAATAATGTCCTCCTAACCGATATTCGGTCACGGCGGCCAATCTCCACAGAGACTAGCCATCTGCGCAGGAGATATTATAGTGCACAAGTGACTGCGCAAACGCAAGTGCACTCTCTGTTCCTTCACTCGTCTAGTCCGATGGGACGGTTAACCGACACGACCGGGGCGAGATCAGGCGCAGGACCCACTGTTTAACGTGCCTTCCGAAGCACGGAGGAGCTTGAGCTGTTTCTTATTTTGGTCACCCATCCTAGGACTGGCCACAGCGAACGTTGCTTAACCTTAGCAATCGTTCGCTGAGCGCACGCGCCAATGCGCCACTAAGCTCCTGAACCTAATAAACTAAGCTGATGCAAAAATATAGACATATGCTCTACGTCCGTGCGAAGCTGGCAGGTTCATGTATGATGTAACGTTAATGATCAAAAAATGGGGAGAAGTAATGATGATCAAAACGTTAATGCGTTTTCATTATGACTACTTCTTCCCATGTACATTCGTCACAGTTCTACTGTTTAGTACAGATTTACCCCTCGACGAGTAAGTATATCGGCCCACTATCACGCTTGCAAGCCAGATTGGTGTCGGGCTGCGTTTCGAATCTTCCATTTCATTCGAAGAAAGGGAAATATTAGCGAGATAAAAAGGAGCACCGACACATGTTTTTCAAGTCCATCACTGCACTTTACCAAGCTAGGTCGAAGGAAATATCGAAGTGCCGAGCCACTGTGCACGCATCAAAACAAAAGACACTTGAAAAAATTAAAAGGGTACTCAAACTTCCAACAAAGCTATTAATTACAAGCAAATGACGATAGCCTCGATACGTGTGATGGACAGACGGAAAGGCGGCGTCCGTAGTAATTATTGCCAATCTAAGGCGATCATCTGTGCAGTGTCATCGTGCGTACGCGACGAACATTTCGATTGAGTTTATAGGTATAGTATACGCAAAACACAGATAAATATTTATTATACTATGTTTTCTTGATTATACTGTAATAGCAAATATCTCAAATTACAAACAGTCGATGTTCAATTTAAATATTAAAGGTATCAAACTCTGCAATTATTTTTGCTTTTAAAATTCGATTGATACCTACATCATCATCACAGCTCATATACGTCCCCACCGTAGGGCTCGAGCTTACCCTATGTTAGGGTGATTAGGCCTTAGTCAACCACGCTGGCCCAGTGCGGATTGATACATTACGTAACGCAATATTTACAATATTTGAATAATTATTATTTTGATGAATAGCAAAAATTATGAAATCTCAATGGTTTGATCTGAAAGCTGTAAGTATCCATAACGCTGGATTTTTTGTCACATCCACGATAAGATCGGCGCGAGCGCAGACTCCACACAATGGGTCGGTAATTGACAAACCATGACTCGATAAAGTCAAGGCCTCCGCTCCACTTGTCCCCAATCGTTGTCTTTGTCGGAATGGGGAGTGGGAAAAACGATTACTGGCTGAAGATCTGTAGTTTGACAGAATATATTAAAACAATAAACAATAATAGAAGATAGAAAATAATGTGCCATGAAACCGTGACAAATTTATTCATATTTGGTTTTGATCTGAGATCTTTTTGACCCTTTTGCATCTTGGTATTTTAGCATCGATTTTTAAATCAAATATTAGTAACTATCGATAGTCTAATAAATTAATAATTGTATCTCACTAATGACAAATAAAGACACATAATTGGGTGTATATACATAATTGAATAACTGTTCTGTGCGTAGCAGCATTCCTGACGATGTCACTAAAAGGATAAAAAAATATGTCGCGATTGTATTTTTTGTTTTGTAATTTAGACATAAGACTACGAGGGTTTTTTGCAATAGTAAGTATAAAACCTTTAGACACATAAAATCACTTACGCAAAATAAACTCGCTTAAAATCTTTAGATATACGAGTATATATACTAATATTATAAAGAGGACAGATTTGATTGTTTGTATTAAATAGGCTTCGAAACTTCTGAACCGCTTTTGATGAAAGTTGGTATGGAGATAGTTCGAGACCAGGGGAAGGACATAGAGTATTTACCTACGGGAATAATCTGACGGAAAAAGTTAGTTATAATGCAAACAAAGTTGCATACGGTCATCAATAAGCAGACAGCATGCGGCTTGGTGAAAAGGGAAGACCGTTTAGGAACATTTCGTTAGGTAGCTTACAGGTATATTAATGTATCGAGTTAATAGACTCCCACAAAGTTGCGCCTAATGCGATCAAGTTATTAACTGAAGCGTGTGTAAAAATTTCCGAATGTAAATTAATTATTAAGATGAATGTAACAAGACAAGACACTTTGATTGATTTGATGCTACACTTTGCAGGTGGCAAAGTATAGCATCAAATAGAAATCAAGCTATCAAACTCCATTCCGCGCCAACATTGACATGAAATCAATAATCAACTTCAATAGCCACAGCCATGCCGAAGTCATGATCATTAAATTTAAGACGTTTAATTGCATATCTTCCGTCATCCGCTCCATGCTGACTTCCGTCATTGATTGGAGACCTCAAGTTATTTAGATGTCACGATCGAACTGTGTACTGATCACGACCCAAAAAGGTCACGGCTGAATCGCTAGCATTGAAAATCTTTTTAGCTGTCCACATGTCATGGACATCATCGGATTCATTATCAGCATTATTAACGACGTCGATCTAACATTGTACTTCGGATATGTTTGTGACTGTATTTCCTATAAATGCATAAGCTCTCGAGAGTTTAACATTACTTGTCGGGTTTAAAAATATGTATGTACAAATAAACATCAAAATAGTGTGTTTGTAAAATGTTTAGTACTTTCAAAAACGCTTTCAATAAAATTGAAACATCATTTGCGATAAAAGTTGTGCAAAATGTTTAATCCTTTCGAATACTTTAAGTAAAAGTTAAATTGGCAATATTTCTATTAAAAATGTATATCCTATTAAATGTTATGATATGCATTACGATATTTGGTTCAAGATATCAAAACATTTAGCTTCTAGCGTTTCATATACTTTTACGTGGATGTATATAGTTATTCTCTTTCCTTTATCATCATCAAATCAAATCAACATCAACCAAATCACTATCAACATCAACATCAACATCATTACCAAAACCATAATAACTATTAGATTTAAAAAAATAAAAACCGACTTCAAAAACACTGAAAAGTTAAAAATAATATATGAATAGGTACAGACAACATCACACTTCTATATTGAAGTCGGTGCCAAACGATGATCTCCTGAAAAGTCTTAAAATTTGTCACCGACTTCAATATAGAAATGTGATGTTGTCTGTACCTATTCATATATTATTTTTAACTTTTCAGTGTTTTTGAAGTCGGTTTTTATTTTTTTGTAAAATATTTTTTATTTTTAACTTTTTAGTGAATGAAGTATTTTTAGTGAAGGAAACCCTAATATAAGTAACAGCAGCTCACCTTCGGTGAGCTGGTATTATATTAGGGTTTCCCTCGCTTTTCATGGGATCCCACCATCAGATCCTGACTTTGGTGACTTTAAGAGCATCCCTGGAGTATACTTTATCGAATACAAAAATAATTTTGAAAATCGGTCAACAATTGGCGGAGTAATCGCGTAACATATACACAAAACACGTTAGACACACGTAAAAATTTAATGGTTTTTCTCAATTTTTTTGGGTTTCCTTCACTAAAAAGACTTCATTCACTAAAAAGTTAAAAATAAAAAATTTTACAAAAAATAAAAACCGACTTTAAAAACACTGAAAAGTTAAAAATAATATAAGAATAGGTACAGACAACATCACACTTTTATATTGAAGTCGGTGACAAATTTTAAGACTTTTTAGAAGATCATCGTTTGGCACCGACTTCAATATAGAAGTGTGATGTTGTCTGTACCTATTCTTATATTATTTTTAACTTTTCAGTGTTTTTGAAGTCGGTTTTTTTATTCATACCCTTAACAAATCGGGGGGGATTTGTTAAGGACCTTTTTACACCCTTAAACTATTCTTCCCTACATGTCAAACTATCTCCATATCAAATTTCATCTAAGTCGGTTCAGCGGTTATTGATTCCCTACACAAACTTCTACCTTTTCTCCCTTTAAGGGGTGATTTCTGCAACAAAAGCTATCCTATGTCCTTTCATAGGCTTCAAACTATGTCTATACCAAATTTCATCTAAATCGGTTCAGTAGTTTTGGCGTGTAAGCGCGACAGACAGACAAAGTTACTTTCGCATTTATAATTTTTCGCGAGCAAACCTTCTTGCGCGGACTATACTTAAATATTGTTGAACTCAGAAAATGTAACATTGGACACTCTAGGACTTCTTGCCGATCTGACCTCTCGCCAGTCAGCTTCCCCTTCTATAAAGAATAAAAACTTAACAAGTAAAACCTTCAACTGCGTGTTTCACAATCACAAAATAAAGACGGCCAACCGACAGTTCTTTGTACAGGCGAATCATTAATCATAATTTTTTGTCACCGCACGTTAACATGACGAAATTATGTTCTTGTAGCCTTACGGGGTGCTCTTTGACCATAGGACTAGTCATCTCAGCCATAATTAGTTTTTAAATTGGAATACTCAAAAAATATTACACGACCGTCCCCGCGAACCGCACCGTTATTATGTCCAGTATTTTTTTTCTATTTCAACTCATCGTGATTGGATATGACAAATTACTTTGATGGGCGCTCAATTTATTTGGTCATTAGCTGTTACTGTTTTTCTGGAAGTCAAATTCGTTAGACATAAATCATAGGTTGTTGCAGAGCTAATTTTAAACCTAATCTGCATTTGAGGATTTTTATTAAGATGATCCTGTATACTCAATTGTAGTTTTGAGAAAAGCTATAAGACACGCGTTTATTAATACAAGTAGAATATGAACTTTGCAAAATCATGAAAGACCTTACACAGAAAAATATTAATCCATTAAAACACGTTTCTGGTCTAGTGAAATAGTAAAGTACTTGAGAGATTGTTCACATTGACTTGAGTTTAATAATTCATTTTTAACAGGTTAAGCGAAGAATTTCAAATAGCTAAGTCTCTCAACGTATTTCGAAATCCAATTAATGATAAAATAGGCAATAGAAATTCAATACGAGCCTGGAAAACAGCAGCCGAGCAATCAGGCTAAAATCGCCACATTTGAAAGCAGGCTGCATCGGAAGTCGAAGATATAAGATTTTAAATCCAAACGACACCTTTCAGAAAGGCGCCATTATATTCAAAGTCTGAACAAGACGTCAAAGGGATTTAAATACGTCTCAGTTACTCGGTCGTGTGGGTCTCGGAAACTTGTGGTCTTTAATCTTAAGTATTATTGCGTTCATTTTAATGATTCGTTTGTAAATACTTTAGGAAATGTATATTTCTCTAAAATAAATTTTAAAAAGCATCTGTACGATATGTGGTTTCGTCATCATCATGGGGATCATCCAAGGAATTATATGTTAAGTTGCATTAGGATCGGACTTTTAAAAATCATCGACTAGACGAATGGAGAGTAGATTTGATAAAAAATAACAATAGATTATCACTTAGAACATGAGGTGCGAATATTACAAAACTCTATTGTTTTTTAATACATCCGTAGACCACATCACCGCACCAGCTTATTCACATCTACAGGTGCAAATTAGAAGTCTGCATAGGAATGAAAAATTGTTTTTGTTTTCATCATTAGTTGACTTGTGAGTTCACCTGACTAGCTTCCAACGTCTTACCTATGTATATGGTCGAGGAATCTATACATTTGCTTACCTACATCTTAGCCCTTACTGCCACTTACAATCAGATAAGATCAATCTAAGACTATCTTGAAAATAAAATAAGACATTCAAATAAAAAACAACATACTTGTGTTAATCGCTCGTTTTATTGCCCAACGTTTTCAGTTCAGAAACAATCGAGCGGTAGACGGCGACTTTTCTACTGTACTGTCAGTCGTATCATTAAGATTGCGGCGGGTCACACATCAAGTGTGTATACTTCATTAGGCACTCTTCAGGCGGGACGTGAGACACATTCCCGATGTATTTTGCATCTGGACGCTTAAGTGGATACGAGATTGATGTATAATGGACGGAATTAAGGGCGCACCGGTACGCCTTTTGTGTAGATTGACCGCTCTTTGGGAAATGGATTGTCATTTTTGTCCTTTAATTTTTTGATTACGTTGACTGTTTTATTTTTGGTATACATGGTTTATGTAGGTAATGAGCCTGCTTGCTACAGCCTTCTTTTCATCTTGATTATTTAGTAATCTGTGCTTCTTATCACAGGTTTGTTTACAAATGCCGTTATTGTATAATGTTAACTGGAGGTATGTGTCAATGGTCTGTTTATTTGCAACTGAAGCATCCAGAAGAAGTTTGATTCGTCATTATAGTTCATCATCAAGACCAAAAGCCTTTCTATTGTGTATAAGTAAAAAGAAAATCTACAAGTGTTAGTGCTGGGCACGGTGATATGGACGTCTTACCTAGTTTACCCTTCTAACCGGAACATAAAAAATATGTATAAATACTTGATTATTTTATATAAATCTCCCGTGTGTTATCTACGGTCCGTTGTGCCGTATTAGACTTAGCTGAACATCGAAATCTTGTAATGTACTAGTTCTTTTGATATTAGAAAAAGCAATCCACAAATAAAAACACATAAAAACATTGCTTTCAGAAATAGTTCTACATTTTATTACATCATTATTAATTCATTTTTGTCAACAAATATTGAATCCTTACTAGCAAAGGGTTACTGAACTTCTGATCTGAGTGATCGTCGCTTATCGCCCGTGGTCATCATACCAAAAATACCATCCGATCGTATTTGACGATAAAGACGTTGGATCACCTGCAATTTGAATTTGGAATGCGATCTAATTCGTGAGTTACATGTCATGCGTCTTTACCGGTCAAGCGATGCATCAAACAGTAATGCTCGGGCTAATTTGGTTCTTATTACAAAAACAGAAGGGGGTCACGTTCTCGTCTTAAAATTGGACACAGATGAATGTAACTTGTCGTGGTGCATTGGAGGTCGCGTGTGTACTGCACATAGATCAGATGTGTACTAAGCGATGTGACCGGATGACGCAACAGATTTCATAACTGTCATGATTGCCCCAGACAATTTTACAAATGGCCGAACTGTTAATAGGAGCAAAGTGAATTATCAGTTTTTTTTTCTCGTGAAGCAATCTGCCGGATTCACACGGCCTTCGAATTGCGACACTTTTATTTCGTAGATCGCCACTAAGTACAGATAAGAAAGGGTTTTGTGCCGATTTTAATACGCCATTGTCTTAAGTGGGACTTGGATATGCAAATCTTTCGTCAAAGATTTCGTTCGAGTTCTTTTTGTATTGTTTTTATTGTGTGAAATGGAGGGACAAGTTTTTCAATTCTATTGAATAGCCCTATAGAGATTTGCGATAACTGCAATTGTGATATTGAAGAATGTAGAACAGTAAAATAAATAAACTTGTGAGTATGACTCAAAAGCACCGGTGGTTAAAAACAGACTTTTATGAAAATAATCTATAGCTTCTAAACGTAAAACAGTTGTACCTTTTTCCATCAGAAAATCGCCTGAATTACTTTAAAGAATACGACTACGGTCAATAATTAATAATTATTTCCAACTTCCAACTCACAACGAACCCTCGCATATTAGCTCAGCAACATAAGATGATGCTACCAAACGCTGATAAATAGATTTATAAAACAAGAAGATCAAACACATGCCTATAAAATTTGAGGATTTTCTCAATCACCTGGATTCGTAACAGTAAATCCTGAATTGATGATAATAGGACCACCTTGGAAGAATACTTTTCTGTAAAAAAAAGAATTTCGAAACTCGTGGCGAGAAATCGGTGAGCATACTTAAAAAAGATAGATACAGTCGAATATAGTACCTCCTCCTCTTTTAAAGTGTGTAAAAACACATGAATAACATTTTCTTAGAATCATCATGCCGCGCAAAGATAATGATCGATCAAATAATGATAGTTAACGATCGTGTATACGTCATGACTAGCTGGTGACATAACGAAATAGTTTTTCATCAAGACGTGTGGATCCAGCTGGACAGGAAGTGAAGTAAGTAGAAGTCTTACATAACCATCATCATCATTTCAGCCGAAAGACGTTCCACTATTGGACAAAGGTCTCCGCGGAGCTTCACATGAATAGTTTAGAAGCAAACTATCAAACTTCTTAATCGCTGGAATTAATGTTGCCGCTGCAGCAACAACTTAGCTGATAGCGATGGTAACAGCTAGTTAAAAATGAGTTATGAAAAGGTAGACCATCAAGTTATAAACATAGAAGATTTTCGACTAAATTTAAATTAAATCCTAAGACCTATCAATGTGTCATTTGATTTCAGCTCTGAGCCTAAGTTCCCAGCTACCACGAACAAAGGACCACCCGCCAGCATTTTCGTAACGGAGAATCAAACCTGTAACGTATAAACGTTAGTACAAAAGCACAAGGTCGTGTCAGAATGTGAGTGATGAATTGAAACAATGATGTCACAATTAGACGAATATTGTCTAAAAGCACCGGCGTAGATCGTATCTGAGGGAGACCGATGGGACCGCGCCGAGACTGGAGGTCACTTGTAATCATAACCTCTTAAATTTTCTATTTGTGTCATTAAGTGAAGGTTCCAGCTGATCGAGTACCTACACTCTGAGTTTGCGTTTTATTTAGGAGACTTAGTTCTGAAGACTGCTTGCCGCATATGTTTAAATGATACGGTTAAGATAATTTTTTCATTGTTAAATAACAAAATGTTGACCTCAGGAAATGATGTTTGTAGCAATATATATAAACTTCTTGGTGGGATAGAGAATATGAAATGGGGAAATGGGGATCGGGAATGCAATGTACCGATGTGTTTTTCGTTTTTCGAATTTCATATGTACATTTGTCTGATGCTCCTGCGGTGAAGAAAAACACCTTGAGAAGAAATTTAAGTGTGTATGTGAAGTCGACCAGCCAGCGTGGTTGACTAAGGCCTAAACACCCTAACTTAGGGTTGGCTCGAGCCCTTCGGTGAGGACGTATATGAGCTGTTATGATGAGTAAGCTGTGAGTGGGCCACTAAGGTCATCCCAGACCCCCTGGCTTACTTTATTCCTTTAAGGGCAAATAAATACTCACGTTTTAAAATTAAAAATTTGAATCCACATTTTTATTCAGATCCACGAGTTTTACGTTGACGGCTCATTGAAATTGAAAATAGGAAAATCTATTCTTTTTAATTAGTTCGACTATTCTAATCTGTAATCCGTTGTTAATTCAGCCTCTTAATTTAATTAAACCCGGTATGTTTGATCATTCATTACACTATTCCAATGTCAACCTTTAAGCAGCAAAGTGGTTACCCCTCACTGTTGGATGCAGATCTAGCACAATTAGGTTAATAACCAGTTTTTCTTTTCCCTTCAAAGTGAAATGTTGCATGACTGATTAGTTTTTAGTTTGGTTTGTTGTTTTTCACTGAATCACTTCAAAATTCACTGTAAGATCTCCCAAGAAAATTAAGTAAAGATCGTTTTGAAGGTCGACTCTACAATGTGTCACATTCGTTTGGAATCGAATATCTGAAATTGAAATCTAAAAATGTACTTATCAAGTATCTCAATATTCTATTAATACACTCGTAACATTAGGTATTCCAATATTGAACAAAAACGAATTGTCCCTGAATGTTTACAACAATGTTGCAACAACCATTAAACTGTACGAAATGTATGCAGATTTGCAAATTCTAACAAGAGTTTTTAGCGCTTCCAGCAGCATCTGCGTTGCGATGCTTCACGCCACATCGTAAGATAACAATAAGTGCGAACCATCAAAGCTTATGTACTGTGACTAAATTTTGGAAATGTCAATTGTATCGTTCACCATTAGCCGCGCCGTTCGCAGGGTCACTGTAATGTCAAGAACACTATTTGTTATAAAATACGCCAGATTCGCATCTGTGTCGACTTTTGAACGGCAACGCTGTTTGTTTTTATTTCTTTTGTCTGTCACGTATTAGATTTTTTAAAGTTACAGCAGTAGTTTTATTGAATTTACGTTTTCGAACTGTATGGACACAGACTTTTTTTTTACAAACGACAGGGTAGCTCACGACCTTCATCTCACATGATGGTACGTCACGATGAGGCCGAAGGTGGTATCGAGCGTCACCTGGACCCCTCAATAACCGAGGAACTGGCTATCTTACCTCTTATTGTCGGAACACAACGATGCTTTTAACATTGTTATTATGGCGACAAACTTAGGTAAGGTAGCTAGGCGTGGTAGCTAGGCGGCTCGGAAGCCCTACCACCAACCAAACCGTGCAGAAAAACTTCTACCCTCATGAGGAATCGAACAGGGACCTCCGTTGTCTAGTGGTTGAAAGCAATACCCGATGCTTTCAGCCACTAGACAACGAAGGCGGTTTATAAGAGAATAAAGAAAACCTAAAATTTAATATCGTAAAGAGGATCCTTCGTAGTTGTATTCTACACTGAAACAATAAGTAAGTATCATCATCACAGCTCTTATACGTCCCCACCAAGGAGCACGAGCCACCCTAACTAATTAGGGCTATTAGGTCTTTGCCAAACCACGCTGGCCCAAGCGGATCGGTTGACTTCACATATACCTTTGAATTACTTAGCAGTTGTATGCAGGTTTCCTCACGATGTTTCCTTTACCGTAGGGAGCGTCAGATAAATGTACATACGAAATTAGTGAAACGAAAAACACATTGGTACATGGCAGGATCGATCGCGGGCCTCCTGATTCTACTCGGTGCACAGTCCAGTGTTGAGGCCACAGCGCCACCGACAAAAAAGCTTACTAATGCATAAATGTTATGTTATTGGTAAACATATTCGAAGTAAACTTCTAAAGGCAGAGGTTCCAAATAAGATGTTCGACTGCAAAATTACTTATTAAAGTAGTTTAAACGCATACACGGACTAGTGGTTGAGATCAGTTGGTTCTGATTTGGAAGTCTGAGGTTTGATTTCCTATGGAGCATAAATTTTGTCCTTTGTTTGGTTGGTGCGAGATTTCAAAAATAAAATGTCATGTTATTAAACATTAAATATCATGCCATCAAAATTGTCATAATACTCTTATCATGTTTAAAAAATTATACCATCGGTTTCAATTAAATGCTGTAAATAAAACGATAGGGTGGCAATATTCAAGTTCATCAAATAAATTAATTTCCAACTTGGATTTACAATAGAAAAGCCAATATGTTGATTCGAGGCAAAGATTAAAGAAATTGAAAACAATCTCAGGTAATTGTAAGCGCCGGTATCATACACATCTGCGCTGTGTCAAACATAATTGAAAATCTTGTACCACATTGACCCCGTCAGAGAGAATTCGTCAAGATCCTATCGGGAACATGACAACTGAAATCAAACGACAAGTATTGTCTAAAGCGCCGCTCTATTGCATGGTGGAGAATTTGAGACAAGTTCCTAAACAGATTTAGGGGTCCCTGTTGCTATCCCATTAGTGACTTGGACGCTTTAAATACAGGATATGCGTAAACAAAACTCACAAATACACTGATTAAAGTAATTCATGACTTTCTGGATTTACCTTTTCATAGTTAATTTAAGACTTACCGGATTCACCTTTTTTACGAAGTAGAATGCTGCTGCACACCATGCCAGCCGAAGGCTAGTCGACAGGCGTGTGTGGGACAATCTCTGCTGAGTGCGGGGTATACCCACTAAACCAACTTAAAGTCCATATTGTCCATAATAGTCAGGGCGATGGATCGCCGGGTCCGGGCAATCCCGATTTTCTGGACAACGCCGGGACAGCCCGGCCATATTCGGGTCGGATCTTAACTAAGGGCGTAGCCAGGATTCTATGTAGGGGAGGGCGGGGCAGGTCAAAAATCTGGATATATTTTTAGGGGGGGAGGGGGGGTCGTAGTCGTGTCCAGGATAGCATTTTTATAGGCAAAAATCTACATAAGTACCTAATCTAGAATAAGTTTTAGGTACGTGCAACATTTCCTCTGATTAATAGGTTTACCTTTTGGGCATGCCAGTATACTGGCGACCTGTACCTGGCAACGCGCTTGATCTTAACTCCTGTAAAGGATTTAAAAGGAAAAAGGGATTAATATCCAGATTTCTGGATTCACCTAAATTATTTTCATCTTTAAATCAATCATTACCTTTTGATTCGATTTGTGTTTTACGTACACGCCAATAAGTAATTCAACAACGGAAGTATTATAATTTCATTATTTGCAAGATTTGGAGATCAAGTTGGAGGCTTTGCCCAACAGTATATTTCGTGGCTGAAATGGCAATGTATGCTGATAACAAATTCTATCAGCTTACTAAATTGGTGCAGGATAGCTTTTCTCAGCGACCTATTGCAGTTAAGTAAAAGAGCTCCAAAAGTGGACTTGGTATCAACAATTAAATGTTTCAACATACGAGTATCTCTGCTGGAGTTAATACGGAATCCATGGACATATCACAAATACAAGCTTGACACGAATTCGTGAGTATAGTAGCTATTATGCGAGAGAACACACGTTCGGGGATTGTAAAAAAAGGCCGAAATATGATTAATAGGGCGGCGTATGAGGCCCTGGACGTGTGTGATTCTTTCGCTTGACAGATTGTCTCGGCTCGGCCTGAGCGCCCCGCCGCGACTCTAATGATGACGGCACATCACTAATCTCGCTATCGATAGAAATGATCTTGAATTATGCAAAGCGAAAGCAAGCGAAGCAAGTGCAAATTATTCGTTATGGTGTGTTTGTGTTGTTTCTGAAGTTATAAATTTGGAATTAGTTAATTATCTACATATATCAAAGTGGGGGAGAGAAAACAGTGTTTCGATCTTGATTTTTTCAATTTGATAGCTGAATTTTTTAGAATTTTCTGTGTAATTTTATAGAAATTTTATGTGAGATTTATTCATGCATTTTGATTTTCTGTTAGCAAAAGATTTTTGTTTCTCCTGAATGACATCCTTTAATGTTCGTTTCATTGTAATAAATGGTTGATTATCATATAGTTTGTATACTTACTAGTATACATTAAGAATGAAAAAAAAAATTATTATAATAAGATACATGGCTACCATGCAAAAATCAATGAATGCCATTTATTTAATCAACCACCCGTAGCACTTTTTTTTTGGCTTAAGTAGGTATATTGACAAAATATTCTCCTTGCATTTTATCGGTAATTTCGAGCACACCACTACCACCCGCGAGGTCGACCAAGATTGCTCTCAGCACGAGACTGTCCCGCGTCGGCGCTCTTCGCGACGCTTTGACATCCCGGCTCCTCAAACACCACAAGCACTTCACTACCATCATAACATTCTTAACATTTAGACAATAGGGCACATATTCGCTCGGCCAGCGTGAACTATGACGAAAAGACCCGTGGTCAGTACGTCACACGTTGATAGACGACTAAAGCGGTTCGGTGTGAGAGCATTTTTTTGTTCAATCTCGAATATGCAATATGAAGATATTGAATGATTATTAGTCATATGTTTGAATATGTTTATTTCTTGATGTTTGACACTTGATCTTAGGGTCACATGAAAGTGCCGTTGTCTGGCCGCTGTCTTGGTGTGATATTAGTTTTGACAACTAATGAAAAATATACGAGATGCCTCTACCCTGTATAACAATAAGTTCTGATAGACATTTAAATGTCATAGAATTTGATTTAAAATTTTTTGAGTAGGTACTTGATCAAGTAGAGTATCTTTCGCCCTTTCTTACATATTAAACTAAACAGAGAAGAAAGTACGCATTTGTAATTTCCGTCGAAATTTATACTGTGCGTCCCCCACGCAGATGGCTGGTCTCTGTTGATATTGGTCGTGGCCCAATATTGGTTAAGAACATCATTATTTCAGCCAAGAGATGCCCACTGTTGGACATAGGCCTCCTCCAAGGATCTCCAACCCGATCGGTCCTGCACCTCTTGCTTCCGGCGGTTTCCCGTTGACCTTCACCAGATCGTCGGTTCACCTTGTGAGGGGCCTACCAACGCTGCGTCTTCCGGTACGCGGCTGCCATTCAGGACGACCATCAGTCCGGTGATCCCTGCGGACCCACCATACCCCTGGGGGTAGGGTGGGACTAAACCATCCACATGACAGTGAAATTACTGGCTACGACGTGACGTCTTATGTCACAAGTTGGCAACGTATTCCATGGTTCCTGTAGGGGTTGCATATTTGTGAATCTTACGGGAATCACATATACTATAGGTAAATTATTTGTATAAAAAAATATATTTGTCTGTATATCGCAGATGGACAGAATTAGAAACATAAGGAAATATCTCATATAAATATATAAACAAAACTATAGGATTCAATGTGCCAGACATTGTCTCGCGGAGGTGCGGTCGCGCCGACAAAGGTCCCCTGTTTATTTGCCGGCCATACTTGCTTGCGGTCTGTGGCGATTGTCTTGACTTGTAAGTAATTTTCTAAGTTTGGCCCAGCCAGACATTCTTGATGATACAGAAAGGTGGAAGCAGATTTTCATATAACAGTTTTAATTTCCAGGCTGTTGCTAAGAGATTGGGTTTTATAAGCTCACGAATTGACAGGATGTTCCTGTTGACCTACCATTAAACGAATATATTCGTTTAATGGTAGGTCAACAGGAACATTCTGTTATGGTGTCTACGGTCAAAAGTGTCCCATGAAAGATAAACAAATTGCAAAACAGGGAATTAAAGGTAAAAAATATTCGAGCAAAAATTAAGCACTACTACGAGTAGGTATAACTAAACGATTAAAATTTTAAGAATCCTTAAAACATTTATATGTACAGGTACATAATATGTATAAGTGCATATAGATCTCATTTTCCTTGTATTTGGTATTAGATCCGACGCTATTTGTTGTTAGGTCATTGGAGGTACCTAACACTGTTAGCCCTAACCAACAGTTTGGACATTTTGTTACTGCCGTTGGCTAAAACTAATGAAACAATTTTACTTAAATTTAATATCTTATACCTTGTTATCACAAACTAGCTTTTGTTCTAGGTTATTTTCGTGTTCAGGTGGAACATTTATATTTTCCCGTGGGAAAAATAATTTTATAGCAAATGTTACTCGGTGATAGATAAAATAGCATTTTACCGGTGAAAGAATTTTCAAAATCGCACCAGTAGTACCAGAGATTACCCTGATCATCCGAAGTCTCAAACTTTGCCTCTTTTTTATATGAGTATTGATTTTAGTGAGGTCATATGAAACCCATAATAATATATCTAAAATTCTAATCGAACTCACCATATAACTTAATTCCATGCAAACCAAGTCGCGGCAACAGCTAGTCATATAATATTACTGAGGAATTTCTGAAGGCTACTATTTAGAGGCGTCGGATCACTACTAAGACCTCGTCGGAAGGATCGTCGAGGTTAGATTAGGCCGATTAGGGCAGTAATTCTGCTACTCCTGTATCTGGCGGCTATTGTGGTTTTGTAGAGACAGGTGGTAGGTAGGCACACGGGGAAATTGGCTCTGCGTCAAGTACTATCCGCTTCAAAAGTGTGCAATCATTTTAATTTAAAATATGCACAATGTAGGAATTATATTTTCATTCCTCATGCTCGGAAAGGAGCGTTTCCTTGATCTGAGTATTGGGAGGAAAACGCTAGTTCCCACCAGCGGGCGGGAAATTCTCATACTATTTACTTCCCTCCTTAGGGCGGAAAGTAAAATTTTAAAAATAGAACTGAATTAGGTTACGTACATACAATCTTTGGTACAATGATAATAAAAGTATTTGGCTGAATGGCCAGTAACAGGTAACGCGATGTGTTCCAAATTTAAAAATACCTGTGAAAAAGATAATTTTGGCGGGAGGGGAATCTGTTACGCTGTACCGAAATCTTGATTGTGTGATTTAGGTATTTAAGAAAAACAATGAATTCAAGCGATTCTGAAATTTCGGCTCCAGATTCAGTCACGAACGAAGCAAATACAATACTCGAAATTTTTTTGCCAAAAATTTCAAAGGAAAGATATTTAAATACATATTCCGACTTTATGAAGTGGCGAGATGCAAGGAATATAAAATCATTTTCTGAAAATGTATTTCTTATATACTTTAATGAACTATCTCATAAAGTGCAGGCGTCTACGCTATGGAGCAGATATTCAATGCTTAAAAGTACACTAAGTGTAAAACACGATGTCGATATGTCATGTTAGGAGTATTTTTATTAATAAATTTTATTAGAAAAGCTATTTTTTATTTTCCTTGCATTCGAAATGAAAAGTAGAGTGCTACACACGGGTAAAAGGAATCAAACCCTACTCGGACTATAGCCTAACAACCTCGTAGGGATTGATTCCTTTCCACCCTTATAAAGCAATCTACTATTTATTACGCAACATGATGACAGAGTATGAAAATTTTAAATCTCATCAGTTTGCCATATAGGTAAATAATAAAATATGACACGTATTTCTTGCTTTGTAGTAATTGTAAAAAACTGGTGGAATAAAACGATTTAGAGTGGGGGCTTGCTATGGCACAACGTGCTACAAATCAATGTTTCATCTCAAGCTTTGATTAAGTAGAAAAAAATACGTAATCGATATTTTTCAAAAAGGACCATAAAAAGGGGTGAATATATGAATCCCAGAACTCTGACATTGAATTTGGAAATGACCCGAGACTATTAGACAATTTGTAAACCAACATTTGGTGAGTTTTATATCTATTTTTTTTTTGTATTCCAATATATACGAAAATATACAGGGTCATTTTGAATAAACCAACAACCTCCCAGGGGCTGATTCTAGTGCTCAGATGCAAAACAACTTTTTGTATGGAATAAACATCGATATCTCAAAAAAAAAATACACTTCTCCATACAAACTAGGTTAGCTGATTGAGACTTTAGTATGGGAAAGTGGATTTATTTTTTGCGATTTCGATGTTGGTCCCATACAAAAAGTTGTTGCATCTGAGCACTAGAATCAGCCCCTGGGAGGTTGTTGGTTCATTCAAAACGACCCTGTATACAGGGTGTCCCAGAAGCCGACGTCAAGCCGAAAGCAGGCGGTAGACTAACTCATATATGTTATCAGAAAAATATAAAAAAAAATCTAAGTCACCTATTAAAAAAAAAAACTAACATTTAAAAAAATCGATATAATTTACACCCTGTGACGGTTTTTTCACTCTTGTTGCTACAAATCTTAACTTTTCTAAACATTTTCTTTTGTTTTGTAATCCTGAATAATGTTTCTGTATACTCTAATCTAAAATTTAAAGCCAGCTGCTCCAAATTAGAAGAATATGCAATTTTTATCTAAATTAAATATTCAAAATTAATTTTTCGCATAGCTTTAACAAGCTGTACTGAAAAAAAAATGTACTATGCGAGTTTGGTAAGTAACTGCAAAAGTTGGGCGCATTCAATAAGGATTCCAAAATGGTATGATACGTGGTAGATAATTTCTACGATTGCAGACAATATTTTTTTTTCCAAAAACAGGCAGTTCCGAAGAAATTTTTCTTACGTACTTAAAATTTATTCTAATGTACCCATGGTTTGCTTTAAGGCTGTAACTTTAACATTCTAGTTTGAGTGAGACTGGGAGAGTCATTTTACGAAGTGTGAGAGAGACAGATAGTGACGCTAACGTGACAGAGACGAAGAGATTCGAAGTATGAGCGAGACAGATAGTGACGCTAACGTGACAGACGGCGAGTCTCACATCCACTTTTTAAAATGACTATTTTACGAAGTGGAAGTGAGACAGATAGTGACGCCAATTATTCGCTAACGCACAAACAATACACATCAGTACGTTTCGCTCCTTCGCTTACTGCGCATCTTTTTGTATTCGTTCGTGTTGATTTCGTGCTTACCACTTTCTGCTTCGTTTATTGGACTTGATTCCTTGTGATTTGGATTCGGATTGTTTAGTTTCTCTACCGACGACCTTTGCTTTTCTCCGGACTACTTATCGTTGATTGTGTAATTGTGTAGTGCCACCTTGTCTGCGTACACGACACAAGAATACGCCAACATGCATTTAATTTATGGGGAATGTAGATGCAATGCCAACGCTGCAGCTAGACTTTATCGTGAGAGGTACCCAAATACAGCTCGTTTTCCGGATCATCGAGTCTTTACAAATGTGCACTGATTACTCTTCTCAGAGGGCCGACTGCCGAACCAAGTACATAGTGAAAGAAGATTGCGTCCCCCTTACGAGGACGTTGTACTAGACATTGTCGAAGAAGATCGGAGTATTTCTGTACGTGGAATAGAGAGAAGCACAGGAGTACCCAAAAGTACAGCCCATCGGATTTTGCAAAGAAATCACGTACAGCGAGTACAAACTCTACTACCCCGGGACCATCGACCCCGTGTTGCTTTTTGTCAAATAATGCTAGAGAAGATCCGCGATTCTTCGAAAAAAATTTGTGGTCAGATGAGTCGACATTTAAAAAAGATGGTTACATGAACCTACACAACTTACACAAGTGGCATATCGAAAATCCTCATTTGATGAGGCAAGATAGATCACAATATCGATTTAAAGTGAATATGTGGACCGGAATTTTAAATGGACAAATAATAGGTCCTTTTGAGCTGCCAGACGCCTTGACTGGTGAAGTTTATTTACATTTTTTACAAAATGATTTACCAAATCTACTGGAAGATGTGCCACTTAACATTCTAAGAGATATGTGGTTTCAACAAGATGGTTGCCCAGCTCACTATGCCAGCTCAGTAAGAGAATATCTCGATGAGGAATACCCAGGCAGATGGATAGGACGATCTGGTACTATCTCGTGGCCAGCCCGTCCCCCAAATTTAAATTCATTAGATTTCTTTTACTGGGGAGCGGTGAAAGAAAAAGTTTACGCAAAGCCAATCGAAACTGTGACTGACCTACGGCAAAGAATAATAGAAGCAAATGATTTTGTTAATAATGGAAGATTCGCCCGCTTGATAGCCCGATCTTTCTTAAGAAGATGTCGAGCCTGCATTAGAGCTGAAGGAAGACAGTTTGAACACCTGTTGTAAATCTTGACATTTAAATAAATTATGTTAAACTATTTTTGGGTATTTAATTTATTTCACTATCTGTCTCTCTCACACTTCGTAAAATGACTCTCCAGGTCTCACTCAAACTAGAATGTTAAAGTTACGGCCTTAAAGCAAACCATGGGTACATTAGAATAAATTTTAAGTACGTAAGAAAAATTTGTTCAAAACTGCCTGTTTTTGGAAAAAAAAATATTGTCTGCAATCGTAGAAATTATCTACCAAGTTTCATACCATTTTGGAATCCTTATTGAATGCGCCAACTTTTGCAGTTACTTGCCAAACTCGCATAGTACATTTTTTTTTCAGTACAGCTTGTTAAAGCTATGCGAAAAAATAATTTTGAATATTTAATTTAGATAAAAATGGCATATTCTTCTAATTTGGAGCAGCTGGCTTAAAATTTTAGATTAGAGTATACATAAACATTATTCAGGATTACAAAACAAAAGAAAATGTTTAGAAAAGTCAAGAATTGTAGCAACAACAGTGAAAAAACCGTCACAGGGTGTAAATTTTATCCATTTTTTTAATGCTAGATTTTTTTTTAAATAGGTTTTTATATTTTTCTGATAACATATATGAGTTAGTCTATCACCTGCTTTCGGCTTTTGGGACACCCTGTATAGTAAAGCTGTAAAATTAAAAATGATGCATGTTTTCTATTTACCTCCCATCAGGGGAGAATAAACACGCCTTTGGGGTGAATAGCAAATTGGCATAGGGTTGCCACTTGCTGTATTTTGAATAAATCTTGGATCATAAAATAGCTCTACCCACTGACCTGACTGACTAAGCTTTCAATGTACAGAACAGCAATTTTAAGGAAATTGTAAACAGTATTTATAAGCTTATAAAATATTCTTAACGATATAATATGATATTTAAAAACTTAGAAAGTATGAGACAACCCCTCTCTAGTGTTATCTATTTACCCCATTTGAGTCTTAATTCCCTCCAAAAAATCAAGCAATAAAATTACCCTTTCTTAAACACAACAATTTCGAATAACTGTTCGATATTTAGTTGATTTATATAATTATATTTAAACACCTTCACAAAGAAATAATCAACCTACAACCTAAGTTTAAAATAATTAACTCAAGAATATTGTAACTTTTGAGAAGATAATACATACCACTCATTAGCACTCAACTTTCTGTGACTTTGACGTAATTTTTTTTCTGGCGATATTAACATACTTTTTAGATTTTGCCAGTGAAAAAAAGAAATCTACAAATTAGGTATAAGCTTTTGGGATTTTCATAGTAATGATTTATGTTATCAGAATTTAGTTCCTAACATTTACAAAGTTTTTATATCTATGCACCCTGTGATTTCTATTCACCCCATTTAACGAAACCTCCATGATGGTCATATTTTTTTTGTCATTGTAGTTCTCTTAAAAGTTCTGGTTTATACGGATGTGGTCGATGTTAATAAATGATTGAATTGGTACATAAAGTTTAGAAATTGACAAATAAAAAAAGGGAAAATGGTCTTTTTTTAGTTTATTTCTGTATAAAAGCTAATTCCTGAATCCAACTAATACTTAGATAAAAATTGGGAAATCGGCCCGGAATAATACGCTTAGTAAAAATATTCGACGATTAAGTTTTATTTGGATAGAAAATTTTAATATTCATTATGTTAAAAGTAGTGTTGTTAGTATAAATCTTATTAATAAAGTCTTTTAAAAATAAAAATAAAGGAAACAGCCAAAACGTTTACCGTTATCTTTTAAATTGAAATGGAACTTTAAATAAAAAGGCAGCTAAAACTCTTTTTGGTGCAGGGAATTCTGAAAATGATGCCATCCAATCACAAAATATTGAGTTGAAAAACAAGACAGCTTATCTCAGCTAATAAAATATCAAGCGGTGTTTAAAAGTATATTTCGTATTATCACCTTATCATATCACAGAGTATCACTGTAATCACGGCCACGAGTGGACACAACACCTGCCTCTTCTCACATTATTGCGGGGATAGATTTTGATTAGAAAAGTACTAAAATGTACTAAAACACATCACTGTTACTACAGTCATGTTCTTTTACATGCAACAGATAATCTCCTTGGCCTTCATTTCACCTGATGGTAAACTAAGTGACATAAAACCGATGATGGCAGCGAGCTTCTCCTGGACTCCTCAACAACTGAGGAACTGGCCATATTACCTCTAATTGTACGAACACAACAATGCTATTTACATTGTTATCATGGCGACAAACTTAAGTAAGACGGCGGTAGCTAGCCAGGCGCGGTCAGGAGCCCTACCACCAATCAAACCAAGCAAAAAACCTTCTGCCTATGCATGCCCTTCATACCTCAGAAGAAATACAGTATGGAACAAAAACCCTGCAACGCCTCAAAGGATACTGTTTACTAATAAAGCAAAAAAGAACTTACAATTAAAAAAACAGTTGAATAATGTCAACATTGTTTTTAAAATTGATACGTTTAAAACAATTTGTTTACTTACATCAGTATTTACAAGTTAGTTATCAATTACAGCATAGTCGGGGAGGGGGGGTGCCGCCAGCACACAAAAAGGTAATCGGTGTTACTTTTAAAAAATAATGATCAAATATCTATTTTTTTAATTTTTTTTTTTATTGAAGAGTTTCAAAAAATCAGAAACATTGAAACGATCGTATATCGATTTTGAACATGACCTTAAAAGAGTTTACAAGGTTTTCGTAGCACACTGTAAATAAAAATATTGCAGAGGTGCCAAGTTGATTGGCGATATATCGAAGTGCTGAGATGCTTGTATGACGCTGCTTATATGTCCGTCGTTGTCCAGAATGGTCAAAATGAGCCTATCTTCCTGCGACGTGGTGTGAGGCAGGGGGATGTAATATCACCGAAACTCTTCTCCGCTGCGCTGCAGGATGTATTCGGAACGCTCAGTTGGACGGGACGTGGCATTAATGTAAATGGCGAGTACATCTCACACTTACGATTCGCGGACGATATCGTCATTATGGCTGAAACCCTGCAAGACTTACAAGAAATGGTGAACAGCCTGGCTGAGTCTTCCGAACGCATCGGTCTCCGGATGAACTTGGATAAAACCAAGGTCATGTTCAACGTCAGGTCGTAGTAAATGGAGTATCTCTCGAGGTTGTTCAAGAGTATGTGTACCTAGGGCAAACTCTTCAACTAGGTAGAAACAACTTCGAGAGGGAAGCCAATAGAAGAATTCGGCTGGGCTGGGCAGCATTTCGTAAGCTTCGACATGTCTTCTCGTCACCCATTCCTCAGTGTCTTAAGTCAAAAGTCTTCGACCAGTGCGTCCTCCCAGTCATGACATACGGTGCCGAGACGTGGACACTCACGGCTCGACTAGTCCACCAATTTAAAGTCGCTCAGCGTGCTATGGAAAGGGCTATGCTCGGAGTATCTCTGAAAGACCATATCAGAAATGATGTGATCCGACAGAGAACTAAAGTCACCGACATAGCCCACCGAATTAGTAAACTGAAGTGGCAGTGGGCTGGCCACATGAGCCGCAGAACTGACAGCCGTTGGAGTCGTAAGGTGCTTGAGTGGAGACCGCGACTCGGAAAACGTAGTGTGGGACGCCCTGCGACAAGATGGGATGACGATATACGTAGGCTGGCTGGAGTGGGCTGGATGAGTGTAGCCGAAGATCGGAAGCGGTGGCGTGCATTAGGGGAGACCTATGTCCAGCAGTGGACGAGTGTAGGTCGATGATGATGTATAAAAATAAACATTCAAGCTAATGAGATTTGCTTCCATCATCAAAATCGTAAGACATCAATTTTGTCACTTCGGTCGGTCAAAAATATGGTCTTTTTTTTTATTGCGGAAAGTTGGCAAACAAGCAAACTGCCCACCTGATGGTAAGTGGTAACAGTCACCTATAATACATGTGGCTCTTGTGAGATTCACAGCAGAACTGCAACCCCCACAAGAACCACAGTGTACGGTGCCAACTTGTGACACCAGATGTAAAATCACAGTACCCAGTAATTTCACTGCCATATCTTACCCTTCAAACCGGAACACAGCAATGCAAGCACTGCTGCTTTGCGACAGAAATAGGTAAGACGGAGGTACCTAAGCAGACGACCCTGGTACAGGGTCTCCCTCCAGTAAAGAACACGGAACAAGAACATTGGTCTACCTAGCATCATAAGTTTGAAATTCAGTGTCTAACAGTTACCAAAGTAAACTTACTTGAAATTTAATTATATACAGTACAATTTTTTTGTTATAAGAATAACTTTCTTGACCAATCATACCATACATTGTACGTGTAAACATAAATAGAACTTCCCAGCTCCATTACAAAAATGCAATTATTGTAATGTCCCAAGAAACGCTCCTAGACGAACACAGATTTCACATGTAGATAGAGAGACAAAGAAAATACTCCGTACTATATCTACAGTGCTAATAACTTAAGAATGTATGATTGATCAGCTGTTCGCAGTGCTAGACGACAGTTAATAATCGCGCCCTACTGTAACTGTTGGTAACAGTCCAAGCGATGAGATGAAACGTGTTTTGTTGGTTAATAGTGAAATGCTGTTTTAAGTTTAGTAGTCCATTGCAATAGACAGTGTCAAATAATGTGTGGTTGCATGCTTTTATTAGAATAATTACAACATTCAATCTATTATTGTTGTTTATATAACATTTTTAATTTTTTCTGAACTTTACTCGAAATGATTCACTCTAGTTAAATAAATATTTTGCCTTTAATAATTTTTCGTATTGAATTTTTTCTTAACTTTACATGCAATGCTCAGGCAATTAGTGCGAGCAAGAGTTGTGGCGACTAATTTATATACGATCTGTAAATATAAGCGATATATAAAATTTATTGTTAAAAAAATTGAATAGAATTATTTTTGTTGTTATATTCGTTTTAAACTACATCATTGTGTTTTTCGCTAGGATATATTTAGCGAGTTCGATAATAGTTTTAATATAAATACACGTGGTTCAATCTTTTTAATTCAGTATACGTATTTTTATTATTCGAACTTCATCGAACTTTAGAGTAAAATTTTGTATAACTCATACTATTATATCTATCGACTAAATTAAAAAAAACAATAACATAAATATACTCGTTATAGGATAAGTTATTACACGGTCTGGTTATTGTGTCGAAAAAATAGAGATTCACTTATTAAATATCATATTAATTTTTAACGTATTGGCTCACAAAAACCGTTATAATAAACGGTTAACTTTACATGGAAATCCGTTAAGATAAATGTAATATAATTTATTGGTACCATGCAATTGTTCCACGAGTTCTTATCACTTTGACCACACCCTAACCTTTCTATCTCGAAAGTGTTTATCGTTGACACACGAAATTAATATTGTAAATGAAATTGGGGGAAATGAGACTGGAGTGGGTGTCATTCGTTATCGAAAAGAAATGTTTTGACGTGAAAACAAAATGCTTTACGTTGTGTTCTAATTACATTACAACAACTCAGAGCTATTTGTTTAACATAACTCAATGAGTTTATTACGAAGGTGACATGTAAGAAAAGAATGATTATGCCTGCATTCTAATCTGTATCCGGTTTGAGATCTGATGTAATGTATAAGTCCCTACATGCTGATACGTAGATAGAAAACAATGTCAGGAAGATTTTTATTTGCTGTCTACATAACGCTGTTATCCTATTTCCTTATTTTATAAAGTTTAGTTCTAGTTTCTTTATAAAAATTCTAAAAAAAAAACATCAGTGATCACATCTCAAACCGACAAAAACTAAAGACGTTTCAAGTAACATTGCACACTGCACCAAAATATTATTCAAATTCCAAGAACGAAAATAAAAATTTCATCGTGATTACATCTAAAACCGATAAAAATCTGAAGGAGTAACGTCGGATACTGCTATCAAAACAACGACTGATTTTTGAATGTACTCAAAGGACAAGCCTAAACAAGCATCACAAACGGAGAGCCAGAATCTGTCACTTTACCCTATATTGCCCCCGTCTCATTAGCCGGGTGTAAGGGACGTCAGACGCCACTCATAGTGGACATTGATTGCGGTCGACAAGCATTCGCCGACTAAGAGCAAACAGTTGTGAATAGAAACAGCGGCTAATTAGTTATGTGATTAAAAAGAATAAGGACCTAAAAGTAAAAAGTATGAGAAACATTTTCTTTTTTCTTTTTTTTCGGTTTGCCTGGCGAAGGTAACAATTATGGATTTGGCTGAAAATCGGTGTTGCCTTGTACTCATCAGGGCATCAACACTGAGTCAAGTCCAACTGCAGCACACACTTGAAATTAATTTCTTGAAAAATGTGTAATTTTTTTTCAATAGAATTTAAGAGTCAATTGTTGTGTAAATGTATTTTTGTTATGTGTTTGTGTCTTGTTTGTTTAAATAAATGTATCTATCTATCTTTTGATAGGTACATACGAGTACAATGCCTATATTTTTAATTCTATACTATAAATTTAAAAAGTAAAATAATAATATATAGCAAATTAAATACACACAATTTGATCGAGTGTAAGAAATGAATGAAATATTAGTACTACGGATAGATTTATGTATTTTTTTTTTTTTTTTTTTTATAATATAATTATATCACCACAGACTCGTGGTCCGTGTCCTTTTAAGGCTGTATTTTCGTTTTGATCTTTTTCTTTTTTAAACTTAATAAGTCCGACTACTCTACTCTATATCTAGGGTGAGTTGCGCATCACCTAAAGTGTAACTATCCTACATGTTTATATATAATACACACACGCTTATACATCATATATATATTTATGCTCATACATACCTATTATATTCCTATTACATTGTATACCTTACATATTACAGATTTTTGTTATTATTTATATTATGTTTTAACATACATTAATTATTATGTATTATTAAGATTTATGTATTGTGTTAGCTTGTATTTTGTGTAAATTATTTTCCAGAGTAACAGTCAGTCAACAACAAATTTTCAATTTAACTAAGACTTGTCAAATAATGCCTCATATAATTTATGTTTCATACTGATTATTTAGCGTGTAAAACCTTTTCTAACCATGTTAATACATGTTCGGGTATATTCTTATCCGTGTAGGGTAAACATGCCATTGTATGTTCGTTCGCATACATAAAATGTTCAAAATCTTACTAACACTCAAAATAACTGCACCACATAAATACTCATTCTACATAAATGTGAATGTAACACGAAAAACAATAATACTAATGAATAAATGTATCGATCAGGATAATGGAGCGTAGCCAGTGATTGGCACCGCCATTATCACGATACAAGCATAAGCTTTTCATGATGGGAGAGTAAGCCCGGATTACAGTTGACCCGGCTTTGGGATGATTGCTCGTTAATTACACCATGTAATGCCCACCATAGTTCTTGTTACTGAATTAATGAGGATAAAGAGCTTGTTCTATAAGTACAGGGTTATTTATCCATAAAATTAGACATTGGAAACTGTCTCAGATTTTGGAAGAATCCGGGGGGATTCAGAGAATATGAGGTCGACATTAATTACATTACTGAGTTTCGACGCATAGAGGCAAGTTCAGCTTCTTCTGATACGTAATGAAATCCAATTGCATTCATTCGGTTCAGTTTTGTTATGAATTCATTAATTATTGTTGGACGGTGAACCATAATTGTGAATTATTCATAAGTACACTTATTGATGGTACATTTTTAAAGTGTCAAATTTCGTTCAGCAAGTGAATTCACAGAAATTTGGGCGAACGAATTTTCCGGTTTCCCTTCTACGTTCATGACATCACCGAATCAATACTGTTGCTAGCTTCTCAGAATGAATCTGATTTGACAGCTGATAAAAGTAATTTAGTCGCACATATTTATGAGAATTGAAGCTCGGTAAAATGATTCAAATGTTTCTTAGAAGCTTATAAGTGTACTGCGGCATATGCTCGCCTATCATCGCAAATGAAATCCTAAAAATACACTATCTGTACCTGTTGCCAATGAAGATACAGTGTTTCGGGGTTGGTTCCAATATTTTGTGTGCGCACTTGAGACGAGTAAACTTCAAAAATCTTATCTCATAATGAACAATTCATTTATTTTTGGAGACACGGGAGTCATACCACCTGCACTTGAGATTGCTTGTGCTTTGAGAGTAGCATCGATAGATTCAGATAGAGCTACTCCATTTAAAGATGCACTCAATAATCCACTTTAACGCTTTCGACATACGATCGGAGATTAAAATACACAATACACTACTGACAAACCTGTTGGTAATCAACATGATAATGATACAAGGGAAATATTATCTTAAGGTCTTAGTAATTCGGTTCAATTCGCATTACTAGAAATTACTGCTTACCAAAGCTATAAAAGTGGATTGGACAATAGGCTCAATGCATTTGTCGCTAAGGCTCATTTTTGGGTTGCCACTAGTAAAACTTTCTTGGCGCCACGCTTTGTCATTCCGATACGATCTATATCCGGTGCAGTTTTGGGATGAAAATATTTTTACTTATCTTAAGTGGTTGTATCTGCTTATTAATTAGCTTTATAGGGAATACATTGAGCTGTCAAAATGAACACTTTGTCGGCGTTTATGCCCTCGAAGCACTAATAGACGATGATTCTTTGAAATATTGACATCTTTGGATGGTTCTAAAATGGATTCTCGATACGTGCGTATACTAATGGCTGCATATTAAACCTGTTGTGTGATAAATATCAGTCAAAGTTGACATTTAAAAATATGTTTTTTTTTAAATAGGAATAAAATCTAAGCAAAACATTAAAGTAATGTGAAAAACGTGTCTCCGTATAATTCCGTATTGATAACTCGTGAACTTCCGCACTTTTATTTTATCTGAAACCGTATTTTGAATGTTTCCTTGTGACCTTCTTTCAACGTAAATAAACATAACATTAGAAGGAACATTTGCAGTAAGTGATTTATTTTTTGAATCGATGAAGTCATCATCAGAAATTATATATTAATTCGTTATCTTTATATCGGTCATTGCTTATACGAGTATATACTTAAAAATATTAGGCGTCGGATTTAAGTTCATATTTGTTGTATATCATTTTTAAACTTAAAAGCTACTTTAATATTTTAGACACTAATAATTGTTTATTTAATTATTAGTTTATGTTTTGATTATAAAATTCAAAACTGCATTTAATCAAATACTTATATTGAAGATCCTAATATGCACAATTAAGAACATATTTAATTTGTAAACTACGATATTAATCAGCAAATAAGCAGTTCATATTAATAAATTAATATTTATGGGTTGTTTTTTACTGGCGGCTTATTTATCTGGCATTACATCAGAAATAATAGTATTGTTAGAACAGCCATGAAAATCTAATAGCATCATCATAATGTGCATTGAATTCTGAAATCACAAAACTGAAAAAAAAACAATGAGTAGCATATGGGCGTGCTATGCGAATCACAGATATGCATAGTTCCGCAAACTTGAATTGATAAATTTTTATGTAGGTACACATTGTGGACCACGGCGAAATTAATGCCTGAGGCATTACTAGTCAACATTCAAGTCGTACAGGGAAGAAATGTACCCATAAAAAATCAAGCTAGGCATATTTAACTTTAATACATTATATAAATAAATAAATAAACAGATGAAGCCAACAAATAAGCAACGTTACAGAATATAGTTGTTTTTTTAGTCATGTTTCTGTAGTTAACTTTTTGAAATTTATAATGGATGTACGAATAAGGAAGAGTAAATTATTTCACTATGAGTAGGATAATTTGACACAATTAAATGATGACCGAAGGGATCTAATATGAGAAGTACATAAGTAGGTACTTACTGAAAATTCGGTTAAATAACTGGGATGTGTTTGGACTATTAAAAAGAGAATTTAAGGTGTCTACGTGGCCGATGTTCGGATATCATTATGACAATTTTATCTCAAAATGCAGACGAATCGAATGCAGTACTTCAAAAGCCGATTTGTCTAAGATTTCAACGAATTAATAAATCTATAAGGGTTAGGCGATGGCGTTCCTAGTAATAATGACTTATCGCACGTCAACTGTTTTCCCTGTTCTGTCATCTGAGATAATGTATCCCTCAAACGAAAAACCAAATTTATTAAAGCAACATTAAATGACGTTCAATAATTTGATAAGCCCGTGAGAAATCCAATCTAAATTCTGTTCAAAAATAAAGTTTGGAGCCAATTATCGCGATCTATTGTGTTTGGCACGAGTCAATCCTGACGCAGTCCCCAATACATCTTGTTTCAGAGCCGTTTACATCACGAGCCAAACAACAATATACAGAATGGTAGGACATCACGCACAGTCTAAACATTTAGCCAACGGACAGTCTGTTATTAGAACGCATGATGAAGGACAGTGTAAACGGAATGGTGAGAAATGATGAGAAAATTTTGGTGTGTTTTAGTCACGCCAATGGATAGCTTTCGAATCCAACGGATTTAAAAATGTATTTCTGTTCCGCGGTTTGGGTTAGATGAAAACTTTTTTTAAGGTTTTCCAAAAATCCACCTGTAGATCCAGATAGACAAGATTCGCTTGCCTCTAAAAACTGCAACTCGATTTGATGGTAGCGTGATTTCTCGCCTGCTTAGCTAGATGTTACAGTCACACAACAGCCAGCCAGCAGCATAATAATATTACAAACTAGGGTTAAGGACTCTATTTACTTCAGCTCTTATGGTAGAGCTCTCTTATAAAAAAAAAGTATTTGGATTGTTTGCGTTCGATATCAAAATGGAATAAATGATAAAAAACATTTTGATTAAGTAAAGGAATTATAAATCTTAATTCAAGGAGAAATAAATTAAATTTCAATTGTTTCTTCTACATAGCTGACACTGTCTCAGTCAGTTGAAGGTACTTTTAACGACAAAAACGGATGGCAATTACGTCGTATCACCAAATCAACGGGCCTGGTGTCCGTTAAGACAATCAAGTGCCGCCACTTCCTGCATTACATGTAGAGATAATACATAGAAATTGTATATTAAAGTCACCTCATAAATATGTATATGTCTCGGTCTGTGGTCACAGAAAACACTTGCACAATCTCCAGCGCGGATGGCCCCTGACTTGAACAGGAAACGCCGTGGAGCGCCTATAATAAAATTAAGTGTGTAAATAAGTGTTTCACCATCTCCACAACAAGTTAAATAATAATTAGGGCTTAGATTTTTAAGCCCAAAAAAAAACTATATGCAAGCTATTACTATTTGTTTAATTATCAACGTGAACTTTGGATAGAAGTCACTTATTTATTATATCAATACAAGCTAAGCGTACTCCACACTGTTTGTTTATATACCTCTGAGAAAGACTTAGACATCGAAATACATTGCACCGAAAATTGAATAAATATCTTGTTTTTAAAACATGATGCCAAATTGTTAAATTTATTCCAGAATCCAATAACAATATTAATATATCGGGATTTTTAAAAATGTATATCATTTTAATTGACCGTAGGCTTGAGGACGACGTAGAACTTGACAATTTTAAATTCTCAAAATAAATTGCAATTGTCATTGTAAATTTATATTTCTGTGTGACTTCGTATATGTTTCCAGGTATATATTTGCCAATTTTTTGTATTTAATTTTATTAATATATTTAGTCAGTCTTCATTTCCTTGCGTAACGTAATTGCAAACGCATATATTTATTCCGTCAAATTATACAGTTTCATTGCTTCGTTCCCGATTCCGTCTGCTTCAGTAAGGTTGCAGGTCGTCTGCTCCAGTATTTCTTCTGTTCCAGTCCTATCTTCAGCGTGGGGCATGGCGTGTATAAGTAAAGTGATACGCAGAACACCGCACGCATTCTTATCACGGAGCCCAGTGGATGGGATAAAGAAATGCTCGACTGTGTGTTTACGACCGCACAGAATTGCACCACTACCACCTACTAACTACGTTTAAGAAATCACAAGAGGACTCGTAAGGGTCCTTGAAACAAGATAAGGACGTTTATAATTCTAAAAAATGTATATATTTGAAATTCAAAATTTTGGGAAGTTGTGTTCAGCAGCAGTGGGAAAGCATCATATAGATTACTTCATATAATTAAAATGAACTACAAATAAACCTATATAATATACTTACTTCTCCCAAAAAAGCTTAAATTAATCTGAACAAAACCAATCATAAAACGAACAACTTATTTTAAAAGCTAATCTCCTTATATTACTCGCCGCTGTCAGTATGGGCAACATTCCCAGAATGCTGGCAGCATTGCCATTTTGTATGGCAATACTTATTTTCTGGCCTAGATAAGAATCAGCATTCTGGTCGTGTGACGTCGCGTAGACGACAGAAAGATGAAGATTTAAATGATGGTATTATATAGGTGAAGGTAAAGGATCAAAACGAACAAAGAAATAAATACCTGCCAACCGCGCAAACATATTACTATTTCGTGATGGAAAAAAGAGAAGATATTTTTGTTTTATAAAAAATAAAAACCGACTTCAAAAATACTGAAAACTTAAAAATAATATAAGAATTAAATTAAAACTTAAAAATAATATAAGAATTAACCTACAGACAACATTACACTTCTATATTGAAGTCGGCGCCAAACGATGATCTCCTAGAAAGTGTTAAAATTTGTCACCGACTTCAATATAGAAGTGTGATGTTGTCTGTACCTATTCTTATATTATTTTTAAGTTTTATATTATTTTTAAGTTTTAAGTTTTCAGTATTTTTGAAGTCGGTTTTTATTTCTTGTAAAAAATATATTTTTAACTTTTTAGTGAATGAAATCTTTTTAGTGAAAGAAACCCTAAATTAGTGTTTTTCTCGATTTTCTATGGGATCCCATCATCAGATCCTGACTTTGGTGACTATGGGACCACCCTTGCAGTATACTCTATCAAGTACAAAAAGAATTTTGGAAATCGGTTTAAAAATGACGGAGTTATGAGGTAACAAACATTTTTTTTTTTATTATTTGGAAAGGGAAACAAACAGCTTGATATAGAGCATATGAGTGAAAAATAATAGGTCGATACATAGGCCAATACAGTTTCCACTAAAAATTAATACTAAACAGTTGAGCAAACACTAAATTATAACAAATTCTTTCTAAATAGAAATTGTGAAAATCGACGTACATGATATGTCGTTATTATAACAGCTTATTATTTAATGACATTAATTAACATTGGCAGCTGGAGAACGATGGTTACAAATACACTTTTTAATCTTATGGAGACTAAGAGAAAAAATATCAAATTGTTGATAACACTCATCATATGAATAACAAGATCTTACAGAAAAACGGTTCTTGGCGTAGTTAGTGCGACAGAATGGTGGAGCAAATGTTTTTGTGGATCTCAAACAAGACCTTTTGCATTTCAGACCAGGGACTGCTTATCAGTATAAAATATTGATATAGTATCAGTAAAAATATCTGTACTAAAATTCTATACAAGGCGAATTTCTGTACCGATATTCTTCATTTATACACTTATTTAACCCTTATTTTATTTCTGTACTGAAATCATACGCGCGGGCGTCACTGGCCGCGGGGCAGGTGGATAAGGGGCCCCAACGGGTGAGGAAAAATATGTGCCTATGCGCGCCGCCGCTGAGCTCAAATCGCACATTGCAACTTGCAACAGGTTTACTAACTCATATAAAGGGATCGTAGATGTTTCGATTACTGTAGAGTGGATATTAATTAACGCAATATCAATCATTTTTGTGTGCAATGGGTAGGAAGCGTAGAAATGCCGTGCACGGATATTTTTCATATTGTAAAACAAGCAACGAATCTTCGTGTTTGATAGAAGGATGTGCAATGAAAATAAAAATAAGTACCTTCGTCTTAATATTTAACCAAGTAGTTACCTTATTTATTATGTTAAGTTTAATAGTATTCAATAAAATAAAACGCGATGTTTACGATTTGAATACCTATTCTAAAAGTCTTTGTAACCTATGTTAATAGTAGGTAAGTGCCTATCTAGGTAAGGGCCTATCTACCTTAACTAGGTATGTGCCTATATAAAACTACGTGTCAGGGTGCTAGCTAGGTTAATTGCGGAAAATTGAACAAATTATGGGTATGAATGACGTTAAAAACGGAAGCTATGCTTGGGCTGTGTTTGATTTTACATGCTTTCACTTAACGTGGATGAAATGCAAAAATAAAATTACGGGTTGCACTCCAGGAGTGCCGGCAGAAGTGAAAACTTAAGTATTAACGTTGTGCGTTTTGGATATTTTGGAATGGTTATGGAATAATTTTGCACGAATTGCTTTAATTATCAGAATAAAAGTACTATCTTTTATGTGGTAGAATACAATATTTATTTATTGCGCTATCGTACACAAACATGACAATTTATATTACATTAAAAAGTTTATCCCTCAGAAAAATCAACTTCCTGTTGTAACGTTGTGCGTAGGTACATAATTATATAACTAGTAATAATGAATCAAAATATTTACAATTAAATTAAAAATATGATCAAAACAGACATTAATATACTACTTAAAAACGTAATTTTATAACAAATAAACCTAATTAATATTTACAACAAAATCAAATAAAAGCACAATTTAGATTTTTCCTAACAAAGTAAATAAATTGATTAAAACTGTCTCAAGTGACGTGTGACTTCCAGTACTTTTGCCAGCCGCTATTGTTCTCGGTCGGCTTACGTGGACCCCTCACCGCACCTCGACAGTTCCTGCGGCCATTTCAATTTTAATTGGTCTTACGAATTTTCGATCAGGGTCACGTGTCCTGACGGTCACGTGTCCTGACGCGAGTTTAACATTTTTTTACCCATTACAAAAAAAGTGTACAACGCCGCTAAAGAAGTTCTCACTTCAAAAATCTATATCCCACCACTTAGAATAACAGGGTCAATATTTGAAAGGCCCCAAATTCATGTCTCTCAAAATTTCTCGAGAATGTGTGTATATTTTTTTAAAAGAATTTTTTTTGATAGTAAAATAATCAACGAATATGTTCTCTAAGCCTCGATTATAACAAATTAATAATAAAAAAGTTGTTAAAATAAAACCAATAAAATTGCAATTTTTTCACGTGTCGCCACGGCTCATGCGCTACTATATTTAGATAATATGAAAAAAGGTGAATTCTTTGAGCTATTGGCTATTGTGTGCTGTAATTATAACTAATCAAGCTTCATACTTTTGATAAAATTACCAATACCCGCTAAGTCAATAAAGAAAAAAATGCGCGTCATTGTCCTGCGCAATGTTTGTTTTCAATTTAGTGTTGAGTTAGAGACGAGAGGGGGGAGGAAACTTGTGGCAGGGTGAACAGACCTCCCCGCACCAAAGTCGGACACATGCTTTGGTGAAGATACAAAGCGTTGGTTTTTTGCAAGAAGCCTTTAAAATTAATTCTCCAAAAATTTTCATTACAAACGTCATTTATGTTTTTCCGTAACGTCATTCAACCCAAATGTTCATGTAAATCATAGACATGATGATGATACTATGATATACATTAAAATTTTGGGTTGAATAACAATATGGGAAAAACTATTTAATAATTAGTTTTAGATAACGATAAAATATTTATTGGTTATTATGAAACACCGTGTATATTCATTCTGTCCTATTGTAAGTCTTTTTCATATTGCAAAATATGCAAGTTTTGTGAACATAATTTAACATTATAATTTTTTTTTTGAAATACCACTTACGTAAAACATATTAGGTCAAGTTTTTTGCGATTTCATCATTTTCCCTAACGTCATTGTCCTGAATTTGGGCTGCCAGGATAATGACGCGCATTGAGAAGAATGACATTATGTGGAATAGTAATGACAAATCTTGAGGATAATGATGAGAGTTCGTAAATGCATTTGTTTAAGATCAAATATAACATTTTAATAATTAGTACAAATCGGTATACTGTTGACGGAAGGCAATATTATAATGAGTGTAACTGTTATTGACAAGACAAGATGTAATTGGTATATTTTGTGACCTATCAAAGGCTTTTGACTGCGTTGGTCACCAAACTCTTATAATAAGCTCAAGCATTATGGTGTCTCTGAAGAAGCAATTAGACTTATTGAGTCTTATTTGTCTAATAGGGTTTAGAAAGTTGTTATATTAACAAAACTGAGTCTTCTGGTGCACCTATAATTATGCGCGTGCCTCAAGGATCGATATTGGGACCATTGCTCTTCTTATTTATATTAATGACCTCCCACATTTCACTAACAATGTGTGCGATACAGCACTATTTGCAGAAGATACTTCTTTAATATTATTCCTTACAGCTAGTGAGCAAGGTTGACAGAGAAAACGGAAATACTCACGTTGTAAATATTACTCTCTCTCTAAAGTATTGCACTGGTTCACTATGAACAATTTATCATTAAACTCAAATAAAACTAAATGTATTAAATTCTCATTGCCAACACAAGTTGATACTATTGTGGAAATGATTAATCGAACTGTCGGATTCATCGATTCTACAATTAGATCGATATTTAGGTATTACACTAGATTCAAGATTGCAGTGGGATCCACATATTGAATTCTTAGGATGAAGTTGTTATTAATAAAACTGAGTCTGCTGGTGCACCTATAATTATGGGTGTGCCTCAGGAATCGATATTGGGACCATTGCTTTTCCTAATTTACATTAAATGACCTCCCCCATTTCACTTATAATCTTTGCGATACAGTACTATTTGCAGATGATACTTCTTTAATATTTAAGATTGACAGAGGAAACAAAAATATTGACGTTGTAAATAGTACTCTCTCTAGAGTATTGCATTGGTTCACAATGAACAATTTATCATTAAACTCAAATAAAACTAAATGTATTAAGTTCTCATTGCCAAATGTAAGGAAAGTGGATACTATTGTAGAAATGAATAATTAAGTTGTTGAATTCATCGACTTTACAAATTTTTGGGTATTACACTAGATTCAAGGTTGCAATGGGATCCACATATTGAGTCCTATGCAAACAGACTTAGTTCTGCAGCAAATGCAGTAAAAAACAAGACAACTTACTGATGTTGAAACGGCAACATTGATTTACTTTAGTTATTTTCACAGTGTCATGTCATATGGAATACTACTAGTATAGAAAGTCCTCAATACCCATTCAACAGTCAAAGATATCCTGAATACCCTTCAGGACATCTTTTAGCTGATAAGAAGAATGGACGCAAGGAACTTAACAGCTACATCAGAAATGTACCAACATTTACAAAAGGGTGTATCAATACCACACACAGCAATATTTGTTTACATAAATAGTTAATATACAACAATTCTTAACAATAAAACTAATAATATCTACAAATTAACACCAGGCATTAGCATCATTCTAATAATCGTTGACTTTATAATAAGTAATTAATAACCTTTGCTCAATTTATGAGTATTTTTACATGCGCTTTAAACTTATGAAATGCAAATCAGTAACACTTTATGGAATATTATTATAAAAAGTTATACATTTCCCCATAAACAAGCATTTAGTTTTTAAAGCCTGTACGTCGGAAAGGTAAGTTTATTGTTATTTCTTGTGTTTAAATGGTGAATTTGGAAATTGGTATCAAATGGATTATGATTTTAAATGACCGATTCGAAAGAGCTTTCTATGAAGTCATATTCGAATAAAGAATATTTTGATTTGATTTTGAAAACCTATGTCAAAGGTGACGGTACGCAGAAATAAAAAATCTCAGAACAATAAGTTATTGTCCTGAGGAAAAAATGATCCTGAATCGCTAACTGTAGAAAAAGAAAAAAGAGACAGAAATAATTAAAAAAGAAAGAAGAAAAAATTTTAGCAAAAAGCCCTCGCGCAACGCGCAATATAAGAGCAACGCAAAAAGTGAAAGGGGAATTCCACAAATAAATAATTTCTTCAGCTAGTACATTTATTAGAATGTATTTATACGATAGGTAACTATTATACGTAAGTAATGGAAAAGAAGGATAAAAAAGAGTGCATGTTAATGAAATGCGAATACTAAGATGGACATAGGGGTGACAAGAAATAAAGTACGAAATGAGGATATTAAAGGAAGTTTGAAAGTTGCGCCGAATACAGAAAAGATTAGGGAGTGGTTAAGATGGTTTGGGTTGAGGAGGAAAAAATGCCATGTAAATGAAGATAGTGAATATGAACGTAAATGGATGTGCAGGTAGGAGACCAAAGAATAAATGAATACAATGCGTGAAGAAATGGATGGAATGATATGAAGTAAAAGGAGTAAATGTAAGTATGACGAATAACAGAAGTTAGTGGGAGAAAAAAATATAGCGTACTAACGCCGCCTAGCGTGGGATAAGATTAAGTGTTATATGTAGTTAACAAAGTATAATAGTGATAATTTTCTATTAGGGGAACATACAACGAAAAAAGGAAAACAATCAACATTCAAAGCAGTTAAAGTAAAAGCAGTTGCTAGTGAGCAAGGTGCGGGTTATTCTTAGGATAGCAACCTAGTTAATAAAGAAGGATCATTTAAAAGTAAAAAGTGCAGCTATTCAATATAAAGATACAAAGAAGAATACCACTGTTAATAAGAAAAAAAATGACACAAGCAAAAAAAAGCGACTACAAAATCTAGGTACTTAATTTCCTAACAGAGTAATAAATTTACAGAATCAAAATGTAGGCTCATTAAGTTCACAATCAAATACATGTGCTCTGATAAGAGAAACCAATTAGAAACTTAGAAGGTTAAAAAAGTAAGAAAGCATCGGATATTGAGATAACAAATAATTTTTATTTGCAATATGCGAACAGCGTAGAATGTGCAGACAAGATAAAATATATTACAAAAAATAACATATACCTATACACAAAAACGGTACTTATGTTTACCATTATTTTGATCACATCATATCACAGTTGTTATGACTGCATATTCTTTTATAAACGAGGATCATATTGAGTAAAAAAATTGTAAGTTTTCTAATTATGGAAATGAAAGAAATGACTACGTTTAGTTTTTTTGGTTATAACGGATGATTTGTATAAGATCTCAATATAAAATGATAATAATAATATATATTATTTAGAATCAAGGTAAACTGGTTTTTTGTTATACATTTGTTAATGTATAACAAAAATTCAATCCTACACGACAATCCTACCACGATTAACTTTTATTAAGGGCCCACCATCCGCGCGAGCCCGAGCTAGTTTAGGTAAATTTCTCTAGTCTCTGTTTGTGTGCGTCGCTCACGCACACAAGCGCACTCGGTCGCGCAATCAGTACGGCCGCCTAGCAAAATATCGTAGATGTTAATTTTGAATTTAATAGGTGTTTATTATTTACTGTGTTATACTATAGTAAATACAGGGATGTGTTTGATCAACTTTTATTTTAACAAGCTTTTATTTAGCTTGCACTGTATGTATAATGTAGATTTGACCACTTCTCGGTTTTCGATTGGGCTGAAATTTTGCACATAATAATATGTATATCGTGACAATGCAATATTATGATAACATGGAGCTGATCTGATGAAAGAACTGGACGGTGGCCATAGGAACTCCGTAATAAAACGACGCAACCCCATCGAGTTTAGGCTCGTTTGATTCGGATTGACGAGTACTTTGATCCTATATGCTAACCAGGATCTGATGCTGGAGCTGGAAGGTGGCCATAGGAACTCTGCAATAAAACGACAAAACCCCATCGAGTTTGGACTCGTTTGATTCGTATTGACGGGAACTTTGATCCTATATGGTAGCCAGGGTCTGATGCTGGAGCTGAAAGGTGGCCACAGGCACTCTTCAATAAAACGACACAACCCCATCGAGTTTGGGCTCGTTTGATTCGTATTGACCAGTACTTTGGTCCTATGTGGTAACCAGGGTCTGATGCTGGAGCTGGAAGGTAGCCATAGGAACTCCGCAATAAAACGACACAACCCCATCGAGTTTAGGCTGTTTTTTAAACTAATTGCTCAAATAATACGAAATATTTTAATGACTACCGAGTTCTTTATTGTTAGTTGTATCTACAATTATTTTATATAATATACATATAATAATTTAGTAATAAACAAATATGAAATGAATATTTTCTTGTGCTCAACGCACTTTTTAGTCCATTCGCTAGATTGTAATAAAAAATAAATTAAAGTTTATTTTCTTTTTTTAGGGCATTAAAATAAAAGCTTGTTTTTAAAAATCTTTTGTGATAGCGGCCATCTTGTTTTAGTTTTTTTCATGGTGTACTGTATTTTACAAACTTTCATTTGATACCCCATATACAGGCTCATATTGTGGGGATTGTACATAAAAATAATCTGTCAATTTGTGACGGCGGCCATCTTGGATTAGATTGTCTTTCAGAATATGCTATATTCTACAATTCAAGCTCTTTCATTTGACACCTAAATTGGGGAAGGTCACACAAAAGAAATTGATGGGGTTGCGTATGGATATTATCTAGGCTAGGCTCAAAGTACTTATCAGGAAAAATCATATAGGACCAAAGTACTCGTCAATACGAATCAAGCAAGCCCAAACTCGATAGGATTGTGTCGTTTTATTGCGGAGTTCCTTTGGCTATCTTCCAGCTCCAGCATCAGACCCTGGTTACCATATAGGACCAAAGTACTCGTCAATACGAATCAAACGAGACCAAACTCGATGGCGTTGTGTCCTTTTATTGCGGAGTTCCTATGGCTACCTTCCAGCTCCAGCATCAGACCCTGGTTACCACATAGGACCAAAGTACTCGTCAATACGAATCAAACGAGCCCAAACCTGATGGGGTTGTGTCGTTTTATTGCAGAGTTCCTATGGCCACCTTCCAGTTCCAGCATCAGACCCTGGTTACCATATAGGACCAAAGTACTCGTTAATACGAATCAAACGAGCCCGAACTCGACGGGGTTCTGTCGTTTTATTGCGGAGTTCCTTTTGCTACCTTCCAACTCCAGCATCAGACCCTGGTTACCACATAGGCCCAAAGTACTCGTCAATACGAATCAAACGAGCCCAAACTCGATGGGGTTATGTCCTTTTATTGCGGAGTTCCTATGGCTACCTTCCAGCTCCAGCATCAGATCAGCTCCATGTCGTCATCATAATATATTTATACTCATCCATCATAATATATTTATACATATGCATGCAAAATTTCAGCTTAATCGGAAACCGGGAAGCGAGTCAAATTTAACTCGCAAGATTAGACCCGAACATGCAAAAGATAAATAAAAGCTTGTAAAAAGGTTAAAGGTTTTTCGTACGGCAGCCACAAATAATAAAATTGTTAGTTATCAACTTCTCCGATTACTCCGTAGGACTTCGCGTCGTATACATACACAAATAATTACGTGACCGGGAGCTAGCTCAAAGCGACGTGCTCTCACTTCGAGTCTTGATTGCACACTGAATTTCGACGCGCCCGAGCCAAGTATTTGTAAGAAAATCGATAAATGTATGTTAAAAAATTCATATAAAAATCAATGTACGATAATTTAAAAAAATACCACGGTGTCAGTGTTTTGCTTACCTTTGTTCTATATATTTGTTAAACTAAAATATAATAGGGTTAATTAATGAAGCTAAAAATCACGAACGGTATGTGGGTGTAACCTAAATTTTAAGTAAAATTGATGCTATTTTTTAACGAAATGGTATGTAAATTTGAAAAATGGTGACGGTGATTGTGTAGACACATAATTTAAGAATTTAAATTTATTTTTTCTCGGTCAGTTAACTGGAACGCTAACGTAAAATATCAAAAACGCCAACGGCCTTTTTGCTATTTTTCGCGCCATGGGCCCTTAAGATCTGAATAAAGCAATTAGGTTTATAAAAGTCTAAAAAGTTCGACTTATATTAATATTTTGACGGTCATTGTGATACTTTAAACCAAATAAAATTATTACCTAGATACTAAATTCTTTTTATTTTCATTTAGCTGCGTATTCTATAAGTATAAAACTAGACTCATGAGCATTATCATTTTCCTAAATATCTCGTCATTGTCCTAAACAATTAAAATCGTGACGTATGCACTCCTTTAACCGCTGGTGTTTATAATTTTATGTACTCGTCGGTATATACAAACCAATAAAGCAATAAATACGTGTCATTAACCACACAAATTGTGAAAGGCACGAAGACACGTGAAGATGAACTAACGTAAAGGACCGCCCTCGTCCCACCCATTATGGTTTGATTTTATTTCAGTATTTTAAATAATAAGAGTTAAATGATATCTGTACAATTATGATTAAAGTACAAAAAAAATTAAGTACAGAAAAATAATTTCTGTACTGAAATAAACTACTACCGAAATTTATTTAAATGACGTCATGCAGATAAATGTTATACTCGTATTCATACCGGTAAACAGTCCCTGTTTCAGACATATTTTATTAGTAAGATAAATCGAATCTACCATATTGTGTATAATTTTGAGTAGAAAGAATTGATCGCGATGCTCTCTTCGTAGTTTAAGTGGTGTGATTACATCCGTACAATATCTATCTATATTTCATCCCATAAAAAAATACAACCGAATTGATAACCTCCTCCTTTTTTTGAAGTCGGTTAAAAAAGAAGAAAAAAAGTAAGAATCTTTCGTTCCCCATCTTGAGAGTACACGAGATAAAAAAAAAATAGAAATTATTTTCGTTCACGTTTCACACTGAAACCAACCAAAAACACCTCATCGCTCGTCGATTAGGTCCAGATGCGATAGCATTGGCGGACAGGCAATCAAGGAAGGCGTGAAATTGGCGAATATTTTCATAGTTGTCGAGCATCCTACACGGTGAGGTCATGCTAGAACACTTTCACGAGGAAGGACTCCGGCGTAACGTCAGGAAGGAAGCAAGTTACCTAACCCGGTCACGCCAGCCGACCGTTTTAGGATTACAGTGTGCTCATGCGAAAACATTAAACGTTTTCTTCGTATGTTACATATCACTGGAAAAGTAATAAGACACAAAATACTGTACAGAAACCCAAAACAAGACCGGAGGGACAGTAACTTATCAGCAATCCGTATAAAATTGAGAATTACATGAAACTGATTTTTTATATTTTAAGCATTTTGTAACGTCGTATCCTAGAGACCATAGTTACCTATTTGTCAAGTGAATTGACCAATATTTATGCTGATGAACATAACTCGATTTTTCTTCATCAAGTCGACCAATTCGATTACAACTGGCGATCAATCGATGATAGCATCTTATCAAAATTTTATGAAGTTGGATAAACATATGGGAAGATTTACTTTTGAAAATATTTTTTTAAAATACTGAAATATACAAGAAAAATCAGCATGGGGGAATCAAAACCATTGTGAACATTTGACATTTCAAAAGGCATGACGTAGAGTCAGCAAGACTCTATATACCTTCGCTGCCAAATGGGTAACCATTTTAAACGGAACCGGAACACAAATACGTCATGACCACATTTTCTTAAAGAAAAGTCAACAACAGTTACTTATAATTATACGTCCCCAACGAGGGGCTCGAGCCTACCCCAAGTTAGGGTGTTTAGGCCTTTCTCAACCACGCTGGCCCAGTGCGGATTGATCGACTTCACATACACCTTTGAATTTCTTCGCAGATGTATGCAGGTTGCCTATGTTTTCCTTCACCGTAGGAGCGTCAGACAAATGTACATGAAATTAGAAAAACGAAAGACACATTGGAACATGGCGATCTCAAACCCCGGACCTCCCGATTGGAAGGCAAGTGCCAAATCCATACCGCCACCGACGCTCAACAAAATTGCCTTCATTCAGCCTCATTACTTTCAATCCCCTTGTCTTTTAACACCTTGACATCTATCAGTGAACAAGAGAAAACCAGTTTAAAGTTTCAATTCGAACTTTAACATAGATACCAGCGTTTATATAAAAAACAAGATCTACTTAAAACAAATACCTACAATTTCTCCAAGCCGGACGTAAAGCTTCCGTCGCCGAGCCGAAATTAACATGTTCTCGGAATGATAAATCGTCAGATCGCTAGCAGATAGCTTCATTGAGCTGCGATTTATTGAGCTGATCTCGCTTGATATATTCCTCAGTTAACACAATGTATTTTTTGTCACTTTTTGCCACTAACTGTTATCGCGCTCTTGAATATTTATGTCGGTGTTTTGTTGCAAGCACTAGAATCGCGCGACGTGTTACGTATACGCTGAATGGTTAACACGGATTATTCACTTATCGGATTTATCGGACTGTCACACGCAAAATGTTATCTTTCAATAAGCAGTTAAAACATCGTGAGGAAAGCTGCACACACCTGTGAAGAAAGTATTTTTTTACAGGTTGTGTGTGAAGTTGACCAACCCGCATTTGGCCAGCGTGATTGACTAAGGCCTGATCTCCCTAGGGTGGGCTCGAGCTCCTCGTTGGGGACGTATATGAGCTGTTGATGAAGCAGCTCCTCACCAATTCTTCTGCGTCGAATCCAGATATATCATTAATTTTTCATATTACTCATTGAAATTCGATATTAAAAGACTGACCAAATGGACTATTTTAAATGTTATTTTGAGTTTTATATGCCGACTATATATTTTATACGGCCGACTATAGAGGTCTCCTAAGTCGACTCTTACTACATCCACGGGAGGAAATAAAGCAGCGACAAATATAACTCAGCCCCCGGACCGATGATTTACAATTACTGAAAATAACGGCGCTTACAAGAACAGAGAACAGCCCTTGACAAAGAAAGTTGCTAGCAGCTATTTATTTTATAATCGCCCGCATAAAATGATAGGTCGTATAACGTTGGCATGCTCATACCTACGCGCGTCGTAAAATTGATGACAGTCGCTAACGATACCGAACGATGATGGTAAAAAACGTATGTGGAGCCGAATAGCATAAGGCTGAGTACATACGTCTCAGCCAAATTACCCATTGAGTGGATCCACCTCATTTCTTGTGTATTTTTTAAAACTCCACCTAAGTGTACTTATGTGGAGTGGTTAGGACTTAGGTGGTTAGGTTCCGAACCATGAACCGACTGGGTATTCCGGAAATAGGACCCAACGGGTCGAAAGGCAAATTACGCCCTCTCCAGGCCCAATTCTAGTCGAATCGAAACTAAACCGTTGCGATCGACCAATCGGAGTGCATATATTGGACTTTCAACTGTTTGATGTCTTTTTTTATTGCAACTAAGTTGGCAAACAAACAAACTGCCCACCTGATAGTAAGTGATAACAGTCACCTATCATCATGAGATCATATATATATTAAATACAAAATCTCCCAACCCAAAAAATCCTCAGTTTCATAGTGTTTGGGCTTGAAGGAGATACTCTAACGGTGCTATAATTCACAATAGATCTACCAGGTCGAGGTGAACTAGCTGGCGACTCCAGCGTAGCGAGCTTAAGGCTGCGCTGGGAGGCGGAGACCTCTCGCTGCCGAGCATGGTCGTGGCCATGCTCCGCGGCGAGGCGGAATGGGAATGGCCGCGGAGAGGGAGTAGGAGGCAGATCCTCAAGCCGTTCCCATCCGCCACAGACGGATAGGCAGGCGAAGGCGGGCATCGCTGACCCTGCCGTGGAGGCCTGCGTGCACGGTTGGCCTCGTGTACGCCGCCGCAAGGCCCTCCGTCCGGAGATTGCCCTGGTGTTTTCGGGCAATCCCCCGTTGGCGATAGCCCGACCAGTGGGTTGGGCTTGCCCGGGCGCGTGGGTAGTGGAGTCGCAGTGTGGACCTTACCTAGCGCGCAAATAAAGGCAGGGAGAACACCGGGGGGTTTTAGTGGGTAGGCCTGGCACCTGCCGGGAGAGTCCTACACACACTCGCTGCTTAGCCAACGGCGGGTAAGGTGCGGTTACGCATTTCCCCACGAGAAAAAAAGGCCTACAAGGCGAAAGCCCGTATAACAACAATAATAATAATAATAACAGTCATCTATAGTACATGTGGCTCTTGTGAGATTCGCAGCAAAAATTAACCCCCACTGTGTACGTTGCCAACTTGTGACATATACCCAGTAATTTCACTACCATATCTTACCCTCCAAACCAGGATACAGCAATGCAAGCACTGCTGCTTTGCGGCAGAAATAGGTAAGACGGAAGTACCTAAGCTGACGACCCTGCTATAGATTCTTTCTCCGGTAATAGAGATAATGAGGTGATAACGAGCCGCTGTGATTGGTCGAACGCAACGGTTCAGCGGTGGCTCATTAGCAGAATTGGCCTTGGGCATAGTCCTCCCGTGAGTTGACCATGGAAGATCTTGGCCTTCATCTTACCTGATGGTAAATAACGATAAGGGCAAAGTTGGAGGGAACTTCACTTGAACTCGTCAGCAAATGAGAAACTAGCTTTTACCTCTAATGATCAGAACATGATGGCGATAAACTTATGTAGGGCGGTGGTAGCTAGCCAGGCGGGATTAGAAACTCTACCACCAACTAAACCAAGCAGAAATCTTCTGTCTCAATGAGGAATCGAACACCCGGACCTCCAGGTTATTACCGGGTGATGGCAGCCACAAGACCATGACGGTGGTTAAAGCGCGATAAAGTTAAAAGCTGAGTACCCACTTAATTGAAATTATTATGCTATTTGATAGCTCTTCAAGTTCACTTGCTTAGAAAATGGTAGCCAAATTAAGTTGTGTTCCTGCGTATAAATGAGGTCACCAGAGCTCGTGAGGGAACGCTGTTCGTTAGCTTATGCTGACCGGTGGCGTAAGGTTTGGGGTTGGCAACGGGCAAGTGGCACTGGTCCCGGGCATCGTCTGCTTAGGTACCTCCGTCTTACCTATTTCTGTCGCAAAGCAGCAGTGCTTGCATTGCTGGGTTCAGGGTGGTTCAGGAGGGGATTTTTCGTTTTAATTGTATTTGCATAGATCTTAATTTTGGTGAAAGTGTATGCCCATCAAGGTCAAAATAATAAATTGTACCTACCTTTTTTATTAGATTTTTGAATAATTACTTAATTATATTTTGTTTGACGTACCTAGATAAGTACCTGTATAAAGGTCTATATTGAATAAGCATTTTCGAGTTTGAGTTTTCATCGAGAAATAGAGTAATAGGGAGATATAAAAAATATTCACAAGGTACATAGTAAATGTGAACGTAATACAAACGTATACTCTCGATAAGCCAAACGACTATCTCAGATCACCTATTGTATTACCAAATAAACAGCGACCATACTTTCAAGCAATACTTCAGAGGATAGAGTAAATGTGCACTACCCATTAGGCGAGGGTCGTAAATCTGCTCGCGGTCCTATACATTGTATCCCGGCGCCGCCTCCACCGGCCAGTAACGAACCGAGCTAATTATCATCTGCTATTAAAAGTTTGCCAGCGATTGTGCTGACAGTATTATAATGGAGGTAGGTATAATAGCGTGGGACGCAGATCGCGTAGATTTTTGAGGAAAATTTTGACCTTCCATGTGAATGATAAGTGGAGATTCTGGATAAAAAGGTAGATAGTTGGAGAAAAAAGCAACATTGAAGAGTTTTCATAAGACTTTTCACCAGAAAAACAAAGGGAAACTTTGTTATACAAAGAGTAAAATTATTTAAAAAAAACTTTTTTAAATACAAGCTTTTTAATCATCATAGTATTGCATTGTCACAAGATATACATATGCATCAAAATTTCAGCTCGATCGGAGACCGGGAAGTGGGTCAAATTAACCTTGTAAGATATCATTACAGACACCGGACAGGTGAAAGTAAATAAAAGCTTGTAAAAAATGTTTACCAGAGGGACCTCGATACTAGAGTCATCTGCGAGGGTATCTTACCTAATTCTATCACGTACATCAGTGATTGTATTGCTGTACCAGTTTTGAGGGTAAGGCAGTCAATGAATCTACTAGGAAACCTGAGATTAGCGCGTTTAACCAAATAAAGAAATAATTTCTTCAGCTTTATAATACCTATATAATATATATATATATATATTAGTAAGTATGTATATATAGAGTTAGCGCAGAGGTCGAGTGATCGCGTGCGCTGCTGCTACTGCGCAACGGGACGCGGGTTCCATTCTCGTACGGGTTCCTCGTACGGAACAAATATTTTGTATGGCCTACAGATGTATTCTATGTTTGTAATTGCACAGGAGAGAAATCCCAGTGTGGGGCGACGTTTTTTTTTGCTGTATAAAAAATGTTTTCAAATTTTATTAGTCACGGAGACCAATCCTGACAGTGGAGGATATTATTATAGTGCATGGACACTGTTTGCGCAAACACAGATGCACTTTGACCATCCTACGGATTATGCGAAAGTAGTAATGGTTCTAGGAGTTCTAGAAGCACGAAGAAGAGATAATATTTGAGTTTTTTGTTCACTCGTCATTAGAGTCTTTGACCACGGCGAACCTCACTTAACTTCTGCATTAGTAGCGCCGAAAACAAAGCTATGCCGCCACCGAACTCCACATTGAACTCTAGTGAGTGGATGAATTCACTTGTCACTCACGTATATTGAGATAAGGTTTCGGTAACAAAGACGACGAAGTTTAAAAATTAATAAAATGTGTAAGCAACATTCGTAACCTCCAAAACATTCCGCGAAGTCATCTCTTGGACTGTTGTTACAAAAAGCTCCATAGAATTTGATCCGGCGGTCAAGTGCCGATGTCACTATTCACATCTAAGCAAACTTGATTAACTTTTTCGATCGATAATCAATTTCATCATTTATCATTTATCACGTGTTGCGTCAGTGTTCAGCCACAACAACACGCTGGTCACACGGGAGTTGACCTCTTAGCTTCATATCCTAGGGTTGACACAAATGATTTGTTTTGTATATTTATTTAATTTATGCGATAATAAGAAACGGTAATGTAGAAATTGGGAGTGGTCATCTTCTGGAATCTATAACACAGAAGTATTACATACCTAACTTATAATTAAATATTACATATATACAGATTATTTTATTTATTTATTTATTCAAAATATACACATTTTTCGGTTAGTAGTGTCTTAAGACCTATGTGAGGTTTGAATAGATACTACTTCGTTCTCTAGACACAACGAACGGAAGCACCCACAAACTCACCATGTATTGTTACCAAAAATTGTTATTGAGCGCGCGCTCGCGCACAGCGATAACAGAAAACAACAATTCTGCTAGAATTGTTGTTATTAACAATTCTGCTAGAATTGTTGTTATGTTAACAGTTTTGGTTACATTTTTTTTCTGTTGTAGTGAATATTTATCAGATCATAATTCTACGAGAAATTGATAAATAAATGTGACAAAACATAAATTATTGAATTATTTATGTCGCCGAAATTTGGGACGGGTGACCTTATACTTTTTTATGCTGAATAATTTCATTGTATGAATTGCCGTAAGTCTGTCCTGAAGCACAAAGAATACAAACAAAGAAAATTTAAAAACGTTTCACATAAAAACATTTTTCGCCACAAATATACAAATATTGAAAATATGACAGTAGCAAAATCAAATAAATTCGTGTTACAATGGTTTTTCCGTAGCCCTAACTACACCAGTAACAAATCAAAAACTGAGAAACAGCCCAAAGCGACAATGCGACACTTGCTCCGTTTGTGAAATAATGACAAGTTGAAATCCGTGTGAATGCATACATGGTTAAATTTAGCCAGAGCGAAATTGAGAATATAGTATCAAGGCCATTCTAGGCATTCGCAGAGACGATTGACTTCATGATTATTATTTTTAAACAGGATATTCTTTCAAACGTCATGTAAAATTATTGTAACACAGACTTTCTTAAAATTTCACTCATACAAAAACCACTTTGGTATCACTATTGTTTTTACACATAATTCACAACTAAATTAATTTTACAATGTCAATTTCAACGTCATTTTGCACTTGACAGTTGCAAGTGTTTTGATCATTGTGCAATTTGTGCATAGACAAAACTAATAAATTTCACTTTAATCCTGGCAAAATCTACAAAGATTTTTACATACATAAATTCCGCGCCCTACTTTAGTGGACTGATTTTCAGAAAATTTCAAATGTGACATTTAGTCCGTTTGTTCTAATAATTTTTATAGAGATTTAATAAAAAATATTTAAATTAATAGATCAAACTAAATAAAGAGATTTAACAAGATACATTTTAACTAATAGTTCATAGTTTGGTGAAACAGTACTTTAAAAGCATTATATTTTTGTGTGTCGTCAGTTTTTCATGACCTTTTGTCGCTTCCAACCTTTCTTTCATATCACACGAGTACTTTTCGCTTGGAACACTTGTTCCTATACAGTTCAATCATGTAATCAGTATTCCTATGTAAATGAAATCGACAAAGTTATTGAGTTAACGGCAACAAAATGATTTTTTGCATAAACTCGGCATTAAAGTTCACACAATGAAGGGCAAAATTACCTGCAACTACTAATTTAGGGTCAGTAGCACCGTCCGTCCCCCACCAAGAAAAACTTAACCACTCGTTAAGGGAAAGGAACACATTAGCATTAAAACGGTCACACAATTACATTGTGATTAGTGTGTCGTCGACAACTGAATTCATTAGTTCGGCTCACCTGATTTTATTTAATTAGAACGCGCCGAACGGCCAGGTTGCGCCATCTCTAATCGGTAGTTAAGAAATACTACTGTTAACGACTGAGTAACAACGACTATTATTAATGTTATAGAAATTTTATGTTAAGTAACTAGAGGAAATATCTTTTGAGTCGCATAGTCAAATAGAGACGCCTAATTTTGTGTAGGTACCTACTGGATATTATTTGTTACAAGAAGAAGTACCGATTGTTGCGTTGAATAAAACAAGTGTTATGTTTCTCTTTCAGGATTGGAGACCCTGCATAGGATTCAATAAACCTTATCCAACACAAACTTATTCAATAATGAGGCTCTGGCGCTTCTCAAAAACCCGCAATAGCCCAAAGTGGCAGGAGATAACTTAAATCTCCTCTACTCGTCGAACCCGTTCCAATCCCAGCGGACGTGTTATGGGGCTAGCTTGTCTTAATTAAATATATTTGTTTTGCAAAATATATTTGCCTTCATACACACAATCGGACAAAGAAATAAAATTTATACATTTGCCTACAGATTTAATACCATTTCATAATACAACGTGTAAATTAAATAACACAAAACATAAGATACCCAACTTATTTAAGTTAACAACTACTATAAGAATTATATATGTAAAAAAAGAAAATATATATTTTTTATATTGCTTAATCCTGAAATGTTATATTTATCGACTAATATATGAATTAAAAATAATTTAAATTCTCGCGGACTATTTTCTGCTGGATAGCTGTCGCGCAGCCGATGAACGATAGGGTGAAGTAAATTTTAAAAGCGGCGTAGTTGAAAATTTAATTTTAAGTGCCCTGTAAACGATCAAACATGTTTGTCAAACTTCCCGTTTTCATCAAACACGACGTCAATCCAGATACTTTTCAAACACATCAAACACGTAGTTCGTTTGTCAAACGCGTCAAACACAGCCCTACACGAACAATCAAGTTTGTCAAACACGTAAATTTGACAAACATGTTTGATCGTTTACAGGGTCCTTTAGATAAAATCTGACCTAGATATTTTTTTTTGTGGATTCTTCTCTTGATTCTGAACAAACTGTATTCAGGTTTTGCGCAATTTAATTAACACAGTCATATTCAACAGTTAATACTTAAACCGATGTTGTACGCCGGCTCTTCAATGAGGACAAAAAGTGATACAAAATGTCCCGACATGGCCAGCGAACCGTCTCTGGGAAAAAGTGTCCCAGCAATGCTATTTTATGTTAATAACTTTGTCCTCTGCATTTTTACGACTCGACACGAAGCGTGAACCCAACGTACCTATTATTTAGAATGTCAAATTGAATAATTTATGATGATACAAAAATTTCAAAACTACGTTAAATTACAAAAAGTTCACACAATGTGGATAATGTTTTTAATACGGTTTTTTATATTACCCATTGACGGAATCCTAATAAATGTTAATGTCTGTGTGATAGATACGTGAAAACAACTTAGTCGACATTATACATATAGATGTATTTTTTATATGCTATATTATACCTATGTCACAAGAATAACCTAAATAAAAAACTTTTAAACACAAGCTTTTAGTACCAGCCAATACGAATCAAACGAGCCCGAAACGATGTAGTCGTGTTGTTTTATTGCGGAGTTCCTATGGTCACCTTCCAGCTCCAGCAATAGATCAGCTCCATGTCATCCGCGATATACATATGCGTGCAAAATTTCAGCTCAATCGGAAACCGGGTAGTGGGTCAAATTTAACTTGCAAGGTTTCATTACAGACATCTCACGCAATTTCTTCTAAAATTTGACTAATTTTATACATGTGACAGGATTTACAAAGTTTTTTTTCTATTTCATGGCCTTATTTTGTAGTCAGCACAGACTAAATTTCGTATCTCAAAAACACACTCTTTAGGTACCAAGCTAATTAAAATCGGTCACATTTGAGCACTTCTTAAAAAAATTCATTCCTATTTAAAATCTTATTCTGAAAGAGTTATTTTAACACTTTTACTACTGGATAGATTGAACTTAAACAAATTACAGTACTTAATTTCTTTAAGGTTCTAGTTCTAGTTTCTTTAATGTTCTAGTTTCACCAAATTCGTCTTAATAACAATATTATATCATACGGGGAGCATAATTTTTCCTCACAATAAATCGTCATATTGCCATAGTTTGCGGCGTGATAAATACAGGGCGAGTATTATTTATGACATGTTTGATCAGATACGCACACTGTCCACTGCTCGGACCCAAATCGATGCTGTAAATCATTGCGAGGAGAAGCAAAGATAGGCCCTTCACATTAATGAGTTTTCTTCTGGAAAATTCCTTGGCAGTAAATTATGTTGCGCAACGGGTCGCGGGTTCGATTCCCGTACGAGACAAATGTTTTGTATGGCCTACAGAAATTTGTTCCGGTTTGGGCGTATGTGCATGTGATATTCTATGTTTGTAACTGCACCCACGACACAGGAGAAAATCTTAGTGTGGGGCGACTTTAAAAAAAAAAAAAAAAAAAACATAACCATGCCAAACATGCCATACATGTACACGTTTTCATACAAATTGTTAACCCATTTTTTCATTGACGTATATCCCCCTCCGCTAGTATCACGGCCAAGAATCGCCGACCGAGGAACATTCTCTTAGACCCCCGACCCCATCACACGAACGACCGACCTTCCCCGCCTTCCAATCGAACATCAACCACCCACGCACCGCACTCGTAGAACAAGTGTGCAAAGACCTGGTCTATGCGATATACAGGTACAGACATGTACCTGGTCGCTTCTCCCCGCTCCCTACTACACGGCGAACCTAAGCGTCAGAGTCTAGAGGCGCGCTGAAGTTGCTTCGCTCTCCGACCCGGCTTGAACTCCTGGTGACTCTGTTTGGACAGCGGGACACCCTTCAGGTGAAGGCCTGTGCGCTAGAAATCCATAAGGTTCCGGTACACCAACAAGGCTTGAGGTATTTACCTAGATTCCTCATGAGCGTAGATTTTTTTTTGCTTGATTTGGTTGGTGCTATCACCATCATATTTAAGTTTGTCAGCACAATAACAATGCTTATAATATTGTGTAACGACAATTAGAGATAAAAAATTTCGTTAAATATTTAAATAACCCCCGACACAAAAATCTCCAAAAAGGTAAAAATAAAATGTTTTTTTTTCATTTCAACAAAGTTGGTAAACAAGCAACCTGCCTACCTGATGGTAAGTGGTAACAGTCACTTAAAATATATGTGGCTCCTGTGAGATATGCAGCAAAACTAGAACCCCCATAAGAGCCACAGTGTACGTTGCTAACTTGTGACATCAGATGTAAAGTCACGGTACCCAGTAATAAAATTTCACTGTCATACCTTACCCTTAAAACCGGAACACAACAATATAAGCACTGCTGCTTTGCGGCAGGTACAGAGTTTCCCTCCGGTGTGTTGGTTGGCCCTTTAACATTGATATGTCTAGTAATATTTTAACGTATCGTCACGTCGGGGGACCACTATTATTAGATCTATTGATTTAATTATTTCCGACCGAATACTTAAAGCGTTACTAGATATAATATTAATTGCAGCCCTACTACGCCATCAGATTACAATACTCGATCAGTACAATTTGAAATGTCATCAAGTTATTTATGACAATTGTACTAATTTATTTCGGACAACATATTTATTATGAATGTCATATTGGAAAGTTATGATTTTAAATTGTAATTTTTCGTCCTATTGAAATTATATTTATCTTAATGTATAAGAATTAGACACTCCTTGCTTCGGTGAATAAACGTAATTTCCCCATCGGTGAGCGGGGGTCTAATAAGCCCGTCAATATTGCTTACCGCGACACCCCATTGATGTGGGCATCAGTTACGGAATTACTTTTGCTATTGATTAATAGCGTCCTACATTGATTATTAAGGATGTGTCCTGATATATAGATATCGCATCTAGAATATCAGGTTTCTCGTATTTAACAGGTTTCATAAAACTAGTGATTTGTTTTTGGGGGAGTGTGTTTTATTTTATTTATTTAGCTTGTAACGAATTTCTCATAATTTTCTCAACGTTAATGGCATTAAATCAAACTTACACATAAATTGGAATAAAAACCAATAGAACAGACGATATCACGAAACCAGACACATAGTAAAGTTGTCATCTATAATAATCTTATTTGATCCCAATTAGAATGCCTTATGCTGAATAGAGGCCAACAAAATACAACTTTGTATCGCTTGGGTGGAATAAATAAAAAAAATAATGCAGCGATCGCAGCAATCCATCACGGGTCTGAATAGTCATAATGGCACCGAGGAACCGACAACAAAGCGGTCAAATGATGCGACTCGTGGACCAAAAAATGCCAAGTGTCAAAATATCATCCACATGACGCGTAAAGACATATTGGAAGTTTCATTTGTGAACGCAAACGGCCCGGTCGGTGGAACAATAACATAATTTTCGTGCTGCAACGTGATTGATGGCCAATCTCGTTCCTTGGGTGACTGTGGCCCGCCGAATATGTTTTCTGGTGACGTATGTGGAAATATGAACCTTACCGACGTAGCATTTGATGATAATTGTACGGAACGAAGAATAATAAATACCTACATTACATTAGTACTTGCCGTAACAGGTGTATTAATATAAAACGTGTTGTAAATTTTTAAAGCTTTGAAATTTCTTTATTTCATTATATTATATAAACATAAGTTTATTATTTTCAAGATGATGATGTTAAAATTTGAAATACATAATATAAGTACTTAATAATTATGCACGTAATAGAAAAATTTCAAACACATTTTACAAAACGTGTAAGTCAATTTTATCATTTTTTTACTTTAAAAAAACTAGACTGTGTTTTTGCTTATACGTATTGGTAACGTAGTAACTATTAAGTAATCTGTGGTATTGGTATCTGTATCGTCAATATTATTTGATTGTATAAACATTGTTAAGTATAAAGTAGTGGCGTGACAAACAAACAAACACGACTATAGAAACAATCATAAGCCGTAAAATATTTTTTTTCTTTAAACACAACAAATAGGTCGATATCAATCTAAACATTAATCCTGTTCCGTTTGTTGCTTAAATGTAACCAGTTTAATATTCAGATGAATGGGTGTTAAATTTGGTGTAATTTGCTTTGATTGAGATGAATTGTAACTCTTAAGAGGAATGTGTTTTGGCTTAAATCTGAATTTGTATTAAGTTGAGCAGCATTTAGGTTTTTGTGGACCAATTATATTGTTTAATATCAATTCTATTTAATGTTGCAGATTTTGTGTGACAGTATGTTTTATAAATAACATTTTTCACTCGATAAAAGTCGGGTACCTTTGTGTATCTAACTTAAATAGTACGTATTTAAATTAAGTCGTTATTTCAGTTGAAAAGTTCATTTATTTGGACTTGGAACACTTTGATCATCATGGTGTAATTTTGAGCTTGAGAAGATTTGAACAAAACCTTTGACAGATGAGTGTCCCGAGAAATTCGACAAACTCTTATGCGAAAAGGAAATTTTGTTTTGGTTAATCTGAGCCAACAACAAAATAGTGCAAATCAAACATGTACATAATCATATTGACAGCACAGCCAGTCCAGTGATAAATCTATGTCATATTTTAAATTAAAACTGAACATAGCATACTCACTGACTTAGAAGACTAGAAGGCACTTACAGTTTTATAGTTTAGCTTAATTAGAACTGAACTGAACGATATACGTATGTATATATCAGTATGTACCTATAATGCAAGTTACTTCATATTGGAAATGAGGTGGAAAAGTATCAACAATACAAATGAAAAGCAAAATCAGGCATAGGACCAACACATCCAGTAACAGTTGAATTTAGACCAAACAAACTAGAACCAAATCAATCCGGCCATTGTATAGCGTCAATAAAAGCAACAATACATAATTACACCTGCCTGAAACATTACGATCCTAACCTCCGCCCCCGCGAGTCACAAATAACAGTATACCTCGTAAACTACTTGCCGCATTAACCATAACGAATAAAGGCCTTAAGAGCACGCCGGCCAGTCCCTAAGGGCCGTTTCGGCTGTCAATGCGAAAATTTAAGTCCACCACACCCATGCACTCTGGAAGGGTCGACCTCTTTGCCCTTTGTCTCAATTGTTGCTGTGTTTTAGTTCTTTCGCTCGCGTGGCAGGGTCGCGGTGATTTTCTGAAATTAGGTCTGAACACAGATTAATTATTTATTTGGGCTTGCTAATTTTTTGTGGTCTTTTCAGATTAAGACTATTTATTGCATGAAAACTTGAATAAGCCGTAGATAGAGCATCCTAAATCTAAATATGATCCCAAAATTTTGTACCCTTTATCCTTAGCACTAAATTCCAAATTTGGTATTATTTTTAATATAAAGCAGTTTTATTAGGTATCGTCTAGGTTTAAACCAAAATCATATCTTTCTTATAATGTACTTAATAAATTCTCACTAGTCATATCAAAAGTTCAGTGTTAACTATCTCCAAAACGTCACCTCATAATTTCTGAATGTGTGTGGATGTTATCATCCTCGTTAAAGTCGTGTAACTTTTTTATTCACTACCAGTTATTCAATGACTGATCCTTATTTATGTGGGCCACAACGTTGTGGACAAACATTTACCTGTCCTAATCTTTGTAATTCATTGGAATGTGTTACCAACATCAGGCATCCATCTATCTTGCTGTAATGACAATGTCTTGATGTATTTTATCACATTTAGCCCCGGTGGAAATATTTACTGCTAATATCCAGTTTTTTGGGACCTCCTCCTCTTTAGCTCGTTCTTCTACACTTGAATGAAAGTCGATGGGTTCTTCGTTCGATTAAGTCTCTACTAAGACTGGTTCATTGGGTGCCGTGACTATAGTGTTAACGCTCTTATTTGTCATCTGTCAATTTGCCTTCTATTTTGGTTGGGGATATGAAAGCTTTCGTTTAACTAGGCGCGCTGTCTCTGGTGTTTTGTCATCATTATTTTTGGCTCTTTATAATAGTTATTGACAGGGGTGAGGCTACGCCGCACCGACCGGCTCGTTTCGGGAGACTATTTTCGAAGTCGTTATTCATATTGGATTTGTAAAAAGTGTTCGGGTATCGCAGCAGCTTTGTGCGATGTAAATGGGAATTAATGAGAATTAATTTTATCGCTTTCACTCACACCCATATATACGCCTTACTGCTGGGCGTAAAGTTTTCTTTAGGTCTTTCTTAAAGGTAGGTTTTTTTACTCGACTATGGCCAAAGAAGTTGGATTAGGGTTTTGTGAAGTATTTTCCATCTCACCGTAGAGATGGAATTGGGCTCAACTTCCTTTCCTCCTCTTACATCATCCACAGGAATAAAGTGACCGGCGATAGTAAATTACCCAACAATTGAAAAAAAAGGTAATTTTTTTTCGAGGCACTAAGTTGTATCCCGAGAGGAGCGAAGGATTCTAGAATAGAATCCTAAGCGGATCAAGGGATACAAGAACCGAAATGATTTTTTTTCACGTGTTAGGTACTCTAATTTTTTTTCGTTGACTGCGAGAAAATAATTACTCTGTGATTATGATTCAAATTTTATTATGGGTAATACATTAAAGAGCAATAGAAAACAAGAGAACTAGAAATTAATTGTAAAATTAGAACAGTTTTTGAATCTTAGTTATTAAGTTTTGGTGGTTTTTAGTACGTTTTTATAGCGAGAGTGTGCAACCTCTTTGCACGTTTTCCTTTTTTCTTACTATAATCCGTATATTCGCGCATGTTCCAAATTCAATTATTTTATTTAACTCAGTGAAACAAAGAGCGTTTTATTCACTCTTTTTGAAGAATCGCGAGCCCTTTGTCGTCAATGGTAAAAAACATATATTCTTAATCAGTTAGAATATATGTCAATCATCAATCAGCAAACAATTATTCCTGAAATACAGATTGTTGATTAAGGTTTTATGCTCAACAGCATAACTCACACTGAATGTTATTATGTATGTGTGTGTTTGAATTACTGAAACTTTAAATGGTAGAACACCTTTTTACAATCTTTTTACACAATCTTTGAAAAATCTTTTGGAATTGAACTATTTTCTATAACATCATTAGTCTAAAGTATTTTCAAACCAAGCTTCTAAGCAATAACAACCTAAATCTTAAATTCTATTAGAGTATTATTTACAACGACTTCCACTCACTTCCAATTCTTACGAGTTAACTGAGAAATTAAAGACCCCAGCAAAAAAAATCATTTAATCAGAGGCACCACTGCGCTGTTATTTTGCGGTCACTATATTTACCGTGAACGTACCTCGACGGGTGTCGGTTAATTAAACTGTAAAAAAGAATCCAAAGGGTAATTTTCTTGTGTTCCTCCTAAGCGTTCCCTGACTATTAGAGAGTTATTAATAGGGCGTAAACTTAAGATTGGGCTAACCTTCTGTATCCACTTTAATTTTGTTGATCACTCCCGTTTCACCGGCTTAATTCCGTGGAATTGTCTACGTAGGGTTGATGGCACGTTTTGACTTGTACAAATTATGTTTCGCCTTCGCAGATTGTAAAATGTTTGCGGAGGAAAAACAAAGTTGCAAATTAGCAGGCTTTTAAAATTTAAATCTTCTGGAATAAATGGTTGTGTTATTAAGTATTTTGTGTTGATTGTGATTAAATGATATTTTAAAATCTGAGCCATTCAAATTTGCTATATCATTACTTCTTTTCGTATCTGTATTCTTATTTATGGCTAATAATCCTCTACAAATGTCAATCGTCAGTTAGCCTTTTTTTTTTGTAGGTGGAAAATGCTTTTATGCATCCCTCGTAGTCAAGCCAAACCACGAGGGTATGTGGGACTCCCCGGGCCATATCGGTCCAGCCCTACCCACTAAAAACCCTCAACAGCTCCTCCGTCCGTCACGAGACAGGGGGAAGGGGACAAAAGTGAGGATCGTCAGTTAGCCTAGGTTAGCCTAAAGCAAAATTTGTAAAGATTATGATTGTGCCTAAATTGTCTCCTCTAATATTTAAAAGTACTGTTTAAATTACTTTAGGTTTTGGATTTTATTCCTTATTGTTTTATATTAACACAAACTATTTAAGTAATATATAAATAATATCAATATACAGTCATTCAATATTTTAAAAATGAATCAACGAACATCTGTTTTTTTAAATTGGCAGATTGATACCTGAGATATAAATTTCAAATTTGGCACAAATACAATAAACATAGCTCAAAACCTAATTATCCACTTACGAACTCTATACAGTTATAGTTCAATACAGAAACTAGTTCTAGCACAACACTCTGGTTTTCATCCAATTATCGTTCGTGAGTTCCCCGCTGAAATAGTTAAGTATTATTTTAAAATCGCTTAGCATGTCGCCGGCATTTCGATTAAAAGCTATTTATTATCAAAACCTGTGCACACCGGTGCCACAAAGGAACTGAAGCCATTACCTGGACCACACGGCACATTTAATCCCTATAATTACAGTCATCCCACACCGAGTGATTGATAGCTGGTAACTATCCCAAAGTCAAATGGGATCCTAATCACTTTTTATGGTGAAGACACAATGACTGGCGACAGGAGCTAGGGGAGGCCATAACGTCGACCATACCTGATGACAATGGTACAATTACTAAATTTATTTATTATTCTGATGAAATCTGCGTCTGCACATTTACATGGCTTCTTTGATTAGATATTGGACATCCATTCATGAGATTATGACTGGTGAATGTGTCGCCATGATAACAAATTAACAGAATTTATTGAAGTTATTATTTGCATATATTCGTTTAAATGTATTTTTAATATTTTGTTATTGTTAATTAAGTTTATTTAATAGTTCACTTGAAGAAGGTGCATTTATGTTTTTTGTTTCCTTTATTAGAATAATAATTAAGTTGCATGTAATTAAGCCGTTTTCTTATTGTTTCCGATTAGATGTTGTAGCTCTTTCTTTAATGAGATGGGAATAGCCTCTTTAGCGGCAACCACCTAGCCTCTCTAGTTAAAAACATCTTAGTAAAATCTGTCGCCACGATAATAACCTTACGAAATTTCTGTATTTCTATTATACAATAAGTGGTTCTTACCTCTAATTCTAATACATTATTCTAATCAAATCTCTTGAGTTGAGAAATTCAGGTAATGTTGACTTCCTGTTTTGCCCTTTACGGTGATGTGCAAATACCAAGAGCTCTCCTGCAGCAAATATTAAAAATATAGTCGAACTGGTCGAAGCACATGTATGGAATTGTATAATTGGTCCTTTTCTAATTCTTAAAATATCTTATTATCACTGTTGTGGACAGAAAGAGAAAACATTATTTGCCTTTTTTATGTTATCTTTATAAAAGTAGACTTAAAACATTGTGTTTACGCCACTGCGTGCGTTTGCATTCTCACGGTCAAAAAGTTACTTTACATCAATTCCATGGGCATTGCTAAGATACTAATGGCTTACCGCGACTCCGCCCGGCGCACAACCCCCGAAGAAGTCGGTTACGCCTTTCGCTGCGCATCAAATATCGAGCCCTGTAATTTACCTGGAGGGCTACCAATTCTACTACTTTAAAACCCACCCCTAAATGAAAAAGCCATTTTATTATAATTACGAAAAAAAAATATTTTGTATACAATAAACACTATCTCAGTAGGAAAATATTATGTTAGGCTCTCTATGATTGAACACGCTCTTATGGTGAGTAAATTTACTTATTTAGAAACTCATACAGACGCGCATGGCTAAATTGAAAATTATTATAAATTTTATTGAAACCAATTTACTTATTAGGTCTTATTTTAAATTATATTTAATCCATGACGCTACACAAGACTTCAGAAAAGTAACAGACATATACCTCTAACGCTACATCGGCACAAATTTCTTGAAATATGTGCCGATGTAAAACTCGACGTAAAACTTAGAAGATGTTGAAATATACAAACTTTTGATTGGTTGCATGGCGTGTCATATGTTACTTGTGGTTTGCTATAGTAAAATTAAAAATATTTAGCTTTTCGTAATATAAACAGATAAACAGATTTGATTTGATAATAAACATACCTCTTTATAAGCAACTTTATTTAACAAAATCGAATTGTTCTGTAGTATTTAAGCTCAGGGTGATTTTGTAACTCGTCGATCGATTGGCAATCATAATCGAATTGGATGATCTGATGAAAAAAAAACGGGATAATGGTACAGTCGACAAAGTTGCCGGTCTACCAGTAGAGTTTTTTTGGTCAGCGATATTTGAAAAAGTAAAAGCGTTAAAACAGGTTTTAATATTATATAAAATAGAAGTATTTTAGGATTTTCATATATGTTTTAAATGATTGCTCTATACCTCTTATTGTTTGAAATAATGCTTTCCAAAAAAGCTCTACTGGTAGACCGCGAACTTTGTCGACTGTATATCGGCTATAAGTTTGGTAGATTTATTCGACATGTGCCAAGAGCGCTCGGACAACGGACGTTATAAAATGCGTTTAAATAAATCATTTTTGATCAAACAGAACTATTTGGTCTATACGATGGCCAATTGTTGATGAGTTATGAAATTATTCCTCTCTCCTTAGTCGAGGATTTGGGTACGGCAGGATTTTGTCTCCGTTAGTCGGTCCGTACGACATTCATGGGAAGAAAAGAACCGATACATGTATGTTCAAAGGTTTTTACCGCACATACACAATCTAGATAGAGGTGATTTATTTATTACATTGCATCCAGATTACATAGATATCCAATCCCCGTAGCATGAACACCAAAGTACGATATGATAAAAAGATAAATTGATATGAACTGTCAAAATATGTTGGATATAATGGCTATCTTGAAATTTTATCGACATTAATATGTATATTAACAATGCTCAAAATAACAATACTAAGGCGGTTAACACATTGCCGCCGCATCCCGCTGCGGTGTATGGAGGGACGAAATCCGCATGCGGCTGCGGGGACACGGAACCGTGCCACCGTACGGTTTGCTCCACATCTCCCTCCGGAGCTGCAGTGCACGACGCCCCGCATCACCGCATTATCTATGTCAAGATCTTATGCACGTCGCTTCTACGTAAAAATCCGTACGAAACTGCGGCACAATGTGGCATACCCCGCGTACCGCACCGCATCACCGTCCGGGAGTGCGGTACCGTCGCGCGCGCCGCACGCCGCACGGAGATGCGGTGTGAGTGTGTTTTTGTATACAAATTAAGATTCTTCAGTCAAAATTAAAAACCGTAGCACCGCACACCGGAGCGATGTCCGGTGCAATGTGGTATCCGCCTAGTATCCAAAACATACTTAAAACCTCAAGATAACTAAAAATCCAACTTATTTAACAGTTCATATCGATATATCGTTTTAGCATATCGTGTTTCGGTGGTCATGTTAGGGGGCAGATAGGACTATATCAAAGGCGTGTTAAGAACAGCTTCACGAGAACCCTGTCTCAACGATGGTGCGACGATTCTTCACGGCTGATCAACTGTGCTTGCTATACAAAACGCAAATACGGTCCTGGGAACATGGATGGCTCGGCCAAGTATTTACTCGATGCTTTGGATGGGTTGCAGCGACGCGCAAATCGCGCAACATACGCATCATGCATCATTGGCGATGTAAAGGACACTCTGCAATGACGTCGCCATATTGCGTCACTAAGCGTACCTATTCTATTATCTTTACCACGCTGAGTGTTCTTCCCTAATCCCACCCTCTCCTTTCCTTTTGAGGACTACACGCACTGACCGAGCTGCGCCATCACCGTCTTACTGTGACTACTATTCCAACAAGAAATTTGGTAACTAATTTCTTTATCGTACAATCAAAAAATGGAACTCCCTGCCAGCACAGATGTTCCCTCCTTCTTAAAATCTCGAGTCCTTTAAAGGAGCAGGCATGAAGAAGCACCTTGCAGGTTGGCAAGGTGAGGGCTAGTGCAATGTGTATTCTCTCACCTGCACGATCTATCTTCGCATTTGGTCTCCATTTCCACTTACTATCAGGTGGAATAGTCATTGGCTAGGTCCACTATAAAAAAATTGAGACTTTCCTGTTAGGTTTTTATTGCTTTCATTTTTATCAAATATATTTCACATTTTAATTACTTTTTTAATGTAATTAATCCATTTTTTGGACATTCCTGTTAGGTTTTTATTGCTTTCATTTTTATGAAATATATTTCACATTTTAATTACTTTTTTAATGTAATTAATCCATTTTTTAGACATTTCTGTTAGGTTTTTATTGCTTTCATTTTTATCAAATCTATTTCAATTTTAGGTATTTTTTTTTATTTAAATAATTTTATTTTTGTCGTCTCTGTGGTCTATTAAGTTAAGATCACCTGATTCTAATCTAGAACTCAGAGACTCAATTCCTTATGGGAGCGGAAGTTTTCCTGTCTGGTATCGTTGGTAGAAAAGCTTGAGCTTCCATTATTAGCTACCACCAAAAGTCACCTAAGTTTGTTTCGATAATGTTGATAATATGTTTGTGATTCGACAATTAGAGATAGTATAACCAGTTTCTCTGTTCTGGAGAAATTGAGGTAAAACTTGCTTCCATCTTCGGTCTAATCGTCATTTACCACCAGACAAGATGGAGACTAAGAGTTCCTTGTTATCAATAAAAATGAAACATCTAAAATTACTAGGCATTTAATTAGCTCGCAAGTGTACGAATAAAATCCACGATAGCCTTTTATTATATTTACGTCAGGGACATATTCTATTTCTCAACTATATTTCAGTCTCAACTGATCCGCTAAACGCTTATCCCAACTTAAATCCTTCACTGATAACCTCTCACAGATTAAAACACATAACGACGTCTAATAACAGATCTGTGGTCACAATCAGACGACCGATTACCGAGATCCCCGCGGCCATACGGAATCGTAATAAAATATTTGGAATTTCTATCGAAAAACGTCCCTAATAAAAAGTAATATTTTTTGTAGTGATTCGTGTAACATCGTTTAAGGTGCACGTAAAAAATAAGGGTGTAATTACGGTCACAGCGTTAGTTGGCGGTGAGGGACAATTAGTCTTTGACGGGCCTGTGATGAATGGATTCTTGTGTCTACACTACGAAATGTGTGGAGCTGCATCGACGTTCTAAAATGGGTAAGGTGGTGAACGGTTTGTTTAAAATTTTTAAGTGAATGATTTTTTACATCGCCTTAAATTTTTTCGACCATCTATCGCATGTCGCATTACACAAAACATGAGATTTTTTATTTTTTATTGCTTTTTTGTTTAATTTATTATTTTTTTTTACTTTTTTAATACAATTACCTTTTTTATTTATAATTTCCTATTCAGAAGAAACTGATTTAAGATTAAAAACCTGGTTTTAATACCCTAAGTCGAATAATTTTCCGAAAATTTTCAGTTAAATGCCTACGTACTACGTACGATCCGAAAAAAAGTTTCACCTGCATCGTGGTTTCATAAAACTACACAATTTTTCTTTTATTATAATTAATAAGAATTTTGATGATTGAATAAAAATGGAAACAGAAATAATTAAGCTCTTCAAGGTCACGACAAATTCAATAGATGAAGAGTCAGTACTAGAGTCATCTGCGTTACCAGACCTCCCTCTATCTATACATGAGTTGTTTTAAACAAAAAAGATTTGAAGATCTTACATGAACCACGTAACGAAAACTGCAGCTGATATAAGCGACATAAGAGCGGTCCAAAGGTCAAATTGCGAAGTCTAGTCTGTATAGTCTAGCCTGCCTTTTTGCCAACTTTGTTGTAAAAAAAACACTTAGAAAATTGAAAATGGAACAAAATATACCAACTATGCTGATAGGTTGTAATAAAGGGCTTACCTCTCATATGTATTATGAGTGCAAAATGATTCAAACTGTTATTTTATTTTAAAAAAACAGATGACCTTCTCTTTATTAAATATGTTTCTTGCATATTTATATGTATATTGCATGTCAAAAACAAATTAGCAGATGTTATCGTATCTTTTTATTATAATGCAATTAACTCCACAGTTTTAATGTCCAATTGATAATTTACCAGCAATGCGATCTAAGTTATTATTAAAAGGATCGTTTTCCTAACCGCGAATTATCAAATTTCTTCGACTGGCCCTAACATTATCACATACGTCCAAATGTCTCGGGGTGCCTCACGGCCATGCTATTTAGAGCTCCATATATCCCCTTGATGACGCGTTTCATGCGGAATAGTGAAAACCCGCCCTTGAGACGGAGCTCTTGATAAAACGGCTGAGGTAACTGGACCGATTAAGTGAAAATTGCGAAAGATTACAGACCCACCGTTGTAGTTCAGAGATCACTTATTATAATTACGACTTCAAAATGCAAGCATTAATTAAGTTGAGATTTAGAGAGATTTGTAACATTTTTGAGGTTTCAAAGAACTGTTATTAGACGTTTTGGATTGTTTTGGATTTGCCTATCTGATTTACGAGCGTAATCCGCACTGAATAATAATCACAACTTATTCAAGAAACACCGCCAATCACTTAGACTACACAACTAAAGTGACTAAGGGTTGATTTTCACCAATATTTGTTTACACCAGTACATAAAAAAACTGCTAAATTGACCAAAATAAGTGCAACAAACAGTTATTAGTAAATACACCACACAATGAGCAACAAGACCTTAAAAATTAATGACGAAGAAAAAAAATGTACGACAGAACTACTTTTAAAAATTACCTTTCTTTATTTGGATCCGTTCATACATTGTTGAATCAATCAATCATTAATTGATTCAACAATGTATGAACGAATCCGTTTTTAATAATTTATTTTCAGGATAAATACTTATGGTGTAGAAGTCATTTGAATGGATAGAAAGTGCAAGTTATCTAAAGACGAAAACAAAGAAAACAGTAAACAATTTGCAAATACAATCGAATTAAATCTTGATAACTATCAAACTTAGAATAATATAAGCAACCAAGGTAGTTTCTAGTAATTGATGGCACTTAAATCAATTTTGATTTCAGGGAGATGAATAATCATTCATCAAAGCTATTTATGAGATGCTTTTAAGGCTAAATAATGGCATTAACACTCGTCGTGTTCACAGAAAACTCGATAAGTTTCTAATTGACCATTACAAGCGTAACATAAAATCACAAACCTATCAGTAGATCTTACACGTATTTGAAACAAGGAAGTGAACAGTACTTTAAGAGAGGAACACAGCAATCGAATTCAATAAAAATAATTTAATTGCGTAGGAAACGGTGTGTACTTGACATTTAGTTTGCCGTTCAACCGCGCTACGGTGTTAACAATTCATTTAACTAGTTGAATAGCTATTGAAGCTGAAGTTAGAAACGTTTAAAAAAATTTTTTTTCCATTCATCGATTATGTAGAATTGTATACATCAATGCACATGTACTTAGTTTATGACTAATATGTATTTATTCAGGTAGACATGACTAAACGAGTTAATGTCTGGGGCCGTGATATTGTTTACATACAACAGAAAAGCTATTAGCCTTCATATCACGTGATGGTAATGTTGATAAGGCCAAAGATGCAAGCGAGCTTCATCTGGACTCCCCAACGACCGAGGAACCATCCATCCATCAAAGGTCCATCCAATCGCCTTTAATATGTCAGGGATTGCGCCGTCAACACAAGACTCTGCGCCGAATTCCTTTTATAAAGCAGTGATTTTATTTTATTTTATGTACTATGATTGTCATTGATTTGATTGTCAATCAATGACAACTGACAATCAATTGATTGTTATTGATTTTAGTGATGGATGTACTATTGTCAAAATTAAAAGAGATCGCCAGAAATTTGAAGTTACACAATCAAGGGGCTGGTTATCTCACGTATAACTGTCGGAACTGTCGGCTTAAGTAAGAGACTGTGGTAGCGAGCCAGGCGTTTCGTCTAGATATTCAGGTACCTATTAAATAAGCTTTATGCCAAAGTTATAGTGATGGATGAATGTCACATCACTAAATAAGTTTTAGCACGATAATATTGACTTAGATAATATTTAATGGGTAAACCTTTTCCTCATGCACATATAGCGCGTGGCAGAGGTATTACCCAGTTTTCCATTTAAGCAGCACCATTTTTCACGCTAACATTGAATGCTTACAATGTTTTGCGTTTATTTTATGTAATGTTATCATTTTTAGCCGCGCTATTTTTTCAAAGGGAACCTAAGAAAAAAATAAGCACATTACGTTAACATACGATGCTAGCGTCAAAAGCTAACGAATCACGATGATGCTAAAAATGTTGAAATGCTGCACATCTGTGCTTAATAGGAACACGCCTTTTTTATTGCAATTAAGTTGGCAAACAAGCAAACTGACACGGTTAGCGCAGAGGTCGAGTGATCGCCTACTGAGCAACGGGTCGCGGGTTCGATTCCCGCTCGGGACAGATATTTTGTATGGCCTACAGAAATTTGTTCCGGTCTGGGCGTATGTGCATGTGATATTCTATGTTTGTAACTGCACCCACGACACAGGAGAAAATCCTAGTGTGGGGCGACATTTAAAAAAAAAAAAAAGAAAGAAACTGCCCACCTGATGGTAAGTGGTAACAGTCACCTATAATACATGTGGTTTCTGCGAGATTCGCAGTAAAACTGCAACCCCCAGAAGAACCACAGTGTACGTTGCCAACTTGTGACTTAAGATGTAAAGTCACGGTACCCAGTAATTTCAGTGCCATATCCTACCCCACAAACCGGAACACAGCAATGCAAGCACTGCTGCTTTGCGGCAGAAATACGCCTACAGTACCTCTGCGCGAGACAACTTCAGAGTAGACTAGGGAAGTTTGGCGCAGTCTGTACTTAATTTATGGATGGCGAAGAAACGTTAAATTATTACAGTTGCAATCATGTCGCGTTTTTACCTGCTCAGTATAAAGTAATAGAGCAACTCGAGGAAACCAAGCTTCGCGACCCCACGGATCCCATGGCGGTTGTCAGCGTTTTTCTGACGACATTTAATTACAAATGTCCAGTAATGAATAATTCAAATGGGCGAGCAACGGAACGGTCACACAACGCTGAGAGTAGCGGCAGTGACCGGCAAGATTTGATATTTAAGTTCTTATTTGTTAACGGAGTTTATAAAGCTTTAACTCGAGTTTAACTTGCTAATGGCAGATTTTTATGTAAGTTAATTTTAGAGTTATCAGTACTTGACAAAACATGACTCTATGACCAATCATGTTAAGCTCACAAAACTGTTCCGAGTGCAGCAGCAGTGGCACAGAAATACACATACACGAGCTCAGCGACGTCAGGTGGACTGCAATAGATCTAGATAAACATGCCTATGGTCTCATACCAAATCTAGGAAGGCTATGCTCTGAAGGCAGGGGGTTACAATTGTAGAGTTTTGTCCGTTTTATTTTAGATACGCTTATAGCGGTTATTAATTTAAGGAACATGTTGCATTGCTACACTATTAATACAACAGTATTTAAACACTAAAATAATTCGGAAAAATATAAAATTTAGTATCATTGGTCGTCTATATGTTAAATTAACTAACATCATAACGTTTGAATATTTCAGCGTTGCCAGTGCCAAACAAGCAATTATTAACGCGTTGGGACACATAGAATAGTAACTAAGTATTTTCAATTTCTTTGCTGACATGAATCATGACATGAAGCCCAAAAGGACAAAGGCATCCTTTAATCGTAGACTAAAATATATTTTTCAACAAAGAGACTACCGAACGCAATAAACATTTTACAATAATAAAAGTGTTCATTGCCCTTTTATTGTGCGTGTTGGTACTTTTGCGATATTAAATAATTAAAAATAAAATATTTCAACAGACCTTTACGACATGTAAGTATTGTACAAACGTAACATCTGTCAAATTAACAATCTGTCGTCAGATATATTTCTATTAAAACATAATTTTTGCATGCAAGGTGCATCCATACCAAATTACCTACATGAAATTGGGGCAGATGTTAACATAGGTAAACATATCTAATTGTTGTTTTAAAACGCACTGTAATCGTAAATTGTTTTCACTTATTACGAGTAATTGAAGAAGCGAATGTAAAATAGAAACTTCAAGACAATGAATAATTATATTTTAAACTGCGAACTTCTGTTGTTCTGGGGCGGAGCATTTGGTAAGAGCGCAACGAAAGCGACATCCTGAAGACGTCACGTGGAATGGCGAAACGCATCTAATCTAGGTATTTACATGTTGACGTGGTACTTACATGTTGGTGTGGTAGGACTTACATGTTGGTGTGGTACTTACATGTTGGTGTGGTATTTACATGTTGGTGTGGTTTTTACATGTTGGTGTGGTACTTAAGTGATATTCCTTTTGAAGGAGAGTGGGCCGTGCACCATTAGCCTGCGTAGTTAGTACCAATTACTGACATCTTTGTCGGAAGTTTTGCTAGAGTATACCTACTCATTAACAATTAATATCGATATTTCCAAAATGATAAATACAATTCAGAATAAAGAATGTAAGTATTAGAGCACGTACTACAGATGAACGGAACTACCTATCGGCACTTGATCAACAATAGAGGTTACTTCTGATGTTGTGAAATTTCAGTAAAAATAGATTGGACTATATTAATGTTTTATTGGCATTCTGTAATTTTACAACAATTTCACTAAAGAATCCGCTTCTACAATGATTCATCGTCGAAACGTGTCAAATTCGTTGAAAATCAACGAAACGCCTCCAAAACGAAAGAAAACAATATTTCGATGCTATTTACACCTTATTCCCATAACATAAGAGTCTATTGCTGAAACGTAAGTTTTCGAAGCGCTAAGTTTAGTGGCACCTCGGGCAATCATCACAAAGTCCATTCGAGTCACATTTTTCCCTAAAATTTTTGAAATTCCGTCACCGCCCTTTGAATTGTGAGATGGTCTCGGTTCACATGGCTTCATAGTCTGTGTTAAAAATTCATAACTACTACTTCATTCAATATTTGAACAAAGTACAATTAATTTGTTTTTGTATTTGTTTAGTAATAAATAGTGTTACTTAACTACTGATCACAGGTACGTAGTACAAAACAACACTAATGGCCAATTTCACTAAAGGTTAGTAGTCTTAGCTAAGACAATCCTAAGAAGAATGCTGTCACTTCTTGTCTTTAATGAAAATAATGTGACAGCATGCCGCTTAAAGATCGTCCTAAGCAAACACAAGGTTAGTGCAATAGACCATAAGGGTCGGTTTTTCGATCGTTAGCAATAACAAAGTATTGTAGGTACAGTAAGCTCCGTATCAAGCTATAACGTTTGACCTTTGGACCGTTCTTATGCCACTCGTAATAGTGTCGGTTTTCGTAGTGTAAATGTATAGCTTGAATGGGAGCTTACTGTACATCTCATAAAGGTCCTTTATGTCTCATAGACTAGGGTCGGTTTTACTTGTCTATTACTAATGCTTTCCTTTTACTAACGATCGAAAATCCGAACCTAAGTGTTAAGCATCTTCGGTGTTAACTGAGGCGTTATCTTTCGGCTTCTTTTTTTATATATTTTTTTATAGTGGACGGACATAGCAATAATTCCATTCTACCTGATAGTAAGCGGAAGTGGAGTCCAAATGCGAAGAGAGCTAGTGCAGGGGAGAAGTTCACGCTGGACCAGCCACCTTTGCCTTGCCGACCTGCAAGGTGCTTCTGACTCAACTTGCAGATACAACTATCCCGTGTGACGATGTTCACATTTATGTGGGATGCCAATAAAAGTATGATTTTCTTATTACTTACTTGACAGTTCCATGTTAACCCACTAATTTGTTAAACAAAGATATGTTGGGCCATGTTTCACTGAGATTTACAAATAAGTCAGATCGTAGGCAACTTCTCTTTCATGTCCCATTAGCCAGTAATAATGTAACACAAAATAGTCCACTCTTACGTATGTGTAGAAAGTACAATCTTCTCTGTAAAGACCTTGACATATTCCACGAAAATATTAGATCCTTTATGAAAAGTATACGTTTGTCGGAAAGCGTAGTTATGGTTCTCTGTGAGGACTAATGACACTTAGATTGTTTTAATTAACTAGCTGGACATATTTAAGTCGAAAGTTGTGCTCGGTAGTTATTGAAATACAAATTTAACAACATTTTTTATATACAATGATGTTATAAGGTTATTGTAATTTGTATTTTGTAACCGTGCCAAAGAATAAATAAATAAATAAAAACGCGAGCTGTGGATTTACCGTGCATTTCGCTATTTTTGGCATCTTCATGAACCAATGCACTTTTACTTTATGAATGTTTTGGCTTTCGCTACTGTTTATTTTATTATTCGATAATATGTCAATAAATTACCTTTTCTCTTTTTAAATTACTTCATGGTCTGCCAGGACTGATATGTCGGCGAGGCATTGCAATAACACGCCACTGCTTATGTACTTATATTTTTATTCTACAAAGCACTTTTTAATTCTATTATTATGATTATTTAAACAATGTTTATGTTGTGATTGAATATCAATAAATGTAAATTCTTTGTTTTTCAGTTGCTTGGTGCCATGTAAGCCTAGCGCCTGCGCCTTGACTGATTTCGCGAACCCATAGATTTGCATAATAACACGTCGCGGCGGCATGGCGGCCAGTTTTTTGACAAATTCCTCCCTTTGAGACGGGATTACGCGGTGGCCTTCGGGTTCAGGCGACGCTTACCTTATTGGATGCAGAATTAGCTCTGGCAAGAGATTTGTGCGTATCAAAGGCTTCGATTATTTTCGTTTTACAGAAAAAGGTTCCAGTAGCTTGGTTTGTGGAGTGATTGATATATTATAGATTTTAAAAAAGCGTTATTTGTTGTTTATCATAATACCTGAAATGCGTAAAGTATTTTTAAGTACCGTGTCATATTGTGGCGATTTCGGAAATCCTGGAAACTTTAAATGAAGTCCTTATTTTTTTTTTATTATTTTCGAGCATAGCATAGCACATAAGTCATTTAAGATGAAATAAAGGTAAACCAGCGAACAACCATACAACATTTGATATTAGATTTAATAACTGTCTAGCTTCAACTGTGTATAAGAATCATAGAGCGATAACAAATGATATTCTTGATGGTATGAGATTGTCTGCGCACGTCACGTGAAGCGACGCCGTTACACATATCAGGGTGGTTCATCACGCCGCGCCCGCGCCGTCGCAACCTCGGGCGATGTGGCAACGGCCACCTAACCGTGACAACTGGCACTCAGTCACACGCCAGCACTGCTTGTAGGTGTACAAAAACGAATGACGGACGATTACAAAACCTACGCACTTGGTAACAAGGACACGTGTTTTTAAAAACACCGCAATCGTTAATTTGTTATGGACCTAAAGATGGACACCAGTCTTAGTGGTTGAGTAAGGAAATTCGAACAATGCGTTTAGATACTGCAAATCTGTAGCTGTTAATGCCTACTATGGTAGAAATCGTGCTTGATTGATCAAATCGTCAGTTTCGCTATGCATTAAGGAGTTTACCTACTCTTGTTTCTAAAAATATAAGAACAGCATCAATGGTATCGTCTTGTTTGTCTACAGTGTGTTCGTGCGCCCCAACCAGACCATGCTGTAATTGATTACTTGTAAATACTGATATTAGTTAGAACCCACTATTATTTGCTCACTAATTGTTTTTTTTCTTAAATATTAACCTTTTTTTTGTTAATATATAAGTAAACATATACCGTCCTTTAAAAGTTCACCGGGTTCTTGTTACACACTGTATAGGTATACCTATAACAATAAGTATGAGATACTTGTCAATAATAGGAACACGAAAGATAAAGAGTCGAGTTCGTCGTCTAGATTTTACAGTGTAAAATCTAGACGATGGATCGAACTCGACAACAAAGAAACTCATACTGAGCATACTGTTGTTTAATTATACTATGGCGAACTACATTCAGTGGTTACACCTCGCGATTTTGTCACTTCCAGTAATTGCTCACCGCCCGTCCAATAGGACAGTGCAATCTTTGTCGACACACACCAAGCGGTACCCACATACTTGCTATGTACTGCTGTTAGCGCTGTAATTTTCCGGCGCGCGAGTACAATGGGTGTTCGCGTTGAAACAAAACAAATAGTCATTGTTCCCTTATGTATACTTAATTGAAAAGACAAACGAGTTTCGATAACATTCAACGGTTCACCTATTTTATTTGTGTGATGCAAAAGTAGGCTTAATTGGGCTACCCTGAAAAATCGATTGTAGACAAATTTTTCTTGCAAATCTATTTGAAACATAAAAAAATATTATTAAAATACGTATAGTAGTTAATGAATAAGTAAATATTTTAATCAATACATTAAAACAAAAGAAAATCACCTGGAGCAGCATTCGAACCTGTGTCTTTAACATACTGTTTGACTCTCAAGGCCACTTATCCAACCCGAACGTTTCAACCAAATTGCTCGTCTTACTGTTTTAAGCCAAATGTGAAATTTTTTTGCTATTAATTTATTGAATGTTTAATATGCTGTCAAAAATATCAAAAATGCTAGAGGAAAATACTTACAAACAAAAGGCGGTCTTATATGCAAAGCGTTCGAGATCTTTCCAGAACATGATAGGTAATTGGAAATGTGCGGATCTGTTAATGTGAGGGAATGATGAACAACTATGATGAAAAAAATATTGTGATACATACTCGAGATCATTTTCGCCATACATTTTATACGGTAGGTAGGTACACAAATTACTTGTCTCTGAGTAACCCCTGAAATGCCCCAAACACTAACGGCCTTACAAATAAAAAACTTATTCCTAGGAATAGTTATTCTGTGTTTTGTCTTATTTTGACATACTACATCTGACATGTGCTAAAACAAGACAAAACACAGAATAAATTATTCCGAGGATTATCCTCGGTATAAGTTTTTATTTGTAAGGCCGTTATACTCGAAGCACACTCAATTCCCAGTATAAACGATATTTAACATTTGCAAGTCATAAATGCACCCAGCACCTTTTAATTTTTAGAACTATGTACTTGTCTCTATAGAATGTCTAATACATACAAATAATTTATCATTGAACTTCCAACTTACCAACAGTTAAATAGACGAAATTCCTTAAACATTTGATTAAAAATATAATTTAACAAACAAAACACAAAGAAACGCCGAACCACGAACAGCCTTGTGACTTAAAGATCACAATGAGCAGCAGAAACCAGTCGATGGCAATTCGATTTAATGGATTTGTCATCGCAATTAATTTTATAGGAATTAATATGCGCGGCAGACGCAGAGAGGCGCTTTTTATCCAAATTGACATCTAATGGAGTCTGGACGATCTATGGCGCGGTGACGGCAAATTGATTGACAAATTGCGTGACTAATCCGAAATAGGTGGATTTCTTTTGAGCGTCTGTTCTACGGTCGCAGTTAGTGTCGGGCCATTAGATGAAGCTTTTAAGCTCACAATTAGAAAACTCCTTGATCAAGTGTTTGGCGTATTTTAAAACGGATATGAAGACTGTCATATTTCTTATAGACCCATCTTCACTTACGCCTCAGTGCTGGGCACTGGTGTCCCCAGATGAAATAGAGTGAGCCTTTTTTTTCTCGGGGGGAAATGCGTAGCCGCACCGTACCCGCCGTGGGCTAGACGGCGGACGTGTGTGGGGCTCTCCTGACAGAATACCAGGCCTACCCACTAAAACCCCCCGGTGTTCTCCCTGCCCTTATGGGCGCGCTAGGTAAGGTCCACACTGCGACTCCACTACCCACGCGCCTTGGCTGACCGTGCGATAGGCTCGCACGGTCCGGGTTGCTATGACCCTCTGTGGAAGTCTCAGAAGGGCCACCGTACGGGGAGAGAGGCACTCCGCCCATATCGGGGCTCCATAGAGTGCCATCGACCGTATTACCCCGTGATACAGCCGACGGCAAGCCGATCCTGGTCCTCCTACGTTGGGGAGGACCCGCCCGAGTGCGGCTCCGGCGGCGCACAGCCGTGGAGCGGGGAGCTTAAAATGCTCCTCGAAGCTCCATCGGGAATCCAAAACCAGACCGAGGTACTTAAAATGCGCCTCAATCGGTATACGGACCCCCTCAAACAGAGTGAGCCTGGTAGTGTTGGGTTCCCATCTTCACTTACGTCCCAGTGCTGGGCACTGGTGTCCCCAGATGAAACGGAGTAAGCCTGGAGGTGTTGGGTTCCATCTCTTCATCATCATTATTTCAGCCATGAGATGACCACTGTTGGACATAGGCCTCTCCCTTGGCTCTCCGAGCCGATCGATCTAACACCTTTCGCCTCTCGGGACCTACCAACGCTGCATCTCCCCACTCGAGGATCTTTCTGCCCCATCGGACGTTAACCTGCGAGCTATGTGTTCTGCTCACCGCCACCTAAGGTTTACATTTTGGAGTGTATCGGTGACTCTAGTTCTTTATCGGATCTCATCATTTCCGATGAGATCGCGTAGAATAACACCGGGCATAGCCTATCTCTTCGCCCAGTAATAACTGCAGTTCTGGCAGAAAATCAGTGTTTTTTGCTCTCTTTAGGGCAAAAAAATCTCCACTGAGCCTTGGCCCTTTGGGTACTGCAACACACAGGCGCATTTTATTAACATAAATTTTTTTATGTTTCTTAATTCTTGTTTCCAATCCACCCTTCTTGATTTTTTTTATGGGATAGGGGGCAAATGAGCAAACGTATCACCTAATGGTAAGTGATTACCGTCTATGGACACCCGCAGCCCCAGAGGAGTTACAAGTGCGTTGCCGGCCTTTAAAGTAGGAATACGCTCTTTTCTTGAAAGTTTGAAAGTCGTATCGGTCCGGAAATACCGAAGGCGATAATTCATTCCAAAGTTTGACTGTACGAGGCAGGAAACTGCGAGAAAAACGCACAGTTGTGGACTGCCAACCATCTAAGTGATGGGCATGGATTTTTGTCGCGTGGAACGACGGTGGAAAGAGGCGGCAGGTATGAGACCGAACAATTCCTCGGAGCATTCCCCGAAATATATGCGATAGAAGATGCATAGTGAGGCGACATCTCTACGCAGCGCCAAGGTATCAAGCCGATTAGAAATTTCCTGGCAGTCGACGATTCGAGTCGCTCTCCGCTGAATGCGGTCCAGTGGGAGAAGCTGATATTGGGGTGCCCCTGCCCAAAGATGAGAACAGTATTCCATATCAGGCCGAACCTGCGCCTTGTAAAGCTGTAGGCGGTGCGCTGGACTGAAATACCTTCTCGATCTATTGAGCACACCAAGCTTCTTAGAGGCTAATTTAGCCTTACCCTCCAAGTGGCCACGGAACTGGACTTCGCTCGATATGTCGACACCAAGGATCTCAATATTGGCTGAGGCAGATAGGGGAATGCTCTGAAAGCGAGGAGATACGACAAATGGCATTTTCTTGGCGGTGAAGGCGCAAACCTGTGTCTTTGTAGGGTTAAAACGGACTAAATTAAGTCGACCCCAGTTAGAGACTTTCTCTAATGATGTTTCAATTTCAGACACAAGTTTATTCCGGCACTCAATGACGTTTTCCCGAGAAATATTTGCACGGCCGTTATAGGAGGTATCTTTCGTGCCGTCATCTGCATAACAATGAATGCCGCTGATTTGCAGCATATCATTAATATGCAAAAGGAATAGTGTAGGTGATAGCACACATACTTGGGGGACACCAGCATTTATAGACAGTGAGTCTGAGCATTCACCATCAATTAAGACCTAAAACTGGTGACCCATCCACATAGTTTCTCGGGAAGCCCATACGAAGGAATACGCGCTTTGTGCCAGACCCGATCGAAGGCCTTCGCGATGTCCAAACTTACTGTCAGTGCCTCCCCCTTCGCTTCAATTGCCTCTGCCCAATGATGTGTCAAGTAAACTAGAAGATCAAGATACAATCAATATCTTCTTGATATTGATTGTATCTTAATTTTGTTAATGTGTTTGTGTGTTTTGTACCTAATAAACGTTTCATCTATCTATCTATCTATCTTCTGTATTCATTACAGAAATACCCGAGAAAAATCTAAATTATTACATGCGATGCGGCCAGCATGCGAGCCGAGCGGCAACCTTTGCCATACACCGGCCCGGCCGGTGCGCCGCCCAAACGTACCTAAACTGCGGAATGAAACCCCCCTGCTTTTATTTGAAAATGCCGTGAATCCTATAAAGGCACACTTACTTACATATACATAAGTTTTATACATACATCAATAGGTTTTTATTCTTTTTTGTTATTTATTCATTACTGATAACCTTCGACCGATGAATTAAATTTAATGTTGAGAACACAATGAGAGGCTTGCTTCGCCCGCTTATCGACCCAGCTCCCGCTCACCTCTCGTTTCGTGGACACGCCAGAAAAGTTGTAAAAGTCCATGATAACGGTCCGAAATTCTCACGACAGATCGTTCCGATTACCGAGTCGTGTTCATTATTAGTCAATCTGTTTTATAGAAATCGAAGTGCCGATGCCGCTTTGATCTCGTCGCGTCAGTTTCACCCGGTGACGGAATACTATCTAGGTCTGTAACGACGATATGTTGCTGTTGTCTAGTATACATTACTGGGTACGGTGTGTTTAAACTATCCTTTTTTTACAATAATGTTGGCAACCAAACAAGCTGCCTATTTGATAAGGAGCGGCTGCTGACATTTCATATAAATGTGTTTTTTGCAACATTCGTAAATCTGTAACCTTTACACTACAAGCATCTGAAGCATCACAGTGGTCGTGGCTAACTTGTGCAATAAGATGTCACGTCATAGTGCGCATGTTCACTGCCTGTCACACCTTTAAAACCAAAACACGGCAATGCAAGCAGTTCTGCATTGCGGCAGAAGTACATAAGATAGAGGAAGTGACGCAGATGACACTGAATCGTCTTCTCTTTGGTACTTTTCACGCGGCATTGTAAAGCAATCGATGGTTCATAAGGTTTATCCACGAATTTATAGAGTAGCTCGACTGCTCTCGAGACTACCACTCTACAAATTAACGCTTCGCCAGCAATGTTTTTAATTGCAGTGATTTTTATCATTTAATTTTTATAGTGTTACATTGATATCTGGATTTGTTGCCGGGTTGTTATTTAGGTATGTGCAAGAATGTGATATCAGTGTTTTGTTCTTAGTAATTGGATAGCAATCGTGCAGAATTAAAAACTTACTTAGGTATACAGATTTTTTTGCAATTTTATCATAAAGCAACATTATTATATGACCAAACACCTTGTATAAAGCATGTTTAATTTTATTGAATATGCTATAGGTTTTAATTTAGTGGGTTAGTTTTTATACATATACCTACCTAGTAACAGTTAACTTTTTTAACAAACATGAAAACAACAAATTGAATTGTTAACATAAATAATGATTGATGTATGAGGACGAACACTAAATTTCGGCGGGGCCGAAGGTTCAGTCACTTTTTGACCGAAAATGAAATTGTCACCGAAACTAGATTTTTGATCCGAAACTGGCCGAAACCGAAACCGAATATTCGGTCGGTCTTCAATTCTTATGTTATTTTTTTCTTTTTGTTTTTGATGTAGGTAGGTTTATATTTTTGTAAAAAATTTATGAATTTTCATATTTTTAGTGAATTTATTACCACCTCACCGAAGTAACTCGAAGTTATACCACTGAGAGTCAGTACGCGCCTATTGTATTAAAAAACTAACATTTAACTCCTAAAAGTCAAGGATACTTCCATCATCAGCTCGGCTTATGACTACCAGAAAAAATATTATGAAACACGTTGGACGTGCCTATTAAACTTAAGGGTTTTCCTCTATTTTCCTGGGATCCCATCACCAGATCGTGACTTTGGTGACAATGGGACCAATCAGGAAGTATACCCCCTCAAAGAAAAAATCCAAATCGGTTAATAAATATGAGAGCTGTGAGATAAAAAACTTGCAGTAGAATTGATCCTCCTCTTTTTTGTGAAGTGGATTAAAAATATATTTTTTGACATAAAAAAAAATAATATCACTTTCGTTGTAAATTATGAAATCGTCAACTTTATTATTTATTTTTTACATAGCCGCCAATATATTTTGCACTATTTGGTTATATGTATTTCTTTTTCAGTCTATAGTTTTATGTAGTATCTTCAAATTGGAAGCCCAAATCTTATCGTAAAAGTGTGTAACTGGCCTGAGTATAATAGCAAATCATTTTTAAGTTTAAGGTTATAAAAAAAGTGTTTACATATTTTAACTTTGTAGAAAAGACGACAAAAGTCCTTTCCTGGAAATCTAAGCTTCATAGTTTTTATTTGAACACAACATCAATAGATTATTTGATACCCATAACAATCCTGTCGTTGATTTCGTTACAAATACATTTTGTAGCTTATGTGGTTTCCTTTTGTTTTGACAAATGCATATTATTTATTATAACAGTAAAAGGCGTTTATAGCTATATATCATGGACTTAATAATCAAAACTCCATGGTATATATATCTACATTAACTTTCGCTATGTAGTAAAGCGATTTGCAAATTTAGTCAAGCATTAATTTTCAATATCCACACATTGCTCAATTCAACAACGTTGCGCATGGCTTACTTTTTCAGTGATTAATTTGATGTTAATTATCCACAAACTCAAGTCGAATACTTAGTTTAAATCGTGACACTGCTGGCAGCGTTATTGACATTCGACCATTGCTACCAAAATTAATTGAATAATTAAATTTACACGTCCTATCACAAGAGGCACGTCGTGACTCCGCTTGTTACATACAAGGTAGGTAGTCCTTTGTGTCAATATCATTCAGACAGACATGTGTTTTGTAATGTCTTCAGCATAACCAGACCTCTGAGCAGCTATAAAAACTTCTAAAGCACGTACAAAGTAGCATCAAAAACAAGGGACGGACAGACCTAAATACACTGGCCCGATGTATCGGATACCATTATCAGCGTACATAGTAATCAGGCGTAATAATCGACGGGTACTTCTTCGTCGTATTTTTTTCTACGTCGTCTATGCGTCATTTAGTGTATACGATCCGATTTTGATAAAGCTAGGAAACGTAATTTGACAGTACATTTACTAGTATACCTGATCTACATACTCTACATATTATTATGCAGTAGACTCACAATTTCAGATTAGCTAGAGACAAAATTAATTCCAGTTCGAAAATTCTATAGATCGAAATGACGAGCATTTTAGCCACAAGACACTTCTCTTTTTATTACAAGCTTTTATTTAACTTGCAATGTAAGTAAGTATGTAAGTATGTATGTTCGGGTGGAATCTTGCAACTCAATTATGAAGCAGATATCTTTAACCGATTGAGCTGAAATTTTGTATAGGTACACATTCAATTTGGATGACAATGCATGGTTGACTGTGTGACGTCATTTTAAATCCAAGATAGCGGCATACCCAAGATGGTGGACCAATTATTTTTAATGCACCCCTACAATATGGGTATCAAATAAAAGGTCTTGCTAAGAGTAATTCTAAAAATAATGTGACGTCACTATTAATCCAATATGGCGGACTTCTAAAGCTTGAAAAACAATTTTGAAGTAGATATCTTTAACCGATTGAGCTGAAATTTTGTATACACACACAGTTTGGATGACAATACATGGTTAACTGTGTGACGTCATTCTAAATCTAAGATGGCGGCATACGCAAGATGGCGGACCAATTATTTTTAATGCACTCCTACAATATGGGTATCAAATAAAATGTCTGGCTAAGAATAACTTGAAAAATAAAGTGATATCATTATTAATCCAATATGGCGTACTTCTAAAGTAAAAAAATCAATTTTGAAGTATTTACTTTTTTAGATAAACAAGTAAATTTAATAATTTGATGTAAATAATTTTATACATCTCAATTTTCAAAGTAAGTAAATACAAGTAGGTACTTAAAAGCACTCTTTTAAGTACTTTTAAGTTACTACACACAAGTAAATCTCGCGATAAGCTTCTATGTCATATAAATTGTGTCAAATGTGAAATACGTTATAAGTAAGTAAAAGTTTTACGGCCTTACAAATAAAAACTTATACCGAGGATAATCCTCGGAATAATTTATTCTGTGTTTTGTCTTGTTTTAGCACATGTCAGAGTTGACTCGCCGAAAACTAACCGTCTCTAGCGTGATTTCGTCTATGCGCCTTCCGCGTCTCTCGCTTCCTATTTACCTCTTATACTGTGAACTTTTAGTGTGTAAACAAAGTTATAAGATAATAATTAATATACGAGTTACAAAAACTTATACTTGTTATTAAAAAGGTTTTTTTACATTTAATTGTTTTCTTTCATCTATTGAAATAGCAGCTGTTTCATTGAAAGTAATATTAAAAGTTAAGAAGCGAAGCAGCTTTTAAAAGTATTTTAGACTTTGCATTTCACGAAAGAGCTGTCCACTTCGATTGCCTATATGTACTTATTTTAATTAGGGGTATATAAAGACATTCCATGGGATGTTTTCTTATAATTATGTAATGGTTTACAGATAAATACCTACTTTTTAATGCTAAATAATAATTAAATCAATGCTCAATAAAATTACCTAGTGCAAAAATCGAACCTGTCTCTTCCACATTGTAACACCGTTTTTCTTAAAATTTCATAAAACACTAATTTTGCAAAAACACTTTAGTTTCACTGTTATTTTAACACAAAATTCACAACTAAAATCATAATCACAATAACTTTGTCAATGACTTTCACAATGTCAATGTCAAGTGTCAACGTCAACGTCGTTTCACGTCACGTCAGTTACATTTGCAATTATCTTTGGTCATTATTAAATTTTTGCATAAACAAAATAAATCTCGCGTTTATCCAGGGGCCCTACCATGATCGCTTATAGCAAGGTTAAAACAATATTAAAACAGAGACACCGCTCTTGCTGCGTATAGCGCCATCCCGCTCTCAGCGCGGTTTTAATAATGTTTTGAGCGATCATGGTTAGGGGGCTGGTCTTATTTACAAAGATAGTTTTTTTTTCCCAAAATCCCGTGCTCCCCATTAGGTGGGTTGATTTTCTTTAAACTCGGAATTTGACATTAAGACCGTTTGTTTTGATCATTTTTAGGGACATATAATAAAATATGCACTTAAACTTATAGATCATATAATTATAGTTTCGTCGAATAGAATTTGGAAAGCATTCACAGTTTGTTTATGGTTAATTTTCATTACGTTTTGTTTTTCAACCAAACTTATAACTTTAGCTGGAAATACTTATTGCATATTGTAGAATTTCGAAACATCCGTATGTTGTCGTATTGTTACGGAGATTAGGTGTTAAATAGGATTGGTGCAAGTTTTGAAATGAAAACGGTAGAGTCTGACACACGTAACATGAACCTGACATTTTTTCAAGTAGCAACACTGATACAATGTCCCCATGTAGTTTAGTTCAACATGGTGATTTTGATACTTTGTAATAAACAATTTTATAATATTTTTTTCCTAATTTCTGTCGAAATATTACAGATATTAAGTAATTGTAACATTCATGAAATCCAAATACAGCGTATTCTTATAAAAGGTTCATTGTTGGAAGTTCATTGAAACTAAACATTACCTAATATTTAATTTTAAAAAAGTATTAACTCCTTTTTTTCCTACTATATTTAGTAAAATATAGTAGGAAATATAGTAATAGGAAAAAAAGACGATCCTTTCACAATTTAACATTCTAAATTACTACATAAATAAAACATATTAGAATATTTAAAGTATCAAAATGTATTTTACCTTCTGTAGACAGTATTACCAGAACTAGAATTGTTGAATTTGCCGCTTTTTTCCAAGCTCATGTTCGTGTGTCAGACTCTACGCAGGTTTCCGTTCCGTTTTACTTATTTTCCGCAGTTTGAATACGTTACTTAGTGCATTAGTAGTCTGTGGTCATCGATCGTGTGTGTGGAAATCACTGTGTCTGTGATAGTATCTCCTTTTTACATAATCTGTAGTGATAACTATTTTCGATCTTATTAGTTTGTGTTTTCGATGTTTATTTTGTCGGTGCAAATTCTTAATACAATTCTTAAAGAAAATAGTTAATATTTATTAGATATTTAGGCACGTAGGGACTGTAGATTTTGAAATTGTATGAAATTGAAATTGTGTAATAAACTGGTACATTAAAATAGTAGGAGTTTTGTTTTCAGCTTGGAGAACAAAGCTCAGGGAAAATATATATTTAATCGCCGGCTAAATATGATATAGTAATAGATGATTACAAACTAAAGGTACATATTTATCTTACTATATTTCATGATTTAAAACAGATTTTGTTAATTTTTTATTAGTGGGTAGGGTTGTTTCAAACACATTGTTCCAAATTATCACAAAAAAAATTGCTTTTTTTCATCCCCTATTTCATTCAAAAACCTGATAGTAAACGGCATCTTCGTGGGATTAATGCATATATTGAATAAGATATGCATTAATCCCTCAGAAACTTTTACATCGAAGGTACGATCTACTAACAACCGCTCCGGGGAAGGCTACTAATTTTTGGTTAAAGAAAAAAAGAAACCTAGAACTATTTGCTGGTGTACTTTATTGCCCCTCATTTTATGATTTTTGTACCCAACTTGTACCTGATTTTTGCTTACCGAGATTAATCAAACGAGCCTGAACCATCCTGCCCTTGGTTTATATAGATATATCTTAACAGTTCCTGATTAATGGTGATGTAGGTTAATTTAGCATAACATCATGACATATGTAAAAGAATAAAGTTGAAGATTGTAATAATTTAAGGGACAATTTTTGTTTTCTTTTCCCAATTTCAAATCCTTACCATATTTTTACAATTTAGCTAGAAAACTCACTACAACATACTGTGTTGAAGATACAGATTTAAATCTTGCCTGAAGTAATTTTTCGTTCTTGAAATTATAAAGTTTTTAGCGTTGAATGATTTTATTGTTTAAAATGTGGAAAAAACTTGCCACTTTTTATATTATAAATCATAAAAAAATAATTTAGTATGCCACCAGCAGCGGCGAGGCAAAGCCCAAGCTACAGTTGGTGATAAAGGCAGATAAAGACAGGCATTTCGAAATACGTGTCATGTCAAGAACCATTATTAAGCATATCATGTTATCACAGCCTATATAAATCCCACTACTGGGCACAGATCTTCCTATGGAAGAATAGGAATATGGACCATAACACAACCGCACTGGCAGAATACGGATTCACAAATCACGCAGAAACTACTAACGGAGGGAAACTGTACCAGGGTCGTCTGCTTGGGTACCTCCGGCTTACCTATTTCTGCCGCAAAGCAGCAGTGCCTTCATTGCGTGTTCCGGTTTGAAGGGTAAGATATGGCAGTGACATACCGGGTACCGTGACTTCAAATCTGATGTCACAAGTTGGCAACTTTTATAACACATACATACACTGTGGTTCTTGTGGAGGCTGCACTTATCATCAGGTGAGCAGTTTGCTTGTTTGCCAACTTAGTTGCAATAAAAAAAAGATCACAAAATTTTGGTCACCCATCCAAGGTCCAACCATGGCATTGGTTGCTTTATTTTCAATTTCGAAACTAGAGCGTTCGAACCACTACGCCATCGAGCTTTAAGTATGTCACCGAAACATAAAAAAAAAACAATAACAAAAATCTCTATATAACTGAAATGATAAAATGGCGCTTGATACGATCGAAACGACTGACGTGAATCGCCTCGTTGATAGTAAACAAGCTTTGATTCGTTTCCAATTCAATGTCAAAGATGGTCGTGCGATAGTTTGACAACGAATTGTGTGTAATTATGGGGCCGCATACTATATCTAATCAATGGCGGTAAAAAATGGTTGTACACAATTCTCGTCTTTTTTGTCGCCGGTACACTGAGAGCAGTTTGGGAAAAACATCTTTGGATCTGCTATTTCAATCGCTGTCGTAGTATTATTGTCGTAGTGTGTTATTGCTAATTATGTGAAGTGTTTTGCTTTGATAATTTTTTTAGTATCTCGCAATATCATCTATGAGTTTATAAACAGTTAAATCTTAAATGTTATTCTGGTACATGCAATTAAGTTCAAACTCTAAATTAAGAGATTAAAAAAAAACAAACTGTTCAATAATAGGTTTTTGTAGTACCTAGTGTGAGAGCAGACATTTTTTTATTTAGTAGAGGGAAAACCTACAAAATTCCTACGGCTGTGCTTAAGTCGTTATATATTGAGCATATTATTCTAACACCCAGTTTCTGAAAGGCTGTTCAGCGATAAAATTAACTAACAAGCTGTCAATCTAATGTTAACTATGAATTGAGTTGCTGAAAGCTAAATCAACTTATCGCTCTGTCAGTTGACACAGCTGTCAAATTTATTTCAAAATTATTAAGGAAAGACCCATTTTGTGTTTCCAAAATACATATGAATAAAACAAAATATATGATTTCAGCAATCTGACCATGTCTAAAAATATTTCTCACGAGAAATCAAATTATTAAAGATAAGTCAATTTTGTCTAACCAACGTTTCGGAAACTCAAATTGATTTGACACTGCTGTTAAGATGACATGGATGTTAGTTGAACAATATTTTGATCAGCCTTTCAGAAACTGGGGGTAAGAATTTTAATTATGAAAAACTCAAAATAAGTAATTTTCCATAATTTCCTCCATGAATGGTGTAGGTCAGTACGAATCTGGTATCACCCGGTATGAATCTAGAGTTCCGGAACTCTTTTTTCCGTGGGTAAAAAAGATTTTTTTTTCAATGTCTCAAATATTTTCGCTAGCTGATAACTAGGTAACTTAACGGCCATAAGATATGCAAATGACATTTTTGAAGGACTTTTATTTCAAGATTCATCACATTACCATTCTCTAAGTTACCTTTCCTGGCGTACTTATTTGGAGCGGGGAGATATTTAAACTACAAAATGAGATCACTTCTTTTCACAAACATAACATCTAGGATTGTAGGTCGCATAGAAAACGACAAATAATCTCCGTGGCTCCGCCGCGAACAGTATGGCACAATCCAAGCATCTTTTATTGGTAATTGCGGGTCCGCACACGATAAATAACGAGGCACGAGTGTATAGGTGGAGCCAGTACTACCTATCTCGTGATCGGAGGCGAACAATCGCCATTGTGCGTCGCGCTGCCGGCGGCGCAACTGTCACTGGGTGGTTACAGGTTCAAACCCGGCAGGTACTCGTACCGAGTTATGAATGCGGTTATGCAACCTCGTCGCACGAGTACGTATGATGCGATGAGTTCGCGGTGGGGAATCTCTCGACCTTCGCATCGTGATAAGTAATATTTTGATCGTGTATCGCGAAGACCATGCAGACTTTTCAACCCTATACTTACCGCACTTACTTTAGGACGACATTATGTCAACTATATCAATATTGTAGTCGATAATTTCCGTACACTGTGTCCTCCTTCTCACACCGTACCAAGAAATTCCAAGATTCCTTCTTCTGTCGTTCATCCCACACTTGGAATTCTCTACCTGCGCACGTGTTTCCTCCATCCTACAACATGGGTTCCTTCAAAAGAGGCGTGAAAAAGCATCTTTTGGGCCGGCAAGGGGCGGGCAGGTAGGATAGTCGATGTCGTCCCTACTCTATCTGTCAACTCATTTGGGCCTCTTTCACCGCTTAACATCAGGCGGGAGGAGGTCATTTGCCGGGTCCTACATAAAAAAAAAACATATTATACTTATTACTTCATAGTCTACTATAGTGAAGTAAACTCTCCACCAAGGTGATGGAATTAGATCATAGTAAATAGCAAAGTTATTTAATAAGTCTCTCGAAAGAAAGAAGTTGACAAATTGTTGTAGGTGAACATCACCAAGTACACCTTTAGCAATTCCTAAACTTACAAAGATGGGGTAGTTTTGTGCTTAAAGTACTAAGTAAATAGACGTCACAATTTTTTTGTATAGCGAGGTAAATCTAGACTAGAATAGCTCTAGATGGTTTCTTCAGGCTTGTACGAAGGATTGGGTGTGAATTAATTTACGCTTTCCTGTCATAGATGATCTGAAAAGGAAATCAGTAGCAGTCACATATACACCTTATTTTTACCTACCTAATGTTGAAATTTCGTGATCCTTTTATATGTTTAGTTTGAAAAACGTTACATCAGCTTCTGTTGCCACAAGTCAAGATTTCTTAATATACTCATACACCATATTTCATGGACAACTGCATGGCGGAATAAAAGTCAACCTAATATCTCACCAGCCCCGTAGGGAAATTGCATTGACATCTTTATTTTGCCCTGCGAACTGGAGGCAAGTTGCGTAATAAATCTTTAATATCTAAAGCCTTGCACACTCGGCGAAAGTTCGCTCATACGCTCGCGCCTACGGGCTGGTCCTACGCGGGGGAATATTCTGGAACGTTTAATAGTATTTTAGTATTCGCGTCTTTACTCTAGTTTGTATATTACTACAGATCGAAACTGAAACTTAGCAATCAGCTTGCCTATAAAAAGTTTCAAAAAAGGAATTACGATAAATTGTGAATTCTTTATAGAAAATGAATATTTTCACCTATGTACTCGTACTTGCTGTGTTTTTTTTTCGCAACACAAGATTTTCCAACGCTTTAAATAAAAGGCTTGCGAGCCATCGATGATTAATTCACATCAAGGAAGTTTCATTAAACTGATAATATATGACGTCTAACTCAAACAGAGGGATAGAACTAGTAGGGGTGGCTTTGGATTGGATGCCTTTTCCACTTTCCCTGACGCACTAGCATTAGCACATCATCTAATGTCAACGCAAACCTTAAAGAAAAATAGTGATAACGTGACTTTATATTTTATGACACTATCAAGCTAAACACTTCTATAAATCTTATCTATTCCTCTCTCGCTTTGTCTCTAGTTCGCCGACAGCCAGAATAGCGAGCGTCACCCACAACCGCGGTGGACAAGCGATAGTCCATAAACGATTTATTGCGAAGAGATTGCTATCATTAAGGCTGCGGATAATGTTGTTTGAATACGTTATTAGGGCTCGATCTCGTGTTTGTAACTTACCTGGTTTATGAACGATTTTGTGCTGATTTTCGCGTATTTTGTTAAAGCTTTTTATTTAGAATACATGCGAGTGTGTGTGTTTTTTTACGGACAGCCTCGTTGGCTTGTCAAGTGAAAGTTTATTGAGTTTTTCGTTTAGGAAATTCTAAGTAGCAGCTCGGGATCAATAGTGCACGGATAATGTCAATAGGCTCGCCTTCTATTACATGGAATTAAAAAAAACCGCATAGTGTAGATTTTTAATACGCCTCTGGCTAACATTTCTGGTATAACAGCAACAACTAACAATTCCTTTCATCATCAATTCTGAAAACAATGGCAGAAAAAATAAAATTTTACGTCCACTTTTGTCATTGGTAAATCAGTTCGAATCATGTCCGATTTTTTTTTACGACATCCACGGGAAGTTCTCACTTCAGCTTAGAGACGCCCACTGTTGGACATATGCCTTCCCCAGGGATGTCCAAACCGATTGGTCCTGCGCTTCCCGCATTCAATGGGGGGCCTACCGAACCGACGCTGCATCAACGTACGTGGCTGCAACGTACGTGGCAGGACTTTCCGCCACAACGGCCGTCAGCCCTGCGAGATATGTGTCCTGCCCACTGCCACTTAAGGTTTGCAATTCAATGTCGGTATCTCTAGTTCTTCTAAGGATCTCACCATTTCTTATGCAAACGCGTAGAGAAACCCGAAGCATAGTCCTCTCCATTGCCCTTTGAGTGACTTGAGCCTTCTTATGAGACCCACTGTAAGCGGCCACGTCTCCGTTCCGTACGTCATCACTGGCAATACGCACGCACAAGAGGGAGTCGCTATACATATGTACATATAAATTCTTCACCTAATTTTTATTTTTTTACACGTGACAGAAAAAAGCATCGCAAGCAAGCAATCGTGGCATTTCATCAATGGTAAGTAATGATAATCGAGGTAAGCTAGCCTCACGTGGATTCCTCAACAACTGAGGACCTGGCTACCTCTTACTGTCGGAACACAACAATATTGATAATTGACATTTTTATTATGGCGACATACTTAAGTTAGATGGTGTTAACTAGTCACGCAGCCTCAGAAGCCCTACTACAAACCAAACCAAGCAAAAAACTTCTAGTCCCATGGTGATTAACCTGGACCTCCAGATCAATGGCGGGTGGTCCTCACCTCAGACCACGGAGACGATTATGTGGGTGTAAAATTTAAATTGGTATCCAATGGTAGACTTCATTTATTGGCAGCCACTGGACAGCAGTTAGTCCCCCAAATCCCACACCCGAACTTATCATTCAGGGTACATAAAGATTTTTCCTCTTAAAAAAAGCGAAGGTTTGAAGTTAAGCCAATTTGACAAAGCATAAGTACAGGGGCCATACCATGACCGTTTATAGCAAGGTTAAAACAATATTGAAACAGGGACACCGCTCTTGCTGCGTATAGCGCCATCCCGCTCTCATCACGGTTTTAATATTGTTTTTGGCGATCATGGTTAGGGGGCTGAAGTTAATTTGATAATGCTATTCGTTTCCGAAGAAAAATATCAGTGTAAAACTCCTCGGCCCTCATTTCATTGATTTTCGTCGCAAGTCGCAAATTCCGAGTCCATCTCCGCTAAGCCCGCCCGTATCACTTGAGCAGTTCTCTCTTTTAATTGCGGCCCAATGAAGCGCCTCTAATTCCCCCTCTGGCTGCCAACTTTTGGTCCCTCCGATAACGCAGTTACTGACCGACCAATTTGGATGCCACAGAGTTGCGACTTGAAATAGAAAAACGAGTTTGTATGTTTTATAGATTAAGTTATCATGATGTAGGGGTTACAAGGGTTCCACTTTTAACTAAGGATGGGGATTCATTATGAAACAAACGGGTCGTTACTCGTGGTACTTTGCCCCCTACTTTTAAAGCTGAATGAATGAATGAATGAATGAATGAAAATTCATTCATTCAATACTTTTAAAGCTGCAATGTTATTTATTTTAAATTCAACATACTTGATTCAAAATTTAAATTATACACAATGTTTGTGATTGGTGTCCACTCATAAACTTGTCTGTCCAACACACTACAGCTAATAATTATTATTTGTCATGGCAGATATGTTTCTAGACCAATTTATTCAACCAATGAATTATATGTTGATCAACTGATAAGCTTACCGACCTATTTCGGTATGTGTAGAATTATTTTTCACTTTGTTAAGAATAATTTTACATTTTCATTTCATACGCTAGATGCTTTCGCTAAAGACATCACGTCACATCACTTTGTTACTGTAATTTATCGTTCTCTAACGTGAACACACACATCATGCGTCTTGAGGCTCGAAAAGGTTTTCTTCTAAGAAATTTTCATTTGGAAAGACTTTCCGTTTAATATTACTAGGTCGTTTAAACCTTTAACAACAAGATATTCTGTCGTCACTGTGTGGCGTAATTACTTCCATCCAACAACGAGGAGGGTGCAATCAATAAAGGACAAAGGCCGAGGCACAAACGTCGTTCGTACGTGAGCTCTGTTGTGTTTTCTTGTATTGTTGTCTATTAACAACTTATTGTTGTTCATACACCGCCGGCAAATGGCAATCTGGGGCGTATAGTTAATTAGTTGTTTTATTCTGTGGTCGTGATTTCTTTTGTTTCTGTTTCACAAGCTAGCTGTATTAACTGAAAATTCTTTTCACACCTTGCAATTTTCTCTTGTTACGGATGCGAAAGATCCGCTAAGCTACTGAAATCTTTCCGCAAGGAATTATTATTTCTATTCATAAGAAATCCTATAATGTATCACCAATTAGATATTGATTGACATGTGTGTATCGTTATTTAAATTGCATAATATCTATTTAAATCTTATGTATCTTACGGTAAAGTAAGTAATTTCGTCTGAAGCAAATAATAATTGATAAATTATAAAAGATAATCTCCATAAATCATGTGTAATATGTCCCCTTGAGTCTGCTAATAATAATATTTTTATGAGAATTAAGTGAACAATATATATTTCTAAAAATATCATTACTAAATACATGTGTTTGGTTCATTAAATGAAATAAGATAATACCTATAGAATCCTCGTCATGACTTGAGGCGAATAATAATCAAACATAGTACGTACAAGTCACATTTCTCAGCGGACATCTGTTGAGTAAGAGGAACTCCAGGAATTCCAATCCAAGACTTAGACAGTCCCTCCCGATTACTGGCTTCCGGTGTCTGGAACGCATTCCTGTCACATCTCAGGGATTTGGCCGCACTGGGATTTGGAAATCGATACAGAAGTGCTACTCTCTAAATCAGTAATCAAAGCTTTGAGTGTCATACGATCAAAATAGCTATTCATTTTTGCGCTCTGTCATCAGCGTTACTAAAGCATGTACACTCTCGCTGCGTTGTGCAGTTACTTCGAGATCAAAACCTTTATTGGGAACTTAGAGAGTAGCCCTTCTGCTATTGGTGGGCTGCTGATGTGTAGTTATTATGCGTACTCACCCTAAAAGGCGAGTCATTCTTGTTTTTAAGAATGATATGTTGTGGTTCCCTTTGCACTATTTTTGCGAATAACACCTATTTCCTAGAGTAGCAATAATTTTTGTTAACAAATTTTTCTTTTCAATTAGTGGATTGTTCTTTTTTGTAGATATGAAGCAAAATATTTTATTACCTTGCACTCAATGCAATGGGTGCTTCCGAAATAGTTCCGAATTAGTAAAATTGCGATACAAAGTTCGGTGTTAAAGTAATTATTTAACAACGAACTTTGAATAGTAAAAATCTATGAAGGAGATAAGGGCACTAAGAGACAAGATAGTCTGTATGTGGCTAATCAATTTTTTTTGGTTTGTAAAAACATATTTAATGAGATCACTAACCAGTTGTATGGCATGAGGTTCGCACTAATTATCATACTTTAACAATTTTAATTATTATTAGGTACTACTTTAGTGAGTTATTTAATATGAAATTTATTTTTCAATAAATTTATTAATCGATTTAAAAGTAAAACACGTTAGAGACTTTAGGGATTCCCGTTTCTATGTCAGGATCGGGATCGATTCCTCCATCATATGATTATGTCATTAAAAACCAGTTTTAAATTGTTAAGACTAAGAACGATCTTGTTATAAACGTCTCAAGATATTTCTCCTGCAATAAAAATATTACCTACATTTTTCTCAGTGTGTTCGTCGAGATTTTTCGCAAAGTCCCACTTACGTTTGTTCCCCACAATTTCCTCGGCTAACTGCCGCAAGCACCACTCGGTGCTTCCACGCAATTGATCACAACACGGCGGTGTCCACATACGGAGCAGGGAAGGAGATCTGAGATGCGGTCATTTGTCGTCTAGGGGTGAATCGAGACAGGTACGAAAACACGACTCCTTACTTGAAATACGGGTGTTGCTTTGTTAGAGCGGGTAGCGGGAAGCGATTTAAATTTTGCCGCTTAGAAACTTAAAAACCAGTCAAGTGCGAGTTGAACTCGCGCAGTAAGGGTTCGTAGGGAGGCACCCTAAAAATAATCAACCAAAGAAGAAATCAGTTATACAAGTTTATTTTTTAATTACCAAAAAAAATGTGAGCTTGATCAGACAAGCAAACTGAACAACTTTCACTATAGAACCAACTTTGAAATCGCAAAAAAAATCAGCTGTTCCATACAAATGTTCCACATTCACTGAACCTAGATGTATGGAACAGCTGATTTTTTTTTGCGTTTTCAAAGTTGGTTCCATAGTGAAAGTTGTTCAGGGTGCTTGTCTGAACAAGCACACAAAATTTTTTTGGTAATTAAAAATAACCTTGTATAACGTATTAATTCAAAGTATGATATCATCACACTGCCTCGGTCTCTTCAAATAAAAAGTATATGGGCCGTCTCCAGCTCCGCTGGCCCAATGCAGATAGAAAGTGAAGCCTCGTACGTTAATCAGCAAGATAAGCTGGTAAAGGTGCCTTGTATCGATTGACGTAAGGTGTTAAATAGATAACAATTAAGTTTTTTTTTTTTTTAATACATAGTTAACTCTCCACAGACTCGTGGTCCATGCCTTTTTTATTTTTATAGGTTTCTTTTTGATCCATTCTATATAATATTAAATTATATTAAGACTTACGACTACTCTTATTTTAATGTGAGTTGCGCAATTAAGTTTACAACGAACTACTTTTCAAACTAACTTTACAACATTTCGACTCAGAAGTAGGTGAGTCACATATTTGTCGCTTTGTGTGTATAACAGGAATGCCGTACTGTGGTATACTCCAGACCCACAATAGAGAAAAGTTAATCACAGAAATTAACTCTCCAGTAATTCCCAGGTAATTGTCAACTAAATGCAATGCATTTATGATAATGACATTTAATCCAAAAACCTACCACAGATATCTCGTGCGTCGCTGCTATGCAGGGAGGAAAAGTGTATAATTCACAATATGCCATATATTGCCTGCATGCAAAACCAATTAGGTGATGCAATAGCCCTTTTACAGTACATTTATTTTTATTTTGTAAATTCTTTATTTATGTATATATTGTTGTATGTGTGCGTCCAAATAAATAAATAACAAAAATACAAAAAGAATCATTACAAAAATTTACATGATACATATTAATTGAAAATATTGCATATAGGACATAGGTGACTAAACATTATCTTGAACATTGCTTGAACAATCAAAATATATTTCAACCTGCGACACCCTGACCCCACCACAAAAATACGTGATATCCACGTCCAGCGCTAAGTGATGGGGTAGCGAGGACAAACCAGCGCCGTATTAAGGCCTGACATATTGCCTAATAAATTGCCGCCATATTTGGCGCGGCTACGTGACCCTAGCCACAATATTCCGTCTCAGGTGGAAAAAAACGAAACATTTGTATAGGTTGTGAAGTAATGTCACGTTTCTCAGGATTTTTAGTATAACAAATAAGTAGATTCTCTGTGACCAAATAAATGGCGTACCTATAAAATTTTCAGCGATAGATCTTTGGGGTAATATGAGTCTGTGTATAATAGTATGATATTGTAGCATTTACTAATAGGTACATAATAACAAATTGTTACAAACATCACTTAACACAAAGTTGTCTAAAAGAGTTAGTTTTTATTAAGCAACCTAATTTATTAAGGTAACGGTAAAGTATTAAATTTCATGTGTGCGTTAAAGTTAATATTATTCGACTACGATACTTTTCATGGACGAATACCTACGTTCTACCTTAATTTTGCGCGTCAACGACCACAAATACCCAGCCAACGAAACCCTGCTTATGACATATAGAAAAAACGCCAAATCATCCACAATCACTTTGCCAATACTTGACAACCGTTAATCACAAATAGATCCCTTAGTGCGGCCCACTTCAGGGACACATGGCGTGACAGCGAAAATTCGACGGTAATTACAACTCGCTTGCGAAAGACGGGCGGCCCTTATTTTTGTACGTACGTGTCTGTGAAACTTACAAGTGGTGTGTTTATAGCTGATCGATAAACTTCTTTCTTTCGGTAAATGCCATTATTGTTGTTAAGAAAGGATTATCATTTGAACAAGCTCAAGAAAAATTGTCTCGAGCTCTGATCGTATTTCTAAGCTATAGCGAAAGATGCTCAGTTTTGTTGTATGTATAAGAAGACCACAGGATCAACTCAAGAGTTTTAATGATTATTTTCTAACGATGATAGACAAAACCTCAACACGAGGAGCTTTTAGTCTAGCCCCGCGAATTTATCGCTATTTCCCGACAAACATCTCTCGGTATTCCGAATCAAACAAAAGTCAGAAACAGAAAAAATATATCATCATCATTACAGCTCATATACGTCCCCACCGAGGGGTTCGAGCCTACCCTATGTTAGGGTGGTGGGTTAGTGTTAGGGTATTATAGTCACGGCAACCAGCTGGGTCCAGGCTTGGGAAGCCCGGGCCCTGCATTGCATCGGTTGCCGCCAGTCGCTGATCCCCTGGTTGCCCCGGGGGATCACCGGCCCCCCCAACCTGGGGGGGTGAGAGGGACTCGCCTTGGGCGAGTGCGCGCCGACGAGGTTGTGGTAGTTTCCGAAAGGGTTCTCATGACCTCGTCCGGCAGCGAGACGACTCTCGTCGCCGGATCCTCTTCGTCTGATGACGGGGAGGATGTGGCGGCGGTTGTCGCGCTCGCGCCAAGGCGCATGTGAGGGTTATAGTTGGGTTTTAGTCGGTAGGCCGCAGCATTGCACTCTCTGGTGGACATACCATCCCACCTGCCAGGGGCCGCGGAGAGTCCGACATAACCTCGCGCCTCCCAAGCGCGAGGTATGCGCAACGCATTTCCCAACTTAAAAAAAAAAGAAAAAAAAAAAGGGTATTATAGTCAACCACGCTGGCCCAGTGCGGATTGGTCGACTTCACATTATATACACCATTGAATTTCTTCGCAGATGTATGCAGGTTGCCTCACGATGTTTTCCTTCACCGTAGGAGCGTCAAACATTTGTACATATGAAATTCGAAACGAAAAACACATTGGTACATGGCGGGTCTCGAACCCTGACCTCCCGATTGGAAGGCAAGTGCCGAGTCCACAGCGCCACCGACGCTCAAATATATCAGGGTTTTTATCACCCCGGAAAATTTAAGGGAGGCTTCAGGAAACATGCATTTTTGAATAAAAAAATTAATTGTGTGCTCACATAATATATGTTCGCACCGAGGGGCTTATGCCTACTCTAGGCCTTAGTCAACAACGCGCAGGCACAGTGTGGATTGGTCGACTTCACAACACACCTTTGAACTTCATTGCAGATGTATGAAGGTTGCCATACGGTGTTTTCTTTTACTATGGGAGCGTCGGACAAATGTAGGGGAACCTGTTCATCCTTGGTACTATGTGTACCTAGGCCAATTGGCTCGTTTTATATATTTCCGCGCTATTAAATTCCTTTATCTGTGGTATTCGGTACGTCACTGGCCACTACTGAGCTTTTTAATGTGAAGTAGTCGCTTACCGTCAATAAGCTTTCGTGTTTGGTGCTATCGAAGTAGATTTTTTTTTACAAAAAAAGTAACTATTTTTTATATATTTTGAAGTCTGGTAGTTTTGTATGTTTTAGAAAAGTCGCTTAACTTTTATATGCGATCAAATCTATGATTTAACAAGTTTTTAAACAATGATAAACTTACGAGATAATATGTAATCTTAAAATATTTGAAATCAACCGTTTCCTACAGCATTGAAGGAGTGTTGTACCTCGGTCACTGTCAATCAGTTGTACCTTGGTCAGTGTTTTAGTACAACTTTAAGCAGGAAATTAAAGTTTTATTTAGTTCGTATTAAATTAAGCAATTAATGCAGGTGGTGGTTTCTTTCACCTATGCTGATATTCTCTCGTGTATATTTGCTATATATGATATGTTTGAATGTACCTGTATTTATGTACTTACTAGTCTAAAAAGCTTTTGTTTCTAATGTAAAAAAATACTATGAACGTTATGTTGATTTTGTGATTTCAATATCTCACTAGAACTAATAAAGTGATTAAAGTAGAAAAAAGTAAATAGTTTGATTAAATATTAGTGATTTACACCCAAATGCTCAATGTGTCCTAGGTACAACGTGGTACTGGCCGAGGTACATCAGGTGTGTTGTACCTTGGCGTTATTTACAATTTTTTTTTAATATCTCAAACACGTGTAAATATGAAATTTACATTTCTGATATTTTGGAGGTTGATACTCAAATAGTTGACTTTCCAAAATATGCAAATCCGGGTTCTGTATAGTACGTCAAATTACAATAAAAAATACATATGTCAAAAACTGCTAGGTACAACAGGTTCCCCTACATACGAGTATAATATTCCAAAAACGAAAAATACATTGGTACATAGCAGGATCAAATCCCGGACTTCCCGATTAGATTAGATTAGGAGTGCACAGCGGCACCGACGCTCGAGTTCTTTGCAATTCGAGTTACTTGCAACATATAACTCATTGCCGTGCACTCTGTTCAAACAAATATTGTAATCTATTCATTTTTTGTTACCAGATATATAACGATGTCGTGTAAACTGTTTTATTATGTTAATAAATAAACAATCAAATTAGCTGAAGCCAAATAATTTTAAAAAGTTTAGGTCGTATGTCATCATCAATAGCCAGCATTGCAAAAACCGAAGCAACATTTAAAGTCTCATACGTAATGCGTTTAAGCAATCGCATTCCAAATCGGACGCTGGGTAATTTCAGCACGAAAAAACCGTAACATCTCCACGGACGACATAAATTCCCGTATCGCAGATCAGGCACAGATAATCAAAACCAAAAGCACTCAGATTTAGCAACGAATAAGACAATGAAGCCGCTGTGCCGATGGAGCTCAATATTAACATCATGATGGACAAACAATGGCGCAACGTTCAGCCAGTTCGTGACGTTACCTTCGATATTATGAGCTAATAGCTGGCAGCTTTTAAATAACAATATAATAACGCCCAGAGCTATCAATATGGTCCTAATCGATGATCTTTCTCAGGGATGCTTTGGGATTCCGAATGGCTTGAGCACAAGGTCGTTCAAGGGTTGTATTGTTCCTTTATCTTGCATTCGAAAGGCGAGTTAGTTATCGGAAACAATAAGCCGAGCCTATCAACTAACTGCAGAAGCTCAAGGATTCGTTCCTAAGAGTTGCAGAAGAATTGAGTAAATTTTATGTTAGCTAACGTCCGTCATTTTGTGTTCAATTAAGTCTCTGAACAAAATCATAGATTACCCTTACACTAAAATATAGACCTTAAGCTATATGGACCTCAAATTCACGACTGACGGTACGGTCGGTAACACGTTTATTTTCATCAAATTTTTATTTTAGAGCGTGCTGTCTTCAGTCCCAGGTGTCAGTTTTAGTAACCTTGTGTTGATTTAAATCATCTAAATTTAAAAGTATATCCACTGTTCAGTGATAGGTATATTGCAAGATTATCCTACGCTTGATTACACACAAACACAACATGGATATTATCATCAACTTCTCTTATGTCCAAATGACCGTTTTCATAGAATTCGTTAACTACGAAACCGAGTCTCAGCTGCAAGCACTTTCGTTGTGTTCCAGCGAATAAAAGGCAGAAAAAAAAGATGCCACGACAAAAATAACACAAAAGATATTAAAGATAACTATAGTTGGTGAAATAATAAAAGTAAATTTTAGCTGTAAAGTTTCCGTATTCGAAAAAGACGCTCTGTCCTAGAAGTTTTTTTAATATTTTTCAATGTTAATTTTCAGTCTATAATAATCCGGACCGATGGAACTAACTCTTAATAAGGCACAGCCCAATTATGAAGGAAAGATACAGCTCATACACCGCAGCTCATAAAATATCGCAACAATGTCTCGAAAAAGCTTATGTTATTAACAATTTATTACCAAGTCAATCATCAATTTCAATAGTTTATACGACAGACCTTCATAAGATAACTGATGGATATCGCACAGTTCTCAGTATTATGCATTGAACCTTAATTACCTTCCATTGGAAGATTTTGTCAGTTTCAGTCCGCGCAGCTGGCGAGTGGAAAGCGCAGAATGGCAGCCCCGGGCATCGCCCACGCTTTGATGGGCTTATACGTCTGCTGTCTGAAGAAGCTGTTGGTAACGCAACATTCACAGTGAGCTGAAGACGACGCAATGTATTTTAAGAGGAAACACCAAGGTCGAGAGAATTCAAAAATCGGTATTTGTAAAATGTATTGCTGTCGCTGTATGTCCGAACAATTGAACTGAGCGCGATAAGGACAACTGCAGCTGGGACTGAAAATACCTATGAAAAGTACACAAAATATACGTTTCGTAGTCTCCTGTTTTCTCCGCGAAAAATTGACCGATTTTATTACTTTTTGCGTTAAAAAATAAGGTACGGCTTTTTCTGTGTTTCTATGTTTTGCTTTTTGCATCTTCTTTGATTTATTTGCTGTTCATTTGAACACAGCAGGGAATTAGGTCGATTTTTTAGGTTTTTGAAGGCTTAAAACCTATTTTTATAATATACCTAATAAAAAAAAGAAAACATAGGAAAATGCTTATAGTGGCCATTGATTTTATTGGAAAAAATAGAGCAACTAGTGCCATATGCCAAGGGACTACGTTTGTATGGAAAAAGGGCCTGTAAGATTTCCTCTTAAGCCTTTGCAGCATGAACAGAGCCCTTCCGCTGCCTAAAACTGTAACTATTGCAAAATAAAATTTTCTGCAAGTTTGCTACACGCAGTATAAGCATTTTTTGATGTTAGTTTTTTGCAGTGAGCACAAAAGATTCGAGTTTCGAACCAATACTTTTGTAGCTACTCGAAGCCGAAATTTTTTTTACGATTTTCTCATTTTTTATTTCACGTATACGTATAATCTTGATTTTCACGTAGATCAAGGTGAAAAAATGTATTAAACACTCTCTGTACTGAGTAGTTAAACTACTTTGCTAGTTCGTCATTTGAAGTCAGCACTCACAGCAAAAAAAAATTACTTTGCTCTTTTGTGGAACACATAACTATTATAGGGACTATCGGAAGTAATATACCAAAGCATGCCTGATCAAGGTCATCTTATTCAGAATAATTTTAAATGTACAAGTAAAACTAGATTATCTTATGTTGCCCGGCGGCTTGATGATACAAAAATATTATACCATCAGTCCTTTCTCCAAGAACGCCAAAATAGCAATCAATCAATTATAAGTTTGGCTACTGAGGACTTAAATTCCAATATGTTTTTGCTTTAAAGTCTTTTATGCAGAATATCTATAGGTTTTGTTTACTTGTCTAAAGCATTCCCTGATTTTGAGACGTTTCTATAAACTTTTTAACCTTTACTGCATTGAAGTGTAAAATATCCCTATCCAATTTTCAGAATGTACTATATTTTTTTAAATATTAAAGGATAGACTGATTTTGACAATCTTGCCTTATCCATAATATGCTATTTTAGAATTAAAATCATGTTACACTATAATGTATAATGTATAAGCCACATTTAATTAACTATAGAAAGACATAGCCTTTGCAATCCTAGAATTACAAAAATATTTTCATCATAGATAAGATTATTTGGTTATGTTCGTGGTTCGTCCTTCAATAGATCTTAAGGATATTGAGAGAACAAAAATTGATATTGCGTATTGCCTTATTAAGAAATAAATTACCAGTGTATAATATCTTGTACGAAGATAAGTTATTGACTTAATTCAACGAGTTTCTAATATTTTTAGTGCAGATAATTGATTCGTATTTGATTCGATCGCCTCAAAATCACATCAAATTCAAAAACTCTTTATTGACTCTTTTCATCAAGTTATAGTACAGCATAACATAACAGTATAATTACAGTACAGTATTGCGTTATAATTCGTTAGTATCCCGCCACTAACCATCCACCCTCATTCAGAGGTACATGGTACACATTAATTTAGGTTGACGATATAAGGAACCAAATCGAATATTAGAAGCTAATTTTTATAAGGTCGACCACAGCCGTCTCAGTGGTATTGGATTTGTCCTCATGGAGGAGAATTATTTCTGTTTGATTCAGTTGGTGATAGGGCTTCTAGCTATAGCACCGTCTTACCAAAGTTTGTCGCCTTGATAACGAGGATGTGTTCCGATACTTAGAGGTTAGATAGTCAATTCTTTGGTGTTGAGTAATCCAGTTAAAGCCCGCTTAAGTATTTAACCTCATCATCCAAGAGCTCCATCATTGCCAGGCCTTTTCCTGTTTATTTGATATTGTTGACTTTTCTTTTTGTATTTCTATTTATATATAAATATACATATACAAGGTGTTTGGTCAATATCCCATCAAGCCGAAACTTACCCATGTTAACATACTTATATAATGTGCGTCATTGGGAATTCGAAATTGTAAAATTAATTTTAAAATCCCCCATACAAATAGTTGAACATCTGTGAAAAAATAGTGATAGGGCTTGATAGGGTAGTATCCAAATACGATGTATAACATACACCTATGATTCATTTTTATAATGTCAAGAGTTTTTTTTATTTCAGTGTCTCCCACCTACAGAACACAATATTCTTTACAGTGACAGATTGACTGGAAGAAACCTCTTTTAGAGATAAGCACACCTTTGCAAAAAAAAATCTAATTTAATTCTCTAATTAAACAAGATATATGTAGTACATATATATATAGATAAATTCTTTATTGTACATCACAAATTAAAATTGACCTTAGGATGGATACCATTTGCGGAAACGAACAGTTAGGTAAGTTGGCAGTATACAACATTAAACACAAATAAGTACAACAAACACTGTAAAACACTTTCACGCTTACAATAAACGCAAACATTCATAAACACACACATACGCGCACACAGACATAATATAACATAACAAACATACAGAATGTCATAGGGCACGGCATAGGCAAGTGACAGATAATAGTCAGTGAGTGATTTTTTAAAGATATTTAGTGACTCTGCACGCGTGACAGCAATAAGTAAGTCATTTCATAAATATGCTGCTTGGTCAGCAAAAGACATAAGCTTGAAATTAGTAGAGTGCTTTGGAATACTCAAGAGTCAAATTCTCCTCGGATGTAAGCGTTCGCGAGTGAGTGTTACTAAGAAATGTAAATAATTTCTTAAGGTAGGGAGGGGCGGCAGGGCTAAAGAGGATTGTATATAATAAGGAAAGAATATGAGCATTCCGGCGAAGACGAATGGGCAACCACTTGAGCTTATTACGAAATTCTGAGCTGTGATCATATTTTCGCAAACCAAATATGAACCGTATGCAAAAGTTTTGAAGTCGCTCAAGCTTATTTAGTTGCTCCTCAGTGATGTCTATTATTTATTATTTATATATGTATCTTTATTTTAGATATATCCGAGTATGTACGTGCATTTTTAAAAGTCTCTAGTGACTTTGACACTCAGGCCCTGCAATTTTCAACCTCTCGCACTACTACCTGGGTTGGCTGAAAAAGATCTCTTGCAGAGATAAGTCCGCTCTTGTTCATTAAGTTTCCTTTGTACTATTATCTATTTCTGTATTACAATAAAGTATTATATAATGTTGTTTACTTTCGTATTTCATAATATTTTGTCTTGCAAATAGAGATTTATTACATCGTTTGGTCGCCTCTATAGACGATGTAGAGCCATTAAAAACATTGATAACGTAGAGACAATAATGTAATATTCGTTCCTCGTGCACACGTCCAATATGCAGACCGTCTTAAGGCCGCGAGCGCCCTTACGCGGATGCGGCCGAACCTAATAATTTCTTAATGTCATGCGCTCTCAAGGGAATTATTGTTTTGTATTAGAATAATGGCGTACTTAGATTCTTAAGTATAGATTAGCCGCTCACCCGGACATATTGCGTGTAGTGTCTTCATTGAATTGTTGTTGTTATTTGGACGAATTGTGGATGGACTTTCAATAGAATCCGACAATCTTAGTATCTTGTCGTAATAAAAATATAAAGTTCAGATCCGTTACGTTGAAATGTGACACGCATACTACAGGTTGATGTTAGTGCGCGACCGCAAAAGTGCAGCAAGTAATCTTGTCGCGGTCTGCCTTTGTCACGAGTTGTAATTATTAAGACACTAGCCTTTGTCGCGACTTTGTGTCTATAGATTTGTTTTTTTTATGCATAAGTACATAAATGAGTAGTAAAAGATTTTTAAAAATTTGTCGCCACAGCTCATATCCGTCCCCACCGAAGGGCTAGAGCCTACCCTAAGTTAGGTGTATAGGCCTTAGTCAACCACGCTGGCCCAATGCGGATTGGTCGACTTCACAGACACCTCTGAATTTGGAAACAGTAGGAGTTTTGACAGATGTACATGTAACATTTCGAAAAACACATTGGTACATGGCAGGATCGAACCCCGGACCACCCGATTAGAAAGTCAATACCGAATCCACAGCGCCACCGACCGACGCTCACCGCCACCGACGCTCACCGAAGCGACAATAGTAGCTTGCATTTTATATACACTTTAACTCCATATTTCCCCTAATCATGTCTTAAATTATAAAGGCCTTACTAATAACCATTGCATACGCCTGATTTAGTTAAACAGTGTTTTGTCACGTTCACTCAAATGACATTTCAAATTCGAACAAGAGAGACAAAACACTGCTTAACTATACAAGGCTTATTTATACAATGGTTATTAGTATGGCCCTAAGTATGTTGTTAATATACAATCTATTTAAAAAATAATGGACAGTTGATCTTTTTATTAGTCTATGGTCAAATTTAATAAAAGCGGTGTGCTAACTTTGATATGAACAAGTAACAGACGAACAGAGTTCCTTTTGTATATAAGTACATATAAAGCCAACTAATTTTTGCCTCGCGACTTCGTCCGCGTGGCGTCAGTAATTTGAGTAGGTTATTTTTCTCCAATCTGCTAATATTCTTCCCGACAGCTCAAACTATCTCCATACCAAGTTTCATCTAAATTGGTTTAGCGCTTATTGATTCCCCATACAAACTTCCACCCCCCTTTTCACCCCATTAAAGGACGATTTCTGCGATAAAAATATCCTACGTCCTTTCCCGGGACTCAAACTCTATACAAAATTTCGTCTAAATCCATTTAGCGGTTTATGCGTTAGGAGGTAACAGACAGACATACTGTCGCATTTGCAATAATAGTATCTATGTAGTATGGATGTAACTCGACGGATAATACAATGGTAGCAGAATGATCACAGTCATTAAAGCTTCGATGACTACAAATTTACTAAGGCGACGTGATAGTGCACGCGCTCGGAGATTCATTAATTCTTAAGTAAACCAGGAATTGTTACTTGTTGGATTTTAGTTTTGTATCGATTAAAATTGTCTTTTACATTCAAGACCCAGAATTAAGATTGATAGAAAGCTTGACGCTCCTAGCAGATACAGTCACAGAAAGTCACTTGAGAAGAAAACCCGTTTTCTCTACAAATATTACGCAAGTTTAAAAAAGATAAACTGTTCGAGACTTGTTTGATATTGTGGTTGTTATGTTATGTTTTGATAAATTTATTTAAATTTCATCAGATTGTGAACCGGTTCCATTAAAATTTGCAAAATAATAGCCTCTACAATGTTACCAGTACCCAGTAATATCACTGCTCCTCTAAGGTTGTTACTAGACCGATCGTTAATTTCTACCACACCGATCGATGGATCATCGACCAGTCGATCGTCAATCGATGGTAGAATGGACTAATCGACATTGACTGAGTTGCTTTATTATCCGAGAAATTTAAAGGAAATCATTTAAAACGGTCATATCTAGAGCCGTTTATGCTTATTGTGTCACCGTAATAACAGTACGAGCAACATCGTACTGGCCAATAATAACGCGTCCTATTCTGAAAACATTTCGAAAGAAACTGATGGAATATAGCGGAACGACATAGTTAATCGATCAACGTCGATCGATGGCATCGATCGACGTCGATCGGCTAGTCGACGTTTTATGGACCGTAACAGCCTAAAGCTATAAATCTTCCAATGAAACTTTCAACCCCTATTTTGCACCCTAAGGTAGTGATTTCCAATAAACCATGAAACACGTGTTCAATGAAATGTTTTTAAGAGCACGAATCTCAAGTTTTATCAAAATCGTTGCTAATTTTAAAAAAATCCATACAAACTTGCAACTCCTATTTCGTCCCTTCAGGGCAATTTTTTTTAAAATCCCTTCTTAGTATGCGTCCGCATTTTGAATTAAAACAACAGTCCAAATTTCACGTTTCTACCATTAGCGGTTACGACTGTGCGTGCCTCTTTAGATGGAAACTTCTCCTTTTATATAATACGAGTATACACTCAGGGTCAAATTTAGAGGATCGATAAATATTCACTTCTAGTTTTGATATTTCAGCATACGAAACCATATTTAGTTTTACCAGCTTTCTAAAAAAAACATTCAACGCGTAAACCAGTTGTACGATTGTGATAAAAAAGACCACCATTAAAAGTTACCATTCTTCTCCAGGTCACAAATAGGGAAATTTGTCATTATCCGTTATGGCCTTGGTCATGAATCCTGGATAACAATCAAACAAACGCATTAAAGGTCAATCACATATCGATATGATGTTGTAAAAGTAGCTTGAATCTATGTAAAAAGTGTAGTGTTCCCTTAAATTTTTCCCAAAATGTATATAGATTAGAGGTATCTGTGCTGACGACTCAATTACTAACGGCCAATTGCACTAACCTTGTCTTAGTTTAGGATAATCTTAAGTAGTATGGTGTCACTTCTTGTATTTAATGAAACTAATGTCACGATATGCCACTTAAGATTTTCCTAAGCTACGACGTACCTAGTAAGTGAAATTAGCAATAAGTCTTTTCTGGTAATTGAAACATCAGATGTTTTATTATATAAGCATTCAAACTTTGTTTCAATTTGTACAAAACTACTAATGATGATATTCTGTATGATGATATTACATACTATTTCTATAACATTGCCGTCATATTATAAGAGATTGCCTTAGGTAAAGCGCCGGTATTCCATTTAAGTCGTTCCATAGTTTCATATGGTTATACACGTATTAATTCAAGCGTGGCACATTATTTAGCTAAAGTACAGCACATTATGATATTTAACAATATCTAAATGCTGGCATTGTCTTCAGAATTAGACACGGGTTGTGTAGCAAAAGCCCTTAACTTCGAGAGCGCGTAGGTGGAACATAGATCAGAATTTTCCCAGAAGTGAATGAGCTTTCATTTTAGTGTATTTGTGGAAATAAATTAGCAAAGAATTTTCGTTTTAATTTAATTTCTTGTCGCTTTTTTGATTATTCTAAGACTAACGTCGATAAAAAGTGCTCAGTAAGAAATTTCACCAGTATGGTACCATTTCAGATGCATTTTTGACCATCAGTACGTTACAATACTGCCTACTTTATTGACGAGCCTGCACTGCTTGTAATGTAATAATTCAAAATGGAATTTATTGTTTTCACAATGTTCAACGCAGCAATATTAATTAAACTTTGTTAAATAGAAAAAAAAAACAAATTAAGAGGCTGCACAATTCAATGGTTTAATGGGTACTTATCTTATAAAACACACATGATCAAATTACTGTAAGTAATCTTTATTAGAGGTTGAACTTTCAAAATCATTGTGTGGTTTTATAAAACCACGATGCAAGTGAAACTATTTTTCGGATCGTAGATATTTAACTTAAAATTTTTGGCTACTTAGGCTATTAAAATCGCCTTTTTAATTTTAACTTAATTTTTTTTCTTCGGAAATGTAAGTTATTAGGAAACAAATTAATAAAATGAACAAAGTAGATTTAAAAAAAGTTTCACTTTAATAATGTTCCGCGTCTTAAGAAATTTGTAGGGAGAAGCAAATCATTCACTCGCTTAATCTTTGACCGCCTTAGTCACAGCGAAGAAGAGTCGCCCGGGGCAGGTCACAACAGTCTCCAAGCAAGATCACTTTGTGGAGATAACGTGCGATTAATTAACTACGTCCGTATGTAGCTGGAATTCAATTTATGTGAATATAATAATGCCGGCTTAGCCGTTTAGTAAAATTCGTAACAGCTAAGTAAATGGTTAAAATTAAATACTTTCACAGAAATTTTCACAGTGTTCACAGATTTTTCGGGATTTCAAATGACGTCAAAAGTCGAAAGATGGAAGCGCAATGCACCAAGATTCCATACTCCAGGAAATATAAAATAACCATGAAAAAAATACGTACAACTACTTAAATTTAAAAAAATCTTAACAAATTGTGCCGACGAGATATTGAACGGTATTGATCTCCAAATTTTAAAAGAGCATAATTGTTTTTCAAAACATAAGAAATTCTTAAGGTTCTAAAGAAATTCTACAACAAAAAAAAAATTATAAATGCGATAACATTTCGTGTAAAAATACTTAACGAATTTGAAAAAAACATGAGCATCTGAAAGTTTGAGCAAATAAGCCGCATTCCGAATTCCTTATGGAAAAGAGGTAGCTAGTGGTCACCAATCTTTTCAAATCCTAAAACAACATCTACATTGACCTCAGCATAATGTTTGGAAAGCAAAAGTCAGGTCGAGGCTTAGTCGAAGCTACGGGTCAGTTAATACAATTACTTACGCCACGTACGACATCTAATAAAAGAGAAAAGAATGGCCATTCGACACTCCCGGCCCTCGAGTAAAGGGCTCGCTCTGTATTCTTCTCGCTAACCCTCAGGACTCACAAAGGGAAAAGGGCAAACACTTGAGGACCAAAATAGAGAATGTATTGAGTCGCGAAATAAAATAAGGGTGAAAGAGTGCTCGGTTGGTGTGGAGTTACATGGAGGTGATAAATCCGCAAAAAGTATGAGCTTATTTTTTTAATACACAATTAATTTCAAACATTTACTGATGGCAAGGCTAAGATGGCACTAATACCGGGATTCTTTAAGCATAGAGGAACTGGATATCTTAGAATTATTACACATTTGCTGACCTAATATTAACCGCTACATCAAATATATAAAAATCTCGTGTCACAGTGTTTTTTATCTAACTGTTTCGAAACGACTTGACCAATTTTAATGTTTTTTTTTTTGTGTATATGGTAGATCTGAGAATAGGTCCTAGGCTTAGGTAATAAGGGTGGCCTTCTCCCGAATTTTTTTACAATTATTAGGGCGAAACCTAGTTCGCGGGCACAGCTATTATATAGTATGTATTTTGTTGGAATTTTCCCTCAAGTTTCTCTTGGTCTCTATCAATTTCGCAACAATAATATGTCAGAAGTTTTTACTGAGATGAAGTACTAAATCTTATATAAGATCAAAATCATATTTTAAAACTCATAAATTGAAATGAAAATGAAAGCTGTACTCAAAAAACAACGTTTACTCTTGCTAGTGTTGCCTTTTTTGTTATCACAGGAAAACCACAACAGCAGTGTTACAAAAAATATAACAATATGTAATTTATAACTCTTGTATTCACGTCGAATTGTCCTTGAACTAATAATCATAAAGTTACACATGTAATTCATTGTTTTCACAGTTAACCATCTCTATATGAATCCTTGAGCAAAGTGGACAGCACAAGGACGACCGCAGGTGGCTTTCTCGGTAACTTTTCAAATATTTGCTCTGGCGGCTTTTTCCATAGATTTGTTCCCCTAAACGCCACTAACTATAACCTTACAATTTATTTAACTGGGATCAAGTATGCTTTGACACAACAAAAAGGGAAAAACAATCGGGAAATATCTTTTGTTGAAATATTTGCTTGGGACTGTAAAGGATTCGTCTACCGTTAATATTAGAAGGGTTGGTTGCGGTTTTGAAATATCTAGGTACAATGTTTAAATGTTACGTTTTGCTATAGGCCAACCGTTCAGTAACAACGAAAAATTACTTATTTTGTATTATAGAAAAAAAAACGACTAAGGAATTTCTTTTGCTACTGCTTCTGTCGATCTAGAACTTCCAGTATTTTAAAATCTTTGTAAAAAATTATACCTACAAAACTATATTAAGTTGTTTAGTTATTGACAGCTAACTGCCTAATTGCCTCCGTGGTCTAGTGGTTAACACCACCAAGTGCTGATCGGGAGGTCCAGGGTTCTATTCCTCATGGAGGCAGATTTTTTTCATGCTAGTTTGGTTGGTGAAAGGGCTACTGCGCCCTATTAACAATGTTAACAGCATTATTGTGTTCCAATAATTAGAGGTAAAATAGGCAGTTCCTCAGTTGTTCAGGAGTTCAGGTGAAGCTCGCTTCCACCTTCCGCATTATCATCAATTACCATCAGGTGAGATGAAGGCCAAAAGCTTCCCTATCGTATCTGAAAAAAGAGTTTCGAAGGAAGTGTTACTACAATATGATCGAAGCTTAAAGTCAAAACTTTATATCTCAAACATTATTTTGTTAGAGGAGGACCTTCAAATAATTGTACAGAAAAAGAACAATCTGCTCAAAAACATATTCTTCCCCAATTACAGTCGCCGGGAGAAGTAATTTAGAAAAATCACTTTTTTGCGACTAAAAAAGCGCAATTGAAAACTAATCAGATCACATTAAGCACGAATCCATTTCCTGAATGTGTCATACATCGGCAAATAAAAACCTTATTGACAATTAGCGTCAAAGATAAAGCACTTGCCGTAATAGTCGTGGGAGAACGTTTTTGCTGCGTCCCAAGTTGTAAGAGTAAAGATCGTGCTTTTATTGTGTTAATTTGATAATAAAAAAGATTCCAGGCTAGCTTAAAATGTTACCAGAAGATAGCATCATCATCATCATCATCACCGCAGCTCATATACGTCCCCACTGAGGGCACGAGCCTACCCTAACATGTTAGGGCAATTAGGCCTTAGTCAAACCTCGCTGGCCCAGTGCGGATTGGTTGACCGCATTTCATAAAATTGAGATAAGCTTACTTTATTAAAATTAATATTGCCGATTTTAAAGTCTTTTAAAATAAATTCTTTCGTCGTTTCGTTTTTTGATGTCGGTTAAAAAGGCATTAAATTAGATGAGATTCATGAAGGTAATGTCGTTAATATAGACAAATTATTTACTATCGACCTAAAGTAATTAAAATAGTTACAGCATGAAAAAGGTTATGTGAAAGTAGAAGATGGAAGCGAACTTCGATTACATCTCTCCCGTAAATGTTGGAACACCTAGTTAACATTACAAATACTAATAATCTTTATTGAGCAATATTACTGGTACATACACAGATATAAACCCTGCCTTTCACTGTAGTCCAAGACTGTGTTGTGAAAGGCAGTGTTTTCAAAAATGTTGACAAAAAAAAATATGTTGTTGGTGCTCTTTTAGTATGGGTGCAATTGAATACAATAAAGAAGAGAAAAGTAATAATAATATAAAACAAAAATTTACGGATACAAAATTTACACAGACACAAAAATTTACATAACCTATTTAACCCTTACTAAAAGATTCTCCACATCGTTATAATCTAATTTACACAGCCGTTCATATACAACATTTTTCAATTTGTACAAAGTCAATTGCCTAATGTTTACATTAACTTTACTGTTCAATATGTTACATAATTTTGGAGACAGGTAATTGTAATGTTTCCACGCAATCATGCTTTTACAACTGGGAACTGGACATTTGTCAAGTTGCCGACCTAAAACCGGCAAGTGCGGGACCGTATCTATATGATATTTCTTTATAATATTATGGATGTACATCTTCCTCACAGAATATACTCCACACTTCAAATACAAGTCTTTGGTCGGATATCTTTAGGGCAACGCCATCATTACTTAGAGTAGGGCACGCTGTGCTCTCTCTACTCTTAAGATATGTGTCTTAGCGGCACCTCCCCATGCATTAATACAGTAACCAATAATACACTCTCCTAGGGCTTTGTATGTTTGGACTAGTAGTGTTTTGTCAGCCACAGAACGTAAGGTCTTAAACACATAGATCAGTATTCGAATTCTCTGGGATACCGTTTCTATATGAGATACCCACGTTAGTTTAAGATCTATGCTCATACCTAGGTACCTTATTTTTTCAACTCTCTCAACAGCTACAGTTACAGCAACCATTTATCCCGCGATTACAAGAAAACGTGTGTGCAATTGTTATTATTCCAAAATTTTCGGCCCCGGTTAGGAAGTGAATCCTGAACATCTAACTCGAAACCAGATGTTCTCAACTTCACCATTGATGCGACTATAAATAAAAAGTAATTATTGATGCAACTACCAATATGTATAACAAATTTTTTACAAAAAATAAAAACCGATTTCAAAAACACTGCAAAGTTAAATGATCTCCTAGAAAGTCTTAAAATGTGTCACCGGCTTCAATGTAGATTAGGGTTTCCCTCGATTTTCATAGGATCCCATCATCAGCTCCCGACTTTAGTGACCTTGGGACCACCCCAAGAGTATACTCTATCAATTACAAAAAGAATTTTGAAAATCGGTCCACAATCGGCGGAGTAATCGCGTAACATACACACAAAACACTTTGGACACACCTAAAAATTTACGGGTTTTCCTCGATTTTTATGGGATTCCATAATCAGGTCCTAACTTTGGTGACCATGGGACTATCCTTGAAGTATACTCTATCGAATACAAAAAGAATTTTGAAAATCGGTCCACAATTGGCGGCGTAATCGCGAAACATACACAAAAAAAAAACATACGCATCGAATTGAGAACCTCCTCCTTTTTTGAAGTCGGTTAAAAAATGTGTTTTATCATGTTATGTATTCCTAACACTTCTATGTCACCACGTGAAAGCAACAATGGATTTGATTTGAAAAAAAAAACAAAACAAAACTTTAATCAAATCTCATATCTCCCATGGCGTAGACCACAAAATATTGCATAAAACAATCTGTAGTATCAAATGATTTGCCGCCCAGCGTTCTTGTTAAGTTCAAAGATATTAATGGTGGCAATAGCAGTTTGAGGCCGAATGCCGAAATTCTCACGGCGCGCCCACTTTTGACGCATTACGAATTTGTCACCTCAACCGAGATACTGATAAGCTAAATAGATAATATTACCAATATTACGAGTATAAATTTTAAGAAGCTTGTTGATCTCATCTTATTAAGCGCTGAACGTAATTGATTAAAATGAAACGATGTTATAATATAAAATTTATTTTAGGTACTGAATACAGTACAGTACAGTTTTAAATACGGAAAAAAATCTATATGGTTTTTAGCATATTGAATCTAAGCAAGGCTAAATCGTGATATTTCAAAGCAAAATAATTTGTATCATTCAGATAAATACACAATTAATTTTCTCTCTCATTTTGGTAATTTTATCAAATTGATATACTTGCTAGATATCACATTATAACATTATAAAAATATAATATGAAGAATTTTAAGATATTAGTTGGGACGAATTCTACTATTTGAGCACTGTGTAGGTATTTGACATCTAATAACAAAGTATTTAATAGCTTACTCGTAGATTAGACTAATTCATTGTGTAATTAAATTAGTTAGACAACAGTTTTTAGAAGTGGCAATGTTAACACGTAGAACTGACCCATTCAGTCTTTCTAAAATTGCCCAACTCAAACAAACAGAACGACAATAAATTATGTGTAAAATGCGCGAGCGACCAATTATTCGTGCTATAATATTCAATCGGATTATGTTAAACCAGTCGTAAATTGACAAGTTATTGCTATACGTCATTGACTAACACGCTTTCAGAGAAAACAAACGTTTATAGCACTTTGTGTAAATGTTACTCTTACAACTTGTGTTGTTATTTTGAATTTAATATATAAGATTTCCGGAAAAATCATAAGATATACAGGCTGGAAAGAAAGACCGTGGTTGGAGGAAAAGTACCCTTAATATTGATGATGCCAAATTATGCTGAAAGGAAACATTCCTTTCTTTTCAAAAATAATTAAAACTGCATATAAAGATTTTTAAAAAATCACCTGCTTGAGCCGGGAATCGAACCGAAGAAATGTGACAAAAAAATCCTGTATTTTATGGTACCAACCGAAAGAATCATTCATAAGGATCAATTTCTTTTAAACAACATAGTATCTTAAATTAAATAAAGACTAATAAAAATATTTTTTTATTGTAAAGCTTACTCAATATCTAAAGAAAAGAGTTTACTTAACCATTAAATTTAAACATGTCCAGAAGTAGATGAAATATGCCTATGTTGTTGACAAAATTGCATAGATTAACTTATAAGTATGTTCTATGACGAGTACTACGATTGTTTTTCATAAGTTCATGTCATTTCCATGTTCACTATCAAAAACACAAACAGAATATATGTATAAGGGTCAAAAACACAATAGAATACATATTGATAAAAATTACATACAAAGAATATGTGGAAATGTATAACAAATATAGGTGTCAGAATCAAATTTAGAGCTAAAAAAAAATGTAGAGCTGATATTTCTTTTATAATAACTATTTGTTTAGTTATTTTAAAAACCTCTTTAAAATGTTAACCAATGTTAATCTATAAATTATTAGTCATCTGATATAATTACACTTTAAAAAAATAACAATGAATTGACATAAACTAGGGAGTGTGGTGGCTTTTAAAATAACCTTGATTTATCCCTAATTGACATACAAATAATATGTGTATTAATTTAGCGTGGAGCTTGTCAATAAAATATAATTGCATCCGAACTGTCGAAGTATCCTAACGTTCCTTTTATTGTGCTGTGCTATATCCTTATGTGAACTCACGATTTATATTTAATAACGTGTAATTACATCAAAGTCGACGTACACGGAACAAGTAAGTCTATCAAAATAGTAAATTGTTTTAATGCATAAATGTAGGCGTCGGGAGTAAAATTTTACGATCTCGCTGTGAGTTCGCCGTTTCGTCATATCGCGACGCAAGTTGCACGTTTGAAATGAATATTAATAAGCAGGCTTGCCTGATCCTAATTACGAGTGTATAGAGGCCTTAGTAACTAGCTGCTAGGGTCTAGCTGCTGAACGATTGTTTTGGAATGATTGCAATTTTGTATATTTCCAAATATTGTATAACGAATTTGGTTAGTAATTAAAGTCGGGAAGCTGCGTAGCTACTTAGAGACTCACTTATAAGACTTATCTACCGCAACAGCTTATTAATATTTTGATTAATTCGGTTTGCTGAGACCAACTGTGACGTGACAGCAACGGTAAGACCTCAGAGTTCATCTACATATTGAATAAGAAATGAAGAGATTCGTAGAAATAAAGTTAGTGACATACTCGTATACCATAGAATTTCGAACCTAAATTTATGTACTACTCGTATTTTAATGCTTGTGTACTATTTTCGATAAAATATTCACAACTTCTGCTCTAAGGCTGATTGATTTATCAGACCATGTAAATTTAACCCAATTTTAATCGTTTAGAGATTAAAATTCGAAAAGACATCCTTATTATAAGCCTACTCATATACAATTAACACTTCTTCGAGTGGTTTAGATTGTGCATATAATTAGCTATGAAGTTGTTGTCATTCAATAATAATGACCGTTTAAAATGTAATTTATGTATGACTGTCAATATTTTCTAAATTCAAATAAATTTCATTTTAAAAATATAGATTCTCTTTTTGCAATTTCATAGTCGGTTACATGGTGATAGGTGTTCAGTTTGATGGTGTGGATAACCTCTTTAAATAATGTCACTACTTTTTTTTTTGATACGCAGACTCAACACTTTAGTAAACTACGTACAGTTTGCGCCAAACTTTTAGTACGTTCTGACTGAACACAGCACAATTTGCGTCGCACTTTAATTAAATTATATTGTCTGTCTACATAAGTTAAAAAAAATTGATAAAAATCACATCACCAAATAGTTTTTAGTACGATAATAATAAAATTAGTATTTAGTATATTTTATGTGCATGAGGAAAAGGCGGGAGATAACTTCAGAGCAGACTAGAAGCTTTGCGCGCATAATATTTGACGACACGTTTAGCGCAGAGGTCGCGGATTCGATTCACGTACGGGACAAATGTTTTGTATGGCCTACAGAAATTTGTTCCGGTCTGGGCGTATGTGCATGTGATATTCTATGTTTGTAACTGCACCCACGACACAGGAGAAAATCCTAGAGTGCGGCGACGTTTTTTTTAAAAAAAAATATTGATATCCAATTGCTACCCATCGCAAGGATACTTACAAGGACTCACACAACGTCCAACAAAGTGCAAGTCCTTGCCGCACCTAATTACGACGGCAAAAAAGGCTTCCTGGGATGTTGCGATGTTCGGGCAACAATGCGCGGCGTGCCATGTTATGCCCACATTAGAACTAATAGCGTGACCGACACTTATTTGGCGCAGTCATAGTTCAAGGTCTAATGGAGCGTGCACACTGTACGCCTGTCGCGCGGTGATTATGACTTGCTGTGACGGCGACGCGACGTGGCAATTGAATTAAAGTCAAAACTTTAATGGGTTTACGTCACGAACTTAATTCACAATATGGAATTGAGCGTGATTAACATTCTCAAGTAACCTTCTTTTATATAACATTAATAGAAGAATGAATACAACATGAAATGAAAAAGATTGTTGAGTATCTTTTTGATTTAACTTTGCATTTATTCTTCAGGGAATAGGAAGTTTTAAGTTCCTGCTTAACTATTGATAAAATCAGCAACCCGCTAAAACTTAAATTACTTACACTAAAATTTTTACAGATCATAAGTTTCTAAAAATTTAAGTTAATTGACTGAGTACTAATACTAATTCTATCATAAATAACAAAGTAAATCTATGCTTGCTTATTAGTCCTTTAATTTACAAATGGAAACAAGATCGACATAATCTTTTTGAAAAGGATTTATGAATAATTACATAGTTGTAGCTCCCATGATTTTGTGAATATCCGTATGATTTAGGCAAACAAAATCCTAAATATTAAATTATAATAAAAAGAAATTCAAGCAAGCTTTTATTATTGCATTGTCACGCGATTTATATATGTATGCAAAATTTCAGCTCAGTCGGAAACCGTGAAGTGGGTCAAATTTAATTGTCAAGATTTCATTACTGACACGGGACAGGATAAAGTAAATAAAAGCGAGTGATGTCTCTAATGCGTCGGTGGTGCTGTGGACTCGGCACTTGCCTTCCAATCGGGAGGTCGGGATTCGAGACCCGCCATGTACCAATGTGTTTTTCGTTTCGAAATTCATATGTACATTTGTCTGATGCTCCTACGGTGAAGGAAAACATCGTGAGGCAACCTGCACACATCTGCGAAGAGATTCAATGGTGTATGTGAAGTCGACCAATCCGCACTGGGCCAGCGTGGTTGACTATAATCACCCTAACATAGGGTAGGCTCGAGCCCCTCGGGGGGACGTATATGAGCTGTGATGATGATGATGATGATGTCTCTAAATTTTATTGACATTATTTTTTTACAGTCGCTACATAAAATACTTAAAAGAAATAGTGACGTAATAGTCATCTTAACACTTGCCAACCAAAAATGACGAAACAAATTAAAGTTTTATGTTTGTATCAATCTGCTTAGGTAAGTATACCAAACATATACTAATGGTTAAAAAGTTTTTGGAATGACCCACTATTGAATAATTTAATTATAATTTTATTAGTTGTAATTGAAAACGTAAAACCGAAATAAGCATTAGGCATTGGGATCTTAAAATAGTTTTAGTCTGACTTTTTACTTATATTTTATCTTTCAATGTTTCCTATCCATAACTAACAAATAATTGAAATTACTGAATATAGCTGATATCTTTAACAAAGTTTAATCTGCTAGCCAGCATATTCATTCACTTCTATAAACATCAATTCACCGTTTGAAGTGTCGCAACGAAAACAGAAAAATGTCAAACCGCAAATTCTCAAATGTCACCACGAATGCCACAAGCTTCTGAGACGTGTGCAAGTGGCCTTAGTCGTTAGTCGCAATGTTAATAGTGTCCCGGGGCGCTCTTCGGATTGGGACAATTACTCTGATTGTGCCCCTCGGTGACCGAATGCCGTGAGATGTGGCCTTTCGACCGTCCCCGTGACTTATGCCCAAATTGCCGCGAACTATTTGTGAGCTGTTGTGAAACGTCATTTTTAAGAGCTCATTGTCAGACCGCATTAACGAAAATTTTGTTTTACACGTTTCAAAATTTTATTGTCACGATATTTTACAACTCAGCACACAAGAAGGTAAGTGCGCTACAATCGCCTATTCAAATAGAAATTGAAAAATCTTTATTCAACATTTAGGCCTTTCTTTACATCCCCCCGTAGAGGTAAGTCCTGGCGCGAGCACCAGGCAACCCTCCAGGGGGCACAATCGGGGAATGGCTAACGCCGATCCCGATTGTGTCTCTACGGAGGTAGAAGTATCTGGAGGGTTTTTAGCCGGTATTGGGTCTTCTACCCGAGTCCGGCATATCCTTGGGGTGGCCTAGTCAGCTCAAGTCCCTTATTGAATACCGTAAATGTATCTTCCCTCCATAAAAAAAGGCCTTTTTTACACAGGTACTTATTGATATCAAAACAAAGCAAAAGAAAATTCTTATTTTATGCAGCAATAATTTTTCAATAAATAGTTACTAAGTATAAATTAATACCTACTATTTACTATTTACTTTAAGAAAATTCTAATTAGATGGAAGTTAAAATATTATGGAAGGAATCATATTATACCTTATATGTGCATACATACTGAATATAATCAAGATCTTTGCAAATACAAGAAGGAAAGAAAAATAAGACTCTACATCTGTTCGGAAATTAGGAGAGATTTCTCGTACATGTTCCTGTAAGATTTGCGAATATACGACCTCTTCATACAAGGAGCCCAATCCCAACGTACGTTGCCAACATATTATGTAGTAAGATGTCAAATCACAGTACCCAGTAGTTTCACTGCAGGCAGTCTTTCCCTTCAAACTGGGACACAACAACGCAATTTGCTGCCGGGTAGCGAAAAATAGATAAGATAGAGGTACCTGCGCAAGCGACTCCGGTACTGACTTCAATAAAACAATTAACATTTACTATCACCAACTTCATTAGATTCGAGACACATTAAAATAAATCGTCATTGTAATATGTATTTAAGGTTATGCTTTATGAGAACGGTCTTAATGGATTCGCGAGTTGGATGTTTGCACAAGCACTGACTCAGCAGCACGTAGGCTGAGGCTTTACCACAAGCGCATAAAGTAAGGCAGCGCTGTGCAGCTTAAGTGCTCTACCGCTTTAACAGAGTTGGTTGTGAGTTTATTTTAAGCAATTGTAGTAAGCCGACTGTACCGCTAGACGGCCAATGTCGCCTGCGACCACACTTGACTCGGGATGTCACTGCGCCCACGACGCGACATCTGACACGACTTTTAGTCTAGCATCCATTGTTAGTTTTTACTGCAGATTATTATCATTCAGAAATATACTACACTGACCTTCAAAAGTAAGTACCACACTTTTAAAATTGCAATAACTTTTAAAGTAGCCAAAATATATTTTCAAAATAAAAAGTATTAAAAAGACTAATGTATAAAAAACTATAACTTCCGAGGAACCTGACGAAATGAACTGAAAATGTTTTTTGTTTAAATACTTTATCCTTTGTAGTTTAGGGGAAAATTTAATTTTAAAAATGTAGTACTTACTTTTGAAGGCCAGTGTAGATGGGATTATTATGCCAAATATTTTTGAGCTTTTTTGTTATTAGCTATAGTTTTATTATTAGGTTTAACTTTAATTATTCGTAATAAACACCGATACTTTGATAAAAATATTAACACCATTGCATTGTTACAAACACGCGCATACTTTACAAATGATAATACTTATATTTTGTAATAATACATTTTTTCCGTTTTGTTTCTTCGCAGGTACTTACTGACAAAAACATAACCGCGAAAAGCTGATGAAGCAGTAAAAGATACTACCATTGAAGAACGTCAATGAAAATGTCCGTCGTAATTCAAGAAGTCTATGAAACTAATATGACATGTGATATGATTACATTGATTTACTAGTAAATCAATGTGTGATTAAGATTAACGCGTACAATTTTCAATTCATAAAATTTATGAAATCCAAGTTTACGAAAAAAATCCAATTGTTTCTCGTCAATAAAAATGACGGTTAGGCTGGTCATCGCACATTTTACGAAAACATAACCATATCTTAAACTTGACGAAAAACCCAATCGAAGTTCAATCTTAAGTACAAACAATATCAAAGCCACAAACGCCCACATGAAAGCTGGAGGACTAAGTCCAAAATAACTTAATTCTGAATTATCTTAACCGTAAGGCGTGATAGAATAGGTGGCTTAGCTATTTACAACCCGTTAACACCAAGACGTCGATTTACAATTAATGCGGCAGATTATAGTTTATCAAATTAATGCAACGGCTGTTTCGTTGGGGAGTGAGTCACGGAGTCACTTAGCTTCTGTGACATGCCATGCCACCATGCCACTTATAGCTGATAGGCGCTGTCAAACTTGTCTCGTCCGCAATTCAGGTATTTCCGACCGGCTGCACTCATTTCTATGCAAAGAGGTTCCGACACATATCCTGCTTCGAGTGTCGTTAGTTAGATTTCATTATCAGACGAAAAGATTTTATTGTGTTCTAGGATAAGAGTCACCGTTATCACTTACGAGTGAGGAGCACCCTAGAGAAATGCAGGCAGGCAAAGCTTGCACTACCTTTAGTAGATCCTTACCTCTCCAAGGCCCTTATACAGCTGAAAAACCTTGCTTGCGCCTAATCACTGGTACATTAACGGGATACAGCATTTTTAACAGACATCTTTTTAACCCCCCGCGGAAAATCCCTCTTTTTCCGTCGGGGTTATATAAGTTTAATTAACTTAGGTATCACGGACAGCCCTTAATGCATGGCATGCATGAAGGCAGAGGAGACAGCCGCCCATGTGCTGATGGAATGCAGAGGTGGCAACATACCGGGCGAAGTACCTGAACAGCACGGGTACCAGGATCTCCAGGATCTAAATGTCAAGTCTAAGTCACCAGATCCCCCTGAACAGCCCGGCCAATTGGCAGTACTGGCCGGGCCAACGCCAAAGGATTATAAAGGTTTTTTAGTACGGGGGAATCTCTTTACGATTCCAGGAGGCTAACCTGACTAGTCCACCCGCTTGGATTCAGGTGTCGTAGTATGTCGTAGGACTCAGGTACACCAGGGCTAATCCGCTGGTGTATCCCCATAACCGGCTTAACCACCCTCCGGGACCTCTCCACCCCCGGTGGAGGCACGTTCGGAATCGGACAGCCAGAGCCAATTCACCGAACGCACCCGCTGGTAAACAACTGACACTCGTGATGTAGAGCCCCTTGATTGTGAAACAAAACTCTATCGCGATCGTTTTCGATTTTGACAGTCATCCATCTCTATTTTTTGCCAGACAGTCGACACAGAGTCTTATATTGATGACGCAATAATTAGCAAATTCAAAGCTGCTTAAGGAAGGACCCTTGCCCAGCAGTAGGATATTTTATGGGATGAAGTGTTAATCTAAAGATATATGACAGTAGTATAAATAGATAACTTACATAAAACTTTATTACAAAATTCAAATTGCAAATTCTTTGTATTGCTGTGTCGTTTCATCCCTTTAAGGCTGCAGTATTTACCCAATTTTGAAGCTTATATCTACTTCTTGTACACATATACCTACTTTAAAAGCTAAGTATCTTTGCCTAGATTATAACATTGTATGTAACTTACCATAAATAAAATCTAAATAGATTAATGGAAACAAAATCAATTCAAGCTTCAATTCATTCTACATTTCATAAATTTGAATAATAATTACGCTATGAAATAAATTAGAAATACTACAAGTCTCTATGTTAAAGACGGGGAAATTCAAATCACCCGAGCCAATGAGTCATGTTCAAAGTTACATCGCAGCTTACCATTTAGATGCTAAGTTGATATTCCCACAGCATTTGATCACACTGAATATTGTGATGTGTCTATTCAAACGTCTGTCTTGTGGTGCGTTTGGATTGCTTGACAGGCAAACTTAGTGTCGTTACAAGATTGTAGTCGTGCATGCGTATGTGTATTTCTACAACACAACCTACCTCATCTACTCCTGACATATTTGCGTTTTAACTGACATTTTTGAACTTGGTTGGCAATAAATAAATTTGTGGAATTCACATAGGATAAGGTATTTTTTTGATATGTTTTTTGCAGTTAAGTTTATACACAATACTGCCAATGACAATACTAATGGTGTGGATTAAGGAGCCACATCATGAAATCGATTGAAGTTCCAGCCCAGATTTAGTAGCAAATTAGTAAATTTTGTAGGCGAAATCCTGGAATGTGTAACAACATACATCAAAAGTTACATCAATTTGAAAGTGACACCAAACATTATATTTTAAAAGTGTTTACAACGCTAAGATGAGATATGGTTTAAAATTGTTTATTTTAAATCTTATCTGTGACATAATGTACATTAGTAAAAAAGCCAACAAACCACAAGAACTTCCAGCGAGACTTGTTTTAATTGTACCTATCTGTATTTAATAAGCGAAAACTAATATATGTCAGCCCTCCCTTTCACTCCGTGGGTGTGTCGTTATCATCACTTACTGTCAGGTGAAATGAAGGCAAAGGGCTTCCGTGTCATAAGTGAAAAAATCTTAACGTGACTAGTACCTAGAATAGACAGGATATAACGTAGAAGTCTGTTCCCTTCCTCCTACGATCCAGCGTAATTTATACGGAACGTGAATAGGCATCTTGTAGAGCTCCAAGAAGAGGATGAAAAATTCCAGTAACGCTTTGAGTATTGCTGCACTTGTATAACTTGACCTCTCGGCTACTTCTAGTCGAGCTGGAGTGAGATCATCCTGAAGAGCAATAAAAGAAATAAAGCGACGTTTCTATAAATTACTATTGGCCAAAATTACCTCTAATGTCGTATGGTTGTTGGTCTTGTAATTATGTTTGCTCCGTTCAATCTTTAGAAAGTGACCTCATGAAATAGATATCTACACGCAACCATTGGCCTAGAGGTAGTACTCATTTTGACCAAATACGTGTATTACGAACTCCATGATTATCTGTCACCCGAAGGCATGACAATCAACTTGCACTAATGAATATAGTTCCACGGTATAATGTAACCAGGCGAATTGGGCCCATTGCATTTGTAGTATTTTAAGCATGAGTAATTTACTATTTTTTCCTACGAACTTCGTTTTATTTTATTGAGATTTTATATTGTAGTCCACCATATTTCGTCATTTTCTTATTTTAATTTTGTTACAAAAAAGCATTTTAAGGTTCCCTACATCGATAGGAAAAACGTAACCCTTATAGGATCACTTTGTTGTCCGCCTGTCCGTGTATCGATCTGTCCGTCTGTCAGTCTGTCTGTCAAGACCTTTTCTCGGAAACGCATAAAGATATCAAACTGAAATTTATATCAAATACTCAGGTCTACGTTTTCTTTCAGCTGTGAAAAAATCATGCTTGTAAATTAACACAATCAAAAGATATGGCCGTTTAAGGGTGCTTACTCTCTGTCGCATATTTTTGCAAGCTTTACGATTTTTCAAGGGACTCAAAACCTACAAAGTACTTAATGTATCTACATATTAAGAACTTATATATTTAGATATGATGGTACGGAACCCTTGGTACGCGACTCGCACGGTTGGTTTTTTATTTCCAATCCAGGTAAAATCCAAGTATTCAATTGAGTATATTGTTTTAGCTCTAAAATGTGCGAGTTTATACACACTGTTAAATCACTCACTCACATTTCATTACACTGGTTTAGTTTGCTCTGAAAGTTCCTAATTTCCAAATGTGTTACAGTAGAGCTTCGATGACCTCCAACTAGCTCAGGGGCATTCGGAGAGTCAAAATTATAACATAATTTCATCAAATTTATAATTAGTAAAATACATTTTTGTAAGTCCGAATTTTCTAAGTTCTTGACAAATTTCAATGCTGTCTCTTGACATAATAGAAAAATCTTATTTTTTAGGGAGGCGAAAACGATTAGAATAGACAGTTTTTTCTTGTTACAAGTGTTCATGACTCTAACTTTGTTAGTATTGAATCTATAACATTCTTTGCTTCTACATAGTGGACGCATTTTATGGCTCTGGTGCTGTCCACCAATTTGCACTTAGGTCCACTTGCAGCAATTTTGCTCAATCTCGATTTTACTAAAACTATCTTTAGTCCCATACAAGAATATTCAATTTTAAATCTAGATTTAACATTTTAACATTTCGTATTGGTTGAATCTAGTTTTAGTTAATTTAATTTTGCAATCTCGATTTCACTAAAACTAGATTTAACCCATTTAAAAATTTAAAATGCTTAAATCTAGATTTTTTTCTTAAATCTAAATTTGACATTCTTGTATGAACCAACTCTAGTTTTAGTTAAATCGAGATTTAGCAAAATTGCTACAAGTGGACCTTAGTGAAAAATAAAACATGTTCTCTTTCCAGGGGAGACTGATTCCCTGCAGTAGATGTGCTGTAGCTGGGATGATGATGATGATTTAACTATCATACTAATACATATTACAGTTTAATAAAATACGCAAAGCAATACTTTAATATTGATGTGTTAATTAAGAAGATGTTGTCGATTTATCGATTATCGCCTCATTAATCGATCAAAAGTCTCGTCTCCGTCTCGGATCGTGATCGGTCGGGGAGGTTAAGGAAGTCACAATTAATCAGCGAAATGATGAATACTAAATAGTTCGCTGATTGACTCCACGGTTGACGAAACGCAAGATTGAAATTTAGCAGCGACCTCAACATTTAAGGTACGGCCAGCATATGGGGTTAGTCAAAATGCGAACTTTTTAGCAGCTGATTATGAACTTTAATTCTGGAATACTAGAGTTGAAAATGTAATAGCAATTGACACTTTTAGGTTGTTATGTGTGTACATCGTTGGCTTGTCAAATTTACCTACGTGAACGCATTAGATGAAGCGTTCAAGTCGCACGCAATTTTCTTGGTAATTATACTCACTGTGAGGAATAAGAATGTTGTCGCTAGTATGAATCGATGGCCTACATGCCAATGGGGTAGTCCCTTTCTTCTCCGAATATTCTTCTACGAGTATAATCATCACTTTCCATAATGTTCGGGTATACGAGATTGTATATTACCTAATCGTCTTTAGTTCTAATGCTTTTGTGTCATAATATCGGGTGCTATAATAATAAGATATCCTAATTTTCATTCGGGCATATGATGATTATGTCAAAAAACATTATGACACGTTAGATTATGGATAAGAAAATTATGAGACAAAATAGAGAACCATGCCAATGAGCTAAGCAGTTAGTATGTTAAATGAATAAATCAATAAAGAAAACCTTTTGTCTCGGGCGGTGATCTAACACGGTGTTGACGCCTTAACCATGGGGCCACCGAGCCATCCCTGATAAAACTTCAACTGTATTGATTACGTCTTTGTACTTAGTTAGCCAAAGTAGTATTTATTCACTGTTAATAACTACGTATCGACGTCCGATTTAGAAACCTTTACAGATTTCGTGAAAATTAATTAAGAAAAAAGCAAACTTACATATTGTATATTTGTGACTTTGCATGTTATGTTTGCTTTGCATACCACTGGATTGGCTGTAGTGAAAGTATTATTGCATCAATTTAATTTGTGCCATCTTGACGTCGTTGGCTAACATTGGTAAATTCTTTAAAATGCTTAGGGGACCCGATGGGCAAAAATTTCTAGAAGCCGCCAAAAAATGATGAATAAAAAAATCGTTTTAAAATTGGTTTTTGTTTTTTGTCCCGGATTCGACGCCAGCAAATCTGGCAACCCTACCACCACTACAGTAAAGAACATGCATGGCTGAATCTCCGTGTTTTGTAAGCACGCGTAAACTACAATGCGTGTGACACCCTATAAATCTTTTTTTAAGGATTGACATTATTTTAAAGCATGCAAAATTGATGTTAGCATTTTAAATGATTCAGAAGTTCCCAGTACAGATCTCCAATTCACATGTGATAATAGAAACATTTGCACAGCTTTTTAATTTATTGTTCCTTTTTATATGCCATGTTTTTTATTGCAATAATTCGCCTTTATGTTAGTAGAACCATTGACTAGTATGATTAATTCAATTCAATCAATTTTATATGATTTTTTTTTCCTAATTTTTAACGTGATTTATTCATTTTGACACTAAAATAATGCATAAACGGACATTTAGATATTTAAGATAATCCTTCTTTTTATGCAATGTGGCGATTTCTTTATGTACTCCTGTAACTTTCATCAGTTGTGTTGTGTCCTTTTAACTTTTCAATTGTATGTAACGTTTAATGTAGGTATATGTTAGTGATGGTGAATTCTACTAATATTATGAATGTGAAAGTGTGGATGTTTGGATGTTTGTTACTCAATCACGCAAAAACGGCTGAACGGATTTGGATGAAATTTGGCATGCACATAGCCTTTGACGTGGAAAAGAACATAGGCTACCTTTTATCCCGATTTCTTCGTAGTTCCCGAGGGAAAATTGAAAATTGTTTACGAGCTAAGCCGCGGGCAGATAGCTTTGAAATTTGGTATGCATGTCACCTGTGCTATGGAAAAGGACATGTACTTTATATTCCTTAATGATCTCTCAAATAGTTCCCGTGGGAAGATTAAAAATTGTTAACGAGCTTTAGACCCAATTCTGAAGTCCGCGCAGACGATGTCGCGGGCAGAAGCTAGTGAATAAATAAATGTACGTGTCTTGAACACCTAATTTCTTCTATAGCATTTTATTCTCGTAATTGGGGACCTACTAATGTAATTTTAAAGCATCGTTTAACCGCTACTAAGTTCTCGAAGAAGCGAACCGGCGACCTTTGAGTGAGAGTGACAAGGTTGACTTAGGTCGTGTACACATTAGCGGAAAATGCGCGATTGACCATTTCCGCGTAATCCGTGTTTCCATACTTATGTATTTTTTGCGCCTCGCACAGACCTAATTTTAAATATGTATTGTCAAACGATGATCTAGAAAGTGTTAAAATTTGTCACCGACTTCAATATAGAAGTGTGATGTTGTCTGTACCTATTCTTATATTATTTTTAAGTTTTGGCGAGATCTCGCAGTATTGTTATTCATAAACTCGCGGGATCTCGGATGAGCCCCAATCTCGCGAGATTTGCATTCCCTATAATGGTGCCCTTTTTTCGGAGGGAAACGGGTGCGTGACCGCACCGTACCCGCCGTTTGCCCGACGGCAAGCATGTGTGGGGGCTAACCCAGCAGAGTGCCAGGCCTACCCACTAAAGCCCCCCGGTGTTCTGCCTGCCCTTATGGGGGTGCTGGGTAAGGTCCACACTACGACACCACTACCCGACCAACTGGTCGGGCTATCGCCAGGCAGGTATTACCTGAGAACACCAGGGCACTCCCCAGATGGAGAGCCATACGGCCGTACCCTAGTACCTACATTTTCATACGTTCGTTATTATTTAAAGCCTAAAACATGATGAATCTTACCAATCAGTAGAACTTGGTATACATTTCAGGAATGAATAGAATCATGGGGTTCCCGAAGACAAAAATTTAATGATCTTCTGAGTCTCATCTCTTCTAGATCCAGTGGAATCTCGAAGACATTTATGTCTTCAGAGTCCATCAGTGGGACTAACCGATGGGACTCCGAAGACTTAGCGACTTAAAGCTATTATGACAAGGCCTTTGGTCAAGGCCCAATTCTGAAGTTTACGCAAAGCAAACCACAGAATCAAGAATTGTAATATAAAATATTGGTTCGTGCTAGTCTTTGTAACATTAAACTCAATGTATATTTAATATTATGTGGTTGATTATGAATCCCAAATTTGAAAATTTATTATACTTTGTTTAATCATACTCCGATATTTTAAACGTACGTCAATAAAAAATTACGTATTTACATATTTGGCGAATCCAAATATGTAAATACGTAATATTTACATATTTGTATTTTATTTTACCACAAAGGTGAACTTTTACCAGGTATAGGTATAACGTTCTGTTGGCTTTTGTTTCCCATTACCAACCAAACTCCCCGTTTCGGATTTCTCGAACGCAAAAACTAATTTCGCAAACCTCTCCGGCGCGTGGCCAATATAACTGCGGCCTAACCAAAAAATAACAATGGAACGGAGGAGTTATGAAACGGCTCTTGATCGATGACGACTATTTAAGATACATATTTCTGTTGTTTCAAAACGGAGACCGACCCATTAGACTATTTCCAAACTTCCATGATTCATACACGCTCATTGTCTCGCGGTCCGTTCGTTTGCGTTTTAGTTTTCGTAACTTTGCGGTTAACTGTCGCACTGTGGCGAACTTGGGAGCGAATTGAAATTGGTACAGAGATAAATGAATATGTATGAGATATTATTGAACGATCCTCTTACACAATCAAAAAATGTTTCGATTAGTAATGTATTCATTTTCCATTTATTTTGTTGACTTTCAATGTTTAACTTTTTTTAAACCATTGACCAGCTTGCCAATTCTGAATATTTGTGAAAAATTTTGTTTTACTCACATATATTTGCGTGCTGTTGACAATACCTGAATGCGATTGATCATATATAAATATTGTAAATTCACCTTTTGTATACCCTATTCAAACGCAAATAAATAATTATATTATCATATCTTATACCCTTGTCTGTGTAGGATTGGGTAAACGACATCGGAAAAGAAAGAATCAGCTTTACTCTGACAGGCTGGCGGCATCGCTTGCGTAGACTAGTTAAAAATAAAAATATTTTACAAAAAATAAAAACCGACTTCAAAAACACTGAAAAGTTAATAATAATATAAGAATAGGTACAGACATCACACTTCTATATTGAAGTCGGTGCCAAACGATGACCTCCTAGAAAGTGAGTATACGTTTTTACCCTGCAATCTATAACCCCCATTCGAAATTCTAATTCTAATTGCAAATGAGTTGCTCTACCTTAAAAAACCCTTTTGATACGATAAGCAGTTATTTTAATTTCGTGATTCGTTTTTGATAAAAGGTGATGCAAAAACTTGTAATTAGGTATATTTAATGAGATTGTAGAGACCATCAAACTTTACAGCTTTTACAATATTATCAACTATGAAATTGCGAAAAACTATCAGCTGCTCGTATTTCATACGAAAGTGAGACCTATTTATATGGTAGAGCTAATTTTTTTTTTAACGATTTCAGATTTCTTTCTACACTACAGTAAAAGGTGTTCAATTTGATGGTTCAAACAACCTCATTGAATATTTGCTATTTGTAACTCAGCAAATGAAAATATCTATATCCGTAGCATTTTAATCAATTGAGATCATTTCTAATCTGAGCTCAAACTAAAGTAAAAAAATATCTGGTGAGTTAAATATATCATCTAAATGTTGCCGTTGACTGTACAACAGTTCGATATTAAGTGGTTACAATAAATACACGTGTAACAGCGAGGTGTGTGGCTTCGTAATGCTGTGGTGCTGATTTGTAAATCGGGTTAAATCGGGAGATTTAACAGGACCAACAGGATGCAGTAAATGTTATCATATTTGTCACTCATCAGTACCTACCCTTACGGCCGGTTGCACCAAATTTACGTTTTACGGTTTTGTAAAAGTAACAATATAAATATGTAATTTGTACCTAATACGTAAATTGAACCATAATCTAGTTTCAATTGCAGTTTTTAACCGACTTCAAAAAAGGAGGAGGTTATCAATTCGGTTGTATTTTTTTTTATGTTTGTTACCTCATAACTCCGTCATTTTTAAACCGATTTCCAAAATTCTTTTTGTATTCGATAGAGTATACTGCAAGGGTGGTCCCATGGTCACCAAAGTCAGGATCTGATGATGGGATCTAATAGAAAATAGAGGAAAACACTAATTTAATACCAGCGCACCGAAGTGAGCTGGTATTGAAGTCGGTGACAAATTTTAACACTTTCTAGGAGATCATCGTTTGGCGCCGACTTCAATATAGAAGTGTAATGTTGTCTGTACCTATTCTTATATTATTTTTAATTTTTTAATGTTTTTGAAGTCGGTTTTATTTTTTGTAAAAAAAATTTTATTCTATCCAAAAAGGTTAAACGTACGGCGCGAATCATATATTTAATAGTGAAACGACATATTTTTAGGTATTAAGTTGTTACTTTTTACGAAATCGTAAAACGTAAAACTTGGTGCAACCGGCTGTTAGTGTATGTTTGAAAATGTGGAAGCGTTGCTATTGCGTTACAGTAAAATTTTGACAGCTACACTATCCGTATGGAAATAAGGTCAAGAATTAAAGCGTTCTAATGCAAACGCAATAGTTACGTTTGCAAATTTCAAACCAACACTACGCAGGGCTCTGACAACGGTGAACATACAAGTTGGACATATTATTATCGTAGCGCTCAGGAAACACCGCATCTACTAGTAGTTCGTTCCAGAGTCTGCACACGTGGATGCACACACGTGGAACTACGTGGATGAAATGAACGCTGAAACCGAACTGTGTGAACTGAAGACCAGATCGGTTCCAGGTAATACGAATGAACTCTACTGCGGTGGCGGGTGGTGCGATGATAAAAAGATGACGAAGATATATTGATGCCTTCGTCATCGTTTTGTACTGTTTACATTGGCAAACAGTTCCTCAGAGCACTCCGTTAATGAACCAATAGAGCACGCGGACAGAACCAAATTACCTCCTTTGCTACTTTTTCATAACAATAGTTGCACGCTCAGCGGTGAGATGACCTCATTAATCTCGCGACCTGTCAGCCTCTATGCAATAAGGCGAAACAGGTGTCCTTCACTCACCGGAGTGGACTATTAAATTAGTTGCACAGCACATCAAATAATACTAATTCATGTGATCATTCTTCAAATCGCATGACGCAATGAGATTGACGTTAAGGCGTGTGTATCTTTCAACGGTTAAACTTTATACTTTTTAATTATTAATAAATATTGCAGCACTGAGAAATAGGTTTGTATATTGAGAACATTGAAAACGTATATTGTACATGTACAATTATACTTAGATAGCAGTATATTATCAAAAAATCTTTAACCGCCTCCGTGGTCTAGTGGTTGAGACTACCGGATGTTGATCGGGAGGTCCGGGGTTCGATTCCCACTGGGGGTGGAAATTTTTCTGCTCGGTTTGGTTGGTGGTAGGGCTTCTGAGCCCGACTGGCTAGCTACTACCGTCTTACCTAAGTTTGTCGCCATAATAACAATGTTTATAGCATTGCTGTGTTCCGACAATTGGAGGTAAGATAGCCAGTTTCTCAGATGTTGAATCTAGGTGAAGCTCGCTTCCACCTTCGACCTTATCGTCACTTACCATTAGGTGAGATAAAGGCCAAGAGCTTCCCTGTCGTATGTAAATAAATAAATAAAATAGGTGTATTTCATGATTTGTAAAAGTTGTAAATTTTTTGTCAATTTTCTTAGAAGATCTAAAAACGTTAACATTTCACAAATATGAAACACCACTATCTGTTATTTCTTTAAAGGCCCTTTTAAGGTTAAATACCAAACGCCTGAAGGGAGTGTAAAGTATGAGCATTATGGTGGAACAATAAGTTGTTTATATCATGTTCATAGACCATCATACATCGACGCTTATCGGGATTATTCGGTTACGGATTCCGTCGCAGAAGCTAGGGAAGTAACACAAAATATGTAGTAAAAATAGCCAAATTAACAGCTTCAGTTACAGAAACTCTTGACCACAAATTGGGTGTAATACCAGCCTTAATGCTACTGCGCCGGCGCCGGCGATGTCGCCGCAATTTGGACGACACGGATCGAATCTTGCGCAGCTGACGACCGTGAAGGCTGCACTAGTGTGACGTCATACGTCTCGATGTAATCACGACTGTCCATTTACAGGGCTGGACACTTCATATTGGATAATACATTTTGAATTCATTCTTGATGGTAGATATGGTCTGCCCGGTTAGCCACCACTATATTATACCGACCACACACCCCCGTCTCTGGACTTATCTACTGGAGGAAGAATGTTGACGTATTTTGTATGGAGCTAATGTCAAATTAATATCTATCGCTAGAAACCAAATACACAGATGGATAGAATTCTGAAACCAGGCGTTAGTGTAAATGACCTGCCACATACCGTCAAGTGGATTAGTACAGTTAGGAAAGGAGGATGTAGAGTAGCAACATTTATTTATTTACTAGTGGGTCCGGTAGACGTTGTCCTGCCTGATCACAGCGCCACAGGCCATAATATTTAAGAACATATTTTTCACAAATACATTTTGTTGGCCATTTTGTTGTTTTCCCACAGGAAAAATAGCCTACCGCTCGCGGCTTCGCCCGCGTTAGTGTTTTCCCGTGGGATTTTTTTTATTTTCCCGTAGGAAATTTAAAATTTTTACCGTATGAAAAACAATTTTGTAGCTTATGTTAATCAAGGACAATGTAGCATTATAATGGTGAAAGAATTTTTGAAATCGGTCCAGTAGTTTCGGAGCCTATAAACATACAAAAATACAAATCTTTCCTCTTTATATTATTAGTATAGATATATTACTGTCACCTTAAGCCCTTTCATTTGACATACTATATGATTTGCAATTTTTTTTCTAATTTAGGACCCCCAAAAAGTGATCCCCATGTTTAAATTACAAGCGATCCTAATAAGGATACATTTTTGCTTTTGAGGCACGAAGCCCTTAAAACTTAATAAACGAATGTAGGCAAAGGCGGTTTTATTGCTACAACAGTCTCTTCATAGCGATGTTTAAAGGAAGTGTGGCGTTATCAAAAATAGTCAAATACTTTGCATGTAAAAAATTGAAATTGTATAGAAAACAGCTTGTCTGGCATTATTTGTTATACATATTTCTAGATTAACACTTTACATTATCGAAACATCGTCGGATGGATTACGTCAGGTATTGCAATATGTAAATGTCGAACGAAATTAATATGTTTACGTCTTCCTTATCACCGCCAACGGAATTCCGCACGTGTTTATGAGGCAGCGTATTGCCAAAACTAGATTGTTGCTACTGATCTTTAGAAAAACTGTAATAATAATATTTATGCAAACCTGCTATACTTATGATAATTTTAATATTTGAGTCAGCATAACGCACAGACAGATACCAAATTTATTAAAAGCAACAGAAAAATCATTTCATAACTATTATTTAATCTGACAATCTAATCAATGATCCTCGTATTATAATGAATTATATTATAATAAAGGTGAACCTCATAATTTTTTAAACTTTTCAAACTGTATACTAACTAAAGACCTTTTCGAACTTGATCTGATAAAATTGCTTTATTATTTGTCATTATCTTCTTTATGTATATAAAAATCTCGTGTCACAGTGTTTGTCCGGGATAAAGTCTGAAACCGATTTTGATGAAATTTGGCTTAACTTATGTAATTTGGTCCAATTTCAAGGATAGGATAGTTTTTATCTCCATTTTTGACCTCAATTTTATTGCGATAAGCTTTATTATGGCGAAACGTAAAATGCCCAACTTTGGAACAGGCTACCGGATGGCATTCAACGGAGTCCATCAGCTGCCTGCTTTAAAAAACAATTAAGATAACACTATCTGTCTAAGCTTTCCACCTCTGTAAGTTAAAAGTTATCATCTTCTTCATCGTTGAATGGAATATATATGTATTGTATATACATGTTGCGGACACCTCTGCGTCCTTGCAGCCTTTTTATAAGTATTTATCATTTTTATATAAGTATATTTTTTTTTTAAACTGACAATGTTTTTGATATTTTTTGTTTTTTTTGTTGATTATTATCTGACAGTAAAAAATGGCACTATTGCAGCAGCTCTCTTAAGTTTTATTTCAATTGTAGTCATAGAACTTCTAGTAATTACCCCAAGCCAGCGCACAGTCGCCCGTAATAATACATATATATACATTATATAATATTTATGTATATATTTGGGTATGCCGTATATATTTCTGATTGTTAAGTATGTATGAGTGTAGTTCTTGTATTTTTGTCTTTTTATTGCTTAAGTGCTTCAGTGTTACCCACAATATTCTTCTCTGACGCGTTCACAGGTTGGCTGGAAGCTTGCTGGAAGAGATCTCTATTGTCTCTTTATTGTTTTGTACTGTTTGTTTTACGCAATAAAGAGTAATTAATTAATTAATTAAACGTGGTTCGCGAGGTAATTTTATGTAGTTATACAGATTAACATCAAATTATTACACCAAAAAAAGCACTTATTTCAAGCAGTAGGTAGTAAACCCATAAAAAATGCAACATATACACATATAATAGGTATCTAAAAAAGATGTTAAAAGTATCCTAAGATATTAAAAGTAAACTAAGACAAATTTGGTTAAATTGGTCATAAAAGTGACTACAACAAAATAAAAGTAACTTAAATAAGTAGCGTTAGATTTGAATGAAAGAAGAACATAATAAGAAATCCTAAAGCTTTCATAGACGAAAAACTTGACAGTAATGAAAGTAATACGACACGAAACAAGTTATAATATAGAAGATTATGTAATGTGAAGACTGTGTATTTTAATGACAACTATTTTTAAAATCACGACAGCTCATACACTAGATGAAATATGGCTATGTGTTGACGAGACTGCATAGAAATAACTTATAAGTATGTTCGGCTACGGTCTACTACGGATACTACGGTTGTTTTTCATAAGTTCATGTCATTTCCATGTTCAATCTTAACAACACAAACTGAATAGATAAGGGTCAAAAACACAATAGAATACATCATCATCATAACAGATCATATACGTCCCCACCGAGGAGCTCGAGCCTACCCTAAGTTAGGGTCTTTAGGCCTTAGTCAAGCACGCTGGCCCAGTGTGGATTGGTCGACTTCACCTAGACCTTTGAATTTCTTCGCAGATGTATGCAGGTTGTTTCACGATGTTTTCCTTCACCGTAGCAGCGTCAGACAAATGTACATATGAAATTCGAAAACGAATAACACATTGGTACATGGCGGTCTCGAAACCTGGGGGGCTATTGTCTAAGAAAAAATCTATCGCGATCGCTTACATTTTGACAGTCGCCGTCCATCCATCGCTCCTTTATAAAGAAATAAAAAACTTAAAAATAATATAAGAATAGGTACAGACAACATCACACTTCTATATTAAAGTCGGCGCCATGGATGATCTCCTAGAAAGTGTTAAAATTTGTCACCGACTTCACTATAGCAGTGTGATGTTGTCTGTACCTTTTTTTTAGTTTTCAGTGTTTTTGAAGTCGATTTTTATTTTTTGTAAAAAAAATATTTTTAACTTTTTTGTGAATGAAATCTTTTTAGTCAAAGAAACCCTAATTTAATACGTGATGTTAAATTAGTGCTTTCCTCGATTTTCTATGGGATCTCATCATCAGATCCTGACTTTGATGACCATGGGACCACCCTTGCAGTACCTATACTCTATCAAGTACAAAAAGAATTTAGGAAATCGGTTTAAAAATGACGAAGTTATGAGGTAACAAACATAAAAAAAAATACAACCGAATTGATAACCTCCTCCTTTTTTGAAGTCGGTTAAAAAGGAAGTCGGCGCAGAGTCTTGTGTTCACGGCGCAATGGTTGTCAAATTGAAGACGATGGTGATAGATTTTTTCTTAGACAATTACCCACCCGGACCTCCCGATTGGTGGGCAAGTGCCGAGTCTGCGGCGCCATCGACACTCCTAAATAAAAAATTAAAATATTATGTCACATTTCCTAATTCGGATACAGTTGACAGCCCTGATCGACAACCGCGACCTTGACGGCGAGTCACGAGCGTTGACAAAATAACAACATAGTGATTTTTTTTATTTTAATGGAAAACCAAGCGTGAGCGGTACATTAATCCGATGGACCATGGTGCGTCCATTAAGCGCATCGCTGCCATTACAATTTTACCTTCAGACATTACAAGATAACATTATTATTGTTGCTGGTCTCCTATTGTCACTTTATGGAAAATCAACGAAGAAACTTGCGACGTAGAGTAACTTTAGAGAGTGAAAAGGGAACTTTGACATAGCGTTGAAATATGAGTGGTTTAAAGTTAACCTCAGACTTATTGGAAAGTGGTCGAGATGTTGTCTCAGTAAAAATAAAAAAGTGCAAGATAAATTTATATTTTACAGTAAACTATTTTGCTATACAGATAAATAGTTTGTTACAGTATTACCCGACATACTCTATCGAATTTACGATGTGCAAACAATAAAAAGAGTTTGAAAACTACTTAAACAAATAAAAATCTTGAAAAAAAAAAACACATTTTTTGACACTCCAAATAGACTATCACTTGGCTATTTAGAAAGTATTCGTTCAATAAACCAAGTTACTGTCAAATAGCAAAATATCACTTAATTTTATTTAAACAAGTGTTTTTAACATTTTTAATTTATCTTATATACCTACATATCGGTGAAAGATTCTGTGCAAATTAAAAAATAGGTAATAAATATGCCTAGTTTTCAAGTATAATTAATTGCTTAGATAAATCCCAAAACTAGCTGATAATAAAGTGTATAACTACAATAAGTTAATTAAAAATACCTTAAAATTTATAGAAATTTTTTTAAGTATGTCCATCAAGTTCTGTTACAATGATGTGTTCTAGTGGGAAAAACGCAAAAGAATTTGACACAAATTTTACGTTCACCTCATCGCGAGAAAACCAAGTGACGTCACTTAATCGGGCTATTGATTTGTGATACCAGTTTCTCGCCTCTTAATCTCGGTGTTTCCCATTACAAAAGTAATATGTCACTGCGCGGCGGCAAATGCGTTTTATACTATAATTAGTCAGAGGTGGCAAATGTATTTATTTATCTAAGATAAGCCGCTCAATTTGACGGCGGATTAATTTAATCAAGTTGCTTATTTGACACAGAAGCGAGCTGTGCTGTTTTAGAATGTTCTGCCTCATTGTGTAAGTCAACATAATATATACTTAATGTTAAAATTTGTCTTGTCACTTTGCGATTTGTTTAATAAAGTGTAAATAACTCATTTTTGTACCAATCGACTAACCTCTGTATTGAGTTCATCTATAAAAATGTTAGTCATTCAATTTTAACTGTATTTTGTTAACTCAAAGTAGTCATTATTCACTTTATTAACTATTTCAATAAGTTAGCGCTCTGTGGCCGGGTGATTTATTTATTTCTCAATTTATTCCGCATCTTTAAATAAAATGCAAAGTTATGAAATGCAATTTTAGCTTAGCACAGTAGGCACAGAGCTTAGCACAGCTTATTAATAAAAAAATAATTCGTGGACATTGATTTACTACCAAACGTAGATAGAGCACTTCATACAAAAACGCGCTTGAAATCTGTCACCTTATCGACTATACATTTGTACGCTGTTAAATAGGTAGTCAACTCAGTCAAGAACTTCTTAACTTATCAACTTTATACTCTCAAACATAATGCTCAAAATTGCTTATCCAACGCATGGAAAAGAACTGCACGATGCCCGATTGGGCAGTTCTTCACCGGCCCACTTTTCGAACGTTCATGCGTTATCTACGTTGGGTAGTAAATCAATGTTCGTGGATCATACTCGGATTATTACTCCGTGTTTTGTCTTATTTTGACATTATGACAACCGACATGTTATGCGGAAACAAGACAAAACACGGAGTAACTAATCCGAGGATGATCCAAGGAGTAAAATTTTTATTAATAAGGCCGCTAGAGTCACAATTTAGTCGCAATGTCTAGATTCACACAAAACAGCTCATCACAATGAGATCACACCAGAGATTTTGAACACACAAAACATAAAAAATATTCACAATTCATATTTAAAGCAAGATTCGATATTATCCATTAAAAAATATTGAAGCGATTGAAGAAATGTTGTAGAATTCTACTACAAATATTACTTCAATCCCGATAGAAATCCCGCCTAATCTACCCACAGCGCCATCACTGACATCTAAAATACAACTATCCCTAACCCCGTAGATTTATAGGGTAGATAATGAAAATGCTAATACCTTCATTATCAACAGCTCATATACGTCCCCACCGAGAGGCTCGAGCCTACCCTATACTAGGGCGATTAGGCCTTAGTCAACCACGCTGGCCAAGTGCGGGTTGGTCGACTTCACACACAGGTGTGCAGGTTTCCTCACTATGTTTTCCTTTGCCATAAAAGCGTCGAATAAACGTACGTATAAATTCAAAATTTGAAAACAAATTGGTACGTGGCGGGGTTCGAACCGCTACCTCTCGATTGGAAGGCGACGTCCTTACGCACTACGCCATCGACGCTAATACCTTAGTCCAATCCTTCCTACGAGAAGTTCAATATCACTGTACACATCACGCTGGATCTGTAATTTTGATAGAGAATTATGAATTCGTCGCGGTAATCATTGTCAATGTCTCGTGAGAACGACATTGACATTTTTATGCAAAATATATTTTGTATATCGCTTGATTACCTACCTCGTCAGTAAGCTGTCCATGAATAATTATAAGACGATAATTTTAGGAGATTGTTATTAGAATAACATGCAATATTGGCGCCTCCTTATGATAAGTCCTTGCAAAATAGAAACCGTTTCTAAACGCGCGCGCTTCATTAGAATTTCGTTTTCACCTCTCCAGCACGAAAAGGGTGCTTTTGGTGCGTCAAAACTCGCAGCAAAATCGCTTTTTGTTGCGAGCGAGAGGCAAAGTGATTTTAATTTCGAACACCACCTTTTGGAATTTACTCGGCGCTGAAAAAAATAAACTAGGCGAGGTTCGTTCAGAAACTCAATTTGGCCAAGCGATTCAACTCATTAATATTTGTTATTAATAATTAAAGTTTATTTATTGAAATTTAAGTTAATAAATTATACTATTACCTTTTTAAAGACGTAATATTTAAAATAAATACCAGTGAACATTATATCGCTTAAAAATCATGTTTGGTTTTTATAAAAATGTCAAGCAGGCAATTTACGAACGCAACTTCTAAAAAAAATTAGAAAATGAAATGGTGGAATTGGCGGCAAATCCATTTCATCATTCAGTATAAGGTCGTTTGAACTAATTTAGTGGATTATACGAATAATGAGTGCGAATGAAATAATTTAGTGGATTAAACGAAGTGTCGAGAAGGCTTAAGGTGGGGGGTGCTTGGGTTCCAGACACCCCCCCCATTGAAAATCAATTTTATCTGGACCCCCCCCCCCCCCATTGAAAAGTAATACCTACGCCTATGACCGTTCACATGTGTTTTGTCATCTGAGAGGAGCTGTCCAGGTGTTGTCAAAATCTATGGGAATGAAAACGTTTCTGCTGGCCAATTATGGATCTTTCATCGTTTGACGTGATATAAATTTGAGAAAAAGAAGTCATGAAATGCTACATTTCTTATTACCAATCTCCAATGATATCATGGCATAATTTAAATGATGTCATCATTAAATAATGAACAAATGATCAAAATTCTGACCGGAAATCGTATTTTTCTTTTTGCACTATGATTTCATATGATATCATTTGCAAAACCATGAGATCGGTAATAGGCCCTCTGATTTGATTAAAACGTTGTAAATAGTGCGATTACCCCTCTGGACTCCTTATCAACTGAGGAACTGCCTATCTTACCTCTTATCGTCGGATAATGACAATGCAACTAACATTGTTTTTATAGCGACAAACTAAGCCAAGACTTAAAGCTAGCTAAGAGGACCCAGAAGCTTTACCAACAACCAAACCGACCAGAAAAACTTTTGCCCCATGGGTAATCGAACCCCGGACCTCCCGATTAACACCCGGTCTCAATCACTAGACCACGGATGCGGACCAATTGAAGTCCAGCAATTCTATATCTGTTAGTCTATAAGCGCTTACTGTATGATAGATATGCACAATATAAAAATATATTTTCAGTAAATCTGGTTTTGGTGGTCGGAACAATAAATACATCTGGACAGCGAGCATTAACTCGGGGACATCGTACATACTCACTCACCACTTAATAGACTATTAGTAGCTTCTTAGACAATACCCGATTTCGACATTAGCCTGACCATCCCCCTACCAAGCCATGATCGCCGAAAACAATATTGAAACCGTACTGAGAGCGGGATGGCGCTATACGCAGCAAGAGCGGTGTCTCTGTTTCAATTTTGTTGACCTTGCTATAAAAGATCATGGTCAGGACCCTTATCATCAAGTGAGGCTTGTGCTAACTTCAACCCATAAACGATCCACTTCTGGGCACGAGTCTCTCCAAAGGCAAACCCTACTATATCACGATATACAGCAGGGTGGTGAATGGTTTTGCCCAGAACTCACTAAGTCGGCTCTTCAACATCAACGGGCAGAAAAAGAGCTGCAACACGTTTCTTAGTCCTTCGGCGAGGGGACGTTACCGGAACGACGACAGTTACATAATGGGTGAATGGTAATTTTGATGACGGGTGCCATTTGTCCAGTATGGGCTTGAAGTCGCTCAGGAGGTTTGGTGTGTACTTTCAATCATTATGAGTTGCCTGCGCATCACCTTAATCCAAATGTGATAAAAATGTCATTATGACAGAATTTAAATATCTTTGTAGAGACGACATCAAAATCCAAAAATTATACTGTGAAGATCAAATTATCGAATAGACATTAAGATCGAAATAGACAAAAGTTGAAATAAAACCCCTTTTATACAATAAAGCAGGTTTAGGCTTACTTATTTCATTTTTACAAATGTTTCTTATAAAATTTTACAACATTTATAGAAAGTATGTAAAAATGATAAATAAGATGACTCATGGTAGGAGGCTATGGTCACAAGCGACTGCCAACCGATCGACCAATGGTAGGAAGCCAGAGTCACCTTTAACACGTGTGGTTTTACAACCCCCTTTATTGAGGTGGAGGAATCCGTTACGATGCCAATAGTTAACTAGGTAGCCCACTTGAGCATGTCGTAAGACTCGGGTCTACCAGCGGTTATTGCGCTCGTATCCCCATATGTAGCTAAACCACCCTCCGAAACCTCTCCGCCCCCGATGGAGATACATTCGGGATCGGGAAGGCTAATTCACCGCACGCACCCCCTGGAGAAGAGCCCAGAGGCGCGTTCAGCGCCTCTGGGTGTAGTTGTCCGGTTGTTTTTTAACTCGCTCAAAGGCATTGAACGGATTGCAGCAACCAATTCTTTTATCTCCCTCTTTCACATGATTTTTTATTTCTCTCTCATTCTAGTAGATGACATTATAGAATATGGCCGCCAATATCATCCAATCACGTAAGAGTATTTCAGTCATAAACGTCAGAGCGTTTTACAACCATCAAATTCGATGGTTGTTCGGTTGTAACTCGCGCCGACACTCAAAGGTCTTGAACGGGCGGTTGTTTCACCCGGTTGTCACGCTCGAAGGCATTGAACGGGGTTAGAGCGAAAAGTTGTACTTCGCGCGAAGGCTCTGAACGCGCCTCAGCAGTATAAAGTAAGCTGAGACTTCGCCTATGGAGGAGTCACCAGGTTGGTTCTACAGCCCCTACAATGACTACAAGGATCCTAACGTCTGACATTTTTTTATACAACTAAATTGGCATACGAGCATATTGCCCACCTGCATGACAGTAAGTGGTAACAGTCACCTATAGTACATGTGGTTCTGGTGAGATTTGCAGCAAATTTGCAACCCTCATTAGAACACAGTGTACGTTGCGAACTTATAACATAAGATGTAAAGTACCCAGTAATTTCACTGCCATATCTTACCCTTCAAATCGGAACAAAGCAATGCAAGCACAGCTGCTTTGTGGCAGAAATAGGTAAGACGGAGGTACCCAAGCATGCGAGCCTTTATTTTTCTTAAAGGGGGTAAAAATGCATTTACGCACTGTCCCGCACCGGAGGACATTCGCTGCGGGGGTGTGTGGAACTCGACATACCGGAAAACGTGTATGTCGCCGCGCTGCCACTCCAACGCCTGTTGTTCCGGGCGACAGTTGTCCTCTTCTATCGCCCGGAAGTCGCTACCACTCGCCCCTTAGGGCACCAGCGCTTGGGCCCGACGCCGTCTTCCTACGCGACTATAATTAATTCTGCTCCCTTCGAAACAGAACTAAGCAATATAACTGAGTTATTCGACAGCAAAGATAATCTCTTTCTGATGAAATATGTTATCATAATGAAAAATTATGAAAAAATCAATGAAGAAAATAAAGTTTGGGCGGGATTTGAACTTTTTTAATTTATTTAGCATTTTTAAGGAAAATTCAAAGTCACATATTAAAAAAATATATATCATCTTGTCAACCTAGTGTCCTTCATAGGTGGAAAAAAATCCAATCTCATTATATTCCATCTACTCATATCCTTCCCTCGTCGATGTATATGAGTAAAGGGAACATAATAAAGAATCAAGATTGTACCTCTGTACATGACACAGCGATCCACAAAAATAAATAGTTTACCAGTGTAAAAAACGAACGCGTAATCCCATCAACACACCTCATTATTGTCGCTCGCCTCCTCCGAAAGGGATGTCGTCACGAAACTCTTTAGCAGGTGAAAAAAACAGATGAACTGCAGCGACATGTCGACGTAGGCTACTGTGGGAACTGGGTCGCTCCGATCCGTTGTGACACCGAGCAGGCGCCGCGAGACGGCCAGACGTTTGGTGCAGGTCATAAGATATTATTGCCTATCCCATTCAATACACTTGTGCACCTCGTAGAGTTAATTTTTTTATTTGAATTAAGTTGGCAAACAAGCAAACTGCCTACCTGATGATACATGTGTAGTAGTATCTAGTCACCTATAATACATGTGGTTCCTGTGAGATTCGCAGCAAAACTGCAACCCCCACAAGAACGACAGTGTACGTTGCCAACTTGTGACTTAAGATGATAAGTCACGGTACCCAGTAATTTCAGTGCAATATCTTACCCTTCAAACCGGAACACAGCAATGCAAGCACTGCTGCTTTGCGGCAGAAATAGGTAAGACGGAGGTACCCATGCACACGACCCTGGTACAGAGTCTCCCTCCGGTAATATACTATGTTTTCTTACAAATAGCTTCTAATCGATGATTCTCTTTTTTTGCAAAAAGCTATTTGTCATTGACAACATAAATTAAACTAACAGAATTATATCATTGTGATAACTCTTCGTCATCTTTAATGAGATAGTTACTACTTTAGTAACTAGTTAAAGCTCAAAATATGTATTTAATTTAGAGCTTTGTCGATTACTTGTTGATGTTATACATAGGTAAATGAAACAATTCAATGTATCGAAATCAGAAATCAGAACATTTATTTGCACAGTATTGTGTACAATACATTCACGCGGGCGACAATGTTTCTTAAGACTAGTTTCAACAATATTCAATATTCTGCCTTGTGTCGAAAACATATTGATATAATTCAATATGTTTTCGACACAAGGCAGAATATTGAATATTGTTGATATTAATCATTGAATGTACTTTTTACTTACATACATCCCAATCATAATTTTTATATATCGGAAATTAGAAGAAAATTAAAAATATCAACTTTTAAATCTTTAATTATATTTTTACACAAGATTATAAAGCGTCAGTGGCGATGTGGACTCGGCACTTGCCTTCCTATCAGGAGGTCCGGGGTTCGAGACTGCCATGTATTAATGTGTTTTTCGTGTTCGAATTTCATATGTACTGACGCTCCTACAAGGAAAACATCATGAGGTAACCTGAAAGTTGATTGAATTGATTGAGCCTGAAACCTGAAAGAAATTCAAAGGTGTATGTGAAGTCGACCAATCTGTACTGGGTCAGTGTAATTGACTAAGGCCTAAACACCTTAACTTAGAGTAGGCCTAAGCCCCTTGGTGGGGACGTATATAAGCTGTTATGATGATGATGATAGGATTATCAAATAACAATTTCTGAGTATGTTGATTGTAATTGCAAAACATAACATAATTGAAAATTAGCATTAATTTAATTAATTTTTAGATTATTCTCAAAATTTATCGCGACCGCCTATGCCATAAACCCGAGCTGGCGTCTATTTGACACATCTCAAGTAATTAGAAAGAAGTTCCAAAGCGAATCGAATACGTGACTCGATTCCGGACCGAAATGATTCGGTGACTGGACGATACGGGGACAGTCCACGTCCCGCGGGCCATTAAACAAACCGATGCGTTGTACTGAGTAATTGTTTTTTATTGCATTAATCTACTCGGTGGAATGATTTGTATGATTATCATTAATGACGATAAGATATTGGTTGAAACTCAATCGGACGGCATGTAAGTTTGGCGTCTGATTGATTTTAGCTGTACAAAGGCAGCTTATAGTATTTATTAGGTATGTCGTACACCTGTTTTGTTTCATAAATTAATTTGTATACAGATGCTCGACTTATAGTATATGGCTCCGAAATTGATTTGAAATCGTCTTGTGGCTTTCATCTAGAGTTAAAATCGGTTATTTGTAATGACAGCACCATTATTATGGCCGCTAGTTAGTCTACCAACTAGAATAGAAATAGTTTCATAACCTAAAAAAGCCAACTTTAAAAATAATCATGATGTCTGCCCATATCTTTAGCGAGGCAACTTTCTGGAGTGGACGCCATCCGGTAAGTAAAGAATTGATTAACTTAACGTTTATAGTATCTGAATTCTGATATATTATATTTTTACATATCGCTATTGTTAGAACATTTATATGTTCTTGACTTACTATCACCCTTCTTATTAGAATTGGTGTAGATTTGAAACCAAATACGTGTATTGCGTAAGGTCGTCGCCTTCCAATCGGGAGGTAGCGGTTCGAACCCCGCCACGTACCAGTGTTTTCAAATTTTGAATTCATACGTAAGTTTATTCGACGCTTTTACGGTGAAGGAAAACATCGTGAGGAAACCTGCACACACTTGTGTAGAAAGAATTTCTCTACAGGTTGTGTGTGAAGTCGACCAACCCGCACTTGGCCAGCGTGGTTGACTAAGGCCTCGCCCTAGTTTAGGGTAGGCTCGAGCCCCTCGGCGGGGACGTATATGAGCTGTTGATAATTATAATAAACGTGTATTCTTATCCTGATAACTAAATAGAATCCATAATCTAATAAATTAGACCACCTGATTCCGATATGTAGGTCATTGTATATGTTTCGATTCACGAAGCAAATAGTAGTTTTGTTGGTGGTACAGTTTGACATAATAACAATGATCTCGTAAATAACACTTCTATCCCCAATCACTTACAACCATTACCAAGTGAGATAAAGGCCAAAAGCTTTACTGTCGTACGAGTAGGTATGTAAAAAAATGGCACTTCACATAAGACAGTCAATTCCTGAATCTCGTTTAGCCAATGATTGTGCATTTATTCATTCATTATTAAGCGAATAAGTTGCATTAGGTCTCTGAAACAACGTGCATGCGCCACTGTAACCAAACCAACAACCATATAACTACAAACAATAAAACAAGAGAGAACATTAAAAATTTCATGTCATAGTTTCAATACAAGATCTAATTTTACAAAATCCCCGGCGCTCCTACGACTTTTCAATCACTGTGCCGATAAGAATCAAATTATCAGACCGAAGACAATTCTCACTTTAAAGGTCCCCCGCCAAAAAAACCACGTCAGTCCACACAGACGGGCGTATCGGCTATCAATCTAACGTTTGAGCCAGCGGGAGGTACTATTAAATTCAGTGTGTATCAAAACGCACAGTGTAGCACAAGGCGCTATCGTTGGCATAAAATGTACTTTTATATTTATAAAATCCAAACTAATCCTTACTATTATTATAAATGCAAAAGTAACTCTTTCTGTCTGTGTATTATGCAATAACGCCTAAATGAACCGATTTAAATGAAATTTGCTACATAGATTGTCTAGAATCTAGGACCTGAGAAAGGACAAAGTTTGTATGGAAATTACTTACATCATTTTTAAAGCTGGAAGCTTGAACCTTATTTTTTAGGCTTTTGTTTAGATATAAATAAATACTACATTCAAAGTTTATAAAAATTTTACCCTAAAGGGGGTAAAAATAGGAAATGAAAGTTTTTGTGTGATGACGTCGGAAAAAAATGTATGTATGTGTTTTATTTGCAATATCATTATTTTGTTAGTAGCCTAAAAAATAAAAAATGCTGCCGAAAGTCACTATTCCACGCGGACATACATAGCTATTTTTTGAGGGACCTATGCTGTTAGCCGCAGATGGCTGTTACAGCTTCACCTTAATTGTTTATAAGAAGGCGAGAACTTTGGTGGGCCCTCAAGCCTTACGTAGCTATTGAATTCTTTAAAAGCAATAGAACTATAGTGTTTTGAAATAACACACCAAATCCCCTTCACGCATAAGCTTAGAGGGGGGCCGAGTGGGCCGTGCCCACCCCAGTATGGTCTAATGCCCACCCCAGGATGTTAAGCTGCCGATTCAAAATTCTATGATGGACGCCAAAATACTGATAACTTCGCACAAAAATCATGAGCCAGGCCCTGAAAAAAACCCTAGATGCGCCACTGCCCACTCGTGACTAGTTATTTCCATACATAGGTATTTCATACTAACACGTTGGTCATCTTATTGTCTGGTTAGAGGACGTCTCACGGATAAATTTTTATAGCGGGTTTTTTGTCTTTTATACACGAAAAAAAAATAATGAGACTAAAGATACTAAAATATTCTGGTTTATTAGTTTATTTCTACTTATAAAAGTGGTGGCCCAAATAATTAAATAGAGAACCTTAAGCGGCCGTTCGCTGGTAATTTCGCTTTGAGAGCCGACTACAGTTGGAGCAGAAAAGTGCTACCTTACCAGGAGACACAGCGATGTTAGCTTAATAAAAAATTTGACCTTTAGAGTGCCAATAGAATAAGAATTAAAATAAACTACACAGATCGAAAGCTTCATTCGAACTCATTGGCTACAAAACTATTCAAGAAGTAAGTACCTAATACGATACGTCCACTGTAAGATTGACAATACAAAAAAAAATCATAACGTTAGTGCTATAAGGAAAACGAAGTTTAAAATGACCCTAAAAACTTGTTTCCCTTTGACGAGATACGTACACTGTGAAGAGTGAAATTATAAAATCAATAGATTGACGAAATTCTGTGAGAAACATCATTCATCTGCCGATGAAACGTATCAACCGTTTCTGATATCACGAAATTTCCAATCACCAATTCTGGAACACCTTACGAATAACTTTAACGGCACATCTATTTGTCACACTCATTTTTCACAGTTTTCTCACGCCCTAACCTTCGGAAAAAATCCAATAACCGATGTGGGATTAAATAGGTTTGTCGATCACTTATTATATCCATAGCTAGTTATAACAGACGGTCGTATCTGGAAAATCAATGTTGAACAAATAAAACGTTACAATGCACAAAAAACAATTATGCTCACGACATCTCGCTGCTTTTAGGGTTCGGTATTCAAGTCGAGATTTTATGTGAATATCAGTTAAATGAATTTATGATTTTGTACTTCATGCCATTGATTACTAGTTTGATGATTAGTTTTGTTATGGCGGCATTCATTATGGCATAAAAATATTAAAAGGAGTGAAATAAGGTTTGAAAGTACTTTATAAAGGCAAAGCGACATTCGCGGGAATATTTATAAAGGAAATTAATAATATATCAATAATGATAAGTACACTAATTGTAAACTCAATTGTGAAATGATATATACATTTTTATATACGTTCTTAAATGTGACATTAATCAAACCACATCAAATAATGAAATAATGATAAAATAATGTAATGTATTTGCTATCGATATTATTTTACAACAATTTTTTTTCCCTGCGCCCTTACTGGGTTTATGTGTTGTGTAGTAACATTACAATAAATAAATAAATCATTGAGAGGTACGGAGCCCTTGCACGAAATCTAATCGCACCGTACCAGTTTTTGTGCACAGCTTCAACGTTCCGTCCGACATTGAGTGACAGTGTTCATTTCACTTTACATTCGGTCGACTTGTCGCGTATTTGGGAAACCATGAGCTGTGGTACTGATATAAATGCTGGCTGACTGATGACTTTGTGGTGCGACTCAGAGAGCGTGATACATCTTTTGACTTAGACTCGTGTTGTATTGAACAGTATTTTATTTTAACTATATCGAAAGGACGACGCTGTCTAATCAGTACATCAACGGCATATGTGCCAGAAAGGATTATTGAATATTCCATCTCTAAGGGGAGACACAAGGGATGTAAATTTCGGTAGCAAGTAACTCTGAACACTTATTATTTTATTGAAACAAACACTCATAGTCAAAGCAACGGGTAAAATACTATATCTCAATTATTGCTTAATTTGTCACGTTGGTCACAAACTAGTGCTAATCATAAGGACCGGTTTAAATACCTGGGCCGAGCAAAGGTTCATTGAGCTTTTCTGTTTAGGAAATTCTCAGTAGTGCTCGTAGCTGGAAGTCTAGAGGTAATGCCGATAGCATCGCCCCTATGACATGGAAATTAGTAATTGCCGAAGTGTGTGTACTTGTACACTCGAGTGCAAAAAGGTCGATACGGTGAAAGTTGAGTATCACTGGGATACGTCTATGAAATGATCTCCCCTACCTTACGACATCCGTGCGTGAGCACTATCTGAATCACTTATATGAATTGGTTGTTTAATTTCGAAAGATAAATCGAGCCTAAATTGTAGGTATTTATCTATAAGTTTTAGTGCAATTGAAATAAATAAATAAAGTTACAAAAAAATATGTATTCTCTAACAAGTCTACCTTAATGTTAAGTCAATGAAGTATCTGTCAATCAAAGTATACAATATATTTTTGTAACTTTGACCGTATGGATCGTTTTGTACTCGAGTGTATACTGTATACCTCTGCCTAAGCATTCGGGATGAACTCTGTGACTTTATTCAAGGGTCGCTGAAATCTCATAAAAATTAGGGGATTTGAAACTTTAGCATGTCAATAGGCGCTCGTTTAACAGCGCAGTGAACACAGATTTTAATAGTTGCATTAGTCACCGTATCGTGACGCAGTACAGTCGGAAGGCAGGCCTCGGGTAATTGAAGTCGTGAAGTCCTGATGCTTAGCTGATACTTTGGCGTAAATGCCTCCGCTTGATGTGACTAATCGGTGCCGCGTTTCCACTGTACACGATAGAGCTGCTGAAAGCGCGATTTGTTGCGTTTTTAAATGTATAATGTAATACAAATAGTAATCTCTACAGATATTTTTGTTGAGAAAAGTAATATATACATATCATGTTATCAAATAAAAAAGAGGATTTAGCGTTCATAAGTCGTTGAGATTTGTTTATTAAAATCTTTATTGCATGTTACAAAAAAAGTACGTACAAATGGCGGAGTTAATGCCATATGGCATTATCTATCAGTCAACCATTATGTTTAACAGAGAATTAGTGGCGGTGCTCATCGTACCTACGAAAAAATATGAAGATAGACTTAAAAACCACTAAATTTGTAAAATAAACGTATTATATACACGGTTATTTTTTTATCACCCTGGAAAATTTTAGGGACGCTTCAGGACACATCCAATATTATATAAAAAATAAAAAAAATTAAATAAAAAAATAAAAATAAAAAATAAAAAAAAATAAAAAATCTCTAAAAATGCTGTTCTCGACTAGTGCAACATTTTTTGTATTTTTTAAAAAATTAATATAAAATTAAGGATGGGGGTTATTTTTTTTTATTTATATTTAAATCATTCTAATACCATGCCGTGAAGCGTCCCTTAAAATTTCCAGGGTGATAAAAAAATAACCGTGTATAACATAAAGTAATATTGAAAATAACGTATATGATGCTATGAAAATAAATTAATAATAAATATTAATAAATAATATAGGATACTTAGCTATGCTTGGGGTTTCTCTACGTGATCATATCAGAAATGATGATATCCGTAGAAGAACTATAGTTACCGACATAGCCCAAAGAATTGCAAACCTTAAGTGACAGTGGGCAGGACACATCGCTTGTAGGACGGCCGTTGGGGCGGAAAGATCCTCGAATGTCGGCCGCGTACCGGGAGACGCAGTGTTGTTAAGCCCCCCACAAGGTGAACCAACGATCTGGTGAAGGTCTGGGGAAGCCGCTGGATGTGGGAGGTATGGAGATCCTTGGGGGGGGGGGGGGGGCTATGTCCAACAGTGAGCGTCTCTTGGCTGATATGATGATGATGAACCACAGAAAAAGGATTTAAAGTGAAAAACCTTAGAGCATTTAGAAAAAAACAGATGAAAGGTGCAAAATTTAATTTGTGGTAATAGAAAACAGATAATATAAGAAATCAATATCCATTTGCAATATTTATTTGCTCATTTTACAACACTAGATTTCCAAACACATTTTTTTTTTTTTTAGAAACATCAATGGTAAGAGTGGAAACGCGCAACCCCGTTCGTCCTTTGCGCCAAACGAGGACATTCGCACGCTGCGCGAGTGTTTGCCGATAACAACAATTATAATTATTATTTGCATATCAAATGCATTATTGCCTGTCGTGTCCGTCATGTGAGCATTAACAGGGTTGTCTGTTTCTGCTTGATTGCGTTATTCTATGAAGAACAGACATCTGTTGTGGTTATTATTTTTAGTTTTTTAAATATCCTCAACTAAGTATGCCTCGAAATGTATGATTTCTGTTTTCGTTTCTTTTTGTCTCTGGATTTTCTGGTTTGCATTGAAATTTTATGCCTAATAAATAACAGTAAACGCTGCGTTTGGTTATCTGTCGTTGGAATTCAAAGAGTGGCGGAATTTTTATGTGATTTTTTAATACAACTAAGTTGGCGAACAAGCTGACTGCCCACCTGATGGAGGCGATACAGGGTAGGTTGTACCTGACAGGTGTGACGTTGAATTTGACAGGTTAACGGGAGCGTGTATGTTGCACAAATTTGCAGGCTATCCACACCTGTTCATAGGCAACCGACAAATATGAGTTTTGATCTATTTTGACCGTTGGTATACCTGTGCAGTTTAACTGTACAGGCAAAAATGAGCGGACAAAACAAATGCTAAACCGATTAGCGCTATAACGTCGATTTATGCTGCCGGGGCCATGGCTTCAACAGAGAGTTTGTACAGGTTTACCGCTATGTGTATGTCCTCTACCCAGCTCAAGTTTAGCTGACGGGTGTAACTATGTAGGCAAACCTATCAGGTACACTCTATCGTGTACGGCAACCTTAAGTGGCTACAGTCGCCTATAGAACATGTGGTTCCTCTAAGATTTACAAATTTACAATCACTACAAGGACCCTTTTGTATGTTGCCAACTTGTGACATAATATGTCAAGTCACAGTACCCAGTAACATCACTGCCTATCTAACCCTTCAAACCGGAACACAGCAATGCAAGCACTGCTGCTTTGTGGCAGAAATAGGTGTGATAGAGGTACCTACCCACGCAGACGACTTTAGCACTGACTCTACCACTGGAATTTTGTCCTTTTGACATATTTTGCCACTGATGACGTAATCACTGATCATATAATAGCAATATTCATATAATATGATGATCATATAATGTGATAAGTGAGTCGTTATCCGAATTTCTCCCCTCATCAACTATTATCTTACCTTTGGATCATTGAGCCTTCAACATACCACTCTCCCAAATCCCTAATCATACATCCTTGAATCATAATGAACTATGTAATATTACATTTTAAGTAGACATGCACGAGGAATTTTTTGAATAATAATGAGTTCGTAAAGGGAAGTTCTTCTACATATTATGGGTTGACTGGAGGAGATCTCTATAAGAGATAAGTACGCCCTTGCCTACAATGTATCTTTGAAAAAACGTTATTTTTTGTTGTTAATGCAATAAAGAGTATATTGTTTATATAAACAATTGTTTTTAGTTACTGTATTATAGCGTCGGTGGCGCTGTGGGCGTCGGTGGCGCTGTGGACTAGGTACTTGTCTTCCATTCGGGAGATCCGGGTTCGAGACCGCCATGTACCACTGTGTTTTTCGTTTCGAATTTCATATGTACATTTGTCTGACGCTCCTACGGTGAAGGAAAACATCGTGAGGCAACCTGCATACATCTGCGAAAAAATTCAAAGGTGTATGTGAAGTCGACCAATCCGCACTGGGCCAGCGTGGTTGACTAAGGCCTAATCACCCTAAGATAGGGTAGGCTCGAGCCCCTCGGTGGGGACGTATATGAGCTGTGATGATGACTGTATTATATATTTTTATTGTATTACATATTTTTATTTACTATGTTGATTTATGATGATGTTGATTTATTCTTATGGTTTTTTATGATATCAACATTAGTGATATTTACATATTTATAATGTTATATTAATATTTTCACCTTGTCAACCTTTTTTCACCACATTCTATAGTTGACTGGAATTGCCGCAGGCAATAATTCCGCCATTTTAATCAAATCGACTGTATGTTTTTACGTATTTTTGTCACTTTGCTACGCCAATTATGCACTGATTTGCAAAATTTATTTTCGTTTTCGAAATAATGTACTCCTGAGGCGGTCTCATTGTCACCAAGTCTGAATCTGGGGATGGGATCCTAAGAAAATTAAGGGAAACCCTTGAATTTTATGGGCATTGGGCAAATCCAACGTGTTTCATTTTTTTGAAGCTATTCAGGTATTTGCGTCTAATAGTCATCATCTCGAAGATACTTCCACCATGCCGAGTTGATGATAGAGGGATACTTGACTTTGAGTGAGAAGTTAATTTTAAATATAATAAGCACGTTTTGACGCTTAGTTGTTTCTTTCAAGTTGCTTCGGTCAGCTGGTATAAAATTTACTAATAAGATTTAAATGATTACTGTACCAAATTAAAACTAACTACATTAGTTAGGTAGTTCTCACAGATTAGACTTTGCAGGTGATTATCGCATTGTAACAACTTCAATAGAGAAATGTGGTGTCAATGTATTGTTATATAATTTTTGACATTTTAGTGTTTTACGTCGATATTTATTTTTTGTAAAATGTTTTTGTACACTCTTGTTTAGATTCTTGTGCTAAGAAGTACAAATAAAACAGCATTAATAACACAGTAGTACCGTAAAAATAGCCCGTTTAATGGATGCGCACACAAAACAAGGACTCAAAACAGACATTAAATTGTTTAAACACAGATAGGTATGCCTCTACATGATTTAGCGTGACCGAGGTTTTCTAAGATAATTTGCTTAACACTAAACTGTTTGCTTATGGAATGGTTACGCTATTTACCTTAAGACCCAGTTATTCAGAATTTCATATATAGTTTTTTTAAATTTATTATATTTTGTTAAATAGACCGACTTTCAGTTTATTTTTTTACTAGTTTTCCGCTAGCAACTTCGCCCAAATTTTATATACAACTTTGCATTTTCTTTAAAAATGCTAAAGTGAATAAATCAATAAAAAACAATTCAAAAAGCAAAGGCTTTAAAAAAGTCTCTTTGAAGTACGTTTAGCAGTTGTTAGTGTGATACTCAAACATAAAAAAATTGCACCCCTTATTTTAATGTTTAAAGGGAGGCTCAAAATATTTAGACGATATGAAAGAGCTTTCTATCAAGTCAAATTTGAATAAATTTCTATTTTGACACGTGTTAAATTATTTTTAATTATTTGCTGAAATACAAATTTTTAGGCTTTTTTTAGGCTTTACTCGTGGTTTCTCAACGCGATCGCATCAGAAGTGATGAGATCCGTAGAAGAATATAGAATCTTCAACATAGCCCAAATATTTGCAAACAAAAAACCAAAGTGGTAGAAGGCAAGATACAAAGCTCGCAGAACGGACAGCCGTTGGTCCTCAGGTCCTCTACTGATATGACGGCCACGTACCGGGAGACGAAGTGTTGGAAGACCCCCACAAGGTGAATCGACGATCTGCAGAGGCGCGTTCAGCGCCTCTGGGTGTAGTTGTCCGGTTGTTTTTTAACTCGCTCAAAGGCGTTGAACGGATTGCAGCAACCAAGTCTTTTATCTCCCTCTTTCACATGATTTTTTATTTCTCTCTCTTGCTTGTAGATGACATTATAGAATATGGCCGCCAATATCATCCAATCACGTAAGAGTATTTCAGTAATAAACGTCAGAGCGTTTTACAACCATCAAATTCGATGGTTGTTCGGTTGTAACTCGCGCCGACACTCGAAGGTCTTGAACGGGCCGGTTGTTTCACCCGGTTGTCACGCTCGAAGGCATTGAACGGGGTTAGAGCGAAAAGTTGTACTTCGCGCGAAGGCCCTGAACGCGCCTCAGGCCTATTCGCTAACTACGGTTGGTAACTAGAACTGTCATTTTTTAAAGGAACTTTATATCCATTACTGGTTTAGTGATCTTATGTGTTACGGCAGCGTTCATGATAGCAGTAATGGATGTTTAGTTCCTTTCAAAAATGACAGTTTAGTTAGCAACCGAAGTTACAGAATAGGCCTGCTGATGAAGGTCGCGGGAAGCCGCTGGATGCGGGAGGCGCAGGACCGATCGATCTGGAGATCTCTGGGGGAGGTCTATGTCCAATAGTGGTCGTTACTGGGCTGAAATGATGGCGAAGATGATGAAATTGTTTAACTTAATTACAGTGTTCCAACTATAAATAGTTTCAATTTAAAAAATATATAGGTTCGATAGCTTTGGAGTTATTTTCACTATAATTCAAACTCAAATTGAAAAATCGTTATTCAGTAGACCTTTACAGACACTTATTGACGTCAAACAAAATACAAGCATCTAACTAACTGAAAATCCTACTAAAAATGTAACAAACTAAGATAAACCGAGTATTTTTTTTACCTTGTTTACTACAAATAAAATGAAAAAAAAAGTTGACTCTACTGTACCGAAATTGGGAGAGCCTTCTCGAGAATAACAGACAACAAACTCGAAAGGTCTAATTTTTGTCTGTTATAGTTTGGTTTATTAAGGCGCTTGAATGTCGTAAATAGCAAAAAAAAAACACACTCCAGAAAAATCTTCTACTGCGAAAATAATACGATTTTAGCTCGGCAATACCATATCAATTTTAACCACTCAAAACACATGTGATGCCCACCTTACAACAGAATTCATACCCTTCCAAAATTTACAATAAGGATTGTTGTAAAAGTAACTCGAATATGATAATATTAAAACCAACATCCAACTCTCTCGCCGCAAATAATCAATTCTCCTCTGCCTACGTCACAAAACACCATTAGGTGACGTCATCACATTCCGTATCTACCCGCAAAATTTATTCGAAAAGTAATAAATCGAATGATTTTCCAGTTACGATCGAATAAAAAGGCGGGAGTGTTTATAACGCAGTTATTTATGTGTTGCGCTACTAAGAATCGTCGGTTAATTTTGTTCGTTTATATTATAATAAACAAATTTGTTCACAATCGATTTTGTGCACCATACTGAACAATGTGGTAAACCATTAAAAAATTGGCAATTTATTTCAAACTAGTGGGCCCGGCAGACGTTGTCCTACCCGATTCCAGCGCTACCTACCGGGTCCAACTTTACGTTTAAACCTTCCTTGGGCCTATCCAAATACACACAGAAAATTTCGTAAGAATCTGTCGAACCGTTTTTGAGTTTTAGCGAGACTAACACACAGCGTTTCATTTTTATATATAAAGAAGTAAAAGTACAACATAGTAAAAACGACTTGCGGCCACGACGGACAATCTTGATTTAATGATATGCACAGAAAGCATTTTCAGAGATGGAGATAGAGAAACAGTAATTGACACATGATAATTTACACATACATTACATAATTACATGTAACAGAACATAGGTTACATTTAGAACTAATAACATACAATTACAAAAATGAGGTCAATCACCACCCCACTTCAACTTGGGTTATATTTTAGTAAACAAGTGTATAACAATACACAGATTCTTTTATACAACTAGTACGCAAACAGGCTCACCCTACGATAAGTGGGTATAGTCGCCTGTACATGTGATTATTGCAAGATTTGCAAATCTAAAACCCATACAAATATCTCAATGTTCGTTGCCAACTTGTGACATAGGATATCAACTAACAGTGCCCAGTAATTTCCCTACATGTCTTACCCTTCAAACCGGAACATAATGCAACCACCGTTGCTTGATGGTAGAAATCTTGTAGAAATAGATAAGATAGATTTTATATAGAATTTTGATTTTGTAATATAATTGTCATTCGTAAAACAAATTATCATTAGCATAGGGAAAATGAAACCGTTAATTTACCAATTGTAAGGCAATTTTAAGGAGTTATTTTTTATACCTTTAGAAAATGTAAGAACAATGTCATTGAAATTGAAGGAATATCAACCCGTCACTTCGCCGAAGCAAATGAAGTTTAACATGAAACTTGGACTGTCTTAGACGCACAAATGTATTTACCGGATGAAACCGAACACAAATCGCATCGAGTAACTCAAATAAGGGCGGGACAGCGTCGGTGAATAAATCAGTGTCGAAACCTGCCCGGGTGCTGAATAAAACAGGTGTCTTTGAGATATGTCGATATCTTCGCCATCCATCCACTGCTGTCTAGTGGGATACAGGATGTGAAACTAGATTTTCCATGTCACTATCATGAGTTTGTGTATTATTCTCTGCATGAAAACGTATTTTTCTATCTTTATTTTGTTTCTCTGTCTCCTTCATACTTAGTAAATTTGTAACATTATGGACAATGGAGCAGTAATCAAAATGGTCACTGAATTGTCTAACTTCATTTCAGCTATAGTAGAGAATTTTATTTAACGCACGATTCTGCTACTGTCTATAGTAAATACGTGCATGTTGTTGTTTCAAATTCCAATTACAGACACTAAAGTCAGAAGATGCAAACTGCAAATTGTGCAAGCTGTTTTTCAAAGATGCAAACTGCAAAGATGTCGACCAATCCGCACTGGGCCAGCGTGGTTGACTAAGGCCTAATCACCCTAATATAGGGTAGGCTCGAGCCCCTCGGTGGGGACGTATATGGGCTGTGATGATGATGAAACTGCAAAGTTGCCATTAAATACTACGTAAAAAATGTAATAATTCTTTTCTCTAGAATTCATTTTGTCTTGAATTTAGTATTTTCTTTTATTACCATTATTACATTTAGTGACCTTTACTTGATTATTACCAAAACGTTTACTCTGTTACGTAATAATAAGATTGAATGCAGATAGGATTACAAGTCGATTACACCTGCATGTCAAATACAATATCATGTCATACAATGAGTATCGGTGCTGAATAACGATAACGATAACGAATTATAGGCAAGCAATTACGTTGTCAAACAAAATATTGGCATGTTGTCAAAATCGGTAAAATAAGCATAACTTATCAAACACGTAGCTTGACACGCTAGCAGTTTGACAGACCAATTTATCAGATTTACAACTCGTTAGATTTATTATGAACACCTAGATTGATGTTAGCAAGAGAATCAACGTTATTACCTACTTTAGTTTTATACAAATGCCTTGCAATGTCTAATGTGTCTACATTTCTCTACAAGAATAAAATAAATGATAATACATAATAAAATAACATGCAAAAAAATAATAGTACTACTTATCATAAAAAGAACAAACTGTATATCGGCAAGTTCAGACCTGTACCAAAAGTGTTAAGTCTCCAGAGACGACGATTACAATCCGCCGGACAAGCCATTATTTATGGATGGCCCACACGCACCCTTCTGGCCGCTACGCCAAGATTACATCCACCCTCGTGGCTGCAAAGATTCTGCTATTGGACTACTAACTTAACCAGCACAAGCTGCTTTATTTTTATAGATTCGATTTTAGTACGATTTCTAAAAAAAATATTTATCATCAGAGACAAACGAATATAAGGCCCTTTAGGGGTTGCTGTAGTCTACGGATAATGGCGGAGAGTCATAGTGCGCGTTGCTAACCCAAATCTCAAACCCACAAGCACCAGAGTGACAGTATGTCTGCTAACGTGTTCTCTGGTCTCTGTGTTTGTTCTTCTTAAACTATTACGCATGTCCCCAGCGGACCTAAAAAGGTCGCATCGGCAGAATCATAAAATGATAATAATATGATTAATTCTGGTTCTCATAAAATGGCCAACATGGTGGCAATACATATTATGAATGGAGTTCTTCTATTTGACAGCTTTGTGTGAATATTCGTTTTCAAAGATAATGGAATCACTAATCAACCGCCAGCTTCTCCGGTACCTAGAGGATCACCAGCTGCTCAGTGACCAACAATACGGCTTTCGTAGGGGTCGCTCTGCTGGTGATCTTCTAGTTTACTTGACACATCATTGGGCAGAGGCAATTGAAGCGAAGGGGGAGGCACTGGCAGTTAGTTTGGACATCGCGAAGGCCTTCGATCGGGTATGGCACAAAGCGCTCCTCTCAAAACTTCCTTCATATGGGTTTCCCGAGAAATTATGTGGATGGGTCACTAGCTTTCTAGCAGACAGAAGCATTAAGGTCTTGATTGATGGTGAATGCTCAGACCCACTGTCTGTAAATGCTGGTGTCCCCCAAGAATGTGTGCTTTCACCTACACTATTCCTTCTGCATATCAATGATATGCTGCAAATCAGCAGCATTCATTGTTATGCAGACGACAGCACAAAAGACACCTTCTATAACGGCCGTGCGAACTCTTCTCGGGAAAACGTCATTGCGTGCTGGAATAAACTTGTGTCTGAAATCGAAACTTCATTAGAGAAAGTTTCTAACTGGGGTCGTCTTAATTTAGTCCATTTCAAGCCCTCAAAGACACAGGTTTGCGCGTTCACCGCAAAGAAAATGCAATTTGTCGTATCTCCTCGCTTTCAGGGCATTCCCCTAACTGCCTCAGTCAATATTGGGATCCTTGGTGTCGACATATCGAGCGAAGTCCAGTTCCGTGGCCACTTAGAGGGTAAAGCTAAATTAGCTTCTAAGAAGCTTGGTGTGCTCAACAGATCGAGACAGTATTTCACTCCGGCGCACCGCCTTCAGCTTTACAAAGCGCAGGTTCGGCCTCATATGGAATACTGTTCTCATCTTTGGGTTGGGGCACCCCAACTTCTCCCACTGGACCGCATTCAACGGAGAGCGACTCGAATCGTCGACTGCCAGGAAATTTCAAATCGGCTTGATACCTTGGCGCTGCGTAGAGATGTCGCCTCGCTATGCATCTTCTATCGTATTTATGACGGGGAATGCTCCGAGGAATTGTTCGGACTTATACCTGCCGCCTCTTTCCGTCATCGTTCCACGCGGCAAAAAATCCATGCCCATCACTTAGATGGTTGGCAGTCCACAACTGTGCGTTTCTCTCGAAGTTTCCTGCCTCGCACAGTCAAACTTTGGAACGAATTGTCGCCTGCGGTATTTCCGGACCGATACGACCTTGAAACTTTCAAAAAAAGAGTGTATTCCCACCTCAAAGGCCGGCAACGCACATGTAACTCCTCTGGGGTTGCGGGTGTCCATGGGCGACGGCAATTACTTAACATCAGGTGATACGTCTGCTCGCTTACCCCTATCCCATTTAAAAAAATCGTAAAATGGCTCAAAGTCAATTAGGCCCATTTTACGAATATTCATACAAAGCTGTCAAATAATAGTCGCATGAGATGAAATTGCACTCAATCATAATATGGATTGCCAACATGTTTTCCATTTGTGACAACCAAAATGAATCATTATTATCATATTATGAATCTGCCGATGCGACCTTTTTAGGTCCATTCGTATTTGTGTTTATTCTTCTTAAACTCATCATCATCATCACAGCTTATATACGTCCCCACCGAGGGGTTCGAGCCTACCCTATGTTAGGGTGATTAGGCCTTAGTCAACCACGCTGGCCCAGTGCGGATTGGTCTTCATAACTACTCAACATGTTTAAAGAAAAGATCTTTAAATTTCTTACTTAAAAGGAACTATTAAAATAGTTTTATAGTCCTTTGGGGCTAATCTGGGCGACTACAATCACAAGACCATGGAAACCATTATAAAATGTATGTACCGGGATTCAACACCCACATATTTATAAGATGCTAGTTCCTTATTATACTCAATAATTTGATTCTTTATTATACTGGCGATGACCTGGATAAGTAATAATAATGTTTGTGTGTATATGTGTGAATGCAAGTATTTGTTTCTTATAATTGTTTTAGTGTGTAATGTTTAGTTTTACATGTTCTTCATAAATGCTGTGTACAAATGTCATTAGAACTCAGGTTCAAACTGTTGTCTATTTACTGATATTTTACAAATGAATTAATCTGTTTTCTGTAATTGTACCTATGTAAATATAATAAAAGAATACTTAATATCTTCTTCATTCCAAACCATAATGTATACAATGAGGTAGTAAAGTAGGTAATATTATATAAAATCATTAATTGCAGCAAACCTATAGGCAGTAAATCAAAATTTTTAGGGCATCTAGTATATGCAAGTATACTAAAGAAGTAGCTAAATAAAGTTTCTGGGCTTACGCAGGAATAAATGAATTTTCTGCACACGAATAATGTACTCTAATTCTCGTGTCTAGCGCAGATATGATTTTTATTTATTAAGCAGTGAGCAAAACACGGTTCTAATGTAGAAATGAAATTGAACCTAGACCCTCAGCAGTCGCACTTAATCAGTAAACCAGAAATACCAGACCAGAAAACCACGCACGACTCAATGGTGTCAGCCACAAATAACTAATGATAAATATTCCAGTCGATACCATCTAATATCGAAACCATCCCACCCTAGTTATTCATTTGACATTGACGTCCAGAAATACACAAATCCCAGTCGTAAAGTTGGAGTGGTCTCAAAACCGTCGATCCATCATGAGCAAGACATTCGCGTACAAGTGTCAATAATGTAGCGCGATTGTTTTTCTTGTATTTGAAATAGTTCATATTCAAGTGGGGCCGGATGCGTCATTTCTGCAACAAATAACGTCTGGTGCTACAAAAATATACACGTGTATTATTTTCGCGATACAATTTGATTGGATGTTTGCGCGTCTTCTAAGAATATCCCTTAGCACAATTGAAACATAGAAATTCAATTGAAAAAGAGTTGCAAAGCCCATAGCATGGTTGTTACTGCATAAGCTTTATATTACGGACGATATTTACGGACTGGTATAGAGGGAAACAATGAAGGAATGAATGAATCATGAAGAAGTTAAATAACTGTGTGAAAATGAAATAAATACGGGTCACGATAAAGACTAACATATTTTTGTTATAAATGTTAAGAAACGAGACGATATGTTAGATCGTGCTCAAAACTTTAGAAGTATAGTGTCCCTTTTATTGATAAGTGAAATGCATTTATCGATGATGGTAGTACGGGTGTGTGGGGAACTTCCCCGGAACTGTGATACAATCCAGTCTCCAGAACTCGCAATTAACCAAACAAGCTAGCCCCTACAAGACAAATATAGCGTCACCATTATGCGAAAAGTAACTCGTAATTAAACCCAATACAAATATAACCCTGCCTTTTTAAACAAGCTGTTGCATTTACCAAAAACCCGCCAAGTGCGACTTGGACTACCGAGGATTACTTACACATTTAACTAAGTTTACAAGTTCCTAACTATGTAAGTATTTTTGGTTTTCAGATTTCTTCCTTGACATGTACTATAAGACTTTGCTTTTTGCCAAATTGCCTGATTCTACGTCAACGGGAAGTGCCCTATAGGTTTTGATTCCCTTATGAAATCGCAAAATTTGCAAAAATATATGACATAGGTAAATGGTCGTATTTTTTGATCGCGTTGATTTACAAGTATGATTTTTTACAACTGAAAGAGACTGTAGACCCGGTGGGTTATTGTCTAAGAAAAAATCAATTACGATCGCCTTCAATTTCACAGCCATTGCGGCGTGAACTCAAGACTCTGCGCCGACATCCTTTTATAAAGGAGCGATGGATGGACTCCGACTGTCAAATTGTAAGCGATCGTCATAGATTTTTTCTTAGACAATAACCCGTGAATTTCAGTTTGATACCTTTACGCGTTTCTGAGAAAAAGTATATTGACAGACAGATGGACAAACGAACAGACGAGAAAACGACGCCCCGGAAAATTTATGGGATGCTTCAGGACACGGTAGTAGGATGATTTAAATATTAATAAAAAAATAACTCACCTATTTAATTTTATATTAATTTTCTAAAATATCTACAAAATACTGCACTAGTTTAGTACAGTATTTTTAATCATTTTTTTAATAAAATAATGGATGTGTCCTGAAGCGTCCCTTAAATTTTCCAGGGTAATAAAAAATGTAATCCTGTGTATGAGGAACCCTAAAAATGACAAATGAGATACAGTTAAGGTTCAATACGGACTACTTGAAGCACCAACAATAGTTAAGATTAACCACGTGCGTTAACCGCGTGCGATATTTGAATTGAAATTTGTGAAGAAAAGAATTGATTGTATTACATACTCCTTCAGTTATTTATTTTTAAAGTCGTGCTTGTGAAAATTTAAGATGGCGGGCGAGCGCGTTATACGTAGTGTCCGTAAATCTGCAAAGGTTTACCTTAGCGTTTTCTCGACGATTGAAAAACGACAGTGGCTTAAGGTGTGGTCACACGGATACGAACTAAAAGACAGCAAGAAAAAATGACAATGGTGTCAATTCTGTTGGCATTTGTTGGAATAGACTAAACTAAATTTAGTTTTAGTGCCGTCAAATCGTGTTCTTTGTTCGAAAATTTTACTGAAAACACACAGAATTGCCACCATTATATTGCTGTAACATTGTTTTTTTGTGTTTTTATGGTCTTGTCACTTTTTCTTTTGGAAAGAGAATTCTAGGTGGATTCTCTTCCACGGAAAGGCGCATTTGAGGACCGGTAGCAGAAACTCAAACAAAGATTCTCTTTGCATATATTTGAAGCTAGCGAAGTTAACCTTCTTCCGTGACTACTGACATTACCTTGCTGTTCGTTTGTCTTCCTCCATTTTTAAGGTTCCGTGCCTCAAAAGCGTCGACCGTCGGTGGCGCAGTGGACTCGGCACTTGCCTTCCAATCGGGGGGTCGGGGTTCGAGACCCGCCATGTACCAATGTGTTTTTCGTTTCGAATTTCATATGTACATTTGTCTGAGGCTCCTACGGTGAAGGAAAACATCGTGAGGCAACCTGCATACATCTGCGAAGAAATTCAATGATGTATGTGAAGTCGACCAATCCGCACTGGGCCAGCGTGGTTGACTAAGGCCTAATCACCCTAATATAGGGTAGGCTCGAGCCCCTCGGTGGGGACGTATATGGGCTGTGATGAAGTGCCTCAAAAGGAAAGAAAGGGACCCTTCTAAAATCACATCGTTGTCGGTCTGTCTGTCTGCATATCAAGACTCTTTTTCTCGCGAACGCATGAAGATATCAAACTGAAATTTATATCAAATACTCGGGTCTGGGGTTTCTGTCAGCTGTGAGAAAATCAAATTTGTAATTCAACGCGATTAAAAGATATTATGACCATTTATGTCGCGTATTTTCTTTTACATATTTGCGATTTCACAAGGGATTCAAAATCTAAAGGGTACATATCATAAAATTTGACAAGAAGCAAGATTTTATAACACTTCATATTATAGAAAAAATCTGAAAACCGTAAATCCTTACTGATCCACTAATATTATAAATGTGAAAGTGTGGATGTTTGTTACTCAAGCACGCAAAACGGCTGAACGGATTTGGATGAAATTTGGCATGCGTGTAGCCTTTGACATGGAAAAGAACATAGGCTACCTTTTATCCCGATTCTTTAAGTAGTTCCCGAGGGAACATTGAAATTTTTTTACAAGCTAAGCCGCGGGCAGCGAAGCTTTAGACCCAATTTTGAAGTCCACGCAGACGAAGTCGCGGGCAGAAGCTAGTATTATATAAATGCGAAAGTTTGTGAGTATAGATGTTTGTTACTCTTTCACGCAAACACTACACTACTGAATGGATTTGGATGAAATTTTGTAGGTAGACAGATTACGACACGGATTAACATATAGGCTACTTATTATCCCGGAAACGTAAGTAGTTCCCGTGGGAAAGTAGATTTACAGTTTTATCTTTGAACTTTTTAGGCGAAACATAGTTCGCGGGCACAGCTCGTATATACATAGTTATATAAGTTTGTACAGAACTCTCGGCGCGAGTAAAGAATGAAATCGTAAAGTCGATATAACATAAACATAAATCTCTTTAAGAAGACCAAAGTTTCGCATCCACCCCAAAGCGCGGATGAAGTGCTTCAAGCAAGATATGCAGCATCTTCGGCAGATAACAGATAATGCGTTGAGATCAAAGTGTGCCCCAGTCTTGTCGCAGGAACGGAACGGCCCTGCGTGCGGCCCGTCGAGTGCCGCTGCGGCCGGCACTTGGCTCGCGCTCAAATTGATATTGAATTTATTTTCAATTTTAACGCGCCCTCCTTTGATGCATAGACTAGCTTTGATGTCGAACAGACATACTACTTTTTAATTTACACAATTTAACTATATTGTGTAGCTGGTTGATTTTAACTTCGGGCGTTTCGATTTATTATTGAATTAATGAAATGGTAATTAATAAGCAATTTAATTAGGCAAAGATTTATTTTGTTTTCTTGTGTTTGTATGATTATTTTTCATTTTAAACATTTTTAGTTAAATATTGGTTATTCTGTGAAAAATTTCAACGAAATTTTGATTATTTTCGACACTCAAATCTAACTTAATACTAATCTGGTTTTGAGTCACACAACTAAAAGTTCATTTATTTCTGATAGATGTTTCTGTCGTTTGGATTCAGAAATCACCTACCTACTATTTTCCTGAAAACCTAAACTTTTGGCTAAAACAAAACTCTTCCATGCAGCTTTTATATGTCACTAAAACCATTTTATCTTTATTTAAACGTTCAAACAGATAGCCAGTCATCACTTTTGAAGAAATACCTACCAGAGTTAAAACATACCTTTAAAAATATTAAACCGCAGCATCTGCACGTTGCTACTCTACAAAGTTGACAATGAACAGGCGCCACCACGGATGCGAACGTCAAACGCTATTTCTGTTGCGTGGCCCCTCCCGGCCACATATTCCCGCAACCCCACTCGCCGTGCCTCTCCTATAAACAAGTGCTTTTTTATGGATATCAAAATTAGGTTACATATAGATAGATGAGTGCGGACGGATCGGCGACTGTATCGCACAGTTCTAATCTGGTGAAACGTTTCGGGAAATTATATTTTGTGTCGTTTATTTTGACTGGATATAATAACAAAAAAAAATAGTATTTAATGCTCAGGTTTGAAACTCTTTAAGGTGGTTTAATTATCAAATGTACAATTAACTAATCTAAACATCATTAAAATTATTAACCTCAAGAGACAGGAAAAATTACCTAAGAAAAGCTTACAAAATATTAAAATTGTTCAGCTCTTCTCTTGAGCTAACTTCCTATCAAGCCAAAAATTAAAAAAAAAATTTTCTGCTACTAAATTGGCAAACAAGCAAACTGCCCACCTGATGGTAAGTGGTAACAGTCACCTATAATACTCGTACATATGGCTCCTGTGAGATTCGCAGTAAAACTGCAACCCCCACAAGAACCACAGTGTACGTTGCCAACTTGTGACATCAGATGTAAAGTCACGGTATACAGTAATTTCAGTGCCATATCTTACTCTTCAAACCGGAACACAGCATGCAAGCACTGCTGCTTTGCGGCAGAAATGGGTAAGAAGGAGGAACCCATGCACACGACCCCGGTACAGAGTCTCCCTGCGGTGAGATAAGATAATTATTGATAATTTTTGCTTGATAAGAAATTTAAAATGTAATCTATTTTAAAATTAGAACATTTGTAAACTTAAGCGTCGTTTACCCGTGTAAAGCATACATCTGTACATACCTACTCTGTTTATAAACTTACCGCTTACTTTCGAGTTGAAAAAAACTGTATTACATAGTTTTTTTTTTCTATTACGATATAAATATATCGTCTAGTCGTTCAATTCTTTGAAAATTTTCTACATCATTTGTAAGAGTTTTGAAGCCCACATTGGCTTACTACCACTATCTTACTTAAAACTACAGTCATAACAATTATTATAGCAGCACTGAATTCTGGCTTTATGAATATAAGTAAAGCTTTCATTAACTTACGCGTTTTCTTTATTATTACTTTTAAAAAGGAAGAAAGAAGGATTTCCCTTTATTAGTACGAAAAGTTGAATATACACGGTTATTTTTTTATCACCCTGGAAAATTTAAGGGACGCTTCACGACATGGTATTAGAATGATTTAAATATAAATAAAAAAAATAACCCCCTCCTTAATTTTATATTAATTTTTTTAAAAATGCAAGAAATGCTGCACTAGTTGAGAGCAGCATTTTTAGAGATTTTTTTATTTTTTTTATATATTTTTTTAAATTTTTTATTTCATTTTTTTTATTTTTTATATAATATTGGATGTGTCCTGAAGCGTCCCTAAAATTTTCCAGGGTGATAAAAAAATAACCGTGTATTTAATTTATACCACCATTAAAATTTATTACTAAAACTATAGTGAAAGATTCCTTAAAGATCACTATCACAGATGCTATTTACTTGACCCCAAATTAAAAATAATATCCATAAAAGTAAAGAACGTCCTCCTCTAAATTAAATTTAACTAGTATTTGCTACAAGAAAATAGTCCAATTAAAGACATGTCCCCGTGGCCATTGCTCCCTTTGCCTTGACTCGCGGAAGGTGTTTAACAAAGAAGAACTAGTCACGAGACACGGTTCCGATGCTATCAACTCCGTAGCCGCCTCCGTGACAGATCATTGCGATATCGATGACAGTTGTCCGTCTACTGATCAACAGAAATGATAATAGAGCCTTTTGTTATGTCACATTTAAGGTCAAGATCGTACAAAAGCTATTTTCTAATCTAGTCTACATAGATAAGAGTTTAATTTTATTCACGTAGACTTTTTACTGATTAATACGGAACAAAATGTTCGACAATAATTATGAAATGTTACTATCGATTCCAGTTTTCCCAAGTGATATTTATCCCCAGTTTATGACATTGTCATGGTCATTTTAGTAATATCTTTGCTTATTTTAGCTTTATCTATGTTAATGGTGTATAATGTAATCTGAAAGAACATATATTTTAATTACATTTTTCTACTTGATTGGTTGAAGGAAGGATAGCTACCATCGTCTTATCTAAGCTTGTTGCCATAACAATGTTGTGTTAGCGGTAACGCTGCCCAGTTCCTCAGTTTTTGAAGAGTCCAGCTCACTTACATCTTTGACTTTATCGTCACTTACAATAAAGTTGTTAAATTGTTAAAATTTATAGAATCCAAGGCGGCGCATGCTACGAAAAAGCTTGGCATCCTTTTTTAGAGATTTAAGACGCACGTCGGGGATTCATCATAATCTATGCAATTCTTTCCTTATTCGTGTCGCCACGGAATGGAACTCTTTACCTTCATCGGTGTTCCCAGACCATGATAACCTGGGTATTTTTATAAAAAGGGGAATGGGCATTTACTAGGTAAGCGCGCTCCATCATAGACCCAGTCTCGCTTACCATCAGGCGATTCTGGGTTAAGCGCAAACCTATTAACAATAAAAAAGTGAGGTGATCAAGTGAGGTTTACAGTGAAAATTCAAATTCGAAAACGTTTTAAATTTTGTTTTTATTTGTAGTATGTTTTAGTCATAATGACAGTCAAAGTTAGGTTATCTTGTCTGTCACTGTGTAACAATTAAGAACACATGAAAGATGAACACACACTATAAAAACGGCCAAGTGCGAGTAAGTAAGTTACTTAAGTTCCTTACTACATACATTTTATTTTTTTAAAAAACGTCGCCCCACACTATCACTTTCTCCTGTGTCATGGGTGCAGTTACAAACATAGAATATCACATGAACATACGCCCAGACCGGAACAAATTTCTGTAGGCCACACAAGATATTTGTCCCGTACGGGAATCGAACCCGCGACCCGTTGCGTACCTAGTAGGTGATCCTCTGCGCTAACCGAGTCGTCAAAATCCATACCTGTTTACGCTTTTCACATTTTTTCCCTAAGGTGCTACTTTGTCGTTTTCGAACAATTTCGATTTACTGTACCGCCACAAATATAAAACATAGAGATCTAAAATTCATATATGATATTGTTGAACTAAACAATCTTAAAGACAGAAACATGACTAATATTTCACTCCATAGAAAAAAAATCCAAAGATCACTCTGTTCAATATTTTAAAACAGCTGTGAAACAGAAAATACAATAATGAATGACATAACAAGTTTCACCAATAGACGTGCATTTTTATTGTGTAGAAAATTGCAAAAACACATTTTTTATTTTGTATATACCCAAATATATTTTATTATATATAGTTTTCCAAAAATCGATTAGAACGTGTAAGAAGTAACGGTTTAGTTCGGTCACCGCGCGTAAGCGACATTAGAAGCAATAAAACACTCGCCTTGCACGAGTAGATTTCCTGGGAAACCTCGCCTTAGTGCTATAAGACATTGTTTCTTGCCAAATTTAATCATTCTAGGTCTCTAGGTCAAAGGGAAGTACCCTCACGCACCCACATAAATTAAAATTTTACTCCTTGGATCATCCTCGGATTAGTTAGGTACTCTGTGTTTTGTCTTGTTTCTGCACATGTCAGCTATCATATGTCAAAAGAAGACAAAACAAGGAACAACTAATCCGAGAATAGTTATCCGTGGAGTAAAATTTTTATTAATAAGACCGTATAGGTTTCATTTCCTTATGAAATCACGAAACATGGGAAATCATGCGACATAAACGACACAGTTAGCGCAGAGGTCGAGTGATCGCCTACTGCGGAACGGGTCGCGGGTTGGATTCCCGTACGGGACAAATGTTTTGTATGGCCTACAGAAATTTATTCCGGTCTGGGCGTATGTGCATGTGATATTCTATGTTTGTAACTGCACCCACGACACAGGAGGAAATCCTAGTGTGGGACGACGTTATTTAAAAAAATGAAAAATAAATAAAAAATAAAATGTATGTAGTAAGGAACTTAAGTAACTTACTTACTCGCACTTGGCCGTTTTTATAGTGTGTGTTCATCTTTCATGTGTTCTTAATTGTTACACAGTGACAGACGAGACAACCTAACTTTGACTGTCATTATGACTAAAACATACTACAAATGAAAACAAAATTTAAAACGTTTTCGAATTTGAATGTTCACTGTAAACCTCACTTGATCACCTCAAACAGAAATTTCCGCGTTCCCGGGAAAAGGGGTCTTGACAGACAGTCAGACGGACATCGAAGTGATTTTATAACAATTCCGGTACATCAGTTAAAGCAATGCTTACGTCACGATGACTGACTGACGTCATGTTGACGACGAAAATAGGTTTAATTGACAATAAAAAAAAACGTTCAAGCCCTTCGCTAAGCCTGTGATTACGCCGAGCCTTGAAGTCGTGCCCAGATCTCCTCGGTGATACAGAAATCCCGTCCAAATGGCAATAAAACAAGAATAATCCTTTTGCTTCTTACCGCTGTTGTTGCTAATATACTAAGTATTTATTTATTTATTTAAATTTATCATAGGAAAACCAACAGTTCACAAACACAGATAACGCTAAAAATATGTAACAAAAAGCCAGTAATAGGTTTCCACTAATATATATAACATAACATAGAATTGCTAAAAAGCGATCAAGTTCCTATACCGTACACAAACGTAAAAAAGCGAAATATAACATGCTAAAAATCTAAGAACAAGTATAAAATAACATAATATTAAACAACAATATATAATAATTGACTATGTTAAAAAAATGAAAAATTGCATAATATATTGTAAAAATAGCACCTATCCTGTAGCGCATGTTATAATTACAATACAAGACAACCTTACACATGTTATGTGCGAAAATAAATTGGACAATACGGGTGTAACGGAATACCGAAATAATATTTTAAGGTTGTTGATTTACAAAAAAATGTTTTATGACTATTCTGTATATTTTTATTATATGCCTACTTTCGATTTAATACGCTTAACTGTTAAGTGTATTAAATCAAAAGTAGGTGTATAATAAAAATACAAAGAATAGTCATAAAACATTTTTTTTGTGAATCAACAACTTTAAATATTATTGCGGTATTCCGTTACACCCGGTATAGCCAGTTTTGAAACACTTACCTGCCAATAATTCACAAAACAAGTAAACGTCGTGCTGTTATTACACTGGTGTTAAATAAGTCGAGATCGAATCTTTTGCTCAATTTATTAAAATTGCTGCTTGCTCGTCGTACAAACAAACGCATTCTGCCTATAGTTGGTAGACGCTGGTAGACGCTGGTAGACGTTGGTAGACGCTGAAGAAATGTTAAGTATTGGCCTATGCCGCATACCTTTGGAAGGGACATTTAAGGCCAGCAGCGATAACAATTCAGGACAGTCTAACTTGTTCGAGGAAATTTTTAATATATAAAAAACTTGTATAATGATACAAGCTTTTTTGACACACGAACCTGACCGGAGAATACGATTTCAACAAATTTGATAACTCTGTTAATTAAAGATATTCTATCGGATTTGATTCGCATATGACAATTGCATAGTAATGCAATACTTCTATAGTCAAAGCAAAATATCAGTTTGATTTTTACATAAAAAAACATCGTTTCAACAAAAAAAAACATCCCAACAATTATAGTCATTTATCTTATGAAGACGGCGATGTCTAATCGTTTTACCTCATAAATATTCTACGAAACAATGTGCCATTTTGATCAAGGGAAGTTTTATCTCTAAAGATTAAGTTTAACTTTGTTCCCGGGAAGGTTAAATAATATACGATAGCCTAGCTAACTTGAGTGTCTCTCCATGTCCAGTCTACAAACTGATAGCCAAAGCCAGTAAGGCTTTGACGCCGGAATCAGCATTTTAAGTGCAGTGCACAAAAATTACCGTGCGTAGCTAGTGAACACTTTGACCATCATAGTAAAAGGATATTTTAAAAGAAAATTATACAATTGCTCATTAACCCCGCGAACTACGTTTCTCCAGTAAAAATACTAATATCGTCAAAAATGGGGGTTGGTGGTAGTAGGGTGAAAAAATATAAAAAAATGTCAAAAAAAAACTGAAGAGGGACACCCTTATCACACTGAAAAAAAATTGATAATATGTATCAAGAATGTGTTACCTTCATTCATGCAACTTATTTACATACGAGTGCACAAAGGTGCATGATTACAGTAATAAAGTATAGTTGGTTGGCCGTAATAAGATTACTTTTTAATGTCACTATGATGTTTGTGGATGAACTTGATCACTTTTTTTGCAAGTCGCAAAGCTTGAAGTGATTAATCATTTTATCTTTTTAGAATTAACAATTATAAATGTTTACAAAGGTGACGTCACCAAAATTAAATAAGAAAGTTTATTGTTTTGAATATGTTTTTCTTATTAGGCGTTCAACCATTTCAAATTGATTTTTATAATCATTTGTGGTTTGTAGTTTTAAAAATGTTGATGATTAATTTTATTATATTTTACTCAAACAAGCAAAATTTCAACTTGATAAGCTACCATTTTTTTCAGTGCACTTAGGGGTATAAAAATTGCCTACAGCCTATTCTCATACCTACCGAATATACAAAAAAATATCCTTAAAGATCGGTCAAGCCGTTCCGGAGGATTTTGGTAACAAACACTGTGACACGAGAATTTTATATATTAGAAAGATTAGCTGTGCCCGCGTTCTACGTTTTGCAATAATAATTTAAAAAAAACACCCTTATCACTTATAAAAAATAGTTTACGACCTATTCTCAGACCTACTGAATATACACAAAAAAATTTCATAAAAATCGGTCAAGCCGTTTTGGAGGAGATAGATAATAAAGTGTCAAACTATTAAAAAGTAATGAATTTTATGCCTTACTCATTAAATTGTTAGGGTGAACATCAAAACATCGTTTTTAGACTGTTCGAGGTGAGAATTGTATGGTGATGTTAATATTTTTTATACTTTTTTTATGGTATACTTCAACTTAAAACACGTTTGGCTATACATATAGGTACATAGGTTACGATAAATATAGTCATTTATTTAAATAGAAATAAATGTGTAGTCCTTGTAAGCTTTGGGTGGGCTGTCCTGAATATACTTTTTGTTGAAGTTGCAGTTGTCAAGACTAGATATATTATTTATAAGTTATTTGATAATAATTTTAGTAGTCAGGGTTTCTTGGTGTGTAGGTTATTTTTAAATCAACCTATTCGAATTCGAATGATTATCTATCAAAATCTGTCCTATCAAAATGGTGGGATTAGGTGGCGCAATTTCAACAAGTCCAACTCATATCTTGTAACTAAATGGCGCGAATCATGTCGCATTGCTATACCCTGCATCCCTCTATCATGCGCCGGTATTACGAAGGCTGATAAGTATGATTGTGCGCAGCATTTTCCCGTCAAAACTTAAATTATAACCTGCTTCATGGCGTTTTGTTCAAAAAATTTCAAGAATTAGCGGGGCAAATTCTTAGTTTCTCTTTAGGTTTATATGCTAGAACAATAAACTGTCAAACAGTATTTTATTTTGTTATTTTTGTTATACTAACATTTAACTAAGTAAATTTTTGCATATATTTTTTATAATTTTTCAGTATTCGTGTATTGGTAGCTCGGTATTGGTGGTTTTGGTGGCAAAAAATGCGCCACCGAAATCTTTTTTAGGCAACTTTGAATTCAATGAAGGTGACATGTCTCTCGAGACCAAAGCATTCAACATGAAAGTTACTAGGTGTACGAGTATAGCTTCCTGAGTATCAATAAATAAAATGACGTGAAGAACAATGTGAAATATTTGAATTTAAACGTATCACATCACTTCGATAAATATGCAAAAGTTCCGCCTCAGAACATCGTGTGACACACGTTGTCAAACAATCGGAAAGCGTAAAATGCGATAGCACTAAACACGTCAGAAGTATCACTTCCGCATGTCTGCGCGGAACCATGAATTTTGCATGCGGCCGCCACGAGCAGTAATGTGACAAGCGACAACCCTAACGCGAGGTACTCTCTCGTGGCGGACACTTGACTGGCGAACGTTTTATTTCTGCTGTCTGACTGAAGGGTTGACAAAGTCTTTACGCTACGTAAGCTACAAGTATCTCGACGCTTCGTTTGTTAGTAGTAGACTTTCGGTAACGTATTTAGGGTTAGGGCGTACTGCACTGCAAGACAAAGTACGTTTTTAAAACCGGAACAGCGAAATTTTTAATTAACAGACATGCTCGTAGATAAACAAGCCGTTTGGTGTTGTGGTACACCCTAATAGGAACGAAGTTCTTTATGCTATACCAGCGGTTTCTAACCTTTTTCAGCGGCGGACCCCCAAGGAAATCAAGCATAATGCCAAGGATCCCTGAGTTAAAAAAAAGGTGCAATTTTCGGACAATATTATATTTTAGTATTCCTTTATTTATTTTTGTTAATGCTCTAAGTAAGATAGATGCGTATAGGACATAATAAATTTAAAAATATTTGTCATATAACAGCTATACGACAAGATTTAAATATATTATATTTATAGAATTTTTTTGGTCCGGGTGTCGCAAAACTCCGGGTATCAAACAGACACTATTTTTTTTTTTCTAAAATTGTCGAAAAGCGTAGAGACCAAAAAGAGATTCGTATTTGTGTCATTATACGTATGTGTCGTTACAGCACTTAGAAAATTTTAACTGAATTTAGAATGGAGCCAGGACTTAGAATACTTTTGTCTGTTTTTATAAGGAATTTAAACTTGACATAATTTCAAGAAAAATATTTCTAAAATCTCGGAAACGATGCATCAGAGCTAAAAAATAACTAAACACTTAGACCCCCGTATATCCCGTAGGTAGTCAGGACACACATTATGTACTTACCTATCAAAAATGCTCAATTGTGACTTTAACTTTTTTCATCTATAAGTACCAGGGATGTCGCGAATATTCGCATCCGCATCCGCAAATGCGGAGCTTCCGCATGGATTTGGACATCTGCATCCGCATCCGCATCCGCAATAATCAATGCGGATGATCATGCGGATGCGGATGTAAGACAAGTTGGACAAGAAAAAAATTGGGTGGGGCCGGCGAATGGCCCGTGCCATTTGGGAACGAAAAAATTGGTGACAAGATCCGACGCGTTTGTTGTGGTGCATCATTTGTTTCTTGTAAATAAATCATTACGTGTTTATTTGCGCTGTGGAATACTAAGACTTATCGTTTATCCACTCCACGTGTTCCTAGCGAACAATTATTTAGTAGCGCGAGTTTAATTTATGAACTTCTGCGTAACCAGCTTGAATCAAAGAAGGTGGCAATATTACTTTTATTAAGTACTAGCTTTTGCCATTTATTTAAAAATCTCAATCGATTCTGTAAGTCGTTACTCATAGTCCCACTACTTTGCCACACTACTTTGAAGCACGAGGAACATTCCTCGTAGACCCATTTGTAATATCCTCTATTTACCAAAATAACCAAAATAATTTGGCCTCAAGAAAGTGCAATATAATACCGACGGCAATGATATTAAAATAGATAAAAACGAGGCAAAGTCACAGAGGAACCAGCCACTGAGGAAGGATTTTTTAAAACTACCACAGAATGCTGAGAAATCCCCCTCCAAAAAATAAGGAATAACCCTAATATGAAGCCACATCATCATCATCACAGCTCATATACATCCCCACCGAGAGGCTCGAGCCTACCCTATGTTTGGGTGATTGATTAGGCCTTAGTCAACCACCATTCGCACAAGCGATGCCCGCCTAATGACCCTGCCGTGGAGGCCTGCGTGCACGGTTGGCCCCGTGCACGTCGCCGTAAGGCCCTCCGTCTGGGGATTGCCCTAGTGTTCTCGGGCAATCCCCCCTTGGCGATAGCCCGACCAGTTAGGTCGGGCTAGCCCGGGCGCGTCGGTAGTGGTAGTCGCAGTGTGGACCCTACCACGCGCGCCCATAAGGGCAGGGAGAACACCGGGGGGTTTAGTGGGTAGGCCCGGCTCTCTGCCGGGAGAGCCCCACACACGCTCGTCGTCTAGCCAACGGCGAGTACGGTGCGGTCACGCATTCCCCTCGAAAAAAAAAAGGCCTTAGTCAACCACGCTGGCCCAGTGGGGATTGGTCAACTTCACATACTCTTTTGAATTTCTTCGCAAATGTATACAGGTTGCCTCGCGATGTTTTCCTTCATCGTATGAGCACCGCCAAATGTACATAAATTAAATTCGAAAAACGAAAAACAAATTGGTACATGGCAGGATCGAACCACGGGCCTCCCGATTAGAAGGTCAGTGCCGAGTCCACAGCGCCACCCGACACTCTGAAGTCACATGACGGGCATAAATTCTCCTGTCAAATCTGCTACATACTTGTGTCACATGACATAACAATAGGAAATTCCCGCGAAAGTAAAATATTTTTCTTAATATCTTTACTGCGGTTAGGTAAAGGTATCAAGTCCATACAACCAATTTGTTTATTCTCGTGTTTTTTGCTTGTTTGTTGAAAGTTCTCATTTTATTGCACATCATTAACATATAAACTCAAAACTCAAAAATATTTTTTCAATATAGACCTTTAATAGGCACTTATTCACGTCAAACAAAAATAATTATCTAATCAACCAAGAATGTAATTAACTAATTATTAAATCCTTGTATGTACACACACCCCAACCGTTATTAAGATGTATGCAAATACAAGTAAAATAATAAAAAGAGTTGACTCTACTATGACTTAACTATAACCTTTTTAATTCCTAATCAATTTACACGAAATCTGTATAATGTCTAAATTGTATGTTGTTATGTGGTTATTATTAGCAGCGAGTAAATTCTACACTTTGGTTTAATAAAGTAAAGAAAATTCAATAAGTTTGACACTTCGTTCAGGTTGCACAAGTCCTCGGGTTATGAACTTTATTTGATAAAAATCTGTTACGCTGTTTAATAGTCACTGAGCAGCAGTATTTTTTGTCAGCAGGATGCACTGTGAACAGCAAAAGTTGCCTTAGATTTGTTTATATAGAGGTTCCCCTACGCATTTGATAAAATTAATCTAGTTTAAGCTTTGTGTTGTAAAAAAAAATTAATCTAATTATTTGCTTGAATTATTGCGGCTGTGACAGTCGGACGGGTAGACAGATACGCGAACTGTGCTATAAAGTTTCCATGTTTAATTTTTGAGGTACAGAACCCTAAAAAATCTTTCAAATTTATGCATATATCATACTGGGTAGTTGAATTTCATAACATATTTTTGCACAAACCTTAAAACCAAAAAATAAAATGTGTGAGCTAGTACGAGTAAATCTATATTGTATTTCATGGTTACTGAAACTAGTATCTCACTAGTGGGACAATAGGTACGAATAGGACAAAAGGCGGTACCCAACCAACCTGTCATTCTGCTCTCTGTTCTAGCACGTTGACACTATTCGTACTAAAATTGGCACTGCAAAATATCAATAGCCTAAACTCATTCTTCTGAATAAAAGTGCCCTTATGATGCAAATTCTGAACAGACAAGCGAATCCCCGCGACTGGGCGAGGGGGGAATAGAGTCAGGGGAGAGAATGGGATGAATAATTCACGTATTTGTGATCAAAGACAATTGGGTGTCAGACGATATAAAGGCTCGGATTAGGGCTGCCACCCGTCAGTTTTTCGGCTTCTTACACGAAATTACGCCAAGACATGTTTACCGGCTAAACGCACAAAGGTATGCTAACGTTTTCAATGTTATTAAAATAAATCAGTGGAGACAGCTCCGAGAAACGCAATAGCTTATATCCGCGTTGCTAGTTTACATTAGAAATACTTTTATAGTACTGTCATAATAGTATCTTTGCAAACTGACGTCAAACACGGCGCACAGAAATTGGTTGTTACAGGCTGAAAAACAAACAGTGTTAAATGTTTATATAATATTCAGAGCAACCTTCATCTTGTTGAGCTAGTATACCAATGTAATAGATTCCGGATAACATTCACAATACCGATAATTGAAATATCGACACATTCAAATTAAGTAGGTTCTTCTTAACAATAATGTTATGCCGCTTCCACACTCTTCGGAGTTCGACTGGCAGTTGTGACCTACCGGATTCACAACACCGATAATTGTAATATCGACACATTCAAATTAAGTAGGTTCCACTTAACAATAATGTTATGCCGCTTCCACACTCTTCGGAGTTCGACTGGCAGTTGTGACCTACCGGATCCCGAACGATCCGTCCTCAGAGGTGCAACTAAGGAGGTAGGTTTAGCCGGGTGTACGGGACATCAGTAAATCGGTGAATTAGCGATGCAACGGAGTATAATGGCATACTTGGCAGGCTGTCTAGTCAACATAGTCTCATGGTATTGTAGATGGGCGCGAGTGCGAATGTCTGTGCTACACCTCATACGAGCATTTCCGCCACCAGACGCATTCCAAAGAAAGTGCTTGTTTACACTATGCGAGAGTATTGATGGCCAGTACTCGTACATCTTCCGCTTTCTTCGCTTTAGTGTGACGCACATCGTATACATCCCCATCGAGGGGTTCGAGGCTCGAGCCTTCCCTAAGTTAGAGTTTTAGGCCTTAGTCAACCACGCTAGCCCAGTGCGGATTGGTCGACTTCACTATACCTTTGACTTCTTCGCAGGTGTATGCAGGTTGCCTCACGATGTTTTCCTTCACCGTAGGAACATCAGACAAATACATTATGAAATTCGAAAAACGAAAAACACATTGATACTTGGCAGGATTCCGAACACCGGACCCCGGTACCTCTCGATTAGAAGACCAGTGCCGAGTCCACAGTACCACCGACGCTCATATCAAACCGATTTTTTGACGGTGTTAAATGAAACATAGAGTTCTACGTTGCAATACACGCGAACTACAATAAGTCTGCCAAAAAATTCTGTCAGTCCCGGCCGACCAGATTATCGATGTAAATGGAACATTCGTAAATGTAACGTAAATGTTAACGCACACTGCCTCGTCGACAGTTGGCCGCTTGCACTTGCTTATTAAGAAAAGGACCAGTAACTGCTTGGATGTACCAAACACCTGTCGAGTCCATTAAATCGATGACGAGCACTTCTCCTACCGCAGGGAAAGTGTCAGACGTGTGCGTTGAGTTGACCATAAGAGTGGAGGGAAAAATCGGGCCAACTATCGACCTCTTAACTATAATGTTACGCCGGTTCCACACTCTTCGGAGTTCGACTGAAAATGTGACCTACCGGATCCCAAACGGTCCTTCCACAGGGGAGGTGAGGCTTAGGAGGTAGGTTTAGCTGGGTGTACAGTAAATTAGCAACGGATCAATCAGTGAATTAGCGATGGATCGGATAGCTTACAAAAATTAGGTCGTGCGCATTTACCGTTATGGGACGCGATAGGCCAAACTCACGAGAGTATGAACTCGGCATTAGAACGTGTTATGTTAAAATTAATTATGACGTTATGATAATATAAACTATGAAACTTATTCTTATACATAATAACGTTATTTTTATAAGTTAGTGTACTGCAAATCACACCTTGTATTGGCGAAAATTCATCACCTCGATAAAACACATTTAAAATTGATGCAAAACATAATAAATAAATTAGCAAAATCTGTAAAATAGTACGATACTCGTACATTGTTTTTAAAAGTGAGTAAAGTTTACTTTAAAAAATAATAAACATAATAAACCGGCCAAGTGCACGTTGGACTCGCTCACCGAGGTTTAGTAGGTACAAACTTATCTAAGTACCTATATAGCGTCCTAACTACATATTTATTTACGGTTTTCAAAATTGTTCCTCATCGTGTACTGTAAGACATTACTTGTTGTCAAATTTCTAAACTCTAGGTCGATGGTAAGGCTCCCCAAGTAACAATTTAAGTTATAGAAAGGTCACAAATAGGTTATATGGGCCATTTTCAAAATCTCTGCAGGTTTTCGTGTCCCAGAAGAATGTAATTTCCTTTTTCGTATAAACTGAGAAAATCTTTAATTTCAAGTATATAAATTCAAAATATATTGTTAAATTTAGCAACCTGCACAAAACAAAATAATCCAGGTATTTTATTTATACTTATTTTACAGGAACATAGCGGTCATTCTTGGTAACATAGTTGTTTTCTATACAAAATTATCGTGTCCCAGACAGTACAGAAGTACAAATATAAGGCAATAACTATTTTTTCTGCTACACTGATAAATTAAAATTAATAGTAACCTAAATACATACATTTTTTAAACATATTAAACGTTTTTAAACACAAGTTGGTAATAGAATATATTTTCTTTTATTTTTTAAAGTTTTGTCCCGGGATCAACACGAAAACATAGCAACACTCTGTTACTATAGTAGATTAGACTCAATAATACAGATGGCGTTACTATTGCGTTTACGATATCGTTTGCGGAGTGTCTAAGATAATTCTAGAGTGTTCGCGGGGGCCGAGGAGGAACACGACGCCAGCCAGTCGACCGTACGCCGTAAAACGAGGCGCGTATCTTTATTCAGCGTCCGCACTGTTACCGGCATTTTTACGTAAGTAATTACTATTTTCTATGTGATTCTACAATATTTGTGTGCAATAATGGCGGAATATCTGTACTCTGAAACAATTTACTTAATGCCTACTTTACTTTGCGTTTAATTGTGCATACTATAACGAATTTTCCACTCTGTTACTGAGCAGCTCTGTTATTATCGCATAGTAACAGAGTCGTAAGCTGAGTAACAGAGTTGAAATATTTAATACATATCGTTAGTTTTGACTCACATTTAAATAGCAAATGATGTGTTAGTGCTTTGTAACAAAGACAGTTCGAGTTTATACTCAATATACACGGTTATTTTTTTATCACCCTGGAAAATTTAAGGGACGCTTCACGGCATTGTATTAGAATAATTTAAATATAAATAAAAAAATAACCCTCCTTAATTTTATATTAATTTTTTTAAAAATACAAAAAATGCTGCACTAGTTGAGAGCAACATTTTTAGAGATTTTTTTATATATTTTTTAAATTTTTTATTTCATTTTTTTTATTTTTTATATAATATGGGATGTGTCCTGAAGCGTCCCTAAAATTTTCCAGGGTGATAAAAAAATAACCGTGTATAAATACTAAATAATTTGTTTCAGGACTTTCACGTCACCGTTTACGCTCCAAGATGGTTCTTACGCTTGATGAACAGCAGCGAAGGTATAGGGAACGACGCAACACTTGGTGGACCCACCAAGTGTTTATTGAACAGAAAAGAGTTCTGAAGTATAGAAACTTAAGCTGTTTCTGCCAGCGCGGCTTTTGCTTTTGTATGGATCCTAAAGAATACAGACCACAAAAATCCATGGACGAACATTCAAGTTCTTTCGAATGCGATTTACATTTTATTAAAGACTAGCTGTGCCCGCGAACTACGTATCGCCTTTTTTCCAGTTTTTGCAACATTTTTCATTGATGCTGAGCTCCTTTTAGTCGTAGCGTGATGTTATATAGCCTATAGCCTTTCTAGATAAATGAACTATCCAACACAAAAAGAATTTTTTCAATTTGAGATTTGAGTTCCTGAGATAAGCGCGTTCAACCAAACAAACAATCAAACAAACTCTTCAGCTTTATAATATTAGTAAGTATAGATATAGAAAACATTGTCCAGCCCCAAGGAAATCAATTTTAGAACACAGCAAGAGGAATCGATAATGACGCCCTGATAAAGAAGGAAAATATTTATTGTAACAAAATAAAAGCAAGTGTCGCGCAAACGTCTTAGTTAAAGTTTAAGGTCTAAAGCAAGACTACATCTTTTTGGGTTAAGAAGCGTTAAGTGAAGGCGAGGATGATAGGGATGTAAAAATTATGTTCTTCAGATCAATGGATGATACTGCAAAAATAAAATTAGTTGAGACTGATTTGTCTTATGAGCCATTTGTAATTTTATTGGCTATCGTCCCAGAGTCCAAAAAAGATTTCAAAGGCTCAAGAGTGTATGAGTTTGATACACCATTCATTAACATAGTGATGTTGATTAAGAATAAATTTTTATAACGTTTTTATTTTCTAGATATTTTAAAGTCTCTGTAATGAGACTTCACATTGTTACAATTTCAAATTTTACCGAAAGCTATTAAGCTAGTGTACTAAAAACAACAATTATGTTACTTACGTTACAACCATGTTACTTTTGTCCCAAATTTTTAAGGCGTATTTTTTAAGTTTTCACCAAAACTAGATGTCAAAGTATTATAAGTGTGCTAGGAGCCAATTAATAAGTTAAGTAATTTGCGACTGAGCATTGTTAGATGTTGAAATAAAAGTTTTTTTACAATTTACCTAAACTATAAGGTTTATTATGTTAAATATAGTAACATAGTTGATTTAGACTTTATTTTTATAAACATTAATAGTAATATAAAAATGTGATTTTGCATGTACTAAGAGGTAAAAGACTGATATTGATAATGATACCAAAATATTTGTTTATGGTTTATTCTTCATTGAAATAAAAAATAATTTGTAATGATAACAGAGTTGTATTTATTTTACACCTTAAGACATTAATTTTGGAAAAAACCTTAAAATATTAATAAAACATCTCGACCAATCACAAGATAACAAAATTTGATGTTCATTACAGACATAGAAAAAGAAAAAAATTGATTTTAAAGAGTTTTTAATATTTATACTTTTTGGAATTCATGTTACAAAAACCTGCAGAGAATTTGAAAATGGCCCATATAACCTTTTTATGGATTTCCTCAAAGAAATACGATAGGTCCTAATATCTTCATAATAAAGTCCGCATAAACTCTTAATAACCAAAAAGGCCCTCCATAACAACCTAGTGCAGACCTTATTTTTACTCTTTACTGACTAGACAAATTACCTAAAGGCATGCTTGATAACCTAGATGTAACTGTAAATTAACCATTTTATAACCTGGTTAGATTCAGTATTACCTAATTATAACCTTTATGAAGTCTGAGCTTAGTCATGGACTAGTCATAATCAGTTTTTATCGCAGCAGTCATTTTCCAGAATTAGGTTATTGTCAAGTACCAGCAAAAGCTTATTAGTAAGTTTTCAAAATATTTTATAAGAGACTGGTTATATATTAGTTAAAACTTATTTCATATCAAACAAATGGCTTCCATTTGTAATACTATTTTTTTATTATGACTTGGGTATTCATATACGAAGCAAAATGTCTGTAAAATTCACACGTGCTTATAAATTCTATTGCGAATACCAGTTTCCTGTTAAATTATGGGATAATATGCTTATAAAATTCACGCGCCCTAATTATCAGGCATATTTAAAATATTTAATGGTCATACGTAGTGTAAAAAAATACATTAAATACATTTTTAACCTCCAATCTGGCACACAATTATTTATAAACGTAAAAATCTTTTAAATTTATTATCACTAACAAATAGAATAAATAAATTGATATTTTCGAAAATTCTTCCCACAATTAAACCTCTTAAAAATGGCTGCCTTCAATGAAAGGCATACTAGCTTTACAAATAACTCTTAAATAGCCTGAATTACTATTAACGCACGAAATTTACTTAAAAATAACCTCTAGGTAATTTAAATAACCTTATCACAAACTGTTAGTTATTTTTGCAACCCTTTATGGCGGCTGTACACTCTCGCCGAGACACCCCGAGACAGGCCGAGTGCGAGAGTGTACATGGTAGCTCTCGCCTCGCCTCGGGATGTCTCGTGCTTACTCGCCCGCTCTCGCTCCCGTGTCGGTTTTTTGTGCCCGAGTCAAAGGGTCTCGGCATGTCTCGCGAGGAACGGCGAGAGCATTGATGTACACTCTCGCCAAGTGCAGTGCACAGCCAGCAACCGCTCTGAACACACGTGAATTGAGTCGTACTAATCATAATATTTCACATCGGAATAAGTATTTGCACGTCGAAAAATGACAAAATATGTTGGATTAGCTTCTTATAATCATCTCTGTAACCATATTTTTATCCGACTTCAAAAAAGGAGGAGGTTCTCAATTCGATGCGTATGTTTTTTTTGTGTGTATGTTACGCGATTACGCCGCCAATTGTGGACCGATTTTCAAAATACTTTTAGTATTCGATAGAGTAAACCCCAAGGGTGGTCACCAAAGTCAGGATCTGATCATGGGATCCCATGAAAATCGAGGGAAACGCTAATTTAATACCAGCTCACTGAAGGTGAGCTGGTATTAAATTCGGGTTTCTTTCACTAAAAAGATTGCATTCACTATAAAGTTAAAAATAAAAAATATTATATAAAAAATAAAAACCTACTTCAAAAACACTGAGAAGTTAAAAATAATATAAGAATAGGTACAGACAACATCTCACTTCTATATTGAAGTCGGTGCCAAACGATGGTCTCCAAGAAAGTGTTAAAATTTGTCACCGACTTCAATATAGAAGCGTGATGTTGTCTGTACCTATTCTTATATTATATTTAACTTTTCAGTGTTTTTGAAGTCGGTTTTTATTATTATTATTCGATGCATAGCGACCATCCACCATCTTCTTTGACGCCACTCTTTTTGATTTTTTTTTGTATGATATTCGTGTACATACATATAATAATTAATAGTGCATAGCGAAACAGTGGAAGCGACTTCTAACGCGTCCATCCTCTCGGTGATCAAAACCGCAAGTGAATAGACGAGAGTGTACATGGTAAGCACTCGCTGACAGGTCTCTCGGGCGAGACCTCTCGGCGAGACTTGACGAGAGCACTCGTCGAGAGTGTACAGCCGCCATTACGCATTAAATTTTCTCGTAAGATTTGATAGTACTTCTATATCACCGCGGACGGACTAAGTAGTAATTTCAGATGCCAAGAGAGCTTAGATTACATTTTATTAAAAAACAACATTTCGCGTGGTGTACCTACAGAGTGTTTACAAAACCAGAGGATATGTTTATTATTATTCTTCTATTATTTTTCAGATTCTATTTGCACCTACTGCTAGTTAAATAGGCACCTACCTACTTAAGTTTTATATTCAATTTGCAATGCAATTAATATATCTATTTATTTAATTATATACATTATAGATATTAATTGCGGTCCCCCGACTTGACGATGCTAAAATCAAAATATTACTAGATCATCATCATCATCATCATCTCAGCCCCACGACGCCCACTGCTGGGCATAGGCCTCCCCCATGGATATCCACAACGATCGGTCCTGTGCTGCCCGCATCCAGCGGCTTCCCGCGACCTTCGCCAGATCGTCGGTCCACCTGGTCGGAGGCCTACCCACTGAGCGTCGCCCGGATCGTGGTCGCCACTCAAGAACCGTTCGGCCCCAGCGGCCATCGGTTCTTCTAGCTATGTGTCTCGCCCACTGCCACTTCAGCTGAGCAATCCTTCGAGCAGTGTCGGTTACTTTAGTTCTCCTGCGGATCTCCTCATTTCGGATCCGATCACGCAGGGAGACCCCAAGCATTGCTCTCCCCATTGCCCGCTGAGCGACCTTGAGCCCTCGGACGAGACCCATAGTGAATGGCTACGTTTCGCTTCCGTAAGTCATCACTGGCAACACACACTGGTCAAAGACTTTGGTCTTGAGACACAGGTAATTGGGACGCGAAGATTTTTCGTAACTTCCCGAAAGCTGCCCAACCGAGCTGGATTCGACGAGAGATCTCTTTCTCGAAGTTGGACTTACCTAGCTGGACTATCTGTCCCAGGTATACATAGCTGTCTACAACTTCAAGTGTAGTGTTCCCAATATTAACTGGAGTGGGTACAACATGGGCATTCGACATGATTTTTGTCTTATCCATGTTCATTTTAAGACCCACTCTTTGGGAAGCACTACTGAGATCTCCGAGCATGGTGTTCAGGTCTTCCAAGGTCTCAGCCATTAGAACCCCATCATCGGCAAAACGGAGGTGTGTTAGGTACTCGCCATTAATGTTAATGCCGTATCATTTCCAATCCAGAAGCTTGAAAATATCCTCCAATGCAGCGGTAAAGAGTTTTGGAGAGATAACGTCTCCCTGTCTTACACCTCGCTGCAATTGGATAGGATTAGAGCTCTGGTTCTGGAGTCGAACCGACATAGTGGCATTTCCGTATAGGTACCTTAGCACCTCTATGTACCTGTAGTCCACTTGGCACCTTTGGAGAGACTGCAGCACCGCGCAAGTCACCTGTAGTCCACTTGGCACCTTTGGAGAGGCTGCAGCACTGCCAATGTCTCGATCGAATCGAAGGCTTTCACAAACGCCAAGCAAAGTGGCAGATTATACTCCTCGGTCTTCTGTATAACCTGCCGCCGCGTATGGATGTGGTCTATGGTACGCTCTCAGAAGCTCTGTAGTGATTCCGTCATCACCCGCCGCCTTATTGTTTTTTAGTTGCTTGAGAACCATACTAATCTCGTACAGGCTGACGTCCGGGATATCTTCAGTATAGTGTCGGGTAAGCTTGGCTCTGGGGTCTCTAGCCTCGCTTTCAACAGGTGCTTGCGTGGAGTATAACTGTCCATAGAAACTCTCAATCTCCCTTAGGATCTCAGGCTTCGACAAAATGAGGCTACCGTCGTCAATCTTCAGCTGCGTCAGTTGACTTTGCCCAATAGACAGATATCTCGCAAATACTTTGGAGCCTTTATTTCCCTAGATAGCCTCTTCAATACGAGCCGTATTGAATCGGCGAAGGTCGCATGCCAATGACTTTGATATCTGCCTATTAAGCTCCCGGTAACGACTAGCATCCGTTGAGTTCTGCAGCCTCATTTCGTGTCTCTGATCCATAAGTTGGAGGGTTTTGTCGGAGAGTTTCTTTGTTCTGGGACGGCGGGTTTTTAAGAACTTAGCCCCTACCGTACGGACAGTATGCACCACCATGTTGTTTAGATCGTCCACATTTAAGCTGTTCTCAAGGGCTTCGAAGCGGTTCTGGAGCTCGAGTTGAAACCTTTCGGGGTTTTGGATTTGCGCAGGTATTGGTCGGAGCGTAGACTTTATCAGTCGAGATCTTTCCAGCTTAATATTGATATTCAATGTGCCTCGTACCAGTCTGTGATCACTTGTGCCTTTGTCGACATGATAAAATCTATCTCGTTTTTGACATTACCGTCCGGACTTATCCAGGTCCATTTTCGGCTTTCGAACTTCCTGAAGGAGTTCATCATATAGAGCTTCTCCTTCTCCATGAAGTCCGCTAGCATCTGGCCTCTGGTGTTCCGGTACCCAAATCCAAATTGCCCCATTCTCAATTCATCACCGCAACGTTTCTCCAACCTAGCGTTAAAGTCCCCCATCACAACCGTGTAGTGGGTATTGTGTACGTATGGCTTCAGAGATCTCCTCATACATAGCCTCCACTTCGTCATCTGGGTGTGTCGAGGTCGGAGCGTAAACCTGTATGACATTCAACGAATATCGTTTCGATATTCTGAGTAGCAGATATGCTACCCTGGTCGACACACTCCCGATGGTTATTACGTTGTTGACGAGGGACTTGTGGACGATGAACCCGACACCACCTTGAGAGTGTTGATCGCCCTCCCGGTAGTACAGCAAGTTGCCGGAATTGAGGATTATCGAGTCCTCCCCCTCTCTTCGGACTTCAGATAAACCAATGATATCCCAGCGTAGCTTACTGATAGCTTCTTCCAACTCCGTTAACTTCGCGTCCGTCCTCAGTGTACGCGTGTTGTAGGTTGCCAGGTCGAGTCGTCGTAGATGGTAGCCGGATCTTACCCGGGGATTCTTCGCACCCCCTGACCTACTAGATATATCTAAGTTAATGGACCAACCAACGCATTTTATTTTTTACTTTTTGGAGGATTTTTTTGTCGGGAGTTATTTAAATTTTAAGTTTAATTTTTATTTCAAACTTTTTAAACCCTAAGCCTGAACACCCAACAACTTAAAAATGTAATTCACCATTTTGTGGTGGCGGCCATCTTGGATTTGAGATTGTCATCATAGTGTATAGTATTCTACTAGTCGAGCCCTTTCATTTGATACCCATATTGAGGGAGTTGTAAAAAAATATGTAGTTCGCCGTTCTGTGGTGCAGGCCATCTTGGATTTTAAATTTATAATAGTGTGTAGTATTTTACTAGTCAAGCCCTTTCATTTGACACCCATGTTTATTTATTTATTTAAACTTTCGCAGAGCCTAAGTGTACAGGGGCGGACTTAATGCCAGGCATTCTCTACCAGTCAACCCGTAAAATGTGAGAAAATCTTTGTTTACGGTGTTCGAATTGGAAAAAAATAAGAACTAAACAAACCTTGACACAACTAAGTAACAACATACTAAATATAGATAAATACTAAGTATACAAATATATAAATATGATATACATAAATATAGATATATAAATATATATTGAGGGAGTTGTGTACAAATATGTATTCTGCCATTTTGTGGCGGCGGCCATCTTGGACCGATGGTCATTAAACATAGCTAAGAACACTTCCTACTAATTTACCTTTCAAACAAAAAAAATCAAAATCGGTTCATCGGTTCGGGAGTTATGATGCCACAGACAGACACACACAACACCACCATAAATAAATCATTTAGAAAATATTGAAAAAAATACAGGACGTAGTAACGTTGACACTCAAACAAATTAATATTAGGTAGATCGCTCAAATATTATGAAGCTTCTCATTTTGTATTTGACCTAACTTGAATGAATGTTTATAATATAAGTTACTGTTCTGTTGATTTATCGTCACTCGCAGTCAGTCACTCGCTTAGTACAATAACCCAAATTAATCATTTATGTCTCTTAAAATTTTAATTTACAGTCACTCGTTTAAATACTCCCCTTTAGTTATCGAAACAATCTCTCCTCTCAGCCTTATGAATCGGTATGAGAACAGACTTTTTCACAACATCAGGAAATTTTGCAAGTCTTAAGCAACTGTTAAATAGATTTGTTAAGGTCGGAGTAATTAAAGTACTCAAATGCTTTAAAACCTGGGCAGGGATATCATCATAGCCTGTGGATGGCTTGCCTTGAGGCTTCTGATTGTACTTTCTATTTCTTCATTATTTGTATCGGCTAAAAGAATGAACATAAATAACAGGACTTAGATATATTCGTATACTTACTTAACCAACGTAAAACTACCTTTTTTGTGATGATTCGCTGTACTATGTTTTTCGAATTTCTTTTATAATGTTCACTTTTCGCAATTTTTTGTTAAGACATCCTGTATATTTGTAAGTGGGCATTCCATATAACTTCGAAGTTACAGTGATGATTGAGTAGTTTCTTTGTGTATTTAAAGGTTATAATAATTAATAAAAGCTTATAAATTATGCTATAAAGCTATCTTTTACGCCTTAAAGTGATTTTCCTTACTATATGTAGCCACAAAATGCTATTAAGTTATTAAACAGTTTTTAAGATAGCTAATAAGGTATTAGTAACGTAGGTTATGAAAGAGTAACATTTGAGATATAACAATGCGTTTCACGTCATATTTAGGCATTTGATTATCCTAAAAACAACCAAATTATAACCTTTTCGGAACTTAGAAGACTTAGGACTTATAGCTCTGGAAAACAATCTATGATTGCGTTATATTAACCTCTTGAAAAAGGCTTTTAGGTTAAAGCAAAAACCATATAGTTCTAAGACCAAGGAGCTCTAAAATTAACTGACATAGAACTTACAAGATATACAAATTCCTTATTTTAACTTTTTTATGACAAAAAGGTATTTTAAATAACTATCATAAAGGATAAATACTACTTGGGTCGTTTTAATAAACGCATCTCAAAGTTGAGATCGATCTTAAGCTGCAGTTTTGACGTTTAATGTATGGAACATCTCTCAAAAACATATCTCAAGATCTCTCTCAAGTATCTCAAGATCGATCTCATACTTGAGATGCAATTATTAATACGAGCCTAAGTAAGCTTTAATTGCCTTTAAAATGCAAAACTTTGCGAAAAAATGCGACATAAACGGTCTTACCTCTTGATAGCGTAAACATACAGCTTTGATTATTACACAGGAGAAAGAGACCGTAGGCCCAAGTATTAGGTATAAATTATAGTTTGATATGTCTACGCGTTCCTAAGATTAAAAAAAATACAAAAAATATTCTTATATTTTTAAGACTCTCTAGGGTGATCATTCCTTAGCACTGACTTCAATATAAAACTATGAAATTGCATGTATTCCTATATTATTTATGATTATTTGGTGTTTTTTAAATTGGTTATATTTAATGTATAAGAAATATTTCAATATTTTTAGTAAATTTAATACATCCCTATTAGAATTTGAGTCAAGGCAAACACCGGAATAACTTAAAATAATAAGTCTTTCACTCTAAAAAGTAATAAGAATAATAAGCAAAGAAGAATAAGCAAATACCTGAATATCTTCAGAGTAAACATGAGACACGTTGGACGTGACTATGAAAATTAAGGGTTTCCCTATAGATTTTCCTGGGATCACATTATCAGATCATCACTTGGCAACCGCGGGTCTTTCGATTAGAAAAAGAACTTTAAATATTGGCCCACAAATAGCGGAGTAATCGGTGAACATTCATAAAAAAATTGATTCAGTCAAACATATAACCTCCTCTTGTTGAACTCGGTAAAAAAATATGTTTGTATTTTGAAACGCTCAGTTTCGATAAGTTCTCAGTGGCATTGTGGTCATGGTTTCATCACAATGTGTCGAAGACGCCAATCCATTACCAGCCCGAGATGAAAAAGGAACCATCTCCAGTCATAAAGAAAACATCAGCAGCATATTCAATTAACCAATATTGACCTCTAGTCGCTCCTCGTCAACAAGAGAACGCCAAACGTCTGTCAACATTACCAATTATCTGTAATTATGAGTAAAAACAACGTTTGCTCGCCGTGGGCGGGCGAAGGAGCTAGTAGCCAACGTTTCACTTTGAACTCGCGTGGAAATTCTTGTGGAGATTAAAAGAATCATTAGTTATTCTCACTTCAGAGGCTGAGGATCCAACGGCGCTTGCAAGAGACAAGAAGATTAAAGTACGCCCCGCAGCCACGTTGACTCGTGTAACGATTTTGTCGAGATTACGACGAATTTAATTAAGTATTCCGTTAAGTTAACGTGTATGAGAAACAGAAATTTCGAGTACTGTCTGTTAGAGAAAGCTTTTTTGATTATTTGACTATACATTTCTACAGTGTCTTAAACGTTTAAGGTTCACACTCGTTTATACCGGGTGTAACTGAACACCCCAATAACATTTAAGGGGCATATAAGTTAGATACTAAATCGACCTTCGGTGCTTGTCTGAGAGCTGGAACCCCAATACTTTCAGAGTTATTTGACTTTAAACTGAAAGCAAAAACTTTCAAGTGACAACCATAAGCAGCTCTTAACACAAAAGAAATTTAAACACAAAATGCAACATGACAGACGTGAGCGTAGTATTCCTCGTATGCTTACGTAGGGCTTTCGGCACTTAATACCAAAAAATAATTTATTTAGTTTGTATGACGTGAGCAAAGTATTCCTCGTACGCTTACGTAGGACTGTCGGCAGTTAATACCAAAAAATAATTTATTTAGTTTGTATGGGAAAAAAGTAGGTTTGTTAGCCCTAATATTTTTCCTACAGAATCTCTACTTCTGATGGATACATACCCTTAAACGTTATTGGGGTGTTCAGTTACACCCTGTATACTAATTCTTCATTAATTCCTACTTATTAAAAAACCGGTCAAGTGCTAGGGTGCGAGGGTTCCGTACAAACTTATCAAAATATATAACACACTTTGAGTAAGATAACGACCGAATTCAAAATTTTGTCAAAACGAGTTATATCGACAGTGATATCGACCTAAAAAAGCAAGCTCTACAATTATACACTTACCTGCAATGAAATCGACCCACCTGCACGGTTTGGTGCAGAGCTCGACGAATCAAAATCTACCATCAATATACTCATATAATATCTTTTAACCCAGATTGTTAAACAAGAACAACCGATTTCATGAAAAAATTCGTCAGGAAAACGGTAGTTTTTCTTCCGCTATATTGTAGAGTTTGCGTTTTAGGTCGATATCTTGGGCTGTTTCCAGTAGTCTTAACGAGTAGTCTTACCAGTAGTACTACTGGGAGTTTCCTTTACTGTAACGTCGTTTTGACAAAATTTTGAATTCGGTTGTTATCTTACTAAGAGTGCGATAAGTTCCTATCTACATATTTCGGGTTTCCACATTTTGTCCTTTACATGTGGACTCCTACGGCATAGGCAAGTGGGCGGCCTAATTCGTACCCAATTAAGGCAAGTGATTATTTAAGTAAATAAAACGTAGTAAATAAATAAAAACATTTGCTAGTATTCCGCCTTGTCCCACTATACATTAAGTGTTGTTTGATTTGTTGTCATCCTCAAGTTTTTGAGGTGATGTTTGCTAAGGAGATATCTACACTGTGATCGACTCTTTCGATCGGTATCATAAAAATATAGGATGTTAATTTTCCTAATTTTACTCGATTTCCGGTTCAGACAGGCGATTATTTAAAAATCTCTGAATGCAGTTTGGATTGTTTTTAAAATCAACATGAAATCTTCTTTCGGTAAAATTTTCTATATACGATATTTAGGTAAGGTACTTTCCCTCCATGTGGCATTGCTAAGAGACGCCCTTTATAGCTAACCTCATTCTTATCGTCACCTACCATCAGGTGAAAGGGAGGCCACGAACGTACTTGTTTCTTTTAAGCTTAAATAAAGTGGTAAACAGAAACTCTTAAAAAAATTTCAGCATAATGTGCCCATGCCCTTTTGTCTTAAGAATTATTAAATTTCGTTAAGTAAAACTTTATTTTTTTCCTAGTTAAGTATTATCATTAAATAACAACATTAACAATGTAACATTAAGCAACGTCTTATACCGAGAACAAACAAAGTTGAGACTCAGTCGAATAGCAGTATGTATCTGAATAGTTAACTACCCGCGCATCCCTAGGCGCCGGGGGCGGTTCGACGTCTTTGTGAATATTGTCAAACGGCATAATTATAAATTAAGCTATTTGGCTTAGACAGTTTCCTTGTGGCTTACCAGAGTATCAAAGATTTGCTCAGTAAACTAGCGAGACATTCAAATATTGTGAAGGGCTTAGAATAATAACGCAGAAGGGTTTTAATTTCTGAGATAGCGATGTTATTATTTTGACATTCAGGAATTTTTTGATTTCTTCCGTTTGGATTTGGATGTAATAATGGTTCGTCTATTACACGATGATCATGTAAGTGTATGTGAAAGTTTAAAATCTGTATGCAATGTCTAATACATATTTTTGGAATGTATAAAACATCAGAAATAGAAGGAGTCATTACTGCAAAAATTTAATATCATTGGACCTTGAACCATAGTCGTAAGTTTAGTTTATGATTGAACTAACATATCAATTTGCGTGTAATAGCCCCTAGAAAAAATAAGGAGAAAAAAATATGTATGTGAAATGCGTTAAAAATATCGATAATTATTTTTCGTTTACTAATAACTTTTCAAGAAATAATAAGATTTTTTTATAAGTAACACATATAAATCGATGTCAATTACAATAGTTTATAATAATATAGCGATAAAATAGAACAAAATGTCTCAATCTGCTTAAATAAGCTCTCTCCAACATCCGTAGGTTTATTTAATTGTATATTACGATCACCAATAGGATTCTTAAAAACTATCTTTAGCCTTAGATATATTGTATATCTTATTATCACCTTCTCTAACTCTGTATACTTGGGTACCTATATAGTATCTTTGTTCATTATTAACTGCAGAAATCCGATTTTTCTTTGCAAATATTAAGAACAAAAAGGCTACATATTATTCTATACACCTTTGTTTGAGCTTGTTATTGTACTAAATAATTAAAAAAATTAACTTCATTGGAAAGTTACTCAACATACCTCAATTTTTATGCTTGAAACCAAATCGTTCGGAGAGTTTTGAGTGAATCATATTTAAGGTATATATTATTATTTAATTTATAATATATACCTTAAATATTTAAGGTAGTGCTTGTTGTAGATTATTCATGATCTTTTCTCTTTTAATCAAATATTTAATTATTTCAAGCGAGTATTTTCACTCACACTCAGATTTTTAGTGCGGGGTGAATGATGCAAGATCAATAGCATTACTGACCCCTTTAACATTAATCAAATGCAACATTCGCCGAAAGAAGGAAAATGTATTCTATAGTTTCCCTTCTGTACCACAATTTCATCTGACACAAAACCAATTCAATGACGTCTATCACAAACAGTTAACTCATAATTGTTAAGAGGAAGCAAAGTTTAAACCCAATCACGCCGCCGAGCACAAGGAGCTAGCGAACGCATTCGGTTATTAATTGTAAGAGGGTAGAGACATGGCCCCGGGCGCCTTGTCGCGAGCTAACTCTGTTTATTAATTAGGCTTTGACAAACTATGCGGTTAGAGACGGTTAGACCCTTGCGTCTGGCGAACTACCACTATGACTATACATTGGTAAGGATAAGGATACATCATACCGTTCAGAGGGTCCGGGAAACTAAATACACAGACGTACAAAATAAGTATTAGTCACTTGCGAAGTGGAAGCTCTACAAACACCTGTAGAATAACTTATAAAGAGCATAAGGTTAATAAATGAAATAAAAATCGTTTATGTTATTTTATTGTAGCTTAAAGAAAAGAATAGACAAGAAACCCCACCTACTAAAATTGTTTTCAAGGTGTACTTTGTCCAAAATTGTCGAAGCCAGACAGTGATATACCTAATATGCAACGTTTTGTTTTATGAGGCCGTCTCTTAGGTTAGATGGTGTCTATTTAAAAAGAAACCTTTCAGATGCATTGTTTATTTTTCAATGATGTAATTGTGTAGTTTACAAGTTATGAGTAAAATCAAAAGGAACGATTTTCTTGTGTTTTTCGTCATCATCATAATCATCAGACTTGTCAAACTGATGACAAATCAAATCAAAACTGATGTTTAACAAGACCTATTATAGATGTTACGAAATGCTGTATTTTCATATTGGGCTATCATGCCGAGGTCTAATGTATTTAAATATCCAATTTCATCACTAGCAAAACAAAAAAATTAACAGCCATAAATTATAACCGCATTTTATATAGCATTAGTTTCAGTATAGAGTGCAAAAAATGCCATATAAAATTATAATATACCTCAATAGACTCCTTAAAATGATATATAGGGAAATCATATGAAAGGCTACGCAAAAAACTATCCAAAAAAATTACACAGTCAACAATAATAGAAACTGTTGGAATCGTTTTACGTTCTCTGGGATCGTTAACGCCATCTATCGGAGGCTAAGTCCAGACTAAGTTGAAACAGACACCTCTTACAAAGCGATTTTCATCAACAACTCGTATTTACGGCAAGTTCAGAAACGTCAATGACTTGGTGATTATTATTTTACAGCATTAGCGTATCTAGTTTTTTCCAGATGGGGATGGGGGAGGGAGGGGGCTGGCCCATGATTTTGTGTGAAGTTACAGGCAGTAAACTTTGCTTAGTAGTTTTATATGATCACATTACTTCACACACGTGTGATCTTGTATTGTGATAATCCTTAGGCTCTCCAGGGTAACTGTTATTTGTAAACAATTTATATAATATTACCTACCTATAAATTGTTACCTACCTAATTCAAATTAAACTTATAGAAGCGATTATTGAAGAATTACTGATTATACTAAATCTCAAAAGATTAGTTTTTTGAAATAGTTTAGGTTTTGGCGACTATCAGATATCCCGCACGCCAATACCTTAGAACCTACCAAAAGAGATTTTAAAATACCAAAATCGTACTGAAAATAAATCTATCATGGAACAGTATAAATCACCGATAATATTAATAATCTTAACATCTCAATACAATTTGGACAAGATAGCGAATTTAATACCTAGTTTGTTTTGCTATAAATTAAAATTATACAAGCCCCCGCAAACTTACTAGAAGAAATGCCACTTTGATATAAAATAAGCAATAATTTTACAAAATAAGTAACGCAAGTACCTAATTATTATTATTTAAGTTCCCCAATATTAGGTGACTGACCTTTTTATCATCCGGAGACTTGCAAAATAACGATGCCACTATAAATCGAGTGCTAAATTTTCACTGTTCTTTCTCCGATTGCAGAAACGGGTTCAATCATAATTCGGGAGCAAAAAGTGCAAATGCACGTTTAACATATAATTAGTGGCGAACATGCCACAAGATGCCATCAATCGCCACTTGACACGTGCAATCTATCCACAAGTGGAGCAATTAAATATCCATAACAAATGACTCCTTAAATCCTTCAAAGCGTTTTGTCTGAGCAGTGTCATTAGCAGTTCAAAAAAATAGCGCGCTGGTTCCTTCGTGGCGAGTAATGGCGACCATTTTTTACGACGCCCGGCTGGGAAAAATGTTGCTGAATTAGCATTTTGGTCGCCCCCCTATTATTAAATCATAACAGGTCTTGTAACAATTAGTGTAGTTCCCACAGCGACTTCGTAATTACAGCTTACGATTTGAGGAAGACGTTTTTCGGGTCGCGTTGGAGGTCATTCGTGGTCAAGCATGCCGATGCTCAAGATTCGATACACAATTCAATTTTACCATTCTCGTGTTTTATTGCTGTTCTTTGCCTCAAGTCTGTGGTCAGATCACGTGTTGGTTTGGGTGTGATGACTCTGATTTATTTTCTGATCGCTAGCTTATAGCTCTAGATTAGGTCATCACAGTTGCTTTGGAATAACAGTTTCCCGAATTAGAAAAATCTTTTTCCTGAAATCTACTTCTGGCTCTTCTGTTTTATTTTCGCGTTCTCGCCTGTTATCGGATCACATTTACAATCTATTTGATTTTCTTGTGTATTGATTGTCAATTGGATTTGATTAATTAAAACATTTCATTGCTTTCCTGTGATAAGTTGCAATAAGACAAACTATATAAGTGTTCTCGGTTTATATTTCTATCAGAAATATTACTACTGCCACCTTATAATTGGCCAGGTTAATTTTAATATTATCATAAACAAATTATTTAAATAAAGCGTTATCAGAATTCAATAGTAAATCAATTCAAATAAGTAGCACCATAACATATTTTTTATGAATCTATAAATAATTCATAGCTTCTAATTGATTTCTAAATTTGAAGTGTTTATAGTAAACTGACGCGTCCATAAATCATTTTTGCATGCGCTGTATGTCATTAACTTATTAAACACAAAATATTTTTTGATTTAAGTATAATTATTTAGTTTTAAAAAATATTTATCCCATTTTAACTTTACTCTTGTATACACATACTTGATACGAATTAATCAAAGTTACTGAAAAGGTTTGTAAAGAAAAACACTCACTTGCTAATGATTTCTATGTGAGTGACTCCCCGAGGCACAATAAAATTGCCATAACCAGTTCATCTGAATACTGAACGCATAACTTACCATAAGCGACATGCAGCGGGTAATAAAAACAACTGCTTTTTTCCTCAATGAATTTATTACGCCAGAACAATAAATGAAGCTGATCATTATAACGTTTACTTTCAACATCGATTACGAATATCTACACGGTACCATATTGTACGGCGAGTCTATTAATATTTATAATATTCGAGTCCGTATTGCACTTCGCGTCACAAACGCCAGCTCATCTCAGCTGAACTATCCCTAATAACTTACAGTTCGTGGGATCGAATTACCATATATTTGTCTAAATATCACAAGAAAATACAAAACGAAATACGAAATAGAATTAACACCATTAAAATTATTAACAATTAAATATACAGTCTATTGCTATCGAGTCATTAGCTTAAGTAAGTGAGTGTCACCAAGACGGGCGGGAAAAGGGTCGTCCGCGTCATGACACTGGAACGTGGTGCTGATACAACTGCTCTTGGCGCTCACAGAGAGATGTCATTTTCTTAAATGACTCTGAGGTTTCGCGAAAAAGCAGTTTCGCGTCTTCTCGGGGTCTCGCGTGGGCCGCGTCTAGCCTCCCCGGCGATATCACTGGGGGCGAAGACGCTGATAGCGGCGAAAGCGATTCTCGCACTGATTGTGCCCCAGCCGGAGCTCCGTAAAGCCCTCCTGCTTGCGGGACCCCATTACCCATCAAGAAAGGCGTTGGAAAAAACCCCCTCTCTCCAAACTGCGGAAACAAACCCGCTTGCAATGCGCTTAAATTTCTGCTATAAAATTTCATAGTTTCAGTCACGTAACTAGGAAGTTGTGATGAATCTTCATTACCACCGTACCTCAAACTCTCCAACGTAGATGCGAGACCCTTTATGTCAGCATATAGTTTGTTCAGAAGCTCTGTATTCACCTCCACCGGAGGCCTTTGTTCGCGGGAGTCTGGAGAGCCCGTTGATAGCAATCTTCGATGAAGATCAATGTTTGAGCTGTGCCTGTCCCGACTTCGCCGCGAAGGAAATGCAGCATCGCAACCGTTTACATCGCATGTATGCAGCAACTTCAAATGTTCATTTCTGTAGTGCATACGCAAGGTGAAATGATTCTGAAAAACTTTTCCACACGCTGTACACCTATCTGGGTTTTCATCGTCTATGGGTATATCAAGATCGTTGATATCCGTCCGTTCATCTGTCTTATCACTGCCTGCAGAAGGCGAACGAGCTCTTGCGAGGCGTTCTTCCATCGCATGTAAATCACTTCCGCTGTCGCTCGGGGTGTACAAGTCCGACCGGAGTCTCAGGCCCTCACGTATGACACTAGGTGCACTTGATTCGTCATCCGATTCACTTTCTGCCTTTACTCGTGTCACCGATTCCGAATCCACAATTGCTTCTTCACCGTTCTGAAACGGCACCCATTTTTCATTTTTCTGTTTCTTTAATGACAATGGCTCCTCATCAGGACGGCTCGATCCAGGAGTAGACATATTTCTAAACATATCGCCTTGATACTCCTCATCTGATATACTGTATTCATTATTTTGTGAACATCTTGTAGGATTACCACTTTTTCTTTTACGTTTGTTAGGAACGAATGACGAAATCTTATCTTCTGACACGGTGGGTTCGTTGCAGCAGCCTGTTTCGGGTTTTTTCTCTACGAGCTTAATATCAACTTTTTTCTTATTTACAGATAAATCTTCAGGCTCGTCATCATAGCTAAGCCTTTCTGCTACCGGAGATTGAGTCCTATCACTGTTATCTTTTTGCTCATCTTCTGACATGTCATAATTATTTTCACTACAATTAATCGAATCTTCATCTACGGAAACAGATGGTTTCGCGAGATCTAAAGCACCGCGCGACGGCTCTTCGGGTGGAGGGATATTTCTATACATCTTTTCAATTTCACTGAAGTTCCGGAGGTCGTCGAGAGGAACTCGCGGCGGTAGCGGAGTGGGTCCTGGTGGCGCCGACATCGGATGCGGCAAGCGGGAAGCTAGCTCGGGAGGCAGCAGTGCTGGGGACGGCAGCGGCAATCGCGCCAACGCCGGCAGAAGCGGGAATGGCTGCGCCGATCTTCCATCGTGTGCTGATATTTTGCGTCTAACGTGCGGAGAATGCAGCTTTGGGTTAGGATTAGCGCTGTGCCTATTTCTGGAACGGCGCGAACTGAACATCATCGTACATCCTTCCACAGTACACTTATGCATCTCGCGAAGATGCACCGCCGAGAAATGAATTTTGAGCGCTCCTTTATCGCAGAAAGTCTTGAGACACACGTTGCATTGCACTCGTTTCTTCCCCGTGGCGGGATTAACAAACTGGACGCCTAGACCCAGCGGCCAGGGCGCCGGAGGTGGCTCGCGGCGTTCGTGCTGGTACTCAGGAGAACGTCGCTCGTCGCTCCGGTCCTCATCGCGGCCGCTAAAACTAGCGCCAAGTTTTCTGAAGTCGAACTGGGGTGCAGGTTGGCTGACACGCGGCATCATAAAATAGTCCAAGCCGGCCGGCAAGCCGGGAACTGCACCGAACTCTTTGCCTTCCATCACGTCACTGTCATAATAGAACGCGTAGTGCGAAGCGGGTGGCGCGCGACGCGGCCGCTTTGCGACTGAGGACGTGCGACACAGGTGACCGCGCGCGGGCGGCGCGCGACAAAGGCCGGCGGGGCGCGGGCCGAGTGCCGGAGGGGGGCAGGTGGGAGGAGCGAGCGCTGGGCGGAGCGGATCGATGCGCAGTGGGGACAGGCGACACTCGCTCAGACCGACCACTGTAAACACAACGAGACCTTACGTAACGACCTAACACATACGTGCACATGCCTACGTGGTACATACAGCTACACGATAGTACCGTTAGTCTGAACACCTCAAAGCTTCGAGTCAAACTAAGCACTTAGTTGCCGAACTTTGAGGAGCGCTTAATTACAACTAAATAACTCAGTTGACCCAAACTTCCCCGCTGTGTAAATAAACACGCTAATAAACCTTGCGTAGAAGCAGAATAAAGAATCTTGTGATTAATTTCATTCAATTTGTATACAATCCGCTTCGATTTCGATGTTTGTTTCCTTGGTCCCTTTATTTTTAAACTAAGAGGCTTAACAAAGTAATATTTTTTGCGTTCGTTTTCCGGGAATTTAACTAAATGGTTTTACTATACTGATTCTCGTTAATTTGTCCTTTCATTCATCATATCTCGTACGAGTACGAGTAACGTGGTGACGTAGTGGCGCAGTGGTTAGACCTACACTGTCCAGTAATGATGCACCAAAGTTCTGTCACTGATATGACATACGAGTATTTGGTACTTCCTTCGTTATAAGTATTATTAATGAAAGGCACTCTGTAAAAATATAATAACTATTGTAAAAACAATTGAATACAAACATATTAGTAATATAACCTACCTAAAACTTACGAGAGTATAAAAAAACTTAGAACACATAAGTGCCTGAATTATGTAAATGTATTATTTTAAAATTAAATTTACATCCAAACTCAGTGTGAAAAAAGTTACATAACTGATTATTGTAAAATTTTTTACTTATTTATTTATTGCAAACTTTACAGCGTGTAAATTTAACATTAAAAAAACTTAGAATTAAATTTTTACATAGCCTATTAAAAAGTTTGTCAGATTAAAATCAATAATTACCTACGGATGATCAAGTACGGACAGGCTATACAGATAAAAAATAAAAAATATAAAATGTTGTTTTTTTTAAATACATTCGATCCCGTAGATGTGTTTGATCAGCTTCCGTACTACATGAGAGATATATTGATTTCGTGTTAAAAAGAAAACATCGACATCACTGAATCTCTCTTCAAAAGTGTGCACCATTCTGTGCAGGACAGAGTGAGCAACAAAGTTTGACCTGACCGTTCCAGTGTGGAGTAAGCGCATTTGCCTTCGCCTCGAGCGAAAAGCAAAGGCGCTCAGACCAATGCGCTCAGTCAGCTCCGAGCTGTCCAGCACCGCGTTCACCACATCATACAGGAACTTCATGTCTGCGACTAAGCGCCGTTCCTCCAGTGAGTGGAGACATAGCGTTTTAAGTCTGTCTTCGTAGTGCTCACGCTTTTTGAGACGATACATTAGGCGGCGAGTAAAACAACGCGGCACGCGTTCCAACTGAGCTTTGTGCGTTACATAGGATGGTGACCATATTGCTGATGCATATTCCATATAAAAGCGTCGGTGGCGCAGTGGACTCGGCACTTGCCTTCCAATCGGGGGGTCGGGGTTCGCGACCCGCCATGTACCAATGTGTTTTTCGTTTCGAATTTCATATGTACATTTGTCTGACGCTCCTACGGTGAAGGAAAACATCGTGAGGCAACCTGCATACATCTGCGAAGAAATTCAATGATGTATGTGAAGTCGACCAATCCGCACTGGGCCAGCGTGGTTGACTAAGGCCTAATCACCCTAATATAGGGTAGGCTCGAGCCCCTCGGTGGGGACGTATATGGGCTGTGATGATATTCCATAATGCTTCTAACGTAAGCGAAATAAAGAATTCTCAGGGATTGAATTCTTTAAAAAGATTTTGTTGACCTGTGAAGAAATCCAAGCATCTAATGCGCCTTTTGAGTGATGTATTCGAAATGTGTGGTGTATAAAAGTTTGCGGTCTAACATGACTCCGAGATCACGGACAATTTCCACCCTTGGAATTGAAATGCCATTGAGTTTATAGTCGTACGAAATAAAATTCCGCTTTCTAGTGAACGTGATAGTCTGACACTTTTTGACATTCAATTCGAGATGATTCTGGTTAGTACCTATACTCAAAGAGTTTGTCAAGGTCGGTCTGAAGTCTTTCACAGTCCGCGAAACAACGAATGGGCATATAAATCTTAGTATCGTCGGCGTACATCAACACCTTCGAATATTTGAAACAAGGTGCAATGTCGTGTAAATAAAGATTAAAAAGTAAAATTTATTGGGTTTGTAAAATTTATTATTGTAAAGTTACATAACTGCTTATTGTAAATGCAGTTTGTTGCACACCGCTTACAGATGAAAGTCCAAGGCAAGTGCCTACATTTCTTATGAAAATATTGTTTCGGGCGATAACGGTTTTACCCCTCTAAAGTTTTACGAAATAAGACACATTTATTCATTAGATTTTGGTCTCATTAGATTCAGTTTACGTTAATCTATGTTTGTACGCTTTGCTTTTTTGTAATTCAGTATAATTTATTCAAAAAAATATAAAAATGCTCGAGGTACGAGTAGTTTTAAGTCTAAAGTATAGATATTTAGATGCTAATAATTAATATTCCGAGCAATATTACTTCAAAATCAAAACACACAAACCTAGATCTTCATTATATCGACAACATTTCCAAAAATTATAAAAATTGGACTATGTAAAGAGGGAGAAAAGCGTTATCGCTTTTTGTATGAAAATTTACAGCTTCACAATCCTCTTAAAAGTCTCGAGTCGGCAATTGAGTGACGGTACGGGAGGAATGAATGAAAACATGAGAAATAAAAATTTAGGTCAGTTTAGGTGGCAATGCAACGAGTCGCTATATCTAAGAGATATAGCGCTTCGTTACAGTAGGTACTAGGACACCCAACTTCTCATACATAATTCTTTGTTATTCGTAATTAAAGAAAGGGTTATAAGTTACTTACATACTTGGGTATCTTTAGGTCCTTACATATACCTAGAAAAATATATTATCGAAACATACAAGTATCCCTTTCTTATTACACAACCACTTTCATGATTACACAAAATAAAACTTCTAATCAGAACTGACTGATGAGAAGTTATTTGCCATACTAAATAGGCAAACAGCTTCATAATAAAGATGCGGTATTTTATTTTTAGAAGACCCAACATGAACAGAGTTTCAGTTTACACGTATAGGTATGGGTGGGACGCTGCTTCTTCTTCGGTCTTGGTCGGCGTCCCACTGCTGGGAAGTTTACCGCAGTACTTACACATCTGCGAATAGATGGAAAAACTGAAAGAAAATTCTATGGTGAGTGCAAATCATCCTCGAGCCTAAGAAAGCATTGAACAAATTTGGAGCTAAGTATAACGATTTTTATAACCAACTTTACAAAAGGAGATGTTTCGACTGTAAGTTTTTATGTTTGTTACTCGATTACTCCGCCAATTATGAACCGATTTTCAACACCTTTTTGTTTTCAAAACAGTATACTCCTAAGGTGGTTCCATTGTCACCAAGGCGGCATCCTGTGATGGGATCCTAGGAAAATCGACAACCTAAAATATCATTAGGCAAGTTCAACGTGTGTCGTGTTTTCTCTCAAGCTATTCAGGTATTTGCGTCTCGTCATCATCATCTCAAGGATCCTTGACTTTTAGGAGTTATTAAATACAATACGTGCGTATTGAACTATTGAACTTGCTTCGGCGAGCTTTAATTAAATTCACCTAAAACTTTAAAATATAAATATTTTACTAAAATTGAAACCGAATTCAAAAACACTAACCGCTTCCGTCGTCTAGTGGTCGAGACCACCAGGTGTTAATTGGGAAGTCCGGGGTTCGATTCCCAATGGGGGCAGAAGTTTATCTGACAGGTTTGGTGGGCGGTAGGGCTTCTGAGCCGTCTTACCTAAGTTTGTCGCCATAATAACAATGTTAATAGCATTATTGTGTTCCGACAATTAGAGGTAAGATAACTCCTCAGTTGTTGAGGAGTCCAGGCGAAGCTCGCTTCCACCGTCGGCCTTATCGGCACTTACCATTGGGTGAGATGAAGGCCATGTCCTATAAAAAAAAAACTAAAAGTCAAAAATATAAGAATACACACAACATTTTTATTTTATTGGTTCTAAGATTTTAGATAGCTCTTACATTTTTAAGGATTTTGCAGGAGATCATGGTTTGGCATCGATTTAATATAAAAATTTTGTGTGTCTCATATTATTTTTGACTTTGTAATGTTTTTAAAAGTCGGTTTTATATGAAATTAATACTACACTTACGACACATACCTACTTAATACGATACACATTTTGTTGTTGTGTCATTGTACAGATTTTTTTACTTACTACGAGTTCATCTTCATCGCTTGTATAATTTACTATTACCATAAGTTAAAACTTTTAAATAGGTATTATTATTTTAAGTACAGTTTTCGTACTTACTGCGAGCTCATCTTCATCTCTTGTACAGTTTAATATTACCTGCATTAGGTAATTTAGCATTGTTACTTGAAAAAACTCCATTAGGATTTTATGATAAAGGCTCTATAAAGCAAGACATAAGAAAAGAAAAAACAACCTGCTTTATCGTACCTACTTATATGAGGATGAAATAAAATAACGTGATTGAATCATTACCACAGAGAGACTGTACCAAAGTACCTCTGCCGTAAGCGGTGCTTGCATTACTGGTGTTCCGGTTTGAAAGGTAAGACAGGCAGAGAAATCGCTATAGGTACTGTGAATATTTCATATTTTTATAATGTCATTTGAATAAAGATTATTTTGTATAACAAGTAGGCCATGGACAGGATACTAAGCCGCATATGCTATAAGGTGATGTAGCCACTTACCATCGAGTGGACAGTATGCTTTTCTTTATAAAAAAAATACCAAAATAAAAGTTAAAAATAGTCAAAAATATACCCGGAATTTTTATTATTATTGGGTTTCCCTCGATTTACCTGGAATCCCATCACCAGATCGCGACTTGGTGACAATTGGAAAGTACATCATTTCAAACAAAAAAGAATTTTCTAAATCGGTTAAAAAATGACGGAGTTATGAGGTAACAAACATTGAAAAAAAAACATACAGTCGAATTGATCCTCCTTTTGGTGAAGTCGGTCGGGTAGAGACATTATGTTGTCTTAAAAATGGAGAAGAAGAAAATTCAAAAACCGCGTGGGGACAACTACAGCTCGGACCGAAAATACCTATGAAAAGTACACAAAATATACGTTTCGTAATCCTTTGTTTTCTCCACGAAAAATTGACCGAATTAATTACATTTTGCGTTATAATTAAAGCAAGGCTTTTCTGTGATTCTATATATTGTTTTTTTTTTCATTTATAATCTTATTCAATTTGTTTATTGGCCGTTTGAATACAGCAGAAAATTTGGTAGATTTTTTAGGGTTTTGAAGGTTTAAATCTCTTTTAATATTCAGCTTAATAAAAAAAAGAAAACATAGGAACATGCTTATAGTGGCCATTAATATTTATTGAAATAAATAGAGCAACTAGTTAGATCTAAGAGCAACTAGTGTATGTATGGAAAAACGGCCTATACGATTTCCTCTTAATTATATAATATTTTGTTCACTACATCATTTCATTTAACATTTCATTTATTAAACTGTAACTCACTATTCAACTTTCAAAGAGAGCATATGGGACGTTGCGACTAACTCAATCGTGAGTAATACACGTGACGCCATCTATGACCGCGCACAAGAACTACATAGGACATGAGAACGATCGATCGATGAATTAGTTTCATTAGTTCCCATGGTGATAATGTCTATGTATATCTAATTGTATGATGAACAGTAACTGAGAATTTTCCGCAATTTATGTCAATTTTCAATTATGTAGACAAACACTAGAAAATGAATACCTTTGTTTGATATATCAGTAGGTACAGTACAGTAGCACTACCGTTGAAATATTACCTATAGATAAAAATATTTTACAAAAAATAAAAACCGACTTCAAAAACACTGAAAAGTTAAAAATAATATAAGAATAGGTACAGACATCACACTTCTATATTGAAGTCGGTGCCAAACGATGATCTCCTAGAAAGTCTTAAAATTTGGCACCGACTTCAATATAGAAGTGTGATGTCTGTACCTATTCTTATATTATTTTTAACTTTTCAGTGTTTTTGAAGTCGGTTTTTATTTTTTGTAAAATATTTTTTATTTTTAACTTTTTAGTGAATGAAATCTTTTTAGTGAAAAAACCCTAAATTAGCGTTTCCCTCGATTTTCATGGGATCCCATCATCAAATCCTGGCTTTGGTGACCTTGGAACCACCCTAGGAGTATACTCTATCGACAACTAAAAAAAAATTGAAAATCGGTCCACAATTGGCGGAGTAATCGCGTAACATACACACAAAACACGTTGGAAACACCTTAAAATTTAAGGGTTTTCCTCGATTTTCATGGGATTCCATCATCAGATCCTGACTTTGGTGACTATGGGACCACCCTTGGAGTATACTCTATCGAACACAAAAAGAATTTTGAAAATCGGTCCACAACTGGCGGCGTAATCGCGTAACATACACACAAAAAAAACATACGCATCGAATTGAGAACCTCCTCCTATTTTGAAGTCGGTTAAAAAGCTATTGTACTTTATTTTGCATATTAAATTACAGACTAGGACACAATACACACACAAACAAACAGCAAATTAAGCGGCCATAGCGCCGTAGATGATTTCTGGCAGGCAACCTTTAGAACACACATACTACGTAACTAGTAGGTTGTTGGTCAGAATATTAATAAGAAAAACTAATTTCCCGTGGTCCTCCTGGGTGGATTTCGTAGGTGAACCAAGGGCAGTAGATGACATTTAATAAAATATTGAAAAAAGAAGTTGCATGCACATCCTTTGTCTTATCTACAAAAGTCTTCACTGTCCCCAGATCCCTCATTAATTGCGTTCCCGTTTCCATGTATACCACATGGTCCTCATCCTGTTCGTTTCTGTGTCACTCCCAAACCCCTTGATGTCGTTCAGTGTAATTCAAAGTTCTTTCACAACTCTTTTCTGTACGCGCTGCAATAATTTGGAATGCTCTACCAGCTGACATTCGTGAAAGTTCCTCCATAACTACATTTAAGAGTAGACTAAGAGCTCACTTACTCTCGAATTTATCGTAATATTATGATACTTTATTTATATATTATTCATATTATTTTGTATCGATATATATAATATATTATCTTTTTATGTAAATGTACACCATCTTCCCGCTAATATCATTTCATACATCATCTAGGGTTGGCTGAAAGAGATCTCTCAAAGAGATAAACTAGCCCTTTCGCATCCTTTGATTGTAACGATTTTGTGCCTAAAGTTAAAACTAAATTAATTAATTACATAGGTATGTGAATTTCAATGCCTAATAGTTACCTTGTGAACACCATCATCATCATCATAACAGCTCATATACATCCCCACCGAAGGGCTTGAGTCTATACTAAATTAGTGTTTAGTTAGGCAACCACGCTGACCCATACACCTTTGAATTTCTTCGCAGATATAATTATTTAGGTTGCCTCACGATATTTTCTTCATCGTAGAAGCGTCAGAAACAAAAAACACATACATACATAGCGGTCTCGAACCCCGGACCTCCCGATTGGAAGGCAAGTGCCGAGTCCACAGCGCCACCGGCGCAAAACATTAGTATTAATATGGGTATTTATAAATACCTATATACTAACGTATTGCGAATTTGACTCCATGTACAAAAAATTTTAAGGCCAGGCACGTTCATAAAAGCTACTCATTAACAGAGGTTGTTTTTGCTAGTTACGCGATTTACCCAGCTTTACGATCAAAAAAAATTGGTATATTTGATTTGATTTGGAATACTGGGTCATTTATTAAAAATCTAGTTCATTATTACGCTAACAATAAAAAAGCTATCCTTTTTATATAACAATATATCACTGTCGTTGAAAATTACGAAATCATCCACGTGGATATTTATTTTAATGGTGATATCAAGTCATTTGTTTTCTTTTCAGTCTACAGTAATTTTATTGTAGTGGACTTGTACATCATTCTTGGCAAATTCGTGGACTGGTTTTGTCTTTTATTTATTCCAGCCGTGACGTTATTTTTAGCAGTCATTTTAGTCCGTCTTATCTATTTCTGCCGCAAAGCAGCAATGCTTGCATTGCTGTGTTCCGGTTTGAAGCGTAAGATATGGCATTGAAATTACTGGGTACCGTGACTTTACATCTTAAGTCACAAGTTGGCAACGTACACTGTGGTTCTTGTGGGGGTTGCAGTTTTGCTGCGAATCTGACAGGAACCAAATGTATTATAGGTGACTGTTACCATCAGGTGGGCAGTTTGCTTGTTTGCCAACATAATTGCAATAAAAAAAGTCAGTTAGTTAATTGTATCGGACCCATTCTTACGCTTACTTTCATTTTTTTTGACCGTCATTTTTTATGAAATTTTAAAACATAACTTAGTGCAACCTCCCGATAATATAATCTTTATCTACACTATTATTATAAAGAGGAAAGATTTGTATGGAAATCTACTGGACCCATTTCAAAAATTCTTTCACAATTGGAATACAACATTATTCCTGATTAACATGGGCTACAAAATTATTTTTCCTATGGGAAAATATCCCACGGGAAAACAAAAAACAACGCGGGCGAAGCTGCGTACAGTAAAGCTGGTAATGCTTAATATTAGAATCTACATTATAACAGGTTACCATAATGTCATAATTTTTATGAGTAAAAGTTAAATTCTCTTAGATTAAGTATATAAATTATTTCCGCTGAGATTCCGTTACACGTTTCACTAATCTTAACTTTTGTTAATAATACCTATTTATTACATGTTACACTAAATCCTACCACAAAGAAGAGTATTAATCCCCAATACCTACTGAACGACTTCAACCGAACGATCCAAGACTTCAAAGAGATTTTATGGAGGAATTGTTTGTGTGTACTTAATTTATGGCGTTCATTCAGGAACCTAGATACTGACAACTAATATTGATTTTGAAAATGCTACTTCTTAATTTAGGATTATACGAACTATTTCATATATCGCTTCGACCAATATGCTTCTTAATTAATTAATTTAACTTAATTAACTATAAACATTTGTATTATTACTAGCTTTGAGTAGTTGGTTGGTGGTAGGGCTTCTGAGCCCGCCTGACTATCTACCATCTTACTTAGGTTGATTACAATATAGTTAGGTATTTTAAACACGTAGATATTGGTTTGTTTTAATTATTTTATTTATGTAGTAGAATTGTATGTAATAATGATACTCGTATGATATTCTTATTCAGCTGTTCCATTTTTCGGTATTTCTACCGCATTTTCTTTTTCTGCATCACTCTAAAGTGGAAAAAAATGCCTCAGGCATTGAGTCCGCCTTTGAAGAAATATTATTTACCTATATAATGAATATATAAATAAATAATAACAATATTAATAGCCCAAAGAATTGCAAAACCTTAAGTGGCAGTGGGCAGGACACATCGCTCGTAGGACTGACAGCCGTTGGGGCGGAAAGGTCCTCGAGTGGCGGCCGCGTACCGGGAGACGCAGTGTTGGTAGGCCCCCCACAAGGTGGACGGACGTTCTGGTGAAGGTCGCGGGAAGCCGCTGGATACGGGAGGCGCAGGACCGATCGGTATGGAGATCCTTGGGGGAGGCCTATGTCCAACAGTGGGCGTCTATTGGCTGATATGATGATGATGATGAATATTAATAACATTGTTGTGTTCCGACAATTAGAGGTAAAATTGCCAGTTCCTCGGTTAATGAGGAGTCAATAATAATAATAAGAACACAACAGAACCACATAACACGTACACACATCACCTACTACACTTACCTACTTGGCTACTGCTCGTAAGCTATCAGCTTCCGCTGAGAAAATCAAAGAAACAAAAAAAATATCACTTTATTGCACAAATAATTCAATCATATTTTTTTTTATTTCATACCATAATTCACTGTTCTACTTGCAAAACTTTTGTTACAACACCATAAATTTTTATTGTAATGTTTATTCTTATAAAAATATAAATTCAATAACTTCTGTGAAAAAATGATTCATTAACCATTAAAATTTACATAAAATTAATACTTTGTTATTACAATACTCGTCAAATGAATAATTGGATTATTCTACTAACAATTTATACAGGCGTCGTTTTTAATACAGGTCCCTTTGGCGAAGAGTGTTTCGGTAAACCGTTCTGAGCTCGTCCGGATACAGAATCTTGACAAAGTTAAAAAGCACTGAGTTTGGTTCACTTAAAATCCGCACAATAGGGGTGCAATTTGGTACTAATATGGCAACTCAAGCCTACTAAAAAGCAAAATCAACAAGCCGAATACTTAACAAGATTCTTAATCTGATTAGACCCTCAGTCCTAAGGTTACACTGGATGGTTACCACAAAAATATTAATGAATGAAATGTTGAGATGAAATGAAAGAAAAGGAACATGTGACCAAGTTAAATCTTTAATTTTATCAACGCTAAATATAAATTAATTAATCAATCATTGACTAATCATCGATTAATTCATCGACAATATTGAAGTATAAAAATAACATTCTTTTAGTTTTAATATTGTGTAGTTAAAATAATATAATAAACCTTCTATAATATAATTTGCATTTTACAGAATAATATCTCAGTACTTTCATAATGTGATTAATTTCTCTATAGATATGGACCAAGTCAGTTAGTAAAAGGACATTTTTTAACTTTTGCTATGAAATAAGTAATGTAACGTCTTACTTTCATTTTTTGAGTTCACGTGAGATCAAAGGCCAAATCGTAAATTATTATTCAGCCTAGAAAAATGTTTAGACTAACAGCAATAAACCTCCAAATATATTTAAAAAGTATATGTATTAGTACACCAGCAACAGCATAGTGTAAAAGTGAGATCTAAATTTACTCTTCTAATGAGATCTGATAGAAATAATTTAATATAATAAAGCTGAAGACGTTAATGAACCAGCTACTTAGGAAGAATTAATAAAACTCCATCCCAAACAAATAGATAAATATTATGTATATTTTTAGGAAATGTCAATATTTAATAGAGTTTATATATATACCTACTCCTTTCAGTTATATAAGTCTATGTAATTTTGCAGTTATAATTTATACCCAGTATAAGAAAATATTTTTCTTTGTTACATTGAAATTGCTCTCAACAACACAAAGAAAATAAAGCAAGTGAAAGGCCACTCTGAAAAGCAGTTAGCTGTAAGCTGGAACTTTCCTATAAAATGCCTGACGTCGAAGTGCACTTTTCATAACAACTATCAACTTTGCCAGTACTCTTAAAACTTCAACAGCCGGGAAATTTCCTCGCTGTTCGTAAGAAAAAGTATATTATCGAATGCTACTTTGATCCGTGTAGGATAAATCTAATAAAATAAATATTCGCATCTGCGGTGCGTCTGGCGTAATTTACTCTGTGGGCTGTCAACGAGCGCACGCGCACGTCAGGATATGTTGTTCTTTCTGTGAGGTGTCGTCTCGCACCCAATAACGGGCGGCGATTATTTCCGATGCCACAACTGTTACAATTGCCGGACTATCTTCCTCTTGAGGTAAACATTATGCTCAATCTGTGCCTTAAGTTATAAGCAAATGACTTTCTGTAATACTGAGTGGATGCGTTTCAATAGTGGATTTTACATATTACCTACCATTTTATGCTTATCTATTCGGGCAGGATGGTGAAACTTTAAAGATTCAACATTATGTTGGCCTTGTGTTTGTGAATGAATATACTATAATCATTAATGAGATAGGAGTGAAACTCTAATAATCTAGATAAGTAAAAACTAAGTACATCATATTGACACTAACACAATTTTTTAGGACGTACGACCCCTAAGAGCAAGAATCAGAGATCCCAAAGAACAAGAATGTTAACAAGGAAAAACAGAATCATCCAGAGTATTTGTAACCCTCTTTCTCATTGTATTGTTTCCCGAATTCATAATTTCAGCAATAAGACACCTTCTGTTGGATATAGACCGCCTGTCTTCAGGTAGTTTTGATATTATTGTTATGTATAATTTGTATCACTTACACGCACTCTTAAAAATATAAATAATTTAGCTGTAAATGTTGTTTATTTGGTGTTGGATCTTATTAGAAGACTAAGCTTAAATAGCACCTTAATGCGGCTAGAATATACCTTATTTATCTACTGAATTGGTTTCCCGGTTCCAGATTGCCACCTCTAATACAAGATAGATGTCGGAGTTGGTTTAGTTGAGAGTGTTAGTAAAGTTCTCTATCACGCTCGTGGAGGAGAACCTTACACTCTCCTGTCAAGGAGCCATCGGCAGATACTTTACATATAGCCAGCATTTCACCTTTGTCGAAAAAACCTTTCGACAATTATGGTTACAATGGCTGAATTAGCAAGAGATGCGCGTTGACCCCACAACTATCCTAATGTTTGCAAAGAGTGGAAAATTTCTTCACCCTAAGCATAATTTTCCCATTTTCCATTTAGGTCACCGCCTATGTGCGAGCTCCTGCTTCAATCTAACCTCAGCTTTGATCTATATGCATACTCTTAAAACCGATTCCGGGCAACCGCCATTAGATTGTGACTGTCCGTACTCTTGAGTTGCAGAATCGGATCCAGATTGCGCAGATCTTGAGTAAATCAATCTCAGTATTAGTTCATTTACCTACTCGAAATCCACTCGAAACGCAATAACGATCCAATGTCGATGTCGATCATTTAAAATAAGTTTTACGTAAGGTCTCTGTTTTACCTCTAGTGCCAATGGTGAGCGATTTCCGATTTCGACTATTAAGTGCCAGTCGCCGTATTCTCCTGTTTGTACCACAACAACAGTCACCTCGATACACGAGTTCGCGGCCGAAGCATAAACATGCTCTCTTTTTGTCCTAAGTGATCTGGCTCTGGTCAACGTTGATTTTTATATCAACTTAAGGCGCGTGTACACTGCGTATAACCGATTTAATTTTAGGAAGTTGTGTTTAAAGTCTAAGTCGTGTTCTAAGTCTGGTTTCGACTGGTTTCAGAGTATTAATAAAATATCACACATTCATATTCATGCCTTTTTGCTTGTTGGAAAAATGTCTACTATAATATTGCAAATGTAAATGTAACTCTGTCAGTTACGCTTTCACCTCAAAACCGCTGAACCAAAATCAATTAAATTAATTATAGAAATGGCTTAAGCTCTGAGGAAGGCCATAGCCTACTTTTTATCCCTAATTTAGATGAGTTCCTATGGGAACCCTTGGGTAAGTTTAGGCGCTTCTTTCGAGTCACCCATCTCTTCATGGAGGTATGATGGGTTAAACTCCCGTAGTCGGTTCTAACGACATTCGTGGGAAGAAAGAGAGCAGCGACACGCGTAAAAATAATCCGTCAGCGCACTATTTTATTATTAGTTATAGTCACTTTAGTAAGGTAAACTAACTGTTAAAAAATAGGATTGTACCAGAGTTTAAAATTAATAAAAGTTGAAAATTGAAAATGTAGAACTGTAGTGTCTTCTCAAATAATTATTTTGAGTAATTGTCAATCAGTTACATTATTCAGGTGAAAACAAAGTATTATGTAAAAAAGTTGATTCATAACACTTACCTTACAATTTTTATAGAGTAAGTTTTGTTTGCGATAAAAAATAATATTTAAAAACTAGTATTAATATAAAGCTATCAAGGAGCATTGGTGGCGCTGAGGTCTTGGCACTTGCCTTCCAATCGAGAGGCCCGGGGTTCGAGACCGCCATGTACCAATGTGTTTTTCATTTTTCAAATTTCCTATGAACGGCCATTTATCTGATGCTCCTACGGTGAGGGAAAACATCGTGAGACAACCTGCATACATCTGCGAAGAAATTCAATGGTGTATGTGAAGTCGACCAATCCGCACTGGGCAAGCGTGGTTGACTAAGTAAGGCCTAAACACATTGATTTACTACCAAACGTAGATAACGCATGAACGTTCGAAAAGTGGGCCGGTGAAGAACTGCTCAATCGGGCCTCGTGTAGTTCTTTTCCATGCGTTGGAGCGACAACGCGATAAGCAATTTTGAGCATTATGTTTGAGAGTATAAAGTTGATATTTTCTTGTAGCAATTACTAAAACGTCAAGTTTAATGTGGCTACGTATGAAATGATGTAACTGCACACGGCTGTACTTCAAATACTTGCCGTAATAATAAAGAATAAGGTTGAATTCGATAAATACGGTACTTTCTTTATGGTAATTTTAATTCGGGTGTGCATATTCAACTACCTATTTAACAGCGTACAAATGTATAGTCGATTAGGTGACAGATTTCAAGCGCGTTTTTGTATGAAGTAGATATGAGCGCCGTGCCGGCGCGCCGCCGCCGCCGTGTCGTCCCCCCGCGCCGCCGCCGCCGGCCCACGGAGTCGGTGCGCCGAAAAATATCGAGCGAACGCGAGATCAGTGCCCTTGGGTATATGTGTTCTGTGGATCAGTGCGATCCAACATCACGAGCGTGCGCACGTCTGAGAGTTGTAAAAATGGGAAACTGGGAAACATACTGGTGAAAAAAATAAAAAGGAAATTCAGGACATATTGCAAGAATTTGAAAAAAAGGAGATAATGTCTTGGTGACGGATTCTGGGACTAATATGAAAAGAGCTGCAAATTTACTCATTTAGCCAAGAGACGCCCACTGTTGGACATAGGCCTCCTCCAAGGTTCTCCATACCGATCGATCCTGCGCCTCCCGCATCTAGCAGCTTCCCGTGACCTTCACCAGATCTTCGGTCCACCTTGTGGGGGGCCTACCAACACTGCGTCTCCCGGTACGCGGCCGCCACTCGAGGACCTTTCCGCCCCAATGGCCGTCAATTCTAAGAGCGATGTGTCCTGCCCACTGCCACTTAAGTTTTGCAATTCTTTGGGCTATGTCGGTAACTCTAGTTCTTTTACGGATTTCATCATTTCTGATGTGATCACATAGATAAACCCTGAGCATAGCCCTCTCCATTGCCCTTTGAGTGACTTTGAGCCTTCTTATGAGACCCATTGTAAGCGACCACGTCTCAGTTCCGTATGTCATCACTAGCAAGGCAACACGCACGAATTGAAGACTTTTGTCTTGAGATACTGCGGCAGATGGGCCGAGAATATGCCGCGTAGCTTCCCGAACGCTGCCCAGCCGAGTCGGATTCGACGATTTACATCTTTCTGGAAGTTGGACTTACAGAGCTGGACTATTTGCCCCAGGTAAACATGGATACTATACGGGAATTCGACATTATTTTAGTCTTGTCCATGTTCATTTAAGACCCACTTGTTGGGAAACTCTACAGAGGTCTTTGAGCATTGTGACTAAATCCTTCACGGTCTTAAAAACATCCTCCAGCACTGCTGTGAACAGCTTCGGCGATATAACGTCACCCTGTCACACACCTCGCTGAAGTCGTATTGGTTTCGAGTTCTGGTCCTGAAGGCGGACAGACATCGTGGCGTTTTCGTACAATGACTTCAACATTTGGATGTACCGCTAGTTCATTTGGCACCTCTGGAGTGACCTAAGCACGGCCTGGTCTCGACAGAATCGAAGGCTTTCTCATAGCCCACAAACGCCAAGCATAGTGGCAGATTATACTCCTCGGTCTTCTGTATAACCTGCCGCAGCGTATGAATGTGGTCCATGGTACTAAAGCCTTTACGGAATCCGGCTTGTTCGGGAGGCTGGTAGTCGTTAAACCTGCGCGCGAGACGATTCGTGATAACTCTCGAGAACAGCTTGTATACATGACTCAGGAGCGTAATGGGTCTGTAGTTCTTCAACTTGGCCCTGACGCCCTTTTTGAAGAACAGTGCCAACACACTCCTGTGCCATGCTTTAGGCGTATTGCCCTCGAGTATTACGGAGTTAAATAGCCACTGCAGCGCTTTCCGGACTGGTAGTCCACCTGCTTTCAGAAGCTCAGCTGTAACTTCATAATCACCCGGTGCCTTGTTGTTTTTGAGCTGTTTGAGAGTCACACTAATCTCGTACAGGCTGACGTCCGGAATGTCTTCGGTGTAATGCCGGATCAATTTGGCTCTAGGATCTGAAGCCTGAATGATAGGTGCCTGCGATGTTGTGTAAAGCTGTTGTGTAAAGCTCAGGTCGAGACGTAATAATTCTGCCGTCCTCTGTCTTCAGCTTCGCCAGCAGACTCTGACCGAGTGACATATCTCTTGCGAACACTTTGGAGCCCTTGTTCCGCTCGATGGCTTCTTTAATACGTTCCGTGTTAAATCGGTGGATTTTGCAATGGTGTAATATAAACTGATTGATACCTGCGGTGTTTACTTGTTGACTTTTATTTAATTTTATCTCTTCTTTGTAAATTATTAAAAAAAAACTGTGCTTGAACAAAAATAACGCATTTTATTCATTTTCCCATAAAACGCTGCCTTTCTTAGTCGCGCCGCCGAAACGCCGCCGCCCCGCCGACACTTTCGAGTCGGCGCGCCGCCGCCGACAAATCGTCTATCGGCGCTCATATCTAGTATGAAGTGCTCTATCTACGTTTGGTAGTAAATCAATGCCTAAACAACGTAACTTACGGTAGGCTCGAACCCCTCGGTGGGGACGTATATGAGGACGTATATGATTCATATAAAACATGACATTAATATTAAATACTATGATTGTAACGAAATTTAAAATAGGTTAGAAATTAATGGAACGATTGGATGTCATCTCACTCACTAAATGAAACCCATGATGTATTTTACTAAGCTGCAATAATAGTTCATTAACACTTATTCTGAATATGTACTCCTCTATAACCATTATAACTGGAACATAACGAACTAAACTTCTCAAAAATAAAGAGCTAAAATATAAAATGTAGCAATGTGAATATGAATTAATGTAGGTAGTGTACAAGCACCCTAACACTCCGACCGACATATTTATTTTGAAGAGCGGCCACATTTTTGTTTGGATTAAAAATATTTTCGGCAGCACTTGCACACGACACTGCGCGAGTACTCGGTGCGTGCGCGCACTACGCCACCATTTCATATCACGTGGGAACTTTTATTTTAACATATAATTATCACGTCTTTTGAACGTAGATACAGTATATCCCACAGTACCTACAAGAAAGTTAACTAATTCTTCGACACTACAAGGTAGTTTTTAATGAGTACCCAATATTGGTAAAGCACTCTGCTATCTTCACCCTCATTGTCGCTTCACCACCAGGTAAAATGAAGGTGGTTATGTTTTAAGTGGAGAAAATCTCCTCTATTGCTTATTAGGCTCATAGGTAACTATACTTTTCTCTACTATAACCAACCTATTGTATAATTATATTGTGATAAATATTACAAATTAAATAATACAAATTAAAAACAAACTTCAAAAACAATTAAAAATCAAACATTACACAATAATAATAATAACAATAATACACATATCATCCCATTCTTATCTTGAAATCGATGCCACGCGAATTATCTTCTGGAAAATTAAAAAAATAAGAACAAACTAATGGAATTAGTTAAAATTTGGCACTCACTTTAAAATAAAGATTTAATGTATTTTATATAAGACTACGTATTATTTTTGACTTTTTTGTGTTTTTATACATATTATTTTTATAGGATATAAATATAACAGACGAGGGTCAATTTTGCATTCGTAGTTTTATTACGGATTAGCGCATTCCATCTTCCTGTCCACTGTTACGTTTATTCATTAAAATGATAATATAATTATTTGAATTAAGACGAGCACAATGATTATATTACACGGTAATCAGAGCGTATCTTTCGTGTTAATACTATGGCACGTTTCAAATATAATTATGAGCATCAAAGTTAATTTTCGTGCCCTTCGCATGTTTCGATGTATGTTAACTTGTACTTGTACTAAGTTAATAATTTTTATTAGCAGTGAGGTCGATATAAACATACTCGTATATGTAGAATACAATGTGCTATGTACTTAGTTTCTGTCATCGTTTAAAGCATATATACTTCCCGGTACTGGGGACTGGTCTCGCCTTAGATAAGTAGGAATTTGCCTTTTTTTAGGGTCCCGTGACTTAGAAGGAAAAAAGGAAGCTTTATAGGATCACTTCATTGTCTGTCTGTCTGTCAAGCAAGACTCTGGAACACGCAGAGATATCAAACTGAAATTAATATCAAATCCCGAGTATTTTTTCATCTTTGAAAAAATCTAACTTGTAAGTGAACACGATCATAAAATATTACCGTTTATGTCGTATATTTTCGCAATTTTGGCAATTTCACATGGGAATCCAAATATAGGGTACTTCTCGTTGACTTAGAATCATGAAAGGCTAAAAGCAGGGTCTTGTTGAAAATATTAAGGAAAAAATTTAAGTATAGAAACATGACTAACTTTCATAGATAAATTTGAACGGAACCCTCGCTGTGCGAGAACAACTTGCACTTGGCTGGTGATTTGCGTTTTGAAATGCCTTACGCACACCTCGCGCTTGTGAAAACCATGTTTATGTCGGACTCTCCGCGGCCACTGGAGGCAGACTGCCATCCAGAGACCGCGGTCTACTGACTAAGACCCAACGATGACCCTCACATACCCCTTGGCACGAGTACGTCCATCACCTCCGCAGACATGACACGCCGTGAAGGGGCGCGACGCTGCCGGGCAAGGTCATGGGAACTTTGACGCAATCTTCCACGACCTCCTCTACATGTGCTCGCCTAGGGTGAGCCTGCCCTCCTAAGTCCCGCAAAAAGAGGAGAGATTGGCCTACTTCGCTAGCAAGCTTTCCACGCCTACACAGAAGTGTACAGAGTAAATTCCCTTAGTCGACTTAGTTGACTCTAACGCACACTTCCGCCACCTCCTCGACGTCTGCTCGCCTAGGTTGAGCCCTCTTCGCTCCCCAAAAACGGGGAGATGAAGACACTACCTAACAAGCTTTCCACCCCTACAAAAAGTGTACAGAGTAAACTCCCTTAGTCGGCTCTAACGACGTCCAGGAAAACGAGCTGTGAGACCCATCCTTAATCCATCACTTAATTACAAAGGCTACAGCCGGAGGATCCAAAAGCTTTAAACTTTAATTTTAAACTGGTAAATTAAATAAAAATTACAAATATTCCAGGAGCTAATTTATCGATGTTGAAAGTAATTTTGCGCTTAATTCGAATACAACGATTAATGAAGACTTGTTTGTCGTCATCTTCTGCTGATGCTGCACCTCATGCTGAGTAGTGCCATGTGCAGTGTTGCTTTGGGGCATTGTTAACATGGCGATCTTAATAGATTAGGGTTTCGTGACAACCACACCGATCACTTTATTTTGTTTAAACTTTTAAGTGAATGGGGATGACAACGAACACTCTATTTAAATATTGGTCCATTGTTTTCAATGATGAGGTGAAGATAAGACAGTTTTAAAATATATTATATTATTTTATCTTACTATAAAGGTACAAACAATACTGCAGTTGACAATAAAAACTACTTTCTTCTTTGTGTTCTGAAATAAAATGTAAAAAATGTGAAAATTACAAAGTAGATTCCCACTAAACATCTTCAGTCAAAAGTGTTCCAAACTCCATTCCAGTGATTTGCCGTTAATTTTTTTTGAGGATATAAGTTACGATTACACAAATACATCTTCACCAAAATAGCGTATGCGTAAGAGGGAAATCGTTTCCTTTGACATGACCTCCAAATAATGATAGGACGCGACCTAAACAAACCCAATTATATCTGAACACGTCGGAAATTATCAATTGTGTGTCTTATTACCATCGCAGTTAGATTGTTTCGGTGAATTTTGGCTTGGTGGCATAATTAGTTAAGTAACTTAATTAGAACGGAGTCGAACCGTGTAACGCCTCGCGGATGCCACTAGTAAAAGCAATGATACGAGTACGTCGCGGATTTCGTCGCAAATGCTGTACTCCACTTTGTAACAGTCTTAACAATCAATTTTGTTTTTCAAAGCAAAAATGTTTTCTCTGTTCTGTAATGTGGTGAGGTGGTGCAGTGGGATAGGTAGGTAGGGTCGTTAATAAATAATGCACCAAAGATCACTATTTTGTATTTTATAATATAGTAGAAAGGCAGTACGCAATAGATTTAAGGGCTATTGTAAGAACTATGGAGACAAACATATAACATCTTCTACCAAAATATGTAACAACTTACACATAACTGCCATAGTTTTTAGAAGCTATATTCGTTACATTATATTAACAGTATTGCTGATAAAAAATATTAATTTACATTAAATTATGCCATCGCTGCTTCTTCGCGTCTCGATATCCGCAATTCAGTGACGGGAGAACAAAATGAATGTTATAATTCAAAACAAAATGCAGACAGTTCAATTATTTCAATGTGATTAAAAATAATTTTACAAAGAAATTAGGCTGGCTGTCACACTTAGTAGGCCTGGCACTCTGCCGGGAGAGCCCGACACACGCTCTCTGTCTAGCCAACGGTGGGTACAGTGCGGTTACGCATTTCCCCCCGAAAAAAAAGGCTGTCACACTTATAAGATTTATGTTGTACTCACTACTGCGCCAGTTTTGATAACGCTTGCATTGTTTTAGTAAGTTAAAAGAAAAGGAATGTAATCATCAAAGGAAAAGTCATCATCCGCTTATTCCCAATCAACTACATCAACTCAATAATGTTTCTTTGTTGCCTCTTGTCTCTTTGAAAACATAAGAAGGGTGCACGCTAAGGCTACAAGTGGAGTAACCGCAACGAGCGAGGACGTGTGTACACAGAGGAAGCGACGCGCCCCGCTTGTGCGCCAGAGCGTGGCGTTTGCGCAACGCCCGCCGCCACGCCGCGTCAACCGGCGCACGCGAGCAAACCCGAGGCCAGGTTGCGGATGCGAACTATGAGCCGCACTGTCTTAACGCTTACTATGACCCCTTTTTAGGCATGCATTATCTTTTTCGTTTCTCGTATTCAGAAAGTACCTAGTGTTATTTTGGTCTGAATATTGGGTGAAAAATGCTGCTTCCCTCCATAGGGAGGGAAAAATTCATACAAATTATTTCCCACCGGCCGGCCGGCCGGAATGAACTTTAAAAATAGAATTGCTGTCAGCTGTGAAGAGTTTTATGTAAAAAAATGCTGCGGCCATGTGAGTTTCTAAACAGCCAGTGTGAACTTAGCACAAACTTCTTTGAGCGGAATGAGCCGCAACAATTACTCGGTGAGTTCCATATTTAAAATTAAAAAAGTCGACATAAATTGCCGAGATACTCTTGGGTTATGTATTTGTGACGGAATTCAAAAAAATAGGTAATAATCTTTTATGCTAAGATTTGAATATTAAAAACGAGTTCAAGCGATTCTGAAATGATGACACCAGATTCGATTAAAGACGAGGCAAATTGTGTCGTCGAAAATCTTTTGCCAGAAATCTCAAATGAAAGATATATTATATGTACTCGTATATGTATTATCAATAAATAGTTTAGATAAACAACTAGTTTTATTTTCCTCATATTCGAAATGAAAAGTAGAGTGTTTATCACGGGTAAATACCTCGGGAATTGATTCTTTCGACCCTATTTTACCCGACTGCAAGGAAAGGGTAATGTTTTGTTCAATAAAGTTGGCAAACAAGCAGATTGCAGATTGATCAGGTGATGGTAAGTGGCTGACATAAGTCACAACACCCAGTAATTTTAGCGCCTAACCCTTCAAACCGAAACACAAAAATGCACACACTGCTGCTTTTTGACAAATCGAGGTACCCACGAAGACGAGTTAGGTCTCATTCGCCCTCTGATAACTCCAATTTGGCGCTAGTGTCGCTACTTAAGCATACGACAAATCAAAGTTTAAGAGTAAGCCTACAGGTGGTTTTATCATAGCCGATGGTTTCATCTCCCTAAGACTGATTCATTATTACTATTACCGAACCTAAACTAGAAAAATGACGTTTGGCTAGCAGGTTTTTCAGTAGCCTTTTAATATATGCTGCACAATTTCACACGGATTTCCACAGTGATGATTCAAATGTTTTATTCTCATTTTCCTATTTTACCTATATGTAGGTATACTAACCCTAAGCTAAGTGTTGTTTTCTTTTACTAACTAAATGGACACATTTATCTGATAAAATAAATAAATAAAAATAGTATTTTTATCTGTGATTAATAATAAATTCAAAAAAATATATATTTTGGATATTTAACCCCTAAAGGGGTAGGATAGGGGTTGAAAGTTTGTAGAGAACAGTAGGTGTATATTGGGCATTCTAAAACAGTTTTCATCAAAACACCGCAAACGAACGCAGTGAGATTTGAGCTACGCTTCGCTGCGCTCTAGCTCCGCAAATCTCACTGCGTTCGTTTACGGTGATTTGATGAAAACAGTTTAAGATTGCCCAATATACATTATATAGGGTTAAATGGAAAAGAAGATTTTTTATTTCATTTCATTTCATAATGTTTCTATTGTGTTGTGTTGTTTGACTGTAAACAGTATACTTTTGATTGATTGCGATTTACTAGACACATTTTCAAGGTTTTCTATCTCAGAATATTAAGGCATTCAACTAGGTAGCAGTGCAATAACAACAGAAATTAAACAGGTTGAGGTTTCGTAGCTTCAGGACTCAACTCTCGGATAAGTACCGTTCTACACTCTGCCTGCCATACAGTTTCAAAGCATTCCCACGAAATTCATTTATCAGCAATAAATTTATTGCACATTATTCATATATCCAGTTACGAGTGCTTACTCAAATAATAAGGCTTCTTTCACACGTTAATACTTTTATTTGTTTATTAAATTACTTCAATTAAATATATTCTTTATTATAAAACAAAGTATAAAATTGTTGATTTTTACAAAATATTTAAAAGGGCGGGCTAATCCCTGAAAGATGTGTTCCAGTCATCACACGAATAAAAAATAGAAAATAAATATTCCAATAATTTAAAAAATGAAAATATAAAAAATATTAAGAACATTTTAACTACCTACCTTGGCTGACTAAGGTCTTAACATCCTAATTAAATAGGGTAGTGCGGTGGGAACGTGTATGAGATGCTGCCGATGAATACCACCTATGTATTATTACAATAATTTTCATAAACTTCTATGGTTCTGTCCTCATGTCGTATCAATATCGTTATGCTATAAATACATTCGGTTCGCCTAATAGAACGATATACCTATTGTTTATCTGTTTTAAATAGTAGTATCGAAAAATGAAAATTAGAAATCGCATCCGTTATTATAAAGAAGACTTTTTAATTTGGAGATAATATTCGTTAGTAATTGTAAATATGTATGTACATGTATAATTTAAATAAATATAATAAACCCGAAATGAAAAAAAATTTGGAGCATGCAGCCTTACACGAGATTTCTGCATCAGCAGAATTAAACGGTTACCAACTATTTTGCTGTATATGCACAGTATTGTATTGCAAGTTTGTGGAAATAAACGACAAACAATTAATTTGCTGATTATTTCCGCGTCATATTGCACATTGGTAGAATTATGGGTAAATATCAAATTTTGCTAAATATCATGAAAGTCAGAGGTGCAAAACGTTATTAAGTTTTATATTTCGAGTATGGAACCGACTTTTTGAAAGTAAACTACCAAACTATAATCTTCTCTTAGATGTTGTGATGCTGAATAACGATCTACTACTACCTCGAAAATAAAAATCCAATACACGTAATTGCGTCAGTTCGTCGTTTTGTTTCTTTCTTGCTACGTAAGTACTTTTTTTTTATATAGCTGACGAAGTTCAGCCGATGATCGGACCGTTTTTGGATCATACGCAACTGCTGATCAAAAATTTTGTTGCAGACCTGAGAACTGCTCCACTCACACGTCCCGGGTACCATAGTACCCAGAGCGCTTCGCGTCTCCTTTGCCTAAAACGCGCGGTGTGATAAAAAAATCACGAAAAAAAAAATATTTTCTCTAAATAAAGTGTCAGTTCTTTAGTGTTTGAAAAACGAACACTGACCATGGAAGTGGAAGTGAATGCATTAGGATTCTCGATAACGTATAGACATCATATCCGTGAATGCATATTTGTTTTCTTATAAATATTTTGTGTGGATATGATTTGGACGGAAATTAATAATTTTATGATTATATATATAATATTTTATAATATTACTTACTTATTTAACAATATAAAAATTAATGAGCATTCTTTTTTAGATTAGTCATGTTAAATAAAAATGATTATAAAGATAAGGTATAGGTTGAGAACCTCAGTAAAATTATTACTTGCATTGCACTTTTCTTATATAAAATCCGGAAAAACTGTAGTCACAGTACACTCCAGTGCTATCTCTGACCACTAACAGTGCTTCAGTACCTCCTCATCAAAAAATCTCAAGACCAAGACAGCTGAAAAATGTTCGTAAGTTTTTATACTTTATTGCTATACTTTATATCTATTCTTTAATTGTCTATAAGTGGTTGATCATCTTCATGCTTCAACAAATTGAGCCGTTGGACCAGGCTGTATATGACGTGACCTCTCCAAGTGCTGTCTTCACGAGGGACCATCAAGCCCAGCAGTGGCATGCTGATTGACTGATGATGATGATATTTTTTTTATCTTATGAATTGAAGATGTGAATCTTCAACTCGTTTTCTTGTAACCACTCTTAATACTAATATGACATTTACTATTTTCAGGTCGGATAGCAAGCAAAACAAAAGGTCAGCCAAGAAGAGCTGTGAATCTGACCTTTTCTTTGATACCGACGACGAAGACATCAGGTACTTTTATTGCTATATTTACATATATCTAAATTTCAAATGTTTAATGTGTACAATAATCGTGTATCCTTTTTCTATCTCCCTAGTCCAAAGAAGAGAAGCAAGGCGATAAAGTGCCTATCGAAGGCGAAGAGTGCAGAAGTGAAGAATACATCGTCGTCCAATACTTCTGAGTGGTTGTTCGACTCAGAGTCGGACAGCGAGGTTTCGCGGCCGCCAAACCTGCCAAACAAGACCACCAGTATCCTGACACGCCGAGTACCTGGTGGTGTAACGCGTCGGACTGCACAGCTCGACGGCGACTTGCTAGTGGAGCTACGCCTCTACAACCAGAAGGAGGTATCTAATCTCAGCGGCCTTGACCGGTGCGAGCGCGCTATCGTTTGGGTACGCTTGCAAGGCGAAGCAGAATCTCCAGAATTTTACGCATTAAAAAAATTTGTAAAATTAGCTAAGGCAAAGTTTACCACAGAGGGGATATTTTATAAAGATAAAGTTAAAAAATAGGTTCTCTTTTGTTTCTCTCTGCGTAAATTATGTTTTAGCTGGTTTACTTATTGTTTATCGTTAGCAAACTCAAAGATTAGGTACTTACATACTTAAGCCTTTATTACTTTAACTTTGAGAATTTGTACTGTCCAAATCATAATGTCGAGGTCTACTTTCTGTTCAGTTTGTGACGTATCCGTAAATAACAAAGTTTTCTCTGCACATTTGAAAAGTATTTTACATAAGAACAACAGTTCGGTCGTTGATAGTGAGGGGGTTGAAAAAGTTCATAGCGCTTTTCGTAATCGTATAGCATCGTACCGTGTTCGATATCAAGATGAGGGTCATGATAGTGCGCGTGTTCGCCTGCCCGCCGAGTTTTTATGGCACTTGCGCTCTCGCGTACGCCTATTGCTCATAGCGAAAATTCAAGCTCACACTAATGTTAAAGCTAATTTTGAACTTTTCTGTGAATTCTTTCTGCTTAGTAAGTATGATTCGATTTCAATCAAGTCATTTGCAACGGAAAACTTCATCTTGCATCAAAACTTCAATTTTGAAGATATGTTTTCAAAAATTATTCACTTAATTTGTAAAAAAATTGAAGAATTTGAAGAAAGAGATAGTGGGTGGGCCTATTTACAAAGCCTATATCTAGAAGTAAATATAAACAAATATAACCCGTTAAGAGGCTCCAGTTTTATAGAATTACCAAAGTCCATAAAATGTAAACGAGCATGTATCAACATTCAAAATTCTGATAATTATTGTTTTTTATGGTGTGTCATGGCAGCACTATTTCCTATAAACAGAAACGCACATCGAACGTCAGCTTACCCACACTTTAAAAATGTACTCAATATCAAAAATATGATTTTTCCAGTTGGGTTTGCGGACATCAAAGTTTTTGAAAAGAATAATCCTCGCATAAGTATTAATATTTACGGCATTCAAAAGAATGGTAACATTGTTGGACCTTTATACAAAAGCGAGATTCGCAAAGATCATCACATTCATATGCTTTTCCTGGAAAACAGAAAACGCACCCATTACTGTCTTATTAAAGATTTATCTAAATTACTTCGTCTTCAATTAACTAAACATCATTCTAAAATATATTTATGCGAGGATTGTATGATATTCTTTGATAGTAATGATAAACTGAAAGCTCATGTTTGTGGTGGTGTATCGACAATATTACCCGGTGATGGAACACGAATTCAATTTAATCATTACGAGCGAATGCATGACATGCCCTTCGTCTTATACGCAGATTTTGAATCATTATTAAAACCAACTGAACTCGATTCTGGATCAGGATGTACAAAGATATTGCAAAAACACGTACCATCAGCATTTGCTTATTACGTTGTGTGTTCTTATGATAAGTCGCGTAATAAATATGTATCTTATCGAGGTCCAGCCTGTGTAGAAAAGTTTTTAGAAAGTCTATTATTGGATATAACCGATATTTATAACGTTTTGCAGTCGCCAGTGGCTATTTGTTTAACAAATGAAGACAAAGCGAACTTTGCTCGGGCTACAAATTGTTTTCTTTGTGATAAAATATTGTTTGACGATAAAGTTAAAGATCATTGCCATCTTACAGGACGGTATCGTGGTGCAGCTCATTCTTATTGCAATATTAGATATTGTTTGCCTAAGTTTGTTCCTATATTTTTTCATAATTTAGCGGGTTATGACAGTCATCTTTTTATACGACAGTTGGGAAAACTATCAGGAAAAATACAAGTAATAGCAAAAAATAAGGAAAACTACATATCTTTTACAAAATTTTTTCAAATTAATGATAAAGATATCATACCTGTTCGATTTGTTGATTCTTTTAAATTTTTAGGCACAAGTCTAGAGAAACTTGTCGCAAACTTAAAAAATGACGACTTTAAACATCTGCGGCGTTATTTTCCTTCTCGTGAGCATTTTGCTTTAATAAAACGAAAAGGGGTGTATCCATATGAATACATGACTACTTGGAGTTCATACGAAGAAAAAGTACTTCCGCCTCAGGAGTTCTTTTTCAGCAAATTACGCAATAGTAATATATCTAAAGTAGATTATGATCATGCAAAAAAAGTCTGGCAAACGTTTGAATTATCGAATCTCGGTGAATACACAGACTTGTATCTTAAGTCAGATGTTCTTTTATTAGCTGACGTTTTTGAAAGTTTTCGCCAGACATGTAAGATGAATTATAAATTAGATCCAGCCTTTTATGTTACAGCACCGAGTCTCAGTTTTGATGCCATGCTATTAAAAACAGATGTTAAATTAGAATTAATACACGACCTGGAAATAATAAGAATGATTCAAAAAGGTATTCGCGGTGGAATATGTTTATGTTCGACAAGGTATTCAAAAGCCAATAACAAGTATTTAAAAACTTACGATCCAAGAAAAAGTAATAACTTTCTAATTTATATCGATTGTAATAATCTCTATGGATATGCAATGTGTGCTTATTTGCCTCATTCCAATTTTAAGTTATTGAATGACTTGGAAATCGCTGGAATAGATTTTATAAATGTGCCAACTAACGGAGACACTGGTTATATACTAGAAGTAGATTTAGAATACCCCGAACATTTGCATAATGATCATAACGATTTTCCATTCTGTGCTCAAAAATTTACTCCGCCAGGTTCTAAAACTTCAAAATTGATTCCAAATTTATACGATAAATATTTCTATGTCATACATTTTGCTCATCTGCAAACATGTATAAAACATGGTTTGTTGTTAAAAAAAATACATAGAGTTATTCAATTTAATCAGAGTCCTTATTTAAAGCAGTATATTGACATGAATACTGAATTACGAAAAAAAGCTAAATCTACATTTGAACAAGATTTCTTCAAACTTCTTAACAACAGTATATTTGGCAAGACGTTAGAAGACACAGAAAAGAGGGTTAATGTGAAATTAGTCAATAAGTGGAATGATGATAGTAACAAAACAAAGAAAAGTTTCTGTGCAGAGCAAATGATAGCTCGACCAAATTTTCACAGTGTTACAATTTTCACTGAAAACTTGGTAGCCATTCAAATGAAGCCTGAAACAATCACTTTAGATAAACCTATATACATTGGTTTTTCCGTTTTGGAAATATCTAAGAGTCACATGTTTGATTTTCATTATTCTATTATGAAGCCTTTTTATAAGGAAAAGTTAAAACTTTGTTATACGGATACTGATAGTTTTTTGTATTCAATAGAAAGTAAAGATTTTTATGCTGATTTAAAATCAAATTTTCTTCCCTATTTCGACACTAGTAATTATTCTGTAAATAACGTATACGACATTCCTAGTTGGAACAAAAAGGTGCCAGGTCTCTTTAAAGATGAGCTAGGAGGAAGTTTGATTTCGAAGTTTGTAGGATTAAGGTCCAAGTTATACTGTATTAAAACGGCAGAAGATGAATTAAAAAAAGCAAAAGGCATACAGAAGCAAGTATTAAAAGATGTACAATATAAAGATTATTACAAGGTATTAAATGAAAATACATTTTTGAAGAAAAAAAATATCATATTTAAATCTCTTAAGCACGAAATATTTACTCAAGAACAGAAAAAAATAGCTTTGTCAGGTAATGACGATAAACGTATCATATTAAAAAACAAAATTTCTACTTTATCATGGGGTCACTGGGATAGTTTAGTTTAATATCATTAGTTTTTCTTTAGAAGCACCGTATTGTATAGTTTATTATTATTTTAATGGTAATCATGAATCAAATTGTAAGTTGAGAAATATGTTACCCCATCATCTATTTATTTATTTATTATATGGCTTAAGTAATGAATAAGTTAATAGAATAAAAACATACATGAAATTGTATAGTATGTACCGACACGGCACTTTATATTGTAAAGTTATTTAATTTTAATATTGTTATCCATCAGTTATTTGTTTAATAGTATTATACATTGTTTTTTAATGGTAAATAGGTAAATTAATTACCTAGTTTTAATCAAATACTTAATGTTGTATTGTAACGATGAAAATATATAACGTTATAAACCAGCTACCATGTTTTTTTTTATTTCATAATCCATAAAATATAAAACTATTAATAAAATAGCACACGCAATGAACAATTCGAAACTGGTTGGGACATGTTATTGCTGATTTAGGTATTCCAACTTATAGTTCATTAGTAATTTGTCCAATTGCGATTCCGTGCGAATGCTTTGTTGTTATGTCAGCATTATATTTACACTATAAATAGCTATTAAAGTCGAATGTTTTTAAAATTTGTTTCACACATAATTAATCAAGTGACAACTACGGTCACCCAAATACATCATGGTAAGTCGTATAAATTATTTTTCTTCAAACTCTTTTCTTGTGTAGTGGTTAGATCACTAGTTAATGTTTATTTGTATATTTGATTTAGTTGGAAGATAATGTTGTTGTTAAAACCTTATGGTTGTGATGCTGTTATCGTGATTCTCATATTCTATCGGTTCCGTATAAGATAGTCAGCCTCCTTGTGGATCCTAGATATACTCTTCTACCTCCGCCACTATATCAATCATTTCTTCGATGTGAAATTATTTTTGTTGCATAATAAATTAAATTTCAGAATACCCAAGAAATCTCGCAGTCGCTACTCATAAGCAAGGAGGCAACAGAAGATTATCCTCCTTGCTTTGAGCAAAATGCGCAAGATATGTTGGAGGGCTTCTATGAAGAATTTCCACATTGGAATGCTAAAGATTCACCGCTGCATGCCAAGGTGGTTAAAAGTCTTTTTAATAAAAAGAAGCCCATGAAGAGGAGAAGCAAGTTACTGCAGAATACGAAGGGGAACGAACCTTCTTATTTAATTAAAACAATACCTACTAAAGGGCGGCGATTAATTAAATTAGAAATATTAGATCTGGAATCAACCAGCAATGATCCATTAATAAAAACACAATATGTGGTAACCGAGCATATTGATCCAATAATGGATCAAGCAGAAAATATTATAACTAATATCTCTAAGAAAATATGTGGTTACAGTTATAGTTTTTAAATAACTATTGCTGACCTAAAACATTTGTAGATGTATATTAAAATTCTCTAATGTGCTAGATGCGTACCTACTATCTTTAGTTACGTGTACACTCACGGAGATACATTATTTCAACAACATTATTCTTCTGAAAAATTATAGTAATGCTTATAAATTTTACTAACTAAGACTTATGTTATTTTAAATAGTTATGTTAGTTTAAGTCTTGTATTGTTTTCAATAAATATTATTTAAAAATAAAAAGACTTGTATGAAAATATTTGTTTTTATTTTAACACCTCTATAATGTAATCAAATATTTTGAAAAACATTCATTCAGAATTACCTCTATAAATAAATCTAAGATAAAATTTATTAGAATTCAAATACATAGTTTAAAATAATGGTAATAAAATTAAAAATATAGTTTTATTTATTAAAGAACGCAGTGTATTACTTTGTTAAAGTAGGGATGCAAGTAATTAAACAATGTTTATTTTTAAGCATCGATTCCTTACTCATATCATTTTTTATTGCACGATTCGAGAGGGGTGAGAGCTCTTTCTTCTCTCTCCATTCTTCTCGATGCTTTAACATTGTGTGTTCTAGACACGTCCAATAACTTAATATAATGAGTGGTAACAGTATCCAAATTCTTCTACTCCTTGCTATTGTTACCGCCGTCGAATGCTTAGTCTATATGGTGGAGTGAGTGCACTTACAAGTAAATATATTGCTAGTTCTCTTATTATTACGAACGCAAAGTGTTATATCCATTTTGTTAAAAGCCACGAATCAAAACGGACAAGTTGCTATGAAGTTCCTCAAACAAAAGGAAACGTTAAAATTAGATTATAATATCTGTCCTGCATCATTATGTGAAGCAAAGCGACATGGCAACTTATTACCGAGCACTATACGATGTATTGTTTGTGGACCATCAAATTGCGGCAAGACAAACTTAGTAATAGGTTTGTTATTACATGAGAATGGTGCACGTTTTCGTAACTTATATGTATATTCTAAATCATTATACCAACCAAAATATGTGTTCTTAGAAAAAGTATTAGATTTAGTTGCAGACATATCTTATAGTAAATATAACCATAATAATGATATCATAAGCCCACACGAAGCTTTGCCAAACTCCATTATAATATTCGACGACGTAGCTTGTGAAAACCAAAATAGCATTCGGGATTATTTTGCTATGGGTCGACATAAGAATATTGATTGTTTTTACATTAACCAAACATACAGTAAAGTACCTAAACAACTTATAAGGGACAATTCTAACCTCATTATTTTATTTAAACAAGACGATGTAAATTTAAAACACGTTTACGATGAGCATGTAGGTTCAGATATGTCGTGGTCTCAGTTCCGTGAAATGTGCTCAACTATTTGGAATAAACCATTTAATTATGTTGTGATCAATAAAGACTGCGAAAGAAATAAAGGATGTTATAGGATGGCATTCGATACTTTTGTAGTAGTAGATTAATATACATAAGTTATTGTTTCATCAATACACAATCACTATTACTCTGGATTTTGCATTGAACGGAATCCTTGTCAAAATGGAAAAGCAACTTAAAAAACAAATTGTAAAAGCTGCAGCTGCTGTAAAAAGAAAGGTTGAAATGATAAAGGATATGAAAAATACAAATGATGCCACTCTGGAATCCATATTCAAACCTATAACCGATCCACTGAAACAAATAGCCATTAAGAACAATGAAATTTCTCATGAAGATGAGGATGAGTTTGAACATTATACAATAAAAAAAAATAAACATAATGACAGCGAGGCAACAAATTTTTCTGATGACGATTTTAATGAAGAAGAGGAACAACAGTTCTATAAAAAATTTAATTCCGAAAAAACCCTTGTCGTATCACCTTCTGACAACAATAATATGAGTGATGCTTCCTTTAAGTCCTTTCAATCATCACCAAATGTTTCACTTAATAGTTTATCGTGGTGTGCTTCACCCGACGCAAATATCCCTTTTGGAATAAAAAATGAACGAGGAAAACTTATGCTCGGCCAAACACGTGTTTTCGACGACGGAAAAATTATAAAAATTGGAAATCGAAGTTTAAACAAAACTCTTGGATTAAAAGAATTACTATTTGAAAAGACACCAAATTTGGATGTTATCACAGATGAAGATTTGCAAAATTATAAAGAGCTTCTAATAGAAACGAATGCACATAGGCGTAATTGTGATCCACGCAAGCCAATTAATAGTAACAAAGGGTTTAAGTACATGCATATTATTAAACCACTGTTTAAGTTCTCTAGAAATAAGTATGACAGCACAGAAAGTCTTACGGTAGGAAAAGGAATAAATCTTTTAAAAAGTGTAAAGAAAGATATAGATTACGTTTATTGGGATGATCCAAATGAATTAGTAGATCGATTGAAATTACTGTTTGCATCTCGTGATGCTGGCAATACCGGCTTAGATAATGAAATTATTGCGATTATAGAAGAGCTGTACGAAGCAGGCATCATTAAAAACACCAAATATAAGGAACCTAATTTTAAAAAACTGATCAGTAGTTATACAGCAAACACCGCATAGATACGGAAATGAATGTAGATAAATTTGGTCATCACGTTCATAAACGTTTACGATTAGAGGAATATATTGGAAATCTCAACGATACATTAGTAAAGTCAGAAACAGGTGAATATGATTTAAAATCATCAAGATTAAAAGGGCTTATATCGCCAGGCAATGATGACGAAGCCGCCAATAAAGCTTACGTGGATGAAAAGACACACGAACTAAGAACTAATATTTTAAGTGATGTAAATATTCGTTTAAATGATTTTGAAAGTTCAATACTTAATAAGCTAGCCACCTTGTTTTACACAAGGACAGAAATTGATCACATGCTTCAAGAGAAACCAGATAATAATGAGCAAACAAGACATAGTGAATGAGCTTCACAAAGCAGCAAGAAGGAATTTTTCCCGGCGATGTACGATCATAAAAGGAATAGATGATTTATGGCAAGCCGACCTCATAGATTTGCAAAAATATTCACAGTTTAATAAAGGGTATAAATATATTCTTATCGTAATTGACACTTTATCAAAATATGTATGGATCAGACCTTTAAAATCAAAAGCGAAAAATTATGTTACAGATGCAATGCAAAGTATTTTAACTACATCATTACGAAAACCTAAAAATTTACAAACTGATTTAGGCACAGAATTCTACAATGATAATTTTAAACAATTAATGAAAAAGTATAATATTAATCATTATTCAACATATTCTATTAAAAAAGCATCTATAGTAGAAAGAGTTATAAGAACAATTAAATCTCACCTTTACAAACTATTTAGTTTGAACGGAAATTACCAATGGTATAAAAATATTTTAAAGGACGTTGTAGAACACTACAATAACACTTTGCATAGAATAACAAAATTTAAGCCTGTGGAAGTTAACAAAGTAAATGAGCTTATAGTCAAAGGTTATATTATGAATTCTCAAAAGAATAAAACAAGTCGGGGATATACATTTCGTGTTGGTGATTATGTTCGCATAAGTAGATATAAAGCAGATTTTTACAAAGGCTATACGCCAAACTGGTCCACCGAAATATTTCGTATAGTAAAAGTTAATCACACTAACCCAACAACTTATCAAATAGAGGACAGACGCAATCAAAGAATCCTCGGCTCATTTTATGCATACGAGTTACAAAAAACTAAGTTTCCAGACCTATACCTCATTGAAAAGGTTATAAAAAGAAAAGGAAACAAATTGTTTGTAAAATGGTTAGGATTAAGTAATAGCGAAAATAGTTGGGTTGATAAGAATAAATTGGTTTTATGATATAAAATAGCTCAAGATATCTTTATTGATTCACTTTTTGTTTATCAATGAAGAAAGGAAGTGGTATCATAAACAGCTTAATAAATAAGATTCCGTTTGAGTTACATTTACCGGGCTACCAATATTGCGGACCCGGCACAAAGCTTCAGAAACGATTACTTAAGGGTCAGCGAGGAATTAATAAATTGGATAACGCTTGTATGCACCACGATATTGCTTACATAAACAACGACGCTAACGTAAGGCACAAAGCTGATCTAGATTTATTAAATATGGCTCAAAGAAGATTGAAATCAAAAGACGCTGGAAAGAAAGAAAAAATTGCTTCATGGATAGTAAAAAATGCTATGAAGGCCAAATTAAGAGCTGGTGCAGGTGCTCGGTCGTTTATGACGGCTGTGAAAAAACTCAAATCTAAATTAAAAAAAATAAAATCTAAAGACACAAATTCTACTATTAAATATGCGGTCGCCGCTGCAAAAAAACTATTTAGAAATAAAAATAAAATGAGTTTACCTCGTTGTATTCCTATTCCAAAATGTGGAGGACTGTTACCGTTAATTCCTATTTTCGCGGGATTATCAGCTTTAGGTTCACTGGCTGGTGGAGCAGCTGGCATAGCAAAAGCGGTTAATGATTCAAAAGCAGCTCAAAAAGCTCTTCAAGAATCGGAACGACATAATAAGATGATGGAGGCGGTTGCTCTCGGAAAAGGATTATATATTAAACCTTATAAAAAGGGTGCAGGTCTATATTTGAAACCCTCAAAAAACTAATAAAGCGGCTACCTAGGCGGGCATTAACTAATTGGGATATATTAGAACATGCTAGTGATATTCCATTTTTTCGTGGTGTTTTCATGAGGGATACGTTGCCCTCAAAACCTAGGAAGATAGAATGCGGTATTATAAATTTAGATACTTCAAATAACATTGGAACACATTGGGTAGCCTACGTGAAAGAAAATAAGTATGCTGAATATTTTGATAGTTTTGGTAATCTGAAACCTCCGTTAGAACTACTTGATTACTTAAGAAATGTTTCTTTAAATTATAACTATGAGCAATATCAAACATTTGACTCTGTTAATTGCGGCCACCTTTGTATAAAATTTTTAAAGGAGTATTGGAAAACACATTTATATAAAGCTTGAAATAAAATTCTTTATCAGTAGTAAAATGTCTTTCACTGTGTCTATAACTGGAAAAGGATCCTCTCTGATAACAAACTACTCACCTACTTTGGAATTAAGTGGATACTATGAGTGTGGATTGTTGTATTTTTCAACATTTAATTCTATACCCAACATAGATAAAAGAAATAATAAATTCTACTATGACGATAACGAAGTAATCGAAATACCTGAAGGAGCTTATGAACTTCAAGATATCTGTGATTATTTAAAGACATACATTAGAAATGCAATGTTAAAATTAACTTGTAATAATAATACTTTAAAAACTACAATTTTTTGTACTAAAGATGTTCATTTCAACAAAAGTGACTCACTTGGAAGGATTTTAGGTTTTGGTGGAGAAACAATAAAGGCATTAAAAAGGACCGAATCTCTGTATCCTGTCAGTATATTGCCAACAACCATTGTGCGCATCGAATGCGACGTAGTTAGTGGGTCATTCGTGAACGGATCTGCAAGTCATATTATTCACGAGTTTGTTCCTAACGTACCACCTGGTTATCGGATCATTGAAGTGCCGAAAAATCTAATATATTTTCCTGTAAATAAAAGTTCTATAAGTGCAATAACTATACAATTATTAGACGCCGAGAATAAACAAATCAATTTACGAGACGAAGAAGTACAACTGTATCTACATTTTCGTAAAAATGATAAATTTCAATAAAAATCATGACACAGCTTGCATTCAAGTTAGTACTAGAAGATCACCTCATAAAAGCACACCGCTTCACATAAAAAAGAAGCTCACCAAAAACAATAAGGAATTTTTGAAGTTGATTGGCTTGTTAAAATGAATATTTTAAATATATCTCAATCAACATCATACGACAATAGTATTGAAAGTTTCGAATATCATTCTTATAAACCGTACGTAACAAGTTTCAACAAGAATGATGAAATAAGAATACCTATTAATCAACAAGATCTATGTCTGTTACCCTCACTCAGCACTTTGTATATTGAGGGTAAAGCCAATGTTTATAATAGTTCGACTAAAGAAAAAATATCAAATGTGTATTTTATCAACAATCCAATACTATATTTATTTCAAGATATTCGATATGAGTTAAACGGAATAGAAATAGACAAAATAAAAAATGCTGGCATAACTACAACAATAAAATCGTACCTCTCGTTAAATGATAATGAATCTAAATGCTCACGTGTATGGGGATGGTCAACTTCTGGTACAAACAATCTTAACGGAGGAATTTTTTCGGCTTCTGTGCCGTTGAAGAAAATTTTAGGTTTTGCAGAAGATTATGAAAAAGTTATAATTAACTCCAAACATGAATTGGTGCTATTAAGAAGCAATACGAATCTCAATGCTTTGAAATTAAATGTCGGAGAGGTGGTCGAAGATATAACTATTAGCAAAGTTGTTTGGCGAGTTCCGCACGTTAAAGTATCAGATCGTGAAAGAATCAATTTGTTGAAACATCTAGAAAAGGACAGGCCTATTACACTAGCATTTCGAAATTGGGATTTGTATGAATATCCATTATTACCGAAGACACGTAAACACACTTGGTCTATCAAAACTTCGTCACAGATAGAGAAACCAAGATTCGTTATTATAGCCTTGCAAACCAATCGCAAACACAATGCGGAAATGTCAATGGCAGAGTTCGATCACTGCAATGTACGAGATGTAAAAGTATATTTAAATTCATCGTATTACCCTTATGAAGGATTGAATGTCAGTTTCTCAGAGGATAAATTTAATTTATTATACGAACAATATGCAAGATTCCAACAGTCTTATCATGGACGGCGACCAGAGCCGTTGATGAGCTTGAAGGAATTCAGAGACGTTGCCCCATTATTTGTTATTGATTGTTCTCACCAACAAGAAATGATAAAGGGATCAATCGATGTCAGAGTGGAGATTGAAACAGACCAAGAAATCCCGGATCAGACAGCAGCATATTGCTTGATTTTAAATGACTGCATTTTTGAGTACAAACCTCTGAGCAATATTGTGAAGAAAATATCTTAACTAAATAAAGTGCAATCAAAAGGTATTTGAAAGAACAAACTTCAACTTTATGTTAAACAGTGGAATACAACGAAACAATGAGTGCTGATAAGAGTTCGATACTTTTTGTTGATGTTCAAGGATTCAAAGACTGCAAAAATAATTTTATTATTAAGGAATTTGCGTTAGCCACAAAAGAGTTTACGCAAGTCTTTTTAATAAAACCTCCATATTCGTATCTAAAATTATCTGCCGAAGAAAAAAGAGCAGTCAATTGGATTGAACGCAACAGAGGAATATACTGGAGTCAAGGCAATATAGATTTCAGAGAATTTAAGAGATTAATTATTCCAATTTTAAAGGACCAAACCATAATAATGAAAGGTGTTGAAAAGCAAAAATGGATTAAAGATTTGTGTTCTGACTGCTTTTTGATAAATGTTGAAGGCAAAGGTTGTCCTAATTTTGCAACATTGCGCAATAGTTATGCTAAAGGTGGAGCTAACTTCAATTGTATAACTCATAAAAAAGAGTGCGCTCTAAGGAATGTTTTATTCATAAAAAAGTGGTACTTAAGCACATGTAATTTATGACTTCAGTAAATTGTACTTGAATGAAAATTTGTATTTAAAGTATTGTTCTAGTTTAGCTATGATGATATTTGTTACTTGCTTTATAATAAAAAAATATTTTTAACAAAAATTTCTGCGTTTTATTAATGAAAACAAATATGGTGATTCAATATACTCGCATAACTCTTTATTTATCAAAAATTACAATTTAATGGTATGAATAATTTAACCCTGTATAATGTATATTGGGCAATCTCAAACTGTTTTCATCAAATCACCGTAAACGAACGCAGTGAGATTTGCGGAGCGTAGCGGAGCTAGAGCGCAGCGAAGCGTAGCTCAAATCTCACTCCGTTCGTTTGCGGTGTTTTGATGAAAACTGTTTTAGAATGCCCAATATACACCTACTGAGAACTCTGTTATTTTCGATCAATCGGCTTTTAATTTGAATTTAGGTTGAATTTGAAGTGAACAAAAAAGTTAACATATTCCAAAATTCAACCATTACTAGATGTGCCTACGAACTACGTCTCGCCAGTAAAAATAAAAAATACTAATATCGTTATACAAAAATGAGGGTTGGTGGTAGAAGGGTAAAAATTTTGGGTGATAAGCATTTTTATATGCCAAATCATAAAAAAATCAAAAATATTTCCCCAAAAAAATTCCTGGAGGGGGCCACCCTTATCACCTAGAGTGTAAAAAATTCTCTAACCTACCAAATATACACAAAAATTTAATAAAAATCGGTCAACGGACACGTTTTCCTTATGGACCAAATGTATGCATAACTAGTTGTATCATTAGGAATATTCGATAACAAACACTGTGACACGAGATTTTATATACGTATTAGATTGGATTTGGTTGAAATGTCGTTTCGTTATCGTTTTTGCTGTTGTGTCGCTCTGAATCTATTTAACATATTTTAACGGGACTCTATTCGAAAGCTGTTCTATGGTCAAGATCGTTTTTGCTACGGGAAAATATATACTTAATACGCACAGGAAAAAAAACAATGCGGGCGAAGCTATGGGCAGAAAGATAAAACAGAAAATGTTGATTCTTCAAACCGCTATTGTTGCTAAATATACTTACTAAAGAAAATCTGAATAACACTCATAATAATATGAACACTACAATCAATAGAAAAATTAAAATGGTTTCTGTGGTAACTAACTACAAAAAGACATTGTAGCCTACAAAATATGAGGTACCTAAGTATTTTATCATCGTTTTGTATTTTTTGGTTCTGCCTCTTCAGGTATTCCGGTCTTTTGTCAACACATTATCCTGGAATGGCGTAGTTAGCGCGTGAAGTTTGAAGACAAAATGTCTTCGTTAAGGGCAGTATCCACTGGCTCGTTATAAATGTTTTAATGGCAACCATTACGCAAACACATTAAGGGGATCACCCTTAGCTATACGATTTACTGCTTGGTCCAAGGTACGAGAGATGACAAAAAATTACTATAACACAATTTATCTTGGAGAAAATTTATCTTATTTACTTAAACTATATAAACACGGGTAGATAATTGTATAAAAAATATTTTTTCAGAATTTAAATATAAAAAAATTGAGACAGTTAAATACCAAACGTATGATAATTATAAGAAATATGAGAGAATAATCAGGTGCTTGCACTAAATATCTAGTTATATCTTTGGAATTAAAAACAAACCTATGTAGGAATAAATAATTGAACCATGAAACTACTTGCGATAGTCTGTGTTAGCACTTCATCACCTTGGTTTAAACTTAATACTTATCATTTTACCATAGATACTTATTTTTATTGCTTGAGAGATAATTATCCAAATTGACACTAAGTAGGTACTCTCTATACTTATATTTCCTTAAATTATAACAAAAGTATCCCATAACGTTAAATTACAACGGTCATTTTATCAATAACCACGTTAAAACTCTAATCTTTCTTTCGTTTGTGACTTGAGAAACAAAAAAAAACAATTTTTTAAGCCCTCGCCCGCACGTAAAGCTGCGGTGGATACTTGGAGTTATGATTAAATGTCTTCGAAAACATTATGGTGGCGTGACTAATCGGGATTAAGAGAATCTAGGGACATTTTAATTTGAGAAGCCGTGATTTATCTTCGGAAAACACGTTGAACAAATCTCAGTATAAAATAAGCTGAATCTTTGTATCGTTTCAACAAACTTTATAAATATTGCCATTTCTTACCAAGTATAGTCCATTTCTAAACAAATTATTCAACCCCCACGACTGACCTGACCTACTCGTAAATATTTAGAACTCAATTGACCTTCGAACTTCGTTATTGATTTTATATCGCTAATAAATAGCCCACCATTCTTTGAAAACCTAGTATCAATCAACCGAACTGCTTAAATACGGCATATAGCAATGCATCATCGACAACATTGATGTGGTTTTTTTTCTTTATTCTAAGACATCAAGTCATTATTAAAACGATTGAGACTGTATTACTGTTAATACAGTCTCAATCCGTAAATGTAAGTTATAAGACTGTATTATTTTAATTAACTCAATAATTAAATAAGCAATGAAACAAGCTTCAACATTTATTTTTTGCTTTATGAAAATAAAAAAAGTACGTACCTAGATATAGCGCAGTAAAGTTAATGGGTGGTTCTTGCTACGATATAACTTAATTAGCATGCGACATTTCAGATCTATGCATCGTCGCGTGGTTTTGATTATTTTAAAAAAATCTATTATTCTCCCTGATGGATGTAAAATAAGATCTCATCATTGCCATTTTATTTATGGCTAGCATTCTTTACACAGTCTTTACATTTTAATGCAAGCTGTGATATATTTATACAAATATAATTTATATAAATTACCATACATTTTACATTTTTTTTGTTTCCTCTTATATCTTTTTTTTATTACATTACATTTCTACGAATTACAAATATTTTATCAGTCCTTGCATCCATTATCTGCTTTTTGAAAATATTATTATCTCATACCATGTTTTCATCATATCTATGACCACAAACATCATCATCATCAATATCCTCTCAACTGTACAGTTACATAAATCGGTTATTACTAGCAAAGATACATACGTTGCTACTACGTGCATCATGATAAAAATACACTTGTTCTATTGCTACAATATAGAAAAGCAACCCCCCTCAATGTCGAAAGTGATAACACCATAATAATCTACCTAACAAAACGACGAATTAACAGTTGACGGGCACACAAAAAGCCGGACATGTCGTATAACACGTCTAAAACAGTTCAACAAGTTGTAACAAGCCCCAACGTTTCTTGTCACTCCAATATTATCCGATAAAACGCAACTAATTTTGACCCAACCTATTTTCAACTTTACAGACAATGTTCCACAGAATACGTTATTTCAACTTTCACTAAAATGGAAATCTCAGTTTCTAAGAATCTACGCAGCGTTTTATGTAGTCTGTGACGCACACTCTCTCCCCTCGTTTTGTATCGTTTTCCGAGGGTGAAAAAAAGTTTTCCGTCGAAAAATAATAACACGGTCTTATCGCCTTTTACGGCAGATTCTTACATAAATAATGATAAAGGGAAATTAAATCAAAGTCTTATTAGAATATTAAAAGTTCGGAAGGCGTTTTTTTAATGTCTCTAGCGGTATTTAGGGACGTATATTTCACTCAATTTAGTAAATGGAATCACCGGGCCCGTTCGACCGCGCGACCATTAGAGGGTTGTTTCATATTACTTTTTGGTCGTGACGTATTTGATAATTGACATTTATTGTTTACACCTATGATTTATTTACATTTGTATGTAATTAACCCCCTATCGTTTGTTTTAACGACAACGGCAGCTGTCCCATCTAACTATACAATCTATTATTGAATTTATTATACTCGTATAGGTACCTACACGTTACTAACGGAGTTTTTTCTATATACTTAAGGTGTTTCAAAAACTTTCAAGACTGTTCAGCCAAAATGTATGAAACCCCACCATAGGAGTTGTTCAGTTTGATGGTCTGAACAACCTCCTTACATACAATAAGGTGTTTTAAAAACTTCAAAGACTGTTCAGCAGAAATGTATGAAACCCCACTGAGGGAGTTGTTCAGTTTGATGGTCTGAACAACCTTCTTACATACATAAAAATTATATTTTAAAGATGCGCAGATTCAATAAGTATGACCCTAATATTAGTAACAAAAGAACATAGTATTTTCGGACTGTTCCCAGTAGTCTTACCGAGTAGTCTTACCAGTAGTACTACTGGTAAGACCTATAATTCAGACGGAACGGTTTTTGCAGCAAGGCAGTGCAATAGACAAGTAAAATATTTGCATAATAAAATTAACCGAAAACTTAATATTTATCCAATGAATAATTACAAATATAAAACAACTGTAATAAATTGGCTTAAGTTTCATAGTTATGCGGATACTGAAAGATTGCTGATATTTCAGTTGTAGGCTGGCTATGTAATAATGAAATAATACACAGTCCACTTACCACATACACACGCATGCGCACACAAACACACACACATACCTATACACACACACTCACGCACACACACACACATGTAATGTTATCAATTTGTTTTGTTTTATAATATAAGTTTGTTATCTTTTTCACTTCACTTACATGTTAATTAAATTATACGGAAAAGCGGAGATTTCCTGATACAGGTATTATTTACTTACTATAGGAAAGTCTCCACACCAATTTGTAAACACACGGTAGTGACTGAAATAAAACTTTTGTTTATTGTTTGTATATTACTACAATTGAGCAATTTATAATATAAATTATGCTACTCTTTTCGACAATAAAGTTCAATTAAATATTATTGAAAATAGCATTCTATCAGCAGGGTTGAGCAAATTATATTTTCTTTCACCGTAGGAGCGTCGGATAAATGCACATAATATGTTTTTTGTATAGGACAGAGAAACTCTTGGTTTTCATCTCACCTGATGGTAAGTGATGATGGACTCCTCAACAACTAAGTAACTGGCTATTTTACCTCAAATATTAGGACTAAGCTTATAACCCCTGATGATATAAAGTATAACCTATGAAATGACATGTTTTGCAAAGGAATAGCAAAAGGGCTGATGGAGGTCATAATGGTCTTTTATCGTGGGAAAGAGTCATTTTTAAGTGAAAATGAGGCAGGATTGATATGTGTTTCTGTTGTTCACAGCTTTTAAAAATCAGAACTGTATTCACTTTGACCGCTGCAAAGAATGTACAAACATACATATCATCACGTGTTTTCTCCCCTAAATGTGAGGAAGAGGTGTATCAAACCCACACTTCCCAATTTTTTTAGTTGTCATATAATAGGGAGTGAGTCCATTAGCACTATCTGAGCACTAGTCCCAGATAACTAGCTGCTATTTCTCAATCTTCTCAATCAATCAAGTCTTTTTCCCGACGCTGGGATCGAGCCCGGGCGGGGCATATGTGACTAATTAGGCCAAAAAGACACCTTTCCGAAGTAAACAAGGGCCTAAGTTGCCATGATCGCATTTGTTGCATCAAATGCATAGAACAGTGCAGTATGTGAATGACATGAGTCACATGGTTTCGTAATGTTATTCCCATTCATTCGAATATTACTTTGGCTAGAGAATCAGATAGTGAATATATACTTGGCTATTTCTTGAACCTTGAACTTGTTTTTGAACCATTAGTCCGTTCTATGGTTCACAATAGGAATATGCATAAAATTTGAATTTTATTGATAACACAACATAGAAACATTTGAAACCTTTAAAATTGCGAAGAAACGGTATAATTATGATGAAACATGAAAAAGTTGCTATTTATTGATACTAGCAAATTACCTTACGTCTGTTTCTTACAAAACATTTCGTTGTATCGGTATTATAATGGTGGACGAGTACAATGACGTTACAGTCTATGTCGGATCTCTCTCTATTAAGCTTTGTTGTTTTTAAAAGCGCTGTTAAAAAGTAGCTCCTTTTAAGAATTTTATTTATTTAATGCTTTATGTACATAAAGTATACACAGGCGGACTTAATGCCTTTAGGCATTTTCTGCCAGTCGATCATCGAATTTTGGGTGATTTCGAAAGGTAGGCCGATGGGAATCGGCTTAACATATTTACATACGAGTAAAAATACAATAAAAATATATTTTTTTTTTGTTGTTCGTAACTAGACTAAATCCATAGATCCATGATGAAAGAATTGAGAACTCCTTTTTTAGGAAGAGCCTTAACAGAACGGTGTGCAATACATACTACAATTTAGTATATCCATGGGTTGGATAGATCCCAGGAGTGAGTCCAAGCCATGCGTCTTGTCTTTGCGCGGCAGACCGCTCCATGGATATGTTTTGCTGCCATGTATACGACGATCATTCATCTTGATATTTTATTTTTAACTGTATTTACGATGAGCAAATGTGCTCTATATGATGTGGATACATTATAGCTCAATGGACTTAATTTCTTCCAAAATGAGATCTCCTTGACATAATATGTACATTGCTGATTCACAAAAATTCATAGTCAATAAGATCTTAGACCAATCAACCTTCAATGAACAATCAAATGCTGCTGGAATGTTTCAAGTTAAGAAGTTGAAATACTAATAAAAGCTTAAGTTGTAGATGTCGGTGAGATAATGCAACAAAAAATTTAATTATGAAGAAACCAGACGACACTTTTGTGAACATCGTTTTTAATTTTTTTCTGTATAATTAAAGTAATTAAGCAATTTTTTTCATTATCAAAGTAAAACTGACGATTTTGGTAACAGTCCTTAAAATGCATTGCGTTACTGCAGCATATAGTGTTGTCGACTATTATAATCTTTAAAAAAATATATACGTGACTTCATCTATTTGAATGTATGATGTTTGAGGAACCTACATTTTCATAATAAAATTATACTAACATTCTTTGAAACTATACTAACTTTCGTTTAATATTTCACCCTTTTTGAAGTACAGGCCCTACCTTCCAGGTCCTTATCCTTAAGCAAGGCTTAAACTATCCATAAAAATGTGTTTGGTAGAAACAGATGTAAGACAGTGGCTAAATTGTACAGTTTTCCATAGAATATGTAGACTTTAGTGCTAATTAAGATATGCAGCTTCTTATAGCATATGTGTACATTTCAAAAGCAAAGATATGAAATTTCCAACAGCTACCATTCGTTTTCAAGTACTAAGACATCTCGGCCGCACTACACACGCCGGTCAACCATTAGGGAAATCTCCACGGCAGCGATGCTGTTTAATTTATCCCCGTGCATATTCTTAAACTATCGGCTCTGCGGTCGCTGTGGCGATTCCGTATACTCGCCAGGGCCACATACACCCGCCCCGAAGGAGTAACAGACGAATTTATTACTACTCGTGTGTTCAACTGCACTATTTAATGGTAACTTTTGGAACCATATAAAAACGCTCTTATTGAAAGAAAGAAGTAGAAAAAAGAATGCTTTCACACAAATATGTACAAGAATTTCCCGAATGGCATTAGTGCGGTCCAAAAAGGGCATTGCCCCAGCTAATTGCTTTTGCGTTAAAAAACACAAAAAGCGCTGATTTTCAGGCATGGCCAATGCCGTTACCATGGAAGCCACATAGGTATGCCATATTATGCATTGTAGCTATAATTACATCAATGACAGCGACGCACGAGACGAAGAAAAACCATGGCTCGGTTTCAGGAATCACGTAATTGTTACTTAATACAGCCAATGATTACAGCTCATATTATAAATATAACTAACAAAAAAAGAAAAGTAAAAAAAAACTGAACAAAAGTATTTATATCTAAATAGAAAGAAAATAGAATAGAATGGTATCTGTGCAAGGTGCAATAATGCAATCTACTAGTCTATGTAGATAAATACAATTTTTAGACTCCCTGAGACAATTGGCATCACAATATATTTCTGAAAAACGTATGATAGATAGATATGTAGATGAGACACTTTATTTTGCACAACAACTTACATACAACAAACACAAACAGCTAATTGGCGGGCTTATCGCCGCAAGCAGTCTCTGCCAGGCAACCTTTAATTTTTTTTACATACGACAGGGAAGCTCTTGTCTTTCATCTCACCTGATGGTAAGTGATGATAAGGCCGAAGGTGGAAGCCAGTTCCTCAACAACTGAGGAACTAGCTTTCTTACCTCTAATTGTCGGAACACAACAATGCTATTAACATTGTTATTATGGCGACAGACTTAGGTAAGACGGTGGTAGTAAGCCAGGCGGACACAGAAGCCCTACCGCCAACCAAACTGAGCAAAAAAGCAATATATAGTTAAAAAATATTTTTAACTATATATTGCAATAATATTAAGTACAAAGGGCCGACTTAATGCCATAGAGCATTATCTACCAGTCAACTGATCGAGTTAAATGAGAATTGTATTTTTTGCAAATTAAGATGAAACTAAAACAAGAAATGTAAATTAACTACCTAATACAATACTGTGTGGTTTTATGAAACTACTAAATATTTTCAGAACATTTAGGGTATCAAAATCGCTAATTAAAGCTTTGTGTTGTAATTTCTTGATGAAACTCCATGGTATCTTGTTATTAAAACAGTAATTTCACTAGTTCCACTTGAATCTTTATTATATTTAAATTATTGTGACCGGTTTCGATACATCATCATCAGGTAAGACGATGACGAGACGATATTTAAATTATTGCGACCGGTTTCGATACATCATCGTCAGGTAAGACGAGGATGTATCGAAACCGGTCGCAAGAATTTAAAATAATAAAGATTCAAGTGGAACTAGTGAAATTAGTGTTTTAATAACAAGATTGTTCGGAAACTATAAATAAAACGCCTTAAAACCCATTTACTTTTTGACAGTCTTGTTTATTTTCAGATTGTGTCATATTTCAATATCACTCATTTATATATATTTTTTAGGAACAGTTTAAACATGACGTAAAACAACTGTTGAATAATACCGTTTTACAACATCCTCCACACCAAAGAATAAAATTATTAGTTAAAATTAATTAACCATATTAACGTGGCCAAAAAAGGTATAGGGAACAATCAATTAGATATTTAGGTAAATACACATTACAAACTAACTGTCAATGATTGAGAACGCTATGTAGCGATACCTCCGTGGCCTGCGACGATGACAGCTACGAGATATGAATTAGTTTGAAGAAGAGAATAGGATTGTCATTATTGGGCTGTCAAAAGAAATATGCACATAAACTTGTATATCTTTATTTAATATTATTTTAATAATCCTTATATGATGTACGCAATCCTTTCATGATAAATGCAGTAGCATTAACATTATGGTGACCCCGACGTGATCCAGGGAGACAAATTGAGTCACAGCGTAGATCGGCCGTTGAACAGTTTGAGGAACGACACCAGAAGCGGTACTGTTGGTTTGGTGAGACCACGCAGAAAGTAAGACCATCAATTTAATATTCGTGATCTGTTTAAATTTGATTCGAATTCAATTTGCCTTCTTTTGTGCGAGCAGTGTTGCAACATATCAATCGTTCTTACTTCATCCGATCTACAATCCTTCTATGTGGCTGTGCATGCGTTTGTTTCCGGCATCACTTCAAACATCACATATATTTATGTGCATCTTCTTATTGCAAGGGAAGTCGGTAAGCTTCCTTGCCCATAAATAAGGTCCGTGTACCTCATATCATAATGTTCATTTCATAAGGGTTACCTATTATTTTGGCTGTCATAAGCTAGTAACCTATTTTATTACGTGCTAAGGTTTTTAGCATAAATCCCTAGGTCACCTTCTATTTTGGCTGTCATAAGCTAGTGACCTACAGTCATAATTAATTATAATATACTACATACATATTATTATTATACAATATATAATTCAGTTCATTTATTGTCGTACTTAATTGTTTTATTATAATTCATTGTTTGTAATATCTTTACAAACAAAATCCGTCTATTTTATTATTTCAAATGTCAACCGTGTCGATTCCAGATTCGCTGCTTTATGACTGAAACTTCTGAATTCCACCGGACTTTCGTGTTTTAACCAGCGACGATCTTCGTGTTTAGATAGAACATACGGGACGACTCAGTTGCGCGTCCATTGCCGCTTCGCAGTACATTGCGGGCTGCGTATACGGTTTGATTTGAATAGTTATTTTACATTATTATCTAGTTCGTTGCTTGTTCTTATTTTATTATTTAATTGCGCCAATAAATAAAAATGACGGACGCTAATAATAGTAACGTTATAAAGAAACTGATTCATCAAAGAGGAACTATAAAGGCGAGACTTACTACTTTTGAAAAATATGTTAACAATTTACGACAAATTGTACCAACAGATTTTGACAATGTTATTATTGGAGAGTTACAATTAAAATTAACTCGCATGCAAGAATTATTGCCTTCCTTTGATGAAGTACAAAGTAATATTGAAAATTTAGTATCGGATTCTGAGATTGAGATCCAAATTGAGGAACGCGATTTTATTGAGACTACTTTTTGTAAATTTATCTCTATTGCTCAAAACATTATTGAAACTTTCAACACGTCTCAAAGTGGTACTTCTGCTCACAACTGTCAGGTGTCCTGCAATGGTTCAGTCTCATGTAACACTAACCACAATCAATTAAATGTGAGACTGCCTAGTATAAGCCTGCCATCGTTTGATGGAAATCATTTAAAATGGTTAGAGTTTCGGGATACTTACGAATCGTTAATACACAACAATGAAACTTTGCCAGCGATAAGTAAATTTCATTACCTTCGTAATTCCTTGCAAGGCGGAGCTGCTGTAGTTATCAAGTCCCTTAGTTTTACATCCTCAAACTATGAGTTAGCTTGGAAAACACTTTGCGAACGATTTAATAATAAAAGAATTCTAATAAACAACCATGTCAAGGCTTTATTCAGTTTTGAAAGCATTAATAAAGAATCTTACAAGTCTATTCGTTATATGATAGATTATTACCTAAAAAATTTATGATCATTAGAAGATTTAGGGGAACCAGTGGAAAATTGGTATACATTGATTATTTATATTATGGCATCCAAACTTGATAGCGCCACTTGTCGCAAATGGGAAGAGCATCGAAATACGTTGGAGCTATCTCCCAAGCTTACCGATTTTGTTGAATTCCTTCGTGGCCGTGCTGATGTTCTGGAAACAATTCAATATATTCAAATAAATTTTGGAACACATGCAAAGAATACGAACAAAGAAATAAATAAATCAACAAAATCCTTTATTAATACTAGTAGTGGTGAAAACCCTCTGAGCTGCGTTGTATGTAAACAAAATCATCTTCTTTATAAGTGTGATCAATTTAAGGATATGTTTGTGGATGCTAGATTAGCTTTAGTAACCGAACACAAGTTGTGTGTCAATTGTCTTCGTCCTGGTCATCCGGTTTCACGTTGTAGATTTGGTTCATGCAATATCTGCAAAAAGAGACATAACTCGTTATTACATAAACAAACTAATTATAACAATAGTAAAAATAATGTCACTTCTACTAACGATTGATGTTGAATCTGTTGATCATCAGGTACCATCAACTAGTAAGGCTTTGTCTGCTGTAGTACCGAGACAGGAATTGTTATGTACGGCGGTAGTCGAATTGGTGGACATAAAAACGAAGAAAACGTTCACTGCTAAGGCTTTACTGGATAGTGGTAGCCAGTCTTCATTATTAACGGAAAAAATGCAACAGGTCATGGATATTGGTTATTCTAAAATTAACCCAATTTCAATTTGTGGTGTCAATGGTGCAGTTACTAACACTCTGAAGAGCTGTGATCTGCAAGTTAGGTCTAAAGTTAATAATTTTTACGTGAACGTATCATGTTTGGTAATCCCTCAAATAACAACTAGCGTACCTAACGTTTTTGTTGATATTGCGACAGTAAAGTTGCCTAGTAATATCCAATTGGCAGATGAAAATTTTTTCCAGCCTTCGGAAATAGATATACTGTTGGGGGCAGACATATTTTGGGAGATTATTAACTGTAATCAAATCAAACTAGGTCCAAATCAACCTATTTTACAAGAGTCGAAATTTGGGTGGCTCGTTGCTGGCCCTATTGCAGTTATTTCCAAGTCCCACTCTAAAGTTCAATGTAATTTCTCTCAAGAGATTCGTGATTCTCTTGCTAAGTTCTGGGAAATTGAAGAGCTCCCATCGCCTTTGAAAGCACTCTCTGAGGAGGAAGAGGAATGTGAGGCTCATTTTGTTAGTACTCACAAGCGTCTTCAAGCGTCTTCCCGATGGAAGATTTTGTGTCAAAATGCCATTTAGGGAGATACCTGAACTAGTTCTTGGTGATACATACCATATTGCACGAAAGCGTTTTTACAGCCTAGAAAAACGTTTAATTAAGTGTAATCTGAAAGATCGGTACTTCGAATTTTTACGTGAATACGAGGAGTTAGGGCATTTGTCTGAGCTATCACGCCCAGCTTTTGGGTATTACATACCGCATCACGCAACGTGAGCAGAGCGAGACAACGAAGCTCAGGGTTGTGTTTAATGCTTCTTTTAAAAGTTCTTCTGGAAATTCATTAAATGACATTATGTTAGTAGGTCCTAGAGTACAGGAGGATTTATTTTCAATCCTTCTGAGATTTCGTTACAATATTTTCGTAGTTACAGGCGACATCGAAAAAATGTATCGGCAAATAGCTCTGGACGCATGTCAACGTCATCTACAAATAATTCTTTGGCGAACTCATGAATCGCAACCTCTAAAAACATTACAATTGAATACACTGACATATGGGATGGCTTCAGCGCCCTTTTTAAGTACAAGGTGTCTCAAACAATTAGCCGATGAATGTTCCGATGAGAGAATTGCTAACGTAATATATCGAGATTTTTATGTCGACGATTTAATTACAGGCTGTTGTTCAAAGGCTAAACTTAGAACGATACTTACAGGTGTCATACAAAAATTAAATGAAGGTTGTTTTCCTTTACGGAAACTCCGGACCAACATCCCGCAAATATTTGATGATTTGCTTATCGATAATCAACCTCAAGATTTTTCTAAGGATTCGACTGTGTTAGGTTTAAAGTGGTCACCCACAACTGACATGTTGCATTTTTCGTCTGATTTTGAACTGAGTAGTGAGGTAACGAAAAGAACCATTTTGTCTATTTCTAGTAAATTATTCGATCCTCTCGGATTGTTATCTCCCTGTACTATTACACCAAAAATTATTTTACAAGAATTGTGGCGTCTAAAGTCTCAGTGGGATGATCCAGTTCCCAATGAAATCAAGGTTTCATGGGAGTCACTTGTTAAGAATCATAATTATATTTCATGTCTTCAAATACCGAGATGTGTTGTGTCTGAAAATGCACAGGATATTGAAGTGCATTGTTTCACAGATGCATCGCTAAAGGCGTATGCTGCTTGCATCTATATAAAATCTAATAATCAACTTTCGTTATTATGTGCGAAGTCAAAGGTAGCACCGATTAAACCAGAAATGACGATACCTCGATTAAAATTGTTAGGCGCACTTCTTGGTGCGAGACTATATTCGAAGGTTGTTAGTTCATTACGATGTTCAATATCTAAAACGGTCTTCTGGTCAGATTCTACAATTGTTTTGGGTTGGTTGAAAACACAATCTAAAACACTGAAAACGTATGTTTCTAACAGAGTTACGGAGATTTGTCAATTGACTGATGGAATGATATGGCGTCATGTACCCACCGATGCCAATCCAGCTGATTTAGCCTCTCGAGGCGTATTACCGCAGCAGCTAGAGCGTTGTTCTCTGTGGTGGCACGGTCCTTCTTCTCTGACAATGTCTGAAAATAATTGGCCTCGTTTAAATCACCCCATAATTGAGTTACCTGAAATAAAAACAATTCTTAAATTACAATGTCTTGAAAGTGTGATAAAATTTGAAAACTATTCTAAACTTAATAAGCTTTTACGAGTAACAGCATATATTCTCCGGTTCATAAAAAATTGTAAAGATAAAGATAATAAGATAGCTAGAAGAATCAACAATTAAATTAGTAAAATTATCTCAAAATACTTCATTTCCTAATGATATGTATTTATTATCTAATTCCAAACCCATTGAACAAAAATCTAATATTTTATCTTTAAACCTTACCTCGATAATAATGGAATACTTCGTGTAGGGGGACGTATCAATAACGCTTCTCATTGTCCTTTTGATAGGATTCATCCAATGTTGATTGATTCCAAACATCAGTTAACAAAACTGTTGTTCCAAAGCAAACATTTGCGTTTATTTCATTGTGGTCCGCAACAATTATTAAGTTCAGTGCGTGATCGTTTCTGGCCTATTGGTGGCAGAGCATTAAGTTATAAAACAGTGCATAAATGTGTCAAATGTCAAAGATTTAAGGCTAAAGGTATTCAACCATTAATGGGAAATTTGCCCAAACCTCGCGTTAGTCCGTCTCCACCGTTTGAAACATGTGGAACAGATTTTGCCGGTCCGTTTCTAATTTCGAGCCGCAAAGGTCGAGGATCTCGAACCAGTAAATGCTATCTATGCGTTTTTGTATGTTTTAGTACCAAGGCAGTACACTTGGAGGTTGTGAGCGATTTGACCTCTAACGCATTTATTATGTGCCTACGAAGGTTCATTGCTCGTCGTGGCAAACCGTATAAGATCTACTGTGACAACGATAGGAATTTTGTAGGAGCAAGCAATGAACTAGACAGATTGCTTCGAATATGCGATCGAGCTGTCGGCAACTACGCGTCGACTGAGGGTATAATTTTTAAATTTTCTCCGTCATACTCGCCGAATTTCGGTGGAATCTGGGAGGCGAGTGTCAAAGCAGCAGAATTCCATTTAAAACGCATCGCAGGCAATGCTAGCCTAACTTTTGAAGAGTTGTCAACGTTGTTCGCGCAAATTGAGGCGATTTTGAATTCGCGACCGTTAACACCCATGTTCGCGGACCCATCCGATTTGTCACCATTGACTCCTGGCCACTTTCTGATTGGTCGACCCTTATCGGCTTTACCGTCGCCAATCTCGCATCGGGTCAACATCAATCGCTACCAGATCGTGGAGAAGCTACGTCATCACTTCTGGAACCGCTGGACTACTAAATACTTGACAGACTTACAGCAACGAGTGAAGTGGCGCACGAACAGCAAAAAAGTCCAACTTGGAGAACTAGTCATCGTAAAGGACGAGCAGCTGCCGCCGTTGAAATGGCTACTAGGGCGGATTAGCAAACTTCACCCTGGCAAGGATGGTGTCACCAGAGTTGTAGACGTGGTTACGAAGAAGGGAGTCCTAAGAAGAGCACTTTCCAAATTGTGTCCATTGGAAGTAGATTACCAGAAGCCTCTTGAAATTCATTATTTCAAGGAGGGGGAGAATGTTAATGATTGAGAACGCTATGTAGCGATACCTCCGTGGCCTGCGACGGTGACAGCTACGAGATATGAATTAGTTTGAAGAAGAGAATAGGATTGTCATTATTGGGCTGTAAAAAGAAATATGCACATAAACTTGTATATCTTTATTTAATATTATTTTAATAATCCTTATATGATGTACGCAATCCTTTCATGATAAATGCAGTAGCATTAACACTAACACTTCCCACAATTAAATGACACATTAAATTAAATCAAATCTTTAAACATAGCAAGTTAAAAAATTTACAAAATTATATGAATATAAGAAATTATATACTACCTACGCTGACAAAGGTAATCTCCAACCCAGTAGGTACCAATATATTACGCGTCTTTCATTTGTCACCTGCACCCGTAGAAACTAGGTCAACAGAATTATGACACAAGGAGTCCGGACTAGTCTCTAAAAGATAAAGTCGTTGTAGCGGCCTGACCTTATGACCCATAGAAGTCTTAACCTTGGCGGACCGAACAATACCATCGACTCCAGGATACAACTCTTCCACTACTGCCAATGGCCAATTCACCCTCTTGTCCTCTGTTTCAATAAGTACAACGTCACCTACTTTAAGAGTATATTTAGATCGGCATTTTCTAGTCTGAATCAAGGTTGTCAAATACTCCTTTTTGAATCGTTGCCGAAAATCAGTTCTAAGCTTCTGCAGGTATCTGTTACGTTGATTCATACTAGTACTGTCAATATGATCTAAATCAGTAGTGGCTGCTTGCTGTGACAAAGGAGTGAGGAAGCACGCTGGTGTGAATGGCTGTAACTCTCGACCACTGTCGTCTTCAACATACGTCAGAGGTCGATTGTTTAAAACAGTCTCACAGTCGCAAAGCACAGTTTCCAGTTCAATATAATTTAGTCTAGATCTTCCTAAAATCCGCCTAAGCAACTGTTTTAAAAGTCCAATCAACCTCTCCCAAAATCCACCCCACCACGAAGCAGTGGGAGCATTGAATTTCCACTTTATGGGATGATATTAGATTGCGATTTTCGCTGTATGTCCTCCCAATCCAATCTCGACAGTAAATTTTCCATTTCGACAAAATTTATGCCATTGTCTGAATATATAATGCTGACTCTATCATAGGGTATATAAACGCTGAGAATTTGTCTTTTGTCACTCCTAACGACTCTAATGACCAAATCTGACTATTTAACTGGTCATATAACAGGGTCAGTGACATTGTGTTACCCTTTGCTTGCAAGAGAACCAGGCCAAGTAATTCACGAACATAAGTTTCAATCAAGAGATCATCTCGCGCAAAACGCGATTTCAACTGCTCTAATGCGTTATGATAATTTATGCCAGATGGTGGGAAACCCTCAACTATAGACCTTACATTACTTCCCGGTTCCATGCATTGTAAAAGATACTGGTATTTGTCATCATCATCTATATTTTTATCACTATCAATTTTGCGAAATTGACCCCAAAATGGTAACCAATTTTTGATTGAACCGTCAATTTTTTTTAAGCTCAATCTTCGGTAAATTGTACTAACGTTTCGGTGGTTGGGTATTGATGATGACGCTAGGTTTTGATAGAGCATTAGATTTATCGCTACTGCAAGATGAATTAATGGAAATTTTGCTCTTACCCAATGTAAAGTACTCCTTTATAATATTATCATACTGAGCTTCAATCACATACCATTTTTCAGAGTATATATCGGCATTAAAATATTCTTCTTCTAAGGCAGCCTCTTCGCAATCTTTGTTAAGCATTTCCTCAACAATTAGGGTATTGAGCTTTGTAAGCTTTTCTATCACACCATTTACCTTTTCAAATGAAGCCATGAGCAACTCAGATGGTGCGATAGGTGGCGTAAAATATCCTTCCAACTCTTTGCAGTATACGGTAAATGAGCGCCGTAAAACACTACGCTCTTTAATTAGGCGATTCATTTTCCAAAAATATTATTCACGGTCGCCAGATGTTCGGAAACTATAAATAAAACGCCTTAAAACATACTTAAAACCCATTTACTTTTTGACAGTCTTGTTTATTTTCAGATTGCGTCATATTTCAATATCACTCATTTATATATTTTTTAGGAACAGTTTAAACATGACGTAAAACTACTGTTGAATAATACCGTTTTAAAACAAAGATATTAAAATCGCGTAGACTTAAATATTTTTCTTCTGGAAAGAATTTTTTTTATTTTTTATTGCAGAAAGTTGGCAACCAAGCAAACTGCCCACCTGATGGTAAGTGGTAACAGTCACCTATAATACATGTGGCTCTTGTGAGATTCGCAGCAAAACTGCAACCTCACAAGAACCACAGTGTACGTTGCCAACTTGTGACACAAGATGTAAAGTCACAGTACCCAGTAATTTCACTGCCATATCCTACCCTTCAAACCGGAACACAGCAATGCAAGCACTGCTGCTTTGCGGCAGAAATAGGTAAATTAAAAAACAAAAAGTAATAAAAAAACCAAATTAATAAAAAATAAAAAAATATATATATAAAAAAATATCTACCAACTATCGATGGCTCCTAAGTATACTGAGTCAACTAACAGATTTTCTCGATTGCAATTTTGAATACCTATATAAAAAGATTTTTTTTTATTTATTTATTCAAGACATTATCCACATATTCATATTTATTTATTCACAAAATTTGCACAATAAGGTACAGTTTGTTGTAAGTATCTAAGATGTTCAATGTGTTGCACTACCTTCTTAAGGTATCGTGAATTGTCTTGTAATAATCTATTTAATAACAAAAACAAAATTGATGTCAAAGTAAAATTATAAAATATTTCTAAAATAAGATAAAATTGTTTATAAATATGTCATTTCATTTTGCACCTATTCGAGTGTTACACATTAATATAATAATAATAAATTCTCAAATCAATATACATAATAATAGTCAATAGCAACAGTCACATAGAATTCGTAATATAATCTATCTATACCTATAAAATGCTTTGTCCTGAATGACTGACTGACTGACTGACTGACGGATCAACGCACAGCCTAAACCGCTGATCGTAGAGACTTGAAACTTGGAGGGTGTGTTCATTGTATGTTGTTGTATGGGACAACTAGATTCCTTGGTCCAATCTACTTAAAATTTTGCATAAACATTCGTTAATAGAATCGATGGATAACATGTTTCGTATTTTATTGAAATTCACCCCCTAATAGGGTGAAATGGGGTGGTAAAATGTGATATCGACATTATTGTCGTTTTCATGGTTTTTTGGGTCGTAGATTACGAAAATAACATCGATATGAAAATCCAACATGGCGGACGCAAAATACCATCATCCCTTGATGGGGTGCAATGGAGTTGAAGAGATACGATTCTGTATTAATTATCTTAATCGTATTTAAAATCGTAGGGGTGCAAAAATCTGTAATTGCGAAATATTAAGAAAAACAATACACAAATTCGCCTTAAAATCATTAGCAGAACACGATAGAAACGTTTTTAAAAAAATTGTATGTTTGTATGTTTGTTTGTTTGTTTGTCTGTTTGTCCGGAAAGATCTCCGAAACTACTGGACAGAATTTGATATGGCTTACACCACAATGCTTAGAATTTTCCGGAAGAACATTTAGGCACAATTTCATTTGTTTAAATTCACGTTTTATTTTTCATTAAAAAATACCATATAAAATTTCCGCACAATGCTTATGTAGAAAATCAACATGGTGCACGTGAAATTATTTTGACAAGTCTGTCACATAGTGCAAAGAAAAACTTAATCTTTCTGTTATTGGCTGTGCCCATCTGGATTTCGCAAACCAAGAAGTTTAGGAAGTTTAAATTGTCTTTTTCTTATGTATTACCCTGGTGGTAAGGCAAAAGGATCAAGCCATACAACCAATGTATAAAGCATTTTTTATGACAATATCACGTCACATATATAAAATTTTTAGATTGGTTTAATTCTTGACCAATTTTCTCAAAATCGGTACAATTTTTGAAATGTTGAAAAGTATTTTGAAAGGTGTTATATGTTTTTACATTATGACTAAGTAATCAAACTCTTTCATCCATTTAAAACTATTAAAAGTAATTGATTGATATTGATAATTAAAAAAAATATCTGACTGCAATGATATCTAAAATGACGGATCACATTTTTTTTGTATACACCTAAGTAACATGGATATCGAAACAAGGACCTAAAGATTAGAACACATTAAACCTAGCCACGTTTACCTAATTCGACATGACTGCCAATAAAAGTTAGTTTCCAAATAGCAATATGGATCTGATGAAAGGCCTTGATGAGTAGAGCACTATGAACCTGGCAACATTGACGTAAATTCAACATAGCTGCCGCTCAAAAAGGCGGAAAAAAATTCGTTTCCAAACCTAGCAATATAGGTATCAAATGAAAGGCCTTGAAGAGTACAGCATTATGAATCTAGGAAAATCGCCCTAAATTCAACATGGCCGCCGCTCAAAAAAAGAGGTTAAAGTTCGTTTCCAAACCCAGCAATGTGGGTATCAAATGAAAGGCCTTAATGAGTAGAGCACTATGAACCTAGCAACATTGACATAAATTCAACATGGCCGCCGCTCAAAAAAGGTGGATAAAAGTTCGTTTCCAAACTTAGCAATATGGGTATCAAATTAAAGGCCTTAAAGAGTAGAGCATTAGGTACCTAGAAAAATCGACCTAAATTCAACATGGCCGCAGCCCAAGAAAGGTGGATAAAAGTTCGTTTCCAAACCTAGCAATATGGGTATCAAATGAAAGGCCTTGAAGAGTAGAGCATTAGGTACCTAGGAAAATTGCCCTAAATTAAACATGGCCACCGCTCAAAAAAATGGATAAAAGTTCGTTTTCAAACCCTGTCAACATGGGTATCAAATAAAAGGCCTTGATAAGTAGAGCACTATGAACCTAGCGACATTGACATAAATTCAACATGGCCGCCGTTCAAAAAAGATGGATAAGAGTTCGTTTCTAAACCTAGCAATATGGGTATCAAATGAAAGGCCTTGGAGTAGTAGAGCATTAGGTACCTAGGAAAATAGACCTAAATTAAACATGACCGCCACTCAAAAAAAAAGGATAAAAGTTTGTTTTCAAACCCAGCAATATTGGTATCAAATGAAAAGCTTTAATGAGTAGAGTACTATGAACCTAGCAAGATAGACATAAAGGACAATGTCGAAAATCGCCCCATGACCAACAAAGATTTGATTTACGTCATAATTATGTGCATATTTTATAACACTCATAGCAAATATATGAATTCGACGGACAAATCAAAAATATATAAAAGTACTTTTACAAACAAAACCAAATGAAGTAAAATATAGGAATGATGGTTATTGTTGCCTTCGCTCGACTGAATAGAATTGAGTCGATTTTATGTAGGTATGGACATTTATTTATTTCTATAAATTAAGATTTTCATAACTTACAACGTAAATTAAATTAAGGCGAGGAATTTCCACGTGCAAGCCCATATGTTCCGCACTTCACACCGTTCATTTGTACATGACGTTAGCGCGGACGCGGCCACTGAACAGGTGCCAACATCATGTGCCGCACAGTAAAAATATAACAGTACAACAAGGACGTTTTATATCGTATGCAATATACTTTTTGCTAGGTTACAAATAAGTATTGATTTATAAACTGAGGTAAGTACCTACAGTAATACAACCAATAAAGATACAGCTGTATGACTTCATTGCTATTTTTTATTGTATCTTTACTTGTATGTAAATATGGACACTTTTTAATTGTTACATTACATAGTATTTTTATTTGACAAACAACCACGTGATTTTTTTAATAACTTAAAAAATAACAAAGTTTAAAAAGCTTTTATTTGCTAGTGACGTCATTGTACTCGTCCACCATTATAATACCGATACAAACATATATTTTATAAGAAAGAGACGTAAAGCAATTATCAATAATTAGACTTTTCAAGATTCGTCATAATTAGACCGTTTCTTCACAATTTCAAAGGTTTTAAATGTTTCTATGATGTGTTATTAATAAAATGTAAATTCAAATTTTATGCATATTTCTTTTGTGCAGTATAGAATGCATCACTAGAATACAAGAAATGCTCGATTAGCTAGAACTGGCTAGAAGTAGTATTTAAAACAAAAGCTAAGAATATGACTGACGCGGCGGCATATACTTATAAAGCACTGTTAAATTTTTTTGTTTGACTTCGACGGCTATTCGGTTTGATTTAGAAATAGTAGATTGTTACACCGAGCGCTAAGTGACTTATTAATGCCCGCGGATGTTTGGTGCACGAGCACTTGCTCGAGGGCACTAATAACCCGAGGGCATTAATAGCTCACTTACGAGGTGTGTAATCTGCTTTTCCTTCAACTTATTAAAAAATAATAAAAAACTGAAGTTGACTGTAGAAAAACTTATTTATTTATGACAAAAAAAATGCAAATTGTTCTTATTAAGAAACCAAACCTTATCTTGACGGTGGTGACGGAAGTGGAAAATCCACAAAAAAAAACTCACTGTCATGTACACCACAAAACCCTTATTTCTTGCCGTCAACATGAATGTGCACCAAAAAACACCACTTTCACTGCACAATATTCACTCGAATACAATTTTTAATTTATTAAAATAAAAGCTAATCTTCGCCATTAAAGCAATTGCCTCTCTTTTTTAAATAAAATTGGCTTTGTAGGGTCCTATCTAACTTGTTTTGCGCATGTGTATTTTTTGTGACATGTTATACAACCACTCAAATCTAATCACTCAAACTAAATACTTGACAGACTTACAGCAACGAGTGAAGTGGCGCACGAACAGCAAAAAAGTCCAACTTGGAGAACTAGTCATCGTAAAGGACGAGCAGCTGCCGCCGTTGAAATGGCTACTAGGGCGGATTAGCAAACTTCACCCTGGCAAGGATGGTGTCACCAGAGTTGTAGACGTGGTTACGAAGAAGGGAGTCCTAAGAAGAGCACTTTCCAAATTGTGTCCATTGGAAGTAGATTACCAGAAGCCTCTTGAAATTCATTATTTCAAGGAGGGGGAGAATGTTAATGATTGAGAACGCTATGTAGCGATACCTCCGTGGCCTGCGACGGTGACAGCTACGAGATATGAATTAGTTTGAAGAAGAGAATAGGATTGTCATTATTGGGCTGTAAAAAGAAATATGCACATAAACTTGTATATCTTTATTTAATATTATTTTAATAATCCTTATATGATGTACGCAATCCTTTCATGATAAATGCAGTAGCATTAACACTAACACTTCCCACAATTAAATGACACATTAAATTAAATCAAATCTTTAAACATAGCAAGTTAAAAAATTTACAAAATTATATGAATATAAGAAATTATATACTACCTACGCTGACAAAGGTAATCTCCAACCCAGTAGGTACCAATATATTACGCGTCTTTCATTTGTCACCTGCACCCGTAGAAACTAGGTCAACAGAATTATGACACAAGGAGTCCGGACTAGTCTCTAAAAGATAAAGTCGTTGTAGCGGCCTGACCTTATGACCCATAGAAGTCTTAACCTTGGCGGACCGAACAATACCATCGACTCCAGGATACAACTCTTCCACTACTGCCAATGGCCAATTCACCCTCTTGTCCTCTGTTTCAATAAGTACAACGTCACCTACTTTAAGAGTATATTTAGATCGGCATTTTCTAGTCTGAATCAAGGTTGTCAAATACTCCTTTTTGAATCGTTGCCGAAAATCAGTTCTAAGCTTCTGCAGGTATCTGTTACGTTGATTCATACTAGTACTGTCAATATGATCTAAATCAGTAGTGGCTGCTTGCTGTGACAAAGGAGTGAGGAAGCACGCTGGTGTGAATGGCTGTAACTCTCGACCACTGTCGTCTTCAACATACGTCAGAGGTCGATTGTTTAAAACAGTCTCACAGTCGCAAAGCACAGTTTCCAGTTCAATATAATTTAGTCTAGATCTTCCTAAAATCCGCCTAAGCAACTGTTTTAAAAGTCCAATCAACCTCTCCCAAAATCCACCCCACCACGAAGCAGTGGGAGCATTGAATTTCCACTTTATGGGATGATATTAGATTGCGATTTTCGCTGTATGTCCTCCCAATCCAATCTCGACAGTAAATTTTCCATTTCGACAAAATTTATGCCATTGTCTGAATATATAATGCTGACTCTATCATAGGGTATATAAACGCTGAGAATTTGTCTTTTGTCACTCCTAACGACTCTAATGACCAAATCTGACTATTTAACTGGTCATATAACAGGGTCAGTGACATTGTGTTACCCTTTGCTTGCAAGAGAACCAGGCCAAGTAATTCACGAACATAAGTTTCAATCAAGAGATCATCTCGCGCAAAACGCGATTTCAACTGCTCTAATGCGTTATGATAATTTATGCCAGATGGTGGGAAACCCTCAACTATAGACCTTACATTACTTCCCGGTTCCATGCATTGTAAAAGATACTGGTATTTGTCATCATCATCTATATTTTTATCACTATCAATTTTGCGAAATTGACCCCAAAATGGTAACCAATTTTTGATTGAACCGTCAATTTTTTTTAAGCTCAATCTTCGGTAAATTGTACTAACGTTTCGGTGGTTGGGTATTGATGATGACGCTAGGTTTTGATAGAGCATTAGATTTATCGCTACTGCAAGATGAATTAATGGAAATTTTGCTCTTACCCAATGTAAAGTACTCCTTTATAATATTATCATACTGAGCTTCAATCACATACCATTTTTCAGAGTATATATCGGCATTAAAATATTCTTCTTCTAAGGCAGCCTCTTCGCAATCTTTGTTAAGCATTTCCTCAACAATTAGGGTATTGAGCTTTGTAAGCTTTTCTATCACACCATTTACCTTTTCAAATGAAGCCATGAGCAACTCAGATGGTGCGATAGGTGGCGTAAAATATCCTTCCAACTCTTTGCAGTATACGGTAAATGAGCGCCGTAAAACACTACGCTCTTTAATTAGGCGATTCATTTTCCAAAAATATTATTCACGGTCGCCAGATGTTCGGAAACTATAAATAAAACGCCTTAAAACATACTTAAAACCCATTTACTTTTTGACAGTCTTGTTTATTTTCAGATTGCGTCATATTTCAATATCACTCATTTATATATTTTTTAGGAACAGTTTAAACATGACGTAAAACTACTGTTGAATAATACCGTTTTAAAACAAAGATATTAAAATCGCGTAGACTTAAATATTTTTCTTCTGGAAAGAATTTTTTTTATTTTTTATTGCAGAAAGTTGGCAACCAAGCAAACTGCCCACCTGATGGTAAGTGGTAACAGTCACCTATAATACATGTGGCTCTTGTGAGATTCGCAGCAAAACTGCAACCTCACAAGAACCACAGTGTACGTTGCCAACTTGTGACACAAGATGTAAAGTCACAGTACCCAGTAATTTCACTGCCATATCCTACCCTTCAAACCGGAACACAGCAATGCAAGCACTGCTGCTTTGCGGCAGAAATAGGTAAATTAAAAAACAAAAAGTAATAAAAAAACCAAATTAATAAAAAATAAAAAAATATATATATAAAAAAATATCTACCAACTATCGATGGCTCCTAAGTATACTGAGTCAACTAACAGATTTTCTCGATTGCAATTTTGAATACCTATATAAAAAGATTTTTTTTTATTTATTTATTCAAGACATTATCCACATATTCATATTTATTTATTCACAAAATTTGCACAATAAGGTACAGTTTGTTGTAAGTATCTAAGATGTTCAATGTGTTGCACTACCTTCTTAAGGTATCGTGAATTGTCTTGTAATAATCTATTTAATAACAAAAACAAAATTGATGTCAAAGTAAAATTATAAAATATTTCTAAAATAAGATAAAATTGTTTATAAATATGTCATTTCATTTTGCACCTATTCGAGTGTTACACATTAATATAATAATAATAAATTCTCAAATCAATATACATAATAATAGTCAATAGCAACAGTCACATAGAATTCGTAATATAATCTATCTATACCTATAAAATGCTTTGTCCTGAATGACTGACTGACTGACTGACTGACGGATCAACGCACAGCCTAAACCGCTGATCGTAGAGACTTGAAACTTGGAGGGTGTGTTCATTGTATGTTGTTGTATGGGACAACTAGATTCCTTGGTCCAATCTACTTAAAATTTTGCATAAACATTCGTTAATAGAATCGATGGATAACATGTTTCGTATTTTATTGAAATTCACCCCCTAATAGGGTGAAATGGGGTGGTAAAATGTGATATCGACATTATTGTCGTTTTCATGGTTTTTTGGGTCGTAGATTACGAAAATAACATCGATATGAAAATCCAACATGGCGGACGCAAAATACCATCATCCCTTGATGGGGTGCAATGGAGTTGAAGAGATACGATTCTGTATTAATTATCTTAATCGTATTTAAAATCGTAGGGGTGCAAAAATCTGTAATTGCGAAATATTAAGAAAAACAATACACAAATTCGCCTTAAAATCATTAGCAGAACACGATAGAAACGTTTTTAAAAAAATTGTATGTTTGTATGTTTGTTTGTTTGTTTGTCTGTTTGTCCGGAAAGATCTCCGAAACTACTGGACAGAATTTGATATGGCTTACACCACAATGCTTAGAATTTTCCGGAAGAACATTTAGGCACAATTTCATTTGTTTAAATTCACGTTTTATTTTTCATTAAAAAATACCATATAAAATTTCCGCACAATGCTTATGTAGAAAATCAACATGGTGCACGTGAAATTATTTTGACAAGTCTGTCACATAGTGCAAAGAAAAACTTAATCTTTCTGTTATTGGCTGTGCCCATCTGGATTTCGCAAACCAAGAAGTTTAGGAAGTTTAAATTGTCTTTTTCTTATGTATTACCCTGGTGGTAAGGCAAAAGGATCAAGCCATACAACCAATGTATAAAGCATTTTTTATGACAATATCACGTCACATATATAAAATTTTTAGATTGGTTTAATTCTTGACCAATTTTCTCAAAATCGGTACAATTTTTGAAATGTTGAAAAGTATTTTGAAAGGTGTTATATGTTTTTACATTATGACTAAGTAATCAAACTCTTTCATCCATTTAAAACTATTAAAAGTAATTGATTGATATTGATAATTAAAAAAAATATCTGACTGCAATGATATCTAAAATGACGGATCACATTTTTTTTGTATACACCTAAGTAACATGGATATCGAAACAAGGACCTAAAGATTAGAACACATTAAACCTAGCCACGTTTACCTAATTCGACATGACTGCCAATAAAAGTTAGTTTCCAAATAGCAATATGGATCTGATGAAAGGCCTTGATGAGTAGAGCACTATGAACCTGGCAACATTGACGTAAATTCAACATAGCTGCCGCTCAAAAAGGCGGAAAAAAATTCGTTTCCAAACCTAGCAATATAGGTATCAAATGAAAGGCCTTGAAGAGTACAGCATTATGAATCTAGGAAAATCGCCCTAAATTCAACATGGCCGCCGCTCAAAAAAAGAGGTTAAAGTTCGTTTCCAAACCCAGCAATGTGGGTATCAAATGAAAGGCCTTAATGAGTAGAGCACTATGAACCTAGCAACATTGACATAAATTCAACATGGCCGCCGCTCAAAAAAGGTGGATAAAAGTTCGTTTCCAAACTTAGCAATATGGGTATCAAATTAAAGGCCTTAAAGAGTAGAGCATTAGGTACCTAGAAAAATCGACCTAAATTCAACATGGCCGCAGCCCAAGAAAGGTGGATAAAAGTTCGTTTCCAAACCTAGCAATATGGGTATCAAATGAAAGGCCTTGAAGAGTAGAGCATTAGGTACCTAGGAAAATTGCCCTAAATTAAACATGGCCACCGCTCAAAAAAATGGATAAAAGTTCGTTTTCAAACCCTGTCAACATGGGTATCAAATAAAAGGCCTTGATAAGTAGAGCACTATGAACCTAGCGACATTGACATAAATTCAACATGGCCGCCGTTCAAAAAAGATGGATAAGAGTTCGTTTCTAAACCTAGCAATATGGGTATCAAATGAAAGGCCTTGGAGTAGTAGAGCATTAGGTACCTAGGAAAATAGACCTAAATTAAACATGACCGCCACTCAAAAAAAAAGGATAAAAGTTTGTTTTCAAACCCAGCAATATTGGTATCAAATGAAAAGCTTTAATGAGTAGAGTACTATGAACCTAGCAAGATAGACATAAAGGACAATGTCGAAAATCGCCCCATGACCAACAAAGATTTGATTTACGTCATAATTATGTGCATATTTTATAACACTCATAGCAAATATATGAATTCGACGGACAAATCAAAAATATATAAAAGTACTTTTACAAACAAAACCAAATGAAGTAAAATATAGGAATGATGGTTATTGTTGCCTTCGCTCGACTGAATAGAATTGAGTCGATTTTATGTAGGTATGGACATTTATTTATTTCTATAAATTAAGATTTTCATAACTTACAACGTAAATTAAATTAAGGCGAGGAATTTCCACGTGCAAGCCCATATGTTCCGCACTTCACACCGTTCATTTGTACATGACGTTAGCGCGGACGCGGCCACTGAACAGGTGCCAACATCATGTGCCGCACAGTAAAAATATAACAGTACAACAAGGACGTTTTATATCGTATGCAATATACTTTTTGCTAGGTTACAAATAAGTATTGATTTATAAACTGAGGTAAGTACCTACAGTAATACAACCAATAAAGATACAGCTGTATGACTTCATTGCTATTTTTTATTGTATCTTTACTTGTATGTAAATATGGACACTTTTTAATTGTTACATTACATAGTATTTTTATTTGACAAACAACCACGTGATTTTTTTAATAACTTAAAAAATAACAAAGTTTAAAAAGCTTTTATTTGCTAGTGACGTCATTGTACTCGTCCACCATTATAATACCGATACAAACATATATTTTATAAGAAAGAGACGTAAAGCAATTATCAATAATTAGACTTTTCAAGATTCGTCATAATTAGACCGTTTCTTCACAATTTCAAAGGTTTTAAATGTTTCTATGATGTGTTATTAATAAAATGTAAATTCAAATTTTATGCATATTTCTTTTGTGCAGTATAGAATGCATCACTAGAATACAAGAAATGCTCGATTAGCTAGAACTGGCTAGAAGTAGTATTTAAAACAAAAGCTAAGAATATGACTGACGCGGCGGCATATACTTATAAAGCACTGTTAAATTTTTTTGTTTGACTTCGACGGCTATTCGGTTTGATTTAGAAATAGTAGATTGTTACACCGAGCGCTAAGTGACTTATTAATGCCCGCGGATGTTTGGTGCACGAGCACTTGCTCGAGGGCACTAATAACCCGAGGGCATTAATAGCTCACTTACGAGGTGTGTAATCTGCTTTTCCTTCAACTTATTAAAAAATAATAAAAAACTGAAGTTGACTGTAGAAAAACTTATTTATTTATGACAAAAAAAATGCAAATTGTTCTTATTAAGAAACCAAACCTTATCTTGACGGTGGTGACGGAAGTGGAAAATCCACAAAAAAAAACTCACTGTCATGTACACCACAAAACCCTTATTTCTTGCCGTCAACATGAATGTGCACCAAAAAACACCACTTTCACTGCACAATATTCACTCGAATACAATTTTTAATTTATTAAAATAAAAGCTAATCTTCGCCATTAAAGCAATTGCCTCTCTTTTTTAAATAAAATTGGCTTTGTAGGGTCCTATCTAACTTGTTTTGCGCATGTGTATTTTTTGTGACATGTTATACAACCACTCAAATCTCTTTGGAAAAATGCCTACATTTTGTATGAATTGTATGAATATGAATTGTAATTTCTTTTTAAATTAGAAAAACAAACAACAGGGCAATTATGTTGAACGGGTCTTTAATTAAATTTCATACAATACTACTGCCGTTTTCCAGGGTAGTAATGTATTACTTAGTGTTGCCTTTTCCGATGATTAGAGTAAAATTAATGAGTAGTTTGAAGAAAAATATTTTAATAGATATATGTAGGTATTTTAATACAGTACTGAATAAATAAGTACTATAACTTATTTCGATTTGATTTGTTAACCGACTTCACTGACTTCCCGAAGTTATGAGGTAACACATACCTCATAGCTTCGTCATTTATTAACTGATTTTCAAAATTCTTTTTGTATTCAGAAAAGTATACCCCCGAAGTGGTTCCATGCCATCAAGTCAGGATCTAGTATTAGAATCCCAAGAAAATCGAGAGAATAGGCACATCCAACGTCTTTCCTGTTTTTTTTCTGAAGCTATTCAGGTATTTGCGTCTGAAAGACATCATCTCAAGGATTCTTCCACTATGCTGAGCTTACGATGGATCCTTAACTTTAAGGAGTTAGGGAGTTAGACTTTAGATATAAAAGGTACGTATTGACTCTCAGTTAGGTATATTCTTTCAAGTTGACTTAGAGAGCTATTATTAATTTCACGAAAAAAATAATTTTTTTTTTACAAAAATACCGACACCACTTCAAAACAAAAACTACTTCAAAATAAAAATGTAATGTTGTGTGTTTTATTTTATTGCTACTAAGTTGGCAAACAAGCAAACTGCCCACCTGATGGTAAGTGGTAACAGTCACCTATAATACATGTGGTTCCTGTGCGATTCGCAGTAAAACTGCAAGCCCCACAAGAACCACAGTGTACGTTGCCAACTTGTGACATCAGATGTAAAGTCACGGTACCCAGTAATTTCAGTGCCATATCTTACCCTTCACACCGGAACACAGCAATGCAAGCACTGCTGATTTGCGGCAGAAATAGGTAAGACGGAGGTATTTTTATCCTTGCCTTAGCAAGCATCAAAAACGATAGTATTTTTGTTTTTAATTATATCCCAATTTTTGTGACAGGTATCTCTGGCAGGTATGTCATCCATCATATTATTATTAGATGAATTCGAAACAAGCTCAAACCTGTTTTTGATGTGCTACCATCATCAACGCTGGCCAAGTGCGGGTTGGTCGACTTCACACACAACCTAAGAATTTCTTTACACGTGTGTGCAGCGGTCGGCGCGCCGGCGCGCTACTTAGTGGTTGGTATTTATAACGCTGCATTGCGTGAGTGACAGGGGCGTGCATGTACTAAACAAGATTATCAAGAAGAAAGCCACAAATCGCTATGAATATCAAGCAACCGTATTAGTTTCTAAGCAAACTGGTTTTAAAATATTAATTAATATTCTACCACCTTAGGCCTGTAAGAAAACTCGGGAAGTACTACACAGCTAGCGTTCTTTACCATGATGACTTTACATTTGACGACACGGTTAGCGCACAGAGTTCGAGTGATCGCCTACTACGCAACTGGTCGCGGGTTCGATTACCAAATATTTTTAACCGACTTCAAAAAAGGAGGAGGTTATCAATTCGGTTGTATTTTTTATGTTTGTTACCTCATAACTCCGTCATTTTAAAACCGATGTCCAAAATTATTTTTGTATTCGATAGAGTATAGAGCAAGGCTGGTCTCATGGTCACCAAAGTCAGGATTTGATGATGGGATCCCATAGAAAATCGAGGAAAGCACTAAAAACACACTTCTTTCACTAAAAAAATTCATTCACTGAAAAGTTAAAAATAAAAAATATTTTACAAAAAATAAAAAACGACATCAAAAACACTGTAAGCTTAAAAATAATATAAGAATAGGTACAGACAACATCACACTTCTATATTGAAGTCGGTGACAAATTTTAACACTTTCTAGGAGATTATCGTTTGGCGCCGACTTCAATACAGAAGTGTGATGTTGTCTGTACCTATTCTTATATTATTTTTAAGTTTTCAGTGTTTTTGAAGTCGGTTTTTATTTTTGTAAAATATTTTTTTGTAGTTACGGGACAAATATTATGTATGGAATACAGAAATATGTTCCGGTCTGGGCGTATGTGCATGTGATATGTAATATATTCTATGTTTGTAACTTTGATGACACGGTTAGCGCAGAGGTCGAATGATCGCCTATTGCGCAACGGGTCGCGGGTTCGATTCCCGTACGGGACAAATATTTTGTATGGCCTACAGATTTTTTTTCCGGTCTGGGCGTATGTACATGTGATATTCTATGTTCGTAACTGCACCCACAACACAGGAGAAAATCTTAGTGTGGGGCGACGTTTTCAAAAAGAAAAAAACTGCACCTACGACACAGTTGAAAATCCTAGTGTGGGCCGACGTATTTATATAAAAACACTTTCATTACTGAGTGACTGACAGATTACGCACAGCCGTAATTAAAAGGCACAAAAAGCGGAAATTTGACATGTATGTTGGAAATTCGCCATCTAAGGGGGTAAAACTAAAAAATAATAGTTTGTATGGAACCTCTATGACATTTATGCGGGCGAAGCAGCGGGCAAAAGCAAATATTTTATAAAGTTTCACAAAATTCCGCTGATCAGATATTTTCTTTTAATACAATGAAGTGATCTTTACATAAATCGAACGGAAATTTATGTTAATAATTTTTTACTTTTTTATAATCAACTCACGCTTGACCATAAATGTTACGAAATTTAAAAGATTCCTAAAATACTGTTTTACTGTTCATTATTTAGCTACATGTATAATGTACTGTTGATTCTACCTTCTAAAGCTTTGATGCAAGGCGTTGTGAATAAAGGGGGTAACATTAAGTATTTAAAGGAATTCAGCAATAAAGTTTTATAGGAAACATTATTTTGAACCTATAAATCGTTGCATATTTACTTGAAGAAATTATCATACTGGTTTATTAACACTGCACTGTGCTATATGGCCGCGGCAATAAAATATAAACATTTGGGAAATAAATATTTACCACTTTTCTTTCAGCATTTTTTGTATGCATTTGATTTAACATTTCGTCTTTGACTTCTTTTATTAGCGATTTTTACACATAAAATAACTTATAGAAAAAAAGAACGATAAACATATTTTTTCACACAAAATAATTTAGGAAGAAGGATTAAAATAGTTTTTTCCTTTATAATACCTAATCCATTATTTACACTATTCACCATATTACTACACTAATCTATAATAATAATGAAAGTTAACAAAATAAACGCAAACTGCAAAATTAAAATTCGATCGTAAAGAAACACGTAATATATTTTTTTGCGCCCGCGACACGAAGCGACATGACCATACCCTGAGACGACTTGGCGAGTACTGTCTTATATGGAGCGCGATTGCAATGCAACCAAGCGAAATTATAGAATTTTCGTCATTTTCCTAAATATTTTATATGACATCAAAAAATCTGTCTTCACAGTTCACTAGATAATAACGAACTACATGTTTTGGTATAAATTTTATACTGTTTTATGTATATTTCGATTTCAAATCGTGGTTTTAGTTTTTGATTTAGACCTATGTTTGGATTTTTTTTCTATCGAGTGAAATGGAGTAAATCGTGTTTCTGCTTTCACAGTTCACTAGATTATATCTTCAAGTTTAAGGTGTGTGAATTTCAGAATTGTGGGTTCTAATATTATCCAGATCTAGACGTTCTAAGATCGGCAAATTTGGGAAATCCTCGCCTTAAAACATACGTCAATTGACTACTCACGCACTATCGCTTGTTAGTTCGTTGTGTTTTTGACTTGCTTTATAATTTCGAGATTACTTGTTCTTCATTACGTGCTATAATATCGTTCTTTGATTGATTGCAATAATTATTATTTTAATAATTGTATAGGTATGGACTATGTGTATTGCTCTAACGAATTAAAGTGTTACTTCAACTAACCTCAAAATCTGATTCATTTTGATATTTAATTCGATTTCGAAGCTTGTCCGTAGTAATTGATGTGAACGTACAGTATTTACTAATGTCTAATTATACGAAAATCATTTTTTCACTGCTGTTGGTATTGGGGCGAACAATGTATGGACGCAGAACAATGTCCTTTAACATAGCCGCTGCTCAATAAAGGTGGATAAAAGTTCGTTTCCAAACCTAGCAATATGGGTATCAAATGAAAGGCCTTAAAGAGTAGAGCACTATGAACCTAGGAAAATCGCACAAAATTCAATACGGCCGCCGCTCAAAAATAACGGATAAAAGTTCATTTTCAAACCCAGCAATATGGGTATCAAATGAAAGGCCTTGATCAGTAGAGTACTATGAACGTACACTATAAACGTATTGACGTAAATTCAACATGGCTGCAGCTCAAAAAGGGCGGATAACAGTTGCTTTTCAAACCCAGCAATATGGGTATTAAATGAAAGGCCCTGAAGAGTACCTAGAGTTTTACGAACCTAACGAAAATTGTCCTAATTTCGAAATGGTCGCTGCTCAAGAAAGGCACAATAAAGTTGAATCATTATGGAATAAAATGGAGGAAAAAACTAAACACTGTGTTAAGCATATTGATGGCGAAACGTAGTTCGCGGGCACAGCTAGTGTCATATAAAAGTGTCTTGTATAAACTTTCCATTTATAATTTATCACTAAAATACTCTTTTAAATTGTAATACGATTTTAATATAAGTAACTTTTTTAATTCATTTTCAAATCTACTATTTTAAAACAATTTAAAATGAATAAATGCCATCAAAAGCCCTCTAGGGGCTTGAACGATGACATGCGTTCCCAGCTCACTGGGCAATACTTATGTAACAAAAAACAAAAACCAACTATCATTCAGCACCGTCACACACCGTCAATTAGATCATTTCCTATCTTCCCGTGAAAAAAAAGTCATAATTCTATATACCTACAACTTGAAAAAAATGACGTATACTGAATCAAGTATTATAATCATTTTTTTCGCATGTAGTACACTGAGTCATCTGGTACCATAGCTGTATACGCGGGACGCGAACGCGACCGTTTTGGTGCAACTTGAACTTTAAATTCTTATAAACCCGATGTATAAGTTTTAATTTCCTATAAAAAGCTCTTGAAAACAATATTTTACGAAAAATATGACTTCAAAAACACTGAAAAGTTAACAATAATATAACAATAGGTACAGACAACATCACACTTCTATATTGAAGTCGGTGCCAAACGATGATCTCCTAGAAAGTGTTATAATTTGTCACCGACTTCAATATAGAAGTGTGATGTTGACTGTACCTATTCTTTTATTATTTTTAGCTTTTAGTGTTTTTGAAGTCGGTTTTTATTTTTTGTAAAATATTTTTTATTTTTAACTTTTTAGTGAAAGAAACCCTAATTTAATACCAACTCAACTTCGGTGAGCTGGTATTAAATTAGCGTTTCCCTCGATTTTTATGGGATCCCATAATGAGATCCTGACTTTGGTGACCTTGGGACCACCCCAGGAGTATACTTTATCGAATAATTCTTCTCGAGAAGGCTCTCCCAATTTCCGAACAGGTGTAGAGTCAACTTTTTTTTTTTTTCATTCCTTCTTGTATTTGCAGACATCTTGAGTATATTTAGGATGTATGCACATACAAGGTTAATATAATTTCTTTAAATTAGATTGTTTTGCTCTGTTTTGACGTCAATAAGTGCCTGTAAAGGCCTATGTTGAATAAAGATTTTTGAATTTGAATTGAATTTGAATACAAAAAGAATTTTGAAAATCGGTCCACAATTGGCGGAGTAATCGCGTAACATACCGACCCCTTAATTTTCGACTTTGTTTCCTTTGCTTAGACTAGGTGTTACATATCTGGCAAGGTTATGTGTGCTACTCGTGATAAAAATCTTAACTTCTTTCACTACGGTATCCTTAGTAAAAGACTATTACCGTGGTAAAAGCGTCTACGGTTTCATTACTTTTAATGCCAGTATGCCTTGGGATCCAAGCCAAAGCCGCATTAATGTTCTCGCTACATGCTGGTAGAGAATCTCTTTGATTTTTAAAATGTTTGGGTGTCTTGATCCTAACGAGAAGGAACCATGGTCGAAAGCAGGCATAATGGTGCGGGCATAAATTGTCAAATTAACAGATAAAAAGTTAAATGCTCACGATATTCGTCGCCACATTTGAATATATCGCTCTATTATATTCCATTCTGAATTCCGCCCGCGTTTCAGATTCTAGCGGCGGCGTCGGGCAACCCTTGCTCGCAAGTTAAAAAGACGCTGCCGTAAGTAACTGCCCCCCAGAGTGGCATACATGCATAATCGCCGACCGCGAATTTATATCTTGCCGCGGCCAAATCGTTCGTGAATACATACGATTGTTTCCACTTGCCCGTACATATAAATTATATGACCTGACGCTATACGCCATGAATAAATGCATGAACGGAAAATTGATATTACCCGCGCTCGTATGTTAGACTTCGGCTTTTATACCGGTTTTTAGGGTGAAATTGGTTTTTTATGCCGCCTTCCGCGTGATATGTGACCGAGCCGCGCGAATTGTTGTAATGAATGAGGGTGGATGTGAATTAGCGACAATGTTCAAAGTGCATGACTGAAATTTGTAAATTTACTAAATGATGTATCATTCACGGCAAGTAAGGCTAATAAGGATTGAGAGATTATCTTTACTGAGAGTTTACATCTTTTATGCGTCCATCCATCTACACCGCATATTAATTTTGCATTAATCTTATTGGATTCACGTCTCGCTCAAAGTGACTAGCAAGGCTAATAGAAAACAACATTTATTTATAGTATCTTTAGCAAAAAGTAATGTGTCACATTACTAACAACCCTTTAATACGGTGTTGTAGGCTTTATAACAAAGTGTGCAGAGAGCTCGACATATTTCACCAGAGCCCTAAAACATTTGTCAGAGCTATCAAAGAAAACCTAGGAGCACTGGCACATTTAAAGTTGTAATTTAGGGCTGTAATTTAGAGTTGTAATTTAATATCTATCTATAGTATATAAAACAGGACTCCGGCATGATTGCCACACTACTAATAATAATGGAAAAAGTGCATGTTGTGCGCAGTTGTCATCGAGGTACAAATTTAAAGTTATTTTACTCGTCTCACATTTTGTTAATTGTCACTAATTTGTATTTTGTTACTGTGCCAATAATAAATAAATAAATAGACTTTTCTTGTTCGAAACGTCGAGCTAAATAATTAAAATGTTTTAAAGTTTAAAGTTTAAAGTTACACGAGTAAATCCGAAAAGTGTAGTTTAATTTAAAAGTGTAGTACTCGTGCAAATAAAAGACAGTATTATTTGATGGTTAATAAAACTTTGAGTACTATCAATTTGAGACTTTTGCACTAATGACGTATACCTCTTTCGTGTTAAAATGCATCAAGTTCTACAATCCTAACTAATATTATAAATGCGAAAGTGAGTTTGTTTTTTTTTGTTACGCTTACACACCTAAACGCCTGAACTAAGCACACACTGCAGCTGCGGTAGTTCGTACATAGGCCAAACGGAACGGACTATTGCTGAAAAGGTCAAAGGTCACATCGCAGCTTTAAAAAATTTCGACAATCGCAGAACATCTTCTCGAAACAGGCACTAATCACTGGATTAAGTCACAATAAGCAAATCCTCTCCACAGATCGCCACTTTTACTCAAGAGTCGTACGTGAAGCGATTGAAATCAAGAAACACGACAATTTCAATCGGGTAGACGGTTTCAAATTATCAGCGACATGGAATCCAGTGATAAACATTACGCAGATGAGCGGTCGCTAGAATACGGACGTGTCGGTCGGTTTACAGAATACGAGTAGGGACACAGTAAGTCAAGTGTATGACGATCACAGATGTATAAAGGGAAGCAGACTTAACATAATTTTACTCACACATTTCTCATAAGTAATGTATATCGTTTTTACTTTCACCCCAAAGTGACATGATATATCGCTATTTCTGTTTTTCGTCTGTGGCGATAGTAGCGCACACAGTCATAAACATTTCCGAAGCCGTAGCAGACGCCACGTAGACGCCATGTTTAGCTTTGTCAAAATAAGAGACAAATGGCGTCGTGACATTGTGTTATAATGTTTTGTTTTGTGATTATAATTAAAAATTACGGCTAATCGGACAAGAACAATGGTAAAGTGCTGTGCCCCGAAGTGTTCTAATGCATCATATAATAAAACTCCAGAAATTACAATGAAATTAAATTAATATTGTTTGTGCGTGAGTAATGTTTACATGTGGCACAGAATAGATAATAGTACTACGTACAGAACGGCCACTCACCTCCCCGCACTCATTTCAAATACCTCATCCCACCCGGCACTTCGTTGTAGACATCACTGATACATACACAAGGGCTCGCGCGAACGCTCGGGCCAATAGATGCGAGCGCCGGCCAATAACAGGGACAGCGCTATGCGGGTAAAAGAGAAGGCAGTCACTGCACTTCTCGCGTCATTTCGATTGATAACCGTGCGCTCAGCCCTACTAGATTCCACGCACACATTTACGCGTGTGCGAACGTCATTTGCTAATGTAGTAGTGATAGGTAATTGATTTGCGAACGTTGTATGGAGTGTCCGAGGTGTGCATGTGGTAAGGTTGCCACGCTTTTTGAACGATACGTTTAGTCTGCTTCCCTTTATACGTCTGTGGTCACGATAGCAAAGTTTCTTCTGCTACCGTCACGTGACTTGATGAAATGAATATGAATCTACCTCACATAGGGAGTGAAGATATCGATGGTTATACCTGTGACCGCGGTCGGTGTAACCCGGCTGAAACGTCACGCATTAAATAAAACTATAATCTATTCTCGTTAATTCCCGTATTTTTTACTCATGTTAATCATGAAACGCGAAAGTTTAATAGTGATGGCTGAACTTATTTTAATAATATTTCGTATATAGATCTTATCTTAGAGCTTGAGCCCTTGGGAAGGACATAGGCTACTTTTAATCCCGAAATATAACGAGTTCTCTGGGGACGCAGACGAAGTCGTGAGCAGCGGCTAACTTAGATAATATAATGAAGTTGCAAACTTCATCTTTTCCATTCGTTCCGTTAAAGTATTTTTCCACTTTTTTTATTCTGTATGGAAATTTCGAGGATACGAAGATTTACGCACCGCTCTGTCGCAACAGCTTTTACGTTATACACGTCCTCGAGGGCTTTGGAATGGAAAACGTAACACGTCATTACTTTATCATTTATGCTTTATCATTAATCATATCATATCTCATATCATCATATCATTTATCATACTTTATCATTTATTTTATTATTACTTTATCATTATCTAAAAAAACAGCTGTTGAAGATAATAATAAATTCTCATAATAATAAATTCCAAAGTTTTCTAAAGTCGTTAAAGACGATAAAAGTTTGGCATAAAAATTTAGCATAAAGATTGTTTTTAATTAAGTTAAAGCAAATACAGGGCAATTGCAGTGGGTACTCTAACCGCCTCCGTGGTCTAGTGGTTCAAGTCAACCGGTATTGATCTGAAAGTTCAGGATTCCATTCCCATGGGGGTAGAAGTTTTTCTAATTATTGGTAGGGCTTCCGAGACGGCGTGGCTAGCTACGACCTTACCTAATAGCTATAATAATAGTGTTAATGACAATGTTGCGTTCCGATAATCTATATACACGGTTATTTTTTTATCACCCTGGAAAATTTTAGGGACACTTCAGGACACATCCATTATTATATAAAAAAAATTGAAGTACAAAATTCTAAATTTTTTTAAATAAAATCTCAAAAAATGCTGCTCTCAACTAGTGCAACATTATTTGGATTTTTTAGAAAATTTATATAAAATTAAGTGAGTTATTTTTTTATTCATATTTAAAACATTCAACCATGTCGTGAAGCGTCCCTAAAATTTGCCAGGGTAATAAAAAAATAACCTTGTATAATATAAGAAGATGTTCCCATCTATAGACGCACGCACAGAAGTAACCGCTAATGGTAGAAACGTGAAATTTGGACAATTGTTTTAATTCAAAATTCGAACACACTAAGAAGGGGTTTAAAAAAATTTTAACCGTAAAGGGATGAAATAGTGGTTAACTTAGCAACAATTTTGATAAAACTTGAGATTCATGCTCTTAAAAATATTTCATTGAACACGTGTTTCATGGTTTATTGCAATTCACCCCCTTAGGGTGCAAACTAGGGGTTGAAAGTTTCTATGGAAAATATTTTAAATCTGCTCCAATTTCTATTAAATTTATTATAGGAGCTTAAATAGGCTACAAAATTATTTTTCCTACGGGAAAATATAAATTCCCATGGGAAAACAATAATAACGCGGGCGAAGCCGCGAGCGGAAAGCTAGTTATGCATAGATAAGATAGTATAGCCGGTGCCTCAGTATTGAAAAGTCCACCTGAAGCTCGATACCGTCTTCTGTCTTATCGTCACATACCATCACGTGAGCTGAAGGCCAAAAGCTTCTCTGTTTAGTGTAAAAAAAACACATATAGCAGTTGAAGCAGCGCAGAAAAAAACGCAGAAGTAGTAGTTAGAAGGAGTTAGTTTATTCATATTTCTATTAATATACGAGTATACTATTTTGTAGATATCTTTTACCGGCTACAGACTCACGCGAGAAATCTCGCCGAGACTTCTCGCGCTCTCTTTCTTTAATTAAAGATACTTTGTTGTTTAAAAGAAATTGATCCTTATGAATGACTCTTTCGGTTGGTACCATAAAATACAGAATGTTTTTTTGCCACATTTCACCGGTTCGATTCCCGGCTGAAGCAGGTGATTTTTCAAAAATCAATAAATGCAGTTTTGATTATTTTTGAAAATAAAGGAATGTTTCCTTTCAGTAAAATTTGCCATCATCAATATTAATAGTAGATTAGTAGCTAAGGGCTGTAAGGCATCAATTGCAGCCCGAGATAATTAGGCGCACGAGCGCAGCGAGGGCGCCTATATTTCGAGGGTGCAATTGGTGCTTACACCCGAGCTAACTACTCTGCTTTACACCTCGATTGTGAGGTTAGTAGATCCTTATTACCCCCAAATAGGGCTTGTAGGTGACCAATAAGCGCTCTAGGGTAATAATGTAGCTTGGAAAGCCCTAGGGCGGTAAGTAATTAAAAAACACTTCACTATTTCAAAAAGTTCGCGTACATCTAACCATCATACTGGCAACAAATTACTTACAGCCCTAGGGCCTTTTTAGCTACATTATTACCCTAGAGCGCTAATTGGTCACCTACAAGCCCCATTTGGGGGTAATAAGGACCTACTTACCGAATATGAGAGATGTAATAGTACATTGTTACCCAAGGGGTGAAAGTAACTTATTTAGTCCCGAGGAGGTGTTTGGCTCCCGAGCGTAGCGAGGGCACCAATAGTTCGAGGGACTAAATAACTCTTTAACCCGAGGTAAACACTGTGCTTTTCATTACGAATACAAGGAAAGTAAAAATAAAACAATGAATTACGTAAAGAAAAAACGTGTAAATTGTATTTTACATAAATCAACAACTTCTGCTTTAGCCCACTTTCTTTTATAAAATCAGGCGTTAACTCCATACCTGAATCAGATGAACTCATTGTGTTAATTATTAACACAATGTTATACAAATATAATTAACAGTTAGTGCAAATCTCTGCTATGCGGAAGTATTAACAAAACTCTACAAATGGAAAAAACAAATGAAGATCGCATTGCCGCTTTCCCGCTTATTTTGTTTTTTTTTTCTGTGGCTGGCCAGCTATTCAGTCAGTATTTTTCATTTAGTAAATATTTTGCCCTAATCATGTCATTTTAAAGTACTACTTGAAAATAAATTATAATAAAGTCATTTAAAAATATATATTCTTTAAATACTTAACATTATGTTATTTCAATTTTACACCGCGCTGTAATTGAGTGACTGTATAGAAAGTCGGAACATGGTTCAATAAAAATGTGACAAAAGAACTAGTTTCTTTTTTAAAATTTGACAGCAGCTGTCAGTTGAAAGTGATTCTCCCTAGGGCTGAAAAGTATTACTTTCAACCCGCTCCTCAGGCAACTTCAGACCTACTTTCAGAGTATGAGTAATGAAAAGGTACTTTTCCTCGAACCACGGTCTTTTTTTTCCACCCGGTATAAATGAATCGGTAGATATTTTCTCATTAATACCGTATTCATAATTCGTCTGCTGTTTCATAAAATTATAAACGTTTAATTGATTATACAGTATATTTTTTGCTTTGTATTTTTTTTCCTTCTTTTTAGTGCACTATCCCGTATCTTGAATACGTAATTGCTTTCCTAACCCTAAGGTTGCCTGGTAGAATTTGCTAACCTTAGTAATAAGGCCGCCTATTGCCAATATAATATGTATTGTAATGTCCTGTATACTTATGTGTTTAATGTGCAATAAAGTGTTTATTCATTCATTCATTATATTTTCGTAAATAAATTTTAGTCCTAAAATTTCTGATCTGATATCCCGTATGCTTCTTTTCGATATTTAAACATTGTAAATCGTTTATTTTATTCCCTTCAGAAGACGATATGCTTCCTCTACTAGGTATCAGTAATACAAAATCACACACTCGCTAACACAACTGAAAAATCTAGTAGAGAAATCAAGGAAAAAATCAAGTACATTTTCAAATCAAAATTATATATAAATCAACCCTGAAGACTAATCTGCATCTCATTACCAGAATCGGTCAGTTTACGGTGCTGCCCCCGCCCGAGGCCAAACCCTGGACCACCGGACCACCCTTTGACACGGCAACGCAAACAGCGTTAATTTGAAATCATCCGCTGTATTTACCCGGACCCGAGCACAAATATTTGAAAAAGGATATTAAATATAAATATTGCTGATTGCTTATTTCGAGAGATTTACCCATTGACACAGATCATCATAAAAAAACTGCTGAAAGTTATAACAAACCCTCAAATATTTAGCGAGATCAATATACGAAAACCTTATTACTAAGACCTAAAACTGTCACTTTGGAAACAAAGCAAACTTAACTTAAAACTAATGCCTTTTCTCCGATAATAACGTATGATAAGTAAAGCTAGATTTTTCTATTGGCTATCTCTAAGGAGTTCAAGAAAGGTTCGCTTTCATTATCGGCCTCGTCTTAAATTATAGCATAATGTGAGAACCAAATGATTCTCTATTATGAAATATGAAGTAATTGACAATCTAGTAATAACATACCGAGTTTCGACGTTGGAATATCATTTCTTCATTTTTTTTTTCTCAAAACATGTTTCTTCTATACTTATATCTCTAAGTAAAATACCATCTTCTTGATTTAATCCGCGTCGCTGTAGAGATGAGGCCCACAGAGATATAAAAATCAAACGTAAAATTGGGTGACAAATATAAATATTTTGAAAAAATGATCAAAAATCAAATACAAGAAAAAATTTCGTCTCGGGCAGGACTCGAGCCTGCGTCGCGTCTCGAACTTTGTGCATTTTCTATAAAAATGCTAAATAATTTGAAAACGCGATGAAAATAAATCAAATACAAGAAAAAAATTCGGTATGTTGGAAATGCGGTTCAAGTCCCGCCAGAAACAAAAAAAAATTTTGTATTTGATTTATTTTCATCAGTTTTTCAAATTATTTTGCATTTTTAAACTAAATGCAACCTCACAAGTAAGTTCCTCTATTCTTAACCAATTTTTAATAAATCTATAAAGATTTCTAAAATTAGATGTTGATACGTAGTTATTACCAGTAAATAAAGGCCGGTAAGTGCTCGGTGGCCTTTTTTTTTGGGAGGGGGGAAAATGCTTTTACGCATTACTCGTGGTCGAGCCAAACCACGAGGATATGTGGGACTCCCCAGACCGTACTCGGCCCGGGCCTACCCACTAAAAACCCCCCCAGCAGCTCTCCGTCCGTCACAAGCCTGGGGAAGGGGAGTACAGCCAGGCCTTGTTCCCGCTGACCCCCTGCCCGTGACATGTCCGTTGCCGGACTCTCCGCCTGGCTCTGCTGCTTTGTGGAGCGGCGCAGAATTGCGCCACTCTACACCCCGAATTGGTTTTTTATTGTGGTTGTCTTCCACGCGGCCCGACGCTCAGTGCGCCGGGCCCCCGGCCCGCTCAGTGCGGGAAACGGGTTGCCCGACGGCAGATCCCACTGGATCCACCGCCGCAGGTGAGCCGAAGCTCGGGGAAATCCCCAACGGCGCGAAGCGCCCCGGCGAGAAACTCGCCTCAACCTCGCTACTACAAGAGGTAGCCGCCGGAATCGGCTACCAGCGAGAGCCACACCTCTTCTTAACATAAGAAGAGGGGACTTCGCCCTTCCGCGCATGAAGCGGATGGCCACACGAAGTGACCCGCCGGGCTAAGCCCAGCAATCCCACGCCCCCCCTCCATAGGGGTCCTCTCGTCAGACTATTAGCCCGTGGCGAAGAATCTGCCGGGTTGCCCAGGGTGCACCACAAGGAGGTTGTCTGACATCGCACCCCAACAAGTGCTCGGTGGCCTAGTATAAGGCGTCAACACGGTATGTTGATGACGCAGTTTCGAGTCCCGTCCGAGACGAAATGTTTTCTTGAATTTGATTTATTTTCAACATTTTTTCAAATATTAAACATTTTAAAAACTGCAAAGTCACAAATAATTTTTTTTTATATTCAAACGCAATCATAGTAGAATTTATATACAAAAATGCAAATTACCTATTTCCACCTCAACCTCACTGAAAACGAATCTTTTAGATGTTAACACGTTTGTATTCAGACGGTCAAGAGCAGACAGCGTAAATAATACATGTGATGAATCTGCCTGCAAGCCAGCACAGCCCGGGTATGTGCATAATGGAGGAGATTTTCTAATAGAGCTAAACCCAGCTACGTATTTATTTCCACTAGCACTCATTATGACTTGAATGTTTCATTCGTCGTGTTTCTTGTACGTCACATCTATTACGAAGTTGAGTACATTCAATTAGTTTCCTCGGACTCAAAGCAGAGCCCTACTGCCTAGCTCATATAGCGGTGCACACACTATCGTTCTAATATCACCTGTGACGTGACATACTCGTAAGAACAATATCGTGATTTTGTGCAAATTTCGAAGAAACAACATTTATCCGCAATTCAAGTCAGCTAGCTGGTTATAAAGTGACCTATTTTTGAGGCGAGAGAATCTGTTACGATGTTAAGGGGCTAAGTTGACTTTACCGCTCACTTGAGTAAGCCGTCGGACTCCGGTCCAACAGCGGCTATACTGCTAGTATGCCCATACCCGACTTAACCACCCTCCGAAACCTCTCTACCTCCGATGGAGGTAGGTACGTTTGGGATCGGGAAGGCCAATTCACCAAACGCATCCCCTGGAGACATAACCAACAGTATGAACAAGCCGGCACTTCACCTAGGAAGGGATTGCCAGGTTTACTAGTCTGTGCCCCCTAGACCAGCAGGGCTATAATATCTCCCAGTCAAATGTCAGTCCGACTAGGCTAACCCTTTCCCAGCTGCTTAGGGCAATTGGAGAGAACCTTCGCACTAAAAGCCTACACTCTAAGGCACCGTCTCCTTCTACCCAACCGCCTGCAGCGGAGTGGAGAGGAAAGAAGATCTTATTATTATAATATAATATGTATAAAATGTCCCGAGTAACTCACATACAAACTTTTGACTCTTAATTGTTTATCAAAAAGGGTAGCCTACAAACAAGGACATCTCTTCTGAAATATTTTTGCTGAATTGACTGACAACTAAAAAGGCTTTATCTAATTGAATATATAATAATTCCAAATTATAATGAATCAGAAACTTATCTTAGTGAGACATTTAAGGAATTTACATAAGCATAAAGTATTAGGAAATTACTCTAATTATTTTTTCCGATGGAAATTTATCGAAATTGTTATGTGGATTGTGGACAGAGAGCCTAGACAAAGTAACAATTGTTATGTGGATTGTGGACAGAGAGTCTAGACAAGGTAACAATTGTAATGTGGATTGTGGACAGAGAGCCTAGACAAAGTAACATTATTGTTATGTGGATTGTGGACAGAAAGCCTAGACAAAGTACCAATTGTTATGTGGATTATGGACAGAGAGCCTAGACAAAGTAACAATTGTTATATGGATTGTGGACAGAGAGCCTAGACAAAGTAACAATTGTTATGTGGATTGTGGAAAGAGAGCCTAGACAAAGTAACAATTATTATGTGGATTGTGGACATAGAGCCTAGACAAAGTAAAAATTGTTATGTGGATTGTAGACAGAGAGCCTAGACAAAGTAACAATCCAAAAACGATAACGAAGTTTGAAAAGAACGAAATGTAGACGAATGATTCATCACAAATCATTCGCATACATTACCGTTCGATACAGAATGTATAACGTAAACGAATAGTAAGCGCGAATGTTACTTTGTCTAGGCCCCCTGATCTTCAAATGAAGGTGTAATCGAATATCCGTGCTGTCATCACATCAAGTTAAGATAAACCGAAACCCAATAACTTTACTCCCACAGACTCGGACGAAAACAATCCTCCAACCAATTTCAATAAGCAACGCAAGTTACAATGCGTCAATAACTTCACAAGCGAATCACCCGACGCCGGACGCGCTAACGACTCAATCGGAACCATTCATTCGCTCCCACCGCAGCTGAATGAATGATCGCAACATTCAATCGCTTGTCGCGAAATATGCAATTACCATCCCACCATTTAAACAAGGAACGGGCGGTATACAATGGCCTCATTTTAATATTTCGGACTTGTTTTCCGGTCGTATGTACAAGTGGTTAAATTCATTTTTCGCGATGACAGTAATTGGAGGTTAGTAGTATACAACGTCTTTATTCGTTATTTTTGTGTAATTCACAGTTGCTTGCAACTGTTATGTTTTTTAAATCTTCAAACGCGTTTTAAAAAGGAATAAAAGTTTTTAGGCGCTGAACTGTCGTAATGATGAATAAATATTAAATATATTTTGTGGCCAATTGAAATAACAATATTAATTTAGAGACATACATTCACAATATACTATAACGACATTATTGTTTTTTACTTCAAGCTAGTTTCGAGTATTATATGTATAGCTACGAGTAGTAAAAGACAGAGATGTTAATTCACAAATTGATGATTTATGGTTGAGAATGCTTTGGACGTCAATCGTCACGGACGTCGGGAAGAAAAACATGTATAAGAAAAAGTTTTGCCCCCTCGCGCCGTAGAAGCTCACCCGGCCAAATACGAGTAGTTAACTTAGGTCGGAAATTTAATTTTAAATTCTTCACCAGAACAACAAGGGTTCTAAATGCCTGTATTCCACCATTAACTATTTCCATATCTTGTTAAGGTTCCTTTCCAAATTTTGTTTCACCTTTAGTGAGTTTGTATAATAAAAAAACTTTCAACCCTCCTTTTCACTAGTTGTGTGCTGAAAAACGTTCATTATCACCATCATTTCATCCCATATACTATACGTCCCACTACCTCGCAGAGGTTCCCTTAGTCGGCGTTACTACATCCACGGGAAGAAAGAGAATGGTGACACATCGACCTGTCACCGCACGGACTTTTTCAACAAAATATGGAGCTATGAACTCAAGAATTAAACGTACTCCATACAAACGTTCAATCCCAATTTGATCACGCTCAAGTTTTGGTTTGCTACAAAAATTATAACTATGACTTTGCATATAGGTACTTGTTTAGATAGAGATAAAGATTTTGTTTATATAATTCAGTATGGGTGATAATTTCTTCTAGCGCCTGCATTCCCAATACGTCGACAAAATTAAATATTATATATCTGCTTTCAAAAATATTCATTGAACTCATTTCATATTTGTTTGTTTTACCGCTGATTCGATCACTTCATAACTACCTCAAAACAAAGTTTAACCTTTCCATATGACGCGACCTATAATTAATTCATATCACATTTAGCACCACTGTGAAACAACCTTGTTAGAGCGACGCCCACTCCGCATTGAATCGTTAATGTCTCAAGCAGCGCCAGCATTGTCAGATGAGTGCAGAATTCACTCCACACTCCAGACAATGCTGATGAGTCAACGCAGCGCACTGCAGACTACACAACAGATACATTTGGACTATATCTGTTCTGCACTTGATGCTCGAATCTGTTTCCGATCTGCAGCCATTGTGGGAAATGATTACAATGATTTTCTCTGTACTCGCAATATTAATGTGTATGGTCGTGTCGCTTATAAAGTGATACATTACTACCCTGGGAAACTCTAGGGCAGTAATGTTGTATGAAATTTAATTAATGACCAGCCCCCCAACCATGATCGCTCAAAACAATATTGAAACCGCGCTGAGAGCGGGATGGCGCTATACGCAGCAAGAGCGGTGTCTCTGTTTCAATATTGTTTTAACCTTGCTATAAGCGATCATGGTAAGGCCCCTGTTCAACATTAATGGCCATTGTGTTACTTTTTTCAAAAAAAATAATTACAGTGAATATTGTGCAGTGAAAGTGGTATTATTATTGTGCACAAATACATTGACGAGTCAATTTATGGATTTCTGATATGTTCGGCCGGCCACATGAGTGACAATGTCTCATCGCGCTGACATTGTCAGATCAGTACAAACCTCCCACTGCAGACAATGCTGGGAGTTTGTATACTGCATACGGCATATATTGGCGTCGTCTTACGCCATATTATTTAAAGTGAATTTTATTGCAATCTTTTTAGGCTTTCGTCCGTACCTCAGAAGGAACAAACGGAACGCTTATAGAATCACTTGCGTATCTCGTTGTCTGTCCGTCTGTTGCAGCTAAAACAAATGAATTTAATTTCATAAGGGCCACTTTTGGGTGGTAAATTAAAAAAAAAGGGTTCGCAAACTTTATCGTGATTCTCAAATACGTATTTTTTATAATATAACATTAAACAGTTTCAGATTAAATTATTCTCTACATTTTTTCATCTAAAATTAGGTCATTGTTTAAATCATTGTAAGTTCTTATTGTCAGTTCTAGATACTCCATTAATCACTATTTTTATACTTTTCCTATAGCTAATCTTGGCCAACGAATATTATATATAACATTTTGATTTTCGTCATAGCAAAGACTCGTGAACGGGTCCAATCATTTTTAAAGTCCTCATTAACCCTTACTTTATAGCGGCACTTTTTCTACACGACCACTCTTAACCCTCTGCGATGCTGTAAAATCTCAAAAAACCCCCGGTGGACCTACGAAGACAGCGTCAAGGACATAATTCATGATGAAAAAGTTAATTTTCACGGGGCGAAGGTAATTTGCATATTTTTGTGCGATGCTTTCAATTATTCGAGTGTGCGGAACGACTCGGCCTCTCCTCGGGACGCGGCAATGCTCCTTCGGGGGTCGTTCCGGCGCAACCCTTTCGGGGGATTAATTTTTCTTAGGCAATTAGCAAACAATGTTAAGGATGTTACCTTATTGATCCCGCAAGATGTAACGAGTTCATTTCGCGAGGGGGACGGAGGTGAGTATTTTTAAAGCTTACTTATAATCTGTATCGTGTCTCTGCTTAGAGGTGGAGGAAAATTTGCGTGTTGTTGAGTTCGACCGAGACAAATTGATGTGTGTTATAAATTTTCCTATTCTCAGCGTGCCATATTATATTTACTATAATTAACAGAAATATCTCAGTAGTGATGATTAGTTTTTAACCGACTTCAAAAAAGGTGGAGGTTCTCAATTCGATGCGTATGTTTTTTTTGTGTGTATGTTACGCGATTACACCGCCAATTGTGGACCGATTTTCAAAATTATTTTAGTATTCGATAGAGTATACTCCAAGGGTAGTCCTATGGTGACCAAAGCTAGGATCTGATGATTGGAATCCCATGAAAATCGAGGAAGAGTTAAAAATTAAAAAAAAATTACAAAGAATAAAAACCGACTTCAAAAACACTGAAAACTTAAAAATAATATGAGAATAGGTGCAGACAACATCACACTTCTATATTGAAGTCGGTGACAAATTTTAAGACTTTCTAGGAGATCATCGTTTGGCACCGACTTCAATATAGACGTGTGATGCTGTCTATTCTCATATTATTTTTAACTTTTCAGTATTTTTGAAGTCGGTGTTTATTTTTTGTAATATTCTAGACTGGACTCCTGTAAAAACTTTTTTTTTGTAATTGCCAAGTTGTTTATCCTCGAAAGAACGATCTATCTGGCATTCAATACTATTTCAAAGGTACAAAAAAGATAATCTCTATGCACGATTCATTATTCTCATACACGATGGTCTATTACAGTAAGTAGGTATTTAAATTGCTGTGTGTCATGTGAAAATGCAAACATAGTGATAACATGATTTACGAAAAGAAATAAAAGAATTACCCACGTTAAGTATAGGCTTTTTCGTCACGACTCAAAGCAAATTTGATTTCATATAAATAAAAAAGGCCTGAATTTTCAAAAATTTTCCGTTTCTTAGGTAGACAATCCGCGAATCGTTCGTAGACTCGTAATTGACAGTAAGAAGGTAATTAATAGTATTTCACCGCTGGCTTCATCATCGAAAAGTAACTATTTCATGACCGATTAGCTAATTGAATCAACAAACAATAATAATAGATAAACTACAAAAAGATAAGAATTGATTATAATTATCATTTAAAAGTAATACTATTAATGATTTTATTTTTATTGACTAGCCATTTCCACTTTCGACCTTAAAATCACTTACCAAGGCGAGATAAAAGCATCCCACTGTACTTCTTTTTATTTCGATTAATAAAACATTTGGATAAAGGACTAAAACTTTATTAACGAAACGGATTTATCTGATGATTTTTGTTATCCGCTATTATGTTTTATTAAGAGCTCAATAACAAAGTGTTCAAAGTTTTTGCTGGCGAATTAATCCTCATCACATTTACTAATTTTGCCCATATAAATATGAGCTAGTTTTTGTTAAGATACCCAACATACAATACCGCATTCAGAATATAAAACTTGTACATCAAAGCCTCGTTCCCTGAAAGCAACCCCCCACAAAACAGCCTCACAAGACACTCCCTCTCAAACTCTGAAAGGGCTTTTTTGACCCGACAGCACTCTAATTGAGACGGTCCGTAGCGACCCACTCAGACGTTATTCAGGGCCCGACATGTATACATTTTAATAAATGTATCGTCAGTGAATGGTACTTTTATCAAAAAGAAGCGCCCCGGCTGCTTACATAATGTAAAAATGTACAAATTAAGTGTAGGTGGTTGAATAGGCCGTGAATGTTGCGCTTTTAGGGTTAGCTGTACAATAACGCATTGAAAAATAAGATAAATAACGTCTCTGGTGAAGTTTTTGTAATAAGTAGGTAAGTATACAATTTTAAACAAAATATTCATGATAGGTTTATTGGTCTGAAGGGAAGTTTGTGTTTATTATTATGTAGGCAAAATATTTTTTTGAAATTTATCGACTACTAGGAGCTTCTACGTATTTAGTTTCACACTAGCGTAGTGGGTGTAAGGTTTATCGTGAATTACCCGTTTTTTTGAGAGTGTGATATTTACAGTGTGTAGAAGAGCCGTTGACATGGACAAGAAAGCACATTGCAACTGTAACAATGCCGTAATGGAATCAGTCTTTGATAAGTTTGTATAGTTCACTTTCTAAAAGTATGTACTCGTGCATACGTACGAAGTCGAGCCGGTTGAATTCAGTTGCATGAATGTAGGATTTAATTATACCAAGAACCCCCCTTTGCAAACGTTGAGAGAGAACGAAAGAAATTGGGCGAAGAATAACATCTAGATGCAGAAATTTCAATTTGAGGAAATGGGATTCTTATTTATTACTAGTCCCTACAATACTCTGCGGAGTACGGACTCTGCACTGCACACATATAACAAATAAGTAATCATCATCATAACAGCTTATATATGTCGTCCCGTCGAGGGGCTCGAGCCTACCCTAAGTTAGGGTGTTTAGGCCTTAGTTAAACACGCTGGCTCAGTGCGGATTTCTTCGCAGATGTATGCAAGTTGTCTCACGATGTTTTCCTTCGCCGTAGGAGCGTCAGACAAAATGTACATATGAAATTCGAAACGAAAAAGACATTGGTACATGGCGGGTCTCGAGCCCTGGACCTCCCGATTGGAAGGCAAATACAGAGTCCACATCACCACGAAAAAGTATATTACCGGCGATTCTGCGCTGTTTCCAGATTACTAGAAATCACAGCTAATTTAAATGAAACTACTACATAGAGTTACTACATTTAAAACTTCTTGTTGCAAAGTCAAGGCAGAAAATAACAGGAACTAATTCATCAAAACTTTGACAACTTTAAAAATATACCGGGTGTACGGTGCATGTAGGTTTGATATTAGATGGACCCTCGGTTCTGGTCTTAGATCTGGAAACCTTATACTTTTCGAGTTAATCGACTCTAAGCTTATTTCTGCTGACTATAGAGTTAACACAAAAGAAGTGTAAACACTGGATGAAGAAACAACGTACGTTAATGTAGGGCTGTCGACACTTAGGAAAAAAATCATATATTTAATTTGTAAGTGAAAAAGAATCTCCACTTCTGGTGGATAGAAATCCTTAAATATTACTTCGGTGTTTCGTAACACTCTGTTACAAAATACCTTAAAAGAAATGAATTAAAAAAGACAAATACGACATTCAACCCTAATAAGCTGCCATCTTAGTTAATCCGTATTGGCATAGAGTTTATGTCAATTCGGATTGACTAAGATGGCAGCTTACTAGGGTTGAAAGAGCAAACAACACAGAAAGTCTATCTATGATATATATAGACAGACAGACTTGTTGTTTGCTCTTAATTTTTAAATAGGGTTGTACTTCAAGAATAAGCTTAGTCAATACGAATATGAGCTGTTATGATGAAGGAAAAGGAAATAAATACTAATGCTGTGTCTAGTTCGAATATTATTTATGACAATTAACTTCATACTACAAAAATATCATACCCCTGACATTGCATTAAAAATTTCGACTTCATACACTACGACCACAAAGTAAATAGACATAACTTTGTGCTACAACGCTGTATTAGATATGTCCATAAGTCTACAGACAGCTCCTTCCTCTGGTCGTCGAGACCAAGTTGTTCATCTGGTTAGCTGGAACAAAGGCTTGCTAACGAAATAAAAGAACGTAGCGCAAACTACTCAACCCTCCTCCGTGATAAGGGGTGGGGAGATCAGCCCACTATCTCTAGTGGGGGTTTTAAATACGGTAACTGTGTAATATTCTTAGACAGTTAGACACATTTAATGAAGCATACTAACTGTATTTGTTATATAATTAATGGTGTCAGGCGTTATTTTTCGGAATTTCATTACAATTGGGATTATGAGTGAATTCTAATTTTTACGTCTCGTCATAAAATATTAAAATACCGTAGAAAAAGATGCAATCATGTGTTATTTGAATTAAAATTGACTTAAAAATACATTAAATATAAACATTTTAAGCTGTTAATTTGGAAGCGATTAGACGGAGAGATCCGACATCAAACGTGACGTCATTGTTGAGTACGGCCATATAAACACAATGTAAATTGCCGTTTTGCTAGAAAGAGATGAAGAAAAATCTTTAATACTTGGTTGTTTTTATATAGTTATTCGAAAACAGATTTCTTTTTTCTGTTTATTATATTAATTAGCTTCTATTAAAGCAATAATTTTTTCATTCATCTAGCCTAATGAGTAGGCGTATAGCAAAGCTTCCAACAAAGATGTCAGTTAGTACCAATTACCGACATCTTTGTTGGAAGGAAGGCTATATACGAGTACCTACCTACTCATTAACAATTGAATTATAATCAAAACTATTATCATAAATCGAATAAACTGATGTTTTGTGCAGCGATAGATATTTCAAATCATATGAATGTAACAAGAACTTATGTTCGAATCATCACCCAATAGGGTAGTTGACTCATATCAAAATTTATTAAAATATTGTTTATTTCTAACAGTATTTGACATAAGGTTCCACAATATACCGATTTTAATAAATAACAATGAATGATTACTGTAAAATTTTAATTTGAAAATGCTAGAAATAATCTTTTTTTATCTCACGCCGTAAACGCTTTGATATCCTGTGGTCAGGGCCGTGATGTCACTGATATAGTAAACAAAGAAATGTCAAATTTGATTCAACAACTCGTCGATTTGCACTATTCTTTCCTAAAACTGGCAAAAAATCGTCCAAGTCTCCGTTATTATATTTGTAAATATCGTAAATTTTTTGTATTAATAGCAAAATCAACCATTGATGTTGGATTTGTGAGAGCAGATAGTACAAATCTTCCGAAAATAGACAGATTGATGGTCAGGAGATTCTTTGTGTATCACTCTAAACAATATAAGTACAGTTTCAATACTGTTTTAATGAAGAACAGATTACAAGTGTACTTGTCAAGATTGTCACGCGGCAGAAGAGAGTTGCAAACATGCATTTTTGGTGTGGTTGCACCATCACAGTGAGGAGCTATTTTGTACAGCAGTTGGATGCTATTGGATAGAATTCTCTCTCAAAAGTCAAATAAACACTAAAAGTGTTTACTTCAAGAGAAATGTTGAAAAGAAAACATCAGGATCATGTGTCAAATACCAGTGTAGTACTGCAAGAATTTGTAAATGAACATAAAAAGAGAAAGATTGGCAGTTGTTCATTTGTCAAGCATGAAGAAAATTACTGGGAGGAAAATATATATACATTCACAGACACAGATTGTGACATTATTTCTTAAAAAATAAAAGACCTCTTCAATGAAGAAAGAATAAAGTGCATAGAAAACTAAACCACGAATCATCAATACAGAAGTGCTCTTTAGTTCGAGCTTCGTTATAAACAATAGCAGCTTCCATGTGCTATAAAGTCAGCCAGTGCATAACAGATGATGGTTCTTTTGTTGGGAAGATTTTTGGTGGGAAATCTTGCAGACACCTACGAGTATAATGAAATGTGGATAAAAGTTGAAAGATGAAGATTTGGGTTGAAATTTGCAAAATGTGACTTCATTTCTGATTAATACCCTGTAATAGTCTATTCAACAAACGGTATCCATAAAATTAGATTAATACAAAATTGTCATGCTCTTTTACTGAAGAAAATGTTAATTATCAAAGACGGAAAACTGTGAACAGTATGCTTAACTCAAGTATAGATGCAGATGTTTTGTGCTAAAGCAAAACTTATATACTTTTGTGTTGCTAGCAGTATGTAATTTTGAAAACACTCAAAAGGTGACAATATTAGCTATTTCTAACAATCTGTATGTCAAAAAACTTATTGATCAAATAGTGCCATTTTGGAAACTATACTACATTTTTCCTAAATTATATGAAAGCATTACTTCATAATAAATCACTTTACTATTATTTTGACTTTTATTACCTGCGACCTTAAGGCAATATATACAAATTAATAAATTTGATCCAACTCTATTTAACCTATTCAATGATAAGTATGAGCAACAAACCTATAAAATATTATAAATCTTTTAAGGTGTAACGGAAAAATAAAACACATGTATTTAAAATATTTTGATTCAACTTATACCTTTACAAGTCATTATTGTCAAATAAACATAGAACATTTTTTTAGTGAAGAACATAATGACTAATGTAGTACAAAAATTTATTATGTCATCTTTAGATGTTAGTTATGTATAAAGTAAAGAAAAAAAAATTCTTTATATTATTTATTTAATAAGAAGGGTCTTGTAAATTAAGAAGAGCACAGGCTGACAACACAGCAATCACATTTAATATATTTGTATACGGCTTTAAAATGGATAACTTGCATATTCTTGCGTAAGCTGTTCTGAAATTTACCAGCCATGGTGGCCAGCAGGTTTAATCAGTGAAGATATAACATCTTTCAGTTTTACCAAACTGGACCTATTTACTTCTATGGTGCTTTGGTATATGAATACTTGAGTTATTTTGTTGACATAATGTTGTTCTAGTTGACGGGTCACATTTTGATGTTGTGGCTGAGCATGCACTGCTTTGTATTATGTTGCACAACTTTTACTGCCTTATTAATCTCGTTGTCAAGAGGAGAACAGGTTAGTACACAATAGTTCTCATTAAGTAACCACTAAAAGCAACAAATTTTAATTACTTAGGTACTCAGTAAATTCAAGTAAAAGTTGTTTAGATAAATATAATTAATTATGAAACTCTGATATTTTTGTTTGTAATACATACTTTCTAATTAATATTCAATTACATCTTTATTCAATTGGACATAAGTACATATTCTTTTCTTTGAAATATCATCTAGTGTCAGTGTATAACTTAGATTAAATCAAAAAGGCGTGAATGGTCAAGTTTCCTCTCAGTTTTCTGGTCAAGTTAAAATTTGGTTGGTCGGCTGCAGTCAGTTTTCATTCTAACTGAAAGATAAAAATTTAATTAGTTTACATACAGATTTGATTTTACATACATCCTTAAAACTTCTATTTTGTTTAAGTTGAAACTGAAGTACCTACACAGATTGAGTTATTCAGTTATAGTACTTACATTAATGTGATTTTCGCAAAAATACATTTGAGTTTCAGTAGATAGTTACAGGATTTCTTTAAGCGAGTGTTAACCAATTATTTCGCATGTCTATATCACTGGGTAGGTACGTCTAATCCACAGATTTCCTGGAGTCTTTGAAGAGGTTATTATATTCCTGTTCTATTGTCCCGTTCCATATACAGTTTTACTATATTTTGTGATATTTAATAGAAAGCATTGTTTTTGTGAGGTTATTTCGCCCCCGTGCTTTGCTTTGTTTACTATAAGACTGACGTCATTGCCACAGATAATGAACAGACTATCATGGCTGACCGTGTTTTCGGTCCAAAATTGAAAATCTTAATTTAAAATAGATTTTTGCACTTTTTAGCCATCGAAAAAAATAATAATATTCATGTGCTATGGTCTAATACAACAATTATGAACATTTTAAGCCCTACTTTAAAAAAGGGTCAACTAGCCTATTATTACCGGCCAAGTTTCTAAGCTGTCTATCCAAAAGATTTAACATCTAATGGTTGAGATAAATAAGGATACGATTATAGGATCCTAAAGATAACTAATGAAAACCTCTTGAATAAAACCTGAAGTTTCGTCCTTAGTCTAACGCAAACTTTATTTTAATTAAAATAAGATATACCTAAGCCTTCATATAGAAGTAGAAGAGGCTTCAATCGTACTTTCTCGTGAATACTCTCTTTCGCTCATCTAATCTTGTTTCCAGTTTAAGAGGATTGCTTTAAATAGAACTTAATAAAGAAAATACCAATTGTATAAATAAGTTTATTATTTTACTTGTGATTTAGTCAATGCCTACATTAGTAGGAGACAAATAGTTAAATATTTACTAATACACAGCATGTTTGTTTGACAGGATATCATCTCAGCACCACCATCTTTCAAATCATATAGGTAAACTATTTGTAGTAGCTCTGTAGTATTATATCATCTGTGGTACTATCTACTAAGTTTATGATTAGGTACTTGTCTTATAAATAGTGATGGTAGGTATATTATATTTTTTCTTTATTTTTAATAAGTTACAGCCTTTGTAGACATAGCCATGTCTTGTTAATAGTTATTTTACGTGTGATAACTTGATAAATTAGTGTTGTCCTTCATTATAATTGTTACTAAGAAAACTCAACCGTGAAAATATCAGTCAGGGTAATATTTATACTTATCAATCAATAAGTTTAAACGTTGCATGTTAAGACTACGAGAGTGATAAGAAAATATGTCTACTATAGTCTTATTCCTGTGTTCCCGCCTTCATCGCACAGGCTGTAGAAGTTTGAAGGCTTTTTGTCGCGAGGCAGTGACAACTCGGTATCCAGGCCACGCCCTTTGGCGACAAACTGTGCGTCACGCCCAGTGCGACAGTTTCCACCAATCACAGCGCTCCAAGTTTTTTATAGACCGCTTCTGAATCTGAAATCTTTGTGGAAAGTTGTCGTGTGGGTGGGATACGGCATATTATTCAAAGCTTTGATTGTAAAAACAACTACGGTTACAGTTGCTTCAAATGTATAATTTTATGCTTATGCTCGATTTTATTTTATTGCCCGTACGTTAATTTACCTAGTTAGGGTTCCGTGCCTCGAAAGGAAAAAAAGGAACTCTTACAGGATCACTTTGTTGCCCGTGTGCCCGTCTGTCTGTCAAGACCTTTTTCTCGGGAACGCGTGGAGATATCAAACTAAAATTTATAAAAATCTTTATTTATTATATCATACTTGTTAGTCAACGCGATCATAAAGAAATGACCGTTAATTTGCGATATTTTCTCAAATTTTGCAATTGTACAAGGGAATCAAAACGTATAGGGTACTTTCTCTTGACCTAGAATCATGAAATTTGGCATGAAGCGAGCTCGTATATCACATGTTAAGGGAGAAATCTGATACCGTAAACATTTACATAGTAAAGAAGTTATACTTTGATGAGTTTGTACGGAACCCACGTCGCGCAAGTTCAACTCGTAATTGGTTTGTTTTTTTTACTAATATTAAAAAAGCGAAAATAACTCTATCTGTCTGCGTGTTACGCAATCACGCCTAAACTACTGAACCGATTTAGATGAAATTTGGTATACACGTAGTTTGAGTCTCAGGAAAGGACATAGGATAGCTTTTTATTGCAGAATTCACCTCTTAACGGGGAGAAAGGGGGGGTGGAAGTTTGTATGGGGAATAAATAACCGCTGAACCGATTTAGATGAAATTTGGTATGGAGATAGTTTGAGTTGCGGGGAAGGATGAAGAATAGTCTTTATCCCCGAAGTCATTCCTTAAGGGTGTAAAAAGGGATGGGGGGAGTTTGTAAGGAAATCAATAAAAAAAGACTTCCACGCGGATGAAGTCGCGGGCAAAAGCTAGTCGACTATAAAGAGAGCGATACGGTCAACGTTACAAAAATATGTACCTATACACTCTACCTTACCGTTAAGGCAATAAAGTCGTGTATACATATTTTTTGTAACTTGTAGTTGACTGCTTAAGACGATCTGAATACTGGATACTGTAACTTGAAATCATGTAATAAGTACCTACCCTTTTCTTGTAAGGGTTGCATTTTGTGAAATTTACAAGAACCATGTGTTAAAATTACACGTATCAAACACTTATCATTAGGTGAGCAGTTTGCTTGTTTGCCAACATATAGTATTAAAAAGTGCAAATTTAGTTATTTACACCGACATAAATGCATAAATTCATCAGTTAGAAAACGCAAACAAAAACGAACTACAATTTCTTTATGTAAGTATCATCACATAAATCCTATTCTATCCCGCGGCACACCTTTCCGAGAGCGTATCCCTTTCATCTTAAAACATAATCAGGCCGGCAAATAAAAGTGGTATAAACATAAAAATGGCAACATCGGGGCCCACGCGGAGTGGGGGGTGGGAGGGGGGGGGGGGCAAAAAGCTCAAGTGCAGAGGCTGTATCGATCCGAGCGACCGGCGACATGGCCGGGTCACATCGCTGCGACGCTGGCTTGGTGGTGAGCGGAAGCGATTTTGTAATATCCTTTGTTCTAAATTTTGATTTATTAATCTCTAATAGCTTAAGGTAAATTTTACTTTAATCATTTCAGTTTTTTTGTGGTGGGGACTACCTGGTTGGGAATCGGATTGATATCTGGCTATCATCGATCAGTCGGCGAACTCAAAACCCATTACGGCGTCTCAGTCCGCCAGGAATAATTGCCCGACTTTAAAGCCATAACAATATTTTTGTGTACCTGATAGCGACACTGCCCATTGGCCATCACTGGCTACTAGAGGGCGTGGTCCGAGAGGCAAAGAGCTATCTTTTTTGTGCAGTGTCATTTGACTTGTATCAGTTTCTAGTTGATCGGTTCCATTAATCACAATGGAAAAAGTGACTTATTCTAACGCAAAAAGACACATTTGTCTTTTTGCGTTAGTTAGATTATAGTTATTCGTAAAGTGCTTTCATACAAAAAAGCATACAAATTGTTAGTAGGATCGCCATGTCCCTAGGCAGTTGATCCCGCTTTCTTCTTATCATCGCCTCAATTCGCCAGATAGTGATGGTCAGTGGACAGAATCAACTCACCAGAAAGTTCATACAAAAGTTATTACAGAAAGTTCATACAGAACCCGCCTCTTCAACATACCGTGTTTAAAACGCGCGTTCGATCCCAACCGAGACGATTTTTTTTTTGTATTGATTTATTCATCAATTTTCATTTTATTCAGCACCGTTTAAGAGGGCATAGTACCTACTACTAGCGCCGCCATTCGTTTTTTATTAAATATGATAAATTAAAGACGTTTCTACAAAAAATAGCACAGTCAGGAACTCAATATAGATACTTCAGATTTATATTTACGTATTTTGTACACATTTACCGTATAGAATAGTCGAAATCATAATTATTGCTTAAAGTGGCCACTTTTAGCAATAATTCTGATTATGATTACTCCTTACTTTTAATCTATGCCTGAATGGCTCCCAAAAATCTAAAATATATATATTGAGTTCCTGACCGTTCTATTTTTTGTAGAAACGTCTTTAATTCATCATAATTAATAAAAAACGAATGGCGGCGCTAGTAGTAGGTACTGTGGCCCCTTAAGAAAATGCAAAGTCGTTTATACAACATTTTTATTCATCATCATCAGTTATTATTTTCACCGAATCCATCATACGTCCAAAATCAAACTGCACAAAAGGTTTACTCTCTATACATTAACACAGATTCATCCACATTTAAGGATTACCTAACATATACATACATACTTAACAATATTAAGGTACTTCCGTAACATTACGATGGACGAAAGCTTCGTAGCTTCCGCATCATTTTTTTATACACCAAGTCGGCAAACAAGCATGCTGCCCACCCGATGGTAAGTGGTAACAGACACCTATAATTAGTGATTAAACGAACTTACCTCAAGTGACGTTCTATCACAATTATACGAAGGCTTCGTCTGAAGAGATTAGAATACTTGTAGTAGCACGAACCGTGTGGCCATCCATACACTATAGTTGAGAATTACATAAATAAATAAAAAAATATATTTATTAAAGGTACATCTCATGTGGCAACACTGGTCGTCGCCATTTCTCATTTAGTTCAGAGGTTTATTATTATTATTATATATTTTTTTAATAAATTTAGGGATTTTTGGGAGGGAGGGAGCTAATCTCTTCAGACGAAGCCTTCGTATAATTGTGATAGAACGTCACTTGAGGTAAGTTCGTTTAATCACTAATTATACTTTGCTTCGTCTGAAGAGATTAGAACTTGTAGAGCTTTAGAGAGGTAATATTTGTAAAAGAAAAAAAAAGTTAATGTTGATAAGTAATCATTTATTAGGATACTTAACTGCACGATTTAACAATTATTTCAATCCTTATACATTATTAATTATTTAGGAAAAAATAAGATATATTATTGTGTAATAATCTATCTAATTTTGATTAAGAATAGATACAGCAAAATCACCGCTATCATCTGTGAGCAATGATTGTTTATAAAACCGGGCAAAAACACTGGAGGAATCTGACCAACCTGCGGTTTTACGTATGAGGTCCAAATTGATTCCTTGTCTATATGCGGAAGATGTGGACGCGTGTCTTGTGGAATGAGCTGAGAACGTACTAATATCTATCCCACTTTCAAATAATACATCCTTAATCCATCGACTGATCGATTGAGAACATACAGGTTTAAAAGGATTTTTAAAGCTAATAAATAATTGATCGTCGTGTCTGAGATTTTTTGTTTTGCTTAAATAAACTGACAATGTATCTGCTGGGCAAATCTGCGGTTTTTGATTAAAGAAAGGAATTATTAAACAGGGTTGAACAGTTCCAGTTGGAGCGTCGGTGGCGCAGTGGACTCGGCACTTGCCTTCCAATCGGGGGGTCGGGGTTCGAGACCCGCCATGTACCAATGTGTTTTTCGTTTCGAATTTCATATGTACATTTGTCTGACGCTCCTACGGTGAAGGAAAACATCGTGAGGCAACCTGCATACATCTGCGAAGAAATTCAACCATGTATGTGAAGTCGACCAATCCGCACTGGGCCAGCGTGGTTGACTAAGGCCTAATCACCCTAATATAGGGTAGGCTCGAGCCCCTCGGTGGGGACGTATATGGGCTGTGATGATGAACAGTACCAGCTCGTGATGTTTTTATTAAATCTTGTATTTTTATTATTATTTTATTTTTATCGATTATTTTAATATTAGTTACTTTAATTTTAGTTAAGGTCTTTTTACAATAAATCATCCATTTCTTAAAAACAACGCCGTATTGTTTAATAGAGTTATCGGATAGTGAAGCACACATGATAACTAAGGCACTTGGAGGGACGCCTCTTCGTGACATTGCCGTGCGGATAATCTCGCGGCTATCAGCGTTACCTTGTAACGCAGGCGCCTGTTGAAAACAGACATCAAAACATTTGTATTGGTTCCGAGTACAATTACATCTCGACATAACATTTTGAAGATAGGGAACCATGGCTGAGTAGGCCAGAGGGGTACAACTACTATGCCTTCAGCATTATCTGTGATAATTTTACGAACCACTTTCAAAATTACTGATATTGGGGGAAATGCATAAAAATTTAAACTGTGCCAATTTAAAGTAAACGAATTAATTGCAACGGCGCCGCGGTCTCGGTGCCAGGAAACATATGTTTTACATTTGTTATTTAATCTGGTTGCAAATAGATCTATTTCCGGCAGTCCAAAATGCTTAACAATTTTTTTGAAGGCATGGTCAGTTAGCTCCCACTCGATGTCAGGGTGGGAGCGCCGCGATTCTGCATCTGCCACTTCATTATCTTGTGAGCTAATGTATGATGCTAATACAAAAATGTTCCTTTTTTCACAAAATTCCCATAGTTTTTTTGTTACAGTGGTGAGATGTGGGAATCGCACGCCCCCCATTTTATTAATATACGAAATTGCTGTCGTGTTGTCGACACGGAGCAGAATTTGACAGTTACTTAATGATAAGCGAAAACTTGTAAGCCAAAATATGCTGCCAGAATTTCTAAATAATTAATATGCATCTTTTTCTCTTGATTACTCCATTTGCCGTTAGCTTTCTCCTTACCACATGCCGCCCCCCACCCTGTTTTGCTCGCATCAGAAAAAATTTCTATACTATAATAATCATCTCTAATCGGGTTTACAGATGTATCTATATGTGATAACCACCAGTTAAAATCACTCAATAAGGTTAGTGGAATTGTCATGAGACTATCATAATCTTCATGATTTTTTAAAGCTAGATATTTACATCTTTCAATATTTTTTGTGTACAACCAACCGTATTGAATTGCAGGGCAGGACGAGGCAAGGAGGCCAGCTAGTCGAGCAAATTGGCGAATTGTACAACGTTTTAATGATTTGAATTTTGTTAATTCTTGTTTTATCATAATTCTTTTTTCGTCAGTTAGAGCTATATGGTATTTTTTTTTTGAATTTATAATAAATCCTAAATACTTACATGAATTGCTAGGTGATAAATTACTTTTTTCAAAATTTATAATGAAACCCAGTGATTCTAAAACAGTAATTGTTTGAGTAAAATTATGTTGACAGTTATTATACGAATCAGCAACTAAACATATATCATCAAGATATATTGATGATATATAACCTAAGGATCTAAGTAAATATATAACGGGTTTCATTAATTTTGTAAAAACTAATGGCGCCGTGTTAAGGCCAAAAGGAAGAACATTAAACTCGTAAATTTTTTATTAAATATGAATCTTAAGTATTTTCTGTCATTTTTATTTATTTTCAATAAAAAATAAGCATCTTTAAGATCAATTGTACATATAAATGTATTTTTAGAAATTAATTTTAATGTTGTTCTTAAATACTCCATTTTAAAATGATTTGTGTGTATAAATTTATTTAATGATTTTAAATTAAAAATAAAACGATTTTTGTTATTTTGTTTTGGTACTAAGAAAAAGTTTGATAAATACTGTGTATCACAGGCTTCACATTGTGATATTGCACCTGACTCTAATAGTTCATTGATAATAGGTTGAAATTCACAAATGTCATTTTTAGAATATTCTTTATAAAATGAACTAGAAAACTGATTAGGAAGAGAGTGGAAGGGTATTTTATAGCCATCCCTAATCCACGACAATATTATCTTATCATTAGTTATAAGGCGCCAACTGTTATAAAATAAAGACAACCTTCCAGCCATGCAACCTACCTCAGCTAGCGACGTATCTGCGTGCGCGCGCGTGAGCGCTGCGACGACGCCGGCGGCGGCGGCGGCGGCGGTGGCGGCGGTGGCGCTTGGTATGTCAGTGTCGCCGGTGGCGGCGGCGGCGGCAGCGGCGGCGGGTGGGCTTCGTATCGGCGAGGCTGTAGCGATGTTGGTGCGAATCTCCTCCCCGCTCCGCTCTGCCTCGCCAGTGGGAGAGGGGGTCTCATGTTTAAAGATCGAGATTGATTGTATTTTTGTTGTGAGACACTTGCCATTTTTGTCTGGGAGATGTTTTTTATTTCAGCTCCAGATTTAGAGATTGCCTTGGCAGACTTTAAGGTGTCAGTTAGTTTCTCGCCAAATAAATGACTGTCTATCTCAGTAGTATATAAGTGATCCTTAATATCTTTTCTTATTGTGGAAGTTCTACGAGACATAGATTCCATATACTGATGATCACAAAGTAGTCTGCCGGCATCAAGTAAAAGTCTTATAATGTCAGTGTCTTTATTTTGGCTGGCGAAGATTTTTGTCAATGCCTGACCAATGCAGCTTATGGAAATTGCTTGTTGATTTTGCTTAATTTCTATAGCTTTATCTTTTTTAACTAATGTGTCAGATAACGCCGCCTTTATTTCGGCGTTCAGTTGAGGTAAACCAATTTTTTTGCAATTTTCGGGTAAGAGATATTTACCGAGAAGCTCTTTTTTCAAATCTTTTTGTAAACCTGTGGTAGCGATGTGCTCCCAGCGAACGGATAATTCATTTTGAATTGGTGAGCTATACTTTTTATTTTTTGAGGGGGTTTCACCCAGAAGCTCAAGAATATTATCGTCCAAAACTAACTCAGTTTCGTTTTTCTCAACCGAAGTTGAAGGTATATCGTTAATTGAATCGCTCATTTGCTGTTCAGATTCTACTGGACATTGAGATATTGAATGTTCTATTTCTTTTGTGGGAGATATAGCTACGGTATTTATTGTGCCGTTTTTAGGTTCCTCGACAATAGCAATAGGTTCTTCAACGTAAACGTTTTGTTGATTATCTAAAAAAAGAAGTAAGAAAAAAGACTGTAATATTCATCAGTAAAATAACGGGCACAGGCTCAAGACCTGTGCTCAGTTAAGAGTTGTGAAGGTACCATCCTTATAAGATGAACTCAACACCATTGTTACATAATGGGTACAAAGGAGATAGTCTTATAAACTACCCTCAATGCACAATTATTGTTATGAACGATGCACTCTCAAAGGAAGTGCACTCAACCATGACACTGAATAATTATTTTACTTATGCGAGCTTATATGTATTAGGCTGATTCATATAAAAAATAAATAACATACCCTCTAGTAACGACAATCCTGCGTCAGAGTTGTCTGGAGATGAACTTTTTCTCTGTCGCTGAGAACGCTCTTTCACTTTTTTTCTAATTTTCTAATTTTTCTCATAATGTATTCGTCACTATCCCTATTCTTACGCTTAGGCATTTTTATTTCAAATAGCAAAAAATTTTATAACGTGTTGAACGGCCGAGCACTGAAACGCGAATGAGAAATGGCGACGACCAGTGTTGCCACATGAGATGTACCTTTAATAAATATATTTTTTTATTTATTTATGTAATTCTCAACTATAGTGTATGGATGGCCACACGGTTCGTGCTACTACAAGTATTCTAATCTCTTCAGACGAAGCAAAGTATAATAATACATGCGGTTCTTGTGAGATTCACAACATACCTGCAACTCTGCAAGAACCACACTGTATTGACATTGCCAACCAATTACATAAGATGTAAAGTCACGGTAGAAATATTTGTGATTCCTCTGCCATATCTCACCCATATCTTACCGGAATACAGCAATGCAAGCACTGCTGCTTTGCGGCAGAAATAGGTAACTATTAAACTAGGAAATATCAAACTTAGAATGCAGATGTAAATGTTACTGTAAAAGCCCGAACTACGGTAAATCTTAAGATTTACCAATTGTTAATGGTAAAAGTCCGAACTGTTGTGTGATCATTGTCCAATTCGGACTTACCATCATATACTCGGTAAATCTTAGAACTTACCACCAAGACGCGGTAAACGTTGAAAATATGGTATTAATCATACATAGGATAAAGCTGAAAACTGTACAAACAGCATATTTCATGTTCCGCTTGCAAAAATCAATAATTAAATAAAATCCACCTCGTCGCCATCTTTTCTTGTCAGGATCCGAATAGTGAATTGTTATCAAAAAACCTATAGGATCAAACTGAAACTGTAGGTTAGGTTAGATATTGTGACCACACACAACGGAGCTAGTGAAGCGAGCGGAGCATGAAACTATTAAGAAATTCCCAAAACCAACATTTACCAACCTTCATTGGTAAATCCTAGCATATCCCAAACTCGAATGGTAAAAGCCCGAAACGTCATCTATTCTGTATAAAATCCTTCCATTTACCAACTCATGTTGGTAAATCCTAAGATTTACCCGCAAAACCTAAGATTTACCAATATACGGACTTTTACAATAACATATTAAGAAAAGAGAAGACGTGTGGATTCAAGTTGTTAAGCTATTTCCGTCAAAATCAATGTACTACATACCCACCAGAGTTCAAATTATTATTTGTTCATATTCATGTTTTCATTGGGTGTTGAGAATTTCTGAATTATATCTTACTGGACTTAAACAATCTTGCCTGTTTAAAACAGGTAAGATTGTTTAAGTCCAGTAGATCATAGGAAAATTGTATCATAGGAAACTCGTGAAATTAAAACAATAGCGAGTGCCTCGCTATCACCATCGTTAATCGCTATACGTTAGGTTAGGCGATAGGGCCGACGAACACAGCAATCATTGATTTACTATGACAGCAATACAATCCGCTGCTTGGCGGCAGAAATAGGTAAGACTAGCTGACCGTATGCAACTTTGTTTGCATTATAACTCACTTTTTCCGTAGGAAAACTTTTCCCGTTAGATTTTTCCCGTGGGAAAATTACCCTATGTCCTTCCCCTGATCTCGAACTATCAATATACCAACTTTCATTAAAATCGATTCAGTATTTTCGAAGCCTATTCAATACAAACAAACAAACAATCAAATCTTTCCTCTTTATAATATTATATAGGTACGAGTAGTATATAGTATAAAAGTACCACACTAAAATACTTGATTTTTTTTTTACATATTACAGGGAAGCTCTTGGCCTTCATTTCACCTGATGGTAAGTAACGGCCGAAGATAGAAGCGAGCTTCACATGAACTCCTCAACGACTGGGGAACTGGCTATCTTACCTCTTTGTCGGACAGAACGCAACAATGCTATTAACATTTTCATTATGGCGACAAACTTAGGTAACGGTGGTGGCTACCCAGGCGGGCTTAGAAGATTTACCACTAACCAAACCGAGCAGAAAAATTACCGACACAGCCTCTTCGAGAGAGCGGTGACATGGGCGGGCCACATTTCAGCCTCACACCATAGTAATGAGAGGCAACCGTCTCTTTAATACACTACTGTAATATCGTAAATCGTTTGCAAGTTTTATGTTCAAAAGTTTTATGAAAGCTTAATGCTATAACATGTATTATTTATTTATTACAAAAAAAAACTTTTTAAGTCTCTAAGGTCTTCAAGGACACCTCTAGTAGAACTTACTAATGACTGGATGAATAATATGACGTCGTGAAATCGGTGCCTTTTAACTTCATGTGTTAGTTCTTAAATTAAAGACTTTCCACTTGTGACTTTCAAACTAACAAGATCATCGCTTGGCACCGACTTCAATATTTTTTTCTAATATCTTTATTTCTATCTTTGAAGCAAATTCGATACATTCATATGAGCCCAAAACAAACACCATAAATCAATTTAAAACGCTCTAAGCGGCACTAAAGGAATGATTCCCGAACACCTCACAAATGAGTTGTAGTATCAGCTTACCACCAGATGGTAAGGGGCTCCGGGCTATGTACTGTAATTCCTGTAACACTTGCAAATCTGCAACCCCTATACATGGACGCCGAAGTACGCGCTTTTAAATTCAGGTCCTAGGTCAGGTCAGGAAGGTGAGCTGGTATCAAATTCACTAGAAGGATAAAAAAAATATTTTACAAAAAATAAAAACCGACTACAAAAACACTGAAAAGTTAAAAATAATATAAGAATAGGTACAGACAACATCACACTTCTATATTGAAGACGGTGCCAAATTTTAAGACTTTCTAAGTGATTATCGTTTGGCACCGACTTCATGTAGAAGTGTGATGTTGGTTTTTAATTTTTTGTAAAATATATTTTTACATACGACAGAGAAACTCTTGGCCTTCATCTCACCTGATGGTAAGTGATAATAAGGCCGAAGGTGGAAGCGAGCTTCACCTGGACTCCTCAACAACTGAGGAACTGGCTATCTTACCTCTAATTGTCGAACACAACAATGCTATTAACATTGTTATAATGGCGACAAACTTAGGTAAGACGGTGGTAGCTAGCCAGGCAAGATCAGAAACCCTACCACCAACCAAAACAAGCAAAAAAAATTACCGGTTGCACTCCGGGAGTGCCGGCAGAAGTGAAAACTCAAGTACTAACGTTGTGCGTTTTGGATATTTTGGAATGATTATGGAATAATTTTGCACGAATTGCTTTAATTATCAGAATAAAAGTACTATCTTTTATGTGGTAGAATACAATATTTATTTATTGCGCTATCGTACACAAACATGACAATTTATATTACATTAAAAAGTTTATCCCTTGTAACGTTGTGCGTACATAATTATATAACTAGTAATAATGAATCAAAATATTTACAATTAAATTAAAAATATGATCAAAACAGACATTAATAAACTACTTAAAAACGTAATTTTATAACAAATAAATAATATTTAATTTATACTAACTTACCTAATTAATATTTACAACAAAATCAAATAAAAGCACAATTTAGATTTTTCCTAACAAAGTAAATAAATTGATTAAAACTGTCTCAAGTGACGTGTGACTTCCAGTACTTTTGCCAGCCGCTATTGTTCTCGGCCGGCTTACGTGGACCCCTCACCGCACCTCGACAGTTCCTGCGGCCATTTCAATTTTAATTGGTATTACGAATTTTCGATCAGTGTCACGTGTCCTGACGCGAGTTTATCATTTTTTACCCATTACAAAAAAAAGTGTACAACGCCGCTAAAGAAGTTCTCACTTCAAAAATTTCTGTCCCCAAGGGGAATCGAACCCCGGACCTCGCGATCTACAACCGGTGGTCTCAACCTAGACTGCGGAGGTGGTTAGATATAGCAATTACAATAATCCAAATCAAATATTTAAGAAGATGAGGTTGTATGTTTGACTAAAAATTTTCCAATTCACATATCTCTGTACAAGTAACACCTGTGAAATTCAATATCTCACCAAAGATAAAAAAAATACCTATGCGCTACTTTTCACACAATATTTAATGTAGTCAAACGTCTTGAAAAAAACATTTTTATCAAGTAATCAGGTATGTTTTTTCCTCTTTCATTACCTACAATAAAAGACGTCGTATTGACTGCAAATTACGAACGTTTGAAAACGGAAGACATCAAAATGCCAAAACACGACGCAAACAAAGCAAACTGTCTTCACCGTTTCCGGCCCCCAAGGATTAGGCAAACGAAATATTAAGAACAGTCAGAACTTAATACAAAGACAAACAAAAGATACGGAGTAAATGATTCAAGGGCCGACGCGAGGCGCTAAAGGAATTAATATCACTTTTCTTCGTCTCCTCGGCAATTACACCGTTGTCCGTATCACTGCCATTGGGGCAAGGATTGCAAAAGTTTACAGATGCGACATCTTAATTAGGCAAGTTTTTCACCCTGAATACTAAATACATGACAAGAATACATATCTCTAGATTACTGGACGTAAGTGCACAAGCATTGGGTATTGAACCCTTATGTTAATTATAAGTTTCTAGCTTTCCGCTCGCGGCTTCACCCGCGTTATTATTGTTTTCCCGTAGGAAAAATAATGTTGTGGCCTATTACCTATATAGAGAACTGTTTTTAAAGATTTATAATATTTTCCATAGAAACTTTCAATCCCTATTTTGCACCCTAAGGAGGTGAATTCCAATAAACCATAAAACACGTGTTCAATGAAATATTTTCAAGAGCATGAATCTCAAGTTCTATCAAAATCGTTGCTAATTTAAGGGTTTTCCATACAAATTTGCAACCCCTATTTCATTCCTTGAGGGTTATTTTTTTTTTAAATCCCTTCTTAGTGTGCATCCGCATTTTGAAATAAAACAACTGTCCAAATTTCACGTTTCTACTATTAGCGGTTACGGCTGTGCGATGCTTCTATAGATGGGAACATCTCCTTTTATATACACGGTTATTTATTTATCACCCTGGAAAATTTAAGGGACGCTTCGCGACATGGTATTAAAATGTTTTAAATATGAATAAAAAAATAACTCAATTACTTAATATTATATTAATTTTCTAAAAAATTCCAAAAAATTTGCATCTGCATTTTTTGAGATTTATTTTGTTATTTATTTCATTTTTTTATTTTTTATAAAATAATGGATGTGTCCTGAAGCGTCCCTAAAAGGTGATAAAAAAATAACCGTGTATATAGATGTCAATAAGCATACCAAGTATTGCTGATTTTTGTCATACGATGTTATAAAAAGAAATATCAAGAAGCAAAACAAACAATAATCTATCAACATTTATAATACAACTAGCTGTGCCTGTGAGCTACGTTTTGCCATAACCATAATATTGCAAAAAAATCTGGAAATGGCCACCCTTATCATCTCAGGGTATAAACAATAGGCTACGGCCTATTCTCAGACCTACCAAATACACACAAAAAAAGTAAAAAGTCGATCAAGCCGTTTGGTAAGAGTTCGATAGCAAACACTGTGACAAGAGATTTTTATATATTAGACAAGGAAAACGAAAGTGTTGGAGTTGTACACTACGTCCATTGTAATGTCATTGAGATTTTTTTTAATGTCAGTTGTGTAACATGGACACATAAAGATAAAATAGGTTCATTTCGGTCCGTTTTTCTTTTATCTTTAGTAATTTAATAATTATCTTATGTTCACATTTTAAGAGTTCTAGTTTTCCCAGGCATCTTGTAATGAACTTTCCAGTTGCAAAGTAAATAAATTAAAATATTCCTTAAAACAAACAGAAACCTACATTGATAAAACGTAGTAACATTGAATAGACAACGTTTTGTCAGAACTTTCGTATTTTGATATAGAAAAATCGAAACAACAGTAACCTTTTTCACTGTGACTTAATCAAAATTTCTCCAACTTTCTTCTTTCAAGTCAGTATTTATTTTCAAATATTAATATAAATTAATATAAAGTATTAATATTCTCATATTTTACTGATAAAATGTCACCTCTGTACGAACGGTTACTAATCTGTGGCCGTCTCTCAAGAGAGCCTAATTTGACTCGCGACAACTCGGCGATTAAATTTTAATATTTGAAAAGCGAACTCGTTCGAGAGTCGAGACGGCACGGCATCGCCGGTGGCGGCTTGCGCTGCCGCTCGCTGGGGCGAGGTGTCGCTGTTTTTGCATTATCCATTTTTAAAACTTTCCTCAATCTGTATGTGGGTGTTCTAAATTTTGATGTTTCGTATTCGTTTTTTTATGATTGCCATGCTGTTGTGTTTTGATTTTACACGGGTATGGACTATTCCACATGCATTTATTGCATGCCTTATTAACAAGCTAAGTTTTATTTAGATGTTTTGATAAAAATCTATGAAAAATATTTGTGAATGACAAAATCAATAGTTACAGACATAAAATGTCATACTAAATAATTCATTGAAAATATGAATGCCTTCTTAATGTAGGGCTCCAACTGCGTTAATTTTGTCCTTAACGTCTGCATCGGAACATGCATGTTATACCGGGTTATTTTTCCATCAGGAGCCAAATTTTGTAAGCTTGACTTTGTAAGCTAAGACAAGCAAAATGAACAACTTTTACTATGGGACCAAACTTGAAATCGCGAAAAAAAATCAGCTGTTCCATACATTTAGGTTCAATGGATGTTGAATATTTGTATGGAACAGCAGATTTTTTTTTCGCGATTTCGAGATTGGTCCCATAGTAAAAGATCTTCATTTTGCTTTTTTGAACAAGCACACAAAATTTGGCTTCTGATGGAAAAATAACCCGGTATAACGCGTTAAAAATACTACCTAAGGACGTCGGGAGTCGTTTGGAAGGCAATACTAAACTAGCTAGCAAACGCAATACAGACTGTCCTGAACAGAGAAAAATTGTACTTTATACCACATCAATATAATGTCTTGTGCTTTACAAAGCTCAAGTTCGTCAGCATGTGGAGTACTGTTCACATCTCTGGGCAGCAGCCCCAAAATACCAACTAGAACCATTGGACTCCCTGCAAAAACGAGCTATTCGTATCAGCTCGGATCGGTGATCCTGATCTGTTGGACTCATTAGAGTCGCTGGAGTCACGGAGTGACTTCGGATCTCTCTGTGTCTTCTATCGACTTTTAAACGGTGAGTGTCCCGTGGATGTGTTTGACTTGATGCCAACGTCACCTTTTTATCACCACCACTCGACACTGCAGTACTGCTCACCCCTAATACCTGGAAGCAATATCGTCCAGCACGGTTAGCTTTCAGCGCTCATTCTTACCACGTAAGATCTAGCTTTGGGATGAAGTTCCTGTTGATGTGTTTCCCGAGCGCTATAACATGTCTATTTTCAAAATAGGTTTAAGGAGAGTATTACGCACAAAGTAGGCAGCGGCTTAACTAACTGATATTGGCAAAGTCTATGGGCGGCGATTACCACCTATTATCAGTTGCTCGTCTGCCTTTTACAGAAAAAAACATTGCTTGTCCGCCGAGTTAACAGGCTCAATAAGAGCGCTCATCAATTGCCATGGCAAAAAGATAATATCCCACATTAAACATAACAAGAAAACGTAATTCGTCTGTCAAGTTTGAAGTCTCTTCGGAAAGTTTCCAAAACTGTAGGCTAAAAGCCAATAAAATTCCGCCAATTACTGGGGTGCAAACAATTGCTAGCGGGGTGGGTCGGCTCCCGGTGAGGAATACCAATCGCTCTCCCACGGGAGAGAAAGGGGTGATCCGGGAGCACGGCTATTTTTTCAATTAAGAGAATGAGTGTTCGATTCGCTTTGGTGATATTAACAAGAGGTTTGTTGCAGACAGGTATTAAGGTAGAGGTAATATTCAAATTCAAAAATTCAAATTCAAAAAATCTTTATTCAACATAGGCCTTTACAGGCACTTATTGACATCTAAACAAAGCAAAACATTCTAATTTAAAGAAAACATATTAACCTTGTATGTGCATACATCCTGAATATACTCAAGATGTCTGCAAATAAAAGTAAGAATGAAAAAAGAAAAGTTGACTCTACACCTGTTCGGAAATTTTATTCCATATTAATTATTCCAAAATATTGTGATGATATCCTCTTTTGAGGTTCTTCAGGCTTTAAATCTGAACAACTTTAACTATAGGCCTAACTCCAAACATCCGACTATGAGTTTTAGCTGCTTTTTCGTGATTTAAAAGTTGGTCCCACTGTGAGTTGTTCAGTTTTGTTAAAATAAAACCCTTCCGTTCTATGACAACAAGTTTCATTGGACAAATGAGAGAGGAAGACGTAGCGGTTTGATATTAGTCGCTTGTATACGAGCTAAATTGATTCTTTGTCTTACGTCGCTATAAACAATAGACCTGATATTGCATATATGTACTATAAAGTTATTGGAATGCATCATATTTTTTGTTTTTTAGCATTTTTTGCAACTGCACTGTCCTAAAAACGTAAAATACACGCGTGGCACTATTTCACAACATTTACCTAAACAACAGCAAGACGCCATTATCAATTGCATGTACAGTAAGCTCCTTATCATGCTATACTGTTTGACCTTTGGACGGTTCGACCTTATGTCGCTCGTAATAGTATAAATGTAATGCTGGAATTGGAGCTTACTGTACTAATGTGTTTTTCGTATTTCAAATTTCATATGTACATTTGAATGTACATATGAAATTCAAAAAAACGCATTGTTACATGGCAGGATCGAATCCCGGACCTCCGGATTAAAAGACCAGTACCGAGTTGCCAGCGCCACCGACGCTCTATCTAATACGGATCTAAGTTGTATTTGTCCAAAAATAATAGGAACGATGATTACTTATTTTATGTTGCTAATCTTACTGTTGGAAACTGTGAAACTGCAAAGCGCGTACCTATACCTGAAAGGTACTTTGGGTTTCAGAATAACGTACAATTTTGACGCCGTCAAGTGTATGCTACATACCGACGAACCAAAGTATTTTCATTTCTTATCGTTCTATACAAGAAAACTTCTTCTCAACGTCTAAGCGTTTTAGCGTCGTCGTGTCAAGGAACACTACATTTCATTTTCTATACAGAGAAAAATATATCCCGAGCTTATCATTTGCATGTTTATGCTATATTAGTTTTATTGTAGTTAATATTAATTCTATTTTGTACATCATATTAACCATATTTTCTGCAGGTGTGCTTGCAGAAATTTCTTCAGAAATAAGCATATCCTTTGTACTAACTCGTTGTTCTTTATGTGTAAATCTTGTCCTGTTTTTTTTGTGTACATAAATTATCAATAACCAAAAATAACTATGCATTACTTGAATGGTTTTACTGACGTCGATTGGGCAAACGATAGAAAAGATTTTCGTTGAATTAGCGAGAAAGCTAGTATCCTGGGAATCTAAAAAGCGACCAACGGTGGTGCTTTTGTCGACCGAAGCGGAGTATATTGGCTCTGTGTTCTCCTGTTATACAGGGAGGAGGCGCGCGTTCCTGGACGCGCGCCACCAACTCCCTTAAGCAAGCTGGGGATGAAATGGCCCGGCCGGCCGACAACCGGTTGGAAGATACTTTTCTACCCCTGGCCTGCCCGTCTGGGGGGTCGAATTATGGCACTTGTCGACCCCCCCCCCCGTAGAGGTAATACCTGGCGCTTACGTCAGGCCTACTTTCCAGGGGACGCACTCGGGGAATGGCTAACGCCGATCCCGAGTGTGTCTCTACGGATGTAGAAGTTGCTGGAGGGTGGTTTAGCCAGGTATGGGGTTTATACCCGAGTCCAACGGCATATCCTTAGGGCGGCCTTGTCAGCTTACAGCCCCTTGTTGAATCGTAAAGAGATTCCCCCGCCTCAAAAAAAAGGATTGTTAACACTTTTATTTTTAAGTTTAATTTATTTTTGTCCTACTACGAGGATATAAATGAAACATGTGGAAATATTGATAAGATCAGTTCTTTGATATAAATATCTATTTTTCAATCTGTATCGTTCTCCTAAATTCCAATAAACCTTTTCTTGCCTTGTCAACACCATGGCAACAAGCTTAAAAAGCTTCTTGACAAAGTTTGATGTTTAATGAGTGGAACGTCTGTCACCATCCTAAGATCGATCTAATTCTTGAGATGAAATTATAATTACGAGCGTATAATCTATAATTCACTCATTCTTCACGGCAGCCAGATCCTTGGTAGATTAGGAATCCGACTTACCCGTCGTAAATAAAAAAATCTTCAATATCCATGTAATTTTGCATTTTGTTCTTACTCAAATCTGAAAATGATATCACATATTTATTCTCTTTCAACAAAACCTATACCTAAACCTAAAATATACTTCGTTACGTCTCTGTGTCTTTGTAGAGATTTTGTAGAGTTTAAAGAAAACTGAGATTCTAACAAAATAACAATGATTTCAAGAGCTACATAAATGAATGAAACTTTACATGTGGCAGATAACCTCCAGACAAAATAAAACGCATCCCGCAGGCGTAAAACAGGTAGCTGCAATCACCAAATGCACATGAGAGCTGGATGCAAAAGAGCTAACGTACTTACTCGATACTTGAGCGAAAATGGTCAAATATGTTATCTGTTTTTTGTCTATGTGACTTTTAGAATTAGGATTTATCTGAATAAAAAATATCCAATGCTTTTTTCCAGGTAAGAATATCAAATTTTATCTTAATCTAAAGTTCAAACATTTTAAAGTGGTCGAGTAATCACACATTTAGGCTCGTATTAATAATTGCATCTCAAGAATGAGATCGATCTCGAGATGCAGTTCTTAACAGATGTTCCATACAATAAACGTCAAAACTGCATCTTAAAATCGATTTCAACTTTGAGGTGCATTTATTAATACGAGCCTTAGAAACTTAAGCTTCCAAGTGTACGCAATATAAGTATGTAAATTATTGTTGATTTCTGTATTTTTTAGTTGACTCGCGAATAACTTATGGAGATAGTAGTTCTTACATTAATTTAAAACCACAGCAACCATACCTACTCTTATTCTGTAAAGAAATTCGAAAAATTACAACTTTTCAAAATAAAATCCAATCAACATTTATCATCATCATAAATGCTGCAGTGAGACCCATTCCTGCCCCCTAACCATGATCGCTTAAAACAATATTGAAACCGCACTGAGAGCGGGACGGTGCTATATGCAGCAAGAGCGGTGTCTCTGTTTCAATATTGTTTTAACCTTGCTATAAGCGATCATGGTAAGGACCCAGGGGCCCAATTCTGCTAATAAGTTACAGCCGAATCGAAACTGAACCGTTGTGATCGACCAATCAGAACGCTACATTATCACGTCATCGAACAGTTGAATAGCGATATAAGCGCTCCGATTGGTCGACCGCAACGGTTCAGTTTAGATTCGGCTGTAACTTATTAGCTGAATTGGGCCCCTCTGGTCACAAGCATTCCCAACAATCACTAAAAAGTAGTTTGTAAGTTTTTGTGAAATAAAAAACACTAGCTTTCCGCCCGCAGCTTCGCCTACCTTATTTTCGTTTTTTCCGTGGATTATATTATATTTTTATATGAGCATAAAGCTATCAAAGGTCACGTTAAAAAACATTAGTACAAACATATTTCACATTTCTAAGTTGATTTTTCAAAACGCTTAAACACGTGTTCACTCATACCTAATTATAAGCTATAATACAAAATATCAAAGCTTAGAAGCTTCCGCTATAGTATAGACTAGCTGACCGTATGCAACTTTGTTTGCATTATAACTAACTTTTCTCGTAGGAAAACTTTTCCTGTCAAATTTTTCCCGTAGGAAAATTACACTATGTCCTTCCCCTGGTCTCGAACTATCCCTATACAAACTTTCATCAAAATCGTTTTAGTAGTTTCGAAGCCTATTCAATACAAACAAACAAGCAATCAAATCTTTCCTCTTTACAATATTATTAGTATAGATGAATCGAATTCAGTGCGTTTTCTTCGAAGTATCAAGTCACTTAGCCCGAACTATAATGCCGAAATATTGGCAGCAACAATAATGGTTGCTCATTGGACCACGTCGATTATTTTAATAGGACATCCGGTGCGGATGCTGTTTAGTCACTGTGTCCGATGCAACAGATCAGCCTGCTGCGCGATTAGGGCAAAAGGGAGAGAATTTCACCGAAATCGACCGCATAAGGTTAATTTCGGACCCAACATCGGAGAATTAAAAAAATATCATACAGGCCGTGTTTTCATACAAACGTTTCCTTTTTCCTCCCCGAATAACGGTAATAGTTGCTCTATTTTTTTTTTCAAAAACGCATATAGCCACTATAAGCATGTCCTCATGTTTTCTTTTTTTATGAAGTTAATAATTGGGATGATGACTAAATTCAAATTTTTACGTCTTGTCATTAAATACTGAAATACCGTGGAATAAGATGCAGTCCTGTGAAATTAGAATTAAAATCGGCTTAGAAATACATTAGATACAAGCATTTTAAGTTGTTAATTAGATGGCGATTAGACAGAGAGATCCGACATCAACCGTGACGTCATTGTTGAGTACGGCCATATAAACTCCTTGTAAATTGCCGTTTTGCTAGAAAGAGATGGAGAAAAATCTTTAATACCTTATATCTTGCTTGTTTTTATAGTTATTCGAAAACTGTTTTTTTCTTTCTGTTTATTATAAGAATGACCTTCTATTAAAACAAAAAAAAATTTTTTTGTCATCTAGCCTATTAAAGGAGATTTAACTTTTGATTTTTGATTTACCTTCAAAAACCAAAAGAATTGACCATAATATCTGTAATTCAGACATCCAGTAAACAAATTTGACAAGATTATATGAAAATAGCAAAACATAGAATAACATCCAAAGCCTTTCTTTAATTTTTAAAGCGTCATACAAAAATGTTATACAAAAAGTAAAACAGGAGATAACGAAACATCTATTTTTAACCGACTTCAAAAAAGGAGGAGGTTCTCAATTCGATGCGTATGTTTTTTTGTGTGTATGTTACGCGATTACGCCGCCAGTTGTGGATCGATTTTCAAAATTATTTTTGTATTCGATAGAGTATACTCCAAGGGTGGTCCCATGGTCACCAAAGTCAGGATCTGATGATAGGATCTCATGAAAATCGAGGAAAACCCTTAAATTTTAAGGTGTTTCCAACGTGTTTTGTGTGTATGTTACGCGATTACTCCGCCAATTGTGGACCGTTTTTAAAAATTCTTTTTGTATTCGATAGAGTATACTCCTAGGGTGGTCTCAAGGTCACCAAAGTCAGGATCTGATGATGGGATCCCATGAAAATCGAGGGAAACGCCAATTAGTGTTTCTTTCATTAAAAAGATTTCATTCACTAAAAAGTTAAAAATAAAAAATATTTTACAAAAAATAAAAACCGACTTCAAAAACACTGAAAGGTTAAAAATAATATAAGAATAGGTACAGACAACATCACACTTCTATATTGAAGTCGGTGCCAAATTTTAAGACTTTCTAGGAGATCATCGTTTGGCACCGACTTCAATATAGAAGTGTGATGTTGCCTGTACCTATTCTTATATTATTTTTAACTATTCAGTGTTTTTGAAGTCGGTTTTTATTTTTTGTAAAATATTTTTTATTTTTAACTTTTTAGTGAATGAAATCTTTTTAATGAAAGAGACCCTAATTTTGTACTTATACTTTTAATAAGTGTCTTCGGTCCCAGCTGCAGTTGTTTCTCTCTACGCTAATCCCTGTTTTATCAAATGAAACTCAAACGTCTCATAATGTACTACTTACTATGAACGGGTAAAATAACATCAAGTCTTCGTACAGGCACATGACGTTACATGCAGTTGCCAGTGCTACCATTAAAACGGCATGCTGTGGCGATCAACAAACATTCGACGCTATACAACGTGTAATATGTCAATCAAATTGCGCAAAACCTGAACATAGTTTATTCAGAATCGAGAATAAAATCGATTCCACTTATAAAAAATATATGGGTCAGATTTTATCCAACATTAAATTTTTAGCTACGCCGCTTTTTAAATTTACTTAACCCTCTCGCGGCGCGACGGCGGCGGGCGCTAAGCGACAACGTATTCGCAAGCGTGCGACCATAAAATTTCAAATTTACAAGATATGCAACAAAACAGAGAGATGGACATATCCGAAAAAATTATTTTATTAATTTAAGTATATCATATACAAGGTTACTTTTGAAACAGGAGCTAAACTTTGTAATCAGCTGTTCCATACAAATGTTCCTCGTCCACTGAACCTCAATGATTGGAACAGCTGATTTTTTGTCGCGATTTCAAGATTTATCACATATTAAAAGTTGTTTATTTTGCTTGACTTAAGAAGCACATAGAATTTGGCTCCTGCTTCAAAAATAACTCTGTATAATTCTTTTATAACCTAAATCATTTGGGGTGTATGAGGTTTTGAGTTATTTAATGAGTACATTGTATAGGTACTACAACCCTCTTATTTTCCTACTTGAAATTTTAAAAACGAATTTAAAGATTCCATTTAACATAAAGGAAAGTAGATATCTGGTGTATAACAATAAAGCTGTAAAACTGGCCATAGTTCAATACCCTTTTGCGAAGAATCAGAATACTCGAAAAAACGCAAAAAACTAAAAATGAGCTGAAACTGATCCAAAATAACAATCACTGCGATTGAATATTTATGGTTGTACCAGAATCTGATGGCAAATGTAAAACTAAAGCTAAAAAATGTTAGCAGGGTAAATAAATCCAAAATTTTAGAGAACATCATGAGACTTTTATTTATTCGCTTACAACCTAGACATTATATTTATTTAATTCGTAGTATAAAAAATAACATAGCTTTTGATAGATAGAAAAGAACGACATAATAAAATTTTAATTTTGATTCCGAGATATAAACCACAGACACTAATGAGCAGATGGCCAGGATTATCTTTTACAAAAGCTAAAGTTTGAGTTTATGTATGAAATAATTCAAAGGTTAATCTACCTATATATTATTAGTAATCAGAAGAAAGTGTTTCATCTTACAAGAAGAAAACTATATTTTTGTTATAGAAGTTTCAGCTCTACATAAGTCATCACATTCTGGTACAACTTTAGCACGCTTATTTCACGTCAGACTCAAAATACCTATAATAGGTACTGCTATTAAGTTAAAGCTGTTAAAGTTTGTGCTAATCTTCAGAGTCGTCGAGTATTGATCTACCGAAGATTTTCCCACAATTCCAATCTTGAGGGAAGTAAAGTAGCCCACCTTGAGCATCCCGGGAATTCCCCAAAGTCCCGGACGTGATCCTGCGACCCTTCGTTATAAACCTCTGACACACAGGCAGCTTTATGTTGAATGCAACACAAGATTAATGGAGAATAATAATAATTCATATGACAATACGTAGTCCTCCCAATTGGTTTTCGACTAATTTCAATAGAGGCAAACGAACTAACTAACTTACTAAGATGTTATAGTGCACAAGTGTGCGCGCAAGCACACACACAATTTTGTCACTGGGAAATATTGATGAGACTGACGGTATACTAACTACTTATAAACGTGTTTCTTAAACCCTTAAGAGCTCAAATATTTTTTCACTGTTTGTTTCCTCATCTGGATCGTTTCGTAACACAGAGCTCCTCAGTTAAAATAAGAAATTTGTTTGGTGGATTAAATGTTCCTTTCAAAACATTTAATATTGGTATATAATTATAAAAATTAACGGTAATAATTGAAAAATTGATCCACAAATTATGAATAACAGCGTATTTTATTTGTTCTTCTACAGAAGTTTGCGGCCTTGAAATTAAATTAAGATAAAATTTTAATGCAAAAATTTATGGCCTTATTCATAAAAATATTTAAGTAATGTTTAAGTTAAGTAATGTTGCTGTCTCTTTTGATGTCCTTTCTTTTGTAATGAGATTGGAAGTGACAGCAACATTATGTAACTTAAACATTGCTTAAATATTTTTATGAATAAGGCCATTAATATTTTGATCTGTTTGAGAACATGTAGATGAACTACATATAAAGATAATGTGTATTGTTACACAAACAATTTTGCTCTGAACAAATTTGAATATAAGTTTAGGATTTTTTGACTCATTCCATGTGGTTACACAACCATATAGATCAACCTGTCGATTATCGATGAAACACAAGGGTCTAATACATTTTTCATGCATTGAGAATAGTTTATTTTTAATGGACTACTGCTTGCTTACTACCCTACTGAGCGGTGTGTCACCAGCCTACGCACGTACATGTCACACATCGTCGGCACTGTCGCGTTTCATTGCAGTGGGGCCGATTGACCCCAGTCACGGCAGAGACCCCCAGTGGCCATTATTTTCCCTCCCATAAAGGTTATGGTAATGCCAGGATGGGGTTACAGGGAATAAGAGCCGTGTACGACAGCTGTTATCGCACTATTGCTCTTTAGCAGTCACTTCGATCCCGGATTACGTTTGAAAGTTGTGTTTTGAATAGAAATGCGCTATTGCTATTGCGGCGTTAAAGGCGTTGGGCTGTTAAATGTTTCTTGACGTGTTTTTCATTTTCGTTCATGTGTAATGGTTTTTAAAGTAGTCGGCTCTCTCATCCAGTGTATATTGGAAAAGAGAAGGTGTATTGTTTGAGTATTGTTCGTCGGAAATTTTAATGATGTTTTTTTTTTCTTATATCTACCTACACATTAATTTTTCGACATTGATTGGTTCAGTCAAAATCAGGATAATATATCAAATATGAAGTTGCTCAACAATGAGAATTACATGGCAACACAAATATACTGTATGTGCTGATGTTTAAATAAGGAATGTTAATTCACGAAAAAGTTGCCATGTTTTAAAATTACGTTAAGGAAATAGTTTCCGAAAGACTTATGAAGCTTTACATTTTGGAAAATTTATAATATCACTATTTATGTCCATTCACTTTTATTACTTTTCTTAGCTCTTGGCCTACACCTCACATGATGATGAATAATGATAATACAGAAAATGGAAGCGACTCCTCAATGACTGAGGAACTGACTTCTTAGTTCTTATTACCTGTAATTGTCGAAACACAACAGTACCTAATAATAATAATAATAATAATAATTTCGTTTATTGCTTTCCACATAAGGTAAGTACCTACACAGAATTTATCACAATACAGGACAAAAAGGAGAGCAAAAGGAGGTGACTCAGCATAAGCTCATCTACGATCCAGGATCCCAGATAGCGCTGATTTTCAGTCACTCCTGTTTCTCTAATGATCTTAAGCGAGAAATGAGTCATGAGGGCTAAATAGTCATGAGGGCTAAATAATTATTAACTTTGTTATTGTGACGACAAACTTAGTTAAGATGGCGGTAGCTAGTCAGGCGAGCTCAAAGTCCTACCACCAACCAAACCAAACAAAAAAACTTCTGCTCTGATGAGGAATCGAACTTCGAACACGATGCTCTGAATATGAACCAGCTATTACTGGTACATTACTGCCGCGGTCTATAATGACTACTTTGCTGGTCGCGCTGATGATGGCCGACAGCGCAGCTCCAGGCCGACACAGCGCGGTCAGCGTGCAGCACTTGATGGACGAGCTGAGACCGTAGGTCGAGGCCTTTATAGTGAGGACAGCAAGGGCTGCAATGATGGCTAAGCTGGAAGGCCTAGAGCGTAGCTAGGCTAGCTCGAGGCAATCATAGCGTGACCAGCGAAGCAGTCATTGTCAGCCAAGGCTTGTGTAGTGCTTTACTCAAAAATGCAATTACCTAATCTAAATAAAACCAGCAAGTAATTAAGGTAAAAAATATATTAATTAACTAGAAATTGAATTCCTTGAAACAGAACGGCAAGGTCGACTTTGCTCAAACAAGGTTCTCAAAATAATGACCACATTACATGCATTTTTGAGTAAGTAGACTTTATACTTACTCATTCATTTTGAAAAAGATATTCAAATGTTCTTCTTGTGTTTTACTTATCCGCTGGATATTCTATTGCTTGGAGTGTATCACATGATGTTAATATAATACTACTTATTTTTTAAGCCAGCTTATTTTATTACAAGTCATAAAGGCACTATGCCTTTTCGCGTGTAAACTCTGAAACGAGCACTGTCAAACTTGGCTGCAGTGGGAATACTTGTTGAAAATGGATATGTATCAGAACTCGCTTAATACGACCAAGTAAACACAATATCATGTCCCGACAATGGCGTCTTGGGGGCAGAGGTAAGTTTTCTCGAGTTATTATACAAACTTATCTCTTGCATAATGGATGTGCCCTGATAGGTTTTAGTAAGTGATTGATAGGGCCCACTCGGTGCGCATTCCCGTTAATTGCACTGAATTAGATATTTTATTGTCAGTAATGGCCGATCTTTTGCTTTTGATGTAAAAAATGATACTGTTTATGTTCTTTGTTAGACTTAAAATTTTACACCTTGATCACGAAGTTAAATATTTCGATAATATTAAAAGTTCGTATCCTATTTCACCTTTTTTCGGATAATCTACTAAGGTTCTCTTTCCTTCTTTTCTTTGACAAAAAAGAAATGGAGAACTCTAAACAAAACCCCACATCAACCAGTCTGACCAGCGTGATCTAATGTAGTAGTACAATAGCTCCCCGACAAGGGGACAAAATTTTAAATTAAGTAGGTACGTCTACAATTTCTGCTACCAATATCTAGCCTGTTGAAAAGACGCTTTAGTTGCCTAATAGTTCACTTGGTTCCTATTAGACTTGCAAATCTACAACTCCCACAAGGACGGTAATGTAAGCACATACACAAACATATACGAAACCACATATCCTCCTTCCAGCTCCCTTCCTCTCTCTCCCTCTCCTCATCCTAATCCTCCCTCTTAGTGAACAGCCCACCACTACCTAATACTCCATTAAAGAACAGGGAGAAAGAATGTATCAAATCGCATTCTTGCTTCCTCTCCACTCCCTTCAGCGTTTGCACATCACACGTCAATGTAAAACAACTAGGAATGAAAAAAAATGTACGTTGCCATCTTCTGACATAACTTCTACTCACCAATTGCCACAAATTAAAAAAGAAGAAGAAGAACGCTTCTGCTCGACGGCAGCAGAAATAAGTAAGACAGAAGTACCCATGCAGACGAATCTAGTACAGCGTTCCTCTGGTATCTAATACATTTACCGTAATCGGAGAGTGGGTCGTGAAAACATCTCCATTAAAATATATCAGTAGTCATGTTATGACGGATCGGCGGATAGCTTTGTTGTGTTAATGTTGCCGACAGTGTTCCCGCCAGTCAGCGCAGTAGCCATCTGAAGATTTCTTCGTCTCTAGGGCGAAGTGATTGAAAGATTATAATAAAGGTAATATTGTCGAAGCATATTATGTTAACTTATTCGGAACTTTTAATTTATTCGTCCAGTTTTATACCTTAATTAAATATGACGTTGATCAATGAATTCTATTTTCTATCTAAGAATGTTTTTCTTCAGATCATCTGACTGATCATATTTATTGACAATATATAAATTATTTATTAACCTTTAATTAGGATCAAAAGTTCAATTATTTATTAAGCTAATATAAATTAGTTAAAGCTTTGTGTTGTAATTTCTTGATGGAACTCCATGGTACCTTGTTATTGAAACAGTAATTTCACAAGTTCCACTTGAATTTTTATTATATTTAAGTTATTGCGACCGGTTTCGATACACTTGACGATGATGTATCGAAACCGGTCGCAATAACTTAAATATAATAAAGATTCAAGTGGAACTTGTGAAATTAGTGTTTTAATAACAAGCTAATATAAATTATTTATTAACCTTTAATTAGGATCAATCAAAACCTTTAATTTAAATTAATGCATCAAGTGCAGTGAATTTTTCAATAACGAATATTAAATAGTTAGATACTTAGCCTGTAGTCTTTTGAATAAATATTGTACATAATACTAATTATATCATTTAACAAATATAGACATCTAATTTCCTTTAGTGTTAAAAAAAATATTTACAGTTTATATACAGTTTCGCAACTTAAAAAGTGATTTTATCAAATATAATTTAACTTTGTTATCTAAAAAGATCCTATTTTTAGGGTTTCTATAACAATATGTACATTTTTAATGCCTAAATTTATTAATTTCAATAACACATTCATTCATTGCACATCAATCACATAAACAGTAAGAACAAGAATGATAATATTAAACAACAACACATCCATTTTCCATCGATTAAGATAATCATTAATTTAGCCGGCATTACAATAAGCCACAGCGCGGTCTCCCTAAAACTTGATAAATAAAATCGCGATTCGTCTGCTGCTGACGATAGTCTATGATTTATGGCCCTCGGTCCCCTTTGCTAAGATTCGGAATTAATTCTCTCTGGTCGGTCGCCGCCACAGCTGTTATCAGAAATCGACAAGAACAGCATAAGTATAGTGAAGACATTTGGGTACCTCCGTCTTACCTATTACTGTCGCAAAGCAGCAGTGTTGCATTGCTGTGTTCCGGTTTGAAGGGTAAGATATGGCAGTGAAATTACTGGGTACTGTGACTTTACATCTGGTGTCACAAGTTGGCAACGTACACGGTGGTTCTTGTGGGGGTTGCAGTTTTGCTGCGAATGTCACAGGAGCCACATGTACTATAGGTGACTGTTACCACTTACCATCAGGTGGGCAGTTTGCTTGTTTGCCAACTTAGTTGTATAAACAAAATTCATACTATACCTGCTCAAAAAGTACATTAGTACCTTCTTTTTAAGGCTTCGTATCTCAAAAAGAAAAAGCGGAACCCTTATTAGATCAGTTTGTTTATTTATTTATTTATTTATTATGCCTATGGACAACAAAACAGATTACAATCATGAATACGTAAAAAAATCCTTCTTATAAAATTAAAAGATATGTACTAGACTGTAACCCTAACCTTGCTGACACATCATTATAAGGTACAGAACAAGAAAGTCCTACTCCTCAAACACAAACAGATTTAGTTACTAATAAAATAAAAATAAAAAAATCTTAAAAAATAATTACAATATATTTAACTATGTATTACATACCGCGAGCGATATGGGCGCGTGTTAAGCCTTAAGATAGAGTTAGTTGCTTAACTGACTTTATAAAAATCCTGTATCTTGGATTGAAAATATCCAAGCACAAATTCTTGACAGATATCTCGTTATAAAGCCGACACATTCTTACAAGAGGATTATAAAAAGAAGTGTTGTTTTTATATGTTTGTAAATAAAATGTTTTGTTAGGTATTCGGGGATTGCGCTTTGTAATTATATTTAGTTTACTTAAGAGGTAGGAAGAATCAATACCACTATGCAGGATCTTATGCAAATAAATAAGGTCCTGTTTCTTGCGACTGTCTTTGTTGTCTGTCTGTCCGTCTGTCTATCAAATCAAGACCTTTTTCTCAGGAACACGTAGAGATATCAAACTGAAAGAACAATGGTTACTTTCTTAGAGCGATTTTCACACAAAAATATCAAAAATTTGAGATTTTAAACATCAGTGCGCTAAGTCGTTTCGAATCGCTGAGAGCGTGCAGATAGAATCCAACCTGACGTCATCGATGACGTCATTACATTTGCGTTACGTCATTACATACAAATGCGTTCAAGCACCCGGAGTAGTAAAATGGTTGAAAGAAATTTATGTTTATGTAACGGGGTCAAGAAGATTTATTATTTTATTTTGTGACTTTTTATCTCGGGTTTGAAAATGTTATAAATAACATACATCGCTTACATATTTTACTAGGATCACATTTATCCATAAGTTGATCTCTCTATTTTTCACTTATTTTGGGAACAAAAATGACCATTGTTCTATGGCTGTTCTTTATATCAAATACTCGGGTCGACGGTCTCTTACAGTTGTGAAAAAATCATACTTGTAAGTCAACGCGATCGAAGAATATGACCGTTTATGTCGCTTATTTTCTTAAATTCCGAATATATAGAAATGATATAATGAAATGTGGGACGAAGCAAGGGCATATAAGTAGCACATGTTTGGAAAAAACTGAAAATCGAAAATAGAGGGTGTAAAAAGACCAGTACTGAACCCGAAACCCACGTATTGCTCCCATCATCACTATAGTTTTTGTCTTCTAGACCATGGTTGTAAAACTAATAGTTGCCAAAATATTCAAGGTTAAATATAATACATTTTTTTTCGAGATTTTTATAGAAAACTATTCGAAATGTATTTTGATAATTTTCGTCCAAAGAAACATCTACGAAAAAATCAGTATTTCTTAACAAAATTAATGACTGAAAGGAATCTCTTGCACGGGAAACTCGTCTTGCTTTACACGCATTCACACTGACTCACTACGGCCTCGTTTACGGAGACGCGGGGCGTTGCGCGGCGCGGCCCGCTCAGAATTCAAACATAAGGCGTTGTATGAGTGCGTTTACGGAGAAGCGATTTTACACGCCTTTGCTTGAAATGGCGCGTTTTTTACGGCCGAGCCCGCGGATGGCACCGCCGCGTCCGTCGGTGTTCCCGTCTCGCATCTCTATGAACAACATCGTATATTGCCATATGTTTGTGTTTTCGCGTGCAATTATGAGTGCCGCTTCACGCGCCGCCCCACCGTAAACAGAAAAACGTCTGACGCGCCGCGAGACGCCACGCCACACGCGACGCGCGATGCCCCGCGTCTCCGTAAACGAGGCCTAACACCGACGCGATATCCGGACGCGCAAGCCACACGCGCGCGGGCACTCGTTACATTGCGTAGTATTTATTGTCATTGTTTTTTTAAGCCTAAAAATTAGTTTCGTTTCACATTATTGATTTTTCGTTATATTGCTTAATTTAATGGTCTGAATGCGTAGACTCGGGCTTCAGTATACGTCTTTTTGCATGTACATACATAGTCACGATAATTATACTTAGATAAGTTAGTAAGGAACCCTCGGTGAGCGAGTCCAACTCGCACTCGATCGGTTTTTTATGAGGTAGATGTTCGCATTAGGTACTATCGTAGAAATATGTAGGCAAAAATTGTGTATGAAAATCCATTGTTAATACTGAATGAGCCAAAAGTATATGAATGAATCTTCGTTGTAACAAAAATCTATCACGATCGCTTTCAATTTTGATGGTCAAAGTGCATCCGTTACTATTTTGTATCAGACAGTCGACACAGAGTCTTGTATTGACGCCGCAATGACTACCAGTAGTAATTTCAAGGCGATTATGATAGATTTTTCCTTAGACAATAACCCCCCAGTTGCCCTTTTGACATACCACAGCCTTCCTCGAATGCCGTGCCAATAGCACAGCCAATAATCTCCGCTGCATTGTCTCAAAGAAACATGAATCTCGCTAGACTTGAACTTTTGGTGTTTTTGAAGTCAGTTTTAATTTTTTGTAAAATATTTTTCTAAATTCTTCTAAGCCATATTGTTCTTTTCCTACAAAAAATCACTATCATCACAGCGCATAAACGTCCCCACCGAGGGGCACGAGCCTACCCTAACTAGTTAGGGCGATAAGGCCTTAGTTGGCCAACCACGCTGGCCCAGTGCGGATTAGTTGACTTCACATACACCTTTAAATTACTTCGCAGGTGTATGCAGGTTTCCTCACGATGTTTTCCTTCACCGTAGGAACGTCAGATAAATGTAGGTACATATGTAATTCGTGAAACGAAAAACACATTGGTACATGGCAGGATCGATCGCGGGCCTCCCGATTCTACTCGGGGCACAGTCCAGTACCGAGACCACAGCGCCACCGACGCTCCTATGAACGAAAAGTACCACCTGAATATTGCTCTGCAATACCTAATGCTATTTAAGGAATAACATGTTTCAAGTTTATAAATCATGGCCTCTCCATAGGAACCAAACGGTATCGAAATCATTAAAAATGCAGGTTGTTTTTCACGATTTCCGAAACAGCAAGGGTGCGGTTGCACATCGATCTGAAGCAGAGCCAAAGAGGTTTCTATCGCCCAGCTTTCCCCATAAAAAGCTATTAGGATGTGTGTCACGGCGAGACCTTATACATTTCACGGGGATGGAGAACTGTAGTGAATTTTAATATTCGATTCCAAAGAAAAACTATCGTTTTCACAATCTTTATTAATATGGTTTTGTTTCGTCTGTTTTGCATTTAGAATTCTACCAATTTCTACTAATTTTGGCAAAATTGTATGTGACAACACTGCGCTAGCATCAAAAAGTGAAAGGACCTGTATCCAGTAGCCAATAATTTTAATTATTTTTTTTTTAAAAACGTCGCCCCACACTAGGATTTTCTCCTGTGTCGTGGGTGCAGTTACAAACATAGAATATCACATGCACATACGCCCAGACCGGAACAAATTTCTGTAGGCCATACAAAATATCTAATTCGTCCGGTGTTGGAGGAGTGGGTTGGGCGCCGGCAGGGCAGCCTAACATTCCGCATGGTGCAGGTACTTACCGGGCATGGCTGCTTCGGTCACTACCTGCACCGAGTCGCCCATCGGGAGGAAACGCCGCAGTGTCATCACTGCGACGCTCCCGATGACACTGCCGAGCACACACTATTGGTGTGCCCGGCTTGGCGATGCCAGCGCAGCGAACTCAACGCTGCGCTGGGAGGCGGAAACCTCACCTCATATCGCAGAGATATCAGGCCGCGCAGAGGGAGCGGGAGGCAGATCCTCAAGCCGCTCCCATCCGTCGCAGACGGATACGCAGGAGAAAACGGGCATTCGCACAAGCGATGCCCGTCTAATGACCCTGCCGTGGAGGCCTGCGTGCACGGTTGGCCCCGTGCACGCCGCCGTAAGGCCCTCCGTCTGGGGATTGCCCTGGTGTTTTCGGGCAATCCCCCCTTGGCGATAGCCCGACCAGGCGGTCGGGCTTGCCCGGGCGCGTGGGTAGTGGAGTCGCAGTGTGGACCTTACCTAGCGCGCTCATAAGGGCAGGGAGAACACCGGGGGGTTTTAGTGGGTAGGCCTGGCACTCTGCCGGGAGAGCCCCACACACGCTCGCCGTCTAGCCAACGGCAGGTACGGTGCAGTTACGCATTTCCCCCCGAGAAAAAAAAAAAGTCCATACAAAATATCTGTCCCGAGCGGGAATCGAACCCGCGACCCGTTGCGCAGTAGGCGATCACTCGACCTCTGCGCTAACCGTGTCGTCTAAATAAAAATATTATATATCAAATAGTGATTTGAAATTCGATTTCAAATGGACAACGATTGAATATGGACTAGGAATATGATTTCATACTTTGTGGTCAAAACCTTTTTGGTTTAAAAAAGAAGAATCTACATGCTAAACCTAATGACATGATAAATTTTAATCACGTAGCAATATTCAAATTTTAAAATTTTCATTGCGTCATTTTGTATTCAATGTTGAATTGTTTTATAACAGTAGTAGATATTTTACTAACGGAGATACATACGCTCGAACTTATATATGTTATCCTGTGGCTAAGGTGAGGTGAAAAGTTGTGTGTTGCACTTCGCTGCAAAGTTATTTGCCTCTCGCGCCTTTGAACCCCTCGTTATGCTCAGGATAGTATTCTACTTTTGATCCTCTTTCAAAAGTAGAATCCTGTCTCTAAGTTTAAACTTAGAATCCTTCACTTTCTCGGGATTTAATTCAGCAGTCGCGACAAAAACCAACTTTGCAGCCATGAATAACAAATAATTATTTTATATTATTCTCTATGCCTTTTTGTTAAAGCATTAATTTTTTTTTGTGGATTTCGCTTTAGCAGTCGCCACCATCAAGTTATCATTATTGAGGACTCTATTAATACACGGAAATGTTTCACCCGATACCCATCTTAAATTATAGTTGTCAATAAAATAATACAGACGCGTGAGTCATTAATGAAGGTACTACATGTATGATGTAGGCAAAGGCATTTCCCTATTGGAAAATAAAGTATTGCTCACGGTACACTCGTCAGAGACAGTGAGAAACGACAGAAGGGCAATTTTGATTTTACAAAAAGGCAAAAAAGCCGCCCTCGCCAATCTCACAGAAAGCCCTACAAAAGGTCACTCACGTTAACTATGAATGGTCGAAAACAAGCGCTCTGCGAATCACGAATGGGGATTAAAAAGAAAAACCTCGACAGAAATAGGAATTGAATTTAAGTACATTTTAAATTTCGAACCCCGTTTGGGCCGAGCAACACGAGTGGTCGAATTTCAAAACGCAAATGTTTTGATCTCGTCCTCGCCTGTATTTTGTTTCCCTTTGCGTTATGGTAGAGGCATTTGCGCGCCACTTTTAAATGGATTATTTTCGCCGCGTGTTCCTTTTTCAAACATAAATTTTGTCTTTTTGTGATCAGTTGACGTTCCTTTATTTTAAGTCCAGTTTACGATGAGCGTTACGATGCGGTGTTTTGTTTTGAAAAAGTGTATAGAAGCTATACACTTTTTAGTAGAGTGGTAGAGGTAAGAGTTCATTTGTTTATGGAAGTCTCACAAAAGAGGAAACAAAACGTTGACAAGAACGGGGTGTGATCGGATCAAGGAGGGTTGACTTTATAGTCGCGATGCAATTTGGAAATTGACTTTGGGAACCTTTTTACGGGAGCCTGCATTGCTTTCTTTTTATGTTGGATTATGTTTACGGTAGCATGCGGTTGCTTTTTTTGTTTGTATTAAATATTATGTTATCTGTGGTAAGTACTCGATGTCAGTTTCTTTTCTGAGCTCATTTAAATCTGTGCTCCCCTTCTGTTGTTAATATATTGGTTATTATAAAGTATACTAATATTATAAGTATTTAGCTGGTGTTTGATTTATTTCATCACTTAACTTAATAACTTAATGTATTGTTCAAATTCACTTAGTTAATCAATTTTTTTTCGAACACGTTGTATTTCAGGGAAACAAAACCTAGAATCGCTAGACACCTCTCTTCAAGATTAACATACCGGGTATAAGTGACGGTGTCCAGACGGTGTCCCTTTTCTTTTAACAGTAAATTCAGGTCAATGCTAATATTTATTTACCGATGTTTATTTTTCTCGGATAAGCTTTTAAAGCGAAAAAAGGAGTTTTTATTTTTTATTCATATTTTTGTTCCGCTCACACCGGTGCGTTGACGTTCGATGACCCAAACAGCTGATTCCGCACGCAGTATGATGAAAATTTTGTACGATTTATATTGCGAAATCTATTTTTTGTGTATTTATTGTAGTTTTTTGACGGAATATGTTTTGTGAACGTTAACTAAGTTATATTACATCAGAAAATTTTGAAAAAAAATATTTAAAAAATCGGAAATATTTATGAATTTTCCGGGAGAAAATTTCAGTGACTTTCAAATTAGGATCATGGTCTGAACTCACTGTTAAAAATAAAGGGACACCGTCACTTATACCCTGTATAAGGACTACTACTTTATAGGTTCGCTGTCTACGACAATTATTTATTATGTCTTTGTTTTCTAAAAGGCATGAGATTATATCGCTATCTCTACTAGGGTTTCCGGGTGTCCCGATTTAAGCGGGACGTCCTGATTTTGAGAGGTATATGTCGTCCCGATTTAACCATGATCGGCATACAAAATGTTCCGATTTTTGACCAGATCACAATTTTTTTATATTTTCCATAATAAAGCAGCGACTATAACTTACTATTACTGAAATATCTTGGAATATTTATCCTAAAATATTTGGCATGAATACATAATTAAGTTTTTTTACTCAAAGACCAGCTTGAAAGTGATAATCCCGATTTTTACAAGCTTCTCTCTCGAAATTTCGCTATTTAGATCTGACAACTGACAACCCATAATCTCTACCATGTTTTATTTTATTCCTGTTTGATTCTTATTTTGTCCCCTGGAGATTTGGTCCACCTTATTACTAACATGTGAATCACAAATAAATGCTACTAGAATAATAAAAACTTTCACCTAGATAAATAAATATATCTATTAAATTCGACAATAAAACTGAAATCCACGCGACCGTATCTCATCAATCAGGCAATCAAACTCGCTGCGACCGGGCCTAATCTATCGGAAACCATTTCCTCCCCTGAGAGCTGGACATTCGTACATTTTCAATTTAACTCACGTCAAGGACGCATCAAGCACGGTACATTAGCCACGGTCAAGTCAAGAGCCTCGACAGTTGTGTGCGTGCACCGTGCAGATACTGGCATCAAAATGTTTAAAAGGATCTATGTACCACTAAATTTCTTAACAGAATATTGAACATTTTTAATTTAATTCACGTCAAGGACGCATCAAATACTGTATAAACTATCTCTATACATAATTCCATAAAAATTGATTTAGTAGATTAGGCGTGAAAGCGTATCAGGCAGACAGACGGACAAACAGATAGAGTTTCTTGAGCTCACATGGATTGTAATCCATTCAACAATCCATTTATAGTTTAATTCTTTTAACGCATAAATAGTCATAAAGTACTATTTTTTTGTTGAGCCTATCTTATAAGCTAAAATCATTTGATCCACCAGCTGGGTGAAATGTTCAATCTATAAAAAGAGGTGCAATCCTATAATCTCTTTTGACTGTTCGCGTATCACATGTGAAGCCCAAAGGTGATATGTACCTATTTCAAGATTACCTAATCAGCCACTTTGATATTCATTGGACCACATACCTATACTGACTGGAGGAATGGTGTAATTATCGTCCATTGTCAATATTCAATCATCGAACATGCAATGATAAAGACGAGTATTTGAGCTTGCCCATATTTCAAATATTACCCCAATATTGTTTTCTCTTTTCCATTTGAACCTTTCCGAGTTAATTTATCTAAACATGAATCACATTAATTTGAGCGAATTTAAACTGGATCATAAATTTATTAGGGGCACGACATCGTGAAACCGGCCAAAACAAATTGCCAAATATTTCGACTTTGTGTCCGCGATATTAAAATACAAAAACATCTCGACAACTTTATCGTTACCAGTATCTTCGGAAACACCGAATAGTCGTAGTTTTTATTTCGTCGGCATAGAGTTGAGATCGCGCGAGTATTTTGAAAGATGAACACAAAAGACTGATCATGTAACGTGGTAGGCTGTAGGTTAAGATACCTTGTTGTGTACGGCGTCGCGTCTAAGGATTCATCATCGCGACAGGAGGCCAAGTTTCCCGCGGTTACCCCACCGAATATACACCTAATATCCAATATTCCTGCCTCACTTTGTGACTTACTCACTCCCGTTGCTGTCATTATGTTTTATCGTCGCGAGATAAATCGTTTAAAAAACGCTTTCGTTGAGGTAAACACGCGATTTTTAACTTAACGATATAGCCGTAATTATGTATGTAGGATATATTATTAAACAATACTGAATAAGACAGATGATTAATATATATAAATAGTAAGAATTGCTCATGGACTTATCAATTAATAAATCCAATGAATTACTATTATTTCTAGACTATGCAACGTTTTTAGCCTGCTACAAAAATAATGACTTTCTGGACTCAGCAACTGACTTCCCACTCTTTAGCCAAGTAATATAGGCTGCAGCTATAGTAAAATACGCAACACAATAAATTCCTTTGCTCTTATTGTACCACTCGTTACGTGCATTTCTCTTATTGTTTCTCCCTTTTATAATATTTATTAATCCTGTAATATCGATTGCAATAACTTTAACTGAAAATCTTCGTAAACAACTAAAGGTTTCAGTAAACGCGACGGCGGCATCCCGCAAATGTCACGGACTGAGAAGCTCCGCGGAAAACTTCAGAAGATGCGCTCATATTTCAGCCGCGAAGGGTCTGGGCACACTGGCATCTTGATGATAATAACTTTGTTACTTATTTTAATTTAAAAATTTAATATCTATAACTAATGTCATTTCGGAGCGAATATGTTTATAAATAAAGCGGACATACTTAACATATACTTATATGATTTAACATTGAACTCTTCATGTCATAATCAAAACTCATACATGTTTAACAATTATTAATCGTTAATATTTGCTAAATAATAAAAAAGCAGCTGTGTCTAGGGGTTTTTTTTCAGGGTGGGCCTGGCCCATGATTTTTAGAAGTGTGTGTGAAATTTTGAATCAGTAACTTAACTCTTAACATCCTGGGGTGAACACGGATGCTGTATACGCCTAAATATTGTGTCTAAAATATCTAATGGAATATTGCTTTAAATCAACTTCGTACACTTTATAATACTTAAATGAAATATCACTTTTCGGATTTACTGGCGTATATTTCGGTTTTAGCATTTTGCTAGATGTTTGAAACCAAATATATGCGAGTAAATCCGAAAAGTGCTGTTTCATTTAAATGTGCCGTAGGTACTAACTCGTACAAATAAAAGACTTTATTAAGTATTTTGTCATACACACTCTTTCGTATTACTATATTTTATGCAATGAAATCTTTTTTTTCAATTTTAGTTCAATCTACCTTTTTTCCGTATTCTTTGTAACTAAAAATTTAATTAATAGTATGGATGCTTTGTCTCAAAAAAGCAGACGATAAATAAAATATAGACGCAAATGTGCCGAGGTCCTTATGTCAATTCCCTCGTCAGCCGAGCGCGTTTGTCTGAATTCTTTCGTCTTGCCCGGGCTTAAATTAATTTCACCTCTGTGCCTTTCGCCGCAAATGTTTATTATTTCTGCCTACAAAGAATTTCTAACAAGTTTAAACTGTCCCAAAAAGCTCCTTGTTCTAAACTTTTAGGGTGCATTAAATTCCATATTCCTCTGATTGCAAGTTTGTTCTCAAAAGTGAGGTTTTATGTGATAATTTTTAAAAATCTTTTCAACTTTCAATAGCCGGGACAGTACTTAATATATATTTTTTATCGAACAGGAAAGACAACTTCCAAGAGCTGTGGTAAATTACGCAACCATTCGACGTTTGGTTATACAAACACTATAATAATTTTTTTTTTAATTTATTACTCGCAAAATGAAGGTTACACACTGCAACTTTTTGTAGCGATACAGTTGCGATGCAAGAGCGGTGTCTCCGTTACAATATTGTTTTAACCTTGCTATAAGCACAGAATATATAATAGTACTACGTACAGAACGGCCACTCACCTCCCCGCACTCATTTCAAATACCTCACCCCACCCAGCACTTCGTTGTAGACATCACTGACACATAAACAAAGGCACGCGCGATCGCTCGGGCGAGTAGACGCGAACGCCGGCCGATAACAGAGACAGCGCTATGCGGGTAAAAGAAAAGGCAGTCGCTGCCTGCACTTCTCGCGTCATTTCGATTGATAACCGCGCACTCAGCCCTACCAGATTCCACGCACACATTTGCGCGTGTACAAACGTCATTTGCTTAAGTAGTAGTAATAGGTAATTGATTTGCGAACGTTGTATGGAGTGTCCGGGGTGTGCTATAAGCCAGAGGTCCCCAAAGTGGGTGCCGCGGCACCCCCAGTGGGTTTCAAAAACGGTACAACAAAAATAATAAAAATAAATAGAAAGAAATGACTACGGTGCCGTGAGAAAATTCAAATTGTCTAAGTGTGCCACGACCTGGAAAAGTTTGGGAGCCCCTGTATAAGCGATCATAGTAACGTTCCGTAGTCGAGTGTATCGTTCAGAAATGGGTAGCGTAAGATTTATAAAAGTCAAGTCTTTGTCGTCCGTTTTTTAAACTAAACCACTTTGTTTAACTTCTTCATCACTCACTTCAACCCATATACGAGTACGTCTAACTGCTGGGCACGGGATTTTCCTTATGCGAAGAGGAATGAGGACTTATGTCATAATTGTTTTTTTTTGTAGAGGCAATGGCATTAGCCTAAAAAATCCTACGGCTTTACTTACTATGTCGTGTTGGAACGCGCATGTTTTGAAAATTTATAATTAAATGTTTAAAATGACAAAATACGTGCTGAGTCTTTTCGTGTTAGTTTTTTTAATGTCTTTGAATTATTTTTATTTAGCTGGTTTATCTTTTACTAATTTACTTGTTACTGTAAATACTCTTAGGTATACCTTGAATATTTTTCTGGTAGTTTTCGTAGTGAAATTTAGATATAACCCAAAATATTAAGCACATGTATGATGGGTAGGTAGGTAATTAAGGATTTTAAAAATATTTTTTATTCATCTCTTTGCGTTTATATTATTGATTGACAAAACACAACCAACCAATAATAGCCTTTCACCACTTTAATCTAATTTTAACACTAAGACAAAATTTGCATATTAAATAAATTTATTCCATCCGCATACTTTTAACTATGAAAATATCGCTAATGAAAAATATACACGCCAATATCTGAAATGAACGTCGTATTTTTCAGCACCATATACTAGCATACATTAATCTGTAGACGGCGCTAGTGTTGCGACATCCGGCCGCCACTGCCGCATCATTTCCGCTTCCGGCGCGCGCGCAAGCAAACCGAGCGTGCATCACACATCGTGGGGTTAATCGGTCGGTTAAACGGGGGTTTATTTTGTGTTAAGGCTGATGAATTTGCTGATGTGCGGGCTTGTGTGTCGTGTCACACCACCTTTAACGATATTATCAGTTGTATGTAGCTTCTAACTTACAACTTCAAAATTTTATAATAGTAAAGTTAAGAGTGGTGTTAAAGTATATTATGTTACAAGATCCAAAGGATTTCTAAGTATCCTTTGGATCTTGTAACATAATATACTTTAACACCACTGGATCCTCACGCAACGAGTCTGTAAAAAAATATTTTACAAAAAATAAAAACCGACTTCAAAATGAGTGAAAAGTTAAAAATAATATATGAATAGGTACAGACAAACGATGATCTCCTAGAAAGTCTTAATCTAGTCATTAGTGTAGTGTAGTCTTAATGCTATCTATAGACAACCTGAGACCGAACCAAATTTGTCACCGACTTCAATATAGAAGTGTGATGTTGTCTGTACCTATTGATATATTATTTTTAACTTTTCAGTGTTTTTGAAGTCGGTTTTTATTTTTTGTAAATTTTTTTTTTTTTTTAACTTTTAGTGAATGAAGTATTTTTAGTGTAGAAACCCTAATATAATACCAGCTCACATTAGGTGAGCTGGTGTTAAATTAGGGTTTCCCTCGCTTTTCATGGGATCCCACCATCAGATCCTGACTTTGGTGAAACCATCCCATATACTCTATCGAATACAAAGAGAATTTTGAAAATCGGTCAACAATTGGCGGAGTAATCGTGTAACATATACACAAAACACGTTGGACACACGTAAAAAATTAATGGTTTTCCTCGATTTTTATGGGATTCCATTATCAGATCCTATCTTTGGTGACAATGGGACCACCATTGGAGTATCCACTATCGAATACAAAAAGAATCATCAAAATCGGTTCATAAAGGACGAAGTTATCCGCGAACAAACATAAAAAAAATAAGCATATACAGGATGGAAATAAAAGACCGTGGTTGAAGGAAAAATACCCTTAATATTGATGATGCCAAATTTTGCTGAAAGGAAACATTCCTTTATTTTCAAAAATAACTAAAACTTCATTTAAAGATTTTTGAAAAATCACCTGCTTGAGCCGGGAATCGAACCGGTGCAATGTGACAAAAAAAACATTTGACTCTTTTGACAAATTTGAATCATTTGACAAATGACTCTTTCGTTTGGTACCATAAAATACAAAATTTTTTTTTTGTCACATTGCACCGGTTCGATTCCCGGCTCAAGCAGGTGATTTTTCAAAAATCTTTAAATGCAGTTTTATTTATTTTTGAAAATAAAGGAATGTTTCCTTTCCGTAAAAGGGCATTGCTCTGCGTCCATACATTGTTCGCCCCAACACCAACAGTGGTGAAAAAATGATTTTCATATAATTTGCCATTAGTAAATACTGTACATCCACATCAATTACTACGGACAAGCTTCGAAATCGAATTAAATATGAAAATGAATCAGATTTTGAGGTTAGTTGAGGTAACAATTTAATTCGTTAGAGCAATACACATAGTCCATACCTATACAATTATTAAAATAATAATTATTGCAATCACTCAAAGCACGTTATTATAGCCACGTTGTAAATAACAAGAAATCGCGAAATTATAAAGCAAGTCAAAAACACGACGAACTAACAAGCGACAGCGCGTGAGTAGTCAATTGACGAATGTTTTAATTCAATTTACGTTGTAAGTTATGAGAAACTTAATTTATACAAATAAATAAATGTACATACCTACATAAAATCGACTTAATTCTATTCAGTCGAGCAAAGGTAACAATAACCATTTCTATATTTTACTTCATTTGGTTTTGTTTCTAAAAGTACTTTTATATATTTTTGATGATTTGTCCGTCGAATACAAATATTTGTTATGAGTGTTATAAAATATTCATATAATTATAACGTAAATCAAATCTTTGTTGGTCATGGGGCGATTTTCGACATTGTCCTTTGCGATCATCAATATTAAAGGTACTTTTCCTCCAACCACGGTCTTTTTTTTCCACCCGGTATACGGTCGAATTAAGTTAACCTCCTTTTTTCGAAGTCGGTTCTATGAATCAAACAATTTTACGTTCACTAAGGTTTTGGATATTCTTTCCGTAAATTCCGTCAATGAAAGTTTAATGGAAGTTCATTCCTTTTGCATTACTTTTTTTTATTAATTGGCAATTTCAATGACTCGCATGTCAGATTTTCACACCAATAAAGGTATGAAAAAGTGCTTGAATCTTTTTTGTGAACCTACCTTAAACCTACAGAACACTTTAGGGGACATTCTTTAAGAGCATCTACTTTTCTGAAAAACGAAATGTGCCAATTTTAAAAACAATCTAATAGTGGTAAGTAATTATTTGGTCAATAAATGTTTTTTTGTATTCAAGTAAACATACACGCTCCTCTAAGTGTTCACAGGATTTTCTTACACACTGCATAATAGCAAAGGCTATGTTTATCTGTTTCAAATGAACACATGTAAACAGACGAACGTCCAACCGGCATAGCTACATTCAAAGCCCAGAACTGTCATAAAAACAGTCGTCAAAGCATTAACGCGGGCGAAACTACAAAACGACACATTTGTCTTGGGCCCACTCTCCGCGAACTACTGGCGAGAAATCATTTCCTTCGAAGCTCATTTCGGCGGCGCCCGCCCTCAGTTTCTCATCAGCGGCACGGCGCGCACCGTGTCCCCGCGGCTCGTTGCCCGAACACCTAATGAAGCGAGCTTATTGGCAGACACAGATGTAGATTGCAAAATAGATACGCTATAGGAAATCATACGGACCGTGTTCGATACAAACGTAGTCTCCTGTTGTTTTAAAATAGAAACGCGCCTTCGAGGAAATATACGGGCCGTTTTCCATAAAAACTTAGTCCCCTATTTACTTCCTGGATAAAGGCAATAGTCGCTCTAATTTGCCCCGAAAAATATGTGGCCACTATTATAAATATGTTCCTATATTTCATCACCACAGCTCATATATGTCCCCACCGAGAAGCATAGCCTAGCATAAGATTGAGTGTTTAGGCCTTTGTCAACCACTCTGGCCCAGTGCTGGTCAATGGTCAACTTTACATACATCTTTTACTCACGCAGGTCCTTGAACTTCTACGCAGGTCTATGCAGATTGCCTCACGAAGTTTTTCTTCACCTTAGGAGCGTCGGACAAATTATGAAATTCGAAAAATTAAAAATACATTGGTACATTGCAACATCGAACCCCGGACCTCCCGATTAGATGGCTAGTGGCGAGTCCACAGTGGTTCCTATATTTTCCTTCATTGATCAAATTAATTATTAAAAGAGAGACCTTCAAAAACTTATACATGAACAAATTTGACAAAATTATATGAAAAAAGCAAAACATAGAAACACGGCCAAAGCCTTCCTTTAATTTTTAGTGCAAAAAGTTATTGAATCGATATAACGAGGCAAAAAAACAGGACTACGAAACGTCTATTTTGTGTACTTTTCATAGGTGTTTTCAGTCCGAGCTCTCAGCTCGGTTGTTCGGGCTGTTACATCCCTAGTTAGTGGGTCCATTATGATTAGTCTACATTTCTATCTCAAGCCATTCCGCAACTCTGCATTTCATGTTACTTGGTAGCTACTTAGAGAGCTCCACAGTCAGTTAGATTCGGGCACTCGCGGAAAGCGGTAGTTAACTCCTCATAAAGGCAGTTTACGTTAATTGTGTGTAAAATAAAGTGTGTGTTTAAAAGAGTGTTTTTTTAAAAAGACCAACAGGGTCGGCCTCCTAACAGGGCACAGCGCGACAGCAATGCACTTTTAAATTCCTATTTTTGAATTGAGTTTTCTTTTAAGGTCGTCGCTCATTTTTTCGACTCTGCAAGTCTGCACCCACCCAACTAACACCTAGCCTCGTGCATTTTCCATTTCTTTGCAGAATCTGACTGACTTAAGTTACTTACACACTAATTTATATCACTCTTATATTACTAACATAATATTGTCAGGCAGGAGTTCCTGGGACCTCACGGAGTCCAAGTCACATCCAACTGAACCCGGTGCATCCTGGTGATAAGGGACGAGGCACTGGCGGTCGCCAACGTAGTGGTAACTCATTTATATCACTCTTATATTACTAACATAATACTGTCAGACAGCAGTTCCAAATCACGGAGGGACCTCACGAGGGCACGAGCCTACCCTAACTAGTTGTGTTAGGGCAATTAGGCCTTAGTCAAACCAGTGCAGATTTTGCGGACAACATATGACGTCATTAAATTAAAGAAATCTCAGTTACAAGATTTCTATAATAATTGTTCACATAATTCTTATTGGTGCTTCCAGCCATAGTATATGCTTGTAATGGGGACCAGCGGACATTGGTTAATTACGTGCGATAGTAGGAGCTCCTCACGAGAGAATGATTGCTGCTTCCTAACGACGCTCCTTTGCTGGACTCTAAGTTTTGGGGCCACGAGAACAGCGATCTGGAGAAATACAAAAAACCTTTTTATCACTCAGATAGTTTTTTTAAAGGATTACGAGTAGTATATAGCCAAACATCCGAAAAAAATGTCGGTATAGTTGGCAACTACGCAGGAAGGAATATCACTAATTAGTGATACACCTTTGTCGCATGCGATTGAAGGAGGGCAGGCGGTGCACCATTGGCCTGCGTAGTTAGTTAGTACCAACTAGTAACTACCGACATTTTTTGTCGGAAGTTTTGCTATATATCTGTCCACCAGCCAGCTAGGTCATCGGTCCACCAGCTAGGTGGACCGATGACCTGAGGAAGGCAGTAGATGGACTGGATTCGGAAGGTGGAGGACAGAGTGTAGTGACGTCCTACACTACGTTTGCCGATTCGCGGTCTTCACTCTAAGACACGTCTGCTCCAACGGCCATCGGTCCTTCGACAGATGTGGCCAGCCCACCGCCACTTCAGTTTGCTTATCCTGAGAGCTATGTCGGTGACTCCAGTTCTTTTCCGGATAACCTCGTTTCGGATTTTATCCTTAAAAAAAACTCCTAACATGGCTCGCTGAGCGACTTTGAATTTGTGGACTAGCCCCACTGTGAGTGTCCACGTTTCGGCACCGGGAGTCATGCCAGGTAGGACGCACTGATCATAGACCTTTGACTTTAGGTACTGCGGTATGCTGCCCATCCCAACTGAATTCTGCGGTTGGCTTCTTAGGCCGGAGGACTATGATATCAGTATGCTCTTAATAGAAAAAATCTACTCTACATCAATATAAAGTCACACACGACAACATAAAATCTCATCGAAAATAGCTAGTCCGACAGGTGATTTAACAAAAACTAAAAAATTTACAAAAGCTACATTTTATTGAAATCTAACGTCCAAAGATCTGTCTAGCCAGACCCAATATTTTCGAGGAGAGCAACAGCCAACTTCGTGGCCCCGACCAGCTCGCACGTACTCGGTAATGTCATTCTCTTCGGCACTACTTTATGGCTCGCAAACGGAGCAACATAAACAGAACATACGTAACAACATAAATGAACAACACGTGCAGGCCGATTATTCTGTCGCCGGCCAGATGGGGCGCCGCCGCCGCTCCGTGTCAGCCTCGCGTGATTGCCGGGGTTTGGGGAAACACACTGAAATTACGTACGCTTTTCAACAAGGTGATAATGTCATCATATTTGCTTCAAGAAGCCCGATTGTGTGGACCGTTGAATGAATGAATGAATTTTCCTATAGTCATCTCTTATAGAGAGCAACCCGCGAATTTCTGACTCGCTCTTCTCGGAGAGCATTTCGAACGAATGGTGAATTCTAGTTTTTATTTATTAATCATCTACTTCTGCTCTCAACTTCGTCTGCGTGGACTAGGAGGAGGAGAATTGGGTCTCTAAAGCTTCGCTCGTTTACAATTTTTAATCTTACCACGAAAACTATTTGAGAGATCATTAAGGAATATAAAGTACAAGTCCTTTTCCATAGCATAGGTCATAGGTGACATGCATACCAAACAAAGCTGTCTGCCCGCGGCTTAGCTCGTAAACAATTTTGAATTTTCTTCCGGGAACTACTTAAGGAATCGGAATAAAAGGCAGCCTATTTTCTTTTCCATGTCAAAGGCTACATGTATGCCAAATTTCATCCAAATCCGTTCAGTCGTTTTTGCGTGATTGAGTAACAAACATCCAAACATCCACATTTTCACATTTATAATATTAGTAGGATTTTGACATTAACAAGTGTATGCTTTATACCTGACAAAAATATTTTTCATATCATTTAATTTTAATCTAATTCAAATGGTATGTTTAATAATAAAGCAATAATTTTAAAAACTCAAGTGTAAAAGAAAATTTTGATGTTAGAATTGCTTTTCGACCTTACAGTCAAATCACTACTTGCTCCTTAACCTCAAAGAGATTTTCGTACAATTTGGTGGTTTTTTTTCTGCAACGCGATGAAGCCAGCCCCCGCACGGTGAATCCATGGAATGCTAAAAAAATCGTATCACACTTTGAGAAAATACAAAGATAAAAAAAACTTAGTAAACCATATAAATTAGGCCACGTAGCTTGTATTAAAATTGCTAAGGTATTTTTCGAAGACTTTTTCAACAGCGATAACTTTGTATGTGAAATTATATTTTGTCGTGAGCCGTCATCAGTAAAAAATCTCAATCAATCAACTTAATTCGGTTACATTTCAAAAGTGTATTCGTTTGATCCACATTTCCACTTGAGAAGAATTCGACGCACACTCCTTTAAAACAATGCCAGGGACACAAAATCGATCCCGACGAGCAATTAACTCTTCGCGGCCATTGATCTTAAAGGAGTCCATTAAACTTATTTCCGCGAAATTCGTTTTGCCGAAGTCCCCCGGGCAGGTACGGGAAACAAAAGCTATATAACAGCCCCTCGATGCGAAGTGACAAACACATGAACATTTGTCACTGCGCGGACCGTCCGAGTAATTGCAATCCGCCATTACAACACCACCAACTCGAAATGAGCCCCACGTCCTTAACTTTGACTGGTCAATTATTCTCCTCTAAAGATGAGAGAGGGGTCTTCGTAACCTGGCCGGGTATTACTTATTGATGCCCCGAAACGTTTAACCGATCCCGTTCTAAATTTGAACAAATAATTTACGAACGGTCACTCTTGACACTGAATGCTTAATGATAGGGCTGTCACCCAAATTGCTTTAAACATATTGGATGTTCTTTCCCTTGTGTTTTTACAGGGATGTCCATTGTCCACCCTTGTTGCCTGTTATTTTAGTCTTATTGATAGATGGAAATTTAACAGCTCTTTTTAATGTCTTCTTGATAAAAGCCTTTTATGTAATATCAGGTCGTTAGGTTGTTAAATATTAAAATTAGCGTTTTGGTTTAAATATCTGGCATTTGGTTCGAAATTCTACATTCAAGTTTATTTCAAATTTAGGCTCGTGTAGACTTTCATTTGAAATTTAGTGAATTACTTTTTTCACATCATTCGATTTTTTTCTAATATTGGTCTGTTCATAAAATGGAAAACATATAATATCACGTTATTAACGAATATGATTTCTAGACCAAGTGCGAGTCCGACTCACACATCTAGGGTTCCATACAAACTTATCGTATGACATTGCTTCTTGCCAGATCTTAGGTTGGCCTATAGGTTTTGATTCCCCTGTGAAATCGAAAATATATGCGATAAACGGTCATATCTTTTGGTCGCGTCGACTTAACAAGTTTGATTATTCACAGCTGAAAAACTCTGGATAGGTACTTGATATAATATTCAGATTGACGATAACATTGATATGAGATAGACAGATGGACAACAAAATGATCCTTATAAGGGTTTCTTTCTTTTTGAGGTACGTTTTTTTCTTTTGAGGTAGGCACGGAATTCTAAAAGTATAATTATGTATGTATGTATGTATAGTACACATGACCGCATTCAAGATTTGGGTGTCAACCCTAGTGCTATATGAATAATTAGTGCGGCAAACCCGCGGCGGCCCCGTAATTGATGCGCACCGAGTCTATGGGAGCTCATCAGCAGACAGCAGTCTGACTGGCTCCTCATCGTTCAGCGTGGACTTCATTGATTTCGGTTTTTTAGCCGCTCTACTATTTATATAATGCTACGGTCAGAGTAAATAATCGGTGATTATTAATAATTATCGATTAAAGTGAATAACCAACAAGTCAATAATAATAACCCTCCCGCTTCTTCCTAACCTAACCAACTGTGTTTCAAGTTCCCCAAGTCTTTTCTGTGTGGTCATAAAAAAAATTACTTAACCTATCCACAACTGTATTTGAGGTGCCCCAAGTTGGTTCTGGGTGGTCTATCCAACATATTTGAGGTAATCCGCGTCAGTTCAGGTTAATCACTTTAACCGGTAATTATTAATAATCACCGATTATTTACATATATAAATAAATATGTAAATAAAAACGGAAACTCTAGGAACGGAACGGAAACGGAGTCTATTGATATAAAAGCGGAAATCATGTATTACAGACTAATCACGAAAACACAAATAAATAAGGATTTTCGGGAAATATGTTCTTTTGAATGGTTTCGAATTAATGCTTAGAATGATAAAAGTCATTGCGACCTGCTGCGGATTTGAGGCGCAGGAGGGTTACAAAGTCCATGGTCATCCACTCTACATTCATCAGCGGGGCCCAAACATTTGCAACGGTAATCATAGGATACGATCAGAGTATAGCTGTGTACCCACTGCGATCGACCTACATAATAAATAAATTATTCATCAAAAAATAATTGTAGAGAAAACTACTAGAAGGCTCGATTTCTCTCCATACATCATCAAATATTGATGAATATCAGTTCAATTAGGATCCGCTGCAAAATCTTTGTACATTTTAATCCTAAAACTTTTCCCAATGTTCAAATTAGTTCTGTTCACTTCAACCACGTCACGCTGAAAAGGCGAGTTAGTGTAGAGTTTTGTTGTTGTTTCAAACTATATTTACATTGCTGCTAATCTTAGTAAAACGGTTTCAAAACGGGATTGACGTGGGAAAATAACAACTATTTTCGGATCTACAAGTAAACATTTAAAAAAAACTTGTAGTGACACCCTTTAGAATTTAAAATGTTTACCCGTTCGAATGTACTCGCCGTTGGCTAGACCTACAGACCGTTGGCCTACCCACTAAACCCCCCGGTGTTCTTCCTGCACCTATGGACGCACGTGTTAGGGTCCACACTGCGACTACCACTACCAACGCGCCCGGGCTAGCCCGACCTGGCTGGTCGGGCTATCGCCAAGGGGGGATTGCCCGAGAACACCAGGGCAGGGCAGACGGAGGACCTAACGGCGGCGTGCACGGGGTCAACCGTGCACGCAGGCCTCCACGGCAGGGTCATTAGACGGGCATTGCTTGTGCGAATGCCCGCCTTCGCCTGCCTGTCTGTCTACGGCGGATGAGAGCGGCTTGAGGATCATTGTCCCGCTCCCTCTCCGCGGCCTCCTTCTGCGAGATGACGTCCTCGCAGAAGGGAAAAATAACCTACATGTTAATCTAAAGATGATGCGTACCATCAAAACCCGAGGAATAATTTTGTGTGACGGAATAACATCGGCATAACATCGAACGACACATCGTCATAAGTTTTCGCGTGATAGCATTTAAATTAAATGCCAACACAGTACTTTCCGTAAAAGAATATTAACGTTTAGGATTAACTAAAACAAGTTTTCATCTTTCCAGACGTGCTTTCAACCTCAAAAAGGGGGGATTTGGGCCATCTGGCCCAATTTGAACTAGAAAGTGCCAGTCTCCGTTAATCAGCAAGGTGCCAGCAAATGAGGCCTCATGAGATGCTATTTGGAACCATACCTTATTAACCGGGCTCATTTGAAGCAAATTTAATGTTCGCAAAGTGTCTCCCTATTATAATCTGCGTGCACACCCAATAAACAAGAAACAGGCATACCTACCTCTCGAAATGTCTCGATAAATTGTCACTTGTCGCGTGCGTTTTGACCCGTAGTCCCCGTCGGCCCCCGCTGTCTTCCCGGTAATTACAAGGGGCCTTTGTCTCGACAAGACAACGCGATAAATAAACGATATTTATTTGGGGAACGCGACAAAATTATTGACCTCCGCGACGATTGCACGCGAGCACCGTCTAATACTCGCCTTATGGTTGTTTTGTGTTGGTGGTAAATATTTTGGGATATAAGTTTTATTATAATACACAACAGGAAAACTCTTGGCATTCATCTCGTCTGATGGTAAGTGATGATAAGAATGAGGATGGAAGTGAGCTTCACCTGGACTCCTCAACAACATGAGGAACTGACTATATACCTTACCTCTAATTGTTGGAACGCAATATATGTTTTTAGCATTGTTATTATGGCGACAAACTTAGGTAAGACGGTTGTAGTTAGCCACGTGGGCTCAGAAGCCCTACCACCAACCAAATCAAGCAGAAAAATCTGCCACAACGGGGAATCGAGACCCGGACCTCTAGATCAACTCCGAGCAGTCTCAAGCACTAGGTCACGAAGGCGGTTATTTTACCTATAGTATCTCAGCACACAAATATTGAGACCGGTAGGACTTAAATAAAACACAAAAACGATTTTAATAATTCTCAATGTTAACATCAAATCATTGATGTACAGTCAGCAACACGTCACGAGCAGTCTCAAGCACTAGGTCACGAAGGCGGTTATTTTACCTATAGTATCTCAGCACACAAATATTGAGACCGGTAGGACTTAAATAAAACACAAAAACGATTTTAATAATTCTCAATGTTAACATCAAATCATTGATGTACAGTCAGCAACACGTCACGAGTGACATAAGAGCGGTCTCAAGGTCCTAGGTAGCTGCATTTGTCAACAAGACTTTTTAGCTATGTTATTACGAAAACTATTTCGGAGTTGTCAAAACCTCTCCAGCTATTACGCCGACATTAACAGCCTCGGCGGCGGCGGCGGCGAGAAAATATATAGGCGTCCATCGGCCAGGAGTAGCAAGCACCTTAATGTTAAATTAGGCGATCTGTCTCGCAAGGGCGCTGAGGGCGCGATAAATTACCTGGGGACAGGGCCAGCACAGGATAACTTGTTACGAGCTCCCGTGCTGTTGAATAATTGCAACACTTCTTTGGACTCCGGGGAAACTTCGGGGAGCTGACGATTTTATGGACAGCAATGCTGATGACAGTGTATTGTAAAGGTTGTTTGACGTAAAACGGTTGATCAATCACGTGTACACTGCGAATGATAATTTTACACGCTACTTATGACACTTGTTTGTATTAATTACGTCTGTGCGGTGATGGATTTAGAAGTCATGTACCCGCTCCTTTTCTTCCCGTGGATGTTGACGAAGCCGATTCCAGGATGAGTAATTACGGTCAACAATTACTCCTGTGCACGGAGATGGCAAACCTGGAAACAAAACACCAACCCGTGTGGGGTGATGTCGTAGGCCAAAACCTCCAGGTCAAGGGTAAAACCCGTGCCTAGCAAATGGGGCATGCATGTATGGGTCGGAGTTTGCTTTTGATTGAATTCAGCAATATAGTAATTCGTAAGTAAATGAGTAAAGTGTTAAACCACCTTTATTGACTGTGTTCACTTTGTGTTACAGGATTCTGAATAAAGATCTGACTAGCATTTTAATGGAGTAGCTACAAAAATATTTCATTCTGTGTTGAAAATCAGCCTTTCCGTCGAAAAATCATATTCTTAACCCTGACTGCGGAGAATTCGTAAGTAAGTGGGTAAAGTGTTAAACCACCTTTATTGACTGTGTTCACTTCGTGTTACAGGATTCTGAATAAAGATCTGACTAGCGTTTTAATGAAGTAGCTACAAAAATCTTTCATGCTGTGTTGAAAATCAGCCTTGCCGTCGAAAAATCACATTCTAAACCCTGATTGGAAAATTTTTACACAAATTTATTACAGTTTACAAAACAAAGATACAATTCTATCTACAATTATCTCCACAATTTTATCTAAAGATTAATAAGAAAACTGAAATAGAGAATAAAATAGTAGCACAATCTGCCCTTTTGATAAGTTGCCCTTATGAGAAGTTGCAATTTTGAAAACATTCCCCTTATGCGTATAAGCAGAGTAGCCTTCCTGGATGATTGACAGCTCGGAAATATAGCCCTGTCCTAGACACACGTCTGAGCGGTTACAAAAACTAATTTTGGTGCTAAGACCAAGGGTGTATAAGCCGCTGGGCTTTAGGAGCCTTTTTTTCATCCAGTTAAAAAAGATTTTAAATCTACCGCAGTGGGAGTAGGGCCCAGGCTCACCTGCAGTTATATGGAACTCTCCCTAATGAGACCTACCCACTAAAAATACTGGGGGGCCTCCGTAAAAGCGCATTACCGACACACAAAGGGAACTTTGCCCAATCGCTTTGTGTGCGATGCTGCCCGGACACACCGGGCCCCCCTAGGCTTTAGGAGCATGGAGATCTCCAAAGCAGCCGAAAGGTAGTGCATGGAGATTCAGTGGGGATGCGGATAAACCACAAGCACAAACACATACTACACGATTTTTCATAAAACCGGAAGTTGGATGTGCCTAGAAGGAAAAAGAGGCTCGTCACAACTAAAGATTATTCGTGTTTGAAAAAGGAAGCAGATTAATATAATCAAATAGTAGAGTTATGACATTATGATCTTGCTAATAATAATATGATTTTCGATGATTTACATTTCGATACACACTTTCCATTTTTGGGCCACATGTACCTATTTGCGTTTTGAAAAACCGTAATAATGCATCATTGAGATCTGAACCCTTCTACAATGTCAAAATATAACACAACTCCAAATTATCTTAAAACATTTTTTACTACAACCAGTGAGGTGCAAGCAACCCCTAATAATCTAATAACAATAAATACCGGTACGTTACTGTTCCCGGCTGGTGTAAAAACGTTGAAATACTATTGCCACTGGAGATAATCTAATATAACCCCCTCGTGTGGACTTGGAAAATATGAAAACTGCGGATTGGGATGCGATTATGTTCTGATGAACTGCACATCGTTCTTGGGATGATATTATAATCAATGAAATAGATTTTGATCGTGACGTCATCCACGTGTGTTTGAACAAATAACAATGGATTTTATATTAAAGTTAAATAGTTAAATATTCTAAAACGATTTCTCGAAACTTCCTCGTACTCGACTTAGTCGAGGGCACTCAAGAACGTCTTCGAGAAATCCCTCGAAACTGATATTCTACGTTGAAGGTCAAGGGCATCTTAAGAAAATCTCGACAAAGATCAAATCAAATCGAGGTAAAACGTCATCATTAAATCGTAGGTCTAAACTGCATAAAAATTTATATTATCTGTGATCCGTTCAAAAGTAGATTTTTAATCTATTGTATTAGTTGTTTTATAGAAACAATAAATTAAAAGTTAAAAATAATATAAGAATAGGTACAGACAACATCACACTTGTATATCGAAGTCGGTGACAAATTTTAAGACTTTTTAGGAGATCATCTTTTGGCACCGACTTCAATATAGAAGTATTATTTTTATTTTTAACTTTTCTTTTTTTTTTAAGTCGGTTTTTATTTTTTGTAAAATATTTTTTATATTGTTACTGCATATTGTCAACATCATAGTCGTGTTTGATGTGTAATTCTATGCATGTGTACTGTGTACGGCCAAACAAATATTTGTTCCTTTGTTTACTTACCTTCGCCTCCTTAGTGTGTACTGTTTTAAGTCACTGCGTCGGTAGCTCTGTGGACTCGGCACCGACCTTCTAATCGGGAGTTCCTGGGTTCGATCCTGCCATGTACCAATGTGTTTTTCGTTTTTCCAATTTCATATGTACATTTGGAGTTGGAGGAAAACATCGTGAGGCAACCTGCAATACTACTGCGAAGAAATTTAACGGTGTATGTAAAGTCGACCAATCCGCACTGGGCCAGCGTGGTTGACTAAGGCCTGAGCACCCTTACATAAGGTAAGCTCGAGCCTCTCGGTGCTCATATACGTCCCGTATATGAGCTGTTGTGATGATGACGATGATGATTTATGCCCGGTTTCTATAATGAAAAACCATTCGTTTTTGCTACGGACAATTACATTTTAACGTATATTCTTTGGAAAATATAACTGTCCGTACCTACATATGTTCAAACTTTCCGCAAATCGAACTAGCACGACCTCCATCAACCACAACGAAAACAGTAACCCAAGTGTTATCCCCAAGCCTATCTCTATCGATATCATTAGAGAGCGGCGGCGTTTTTTGCGATAAAGCAACATCGACGCGCGCATCTATCAGGCTAATCTACGCGGCCGGGGGCACATAAATCGGTGCGCGGGCGCAGCGTAAAGCACGCCGCGTGTCCGACAAGGATGCCCACTCAGCGAGAGATAGTACGACAACTGGCCTTATCTCGCCGGTGACAAATACCACACAACCATAACACAACGTCCTGGAGCACACGCGGAGACAATGGGCGAGTTTTGCACTTTGTGAATTTGTGTTCGACGTCTTTCGCAACAAAAATTATTGCCTTCACGCCTTTATTTCCTTGGCACACAGTCAAAATTTTGACGCTACTTTTATTTTGGCATTTTAATTACTGTTAGTGTCAGTATAATCAAATTATAAACATAACCAATAACTGCTTACTTATGTTAAAATGTTTGATTTAGCCAGTTTTGGGAATATAGCGTGATTTGGGTAAATAATACATTTTTAGGTTTATTATATTTTAAGAATGTTAAACTAACACCTACCCATCACTCGCACCATGATGCGCAATTTACCGTGGAGTCGTCACCTCTTCACGTAGGCGACTAACAAAGTACATGCAAAATTTTCTTTATTATCACCTCAGTCATAATCCTGAAAATAGATTTTCTCCAAGAAGAAGGTGTTTAACAGGTATATACCGGATGTAAGTGACGGTGTCCCATTTCTTTTATCAGTGAGTTCAGACCAATGTTATTATTTGTTTACCAATGTTTATTTTTCCCGGAAAAGCATTTAAAAAAAAGGAGTTTTAATTTTTATTCATGTTACGCAATGTATGGCGTGCCGGTATCATTTTTGTTTCACTCACACCAGTGCACTGACGTTCGATGACCCCAAACAGCGTATTCCGCGCGCAGTATGACGGAAATGTAATACGGTTTACATTGCGAAGTTTATTTTTTGTATAATTATTTTGTTTTTTTTACAGAATATGATTTGTAAACGTTAACTTAGTTATATTACACCAGAAAAATTAGAAAAAAAAACAATAAAAATCGTAAAATTTATGAACCTTTCGGGAGAAAATTTCAGTGATTTTCAATTAAGAATCACTGTTAAAAAAAACGGGACACCGTCACTTACCCCCGGTATACCGGGTGTAACTGAACACCCCAATAATATTTAAGGGGCATATAAGTTAGATACTAAATGGATTTTCGGTGCTTGTCTAAATCCTGGAGCCCCATGATTTCGGAGCTATTTGATTTTAAACTGAAAGCAAAAACTTTCAAGTGACAACCATAATCAGCTCTTAACACACAAGAAATTTAAACACAAAATAACACGTGACAGACGTGAGCGTAGTATTGCTCCTACGCTTGCGTAGGGCTGTCGGCACTTAATACCAAAAAATAATTTATTTAGTTTGTATGGGAAAAAATGTATGTTTGTTAGTCCTAATATTTTTCCTACAGAATCTCTACTTCTGATGGATACATACCCTTAAATGTTATTGAGGTGTACAGTTACACCCTGTATAGATAGACAAACAGTTAATCGTTGCTTTATTTACAACCATCCCAAATAAAACAACGATTGAACGAAAATATAAAATAGCGATATATACGAGTACTAGCTGTGCCAGCGAACTACGTTTCGCCATATATTTTTTACCCGTTTTTGCAATGAAGTCATTGTTTTCTCATTGATGCTCAGCTCCTATTAGTCGTAGCGTGATGTGATATAGCCTAAAGCCTTCCTCGATAAATGGACTATCCAACACAAAAAGAATTTTTCAATTTGAATCAGTAGTTCCTGAGATTAGCGCGTTCAAGCAAACAAACAAACTCTTCAGCTTTATAATATTAGTATAGATAATCAGGTATTTGAATAATTGAAAGGTGTGTTTGTGTGTGTGTGTGTGTGTGTGTGTCACCATCATAACCTATCATGCCCAAATCATATAGACATCTATATAATTTGGGCATAGCACTGATATTTTGATATAAACCATGGCGGATGTGATAGAAATCTTGAAAAGTAATTACTCTCACTGGAATGATTTTGTTTGAATTGTATATCCACGCTGCACAGGATTACTGCGGTAAGAAGTGCTGGATTATTTAGAGCCTTGAAACGTGATTGAAGTCTTCTTAAACACCTATCATATTTTTTCAAATCAAATAAAAAAGTACTAATAAGCTAAGATTTAATATGTTACCGTCACTTATATGGTAGAGAAAACAATAGCATCAACGAATAATTATTATCAATAAACTACACTGGTTTTACTTTTAATAAAAGATGCAGGTATCAGTATACATTAGACAAATTGAAGTTTTAATCTGGAATCCCCCCACTGGAAAAGTTATACCTACGCCTATTGATACAGTCGAACTCAGAACTTAAAGTATTATTCTTAAAATATAAGCTATCTAGCCGGTGAAATAAGTTGAATGAGCAGTTTATTGTATTTTTCTTATAATATAACAATCAACTGCAATATTAGACAGCTACAAAATGATAATGTCGCATCATAAAATTGCATCATCATTGATCGTGCACGCAATCAAATGAGAATCATGAGGAAGCAACGTTTGCGCTATATATTTTCACACAGTCTGTATCTCCCACCACCTTTTACAATACCGCATATTCCAATTGCACAAAATAAATACCCTTACAAAGGCGGCGATGAAAATGCGCATCGTAACGATGTTTTGAAGGTGACAAAGCAGTTATGATGGTGTGGTACGGGGCCGTGTTATCGAATTACGATTTACGGTGTTGAAAATATCTGTTGAAGCTCATGTCGCCTTGGCATTTTTTATCTGTAGCACGAAGTATTGTTTGCGAATTATGCGCTTTGTCGTGGGCAGGACTGGCCAATATCAAGTGTTGGATTGTCGTGAACAGGATGATTGAGGGTAGAATAAAATCGAGATTCAAGTTGTTTCAAAAGTCTAAGCTTTACTTGTAATGATAGCGATCGGATCACTATCTAGGAAATGTTTTCCGAAACACGAACTTTTAATGCACTCAAACTCAATTTTTTTTATTCAATATGATTGATATGCTTAACATGTATCTACTTATTGCTATCAAACGAAACGCTGCAATCTAATTAGCCAAGAACATATTTACGATATTTAACGATTAATCATTCTTTTAACGATTAATATTATTATTCTTAATTAATTATTAACCCTTACCATAGTGAAGATGTATGAAAATACAAGTAAATGAAAAATTGACTCTATACCTGTTCGGAAATGGGGAGAGACTTTTTGAGAAGAACAAGCAAGAAAGTAGGAAAGTCAAATTTTTTGTCGCCTCTTTTAAATCCAACCAATCAACAACCACCATTAAAATAGCATAACAACATTCAATATATTAACCTTGCAAATGTTTCATGTCATGTATAATCACACTTATATATAAATGCGGAAGTGAGTTTGTTTGTTTGTTTGTTACGCTTTCACGCCTAAACTACTAACCTAATTTTAATGATATTTAGTATAGGGATAGCTGCAGCCCTAAGGAATAACATAGGCTACTTTTTAATGAGTTCCCTAGGGACGCAGAGCTAGTATTTCATATCAAGTATATGAAATACTAGCTCTGCGTCCCCAGGGAGCATATTATATTATTTTTTTATTATTATAAAACTATAAAATTTGCACGTAAGAGTTTATTAATTAAAGATAAATATATATAGTCATAAGACTATGCCAAAGAAGATCTAGTAACAAAATAGATATTATTATATGATCAAAGAAACTCCAAGAATGGAATAGAATTTCATTTCGAAAGTAAGTTTGATCATAATGATATTATTATGATAAGGTTCATTGGAAGTATTTCGAAGATATGGATTTGTTTTAATACCTCTATTTGCCTCTAGTAACATTCATACAATATTAAGAGTAGGTAAATTTGGTTTTTTTCCTCTCATACCCTTTGTCTCATATCGCCATATTGACTGCACTCATTTTTTTAGATTCATTTAACAGTTATTTTTGATCGGAACAATCGACAAGATCTACTATATATAAAACAAACAAAAATGGTCCAAGAACGCTGCCTTGCACCCCTAACTTTGACTAATTCTATATTAAAAAATCTTCTAGGAAATCTTCACTTTCTTAATCTTGTAAAAAATTTCAGGTCATTGTTATGTCATTTTTAATCCACGTAAAAACGATATTATCCCTAATTCCGTATATTGCATGCTTGTATAATACCCATAAGATTTCACAACAAACATTTTCATTTATGTCAAAGAAATTAACTAAAATTAATTATAACTTGTTCATTGAAGCTATGGATTTACTTAATTAATTCAACTCACGCGACAGTTGTAGAATTTCCGTTTGTAAAACCACAATTGTTGTTCCTTCTGTTTGTCTGTCCGCGATTAAGCTCAGAGACTCTTAGTTCCAGAATGCTGTAATGTGGCGTATATTTTAGGGTACCTGCCCTATATGTAGAGTGGAAAATTATTTGTTTCTCGTCTATCCCATGGTGTGGTGTGTCATTCAATAGGTAAGTGACACGTGGCGATTCGTTTTTTTTTTCGATAACTAGCTGTGCCGGCGAACTACGTTTCGCCATAATAAAAAATAGTTTACGGCCTATTCTCAGACCTACTGAACATAATTATACAAAAAATTTCATAAAGATCGGTCAAGCCCTTTCGGAGGAGTTTGGTAACAAACACTGTGACATGAGAATTTTATATATCAGAAGATATGTAGAGTACCTACAGTATCACTTTTTTGTTTCTAACATTGAGAAATTGCTCGTCAGACTTTCTGTCATCAACAATGGTGATGTGTGCGATCTCGACCTGAATGATCTACGCGAAAATTAACTAGGCCTCTGAATAACTGCATTCGATTCGCCTACTACTTGAGAAAATATGACCACATATCTGAGCATCGGCTACTTTGGAACTGGTTGCCTATTCGGCAGCATAGACACGTGAGAACTTTGAATATTCTTTTCGCCTTTCTTAACGGTCCCAACACGCCTACTTCCAGTACTTATGTACTTGTTATTAAAGTCGCTTTCGGTCATCATTCAATTGCTTCCTTAAATGTCCAGTTCTGAAATAATTTATTCCTCCTTCTTTATTCCATCCATTCTTCTTTGGAAAGTACCAGATTTGCCACTGGATATCAAGATATGTGTTAATCTGGAGATAATGCAGTCTGTTTTTAACCGACTTCACAAAAAGAGGGGGCTCGACCGTTTGTTTTTTATGTGTGTTATCATTACCTCCGTCATTTATTAATCGATTTCTAAAGTTATTATTTTATTTGAGAGGATATACTTCCCAATTGGTCTCATTGTCACTAAGTCAGGATATGGTGATATGATCCCAGTATAATTGAGGAAAACCCTTAAAATTTACAGGCACGTGCAACGTATTTTATGATTTTTCTGAAGCTATTAAGGTATTTTCGTCTGGTAGTCATGACCCGAGCTGATGATTGACTTTAAGGTGTTAGAGAGTATTTTTTTTAATACATTAGGTACATATTGACCCTTAGTTGTTCTAAGTTACTTCAGACTCCGGCGAACTGGTATTTAATCCACTAGAAAGATTTAAAAAAAACATTTTACAAAAATTAAAACCAACTTAAAAACTTTGAATTGGGATTATCTTCTCCATTTCGAAGCTAGCTACCAAATCTGGCGACGAAATGGGACTGAAGGCTAAATTACGTATTTGTGTCACTACTGGCTGTACACGCGAACTACGTTTGGCCCTTAGGTTTGGCCATAATAATTGCCAAAAAAAAATCTGGAGAAGGCCACCCTTATCTATATCTATCTAAATCTTCTATACATTCCTATATAATAATATCTTATACAATTCTGTACTTAAATGTACTAGAAGTACTGACCATTTGAATGAAATATATAAGGTGATCGTAAACGTAGGTAAGGCATGCCGATAATTTTTGTGTGGCTGCTCATTTTTCATTAGGTCGCCCTGATGTAAGACGAACGCTGCACCTCTATCACTGATATGTCCCATAACATAAGCCCAGGGCTGGACTTCGCAGGCTAGCGAAAGTATAAAATGTTAATATTTATCTACATTTTAAACAGATAAAATGAAGGTGCTTATTTTTATGTAAATAAATATTTAGCTCATTTTAAAATAAGCTGTTAAAAAGCTATTATATTTTTTAAAGAAAATATACATTAAAAATAGAGTTCATAATGAACAAGAGCCAAACTCTACTTATTTTAAGACACATGCTTTAACCCTTTACTGCATGGGAAGTCATTATTGGCTGTTTGTAATTTTAAAATCATTTTCTACCCTACATTTAAATACAATGTGTCTCATATTTCCCCATAAAAATTATAATATTTAATTTTATTTAAACTATCAAAAGTGCCAACCTAAAACTGTTCTAAAATTAAATTTTCATAAATTTTGATTGATATGACAAGTTATTAAGGTTGACACTTTCTTTTTGGTTAATTAAATATTACAATTATTTTTATGGGGAGTTATGAGACACGTTGTATAAATTAAAAAATGTTATCGGAGAAGTTTTGCTAAGTTCGTCATGGAACGAAACGCATTTTTTGTTTTTTGTAGTAAGTTTCATCTGTCAACATAAACTCACATTTACCGGCGAGTGCACTGTTGTTTGACTAAGTAATATTTTGTGCAACTTTGAACCTCTGCAAAAATTAGAAAAGGTAAGATGCTTGCCCTAAATAAATGTTTTTCGTGATGTTTGAAGCTTCTATTTACTTTGTTGTTTGAAGATTCCTGGGAATGGGTCGTTACTTGACTTGTACAGATAATTATCTTATCTGTACAAGTCAAGTACATCTCGTCAGTGGTAAAAACGAATATTGTTTCACATGATTGACATGAGCATTGTCAATGCATGGTTGTTGTGGCTTTGTAATAATGAGCTTTACATGCCCCTCTATGATGATTTCAGAGTATTATAGGATGACCGGAAAGACCAGCACGAAAAGCGCGGCTGGCCCAACACTACGGATACTCCTCATGATGCACCAAAAGTAGAACAGGTAACAGGTTACCGAAAGGAGACTCTGTACCAGAGTCACCTACTTAGGTACCTCTGTCTTATCTCTTTCTGCCGCAAAGCAGTAGTGCTTGCATTGCTGTATTCCGGTTTGAAGGTTAAGATATGGCAGTGAAATTACAGGGTACCGTGACTTTACATCTTATGTCACAAGGTGGCAACGTATACTGTGGTTCTTGTGGGGGTTGCAGATTTGCTGCGAATCTCACTGGAACCACATGTACTATAGGTAACTGTTACCACTCAGGTCAAGATATTATAAAAACATTGATAAAAAAAGTTTTTTTATCAATGTTTTTTTCCACCACTTTTTTGCCATGATTAATATACATACCCATACCAAATTATAGCTTTCTAGTACTAATAGTCTCTGAGTGAAAGCGCGGACAGACAGACAGACATGGTGAAACTATAAGGGTTCCTTGTTTACTACGGAACCCTAAAAAGGTAAGGTCAGTACTCCTACAGCTCGAACGAATCTCCAGGACCAGCCTCAAAAAAAATCACGTAATTCTTCAGAGCTTCCATTGATTTTGATGCGATCAAACAGAATCTATATTTTTCCAAGTCATGAAAAACGTCATCAATTGTGTCAAAATAATTGTTTATTTAGATCATATTTTAAATGTGAAAAACGTCAAATATTTTTTGTCTCCACGAGAAAAACCAATTGTTTCAAAGACTTCCACACCAACAGATTTCTGTATTTGTACTGCATAAGAAGCTATAATTAGCAAGATCATACAAAGTGCTTAATGCATACACGGCCATTTATGGCTTCTAAATTTATTTTCTTAACTAAAGTAGTCAAAAGGTTATTTGTGTTATAATTAGCCCTAATAAAACTTTTTCTTCATTTCCTGATAAATCATGCAGTAGCGGGTTAAGATTTTTTCCAATAATTTGACTTGACAAGATTTAAGTAAGTATATTTTCACAAGTTTTATACATAATTAAATTTTGAATTAACTATATTTTCAAAAATGTACGTAGTAGTCAAAATGTATTACTGTGTTTCCTGCTGTAACTATATTCTCTAAGCTTACATATTTTCTGGAGTGTACACTCCAGAAAAGATGCAAACTTAATTCCTGGAGTTAAGAATGTAATAAGTAATTTAAAAACGGATTTGTACTACCTACATATAAAAAGCTTCTACTGCAAATGCTTTCTAAGGTCCTTCTTTCTAAAATCATTTGATTATTGTGAAATTTGTTGTTTTGTGTACACTGAATATTATAATAATTAAAAAATAACAAACAAGTCCTTTATAAATAAATTTTATTGTGAAAAAATCTGTAATAAGACACTATTTATTAAAATTTCAGTTAGTTTTGATATAACATGTTTTTATTAATATACGCAAAAATAATGAATTTGAAATTTAGGAATAGTCCAGCGTTTGTTAACAACACTAATTTTTGACTATTTTTTTATTTTTCATACGTCATCCTAAGTACGTCACAGCAACTGGCCATCAATACTAACGGTCGCGCCCCGGGAGAGTCGTACAGTCGCTACGAAAATCATTCCGGACGCTAAAATATCAATAAAATACAAACGCCCGCCCCCGCCTGGGACTCGTTGCGCTCGCACCGGAATTACAAATGTGCGCGCGAGTGCGGCTCTGCCCTTTGATGGGACACTTTATTTTTTTGTAATGGCCATACTAACCGCAACCTGGCGGTCTGATATAGCTTTATGAGATTTACATTTACTCGTGTCTTTTTATTGCCGCCATTTTGGGAAACGTGTCGTGCGGAAGCGGGAAATCACTTTGGGCGCGTAAAAAATTCACTACACCACTTACCTGTTATTTGGTTTACGTTGTTCCGCTTAGATATAACCGGATTGAGGTGTTTTATTGGTTTTATATTGCTGAAGAGCTGCTGTATGAACGGACAGGTAGAAAGATTATGTATATTGATACACATGTATCAATATACATTATATTATGTATATCCAATTACCTAAAACAAGTTGTTTTGCGCAGAGATTTAGACTATCTCATAAAATTGTATTAACTTTATAGTGCTTAAAGTTATTGTACACCCAGGTGAACTACGCAGGTGGACCACGGGCAACAAAGGTTATTAAGTGATGTGACATTCATTCATTACTTATAATTAAAATAAATAAAATTTTCTGTCTACATAAATTTAAAATAATTTATATATAGACAGTGTTGCAGACAAAAGAGGCTACAACTATCAGTGCCTAGTTGTCATTCAGTAAGGAAAATAAAATTGTCATATACTTGTCACCACGAACGACGTTTTATTTTTGTTGCTCTCGATTTTTACATTTTTATATTTTAATCGTTTACAGACAGACAATATTATTTAATTCAATTAAACTGTGTCCATATGGAGCGTTGGTGGCGCTGTGGACTCGGCACTTGCCTTCCAATCGGGAGGTCGGAGTTCGAGACCGCCATGTACCAATGTGTTTTCCGTTTAGAATTTCATAAATGTACATTTGTCTGACGCTCCTACGGTGAAGGAAAACATCGTGAGGCAACCTGCATACATCTGCAAAGAATTTCAATGGTGTATGTGAAGTCGACCAATCCGCACTGGGCCAGCGTGGTTGACTAAGGCCTAATCACCCTTACATAGGGTAGGCTCGAGCCCCTCGGTGGGGACGTATATGAGCTGTGATGATGATGATGATGATGTGTCTATATTTCGACAGTGCGAATCTTGTTGTGTTTAAAGTGGACCAAAAGTTTGGCGCAGTCTGTAACTATTTTTAAGTAACTAGTTTCAGATTCTCGGAGACGTTTGGTGTGTTCAGTCCATGGACTATGTTTCAGTCTTATAGTTCACGACAGGTCAGCATGGCAATTTAGGGCTATGAGATTAGGCGTAAATGGGAGGCGCCTCGAACACCCGCACAGCACCTGTACTATGTTAGAATAAGAGCAAAGCTCTCATCGACCGCGTTTATCGATTCCGTCGTCGCCCTCATAGTTGCATATAATTTCGTATTCCAATTCCTAATTAAATTGCTATGTTGTTCTGTCGCGAATTGTATATTCATTAACTTTTCTGCTTCACTATTCGAAGGTCTCCAACAAAGTTTGGTACTTTCTTTTCGTTAAGACAACATTCGATTATAGTGTTGTGGTCGTGAAAAATTTTCTGTCTGTTTACGTTATTTTTTACTGCATTTAAAACTTATCAATCGATACGAATTATCTCCTTATTCCACAGGCACACTGCGAGGTGGTCGCTCACTTAGAAATCCAACCTAGCTGACACAAATAAAGATCTTATGATGGCTGATTTAGATTACGGCGGTTACCTACTGGCGGCAATCGATTTTGGCGTTAGTGCAGTTCTAATATATTGGCATCGTATACATTGGTTTCCAGACAGTACAGTGCTGTAGGGACAGCGTTGTCTTGAGATATCACTTCAGTTTTCGACGCCAGCACTGACACTTGTTATTGACCCAATTGTAATTCTGCCTTAATGTTGTTTAGCTGCTACGCTTAGCCTCCTGTAAGATATTTATAAAATATTTCCGTAGCAGTCGTTAAAGGTTGTAATTCATAAACAATTCTATTAATAAACCGACGACACGGTTAGCGCAGAGGTCGAGTGATCGCCTACTGTGCAACGTCGCGGGTTCGATTCCCGCATGGGACAAATATTTTGTATGGCCTACAGAAATTTGTTCCGGTCTGGGCGTATGTGCATGTGATATTCTATGTTTGTAACTGCACCCACGACACAGGAGAAAATCCTAGTGTGGAGCGACTTTTTTTTTTTTTATATTTATTTTTCTAAATGGCAAGACCCGATATGTTACCATATCACTCAAAATCATTATAAACACACGACAACAATGAACGCCATTGCTTTCTTATACTCATTTTATCAGATTACACGCAAATAATCACAAACACGCATTCCGTCAAAATCGCAAGCTTAATGAAGTACGTATCTCGCCAGGTACGCGACCCGGCGTGCAACAAAAATTGTTTTTACAAGCTAGATCTATGCCAAATCAAAAACCAGTTAACTCATACAATGTTGTAGGTGATAAAATCTATAAAAATCACTTATTCCTTGTTTAGGTACATCAATTCTGAGTACCAGTTACGAAACTAAAGAGTTGCGTGACTCAAGCTGCAAATATGACGAGTTAAGTTTCTGACTTGTGATCTGGCGAAATGAGTATACTTGCGTGTTTCAACTAGATGCATATGATCCCTTTTATCGATACACGAGGTGGCCCATCACTAAACAGTACTTAAGTTTTCTAATCACACACGTCCGCCGCCGGCCCCGAGGCGTCTCTCCGTTTTCTTTTTAATTACGGCCAATAAATACACCCCAAAACCGAGGGGGCTGAGAGTTGTCTCTGAACTTATTATTGGCTCATTAACACACACATTTTCCATTAATGAAATAGCTGTATATAGTCTGACAGTTACCGTTTGCCCACAGCCGTTTTATAGCAAACGCGATAAGCCTGATTTCCGGATCTTATTAAACTTAAAACCGTTAGAAAAATTAACGTCGTTGATTCTCGATTTTTTCATGTACGAGTATTGTTCTGTAAATAAAATTAATAATATTTTTTTTTATTTTAGTAACATATAGGTAACATTTTACAACATTACAGTCAAGACAAGATTAAATATAGAAAACATATAATCGTGAGCCTGGACTAAGATTAACCTGTGTTTCAGGCAAACAAACACAGTACCTACTATAAAAAAAACGGAAAATCAAATGCAAAATCAAACAATACAAATTACTTATCTACTACTTATAATTTTTCTGTATCTTCATACGACATATTTTGGAAAACATCTTGGAGAAGTCTCTTAGTTTTGTAATAGGTACAACTATATATACTCAGTTTAGCGTTTACTCTGTTATATAGAAATGGGCCCAAAAACACGTAAAATCTGTTTAGCTCCTAAATTTTGGCAGCAAACAATATCTTTACGTATTTTGTTAGTAATTTCAGTGCTAAAAGTAAGTGAAGAGTGCTGTTTGAGAATAGTGCTGATAATAAATAATTGTCTTACAGTTAATACTTCACAGTTCTTATATGTATAAGAGGTGCGTAGGGTAAATAAAGGTGCGAAATGTAGATACCTTTAGTACTGCTCTTTGTGCCCTCTCAACCGTTATTAAAAGTGTTTTAGCAGTGCCACCCCATGACGTAATGCAATAGGTAATAATAGATTGACACAATGAAAGGTAAACTTGTCTCACTAGCTTAAAATCTGCGATGTCACGAAGTTTCTTAAAATCAAATATTAATTTGCGGATTCTATTACATAAAGCATCAATATGATATTTAAATGTGAGGTGTTCATCTATTATAACACCCAGGTATTTTAATTTGTCAGTGGTTCTAATATTTGGACATTTACACATATTATGATCCTTACAGTAGTGAGCATAAAGATTTTGATGAGTTAGTGCAGTCTTAGATTTACGAAAAGAAAAATGTATATATTTAGTTTTATCAGCATTCAACGTTAGTAAATGATTCTGAAGTCAATTGTTTACAATATTAAAACCTTGCGGCGCACATTTATAAACATTCCCGTCTGTGTTCGCAGAGAAAATTAAAACAGTGTCGTCAGCATATGAAATGATTTTTCCGCAATTAATATTCAGATTACAGAGATCATTAATGTAAATCAAAAATAAAGTCGGGCCTAATATACTTCCTTGGGGAACACTAAAAATAGTACATTGTTACGCTAGGGATGAAAGTAACTTATTTAGTCCCGAGACGGGGTTTGGCGCCCGATCGTAGAGAGGGCGCCAATAGTTCGAGGGACTAAATAAGTCTTTAACCCGAGGTAAACTCTGTGCTTTTCATTACGAATACAAGCAAAGTAAAAATAAAAACATGAATCAGCTAAAGAACAAATGAGTGAATTTTATTTTAATAAATCAACAAATTCTGCTTTTGCCTCTTCTCTTATGTATGAAATCACTGCTATACGGAATAATAAACAAAATTCTAAACTCGAAAAAACAAATGAAGATGAGATTGCCGCTCTTACCCGCTTATTCAGCCATTATTTTTCATTTTCATCATTGAAAAATGGTAAATATTTTGCCCAAATCTATGTTATTTAAAAAAAAGTTTAAAGTAAATTGTAATAAAGTCATTTAAAAAATAAATTCTTTAAATACTTTACATTATGTTAGTTCAATTTTACATCTTGCTGTGATTGAGTGGCTGTATAGAAAGACGGAACATGGTTCAGTAGAAATATGAAAATAGAACTAGTTTGTTTTGTAAAATTTGACAGCAGCTGTCAGTTGAAAGTGATTCTCCCAAGGGCTGAAAAGTATTACTTTCAACCCGCTACGAATATTGCGATAATACAGATATAAAAAAAAAAAATTTATATATCCATGATGTGTATATGTGTATGTGTATATATAAAATTTTAAACTAAGCTAACTTGATTGAGTTGCGCAACTCACATTAAAATAAGAGTAGTCGTAAGTCTTAATATAATTTAATATTATATAGAATGGATCAAAAAGAAACCTAAAAAAATGAAAAAGGCACGGACCACGAGTCTGTGGAGAGTTAACTATGTATTAAAAAAAAACCCGCTACTCAGGCAACTTCAGACCTACTTTCAGAGTATGAGTAATGAAAAGGTATTGTTAATCTCAGAGCTGACGACACTATCGATTTTTACACATTGCGTGCGGTCTTCCAGATAACTTTTAAATAATTTTAGTTGAGTGCTATCCATGTAACAAAATAATAGTAGATTGTTGAACTAGGGTCGAAAGGAGGGTGCCAATGTTCGAGGGCCTGAATAGGCCTTTTGCCCGAGGGAAACACTCTGCTTTTCATTTCAAACATAAGGAACTTCGAATTTGAAATGAATCAAACATAAGGAATATAAAAGCCTGATTCGTTAAACAGAATCGGATAAATCCATTTTGTAAGCAAAAAAAAACAATAAAGTCAAATTACAAAATTGTTGATAATACTTTTGTACAGAAATTTTCATTAAAACATCAAATAGAGGCTGTATATAGAGAAAAATTCCGATATGATTGCTGAATCGAAATTTTCCTCTAGTTGCAGTAGTTCGGTTAGTGGTTCGGTTGACCGAACTAATGCAACTTTTTAGTAGCAAATTGGGAAGGTGAAAAAGCTTGAAAGGTCGGTACCTCACGAATTGAGTGAAGCAATTCAACTAATGCGCATTTTCTGCTGCGTTGCATTACTCAACCAGCACAATAATGAAGGAATTTAGAATCGAATCATTACTTGTGATGAAAAGTGGGTCCTGTACGATAATCAGAAGCGCTCATCGCAATGGCTGAACCCTGCCGAACCAGCTAAACCATGCCCCAAGCAAAAATTGACTCCAAAAAATTGAAAACAAAACAATTGATTGAAAAGTCCAAAATAATTAAGGAAAAAACAAGTGAATTATAATTTTCAAAACACAAATACATGAGTAAATAGTTGTATAAATTTGAATTTGGAATTCCTAACCATAGAGGAGATATTTGAGATCAAAGTGGCCAGTACGGCAAAACGCCAATTTCATACGTAAGGACCTAATATTTATTCCGGTATTCACTTGTTTTCTCGACATTAACTTAGTTCGGTTGACCGAACTACCGCAACTAGAGGGTAGCAACAGTTCGGTGATTGATATCAACCGGACTTCTGCTACTAAAAAGTTGCATTAGTTCGGTCAACCGAACCACCAACCGAACTACTGCAACTAGAGGGAAATTTTAATAAATAAATGTTATAAAATAGAATATTATGCTTTATTGTTGAATAATTTGACATCAGAGAAAATCGTTTCCCCGGAAAGAAAATACTGTTTTAATCCCTTTATTCAGATAACTAAGCGTACTTTCGGAGCATAACAAGTGATATAACATGTTTCATGTTTAAGCAAAAGCTTACTAAATTCCATCACAAATATTTCACCATTGGAAAACTTACCTGACAAAAATGTGTTTAAAATCGCAGATAAGCTAGTGGGTATTATTTGGAGTAATCACTCTTCATAAATCTTCTCCAGCGGATGCATGTATGAATATTTCCATAACTTTCCAACGACTTTTTTGATACTCGTATATTCGATGTGAAAATGTTACAAACCACATTTTTCGATGTCTACCGATGATGTGCAATTCGTTGCATTTGAATTGATTTTCATGATTTTTTCAAAAATGTTGAAGTTTCAGACAAACTTTAAATCCTGTTTTAGCTCTACATTGGATAAAAAGCTCAAAAATTATTCTTGTTAGTGTTTACTTATGTCTTATTTCAAGTCTTGTTACGCAATGATTTGAACAGTGCCTCAATAAATATTCACCACTGATCATGTACATACGCCCCCACCGAGTGGCTCGAGCCTACCCAAAGTTAGGGTACTTAGGCCTGAGTTAACCACGCTGGCCCTGTGCGGATTGATCGACTCCACACACACCTTTAAATTTCTTCGCAGATGTATGCAGGCTGGCATCACGATGTTTTCCTTCACCGTAGAAGCGTCAGAGAAACGCCACATATGAAATTCGGAAAACGAAAAACATAAGTACATGGCAAGAATGAACCCCGAACCTCCCAATTATAAAGCCAGTGCCGAGTCTACAGTGCCACCGAGCGAACGATCCAAAGTAAATTATACAATCATAAAATTGTTGTGTGTTTTAGTAATTGCCATGATATCAACTTTTCAAGAGTTTTGAGTTATGCAGTATAATCACGTCATAATAAGCTGAAAACATACGTTTGAAAGCCTTTAGCAGAAATAACATTATGGCAAAATTTTCCTGGAAAAACAAAACAAGGCTAATAATAATCCCTCTCAGCCTATGACGCGAATATCAAGCAGCGGGATGACACATCGCCCGCCAGGGACGCCAACTTCCCTTACCTGGCGAACTTTCTGGATAAAGTAGCCAAGTTTTCACACGTCGGCTGCGATGTATGGCTGCGGTTGAACATTCTCTTAAGGCACCCAGTGGGTTCAATCACAGATAAACACCCCCAAAAACACTGAAAAGTTTAAAATAATATAAGAATAGGTGCAGACAACATCACACTTCTATATTGAAGTCGGTGCCAAACGATGATCTCCTAGAAAGTCTTAAAATTTGTCACCGACTTCAATATAGAAGTGTGATATTGTCTGTACGTATTTTTATATTATTTTTAACTTTTAAGTGTTTTTGAAGTCGGTTTTTATTTTTTGTAAAATATTTTTTATTTTTAACTTTTTGGTGAATGAAATTTTTTTAGTGAAAGTAACCCTAATTTATCCTAGGGTTTCCCTCGATTTTCATGAGATCCTGACTTTAGTGATCTTGGGACCACCCCAGGAGTATCAAATACGAAAGGAATTTTGAAAATCGGTCCACAATTGGCGGAGTAATCGCGTAATATACACACAAAACACGTTGGACACACCTAAAACTTTAACGGCCTTACCACAAAAAGTTTTTAAACACTGTCTTATGTTTTAACATGATGCTGTTTCATTTGTTTTCTAAGGAAAGAACTTTTGGTGGTAAGGCCGTAAGGGTTTCACTCGATTTTTATGGGATTCAATCATCGGATCCTAACTTTGGTGACCATGGGACCACCCTTGGAGTATCCTCTATGAAATACAAAAGAATCATCAAAATCGGCTCATAAACGACGAAGTTATCCGCAAACAAACATAAAAAGCATAACTATACGGTCGAATTGAGAAACCTCCTCCTTTTTAGTAGTCGGTTAAAAATAGCTGTTTCCCCATAAAAATACAATACAAATATATTACAAGACTAGCTGTGCCCGCGAACTACGTTTCACCATCAAAATGCTTAACACAGTGATTTTTCTAGGTTCCTAATGCTCTACTCTTTGAGGCCTTTTATTTGATACCCATATTGCTAGGTTTGGAAACGAATTTTTATCCACCTTTTTTGAGCAGCGGCTATGTTGAATTTATGTCAATGTTGCTAGGTTCATAGTGCTCTACTCATCAAGGCCTTTCATTTGATACCCACATTGCTGGGTTTGAAAACTTTACTTGTGATGAAAAGTGGGTCCTGTACGATAATCAGAAGCGCTCATCGCAATGGCTGAACCCTGCCGAACCAGCTAAACCATGCCCCAAGCAAAAATTGACTCCAAAAAATTGAAAACATTTTTATCCACCTTTTTTGAGCAGCGGCTATGTTGAATTTATGTCAATGTTGCTAGGTTCATAGTGCTCTACTCATCAAGGCCTTTCATTTGATACCCACATTGCTGGGTTTGAAAACAAACTTTTATCCTTTTTTTTTGAGCGGCGGCCATGTTGAATTTAGGTCGATTTTCCTAAGTTAATAATGCTCTACTCTTTGAGGCTTTTCATTTGATACCCATATTGCTAGGTTTGGAAACGAATTTTTATCCACCTTTTTTGAGCAGCGGCTATGTTGAATTTATGCCAATGTTGTTAGGTTCATAGTGCTCTGACGAAGACGGGCATTCGCACAAGCGATGCTCGTCTAATGACCTTGCCGTGGAGGCCTGCGTGCACGGTTGGCCCCGTGCACGCCGCCGTAAGGCCCTCCGTCTGGGGATTGCCCTGGTGTTCGAGGGCAATCCCCGCTTGGCGATAGCCCGACCAGTTGGTCGGGCTTGCCCGGGCGCGTGGTTAGTGGGCTTGCAGTGTGGACCTTACCTAGCGGGCCCATAAAGGCAGAGAGAAAACCGCGGGGTTTTTAGTGGGTAGGCCTGGCATTCTGCCAGGAGAGCCCCACACACGCCCGCCGTCTAGCCCACGGCGGGTACGGTGCGGTTACGCATTTCCCCCCGAGAAAAAAAAAAGGTTCATAGTGCTCTACTCATCAAGGCCTTTCGTTTGACACCCACCCACATTGCTGGGTTTGAAATCGAACTTTTACCCTTTTTTTTAACGGCCGCCATGTTGAATTTAGGTCGATTTTCCTAGGCACCTAATGCTCTACTCTTCAAGGCCTTTGATTTGATACCCATATTGCTGGGTTTGTTAACGAACTTTTATCCATTTTTTTGAGCGGCGGCTATGTTGAATTTATGTCAGTGTTGCTAGGTTCATAGTGCTCTACTGATCAAAGCCTTTCATTTGATACCCATATTGCTGGGTTTGAAAACAAACTTTTAGGTATCCATTTTTTTGAGCGGTGGCCATGTTTAATTTAGGGTAATTTTCCTAAGTTCATAATGTTCTACTCTTTGAGACCTTTCAGTTGATACCCATATTGCTAGGTTTGGAAACGAATTTTTATCCACCTTTTTTGAGCAACGGCTATGTTGAATTTATGTCAATGTTGCTAGGTACATAGTATTCTACTCATCAACTTTAAATGATCTAAGCTCATCAAGGCGTTTCATATTTTGATATCCATATTGCTGGGTTTGGAAACGAACTTTATCGGCAGTCATGTCGAATTAAGTCAACGTGGCTAGGTTCAATGTGTTCTACTATTTAGGTCCTTCGTTCGATATCCATGTTCCTTGGATGTATCCAAAAAAAAATGATTTTACACATTAGGATCAAGGGTCCCGTCGCGTCCCTCTACGCGTAACCCAGAATCATTGCAGTCGGATATTTTTTTTTATTATCAATATTCATCTATTACTTTCAATAATTTTAAATTGATGAAAGAGTTTGATTCCTTAGTCATAATGTAAAAACATATAACACCTTTCAAACCCCTTTACCCTTGAAAAGGATATCTTCACTTTTCAACATTTCAAATATTTCAAAAATTTTACCTATTTTGTGAAAATTATTTAAGAATTAAACCAACCTACAAATTTTATTGTGACGTGATATTGTCTTAAAAATGCTTTATACGTTGGTTGTATGGCTTGATCCTTTTGCCTTACCACCACGGTACGACATAAGAAAAAGACAATTTAAACTTCTACGGCCTTACAAATAAAAAACTTATTCCTAGAAATAACCTCGGAATAGTTATTCCGTGTTTTGTCTTATTTTGACATATTACATCTGACATGTGCTAAAACAAGACAAAACACAGAATAAATTATTCCGAGGATTATCCTCGGTATAAGTTTTTATTTGTAAGGCTGCTAAATTCTAAACTTCTTAGTTGGCGAAATCCAGATGGGCACAGCCATTAACAGAAAATATTAAATTTTTCTTTGCACTATGTGACAGACTTGTCAAAATAATTTCACGTGCGCCATGTTGATTTTCTACATAAGCATTGTTCGAAAATTTTATATGGTATTTTTGAAACTATTTATTTAAAATGAACAATTTCAACCCCATTGCACTCCATCCAGTGATAATGGTATGTGGTGTTGAAATCGATGTTATTTTCGTAATCTACGACCCGAAAAACCATGAAAACGGCATCAATGTCGATTTTGACATTTTATCAGTTTATCACCCCATCTCACCCCGTTTGGGGACGAATTTCAATAAAATACGAAACACGTCTTTCATTAATTCTGTTAAAGAAAGTTTATGCAAAATTTGAAGTAGATTCGAGAACGGAATCACGATGTCCCATACAAACTTTTCCCCCCATTTTCAACCCCTTAGGGGTAGAATTTCGGAAAATCCTTTCTTAACGGACGTCTATATCATACAAAGAACACACCCTCCAAGTTTCAAGTCTCTACGATCAGCAGTTTAGGCTGTGCGTTGATCCGTCAGTCAGTCAGTCAGTCAGTCATTCAGGACAAAGCATTTTATAGGTATAGATGTTGGTCGATACCCTATAAAGCTGAAACCTAATACCCATGTTAACAAAGTCATGTGAAAGATATGGTGCCATTGAAAATTCGAAATTGTAAAATTAATTTTCTAATTCCCCGTACATTTTTTTTTCACATACCCAACTACATATTTGTATGGGGAATAAGAATAGTACATTGTTACCCTAGGGATTTTTTAAGAAACGTCGCCCCACACTAGGATTTTCCCCTGTGTCGTGGGTGCAGTTACAAACATAGAATATCACATACACATACGCCCAGACCGGAACAAATTTCTGTAGGTCATACTAAATATTTGTCCCGTACGGGAATCAAACCCGCGACCCGTTGCGCAGTAGGCCAATCACTCGACCTCTGCGCTAACCGTAATTATGGCGACAAACTTAGGTAAGACTTATATTTGACATTTTTTCTCGTATTGATTTATGAAATTTTCAACTTATTTAGCATTTTTAACCGACTTTAAAAAAAAGGAGGTTATCAATTCGACCCGTATATATGTAATATTTCCAGGACTGCCCAGTTTTTGTATACACGGTTATTTTTTTTTCACCCTAGAAAATTTAAGGGACGCTTCACGACATAGTATTAGAATGATTTAAATATTAATAAAAAAAATAACTCACTTAATTTTATATTAATTTTCAAAAAAATACAAAAAATGCTGCACTAGTTGAGAGCAGCATTTCTAGAGATTTTTTATTTTTTTTTATTTTTTTTAAGTGTTTTAATTTCATTTTTTTAATTTTTTTTATTATATCCGATGTGTCCTGAAGCGACCCTAAAATTTTCCAGGGTGATAAAAAAATAACACTCGGCCGTTGATCTTTGTTGGAAACGGACGTGTTACTTTGTTGCGTCTCAATTTTTTTAAATTAGTATTTTGTTCGTGTGGAGCCCTAGGCCTTCGCTGTACTGTTGGATGTGGAGTACCCAGTGTCTGCGGAGCACCTTGTAGAAAAAAGGCGAACACAAATTTTTGACGGTCAGCGAGGTTTGATCCACGGACTTTTCGATTGTGACCCGAGCGTCTGACGCACTCGGCTAAGCGGTCTGTGTACCGCGCTGCAAATTTACCATCTGATACACACACTCACAGGAAAAAAATAGTACTTTACGTGAGTAACAATATATTTATTGTATTTATTGGTGTTGTAATAATTGCTACGCTTTGTCTTATGCTTCAAAATAATACCTGGAAAATGGCAACTGAGACATTGAACTGAGCTGGATGCTTGAATGTTATTAAGACTAAAGCTTTTCTTAACAGCTGCATAATTAAATGATAGAATAGAATTGTTATTACGTAAAATTAATGTAATTTATTAGTGTAATCCCGTCATACAAGTGTATTCGTCAGGCAGAAGTGTTCGCAAGTCTGTGTGAAGAGTATTTGTGAAGATTTATGTATAATTGAATCCAAGGGTATCGACGGCTGTCAATTTCGAATTCAAACGTATTATCAAGTAACCAGAAAATTGCAGCAAAGCACCGATTTATATTATACAATTAAAATATAAATAAGTATTGACAATTGTTCGCAAGAAGAGTTTTGGTGATGTTTAACAAGTTGCGGTACCTACTGTGAAAATTGTGACATATAACAACGTATTCGATCTGGAAGAAATAGTGTTTAAAATATAATTATTATGAAGTTGTAAAATTATTTAAATACGAAGAATCGTAAAGAGTACTTAATCAGAAAAATTTGTAAGAAGTGATAAGATAAGGATTACCTATATTAGTGATTTCTGATTAACTACCTTGTCATAAAAAAATATTGGATACTAAGTTAAAACCCTCTGTGGATGTTGCCGTGAAGACCCTCAGGTGTAATAACTCATTTAAGATGATGACACGCAGTGCCACTACCAAAGATGTGGAGATGAAACTTAGGCAGGCACTCAGACTCAGACTCAGACTTGAAGGCCTCAAAAGACCTTAATGACAACCTGCTACAGGAACGGGAGGACTGTTAGGCTGAAATACTGAAAATGATCACTCGGAACACTGAGTTGAAGAATGAGCTTGTGGAACTCCATTTAAAATATAATGATATAGTAGAAAAGTATAGTCATGTAATGCAATATGTGGAGTCATTCAAGGAATGCAGTGAGACTCATGAGCAGGCTCTAAGCCGCATAACAAACTTAGAAACTGACCTATCCATGGCACAAAAAACAATAACTGAATTAGAACAATCAAATAGGGATCGTTCTTATGATGACCATTCTAAGAGCCTGTTTAGTGAACTGCAGAATTGTGATTTGTCGTTTGATCATAAATCTACATGTACAGATACCCCAAAGTGCAATCAAATATATGGTAAAGAGACCTTATCCTCTGTTTCATACAATCACATGAGTTCTACTCATTCATTGAATGATATCCCAACTACTGATGCAAATGGGCCTTTCAGATGCAGTAGGAATAAAGTAAAAAAATATGTAAAAATTAACAGATACATTTCAAAAACAAATAAAATTATAAAAAAACACAAAAATATTTTTTATAGGGCTAAATGTAGTAATAAACGAATTCATTTATTGGAAAAATTAGAGTCATTATCTTCCATTATTAGTGAGAACAAGTTAACTTATGAGAATAATTTAAAACAATTCAAGTCTGAAATCTCCAGCTTGCAAGAGTCCCTAATTAAAATGACTGAAAAATATCAGGGCTCTAGAAATGAGATAAAAGAATACATACTGGCTCTCAAATGTATGCCGAATAATTATTTTACAAATGAGGGTGAATCTAATGAACTTCATTCTATAGCTTCTCTTTCAGACCCGGAGTCTTTATGCCAATCTGTACATAAAGTAGCCCACCAAGATTGCATTAGCATACCCAATAAATTTAGTAATTGCTTGACTTCAAATTCCATAGCTTTTTCAGACAAATTAGGTCAAGGCCTTGGTCTCACTCTTAATAGTAAACTAAGTCAAAAGATTCACAATATCTGCACTCCTGGGCGGTCGCTTTGCAACATAGTTGAACAAATAAAACAGCACAATTTGAACGGAATTAAAAATGTAATTTTATTATGTGGTGACAGTTTTTCTGTAAACAGAAAAGAAATTATTAAGACTATAGAGAATGTTATCGACCTCCAGTCAAAATTTAATTGCAAATTTATTATAAGTGCATTTCCATATGCACAGAATTTGACAACAACACAAAATCTACGTATATATAATTTGAATTTATTAATGTATAATTTAACATCTTGCCACAAAGACATTGTATTTTTGGACATGAATAATATTATTAATTATTTTACTTTGACTCCAGATACCATGTATCTTCCGCGTAAATATAAGTCACTGATGGCTACATTGTTAGCAGACACTTTATTAGACAATGTGATTAGTACTATAACAAAATGTAGTAATATTATACAAATTAGTAATTCGTCTACTAATACTATATATAGAAATAAGTTGACATGCTCAAAAAACTGAAGTGCAAGACAAAAGTCAAGCTCGCATATTTAGATATCATTTATCAAAATATTCAAGGCTTGGCTGGCAAGGTATTAGAGCTAGAGTTATATATAGAAAAACACAAGACTGATGTTGTATGTATCACAGAGCATTGGCTTAAGAATTATGAAACATCTATATGCTTAAAAAAATTTCACTTAGCCAGTAATTTTGCACGGAACACTGCTATTCAAGGTGGTTCTCTAATATTTATTAAAAACTGTTTAAAATTTAAAGAACGTAAAGACATTGTAAAATTTTCAGTAGAGCGCACCGTGGAGCTATCTTGTGTAGAGCTTCACGATTATATCATAGTTTGTGTTTACCGACCTCCTTTGGGGAATTTTGCTAGTTTTGAATTAATTATGGAAGATGTACTCAAAAAGCTTAAACTGAAGAACAAAAATGTCATAGTATGTGGAGATTTCAATGTCAATATTCTTGATAGTAGTCAAATGAGTCTCCGCCTTATTACTTTATTCAAATGTCACAATTTATTTAATAATTTTATAGAACCGACCAGGGTAACTTCACATTCAGCCACTTGTCTTGATAATATATTTTCAAACTGCGAGGCTTTAGATAAATTAGTTATAAATTCTATATCGTCCGACCATTACGGCTTACGGGCTAGTTTTGAAAATGGAGAACAAGAGTCCCCTAAAATAATTAATTGCAGGCCTATTACCAATAAACGCTTGGCCTGTTTTAAGGAAAACGTTGACAAAAGAATTGGTTCGATGTCATGCCCTCCTGATGATCCGAATATGCTCTTTCGGACTCTTTTTGATACTATTAAGTCGGAATTTGATAGCACATTCACAAAAAAAAGAATCAGAGTCGCTAGTAATAAATTAAAATTTTGTGATTGGGCTACTCCCTCTATATACAAAAGTAGAAATAGACTTTACGAATTGTATGGGTTGAAAAAATATAAGAGTAGCCCAGTTTTTGCTGATTATGTAAAAAAATATTCCAAAACATTTAGGAATGTATGTATACAAGCAAAATCAATTTACATAATGAATAAAATTAAAAATCTAATAATAAAATTAAAACAACCTGGAAAATAATCAACCAGGAAACTGGCAAATCTAATAAGCGGGATGATAGCATTGCCATTGCTGTCAATGATATCATTGTTAAGGCTGACGACCAAGTGGCAAGTGCTTTCGAGGATTTTTTCTCTAATATACCGATGACCGTTACTGCGGGATTAAATGGATCGCCTAATTCTGCAGCTTCACTGCTTGTGAAACATGTGCCTAAGTGCAGCGCAGCGTTTTCATTTGATTATATTTCTGCAGTAGACATTGTCAAGGCATTCAAATTACTAAAAGTCAAGAATACCAATGACTTATGGGGAATGTCTGTAAAAATAATTAAATCCATTGTGGAGAATATTGCACCCTATATGGCAGATATTTTTAATAGTTGCATTGATCACGGTATTTTTCCTGACCTCATTAAATATAGTAAGATCATACCCCTTTTTAAATCTGGTAACAAAGAGGAGATTGGAAACTATAGACCAATTTCCATTTTGCCATCTTTGAGTAAAATTTTTGAGAAAATTATGCTAAATCAATTGGTTGCACATTTTCAGAAATATAATATACTGCATACTAAGCAATACGGCTTCACGAAGGGTCGTTCCACTACTGATGCTGGCGCTGCATTGTTGGGGCACATTTTTGATTCTTGGGAACAGTCTCAAAATGCACTGGGTGTATTTTGCGACCTATCAAAGGCATTTGATTGCGTCGATCACCAAACATTGGCTCTAAAATTAGATCACTATGGAATTCGGGGCTCTGCTTCGAAATTACTAAATTCATATCTAAGTTCTAGAAAACAAACAGTTGAAATTAACGGAGTTCAATCATCGGGGTCGCAATTGATAATGGGAGTCCCACAGGGTTCGATTCTAGGCCCGCTGCTTTTCATAATATATATAAATGACTTGCCCTTCTTTGTACAGAACCTTTGTGATATTGTATTGTTTGCTGATGATACTTCCTTAATATTTAATGTTGATAGGAAAAAATCAAACTTTGACGATGTAAACAACGCACTATCAGAAGTACTCAGGTGGTTTAGTATAAATAATCTCCAATTGAACTCAAGGAAGACTAAATGTGTTCTGTTTGCTCTTCCAAATGTAAAATTTGTTAAAACAACAGTCTTAATGAATAATGAAAGACTACAGTTAGTGGACTCAGCTGTCTTCCTGGGGGTGACGGTTGATTCAAAGCTACAATGGGGCTCCCATATCTCAACGTTAGCTGGGAGATTAGCATCGGCCGCATACGCTGTACAGAAAATCAGACAGCTAACTGATGTTGATACTGCCAGATCAGTATATTTTGGTTACTTTCACAGTTTAATGTCATACGGTATACTCTTGTGGGGTACTGCAGCTGACATCGAAACCATTTTTATTTTGCAAAAGCGAGCTGTCCGCGCAATTTACAAATTGAGCTCGCGCACTTCTCTTAAAGAGATATTTAAAGACATTGGCATACTTACTACTGCCTCGCAGTATATTTTTAATTGCCTTATGTTTGTTCGTAGTAATATCAAAATGTATAGTAAACGAAGTGACATACATAACATAAACACACGTAATAAAGATAAACTTGTAATTCCTCAAACTAGGCTTAAAAAAGGCTTAAAAAAGTTCTTACATCTTTTGAAGGACAAGGTATTCAATACTATAACAAAATACCAAAAAGTATTATAGATTTGCCACTAAATAGATTTAAGGTTCATATTAAAAGTACTCTTCTTAAGAAAGGATATTACACTGTAAAAGATTATGTAAATGATAAAACAGTTTGGATTTGAATTCTACCCTTCTTCTTTGTTAATTTAAATATTTTAATAATGCTGTAAAAATTGACGATTTTAAGTGCCCGCAAGGGCCTATGAAATAAAGTATATTTAACTTTGACTTTGACTTTAACCGTGTATATCACGTCTGAACAAATGTGCCAAATTTCAAAAGTTTATGTATGTATGTTTTTATGTTTGTGTTCGCATATCTCCGGAACTTCAAGTCCGATTTAAGTAATTCTTTTTTTGTTGTACTAGGTATTTTTCAACTTAGGAAATACTGCTAGTTTATCAAAATCGGTTCAGTAGTTTTTGAGATAGGGAATTTTAACCGACAAAAAAAAGTTATAAATAATTTTTTTTTTTAATTTTCCACCTTTCTCCCAAAAATGACCTCCCATATACAGATTTTAACTATTCACGTCATACCTCTGCGTTTGGGTCACAGAAATTGATGTGTACCAAATTTCAACTTAATCGGTCTAGTAGATTCAGAGATAATTGACTGTGTCCGACAGACAGTAGGACACACGAGTGATCGTATAAGGGTTCCGTTTTTTTATTCGGACGTACGGAACCCTTAAAAATTGACAAAAAAATCTGAAGAGGGCCATCCATATTACCTGGGTAAAAAAATAGCGACGACCTATTCTGAGACCTACCAAATATACACAAAAAAAATCATAAAAATCGGTTTAAAAAGCCGTTTCGGAGGAGTTCGTTAGGATGTTGATATTACCAAACTCGGTATATATAGAATGTAGTCGAAGACCCAAATTAATACTGTTTTTTTCTCTCCAAATCTTTGTACCTATGCGGAAAAACCGCGGACCGTATTTGTAGGAGAAATTCCTTATTTCTTTACTTTATTTCTTTACTTCGACGAAATTATAAGCTTTCTATTATTTGGCATTTTATTAAAAATTTTCCCAGCTAAAGGGACAATAGTCTAAGTAGAGTAGTCCACGCGGGCTAAGCCGCGCACGGAAGGCGTATTGTTATATTGCGATGGCGGTTTCTTTGTTTTCAAACCTGAAATTACTAATTTATTATTTGGAAAGCTACATAATCCAGAAATAACATTGACTATACTTTTAATAACAAATTCTAATTCCTACGTGGGATGATACGGACACTACTACGACCTACGCATTGCTGGTCATTAGTTTCCCCCAAGGTTGGAGGTTTAGGGCCTCTACCCGCCTGCGAACCTTAGTAGTGTAGAAAATAATTTCTTGTAAAAGACATACCTACAACCTTGGTGGTAAGACTCTTAGCTGACTATACATTCGATGATTATTTAATCCTCTCTTATGGTCAATATCAATACATTGTAATCGACTGCAACAAACATTGCACCTTCATAAAGACGCTAACCACTCCATTAACAAGCATAATGCCAGAGTTGGCACTTAAGTCAAACGCCAAAAGTCAGTCGCATGTATCGATAAAATCTCATGACACGATAATGTGGATCGTAAATAATAAAAATATTGGCTATAAAGACAATTGATACGTTATGAGTGGCCGCGTCTGTATTTATGGTTACTGCATGGGCGCTACGTCAACAGGGCCGGGGTTCGATACCCGTTCAAAAACGATTCGACAGTGCAAGCGTAATATAATGCGAAGTGATCGGCGTAATGCGTGTACGGTGCGAAATGTTGGAGAGCGAACGGGTCGGAGCGAATGATGCTCTAGTAGCGCCAATAAAAGTTTTAAGCGTGGAAGCGATTTTGTGTTTGGAGAAAAAAATTAAAAATATGTTGTATTAAAAAAATAGATACAGCATACACTTGAAAACTTTAACTACCATTCGCTCGGAACGCGGGTCTGCCCAAGAAGAGCAAGCTAATAAACGTGCAGGAAAGAGATTTAGGGTTTTAGATATTTGGGATGGCAATGATTACGGAATATAGGTAATCCTATCAGAGAAGCTGATTTAACGCAGGCTTAGCAGTTTTTCATACCGCATTTTGCAGGTATTGACCAGACGTGGATGCTTCTGTCACTACCCGCACAAGGTCGCTCGATTATTCGACCTGATGATCATAACGTCGTGAGCTGCGTGTCGCGTGGTGACCTATCGCTACCAGACATCACTTGAAAGATGCTGGATGGAAAAAAGAAATGGAAGGCTATCGCATTCTTTTGGAGAAATGTAATCGCGCAGATGGAGAAAGAGGAGAAAAGGCCGGAAAACGATCCTCATGCTCACCTCTTTTTTCCGACGCATACAGTTGGGCGCCCTCCAATAACCGTCTTTTTAACAAATAACTTAGGGTCACCCGGATAGTTAGGTTTTACTAGGCTCTAGATCACCCCCACTTCTATTAAAGTAAATTGTGAGATCAGTTAGTTCTGACATGGTAGGAGATTACAACATACGCCTGCTGACTAGCCATCGGATGGTACGGTTATAGTATTTGTACCATGGTACGGTGCGCAATAGCATTTTACCTCGTAAAGAACATCTAATCTTCCCAGACACTGGATTGTTCCGAGTTTAACAAGATACATCAATCCATTTTATCCTACAAGATCCACCTCGAGGTTAGTTTATATCCGCAACATACATACACGCCTGTCAACAAGCCATTATTAGGTAGGCCCTTCACGTCGCATTCCACCTCGTAAAAAAGTCCTTCTCTTCGTAAAAACCAATCAAGAGAGAGTTTTGCGCGGTAGAGATTATAGTGCAGAAGTCTCTAAGCTCAGTTGCGCTCTTAGTTCTTTCACTTGCACAGTCCGATGGGAATCACACAGGCCAAAAATATTATACAAAAGATTCTAAAAACAAGATGATTATTTTATTTGAAGACATGTACGATGCTTTGGTTGTAATACGAGTATATTATTCTTCATCTTCATCAGAAATTGAAATAAACATGCCTCGATTTTATGCTAAAGTAATAAAATGTCATGGTAAATTTTGTTTAATAATGCATTTTTTCTATAATCAAAACGAATACTATTAGGTTATTGTTATACAATAAAAGTATTAATCAAAGTTTAGCAATAAATTTTTAATTTTTCAGCTTACAAGCGAGTAATCTCGTACGAATTCCCCTCATTCACTCAACTCGGAAACGTAATGTTCGTTCCACGGTCCTTCATCAAAACCACAGTAAGAAAAAGAGTCTGTGTTTCAAAATTGTTTTAAGCTTACGATGGTTGTCGGCAACTTCGGTTGCTAACAATAACTGTCGTTTTTGAAAGATCCATTACTAGTTAATTGAATAGTTTTGTGTTGTGCTAAAGTAACTTTATAATAGCAATCACCTGCTGGTGCAATAGTATGTTGTACATACTTATAAAGTCCTTCTACCAATCAGTGCCTATTGCCAAAACGACATTCGCGTTCGTTTCTTAACGACCTGCAACAAGTCGGACTCTAAACCGAGGGTTCCGAGAAACCTTATACTGGTGATGTACCTTGGTGTTTTTTTATTCTGTGCTCTACTGAGACGAAAGTCTCATCGGTTCTATCAACCGGACTAATAAACGAACTACGGATACAAGGCGCTGTGTTCTAACGTAGAGTGACATTCGATACGTTGGCTGCGGCGCGCTCCCACGGTGAGGTGTACTTTATAGTCGTGTCATATCGCTTAATGGCGGCGCGCGCTTTGTCGCGCCGCTGCCGCGCGTCGCACTATCGCGCGACATCTCGCGACACGCCCCGCCGAGACAGAGCGACTACTCTCTAGCAACAGAATGAAAGCTTGGAGTATAGTCTGCTAAACAAAAAGGCCGCGATCGGCAGAATCCTAATGCAATAACACAGTAATACTAGTACCGTGGTAATAATATTGTTCGTGCCTATGTCAGGTATTTGTTTTTTTTTTTCATAATTATAATTTACCCTCTTCTTAAATATTTAATATACAATACCCGCTTTGCTGCACTCTAAAGTCAGTCTACGAACTAACGGTGACTCGTCCGGATGCTGATCCCGGAATCTACCGCTTTCTTCCTTCTATAACCGCGACGTGACGTGCTACAAGTTCTTGTGATTCTTTACGTGCCCAGTGCGTTAGTAAAGTTCTACACCGCTGTCTCGGCTGGCTATCCGGTCGAGGCTGGTCCTTCATCACCGCATCCATCTTCGAAGGCTGTTGAGGGCGAGTGGGAGAGCTGCAGCTCGTGAGCCCCGTGCCGTGACTGCTGATGGTGAGTTGCTGTTTCTATTCGTAGCGATAGGGTGCAGCGATTCCCCTTCATTTCCGACTCTTCTTCGACCATTACTTTCAAGCGACCTATGGTATTACAATTATTCCCGCTATTCTAGGTGTTGGTAGAACCTACTATCCTTATTGCTAGGATAAGCGATAACACCCCCTTTTCTGGCCACTTCGAGCCTGAATTTCTTTACGCTAAATATTTAGTTATCCTTTTATATAGCCACGTCATATCTAATTTAACCACATAAAACTTATCTTATTACGTAAATTACTGTATCTATCGTAATTTAATACTTATTTATTCCCCGCATAAGATCGTTAGAAAATAAAGGTCAAACATACGATTTCTATACATATTCTTCACTCAAATTTTATCTAAGCTATACATATTTGTTTCAATTTACACATTACAAACAAGTATTTCACTAAATTACGCCTTAAAATTAACATTTCAGTTAATTTTATGCAAAATTTGTCTTAACATTTAATTATTGCAGGTATATTGATAACTACGCCACTGCGCGTGTAACGGTATCTTGCTTCCATTTTACGTGAGCAGCGCATGTTGTATTCAATTCAAAAATTTGAAATCAGCTGTCCGCAAACTTCTCTAAAATATCATACTCATAATGCCGCCTGGTAGTGCTGGTGCTTTAAAGGGCAAGGATGATATGGAGAAGAATTTGCGACGTTTTAATGCTAAACGAAATAGTTATTTCTCTCGCTTACAAAATATTTATTCTATTGCTAAAGGTGCGTTTACTGATGAATATTCCATAGAAAATTTTCTCGCTAATTCCGAAACTTTGGATATTTTACGAACTGATTTTAATAATATTACTGATCAAATTATTGACATTGAGCTTGAAATTAACCCTGATTCAAAACCTAATTTTCAGTGTTTAAATTCTTTTGATGAACTTTATAGCTATTGTAAACGTGTGATATCTAAATTATCAAAAAAATATAATACAAATTCTGATAATAAAGAATTAAAATATTCCCCTTTGAAAAAACCTGCCGTAAAACTGCCAAAATTAGACCTAATTAATTTTTCTGGTGACCATACTAAGTGGCCCATATTTTACGAATCATTTAAAAACACAATTCACGACAACCCTGATTTAAGTGACCATGAACGTGTTCAATATTTGATTGGTAAGCTATCTGGCCGGGCACTTTCCGTCTGTGCGGGAATTGCACCGAACGCACATAACTACAACATGATTTGGCAAACGTTAGTTGACAAATACGAGGACAAAAGATGTCTCGCGTCTGCTTATTTAGATGAAATGTTTAATTTCAAGAATTTTAACTCTGCAAATGCAAAAAATCTTAAAATTTGGACAATTTATCCAGTTTAAAATCTTTAAATTTGGACAATTTATCTGATTATATTTTATTTTACCTCGCATTTAAAAAACTTGATGTTGATACCGCTCGTCAATTTGAAATGAATAAACGAGATTTATCGTTTCCGTCTTATGATTGTCTAATACAATTTGTACGTGAACAATGTAAAGTCTTAGACCGCACATCGAACCCCGTACCATCTACTTCTAAGTCTGTTGGTCAACAAAATCGTTTGATAAAACCAGTTCATTCTTTAGTAATAGTCCCTGTGCTTATTGCAAGCAAAATACGCATAACAAATTATTTTTATGTCACGCATTTAAACAATTATCAATCGAATCTCGCTATAACTTTATAAAAACTAATAATGGTTGTACTAATTGTTTGAGTTTATCACATTCGATTGCCACATGCAATTCAAGTAACCGATGTAGACATTGTATGTCTAAGCATCACACTCTGCTGTGTCGCAAAACGACACAGAGTGAGACAGTCGCTGCGCGCGCTAGTAACATGACTCATAACAACTTATCGACTGGGAAGTGCGAGCGCGCACCCTGCGTGCCCGCTGCCGCTCATGCGTCTGGCGCTGCCACCGCACGGCCTACCTCCGCTGCGCAGGATAACCCAGGCACGAAAAATATTGCATTGTGCAATATGTTGCCGTCCGCGTCCCCGCGTAGTAACACTACATGTTTACTAGGCACCGTTAAAGTTTTAGCCGCTGACTCGCATGGTAAATTATGCTGTGTCCGCGCAATTATCGATCCCGGGTCACAGAGTAATTTTATAACGACTTCGTGTTGTTCAAAATTAAATATTTCTTTTCATAAAATACCAAAGGCCGTAGTTAAAGGCATTGGTTCGTCTCCTAATCCTATCAGGGGTGCCACAAATGTCACCGTATTTTCCCGCTTTGATAATAACATATCGATGTCTCTCGACGTATGTGTTATTGACCGCATTACTGATAATTTACCAACCCTAAATCTTGATCAATCTATTTATTTATTTATTTATTTATTATTGCACACACATACAATATGGGAAAACACATTTAAATCAATGAGCAAAAGGTACTGCATATTTCTGTTAGAAATTTCTTCCTGCAGACCCGAGTCAGTGACAGGTGATTTTAATGGGTAAGACTTTACTATGTTTACTTATCTTCAAAATATCCGCTTAGCCGATGACGAGTTCTATTCTCCCGGTGAGATAGATATTCTCATAGGCGCATCATTCTTTGCTGACCTCTTGCTTCACGCTCGGGTAACCGGACCCCCGGGCATGCCTACCGCATTTGATACAATTTTCGGATATATGATTCTTGGGAATGCATATACATCTAAAACCGCTCATAACAATTCCATTTCATTAACCGCTGTAGTACAAAATGATTTTAATTTAAATACTACTTTACAAAAATTCTGGCAACTTGACGAGATATCTACACCTTGTCAAGCGATTTTGAGTTCAGCTGATCGCGAATGTGAAACTATTTTCACAGATAATGTTTACCGTGATAATGACGGACGCTATTCAGTCGCTTTGCCGTTCGCCGAAGATCCCTCTCTTTTGGGTGATTCTTTCAATACTGCTAAGAAACGCTTGTCACTCGAACGAAAACTAAACCTATGTTCAGAGTTACGTACAGAATATAATTCGATTATTAACGATTATATAAATAATAATTATATTTCCCCTTCTGTTAACTGTAATGATTATTCCGGTTATTATATACCTCACCACGCCGTAGTACGCCAGGACAAAACTACTACGAAAGTTCGTATGGTGATGGACGCGAGCGCTAAAACTGATTCCAATGTGTCGTTAAACGATATTCTACATATTGGTATGAACTTACAAAAGGATTTGTTTTCAATCTTAATCGATTTTCGACTTTATGGAATAGCCTTTACTTCTGACATCAAGCAAATGTATTTACGTATCTTAATTCACGATAAATATCGCAAATATCTAAAATTTCTTTATCGCTTTGACCCTACTCAACCGCTTACAACATATTATTTTAACCGCGTTTGTTTTGGCTTAAGCTGCAGTCCGTTTCTAGCTATGCGTGTAATTAAATAATTGTGCGAAGAGGAACGCGCTTCGTTTCCTCTTGCCGCTCAAGTCGCCTCTAACAACTGTTATATGGACGATATCTGCTATTCTGTACCCACCATTGAGGACTCTTTACGACTCAGAGATGAGTTGTTAGGGATGTTCAAGGCCGGGGGCTTTGACTTAGTGAAGTGGTCTAGTAATTCTGAGGAATTATTGGACACACTGCCAAGTTCCCATAGATACGCTGCTGACGTTCCATTTGAGGACTCCAGTGACTTAAAGGTGCTGGGGGTAAAGTGGTCCCCCGTTACTGACGACTTTAAGTTTTTTGTTTCGTTAATAAATCGTCCTTGCACTAAACGCAACATTTTATCAGTTATTGCCCGCCAATTCGACGTCCTTGGTATTATCGCGCCAGTCATACTGTACGCTAAGTTAATACTACAACAACTTTTTCTGTTAAAAATTGACTGGGACGAGGAACCGCCCGCTAATATAATAAAGCTATGGAATAGTTACGTAACTGAATTGCCTACAATTCAAAAATTACATGTACCACGCCACTTGGGTGTGTACAGAGACTCGGAAAGTGTCTATCGTAGCCTTTGCTGACGCCAGCGAGCGAGCATACGGTTGTGTTATATACATTCGCAGTGATACCGCTTCCCATTCCACACCTACTGTTAGGTTGGTATGCGCTAAATCTAAAGTAGCCCCGCTTCAAACTCAGTCTGTAGCAAGACTTGAACTTTGCGCAATTCTTTTAATGTCAAAGTTAGTTAATAAGGTTATTAATATGATACAATGTCGAAAGGACATAAAGCACGTAACTTGCTTGTCCGATTCGATGGTCGCTCTTCATTGGGTGCACGGCTCACCCCATAAATTTAAAACATTTATAGCTACTCGAGTTACTAAAATTCAAAAGCGTCTTTCCGTTAGCCATTTTTATCACGTTGCAGGAGAGCACAACGCCAGCGATTGCTTATCGCGTGGGTTGTTGCCTTCACAGCTTCTAAATAATTCTTCGTGGCTTAACGGTCCCCCATGGTTACTTCTTGACCATTCTGAATGGCCCATTTCCGCTATACAAACAGATTGTATTCCGAACGACTTACCTGAATATAAAGTTGTTACTTTAACAACAACCGCTCCTGACGCTTCCCACCAATCACACCCGCTAATTTCTTTGTCGCAACGAGTGTCCTCATGGCTCGTTCTGCTCCGCTCCGTTGTGTATGTATTGCGTTTTATAAAGAAAATTCCCCGTTGTAATAACAAATTAATTACCGTTGCTGAATTATGGATAGCTGAAATAGAAATTTTAAAAATTGTTCAATTTACTTACTTTTATAATGAAATTAAACTTATAAAATCTGGAAAATATTGTTCTAATTCGATTAAAAAATTATTTATTTATTTATTTATTTATGGATGGCCCGGCAAATGACCTCCTCCCGCCTGATGTTAAGCGGTGAAAGAGGCCCAAATGAGTTGACAGATAGAGTAGGGACGACATCCACTCTCCTACCTGCCCGCCCCTTGCCGGCCCAAAAGATGCTTTTTCACGCCTCTTTTGAAGGAACCCATGTTGTAGGATGGAGGAAACACGTGCGCAGGTAGAGAATTCCAAGTGTGGGATGAACGACAGAAGAAGGAATCTTGGAATTTCTTGGTACGGTGTGAAAAGGAGGACACAGTGTACGGATGACTCCGAAGGCCCTTACGCGTGTTTCTGTTAAGGAATGGAGAGGGAGGGATAAGGTTAAAGAGCTCCTTAGAGCATTCCCCATGGAACATTCGGTAAAAGGCGCTAAGAGAGGCGATGTCACGACGAAGTTGTAGAGGCTCGAGGGTGTTAGTTGCCTCTACATCGCCAATTATGCGAATAGCGCGACGCTGCAATCTGTCCAGAGCATCGAGGAGGTACTGAGCGGAGCCGTCCCAAAGGTGCGAGCAATATTCCACGCAAGACCTAACCTGAGTTTTATACAACAAGCATAGTTGGTCCGGCGCAAAATACCTACGCACCTTGTTCAGGACACCGAGTTTCCGTGAGGCAGTAGTTATAACGGATTCGATGTAGTCTCTGGGGTTCAGATCGCAGCGAATGTTCATTCCGAGCAAGGTGATGTTGCTCTGTGTGTGAAGGGTTGTGCCCTGAAGAGAAGGAAGGGGGAGGAAGGGCGACCTTTTCGCCGAGAACACGCACACCTGTGTTTTCTTAGCATTGAACTCAACAAGATTGTTGATTAGCTCCTTTTATAGACAGTGATGGACTTATCCGCGTCGGTGGTCGATTGCGTCATGCTGACCTATACTATGACCAACAACACCCTATTCTCCTACCACGTAAGGATCGCATAGTTGAACTTATAATAAATTACTATCACCGTATTAACTGTCACACCGGCTCTGTAGCCTTAACTTCCATTTTGCGTCAGAAATATTGGATTTTGTCGTGTAGAAGAATAGTTAGAGCTTGTATTCATAAATGTAATTTTTGCTTCAAACTTAATCCTAAGCCATGCTATCCTATGATGGCCGATCTGCCCGCTTGCAGAGTAAATGTAGCTAAAGCATTTACTCATACCGCTGTTGATTACTGTGGGCCTATAAGTATAATCCCATACAGAAAGCGTGGAGTCCACTCAATTAAATGTTATTTGTGCATTTTTGTGTGCCTAGTCACTAGGGCTGTGCACGCAGAGATAGCTACTGATCTATCCACCAATACATTTTTAGCAGCATTCAAACGTTTTTTGTCTCGCTGTGGTTCAGTCTGTTATATGTATTCCGACCGCGGGACTAACTTTATAGGCGCTAAAAACGTTTTAAACAAAATGTATAATTTTTTAGAATCCGCTGACTTCCAATCGTCTATCGCGAATGAACTTACTCATAACCGCATCGAATGGAGATTGAATCCTCCACGCAGTCCTCACTTTGGTGGACATTATGAAATATTCATGAAAGCATTTAAAACGCATCTTTACAGAGTCGTAGGTACGCAACTGCTTACTTACGAGGAGTTGTTAACTGTTATTGCGCAGATTGAGGCCGTGATAAATTCGCGTCCGCTTACTTTTTTGAGTGATGACCCTTCGGAACCTAGTGCCTTAACACCAGCACATTTTTTGTTACCTAGCCCTGTAAAACACCTGCCCGCCTATGATCTTTCGGTAGATAAAACTAGTTTACGTAACCGCTATTTACAGTTAGATCAGATGATTCAGTCTTTCGCGAATCGATGGAAGCAAGAATACTTACACTTATTGCAATCTAGAGTAAAATGGAATACTGCTTGTAACCCGATTACAATCGGTTCCATAGTGATGATTGTTACTGATAACATTTCCCCGCTTCACTGGCCTCTTGGCGTCGTCGTGGCTACTTACCCTGGAGCTGACGGTGTCGTCAGAGTAGCTTCTGTCCAGACTGCGACTGGTGTCTACAAAAGACCCGTCGTGCGTCTTTGCACTTTACCCTCGCAATAACAACATTTAATTTACATTGCTCCCTAATTTTAGTTTTAGATTTTGTTATAAAAACCCACGGTTTTTAGACCGGGGGCAATGTTCGTGCCTATGTCAGGTATTTGTTTTTTTTCATAATTATAATTTACCCTCTTCTTAAATATTTAATATACAATACCCGCTTTGCTGCACTCTAAAGTCAGTCTACGAACTAACGGCGACTCGTCCGGATGCTGATCCCGGAATCTACCGCTTTCTTCCTTCTATAACCGCGACGTGACGTGCTACAAGTTCTTGTGATTCTTTACGTGCCCAGTGCGTTAGTAAAGTTCTACACCGCTGTCTCGGCTGGCTATCCGGTCGAGGCTGGTCCTTCATCACCGCATCCATCTTCGAAGGCTGTTGAGGGCGAGTGGGAGAGCTGCAGCTCGTGAGCCCCGTGCCGTGACTGCTGATGGTGAGTTGCTGTTTCTATTCGTAGCGATAGGGTGCAGCGATTCCCCTTCATTTCCGACTCTTCTTCGACCATTACTTTCAAGCGACCTATGGTATTACAATTATTCCCGCTATTCTAGGTGTTGGTAGAACCTACTATCCTTATTGCTAGGATAAGCGCCAACAAATATGATTCATTTTGGTAGTCAGAAAATGGATAACTTGTTGGCAATTCGTATTATGAATGGAGTAGAGTGCAATTCATCTTATGCAATTATTCTGTTTGACAGCTTTGTATGAATATTCGTAAAACGGTCCTAATTAACACTTGCTCATTCCTAATTTGTAGACCATTTCACGAATATTCATAGAAAGCTGTCAAATAGAATCCCACCAAAAACATTATGTAAAAAAACTAGCCAAGTCTCGATGGAGCTGCTTGTTTATCTCTAAAAAGTAATGAAATCTAGACAAAGTCGTGCCAAGTCTAAGGTTCCTTACTGCGATTTCTTTATTATTATAGTTAATGAACATTCTTTATACGTTAGTGGGTACAAGTCAAGTCAAGAGACTTGGCTAGTTTTTTACAGAATGTTTTTGGTGGGATTTCACTTCTTTTTGTAGAAACGTGAGCTTATTGATTTATTTTATTAGATTTTCTTATTTGACACAGTTTTTTTCTTTTTAGGGGTAGTTTTTATTATTATTTCAAATCTTTCTTTTCTTTTTTTCTTTTCTTTATTAGAAGCGGCCCACCAATTTGAATATTTTTTGTAAAGGCGGTATGTCGATATCTCTAATAGTTTGGTTGGGCTCTTGTGTTTTCTTATCAGGGTCACCAGGTACTTCAGATCTTCGATTATCCTAGTTTTTATAGTTTTCCCTTTATGTGGCCATTAAACCTTAACTCTGTACCAAATTTCAGCTCTCTGAATTTATGGGAAATACTAGTTCTATTTTGATGATCATGAGTGAGTGAGTGTCTGTCATAAATGCGAAACTTTGCTTTCGCTTAACTTCGGAACTAAATGACCTACAGACTTGAAATTTTGGATTTTAAGTATGTGATTATAGCTTACTGGATGACAAAAACTTATCCAGAGGTTCTCAAATAGGGGCCTGAAAATGCGGCGAAATGGTTTGAGTAAAGGATGGTACGGCAGTGTTTGCTTCGCGCTCGACTTGGCGGGGGCACTGCAGTGCCCCCAGATAATTGCAAAAAATTAGTTTTATTTTATTTATTTATTTGGGTATAACAAAAATTATAATAAAGGTTATTTAAAAAATGCACTCCATTCATAATACAAATTGTCAAGATGTTGGATATTTTATGACTTCCAAAAAAAATCATACAATTATTATATTTTGAACCGCGGGTTTTGGGTTTGAACCGCGTCTCCAACATATTGGAAACATGGGTTCAAAGTTTGAACCCACGTTTTAAACCCCGCCCAAGACAATGAAAAGGCCGCATCGGCAGAATCATGACGACGAAATTTTATATAGATTTTTTTAATTTTCCCATTTATTTTGCATTTTTAAAGAAAATTTAAAGTTCTATATACTTACAAAATTATAAGTGTGCTTTATTAAGAAACAAAGGACATCGGCGAAAATGGCCCCAGACACGGACAAACAAATGTCTCATGTCATCATTTTTAACATATTTGTTGACGTCGTTAGCAATTATCCTTATTAAACGGACAAGCTGTAGTTTGAAACGATAAATTAAAAGCTTTTAACTACTGTATACTTCGACTGTCATCTACACTAGCCGCCATGAAAACAGCTAGAGATGTTCTACTTGTATTTAAATCAATCGATTTTTCAATTGTAATATAATTTCGTTCTTTTTTTATCAAATTATGTCATATTTGTGTTATAATGTGTATTTATTTGTTATTCAAATACATGTTGGATATATCACAATATATAATAAAGCATAATAATAGTTGGTGGTTCAATATTGACCAAAATCGATTTTCGATTTTGTAGTTCAATTAACGGTATCGATTCAAAAGAATCGGAAGTGAGTGACATCTCTAATTGTTTTTTTTTACTCGCTCTCGTGTTTGTGTAGTGCGTTTTTATTTTTTTCTATTTTTGTATTACTTATAAATACTTGGTTATTCTTACAAACTCTGATTTTTTTAAATAACATAACATACGGCTTTAATTTATGGACTTTGTGATCTGCTCGAACGATAACTTGGCATTAAACAACGGATCTTGATAACCTTAATACAAAATAGGTGTTTGTGTTAATTGTGATTCTGCTGGTGGTTCCATGGTATTGGAAAATGAGCAGATTCTTCGCTGTATACAACAATGGAAGGCACCCCATCTGGTAAGCCTATTTGTTTTTTTTAAATCTTTTGATTAATGTGCATTTCCTTCATATTTTTTATTCTTCATGATTTTTTTTCATCATGAGCTTCAAACTCATGATCAAAGCAACGTCATCATCATCATCATCATCACAGCTCATATACATCCCCACCGAGGTGTTCGAGCCTACCCTATGTTAGGGTGATTGGGCCTTAGTCAACCACGCTGGCCCAGTGCGGATTGGTCGACTTCACATACATCATTGAATTTCTTCGCAGATGTATGCAGGTTGCCTCACGATGTTTTTCTTCACCGTAGGAGCGTCAGACAAATGTACATATGAAATTCGAAACGAAAAACACATTGGTACATGGCGGGTCTCGAACCCCGACCTCCCGATTGGAAGGCAAGTGCCGAGTCCACAGCGCCACCGACGCAACGTATTCAAATAATATAGTCACAAATGATATAGTTGTTTAGAGCCAATATAACATAGTTTACTTTACGAATATAACCTCAAAATGTAGTACATTTTGTGTGATATTACGATGCCTACGCTTGTCCGTGCTTCAACAAATGACTGGAGTGTATGTATGAAGGATTCCCAACAAAATTAAAATTTTTCCTTTGCTGTACGTTACTGGGGCATACAATGTATGGAGACGGAACAATGTCCTTTCAAGAAATCTGTAAAGATTTCTAAATTGAATGTTGTAGCGGTATTTTCTTGCTAAATTATCAAAATATGGTAAGATTTAGTGGTATACTCTCTCGATTACCAAAATAATTTGGAAAATTGGCATACAAATGGCGGAGTGTCGGTGAACATACAAGTACATAATATACCTATATGAGTATAGTCGAACATAGAACCTCCTCCTCCTCCCCTCCTCCTCTTCTCCTCCATTTTGAAGTCTTTTAATAATGGAATTACCCATTCTTATGTATTATGTTGATTTTAACGAGACTTTTCACAAAATTGTTATATAGGCATTTAATTCGCTGCCGCAAGAGTTTATCACTATGCCAGCTATAGTACTCATCCTGCTGTCTTTGCAGGCAGTTTTCTAACACTGAGGATTGGTGGGGAGTACCAAGGCCTCGTGCCTCATCCGTTGATCGATTAGTTGCACGCACGAAAGTGGCGATGGCTTGGGCAGTTGGGCTCCGTAAGTTATTACATATTAGGAACTCTACACGCCTTACGACTGTGTTAGTAGAAAACTATTGGTGAATCTTAAAAGTTTGTATGCAAACTAATATTTCCATATTATTTTTGCAATATTTAAAATACACGAGGAGCAAAAATTTGTAATCAATTGCAAAGTTGAGTTAATAAAAATCAATATGAATCTTACGCAAATTTTTCAAAAAAGTTTGTCATCTCTTTTTTTTAATACTCTGCTACCTTTAACTTGATAAACGATGTTAAGCACGAGTGTGTCATCGCTAAACAGCGAGCAATAAATACCACAATTCCTACACAACAAAGTATGCGAATAATTTTTAATACCAAAAACAGATTCTTCTAAGAAACGAAATAAATCCGTCGTTGGAGTCACCGATGACTCGGCAGTTCTAATAAAATGTCACATAAAATCGAATAAGTACAAAACGAAACACGTGAAGGGAATCGATTCTGCGAAGTTGACAATGTTGTCGCGACAATGACAATGATTAAGGTCTAAACCTTTTTGGAAGGTTGGGGGTCAATGCTAATATAACGTTAATATGACGCACTGCTTTAATTAAAGCTGACGGTCGACACAAAGTTACAAAAATAATACTTTTAGGAATTCTTTTAAGATTGAATGTGGACCGAGAAGGTACGTTCAGTACCTTAATTATTGAAGAACTACACTCTAATAAGCTGAACGCCGCCGTTCGGGTAACTCGCTCTGAGGAATAGAAGGCATTATATCAATAGTTGTTGGATTGTTATGTTAACTCGCTCTGAGGAATTGAACTCATTTCAGCGATAATATCTCTTCTCAATCAATTTTTCATTACTTTTTATCATACTTTTTTATAGGACCTAACGGGCCGAAAGGAAATGCGTTACCTAAATTTGTTACTAAAGTTTTATCTGGGTACCAAACTTACCCAGATAAAAAACGAAAATAACAAAACTAGAGACACATTAACTCCATAACGATGAATATTTACGAGGATGACCTCAGAGAAGCCAATTTACAAATGGGATCCTGTAGCCTACCCAAATACAGTATTCAAGCAATCCAAACTATTCCGAAATTAATTCAGCCTATGGGACAGAGAGCCCCCGTTAATATTAACTATAACGAACCTGGATCATATCTAGTTTAATGAATAAGTAATGTGACGCTGTTACGTTGCTGTGAAAATTATCAATTTCAATGTCCCGGACAAGAGGCCTTGTCCCGGGACGTGACCCTCAACTTTCGAACTGTTGAATTCCGCAGGGTTGGCAATCCCATTACGTCTTTGGTGTAAGTATTTGTTTAAATTTTAACAATACTTCAAAATTTCCAATATTTGCATATTCTAATGGAATATTTTTTAATCGAGTTTTTCATGTTATTACTAGCTGTTCCTGCGAACTACGTTTCGTCTTAAAGAAGCTCAACACTCGAAAGCTTCTGGAAAGGGCCGCCCTCATCACCAGGGGTATAAAAAATAGCTTCCGGCCTATTCTCAAACCTATCAAATATACACAAAAAAAAACATAAAAATCGCTCAAGCCGTTTCGGAGGAGTTCGACTACAAACACTGGGACACGAGATTTTTATATATTAGATTCTTTGATACAGACAATTGAAATCATATTTAGGCTGGAAGAAAGTTATACGATAACTCGTACAAAAATAATGGACTCACGCACTGAGGGTTCGGTAAAAACTTATCTTTATAGATAAGTTCCTTACTATGTACATTTTTACGGGTTTTCCTTAACATGTACTATACATGTAAAACCTCGCTTCTTGCCAAATAGCTTTGATTCTCCTGTGAAATCGCAACATATGCGACATAAACGGTCATACCTTTTTAACCGACTTCAAAAAAGGAGGAGGTTCTCAATTCGATGCATATGTTTTTTTTGTGTGTTACGCGATTACGCCGCCAATTGTGAACCGATTTTCAAAATTCTTTTTGTATTCGATAGAGTATACTCCAAGGTTGGTCCCATGGTCACCAAAGTCAGGATCTACTACAAAAGCAAAAACCGTGTAAAGTTAGAGAGACAAGGCCTTGAAATAAATATTTGTAGAGGCGTCAGACAGGGTGACACCCTGTCACCTTGAATCTTTATAGCTGTGCTCCAAAGCATAACGAAAACTCTGAACTGGAAGAGAAAAAAAAAATATAAATGGGAATCTCCTTAGTAATCTTCGATTTGCAGATCTCTGAAACAGCATCTGGGGGCACGGCAGTGCCCTCGCCAAGTCGAGCGCGAAGCAAACACTGCCGTACCATCCTTTACTGGAACCATATCGCCGCATTTTCAGGCCCCTATTTGAGAACTTCTGGATAAGACCAGAACGCAGAAATTTTCATCATCCACTAAGCTATAATCACATACTTAAAATCCAAAATTTCAAGTCTGTAGGTCATTTAGTTCCGAAGTTAAGCGAAAGCAAAGTTTCGCATTTATGATACTCACTCACTCACTCATGATCATCAAAATAGAACTAGTACTTCCCATAAACTCAGAGAGCTGAAATTTGGTACAAAGTTGGGGTTTAATGGCCACATAAAGGAAAAACTATAAAAACTAGGATAATCGAAGGTCTGGAGTACCTGGTAACCCTGATTAGAAAACACAAGAGCCCAACCAAACTATTAGACATATCGACATACCGCCTTTACAAAAAATATTCAACTTGGTGGGCCGCTTCCAATAAAGAAAAGAAAAAAAGAAAAGAAAGATTTGTAATAATAAAAAACTACCCCTAAAAAGAAAAAAATGTCTGAAATAAGAAAATCTAATAAAATAAATCAATAAGCTCACGTTTCTACAAAAAGAAGTGAAATCCCACCAAAAACATTCTGTAAAAAACTAGCCAAGTCTCGATGGAGCTGCTTGTTTATCTCTAAAAAGTAATGAAATCTAGACAAAGTCGTGCCAAGTCTAAGGTTCCTTACTGCGATTTCTTTATTATTATTTTACAGAATGATTTTGGTGGGATTTCTCAGTTACAGGAAATGATTGTTAAACTAAATGATACCAGCACTACAATCGGTCTGGAACCGAATGCTTCTAAGACTAAAATCATGACGAACCATCATACGATACCAATAAGAGTTAATAACAAGACATTAGAATACGTTCAAAGCTATGTTTACCTGGGACAACAAGTATCTTTCTCTAAGTCAAAGCACGAAGATGAGGTTAAAAGACGAGTTAATCAAATCTTCCTATAAATCTCAAGAACAAAGTAATGGATTCATGTTTTCTTCCCTGTCTTACACATGGCTGCCAAACATGGATATACAATAATACTAACACTAAAAATAAAATACCTACAAGTATGCCAAAGAGCGTTGGAAAGGAGTATACTAAACATACAAAGGAAACAGAGAAAAAGAAACACAGAAATAAGAAAACCGACAAGAATAATAAATGCTTTAAAACATTCTTAAAAATTAAAGTGGTAATAGGCGGATCATGTTGCACGTATGGACAAAGATAAATGGACGGACACAGGGAGTAACTTCCTGGCAAGGATCAATAAACAAGAGGATAAGAGGTAGACCGAAATAGAAATGAGTTGATGAAATAGTAAGATAAGCCGATGAAAATTGGATCACAAAAGCAAAGGACAGACAGACGTGGAGCAAAATGGGGGAGGCCTTCACCCATTGAGGGGTCCATAGTGAATTATCTTAGAAATAGATTTTGTAACTGAATTTTAATTAAAGAAATGTTATGATATACTACTTTTTTATTTCCTCGCAATCGAAGTGAAAAGCAGAGTTTATAACTCGTCCACAAAACCATTTTATCCTCGACATTACTATCAAAGTGCTAAAAGTCTCGGATAAAAATGGTTCGGTTTGTGCACTTGTTGTAAAATCTACTATTCTTAAGCATTCTTTATATTTAAAAAAAGCTTTCTTTTATATAATGTCCATATTAAATCAAAAACACTTTATTTAGTCCATGCGTCAACCCTATTACCCCTTTCCCTCTTCTAGGGGACTAAATACACAAAACAACGGAAAAGCAATTCAGCAAATTGTTATTGGCATGTTAATAGTCGAAATGTCACAGTAGCCTTGTCGCGGCGTCCACCCGCCATCATGTGTTATTGTATGGGGAGCTTATGACCCACTCGGGTTGTTTACATGCAACTTTGAACTAAAGGGTTGTTACGGCTCTTCATTAGGTGATAGAAGCGTTAACAATAATGATTTTAGGGGTGTTCTTAAAATGTTTTTTACAATAATTCTCGATGATATACATACTTACTTGAAACACAGTTCATGATTGTCTCTTTTTACACACATCAAGGAAGGTCTTGGCCTGATATTAAGTGACGATGTGTGATCTATGATTCCTGCTTGATTAAAGATTCTCAAAATAGTGAATAAAGTAAAAAATAACATGAATCGTGACAACATTGTGATGAACATAAATGAAGAAATTCCAATACACAGATTATTACAAGAAAGTAATGATTTGACTTTAGCCAGAACTTTAGATGTTATAAAGGCGCATGAAGAACGGCATAAAGAAATTACATATACTAAACATAGCCAATCGATGCCCATTACTATAGATTGGAACAGACTATACGAAACATAACAATAAACTATAACAATCAATTTAAATGTTTTAGTCATCGGTGGGTAGGTAAAGGTCCAAGGGCCAAGACCTCCTTTTAAATCGATGTCACAAACAAGAATATGTTCTTTTTAACCAAATTCAAAAAAGGAGGAGGTTCTCATTCGATGCGTATGTCTTTTTTTGAGTTATTTACGCCAGTTGTGGACCGATTTTCAATATTCTTTTTGGATTCGATAGAGTACACTCCTACAGTGGTCTCATTTTCACCAAAGTAAGGATCTGATGATGGTATCCTAGAAAATAAACTTTTAGGAGTTACAGGTTTTGTTTTTTAAATACAATAGGCACGTTTTGACACTCAGTTGTATTCTTTCATGTTACTTCGGTGAGCTGGTATTAAATTCACTTATGCCTAAGTGCCAAATTTTAACAATTTCATGATCATCGATCATCCGGACCGACTTTAAAATAAAAAACCGGCCAAGTGCGAGTCGGCCTTGCGCACGAAGGGTTCCGCACCATTGACTAGGTAAACAACAGTAGGTACACAAATTTCATATTTATTATTAAAGTAAATATACAATTTAGTATTTTGTGAATATTTCAAGTGCCTACCTGTTACCATATATTGATATCGAGCAAAAAAGGGCAAAAAAATTGCGTTTGTTGTCCCGCTTAAATTATTATTTTGTTTTTAGTAAGTATTTGTTGTTATTACGGCAACAGAAATACAAAATTTGTGAAAATTTCAACTGTCCAGCTATCGCGGTTCTTGAGATACAGCCAGGTGACAGACAGACGGACAGATGGACAAACAGCGAAGTCTTAGTAATAGGGTCCCGTTTTTACCCTTTGGCTACGGAACCCTGAAAATCTGATATTCTTGAACTATTTTTTACTTTTTTGTGTTTAAGAAGTCGGTTTTTATATTTTGGTAAATTTTTTCTTGCGAGAGGCACCCAGCTACGGTTGAAATATTGCTAGGTGTGATTAGTACCTTCCTAGCTAAAATACCCATTTGTTTGTTTTGCAGACGAGTATTGCTATTTTTATCTCCAACCCACAACTTTTATCAGAACATGGGAAACATTTTTTGATTAAGAAATATTAATATCAGACAATGGGTTTATTAGGTTGCCGCAACAAGGTACCCAATTAGATCCAGTTGCTTCTGAGATGAAACTCTAGCAAACACACTGCGGTGTTTCTTGTTGCCAATTTACAACGCAGGGACTCATCCAGACCCCACCCACATAACTTACCTTACCAGTAGGTAATTATTTCTTTTTCAACACACTTGCTCGTAAAGTGGGTCTTCTTACCTTGCATTTAGACCCGTTATTCAGTATATTAAACACGAGTGCTTTTCACTTTACCTAATCGCAAAAGTGCGGTAATCTTAACACGACAAATTCTAATTTGTTCAAGATTGCAAAGTAAATGTATGTCCAGTACGCATTCTTAAATTAGTCGCTTAATACCTACTTTTTTTTAACACGACTTTTTGCGGCTGCCAATAGGAAACAAATGAACAGCCTACTACTGGTTACTTAAATATTAAATTAACAACGACATTTAAACACAAACAATAATTAATAACTATAACTAAAATAAATTATTAAAAATTAACACAAACTTGTTTTTTAAAAACTAAAATATTCGGTTTGTTTAGTTTTGAATTTTGGCTGTTTGGCCCTTTTTGTTGGCTGTATGAAGAGTTTAGCCATGCCCGCGGGCAGCGCGCGAAATAAAAAGGCGCGCGGCATTTTCCCGCTATTGAAATTTTTTGCCTTTTTGTTGTAATTGATAATTGATTATCTACAAATATGTCGAGTCCAAGTAAAGAAGAATCCATATTATTAACTCCGCCGGAAATAATTATGGACGCGTAAAGCGCGAGTAATAGTTTGTTGCCGCCAAAGTCAAAGGATAAATACTTGGCGGCATACGATACTTTCATGCAGTGGAAGATTGATAAAAAAGCGCAGTAATTTTCAGAAAAATATTAATACCACAAGATCTTTTATTTTCCTCACAAGTGTGTTGAAAAACGTCGTATGATACACGCGCGCATTGATCATTACGTACCTACTATGCTTTCTTGTCGCGCTCGCCTACGGCTCGCGCACAATATTGCCTCGTACGCAATGACCGACATAGCGCGCTCGTATCATAATGTACTATTACGGTCATAGTGATGTGATGCCGTAAGTACTGCGATACGTATGTGTTTCAGTTGGTGGTACTGGTATCTGCAAAAACACATAATGTATTGCAGTACTTACGGCATCACATCACTACAGGCAGGAAGCGGACTGTAATAGGGAAGATGCAAATGTAATATTTATGAACGATTTGTAATAAATGTTTGTAGTAAATGTTATAAAAACCAAAACTAAGAATGATGGCAACGTTTTTATTTTAGTTAATACTATTTTTCATGTAAAATTGCAGATGATAAATACGCGAAACGGAACGCATCTTGATCTACCAATCAGCGACTAGTGACGTCACTCGTGTTTTATGTCCCGTCAGATGTAAAGGAAAACATTATTTTTACGAAAATTATTTACATTTTTATGTAAAAAATGGTAGTTGGTTGTATAAAAATAGACCCCAGAAACCTACCGAGAGATAGTGTCGACGTGGTGGTAACTTTTTTGTTGAAAGTGCCGAGTTTTCGAGTGCAGAAATGAAAGGAAAACTTTTCCGGTAGGTAAAGTATTAAATTACAGTAAAGTTTTAAGTACGAAAAGAAGGTTATCTTATCGTGTTACAATAATTTTTTTTTACTTTGGATCAGAAGGTCCAGTTAAAAACAATTTATTTGGGAACTTTTTTGAAGTCGATGGACACATTGGTATAAAACATGAATTCAAACATCTTTTTTCAGAGCAACAATTGCATTTTTCTGACTATCTTATAGTGATGGATAGTCCATTTAAAATAAGTAATTTAAAACAAATGGAAACTTTCCCTATGATTTTTGAATTGAATGTTAGCGACGAATGAGTGTCAGACAGGAGTGACGTCATCAGAACTGTAGGCCCGTTTTAGCGCGAAATTTGAAACTGTTAGTTTCAGACGGCATTTTATTGCAATAAAATTTACTATTTTAATTTTTATCATTCTTGTGATCTATTCTACATGGGATTCTATACAATAAACGCAAAAATAAAAATATTTCATGTTCCCTATTAGAGTCACTGATAATGAAGACCACCATGTAAAATGTAAAACCTGTGGCAGGTTTCACATTTTAAACATATTATATTAAGTACTTAACTAATTTTCTTTTTTTATACTTTTTTCGAATTCATACCCAGGCGCGGATCCAGCCTTCAAAAAAGGTTGTTGTCACAGCCATCCGAGAATCGTCCAAGTGCGAGAGTCGGAGTATGACCTCGCTCATGATTGTATATAGTGCATCCCTACAAAGATGTTTCCAAAACATATGACACTCTGACCAAGATTCCTTGTTTTTTTAAGGCATTGGATATAATATCATCAGCCTATCAATCTCAATAGGCCATGAAAGTACGACGTCACAAGTCTATTAGGATTGTGGGTATGCCCATCGTGCCCACAACGGTGGATCCGCGCTTGTTCAGTCATACTTTGTCAAATGGTATGGTTAGATTATGATTAGACTGCCACTTTGGTTTCGTCGATCACAAGTGTGGCTCCAAATACGTTGAGTTACAATGTGTTACTACGTACGTAGCTTATAGGCATGTACATTATAACCCAATACTACAATACTCAAATATTGTTATTACAAATAATGATTTTGTATAATGTTTATTACGTAGCTTTGAAAGAAAAAAATAGACCTTGCTGGTTTTCTTACTGGTTCTTTCCAGTAGGTACAAGGTCTCCCGCCGTAGACTTGTGAACCAATTTCGTAGCTTCTTTGACGTGCAAAAGATATTGTTACAATCCCATTTGAAAAAAGATATTGAAATTGAATTTGTTCTTGTTCCATCATATTTGACGATAGAATTTATTCTTCAAGTGTCATATCCTCAGCTAATGTCGAAGGCCACAACATTGTGTCATTGTTCTTAAAATGAGAACAGCCTATAATCACGTTGAACCAGCTCCTTGAGGGCACTGTTTTAATTGAGCATTATTTATATTAATAAGTCAAGATCGGGGAAGGCAATTACTTTGTTAAAAGAGCAATATTACATAATCCGCAAATATTACAGCGAATACACTTCGGGCATATTTAACCCTGCTGGCGACATGCAAAGTAGCATTTTGTCTTGCAGTTTTACAGGGAATTTCCTGAAGTGTCAGCACGAGACACATATATGTATCTGAATTCTATAAATGAGTTCAAATTATGGAATAAACTCGAAACAAAAAATCTAGAACTAGTATTTTCCACGCATGTGATAAAAGCAATGAAATAACAAGATCATCCTCATCATCATCATCAGCCCACACACGTCCACTGCTGGACATAGGCCTCTCCAACTGCACGCCACTGAGCACGATCCGCGGCTACTCTCATCCAGCTTTTGCCAGCCACCATGCGAAGATCGTCGCTCCGCCTAGTCTGAGGGCGTTCTACACTTGCTTGCCGACGTATGTTGTCCACTCGAGCACTAATTTTCCCCAACGGTTGTCGGTTCTGCGGTTGATGTAGCCAGCCCATTGCCACTTCAGCTTGCTTATTCGGTGAGTTATGTCGATAACCTTCGTTCTCTGTCGGATTACCTTGTTCCGTATTTGATCCTTCAGAGAGACATAGCCCTTTCCATGGCTCACTGTGCGACTTTAAATTTGTGGACTAGCCCTACCGTGAGTGGCTATCTTTCGGCTCCGTATAACATGACAGGTAGGACGCACTTTACTTCGCCTATACCACAATGTCTCAAGACGAAAGTCTTTAATCAGTGCGTAACAAGATCATATCAGCCCATATATTTCCCATTGATGAACACGCGGATCTCTCCTTACTCGTAGTTGAGCAATTGAACACAATCCGCATGACACTGGTCAGACAGGTTGATGTATGACTTTTTCTTGAGGGCTTGAAAATAAAATCTTTATTTCAAAATATGTCTCCTAGTGAAAATATTTCCAAGTCCGTGCCTGCATTTCCAGTAATGAATATCGCCTCAAGACAGATCTTTTGTTTGCGTCCGTTGCGTAACGGTATTGGCCTCCGCATCTGTCACAACCCTTTCTTGTAGGGTGTCTCGGTGATACAACAAGAATCTGGCTCTTTATGTAGACAAATTGCTTAGCAGATAAATTCGAAAAATTATTTATTTCCCTACATGAGATCGATGAAGAAATTGTGCAATGAGAAAGGCAAATAAAACCGATTGAAAACAACGGTAAATCAGGATGTTTACACATACAGTGTAAAGTTTACATACATGTGACATAATAACAAAAAATTCTCCGATGACCGCCGCCTCTGGTTGGCGCTTACTTCACGCAAAGAATCAGCATGTTTTGTTTTTAATACATAGTTTTTAATTTAGTTCGATTTTTTAATAAGGTTTAATTTTATCAAGTTTTGTTTAAGATTCCTTTTTTGAAAAACATAAAATTATTACCAAATTAAAAAGTCAGTTATATTGGAGATGATATTCGACAAGCCCCCTTAAAAGCTGTTCTTCAACTCAACTCAAATGAAAATAATCATATTTTATTTCAAATATGACTGGTATAAAGCACAAATATCAAGCTTAGGAATCTTCTTATTCCTCTATTCTACCACCCATTTTTCTAGGTAGGTAACCGTATTCACTAACTCAAAACTAATTCAAAAGCGTATTCACTAACTCCTATATACAACTTTAAAAATGTCGGTTTTAGTCAAAAATGTATAAGTGTACAGTAGTTTATATTCAACGTCCCTGACGCATGCAACTCCAAAAATTCTGAAACATCGTTTCCTACCAACGAATTTTCATAGTTCTAAGTCTACAGATGTCACAATTCCATACAAACTATTGCTGTATACCACTACAAACAAGTCCGTCGCAATCAAACTGGCTTGTCACCCCAGCGGCCCTCCCTATAAATAATTCACCTCATCAAGACATATTGTGCCAATGGCACTTCGGACCGGACTGTTTACTCTAACAAATTGTATCGAAAACTACCAATGTAATTAATTGAATATCTTGTAAACAGCTTGGACTTGGCAACAGATTTTTTAATCGTATTACATTGAATGAAACACAACACAACGTGTAAATAAAACATAGCAATCTCTTGCAATGACGAACTCATATTAATAAGCCAGACCAGCAGGCCTATTCTGTAACTTGTATCCATTACTGGTTTAATGATCTTATGTGTTATGGAGGCGTTCATGATAGCAGTAATGGATGTTAAGTTCCTTTCAAAAATGACAGTTCTAGTGAGCAACCGAAGTTAGCGAATAGGCCGGCAGGGTGGTGATTTTGTAAGTCATCGATTGATTGGTAATCGTTTTCAGACTTAATGAAGAAAAGCGGAATTATGTTCATTAGCTATAAGGATTAATTGATTAAATAAATAAGTATACCGAGACTACTCAGACGACGACATTACAAAATGTTAAACATTAAAAATCAGTTTCAATGAAACAGAATTATGAAATCTATACGATACCCGATTGCTGATGAGTTACTCAATCACCCACCAGGACGCATTGGCGTAGGTAAGGGGGACCCCCCCCCCCCTGTAAATCAACATACATAGAATGAAGTTTTCAGTGTACCTATCTATATACAATGGGCAAATTAAAGTCTTCCATCTGGACACCCCCCATCGAAAAGTTAATTGGATTCGTATCAAAAAAAAAATAGTAAAAATTAAATAGCCCTGAGTTTGGTTCACTCAAAATCTGCGCAATACGGGTCCAAATTGGCGCCATTGTGGAAACTCAAGCGTATAACAATCACAATATCAATGTCGATCGATTGGAATTGGTTTAAGAGTAAGCCTACTGGTAACATTTTTTTTTGCAAAATTGATGACAATGTGTCGTGAGTAAGTACTTAACTATATGTAAATAAAATTAATGACAAATAATATGAATGACATCGGCCCCAAATAATCCATAGAACCTAAAATATATAAATCATTAACATTTAATGATTCCGTAGCTTTAGTAATACAGTAATTATTAAGTAATCTGTGGTAATACGTATACATAATAGTAACAGAGAAATTCTTACATTTTTTTCATCTGCTGCTCTTTCTATGAGATAAGCTTAAACCACATCTCTTGTCCACAAGCTACCCGCTACCTGGCTTTACACTGATACGCAATGTCCGCATTGGTAAAGGTGGAGGTGGAGTTGCCATTTACCTGCGTAGTCAGTTCCCATATAAAATAGTGGCTCGCTCTGCTTCCGAATATTCCGCCTCTGCTGCATTCATTTTCGTAGAGATCGGCGTGGGAAACAGAAAGGCTTTGCTTGGTGTGGTTTACTGTCCCCCCACTGTCGACTATTTCACTGATTTAGAATCGGTTTTAGAATCTATAGGGCCTGAGTATGCACATCACATCGTCATGGGAGATTTTAATACCAATCTCCTTCCTCCTTCCACACATCGAGCACTTAAACTTTTAAACATAGTTGCAGCAGCCAATCTGCATATTCTCCCATTACAACCTACACATCGGAACACTAGAGACGGCGATGATTCATTGCTCGATCTTATACTCACTCACCTCCAATCCTTCCCTTGTCAAATCAATCTCATGGCCAAACTTTAGCTGCAGGTTTTTCTCACCACGACCTAATCTTCCTTTCCTATAATTATAAACCCTTCAAAACTGTGCCGAAAATATTGTACAGACGTAGTTTTGCGCGCATTGATAGTGACAAATTATTGAAGGACGCAACTGAAATTGACTGTGAACCTGTATTTCAGACAACTGATATTGATAATAAAGTTCAGATTTTTACCGACACTTTGGTTCGCTTGTACGACGACCATGCACCCATCAAGAAGGTCAAGTTAAAGCGTAAGCCTGCGCCCTGGATGTCCGATGATATTCGAATGGCTATGAGGCGAAGAGATCGTGCATACCGGTGTTTTGTAAGAGATCGAGTCGCTGATAAGTGGGAGCGGTACAAGGCTGCACGAAATCGCTGTAATCAGATGATACGAAACGCTAAACGTCGTCACATTCTCAAAAATATCTCATCTTCATCTTCTGCTTCTATCTGGAAGTTTCTTGGTACGTTAGGTGTTGGTAAGACATGCCAAGATGAAACTCCTATCAATATCGATTTGAACGATTTAAATAAACACTTCTCAACTGTACCCACGCTTGATCCTTCAATCGTGTCGCAAACGATTTCTACCATCTCGAATATGAGTCGCCCTGATATCATTGCTTTTAACTTTACTCAGGTTTCTCCCGATGAAATAAAAAAAGTGATCCTGTCCATTAAGTCAAAGGCTGTTGGCTGCGATGGCATCAGCCGACAAATGATTATCCCTATCCTCTGTCAAGTTCTCCCCATCATCACCCATATCATTAACTTTTCCCTCCAAACTGGCACCTTTCCTTCTCTTTGGCGTAAAGCTTTAATTCGTCCGCTACCGAAAACATCAAATCCTTCCAGACTTAATGAATTCCGTCCTATTTCCATTCTCCCTTTCCTTTCCAAAGTACTTGAGGCCTGTGTTCATAAGCTGTTATCTAAATTTATCTTTGAGAATGCTCTATTAAGTGAGTATCAGTCAGAATTTAGGCCAGGCTACAGTACTACATCTGCCCTTCTTAAGGTGACTGGTGATATTAGGTTGAGAATTGAGGCCACAAACGTTTCTGTTTTAGTGTTAATAGATTTTTCAAATGCATTTAATGCCGTAAATCACGAAATCCTTCTGGCTATTTTATCTAGTCTTGCGATCTCTGACGAGGCGTTGAATTGGTTCTCATCTTATCTTCAGGGGCGCCAACAATCGGTATATATATAATTATATTTATATTATCTTTGAGAATGCTCTATTAAGTGAGTATCAGTCAGAATTTAGGCCAGGCTACAGTACTACATCTGCCCTTCTTAAGGTGACTGGTGATATTAGGTTGAGAATTGAGGCCACAAACGTTTCTGTTTTAGTGTTAATAGATTTTTCAAATGCATTTAATGCCGTAAATCACGAAATCCTTCTGGCTATTTTATCTAGTCTTGCGATCTCTGACGAGGCGTTGAATTGGTTCTCATCTTATCTTCAGGGGCGCCAACAATCTTATTTAAAATCTCAGTTTCAATACTTGAGTACTTTCCATGAAAAAAACCTTCGCTCGTCCTTCAATCGACTGCTCAAATGTCCATCTCATCACTCTGATATTGTCCATTCTTCATTCTTTGTGCAGTCGATTCTTTTCTGGAATACTCTCCCTCCCGCAATTAGAATGGCCTCCAGCTTGTATGCATTCAAGAGGGGGCTACGGAGGCTGCTATCAGAAGACCATCGATAATTTGAATTTCGAAAAGAACCTTCCCTTTATTTTTATCTCTAGAGTCACCAGCAATCTCTCTTTTTAGCAATAGATATTTATATATACTTATACACTCGCGAGCAAAAGTTTGGAATCAGTTACTTGAAATTGGTTGCGCGTTATCTTGAGTAGTTAATACTTTTTTAATAATCGTAAAAATGACATCATTTTAAAGGTTCAACTCTTTACTTTTAAACTGATACCGAATTCATTAAAAACAAGCCAGTATTTATGGAGCCATTCCGCATTAAGTGAAGGTGTATCGAAAAAGACGTGTTTCAATTGTTTGATACGTCACGAGTTGCGACCTATTGACCCCCTATAAAAGCACCTGTTATCGGATTTTCTTTATCAGTCGACTTTCACACGTTGACCGCTACACATCTCCGCCACTTTTGACCCTTTACCTTGTACGACAATGGAGACAACACCTACAGAAGCAGCACAAATCGTAGCCCTATTGCAAGAAGGGCTCAGCCAGCGGGTTGTCGCTCGTCGGCTCCACATAAGCCAATCCTGTGTTTCGAAAGTTTATAAGCGCTTTCGGGAGACTGGTGGCTTTATCCCGAGACCAAGATCTGGACGGCGCCGGTGCACATCGGAGAGGGATGACCGTTTTATCGTGTCAACCTCTCTCCGAAATCGGCATTTGACTGGTGTCGACGTCCAACAGGAGCTCCGAGATGTTCGTGGGGTAGCAGCCAGCGAGTGGACAGTTCGTCGACGACTCAAGCAAGCGAATCTGACTCCAGGAAGGCCTGCCACAGGCCCGAAACTCACGGCAGCTCATCGACAAGCACGCCTTCAGTTTGCTCGCACCCATCTTGATTGGGCGGTTGAGCAATGGAGGCAAGTCCTGTTCTCCGACGAAAGCAGGATGTGTTTGCACGGTAGCGACAGAAGAGGACGGGTCTACAGGCGGCCTGGGGAGCGATTTGCACAGTGCTGTATCGCTGAAATAGTGGCTTATGGGGGCGGCTCTTGTATGATGTGGGCCGGTATTTCCTTCGATGGTAAGACCGAGCTTGTTTTCGTGCCTGGCGGGGGACGAGGAGGCGGTCTAACTTCGGACCGGTACATTTCCGATATTCTCCTGGAACATGTCGTTCCCTATGCGGGATACATCGGTGATGACTTCCTTCTTATGCACGATAACGCTCGTTGTCACACTGCCCGTGTAACAACGGAATACCTCGAAGAAGTCGGTATTGCCACATTGGACTGGCCAGCGCTCAGCCCTGACTTGAGTACCATTGAGCACGTGTGGGATGAACTGAAGAGGAAGGTTCGTTCCAGAACTCCTGCTCCTTCATGTCTGAATGAGCTGAAATCAGCGTTGATTGAGGAGTGGGAAGGTATTCCACAAGAATCAATTCAGAAGCTGATCAGGTCTATGAAGAATCGTCTTGGAGCAGTTATTAGGGCGAGGGGAGGGAACACAAAATATTGACACTTATTTTTAAAGATAAATAAAATTTTTATTTATTAATTTTTGTTGTTTTATTCATTCATTATCATTCCCTATTTCCTTGTTTTGCTACCTCCTTCACTTAATCCGGGATAACTCCACAATTACGGGCTCGATATGAATTAATTTTATATCGATTTAAAGTGGACAGTTGCACCTTTAACATGATTTCATTTTTATGATTATTAAAAATTTATTTAGTAAGCAAGATCACGCGGAAACAAATTCAAGTAACTGATTCCAAACTTTTGCTCGCGAGTGTATATATATTATATATTTATATATATTCATATATGTTTATTTTGTATATTGTAATATTTTATACTAATTACTATTTATTTATATATTAATATAAATAGTTAACATTATAACTACTAATAACTTAAATTGATTTGCGTATTTTTTAGTTGTTTATTGTTTCGAATAATGTTGTTTGTTTTAACATCTACCTTGTATTCTCTGAATCACCCTAAGGTCGACTGGCAGAGAATGCCCATGGCATTAAGTCCGCCTTTGTACACAGTACATGAAGAATAAATAAATAAATAAGTTATTACTGTGTGAGGCCGTACACTTGGATAGGAACTCGATATTTCTACCATTTGTACACTAATTGTGCGCCAGTATGGGTACTAAAGTGGCATAGCATAAATACCATGTAGTCTGAATAATTATGTCACTCCAATACATTGCAGTTCCCTCGTCATCCGCTTGAATTACCAAGCTCAAAACAAGTGATTTAAGATAAAAAAAAACTAAAAACTGCGATTCACAATGATAAATCATAATCTGCCCAATTTAAACAAAATCTGCGATAACCAGATAGGATTAAAAGGGAGTTGCGGCTTTTACATTGTATCTTTCAATACTTGCCTAAGCTCGACAAGACATTTAATTACTGCATAATTTATAGCACGCCCATTAATTCGCGCGCCCCAGCATTAAAAAACCGAAAAAAGGCAGCAAAAGCAAATCTATCCCCTTGATTACAAGCTGTCACGTCGTAGGATTTTTTCTAAGCCCTCAATTCTAATTAGTCGCGTTGGTCTCAGGCCCTCGACTTGAACATCCATTTTCTTAAGCGCTCTGTATAATTGGCCCCCACCTCTGAATGTTGCCAGCCGCAAAATTTATTGCTTAATTACCTCAAGAAAACTCGTCGCACGCCGACATCCCGACAGATGTTTTTTATTCGCGCGGAAAAACAAATACCGTTTAAGAATGACATTAATTAATTCTTAATGAAATTCATCTTCACCCTCCCGTGTTTTAATTTAAACGGCCGATTTATTACTTGTACAATTTGTCGCGAGCCGCGCGCCCTTCGCATAATTGAAACGCGAGCTGGGGTAATTACATTTATTAGAGACAACTTACAAAAATAGTTTAAAAATCTGCAATAGAATCTTATTAATGGCTACTTAAGAAGTAATACAATATCAAAAGTAAATCAAACATTTGGCTTAGCACACATCATTGAAATAGTATTCGGCTGGTTTCTAAGATTCAAGAAACAGGCCAAAAAACAGCGCTTTACTTTACCAAAAGAACCGTTTAATATTTCCTTTGGTAAGGGTCTTCCACTGAACTATGAAATAAGGGTTCCTCAAATCTAAGATATCCGTCGTCAGGTCTCAGAACATCCTGGAAGTTTTTGTGAGTAAGCTGATCGTTATAGGTGTCCATGGCATCATGATACTGATGACTGTTGATCAGATTCCTATTAATACTCCTTGCATCATTATTGTTGTTGTTCTGACCATTTCTTTGGTTTTCCTCTTTTTTTGCTAAAATAGGCGTAGGTGTTATTTTTTCTTCAACTTTCTTATCTTTTACCGCCGTACCTGCACCAGCTAGGTCTCTATAATTCCTTTCTTCCTTCCTCAGAGGGGCGTATGGATATCTGTGTCTAAATCTGTAGTCATACCTTCCGGTCCTCGCGTAATAATCGTCATCAAAACGTCTGTAAGGATCCGCGGAGTACCTATACCTCAAATCGACACTCGGCGGAGTCCTGACAACGTCCGGCAGGTGTGCGTAATAAATGATCCGTTTAGGTTTCCTCGGAACATAATTATCGTATGAATCATCGTACCTATCAATTCTGGGGCCGTAAGCCGGGTATCTCCTACGATCGTATAAATCATGGTATGGATCGCGTCTGTATAGGTCGTCGGCTGGGTAATATCTATCATCGTAGTGATGTCGCCGCGACTCTTCCGGGTAGTAGACGGCCTGCCTCGGGTATACCGGCTTGTAAAGCTTCGGCCGATCGTCGTCGCGATCGGGCCTGACGAACTCGGTTCTTATGTCGTCGGTTCTCGTAGCGCGTTGTATTGTTTCTTTATCGAGCCGAGACTCGGAAGCTTCTAGTTGCTTGTTCTGAGTGACGAAGTTCACTCGAGGCATTCTCGAATTTATCAAATCTCCTGAAGGCTGAGGTGGAGTAAGTACGTCTCTTTGAACGTCGTCCCGCTCTCTCTCCCTGTCGGGGAAAGGCAGCTTTATCCAGTTCTCGTTAGATGCTCTAGCCCCTCTACCAGTTGGTTTGTCTGTCACTCTTTCAGTCGTTTGATAAAGCGGTAATACTTCCTTGACCTCAGTGTTAGTTAGGGAAATTTTGGTGGTAGGATCTTCTTCGGGCGGTAACGCTCCGGGCATCCATGGTGTCGGTTGATGGATACTATTCTCCTTCCTCACATTTGAATTGGCGTTGAAGTATTTTTCCTCTTCAATGACGTCACGACGCTCTCTAACATCAGACTCGGCACCTACGACCTGAAATTATATTAAGATTTAACATGAATATTATGCGAATAGATAGAAGTAAGAGTTTAATTAAAGCTTGTTTTGTGAACAAATGAATGAGAATTAATGAATTGAACTGAACATGAACTTTAAATTATTTTAATGCAAAAAAATGAATTTAAAAGTTTTGTGGATACTCCACTAGTCTTGAAAGTTAAATACTTCAATGTTAAGGTATTTAAGTGACTAGTTAGTAGTTATGATGTTATTTTAACCATTCATACTATTACTACTCAATCGTAACTTTTCATGAGAACATAACATCTAAGTATTATGTAAAAGATGCTTGTATACAGCGCGTGTAGGGTTCACGCGCCAGTTACAATAATCGTGAACGAACACCTTTTACCTTAATTTTCGTAATTTTGTAAATATTTTATTTGGATTATTGGAAATTGAGCTATTTTATACCAACCTCTAAGTGACCGTCAAATTCATTCGGCAACGCCAAAGGGATGACCGAATGTATGAGAAGGCAACCGACATACAAAATCAGCGGCAAATTCTTCTTATCCATCGTGGGCATGTTGCTCTGAAAGGAGGAAAAGCGAAAATTATGAAACTATTCTTGGATTAATAACAAAACAATCAACATTTTCCTTTAAATAAAGATCATTTAAGAAATAATAGTACATTACGATATAAGCGCGCTATTGTAGTTATAACTCACAAGGCGGAATTTCAGAGTGTATAACCAATATACGCACGTATATCGTACGACGTTTTTTAACACACTTGCGAGAAAATAAGTGAATTTTTGGATGAAATAACACAAATCATTGTTAATTTTGTCTAAATTAAATAATGGTATGAAAATAATCGTTTGAAAAATCAATGTAGTTCGTTGATGTCTTTTATACCTATTACCTCTAGTTTTTAAAAAATATAGTACCATTCCTACTGCCGCTGCCGGCAAGTGCTTGCAGCATTGCCGGACTGTGATGCGCGCCTCGACACACGTGTGTTTTATGAGCCGCTTTATGTATTTAAAACCGTTGAAATCAGTTCCACTTTACAAGCAAGTGTGTTGAAAACATAATCAACCAGGTTACAGACTTCAATTTCTTCTAATTAATTGGACATGCGCTTATTCATAGCATTACAACTTGCTTTAAGCAATAACTTCATCTAAGTATTAGATCTAACTTATCCGTAATAAGTTTCCTTCAAAATCTTTTAAACTACTTTTTTTCAGAAACTTTATGTTTCCACGGCGATTGAAAATTAACTTCATCCTCGTTTTCTATTTAAGCGTCACCATTTTTTCACGCTAGCATTAAATGTTAACCATGTTTTGCGTTGCGTTTTTTCTTTTATTCGGCTCAGCAATATGGAGGAGAAAAGTTTATAGATACTAGGTAGCAAGCTGATAGGTCTATAATTTTCGATTGCTAGTGGTAGTCGCAATGTGGACCCTACCACGCGCGTCCATAAAGGTAGGAAGAACACCGGGGGGTTTAGTGGGTAGGCCTGGCACTCTGCCAGGAGAGCCCCACACACGCTCGCCGTCTAGCCAACGGCGAGTATGGTGCGGTACGCATTCCCCTCGAAAAAAAAAAAAAAAAAAAGGTACATTGTTAAACTGTGCTTTAGATCAATAGTTAAGCTCATAGGGGTGAGGCAATCGATTCAAAGGGAAATTGGCACTTCAAAGTCGAATATTTCGCAAACGGGTAACCCACATCTCACCTAAAAAATAATGAAATATTAAATTTTACCGCTTTATCGGCGTTACCAGTAGGATCCCATGCAAAATTACAGCTTTCTAATAGTCTCTGAACCAAGTCCCGAGCGTTCGGATATGATGAAACAGTAAGGGGAAAACGTCATAAACTGTTTTGCTGAAGACCCTCGAAAGTTATTTTTGAAACAGTTATTGCATAATTTTTATAAAAAATTACCGATTTTAAATTGTTTTAAGTGCGTATTAAAATCTGATTTGCCTCCCCTGGCTCAGAACCTGGGTAGGCCCATGTGAAAAACAGTATAAGATAATCCACCCAATGGGTCAGAGTGGAATATAAAAAGAAGTGGAAAATAATCCATTGCAGCAATGGGTTAGAGTGGAATATAAAAAGAAGTGGAAAATAATCCATTGCGGCAAGGGATTACAGTGGAAAAATAAGTGGAAACAAATCCACTAATGGATTTGTTTAGTGAATTATAGTGGAATAGAGCATATTTTATTTTCGTCATATCCGTCCTTTCGCGACTAATGACAGTTAAAACGCTGAGCTAAAAAGTGACTTTGATAATGACATAAAGACATTTCATAATTTTAAACTGACAGTAGACACGAATAACACTGTAGGTAACCGTTGTGTTAGTGCTCTACCGATGCTATTAAAGTGGAAGCCTATGGGAAATAAATATTTCATGGGTGTTGGTTGAAGTCGTTACACTCCACGGGAAAACAACAAAACCAAACCAATTCGGAGACCTTGGACATCGGTCGTTCGTGTTCCCATAATTATGCTTATTGTACGAATATAAATGATGATTTACATTTTTATACCCATATTGAATGTTGTGGTTTGAGTTTGGTACTCGTAACACTTAGCAGTGAGTTCAGACAGATTATTATGATGTATAAAACCGACTGCCACGTTGGTGTAGTAAGCCACATTTGCGCCTGCTGCCCTGCTATACCGAGAGCTCGGATTCGATTCTCGAGTCGGGTAACATTTTTTCTGTTTAGCGAATTCTCAGTAGCAACTCAAAGTCTAAAGTTGTTGCCCGGAAAGTAGCAATAGGCCACAATAATGGGTGTTACATAATCAAAACCATAAATTATAATGGGTTACCCAGGAAGACAGAAAAACCATTTTTGACCCAGGAAGACAGAAAAAACGTTATATGGATATTTGACAGTGACCTATAAGGACCTCAAAAAAAATTATCAACACTCATTAAAAATAATCAATGAATGGAGCGATGTAGGTCGTTGAGAACTTAAAATATATTAAAAATGAGTTTATAATAACACAAAGCGTAACCACGATACCAATTGATATTAACATACTTATTAATAATAAAGCGCGTTGACAAAGCAGGTGCAGTGACCGCACTCGGAAGTGTGATGAAATCAACGGATGCCGCTGATGGGCCTCGAACCGTGAACCAGCCGCCGGACCACTCAACGCACGTCGAAAGGACAGTGCAAATAATCTACACCTTTTCAGACGTATTAGAATACACATACTCACATCAAGGTGTACCTACATGAGGTAGGTATGTCAGACTTTTCGCAGATATTAGAGGGCAGAGTGCCAACCTTGCAAACAGGGCCGAATAAAAACCGACTAAAGCCCAGTGATGCCCCAACCGAGCACGCCATCAATCGACGCATCTTTATGAGGGATAGAACTGGGGAAGCCATTGGAACCCTTCAATCTATTCCCTAATTCTTTAGAATACAACATAATAAAACTTTTTGAATTATTATATATAGGTAAACCGGGTTATTTTTCCAGCAGGAGCCAAATTTTATGTGCTTGTTCAGACAAGCAAAATGAATATCTTTTACTATGGGACCAATCTCGAAATCGCGAAAAAAAATCATTTTTTTTCGCGATTTCGAGTTTGGTCTTAAATTAAGGTTTTGCTCGATTTTCATGGGATCCCATCATCAGATCCTTATTTTGGTGACCTTGGGACCACCCCAAAACTATACTCTATCGAATACAAAAAGAATTTTGAAAATCGGTCCAGAATTGGCGGTGTAATCGCGAAAACATACACACAAAATACGTTGGACACACCTAAAAGTTTAGGGTTGTTCATTTTGTTTATCTAAACAAGCACACAAAATTTGGCTCCTGCTGGAAAAATAACGCGGTATAGGCGTTATCTTTAAACCAGTAATAACAAACGGAAAACAAGCATATTAGGCCTTAATTCAAAGAGATCACATTAAATACTGTGTGTGTAGTAAACATTATGTTTATTTTCATTCAGTGCTTCCATAATCTTTAGGTACTTACTCAGTTTAATAAGGCAATTACCTAGTCAAAAAACTATGTAGAACAACGCTCCAAAAAACTTAGCATAATCTGCTTGTTATTTTTTTTTCACCAGGCGTTGCCAAACTTTTAGCTTGCGGCACATAAAGGCTTTCGTCTTAATTAAGGTGCAAAAAGTACCTACCTACTTACAACGACTCTCTTCTTCCGACTGCGTGATTCACCCACTTAAACCAACCCCATAAACAACGTCGTCCATTTTGACCACAACTTAAGCCATTATAGTAGTGATTATGTGAAAATTTGGTACAGCACCTACCCAGAGGAAGAAACGTAAAGGCTTTCAAAAGAAAATTAAAAAGGACAATCACCTAGGGGTCCCTAGGTGATTAACTTAAGCAACAATGCAGGACACCGAAACACAATGCCAGTAGACTTAAATGATTTTAAACCCAAAGGACAAAAAGGAGAAGGTTATCAATTCGACAGTATGTATTTTAATGTTTGTTACCTTATAATAACTCTGTCATTTATTAACCGATTTGGAAAATTCTCTTTTTGTGTACTTACTTACCCTTACCCTTACTTCCCGATTGGTCCCATTGTCACTAAAGTCAGGCCCAGTAAAATCGAGAGAAACTCTTTATAGTTCACCATCGTTCATCGAGAGAAACATTTTTATAGGCACGTCCAACGTGTTTCATGTTTGTCTGGAGTTATTCAGGTATTTGCGTAGTCATGAGCCGAGCTGATTATGGAAGAATCCTTTACTTTTAGGAGTTAGATATTAGTTTTTTAAATAAAATAAGGCACGTATTAACCCTCAGTTGTATTATTTCAAGTTACTTCGGTGAGCTGGTATTAAATTAATTCACAAAAAAATATTAAAATAAAAATATCTTTAACAAAAATAAAAACCGACTTGAAAAATATAAAAGTCATAAATAATATAGGAATACAAACAACATTACGTTTTTTATTTCGAAGTCGGTGCCTTTTAAGTCATGATCATCGGTCATCCGCACCGAGTTCAGAATAAAAAATGTAATGCTGTTTGTATCCATATATTATTTTTGACTTTTTTATTTTTGAAGTCTGTTTTTATTTTTGTCTATTTTTAGGGTTCCGTAGCCAAATGGCAAAAAACGGAACCCTTATAGATTCGTCATGTCTGTCTGTCTGTTCGTCCGTATGTCACAGCCACTTTTTTCGAAACTATAAGAACTATACTGTTGAAACTCGGTAAGTAAGTAAGTAGATGTATTCTGTGAACCGCATTAGGATTTTCACACAAAAATAGAAAAAAGCAATATATTTTGGGGGTACTTTTGGGGTAAAAAGCAATAAATCTTTAGAACTGAAACTCAACAAAATTTTCAAAAATGATATTGAGGTTTCTAATATCATTTTTTTCTAAACTGAATAGTTTTCCCGAGAGACACTTCTAAAGTGGTAAAATGTGTAACTTCTAAAATAAGAGAATGATAAAACTAAAAATAATATATGATGTACAATACCAATGCAAACTTCCACCGAAAATTGGTTTGAACGAGATCTAGTAAGTAGTTTTTTTAATACGTCATAAATCGTACGGAACCCTTCATGGGCGAGTCCGACTCGTACTTGGCCGGTTTTTTTATGTAAAGATGTTTTTTTTTTCTTTTTTTAATATAATTATATCACCACAGACTCGTGGTCCGTGCCCTTTTAAGGCTGTATTTTCGTTTTGATCTTTTTTTTTATGTAAAGATGTTATAGTTATATGTATGGCCATATATCAAAGAGACTCTGTACCAGGGTCGCCTGCTTGGGTACCTCCGTTTTACCTATTTCTGCCGCAAAGCAGCAGTACTTGCATTGCTGTGCCCCGGTTTGAAGGGTAAGACATGGCAGTGAAATTAATGGGTATAGTCGATTAAATGTGTTTCTGTGGTACTCGTGCTGTCAGTGGCGTTACTTTATAACGTCACTGGCAGCACGATTACCACAAAAAGGAGCGTTACGCAGTATACGATTTCAAAAAAATACAAAAAAATGCCACGTAAGCACATTTAATCGACAAACTATACCGTGACTACATTTTATGTCACAAGTTGGCAACGTACAATGTGGTTCTTGTGCGGGTTGCAGATTTACTGAGAATCTCACAGGACCCACACGTACTATAGGTGACTGTTACCACTTACCAGTGGCCAGTATGCTCGTATGCCAACTTGTTGTATAAAAAAAGTTAAGTTATGTTCGTTTTTTATGAGCAACTAAATCAAACAATCCTACTAACGGTACTGGCGCAAACAGTAGGCCGTTCCGGTCCACATGGCGCTGCAATTGTCAATAGACGGCTTCGATCGCCGTATCCTCGGATCCCGGTCAATGAAGGGCCGATGAACTGACCCAGTTAGCCTGCCCTTGCGGTTCCATTATTGCTCAGCTGCCTGACCTATCCCTTTACTCGATTTTACAGTGAACTATTGAAATTGGTGATAGCCATGCATTCAATATATCGCACCTCCGCTCAAATAGTGTATTAACTCAAAATTTTTGAGAAACGGTTTTTTTACAGCTTTCGAACCACAATCGTTCAAACTTTAATCTGTAATAGTGTCATATCAGTAGTTTTACACTATTAAGATAGATGTCGGCAGTGCCATTGTATTATCTAGCGAGTCCGTGATTGGCCGATGCACAAACAGTGTCGTATGACAGTTTGCGCCAAGTGATTGTGTATTCAGTGCAAAAAATTGTGTACTTTGTCGACTCATGCCACTATTTTGGAACAAGTAAAGTAAGCATTTCTGTTTATGTTTAGGAAATAGTGTGTTTTGTAGACTTATGACACTATATTCGAACAAGGTAAGTGCAAATTCTAGTTTATTTACAAAGTCGAAGTAATATATCGAAAGATTTTGAACGTAGATTATGTATTGAGTTGAATAAAGACATTACAATGTAATGCTTTTATTCAAATGTTTGCTTATAAGTGACCTGTTTGAGCACTAAGTCTATAATGATTCAAGACATGACTTTATTGGGGCGCTTTTTGTCATGAGTTTTTTTCGCAAAATTCGAAATCCGGAGAAAGATTTTGTCTGATTTTTTTCTTATATTTCCAATTCACCGGTAGAATGTAATAATGAGGTCAAGAAACGAAATATTACAGAAACTGTGCATGAAATCTCAGTCGAACAGCCTGAATCTGCTTACTGAATCCAAGGAAACTACTGAAGACATGTCAATGGGTACATTACTATTTTTGGAGTAGCTTGTGTTTGTACAATAAATGTTAAGAGACATGCTCTAAAGTTTTTAAACCTGGTCATACCGTGCAGTGAAATGGATATGTAACTTTATATTTTTTTAGGATTATGCTGAACTACTGTCTACCAAGGGTTTCATCCGAGTGGAAATCAGTTATAGTTGTAAATTGTTTATTCCGCCGGAACTACTTATTTTATCACGATAAAAAGTAGCCGTAATGTCCGTCTCTAGGACAATTTCAACTATGTACCAAATTTCATCCAAATTGGTTCATCCTCTAAAGAGGTGATTGAGCAAACATCCAAACTTTCGCATTTTTCATATTAGTAGGATAACAAAGCAAATTTTTACTGTTACGGAAAGTCAGAAAATTACTACAGTAAAGAAAATCGGGCTAGTACCTCGGGGCATGATTGCTTGTCTGATTTTGCCACTTGCAATGATTTGGAAGAATGTCATGATAATGTCATAAAACTAAATAATGCTGAAAAAATTTCAACTTTGCGAGAGTCATCGACAGTCAAGGATCCCAATTATAGTATACGTCGTAAAAATCCAAGAATAGAATTATTCCAACTAATAATCGCTCATCATCGTCGTCTTCGATTTGCTCGACATCATCCTCTTCCAGTTCTTCGTCTTCATCCACAGATAACGATATATCAACTTATACCAATAAATTGACAATCCAAGAAAATAAGAAGACTGATTCAATGACTATGTAAAAAAACAATCACATTCCTAGCTTTTATTCTGATTTTTATAATAACTTATAGACTTACTTCTATTTTGGACTTAGTCTGTATTCTAATGTTGCATTATTGTGTCATCAAAGTTCTTTTAATTTTCTTTTTATACTACTATTTAGTAAATAAGAAATTGTCGACTATTTTCGAAAATGTTATTTTTCTTTATTTTTTATCGTCGATTATGTATGTAACGCATTATTGGTCATTGATTCGGTAACGCATCATTGGCTTCTGAATTATTTCTTAGAGGTTTTTTTTTTATTTTTGTTATAAATAATTCCTATTTTTGTTAGTAAGGCCTTGTTGGCTGTTGTTTGTGATTTTTCATTTCAAGTTTCAATGATTTCGAGCGTGCCATAAGTAGAATAAAAAATTAAATTATGAAGATTATGATTAAATGGATGCGCAAATTCAAACAACAAAGATTTAGAAGACTATTTAAAAAAAATGAGATTACAGTAGTTTATTGAAAAAGTGATTTTTCAGATTTATTGGAAGTATTATTATTGTCTACTAGATAATCAGTGAAAACTATCATGTTATTTGAAGCTAATTAATGGCTATTGTTTCTTAAGTCTTGATTTATACACATTAAGTTAATTTTTTCATGAAAACTATCATGTTATTTGAAGCTAGTTAATGGCTATTGTTTCTTAAGTCTTGATTTATACACATTAAGTTAATTTTTTCATGAAAACTGAAAGATTTTTTTCAAATGTCTCTTAATAAAAACAAAATTTCTCAAAACTTGCATTTTCTTGAACCTTATACTGTCATAACTCAGAATCCTAGATTTTATTTTTCATTATTTCAAGATACTGAGTATACAATTTTGTATGGCTTGGAAAGCTTTAATACATCCTACAAGGGTTCTTAGCAATTCGGATTGGTTTTAAAGTTATTAATCAAATAGTGAAAAAAATTGACAAGTCCAACTTCTTTTGTCTGTTTCTCAACAATAATGTGATTTTATGACTTAATACACTATTTGAGCGGAGGTGCGATATATAGCGTTTTCCGATGGACTCTCAAGCGTTGATCTAATATGAGAGTCAATGATGTCAGAAAGGGAAAATAAAATTATATCTATTTGTTTCCGCTTGCTCCGTAAATACTTTAACTTTTTGACAATATTCGTAGCTTTCTCATTCATAATAACCAACTGATGGCTCTGTGTAAACGTGTGTGGATCGCGATGTGACAATTCGTCAATGTGTCCTCAAAAAAAAGTATTTAAATATATTCATGTTGTTTTGCAGTAATTACAAATAATGTGCAAATGAAAGTATTTAGAAATAACGAATGAGAAGCACTTTATTTCTCTTTTACTGTGTTTGATTTTTGTATTATATATATTGGTTAATTGTAATTTATTTTTATATTTTATTAATTATTGAAATACTGGATCATTTTTTAACAATCTAACCGATTATTGTGTTTATACAATAAATTGCCGTCCCTTTTGCAAAGCAAATCGAGTAACTGTCGTTAAAAGTTACGAAATAAACAACATGAAAGTTTATTTTTTGTGATGATAAAGAACTTAATTATCTCTTAGCAGTGCGCCCAAAAAAAATCAATTTTCTTCTATCCATTTTTCAATAATCCCTTTTCATTTGTTGTGTTTCTTTATTTCTTTTTCAGTCTACAGTAATTATTGTGGTAGAAGTGTACGTCATTTTTTCACACTGAAATAGAGTTGCCAACCGTCCTGTTTTCCCAGGACATGTCCTAGTTTTGGTGGTGTCCTGGGATGTCCTGAATAGTTTCTAAGCAGCGTCCTGGGATATTTAATTTTAAAATTCGCAATTTTATGATTATTTGTTAACTCAACCACAGATACTGTAGGAAATTGGTGGGGTTGAAAAGTATAGTAAAAATAAATAAGTTTGTAGTTAATATTAGAATTTATTAGATACTATAACTAAGCTTAGTTTAAAATAAATGTTACAAACTAAAGTGCTTGCTTTATATTTTTAACCAACTTCAAAAAAGGCAGAGGTTCTCAATTCGATGCGGATGTTTTTTTTGTGTGTATTTAATGCGCTTACGAGGCCAGTTGTGGACCGATTTTGAAAATTCTTTTGGTATTCGATAGAGTATACTCCTGGGGTGGTCCCAAGGTCACCAAAGTTAGGATCTGATGATGGGATCTCATGAAAATCGAGGGAATAAAAACCAACTTCAAAAACACTGAAAATTTAAAAATAATATAAGAATAGGTACAGACACCATCACACTTCTATATTGCAGTCGGTGACAAATTTTAAGACTTTCTATAGAAAGTCTTAAAATTTGTCACTTCTTTTCAGTGTTTTTGAAGTCGGTTTTTATTTTTTGTAAAATATTTTTATATTTTTTAGTAAATGACATCTTTTTAGTGAAAGAACTGAGTTTTCCTCTATTTCCCCCTTTTCGATTTTCCTCTTCAATATACTTCTTCTTATAGAAGTGTGATGTTGTCTGTACCTATTCTTATATTATTTTTAACTTTTTAGTGTTTTTGAAGTCGGTTTTTGATAACTAGTTTTCAATTCGTATAATTTTATTCAAATACTTTTATTAAAATATATGATTATTTTAATATCTTGAATTTCAATTCACCTATTTTCACAACATATTATTATTAATTTAACTATTGCAACTCTATTACTGCGTCTTGTTATGACACTAAATTGTCCTGGTTTTTCCAACTTCAAATCCTAGTTTTTTAAATTACGGGTTGGCAACCCTACACTGAAAGCTACTCTTTCATAAGACCAAGCTGTGCTGAAAACTCAATCTTTTTGTCAGATTTCGTGGACTAACCTGGCCTTAAGGCAAACAAAAGAATCGACTTTGTATTATTATAACTGTTGGCAACTGGCTGCATACATACGGTTTAGGTGTAACAATCTATAATGCCAGACGTCAGTGTGTGGTTGTCAACGGGCAAATATAGCAAATATAGTTCTATGGTTTTTATGTATTTTATAATATTTCAGATAATATAATTCATTATTTCTCAATGTAAGTATTTTATTTCGTATTTATACAGTCCACTCGTCGATCGCTAATAATAACAGTAGTGATTATTTAAAGATATGAATCTTTTGGACTATTTATCAATGGGAAAACAGCAGGTGCCTGATATTGGGACGCTACGTGCGTAAGCAATGAGTGTCAACCACTGAAGGCCGCGATTACCCACGAAACCCAGGAACAAGAATGAAATTACCAACAGTAATTCATGTATACTTATTATTATTCAAAACTTTTTAGGCGATCATTGCTTGGCACCGATTGCAATATAAAAATGTGATGTAAGTATATTCTTATATTATTTTTGACCTTTACGTGTTTTTGAAGTCGGTTTTTATTTTTTATAAAAATATAATTATTTTCATTTTTCTAGTTCGTATTAAAATTTGATCCAAGACAAAAATCAGAATAATTTAAAATAAAACGTCTTTCGCTCCTATCAGTTTTGAAAGATTTAATCCCGAACTCCTAACAATCTATTCATTTGGGAGTTATACTTTCAACCATCATCTCGCCTGAAAAACTTGAAAGAATAGAACTACGCGTCAATAAGTTCCCATTACATTAAAAGAACGATCCCCTTAATCCTACTTATCCTACAAGCTACAAGATATGATGACTACCAGACTACCTATCAGATACAAATAGCTGAATATCTTCAGAAAAATCATGAACATCGGTAAACACACGACGTCCACTAAGATTCATTGAAAAAATCCATCGATGGATCTTTTTCCACTTTTATGTCCACTTTAATACATTATTGAGAACCGCTATGCATAATGAATTTTTGTGGACGAACGGGTGTCTAAAAATCCATTATAGGGCAATGATACACGTAAAAATAACGGATATTTTCATTTATGAAACTAGAATAATAAGTTAAGAAACTTGCGATCTTTAGCTTAAGCAGGGCCGGATTTAAAGGTCTGGAGGCCTCGGGGCAAAAAGGAGTGGAGGCCCCTTGGCCCCAAATTATTTTCCAAATAAAATGAACAATTGTTTTTAATGTAATCATGTTTGTACAAAGAACTGTAGGTAAAGGTAAAACGCGAAGAAAAAAATGAAAGGAAAAATTGTTTACTAGTCTGAATTTTTTTTTCCGAAGTCTCTATTGTGGGGGCTCCTCTTTTGTGGAGGCCCCGGGGCTGTAGCCCCGGTTGCCCTCCCCTAAGTCCGGCGATGGGCTTAAGCAAAAATAAAAATGAGCAGAATGAAGAGGTAAACGGCCGGGGACCATCTAGTACAACCTGTCTAGCGATTTCCTTGTTTAAAAGAATCGGAATTTAGTAAGTGCCAGGCAAGTCACAGACGTTGAAAAGGCAGGTGATCGAAGTCTCTTCTGATCGGAGATCTGTACCCCTACGCACGCCTCATAAAAAACCGGCCTTAGGTGTAACAATTGACATTAAAAATATTTTTTCATTTTTAATTATTTCCATCCGATGTTAAAACTAAGCATCCATATACAATTTACTTCATTCATTAAAAAATATGTATCTACCACGTCACGATATGTTCCCAACAAGTTTACTACAAAAATACGATAGTAATTATGGCTCGAGAAATATACGATTTAATAACATTTTAATGTTATTTTTTTAAGTTAATTTTTAAAATTTGGCACCCCCTTGTAATTGCATCCTGTATATCCATATTATTATATGTATACATATAAAACTCGTTATTTTATTTATTTTTTTCTAGGAAGTGTCCAACAGATATTTCTCCGTTTACCAGTTCCATTCCACAATCCTGTATGAAGGCATCATTTTTAGGCCAGGTGTGTTGAAGTGTTGATAGAAAAGACGTGTAGTAATAAACAAAAGAATATTGAATGTATCATGCCCTTTACTTTCATAATGGATTTTTAGACACCCGTTCGTCCACAAAAATTCATTATGCATAGCGGTTCTCAATAATGTATTAAAGTGGACATAAAAGTGGAAAAAGATACATCGATGGATTTTTTTAAATGGATCTTAGTGGACGTCGTGGGTAAACATGAGTACCTACATAAAAATACATGCAATTGAATTTAGAACCTTCTTTTTTGAAATCGGTTAATTAAAAAATAAAACCCACTTGAAAAATCATAAATAATTACATTTTTTTATTGAAGTTCATCATCATCATTTCAGCCAAAAGACGCCCACTGTTGGACATACGCCTCCCCAAGGATCTCCAAACCTCCAAATTTTAACTTACTTTACATTAATTGTTCTTATATTTTTCAGATTTTTGAGGTCAGATTGCTTGGTATATACCGATTTCAATATAAAAATGTGATGTATTCTTATATTATTTATGACTTTTTGGTGTTTTTAAAGTCTGTTGTTACTTTTTGAAAAAATATTTTATTTCTATTTTTCTAGTTAATTTCATACATGCGTATTAGAATTTGAACCAAGGCAAATACCAGTATAACTTAAAATAAAACTTCTTTCGCTCTAAACACTATTGAAAGAATTATATTTCCGAATTCCTAACCTACCAAAAACCTTAGATTATCAACTCAGCAACATGATATGACTACCAGAGCAAATACCTGAATATCTTTAGAAAAAACAATGTTGGACGTGCCTATGCAATTTAAGGGTTTCCCTCGATTTTCCTAGGATCCCAACATCAGATCATGACTTGGTGACAATGGTACTACCTCAGGAGTATGCTCTTTCGGTTACAAAAATTTTTTGAATGATAAGGCAGCGTGGCGGTAAAAGAAATGAATTGCTCGTTCTCTGAATAGTTTTGTAATATTCACAATTTGTAAGACATTTGGCGATTTTAAAAGAATTTTGGCACATGAGTTTCTTGCCCGATTCTTCTCATGTTAGCTCCTACATTCGGAATCGGGTCGTTCTTGGCGATTACATGCGCGGCACCAACTCCGCGGATGTACTTGCCACTAGCGCATGGGTTATCTTGATTTTAGTAGAATATTTTTTATGTTTCATAAATTTTGTAAAATTGACGATTTTAAGTGCCCGCAAGGGCCTATGAAATAAAGTAAATTTGATTTTGATTTTGAATTTGAAAATCGGCCCACAAATGGGCGAGTAATCGGTGAACATAGGTACATAAAAAACGTATGCACTTGAACATAGAACCTCCTCCTTTCTTGAAGTATAAAAACATTCCGAATTTTAAGCATTAATTGTTTAGTAGTGCCAGTCGGGAATGAAATCCCGATCCCGCGAGAGATAACGATCTCGTGGCATTTTACGAAATCAATCCTGAACCGAAAAATCACACGAGATTATGGGGATCTTCGGGATTGATCAGCACAGCAGCATAGATTAAGTGGATGATTTATTTTTTATGTTTTGTATGTTTAATTGTGTATTCTAGAGCTTTTAGTAAGTAGTTAGTACTTAAAACTTATCTTCATGTTACATTTAAGAAATAAAAATAGATTTGAATAATAATTGTTTTATTTTATCAACCTAACATCGACTGATTGATGCTCGAAAGAACGCCTACAAAAACTAATGCAATGATTAATAAAATGTTGAAATAAAAATGGAATGCGTTGTCGGTAACTGTTATTCAGCTCTATAAATAAACAAAAAAAAAAACAAACACAAAAGTATTTGGGAACCTGATATCTAGGGATCCCGCGAAATTGGAAATTCTAAGCTCAAGGGATCCCAAAAGGGCAATCCCGACCCAGGAATGCATTGCCAACTCTATCGTTTACCCTATAAATAAATGCAAATAAAGATGGGAGATACTTATTATAAAACGATTAAAAATAATGTAGGTACAAACAATATCGAATTTAGCACAAATTAGGTTAGGCTTGAAAATTAAAATTAATTAAAAATAAACTTACCATGTCATAATAAGCCTGCCGTCGCCCGTGTCCAGTGCGCTAGTGAACGCCGCATCACCAGTCGTTACGGCGCACGCGCCTATACAATGACGGGGTCCCATTGTGACCTATCATGACGTATCCATCAACTTTGTTCTAGTGATCAGTGGTGAATAATTCAGGAGGTCGAGTCATTACCCCTGTTACTTCCCCTATCATTGGCCGTCATGGTACGAAAGTGGACAGTGGCCACCATCGTGATAAGCTCAGTGTGAATGAAGCCAAACATAGACAAAAATAGATTTTAATACAAACTACAGAGAAGTTGTTGGCCTTAATCTCACCTGATGGTAAGTGACGATAAGGCCAAAGAACGAAAAGAAGAAACGAGCCTCATCTGGGCTCTTCAATATCTGAGGAAAAGAGTAGGGATTGACAGAACTGCTACAATGCTATCAACATTATTACTATTGCGACAAACTTTAGGTCGTGAACAACAGGGGCAGGGTATCTAGCCAAGCGGCTTCAGAACTCCTACCACCAACCAAACTAAGCAGAAAAACTTGTCCCCATTCCCTATGGGGACAAGTGTTTCTGCTCCGAATTCCAACCTAAATCGAACTCCAGACCTCTAAATTAATACCCGGCGGTCTCAACCACTAAACCACGGAGATGGTTACACAAAAAAGATCTATTTTTTTAAATGTAAAACACGAAAATGTATTTAAGTAGGTAGGCAGGTAGTAGGTAAGTAGGTAGCTAGTAGTAGGCTAGATTTGAGTAGTTTGTCCCCCTTCAACTTCAGAATAATTCGTCACGTTAAACTTGTAATAGCATGTATTGTTCTTTAATAAGTAAACATGCTTGAGGCATTCTCAGCCAACCAAATGTTAATTTATTGAAGTGAAATTATCAAGAGTGAAATATTAAATAATATAAAAATGAGTACCTACTAAAAAGTGCATAGTGGACAAACCCAAATAAATAAAACTTAAGTGATCGATCATAGTAAGGCTCCAGCAGATACATCAATGATAGCCATCGATCTGAAGGGCTAACTCAAAATCTCGTGTGTGACATTTCGGAATGAGAGACTAGTAGTAGGTCACTAAATGGTGTGGCTGACCCCAGCCGGGCCACAAAAAAAAAAGTGTGAAAAATATATTGTTTGAGTAGGTCGCTATAATGTCTAGAGTTTGTCAGAGTTTGTCGGCAAGATTCAGAGTTTGTCGCCTGCGCGTTTCAGAGATCTGTGTGGCCCGGCTGGGGATACGTATACCCCAGCCGGGCCACACAGATCTCGAAAACGAAACGACCTAGTGAAAATCTGTTTGCTGATATGAATAGGCGGCAGTTTGTCAGAGTTTGTCGGACAAGTTTCAGAGTTTGTCGATCCACCATTTCAGAGCTCACCTGCAGCAAAGTTGCTGCACCTGAGCTAGCTGGATCTCTAAAACAAAGCGACGTAGAGAAAAACTGTTTCCTGGAATAGTGAAGCGGTAGTTTGTCGGAGTTTGTCGAACAAATTCCACAGTTTGAGATATGCGCATTTCCGAGATATGTGTGGCCCGGCTGGAGAAACGTTACCCCAGCCGGGCCACCTGGATCTCGAAAACGAAACGACCTAGCAAAAATCTGCTTACTGACAAAGATAGGTGGTAGTTTGTCGATACATTCTTCAAAGATTCAGAGTTTGTCGACGTCTCAATCCAAAGAACGAAAGAATTCTTTATTTGGGTAAATAGCCTAGGAGCCTGGAGTCCCAAATGTGCGAGGTTTCGTTATTTTTTGTTTTATGTACTTACTTACGTGTGTGTGTGTGTGTGTGTGTGTGTGTGTGAGTGTGTGTGTGTGTGTGTGTGTGTGAGTGTGTGTGCGAGTGTATATATGGTGTTAGATTTTAGATTTATCTTCCGTAGGAAATCATACACAAATAAGCCTTAAATAAATAAGCCTTAAATCAGTTTACGAGCTGCAACTTTGAACATAGCTTTAGATGAGGTGAACACGTCGATGTCTGAGAAGAACTTATTAGAAGTTTTAGGTAATCTAATAATCATGTCATTGGCTTCATAGTTTGTACCCACTAATGGTATGTGAAAGAGTTGCGTGTGGCGAGTTCTTTTCGAAGGAACATTTAACGTAAGTAATCTGCTGGATAATTCCAGACAATCTAAATTTCCAGAACAAATATCATGGAACACAGCCATATCCAGCATCCGTCGTCTATTTGAAAGTGTTGTGAGACTAGCTTATGACATGATTCAGTGTAATCATCGATTCTAATTTTACATTTAAAATTTAAATACTTGACAAATTTAATTTGAAGGCGCTCGAGAGAAAGTACATGAGTTATATATTGTGGGTTCCAAACAGTACTGCAATACTCCAGAATACTTCTAATATAAGCATAATACAGTATTTTTATGCAGGATATATCAGTAAAATCACGCGCAATCATAATAATGAAACCTAAATTTTTGTATGCTTTATTTATTATATGTTCGTAATGACAATTAAATGTTAGTTTCGAATCTAAGAAAACACCTAAATCTTTTAAGGATTCGACTTTGTTCAGTATTACATTGTTTAGTTTAAAGTCATAATTAATGGGGTTCTTACATCTAGTAAATCGAATATGAATACACTTGGCAGCATTAACTGTAATACGATTCGTTACATAATATGCAGAGAGTCTATCTAGATCTTCCTGTAGCTTAAGGCAATCTTCGGTTGAATTAACCTTCATATAGATTTTAGTATCGTCTGCATAGAGTAACATCTTTGCATATTTGAAACACAACCCAATATCACTAATATAAGCTATATACAATAATGGTCCAAGGAGGGAACCTTGCGGTACACCAGAAGGAATGGTAATGAAATTTGAACGATTGCCACCAATAACCACAGCCTGCCTACGGTTGAATATATATGATTTAACCCATCTATATAAGTCGCCGTGTATACCAAGTCTATAAAGTTTCCGCATTAATATGGCGTGATCCACGCGATCAAAGGCTTTCTCGAAATCAGTGTATATTGCGTCAACTTGAGACTGAAAGCCCATGCCTTGGTGTACATCATTAACAAACAGGCTCAAATTTGAAACTGTTGATCTACCCTGTAAAAAGCCATGCTGTTCGTCAGGTATTCCCTGTTTTATTGTTGGGTAGATTCTGTTATAAACGACTCTCTCTATACACTTAGAAAAAACATTTAAAATCGATATTGGCCGATAATTTTCTACAACACACTTAGAACCTTTTTTGTGTAGGGGAACTATATTAGCTTCTTTCCACTTTGTAGGAAAAACTCCTTCAGAAATGGACCGATTAAAAATTATTGTTAAGGGAACGGATAGTATCTCAGCACAACGTTGAACAAATAATGGCGGAATCAAATCGCTGCCAGCGCCTTTCTTAACATCTCATTTTGATAGCAGGTTAAAAACAGTATTTTGCGTTACTGAAAAAGTGTGAATGACGTCATTAGACTCAAACCCAGCATGAGCATGACTTACATCAGAATTACAGGGTTGGGCAAACATGCTCTCAAAGTAGCTATTAAAAGCAGCACAAATTTCATCATTGCCCGTCAACTGCTTTCTATCGTATGTCATTATACCTGGATATCCCGTACTACTTTTTCGTTTAGAGTTAACGTATGACCATAGCATTTTAGGGTTACATTTAATGTTTTTTTGAGATTGTTCCAAATACTTTAAATAACAGGCATTTTGCATAGTTTTCATTTTCTTTCTGAGCATAGAGAACGCATCGTAATCCAGTGGGTTTCCAAAATGTTTCCAACGTCGATGAACTTTTTGTTTTTCCTTAAGCAAGCAAATAAGAGCACGGCTATACCATACAGGATATGAATTGCAGGTGCTAGTGTCCACCGCTGGCACAATTTGATTAATAATGCGATATAAAATAGAATAAAAACTATCAACTGCGTCATCAACTGTGCCACCTGACATCACATTAGTCCAATTAACAGCAAGAAGCTCCTTTTTTACAGCTTCATAATCAGCTTTCCTAAACAAATATTTCATTCTTGAACACTTTTGCAATGGTTTCGCATGAATATCATTAGATACAATATCTAAAGTGGTATGTTGCATATCTTCCTTTACCAATGGTGAGGATGAAATAGAAAGATCCACGTTAAAGTTACAGAAGAAAAGATCCAATGTATTACCAGCATTATTTAAATAATGATTGTTCTGTTGTAGACTGAGGAAATAGGACTGGTTTACTAAATTAACTCCAGCGTTCTGCAATTCAATGGAACCTTTTTTAAGTGCAAGGGCCCAGAAGGTTCCCATACAATATTATATAAGTTAAAGTCACCAGCCAGAACAAACAAATCGTCTCCGAACGACATAGAAACATTGGAAACCAATTGTAAGCAATCATTTATACGCGAAGGTAACGCACGGTCGGGCGTCATGTAAGCCAGCGCTATATGCAGGTTATTGTGCAAGCCTATTGTCCGCCCGTCTACCGTAACCCACACACACTCGACGTTATCGCGCTGCCACTCCGGGCGCGCTCGCGCATTCAGTCGCCGCGAGCACAGCACCATAACGCCACCTCCGTGCGATCCGCGGTCCCGACGGAATACCTCATACCTATCATCTGATAGCTCAGAATTTAAAACACTATCGTTAAGCCAAGTTTCTGTTACCATAATTATGTCGTGATTCAAATTAAGAATACTATTATAGAAATCTATAGTTTTTGATCTAAGCCCACGAACATTTTGGTACAGAAATGTTAATTTATGAGCAACCATTTTTAACCGCGTCGTCAGTTCTTGTAAATAGTAATCTTATGTAGGTATACGCGCCTATTTTTAAACAGTTCAATTTAAACTCTGTCAATAAAAAAGATAACAGGTGATTATAACGTTGATGCTCGTAAACTGATAGCTTACTACAATCGTGATAATTAAAAACAAACGGAGGGGTGTTTACTTGCAGTGTAGATGAATATGTGTATGAAATGTATTGTTGTGGTGAGTAAATAGTATTATTATAATGCGACTTATGTAAAACTAAAAAAAATAAATCAATTAAGCATGTGACATAGCGATTTTCGAGGGAATGAATTATTAAACGATTTTTTTAAATCTTCCTCGCGGACTATAAGAATGTACGGCGAGTTTTCTGCCTTTCTTGTATAAATACGGCAGTTTTTTGTCCAAACAAATTTATAATCACAGTTTTTGGCTCTTTGCTTGCAACTTTTTAATAGCTGTTTGTTATGTATAGATAAGTGCTCATTTACATAAATATTCTTTAACTCACCCTGCATTCCTAAATCTTTTGAGGTTAAACTGTTACATTTTCTAGCAGCCGATAAAAACTCATCCTTTTTAGAACGATTATGGAAACAGATTACTAAATTACGTGGTGCACCCTTCACCGGTCTCTTTGCTTGTATACGATGAACGAAATCCAACTCGTGCGAGGCTAAGTTTAGGTTGAGATGTTTTGTGATACTATCTACTATAGCTGGCAGCGATTCACCAGCGGTCTCGGGAACTCCCACCACCTCAATGTTCTGAAGTCTGAACCATTGCTCTTGTTTAAGAGACGCCACCTCCATAGCGTCAAGTCTAGACTGTAGTGTTTTTAACTGCGTGTTCAGAGTAGTGTTCTCGGATTGAATCTTTTTAATGGTGACCGTGTTTTTGGTAGCAGAATTTTTGACAACATCATATAGGTTACTTAAGGTTTTCACTGAGTCTTCAAGCTCTTGAACCTTTTTTTCAACTGCCTTGGTGACAGATAAAGTCACATCGGCTAGGAACTTTGGTAAGGCTTGTTGAATTGCAAGTTCTATCTCTGCATTAATCGTGGCAACTATATCACTCAAGGGCTGTTCATCGGCGCCTGCTGTAGATCGGTTCCTAGGGATAGTATTGACAAACTCGTTACCATCACCAACAGCGCCCTTCACCGGTGTATTGGTGTTGTCACCGCGACGTAATTGCTTTGATTTGCATTCTGGACATATCCATGTCGGATCTACCTTCTTCAGGCCAACACAGCCAAAGTGATATTGAAGCTTGCATGATGATTTAGAACAGGCAATTGTGTTTTCCTTTGCTGTCAAGTCACCTGCACAAGCACTGCAGTTAACCATGATTTGGGGTTATTTTGATGAAATCCGTTGAATAACAGGTTTAATGGTGAAACTAATTATTTTCACAATAAGAAAATACGCCAGGAATGTAAATACGTAATAAATTATATAGAAATTTTAAATATTTATATATATAAACGTAAAATTATTTAGGAGCTAGTGTGTACCCGTCAACTACCCACTATCACAGATTTTACCACAGATTTTACCACTTTTACCACAGATATTTTGATTAAAGTCAATTCAATTAATTCATCTCACTTTTTTAATTCACAAAAGTCCATCTCAAGAGATGTAAAGTCGTAACACATAGATTTTTTTTCGTTGCACCATATATTTAAAGTATGTTATTAAAACAAACTCATTTTTTCTACTAGTTTTATTTTAATGTTTACTTGCGTTGATATACGGAGTGGGTGTAAAGGACAACAAATTTTAACATGAAACAATGAATTCGTAATAAACTTTATGGATGCTTTATATAAAAATTATTCTTTTCAGCATATACATCTAACAAACAAAACCTCATAAAACTTACTTTGCATGCACTTATTAAAATCGATTTTTAAAGAAAGTTGTACGCGACTGTACATTACTTCATATAGATAGACAAGGAGACCAGATGCCAAATGTTGCTTAAATAATATATTTAAAAAATATCAATCACTCATCGAGGATTTACATAAATTTAAATATTAACGGTTACTGTTTCATCACTGAATTCAATTAACTATTTTACATTAACTTCTTGTTGTAAGTAAGTACATAAAACAAAAAATAACGAAACCTCGCACATTTGGGACTCCAGGCTCCTAGACTATTTACCCAAATAAAGAATTCTTTCGTTCTTTGGATTGAGGCGTCGACAAACTCTGAATCTTTGAAGAATGTATCGACAAACTACCACCTATCTTTGTCAGTAAGCAGATTTTTGCTAGGTCGTTTCGTTTTCGAGATCCAGGTGGCCCGGCTGGGGTAACGTTTCTCCAGCCGGGCCACACATATCTCGGAAATACGCATATCTCAAACTGTGGAATTTGTGCGACAAACTCCGACAAACGACCGCTTCACTATTCCAGCAAACAGTTTTTCTCTACGTCGCTTTGTTTTCGAGATCCAGCTAGCTCAGGTGCAGCAACTTTGCTGCAGGTGAACTCTGAAATGGTGGATCGACAAACTCTGAAACTACAACTGAACTCTGAACTACGGCCCGGCTGGAGAAACGTTACCCCAGCCGGGCCACCTGGATCTCGAAAACGAAAGGACCTAGCAAAAATCTGCTTACTGACAAAGATAGGTGGTAGTTTGTCGATACATTCTTCAAAGTTTCAGAGTTTGTCGATCCACCATTTCAGAGCTCACCTGCAGCAAAGTTGCTGCACCTGAGCTAGCTGGATCTCGAAAACAAAGCGACGTAGAGAAAAACTGTTTCCTGGAATAGTGAAGCGGTAGTTTGTCGGAGTTTGTCGAACAAATTCCACAGTTTGAGATATGCGCATTTCCGAGATATGTGTGGCCCGGCTGGAGAAACGTTACCCCAGCCGGGCCACCTGGATCTCGAAAACGAAACGACCTAGCAAAAATCTGCTTACTGACAAAGCGAGCCCCCTTAAACGCGAGCCCGATGACAACTCAAACTTGTCCGACAAACTTCGACAAACTGCCGCCTATCTATATCAGCAAACAGATTTTCACTAGGTCGTTTCGTTTTCGAGATCTGTGTGGCCCGGCTGGGGTATACGTATCACCAGCCGGGCCACACAGATCTCTGAAACGCGCAGGCGACAGGCAGGTGACTTTTGATGCCTACTAAAAACCACTAACCACCAGAAACGAATTTTGCCCTCCAACAAGGGGTTCCAAAACACCAAAACTTGGAAAATTCACTAACATGGCAACACTGCAGTCCAATTTAGGATTCAATTTAGTGTAGTGTGATCACTCTTTTCAGACTTTCTAATTAGATCGTTCCTATTTATAATTCTACAATTTAAATAGTGTAATTAGCTCTTAAGCCCCCGACTCTTGTACGTTTCTGACGCAAAACGCCCCGCAACCAGCACATCGCAACCAGCACGTGTGTAAGACACTCAGACTATAGAAAAAAAGAGGACTCGGCATAACGAACGTAGTTATAGGAATGTGATGTATTTCGACGGCATAGTTTCTGACATATTGGCATCTCTTTTTAACTTATGAGGATAATCATAAGTAAAAAAGGACAACAGTAGTTTTATCATTACCAAAAATGGCAACATTATCTTGGCGACGCCACAGAATACCTAACTGCGGCCGGTCGCCATGTTTTGTCACAGTACTCACAATGAACAACAAGTACATCAGTTGTCATCGCGACTTGTTTGTTTCAGTGTTTTGAAGAAAATTTTGTTATTAGGCGAAAATTGTGCTTGTTTAAAGTGTTGAACTTGCATAATACTGCATTTATTATGGGTAAGTGCAGTGTGTTAGGCTGCCGCATGAGCAAGCAAGCCGCCATCTTTGTGCCAGATTCACATTTAGGTATGCACGTTTTTTTTGTAGGTATTTCATGTCTATTCTTTTTTCCTTAGTCTGAGGTAAGACAGCGCCAAATATCTGACAACCTCACTCACGCGCAGAAATATGACGTTATTTCGCTGCGAGATCTGTGACCCTTCATTATCATCATTTTAATCTAAATACACTGTTGAGAACGGTTTTCTAATTAGACGAGGAGGAATTTGTCTTCCACACCACGCTGTCCGATAGGTTGGTGTAGCTTTTCGCAGCGGTATAATTACGACATACTCCCCGGGCCTTACGGATGATTTCAATATTCTATCTATCTGTGGATTTGATTACTAGCGATAGGTATTTATTTGACATTAGCTTCCTACAAAATACCACAGATAACATAATAGGTACTACGCAACAGATACATCCATATCTAGTAAACAAGTCCAGACATAGAGTATTGAACCGGTCGTTAGTCGATTCTCTCGACCTCCAGTCCTCCAAGTGAAGAAAGCTCTCACTCTCATGGACACTCACTTTCTCACGCGAATTGCTTCGCGTGAATAACTGAGAAAGGATGGACAGGAAAGCACTACCATATGTCAATACAAGACATACGAGCCGAAGAGGAATATCTCTTAATATGAAAAAATAAAACAACAATATTATACATATATAAAATTTTAATACTTTTATTGTTTTATTACAATAAAGACAACTTAAATGCACAAACTTGTGAGAATTAGACGAAAACATGTGACCGTATAAATAAGAGAATAATATGATATAAAACTAAACCTTATACGATTCAAATAAGAGCGTTCCACTGGAACATATTATCACGGCATACGTAAGGCAATGTTAAAGCTAGTTATTCAAGCTAATGAGAGCTAAAACAGTTATACATTTACGATAACACCATTCACTTTTTTTTAAATATCAATAATCCTAGGTATTAATTAAATAATATTTCCCTTTGAGTTGATATTTTATGCATGACTTTGCTGAATATTATAGTTTTAATGTTAATTAAACTTGTTTTGTTCTATTAATAATAGTGATTGCGTGCAATCAGTACACTGTGTGCATTGTCTCAATAATAACGCTTTATTTAACATTGCAGTGCAGCAATGTGTAAAAACTAAAAATCTATTCTATCCAGAATCGCGTAGTTACATAAATATGTAACTGTTTTCATAAGCTCATAATACAGACACACGGACAACAATCATTTGACAATCATAGGGGAACAAACAGTGCATAAAGTGACCACCTTTCTTGTGTCAATCAATGAAACCGATCAACTTGATTTTAATGTTTCTATTTAATGTGGAATTAACTATTGCATTTTTGATAAAAATAACCTAAAGAGATAAATTATATTTTTAAAACAATATTTTTAATCACGGAACCTAGTAATGACGATATTGCATTGCCAGCGGTACAACTGAAGATAATACAACACCCCATTAGATAGTCATTCAAACAGTTGAGCTGCTGGGAAGAAAAATAGATAATCAGTTTGTAGTTAGTTGGTTCAATTAATCAAAGTGGAATGAGAAAAATTAACATTATAAACATATTAATTTGTCAAATATTATTCGTTCGTTATCTTCTGAAATTCCATATCATCTTTAGACTTAAAAAAAAGACAAAATGAGGGTTCACAGCTCACCTAGCGACACTAGCAATAAGTTCATATTAGTTCATAAAGTTTGATGGAAATGCATAACAACCTAATTGTAATAAAATTCTATTCGCAATACTCTTATGAAACAACGTCTGCATGAAGAACACCTAAAACTAATAATGATAATGCGGACGCAGAACCACTCACAGTATTGATTTTCAACGCGTAAATTTTAAATCAACATGTGTGACAGAAGCCTTGAAGACTTTAAATATGAATTCCTCAAGGCCTTAAATATTGTTGAAGTGGAAGCCAGTTTTATTTAAAAACACCCCCAAAACATTAAAAGCCCAGAAACGAGCATGTTAAATTTTAACTAAATTCAAAGTTAATTTTTTTCCACATTTCGCCGCGAAGTAACGATAAGCGCTTAAAGATACATAAACATATTTTGTTTCTCAAAGTTTTAGAACCAAATTTTTCTCGCGCACACGTCAAACAAAAACCTAAATCGATTAATTTTACACACTGTGTGCTCGTTCGGTATTTTTAGAAAGATCGGGCAAAGTTGTGGGCCTCTAAGATTTTTTTATGTATGGTCTTTAACCAACGCACAGTGTACACACGTATAGATATTTGAAACATTGTCCGTGTGAGTTAGCGAATTAGCATTTTGTTAGTTAGCAAATTACTCTTGCATAGCGGCCTGCGCAGGCGCAGCGGGTTCGTTGCCGCCCTTCTTCTTGGACCCGGACACGATGTCGTCGATCCGGAGCAGCAAGATCGCCGTTTCCACCGCAGTTTTGTATACCTGTGATTAACACATACACATAAGACACAGTAATGGAGATAGTGGTTTAATTATTGTTAGGCCAGCTGGGCCTACCCCCAGCCATATTACGTACAAAAGACCCAACGTAACTAAAGACAATACAAAAGCGTCAAGCGCGGTTGGTACGTGCGCGGGCCAGTGGCTTACACTTCGTACAATGAAAAATAACTTAATACAAGGAAGAAAAATGTTTTTTCCATTTTTTGCCCCTGCCGATGCTCGCAGCCCTGTATTACGTAATTTACCTGCCGTTGACTACCTTATCAACTATCTGCCCGAAGTTCGAGTTAAGAATAAACGTATTTTAAATGCAACAGATGACGTACGGAACCGAGATGTGGCCGTTTACAATGGGTCTCATCAGAAGGCTTAATGTCACTCAAAGGACAGTTATGAGAGCTATGCTCGGGGTTTCTCTACGCGATCGCATCAGAAATGAAGAGGTCCGTAGAGGAACTAGAGTCACCGACATAGTCCAAAAAATTGCAAACGTTAAGTGGCAGTGGGCAGGAAACATGCTCGCAGGACTGACGGCCGTTGAGGCGGAAAGGTCCTCGAGTGGCGGCCGCGTACCGGGAGACGCAGCGTTGATAGGCCCCCCACAAGGTGGACCGACGATCTGGTAAAGGTCGCGGGACGCCGCTGGATGCGGAGGATCGATCAGTTTGGAGATCCCTGGGGGAGGCCTATGTCCAACAGTTGGCGTTTCTTGGCTGAAATGATGATGATGAAATGCAGCCTGCCGGCGACCAGCAATGCAAACAGTGGCCATATTGATTATTACTGTTCAGAGTCCCCATCAATGCCAGCAGTGCTGTTTATACGTGTTTTGCCTGCAACTTGACAACGGGCGGTTTGCATAAATGCCGATGGTGGCCAAATCGACTACCTGTCAAGAGTTATTGTCAATGCCCGCAGTGCGTTTATATGCTATATACGTATTTTACCTGCAGCTTGACCGTGAGCGGCTACCATATGTGGATCGTTAACCTAACGACCAAATGTCCGGAATCCCTGTCGATGGCTGCAGCTAGTATATTCGCACTGTACCTGCAACTTGACGGCGAGCGGCTCCCATATGCCGATAGTGGACTATGTGGATCGTCAACCTAACGACCAAATGTCCGGTATCCCTGTCGATGGCTGCAGTATATTCGCACTGTACCTGCAACTTGACGGCGAGTGGCTCCCATATGCCGATAGTGGACATATGTGGATCGTCAACCTAACGACCAAACGTCCGGAATCCCTGTCGATTCCTGCAGTATATTCGCATTGTACCTGCAGCTTGACGGCGAGCAGCTCCCATATGCCGATAGTGGACATATGTGGATCGTCAACCTAACGACCAAATGTCCGGAATCCCTGTCGATGCCTGCAGTATATTCGCAATGTACCTGCAACTTGACGGCGAGCGGCTCCCATATGCCGATAGTGGACATATGTGGATCGTCAACCTAACGACCAAATATCCGGAATCCCTGTCGATGCCTGCAGTATATTCGCACTGTACCTGCAACTTGACGGCGAGCGGCTCCCATATGCCGATAGTGGACATATGTGGATCGTCAACCTAACGACCAAATGTCCGGAATCCCTGTCGATGCCTGCAGTACAGGGTATACAATCTTAGTACTATCGAAAAGGAAATATATTCGATATAACCTTACTAAATTAAGAACATCTTCACATGTAGTGAATCCGCCTACTAAAAGGTGACATTGAAATAACTGTGATTATAATATACTACTTCCAAAACACGTTTATAAATGGCAGTAGTTAAGCTCGTAGTTCGTATAATTCACCTAGAGATGGCATGCAAAGTGATACTTATTGGGTGACCAGCACTAAATAAAAATTTGTGTACCTAATTCAGATTCCTGCTTTTCGTAGACATCATATTGTGTGGTGAAAAAATCATAACAATACTGATATTTTCTTACGATACATATTATATATTTTATATAAAGGTGAAGTGGTCATGGTCAGTCAATCTTTATTTTAGGTTGCGTTCCGAAACAAAATTTCCTTTGTCAGGTAAAGTTACCCGATTGAAAATCGGTTTTGGAACGGGGTAAAAAGTGATTTCGCGAAGAATTCTGACCTAGCGTCGCGGAACGCGTTATCTGTGGATTTTCTAACCTCTCTCCCATATTATGTTTCATCGCTATCTCTCGGTAGAGAGTATATGTTCATGATCACTCGCTGTCGCTATCATCTTTCTGGATTTGAAGTTAATTGCAATGTGCAAACTTGCTACAATAATTCTTTTTTAATTTCCATAATTTACCGCGTCAAGTTGATGTCAACTGTCACTACTGTCAGTAGAGACATTTGACATTAACATACAGCCATGACAGAATAATTACCACCCCTGAATTTTATAGGAAAAATAAATTGCTCTTTCCAGGATCTAATTGACATGCTGAAAGTCGTTCCAAAACACCTCGATACAAATCCTCCGATATGTTTTGGAACTGGGATTGAGTCAATTTAGCTATTTACCGAGCGAAGCTTATCCGTTTTGGAACGCAACCTTAATAATTATAATTGAGGTTTCTCCTAGAGATGGCAACATTTATTATTTAAAAACGCCATCGTTTTGTTTTGTGCTTGCTGTTGTTGTTTTTAAGTAAAATTTGATAAATTACAAGTATTTTCATTTCCAAGTGCGTGCTTTTCCACCTAAGTCCATCGAGTTGAGCTTAAGTTCCTCTGGCAGTGGTCAGTGACGTGCTTAATACGATTTTTAATTAAGAACAAACTGAGACAGGACTCCATAGTTTTAGTGTTATTGTAGTTTTATTTAATAATATTCCATAATGACGTCTAACAAAACCTGTTGTGTCCCAGGATGTGTCACCAGCTCAGGTATTTATTTCTTTTTGATTAATTATTATTCGAATCAACAAATATATTAAGCGACGCCGCTCGACGAAGCACCCAATTCGTTCAATACCTACCTACAGTTTTTTCTGATATATTGTTTGATATGAAGAATTTTCTTGTTTTTAAATATAAAATTCCAGTAAATGTACTAAGCTTTTGGTACACTGTCTGGTGTTTTTGAAGAGATAGAAGACTGAATAAAACCCTAAAGCAACCAGTGCCGCCAGAGTTGTGTAGTGTTAATTTTACTGCTAAGAAAATCTTTTGCCCAGATATGGGATATACTTTGGTGATTGTAGTTGCTGATAAGAATTTTGTTTTATACAATATTTTTTTAAGAAGTACTTTTCATTATCTATTTCAGATGTCAAGGAAGTTCTGCATAGATTTCCGAATCCATTAAAGGATAAGGAGCGATTCAATACATGGCTCTATGCCGTAGGTGGTGAGATCTTGAGTCTCAGTAATGACCACATCTTTAAATATCGCCGTATATGCCATAGACACTTTGAACAAAGATTCTGGTGCCGTAATAATTTACTGAGTAAAATAGCCATTCCAACCAAAAATATTCCAGCGGCCTTACAAATAAAAAACTTATTCCTAGGAATAACCTCGGAATAGTTATTCCGTGTTTTGTCTTATTTTGACATATTACATCTGACATGTGCTAAAACAAGACAAAACACAGAATAAATTATTCCGAGGATTATCCTCGGTATAAGTTTTTATTTGTAAGGCGGCAGGTGTGTATCAAACATTGTGTTGACCAATAAAATTTTTATTTTAATATAGCAGGTTCTGTCAATAGTAATTTTATACAATTTTGGAGATTTACTTGTTTAAGTTGGAATTTCTAGTTTGTTATATATTATTTGTTTGATAAATACATGTTAAAATATCAATTTATACTGTAATTAAAATGAAAATTGCAATTGAGAAGTAACTCTCTAATTTATTTTATTGCAAATAAATAACTATTATGCACAGGCAATAACTAATATTATTTTCTCTTACTTTATCATTTTATAATTTTTGCAGGAATTTCTGTGCCAACATCTATTAGCAGAAGACCGTTGCAATCAATTCAAAATATTTTAAAGCCCTCTACTTCTAAAGGTAATTACAATTACAAAGTATTCCTATTAGTTTTGTTTTTATCACATAGAGAAATTAAATACCTTATCTTAGAAGATTGTTTATAGACTTGTAGGAAAGGTAAATAAATATAGATTTTAAAAAAAAAAAATCATCAAATACATTGAGAGTATGTATTTGATGATGTTTTATTATTTACAATAATTGTTAGTACCATTAGAAACATTTATAGTAAATCATAAATACTTAATCCATTTTCTTTCTTTCTGTAACTTAGGTAAATGTATTACCCCAGTTTCTGAGTGAAGAATTTTATTTCGAGAATACAATATTTTTATTCAATGTCTAATTTTAATATTTTCAACACTAAAATATTCAACCTGTAAACTGTTAACTCTATGACTGCTCAACCTAAATTGCTAGTATTACTTAGTAGTTTATGAAGAATGAAAAGATTAAAGGAATATACTATTTTTTCAGAATCAGTTGCTACTTCTATCGTTGAAGCAGTTGCTGAACAACCACTAGCTCATTATTCTAAGAATATTTCAATAGAGCAAAATCTTGGTAAGTTGATTATTTGTAAAAGCTAGTGTAATTCTATTGAAATTTGTTTTCAATACATACTTTTAAGTAATGCAGCAATATGCTATCTTTATATCAACACATTCAGATTATTTATTTACAGAGCAATGTTTTTTAAATAATTTTAGATAATTCACTTCCACAGTATGATTTTTTATTATTGTGATTTCTGTTTATAATAATAATTTTTCTATTTTGTTTTAGCATGTTCTAAAACTTTAACAAAAGTTACTCTACGAAAAAATAAACATATGCCTATTTCCAAAGCTGAAAAATCATTACGGGCAAAACTTATGAAAGTTGGTGTCAAATTAAGCAAATGTCGAAACACAGTAAAGAAACAGGCACTAAAAATTAAAACAATGCAAAGTATAGTTTCACATCCACAACTTTTAGAAGTTCTAGACAATTTATCCAGTACAGCTAAGATTCTGATGTTACTGCAGTTTCGAGAACATAAAAAAGACATCAAAGGACGGCGTTTTACATTGCAAGAAAAAATTATGGCATTATCTATTTTTAAAAAAAGTCCAAAAGGGTACAGATTTTTTAGAAAGATATTCATCTTACCCTCACCACAAATATTGGCAAAGCTCTTGAGTTCGGCAAACATTATGCCTGGAATCAATAAAAATGTAATGAACCAAATTAAAAATGCAACCAAAAAAATGACGACAGAGGACAGACTTTGCATCGTATTATTTGATGAGATGTCACTGAAGCCTAGTGTTACTTACAATGAGAGAAAGGACAAAGTAACTGGTTTTGTCACAAATGGAAGAAACATACGGCCTGAATATGCTGACCATGCTCAAGTGTTTTTAGTGAGAGGCTTGGTAAAAAATTTCAAGCAGCCAATAGCTTATACATTTTCCCAAGCTGCCACAAACGGACCTGAATTAGCTGCACAACTTAAAATTGTCATATCGAACTTGCAAGAAGCTGGTCTCATTGTGGTCGCAACTGTGTGTGATCAAGGCACAAATAATATGCAGTGTATTAAATTTTTGATGCAGGAAGCACAAGCAAGTTTTTTGAGAAAAGGAGAAGAATTAAAGCACAATGTTTTTTATGTCAATAATCAAGAAATCATTCCCTTATATGATCCACCACACTTGATGAAATGTGTAAGAAATAATTTAATCACAAAGGATCTAAAATATAATAATAAAGTAGCTAAGTGGTGCCACATAATTAAACTCCATGAGGAAAACCCAGGCTATAGGGGTATAAGATTAGTGCCTAAATTGACAGATTTCCATTGTATCCCAAATAAAATTCCAAAACAAAAAGTAAAATACGCTACACAGCTTTTCAGTCAAACTGTAGCAATAAACATGGGTTACCTTGCAGGTAATTATATATAAATATTTTACTAATTTACATTGTCATATTTTTTTGTAAAACAACTGATCTTATTATGCTTTTTGTGGAATTAAATAATTCTAGCTACCTAATTTTTATTTATGTAGCAAACAGATCCTTGTGGTTTTGAATTTTTTTTACTATCAATAATCAAATTTCTTACTAACAAGTCACTTTCTTATAATTTTGTTAAATTTTTTTCAGACAAAGGCATTCTTTCATCGGAATGTAAAGAGACGGCGGATTTATTGATGTTTTTTGACCAATTATTTGACTCTGTCAATGGAAGTTTTGGGAAGAAGAAAATGCATGGTAAGCCTTTGCTGGGACCTGCGACGCCTACATCCGTACACCATGAAGTTTGGGAAAAGTCAAAAAATATGTTAAAAAATATGAAATTTGTGAAATCGCAACCAAACAAAGAGTCTGACAAACCTGAGTATGTGCCAACTTTGAAAAACTGGGTATGGACACTTGAGGGAATACAATTATTAATCAAAAACATTTCAAAAAATTATGGCATAACTTCAATTTGGTTGCGGCATCTAAATCAGGACCCATTAGAAAATTTCTTTGGGTCCATACGTAGTCATGGATGTCGTAACGTTAACCCATCGCCAGAAAAATTTGAATCGGCATTTTCGACTTTACTTGTCAACAGTGTCTCCAGTGTCCATGCCCCAGGAGCGAACTGTGAAAGTGACAATTGCACAACACTGAAAGACATCATCATCACAGACAGTGGTTGCAAAGAAACACAATTTTGCCATTTGGAAAATATCCCGGACATCACTATTACACCCCTTGAAGATAAAAGTGATCCACGAAAAATTGGAGGACTCCAATATGTCAGTGGGTATTTTTTAAAAAATGTCAAGAAAAAGTCTTCAAGGGATGTAGTCAATGTAAAAAAGATTTAATAAATAATGATGAGCCGGAATATATAAAATACAGGGAGTACGCAAATAAAAAATGGCTTTGCAGCCCAAGTCATTCTCTGTTGTGTTGCGTATCCGCTATACAAGATATTAATTATATTGTAATCAAAGAAAATTTCGAAAAGCAGCAGTTAGGCGAACTTATAAAAACTATAGTTTTTATGATGATAGATTTCGAGTTTATTAAATGTGAGATCCATAAAGAAGAATTAATCAATTATTTGATTAAAATATCAATTAGGTTTTTCCTGTACAATTATTGTAAAGAAATAAATAAAATATTAAATAATAAGAGAGAATGTGATGATGATGACGATTTATTTAAGGTTAAGGCGAAAAAGTACTATGCAAAATGTTGTAAGAGGAAAAATAAATAAATTTGGATTCCATAGCGTGTTTTATTATTGTATTTTATTTTACTTAGTCGTATCAAGTAATTTCTGTTAAAGCAGCAAAAACTATGAGTTGAACTGTAATAATAGGGGTTAAAGTATGATATTGCCGTTTTTTTTGTTTGTTTATATAACTTTTTTAATCTAAGAGCTATAAAAAAATAATTATTTTTGATACTTTTGACCCTAGAGTGAACATTTTGGTGACAATTTAAATAAGGGATCTCAATTATCTTTTTTGTCAGAATGTTGTACATTATTGACGAAAACTAATTTTATTGTCTTCAAAATAATGTTATTACTTAGTTTAAAGTCTATTGACCAGTCTCTAAAAGTTTCATAAAGTTTGCTTTATTGGTTATTAAATAACTAAGAAAAACGTTAGTATAAAATAAGCAATGTTCTTAAAAATCTTCATACAAAACGGCAATTTCATACTTTAACCCCTAATATTTAAACAAATGAGCTTTAATAATAAAGACGTAAAATATCAACTATACCTACACACGACACAGACTTAAAAGAGATACTACGTTGTATAGGATTTGACTCAGAATAACAACTAAAGCATAGAAGGAACATTAAAATAAGAATTAATTATGTGTTATTTGTCTCTTTCTATCATACAGCACAAAATTGTGTAAGTGTAAGAGATAAGTAATATTTGTCTATTTGGCAGATCACAAGGTGGTCACAAGATGATTGTGATTTGGTTAAAAATTGGTTAAAATTTAATACGGCTAAATTCTATAGTACCTTGTCTCAAAGATAGACCATCCGAGTTTGAACTCTTTGAATTGTTCGTATAATCTTTGTTTGTGCGTCCCGTGGCTAGAAATATTTTGGTGATATTTTATTAATTTTAAGTGATTAGAATGCAAGAATTCTTTAGGTATTTACAAATAGAGTGAGTTTGTGCACTCTATAGCACAATGTCTTGTGTAGTTTTGGTCTGCAAATTTTATTCGTCGCGAAAGGAAAATAGTCAAAATATATTGACTTTAAATCGGTATGTTTTCTCATATTTTTACTTGAATGTGAGTTAATAAGTCAATATAAATACATATGAAATATCGCTGAATCATTTTGTAGAAAAACAATACGTAATATTAACTTCACTTTTATGTTTTAGCGATTATTAGAAAATTACTATGAGGTTATCTTGATCATGCGTAGTGTTGTAAAATTTGGTCGATATTCTTATTTTACAGATTTTCTAAAGACGATGTAAAAAAAACTATTCGATAAAGTGTATTGGCAGATTTGGCAGACGAAAGTGGAATCCAAAAAAGCAGTCTCATTTGCTCCAGACATTTTCCACCAGATTAATTTGTATGGTAAAACTATGAAATAAAGGCGTCAAGACGTGAGTCAAGTTATTTAATAAAAGGAAATCTTTAAATTAAAATATTATTTATGAAAATTAAAATGTATTAAATTTTTTAAATATTTCTTTTAGGAATCCTTGACACAGCAGATACCAAAAGAAACCAGTTTAGAAGATTTTTTCTAAGAATTAAAATATTAGTGAAAGAACTGGAAAGAGTCAAAAAGATCAAATATCAAAACGCTGCTTTCGGAAAATTAACACCTCTAAACCTCTAAATAAACACGGCCGCACATCAGGTGTCAGTCGAAAAATATCTTAAGAATAAATTATGGCCATTTTTTTGTGTTTAGTTTAATTTCCAGGCATATGTACAAATAGGAGTTTTAGCTTTTACGAATTTATCCAAAGTACAAGATGCATGAGGGTTAAATTTTCGGGTAAATTAAATATAAGATTAACCTCAAGTACATACCTAAAGAGCGAACAAATAAATATAGTGTGTTTCCGAATTCCTGCCTATAGATTATAAATCTCTGCAATGGAAAAATTACAACAGTAAAGATAGGTAATAGGAAACACCCGTAATTTTAATAGTTAAATTTTTAGGGTTCCGTTCCTCAAAAAGAAAAACGGAACGATTATAGGATCACTTTATTGTCCGTTTGTCTGCCAAGACCTATTATCTCGGAAACGCGTGAAAGTATCGAGTTTAAATCAATATCATATAAGTACTCAGGTCTACAGTCCCTTGAGGTTGTGAAAAAACTAAACTTCTAAGTTAACGTAAAAATTACTAATTACCTACCCATTGAATTTGTGAATCTCTTAAATGGAAAAATTCCATCAATCTAGCCAACGGGAGACACCCGTAATTTTAATAGCGCAATTTTTGTCTAAGTACGCCAGATTTTTCAATTCTCAGATACGTAGGACTGAAAATGGAATAATTTAGAAATATTTTTTATTCATTTACTATCAACTTTTTAAAGCTATTCTTGAGTATTTTGTCGTCACAGACGTTTAAATTAGTCATCATAAGCACCAAAAACCCTTACATACCCCAAAAACCCCTTTACTCGTTTTTCTTAATAGCATGTCAACGTCCGCATTTAGTCTCTTGACTGGCTGACCATACCAAAGGGCACAGCAGCTTTTAACAGGATAAGTTTCATAAGAAAATGTATCCTTTATGATTTATGTTGTATTTCTCGTAATAAAAACATTTTAGTATTAAGAATATATTTAATTCATAATATATCGACGTTGAAACTAGGCGAGTCATGAGAAAAACATCACTAGCAGAAACAGAAATTAGTGACCACCTACGAATTTTCGAAACATCTTACATAATACCTGTCTCTTTCTAACTAATTATAGTCTGCCTAATGTCAAAGTGAGTCAAATATATTGAATTCAGTACCGTAAAATGGGGTGAATAGAAAATGCGGGGTGAATAGAAAAAAAAATAAGGAAAGTTTTTTCAAGAACAATTACTCGTTCACGGATATAGGAAAACTACTAAATTATTATATTTTTAATTTGGTAACATTTTTTTTAAATGGTAGCAACGCCGATTTGAAATGAAGTATGTCAAAAGTGATTTTAGTAACGTTTTTCAAAGCACCAGTTGAGCTGTGTGATTTTGAGGTCTACAAACTTTGGGTTTTTAACGAAAAATACGTTTCTTACGGTGTTGAAAACACTTTTAATCGATCTGTGGTTCCTCTGGGATAAATTTTGTGCAAAAGTAAGTACCATTTTTATAATAGTTTTTTATTATAAACGTAAATAATGAATTGTGCCAATTTTTTTTTTGTATTTGAGGTTAATAAACACGGGGAAAAGGTGAATAGACACGTAGTATGGGGTCAATAGATACGGCATACGGGGCTAATAGAAACGGGAAGGGGTAAATAGAAACGAGAAAGGGGTCACTAGAAAAAATCCATTTAGGGTTGCCACGCATGTTTAGTTCTAGTATATTTAAATTTAACTTCCATACATTCACATCCCGGATCTAATTCGAAACAAAATAAGCACTTACATCGCTCAGGCGCCGAGCAAATTGTCTCAGTATGTTTCAACGTAAATAATTATTTTCTTTACCTACTTAGAGTAATATCAGACAAGTGAGTGTAGTGTTCCTACTTAGTGCGCCAAGGGTCGTGGATTTGATCTTCGCCCAGGACAATCCTTTATGTGATGAACATTTCTGTTTGTTCTGTCTGGGTGTTTAGTTATATTTATCTATATATAAAAAATCTCATGCCACAGGGTTTGTCCGAGATAAGCTCCAAAAGAACTTAACCGATTTTCGTGTTTGGCTAATTGTCCAATTTAAAAGAAAGGATTACCTTTTACCTCGATTATTGATTTTAATATTTATTATTGCGTTAAACTTTATTATGACAAAACGAGGATCGCGGGCACAGCTAGTTTATCTATATTAAAAATAACTTCGTTGGTACCGAAATCTCTAACAAAAGTGCTTAAGCTACGTACCATGGAATCGGATCAATGTTTGTGATGTTGTCTGACATTTCACTATATATAACAAGCTTTTATTTAACTTGTTAATTTGAAGTTTATGTTATAAATCATTCATGAATGTACCTGTTTGTTCAAACAATGTGGTTTTGTTCCAGGTACATCATCAACATGCCAAGAATCTATAAAGAAAATTTGCCAACCCTACACAATTTTTCTATTCACCTCTTATACCGTATTTAATCACCCCGGGCTCGAGGCGAATAGAAAATGCGTATATTTTTGAAGTTTTTGCTAAAATAAGAAGGGAAACTTAGTTAAGTTTGCTTTTGACAGACTAAATAAACCTAGACTCATATGGTTATTATTATTCCCTAGCTGTAAGTTAATAAAAACATAGTTTAAATCTTATCTAAAGTTCAGAATTGTGTCTATTCACCCCATTTTACGGTAGCTATTTTAGCAAGGTTTCTATGCTTTAGTTGTTATTCTGAGGGATTTGATATCGCGCATATAGATAGGTATCCCTATAATATATATGATGACATTGGTTCCGAAACACGTTTTCAGAGAGCGCCACATTCGCATTTCTCAGTTTGATGCCAGAGATAGACCTCTATTCCCTATATACACGGTTATTTTTTTATCACCCTGGAAAATTTTAGGGACGCTTCAGGACACATCCAATATTATATAAAAAATAAAAAAAATGAAATAAAAAATATAAAAAAATATAAAAAAAAAATAAAAAAATCTCTAAAAATGCTGCTCACAACTAATGCAGCATTTTTTGTATTTTCTAAAAAATTAATATAAAATTAAGGAGGGGGGTTATTTTTTTTATTTATATTTAAATCATTCTAATACCATGTCGTGAAGCGTCCCTTAAATTTTCCAGGGTGATAAAAAAATAACCGTGTATAAAAGTACTCTGTGCTGCAGTATATTCACACTGTACCTGCAACTTGACAGCGAGCGGCTCCCATATGCCGATAGTGGTCATATGTGGATCGTCAACCTAACGACCAAATGTCCGGAATTCCTGTCGATGGCTGCAGTAAATTCGCAGTGTACAGTCGAACCAACTGAATCATGACCCACTTGGCCGATCATTCCTTTAGAATCATAAATTTTGTTAGGTTTTCTTCGCTATCATGCGTGTTGCACTTAGTACGTTCTAAATATGTATAAAATGCGTCATTACGGGTCAAAGATCTATGCAATTTTAATCTGTGCTATCACTGCACTAAAGTCTCAATTGGAATTTTAAATAAGATGTCATTCATAATCTAAACTCTTTTCACTACTGAGAAAAACTATTATAATTTAAAAAATAAAATGACGTCAGATGTCAATAGAAGTGTGAAAAAAATTAAAAAAAGCCATAAAACATAATTGAATTGAATTAAATAAAAGTCTAAGACAATATTATAAACAAATCTTATAATGGCCAATTTGGCAGAACAAAGAGCTCGGATTGTAGTGCTCAGTGAGCAAAGCTATGGCATTCGGGAAATATCACGAGAGTTGAATATAAGTCGGAACACAGTCAGGACATGGATCAGACACGGCACGCTGAAGAGGGTACCCTTGAGCACAGACGACGACATAATCATGGCGTTCGTCGAATCACGAACCAACAGACAACGGAAATGCAACACTATTACGAAGAATATCCTTTTACTCGTACACGGTACTTTGCGGCACGTTACGACGTTTGTCTACAAACAATAAGAAACAAATTTGGGATTATATGAGGGGAAGTGACATTTGTAGTCGTCTAATCGGGTCTATGCGTAGCCGACTATTAGACGTTATTGAAAGCCATGGTGCTTACACTCGGTTTTAGAACCATCACACCCCACTTTCCTATTTTGGGTAATTTTCTATTTTACACTTTACCAAGTGAATGCCATATTTTTTAAATTAATAAAACCCGTTTAACAAAATAAAGTTTATAATCCTTCAACTTTATTGTTTTATTTTATTGTGACTAACGCAAGTTCCAAGGGTACTTTTATAAAGAAACAGGTTCCCGGTACAAACTTGCCACCCGGCTAGCGGCTGTGCCGAATCCCGAATATGTGTGTTGCAACTTGCAAACCTAGGCTCAATTCATACCGAAGTGGCAGAGGTCGGCAGTTTTACCGTCAAATACTTTTAAGCCTAATCTTCATTGAGACATAGTATCGCTTGGCAAAAGTCGAAAGGCCGCGCGCCCGCCCGCGGATATGCCGGGCGGCAGCGCGCGGCGCCGCTGACGGCCGCTGGCAGCCTTCCCCTCCCGCCCGGCTAAAAAACAATACAAAACCGCGGGCGGATTCACGGTGCCATATGCGGCCGCGCGGCGCCACGGGCGGCCTCGCGGCGCCGCTAGTGGCATCTCCCACCCGCCGCCGGCGGCTGCCGGCCGCTGCCACTTCAGTGTGAATTAAGCCTTAGAGCCGCCATACACGAACAGCTTTAAGCAGTCAGGATGGACTGCTTCAAGCTGCGACTGCATAGTGACATACAGTCGTCTACGGAACCGCGCAAGCAGTTGTAGTTTAGTATGCAGTCGCAGCTTAAAGCAGGCCATCCTGACTGCTTCAAGCTGTCCGTGTATGGCAGCTCTTATTTGAAATGAAGGTCTCGCCGATTTTCGTACAAAGTTTTTCGTGCAATACTCAAATACTCCGATCTATTTATCATAGCGATCATAGCCTTGTCAGTGACTATCAGTGTCTAATAAATTGATAACAGGTTTGTTAACATAAGAAATGTATGTTCAAGCGAATTTCATTACCTACTTTGTATAGAGTGACTGTAGAAAAATGATCTTAAGGTGGGTCATGATTCAATTTGGTCGACTGTACCTGCAACTTGACGGCGAGCGGCTCCCATATGCCGATAGTGGACATATGTGGATCGTCAACCTAACGACCAAATGTCCGGAATCCCTGTCGATGGCTGCAGTTAGTATATTCGCACTGTACCTGCAACTTGACGGCGAGCGGCTCCCATATGCCGATAGTGGACATGTGGATCGTCAACCTAACGACCAAATGTCCGGAATCCCTGTCGATGGCTGCAGTTAGTATATTCGCACTGTACCTGCAACTTGACGGCGAGCGACTCCCATATGCCGATAGTGGACATATGTCGATCGTCAACCTAACGACCAATTGTCCGGAATCCCTGTCAATGGCTGCAGTTAGTATATTCGCACTGTACCTGCAACTTGACGGCGAGCGGCTCCCATATGCCGATAGTGGACATATGTGGATCGTCCACCTAACGACCAAATGTCCGGAATCCCTGTCGATGGCTGCAGTTAGTATATTCGCACTGTACCTGCAACTTGACGGCGAGCGGCTCCCATATGCCGATAGTGGACATATGTGGATCGTCAACCTAACGACCAAATGTCCGGAATCCCTGTCGATGGCTGCAGTTAGTATATTCGCACTGTACCTGCAACTTAACGGCGAGGCGACTCCCATATGCCGATAGTGGACATATGTGGATCGTCAACCTAACGACCAATTGTCCGGAATCCCTGTCGATGGCTGCAGTTAGTATATTCGCACTGTACCTGCAACTTGACGGCGAGCGGTTCCCATATGCCGATAGTGGACATATGTGGATCGTCAACCTAACGACCAAATGTCCGGAATCCCTGTCGATGGCTGCAGTTAGTATATTCGCACTGTACCTACAACTTGACGGCGAGCGACTCCCATATGCCGATAGTGGACATATGTGGATCGTCAACCTAACGACCAATTGTCCGGAATCCCTGTCGATGGCTGCAGTTAGTATATTCGCACTGTACCTGCAACTTGACGGCGAGCGGCTCCCATATGCCGATAGTGGACATATGTGGATCGTCAACCTAACGACCAAATGTCCGGAATCCCTGTCGATGGCTGCAGTTAGTATATTCGCACTGTACCTGCAACTTGACGGCGAGCGACTCCCATATGCCGATAGTGGACATATGTCGATCGTCAACCTAACGACCAATTGTCCGGAATCCCTGTCAATGGCTGCAGTTAGTATATTCGCACTGTACCTGCAACTTGACGCCGAGCGGCTCCTATATGCCGATAGTGGACATATGTGGATCGTCCACCTAACGACCAAATGTCCGGAATCCCTGTCGATGGCTGCAGTTAGTATATTCGCACTGTACCTGCAACTTGACGGCGAGCGGCTCCCATATGCCGATAGTGGACATATGTGGATCGTCCACCTAACGACCAAATGTCCGGAATCCCTGTCGATGGCTGCAGTTAGTATATTCGCACTGTACCTGCAACTTGACGGCGAGCGGCTCCCATATGCCGATAGTGGACATATGTGGATCGTCAACCTAACGACCAAATGTCCGGAATCCCTGTCGATGGCTGCAGTTAGTATATTCGCACTGTACCTGCAACTTGACGGCGAGGCGACTCCCATATGCCGATAGTGGACATATGTGGATCGTCAACCTAACGACCAATTGTCCGGAATCCCTGTCGATGGCTGCAGTTAGTATATTCGCACTGTACCTGCAACTTGACGGCGAGCGACTCCCATATGCCGATAGTGGACATATGTGGATCGTCAACCTAACGACCAATTGTCCGGAATCCCTGTCGATGGCTGCAGTTAGTATATTCACACTGTACCTGCAACTTGACGGCGAGCGGCTCCCATATGCCGATAGTGGACATATCGACAATCTGTCCGGAGTCGCCGTCGATGCCGGCGTTGCAGACGCCCGCGCAGGCGGCGTGCTGCGCGCGCAGGGCGGTCAACGTGCGGATCGTGTTCGCGCCGCAGTTCTGGGCCAGCGTACGGGGGATTATCTCTGTAACAATTGTTACAAATAAGATCCTTTTAGTAGTTATATTTATTTTATTGCTTTTAAACTTAAGGATGGAATTCGAGCAGTGTGGCTGTGTCCTCACTAGTACGAGCGATGTTTAGTCAGTATTTGCATCTTATGCAAGCACTTGAAATATTTTACATTTTTTTCCTGTTCTGATCAAGTTTTTGACCACGACGTATGTTGATTGACTTGAGTAACGTTATAACGCATGGAATCCACAGAACAACAGATAGATATTGTATACTTAACACTCTCTAAAATCAAGGAGTAATTCATATTAAAAATCTTAATAAATCATTCGGTTTGTCGACATGCAAATATTATACGCCAATTAGTAAAATTCAATACTATTATAATTAATCCATTGGCAATATTTAATTGAAATTAAAATTGTAAAAATAAAACTATAATTATGCGATCAGAACACTGTATTAATAAATGCAATAAGATGCAGTTAAATTAAACTTGTGATACTAAACTTAAGTGGTGTGAATAAATAATTTTTATTTCTATTCTACGAGCAAACAGATCTCTGCTCAAAATCACTCTTAAAAAACCATTTACATACCCAACAACAGAACTTTAAAAAAGAAGCTCAAGTTTTGACGATTCGCCAACTATTTATATTAAAAACCTGTCTGATAGCGCACAAACGGCTTATTAATTCGGATAATTACCGGACACTTTTGGGTAAACGTACTTTTAAAATCCCAGTTCCGTCTGTAAATTCACTTTTTGCTACTAGATTTGGCGACTCAGTAAGAGCACGTGTCTATAATGCAACGGTAAGGGCTTGTGACTTAAGAGGCTGAGTAACGCCAACGACCTTGAGACATGATTTGTACTGGATTACGGGCGCGGTGCGTTATTGAAATTGAGTGAAAAAATCAATATATTTTTTTTTAAGAAACTAGTAACTTATTTGAAGATATAAAACATCAATATTATCAAATTAAGTGTAACGAGTTAATTCCCTGAAAATAATTAAATAACCTTTGTTAAATAACTCAGATTTTCTTCTGGAAGCTGTTTTTGATGGGTGTCTTTGGTTTTTTTTTAACAAGTCATTTTAATTAAAATTTGTTTTGGGGACATGGATATTCTCAAAAATATTTTCAAGAGTGACATATATTTTTTTTTACTACGGTATATCAAACAGGTTTTGCTGAAAAAAGTTTTAAGTGGGGCTCGATTAGCTCAGCTCAGCGTTGTCAGCCTCTTAAGGAACTGTTCAGTCTCAGAAGCAAAGAAGTTTTAACTAAATGATTGCTTACTAACTCATATATTGAAACCGAATCTCTTCTCAGTCGATGTTTCTAAGTTTGTAGTGTTATTAATTATTACTGTAGTGCTATTACTAACACATGCAAAAGGGCCTTTTGTCATGTTTCATTTAATTTTTTATTATTATTTTATTTTTCTTTAGTTTAATTTTTGGATTAGTCTTCGTTATGTCTTTTTATGTGATGTTTCTTTCAGTCGGTATTGGGAATTCGGGTCGCAAGACCAAGTAAGCAGTAAATGGTTGCCCAAGACAGGCACTGCCTAGTTTGGGGACCTCTGCGCAATGTAAATTATGTATTTATAACACCTGTACTGTACATACTTTAGTGCAATAAAATTATTATTATTATTCTACTTACAACAGCACTTCATTATCAAAATTGTGAATATGGGGCCTCAGAACATCATTGTCGCAGGTTGGGCTACATTGCATAGACCTGGGGCCTCCCACCGCTAATCTTAACGTCCTTGTCGTGTGTTGATAGCGTTTCGATAAAACTGCTTTTGTCGCTTTTATACGCATTTCCTGGTGCAATGTATTCGTACTACAATTTCTTGATAATTCAGTAGTGACAAATGTTTTAATTAGGAATCGGTTAACCAACAATAACTGTCTCAAAAAGCGATGCAATTGAAGCATTAATAACATGCCACAAGTGCCTTAACGCTAGCAGAATTAGGCCCCTGCTCCTCTGTGTCACGGTAATAGTATAAATACAGTAAGTGGACTCGGCCCCTCTTTGAAATTTTATACCTACGGCCGCTCGGCATCGCTTGGTGCGTGGCTCGCGATAGGGCTGCTCGCTTACCGACCGTATATACGCTCCGTTTGACTCGTGCGTATGCCCTGCGACGAATTGCATTTGTGACAGCCCTTGTAGTGCCCAGCCCAGCTATGCGATCCAAGTGGCATAGCGCGTGTTTTTGCGACCGTTTCTATGAAGTCATTTTACTTTATATACTATTACCGTGTCTGTGTTTCCGCCGCGTGATATCATACCTAGAGCCTGCGCGACCGCCCTGTACGGAGACATGTGCGGCGACTTAGCGGCGAGTGCATGCGACACAGCCATCTCCACGCTGCCGCCACCGGCCACCAGCCGCGGACATAGTACCTGCACAAACATACATAAATCATTAGGCACCGTTAACCCTCAATTGAAATGAGAAATAATCGAAAAATCAAATTGCATGTCTATTATTTTAATGAGCAACAATCTTCACATTAATGCCTGTATTAACGACACCACACGCGCCCCATTTAGAGTAAGCACGAAACAGGTATTTATAAGAAAAATATGTTGGTAGATCAAATAATAAAAGCATTTACTATTGAAAAAATGAAAATAAATCAAATACAAGATTTTGTTTCTTGCATTTGATTACTTTCATTTCATTGATATGTTAATAAAGCCTTTATCTTATACTAGCTTTCCGCTCGCAGCTTCGCCCGCGTTATTATTGGTTTCCCGTGGAAATTTCACATTTTCCCGTAGGAACAATATTTTTAACAGAAATTGGGGGATGAATTGCAATAAACCATGAAACACGTATTCAATGAAATGTTTTTAAGAGCACGAATCTCGTTTTATCAAAATCGTTGCCAATTTAAAGATTTTTCCATACAAATTTGCAACCCCTATTTCATCCCTTTAGGGTTAAAATTTTGATGGTATAAGGAACAGGCTAAAACGGCACTAACGTTGGCACTGCGAGAAGGAGCTCTCACAGTCCTGGAGGCTCTTGGAAATTACAGGACTTATGACCGCATTTTAGAAGCTTTGGAAGCCCGTTACGGTGACAGCCATTTGGAGCATGTCTTCAGAGTCCAGCTGAAGGACAGAACACAGGGTCGTAACGAATCATTGCAACAATGGGCCCTGGAGGACCGATCGAAAAGCTAGTCAGGAAGGTATATCAATCTGCATTGGCCTCATTTGTGGACAGCATGCTGGTGCAGGCCTTTATTGACGGAATTCGGGACCTGGAAGTGAGGGTTGCTGTCCCGTTGGGCCACCATGAAAGTCTGAAGGACGCAGTTACCCATGCCCTAGAGGTAGAGACTGTGCGTAAGGACTCTAGGACATACAGGGTGCAGGAAGTTACCACCAAAGAGCCGGCTGCTCCCCGCCGCGAATTTGGACCGAAATGTTACCACTGTGCAGAACGCGGCCATTTAAAATCTAGTTGCCCGAAAAGGAACAAGAGGTAAGACACGTGCTCCGGAACGGTACGGCAAATAGCCTCCGATGAGCCGGAGCCACAGCAGGGAAACTAGTAAAAGCCAGGGCTGCGAGACGAGTGCTGGCTAGTAGTCAAAATGTCCCAGTTATGACCTCACATGCGAACGACGGAAATAGCTTGGTCATTGGGGGGAGTATTGAAGGAATACCATGCCACCTCAAAATCGACACTGGAGCCTCTCGTATCAGTCTTCGGCTATTGAAACACCTGTCTAGCATGCGTAGCACAAGGACCCCGAGATAAATATGTCGATCATTAACTGTCACTTTCTCGACACCAAACAATAGCTATCTCATTCGATACTGTCAAAAGTGACGTTTCGATGTAGAGAAATAGGCCGAGAAAATACTCTCGCGATCCTTGTGCTACGCGTGCAGAGATCGTCTAGTCCGACCTAAGCATCTCCAGCTGCAAAAGGCTACCGGCTAGCACATTATCGTCCTGGGGGAGTGAGAGGTGGCAGTAAGAATTGGAGAGAAGAAATACTGGCACGACGTCATCTTTGCGAACATCGTCGACGATTGCATCATCGGGTTGGACTTCATGAGAAGATTCGGCTGTAACATCGATTTAAAGGGTGGGGTACAAAATTTTGGAATTGAAGAAATCCCTATGGAAGGTGGAGTGAAGGGAAAAGTCTACTACTGCGCACGAAGGACTATTCTCCAACCAAGATCGCCCTAGTCCCGGTAAAATTACCATGCAATACGGGCCGAGGATCTCGTTGCTGTGTGTTAGTAGAAAAATATCTACTTCAAAATTGATTTTCAAGCTTTAGAAGTCCGCCATATTGGATAAATAGTGACGTCACATTATTTTTCGAGTTACTCTTAGCAAGACCTTTTATTTGATACCCATATTGTAGGGGTGCATTAAAAATAATTGATCCGCCATGTTGGGTATGCCGCCATCTTGCATTTAAAATGACGTCACACAGTTAATCATGCATTGTCATCCAAACTGAACATGTATACAAAATTTCAGCTCAATCGGTTAAAGATATCTGCTTCAAAATTGAGTTGCAAGATTCCACCCGAACATACATACATACTTACATACATTGCAAGTTAAATAAAAGCTTGTAAAATAGCTGGAAACAAATCGTGGATATAGCATAAGAATAACTAATAATACGAGTATAGAAGCGAAACTCCCGGCCGTCGAGCGCACAAGGCCACGTTATTTACCTACCATTTGATTTCCGTTGAACGGAATCGCCAATCAAGGCGCGCACCGCATCCCGCACGCACGTGACTCCTTCCCGCGCGCCGCTATCTACCTAATCGCCGCGATGCCGACTTATTGTTGCGTTTATGGGTGCAAAAACAATGCCATAATAACCCCAAATTTAAAATTTTTACCTGATTAAGCTTTTTATAAGAATGCGTATTTACTACGCGCTGAAGTTTAATAACCGAAACTTCAAATCATCTACAAAAACGTCATGTTTTATAAATATCAGACATTTGTAAATATTTCTGTTAAATTGAAACCTTTTAAATAAAAATGATTGAATACTTTAAAATTATTTTTATCATACCTACCCTAGATACAGATACAGTTTTATTCGTAATATTCATTACATGTCAAAGCTAATACAATATAATGTATCGAGTTTCTAAAGCTGTCATTGTAGTGCAATTTTGAAACTCTATGGGATTGTTATTGGGAAACTGTATGGGATTTTTTTTGTCAAGTCGGGAATAATTTGAATTATGAGAAACTTTGGTACTGCTATATATATTTTTATCGACCTTTGTCACTGTTCCATATAAAATTTAAATACAATCAATACTTGATTAAAATTATGAAACAACAGATTTTTTTTCAAGTGAAAATGTTGGTCTGATAGTAAAAAAAAGTGAGCTAAGGTTTTATCCATTAGTACATTCATAACTTCTGCTCTTGGACTATAAACGTAGGTACGATACCTAAATTACAAACCATTTTTGTACATCGAAATTCGAAACATTTGATTGATTTTGTTCTCGAAGTGTAGGGATTAAGCTCAATTAATCAAAACGTCGGTGGCGCAGTGGACTCGGCACTTGCCTTCCAATCGGGGGGTCGGGGTTCGAGACCCGCTATGTACCAATGTGTTTTTCGTTTCGAATTTCATATGTACATTTGTCTGACGCTCCTACGGTGAAGGAAAACATCGTGAGGCAACCTGCATACATCTGCGAAGAAATTCAATGATGTATGTGAAGTCGACCAATCCGCACTGGGCCAGCGTGGTTGACTAAGGCCTAATCACCTTAACATAGGGTAGGCTCGAGCCCCTCGGTGGGGACGTATATGGGCTGTGATGGTGAATGAAAAATAGGCAGGTTCTTATAACTACGGAATCAAAAAAACTAAAAATGTGCGTACTATTGCTAAAGATAGTCGCTCGCTCACTACACTTGAAGTACAAAATCAATAAGACTCGGTGTATGCTCAGTTTCTCATGGTGAATGAAAAATAGGCAGGTTCTTATAACTACGGAATCAAAAAAACTAAAAATGTGCGTACTATTGCTAAAGATAGTCGCTCGCTCGCTACACTTGAAGTACAAAATCAATAAGACTCGGTGTATGCTCAGTTTCTCATTTAATGTAAAATATGGAGGTACCTATATAAAAAATATTGTAGTAGTAACCATACGTCCATGTGGTGACCCTAGCGGCGTCCGCAGACTACTGCGGGGCGTTACAGGGGGAAGGGCGCTGTAGGTATGCAAATAGCGGCATTTGGCGCACCCACAAAGGAGATTCGCTTCTATACTCGTATTATTAGTTATTCTTATGGATATAGCTCGCACGATAGTGACAACGTCATCCGAAGCATTTGTACGGGTTCTAAATTTAAGCAATGTTAAATACGACCTTAACGAAGGAACGCCTATCGAACGCGGTCTTGTGAAGAAATCTCTTGGATACGGAGCTGTAAGGGACTCAATACGAACGAAAAACCTGTATGCACGGATTTGGATCGAAAGATTACTGGGTGACTGCAAGGGTGACCTCACCAAAGAAGAACTTCTCAAGGCACACCATTCTCTGAGGCGGTTTATTAACGTTTTCTCTATGCACGAAGGAGACATCGGAAGAACTGGGGTAGTGCGGCATGAAATTAACACTGGTGACGTTCCACCAATCCGTCAACGACCTCGGCGAGTACCAGTAGCTAGGAAAAAGAAAGTAGAAGACATGATCACTGAAATGAAAAGAAGTAATGAATTTGATCCTTCGACGAGTCCATGGTGTTCACCGGTGGTTTTAGTCAATTACCGTCGACTCAATGACGTAACCAAAAAGGACAGCTATCCACTACCGCGAATTGACGACACTTTGGATACGTTGAACGATATGGAATGGTTTTCAATGCTGGACTTGAAGAGTGGTTACTGGCAAATCAAGGACCAGGATAAAGAGAAAACTGCATTTTCTACTGGAAAGTGACTGTGGCAGTTCAACGTAATGCTATTTGGGTTGTGCAACGCTCCTGCGACATTTGAGCGACAGATTCTAGCGGGCCTGTTGAGAGACACCTGCCTGGTATACCTGGATGACATTATCTTAGTTGTGAAAAACTTCGATGATCACCTCAGGAATTTGGAGCAAGTTTTATCCAAACTCAAAGCTGCCAATATCAAACTAAGTCCGAAGAAATGCTCGCTTTTTGAGCGCAAAGAGCGACAGACCCAGAGAAGATAAGCGCTGTTAAGGACTGGCCGACGCCGAAAGATAAGACTGCAGTTCGTGCCTTTTTGGGACTTTGCTCATACTATCGACGGTTTGTGAAAAACTTTTCGAATATAGCAAAGCCTTTGCATGAATTGACGGAAAAAAAACGACCATTCATGTGGAATGATCAGTGTGCAACGTCTTTTACCGAGCTCAAGCAAAAAATTTGTGAGACACCTATATTGGGATACCCAGATCCAGAGAATGACTTTATTGTAGACACAGACGCAAGTAATACTGTCATTGGGGGAGTGTTATCGCAAAGGTAAGGGGACCAGGAAATTGTGATAGCTTACTTCAGTAAATCGCTGTCAAAACCGGAGAGGAATTACTGTGTCACTTGAAGAGAGTTGCTGGCGGTTGTCAAAACATTCCAACACTTCAGCAAGTATTTGTTGGGACGCAAGTTCCGTATCAGGACTGACCACGCTGCTCTCAAGTGGTTATTAGAGTTTAAAAACCCTGAAGGTCAAGTGACGCGATAGATTGAACAACTCCAGGAATATGACTTCATTATTGAACATCGCAGTGGGAAATCACATAGCAACGCTGATGCCCTCTCCCGAAGACCGTGCCAAGATGACTGCAAACATTGTCAGAGACAAGAGGCAAAAGACTGCATAAGGATGTTGAGAACCGACACTGTTAGCGAAGAGTGAGGTGGTAGTCATGCAGCAATCGCAACAGGAGGACCTTGACATCAAATCCATTTTCGATTCGAGTACCCAAGCCAAGGTGGTGTGAAGTAGCTCCGATGAGTATAGTCACGAAAAGCTATTGGGCTCAATGGGAAAGTTTAGTCATGCATAATGGGGTACTTTGCAGAAGATGGGAGTCAACAAATGGCAAGGATGCGGACTTGCAAATAATAGTCCCAAAGAAGAAGGTCAAAGAAGTGCTGAGACTTTATCATGACGGAATATCCGGTGGACACCTTGGAGTGAAAAGGAGCTTGATGAAAATATGCCGTGAAGATGTTGAAGACTGGTGTAAGAAGTGTACGAGCTGCTCGTCAGTTAAAGGTCCTCATACGCGTAGCAGAAGCTTAAGCTTTATAACATTGGAACACCTTGGGAAAGGATTGCTTTAGACGTTGCAGGCCCATTTCCAACATCAGATTCTGGAAACAAATACATATTGGTAGTGATGGACTATTTTCCTAATGGCCTTAAGCGTTTGCCATTCCCAATCAGGGAGCTGTGACAGTGGCGGAAAAGTTGGTGATGGCGGTGTTCTGTCGATTTGGAGTGCCACTCGAAATTCACACCGATCAAGGCAGGAACTTCGAGTCCCAGGTTCTTCAAGAGACATGTCGAATCATGGGGATTCATAAGACGAGAACCACACCCTGTCATTAACAGTCAGATGGAATGGTTGAGAGGTTCAACCAAACATTGGAAAGACATCTGGCGAAGGTTGTGGAGAACCACAAAAAATACTGGGATAGGCATATTCCCCTTTTCCTGATGTCATATAGATCGGCAACTCATGAGAGCACAGCTGCCACGCCAACAAGCGCTAACTTTTAAAGGGAACTTTGTTTAACTGCTAACCTCTTAACAGGGCGACCTCCGGATACCCCAAAATGCGTCACGGCCCCATACTAAAACGGGCCATGTCCTTTAATATTTGAGAAATATGGGTGTATCAGCTAGGACACGTAAATTATGGTACCTACGTTTCAAGAGGTCACGGGCTACAGGATAATTACCTCCTTCAATTTTTAAATGTTGGATTAGTCTCCTAGGTGCATCCGACAACGCCACTAATAAATAATGTCATTTTATGTTGGTGTAAGGTCAGGCTGATTATCGACTAGCCTGTTAAACTGATCTATGAAACTAATCCAACAATCAGGCTGGCCATCAAATCGTGGGATTGGGAGGACGGGTAGTTTGCTAGTTGGGGGTGTAGGTGAACCCATCAAGGTTTTTACTGGCGTACTCGACGCGACAGGTTTAGTAGTGGGAAACAATTCTTCGGCCGAAACTCTAAGCTCATCAAGTTTGTTGCGCATAAGACGCATCTGGCGCTTGAAATAGGTATAATCTTGATTGTCAATAGAAGGGTCAAGGCCGCCCAGAAGGCGAGAACATGCATTAGTAAATTTTGTCTCATAAAGAACTACATCTGCCAGGCGGACGCGTAGTTTCGCCGGGAAGAAGGAATCTAGGGCCTCGTGAGTATCGTCCACCCATTCACTCACAAAGCTCAACGATATTCAGCAGTATCCGTATATAGGGGAGTTCTAATTGTTACATTCTCGTTTTCCGACATCTTAAATAAACAATAAAAACGTTTTAATTAAGGTTGTAAGAATGTATAGGGAAGGTCAGGAGTCAAATATGTATATAAATATAATAATTCAATTAAAGGGTAAACAAAAAATGTCGGCGCGGTGCGATGGTGTCGAGCACAAAGGAAACGAGCGAGCGGCCGGCTAATAATGCGAACTACGTATGCTAAGTCGTAAACAAGCTTGACCCAGATATAATAGAAAATGTTATAACCGTATTTAAACCACGCTCTGCTACCAAAATGTTAGGGAAATATCAAATATAAATGTTAAGGGGGGAACAACAATATAATTTTATTATTTATAATATGCTGGGCTGTAACTGTAAGGTTATATTAGGTACATAGTCAAGTCTGGTACTTTACCGCTATTCCTGGATTTCGGTGTTACCTAGGTCGACCATAGGATATACGCTTCTTCTATGCTCCAACTACTCTTTTTATCACAAATATCACTCTTTTCTCCACGTTCTAGGTAGGTGCGGGAGTACCGTGGTCAGTTAGGTATACGTGTTACGTCGGGAGGGCAACAACTAGAACTGTCATCGCGTTTCTTTTCACACCAACAAGAGGGCGCGCCCGGCGCGCGGGAAGGAAGTATTCGAAACACTCAAGTTAATAATTAAACTTCGGTAGAGGAATATTAAACTTCAAAAATAAAAGCTTCGACGCCTTTTTTCCTTCTAGTCTATTGCGATATTGTGTATAAAGAAGTCCAGCGCCTGTATAAAGAATGTGAGCCGCTATAATAATTGGCGCCAACTTTAAAAAAAACTGAATATTCGTATTCGCATTCGCGAATGTCGTTAGTTATTCGCATTCGCATTCGCGAACGCTCAAAAAATGATCACTAGGACGCAACTAGAGAAATGTAAAGGGCACTTAAAGAAGATTTGGTATTACATTCACTACTGGCTCGGACAAAAGAAACAAAAATTAGACAGTGCAGGGGTGGAAGCGGCATCAAGGTATAAAATTACTGACTTTACTGACCAAAACCTAATGAAATGCTGACCAAATACTGACTTTTACTGACTGTTTTACTGACCAAATTTCACCCCTCGCTGGACTGTTTCATTCATGTGTGCAGAGTTTATGTGCTCAGTCATAGTACCTTATTGGTAAAGCAGATACCTACTTACTAACAATGTATATATGTTAATGGAAAATGTTAAAAAAAACTTTTTTTTTTGTCTCCACCATCCCCATAGCCAACATGCACCACTCTTTTGTTAAACGTTATTTAGTTAACGTTAACTAAGTAATCACCGCCGGGTGCCGCCATGGAGTTTCATTTTTGTTGTAGCTGTGCTCACCTTAAAAAGGATGAGATTTGCTCAGGAAGGAATGGTATGAAGCAAAATCGCAGCTCGGGGTATCCGGGATCGCATACCCGTGCACTCAAAAGTCAATTTGCCGGACAAGCAAATTGAACAAGAGTACCCCCTGGATGAAGTAAAAATACAACACGGAAATTTATCGAAATGTCTCATCAGATTACCTAATAAAAACGAAATCACTTTAAAATAAGAATGAGACACATTTTTCAAGAATACTTAATCCTGGTCCTGAAAATACTGACTTTACTGACCAAATTTTGAAAAAACTGACTTTTACTGACCATCTTCAAAAAAACTGACTAACTGACTTTACTGACTTGTTTTCACCCCTGACAGTGTGATTTTAAGTTATTAAGGTAAGTTAGACAGTACAGAAAACAATAATTTTACAAAAACTTTTAACAAAGAAATTCAAAAAATTAAGCATAACTGTGATGTAAAATTTATCAATCGTCAAAGATTAGATAAATCTAGTTAATATTAGTTTTAGATTTCAAAAAATTAAGCTTTTTATTGTTAAAAAAATTTAAAACAAACACCTATCCTGTGATAAAACGCCAGGTTCAGATAAAATATTAATAAATAGGATAGTTTTTATCTCGATTACTGACCTCAATATTTATTATTGTGCATTAAAAATGGTTTGTAATTTTTTGTTAGTTCCATAAGTTTTTTTATAGATGGCGGTGTGAATTAATTTATCGACACAATGCTTTATCTAGGTCGGGTAAGCATCCAGTAGATGGCTTTGAGTTTCGATTTCTTGATGCTACATCTATTCCACTAGGATGTTAGACTAACATTGATCCGACATTTATTTATTTTAAAAAATGCATATAGTATAACTACTGAGATACAGCAACGCGTTGCTAGAGTCAGCAAGTGAAATTTTAAATTAAAAAAACATACTTACCAAATTCTTAGCGACATGCAGAGCATCTTGAAGATTTCTTTCTATTTCATTCAATATGTCCTTGGAAGCACCTCTGAGTAAAATTGTGCACGCCTGAAAGCAATTATGATTACGTATATAATTTTTGTGAATATACGAGAAATATTCAAAAATTAAGGTCAGTCATGAAATAAAATTATACTCGATTTTTTTTTCTGTGCGCTTGGACCTGTCAAAGTCGTCAGGTTGGCAGTATTGAAATGCCTTAGAACGGTCTACACACACGTGTCGTCTGCATAGTTTTCTCTGTTCTCATTACATATTTGCATTCATTGTTATATTTTGTTATTTTTTTAGTTGTTGTGTTAAAGTTTGGTTGTTATATACGTTGTTTTATTTGTTGTTATTCGTTACCGTTACTCTTTCGCCGTAAAGCTTCTGATAAATGAACATACTTATTGAAATTCATTTTCATATTGCATATTTTTCATGTTTTTTTTTCATATAGATTTGCGAGAGTTTTGTTGACGTTACCGATGCTGCTAACATAACAACGTTTTGACGTTGACAGGCGCACAGTTAGAAAAATCTGGTTATATGTGATGCAGCTTAAGATACCTACTTTTGTTTACAAAAAATCTAATCACAGCATAATTATGTACTTCACGACTGGTTTGGCGGGCGAAACAAATATCACGGACTTTTTTGTCTTCATGAATGGACAGGCAAACAACTACCGATTCAAACAATAAATACAATAGTTTGTGAAACAATCAAAAAAAACTTGTACCCACATGCCAATATTGGAACTTTAGCAAACATGCATTATTTTTCAAATAAGTATTAAGTGCATGAGCAATTACATCAATTTAATAATAATCAATTAATGTTAATTTTGCTAGATCTTTCCACAACTACACAGCACAGGAAGATTTCAACATCAACACTTTAAAATAAGATTTTCGGATTTAACTCATGAGTAAAGTCTCTACAGCTTTTCTCATGTAAATGACATAAAATATTATGATCGTTAAGGAAGCTCACCTTTGGGTTCTTGCACTCAGTGACGAACGTGAAGTAGTCGTCACCGATTTTCTTAACTTCAAAGCGGCCGGCCGCAGTGCCCACATCGGATTCTTTCAACTCTTCGGTCCTGTTCACTATGGTGGCGCCGCAAGCGCGCGCCAATCTGTTGTTGTCCGTCTTACGAAGTCTGGAAATTACATCAAAACAAACTCAAAAAAAAATTATTGAACAAAGAACTTCACACATGGACACTTATTATGTGAAGTTTTCTTTTACTTGTTTCCAGAGATGTCGACTATAGTTTGAATGCACGCACAATTGCACATGGATTTCTAATATGAAAATTCAATTTGATACTCAAAATACACAAAACATAATATGTTCAACCTATGCTTCAGTATGCAGTCCAAGTTTGGAGTCCGTATTTCAAGAAAACTTTAGAACTGCTGGAAAAAGTTCAAAGAATGTTTACTAAGGTGCCAAAAGTCCTGGAAATCAAGAAATATGAGAAAAAACTAGAAATCTTAAAGTTAAAAAACATAGAGCTGCTGGAAAAATTTCAAAGGTTTACCAAAGTGTCAAAAATAATAAAAAACAAGGAATATGAGGAAAGACTAGAGATCTTAAAGTAAACATCTTTGTAAAGCGTAGAAAAAGGAGTGACCTTATTGAAACTCGAGTAAACACGAAATATCTCACAATAGTCCTCGTAAGGCCTTCTATTACTCAACAAACTAATTTCAGGTTTTGTGCAATTTTATTAACATGCTGTATGCAGGAGTATTCTAATATATCAATGAGGGAAAATCAAAAAAACTATGGGCAAGAGAAATTCGTTCTTAGCATCTTATGGCTTCCATTTAAAACTCAAGGAATTAGATTTTTGCATGTACAATCTTGTATGTGTATTATATGGTGAACATGTACAATGACGGCCACAGTCCAGTCAGTCAGATCTCTGTTTAAATGGCTTTATAACTTTGTTGTTTTAATAGTAATATTAAAAAAAATCATTTTGTCTAATAAAAAATGCTTATTATGATCCCCGGCCTCCTCTGCCGAGGCGTACTCTCATGTTGCGAGTTGCGAGGGGTACTCTTCCCTATCTCATGTTGTCGTGGGACCGGGAAGAACGTGAATTTAATGTCCTAAATAATAATAATAAAGCATTGGACTCAATTCTATGCGCCCGCCGTCTAACTAGCCTAAAGCTAAAAATTCTAAATTTAAATGGCCAGTAATGCAAGTGCTATTCTAAGTTGACAGGCGAACTAAATTTAGGCAGAGTTTAAGTGGAATTCTAAAATGTCTAAGACAAGTTTAATTGTACTTGTTTTGCTATGGCAAAAGTGTTAAAAGTGAATTAACTAATGAATGGATTTTCTTAAGTTGGAAATTAAATCGGTTTTGTTTTTGTAGCAGTTAATAGGTATAATTTCCGTAAATTTTCATCTTATTTTTAACAAAAAATAATAATATAAAGTTTTGAAATCCATTTTGCGTCCTTAATTATCAAAAAAAGACCAAAAGTAAGAGTGACAGGATCCTGCAAAACGTTATTATAATTTTCAACCAAATTCGCGGATTTTAAGCAAAGTTTAATCGTCAGTTTAGGATGTTTACACGTAAAAATCTCACGTCTGGAATAGCGTTTGGACGGCTAAAGCTAAGTTGAATTGTCTGTCTGAAACAAGAAACCTGAGATTCAAATTAGCAGTGTCAGTTGAATTTGACAGAAACGGCAGAATAGGAAAATGGTTTAGCGACACCTAAATAAAATTAGGAAATTTAGCAGTCTTCAGAAATGAGTCTATTATTTATGTACATTGTTTTTTTTAAGTTTAGTACTGTTAGTGTTTTCCCTGTTCTAAAAAACTATGTTAGTATAGTTAGTTTCTAAATGTAGCCCCCTTACAGGGTAAAAGCCTCCTCCAGGCCTTTTCATTGTAATCTGTCTTGGCCCGTCTACAACATTTCAGGTCCTGCTAGGTATTAAGGTCTAGGTCTTGTCATCTTTTGTGTGGTCTTCCAATTTTGCTTTTCTCCATAGACCCTCTCCACTGAGTCAATTGCTTATATAATATAAAATAATGTGTATATTCTCCATTACCTGCGTATAGCTGTAATGCCAGCTTTTACGAGGTAATGCTGCGCCAAGTCGGACACGCCCTTTTCAGTAAACACAATGTCTGGCTTCAGGGCGATAATGTCTTCACATTGACGCTGGACATGCTCCTCCTCCAGTTGAAGTAGTTTCGTGAAATCCTATAAGGCAAATAATAAAGTTCAAATTTTTTGTGTATGGACTAGTACTTAGCCACTAAATGCAAATAATGTTGCATAGCATTTTCAAATTACGCAAATTCTAGTAGAATGAACACAAGCATTACAATGCTTATTGAAGCAAATATTTGTAATTTGAAATTTCCTTCTGCATATCTATACTAATATTATAAAGAGGAAAGATTTGATTGTTTGTTTGTTTGTATTGAATAGGCTTCGAAACTACTGCACCGATTTTGATAAAAGTCGGTATAGGAATAGTTCGAGACCAGTAGCCTAATTCACGCAATAAAACTTCAACGACATGCAAGCGATTTGATCGCTGAAGTCACTTTTCGTATTCACGTATAAATCGCACAATTTGTTTAGGTTGATTTCGTTTAAGCGTATTCACGTACAATAATCGAAGTTCGATCGTTTCCTCCGCGGTATTCACCTATTATTTTGACGTTAACTTTGATCGAATGTCAGCGATTAAACGTCAAATTAAACGATTTCTAAGTCGTTGAACAGAAGTTCATAATTTGTTAAAATTGTGTGCTTTTTTCTGTAAAAAAATGAGTTTGGGACTAGGTTTCTTACTTTTGGACCAAGCCAATGAGAGAGACGGCCCATCTACCGCAGTGTCTCAAGACGAAAGTCTTCAATTCGTGCGTGTTGCCAGTGATGACATGCGGAACTGAGACGTGACCGCTTACAATGGGTCTCATAAGAGAGCTCACAAACGGCAATGGAGAGAGCTATGCTCGGAGTTTCTCTACGTGATCACATCAAAAGTGATGAGATCCGTGGAAGAACTTAAGTGGCAGTGAGCAGGACACATCGCTCGTAGGATTGACGGCCGTTGGGGCAGAAAGGTCCTTGAGTGGCGGCCGCGTACCGGGAGACGCAGTATTGGTAGGCCCCCCACAAGGTGGACCGACGATCTGGTGAAGGTCGCGGGAAGCCGCTGGATGCGGGAGGCGCAGGACCGATCGGTATGGAGATCCTTAGGGAAGGCCTATGTCCAACAGTGGGCGTCTCTTGGCTGATTATGATGATGATGAATGAGAGAGACAGGCGCCGATGTCGAAACGAGCTCCGGAACAGCTCAATAGATCCTTTCGATATGTCTGACGCTATGAAACTATCACAACAAAATAACAAAATACAAACAAACTCGAAACTCGCAAATAATACAAAATGACACTAACACTGACATGCGTAATTTTTTTTATTAGTCATCAACGAATTTCATTCCAATAAAGCCATAAAATGAACTTAACGTAATTTTTTAGGTTTATTGCAGAAAGTTATGTAGGTGCATTATAATTTTGATAAAAAAACCCTTTCGGCCGCGTACGAAACTGGAGCTTCGTAACCAGATGCGATCGAATACTTTTTCGTCCTTGTACGTAACCAGTTACGATCGAACACTTTTTAATCCTCGTACGAAACTATGTAATGAGTCTCGTAACCAGATACGATCGAATAATTTTTCGTCCTTGTACGAAACCACTCAACAATATAAAACCACCTATCAGAAAATCAAACAACCTAGAAGGATGGCACAACAACATCAACCGATTCAAAGGGAAGAAGTATCCCATAATGCCACAAAGTATCTGGTAGGTACTTTGATAAAGGAGACAAAACGTCATAATGAATAAATAAATGATACACTAAAAAAATTAAAAGAAGGAAACATTTCTGTAGGGCATTATCACGAAATTATTTATTCTTATGTTTTCACATTTTAATTTTTCATTTATGACTTTTATATGAAAAAATAAAATATCTTATTTCTACTTTGACTATTTCTAACTTTTATGTAAGTTATGCTTATGATTAGAAAAAAGAAAACCAGTAATACACAAAATGTCAAATGATTACTTATACTATTGTACAAAAACACGAAAAAGTTTTTGATCGTAACTAGTTTCGTGCAAGGACGAAAAAGTATTCGATCGTAACTGGTTACGAAGCCTCAGTTTCGTGCGCGGCCGAAACCAAAAAAACATCATACCACAAAATTATCAACATTTCTGCATGTTTTCGTCAACAAAAAGTATTTGAATTTATTTGGTAGAATTGTAATGGCAACTTCAAGTTTAAATAGTTGACAAATCGCCGAGTTGCGATCCTATCGAGTAATCGTTCTATCGAAATGACACGTGAATACGGATTTATGACTGTTTTTCAATATTACGACTTCTAAACGTTAACGACATTTTGACTATTACAAAATACGTGAATTAGCCTACAGAGCAAAGATGTTTTTTTAATAAGAATTGACAAAAAATTGACACTTATTGAAATTATACATGTATTTCTATTATTTTATTTAATATATTACTTGTTATTAGTGCATGGTGATAGGTGGGGCATATTATACACATATTTAAAATAGCCCTTTGAGAAAATACTATGACAAAATTAGTTGGTAGCCATTCTCACCTGGTCACCCATGATTTCAATATTTGTCTGACTTTCGCCTTTCTTGTACTCAAGTGGGCAGTCCAGCAGGATGATTCTTGGGTTTTCAATGTACCGTCTCATTTTTGGATGAGTCACATCTTTATTAATCATTACTCCGTTTAGGACTTTCGATTCTTCCACTGTACCACCAGGGATCTTCTCCACTTTGGCATAGCTAGGTAGAACAAATTTAAAAATATAGTAAGACAGCAAAATTAAAAAATATATCTACATTTTTTCTTTTAATCAGAAGTTTCCAGTAGGGCACAAAAGGGTAAAGTTGGCGTCGTTTTCAATTTTGGCGGCCATTCATGAAAGTTGTAAATTTTGGAAGAATAATTCAAAAGAAATAAATTTTATAATGGGGTCCATATAGCTAAATAATATCGGAGCCAAGATATCACACTTTGAAGATTCAATGAAAACTGCTACTACCTAGGTTATTTTTTAATACTAGTCAAGATAAACACCACGCGACATTGTTTGCCAGAAACATGACGCGACCCAAGTGGGATATTTTAACTTCTTTGTTGAATATGTTCACTTAAAATAGGGCTACAAATTAGTACAAAAATTAACGATGGCCACTAAAAACAAAAATGACGCCACTTGTCCATACAATGTAACCCATTCCCCTTTATCAATCTACACTAACTAGACTAGAAATACCTCTGAGCGGACTGCAGCCAAATAGCGTCATGTATCCAAGCATGTGAATGTAGTTTCCAAAGCACATTGAAGGGGGGACAAGTAAGAAAGTATTTTTCCACTAATAGTGGGGTATTGCACTAGCAGCATGCAAGAAGCTCTAGTTGCCAGCGTCCAGGTTATGCCAGGTGTTTAACCGTCATTCTTATGCATAATTTTTTTCAATAAATAATGTAATAAAACTATTGTTTAACTTTTAACTCACATCATTATCATCATAAGATTAACCCATACATCACATCCCACTGAGCAGAGGCGTAATTAGAGTAAATTCCCTTGGTCGGATCTTACAACATCCACAGGAAGAAAGGAAGTGATGACAAATGTATTCTAAATCTGTCACCTCATGGAACTTAACTCACAACAGAAAAGACAGTGGAAGTGCTAAGCCATAAATGCCGTAGCCCTCCCAAGAGGGGGATTTGGATGTCACCCCCATTGCCCAGTACTGTTTGGTAGGTAGACCAATAAATATTTTTCAAATAATCTGTTGACTTTTCTTAACATAAATTTTACCATGACCATTTAACCCAGAGTCTATTTATAAAATTCATTTAGCCTCCCTATAATTTTATTTCTGCATATTTTTCATTAATAATTTGAGAAACATATTATTTAGATTACGCAATTAATCTTACTTTTTAATGTCGACTTCAACTCTACCATTATCATTAATTGTGACTGTATTCACTGCATCCAAAGCAATGTCCACAGCCAGATCTGCCCAGCGACCAATATACTTGGTACCTACACATGACCGAATCTGCAAAGCATGAAGAAGTGTCATTATATAACCTGTTGACGAATGAAAAGAATATAATAATGAGACTATAAAAATAGTAATTGACTTTCAAATCTTCTACAGTTCCAGGAATAGCTACAATAATAGTAGTTTTTAGTTCTATAATGTTATTTCTCTTATTCCAAAAATGTTATTGAAAACCCATCAATATTAATATGACAGATTTGAAATAACCAAAGGGCCATACCATTGATAAACCAAAATGTAGACCTATTATGGAACTTTCATTGTATGACATGGTATAAATTTTGTGATAAGGAAGTCATGAAATGCTTCATTTTGTATTACCAATCTCCAATGATATCATCACTTTGACATAAGTTCAATGATTTCATCATGACATAATGAACAAATGATCAAAAATCTGTCCAAAAATCTTATGACATGTTTTGCACTATGATTTCATCATGATATCATTTGAAAACCATGAGATCGGTAATAGGCCCGCAGAATCTGCAATTTTGTTTTGGCCCTCAGTCTCACCAAGTTACAAATCATACTCACCACTTCTTTGAGCTTTTCTTTATCATTGACATCTACTGGCACTGAAATTTTGTCATTCAACAACTGCACAGCATCTTCAAGGGCCTGCCTGTACTCACGGATTATGACTGTAGGATGAATGTTCTGTGCAAGAAATTGTTCTGCCACAGCTAACATTTCACCAGCAAGAACAATTACTGATGTGGTCCCATCGCCAACCTATGTGGAACATTATTTTACCTTTAGAATTATTAACAACATAAATATCAAATAAACTTTTCAATGAAATAATTTTGATATTTTGGCTGTTGTAAAGATTATATTTAAATTATATTTAAAGAAAGTCTTATATTTATATCTTATATATATTTATCTTAAAACACAGTAAGATTTCTTTAAATTTTAGATACATACTATTACATCAGATTTGAACTACTTCTCAAAAGCAATAGTAAGTAAAGTAGATTCCGGTTATAATGACGGCCAAGGGACCGGTGATATTACGTTGTACTAACCCGAAGTTGTACTAAACAAACTGACATTTTTTTTAATTGTCAGTACGTTACATAATGTATTTATTAATATTTACATGACCATCAGGGAAAAAAATTGTGGATATTGTCGAATGATTTACAAAAAATAAATGTTGTAAAGATTATATCACAAATGTGATCGGACAATTTTGTGTCAAATTCCGTCATTAAAAGTGGTCGGTCAATGTAAGCGGAATCGTAATAAACAGATGTACTTTCATAGTGGCTCAATATTAATTTACATATTGTCTCATTGAATTAAAAAAGTTTATGAGGCAATAAGCAACTTTATAAAGTTATTTCTAATATTCTGAGAAAACTAAGAAATAAAATTAAAAATATCATATAGTCAATATTTTATATTAAAGCGTACTTAAAACATAAACTTATACTTAACTTACTCCTTTATTAGCACTGAAATAATAATGTTATAAAACAAAGAGCAAAGTAAAATAAATCATGAGAAACTAACCTCTTCATCTTGTGTCCTGGCAATTTCAATCATAAATTTAGCAGCAGGATGTTGCACCGTGATCTCACGAAGAATTGCATTACCATCGTTAGTCATAACAATACCACCCATGGGGTCCATTAGCATTTTGAGCATAGCCTGAGGCCCAAGGCATGTTCGAATAACGTCGGCTATCGTCTGTAAAATTGATAAATTGTACCAATCAAAAAGTGTAACAAGTTAAGGTTGTAAAAAACTAGTCCTTATCATTAATATATTAGCTTTACCTTTCCTGCGTTAATATTTTCGAGCTGTACCTTTCTGCCGGAATCACGTTTTGTGTTTTGACCTGAAATGGCAATATCAATGACAATAACAATTTTGGTACCGGCTCCTATCAAAATACAGCTTATCTTACTTACTCAGCACTAAAACTGGTTGTTGTCCGAACATTTTGTATTGATTTTATTATAAAATCTCTAGTAAAATTTTATTTCTGCTGTAAGTCGCACAAGAAACCAAATCTCGTGCCTCTCGTGGTGACTGATGTTGTCATAGACAACAGTACAGACTAGACTAAGTATGAGATACGACAACAATTTGTAGTCATAGACACAGATTACAGCACAGATCAGAGAGAATGGCGAATGCTAGACGCATTACTCAAACAGGAATGCGCTCTTCAAAATATTTTTGTTCTTTGGACTTTATTTCTATGTGAATAAAGACTAAACACTTGAAAGTGCAAAGGTGTGCCGAGAGAGATAGCGATAACTGTACCTTTTATCCCTTTCCCACAGTGTTGCTACTGTTGTATATTTTATAATTTAGTAGTTATGAAACAACTATTGGTAGATAAAGTTGTTTATTATTGTTTATTTTAATTAATTTTAACGCCCAAAATACCTAAATTGTTTTTTTTTGTAATAATTATAACAAAATAAATTAAATTATCATGTTAACCTACTATTAATAATTATAACACTATGATTTTACGCCCAGGAAATATTCTAGTGGTAGTATTCAAAAAATGTTATATTGCAACAACGATTCTTTATCAATGTCAGTATTCGACTAACACTGATGTGTTTTTAATTCTTTTCTTCTTAAAATATTACTCATTCTTTTACTAGGTGTGTATTTAAATATCACAGAGAGATTTTAGTGTTGACTCATTTTTGACAAGTTGACATATTTGATTATCTGTTATGTGGCGGTGGGTTCAACATAATATACCGATTGGAAAGACCTATCTATTGAAAGACAATCATTGACATTCATTATTTTTTAAATAATTATTATATTAATAAAACCTATCTTGTATTGAAAAGCAGATATAAAATTCTTTTACGCAACCCATTTTGAAATAATAGAATAGAATAATATTTCTTTGTTGTACAACACTAACCAGCTTAAAGTCAACGTATAAATAATACACTTAACACTAATTGTACAAAGGGCGACCTTGTCGCTAAAAGCGATCTCTTCCTTAACAATCGTGATTATTAAGTATATTACGATTTTCAAAAGCATCTTTCAGGTTGAATGTTATTGTTTTTAAGAAAAAAACCCTATTTTGTAGAATTTGTGGTCACAAACTTACGAAAGAGACAAACGGTACAGTTATTTATCTCTCGCTGGGCACGCTTTTTTAAGCAAGAGCTCATTCCTGTTTGAGTAATAATTCCATTATTTCAAAATGGGTTGCGCAAAAGAATTTTATATCTGTTAATACAAGATAGGTTTTATTAATTTTTTTTTTTAAATAATGAATATCAATTTGTCTTTCAATAGATGGGTCTTTCCAATCGGTATATTATGTTGAACCTACCGTCATATAACAGATAATCAAATATGTCAACTTGTCAAAAATGAGTCAACACTAAAATCTCTCTGTGATAATTAAATACATACCTAGTTAAAGAATGAGTAATAGTAAGAATGAGTAATGCCAAGAAGAAAAGAATTAAAAACACATCAGTGTGACTCGAATTGTTTCATTTCATTTCATTTCATTTATTTTACTTTCCACAATGGTATTTTTTGGTATTACAAATAAATTAAGTACATTGTGGACCCTGTCGGGCACAGCAAAAGTAGGAGAGAGGATGACTTATTCTAAGCTTATAATATTAAATCAGTACTTACGTTTACTATATACCTATTATCTGTCATACTAGTTTTACTTCATATTTTGCATATTTCATATTATATATGTAGATTATTATTCTTTGATTTATGTACTTAAAGATAAATTTTAGTTTATTGATTTATAAAATAATTTGTATATATTTTATTCAGTTAAAGATGTAAATATTTTTATTTTATTTATCTATTTAAATTCATTTTACACTATTAGAAGATATCATCGCAGATAGTAATTTTGGCAGTTGATGTACCTATATGATTTTGTATTTTAATAATTAAATGATTGGTACCTACCTACCTATTATATATGATTAATTATATTATTATTTTATTATATTGTCAATTTCATTATTATACCTATTATATTATTATTTTTTATTATATTATCAATTTCATTATTATACCTATTATATTATTATTTTATTATATTATCAATTTCATTATTATACCTAATTTATCATATAATTTATTAAATAAATTTTAAATTAATTAATAAATAGTCGCCTGAATTGATATAAATTATATTTGAATAATTAAATTATATGTCTATTAGTGTATTTTTATGTAGTTTTGCATTTTGTCTTACTTAGTAATGTACCTACTTATAAAATATAATATTCAAAATTAATGTCAAAATCTTATTTTAAGTCTTATTGTTTGTCCAGTATTTTTTATAGTTTTTTATCGCACATATATTCCTTTACTGAATAGTAGCACTTTTGAAGCAGTAATATTTTTATTTATTTTAAGTATATTTTTTCCTCTGGAATATCTCTAATATTTGTGGGAAGCCTATTGAATATCTTGATACACATTACGAACGGACTGCTTGAATGTAGTTTCATCTGTGATTGAGGTAACGATAACAGTGTCCTATGCCGCAAAGTATATTTAGCTTGTATATCTTGCCTCTGAGTGAAAAAGTTTGCGTGTCTCTTTACAAATTTGCATATTTCATAGATATACAAGCAGAGTAAGGTTAATATATTTAAGCGTCTAAAATGGGGTTTACAGCTATCCATTTGTTGTATGTTTACGAGCACACGTATCAACTTCTTTTGCATCGTTAGGATTTCAGATGCTTCCACACTGTTACCCCAGAGAATGACGCCGTAGCTTAGCCATGAGTAAGCGAAAGCGTAGTAAGTAGTCATAGCAGTATTCATATCTGTGGATTTCTTTATTTCGCGAAGAGCATATAAGAATCTCGATAACTTTGTTTTTATGTTCTGTACATGTGATTTCCAGTTAAGGTTTTTATCAATAGTTAAACCCAATAATGTGCAGTCATCTACAAACTCTAAGCTTACACCACGATATATAAGATCGAGCTTTAAATTTTTCTTTTGTCTAGGATGAAATACTATAATTTTGGTTTTATTATAATTGAGTATGAGAGAATGATCGTCCATCCATTCTGTTACTGATGCTAACACTGAATGTATTTTATTTTCCATAGCCACATTGTCATAGGAAGATGTGATCACAGATACGTCATCCGCAAACAAAATACAGTGATCATTTAAAACCCGGGGAAGGTCATTTATATATATTAAGAATAAAAGACAGCCAATCACACTGCCTTGTGGTATAGATGCATTTATGATTTTGCCCTCTGAACGGACGTTTGTAACCTTCCCATTACTGAAATATTCAATTTCCACAAACTTCTCTATTTTTTAGATATGAAGCTATCCATTTGTGCGTTTTTCCGCGAATACCTACGCAATAAAGTTTTTTCAAGAGTATCCCGTGTTGTACCCTATCGTAGGCTTTAGACATGTCCAACAAAATTCCGACTGCGTATTTTTTATCATTAAGAATATTATAGGCTTCTTGGATAAACTTATATACGGCCAATGTAGTTGATCGTTTTTTCCAAAAGCCGTTCTGACCGTCATTAAAAATTTTAAACTTTTCGCAAAACTTGTAAATACGATCGCACATGCATTTCTCAAACAATTTTGAAACAGTCGGAAGTAATGCTATTGGGCGGTAATTTTTAGGGTTTGATTTATCACCTTTTTAAAAACGGGTTTGACTATAGTTTTTTTCAATAAGTTTGGAAATTCTCCTTCGTCGAAGGATTGGTTGATTAGAAATGTTAAAGGAATCACCAATTCTGTAGCACACTTCTTTATCAGAGACGGTGGCAGTTCGTCTACTCCGCTACTGTTCTTATTTTTTAGCTTTTTAATATTTCTATAGACCTCCCTTTGATTTACCGTGGTGAGATAAAATGAGTTTAATATGGCTTCGCTATTTCCAGTTCTATATGAAGTCGCCGGTATGTCTTGATGACTCACAGATGCAAAATAATCATTTAATGAATTTGTAACTTTTTTGGGTTTGTTAATTTATTGCCGTCAATGTTTAATACAATGTTTCGTTTCTCAGAATATTTATTTTTGTTTGTATTTTCGTTTATTATATTCCACATTGTTTTTGTAGTATTAGTTGAATTTTTTATCCTTTTTAAGAAACTTAATTTTTTTGATTTTGTTACTAGAGTTTTTAGGATTTTTTCGTATTTTTTATAGTATGTGTTAATTATTTTATTATTTGATTTTTGCACAAAAATTTTTAATAGTCTTTTATTTTGACAAGATCTTTTGAGTCCTTTGGTCAACCAGCCTTTTTTTGGTTTTGAATTTATTTTGATTCTGCTTTTTGGAATATGTGCATCAAGAAGTGTGACTAGTATATCATGAAAAGATTTGTAGTTTTCATTTACATTTTTTGTTAAGGAAAAGATATCGAACCAATTTATTTCATTTAAACTTATTTTCAACATTTGAACCTTTCTTTCCGTGAAAATTCTTTTTTGTGCATAATATAGCATATTTTTGTTACTTTCCTCAACTTCCATATGTATAACCACTCCCGCATGGTCAGAGAATCCAAATTCCTCTACAGAGGTCTTTAAGCCCAAATGAGTAAAGTTAGTGAATACTAAGTCTATGCATGATGACGTCGTGAATGTTTTACGAGTTGGCTCTTTTATGTGTTGGATGAGTTTTCCTTTGAGCATGAGATCTAGAAGGCGATTAGTTTTTGGCCCTCCACTAAGTACGTCAATGTTGAAATCTCCACCTAGAACTATGTTATATTTAGAATATTTAACGTTAATATAGTCTATCAGATTTTGTAAAGTATTATAAAATGAGTCTTCCTCTCTTCTCAAAGTATCAAAATCACCATGTTTTCCATTTAGTCGTCACCATTTTTTCACGCTAAGAAAAGTGTTAACCATTTTTGCTTTTCTTCCAAGAAATGTTAACATTTTTAGTCGCGCTATTTTTCACAAAGAGAACCTAACCTCAAAATGGAACGCATTACGTTAACATACGATGCTAGCCCTGCTAGCGTCATAATCTAATGAATCGCTAAAGATGATGCTAAAAATGTTGAAAATGCTGCAAATCTGCGCTTAAGTGGAACACGCCTTATGTATGTTTTCCGAATCTACACATCCACAGATTAGCGAGATACTGACAGCATGGAATTATTACTCAAACAGGAATGAGCTCTTCAAAATATTGTTGTTCAAATTTGGACTTTATTTCTATGTGAATAAAGACTAAACACTTGAAAGCGCAAAAGTGTGCCGAGAGAGATCGCAATAACTGTACCTTTTATCCCTTTCCCACAGTGTTGCTACTGTTGTATATTTTATAATTTAGTAGTTATGAAACAACTATTGGTAGATGAAGATTTTTTATTATTGTTTATTTTAATTACTTTTAACGCCCAAAATATCTAAATTGTTTTTTTTTTTGTAATAATTATAACATAAAATAAATTAAATTACCATGTTAGCCTACTATTAATAATTAAAACACTATGATTTTACGTCCAGGAAATATTCTAGTGGTAGTATTAAAAAATGTTATATTGCAATATCGATTCTTTGTCAATGTCAGTAATTTTCGTTGTCATTGTAGTAGGGTGACCACATGGTATGTACCTAACCTAAATATTATCTCAATTTTTAACATTTTTAATAAAAGTAATTTATATTAGTTATTTATTGTTTAGCTTACACGATGCGATGTTAAGTTATTAGAAAAAAGGAATTGGCATTAACATTCTGTTCAAGATATTTGCGAAACCACAAAAGTTTTAAATATTGTTAAAACAGTTCGACTCACACTGATGTGTTTTTAATTCTTTTCTTCTTAAAATATTACTCATTCTTTTACTAGGTATGTATTTAAATATCACAGAGAGATTTTAGTGTTGACTCATTTTTGACAAGTTGACATATTTGATTATCTGTTATGTGGCAGTGGGTTCAACATAATATACCGATTGTAAAGGCCCATCTATTGAAAGACAATTATTGACATTCATTATTTTTTAAATAATTATTATGTTAATAAAACCTATCTTGTATTGAAAAGCAGATATAAAGTTCTTTTGCACAACTCATTTTGAAATAATAGAATAGAATAAATATTTCTTTGTTGTATAACACCAACCAGTTTAAAGTCAACGTATAAATAATACACTAAATGTACAACCTTGTCGCTAAAAGCGATCTCGAACAATCGTGATTATTAAGCATATTATAATTTTCAAAAGCATCTTTCAGGTTGAATGTTATTGTTTTTAAGAAAAAAACCCTATTTTGTAGAATTTGTGGTCACAAAACTTACGAACAAGATATTGGCGAAACCACAAAAGTTTTAAATATTGTTTAAGGATGAAGACCGAAAGTTGAGTACGCAATACGTGTTGTTCGAAGCTCTCGAGTTTTTAATTTAAAACTGTAGAAAAAGTCCACTAACCTTCTATAAAAGTATATAAAAATCAGCAAAGAATACTCAGTTTACCGAACGATATAAAATATTTGTGAATTACAGTGAATTAATGTGTTTAAAACATAAAAGAAGTGATGTGTTTGTCGGTACTTCAATAAATTTTCACAAAAATATTGATTCAAGATTGCGCGATTCTTCGATGTACACAATAGAAATTATGCTAATGACATAACTGGCTTTAGTTCAATAGTAACAGTACAGTAAATTAACAAACTGAGCGTGTGACGCCGTGGTGCCGCCGTTAAAGCGCTGTGTGTGAATCGGGCGGATAGAGTTCGATCCCACCGATGAGCAAATGAGTTTATGTTGTGATTTTATTTCTTTTTTTTTCTCTTTTAATGTACACATATCTTTTTTGAATTGAAGAGTGAAATTCTAATTTAATACACAGAAAACTACGCAAAGATAAAAAAAAAATATATATATACTTTTTTGATACATATAAGCTCACACATCTAGCGAAATGGCACATGTATGTGCAGGCTGCTTAAAACCACCCACGGGAAGAGAATTTCTGAAGTGTACTTTGTGCAACGGGATATATGATTTGGATTGTGCCAATGTGTCAAGTGCACGATTTTATAACACAATGACACCAGAACATAAAAAAAGTGGCAATGCCAGATATGTATTTGCAAAGTACCAAAAAAGGGAAACATAAATACTCCCGTACGAGCAATTGATTGTGATGAAAGCGACAAGAATAATGTAACGTTGAGACGAAAAACCACGAAAAATGAAAACATAAATAATAAAAATATGACAGATGAAAGCAATGAAGATATGAGTATTATTGGGGACACATTTTGTTACACTACGTCCCGCGAAACAGAACTTACTTTAGGGAATATAAGTCAGATAATTGTTGATAAATTGAAAGAAAATAATGATTCTATTATTTCTCAATTACAAAGCACCATACAAACAGAAATAAATAAAGCTATACGGGTACTAAAACAAGACTTAAGCGAAGAATTAGAAAACATAAAAAAACAAAATACACAAAGGAAAACAGACATAGACAAACTTAGTTCGGAAATCGAATACATTAAAAAAGAAAATGAAAGGATACAAAGTGAAATATTAGAGTTAAAACGCAAAGATATGACGCAATCAAATAGCAACACTGAATCAAATGAAAAGAAGATAGTTATATACGGCGTAGAAGAAATACACAGAGAAACTGAGTGTGAACTAGAAAATAGAATTTTGAATACATTTCACAATATATTAAATGTTGATTTAAGGGGCTACATAGAGGATTCATATAGAATTGGGCGATACAATAACAAAAATAGACCACTAGTAGTTGAGTTAATAATCAAAAGGATGGTCAAATACATCCTAGATAATAGATACTGTTTCCAGGGTACACCTATAACAGTGTTACCGCATCTAGATAAAAAAGCACAACAGAAACGAAAGGAAATGTACGAAGAAATGAAATCTGCTAGAAATAAGGGCTTACATGCAGTAATACGAGATAACCAACTCTACATACAAGGGAAAAGAATTAATTTTATTGACAAGAAAAAAGAAACATCAAATACACTAGAAGAAACCAATAACGATGAGACTAAAATTGAAAATACAAACTTTAAAAATTATACTAGAAATAACAGCTCCTTTCGAAACTACACCAACATATTTTAAAATTCTTTACCAAAATTTTCAAAGTATTTTTAACAAGCAACATACACTAGAAGCTTTTTTAAACGGAGACAAAAAATATATGGCAATTTGTGTATGTGAATCATGGCTGAAAAGGGAGAAATTGGATTTTATCAAAATACCAGACAATAAAATTGTATCATCCTTTTGTAGACGAAATTGAGACGGCGGAGGCGTATGTATTCTGTTGAGGGAAGAGATTGAGAGTGTTGAAGAAACTACTATTACAAATATGTCCATAGAATATGTACTAGAACTGTGCGCAACGATATTATTAAAACATAAAATATTATTAGTAAATTTATATTGGAATAGAAGAGAGGAAGACTCATTTTATAATACTTTACAAAATCTGATAGACTATATTAACGTTAAATATTCTAAATATAACATAGTTCTAGGTGGAGATTTCAACATTGACGTACTTAGTGGAGGGCCAAAAACTAATCGCCTTCTAGATCTCATGCTCAAAGGAAAACTCATCCAACACATAAAAGAGCCAACTCGTAAAACATTAACGACGTCATCATGCATAGACTTAGTATTCACTAACTTTACTCATTTGGGCTTAAAGACCTATGTAGGGGAATTTGGATTCTCTGACCATGCGGGAGTGGTTATACATATGGAAGTTGAGGAAAGTAACAAAAATATGCTATATTATGCACAAAAAAGAATTTTCACGGAAAGAAAGGTTCAAATGTTGAAAATAAGTTTAAATGAAATAAATTGGTTCGATATCTTTTCCTTAACAAAAAATGTAAATGAAAACTACAAATCTTTTCATGATATACTAGTCACACTTCTTGATGTACATATTCCAAAAAGCAGAATCAAAATAAATTCAAAACCAAAAAAAGGCTGGTTGACCAAAGGACTCAAAAGATCTTGTCAAAATAAAAGACTATTAAAAATTTTTGTGCAAAAATCAAATAATAAAATAATTAACACATACTATAAAAAATACGAAAAAATCCTAAAAACTCTAGTAACAAAATCAAAAAAATTAAGTTTCTTAAAAAGGATAAAAAATTCAACTAATACTACAAAAACAATGTGGAATATAATAAACGAAAATACAAACAAAAATAAATATTCTGAGAAACGAAACATTGTATTAAACATTGACGGCAATAAATTAACAAACCCAAAAAAGTTACAAATTCATTAAATGATTATTTTGCATCTGTGAGTCATCAAGACATACCGGCGACTTCATATAGAACTGGAAATAGCGAAGCCATATTAAACTCATTTTATCTCACCACGGTAAATCAAAGGGAGGTCTATAGAAATATTAAAAAGCTAAAAAATAAGAACAGTAGCGGAGTAGACGAACTGCCACCGTCTCTGATAAAGAAGTGTGCTACAGAATTGGTGATTCCTTTAACATTTCTAATCAACCAATCCTTCGACGAAGGAGAATTTCCAAACTTATTGAAAAAAACTATAGTCAAACCCGTTTTTAAAAAGGTGATAAATCAAACCCTAAAAATTACCGCCCAATAGCATTACTTCCGACTGTTTCAAAATTGTTTGAGAAATGCATGTGCGATCGTATTTACAAGTTTTGCGAAAAGTTTAAAATTTTTAATGACGGTCAGAACGGCTTTTGGAAAAAACGATCAACTACATTGGCCGTATATAAGTTTATCCAAGAAGCCTATAATATTCTTAATGATAAAAAATACGCAGTCGGAATTTTGTTGGACATGTCTAAAGCCTACGATAGGGTACAACACGGGATACTCTTGAAAAAACTTTATTGCGTAGGTATTCGCGGAAAAACGCACAAATGGATAGCTTCATATCTAAAAAATAGAGAAGTTTGTGGAAATTGAATATTTCAGTAATGGGAAGGTTACAAACGTCCGTTCAGAGGGCAAAATCATAAATGCATCTATACCACAAGGCAGTGTGATTGGCTGTCTTTTATTCTTAATATATACAGGGTGTCCCAAAAAATAGTGTCAAGCGTAAGTCCAGAGTTAGAGCACCTCTTGGAGTACCCGAATCACCCCCATGCATGTTCCGAGATTATTCGTAGTTTTCGAGTAATAATTTTTTTTCTGACTTTTTGAAAATTTTGATCCAAAGAAATTAAAAATTTTAAATAAAAAAAAGTAGAACATATTTTAATGTTTTTCTTTTTGCCACTGAATCATCTTTAGTGCTTCTTTTATGTCTAAAATAATCAGCTTCGTAACTTTAGTGGAAATTTAGAAAACAGTAGTGTAAAGTCAAAATTTGAATGTTAGTGAATAATTACCTAAAAATTCATCTTTAAATTAAAAATCTAAACAGGCGAATCCATGGTTTCTAAGTATGTGTAAAAACTTCTCTAGACTCTCTGCTTTCATAATCATTTAAAAAAAGAAGTACTTAATAGGGTTACTTTGGCTTAAATCGGCCATCAAATACAGCGAGGTGAAAATTTCATAAAATTTACCAAATTCCTATCAGATGATAAAAAAAATATCTGGTCTTTTTATAATTTCTAAGGTTCAGATTAATTACAATTTAGCAAAAATTAACTACATGAAACTCATATTTAAATATTTTTCTCGCGGATCACATCGGTTGTAGTGTTGGATGTAACGCAGTACTTACCTGCTAAAAAATTGCCCGAGTGAGAGGATATGAAAGAGACCGCATTATTGCTATCTCTCTCACTCTCATTGGCGAAATGGATAACTGTAACTGAGGAATGCTATTCTTTGTGACAAGGTGATGAGGCGGGGGGTGTAGTCCGAGCGCCTATTGTGTTCTGGCGCCAGTCGTTTGCCTGCTTTTGTTTGCGCCTTACGTACGATACGCTCATTTGTGATTATTTGACGAACTTTGCTTTCTTTACGGACCTTGAGTGCGATTACGATTTGGTTTTGTGTGAATACGGGATTTTGACAAATTTGGCATTCTTAACGGACTTTTCAAGCTCTTCATTTTGTGATGTCTTTTTCATCGCAAGAATATGCTCTTATGCATTACTTTTATGGATATGCAAGAGGAAATGCTTCTGAAGCAGCCAGGTTGTTCCGGCAGCAAGTACAAAATGGAGGTGGACCTCAGCCTGAAACTTGGCCTGATCATCGCATGATTTTAAGAGTACATAACTCTTACATGGAAGGACGCCTACCAGGTAGAAGATCGGGGCGCCCATCTGAAATGAGTGACCCAGATACTGTCCAATCAGTGGTCGAAGAAGTGGTGAGAGATCCATCAGTTAGTGTAAGAACAATAGAACGTCGAATCGGAATTCCGAAATCACAAGCACATCGAATACTTCATCAAGAGCGTTTTCACCCATATCACATCCAGAAAGTTCAGCAGCTCAAGCCCGCAGACTACCCGAGAAGGGTGGCATTTTGTCAGGAAATGTTACGGAGACAAGCTGAAAACGAAAATTTCTTTAAAAATATTCTATGCACTGATGAATCACATTTTAAGCGATGTGGGGTGTTTAATGCGCATAACTACCATTCGTGGAGTATTGAAAATCCATACCTCACAAGGGAATCTAATTTCCAAGAACAATTTAGTATCAATTTGTGGTCAGGCATCCTAAACGGACAGCTGATTGGTCCGTTCGAACTACCGGACCGACTGAACAGCGAGGCCTACTTGCAATTTCTACGACGTGATCTCGGCGTCTTATTAGAAGATGTAGACCTATTAACGCGGAGAAATATGATTTTTCAAAACGACGGCGCTCCATGCCATTTTGCTAGAAATGTTAGACAACATTTGTCTGAAACATTTCCAGGCAGATGGATCGGTCGTGGAGGGCCCATTGCGTGGCCGCCACGGTCCCCCGACTTGAACCCCATAGTTTTTTTCGTCTGGGGATACTACAAGGAATTAGTATACGCCAAGGACATTACAAACGTCACAGTGTTAAGAACAAAATTAAGACAAGCGGAAGAAACAATAAAAAACAACAGAATTGCATTTATAAATTTAAAAGAAAACTTTTTTAGACGATGTAGAATATGTATTGAGCACGAAGGTCGTCATTTTGAAAACTTTCTTTAAGCGATCGAATAATAAATACTTTGAAAATAATGTTTTGTTTCATTTATTAAGTTATAATAAACCTTCAAAGGTTATTAAAGATGGCAGCAGGAACAGTTATTTTTGACCTTCAAATAATAAATTTTTAGCTTTTCTACAATCATTTTTGGTTTATTAATAAATAATTGGAATTTAAAAAAAAAATTATTCAGAAGATGAGTTTTATGAAATTTTCACCTTGCTGTCTTTGATGGCCGATTTAAGCCAAAGTAGCCCTATTAAGTACTTTTTTTTTAATTATTATGGAAGCAGAGAGTCTAGAGAAGTTTTTACACATACTTAGAAACCATGAATTCGCCTGTTTAGATTTTTAATTTAAAGATGAATTTTTAAGTAATTATTCACTAACATTCAAATTTTGACTTTACACTACTGTTTTCTAAATTTCCACTAAAGTTACGAAGCTGATTATTTTAGACATAAAAGAAGCACTAAAGATAATTCAGTGGCATAAAAAAACATTAAAATATGTTCAACTTTTTTTTATTAAAAATTTTTAAGTTCTTTAGATCGAAATTTTCAAAAAGTCAGAAAAAAAATTATTACTCTAAAACTACGAATAATCGCGGAACATACATGGGGGTGATTCGGGTACTCCAAGAGATGCTCTAACTCTGGACTTTCGCTTGACACTATTTTTTGGGACACCCTGTATAAATGACCTTCCCCGGGTTTTAAATGATCACTGTATTTTGTTTGCGGATGACGTATCTGTGATCACATCTTCCCATGACAATGTGGCTATGGAAAATAAAATACATTCAGTGTTAGCATCAGTAACAGAATGGATGGACGATCATTCTCTCATACTCAATTATAATAAAACCAAAATTATAGTATTTCATCCTAGACAAAAGAAAAATTTAAAGCTCGATCTTATATATCGTGGTGTAAGCTTAGAGTTTGTAGATGACTGCACATTATTGGGTTTAACTATTGATAAAAACCTTAACTGGAAATCACATGTACAGAACATAAAAACAAAGTTATCGAGATTCTTATATGCTCTTCGCGAAATAAAGAAATCCACAGATATGAACACTGCTATGACTACTTACTACGCTTTCGCTTACTCATGGCTAAGCTACGGCGTCATTCTCTGGGGTAACAGTGTGGAAGCATCTGAAATCCTAACGATGCAAAAGAAGTTGATACGTGTGCTCGTAAACATACAACAAATGGATAGCTGTAAACCCCATTTTAGACGCTTAAATATATTAACCTTACTCTGCTTGTATATCTATGAAATATGCAAATTTGTAAAGAGACACGCAAACTTTTTCACTCAGAGGCAAGATATACAAGCTAAATATACTTTGCGGCATAGGACACTGTTATCGTTACCTCAATCACAGATGAAACTACATTCAAGCAGTCCGTTCGTAATGTGTATCAAGATATTCAATAGGCTTCCCACAAATATTAGAGATATTCCAGAGGAAAAAATATACTTAAAACAAATAAAAATATTACTGCTTCAAAAGTGCTACTATTCAGTAAAGGAATATATGTGCGATAAAAAACTATAAAAAATACTGGACAAACAATAAGACTTAAAATAAGATTTTGACATTAATTTTGAATATTATATTTTATAAGTAGGTACATTACTAAGTAAGAAAAAATGCAAAACTACATAAAAATACACTAATAGACATATAATTTAATTATTCAAATATAATTTATATCAATTCAGGCGACTATTTATTAATTAATTTAAAATTTAATTAATAAATTATATGATAAATTAGGTATAATAATGAAATTGATAATATAATAAAATAATAATATAATAGGTATAATAATGAAATTGATAATATAATAAAAAATAATAATATAATAGGTATAATAATGAAATTGACAATATAATAAAATAATAATATAATTAATCATATATAATAGGTAGGTAGGTACCAATCATTTAATTATTAAAATACAAAATCATATAGGTACATCAACTGCCAAAATTACTATCTGCGATGATATCTTCTAATAGTGTAAAATGAATTTAAATAGATAAATAAAATAAAAATATTTACATCTTTAACTGAATAAAATATATACAAATTATTTTATTAATCAATAAACTAAAATTTATCTTTAAGTACATAAATCAAAGAATAATAATCTACATATATAATATGAAATATGCAAAATATGAAGTAAAACTAGTATGACAGATAATAGGTATATAGTAAACGTAAGTACTGATTTAATATTATAAGCTTAGAATAAGTCATCCTCTCTCCTACTTTTGCTGTGCCCGACAGGGTCCACAATGTACTTAATTTATTTGTAATACCAAAAAATACCATTGTGGAAAGTAAAATAAATGAAATGAAATGAAATGAAACAATTCGAGTCACACTGATGTGTTTTTAATTCTTTTCTTCTTGGCATTACTCATTCTTACTATTACTCATTCTTTAACTAGGTATGTATTTAATTATCACAGAGAGATTTTAGTGTTGACTCATTTTTGACAAGTTGACATATTTGATTATCTGTTATATGACGGTAGGTTCAACATAATATACCGATTGGAAAGACCCATCTATTGAAAGACAAATTGATATTCATTATTTAAAAAAAAATTTAATAAAACCTATCTTGTATTAGCAGATATAAAATTCTTTTGCGCAACCCATTTTGAAATAATGGAATTATTACTCAAACAGGAATGAGCTCTTGCTTAAAAAAGCGTGCCCAGCGAGAGATAAATAACTGTACCGTTTGTCTCTTTCGTAAGTTTGTGACCACAAATTCTACAAAATGGGGTTTTTTTCTTAAAAACAATAACATTCAACCTGAAAGATGCTTTTGAAAATCGTAATATACTTAACTGTGGTTATCACAGGTCTGTGGTTTTTATCGATGTTAATGGTGGCCGTCAAAAGCGCCATCTCTTAGCATAAAAATATTTTATCAATAAAAAATAAAGTGAAATGTAATTGTTTATTTTAGCTTGCAGTAAATATTTTATAATTTTGGTAAAGAAATTATGTATTTAGATTTTATAAAAACATTATTTACACAGGTAGAATGTCTATTTGTCTTTAGTGGATGTACACTACTGCTGTATGGGTGTAGAACCTTTGCCTTCCTAAGCTAGCATCTACGCTAAATTTTCATACGAATTTTATGTTCCATTTAATTCCTTGGAAGTTTCATACAACATTATATCCCCGGGGATATAATATAATGTCTTGCTTTGCTTTACGTTGAAGTTAAGAGGGTTATAATTGTAAGTTGTCGAGCAGGTGGTATGAAAAAAATATTTTATTTTATTCACTGTGATAAACAGTTTCTAAATATTCAACACCTATATCTAATTCACCTGAGCTGCTTGATTCATCATTGACGCTTAATATTGCTCCATCTCTTCCGTGATCCTATCCCTGCTCTTGCCCCGTTGTTTAACTTAAAGCAAATGCTTTGTTCTTTTATGAAAAGCTTTTTTATAATTTCTTCTAGTTCCGCTGTTGACACAGTCATGTTTTTGTTTGCAACCTTGTGCTTGCCTAAACTTACCATTATGACCTCTACTAAGTATAGGGTTAAGATCACAATTGTATGGAGGAATTCCCAACACCTCATAACCATGCTCCCGTGAAACTTTGTCATTTGTCTTTCTCATAATACAGAATGATCAATCCTGTTTTCTCATAATACAGGATGTCTGTTCTTAAAAACCATGGCGTCGATTTTAGATTTAATAATAATAATGGCATTCAAATTTTTCTAACTCTCATACATAACCGGGAATCGAACCTGGTCAAAATCTCTGTAAAAAATGTTATAAATTCTGCAAGTTTTTTCGTTGTTATTGTTGTTGGTGTGAATCATAAATTACAAGGAACACATTTTTAACCTCCGATGCAAAAAGAGGGGTGTTATAAGTTTGACGTGTCTGTCTGTCTGCTGTGTGTCTGTCTGTCTGTCTGTGGCATCATAGTTCTCGAACAGATGAAGCGATTTCAATTTAGTTTTTTTTTGTATTAAAGGTGACTTATGTCACACCCCGGACACTCCATATAACGTTCGCAAATCAATTACCTATTACTACTACTTAAGCAAATGACGTTTTCACTCCCCCATCTCGGAAAGAGTATTTTTGCTCTTCGATATCTGACCGCCAAAGCCGTTTTTAACCGCTTGAGGTTAAAGTAAATTTGAATTTAGAACATCGCGTGCACTATGTATGTGATTTCAAAACATCATTAAAACTATTTACTTCCATCTCCATGGTGCCGAATTTATCATACAACTTTTTTTAAATTAGTTAAAAACTCAGACTCTGAACCTCCTCGGTGTACTTTTGTTTTGAATTTGCTTTGCGCGTGCCATTTTGTTTTGACGTCGTATTGTTATAAATAAGAAACTTGAAAACAAGTAAAAAAAAACGTATTATTTGTTATACATATTATAAATATTTTTCTGTAATACTTACCTATCATAATGTTGTAGTAAATATGTACCTAAACTGAAATAAAAAGTAGTAAGTAGCTTGTGATTGTAAATGTTTTATTTTGCATTTAGTTATTTCCTCGCTGAGGGGGGATGAAAAGTTACGTGTTGCACTCGAGTGCAAAGATTTTTCACCTTGTGCTCTTGTGATTCCCTCGCTAACGCTCAGGATTCAATTTTAGAATCCTTCGCTTGCTCGGTCATCAAAGTTGAGCACGCGGTTAAAATTCTTACTTTTATTTCTTACTTTTTGGAGGTATTTTGTCGGGGGTTTTTAAATTTTTTAATTTAACTTTTATTTCATACTTTTTAAACGGCCTAACATATTATTATATAACGTGCACGTGATGCGCTTTCATTTGAGACCCCACTCGAGTATCTTTGCAGACATTCGGTTATTCTTCCCCACTTTCACCCCCCCCCCCCAACTTATGAACGGCTCAACCGATTTTCATCAAACATATCTAAGAACACTCGCACATAAGCAGAGAAGATATTATAGTACTACTACGTACAGAACGGCCACTCATCTCCCCGCACTCATTTCAAATACTTCACCCCACCCCATATTCGTTGTAGACATCACTGACACGTAAACAAGGGCGCGCGCGATCGCTCGGGCGTGGCGACACAAATCACACGGCGCGTGTACAATAGTTATTTGTTATACATGAGTGCAAAGTTGCTTTTTAACCGCGTGCTCAACTTTGATGACCGAGCAAGCGAAGGATTCTAAAATTGAATCCTGAGCGTTAGCGAGGGAATCACAAGAGCACAAAGTGAAAAATCTTTGCACTCGAGTGCAACACGTAACTTTTCATCCCCCCTCAGCGAGGAAATAACTAAATGCAAAATAAAACATTTACAATCACAAGCTACTTACTACTTTTTATTTCAGTTTAGGTACATATTTACTACAACATTATGATAGGTAAGTATTACAGAAAAATATTTATAATATGTATAACAAATAATACGTTTTTTTTTACTTGTTTTCAAGTTTCTTATTTATAACAATACGACGTCAAAACAAAATGGCACGCGCAAAGCAAATTCAAAACAAAAGTACACCGAGGAGGTTCAGAGTCTGAGTTTTTAACTAATTTAAAAAAAGTTGTATGATAAATTCGGCACCATGGAGATGGAAGTAAATAGTTTTAATGATGTTTTGAAATCACATACATAGTGCACGCGATGTTCTAAATTCAAATTTACTTTAACCTCAAGCGGTTAAAAACGGCTTTGGCGGTCAGATATCGAAGAGCAAAAATACTCTTTCCGAGATGGGGGAGTGAAAACGTCATTTGCTTAAGTAGTAGTAATAGGTAATTGATTTGCGAACGTTATATGGAGTGTCCGGGGTGTGACATAAGTCACCTTTAATACAAAAAAAAACTAAATTGAAATCGCTTCATCTGTTCGAGAACTATGATGCCACAGACAGACAGACAGACACACAGCAGACAGACAGACACGTCAAACTTATAACACCCCTCTTTTTGCATCGGAGGTTAAAAATGTGTTCCTTGTAATTTATGATTCACACCAACAACAATAACAACGAAAAAACTTGCAGAATTTATAACATTTTTTACAGAGATTTTGACCAGGTTCGATTCCCAGTTATGTATGAGAGTTAGAAAAATTTGAATGCCATTATTATTATTAAATCTAAAATCGACGCCATGGTTTTTAAGAACAGACATCCTGTATTATGAGAAAACAGGATTGATCATTCTGTATTATGAGAAAGACAAATGACAAAGTTTCACGGGAGCATGGTTATGAGGTGTTGGGAATTCCTCCATACAATTGTGATCTTAACCCTATACTTAGTAGAGGTCATAATGGTAAGTTTAGGCAAGCACAAGGTTGCAAACAAAAACATGACTGTGTCAACAGCGGAACTAGAAGAAATTATAAAAAAGCTTTTCATAAAAGAACAAAGCATTTGCTTTAAGTTAAACAACGGGGCAAGAGCAGGGATAGGATCACGGAAGAGATGGAGCAATATTAAGCGTCAATGATGAATCAAGCAGCTCAGGTGAATTAGATATAGGTGTTGAATATTTAGAAACTGTTTATCACAGTGAATAAAATAAAATATTTTTTTCATACCACCTGCTCGACAACTTACAATTATAACCCTCTTAACTTCAACGTAAAGCAAAGCAAGACATTATATTATATCCCCGGGGATATAATGTTGTATGAAACTTCCAAGGAATTAAATGGAACATAAAATTCGTATGAAAATTTAGCGTAGATGCTAGCTTAGGAAGGCAAAGGTTCTACACCCATACAGCAGTAGTGTACATCCACTAAAGACAAATAGACATTCTACCTGTGTAAATAATGTTTTTATAAAATCTAAATACATAATTTCTTTACCAAAATTATAAAATATTTACTGCAAGCTAAAATAAACAATTACATTTCACTTTATTTTTTATTGATAAAATATTTTTATGCTAAAAGATGGCGCTTTTGACGGCCACCATTAACATCGATAAAAACCACAGACCTGTGATAAAAACGAATAAAAAGCAGAACACTAACGCTGCCGGCGGATACACAGCGAACTAAATTCTTTCATTTGGAAAAATTACGCGGCATATTTAAAAATAAAGAACGTTTCTATAATTTAATTTGTTCCATAATGTGCACCAACGGTATTGCGTTGTATTGTTTTCATAGCTTAAACTTTGCCGCCAACGTATGTATTTCAAAATTGTAATATCTTGTTGTTTACGTTAATAAAGTGCTTAGTGAAATGTGTTTTGTGGCATCAATACAGTCTTTTTAGAAGTCTATTCAGTGTTTTATTGATAAAGTTAAAAAACGTAAGTAAATGTCCAGGTACTTCAGCTTCAGCACTTATTTTTTATTTGAGGTCACTAGGCTGTCGACTATTTGAGATTTATTTCGACAGTTGTGTATAGTAATTAATTGGCGTTATAAAAGTAAATATATCACGAAGTTGAAAATTAAAAGCAATTTATTTGATTTGATACCATTTTATTGTTACAAATTAACATTCGTCCTGAGTGCTACTAAAGGTCATTGACGGGGTCCAGCAGCTGATCGTATCGTATTGTAAATCGATGGGTAGACTAAGTTCATACTTGCTAGATTATTATTAATATGTTTTAAGTTTGTATAATGTTTTAAGCTTAACTTAAGAAAAAAATTATTGCGTGACGTATTCGTGCTTGAGAACAAAATTTTTTTTATGGTTTTCATCATAATATCATAATTTTAACCATAGTTATGGTGATATTGATAATGATAATGTGACAGTGTTTATGATGAAAATTACCACCTAAGTAATTGGTTATAAAGCCCTGCGTTTTTATTGTCTCGCAGATGGTATGAAAAGTAGAGTATTCACCTCTGGAATAAAGCAGTGTCTTCGTCTTAGGCGACTTGAGCCCCTCGCTTCACTTAGGACTCTACATAACTCCCTCGCTTCGCTCAGGAGTTAAATTTAAACGTTAACTCGTTTAAATTTAACTCCTTAACTCCTCCGTTAGTTAACTCTAGAGTCCATAGTTGCGCTCGGGGTTCAATATGGCGCCCGTGACGTTAGACACTGCTTTAATCCCTTGGTGCCTTAGATCATTTAACCATGAATGCTCTAAGCTTGGTGCATAATCTACTATTAAATGTATATCGATTTTTAACAACTATATGTACCAATTGACTTGTCTTATTTTTCAACATTTCATAATATTTTTTCTTCTGTCGAAATATAACAGAAATTAAGTAATTTATTAAATCCAAATATCGCGATTTTTAACCGACTTCAAAAAAGGAGGAGGTTCTCAATTCGATGCGTATGTTTTTTTTGTGTATGTTGCGCGATTACGCCGCCAGTTGTGGACCGATTTTCAAAATTATTTTTGTATTCGATAGAGTATACTCCTAGGGCGATCACAAGGTCACCGAAGTCAGGATCTGATGATGGAATCCCATGAAAATTGAGGGAAACGCTAATTTTAAAAAGCGACAACATGCATTTTGACAATCAGTAGACTAAGCTGAATCCAACGATACCACTTGTCGGTATAAACCTTTTCAGTCCTACGAAAATTACAATTCTTCATCTTGGCCTCTCTACTAACTGTTGCTCAATGGAATTGCCTTACCATCAAAATTAACAGAGCGCAAACTATCAGAGGCAATCTTTGACAAGATCCTAGAGCTACCAACTATGATGGCTTGGCATTTAGATGGATTAATACAGACCCCAAATTGTTCAGACCAACTTCTAATGGTTTCAAGATCGATATTGATTGCGTCAATCGCATCATTAATGCTATCCACGTCCGCCTGGGCGTAACGTTGCAAATCATCGGCATACAAGTGATACGCACATCGAAGATGGTGAGTGAATTACATTCTAATTAGTGTGCATTGAATGCACAAAACAAATACTATTTACCATTGATCTAATTTTGGTTTATATTTTTTGTTAAAGTCTAGCCAATGAAAACTGAACCTAGCAAAACGAAATTAGAAAAAATGGGGAGAGCAATACTGAATATAGTAGGAAAAAACGGAGTAGATACATTTTTATTAAATATTAATGTTAAGTTTCAACGAACTTCCAACAATGAACCTTTTATAAAAAATATTATCCAAAAAATAAAAACCGACTTCAAAAACACTGAAAAGTTAAAAATAATATAAGAATAGGTACACACAACATCACACTTCTATATTGAAATCGGTGCCAAACGATGATCTCCTAGCTAGAAAGTCTTAAAATTTGTCACCGACTTCAATATAGAAGTGTGATGTTGTCTGTACCTATTCTTATATTATTTTTAACTTTTCAGTGTTTTTGAAGTCGGTTTTTATTTTTCTAAAATATTTTTTTTTAAACTTTTTAGTGACAAATCTTTTTAGTGAAATAAACCAATACCAAATTTAATACCGGTTTGGTATTAAAGTGAGCTGGTTATATAAATTAGCGGTTCCCTTGATTTTTCATGGGATCCCATCATCAGATCCTGACTTTGGTGACCATGGGACCACCCTTGGAGTATACTCTATCGAATACAAAAAGAATTTTGAAAATCGGTCCACAATTGGCGGCGTAATCGCGTAACATACACAAAAAAAACATACGCATCGAATTGGGATGATGACTAAATTCTATTTTTTACGTCTCGTCATTAAATATTAAAACACAGTGATAAAAGATGCAGTCCTGTAAAATTAGAATTAAAATCGGCTTAGAAATACATTAGATACAAGCATTTTAAGTTGTTAATTTGAAGGCGATTAGACAGAGAGGTCCGATATCAACCGTGACGTCATTGTTGAGTACGGCCATATAAACTCCTTGTAAATTGCCGTTTTGCTAGAAAGAGATGGAGAAAAATCTTTAATACCTTATATCTTAGTTGTTTTTATAGTTATTCGAAAACCGATTTTTTCTTTCTGTTTATTATATGAATGAGCTTTTATTAAAGCAAAAAAAATTTTTTAGTCATCTAGCCAATTGAGAACCTCCTCCTTTTTTGAAGTCGGTTAAAAAATGACAGTTCTAGTTCGCAACCGAAGTTAGATAATAGGCCTGCTGGTGGGCAGTTTGCTTATTTGCCAACTTAATTGCAGTAAAAAAAAACACGTTAATGTATTTTATACTTACGTGTGATAGGAAATGCCATGATCTCGAAGATTTGAGTTACTGAATCATCTTTTGCAAGAGGAAACTGCACAATAAAATGTATGGAAATGGTCATCTATCAATCTACATACGCAGCTAATGTCATCTACATACACTTCTTCTGCGGAACGACTGCGGAAAAATAAGCATGTGGCTTTTGTCTAAGGGGTCTTAGTTGTGATTGTGAACACCATATATCGAATTCGAACCTGCAACCTCAACATACCTACCATTCTCCAAGTAGTCGATCTAGCTCAAAATTACAGAATTTAGTAATTTTGCTATAAACTATAACATTTTAAATTTTAAGCCTACTTTAAGCTCCAGTAGAGAAAAAAAAAGACAGAAAAAGAGACCGAACTATATTGAATGAAATAAGGGGTGTACGTATTGATTACTTTCATTGGTCGCGCTATTCAACTTTGCATGTTGGGCACCGAGCAGTGGCGTTAACTAGATCTAATTATTTTTTGCAATAGTGACCTTATTTTAAACTAAGTACTACATATTCAATGTCACAAAATATATTGAAAATTAATTTTAATTAAATATGGTGTTACCAATCTCGACACTCAGGGAATGAAAAGGTTCATCACCTTAGAGGTCGCTTTTTCTTGCACCAGTCCAAGAAACAATTATACCAACATAATATGTATTTATCGAGACAACGGCATATAAATTACTAAAACTTTTACCTTATTTGGTACCTAATTTTGGCTCCTTATAATAAAGCGTTTTAATCCCATAAAAGTTTTAGTAATTTAAAATGCAACGCGAAAGTTTAAAAGTGTTTAAAAGGGCACAATGGGCACGTGCCCAGGGCCCCGCGATGGACTGGGGCCCCCTACTCGATTACCAAGCGATAATCGATAGCTACTCTATTTTCGCATTATAAGTACCTACATACTATGTAATATACAGGGTGTCCCAGAAGCCGACGTCAAGCCGAAAGCAGGAGATAGACTATCTCATATATGTTATAAGAAAAATATAAAAAAAATCTAAGTCACCTATTTAAAAAAAATCTAGCATTAAAAAAAATGGATAAAATTTACACCCTGTGACGGTGTTTTCACTGTTGTTGCTACAATTCTTGACTTTTCTAAACATTTTCTTTTGTTTTGTAATCCTGGATAATGTTTCTGTATACTCTAATCTAAAATTAAAAGCCAGCTGCTCCAAATTAGAAGAATATGCCATTTTTATCTAAATTAAATATTCAACATTAATTTTTCGCATAGCTTTAACAAGCTGTACTGAAAAAAAAAATGTACTATACGAGTTTGGCAAGTAACTGCAAAAGTTGGCGCATTCAATAAGGATTCCAAAATGGTATGATACTTGGTAGATAATTTCTACGATTGCAGACAATTTTTTTTTCCAAAAACAGGCAGTTTTGAACAAATTTTTCTTACGTACTTAAAATTTATTCTAATGTACCCATGGTTTGCTTTAAGGCCGTAACTTTAACATTCTAGTTTGAGTAAGACCTGGAGAGTCATTTTACGAAGTGTGAGAGAGACAGATAGTGAAATAAATTAGATACACAAAAATTGTTTAACATAATTTATTTAAATGTCAAGATTTACAACAGGTGTTCAAACTGTCTTCCTTCAGCTCTAACGCAGGCTCGACATCTTAAAAAAGATCGGGCTATCAAGCGGGCGAATCTTCCATTATTAACAAAATCATTTGCTTCTATTATTCTTTGCCGTAGGTCAGTCACAGTTTCGATTGGCTTTGCGTAAACTTTTTCTTTCACCGCTCCCCAGTAAAAGAAATCTAATGGATTTAAATCTGGGGAACGGGCTGGTCACGAGATAGTACCAGATCGTCCTATCCATCTGCCTGGGTATTCCTGATCGAGATATTCCCTTACTGAGCTGGCATAGTGAGCTGGGCAACCATCTTGTTGAAACCACATATCTCTTAAAATGTTAAGTGGCACATCTTCCAGTAGATTTGGTAAATCATTTTTAAAAAAATGTAAATAAACTTCACCAGTCAAGGCGTCTGGCAGCTCAAAAGGACCTATTATTTGTCCATTTAAAATTCCGGTCCACATATTCACTTTAAATCGATATTGTGATTTATCTTGCCTCATCAAATGAGGATTTTCGATATGCCACTCGTGTAAGTTGTGTAGGTTCATGTAACCATCTTTTTTAAATGTCGACTCATCTGACCACAAAATTGTTTCGAAGAATCGCGGATCTTCTCTGTGTTTTTGTAGCATTGTTTGACAAAAAGTAACACGGGGTCGATGGTCCCGGGGTAGTAGAGTTTGTACTCGCTGTACGTGGTACGGGTGTAGCTGATTTCTTTGCAAAATCCGATGGGCTGTACTTTTGGGTACTCCTGTGCTTCTCTCTATTCCACGTACAGAAATACTCCGATCTTCTTCGACAATGTCTAGTACAACGTCCTCGTAAGGGGGACGAAATCTTCTTACACTATGTACTTGGTTCGGCAGTGGGCCCTCTGAGAAGAGTAATCGGTGCACATTTGTAAAGACTCGATGATCCGGAAAACGAGCTGCATTTGGGTACCTCTCACGATAAAGTCTAGCTGCAGCGTTGGCATTGCATCTACATTCCCCATAAATTAAATGCATGTTGGCGTATTCTTGTGTCGTGTACGCAGACATGGTGGCACTACACAATTACACAATCAACGATAAGTAGTCCGGAGCAAAGCAAAGGTCGTCGGTAGAGAAACTAAACAGTCCGAATCCAAATCACAAGCAATCAAGTCCAATAAACGAAGCAGAAAGTGGTAAGCACGAAATCAACACGAACGAATACATAAAGATGCGCAGTAAGCGAAGGAGCGAAACGTACTGATGTGTATTGTTTGTGCGTTAGCGAATAATTGGCGTCACTATCTGTCTCACTTCCACTTCGTAAAATAGTAATTTTACGAAGTGGATGTGAGAGTCGCCGTCTCTGTCACGTTAGCGTCACTATCTGTCTCGCTCATACTTCGAATCTCTCCGTCTCTGTCACGTTAGCGTCACTATCTGTCTCTCTCACACCTCGTAAAATGACTCTTCCGGTCTCACTCAAACTAGAATGTTAAAGTTACAGCCTTAAAGCAAACCATGGGTACATTAGAATACATTTTAAGTACGTAAGAAAAATTTGTTCTAAACTGCCTGTTTTTGGAAAAAAAAAATATTGTCTGCAATCGTAGAAATTATCTACCAAGTATCATACCATTTTGGAATCCTTATTGAATGCGCCAACTTTTGCAGTTACTTGCCAAACTCGCATAGTACATGGCATATTCTTCTAATTTGGAGCAGCTGGCTTTAAATTTTAGATTAGAGTATACAGAAACATTATTCAGGATTACAAAACAAAAGAAAATGTTTAGAAAAGTCAAGATTTGTAGCAACAAGAGTGAAAAAACCGTCACAGGGTGTAAATTATATCGTTTTTTTTTAAATAGGTGACTTAGATTTTTTTTATATTTTTCTGATAACATATATGAGTTAGTCTATCACCTGCTTTCGGCTTGACGTCGGCTTCTGGGACACCCTGTATACTACTCACAACAAAATAAGAGCCATCTGTAAAATTGTATGATAAACACAAATATACAAAAAAAAACATTAGGTAGGTACTCATTTCTTTGCTAAAAATACTCTGTGTTTGTTTATTGATTTTAAGGTCCCGAACGTTTTTGACGACAAATAAATTAAGTGCTTTTTCCTAATATAAAAAAGCAATAAGATTCTATTGAAAATCAATAAAAGTAATAGGTGGCCCCTTTTTTCTTTTGAATAGATATATGTTACTGTAAAAGTCCGTATATTGGTAAATCTTAGGTTTTGCCAGTAAGGAACATTGGCCACTTTGGACCTGGCCTAGAAATGAAACTTATTTTTATATCAATTGATTTTATAGTGTATCTGTTACTGTAAAATCCCCTATATCAGTAAATCTTAGGTTTTGCCGGTAAATCCTATAGGATTTACCACCATGAGTTGGTAAATGTTAGGATTTTAAAAAGAATAGATGATTTTTCGGGCTTTAACCATTAGACTTTGGGATTATGCTAGGTTTTACCAATGACGGTTGGTAAAACAATGTGTATTTCTGTCATTTTTCTTTTTAATTTAACTATCAGCCAGCACCTTACAAATTGTTAATTATCGATATGATAATACATTTGTAATTGTAATTATTTTTATTAATTTTTAGTAACTTATAAAGCATAATTTTAAACGTTGGCCTGTGGTAACTGAATCATTATTTACCTTATTATTTGGTATTTTATAAATTAATTAAAATATTTGACAAATCTAAAAACCCAAGTCCCACGTTTTATGCGTCTTAAGGCGCATAGTGGCCCCAATGACCTTGCGTCGATCGTCCCGCACTGATTACATAGGAGTAAGTGAGAGTGAGGGGAATATTTAAGCAAACCTTTACGCATAAGATGAATTATTTCAATTAAAAATTAATAAAGGCGAATAAGAAAAACCTAAAAAGACCATTCGCTAGAATATTGTTCACTTTTACTTTGTTCGTCGTATTTATTGAAATCGAAAGTATATGATTTAACCTAATATTTACGATGCGATTATGTTTAAAGCTAAAGGCATGTTTGGGTCACATTTTAACCAAGTTTTAATTAAATTATCAGAAAAATTAAAAAGACCATCCTCTATCTAAAGAATGCGTTGAATAATAACATATCTTTTTTAAAGATTTTTTTATTCAATATTTATGAAGAGAACCGGTTTTTTCTGCAGTGATTTTTTTATGATTGACCCTACTATGCGCCTTAAGAGAAAACATTTAAGGTCAGGAGAATTCCAAAATAGGATTTTTTAAAATGCAAGTACTTATTGCTGTCGCGCTGTGTCCCCAAACATACGAGCGCGATAGAGACAACTGAAAATTACACAAAATAGATGTTTCGTAGTCGCCTGTTTTCTCCTCTAAAACTTGAACGATTTAATTACTTTTTGCAATAAAGGAAAGGTTTTGATTGTTTCTGTTTCATCCCTTTTTTATATAATCTCGTCAAATTTGTTTGCTGGGCGTTTGAATACAGCACAAAATTGGCAAATTTTTAGGTATTTTGAAGGATTAAATCACCTTTAATAATTAATGTAATAAAAAAAGGAGAACGCAGGACCATGTGCATAGCTTTTTTTGTTAAAATAGAGCAACCATTGCCACTATCGAGAAAGGAAACAGGGGACAAAGTTTGTATGGTAAACAGTCCGATTTCCTCAGAATATTTTCAACATTGATCACAGAACAGTTCGGACCTTTACGTTTTAAGAGTTGGTAAATCTTAGGTTTTACTGGAAAATGTTAGGTTTTCGTTGTAGTTCGGGCTTTTACGGTAACATAATTATACACAAAAGGTCATAGGGGGCCCATTATCCTAATGTGCCCAGGGCCTCTCGTAGATGAAAGACGGCCCTGATTCTGAGGGTGTCGATTGTAAAATCACAAACTTACTGACTTGCCTAGTCTAACTTTCTCTTCGTGAATAAAAAAAAGAAAAAAACCACTAGCAATAGTTAGGTAGGTATACACATTTACCCTTTATTAATTATTCATTTGAAAATTAATAATTTAACACGCGTAAGCTATAATAAATTTTGATATTGTTCATATTTACAGACTAGAATTGACTAGAAATTTTCCAAAAAAGATAATTATATCTGAATATTTACATTTTTTACAGACAGTAAATACCTTAACAAGCAATTAAAAATTAAAGGAACGACTAACTAGATCGGTTTACAACATCAATGAGTATAATTATGTAATTTGCTCAATAGTTTCACATTTAACATTTTCAATCAATAATATCTTCGTCGACATCCGACGATTCTTCTTTGGCTTCCTGATTTTCAGCCGTTTTGGAGTCATGAGCGTTCGCTTGAAGATTCTCATACACATGTTTTAAGTTCCTCATTATATAAGAAGTTCCATTGCCTTTATCAGTCTTTCCGGGCTCGAAATATTTGTCTGGCCCATCGACATTGATGGTGGTATTGCGCACAGGCACGGAGAACGCCGACAAATGTCTTGGTCGCTGCCCAAAGTCTCTTCCAATACGCTTGTCCAACCCAGGCTCTTCAGGTCGCAGTTCCTGACTCATATTTGTCTCCAAGCCCTCGGCGAGAGATCGCTTTCTATCGTAAATGTGACCGGAAACACGCAGGTCAATGAAAAAGTTGAGAGGGTCTACCCCAAATTGAGGATTATACAGAGGAGGATACCACATCGGAGGGGGTGGCGGAAGAATCAAATTTGATGCAGGTACTGCCGGCTCTACGGGGTTTCTGCCAATGCAAGGAGACGGTTTTGGCAGCTCCTCAGTACCGACGTCTACGAACGAAGATTGGCGGCCAGGGGGACCTGGACTGCCCGTAGGTTTGGCCTGTTCGGTCTTAGGCGACAGTCTTGGTGAAGGCTCGCGTACTCTTGGGTGTTTATCAACCGTCAGCTCAAGGGGTACTTCCGGTCGCGTCTCAGGTTCCTTTTTCTCTTCGTCTTGCTTCTGCCACTCCCTGCGCCAGTCGCTTTCGTTTTCGGCGAAGTATTTGTGCGATCGACGCTTGAAGCGGCGGTGATAGTGAGGAGTGCGGCAGCCGTGGCGCGCGTTGACGAACGACCTGAGCATCTCGCTGAAGAAGAACGCGTGCGGCTGCAGGGGTAGCGCGCTGTATAGGTACGGCGGTGTGGCCGCGAGTAGCCGTGACACCAGCTCGGTGTTCCGTATGTCTCGCACGTGCGTCTTAGATGGCCCCTCGGTGGGCGCCTTCTCCTCTTGAACCGAACTCATTTCCTGTAACAAACGTGAATACCATTAAATTTCAATTTAATCTACAAATCAACGAGGGCTTTTTGCAGCTTGAATGGAATGAATTGCGACGCGTTGAGTACGCGGTACGATGGGGCTGCGCGCTGCAGGGACGTTTACACATTACGGATTTGAAGACTGTCAATATACTTTGTATTTGGGCTGACGAAAAGCTAAAGTTAAGTTATTAACATTAAACAAAAACGAAACCTGTAATGATGTTTTTAAATACGAGAAACAGTTTTATTAACGTATAATATTAAAATAGTATTATTACTAAAACACAATACAAGAATCAGGTGGACAGTATGCTTGAAAAAAATTTTAGAAAACATTGGATTTGAAATATTGTTCTGTTAAAATGAATGAAATAATATCACTCTATATCCGGATTTGAACGATTAACCCATTGTCATTTATTTATTTATTTAATCTTTTTTGCACAGATACAAAACAATGTACAAATGCCATATGGCATTTTCTACCAGTCAACCATTGTGCAATCTTAATTAATTAGTGTATCCCATGTTTAAATAAAATTACTATAATGTATATACATTACACTAATTTAAATAAATAGATAAAAATAACATAGGTACTAGATATACTTTAACTAATTAATATAAATAAAAAAAACAATGCACGATGAAGAGCCTTTGTCTTAATATTTGTGATTTAAAAGTTCTACGCGAACAGCTTTATTAAATTTTCATTTCATTTAATGTTCCCGAATATTCTCTCAATGTGAATCTATTCCTCAATGACACATGTTACATCCAAACACTTATTTCGCAAATGATTTGACTAGATCCTTATCTTGTTAACATCAAACTGGTGCTACATACACGAATACAGTGTCGGATCGACGTCGTTCCTTGTAAAAGCGTCGGATCGGAGACACTCGTCCGGTGATTATCGCTCTCCGCGAACAATGCCTCGCTGTCATCAAGTATCAAATCCCATCTACAGACTGTCGAGCTTTCCAAAGGGATTCTATTACATTTGGCTATGTGTACCTACGTCGTATGCAAAAAGTTGTAGTTTTCGAACTAAATGCTACATTCTACAACTTTGAAAGACCTCGAATTGATATGGGAATTTTAATCTTTCAGAAAACGCACATTGCAGCGAGAAGCTTTAAGATGACTGTTAAAAACATTCCTTTTTACATTACACTGATTGACGAAACACAAAACTTCAACGTTATTAATACACTAGCTGTGTCCGCTACTACGTTCGCGTGGATGTCGGAAAAATAATGTTATATAGCCTATAGCCTTCCTCGATAAATAGACTATCCAACACAAAAATAATTTTTCAATTTGAACCCTGAGATTAGCACGTTCAACTAAACAAACGTATAGTAAAATAAAAGTAAATAAAAGTATACATGTTTATTTTTTTTCTGTTACCTACTACTTAAACATCATTGAACACACACATCACTTACGGCAAGCTTACGGCATGAAAAAAAAATTGGTTGGGTGCTTTAAGGTTGCAAGAACCCTAAGATACCTATAATGGAAACTCTACATTTCCAGATATAAATATACTTCTGTTAATTCCTATAAAATTCTATAGAAATATATTTTTCCTTGCCACTGTTATCGCATCGGCTAACAAAGTGTAGGTAATAAGCATGCTTGCAAACCACAGAACACAGAAAGACCTCTTTCTGTGTTCTGTGTTGCAAACGCCTTGCAAACGACGCAATGCCACCACTGTGGCGCTCAAGATGACACGGCCGGATACACCCTAACGGAGTGCCCGTCCTGGCGACCCCAGCGCCACGCACTAGTCTAGCTGGCTACACTATATTAATCTGTGCACTAGTCCTCGCGCTGGGCATAGGTGAGGGTGCGCCCGTCACGCTTGCCGGCGTCGTATCCAAGATGCTGATCAGCGCGACGGGACGCGAGGCTACCGCCTCCTTCTGCGAAGACGTGATCTTGCAGATGGAGGCGTGGGTGTGTGTATACTCACACAAACTTATTTAGGTTTAAGAGTACATAAAAATTGAAAAATAAAATAAGTTGTAAATAACAATAAATAAAAAAAGGCAGCGGAGCGGGCGCGGGAGGAGGACCCTCAAGCCACCCCGTTCCGCCGCAGACGGTTGGGTAGGAGGAACCAAGCGTTCTTGTGGGCGCGCACCACCAACTACCCTAAGCAACCAGGGACGAAAGTGGCCCGGCCGACCGACAACCGGCCGGGAAACATTACTTTTTCCTCCTTATTCACCCGTCTGAGGGGTCACATCGTGGTAACGTGGTGACCCCTCCCTAGGCGATGTCCCAGCTAATGGCGTCAGTATCATAACTCACCGCTGGGCCTGTCTCTAGGAGGTGCGTTCGGAGAAGGCTAGTCCGATCCCGAACGTGTCTCCATGGGGTTGGAAGTTACTGGAGGGTGGTTTAGCCGGGTATGTAGTTTTTACCTTAATTCAAAGGCATATCCAAGGGGCGGCCGCTTGTCAGCTTTTCAGTCCCTTGTAGAATCGTAAAGAGATTCCCCCGTCGCAAGAAAAGGTAATAACCATACTTATTACTGCACACAACAAGGAATCCCTTGGACTTTATCTAACCTGAAAGTAGGTGACGATAATTCCAAAGTTAGAAACGATCTTCATCCGGACTCCTGAACCAGACGGTGGTAACCAGATGGGATCAGACAGAAGCTCTACAAGACTACAACCAAGCAAACCAAACAGAAACATTTCTAAAATAGGGAATCTAACCCAAGAGCTGCAGGTCAATACCGGGTGATCGCAACCACTAGATCACGGAAGCGGTTTCAAACTCAAACTCAAAAATCTTTATTTAATAAAGACTTACTGACGTCAAAAAAAAACCAAAAATCTTTAACCAAGAATTTAATGAGTAAATTATTTAATCCTTGTATATACACACCCCAACCATTATTAAGATGTGTGTCAATACAAGTCAAATGGGAAAACAATGTTGACTCTACACCTGTTCGGAAATTGGGAGAGCCTTCTCTAGAAGAGCAGGCAAGAAACTCGGAAGGTCTTGTATTTTTTTTTCTCCTCTTTTAAAATGTCAACATTACAATATTATATTACAATATTTATGTAGGTGTGTTTCACAGTATTTCAGCAGACCGTATTTTTAACTGTGTGTATAATATAATGGTACCTATAGGTATATTTTACGATAGGACTTTTTTTACAAGTTTTGACGAACAAAACAGTTTGTTCGCAGTGTGTTCACTCCCATTTATATAAGTTAACCCTGACTTACAATTAATTAATATAAAACAACTGATTGACTGACTAAATACCAACGTTAATTAATATAAATGGGGGTGAATTTACGTTGGGACCGTCGATATGGGTATTGGTACATTCAGCAAATAAAAATAATAATGTGTTACAGATGTTTAATGGATTAAAGTCCCTTTAAAATAAAATAAAAACAATGTGAATTGGACTTAAGTCCGACGCCTTAGGAGAACCTTTCTTTGTACCTATCCAACAAAAATCCAACCTCATTCAAAATCAGCATCACACCAAAATCAGAGAGAATAAATGGTAAACAAACATCTAGTCTAAGCGTATTCACGCATTGATACGTTATACCACTCGTCTGTCGCCATCGATTTTTCAGCTCACCGCTGTTTTATTGGCAATGGCAATATTCGAATGACGGAAATCCTCGGAATCCGGCACGCGGTGGATTCACATTTGCCTTGCTTTTTAAAATTCATCTACTCTGAATATCACGGCATTTGCCATCCGGATTCCGCCCGGCATTAATGGCAGTCACTCTTACTAGTTGAAACATTTTTCGTAAAGTTAAACGCATATTATGACAGTCAGGTACAATCTTAAAGTCAATTAATTTTACCCTTTTTTTTTTTTCTCGGGGGGAAATGCGTAACCGCACCGTACCCGCCGTTGGCTAAGCAGCGAGCGTGTGTGGGGCTCTCCCGGCAGCATGCCAGGCCTACCCACTAAAACCCCCCGGTATTCTCCCTGCCCTTAAGGGCGCGCTAGGTAAGGTCCACACTGCGACTCCACTACCTACGCGCCCGGGATTAATTTTACCCTAAGCTTTAAGTGCATATCAATACAATTATTTAAAAAGTTGGCTGATAACAATTATAAGGTTTTTAGTAGGTACTTTGGATTATATATTCTTTATTGCACACAATTATCATTCCTTTTAGTTACTGTGTGAGTTACGTACAAGGGCGAACTTATCTTTTAAAGAGATCTCTATCAGCCAACCCTAGCAGGTGTATTAAGATGTTAAAATTGCGGGAAAAAGTGTACAAATTATAAAAATATTCATAAACACACTATACATATAGTAATAAATCAATATTTACTGCTATAAACTATGAAGAAGAATATCCATAATATATACTAATGAATATAGTAAATTTAAGAAGAGTTCGAAAGAAGATAATCTGTCACTTTTAATTTGAAAGATGTGATAGTTTTACTCTCATGTATATCAACTGGCAGTCTGTTCCACAGTTGGACAGCACGGTGAAGGAATTATGGAAATGGGTGGTGAAGGAATTAAGCTTTATGAAATAAATAATTAAATCGTTGGATTCATCACTTCTTAAATTTTTTTAAGTATAACACTATACACAAATTGTGTCCTTCGTGAACAGACTTAATTTCATCACCACATTATTATGCAATTAGAAAAAAGAAAACTTACTGTCGTTGATTGTTGAAACGGCAAGATTGATTTACGTTATTTTTACAGTGCCATATCATATTATTCTGGGGATCGGCTGCTAGTATAGAAAGTATTTTTAACCGACTTCGAAAACGGAGGAGTGGGCTAATTTTCAAAATTCTTTTTATAATCGAAAAAATACCCTCCCGAGGTTGTCCCATTGTCACTTTATTATTGGGGGGGGGGGGGGGTTTAGGTTGTTATTCTGGTGTTTGCCTTTGGCTTAAATTGTAATAGAAAGGATATTCTTTGTTACAAAAATAAAAAACCGACTTCAACACCAAAAAGTCATAAATAATAATAAAATAACAATACATACAAAATCATAGCTTTATATTTATTATATGACTTTTTGGTGTTTTTTTTTTGAAGTCGTTTTTTTTTTCTACGTCAAAAAAGAGCAGTTTGCGCTATTTATAATATACCAACAAGATATTCTCAAATAAATTTATTTAGAGAAATTAATATTTTGCCTTTAGCTGGACAATACATTTATAAAAATGTTGTTTATGTTTATAAATATTTTATTTTATTTTATTTTATTTGGAAAACAAACAGTATCTTAAAACTAATTATTATCTACTTAAATAACTATGAACTATTGACAAGTTTTCGCATTTATGTTACTATAGTGCTTGATTGCTGTAATTAATATTCTAGGAAACAAAAAATGACACAATAAGGGGATCAAAACAAAACAATGCTTTAGGTACACACAATCAGACAATCAGAGAACCGAATCGAACCATTGTTGTGAGATAACAGTAGCATATCTTGATGGACTTGTACTGAACAGATCTAAGTTGGGAATATCACCGAGTTCATTGATGAATTTGGCAGATCTAATGAAAAATGAATTTTTCCGGTAATTAGTATTACTTTGCGGAATAAAAAGTGGGTATTGAATCCTGACAGATCTACCAGGCACTCTTAGGTGTATCTTATCAAGAAGATAAGGGGAGTCTATTCTTGACTGTGCTATTTTAACCAAGAACTTGACATCAGCAGTTCTTCTGCGTACACAGAGTGGTAATAGATGCTGCCTTTTACATCTGGCCTCATAGCTTTCATTAACACACTTACATTTAAATTGTAAATATTTAGTAAATTTATGCTGTATACTTTCCAGCCTATTTATGTAGATTTTATACTGTGGGTTCCAAATCTGTGAACAGTATTCAAGGATGCTGCGAACATATGAGCAGTAAAGAATTTTTATTACTTTAAGACTAGAGAATTGACTGCATGACCTCTTTATAAAACCCAGCATCTTGTTAGCTTTTATGGCGATATGGTCTATATGTTTTTCATAAGTTAGTTTAGAGTCATGCACCACGCCAAGGTCCCGAATCTCGTTCACTCTTTTGAGTGTAACCGCTTTCAGCACATAGTTGAAGTCGACTGTTTTAGGCTTGCGTGAAAAGGACATGGAGTAACATTTGAGAACATTTAAGTCCAATCTATTCCGATGACAATAACATTCAAAACGGGCTAGATCTTGTTGTAATAAGAAGCAGTCAGACTGATTTCTTATTTGCTTGAAGATTTTCATGTCATCGGCGTACATTAAAAATTGCGAATGATGGAAACAATCACTAATGTCGTTAATAAAAATGTTAAAAAGCAAAGGGCCAAGTAATGACCCTTGCGGGACGCCGGAAGGGGTAGATTTCCATGCTGAAATACAGCCATTTATTGCAACTGCCTGAGACCTATTTTCAACGTATGAACAAAACCATCTGAACAGGCTACCATGAATGCCGGCCCGCATTAGTTTTTGAAAAAGAATTTTGTGATCGATACGGTCGAACGCTTTGCTGTAATCCGTGAAAATGGAGTCCACCTGACCACCCGATTCCATTTTTGTAGATATATAGTCTATAAATGTTAATAGATTTGATGTAGTAGATTTATTTTGAATGAAGCCGTGCTGTTCCGAAATGAAATATCTTTTTAAATTATTGTATACTTGTGTATATACAATCCTTTCTAACAATTTTGCAAATACACATAATTTGGATATAGGTCTATAATTTCTTACATCATCTTTGTTACCATTTTTATATTAGAATACATATGATACCAATTTCCAAATTCACCATTTAAACACAAGAAATAAAAATAAACATGCCTTTCCAACGTACAGGCTTTAACTAGAAGCTCGTTTATGGGAAAATGTATAACTTCTTACAATAAAGTTCCACAAACTGTTACAATTTGCCTTTTCATAAGTTTAAAGCGTATGTAAAAAAGTAAAAGTTATTATAGTCAATGATTATTTGAAAGATGTCAATGCCTGGTGTTAATTTGTAATAAAATAATTTAAACAAATATTGCTGTAAAGTATGGTGTTTCGACATATTTGTACCTTCTCGTGTATGTCTGTGTTCCCGACTACTTATGTTGTAATGTGTGTATAAAGTAGGCATGGGTAATATCGGATTTTCGCTGTATTGTATCGTATCTATATATCGGTTTTGAATATCAGATATTGAAACTATATATTTCAATATCTATATATTGGTCGGAATCTACGGTACTCTGAAACCTAGATATACCACACAATGTCACATCGTACACATATTTTTAAATATTTAGGTTTTGTGAATAAATTTTGAATGATATCTATTAAACTCGACCGTCGACACTGAGAATTTACGTTGCAAAACATAAGGTCTAAAACTAATTTGACATTCATTGAAAGATTATAGGTAATAAATAAATAGTTTCAGAACACTTGAGTCAAAGTAATACCATACTTTTTTGCTAATAATTAACTTTAGATTAAACCTTATTTTGTTGCTAATAACATTCAAACTAAAAAGATACGCTCATTCGTTCTGCCAACATAACAATATTTCTCGCTCGCTCATGTATATATTGTTAAACTGTGGCTCAGTCGTATCTATGTTTTTAGTCAGATTTCCGAGTATCATAGATTTTTTGGGTATATGCGTATTGTTTATTACTTGGTTATGGCCGGTCGGTGAAGTTGTGCGATATCCAATATATAGTTTGTTCGCCGGGCGATATATAGATATTGGATATTGTGCCGGTACATAGATATTGTATCTGTATACGATTTGTATCGCCCACTCCTAGTATAAAGTATATTATTATTATTTTTTTTTTTGTGTTCCGTAGTAAACAAGGAACCCTTATAGTTTCGCCATGTCTATCTGTCTGTCCGCGGTTTTACTCAGAGACTATTAGTACTAGAAAGCTGTCATTTTGTATGGGTATGTCAAAAAAGTCGTAGAAAAAAATATTGTAAAAAAATTTTTTAGGGTAGCTCCTAAGTAAAGTGGGAGTAATTTTTTTTCTCAACCAACCCATCGTGCGGGATATTGTTGAATAGGTCTTTAAAAATAATGTAAGGTTCAGAACACCATTTTTCGATTTAGGGATCCGTTTCTGCAATATTTGGTTTTAAAGTGCACATTTTTGTTAGAGGTAAGTGTGCCCCCTCTATCTGCTAAACGGTTATATATGGACTCGTGAAAAAAAATTACAACAGTAGTATATATAACGAAGTTTAAAGTAAAACTATCACAGTTGAGTACTAAGTACAAACTAAAAAGTTATAGAAGACCAACTTTTAAAATGTACTCGGAAAACTAAATTTCATAGAAAATTAGTACTGAATATAAATTTACGAACCACGTGAAGTTAAGGAAATATAAAATCATTGCAGCTTTAATAATAATAATAATGCCGAATTTAATAGCAACATGTTGTGAGATGTAAGTGTGAACTCAAAGTTGGCATTTGCAACTACGGAACCCTACACTGCGCGTGGTCCGACACGCACTTGGCCGGTTTTTTGTAAATGTCGGCACTTCTGATGAAGCTGATAAGTTATTTCTTGCGCCCATTCTCTTATTACCTAAAAGATGTTCTGAATGGATGGAAGATAAACATTTGGACTATTCAAAAGAGCATACGCCCATACCGGAATAAATTTCTGTAGGCCATACAAAATATTTGTCCCATACGGGAATCGAACCCGCGACCCGTTGCGCCGTAGGCGATCATTCGACCTTTGCACTAACCGTATCGAATTGCACCTATTGCACCCATAGTCCCGGTCCAGTTTCCCATTAACGGGTCTAAGAGTAATTTCAATTAAGTACCTGTAGACCAGAGACACAGACCAGAAGAAATAAAAATAAATACCGAAAGGTTATTTATTCTCCGGTGTAAGAGCTGGTCTGTAAAAGCTTGTTTTGCTTCTTCACAAAAATGAGAGGTTCATAAAAAAAATCTAATGTCAAAATAAGAATGATAGAAAATATCTCACCCTCCGTGATATCTAACTGTGGAACAGATTGCCAGTTAATTTACGAGAGAGTTGATCTATTTCAACGATTAAATTAAAATTAGTTTAAATTAAAAAGAGATAGTCTTCTCTTCTTACCAGCACTTCATATTTTGTTATTGCATTAATTTGTTTGTATATTCTTCTATTTTTATCGGTAAATATTAGTTTATTATTATAGGTGTAGTTGGTATGTTATTAATATTTTTCTTGATGTACTTATCTTTACAGATTCTGTACACCTTTTCCCCACAGTGGAAATCTCTTAACACCTTCAATAGGGTTGGCTGGTAGAGATCTCTTAAAGAGATAAGCACTCCTATGTACATTACTCACCTGGGTAATGTAACCTATTGTAAATGTAAAGGATATAAAAGGTGTCTAAAGTTATGTAAAATTATTTATCGTTGCGTCGTATCAACAAATGAAAGCCCACCCTTACAAAGGCATAGATTCAAACACGGTACAAACATGTAATTTTTGAGATTTTTATGTTTTTCAACATAACAATCGTAAGATGAATTCTGAAGCTCGCGCAACTAAGTCGCAGGTCGAAAATGATCTTACAAATAATCGATTGACGCTTAACATACAAGGTTATTTTTTAATTCTCACAAAAAATTTGAGTGCTTGTTCAGACAAACAAACTGAACAACTTTTACTATGGGACCAACTTTGAAATCGCAAAAAAAATCAGCCGTTCCATACATATAGGTACAGTGAATGATTAATCTAGGTACAGTGAATGTTGAACATTTGTATGGAACAGCTGTCTTTTTTTTGCGATTTCAAAGTTGGTCCCATAGTGAAAGTTGTTCAGTTTGCTTGTCTGAACAAGCACACAATTTTTTTGTGATCATTAAAAAATAAACTTGAAGGTATACTTAATATCATCTGATTCTGCTGTTCTATTCAATAAATTCTACTTGAGTTAGTAGAGCCTTCGCGCGTAGATAAGCACGCACTCAATTCACGCATACCTACTCTATCTCCGACCAAAGGTTCCGCGCCGTCGCACAGCCGCACAATTGATAAATTCGCACGCAACACTAATAAAGACATCCCTCAAATTCGAATTAAACGTCATATTACCATACCGAACGAGAATTGAAAGCGATACGTCGGATTTGTCGCACAATGGTCTCTGTGACAATGCGCGGGCGGTGGGCGGCTGGGGTGATGCAGGGTACACAATAAATTCAGACGCGTATCTCTATTCAAACAGTTGATGCGAGCGAGTCTTATGCGACGACGAGCAAACACGGAGTCCCCCCTAGTCGTCGGCTGAAACCACTACGTTTTTTAATCTGCATTCGGTTAAATGTATTTGATGGAGTACGGTTGGAAAGTGGGAATTCAGAAGTCGTGAGCGCTTTTAGTAAGTATTTAAGCATAACATATTGTTTTGATGCAGACGAATCTGCAATAATTTCGGGTAACTACATCAGAGAATCGGACCCCAGAATCAATGGATCTCAACCACTATATAGACCACAATGGACAAATGGTTCGTCACATTTTTAGCGTGAATTGGAACCTGTTTATACCACAGAGTATAGAGATTCTGTGTACTATGGGTAAAGTAGTTACCATGAAGTAGCTAGCTTTGAAAAAATGTTAGAAATCAAAATACTTAGGCTTTACCTTTACATAAAAACGTGGCAAGTAACTTGAACAAAACTGATAACTGCCTGCACGGGTGTAAGCAATCGTAATTAAAACAATAAACTAAACTGAAAACCCAAAAGGCAGATTTGGCAAAAGCTTTAACTTCACACGCAAATATTTCATATACACACACTTTATGACTGCACCTGTGCACACAGTGAATACAGTGATCAGTTTTGTTTTGTTCAGTCATTTTTGTTCAAGTTATGTGCAGCGATCTATGATGCTGTCCTTACTTGATATGTTTATCGACAAGCGACAGAGTCACATCTATTTTCGATATTTTTAACCACATACCAACACCTAATTGAATTTACAATGCACCATATTTTAAAACACAAGGCTAAAGAATTAACTTAACCTCTAATTTGTTCATGTGAAAATAACTATAGTTTACTCTTTAAACTACAGACTCTATTCCTGTACAACTGAACATCGATGCCTGTTTTCGCCGATGCTACTGGGGTGAAAATAAACAAAAACGCGACAGGGTAAATTAAAGAGCCCAGGCGAACGATGGATGGCCCGCTGGAATGCATTCAGCCGCAAAATAAATTTCCGTATTTCACGTCATATTTTTTGTCTTCATTCCTGTCGGCTCTCGCAGCGAGCAGCAAATGGAGATGCATGTATCGGTTGACAAAAATCTGTAACTCGTCGTATAGTTGGATACAGTCGTAGAGTTCTTCTTTGTTAGCTATTGTAGTTTTGTAATGACTTATCCGCTTCTGCTTCATGAAACTAATTAACGAACCAAATAAATAAATAATATGTATGTTTGCTTGCTACAATCTCTGGATATATATTATAAACAATTCAAAGATACCAAAGCAATTTCTTTATAAACACAGTCAATTTTAAGTCAGGCCAAATTTCAAAAATAATATCAACACTCGACTCTTTAATAATATCATCAACATAATCTACCTAAATGTATTTCAAAATATTTATAAATTATGTAAAAAAACAGCGCCAGCCTAATTGTGTGCATAACAATGACTATGTTTTCCTTGCTTTGCGTAGTTAGCTAGTCCTCCACTAATTTAAAAGAAATTTAATTACCACTAATATAAGAAAGATTATAGCTTATATCCACGCGCCCTTTATTGTCATCTAGCGCATAGAAATAAATTTGACAAGGGAGACATGTTTTTTTACGTAGGATGGTTGTTACTAACACGATGTGAAGTCTGTTGTAAAAGCTCCTTGTTTAAATTTAGTCCAGCATACGACAAAGTCGGTCAGGAATCAGACCGCCCACCTGATGCTAAATCATCATCATCATCATAGCTCATGTACGAGTATGTCCCTACCGAGGGGCACGAGCCTACCCTAACTAGTTAGGGCATTAGGCTTTAGTCAAACCACGCTGGCCCAGTGCGGATTGGTTGACTTCACATACACCTTTAAATTACTTCGCAGGTGTATGCAGGTTTCCTCGCGATGTTTTCCTTTACCGTATGAGCGTCAGATTAATGTACATATGAAATTCGTGAAACGAAAAACGCATTGGTACATGGCCGGATTAATCGCGGGCCTCCTGATTCTACTCGGACCACTGTCCAGGGCCGAGGCCACAGCGCCACCGACGCTCCCCCACAGCGCCATGTTATATTAAAGAAAATAGAAGAAAAAATGTTATTTTAAAGAAAATAGAGAATGTTGCATCCGAATCGTTGATTTAGTTTTTTTTTTTTGCCTATATTCGAAAGCATATTTAGCGACAGTTTCTTTAGGGTAGGTTATAGATAGTCGTGAATTTATTAGATATAAATATTAAGCCAGTGAGGGTAGTTTTGTTTTTTCGTTGATGCCTCTGGCTGGATCGCCCCGCGGCCAGTGTGGTCGAAACGAAGCTGTGAACGCAATGCATACTGAATTGCTGCTGCACCGAGATTTCGCTAAAGAGCTTATTACACTATTCAATTTGTAGAGATCCGATTTAGGAAAGAGGAAGGTGTAATCGCAGTTAGAACAGATTGGATACGATTTAGGAAGCAAGGCAACACTGAAGTAGAGCGATTGGGACCCTAATCGCTCTACTTCAGTGTTGCCGTTTGAAGAAAAAAAATACACCAAACTGTTGTAAAAATTCCGCTAGATTTTAAAAAAATCGAATGTTGAAAATGCTCTGAATTCCATCAATAATTTTAGCAGTGAATGTAAAGGTAGAAAAAAAATGTGATTTATTTAATAACAATACTATTACATCGACCAAAGTTACTAAAATCTACCAAATATTTATTAGTATATATGTATATTCTTTTTCATCATTTATAGCAGTAAATATTGATTCATTATTAAATGTATAGGTTTATTATTATAAATATTTTTATAATCTGTACACTTATCTCGGGTGACATTCCGGAATGAGAGACTAGTATTTTATTAGATGAAGTTCATTTATGTTTATGTTTTTAACTTTTGATGCCCACTAAAAACTAGCCACCAGAAACATCAAACCACCAAAACTAGTGGAAAATCCACTAACGTGGCAACACTGCTTCCGATTTAGGATTCAATTTAGTCTAATGTGATCACTCGCTTCCAACTTTCTAATTAGAGTGTTCCTAAATCGGATCTCTACAAATTGAATAGTGTAATAATAAGCCCATAAGCGAACATTTGAAAAATATAATATCGCCGTATTTGTGCCGTGCTCGCTAGTTTTCTTCGATTACTTGACATCGCCATCCTGTGGATTTGTCGGCGCCGACAGGCATAACCCTTGGTCGCGGCAAACTGGTGAGTAGGCTTTCGTCGTTTATTCAGAAAAACTTTCACTGGAATAACTTTCGCCTTAGTTATTTTTGTTGTTGTTAAATTCCTAACGCGTCCCGAATTGCAAGGCGCGTACATTTGGTCCTTCGAGCCGGATCCTTTACATGATGAAACAGTCAACCTGTCTCGCCATATGAAGTGCATTATGAATCATACGCGTATGGTTACGACCTGCCGCTAATAAGCTATCGTTTATGTAGAAAAAATATATAAGTTAAATTACAATGGATGCCTGCACATATTGAATTAACAGGTAACGAGAAAGCCGATCACTTAGATAAGTCTACCATTTTTGAGTGAACAGAGATTTTTATTTTACCTTCTTATTAGGTAAGTTTAATTATACTTGAGAATTGGTCTGAATACTTTAACGAAAGATGCAAGACTAAACGTATATGGTACAGAACTATGACATGTGCGCCTCCTCGAATACCTTGGTAAGTTAATATTAATTGCACACAGGCCTAGCTCTGGACACGTTCCATTTAAAAAAAAACCTATTTGAAAGAAAGAAAATCAATTCTCCAATTTGTGAGGTGTGTGGAGATTTGTAGAAGTCGAGGATGTACAGCATTGGTTAATAGAGTGCGTTTTGCGGAGCATTTTTACCAAACCTTTATCGGATGAGGCAGTAATGCTTTACAATATGGTCTCCAATATAATGTTTCCACAATTGATATGTAGCAACTAGCATTGTGGGTATGATGGGGCTGGCATATTCAGAAATGTTTAAAAGCCCCTAAACAAAAAAGTTATAAAAAAATCAAGCTGCCCACCTGATGGTATGTGGCTGCAGTATACGTAGAATAGTTAAAATGAGACAAAATCAATTAAGCTTTCAAATCCCGACAGTCACATTGTCCTGATGAAGCTTCCAACGCGTATCTCACAATTTAAACTGGGAACCTGCCACTGGAATTCAAAACCTAAGCTGACAGGAAAGAGGCTAGGTTTGATAAAAGAGAGCGATAGACGATAAAGGATTCATTCGCCGAGGTGTGAGGCGCCACACGGCAGCGAACGTTAATTTCCATATTAAAACCGTCACAAAGGAAGCAGATTTCAAAAACCTCACGATGGGGTGGTTAGAGTAAGGACAGATTAATTAAAAATGGATATGGTAATACTAGTTTTTTGCTCTATATTTTCAGGGGCGTTTATCCAAAAGATTTTGTTCATACAAGAGTTGGAATTAAACATTTTTAGAAGATGAGAATATAAAAATATTTCGTACATTTTGGCATGTACGGCGGTGCAAAAAATTATTTTGGGGCTTAGGTCTTCACGTAAGCGCATCTATTTAATTGAATATGTAGTCAATTTTCCTTGTAATCCGCTTACATTCCCTAATATTCTGAAAATTTTACGGGAGCATATTAGATACGATTTTGTCGTCGCACATAGCCAACTTTTGGTCTGTTGATTTTTAAAGGAAAGGTGATTTTTAAAGTAATACAGCGTAAAAATGTCAATAAAATGTCTCGCACCAACCCGCACTGCTGCCACAGTAGTGAGAACTGCACAAATCTCCTTTATTAGGCACCCATGCCCGGCAGAGAGCGTACTGTGGCTGAAATAATGCTAAATATACAAAGTGATTCGTGTCATTTAATATTCCCTCAACAATATTTGCCACAATAGAATGCCGTATCCTAGCTCCTGCGGCATTTGTCGTTCCTTGTGAGCGAACAATATTGTACTCAGATACGGCGGGGTATGATAATCGCGTCAAAACGCACGTGAAGTGGCGAGGGAGGATTCGTGGGGAGGGAGGTGGTAAGCCTCCGCCGGCTTTAAAATGTACCCGATTATCCGACTGAGTGTTCTCCACGAGGAAGTATAATTTATTACGGTCTGCTGAGTGAAGGCTTTCATTTTTCCGACGCACTGTTTGATTTTATACCACGTCAATTAAAACGAGTTACGGTGAATACGATGATATACTCGATACGGGATCGTGTACTTCACTATAAGTGGCTAAATCCAAAAACTATATGTGTGTACTGTTCTTAAAAAAATGTTGATTATAATAAATGAAAATCGTTCTGGCAATAATATCTCAATGAAATTCGTTAAATCTTGCGCCTTTTCTCGTATGTAAATTATCCGTTTACCAAGATAATAAAATGTGGACACATATTCTTTATTAATGATGATTGTAAAATATTGTGCTCTTAAGAATAATGTTTAAGTACTAACTTAAGTATAGTAGCTACTTCTGTCTCTTTTGTTCAGAATCAAGCATAGATTCTTAAATTTAAAAAATGTGGAGTAAAAATTCAATTTGGTTGAGATTGTAAAATTTCAAATTGAATGGATATCGCTAACACTTAAAAAAATTTGTAAGATTTAAGGTTTTTCCTATTAATTATTATTAAAAAAATAATTTTAATTACAAAGTCATTATTTTTTCTTTTCGCCACAAGGCTTCTAATTATAAAGTAAAAGATGTTTACTCATTAAAATTGCGTTGATAATGTGTTTGTCAATTAAAATATTATGTTAACAACCATTTTTAATTGACAATGTATGAACTCAAGTACTTTTCTAAATTTAACATAAAAAATAGACACAAAGATCTGTACTTCAGACACATAAGTTTCCACTTAACTCTGACGCTATAGTTGCATTGGTTGTATAAGCTGTGATAATGCATGGTGCGGCTATACTCTTGCGCATATTCGTGAGCCATTATCACAATAGAACTTCGCGTGAAACGACGTATTGCTACGTAATAATTTATAATTTTTTATATATTTTTTGCCAATTTGCGTTGTTCGTGACACAAATTTCAATGTGTAGCTCTATCAATGATCAGAACTCCAAACTCACTTCGCTAATCAACAGAAGCAGTCGATCGAAAATGCGGACGCAGTTAATTTCCTAAAAAGATCTTTCCATGATAGCCATTTGCGAGCGGTGTGAATTGGACGAATCACTACATGTAATGGCTATTGGTTTTGAGTTAGTTGAACTGGGTCGCATAGTTGAATCTACAGGTTCAATAATTACAAGAGACTTTAATATTTTGTCGCTGGTTTCGAATATTGCAAATCAAAATTCCGCTCGTACCAGGTGGGAACGATAATACGACAATAAATTACCGAACGGGCAAAATTAGTTAATAGGTAGCAATTTGAAACGGTAAAAAAAATAACTTAACGTGAAGTGAAAATATTTTTTAACAAACTAAATAGCAAAAACTCTGTCCTGAAAAGTGGACGGCAAAGTTGCAGTATCTGCTAACGATATCCATTGACGAAACGTATACGAGTACGTCAATGGTGTACGAGTATGTGACGTATACATGAACTAGCTTCCGCCCGCGACTTCGTCCGCGTGGAATAGTTACTTTGGGCTAACGCTAACTTTAACCCGCGACTTCGTTCATATAGGTGAGTAAGTACTGGGTCTTATAATCTTATATCATGTCGATTGTAGGTTATTCTCAAAAAAAATAAACTAATGTTATTTTAAAGTACTTCTGCGAACACTATATTTTTAGTTTTGTTTTGAACATTAGGAGCCAACTCAAGCACAATTCATACCACACAGTCTGTACACCGAACTATGTATAATAAAGAGTGGGGTCGTGTAACTAACGACTAGGTACTTTTATTTGATTTTTTGTATACAGACATTGGAAGTCGTTAGGTATACAAGTATTTTTTTTGTAATATCGACGCCTCTACCTTGCATATTAATTATATGTTCAACACATTTGATATTTTTAACAATTTTCACTAACATTTCATACACAGAAGCAACAAGGTACTAAAATTTAAAAAAATCTTATCCATTGCGTATTCTTCTGACTCAGTAGAGAACATTTAAGCAATTTTAAAATAATAAGATATTTTATAGGACATATTCATATTCAGATTTTGTGCATCGAGATTTGGTTTGTCGCGATTTCGTGCATCGAGATTTGGTTTGTCGCGATTTGTCGCGCTAACGTGCATCGAGATAGCGTGTTTCGAACTTATGTATTACACTCATTCGTTTATGATACGAAAAGGAGTGACATTTTCTCAAAATATGAAAAGACGGAACATTTCTTTTGTAATATCAAGTTCTATGTAATTTCAACCAGTAACACATATATACAAAATACATTTTACGTAAATATCTAAATAGGAGTACAATTTTATAATTATATTTTATAAGAAACTGCTCGCTATGTAACAGGTATGGTTCAAAGCTTCAAATCTTGTGCTTAGAGATATTGGAACCAAAACAAAACTCGATTAATTCGTAAGACGAAATGTTTGTTTCCGTCTTTAGAGTTAGTCTAGCTTTGTAATATGTGCACACTGTTTACTCTGATTAATTGACGAGCGTGTATTAATTATCACACGCTCCCCTAGTCGCGCCGACAAAATCTCACTAATTGCGCGTAATTTGTGTCGCTAAGTAAGTAGGTACCTACAGAGGATTCCTTAGAAGACTGGAGCTAATGACTGCTTAAGAGTCCTTATCTACGTCAATATTGTCGGCAAATATGATAATGGACAATGGTATCGTATTTAATATCTAATGTTCTATATTAATATCGAATACTCGTGAAATTAAATGTTCATTTTATCGAAACATTAACATAAATTGGTGTAAATTTGCGCCAAAAATTTTTTTTCCAATTTTTGAGAAATCTGTTAAGATTTCTAAATTGAATGTTGATACGTAGTAATAGTGAATAAAGGCTACTTTGACTTAACTAAACTAAAGTTCAAAGAGATCAAAAGGCTTAAACTCGACAGGGCTGATAAGGAAGGATAGCGTATCACTGGTCAATTTCCTAATTTGTCAGAGCTCGATGGCCTAGAGGTCAACACGGTATGTTGGAGACGCGGGTTCAAATCCCGCCCGAGACGTAATTTTTTATTTATTGATTTTATTCATTTTTCACATATTTTGTCATAACGAACACACAATATTCAATTTAAATGAAAATGTAAAATGTCAAACGCGACACTCGAAAAATTCAGAAAGTTTTTTTTGTTTGTACATTTTTTCTCAGAACCGTTAAAAATACCTATTTCAACTGAAACTACGTAAAAAATTACCAATTACTAATCTAGCTAGACTAAATATTACCTATGAAATAGGCTAAAATAACCTAAAAAGAAATAAGTATTCCAACCGAAACATCCTATTGTTAAAAAGTACTTGGCTATTAATTTACAACGAACTCAAATTCTCTTTTTATATTCCACGAAGCACTGACATATTCAATAGCGTTCTCGGCGGTATCATTTTATTTTATTCCCTCCCGCTGCTGAGCCTAATAATGATAAAAGCGTTATCGTATCGCGACACAATGCCGCGTTGCCGTTTGCATTCCGTCAAAGCACTCACCTGAGATCTTTGATATTTCAGCTTTTTTGGATACGGTTCTTTTCATTTTTGTTTATTAACATATTATTATACAGTAAGTAGATTTTGTTAAGCTGTCATATCAAAGCAATAAATTGCGTAAATCATGAAATCTGAAACAATTCTAAGTGCTATTTAATATCAAAACTTATCAAAGTATGCGAATATCCCGAATTCACTATCTCCGACAATTTCCGTTATTATAATCTTATAGGAGTATGCTTGAAAGAAATTACTTTTTGACAACATGTCCACAATATTCATTATTTTTATTTTATTAATATATACCTTTTATAGCGGGGATAACGTATTTATAATTATTAATTAACATGTCAATGCCATGCGGCTATAGTGATTTATAACGCGCCTAATAGGAGCTTTAAAACTTTTATTAACTCAATCTTCATGTACAAAAGATACAAAATTTCCAAACAACATAAATTTCTATATCTCAAACACATATAAATATAAGTTATCAAAATTAGGTATCACCCAGTCTAAGTTAGTGCTCTTTTAATCGTCCAATATTAATCCACCAACCATTGAGTCTATTTTTAGCCAATCAAAACAAAGAGCCGCAAGAAACTTAGCTTTTCAAAATTCTACTTAGGCATTCAAGACTGCCGTATCCATAGCGAGAACTTTAAAGCTCCCAGTAAATCTATTCAGCGTCGCCGTAGACGCGGTTTCTTTGTAGTCGTAGGTAATAAAGGCACGCGCTACGGTGGGCGACGTCGTAGCATCGTAGACGGCAACGATACGAACTGAAAACTCAAACATTCTCGTAGCTTAGCTACAGAGCTACAAAGATAATAACAGAAATCTATAATAATATTTAGACTTGCAAAATGTGTCAAAGCACAAGATTCGAGAACACGACTGAATCGATTACGATTTTTTTTCAATACATTTGTTAAACATGGCGTACTTTCAGAGGCTATAATTATGATTCGACAATTAAATCTTTTGCATATGCATCTTTCTTTCACGCGGTCATGACTTTCTTTTACGAGCTCGATCATTACTTGTACAGTTTAATTTTAAATGTATAAGTCAATTTTAAAAGTTTAATAGCTAAAGTTTAGAATAATAAAATCGGATGGATTTTTTACGAAGAAAAATGAATAACTCTGTATACATCTTAACATTAAATTCTCAAAAATATTTTTTTTACTGCAACTTGGCAAACAAGGAAACTGATGGTAAGTTGTAACAGTCACCTACTCGTATAATATATGTGGCTCTTATGAGATTAGCAGCAAAACTACAACCCCCACAACAAGTACAGTGTAGGTTGCCAACTTGTGACATCAAATGTAAAGTCACGGTACCCAGTAATTTCACTGCCATATCTTACCCTTCAAACCGGAATGCAGCAATGCAAGTACTGCTTCTTTGCGGCAGGAATAGGTAAGACGGAGGTGCCCAAGCAGACAACATGGGTACAGAGTATCCCTCCGGTAATCAATTTATCACACAACAAATAAAAATTTTCAGAAGGTAGCGTGTTTTTGCAACTGGACATATTTTTTTTCAGCGAAACTAAGCATTGAACTCGAACGCGTATACAGTCTATTCGATTTTTGATAAATGTTGATGGGAAAATAATTAAATTAAAAATAGTAATTAAATACCATAAACAGTTGTTTTTAACTATTTTACACAACTGTATTGAAAAACGTCGTGTGATACACGGATGTGTAGGCTATTGCACGTTATCTCCTCTTACATCCGCTAACATATTATGTAAAGAAATAATGAAACATTTTTCATTCTACGTATCATCGTAATGTTAGAAAAAGGTTTTCAAATGCATTTTTTAATAATTATTTTTGTGCACCTAATGATTACACGATAACACAGAGTTATCTTTTACAGCGATTAATCTCAACAGATCCATTTTGAATTTAGCGATAGTGGATATAAGTATACAGCCGGCTTCAAAAGTTGATAAGCATTTTGAGCAGATTTAGTACCATGTCACACCAACTATTCCTTTTGTTTAGGGGCACAAGCCTACCTTATGTTAGGGTGATTAGGCCTTAGTCAACCACGCTGGCCCAGTGCGGATTGGTCGACTTCACATACACCATTGAATTTCTTCGCAGATGTATGCAGGTTGCCTCACGATGTTTTCCCTCACCCTAGGAGCGTCAGACGAATGTACATATGAAATTCGAAACGAAAAACACATTGGTACATGGCGGGTCTCGAACCCCGACCTCCCGATTGGAAGGCAAGTGCAGAGTCCACAGCGCCACCGACGCTCACCGATGACGAATGCTGGTATAATGCCTATCTATTTTTAAGATTCTCAAAAGTCTATTAAAAAAAACATTTACCAATATGCTCATGCATTTATATTGATTACATAAAATAACAAATCCTGTTAGTAGCGGCGACATATCGAATTGACAGGCAGGACTCGTAGAAGCTATGTACGTATTTACACCAATACGGCTCACATAACTATGTCCAATTGAGTGATTCTACCCTCAATGATTTACGTGACGTAACACGGCTTTTTACTCTTTACGAAGCGGCGCTCGCGGGGATATCGCGTTACAATCTGCCGCGCCTGATGGACCGATACACGCAAATTCACTCGCGCCGAATTTAAATATGGAGCGGCCATGTTTGGATCTCTCAGAGCGACCCATTAAAAATTGTCCATTACATTACCGTCGAAACTGATACGTGGAAAAACTATTATTGTAATGTTGGCAATTCGAAAGAGGAGACAACAATAATAAAAAAATTAGATCTTCCGAATTTCTTGTCTGTTCTCATGAATTGTCTGTTCTCGTGAAGCCTCTCCTTGGTGAGGTAAAATCCATTTTTTGTCAGATTTGTGGTAGATTTAAAAATCTTTATTCATATAACATAAACATAACGTGCCTGTAAATTAATGCATCTCAAAGTGTACATTCAGTTGGAAAATAGCTTAATAATAAAAATATTTTACCAGAGGGAGACTCTACCAGAGTCGTCTACATGGGTACCTCTATCTTACGGAATACTGCCGCCACGCAGTGATGCCTGCATCGCTGTGTTCCTGTTTGAAGGGTAAGGCAGGCTGTGACATTACTGGGTACTGTGACTTGACATCTTATGTCACAAGTTGGCAATGTACAGCCTTCAAAAGTAGATAAACATTTTACTACCGTATCACACCAGATATGAACAATGCAATATAGGTGTAAACATACTAAATAAAAGAAATAGTTGGTGTGACATGGTAATAAAATGCTTAAAAGTGCTTATCTACTTTTGATACCGGCTGTACAATGGGGTCCTTGTACTCTTTGTAGTGATTGTAGATTTGCAAGTCTCACAGCAAACCACTTACCATCAGGTGGACAGCCCGTTTGTTTACCAACTTAGTTGTATAAAAAATCAAACTGGGAAATAGAGTTCGGTACTTTTATTATTATTTAAAAGATATGATTGTTTGTTTGTTAAACAATCATATCTTTTCCTCTTTATAATATTAGTATAGATTTATTCTCCAAAATTATGAACTTTTTCCATAATTGCACATGTAATGTTATGGTCATATAAATAATAATAATAATAAAAGTACCGAACTCTATTTCCCAGTATTGAATAAGCTTGGAAACTACTGAACCTGAACTTGATGAAAGTTGGTATAGGGATAGTTCGAGACCAGGGGAAGGACTAATATTTTCCCACGGGAAAACAAAAATAACGCGGACGAAGTCGCGAGCGGAAAGCCAGTTTTTTATAATTTTGGAGAAGAAATCGTTACTATCTATCTGTGTGTTACGCAATCACGCCTAAACTACTGAACCGCTGTTCCGATGAAATTTGATATGGAGATAGTTTCAAAATCATTCCTTAGAGGGGTAAAATGGGGGGGAGGGGGTTGTAAAGGAAATCAATAAAAAAGGACTTCCACGCGGACGAAGTCGCGGGCAAAAGATAGTTTTCCATAATTTTATATTGACTACCTGTTTTACCTGTGCAAAATTCTCCTCCACTGGTATTTTGATAATCTGATATTCTGCAAAAAGAGCAGTTAAACCCCCTTCGGCTACTTTCTAAACTAATGATTCGAAACCGACTTCGAAAAAAGAATTATTTTTCTTTTATCGTATACATATTCTATTCTCCGTAGACACGTTTCACGTTTCCCTCCCAGTACTTGGTAGAAATGCTTCCACTACAAAAATTTCTAAAGGCCTATCTCAGATATGCCCCACAGAAATCTGTAATATACCAAATCTGCAAACACTTATAATTATTTGAGCGCTACATTATACAATAAAACAAATTCATTTCTTTCAATACATCTCCTCACTAAACATCGTTGTAAAAGTAGGATTTACAATTAAACTTAGAAAATTGGATTATACACAGACAGAGAATGTTATAAATAAAAAAAATACCATATATAGGTTGGGGAAAAAGTCTTTTCGCATTATAGTATGTATAAACTTGTAATAAAATCTCTTTGGCTATACTATTTGTATCTGGCTGGTTTTGGTATCATTGAAAGTTTAAATTTTAAAGAACATAATTCCAAATTCAAATTAGGAAAATGTGTGATTTTCATTTGTTTTTCGTACCGCCAAGATGAGTGAATCTAATGAAGAAATTCGATACATTTTAAAATTTTACTACAAAAAAGGTAAAAATGCAACGCAAGCCGCGAAAAAAATTTGCGATGTTTATGGACCTAGTGCAGTGTCTGTGAGAGTAGCACAAATTTGGTTTAAGCGTTTTCAATCCGGAAATTTTGATGTCAAAGATGCACGTCGCTCTGGTCGCCCTATTACAAATAAAATGGATGCCATTTTTGAAAAAGTGGAGCAAGATCGGCATGTCAGTAGTTACGACGTAGCTGAAGAACTGGGAATTGACCACAAAACAGTTTTGGCGCATTTGAAAAAAACTGGGTACACAAAAAAGCTCGACATTTGGGTACCTCACGAGCTCACTGAAAGAAACCTAATGAACCGTGTACTCATTTGTGATTCTTTATTACGACGTAATGAAACCGAACCATTTTTGAAGAAGCTGATAACTGGTGATGAAAAGTGGATCACGTACGACAAGAACGTGCGAAAAAGGTCGTGGTCAAAGGCCGGTCAGGCTTCACAGACTGTGGCGAAACCCGGGTTAACTCGCAACAAGGTGATGCTGTGTGTGTGGTGGGATTGGAAGGGCATTATTCATTATGAGCTGTTACCACCAGGCAGGACCATCGATTCTGAACTCTACTGCGAACAACTGATGAGATTAAAGCAAGAAGTTGAGAGAAAGCGGCCGGAATTAATCAACAGAAGGGGTGTGGTTTTTCATCATGATAACGCTAGACCTCACACATCTTTAGCCACTCAGCAAAAATTAAGATAGTTTTGCTGGGAGGTGTTAATGCATCCGCCGTATAGTCCTGACCTTGCACCTTCAGATTTCCACCTGTATCGGTCTCTTCAGAATTCTTTAGGCAGTGTCAGGTTAACATCACGAGAGGACTGCCAAAACCACTTGTCGCGGTATTTTGACCAGAAGTCCCAAAATTTCTATAGCAATGGGATCATGTCCCTACCTACAAGATGGCAAAAAGTTATCGAACAAAATGGTACCTACATACTTTAGTTAAATGTAAATAAACTATATTAAAAAATGTTTTGAATTTTCTTAAAAAATGCGAAGAAACTTTTTCCCCAACCTATTATATCACTGAGATAATTAACTGCAATCGTAGTTGGTTAAAATATTTTATTTTCCTTTTTATTTAAATATTTTTTTCTCCTGTGCGATAGCAACATGACGTCTGCACTACTAACCTAATTCTTATTGTATAGTTGAAAACCCTCTTTTGAATCACATGGTTTTTCCTACCACAGAGTAAAAAGTAAAAAGATATAAGTATTAGTTTAAGTATACTCATACATACATGTGAGCTATTTTATGCGAGCTAAGTTTAAAGAAGGGTGCGGTAACACACATCCTACTAATATTATAAATGTGAAAGTGTGGATGTTTGGATGTTTGATGTTTGTTACTCAATCACGCAACAACGGCTGAACGGATTTGGATGATATTTGGCATGCATGTAGCCTTTGACATGGAAAAGTACATAGGCTACCTTTTATCCCGATTCCTGAAGTAGTTCCCGAGGGAAAATTGAAAATTGTTTACGAGCGAGTATGCATGTCACCTAAGCTATGGAAAAGGACATGTAATAGTTCCCGTGGGAAGATTAAAAATTGTTAACGAGCGAAGCTTTAGACCCAAATCTGAAGTCCACGCAGACGAAGTCGCGGGCAGAAGCTAGTGTCTTCATAATTTGTCACCGCACGGACCAGAGGGCTAATTCTACTAATAAGTTATGATGGTTACAGCCGATAAGTTACAGCCGAAACGAAACCCAACCGTTGCCTTTGACCAATCAGGAACGCTACATTATCACGTCATCGAACATTCAGAGGACAGTCTATGCACTCCGATTGGTCGATCGCTACGGTTCGGTTACGGCTGTAACTTAGTAGACGACATAACAATTGCATTTGTTTCATTTTCGTTATATTCGACATTCTGTATCGAACGGCAATGTGTGAGAATGATTCGTGATGTGGAATCATTCTCAATGGGAACAATTCCACATCACGAATAATTTGAACAAAATGTATGGGAATTTCCCATACATTTTCTTCATTCTGAACTTCCTTATCGTTTTGAATTGTTACTTCGTCTAGGCTCTAGCTATTGCTACGGCAGCCAAGTCCTTAATAATGCGCAAACACTGAGCTACCGAAATTGAGTCTTGTGTTTGCGTTACGGATTACCTGTCTGACGCGTAGCGACCGAGTCCGGGAATAAATTTAATTTAAATACGTTGAAGAACATTTCGCATATATTAGGTCCGCTGTGATATTTCCGTTTTATATAGAATATATAATATTTTTTTAAAATAAAACAGACTTCAAAAACACCATAAAGTCAAATAATGTTAGAATACATGCAACATCACAGTTTAGATATTGAAGTTGGTGCCAAATTTTAATCTTAATTACAAGCTTTTATTATTTTTTACTTTCACCCGTCCCGTGTCTGTATTGAAATCTAGCAAGCGAAATATGACCCACTTCCCGGTTTCCGATTGAGCTGAAATTTTGCATGCATATGCATATCGCGTGACAATGCAATAATAAAAGCTTGTTTATTTTTTTTTACTATAGTTAATAGTATTTTACAAGTTTTGTTCTTATATTTTTAAGACTCTCCATTTGAAAATTGCTCGGTACCGACTTATGGAATAGAAAAGAATAATTTATTTGTTTAACATAAGTAAATTTTAAAAGGTCTTACATTATTAACGATCTCTATGTATGCCATTTAAAACCATTCAATAACAACCTCCATAACATTTTTCCCAAAAAAATGATGATTACAAAATTTTGCTTTCAAGGAAATTCTTTGAAATTTAACAACGAATAAAAAAACTGTTTCAGTTTAATCTGTTTTTTACTATCCTGTCGTTGGTTAACGCATCTCACTACCGACCGACTGAAACCGTTCAGTCAGTGAATGGTGTCTACGAAGAACAATGCTCATTGTTAGACCGTACGGATGCAGTGGACGCTCGGAAGGACGCGTCGGCGTTTCCAAATCCATCCACTATTGTTACCCTACTTTACAAATGCGAAACTTTGTGAGGGCAGATGGATGTTCTGCTCTGAAAACAATATTTTTCAGCCATATAAAATAAAATATCCTCTTCCCTTGTACACCTTTCATTTCATGCATCCTACCTTATTACATTTAATAAAAACTTTGCGTCTAGAATTGTCGTCTTTTAGTCAACTACCTACATTACATAGATAGATAAAACTTAATGCAAAACAATCACAAACAAAAGTGTTACGCCAACACCGAACTACTGATACGAGGTGTAACTCCATAAGCATTTAGAGACTGAGCCGTTCAGTTGACGTATACAACCGAACTACTTAGACGAAAACGCCTCATGAGTTCGATCAATTGGACTAATAACCAAACTATGATATGTAACTAATTCCTAATCAACTAAATGAAGTCAAGTGGACTGTACATTTTATTTAATGAATATTCAAGTAGGATATTTTACCATCGGCATCACATTTAAGAGTTTTCCAAATTCATTCTATTATCATCGTTGTCACGCCCTATACGCACGATTCATATCTCCACTAGGTACTGTCTTATTTAATCAAACACCACTCTGAATAATTCATAATTATGAGTTATGAATAACCGTGTCAAATTAATATGACCAGCGCTCGAACCCTCATCCTTCCATTACGAAACTCTTAGAAAATTAGCTTCGTATTCAAACAATGAGCACGACAATTCAAATGCCTTCAAATCTCATCTCCAAATATCTTGAGTAAATCTTAACTCGTCCCTCCTTTGTGCCGGTAATAACCTGATTGTGAGTTGGCGACAGACGTCCCGCAAATTAATGTAATACGTTCGGGCACAGTTAGTGGTGGTACTCGTAGCTAGCCGCAGGCATAGATTCCTTTGATTTATGGTAAAGCGTCTTAGGAATTATTTTATCGATGTGAGAACACTCTTAACAATGCCTATGCTGAACAGTCATGCTATTAATAAAAATAAGGCATTTATTTTTCTCTTTTACATTACAAAGGTATATGTACAGGTAAAATAAATGTATACCCGTTAAAAGGATTAAAAATTCACATGCACATTTTTTTTTTCAGTTTTAAATAAAATTTTAAAATAAATTTCTTCGGAATAAAATCCTTGAGTCTACAACCTCTTGTTATCTAGGCGATTGTTTTAGATTTTTCAAACACTATTATTACATTTTCACTGTAAAAGCAAGCTTATTTTGAACAATATTCAGATAACTAAGCGCATCCAAAAGAAATGTCTAAAAAGAAATATTTATATTTTGTAAAAACACTTCCCTCTTTATTATTTATTTATTTATATTATTTTATGGTAAGCCAACAGCTAGAATAACACACAGTAAATTATAAATAACAACGTACTACTAACTATAGGTCGTCACAATTTGTAATGCTATTTATTGAAAAGTTTTGCGTTAACCGAAATATTTTCTTGAAAAAAGTGTTATGTTAGTTAACCAGAATACTCGTATTTATACAGTAGTAGGCTGCAAAGCGTTAAAAAAGCTAATAAGCATTTCAATCCAAATTATGCCACGCAAAACATAAACGCTTAACGTTAAACTTTGAAAACCCAGGCAAAACCTATATTGCAATAAAAATGGTATAATCCGCACTTGTTGATACCCTCCCTGCGAGGAAATAATCAACCCTTCCCTAGCTGAAACTTGTCGTCAAGAAATTTATTGCTCAGTCATAAATATTAAAAAGTTGGGCGCATAAATCTCTGGTTTTATTAATAAAAGCTACGAAGAGGCATGTTGGAAGACGCCACCGGTAAAGTATCGTGGGCTTTGATAAATATCTGTTTTTGAATATGATGTATATGTATCTCTTCTACTGAAAATGAATAGAGGTTCCTTCTATCCGTCCAGGACTTGAGACGTAATAAAAGGTCAAAGTTTTTTGTTCACAACAATAAGTACCTCGCAGCTATTTATAATAATAGTCGTTTTGATACTAACCCTATCTATTGATCTATTATGTTTAGCCAAAATAGAGTTTAGACACTGGTAATAGCTACGTCTCAAAATCGATGTAGCCTTTCTAAATGTTTTTTATAACCATTAATTACAATTCAGTAAGTAGGTATACAATCCGTACTGGGCCAGCGTGGTTGACTATGGCCTAAACACCCTTTTTTTTTTTTTTTTTTTCGAGGGGAATGCGTGACCGCACCGTACTCGCCGTTGGCTAGACGACGAGCGTGTGTGGGGCTCTCCCGGCAGAGTGCCAGGCCTACCCACTAAACCCCTCGGTGTTCTTCCTGCCCTTTTGGACGCGCGTGGTAGGGTCCACACTGCGACTACCACTACCAACGCGTCCGGGCTAGCCCGACCTAGCTGGTCGGGCTATCGCCAAGGGGGGATTGCCCGAGAACACCAGGGCAATCCCCAGACGGAGAGCCTTACGGCGGCGTACACGGGGCCAACCGTGCACGCAGGCCCCCACGGCAGGGTCATTAGACGGGCATTGCTTGCGCGAATGCCCGCCTTCGCCTGCCTGTCCGTCTGCGGCGGATGGGAGCGGCTTGAGGATCATTCTCCCGCTCCCTCTCCGCGGCCTCCTTCTGCGAGATGACGTCCTCGCAGAAGGAGGCGACAGCCCCCCATTCCGCCTCGCCGCGGAGCATGGCCACGACCATGCTCGGCAGCGAGAGGTCTCCGCCTCCCAGCGCAGCGTTGAGTTCGCTGCGCTGGCGTCGCCAGGCCGGGCACACCAACAGAGTGTGCTCGGCAGTATCGTCGGGAGCGTCGCAGTGATGACACTGCGGCGTTTCCTCCCGACGCGCGACCCGGTGCAAGTAGTGACCGAAACAGCCATGTCCGGTCAATACCTGCACCATGCGGAACGAGAGACTGCCCTGCCGGCGCCCTACCCACTCCTCCAACACCGGACGTATCGCTTCGATCGTCCGGTGGCCAGCAGCTGGGAAGGCGAGTGCCTCACCCCATTGACGCAGAGCCTCCCTCTGCGCTTGGGTACGAACCCGCTCCACTTCCTCGGGAGCGGATCGTCCCCCCCGTTCTCTAACGGCAACCCGATGTCGATACACCTCTGCATGTACGCGTGCATCGACATCCCACGGCGTTTGGCCCGCAAGAACGCAGGCTGCGCCGTGGCTGACCGTGCGATAAGCTCGCACGGCCCGGGTTGCTATGACCCTCTGCGGCCGTCGCAAGAGGGCCATCGTTCGGGGGGATAGGCACTCCGCCCATACCGGGGCTCCGTAGAGTGCCATCGACCGTATCACCCCGTGATACAGTCGACGGCACGCCGATCCTGGTCCTCCTACATTAGGGAGGACCCGTCCGAGTGCGGCTGCGGCGGCACATAGCCGTGGAGTGAGGAGCTTGAAGTGCTCCTCAAAGCTCCATCGGGGATCCAAAACCAGGCCGAGGTACTTAAGGTGTGCCTCGACCGGTATGCGGACCCCCTCCACTCGGACTCGGAGCCCCGGTGGGATCCTGCGACGAGAGGCGTGGAACATCATGGCCCTCGTTTTATCAAGGGCGACGTCCAGGCCTAGGAGGCGGATGCGTCGAACGACGAGTGATGCGCCGACCGACACAAGGTGGGCCGCCTCCTCCCCCGTTTTTGCTCTCGCCGCGACAAGCGTGTCGTCGGCGAAGCAGACGACCTCCATTCGTGGAAGGAGGTCGCCTCGCAGGACCCAGTTGTACCCCAGGTTCCATAGTAGAGGACCTAGTACGGAACCCTGGGGCACACCTGCCGCCATTGCCCACGTATGGACGCACCCGTCCGGCCCCTCGTAGAGGATGGACCTGCCTTGCAGATAGTCCTCCACGAGGGCGCGGAGGTACGGAGGCACCCGGTGGAAGCGGAGTGCCTCCTTTATGCACTCGTGGGGCAGGCTGTTGAAAGCATTGCGGATGTCAAGAGACACCGCAACAACAGTCTCCCCACGAGCTGTGGCCTCCTCCGTCCACCCCTTAAGGAGATCCACCGCATCCATCGTGGACCGGCCGGTGCGGAAGCCGAACTGGTTGTTAGCCAAATCCGGCCCCCGGTCCTCTAGGTGCTCGACGATGCGGGAAGCGAGAATCTTCTCGAAAAACTTCCCGGCCTCGTCGAGCAGCACCACCGGCCGATACCCAGTCGGGGAATCTGCGGGGCGGCTCTCCTTCCTTAACAGGCAGAGCCTACCCACTTTCCATCGACTGGGGAAGCGGCCCGAGGCGATGCATAGGTCAAGCACCCCTCGGAACCGCTCCTCGAGGTGTCCCAGGGCGAGAGCCAGAACCCTGCTTGGGACACCGTCCGGTCCCGGCGCCTTCTTTTTGCGCCGGAGCCGTTCCCTCACCGTGTCAAATACCACGTGCGACACGGGAGGGATAGCGACAGCCACTTCCTCCGGAGGAGCATCCGGGGGGACCATTCTGGGAGGCTGGAACGGACCGGGATCGGGGAACAGAGTCCTCAGCACCCGGTCCAGCAGCCCGCTGTCCATAGCGGAGGTAGAGGGAGCGGAAGCTTTAAATTTCCCCCTCACCAACCGGTATGGACGCCCCCACGGATCGTCGTCCAGGAGCCGTATAAACTGCTCCCTGGACTCCTCCTTGGCCCTGCAGATTTCGTTCCGCAGGGCCTTCTTGGCTGCCGCATACACCCGACGAAGTTCAGCTTCCTCGTCAGGTGTAGTTCTGGCACGCCTACGACAGCGCACGTAGGCGCGCCTGGCCCTCATACTGGTGGTCCGCAGGTCCGCAATCTCCTGCGTCCACCAGTATACCTGCCCCCTTTCGGGGCAGGCCTGCGCCCTTGGCATGGCGGCTTGGCAGACGACCTTCATATCGTCTGCGAAGAGCTCCACCATGCCGTCGACATCCCCGGCAAGGTGGGGCGGTACTTCTGCCCACGCCCGCACCATCGCTGCCTCCTCCGCCACATCCGGGCGGAGCTTGGTGAGCGCCCACCTTGGAAAGGCGCTCACCGCAGAGCCCCTGCGGCTCAGGGCTCCTTGGGATGCCGCGGAGACCTCATATCGGACATATAGATGGTCCGACAGGGTCTCCACTTCTTCCTCTACACGCCAGTCGTTAATTCGACGGGCTAGTGAGGGGGTAGCGAAGGTCACGTCCACTATGGACGTGCCTTGCACCCGGACGCAGGTAGGGGTGGAGCCCCTATTCAAGATCTGGAGCCCCAGGGACAGAACCCAGGACTCCAAATCTCCACCCCTCGGACTGGTTCTGCAGGACCCCCACGCTGTAGACCACGCGTTGAGGTCCCCCGCGATCAGCACCGGTACCGGGGCCGTCCTCCGGACGACCCCTTCCAACGCAGCCAGGAAGACGGCGAAGTCCGCCCGGCTGCGATTGGGGGAGAAGTAGGTCGATACGACCAACATTCCCCCCCACATGGCGGCCACGTAGCCAGTACCTCTCTCTCTTAAAATGAGAGAGGGGGCTGTGCCACGCGCCACCCGCATTAAGGCGGCGGTACCGTCCGCCGCCACCAGCCAGTTGGGCGACTGCGGCGGAACGTAATACGGCTCCGACACAATCGCCAACCCCACACCCCACTGCACCGCGGTCTGACACAAGAGGTCCTGTGCCGCGGCGCAGTGGTTAATATTCGCCTGGAGGAGCTTTATGGGACCACTAGGCATTGGTGGTCTCCATGGGCTCCTCTTGGGCCACTGCGGCGGCTGGTGCTGACTGCGGTGCCAATGTTACCGGGCTCCGGGGGGCTACGATCACCTTTACCGGGGCCAAACGCCCCCTTATCGGCGGGGGGTTGCAGTTCATACCCCCCATGCGATGGCTGGCCGGCCTTTTGGCGTCTGTACAAACGGCGCAATTTAGTGCCGCCATGCAGTCTACCGCCTTATGCCCTTCGGATCCGCAGCGGAAACACAATCCGCTGCGGTCCTTGGCAGAGGGGCACCGCTGTATAGGGTGCCCCATGCCCATGCAGCGGAAACACCGCATGGGCTTTTGCTCCAGAAGTTGGATGGAGGCAGAACTCCATCCAACTTCGAGTCGACCAGTATCAGCCAGGCGTCTCGCAGCCTCCACAGGCACCGAGGCGAAGGCCGCCCCGACACCCCTCACCCCCGTATGCACGCGGCCCACCTTTATGTGGTGGACCGGGCAACCACCGGCCTGTGCCAGAACCTGGCACAGCTCTTCAGCGGACACCGAATCGTCGATCCCGATGACCCGGATGTCCGCTGTCTTTACGGGACGCGACACCTTCGCCGCGTCCCCCAGGGCCTCCCCTAGTTTCTCAGCCAGTGAGTCCGCCTGAGACGGGGATGTTTCTTTAGGGAGCTCGATAATTCGAGCTCCGGTAATTCCCGTCCGAAATTTGGCGGGCCCAATTCCCAATGCGCTAAGGCTTACAGAAGCCTTGGCCTTGGCGATGGCCTCACCATAGGTGAGGCCTTTTGCCACCGCTTCTGGCTTGAGCGCCACAACCACCGCCAGGGAACGTGGTGCTTTCGGTAACTTTGGCGCCTTTTGCGCCTCGGGAGCCCTCTTGGGCGCCACTTCACCTGCTGTCTGCTTCTTGCGGCCGCGCCGCACGACCATGGTCCAAGAGTCCTCGGCTGGTGCCGTGACCCCCGACGAGGAGGGGACCGCCGCAGGTGTTGTGAGCGCAGCCCTCCTTTTGACCACTCTTGCCGCTTTTGGCATATTAGCCGGCGGGGCAAGGGTGGTGTTGACCACCATGGAACTCACTGGCTGCTGCTGTTGGGGCTGCGAGGCCTGCGGCTGCGGCTGAACCACACGGTCCGACGCAAGCAGCGGTCTACGAGTCTGAGCCGGCATTAGGCGCCCGTCCACTTCAAGGCCCTCGAGGCGGGCCGAAACCATAAAGCCCACCTGGGCTAATAACTCCCGCTGGAGGAACTCCATGCTCTCCAAAAACTCTGCTCTGGAGAGTACTTCAGCGGAGGCGGTCACAGTCGGTTGAGCCGTCGGGAGCTGCACCTTCGGCAATTCCTCCTCTATTTCGTCATCGGAGGCAACAGCCTCCGACTCGACAGTCATCACAATTTCGGAGTGAGGGGTCGCGACATTACGGCCACTCGGGCATTCCGCCCCCCGTTCAGAGAAGGCCCGACGAAGGGCCTTCAGTTCCCCCATGATACCGTCAAGTTGACCCCGGAGGCGTTTGTTGTCGGCTTTAAGCCGACGTACCTCCTCCGAGGTATTCCTTGTCGCCAATGTGCGTACTATCTCCACTAGAGAGTCGGAGGCTTCCGTTATCTGTTTCACGCAAGTCCCCTTAAGATTCCGGGATTTGCGTGTAACCTCCGTCAACGCCTTTGCGCTCGCCTCCGCTCTGCCGCATAGCAGCTCGGTAGTGGGCTCAGGGGAGCGCTTCCCCTTGCTCTTTTTGGAGGAGGCCGCTACCTCCACCAGCTCCATCTCAGACTCCGACTCCGAGTCGGTGTCCTCACCAGGCTGTTGTAGCTCCCGCCTAGCTTGCGAGAGCCCAACGCCGTGCGACAGGCCTCCCCTGCCCTTTCGTGTTCGGGGGACTTTCGGGGCATACGGCGCCGTTACCTCCTCCGCCTCGGTTTCGAGGTCCGTGGCAAGGGGGTCCTTGAAGAAGCGACTTAATACCGGCCGCTTCTTCGCAATCTTTTTTGGGAGCGGCGGGAGATCCGCCTGCACCCCATCCTTGACGATTCCCCTATACACGGGAAGAGTCTCATTACAGCTTCGACGGGGTGCAGCCCCGCCGACGCTCTTGAGCGAGAGCACTGGAGATACTACCCCAGTCATTCCCTTGTCCGCACCGTCAATCGGCGAGCGGCTCTTCGCCCTTGCGGGTTCCGCCGGGAGTTTGTGAGTGACGGCCCTAACGGGCCCCCCCTCATTGGCACCGTCCGTCTCGGACATAATGTCCGATTCGGACATATCCCAGTTGTGGGCCCAGCCCAGCAGGGAGCTTGTTGGCGAAAACAGCCTTAAAACCACCTTCGCCACAAACAACAAACAAAAACGGGAGAAAAAAGGACAAAACCTAACCTAACCTTACTTACAAAATTTTATCTCGACGACTTTTCTTTGATACGATTACAAAGACAAATGACGCGATCGTCGTGATAAAATTTTGAAAAACACAACAAGAAATATTAAACTTACGTTAACCTAAACCTACATGTACACCTAAAAATACCCAAAAAATAACAATCAAAAAACAAAAACACGGAAAAACCTACTCTAAGTGTGGATTCTTGGGCCCAAAAGAGTGCCACCTACAGCACCGAGGTGATATAGGGAAGCCCAATTTTCAGCCCAAAAATTACCGAGTACGAAATTTGACCCACTTGCAGAGTTACTAGGACTTTGCAAGTAGTGTCAAAAGTCGCGCCTAGGGGAGATCTATAAGCTGCAAGAGACCCGAAAGTCCTACAAATTATAGATCTCAGGAAAAATGGAAAAAACAAAAACTAAAAAGTGAAACACAAAAATTACGCAGTTACGCGAGATTTGAAAACTAAACAAGCAAAATTAAAAATATATAACAAAAATCTGGCCTAATGCCACCCTAACTAAACAAAAGGCCTTACAAGCTAATATTTTTAAAGAAAAAGAAAAACAGAAAAAACGTAATAACTATAAAGTTATTAAGTGAAAACCGAAAAAATAGCAAGATTGCTATTTCGGCTTTCAGGGAACGAAAAAAAACAACAAAAACCCTAACTAAAAATACCAAATATATATCTAAAAATACAAAAGGAGAACCACAAAATAGCCCGAAACGAGCACTATATTCTAAGTAAACAACGAAAAACGAAAATGAAAAACCAACGAAAATACAGCGAAATCAAAGGAGAATTTTAGCGCAGATTGCTATACCAAAATTCAGGCGCACCGTACAGGAGTGGACACGGGTGTACTCTGTCACCTCCGGAACGGTACTACCGGCCTAAACACCCTAACTTAGTGTGGGCTCGAGCCCCTCGGTGGGGACGTACCTATATGAGATGTCATGGTGACTTTTTGAGGTCTGTGTCCACCTAGTTTAAAAGAAATAAACTCAAAAAATAGTTGACATATTTTTTTTAATATGAAATATTTATCCCTTTGTATTTATCAATTGAATAAATTACAATTTTAAAGTAGGTTTCATTTTTCAACTCTCTAATTCAACTCGTATCTCATTAAACCGATTTTGATGAAATTTGCACTGTTCGCTTTGTTACCTAGTCCAACTAAAAAGTTTTATTTTCTGACTTATAGTTTTTAAGGTATACGCGGACAAACATACACGCGGCACATATATGTTTAGAGGTTGGTATAGACTAACATTTGTAAAAACTATTTAAGTACAGTATACATACGAATCGAAGTCATAACCTTCATTTATGATATTGGTTAAAAAGAAAATAAAACATATATTTTAATAGGATAATAAAAACGGTTATTTTCTTATTCTCTTAACCTTTTATCCCACAAAACCTTACTCTACTTTTTCGCTACTATACTCGCTGTAGTGGCAAATGCACAAGCCGTGCGCGCCAAATGACAAAAAAAAGTTTATATCATAGTACTTATTACAAATTATTTACACGAAGAATACACGTCATTGAACTCCATTTTAATTTAAAAATTTATAATTTTCAGCGTTTCAAATCCGGTAAAAAATATTTCAATTGTGTACCTATATTACAAACTGGCTTTACAAACGCGATCAACAAGAAATCACGGCCGGCGGATATCAATAGATCGAGGCACGTTGCGACGTAACAACAAAGATTAATTACGAAGGGATTACTGCCAACTTTAGGGAGATGGCTAATAAAACGAAACTCGAGCCGCAAACAAAAATCCAGTCCCTGAATGACTGTCGCGCCACAAAAGGAGCCATTAGCGCAAACTCCGCGGGCGGTCCTAAACTTAGTCAATGAATGTTCAAGTACTTACTCGAAATAGGCACGCGTATCAATTCCTGTGCAAGGAACTCTAGGTTAACTTACATTTGCATTCGCTTTACATTTTGTTTGCAGAAATACACCCATGTCTCTGAGTATCGTTAAATGCTCAAGTGGCTCCCATCTCAACCCGGCTTCATGATTCTTTGTACACTCGAGTACAAAATGATCGATACTGTCAAAGTTATAAAAATATGTAAACATTGATTAACAGACTTTATTTACTTTACATTAGGGTAGAGTTGGTAGAGTATACATAATTTTGTAACTTTGACAGTATCGTTCATTTTGTACTCGAGTGTACCTATCTTTTTAATATCCTCCACAATCCTAAACTCTCTTATTTAATATACCGTTTTTGAAATGAAAATCCTCCTGAATTTCTTTGTAGATCCCACCTTAAAACCCTTCTCAGTTCCCATCCCGGCAGCGCAATTTTTCTCCCACTCCTTCACCAATCAAGCGGTCAGACTGTCGAATGCTCTACCGCATAATATACGTGAGTCTGTCTCCGTTGGATCATTAGGGACTAGGGAGCACTACTTCTCCTCACTCCATACCGAAAAAAGAATATCTTAGAGCATTCAGACGGGAGATGGCAAGGCTGGGCGAACCCCTCTGCCAATTTACCTTGACCATATGACCATACACGTTATATATAAAACTACACCCTTGTGCAAATTAATGTGGACAAAACATTTTTTTCATATTTGCATGAATTACACTTTAACTTTTGTGGTTAGGAGCTATCAGTGTTGCTCTAAATTCAAATATACAATGTCACGTGCTATCTGAATTCCATTATAGACGAATAATTTCGAAATCTCGCGACGTTTTAACAATTTCGCAAAATTTTTATATTTTCGACATATTTCATCACTATCATTTATAATATCGTGGATAAAAAAACAATGGATATCTCCATCGAAGTACATTCAAGGGTAATTACGTAATCAGAACACACTACTATGACACATAGGTAGATAGCTGATGAATGTGGAATATCAAAAAGTGGAGTTAATAAATTACTAAAATTAAAAAAAAAATAGCTCACTTTTACCCTCCAGAAAGGGTAAATGTGGTCAAAAAGAAAAATACCTCCCAAAGAAGACATCTTGCTACTAAGAAATAGCAGAATATACTATACGAACACCAGGGACGGCTTATAGAGAGATTTGGCTGTAGCCTGAACGATTATTCATGCGTCAACCGTGAAACGTCGACTTTTAGAAGTTGGTATAAAGGCTAGGAGGCTAGTAAAATAACAGCCCTTAACTGAGCAAATGAAGAAAAAAAGGATACCATGGGCACAAAAATATAAATATTGGACTTAACAAGACTGGAGAAAGGTGTAATTTTTAGACGAAAGCCATTTCTATTTCCAGGGCATGCGTCGCCAATTTATACGCAGATCATATAGTGAACCAATTTCAGCGGCACATATTCAACAATCTGAAAAACAAATATTATGAGGCTATTTTTCCTATTGTGGTCCTGGGGCTCTAGTTCCCATCTCAGGGATGATGAATGGTGAGAAATATATAAAAATATTGCAAGATAATTATGATGCCATATCTACAGAAGTTCACCAAAGAATTTCCTTTTTTTTGACAGGAACTTGCCCCACTTCATACAGCTAAAAAGTAAAGGATTTTTTTTTTAGAAAATCAGATTACTGTACTCGGTTGGCCTGGCGATTCACCGGACCTTAATCCTATAGAAAACTTGTGGTCAATTTGCAAAACTAGATTAAGAAAAATGAATTGCACAACAAAACAGAACTTATCGAGGGACTTATTGAGCCGGTCATTCAAGTGTGGCTTCGAAATGAGAAGATGTTATCAAACTGCCATAATTTGGTAAATTCAATGCTAAAGCATGTTAAAATGCTCTTTAAAGCCTGGGGTAGTTATAATAAACATTAGTTATATGTTTTGTTGACAAAAATATGAGTAGTTCTAATAAAACTTATTTTATTGAAAAACATCGTTTTGTCCACATTAATTTGCACAAGGGTGTAGTAGACGCGCGGCCGCTGCCATTAGGTGTCGTTTCAAACGCAAGTAAGAGCTCGTAAAAAATGGTTAATTGTAATTATATGCTTGTCAGAAATACATTGAATTATTATAAATTTTGCCTTGGCATCTTGTGCTTTTAACGTTAGGTCCTTTTTATGTCAATTTCATTTTTATCTAAAATTTCTAGTAATTGTTTCTCTTCTAGTAAAGCTTTTACTCTATATTTCCAAGTAATAAAATTATCTGCTCGTAGTTGCGGAAATATTTGTATATTGCTTGACATCATATTTTTAGATAATATTTATTTTATACTTACAAAAGTTTTACTGCAGACACATTTTCATAAATTGCCCATAACCTTTGTAGGAGAAAAACGAGTTCACGTAAAATATAATATAAGTATTTATTAATTAAAATATTTCTTATAGAATTACATTCGACAGACAAATTGTGCAGTTCCCTCTTGCAAAAGGCTATCCAGTAACTCAAATCTTCAAGACTAAGGCATTTCCTATCACATGTAAGTATAAGATATACATAAACGTGTTTTATTTAAGTACAATTTGAAGTAATTTTAATGCCGTTACGATAGGAAAATACAATGGTACGTTGATAGCTCAACACAGTTCACGGGCATGATTTGCGCGCGATTGCGTAGATACACGTTAATTTGTCGATGTGTGTATTTCTTTATAGTGAGGTAATATTTTCATAGTGTGCGTATCTGTAATTGAATGCTAGATTTTCGTAGTGTGCCATACGTGTTTACCTCGCCTCCCGCAAAATGTGTCAGAAAAATGTATACTGCGATTTGTTGCGTACCATATCCGTAGGCTAAATTATCTAAGAAGAATATCCACAATTCATTATTTACATGTCCATATTATTTTATTATTATTGTAGTTAATATTGTTTTTATTTTCTACACTGTGTTCACTACATTTTACAGAAATCATCTGTTGCAGGTCTGCTGAAAGAAACTTCTGCAGAAATAGGCATAGCATTTGTACTAGCCTTTCGTTATGTGTAAATCTTGTCCTGTTTTATTGTTAACACAAATAACAATATTAGGCTTCCAAAATTATAAGCTGATATATGTATACCAACCAAATGTAGCCTCCTATGTCCTTTCACAAAATGCCATTTGTTTCCATTCGGGAGTGGACAACAGGGCAAGGTTATGGCAAAAGTCGACTAGATAACATATCAGTATATAATTACACGACACACTAATTAAATCTTAAACAGTGATTTAATTATGGAAAAAACCCAAAGCATTCTGAATAAATCTTTGTGTTATGGTTACACAAAATCTCCATGGAAATCGGTGGATGGAAACTTTTGATTAATTAGCGCCATTCTTTCCCCGAAGACAGGAAACGTCGCCATTAATTCATGGAAAACAATATGACTGCCGCCATTTTATATTAGGACATATCCGGTTGCTGCAGTCTCGATTCTGAGGGACAAAGGTTTGGTATAAAATGTTTGTGATCAATCAGAAGCGCAAAATATTGTCTTATAATATTAAAATTTTATTCATTTATTTATATTTATTAGTGGTAAACTATACGATAAAGATTGTCGGTACTTAACAACAATCTTTAACACTTAGGCATTATTATTTAAATATAATATCAAGAACTTATCTAGGTAACCACGTTTTCCTTATGGTGCCCCCACATTGCCGTTATAAAATGTTTACAAAGGTAGTAAACAACATTTTAAAGTAACAAATTGTAACTAAATAAAACATTTATCTTTTGTTTATAAAAATTTATACAGGTGACAGCGGGGTATTCACTTTCAGCACTGTTAATTTTAAGAAAACATTTCATCAAGCAACCATCAATTCCCAAATCCTTGAAATAGTTTGTGGAACTATACTTTTCTCACTCTTAGCGTTTGTCTCATCCAGTGAGAGCGCTTTTTCTTTTTTTTAAACAAAAAATAAAAGCTATTCCAACGAGCAAATCTTCTTCCATTTTCGTGTAGACGCCTCAGAACGCAAAACCAAATTGCAAGCCAATGTCATGTTTTCAAATGTAATTAAATGTTTGTAAACATTTTCCATCAATATAGGAGCATTCATAACATTTCACAATTTCTAACAGAATGTAACAATTCCTAACATTTGTTAGTAAATGCTTTAGTGTTAGAAAATGTTTATAAACATTTTCTAACAGCAGTGTTGGAGCACCGTTATGAACCAACTATATAGGTATGCACAACTAGTTGTCATCCTACTAGTCCTACTAGTATATACATATACTTACAAGGTTATTTTTTAATTATCACAAAAAAATTGTGTACTTGTTCAGACAAGCAAACTTTTACTACGGGACCAACTTTGAAATCGCAAAAAAAAATCAGCTGTTCCATACATCTAGGTACAGTGAATAATGAACATTTGTATGGAACAGCGATTTCAAAGTTGGTCCCATAGTGAAAGTTGTTCAGTTTGCTTGTCTGAACAAGCACACAAATTTTTTGTGATAATTATAAAATAAACTTGTCTACACTAATATTATAAAGAGGAAAACTTTGTTTGGTTGTAATGAATAGGCTCAAAAACTACTGGACTGTTTTTAAAAATTCTTGCACCATTCGAAAGCTACATTAACCACGAGTAACATACGCTAAATTTTATTTTGGAAAAAATAGGGTTCCTTAAGATATTTGGGTTTTTCGGACACAAGGTGTAAAAAATCAACCAGAAAAGTAACTTATTTTGCGTACGCTGCCTAAAGTATTAAAGATAGAACCATAAAATATTCTAATTAATTGTAGATCTTATAAATATCTACAAAAAAGTCCACGACACACTATACCTATCTATGTCGAGTGAGGCACAACAACCATTTTTTTATTTTTTTTTGACTACATTTAAACGCATTTATTTTTCTCATGCTATTAATCCTTATCAAAATAAATTATTTCATCACTAAGTACAGTTTATGTAGATATTTGGTCTTTGAATGATTAAAATTGGACGTTTGGTTTTGAAGTTATGGCGAAATTAAAATATAACGATTTCTGCTGCACGGCCCGTTGCGAAGTGAGCGTCACCAAGGCGGGGGTGCGCGTGCGGGAGGTTATGGAATAAAATGGAGGAAAAAATTAAACACTGTGTTAAGCATTTCGATGGCGAAACGTAGTTCGCGGGCACAGCTAGTATATTATACAAGTTTATTTTTTAATTATGACAAAAAATTTGTGTACTTGTTCAGACAAGCAAACTGAACAACTTTCACTATGGGACCAACTTTGAAATCGCAAAAAAAATCAGCTGTTCCATACAAATGTTCAACATTCACTACCTAGATGTATGGAACAGCTGATGTTTTTTTTGCGATTTCAAAGTTTATCCCATAGTGAAAGTTGTTCAGTTTGCTTGTCTAAACAAGCACACAAATTTTTTGGGATAGTTAAAAAATAACCTTGTATATGGATATATGATATATGGATGTTTGGATGTTTGTTACTCAATCAAGCAAACACGGCTAAACGGATTTGGATGAAATTTGGCATGCATGTAGCCTTTGACATGGAAAAGAACATAGGCTACCTTTTATCCCGATTCCTTAAGTAGTTCCCGAGGGAAAATTGAAAATTGTTTACGAGCTAAGCCGCGGGCAGACAGCTTTGAAATTTGGTATGCATGTCACCTATGCTATGGAAAAGGACATGTACTTTATATTCCTTAATGATCTCTCAAATAGTTCCCGTGGGAAGATTAAAAATTGTTAACGAGCGAAGCTTTAGACCCAATTCTGAAGTCCACGCAGACGAAGTCGCGGGCAGCAGCTAGTTAGGAATATTTTTAATTTTAAAATTCAAAAAGCTGTTAAACTACGATGGAATTGCGAAAAAAATACAAAAGTAGGCAAAATGCTTAATTATAAGTACCTTTAAAATCGACTTAAGGGCGATACGATAAATCATACTACGCAGGTTAGGCAGAGAAAAAAATACAAATTAGCTACTAAATTTTGTCCACCAAGTAGCAATATTTTTAAGATGAGTTTCTATTTTTAACCGACTTCAAAAAAGGAGGAGGTTCTCAATTCGATGCGTATGTTTTTTCTTTTTTTTGTGTGTATGTTACGCGATTACGCTGCCAATTGTGGACCGATTTTCAAAATTCTTTTTGTATTCGGTAGAGTATACTTCAAGGATGGTCCCATGGTTACCAAAGTTAGGATCTGATAATGGAATCCCATGAAAGTCGAGGAAAACCCATAAATTTTAAGGTGTGTCCAACTTGTTTTGTTTGTACGAGTATGTTACGCGATTACTCCGCCAATTGTGGACCGATTTTCAAAATTCTTTTTGTATTTGATAGAGTATACTCCTGGGGTGGTCCCAAAGTCACCAAAGTCAAGATCTGATGATGGGATGATGGGATCCCATAAAAATCGAGGGAAACGCTAATTTAATACCAGCTCACCTTCGGTGAGGGTTTAGGGAAATTAGCGTTACTTTCACTTAAAAGATTTTATTCACTAAAAAGTTAAAAATAAAAAATATTTTACAAAAAATAAAAACCAACTTCAAAAACACTGAAAATTAAAAATAATATAAGAATAGGTACTTACAGACAACATCACACTTCTATATAGAGTCGGCGACAAATTTAAACACTTTCTAGGAGATCATCGTTTGGTACCGACTTCAATATAGAAGAGTGATGTTGTCTGTACCTATTCTTATATTATTTTTAACTTTTCAGTGTTTTTGAAGTCGGTTTTTATTTTTTGTAAAATATTTTTTATAAGAAACATGCGTCAAAACCCTTTCACAACATTTTTTATTTCATAACTTCTTATGCTCTACATTGTGCGGAATTGCATACACAACTTCCTAACTGTGATATTAATAACATTATTAATTTAAAACTTACTGTGTTATACATTAAATTGGTAGGTGTATGTACAGTGTATCACAAAGTGTTTCGTCAACACCCTATCAAGCCACAACATACCCATGTTAACATAGTCATAGATATGGCATCATTGAAAATTCGAAATAGGTTTCGCCATAATAATTGTCAAAAATCCCTTATCACTTAGGGATATAAAAAATAGTTTACGACCCATCCTCAGACCTACCGAATATACACAAAAAAAATTACATAAAAATCGGCCAAGCCGTTTCGGAGGAGTTCGGTTACAAACACTGTGACACGAGAAATTAGAAGTTAACGTAAGGTTTTGGCTTGATAGGGTGTTAACCAAGCACCTTGTATATTTTCATCCAATAAAATAAAACTTTATAAAGTAGGGATAGGAGTAGATGACTAATATATACTAATAATATGTACCTATATGTCTTAATGAATATTCAATAACTAAAATATAGATCAAACAAAAACACTTTACAATAATGAAATAGAGTTCGGATTTCATATTAAAAGGTAGTAGAATGCCAGCACGCGGCTATGGCGTATCATAAAACTCCTGTGAAGAGTTTTATTTGTTTGAAGAGATATACCAAGGGGCGCAAATCGAAGGGTGTTATTAGGGCTGCCTTTAACTTGATCTCAAAATGAAACCATTCTTAATCCACGGCCAAGTAACAAAATATTATAATTGTTGTTCAGATTCTGTGGCGATCAGTATTACTATTATAGGTAGCTGTTGCCGGCGACTTCGTCTGCGTGGAGTTATATCACACGTTCCTTAGGAGCTTATTAAAATTTGTGATAAAAAGCCATATATCCTTTCTCGGGGCTCAGTTACCTCTAGCCCAAATTTCATTAAAATTTGTCCAGCTATTTATGCGTGAATGCGTAACAGACAGACCACAGAGCTTCTTTCGCATTTATTTATATATATCCTTACATAAAGGCGAAAGTTTGTATGTATGGATGTTTGTTACTCTTTCACGGAATGGATTTTGATGAAATTTTGTACTATACTTACGTATTACGACACTATTTATCATCCCGGAAAAGTAAGGAGTTCCCGCGGGAAAGTAGATTTACAGTTTTTTCTTTGAACTTTTAAGGCAAAACATAGTCCGCGCGCACAGCTAGTAATATTATAGGTAAGTAGGGATAATTCAGGTCCTAAGCTGTGAAATTATTCAAAATGAAATCATTTTTAAAGGGTTTAATTTTAACTTGCCCTGTTTGTTGATGTTATTGGGTATTTTGCCCCCTTCCTGTTGACCAATTGATCTGAATTTGGTACACACACCTTTAATTCTGATGACAATACAACTATGTATGTTTTTAAACAGTTATATTAAAAACTATATAGCTTTCCGCTTGCGACTTCGCCCGCGTTATTTTTGTTTTCCCGTGGGATTTTTTTTCCCGTAGGAAAATTACCCTATGTTCTTCCCCTGGTCTCGAACTATCCCTATACCAACTATCAACAAAAGCGGTTCAGTAGTTTCGAAGCCTATTCAATACAAACAAACAATCAAATCTTTCCTATTTATAATATTAGTATAGATAAAGATAAATAAGTCGGCTCCATAAAAATAGTGAAACAAATAATAGTTGACTGTTGCTAGAAATTTCACGGGCCCCACGATTTTATTTTTTCATCTGATCAATGCTCTAGCTAGATTGATGAGGAGAGTGGTGTGATTTTTTTGTACTATATACGTTTGACCACTATCTCGTCTGTTGGTAAGCGCCGATGTAGTCTATGATGTAGCACGCTCTCCTACCTAGATAATGCCTGTTCACTCTAAATTTGAAGGATCCCAGATTATAATTATGTGGATAGCTGGTGCCTATGACATAACTTATTATTTTTTAGCTATAAGTACATTATCTACATCATACGTATCTTCTTTTCAATAAAACTGGGAACAACAAAAAAGTAAGTTAAATGCTTAAGGCCTTTCTAATAACCATTGTATAAGCCTGATTTAGTTAAACAGTGTTTTGTCACGTTCACTCGAATGACATTCCGAATTCGAACAAAAGAGACAAAACACTGCTTAACTATACAAGGCTTATACAATGGTTATTAGTATGGCCCTTAATCTTAACCTTTGTTTGCTAATTCTTCAATTAACTGGCCTTCTAGATCCAGCTGGCCAGACGGGTGATGTACGGTCTTCTATTGAGATTACCATCTTTTCGCACAGGCGAGACTGCGGCAAACTCCCATAGTTTTTTTACATGCTATAGGGATAGAGGTGACGTTAATGGTTGAAAAAATATTAGTTAAAAGTTAATAGTTCAAACAAATATATATTTAAAATAAATGAGAAGTTAAAAAAAAAGTTAATAGTTGAATAAAATTATCAAATAATTTTAATGGTTGAAAATATCAGTAAATATTTTTATTCACATACAGTATATTGATATTTTTATTAGCACCGTGACGTTCAATATCTTTATTAGTTCGGTCTGTGATTGAAATTATTCATAACGATAATTTTATCAGTCGGCTAAATTTATCTTTACGAATTAATATTACTCTCGCGTTAAAATCAATTTGAATTGAATGAATATTTTTATTCGATATGTTTGAAAATATTTATCGAATATAAGTGTTAATTTTTTTTTAGTTTAATTTAATGGTTGATAAATATATTCGACAACACTAATAGGGAAGCTCTTGTTCTTAATCTCACCTAATGGTAAGTGACGATTAGGCCGAAGGTGGAAGCGAGTTTCACCTGGACTCCTCAATGACTGAGGAACTGGCTGTCTGACCTCTAATTGTCGAAACACAACAATGCTATTAACATTGTTATTATTGCGACGACCGGTAAGACGGTGGAAACTAGTCAGGCGGGCTCCGTAGCCCTACCACCAGCTAAACCGAGCAGAAAATCTTCTCCCCCTATTAGGAATCGAACCCCGGATCTCTCGAACAACACCCGGTGGTCTAAACCACTTGACCACGGATTTCGCTCTTCGACATCCGCGAGAAAAAAGAGAGACAACATATTTAGTCTCATTCTAAATCCGTTACCACGCGAACAAGTACAGGCGATTATCGAAAGACATCTTGTCTAGGGGGGCTGCCCCCCTAGACAAGATGTCTTTCTAAATATCGCAATCGCTAAATGGACAATGTATGAAATTCGACAATAGGCTAGATGACTAAAAATTTTTTTTTTTAATAGATGCTCATTCATATAATAAACAGAAAGAAAAAATCGGTTTTCGAATAACTATAAAAACAACCAAGATATAAGGTATTAAAGATTTTTCTCCATCTCTTTCTAGCAAAACGGCAATTTACAAGGAGTTTATATAGCCGTACTCAACAATGACGTCACGGTTGATGTCGGATCTCTCTGTCTAATCGTCTTCAAATTAACAACTGAAAATGCTGGTATCTAATGTATTTTTAATCCGATTTTAATTCTAATTTCACAGGACTGCATCTTTTTCCACGGTATTTTAATATTTAATGACGAGACGTAAAAATTAGAATTCAGTCATCATCCCAATTGCGCTCAAAAGCTAAGCGAGAGATTATGTCACATCCCATACATTTTCCTCCTAACGATTGCGATAGCGATTTTCGAAATGCGTCTTGTCTAGGGGGCAGTTTACAATTTATATAAATAACTAGCTGTGCCCGCGAACTACGTTTCGCCATTAAAATGCTTAACACAGTGTTTAGTTTTTCCTCCATTTTATTCCATAATGATTCAACTCTATTCTGCCTTTCTTGAGCAGTGGTCATTTCGAAATTAGGATAATTTTCATAGGTTCGTAATGCTCTAGGTACTCTTCAGGACTTTTGATTTAATACCCATATTGCTGAGTTTTAAAAGGAACTTTTATCCGCCTTTTTTGAGCGGCGGCCATGTTGAATTAACGTCAATGATGCTAGATTTCTAGTGCTCTACTTTTCAAGGCCTTTCATTTTATACCCATATTGCTGGGCTTGGAAACTAACTTTTATCCGTTATTTTTAACAACGGCCATTATGAATTTAGGGCGATTTTCTAAAGTTCATAGTGCTCTACTCTTGAAGGCCTTTCATTTGATACCTATATTGCTAGGTTTGGAAACGAACTTTTATCCACCTTTTTTGAGCGGCGGCCATGTTGAATTTATGTCAGTGTTGCTACGTTCATAGTGCTCTACTCATCAAGGCCTTTCATTTGATACCCATATTGCTGGGCTTGGAAACGAACTTTTATCCTTTTTTTTGAGCGGCGGCCATGTTGAATTTATGGCAATTTTCCTAAGTTCATAATGCTCTACTCTTTGAGGTCATTCATTTGATACAGTGTTGCCATATATACAGATTTCTCCCTGTTTATACAGATTTTCGATGTGTAATACAGATTAGCACTGGATACACATTTTCTAACTACACACGGTCCGACCGAAGGAAAGTCCGACCACAGACTGCGGTTGCCGTCGGACTCCTACATGCGGACCGTGTGTGGCCAATATAAAAAAGAATAAAGCAAAATTATATGATTATGTGCCGTGTCGCACACAATTATTAGTTAGTTTGTTGCAAATGTTTGAAATTTAATTAATTTTCGTTTCAATTCGCCGTGGTTTCAATTTTACTACGTACAGTACATACCTACATACTTAAACAAAACGTCAATTCTATTGTTTTGTTTATATTTATATACGATAGTCAAACCAGCCTCCGTAGCATGACCACCAAAACACGATATGATATACCTATCGTGTATATACACCTATCGTATACAATACATTTTTATAGTAGGTATTTTGACAGTTCACCGCGATAAACCGCTTTATCATAATTATCGTGTTTTAGTTTTCATGCTACGGCTCATCACTTTAGTTCATAGCGCTTGTTTTTTTTAAAAGAAACAATGATGATAATTTTCTATTTTGTTTTTGGGATTAATATTCAATTTTGGTTAACTTGATTAAACAGATTTTAAGTTAAAATAACATACAGATTTAATACAGATTTTAGCAGTTTTTACTACAGATAAAAGATTCAAGGCATCTGGCAACACTGATTTGATACCCATATTGCTAGGTTTGGAAACGAACTTTTGTCCATCTTTGTTGAACGGCGGCCATGTTGAATTTATGTCAATGTTGCTAAGTTCATAGTGCTCTACTCATCAAGGTCTTTTATTTGATACAGATTATTTGGGGATTGGAGATTACAGATTATTTGGATTTTGGGGATTGGAGTCGCTCACGTCCGTAGGTTTTACCCTCGAGACCCTACACGTGATCCCCGGGTGGTGCTAATCGAGTGACCAACTTCTGGTGGTAGGGCTTGAAAAACCCGACTGGCTAGCGACCACCGTGCGCATGATGTAAAACCCGTCAAGTGGCCATTTTTGTCCGCGTTTCGGGATCAGTCTGCGCACAGCCAGAGCTTGAGGGGTCGTTGCTGCGATTCGTATGGTTTGTGCGGGCTTCCGTCGACCCAGTGCCAGGTTGACTGCGTTGACCCTCCGCCCAGGAAGACCCGAAGAAACGGCTGTTCCGCTGGCCGCCCGTGGTATAGTACAGGGGCCCAAGCGGACCTAACCAGTCCGTGAGGCTGCCCCACCATGTCACGCATAATCTCGGGGTGGTCCGTCGTGCCGGTTGGTGACCGGACGGTGGGTCCCGGCGGCCACTTCCGGGGGGGGTCCGGGGGCCCTTCCGTGCGGAGGGTCAGCGCAAATCAGCTGTCGGCTGTTCCCTGGCGAAACAGGCCTACACACATTAACTATGCGAAGCGCAGCAAGGACAGTTTCACGCCTCTCACTCCAATAATTATGGCAGCGCAAAATATTAAGACAGGTCGTACAGCGGTGCATTTTCCCACCAAAACACCATTATTCGAGGTGGGGCTCGCTAACATCCGCGGGCTCCATTCTAACCTCTTAGCTGTCCACCACCATCTCGAGACAGCCCGTCCAGCAATGCTGTTTTTGACGGAGACGCAAATTATCTGCCCGGCCGATACAGGCTACCTTAATTACCCCGGCTACGCTCTTGAGGAGTCCTTCAAGGCGAAGGCTGGTGTTTGTTTGTTCGTCCGGGCGGACGTTTGCTGTCGTCGCCTGCGCTGTTTGGAGGAACCTTCCTTTTCCATCCTTGCGATACACGTCGATTTTGGCACTCATTGCCGTGTCTACGTCTGCGTCTACCGTTCCCATCGTGGTGACTTGGAGACAACTCGACTTTTTGAACATCTAAGTCGGGTGGCAGATGACGCGCAGGAGCGATTTCCTTCCGCCGAGCTGGTGTTTTTAGGGGACTTCATTGCTCACCACGAGTTGTGGTTAAGTTCCTCTAAAACTGACCATGCGGGTAGGACTGCCCACGCATTCGCTCTCACGCACGACCTGACACAATTGGTCACCCAGCACACCAGGGTACCAGATATTATCGGTCAAGCGCCCTCTTTATTGGACCTTCTGTTGACAAATCGCCCTGACGGATATCAGGTGGTGGTTCGAGCTCCACTAGGATCTTCGGATCACTGCCTGGTATCCGTCTCAGTGCCTCAGGCGTCACGACCGTCGCCTGTGGTTGCAGCACGCCGTCTGTGGCACTATGCGTCAGCAGATTGGGACGGTATGCGGGATTATTACGCATCTATTCCTTGGTGGCAGCGCTGTTTCAATAGGATGGATCCGGACTCCTGCGCTACCTCTGTTGCTGACGAGATCATACTAGGAATGGAATATTATATTCCGCATTCCAATCTCGTCAGTAGAGGCAGACGTAACCTCTGGTTCAATCGCGAGTGCGCCTCTGCTGTTGAAAACAAACAGCTGGCTTACCGCGCTTGGATCAGAGGCCGAGCATCTAAGGATCCCAATACAAGCCTACTGAAAACACCCTACAATAATGCCACCAAGTTGTGTTAGAGGGCTTACATTAGAGCGGATGCTCAGCGCATTGCACAAGTGGGCCAGGAACTGCTATCGCACCCTACGGGTAGCCGTTCTTTTTGGCGCCTGGCCAAAGCTGTGCAATCAAACTTCTGCCAACCCTCGCTGCCACCGCTGAGACATGCCGATGGCTCACTTGCTCATCAGCCGCAGGAGAAAGCCGACCTCCTGGCAAAACTCTTTGCGGCTCATTCCCGTGTCGATGACTGTGGTACACAACCTCCGAAACTGTCCCATTGCGGCAGCACCATGCCCGTCTGTCGTTCTCTGCTGGTTGTGTGCCGAAATCTTGGAAAGAGGCCAATGTCCAGCCGGTTCCCAAAAAGGGAGATCGTTCTGATCCGGCTAACTATCGTCCTATAGCCGTCACTTCCATTTTGTGTAAAATCATGGAGAGGATCCTTAATACCCAGCTGATCCGTTACCTGGAAGGTCACTCGTTACTTAATGACCGACAGTATGGGTTTCGTCCTAAACGGTCTACAGGTGACCTTCTAGCGTTCCTTTTGCACAAATGGGGTGAATCTATCGATAAGCACGGCGAATCGGTGGCTATTAGTCTCGACATCGCCAAAGCTTTTGATAGAGTCTGGCACAAGGCTCTTCTTTCCAAGCTTCCGGCATACGGATTACCCGCGCAGTTCTGTATGTGGATTGCCAGCTTCCTCCACGAGCGTAGAATTCGCGTTGTCGTTGATGGCTGCGCTTCGCGGTTCGTGGCAGTGAACGCTGGTGTTCCGCAAGGCTCCGTTCTATCCCTCACATTGTTTCTTCTGCATATCAATGATATGCTTTCCTTGGGAGCTATACATTGCTATGCAGACGACAGTACAGTGCATGGGGGATATCACGGAAGCTCAGGGGCTGCTCGTGGTGATATTGGTAGGGAAAGGCAGAATCTTATCATTGAGCTCAACAGGACGCTGTACCTCGTCTCCGAATGGGGCTCCAACAATCTTGTTGAGTTCAATGCTAAGAAAACACAGGTGTGCGTGTTCTCGGCGAAAAGGTCACCTTTCCTCCCCCTTCCTTCTCTTCAGGGCACAACCCTTCACACACAGAGCAACATCACCTTGCTCGGAATGAACATTCGCTGCGATCTGAACCCCAGAGACTACATCGAATCCGTCATAACTACTGCCTCACGGAAACTCGGTGTCCTGAACAAGGTGCGTAGGTATTTTGCGCCGGACCAACTATGCTTGTTGTATAAAACTCAGGTTAGGTCTTGCGTGGAATATTGCTCGCACCTTTGGGACGGCTCCGCTCAGTACCTGCTCGATGCTCTGGACAGATTGCAGCGTCGCGCTATTCGCATAATTGGCGATGTAGAGGCAACTAACACCCTCGAGCCTCTACAACTTCGTCGTGACATCGCCTCTCTTAGCGCCTTTTACCGAATGTTCCATGGGGAATGCTCTGAGGAGCTCTTTAACCTTATCCCTCTCTCTCCATTCCTTAACAGAAACACGCGTAAGGGCCTTCGGAGTCATCCGTACACTGTGTCCTCCTTTTCACACCGTACCAAGAAATTCCAAGATTCCTTCTTCTGTCGTTCATCCCACACTTGGAATTCTCTACCTGCGCACGTGTTTCCTCCATCCTACAACATGGGTTCCTTCAAAAGAGGCGTGAAAAAGCATCTTTTGGGCCGGCAAGGGGCGGGCAGGTAGGAGAGTGGATGTCGTCCCTACGCTATCTGTCAACTCATTTGGGCCTCTTTCACCGCTTAACATCAGGCGGGAGGAGGTCATTTGCCGGGCCATCCATAAAAAAAAATACCCATGTTGCTGGGTTTGAAAACGAACTTTTATCCATTTTTTAAGCGGCGGCCATGTTTAATTTAGGGCAATTTTCCTAGGTTCATAATGCTCGGGGTGCGATGTCAGAACACCTCCTCGTGGTGCACCCTGGGCAACCCGGCAGATTTTCTGCCGCGGGCTAAGAGTCTGACAGCTGCCCCGTGGAGGGGGCGTGGTGTGGCCGAGTTTAACATGGCGGGCCACTTCACGTGGCCATGTGGGGCGTCACCTCCCTTTCTTTTTGAAGATGGGGTTGTGTGTCGCCTGGGGACCCGCTCGCGGGTCATGGCGCGTTGCGCCTTGTGCCGTTACCCCTTTGATCGTGTTGGTGCGGGTCCTTGTTGAGTTTCGGCATGTCGTTGTTCCGAGGCACGGAGACTCGTAGAGCTCCGGCGTGTCGTTGTTCCAAGGACTGAGGCTGACCCGATCAACGTGTGGCTTCGGCACACTTGTGCGGCCCCCATGAGGGGGGCGTGGGATGGCCGAGTGCTACTCGGCGGCCACCTCGTGTGGCCACCGTGGCCGCTTTTTGCGGTGGGTCGGCGCTTTAGCGCCGCTGAGCTTCGGCTCGTGTGCGCAGCGGTGGATCCAGTGGGGTCTGCCGTCAAAGCAAGCCCGTTACCCCGCACTGAGCGGGGCCGGGGGCCTGGCGCACTGAGCGTCGGGCCGCGTGGAAGAAAACCACAGTAAAAAATTACCACCCGGAGTATGCCCCGGGAACTCCTCTCCATCTCCATCTTGGAGAGGGCGTGAGGGGCCCGCCATTGGTGGGCAGGTGCCGCGGACGGGGTTATGGTCGGTCTGTAAGGGTTCCCACGACCTCGTTCGGCAGCGGCGCGTCCTTTGGACGTGGCTGCGCTAGGCGCCAAAGAGGGCATATCGAGGGGTTTAGTGGGTAGTCGCTCGCTGCGGAGTACACCCTTGCCCCTGCGGGGGCTTGGACGGTGCGCAAACGCATTCCCCTCGTAAAAAAAAAAAAAAAAAAAAAAAGTTCATAATGCTCTACTCTTTGAGGTCATTCATTTGATACCCATATTGCTAGGTTTGGAAACGAACTTTTATCCACCTTTTTTGAGCAGTGGCTTTGTTGAATTTATGTCAATGTTGCTAGGTTCATATAGCAAATTCATCCCAATTGTTCGCGACATGACGCACAATTTCTTGACGAATATCCATTGAATGTTCTTGTGTGCCGTACAACAAATATGATAGTGAACGGAAAAGGCATGCGCCATCTCCCACTATTGGCACGATTAAAAAGTTTGTTAATTTTCCATTAATATTAACCAACTCTGCTCCCATTTTTAAAAACAGACAAACACAAATTTACTTATAAATGTAAGAAAATGTTGGATAGCATCGGATTAAGTTTTGAAGCATGTATCAAAATAAATTGTCATATATATCAAAAGCACTAAGGAGTATTGATATTAACTTTGAAGTAAATATTCTCCAAAATAACTTTCTACGCATTTTTTATCCCGTTAAGTGTTAATAAAATACAAAACACGTCTTCCATAAATTTTGTTAAAGAATGTTTATGCAAAATTAGATTGGAAAATCATTTCTTATGAGTTCAATTTTAAATACGATTAACTTAATTAATACAGAATCGCATCTCTGTTCGATTGAAAATATTTATATAATATGAAATATTTCATCCCCATTGCACCCCACCAAGGGATGATTTTGCGTCTGCAGACTTGGTTAATATTAATGGAAAATTAACAAACATTTTTGTTGAGTAAACGTTGGAGATCTACGCTCTCTACGCATTTTTATCCCGTTAGGGGGTGAATGTAAATAAAATACGACACACGTCTTCCATAAATTCTGTTAAAGAATGTTTATGCAAAATTTAAATTAGATTGGAAAATCATTTCTTATAAATTCAATTTTAAATACGATTAAGATAATTAATACAGAATCGTATCTCTTCAACTCCATTGCACCCCATCAAGGGATGATGGTATTCTGCGTCCGCCATGTTGGATTTTGATATCGATGTTATTTTCGTAATCTACGACCCAAAAAGCCATGAAAACGACAATAATGACGATATCACATTTTACCACCCCATTTCACCCTATTAGGGGATGAATTTCAATAAAATACGAAACATGTTATCCATCGATTCTATTAACGAATGTTTATGCAAAATTTAAAGTATATTTGACCAAGGAATCTAGTTGTTCCATACAAACTTGCCCCCCTTTTTACCCCCTTAGGGGTAGAATTTCGGAAAATCCTTTCTTATCGAATTTGATTAAGGTAATAAAATTAATATAGAATCGCATCTCTGTTTGATTGAAACTATTTATTTAATATAAACTACTTCAACCCCATTGCACCCCATCCAGGGATGATGGTATGTGGTGTTGAAATCGATGTTATTTTCGTAATCTACGACCCGAAAAACCATGAAAACGGCATCAATGTCGATTTTGATATTTTATCAGTTAATCACCCCATCTCACCCCGTTTTGGGGATGGATTTCAATAAAATACGAAACAGGTCTTGCATTAATTCTGTTAAAGAAAGTTTATGCAAAATTTGAAGTAGATTCGAAAACGGAATCACGATGTCCCATACAAACTTTGACACCGCTTTTCACCCCCTTAGGGGTAGAATTTCGGAAAATCCTTTCTTAACGGACGCCTACGTCATACAAAGAACACACCCTCCAAGTTTCAAGTCTCTACGATCAGCGGTTTAGGCTGTGCGTTGATCCGTCAGTCAGTCAGTCAGTCAGTCAGTCATTCAGGACAAAGCATTTTATAGGTATAGATTAAATAAAAGAGTGTTTAATTCATTTTTGTAAAGGCGATGTCAAACAGATGCTTAAAAGTAAAGGTATATTGTTAAAGTGAATGATTTTAGATGTTATTATGACTGATACATCCATGATCGATTAATACATTGTATAGGTTACGTTGTATGTAGGAGAGCGCGATATTGGATGGTGTAAAATTTACTTATTGTGAACATTAAATGGTTTGTAGTCTGAACATCTGTCAAAAGTAAGTTTCTCTTATCAGCCAAAAAAAATCCTAAAATCTTATTTTCATTCAGATTTGAATGAACCAGATTGGCAGCCCTATTCGTATAATTTTAAACCACGCCGCGTCTTCACGATTCGAGTGCTAATTAATAACCGTCAGATGTCCCTCGGACTGATTCGATCGCCTAATTGTTTTTGAAACAGCGCATAGATACTTAGGTAAGTAACTTTAAAAATATCGTGATACTTGCTAATATTATTAATTATGGCAATACGGTCTGTTGACCAAGGATCAACCCCACCACCCGCAAGGCAGCACTGAATAAGATCCTATTTACCTGTAGTGGCAAATGCACAAAAAGTGCTAGCCAATATCCAAAAAAAAAGATCCTGCTTGGTTTAGTCGGTGGTAGGAATTCTGAGCCAGCCTGGCTAGCTAACACCGTGTTACCTAAACTTATCGGCATAATGACAATGTTAATAACATTTTTATGTTCGGACAAGTATATGTAACTAGTTCCTTATTTGACGAAAGTCCAGATGAAGCTCAATTTCATCTTCTGCCTTATCATGACTTACTATCAGGATTTGATTTATCTCATCAAGCCAAGGCTTCAGCCAACCCTTTCTGTCATAAGTAAAAACAAGTTCTCACACAGGTGCACCTTGTTATCTGTATTCTCTAACGGCGGCCAGTCCCGAAGTGAAGTGGTGGCAGCCGTAGAGCGTCCCCAGCGGGCCACTGTATGGTTAAGTCCCACCCTACCCCCAGGGGTATAGTTGGTCCGGAATGTACAGATCTGTTGTCGCCGATAGCACATAGTCATACGTCGGGAAGCAATAACAGCGCTCCACAGGTTTCACATTGTAAGTCTGTGGAATGCAACTAAGCTCCATACGAGACAGCACCTTAGGCATAAGCGAAGAGAAGGTTCCTGGACATGGTCGGTAACAAGATGGTTCCCAATCCGAGTATATTATGTGGAAACTATTCAGTAAACAAATCCCAACATAAGAGGAGTGGGACAAAGGACTGGTGCCTCCTGAAAGGAATAGTATGATCTGGTATACAGACGGATCCAAATGGACACCAGCACATTTGCAGGAATTTATTCAAAAGGTTATATATGAATCGGGCTTCAGTACGGGTCAGCTTGATACATTTTTTTAAGCTACGTAATCTAATTAGGTACGCAGACATGTCTGTCACATAAAGTGGGGCCCAAATAGGTCCTGAATACCATTAATGTACTGAACAAGCTTGCTAAAAATTCTGTACTTCTGATAAGGATTTCAGAAAACCAGAACATATGGGTTTCTACGGAAACGAGAAAGCCGATAATCTCTCAAGAAAAGGATTGATGTGAAAATCGATTTTGTGGGTCCGCAACCATTCGCTGGTCTGATATAAGTACAGTAAACTCATCAACGGTCAAACAAGGAGAAGACACCAAATGGAATGGGTAGCTCACAAAGGAATGGCGCACACCAAGCTAGGAATGGGCTTGAATAACCTTACAATGAATACAGGCCGAACGTAAACCCACTCCTGTTACATGTAGTGACAGGCCACTTTAGTACCAATCGCATGTTACCACACCAAAGATCGGTCTGATTAACATAAAGACTTGCAGGGTCTGCAAAAAGAAGGGGAGAGCACGGAACACTACTCTTCTACTGTGCCAATGCGACTCTAGTTCGCAGGATAAAGTCTTTTTGGGATGGGATATAAAACACTTGAGGACTTCAGGGCTGTAAGACATGACACTAGTCTGTCAGTCCGGATGTAGTCTGTGGTACGGTAATAGAAAAATGTAATAATTATTATCTGTAAGATGGAGGACGATGACTTTATTGATTGTGTGGTTGTAACAAAATGTTAATGAATAAGGTAACAAAATGTTAATGAAAAGTCTACTTGATTTAATTGAATCATAATAAATGAGTTTAATTTCACATGGCGCAAAATAATTAATTTGACAAATCAGGGATTATAGTAGAACATCCAAATAAGCCCAGATCTTACAATATCATAACAGAATCTGGTAAAATTATTAATAGGAACAGATCAGACATAAAAAGAAACTCCGATAATTATGTGTTCAGAAAAGAAGAAAATAGGGACTTGAAACCTGGGAACTTTTATGTTCTGTTTCAACAGAAAATAAAAGTTCGCAGGTCTCCAGTCATAATGAAGAAAGTGATTTAATTAATGTAAATAATAATTTAACTCAAAACTATAGTACTGAAAATGAGCAATTATTAAATGAAAATTATTTAGATAGCAGTAATTATATTGCTCCCAGTAACATACTCTTAAATGGGCAAGAAAATTCTGTAAAAGTAAGTAGGACAGGCAGAGTCATTAACTCTCCTAATTATTTAAAAGATTTTATTATTTCATCATACTTTTTTAGTATAAGGTTAGCTTTTTAAAAAGGAAAAGATGTAAGACATGATACTAGTCTGTCAGTCTGGATGTAGACTGTGATACGGTAATAGAAAAATGTTATAATTATTATCTGTAAGATGTAGGACGATGACTTTATTTATTGTGTGGTTGTAACAAAATGTTAATGAATAAAAGACTAGTTGATTTAAATGAATCATAATAAATGAGTTTAATTTCACAAGGGCTGTCACACCCGGACCAATTCATTCAATAGTTTTACAACTGGTCTAACAATTTCACAAAAGATTCAATAAGAAATAAATGAGTTTGTCTGCTATTGTTGTTTTTCTCTTACATAAAATATTCATAGTAACACTTAAAATTGGTATGTATTGAAATAGAACAAGTTAAGAATTACCGATATTTGTATAAAATACGAGCTTTACTTTACGCAGCTTCGCCCGCGTTGTTTTTGTTTTCCCGTGGGAATTTTATATTTTTCCGTAGATAAAATAATTTCGTAGCCTATGTTAATCACGAATAAAGTAGCAATCTAATGGTGAAAGAATTTTTGAAATCGGTCAAGTAATTTTTGAGTTAATTCCCTACATACATACATACAAATCTTTCCTCTTTATAATAATAGTGTAGATGATTTAAAACTATAACTATAACGTAGCGCACTAGGTTTGAACCAAGACTAACTTTAGACCAAGGGCCTAATTCCCGTAATCTTAACGTCGTTATCGTGTCTCGATAGCGTTTCAATAAAACTGCTTTTGTCGCTTTTATACTCATTTCCTGGTGCAATTTATTCGTAGTCGTACTACAATATTGACAATATCTTGATAGGTTAATAGTGATAAATATTTTAATTAGTAATCGGTTAATCATCAATAACTGTCTCAAAAAGCGATGCTATTAAAACTTTATTGAGACGCCACAAATGCGTTAACGCTAGCAGAATAAGGCCCCAGGTTTTGTAATAGGACCGTACTAGTTAAAGCAACAACGCCGTATTATTATTCCGTGACGAATATGAACCGCATACGTCACTGAGCGAGGAGTCCTGTGCATTATTGAATCAAATTATATGGCAAGAACAAAACCGCTAAATAGCAGGGGTCCCTACGGCGGCCCCCCGATAATGATATTAGCACGTAACCTCGTGTTAACCAGGGGTAGTGCGGAGCCAGCTGTAAATATGACAGATACGAGGACAGCACGAAATCACTAAATGAAAAAGTTAACTATAATTTGATGTATTTTTTTTGTAGAAATAGCAAATATAAATTGTGATTGACGTTGTTGTTGAGCCCTTTGGCACATACTTGTACCCTTTCTATGTGATCTCTAATCTTATATAGATTAGAGATCACATAGAAAAGGTGTATAAGGTGTTTGGTACATACCCTATCAAGCCGAAATCTACCCATGTATAATATAATCTGTATAATATATATATATATAATCTATATAGTCTGTATAATATAATCATATAAAATTTACGGCGTCATTGAAAATTCGGAATTGTAAAACTCATTTTCTAATTCCCCATACATTTTTACAGACCCAACTATTTTTATGGGGTTATTCAAAATTAATTTTACAATTCTGACTTTTTAATCCATACCTACTAATCTATACTTTAATGTTATAAAGCTGAAGAATTTGCTTGATTGTTTATTTGTTTGTTTGTCTGAACGCACTAATCTCAGGAACTACTGATTCAAATTGAGAGATTATTTTTGTGTTAAATAGTCCATTTATCGAGGAAGGCTATAGGTATAACACCACGCTAGGACACTCAATGAAAAATGTTGCAAAAATGGGTAAAAAATGTACGACATGCTGTTATTTTCCGACATCCACGTGAACAGCCAGTATCCAATAAATGCCTGTCTGTCTGTCTGTTATATCTTCAAGCTGAAACCGCTGAACCCATTTAGATAAAACAGTTTGAGCCCCGGGAAAGGACATAGGATAGTATT